>CM074721.1:166434662-171234662 GCA_037306005.1 Rhinophrynus dorsalis | reverse complement strand
CAGAGAGAAACACCTCTTGCTATTGAAGCAATTGATGGCAGACCTTTGGAACCCGCCCAAGTTACTTTTGAAACAATGCCCTTGTCCATTACTATTGGGGCTCTTCACAAGGAAGAGCAGCAGTTCCAATTGATTAACTCTCCTCACCATGCCGTGATTTTGGGCTTTCCTTGGTTACAGTTGCACAACCCACAATTTGATTGGCAGAAATGTGTCTCTCCTTAAACCTCTGGTTTGTAACCATTATACTACCACACCTGTGAGGCCAGGTCCTGTTGAAGTCGAGGGGCAGGAGGAGTATGAAGTACAAAACATTATTGATTCCCGCAGACGTAGAGGAGGGGTACAGTATATGGTGCATTGGAAAGGTTATGGTCCTGAGGATCGTTCCTGGCTAGACAGTAAGGACCTTCATGCACCCAAGTTACTACAAGTATTTCATGCCAAATACCCTCAGAAGCCTGGACTGTACTCTAGGAGAGGGGGTCTTTGAAAGGGGGGTACTATCACGGTGCCCGTGATTCGTGCTGCTCTGTGCCTGTCACTTGCTGAGTATTCGTGATTGGCTGTCTGTCATTAGCCCTCCTCACACAGCCTTTTTAAACCCAGGTTGAGCACTTCCAGGTTGCCCTTTCGTGGTGTTTCTGACTCCACTCTGCCTGACCTGCTTGTCAGATCTCTGGGCCTGTTTCCAGTGTTTCTGTATGCTACGTTCCGGTGTTCCAGTGTTCCGGTGTTCCTGTACATTACCGTTCCGGTGTTCCAGTGTTCCTGTACGTTAATGTTCCGGTGTTCCAGGTTCCAGTGTTCCTGTATGCTAACGTTCCGGTGTTCCAGTGTTCCAGCGTTCCTGTGTGTCTGTATTCCGGGGTTCCTGTGCTCCAGCATCGCGCGGGTTAAACTGTACGAGTTCCTGAGTCTCGCGCTCCAGCTGTCGCTCCGGTGACATTGTTCTCCTCGCTATTGCATACACATTGTTGGTTCCAGCGTGCGGACGCTGGTTTACTCCACTAAACCTGGTTGCAATATACATTGTTGGTTCCAGCGTGCGGACGCTGGTTTACTCCACTAATCCTGGTTGCAATATACATTGTTGGTTGCAGCGTGCGGATGCTGGTTTACTCCACTAAACCTGGTTGCGATACACATTGTTGGTTCCAGCGTGCGGACGCTGGTTTACTCCACTAACTGGTTGCGAGATACTTTGTTGATTCCAGCGTGCGGACGCTGGTTTACTCCACTAAACATGGTTGTGATATACATTGTTGGTTCCAGCGTGCTGACGCTGGTTTAATCCACTAAACCTGGTTGCGAGATACATTGTTGGCTCCAGCATGCGGACGCTGGTTTGCTCCACTAAACCTGGTTGCGATATACGTTGTTGGTTCCAGCGTGTGGACGCTGGTTTACTCCACTAATCCTGGTTGCAATATACATTGTTGGTTGCAGCGTGCGGACGCTGGTTTACTCCACTAAACCTGGTTGCGATACACATTGTTGGTTCAAGCGTGCGGATGCTGGTTTACTCCACTAACTGGTTGCGATATACTTTGTTGGTTCCAGCGTGTGGACGCTGGTTTGCTCCACTAAACCTGGTTGCAATACACATTGTTGGCTCCAGCGTGCGGACGCTGGTTTACTCCACTAAACCTGGTTGCGATATACATTGTTGGTCCCAGCGTGCGGACGCTGGTTTACTCCACTAAACTGGTTGCGAGATACATTGTTGGCTCCAGCATGCGGACGCTGGTTTGCTCCACTAAACCTGGTTGCGATATACGTTGTTGGTTCCAGCGTGCGGACGCTGGTTTACTCCACTAAACCTGATTGAGATATACATTGTTGGTTCCAGCGCGCGGACGCTGGTTTGCTCCACTTAACCTGGTTGCGATATACATTGTTGGTTCCAGCGTGCGGACGCTGGTTTGCTCCACTTAACCTGGTTGCGATATACATTGTTGGTTCCAGCGTGCGGTCGCTGGTTTGCTCCATTAAACTTGGTGGCGCTGTTTACCATTAGTCCCAACGTGCGGACGTTGGTTTGCTCCTGAACATCCAGTACTGTGGTCAGTCGCTGTCCACTTCCTTGCAGTTGTCTGATTATCCCTGGCAATAGACTTCTGCTGAGTAAGACCTCTATACTTATGCTCTCTGCTGTCTTAGTCACCTGACAGCTGGTCTATTTGCTCAGGCTGCCCTGCCCGGTATTGGTGAGGCCGGTAGAACCTTGACGTTACCATCCTGTAGGTTGCCTCACCCGGTATTGGCAGGGCCGGTAGAGCCTACTACAGTACCTCCTTGGGCTGCCCTGCCCGGTATTGGTAAGGCCGGTAGAACCTTGTAACTCACCATCTTAAAGGTTGCCTTACCCGGTATTGGCAGGGCCGGCAGAGCCTACATTCAGTATCCCATTGGGCTGCCTTGCCCGGTATTGGTAAGGCCGGTAGAACCGGAATTGTCATCTCACGGTTGCCTTACCCGGTATAGGCAAGGCCGGTAGAGCCTGTCATTAATACTGTCACTTGTGTTGCCTTGCCCGGTATTTAGGCAAGGCCGGTAGAACCTATTGTATGTTCTATTGATGTTGTATTGTTATGTATGTTCACCCTACGGGTACTGCCTTTAACTTTTAATAAAGTTAAGTTTTTACCAAACCTTAAGTCTGAGAGTCTTCAATAACCGTGACAGGGTGCAAACAGAACTGCAGCCAGAGCACAGACCAGGTACAGCACCTTCATATACTCCCACAGTGTCACCAATGGCCAGGATTTTGCCTGAGAAACCTGAAGTTACAAAGACTAAAGCTTGCCATCTGGGAGAAACACCCTCCCTTGGAGGGTATCAAATCTCATGCCAAGAAAATGAAGGACCTGAGACAGAACCAGTGAAGATTTTTTTTTAATTGAGTACCCAGCGATGTTGCTCCAGAATGGACTACTGAGCCTAAATGCACAAGATTAGCTCTGAAGGAGCCCAAAGTAAAAGGTCGTCAAGGACATCCCCCTAGCATGGTGGTGAGCCTCTAAGGTGAACACAAACCTTTGTGAAGACCCTCAGAGCTGATACAAGAGCAGAAGGAAGAGCAGTTTACTGGAAGTGACTGTTTTGAAATGCAATGCACAAGAAGCACTGATCTGGATGAATCAGGATGTGCAGATAACTATCCTTCAAATCTAAGGAGGCTAGAAACTCCTCTGGACACATAGCTGTAAGGACAAACACTCCATCTTGAATAGTGGGTATGGCACAAAATGGCTGCACCTTTTAAGTCCAGAGTAGGATGACGCCCTCTGTGTTTTCTTGGGAGGCCACAAATTAAAAACAAATAATTAAAAATCAGGTCAATCATTCCTGAGAAGGAACAGAGATCAAAACCTACATGCCTAGAAGGGAGGAATATGTATCTAAGAAAAGATAACCACCATTCAAATCACAAGGAACTCTGGACTGGAAAAAATGTTTAGGGGTTAGAGACTTGAAGTCCATATCTTTTCAAATTTATTTGCAAAACCAACTGATCTGTCACAGATCTTAAGCCACAGAGTGTGATGTGTGGTGACAGAAAAGACAGAGGTCTTTCTATAAACCCTAGTGGCATCAAAGTCTGCTTCAGCAAAAATAAACATTAACTTCAAGGGCCTTGGAGAACAACACCACAAGGTTATCCTTAAGAGCATCCCCTTAGCCATGCCCCTAGTTACCCAGGCAAAGGCAAACACAAGACGTAACGTTGCACCAGAGGCAACAAAATGTATTTTCAGTCCAGGTTTATCCCTCTGATCCTTAAGGGGCTGCAGTATCAGCCAACAGCAGCACTGTGGTTTTGGAAGACAAGAAATTGGGGAATCAACAGAGGAAGGGGTAACCCATTGTTCTAAGGCCTCAGTAGAAAAGGAATAACGGTGAAAATACTCTGATTAATGAACAGTCTCCTGTCAGGAGTCTTCCATTCCTCCAGGAGAATAGATGGTACCTCCATCTTGCCTCTCTTAAAAATATTACGGGAAGAGGAACTGAAATCCGATGTCTATGAGACATGAAGCTTCTCCAGGACTATTGTCACGGTTTTTGATGAACACTCAGACCAGACTGGTAAGGTTAAAATGACATTATTAGGATAAAGTACATACAATGAGTTAGGCCCACGAGCCCACAATACAGAACATATATATATAGCAATAATAAGCCAGTCCCTTGAGATATAGGAGGAGATGGAGGCAGCAGCTGGCTGGAGAGAGTTCTGAGCTTGAACCCTGATGACTGGAGGCACGCAAGACCATAGGCAACCCAACCCTAGCGGACTGGTGGATAGCAGGGCTACGCAGCCCAGGTGCTGATGGCAGGACTCCAGATGACTAGTAGTCCGTAGTAGGTAACTGGCACGAGACCCAGACGACTGGGAGACACTGAACCCAGAAGTAACGAGGCAACACTGACCCTAGGACTAGGGTAACAGAAAGACCAAGGCAACCGCTTATGGTAGGCAAACCCTAGAATGTTAGGGGTGGATCGAGACACACTACACAAAGGCAACTAGTGTCCCCGTACACTTGCAGGTGTGATGTAACACAAAAGCTGGCTCTTGAGCTACTGCAGAAGGGAATGAAGCACTAGAGGATCTAGGCACTGAAAGGCTCTATAGGTAACGCCCAGAGTGAATACTGCAACTCCCACAGGGAGTGAGCCCAGCTATGAAAACAGGGAAGGACACAGATGGAGATCATAGTAACTCAGTCAGCGCTATACAGCACTACACCGGTACTTTGCATGTGCACACCGCCTGAGGCGGTTATTCAGTAAGCAGCTATAGCACGAATGCTCAGCCAGATCAGTCTGCAACGGAGCTGGTTCTCAGCCAGATCAGTCAGCAATGGAGCGGGTTCTCAGCCAGATCAGTCAGCAACGGAGCAGGTTCTCAGCCAGATCAGTCAGCAACGGAGCGGGTTCTCAGCCAGATCAGTCAGCAACGGAGCAGGTTCTCAGCCAGATCAGTCAGCAACGGAACAGCAACCCAGGATGCGCAGGAATGTCGTCAGGCAGGCCAGGTCATACACGATCAGAATAACACAGGAACAAACGTCAGGAACAGGCACACCACGAAAGGGCGCCTTAGTATAGACATGACAGAGTATATAAAGGCTGGCACTGGGCGGAGTCAGGATCGCAAGACCAATAAGAGAGAGGCAGTGAATCAGGAATAATAATGTCGCTGCCTGCGGCCTAGAGCACGTGCACCGTGATACTATACTACTAAGCCCCTTAGCTGAGAGGCTAGAGTCATCCTCATAGTAATCCCAAAGGGAAAGAGAGAAGTTTAAATCATCACCTTCAGTCTCTCCATCCTCACAAGAGGAATCCCCAAGACGTGTGTCTCACCCCAAATATGGGCCTCAAGCACATGCTGAGGAGTGCAAGGTATTCCACAGTTCAAGAGTACAGGACCCCTTGAATAGATGAGGGGATAGAAGCAATTGAAGAGGCAAGACCTTAACCCAGACTGGGAGATTTTCGCAGCTAAAGTTCCCCCATCCCTCCCTCCCCTTGCACTGACCTCAGTGCTGTACTGACAGCAGGAGATCCCAGTCCTGGGACCAGCCAGCGGCTCTTCAACAGAGCTGAAACAGCGGTATTTAAAAAGAAATACTTCATTGGAACGGTCTACAAAGTGTGCCTGGGTTGCAAGAATCTCCTTCTGTCATAAAGGTTTGAGAGATGGGACTTGCTCCACATAATTTATTTTTTTAAATCTATAATATAGCATAAACTTCTAAGTGGCATTAGTATCCCTTTAAGGAATTTATATGAAGTAGCACCGGATTGTCTTCCGATTCTTTTTGGATTGTGGAAGGTCCCCTCATTCCTTAATGCACTTCATATTGTATGCAATTAGATTGCCTTTGCCCATAAATTGTGGTGTTCTAGTCCTGAGCGATTATTTTCTTTCTCTAACAAATGTATTTTCATTCTAGCAGATTTTTCAACATATTTTAGTAAATTTTACAGTTATAAATGACAAGTATGACCTAACTGAAGTGCATTAAAATGTGTTTTAAATATGCATAATTGGTGATCACTGCAGGAAAGGTTTTTAAAAGAATAGTACATAGCATTATTTTAATGAGCTTCTCCTGCCCATGTTGGCATATAATCACTCCAAGTCATATACATATTGGAAAGTTGTTTTAATCAGGTTTCATGCAGTTAATAAAAGTGCATGTGGGCACATCCAGTTTTTTAAGGTTCCCCGCCCGCTCACTGAAGTCAGGTCAGTAAAGACATGACAACATTAGAGAGTGATATTATTTTGTAAACTAGGGTTTCCTTTTTTTATATGTATATTATGACATGCTAGAACTTTCTTCCCTAACATATGTTGACATTTGGGATAGTAATGTTAGCAGCTCTAATTAATCACCATAGTATTTGGACCTTGGATAGTGTTATTTCAATTCTGTCAGAGTTGTAGTTCAAGAGTAATTCTATGGCAAAGTATCCCCCTCCCCTTTTACTGATATAACACTGCTCAGCTCAGAGCAGAAGGGAGGTGCCCAGGTAGATTGCAGAGAGGGACAATTTCTAGGTAAGATAAGGGAAAAAACCTGAAAAACTTGTCAAGGGGGGCAGGGTTTTCATTCTTCTCTTAGGAAGAAGATTGTCTCCTGCTGTTATCTGTCTGGTCTAGCAACCTGATTCCACATCTGAGAAGAGATGGCTTACACTAGTTAAAAGGGGCGGGAGGGGGAAACTTTATCCTTCAATTACTCTTGAACCACAACTCTGACAGTATTGATATAACACTCTCCATGGCCCAAATACTATGAAGATTAATTGAAGCTGCTGTTTTTGTGAAACATTACTATCCCTTTAAGGCTCCTGTGATTGCTTGTTAACCCTTTAAAGACAAGAAGGGTGTGCAACCTGCTGGTTTGGAATGTATTTGTGCTCTCTTTATGAGGTGGTTACAAACCTCAGTATGAGTGAGATACAGTAAGAGACAAATTTAGGGGTAAAGTTAATGTGTCTAGTAGGAAGCTCATCAGGGTCAGGATTTCTGTCATCTTTAAGAGACACGTGTAGTTTTGCCATTTTTCATTATATCGAGAAAGGAGATAAAGGGACTTTGGGCAGTATTCAGAAAGTAAACCAGCAATTATGGAGCAAACCATCTGCACTACTGGGACAATTAAAATCACAAAATTCACATTCATTTAAATTGGGATTTTAACCACTTAAATGGTAGAGAGGTCAAGCAATCCTTTTGATAATCCCCTAGCATTAAAGGGTTAAACGCCCCATTTCAATAAATAGGAACTTTCATTTGTCCTCTGTGGTGCACCTGGTTTGTTCAGGAATTGCTAATCTTTCCCCTGTACATATGGGTCAATTTAATTGTTCCTTTTATCGCCCATAACAAGCGATTCAAGGTCTTCAAACAGTTTTCATTTATTAAAATTGGCTTTTTTATTTTACTTTTATTCTGCCTCTATATAGACTATCGTAATTAATAGGATTTTAAAGGATTATTATATTATTCTAATGCCTTGTTATATAAACTTTGCATGCATTTTCTGATTTTACATATGGTGACCATCATATGGTCATTGAGGCTTTTGAAAGTACTGAAGCAGTCCATGTACAGGCCCACGGTCCAGGAATCTACAGATACCCATCTGTACAAGGAGAGTGCAGACACAGGGCTGGATTTAGATCTCAGGAGCCTGTAGGCACAGAAATTTGAAGCACCCCCCCGCCCCCCGTGGGCCATCTGCACTGGATACCTCCACAATGCTCCTAATCTCCACGTTGCCCCCCCATCATCTCCATATTGCCCTCACATTGCCCCCATCATCGCCACATTGCCCCCCATTAGCTCCAGCTTGCCACCATCATCTCATATATCGCCCTCACATTGCCCCCATCATCTCTATATACCATATTGCTCCTATCAGCTCCATACTGCCCCCATCATCTCCATATACCATACTGTCTTCACACTGCCCCCATCAGCTCCACATTGCCCTCACATTGCCCCCCATCAACTCCATATTGCCCTCACAATGCCCCTCATCAGCTCCATATTGCCCCATCAGCTCCACATTGCCCTCACAATGCCCCCCATCAGCTCCATATTGCCCTCACAGTGCCCCATCAGCTCCACATTGCCCTCACATTGCCCCCCATCAGCTCCATATTGCCCGCACAATGCCCCCCATCAGCTCCACATTGCCCTCACAATGCCCCCCAGCAGCTCCATATTGCCCTCACAATGCCCCCCAGCAGCTCCATATTGCCCCCATCAGCTCCACATTGCCCTCACAATGCCCCCCATCAGCTCCACATTGCCCTCCACTCTATCAGCTCCAACTTGCCCCCACCATCTCCACATTGCCCTCCATCGGCTCCAACTTGCCCCTCATTAGCTCCACATTGCCCCCCATTAGCTCTATATTGCCCTCACATTGACTCCCCCTGTTGTCCGTTTCCTACCTCCCTGGTAGGAGATCTGTACGTGTCTCCTTTGGCAGAGTCTTGTACCTGATGGAGCTCCCACGCGGTCTCCTATTCAGGAATACAGAGCGCTGGGAGATGATGTCATCTCCCAGCGCTCTGTATTCCTACAGAGCCGACGAGGGAGCTCCTTCAGGTACAAGACTTGGGGGCGGGCAATGTAAAGAATATAAAAAAAAAAATACAAATGGCAGGCGCCCCTCGTTGGCGTGCGCCTGTAGGCAGGTGCCTACTTTGCCTAATGGCAAATCCGGCCCTGCTGCAGACATACTGGATGTCTTGAGTGAAGGCAGAGTAGTCTGCTTGTACATTTTTTTTCTTTACATACCATTTATGTGTTTAGTGATCTCACTTGCAATGATCATGTAGCTTCTGTTGTTAGATGAGCATACTGAACTACATTTACATAGAGAGACCTTCTGCTACATATTTTTTTTTATTTTTCATTATTTGAATACAAGTTTTGATATATTTCCCATTGCTGTCCTGGATTCTTCTTTTGTTCTTCCTCTTTAACCCCCTAAGGGTCCCTTGACGGTCCTGGAACATCATGAGTTGGTGAGCCATAAGGACCCATAACATGTCAGGACTGTCATGGAATTCAGGGCACGCTGATCGGGGAGCCCTGAATCGAATTTGCAAAATAAATAAATGGGCCGTGGTCCTTGATTGACGGCCACATGCACCCGTGGCCGGTCCTTAAGGGGTTAAAATGGTCAAAATGAGGTTTCTCAACTACATCTAAATTTTTTCTTATTTTTGTTAAGTAATTGTTCTGATTTTTGCTCTTCAATTTGTGGCATTTATTTCTAAACCATAAATTAAGTACAGTAGGGTTATTTTGCTTCTATTTTCAGTGACCTTTCCACACCGAGAACAATCAAGTCTGCTTCAAATGATTTGCCCAAGATGAAGAAAAAAGAAGCACCTTGTGTAATTGCTTAATTTCTATTTTTTTCGGTCAGGTCTTCTTCTGTGAATTATATCCAATTAGAAGAAGAAGAACTGGTACCATTAGCCTGAATAGAGACAACTGATCCACAACAAAGGGGATCAGGTGGCCACAAGAAGTCAAACAAAAACAAATGGTTTCCATGGACATATAGATGCAACAGACATTAAATTGGTCAATTTGGTCTGTTGTACTAAATAACAAATTCTACCTTCCATCAGCTGCCTCTTTAACAAGTAAAATATGACCTGAATTTAGACATATTCACAACATCTGTTTTGATATTTACTTAAAATTGATTTAAAAATGGGTCATACTCCTCTTTTAATCAGTTCTGATCTTTTAGTCATTTTATTACATTAATGTTGGGAAAACCATTTCATTATTATTTTGCTGAATTGAAAACCTTATTTAAGCATATTTTCATATTGTTCATAAGATATAATTTTTAATAAATACTTATAACTGATATCTGCATTTCAGGGAGATGTGATATCTCTATTTTCACCACCTCTCACAATATCCACCATGGTATATACTCTCAATGGTGCTGGACTGGAATACTAACACCATTGTGATATCAGACTCATTAGTGAGAAATTGCACTAACTAGAAATTGATTTAGAAACGCCACTAGGTTGCTCAAAGCTGTTAAATTAACTTTGTTTAAATTCTCCATCTCTCAGCAGGTGTGGGGATATCACATGGTGGTAGTGGAGGGATAGAATCTTCTACAAGCACTGAAGTTCTGTCTTAAGGCTTCAGCAGAAGGTGTGGCATCCGTCTAATAGAAAAATTACATAATAATCTTTAGTCATATTTTGTAGTCTTCATTCTCAGTTAAACAGAGCAGACAACGTCAAATGACAATCAGAGAACATTGCAGCACTGAATATACATGAATGGTGCATGTATACTCTATGTATAGTGGAATTACAGGGCGATTCAGTGTTATTTGGAATTACATGGTAGGAGATACTTCATTAGCAAATAAACTAGATAAAACACATGATAAATCCAACTGGCCCTAGCAAAGTGGAAATGGCACAATTAATATCTCCATAAATGCTCTGGGTTTAGGGAATACACTTCCTGACCTAAGTTCGTAACTAGGGTTGACTTGGTAGCTCTGTTTCTTAGTACAAGGAAACTTATGACTGAGGCACAGTAACACTTAGTTACAGTGTTACAGGAACAAAAGAATAGGAAAGAAGGGAGGAACATCTGTTCTTTACCTTAAGGGGACAATGTTAATTTAATACATGATGGAAACTGAAAATATAACTTTTGGTGATATTGGAATAATATATAGGTCTTAACTGCAAGATAAAGACATGGAACAGTCATGGAAGAAATATCTAAGATGTTAAAAAAGGGATAATTAGAATTAACAGTTTTAGGAGACTTTAATATACGAAATTTGCATAATTGGCAAGATGTATGGACATCCTGTACCTCTCACAAGAGCTATGACTTAGACAACTGGTTACTGAGCCAACTTGCAAGGAAGAATACTGGACTTAACACTCACAAATGGTGATACAGTATCATATCTAAGAAAACAAATAATATCAAGTGCTAAAGCAGACTGGTATAAGAAATGAGTCTCTTCATTAAATACTGATAAAAGACAATTTTGATTATAAAATTATATTACAATCTGCCCAGTTAAAAACATAAATCCCCAGCATGAGCACTAAACTAATCCCTTGATGGGGGGTGTTTAAGCTGAACGAGATTATAGATGCATGATGATGGAGCTCCCAGCCTGTTTTAGCTTAAATGGCAATATAAGTGAACGTACTGGACCCTGACTACACTTCCAAGTGGGTAACGTTCCCACAGGACATGACCAGCAAAAATAAGCAGTCTGCCAAAATTACTACTTATTTGGCCGAACGAGGAGTTGGCCTCAAGCTGCAGGCATGCATGCCTCAACCCCACAACATGGCCACCCAAGGCAAGGAAAACAGGTTTCACGATGGCAAGGTGTCATTGACCATAAGAACCAGCCAACAGGTGTGGACTTAAAACTCTTTGGCACAAAAGAGGATCTTAGAACTCTACCTTCCTGTGCAGCCCTTGAGTATATTGTGGGGCATCTACAAGACTCAATCTGCTCTGACCTCTCTGGCCTGAAAAAATGCATCTTACACATTGGCAATAGAGTATCAGACCTGGAGAACAACATGCAGTCCATCATAGAGGCCCAGCACAAGGCTCATCAGAACATGCTTTCTCAGGAGGAAGAAAACAGAATAGAAAAAAGTATAGACACCGTACTCAATTACCAGGTTAACCCTATGTGGGATAGAGAAAGGTAAATCCAAAACCCCAAAATATTACAGACAATAGATCAGGTCATATAGTATTATGTATTCACTCCTTGGTGTCTCAATGATTTGAAGTTATATTATGTATGTATATCTTATAGTGTACACCACTGTAGTGGAATACATATATCTTATATGGATACTGACTATCCCTGAATCTATAGTTAATTATGGGCGATAGTCCTCTCACTACTGCTGCTTTGTCTTAAGCAAGTTTGTATCATGACAAATTCCTCTCAACAATGATCATAGAACATGCAAAATGAGAACAGAAAAGGGAAGGGGTAGACCGCAAGAAAATATCATCTAAGTGTAGTAGGTTAAAATAGGATTATTTGCATATCGCAGAGTTCATGAAACACTAGTAAAAGAAAAATATTGAATTCCACATGTAATACACAAATTCAATACGATCAAAGCAAAATATTATATTTATCTCATGAATTCTTAGACATATAAAAACTATCAGCACAAGTTGAAATAAAATAAAACAAACTATATATTGTACTCACTGACACATTATGACGTTTAGATCAAGATATAATCAATCCTGTTTTTAATTATAGTATATTAAATAATATATATATTATATAATATATGGAGTTTAGGTATGATTGTGCTTCTGGGTGGAAAAGGGAGGTGCAGAAATAGGTGGAGATATATCAGTATAAGGTGGCTGCTTAAAAGAAGGACGTATGTATATGGGCATATATATATATATATATATATATATATATATATATATATATATATACATATATATATATATATATATTTATATATGTATATATGTGCAGGCTTAATCAGAGATATCAGATGAGAAATCACAACTAGTAAAATGTCCTGCTTACTAAATGTCTTCTTTAGTTATTGCCCATCAGTGCCTCCTTGTTGCTGCTTCATGTGCCCTCTGGTCCTTCCTTTCTCGTTCTGATGCCAATCTGCTTCACTTGACTTGAGTCCCCAGCTGTGCGCCTTCTTCTGGAGGAAGGAGATCAAGAAAGGAAGAAATACAGAGGCTGAGATATTTATTTATTTATAAAATGTTTTACCAGGAAGAATACATTGAGATTCCTCTCGTTTTCAAGTATGTCCTGGATAGTTTTCAGTAAAAGGTTACATATTTACACTAATTGTGAGACATTATATGCAAACATACAGAAATATACAAACTTATTAAATAATGGGATTATTTACAGTTACACACTGTTTTTAGATATAAAGAAACATTTGCTTTTAAGGATTTTAGACTGGGTGCAGATGTGATTATTTCCGGCAGATTGTTCCAGATTTTTGGAGCTCTGAAGGAGAAGGCAGATCTTCCTGCTTCTTTCTTGTATTGTGGTATACGCAGTGAGTTGTTAGTAGTGGAGCGGAGGTTATAGTTAGTATGGAGAGCTGGGGTGAGCATACTGCTTAGGTATTGTGGTAGTTTTCCAGAGAAGTGGTTGTGTACTAAGCAAGAAAGATGAAGGTCACGTCTAGATTTGAGTGTTAGCCAACTTAGTTCTTTAAGCATGTCACAATGATGAGTAGTGTAGTCACATTGGAGGATAAAGCGGCATAATGAATTATATAGCGTGTCAAGTTTACTGAGGTGTAGATATCAACTGGATGATGTGGCGAACCGCGGTCGCCGGAATATTCAGATTCGCAATCTCCCAGAAACAGTCTCTGCTGCTGACCTATCCGCATATCTTCAAGGGATCTTCACTAGGATAATAGATTTTACCTGGGACTCAATCCAAATTGAGAGGGCTCGCTGGGCCTTCAGTCCCAGAACCCAAAATGAAGCCTGCCCAAGAGATTTGATATGCTGCTGTCACGAGTATTCAAGAATAAACCAGCAGTCAGTACAGTATATAGTAAAACCAACTTTATTAAACAGTATAATATAATACGTAGCAATAATGAGAAAAAGGTGCAGAGGGTAATTAGAGAAGCCAGCAACTCCTACCAGAAGTAGGAGGCCACTTCTAAGTAGACCTCTCAGCAGAGATTAGGTACAGAGCCTATGGTAGTCTCTGAGTAAACGGGTCACGCAACCACA
Organism: Rhinophrynus dorsalis; assembly: GCA_037306005.1. Lineage (NCBI taxonomy): Eukaryota > Metazoa > Chordata > Amphibia > Anura > Rhinophrynidae > Rhinophrynus > Rhinophrynus dorsalis. Next base: position 171,220,819 of record CM074721.1, on the reverse strand, counting down.
AATACAGAGGACCAGAGATCCCCCGCAGGATAAGACAACAAGGGAGACTCTTACTGACTAACACCTGCAGTCAGTACACTTGGTAGAGACCAACTGGAGGCGGTGGATGAGAACAAGCGGGTGATCAGACAAGCCAGGGGTCAATTCCAGAGCGGGAAGTCAGCCAGAGCCACAGGTCTGCACAAGATAGGTTATCCAACTATGCCGGAGGCAATACTGGAAGGATAGTCGGACAGAGCCCCAGGTCAGCAGCAGGATGGATGGTCAGACAAAGCCAGGTCATACACAGAACGGGTAGTTAGCCAGAGCCACAGGTCAGCACCAGATTGGATATCCACTATGCCAGGGGGCAACACAGAGATGACAGTCAGACAGAGCCACAGGTCAGCATCAAGATGGATGGTCAGACAAAGCTTAGGTCATACACGGAACGGGTAGTCAGCCAGAGCCACAGGTCAGCACCAGATTGGTTGGTCAGACAAGCCTAGGTCATAGACGGAATGCACAAGAAGACTACACAACTGCATCAGACACCAACGTAAGGACGATGAACTCAGTGTCCAGAGTCCTCTTATACCCAGCCAGGAAGTAGGAAGGTGGAGTCTCAAAGTCCAAAGGTATAAAACTGACGCCTGCGTCACTTTACTGACTAGTGCCTGAATCTGATGCAGCGAACCAAGAGATGCGTTGAAACTCGCGCCCAAATCTACGTCCCCTGAACAAGCCGCAACACTTGGGAAGAGGCCATGGACAACCTCTGGAGACGCCAGATGCGGCCAGACCACAAGCCAGGAGATTCTACTCAGAAGCGGCCTCCTTTTTCTGGTAGGAGTTGTTGGCTTCTCTAGTTACCCTCTGCACCTTTTTCTTATTATTGCTATGTATTATATTATACTGTTTAATAAAGTTGGTTTTTACTATATACTGTACTGGCTCCTGGTTTATTCTTGAGTACCCGTGACAGTACGTAAGAGCGCACTGTAACAACTGCTTGCTGTCCTTTTGGCAGAAAGATGACGTTATGAGAAAGGCGAGGAATAACCAAGTGCTCTGGTATGAAGGCTCAGACTTTCAGCTTTTGAAAAACTTGTCAGCCTACACTTTGCAGCTCCACCAAGCTTTCAAGCAATTGACGGAGGCTTTGAGGGAAAATCATTTTACCTACCGATGGTGCTTTCCCTTTGCCCTCATTGTCACCCTGGTCTCATGTGGTTTCTGAAACAGTTTCTTTTGCTTTTTCCCCTAGCTTGTTTCCCCCTACCTCTACTAACACCAGGGCCGAACTGGCCCACCAAGATACTGGGAAAATTCCCAGTATGCCGTCTGCTCTGGGCTTCCCTGGGGCTGCTTTATTATTATGCTTTAAAAAAATCCAGCACAATGCCAATTGCGGCCGTGCAAGGTGATAGGACCGTGGCCACGAGATTTGAAGGACTGCTGGGCTGCGAACTGTGTCTGTGGAGGCTCATGTGTGCCACACACTTGTTATATGTGCGCATGCACGCAACTGCGCCATAGCCCATCTGCCACAGCAAAATAGTGAGGTAGAGAGTGTGAGGCTGAGTCTGAGAACCACTGCACAGAAACAGACTCACTCTCTGCCCGCCAGCACGGCACACCGCACTTGACAAATTAATTTGAAGATCTGTGATCTCTCCTGGTCCTCCTGTAACCTACAGTTACACAATAATCTGATTATTCCATGTCCGATCGCAGCGGTGGCTCTCAGACCTAATATTATGTGTGGGGGGGGGGTTGAGAGGCGCACCGCTGTCAGTCTCAGCCACTGAGCCTGCCTGGTGTCCTTAGTTATACAGGAGGCGATCAGGAGGATAGCTTAACCCGGCTGCTGGTGGTGTTCAGAATCAACTTCAGACAGCCGGATGGTGTGCCTGAGGAGTGAGTCATGCAGCGCATACCATTACCAGCAGCTGCTGCTCACAGTGCTTAAGAGGATCTATTGCCTTCTTTAAACTGCCAGGCCACTTGCCCTGCTAAAAATAGCTCCAGAGCAAAGTTGACTGAGCCTTGAAAGTGGTAGAATACCCTTGTTGTTATTTATTACCCCTAAGATCTGTTACAAGCTGCTTTATCTTGATTGTACAGTACAATTAAATTTGCTTAATGGATGTAAAATAATTGACAGCAAAAAAAAGTATGCTATAAAAAAATGGCAAGAATTGTGAATGAGTTAAAGGGGAACTGACAGCGCAGGCGCACGGACGTCACTGTGAAGAGACGTCCATGCTTCCAGCTCCTGTAAAACGCCGATATCTGAAGAACCGGGTAATATTGCTGGCGACTAGCGCTACTAAGCAGCTAGTCGCCAGGTGTGCAATAAGTTAGCCTTAAGTTATTGGGGGGTGAAAGTTCCCCTTTAACTTTTAATGAGTAAAATGTATGTATATTTATATTTATATATATATATATATATATATATATATATATATAGATATATACATATATATATATATATACACACACACACACACACACACATGGTTGATGACATTGGAAAAAGAAATGTTTATAACGTCGGTTTACATAATATCTAACTTTTCAAATAATCACATAAATAAAATGTATACTATTTTGCATAGTCAGTTTGTTGGGCAGAATAAAAAATGGTATTGCTTATATTTGTAATGGGTATGTAGATGTATCTGTCTTTAAAGGTATGACAACTGCTGTAAAAATACTTATCGAGACAGCTTGTGTTGCCAGTGAAAGGATGTAGATGTAGCTGCATCACGGGTGCAAAACAACCTGACACCAGGCCAAATTCTCATGCACCGAATATGGTCATGAGATAGCTTACATTTTCTCAGTAATGCCCCGCCCACCAGCCCCACCCCCAGCAACACCACCTAACACAAGTGTCCCTCTTTGGCAATTTGAAATGTTGGGAGGTGTGCTGCAAGATGACAGGACCGTGGCTGCGAGATTTGAAGGACCGAATAGGGCGGCACTTTACAGGGAGCAGTATAAAAAATCTGCCCCTACCGTCAGAATTTGGCTTTCCCTACATGAAAATGCCAGGCAAGTTGTCCTTTTGCAGAGCGCTCAGCGCAGCACCACTTATTGCCAAGTGCACCCACTTCCTATTTGGAGCTAGAGTTGGATTTGTGCGTGTGCTAGAGAGCCTGCAAATGTTTGCAGAGACTGGGGTGCATGGAAGGTAAGGGCCATGGCGAGCCCAGGAACTGTTTGGACCTTTTGGCTCTGGAATACTATGTGAATTATTTGCAGTGTATAGCACAGTCAGGATTCAGGAATACCACTTGTATTGCATAATTTGCAGTGTATGGTGCTGGGACATCATTTTGATAGGTATGCAATCCATTTTGTAGCTATGCATGAGGTAGGTATGTGTGAGAAAGGCTCAGAGTCTCTGAGCCTTTCTCACACATAACTACTTCATACATAACTACCTCATGCAATCATGGGGTTCACTATCAAAATGCTGTCCAGACTCCCAGCACCATACATTGCAAATTATGCAATCCAAGTGGTATTCTTGACTGCTCTATACACTGCAAGCAATCAACATAGTATTCTATTCCAAAGCCAACTGCATTACTATCGCAACCTGTCAGAAACTTTGTCCTGGTGGAGCATAGAGGGTTAACTCTAATAGTAGAAATTAACTGAAAAACCTGTGTTTAAAATGTGTTCAAATTACCTCATGTTAAAATAATGGGCCTCTATGAGGAAGAAATAACTAAGTGACAGTAATGGCTGATTGATGTATGTGAGTCACGGACTCCCTTATGGGAAAGACATAGCAAAATGACTGGTTTATGGGATCTCTGATAAACTCCATGACCTCTCTTCACTTTGACATAGGCCATGTTATGTGTCACTTGTAAAATTCGCCATCTGCAGCATTTATATTGTCAAATACTCATAATGATTATATTTTTCTTTGATTAGCATAAGATATGAGTATCCAATCAGGTCTGACGGATGATGTCACGGTATAATGAGATGGATCTTTGTCTAATCATTAGAACGAGGTGGGGATTACTAATAAGGCAAAATTGCCTAATATAATGGTAAGAGTTGATGATTTGGGGCTCTTGGTTTTTCCTAGAAAAAGAAGGCCCTTGGTTCATGGTTCCATCCCTGATAACTTCAAGAATCCACACTGATTGACCTGGTAATTATATTTTATTTATTCTAATTCTGCCTAATTTCAAAATAAGTATATTTCCTTGATATTTGAGGAAAATTATCTATATATATAAAAGAAGACTTTGTGCCTGCCAAAACACACCCAGGGGAGGCATAAAGCAGGAGTTACTACTCCTATTGGGTGATTCAGTCATGCAGGGAGTTGGCCCGCCCCCACTATGCAGCCCGCCCACCACTATCAAAGTCAGAAAAAAACAATATGGCCGCCACTTGCTCCTACACCACAAACACACATGCCCCACTCACACACACAGACCACCACACACACACATGCCCCCACTCACACACACACAGCACCAAACAGACATGCCCCCACTCACACACACAGCACCACATACACACACAAAGCCAGAAATACATATGGCTGATACACACACACAGTCACTCACCCTGACTCCCAGAGGCCTCAGCAGGACCTGTACTGCAGCACCAGAGGAACAAAATTGCACTCAAAGGGTTAAGGTAGGTCCTCATTGCTCAATTATTTCTTCACTGTCATCATTTGCCATGCAAGACACAGGACAGACAGCCATCAGGTACACACTTTACCCACTGACTGCCACAGGGTTGTGTATCAAGTTTTACCCCTCAGGGAGTGTGTTCAAACCCCTCACACTGCAAACTTGCATTTCCCTCCCACTTCTCCTCCTTCCCCAGCCTATTACTAACACTTTTCCATATTTATGTTAAGCCCCGCCCCTACTCGCGATTAAGCCCCGCCCCCTTTTAACCCAGATTGCCCCATTGCTCTCTCCACATCAGCACCACATGAGGGACTCCACAAGTAAAAGTTCACAGGTATTACACACTCATACACACTCACACAGCACCACCACACACACACAGCCAGAAAGAAAGATGGCTGACACACAGTCACTCACCTTGACTCCCAGTGGCCTCAGCAGGACCTGTAGTAAAGCCACTGAACGGTGCTGCATCACCAGGGGAACAAAATGGCACTCAAAGTGTTAAGGTAGGCCCTCATTGCTGAATTACTTCTTCACTGTCATCATTTGCCATGCAAGACACAGGACAGACAGCCATCAGATTCACACTTAACCCACTGACTGCCACAGGGTTCTGTATCAAGTTTTACCCCTCATGGAGTGTGTTAAAACCCCTCACACTGTAAACTTGCATTCTCCTCCCACTTCTCCTCCTTCCCCAGCCTATTACTAACACTTTTTCACATTTATGTTAAGCCCCACCCCCTACTCGCGATTAAGCCCCACCCACTTTTAACCCAGCTTGCCCCATTTGTCTCTCCACATCAGCACCACATCAGTCCCCTCTAGGGACTTCACAAGTCAGTGTTCCCAGGTATGAACACACTTCCCACTGCTATTTAACTCTGACATGCCTCTCTGTACCTTAACCATTTGAGTGCCAGAGGGGTACACAACTCATGAGCACATGTGTTTCTGCTCATATATGTTGTGTGTGTACATCTCTGTTACATATGTGTGTCCATGTGTGCATCTCCAGTGTGTCTGTGTGTGTGTGCGTGTCTTTTGCATGTCTCTGCCGCTCACTGTGTGTATGTGCATACCTCCCAACATTTCACAGGGCCAAAGAGGGACACGTTAGTTTTAGGTGATATTATTGGGGGTGTGGCTGGTGGGCGGGGCATTAGTAAGAATTTTTAGGTTATTTCATGACCTATTACTGGCTATTTATGTAACTGAATAAATGATTTAGTTCAAGACCAAAGTATTTAATTTGCACAGACTAATGTATAAACACATATACTGAAGTTTACAAAAATATGTATATGAGCTTTATTGCTGGAGAGCAAAGTAACACACACCACACAGTCAGGGCTGGTGCAAGGATTTTTGCCACCCTAGGCAAAACCTAATTCTGCCGCCCATTTCGCTCCGCCCCTTGTGTCCCACCCCTTTATACCCCGCCTACTTATACCCAACCTCTTTTCATGATTGTCCTCTCTCTGCCCCCTGAGCCACTCTGCCCCTGTTCTGGAGATGCCTGTAAGAGATGCCCCCCACCAGCTCCAACTTGCCCCTTATCAGCTTCACTTTGGCCCACCAGTTCCACTTTGCCCCTATCAACTCCAACTTGCCCCCATCAGCTCCAACGTGCCCCCACCAGCTCCATTTTGCCCCCTCAGCTTCACTTTGCCCCCTCAGCTCCACTTTGCCCCCTCAGCTCCAACTTACCCCCATCAGCTCCACTTTGCCCCCCATCCTCTCCAACTTACCCCCACCAGCTCCACTATGCCCTCTCAGCTCCAACTTTCCACTATCAGCTCCACTATGCCCCCAGCAGCTCCAACTTGCCCCCATCCGCTCCAACTTGCCCCACCAGCTCCACTTTGCCCCCCCTTAGCTCCACTTGCCCCCCCTCAGCTCCAGCTTGCCCCCCCTCAGCTCCACTTTGACCCTCATCAGCTCCACTTTGACCCTCATCAGCTCCAACTTGCCCCCATCATCTCCAACTTGCCCCCACCAGCTCCACTATGCCCCCTCAGCTCCAACTTGCCCCCCATCATATACCTGTATCTCCCGCGCAGTCTTCTCTTCAGTAATGGAGAGCGCGGCGAGAGATCATGACTCCCAGCGCGCTCTTCATTACTAAAGATCCGACCAGATGAGGAAGCGCTGTAGCAACACAGACCTGACTGTGTTGTGGTTCCTGGCATGGTGTGTGTGGGCGCACCTCTTCTCCGCTGCATGCCCGCGCCCCCAGTACGTGTGCGCCCTAGGCCGGCGCCTACCTCGCCTATAGGTGGAGCCGGCCCTGCACACAGTCTGACCTCCTAAAAAGAGGGACAACAGGGTGGGAAAGAGGGACAGAGGGATTTGGCCCTCAAAGTGGGGCTGTCCCTCCTAAAGAGGGACACTTGGGATGTATGGTATGTGTCTGCCTGTATGTTGTATATGTCTGTGTTTATCAGTGTGTCTGCATTTCACACACATGCGCCCAATGGTCATAACATGACGGGCAACGCCGTCCCATGTTGCTAGTATCTATATATTTGCCTATAGAAGCCTGGCCAGTTTTATGGAAAATATTATGATCAGCTATATTTAGCATAGTGATTAAGAAATTACGCATAATTAATTAATTTGTTGTTATTAATTGCCCGAGAGATCTTAAAATAGTAATAGCAGGGAGATATATTTATCCTTGTATATATTGGTTAATATAATTTTTGTTATTTCTAGAATAGTGTGTTTCTGGTAAAATTATAATAGCTAATATTTAATCAAGGGAATTCTTGGAATTCATTTATTAACTCTCTAACTGCTGTTTATCTATTTATTTGTGGTGTGCACTCTAAAGTCCTTTGTGAAGGTACCAGGCTTATCTTTTGTAAATTGGAAGTGTGCCCTTCCCATAGACAAAATAAACTTCTGGGTTTGGCACCTATTTTAAACGAGTGGATTAACCCTTGGAGTGCCTATAGGTTTTATATATGTTGCTTAAGTCAAAATTATGATATATGTTGCATGAAGTTGGTATACGTACTAGACATATTTTATTGGATTAATTCTAGGTAGATTATTTGTATAATCTTTGATTGACTATATTAATTGCAATTTATATATTTTATTCAGAGGTAAGCAATATTTGAATTCAGTATATAATTAAATTATAGTGATTTAAATCTGGGATTCTGTAGTAGCCGAATCTTAATTATGAACATTAATCTGTCAATTAATGTAGAATAATTAAGTAATAAGTTACACCATTAATATTTGTTACATTTCTTAGTATTATGGTCGAATATGTGGATAGAAAATACACAAAACATTATAATATTATATGTAAATTTAATATTATAAAATATAGCAAGTAACAGGCTATACATTACGATAACAGTAACAATGACAAAAACAAACAATGAACAAACTGCAACATATAACTTACAAATGTCCCCAGCCCTTGGCTGGGGCTAAGGAGAGAGAGAGCTGATGGTCTACATCTTCAGTACAGTCCAGAGGAAGTCCTGAATCCCCCTTCCCTCTGCTTTTTTATTCCCAGCGGAATGTTTTATGGGAGGTAACTTCCCTAGAGTAGGCTGGCCTATGATGTAGAAGCACATGGCCTACACACTGCCCCTAGTGGACCCTCCAAAGCATTAACATTATTATGCTTTATTTATGACATAAATCATTAATTACTAATCAGTACAGATTCTATTCCAGTTATTCCCTAAATTTGATTATTTTTGATATATGATACAAGGAATTGTTAGAGGAATTATTTAATTCATCTAACAATACCCCTTACATCATAATTAGCATAGTCTATACAGTTTCTGGGGCAGAGGTATTCATAGACACTGCCACCAACTGTATTATTACTAATTGTAAGGATCAATTAACTTTTCTATGCTACTGAATGCAAGTATTGTTATTTAATACCTCTGAATATACATATGTGTGGTTAACACTTTCACCACTGGTAATCCTCATGGATATAAGTGTGGTTTGGTTTTCTATGTACCAATTATAATTGCTAATCACTTATATATTTCATTGTCGCTGATACTTGTTATATATTTAGTATATTGTATTTTAATAAAATATATATTTTTGCACAAATATGAGGGATTGATTCTTCTTATCAATTCATTACTGTGAAGTAGCGTGTGAATACGTAATAAAGATAAAGTTCTCAAATTATTTTATTGTCATTTGCCTATTTAAGTGAAGAAATCCAACCTGAGTGGTTTTCTGTTTAACCCTTTGGATACCTTCATATAAATAGTCCGACAAACCCCAAAGGCCCAAACAACCATATATATTAAAATCTAACCCTTTGAGTGTCAGAGCAACATACAGAGCAGTGTGGCAGTTTGGGGCCAGATAAAACCCCTTCCCTATCATTATGCTCTCACTTTTCTTCTCTTTCATGTTTTCTCCATTTCTCTCACATGTTCTCCCCCTTCTCTTCCATGAACTCACCTCTTCAACAGGAAGAGGTGTGACCTGGACAGGAAGGGGTGGGGCAGATGACAGTTGAGGTATGCATGACTTTAATCAGGCCTAGAGCAGCACAAAACCTAAATACACCACTGCAGAGAAGAGTGGAGGCAGGCCGGGTTTAAACCCAGTGACGTCAGAGGCAGCGTGAAGAAGAGCACTGCGTCTGCGCACCGGGTCGACTGCTGCCGCACCTTAATCAGACAGCTGAGTCTAAGAGTGGGCGCAGACAAAGTGTTTCCAGCACAGCCCCAGGTTTCCCCTTTTATGAACAAGAAAAAAATGCCATTATGCTATAGGGCTGGTATAATGACGCAATGCTATGGGGCTGGTATAATGACGCAATGCTATGGGGCTGGTATAATGGTGCAATTCTATGGGCCTGGTAAGAAATTTTTTCCAGGGATGGTTTTTATTCCCAGTCCGGCCCTGACTAACACTTCTCTCTCTACCCTTCCCCTACAGGCATACTTGGTTACTGGTACAAGTTTAAGTGTGTCCACGCAGGACAAGCTTATGCGGCAGGAACACACACACCACTTTTGCCCGCCACCTCTACATCTATGACATCTCCTTTTGAGTTGTGGTCCTTCTCCCTTAATGCTAAAGGCCTAAACTCACCCCACAAGTGGGTGTTGCTGTTTAATGACTGGAAATGCCACAAGACCCAAATAGTTTTCCTGCAGACCAGACCCTCGAGAGGCAACAATGCCTATCCCATTCAGTTATTTGCGCCTGTGGAAGAGAAAAAGAGGGTGATAGACATACTGATACATAGGTCCTTACCACTGACTGTGTCCTACACTATGATAGACGATGGACGCTACTTATTTATTAAGGGAAAAGTAGGTGATATGACCCTTAACCTCGCTTCAGACTATGCACGTAATACGGGTCAGGGTTCCTTCATAGATACTGCACTCACCAAGCTCCGTGACTTTCAGGGTGGACTAGTGATATTAGGGGGTGACTTAAATGTACCACTAATCCCCTCTCTGGACTACTCCCCTGCCCGCTACAAAGTACCTCTGATCACCACACACAAAATGAATGCAGCTTTCCACAACTTGGGAGTTATTGATGCATGAAGGTTGTGAAACCCCTCAATGAGACACTATACTTTTTACTACCTGGTGACGGGGGTACAGGGGTTACTGTATGGTAGACCGAGGGTTAAGCGATTTATCCAGCCAGAAAAAAACTGCACATGATGGCTTCTGACAAACACACATTTAGCGAGTTATTATATAGGATATGGAGTGCAGGAATAATGGGAATAATTAAAACATGATATTTTCGATGCAACAGCACTCTGCATCAGATGTGTGCATAAAAGAAAAACAAAGTTATTCTGATTCTCTAAAAAGGAGTCTGGTATTAAGTTAAAACAAAGAGATGCCAAAGCCCAGTCAGGAGAAAACAATAACACAGCCAGTGTAAATTAGTGAAGAGGGAAAAAAAAGGTTTAATTAAACTTAAGACAAAAGAAGACAGAAAATAGGATTTTAGTCTTACCTGTTAAATCGTTTTCTCTTGGTTCATACAGGTTACTGGTAACTTTGGGTAGGCGATCAGCCCCTATAAGTAGGCAGGAACAATTCTGAGAAGTGACTGCTGGGTGGAGAATACCTCCTCTCCTTAGCTTGCAGCTAGCCAATCCCCAATCAGTAAGATTAGAAGATTAACTATTGACTAGGTAGTAAGAAGGTAAAGGAAGACGCCTGTGAGCATGAACCCGAAAGGACCCCCACGTTCTGCCACAGGAGAGCCAAGCATGGCCCCTTGACAGGGTGGGAGCCTCTATGGACTAAGAGAAAAGGATTTAACAGGTAAGATTAAAATCCTACTTTTTCTGTCGTCCAATACAGGTTACTGGTAACTTTCGGATGTCCAACCATTAAGTTCCCCAGGACGGGAAGAAAGGCAAGGACCAGGCACAGGCCCCCAAAGTCACCAGAGCACCAATGAACCTACAGATCATGAAGAGCTTAACAATAACTGCAAAGTGTCAACGGACACTGAACAGGGGTAAAACAGACCCCTGAAACTTTTACACAGCACACTGAACTAGAGCCAACAGGGCTCAAAAGTGAAATTGTACTGAAGGCTGCCTCCAGGATCTTCCTCCCAAAACTGGCATCAGCTGATGCCAGCACATCCACACGATAGTGTTTTGAAAAGGTATGCACACATGACCAAGTGGTCGCCTTGCACAACTGATCAGCCAAGGCCTGATTTTTGTAGGCCCAAGATGCCCCTATAGACCTCACAGAATGAGCAGTAACCCTGAAGTGAACAGGCTTCTTCCTAAGTTCGTAAGCCTTATGAACAGTGGACTTGATCCAAGAAGCAATGGATACCTTGGAAGCAGGCTTCCCTGCCCTGGGACCCTCAGGAATGACAAAAAGAGTGTTTGAGTGACGCAAGGGCTCAGTGTGATGCACATAGAACTTGAGACAACGCACATCATCCAATAGGTGAACATCCTTCTCCTTGTCAGAAGTAGGGTTAGGGCAGAAGGAAGGGACCACATTCTCCTGATTAATGTTTTCCCCCATTCAAGGCAGAATTTGAAATTGCTGTATTGAGAGGTTTTTTTGCCTTCTAGAGGAAACAGGCTTACGGGTACTCAGCATAGTAGCCACCACACCTGAAGAAAATCCCTTCTTCTTCAAAATTGAGAATTCAACCTCAACGCCGTCAAAGCCAGATGATGAACGTCCTCCATCCACAGGTAATCCTGTAGAAAAAGATCTGGACGGGAGGGGAGCCAAAAAGGTTCCACCACTGAGAGATCCAGAAGCTCCGGAAACCAAGCCTGTCAAGGCCAATACGGAGCAATCAAAATGACAGGGCAGCCCTCCAGTCTCAGCTTCCATAGCACCCTGTGCAACAGAGGAATGGGAAGAAAGAGGTATAGCAGAGGAAAGGTCCACGGGATCGACAAAGCATCCACTGCTAGAGCCAGAGGGTCTGCCCAGTGAGAGCAGAACGTTGGAACCTTCCTGTTGTGTCTGGTCTCCATCAGGTCGATGCATGGAAGACACCACCGCTGGGCAATGATATTGAACACCTTTTGATGCAGTTCCCACTCTCCGCTGTCCACCGTGTGTCAGCTGAGGAAGTCTGCCAGAACATTGTCTATGCCAGGAATATGAACTGCGGAAATGGCAGGGACATGCTCCTATGCCAATGACAAAATAGCCTTGACCTCTAGCCAAGCTGTGAGACTTCTTGTGCCGCCTTGCTTGTTGATGTAGGCTACTGCTGTGGCATTGTCTGACTGTACCTTACCGTGCAATCCTCCAATTGTCGTGTCCAGTGTCTTAGGGCATGAAATATCGCCCGAAGTTCGAAGACATTGATGGGAAGGACAGATTCCTCCTGGGACCACCAGCCCTGAGTGTTCAAGTGTCAGTTTGAGGCACCACGAGAGGCTCTGCTCTATGTGAAGAGGAAGAGATAGGGACCTCTCCAGGAGAGACGGTCGACCCCTGCATGCCAGGATCAGAAACCGCTGAAGTTCCCTGGTATGAGCCATGGCAAAAGCAACCACTTCTATGGCTGGAACCGGATCCTGATTCAGGACAGTCTGGACTTTCAGTGCAATCTGATGAGCCACTTCGTCTGTGAAAACACCATTCCTCTTTGAGTGTTGAAGAGGATGCCCAGAAAGACTATCCTCTGTGAAGGAACAAGGTCCGACTTGTCCAGATTGATGATCCACCTGTGACAGGACACAGCATGAATGCAATCTTGCACCTGCTGATGAAGGAGTTCTGGAGAAGAGGCCTTCAGAAGGAGGTCGTCTATATATGGAGTAACTCTGATGCTGTCCCGATGTAGGATGGAAATCAAGGCTCCCAGGACTCTGTTGAAGACTTGAAGTGCTGTGGTCAGGCCAAAGGGGAGAGCAGAAAAATGGAAATGCTCACGGTCACAGGCAAAGCAGAGATATTGCCGACTCTCTGGATTAATGGTGATGTGCAAATAGGCATCCTAAAGATCCAGAGAGGCCAGAAATTCTCCAGGGGACATGGCAGTTATCACCGTGCACAGTGACTCCTGGTGGTATTGGGACCGGACCACAAAGCAGTTGAGATCCTTCAAATTCAAAATGGGATGACAGCCGCTGTCCTTTTTGGAAACCACAAAGAGGTTGGAATAGAACCCCAACCCCCTTTCCTGAGGAGGAATTGGTTCCAGGACTGCCTTGTCCAGAAGGGCCTGAATGGCCTCCTCGAAAAGGCGGTGCTTTTCTGCTCCCAGAGGAGAGCAAGAAGAGAAGGTTCTCGAAGGAGGAAGGGAGGTGAAGTGGATCCTGTACCCCGTAGCCACCACCTGCAAAACCCATGGGTCCACCATAGAGGCCTCCAAAGTTGAGAGGTACTGGCGGATAACTACCTGCGGGTGGGGACCCGGATTCGGTGAGTCATGTAGAAGAAGGTTTGGAAGCTTTGGGCTTAGCAGAGGACTTGGGACTCCATTGCTGCTTAGGCTTGGATGAGGAGCATGGAGCCTGAGGCACCTCCTGGGTCGCCTGGCACGAGTCAGCCTGAAAGGGACGAAAAAGCCAATTCGGTTTGTCAGGCGTCTTCTTCCTCTGGACCGCTGGCAGGTGAGTACTCTTTCCCCCAGTGGCTTCACTGATCAGATCCTTGAGATCAGGCCCAAACAGAGAGGTGCCCTAAAAGGGCAAAGAGAGGAGAGCCCTCTTGGAGGCCGTGTCAGCAGACCAGATCTTGAGCCAAAGAGCACGTCTGGCTACCACAGACATAGTGGATGCCCTGGTATCACGGTGTCCGTGATTGCTGCTTTTCTGTGTCAGTTACCTGTAGGGGGCTCTCCATTGGCTGTCTGCCTTCAGCCCGCCCTGCATTGCCTATTTAGACTGAGCATGGGCACCCCTTGGTTGCCCTTTCGTGTTGTCTCTATGCTGCTTGCACTTTTATTGAGTTCCTGAGCTTCCTGGGCCTTGGCTATGATCCTGCTTGCCTGAAATCGTCTAGTTCCTGATCACCAGTCCCCTGGTTCCCATATCTGTTCCTGATCCGGTTGAGATTGCTGTTTGTCGCTGTTTCCCACTGCCTATCCCTGCTGCCGTTCCTGATCTGGTTGACCGTCTGGAGTGCTGGTTCCTGTCCTCCTCAGCTGTGTTCCTGATCCTGAATCGCCTGCAGTGTGCTAGTCCTCCATAGTCGCTCTGCCGACATTTCTATTCCTCTGTTGTGTCTCCAGTACGCGGGTACTGGTTTGCTCCACTAACACCGGCTGCTGTTGCACCGGATGAGAGATTGGTTTCCCCAGTACGCGGGTACTGGTTCGCTCCACTACACCGGTTGCTGTTGCGCCGGATGAGAGATTGGTTTCTCCAGTACGCGGGTACTGGTTCGCTCCACTAACGACCAGCTGCTGTTGCACCGGTAAGATATTGATCACCCAGTGCGCGGGTACTGGTTCGCTCCACTAACACCGGCTGCTGTTGCACCAGATGAGAGATTGGTTTCTCCAGTACGCGGGTACTGGTTTGCTCCACAAACGACTGGCTGCTGTTGCACTGGATGAGAGATTGCTTTCTCCAGTACGCGGGTACTGGTTCGCTCCACTAACACCGGCTGCTGTTGCACCCTATAAGAGATTGGTTTCTCCAGTACGCGGGTACTGGTTCACTCCACTAACGACCAGCTGCTGTTGCACTGGATGAGAGATTGGTTTCTCCAGTCCGCGGGTACTGGTTCGCTCCACTAACGACCGGCTGCTGTTGCACCGGTAAGATATTGTTCACCCAGTACGTGGGTACTGGTTCGCTCCATTTACAACCGGCTGCTGTTGCACCGGTAGAGAGAGATTGGTCACCCAGTAAGCGGGTACTGGTTTGCTCCACTACTACCAGCTACTGTTGCACTGATAGTGATATTGTTTCTCCAGTACGCGGGTACTGGTTCGCTCCATGTATTCTACAGCTGTCATGACCTAGGCAGCTCTGGTGTTCCGTTGGTTCCTCAGTACGCGGGAACTGGTTGGCTCCTATATTCTCGTTGGCTTGCCACATTAATTCCATCTGCCTCTGCATGCCATCCATGTGACTGGTTTTTCCACCTAGCCAGTCACCGAGGCTTTAGTGGTTGCCACCTACTCCTTGTCAGGCTGCCTTGCCCGGTATATTGGTAAGGCCGGTAGAACCTATCCCTTTCCTTACCATCTTGGGTTGCCTTACCCGGTATTGGCAAGGCCGGTAGAGCCTCTAGACTTATTGTGAGCCTCAAGGCTGCCTTGCCCGGTATATTGGCAGGGCCAGTAGAGCCTTCACCATTTCCTTGTACCAGTATCCAGGCTGCCTTGCCCGGTATATTGGCAGGGCCAGTAGAGCCTATCACATTCCTTGTACCAGTCTCCAGGCTGCCTTGCCCGGTATATTGGCAGGGTCGGTAGAGCCTATCACATTCCTTGTACCAGTCTCCTGGCTGCCTTGCCCGGTATATTGGCAAGGCCGGTAGAGCTTATCTAGTCATTGTACCTACCTCCTGGCTGCCTTGCCCGGTATATTGGCAGGGCCGGTAGAGCCTGTATCGATATTATCACTGCTTATGTTCTATGTTATTGCAGTATATATATATGAACGTGTATGTTACCCTATGGGGTTGTCTTAAACTTTCAATAAAGTTGTGTTTTTACCTAACTTCGTGTCTGAGAGTCTTAACAAACTGTGACACCTGGCTACCATACGCACAGCGTCAAACAGGGCAGCAGAAACATAATGCTGAGCCTCAGAGATGTTGGCGAGAAGCCTCAACATGTCAACAGTAGGAGCCCCCTGATGGACAGCTGAAGTGACCTTTTCAGTCCAAACAGCCACATCTCTATTTGCAGCAAATGCGGGGTGCAGGGCAGAACCAGCAGATGCAAAAATAGCCTTGAGAGCAGTCTCAAGCTTCTTGTCAGTCCAGTCTTTCAGAGCAGATGCATAAGCCACAGGCAAGGCAGTGGACTTAGAAAGCCTGGAAACAGGGGCGTACACCTTGGAAGGATGAACCCACTGAGCAAGGGCCGTTTTATAGAATGGATAAAGCTTAGCAAATTTCCTAGAGACAGACGGTTTCCTGTCTGGAAACTTCCACTCCTCAGACACCAAACGGTCAAGGGTGGGGTTAGGTGGAAAACAAATATGGGGCTGAATAGGTTCCTGGAACACGTCAGAGGGGTCAGATGAAACCTCCTGCACCAAGGGAATGTTCAGGGTGTTCAACACAGCCCTGATCAGGCCCTCAGCTGAGGGGACAGGATCAGCCTCAAAGGGATCCCCAAAGAACTGAGAAGAAGGGACAGCTGAACAGTCTTCATCATCAGAATCCACTAATAATTCCTCCTCAGAGGAACGGACACATCAGGTACACCCGGCGGTTTAGGCGGGGAACATCTGATAGGGGTAGGGGCCTGCCACGAGTGGAAGACCCTCTGCAAAGTGGATGGAAGGAGTTGTAAGGTGGACCGGAGGTCCCTGGTAGTAGCCTTAAACTCTTGCATCCAAACTGGCTCTAGTGCATGGCTGGAGGTCCCTGCAGGGGATTCAGGGGCAGCAGAGCATGCTGGGCAAACATGACCTGAGTATTCTCTAGGTAACCCTGAGTGACATGAGGAGCAATGAGCAATGGGGGATACAGACGCCCAGTGTCCTTAGTCTTAGACCTAGCCCCAAGGTCTAACGGAATAGACATTTTCACAGAGTCAAATGGTCAAAGTATCAGAAACACCCACAAAACAGTGTGTATGATAAATAAAATCAACCCAGAAATGCTAAATTAGACTTATCTGGTAGGCAAACTGATGAGGAGAGAAGGAGAGACCAAGCCCTGCGTAGGATACTCGATCAGCGAAGACACAAAATGGCTGCCGTGGCGGGAGCCAATCAGAAACGAGCGCGCAAAGCATCGCTCATGGGAATCATAGTTTCACTAAAGGAGTACCCCAACAGTGCCTGAAGCCCCCTAAGTCCCCCAACATGCCCAGAATGTTGACCGGGTAACAGAGCAAGGGCAGACCAAGAAAATGAACCATCTCTGACTTCGCTACATGGAGCGTTTGCAGAGATATGTCCCAAACTGTAAAGTCCCATAGAAGTGAATGGAGCAATGGTGTCTATGCAGTAAACGCGCGCCTTAAAGGCGCGGAACATAAAGTTAACAAGGTGAATACCAAGACGTAAAACCACTCAAAAGCCCACTAGAACAAGTTAGTAAACCCAATAAACACTGGTTCTAGTAGGAAAAGTGCCCACAACGCCCCAAAAGATGCTAACCAGCAGCCAAAGGGTTAAGTTAC
The DNA here is from genome assembly GCA_037306005.1 of Rhinophrynus dorsalis. NCBI lineage: Eukaryota > Metazoa > Chordata > Amphibia > Anura > Rhinophrynidae > Rhinophrynus > Rhinophrynus dorsalis. Next base: position 171,203,357 of record CM074721.1, on the reverse strand, counting down.
CACAGAAACTTGCTCCAAGCACCCCAAAGACATACAGATAAACCCAATGAGTGCATGAGTATGTGCGGAGTGGAAGCATGGGACATGTGGACCTCAGCACTCAAAGGTGCTCACCTTTTTTTTAGAAGGTCTTCTGTCTTCAGATTACCATATATCAAGAGGAAGCCTCAGTGGGCAATTCCTGGGGAAAGAACGTGCAGTCAAGATTTTTCCCCAGGGCTTAGGTCCACAAAAGCACCTAGTAAACAGAGCTATCTACATTTGGGTTTTGGGAATGGTCAGTGATGGTAATCCTCCTAATGGTGGTATCCCTATCTAACAAAAAAATAATAAAGAAGCTAAAACTATAGCAGAACTGTTCTCTTGCCTTGTGTCTTGACCAAGTAACAAACCTTACTGGTTGGGGATTGGCTAGCTGCAAACTAAGGAGAGGAGGTAGGCTCCACCCAGCTGTCACTTCTCAGAATTGTTCCTGCCTACTTAAAGGGGCTGATAGCCTACCCAAAGTTACCAGTAACCTGTATTGGACAACAGCGAAATGTAGAGAGAGATAAGGCAATAGCAGACTATTTTTACTCAGATGCGAACACAGTAAAAAAAAAAAAAAATCATGAAAGGACTCCCTTCTAACACTAAAAATCACTTGGAGTCCCTCATTCCAGGAGACCCAATGATTGGATATTTCTACATGCTTCTTAAAATACACAGGGAAGGGAACCCAGGAAGGCAGAGAATATCGTGAACAGACACACTCACAGAAAATCTCTAGCTGGGTGGAGAGGAACCTAAAACCATAGGTCAAAAAAAAGAAAAAAAACACCCAGCTAGTGGGCACAGTCAATCTCTAAAAAAAACTGTCTGATTTTGGCTCAGAGGATGGGATCTAGAATGTAATAACCCAACATGAAACATAATGTAAATAGGACACAAAAACCCAAAGGTAGAGTATAGTCTCCATGGTACTATGATAGAAACAGCATTAATATATAAACAGGGCTCAAAATTTCCACTCGCCACTAGCCAATGGCGAGTGAAAATTTAGCCCTGGCTAGTAGAAATTCAGCTCTGGTGGGTATGCTATGGCTTGCAAGTAACTTTTCAGGTCTGGCTAGTAGCAAAGGACTTCAAATTCTAAGCCCTGATTATAATGTTTTAACTATGGATAAGCAATGCAGAAAAGTAGTGGGAAAAACTTGCAAGAGAGTAGGCTGTATAGGAAGAGAAGTTGTAGTAGAAAAATAGAGACACTAATGCTAGTTTACAGAACACTAGCTATACCCCACCAAGAGTGCAGCGTATAGGTCTGCTGGTCATACCGCCAGAAGGAAATCAATACATTAGGTACTAATAAAATATTTTATTTAAAAATAATGCATGGTTGAAATAAATCTTACATAATTAAGACTCCAAGACCTTTATGTGTACGTGTGTGCATGTGTGTGTGAGTGAGTGAGTCTGTACGTGCATGCTTGGATACAGAAAAGGAACATGGGAAATTATTTAAACCTTCAGTATATTAAGAGATTTAATATACTCCAGGAGGGAATCAGTTTTCAGAATAAAAATAATACTAGAACCAATTCTAGTTCAAAAACTGAAGGGTAAAAGACAAAGAGGAATATTAACTTCTGAGACAGATACATTATATTATATGGATTGTAAGGGTTATAGATCCCAAGCTTTTAAATTAGAGAGGGAACTGTGCAGACTATATTGTTCATTTGATTCTAATCTGCCTTCAGAAGCTATGTTTAATTTACTAGGTAGTCTTCTGAAGCCCAGGAGACATTAGTCAAAGTAATAAATAATAATAATAACAAACATTACAAAAACACTTAAATACAGGACAGCACTATTCATGACCTGACTAGGTATTTCATAAGAAGCAGGAAGAAAATATTCATGTTACCATTAAACTAAGACCATCAATAGAATGTAACTAATTATAAGCCAGTACATATTTAAATGCCCGCTTTCTTAGGGGTACCATAACATAGAATTTTGGTTATTGCATTTAAATTGCACTCCAGTGTTTTTTTTTATGGTCATTTGTAAAATTGTTGCATCCACAGTACATAGTTGATAAGGTTGAAAAAAGTCAATAATCCATCAAATCCTACCTAACTTTTTGGTGCTTTAAATGGCAGAGTTTCAAAAATACTGGTCTGTTTAGACAGACAGTACGTGTTTGGGAATGTTGCCACATCATGAACACTGTGGGTCTAAGTCAGGGGCGTCGCTGGGGGCGGGGGCTGGAGCCCCGAGTGTGTAAGCGATAGCCCCGAATCCAGACCACTGCTGCACTGGACTTCCCTGGGGCTGCTTGCTTGACATGCTGTGCAGTTGACAGCGCTGTGTGAGTAAGACGCTGCTGTGTATGACCTCACCCGCTGACGTCTGTTTATAGGAACTCCTGCGCGCTTTCCATGCACGGGAAAGGATAAGCAGAGGCAGAGCCAGCACTAGGAGCAGTCAGCCAACAGCATTGGAGGCAGAGGCGGTCGGAGCAGCATCTGAGTACGGCACTTAGCACTAGGTATGGTGCCTTGGAGTCAGAGGCGGAGCACTGGCAATCAAAGGGTTAATTTGTATCCTGAGAGGATAGACAAGGGCCTGTGCCACTGTGCGTCCGGAAGCGGATGAAGATGTCAACTCTCAGCTGTCTACTATACTTAGTAGTTGCACTTACAATACAGTGTTAGTTTATTAACCCTTTGAGTGCCAGAGTGGTACGCAATGCATTGCACAGCAGTTTGTTGTGTGCCATTCTGGCACTCATAGGGTTAACTATTTCTGTGTTGGCCCTTGTTTGAAGGCTACTCCACTTCCTGTCCTGTGCTCTGCCCGGGGTGCGTGTCATGGAATGCCGTCTCCATGGCAACGGTGCTGTGTCATAACAGGAGCTCCCAGCATGGAAGCGCCGGACTTTTTTGACATGAGAGGTGGAAGAGTTATAGGCAGGAAAGGGAGGCCTGGACACTCAGCACCATGCCACAGCCAGAGATGTGTGTTAAAGAGAAAAGGGTGAGCGAGGGTAGGCTGGAGCGAGATACATAATGGGAAAGGGAGTGAGGGGGAGAGATAATATATAACAGAAGGAGACAGCGGCCGAGGACAGAAGAGGAATACAGAGACAGAGGTGAGAGAGAGGCATAAGGGGTGTGAAACTGAGAGACAGGAACGTTTTGTGTTTGTGAGGGAGAAGAATGGAGAGAGAGGAGGAGATGGGCAGGAGGCAGTAGGGTCAATCTGTTGGTATTGAACCTTTAACATGACCTAAGGGAAGATAATGATGTTACTCTAGAATCAGTATACACCTTTTCTCATTTCATCCCCACAGTCCATTAGGTTAAAGATCTGTAGATTACCAAGTGGTCACTGCTAGACCACAAGATTTATTCAGAGTAGTGTTTGCCAAATCCTTCCAACATTTAAGGAGTTGATATGGTCAAAGTCTGTAATCATATTTAGCATAGCAGTGCTTGAATAAATATGTGGCCTGCTTGGAATTGTAACCAAATAAACTCCTGAAGTGATAAGGAACCAACATGTCCTACCTTTAGCAGCAAATCTGTTATTCCAGAAGATTTTGAGTTAATATTATCACAATCTGAATGCACAATAATAACTCCTCCAATGTTAGTGGCACAGGGACCTGCCACATACTGGAAACATTAAAATATTCCCCAATACCGTGAGTGTATCAGATACATAAGTCTACGCTAAATATCAATGACATATTTATGGGTCTGCTCTTCATAGGGCCAAAGCATTCTAAAGCCAGTTCCTCACAGGACTATGACTGTACTTATAATTTAACCGTTTGAGTGCTATAGGGGTACGCAACGCATTGCAAAGCACTCACAGGGTTAAAAGTTACACCACAGGGAGAAGCCAAAAATTCCAATGGACTTTTAGACTCTTGCTAGAGAGGTCTACAGTGGACTTCCCTCTGTAGCACTCAAAGGATTAAAAGCCACATATTGATCAATGATACATTTGTAAAGTTTCATTTGTTTCTTATGGTACTATTGCTTTACCCCAGAATTAACTTGTTTTAACAGATGTTTTACAACATTTTACATTTGTTTTGGTCCAGTTTTATTCTATGTAGACAGGCAATATAAGCATACATTTGTGGTGCAACATGTTTGAATGTGACAGCGATTACACATGTTGGTAGGGTTGCCACCCAGCTGGTATTTTACCAGCAGGCCGGTAAAAAAATTGGCTTCTGTCCAATGTTAAGTCTATGGAGGGAATGTCATGGCCAGTATTTTTTTGAAGAAAAGGTGGCAACCCTAGGGCCGGGTATCAGACTGAATCACTTTGCATAGCACGGCACCTTCTCAGACACTTAGATACAAACAGGATAAAAATGAAATGGCACTGGAAGGTTAATTTTGCCCTCAGAGGGTTAATGTTTCCTGTCATTAAGACAAATGAGAGGATCGAGAATGGCCGGGTGTCTGATGGACTCGCTTTACATTCCATCCTCACAGAGCCGTTCTCCTCCTCTCATCCATCTTTAATAACAGGAAACATTAACATTTTAAGGGCCAGATTAACCCTTCTGTGCCATTTCATTTGAAGTCTGTTGACTCTTAAGTGTCTGAAAAGGGGCTGAATGTAAAGTTAGTCAGACACCCAGTTCTTCTCTCTCCTCCTACTTGTCTTTAATGACAGAAAACAGATTAGCCCAATAAGAGCTAGATTAACCCCATGAGGGCCACATGGGGCTTTTTAAAACTCCTATAATGCTTTTCAGTATGTTAAAGACTAGAATGAGAAAACATCTTCAAATTGTTTTGCACATGGGTTTGGAGGTCCTTGAAAAACTTATAGGATGATCTAATCTGGAATGAATAGTGGGGGAACAGGAGAAAAGGGGGACAGAGTGATGGCGATTAATAAAAGTTATATTTTATTAGTTTTTATGAGTTAGGTCCTGATGAAAGGAGGTAGGTCCTGATGATAATAATTATAAAAACTAATAAAATATAACTTTTATTAATATTGTGTAAAAGAAACCATGGCAAATTTATTAAACTGTATGTTGAGACATATAAGGATCTCATAGACAGCACAATACATAGCAGGATACAAGCGTATCTACTATTAGACGCACAGTGGTTAGCAGAGATCTGCCATATCTGAAGTACACCTATTCTATTTTGCTTTCTTGTTTTTAATCAGTTTGCAGTGGTTTCTTTTAAATATTAATAAAAGTTATATTTTAATAGTTTTTATAATTATTATTATCATCAGAACCTAACTCCTCTCATCTACACCAACTGGTATATGCCCATTCACTAATAATGAGGGTAGGTTTGGTGCTGCTGAGGGTTTTCTCCCTTTTTCTTTTTTGATTTGAAGATTCAGAGGTACTGTGTGTGTTGACCTGATCAAGCACTGCTTAACTTTTTAAGTGCCAGAGGGATGTGTCGCAGAAGAGGTGGATCTTTAAATCTTGTATTCTGCTGTCAGAGCAGTGTCTATAGTAGTGCTTCCATGTGCACTGATATACCTAAATAAACCAGTGCAGTAGAGATCTGAAATGGATGACAAATTTGTAGGAAGCACGGGTTATCCTCACAGCTATCTACCTGTACTTAGGAATAGCATATGTTATTATGCAGGTAGCCAATAGCAGATTGTTAATGTTTTCCCTGCTGGTCAAACCCCTTTCTCAGAATAGTGGAAGTTTTTACATAACCCCTTTGGTGCAGCTGGTTCGCCCCAAATTACTCCAGGTAACCTTAGCACATCAACCTCACTGTAATGAAGAACGATGACCAAAGTCCAGTAAGGGTAGCAGCCTAAACATATACACCTTTGGTAAAGAAGACAACATTTCACAGTCCTGTGCAGTGTAGGAATAGTAGCAACAATTAAGTTCAATTTAGAGGCATGTAGAGCGGCAGAAATGAAAGATGGTGAGGTGTGTGTGTGTCAAAGACAGTCTGATGCTTGACATATACACAAGCCCATGATAATCTCAAATTTAGTTATGACTCGTGTATCAACATAGTTATCATTATGTGTTTAGATAGGAGCAGGCTTTCATTTTGGTCACATTTTGTAGGATCCGTTGAAAATTTAAGAGGATCCTATCTTATATAAGTGACACAGAGAGAGGGTCCCCTTATGTTTTGTGTGTGTATGTGGCACACTGAAAGACTGAAGGAGCTCCTCATGTGTTTGTGTGTTACACAGAGAGAATCCCTCCTGTGTGTGAGTGTGAGAGAGACACATGCAGGCAGACACATAGATGGAGAGGAGTGTGTGTGTGTGTTTTATGGTTGTAAGAATGGGGATAGCGTGACCTGATCAAAGGTAGGGGCAGACGCTTGGCTGGGGTTTATAGGTGGGGAAAAAGACATACAGAGATCTGTGATTGAATCAGTTCAAAAACAGAGCACTAACTTCTTACCTAGGTAAGTCCCCATTAAATATATAGATATACCCGACTGTTGTACGATGGACTCCTTCCTAGAGCCAATGCCACTGCTCACCTAACAAGAATGTTTGCTTTTAACCTCTTAAACAGAGGACATGCCTCCAATGCACTGCAACAAATTCAAGGGGTTAACCCTTTTAAATGCCAGAAGGGACATCTAATGCATTGCCCACTGTCACTTCATGGTCTAAAAGACACATTTAACTCATTGGATCCTAGAGAAATCTACAATACATAGCTCTACAATGCATTTAATGGGTTAAATCAATATCATTTTTTTTCTTTGTTCCCTTTAATGTAGTTGGTTTGACCCAGAATTACACCACTTTTGATTGCACATGTCTATATTCAGCTGTGTTCATATTTTTTCCCTATGGTGCATTTGGTTTGCCCCAGAAGTGTTGCACTTTTGTATTTGTACAAGTGGTCCACTGCACAGTATAGAGTTTATAACAAGGTGTGTACACTGTCTGACCCTGTGTATAGTATACCCTATATCATACTGTTTGTATCCTTCTAATCATGACTTCTAAATGTCCTGAGAAACCACAATTTGTGTGGGGACATCAATGAAGTCAAGGTGGGGTTATGTAGCCCCATTTCAATTGTAAGCTCTTTGATATCGCTAGTATAGTGCCATTTCAACTGTAAGCTCTATGGTATCACTAGAATAGTGCTGTTTCAACTTTAAGGTCTATAGTATCACCAGTTTACTGTCATTTCAATTGTAAGTTCTGTTGTATCACTGTTGTAGCTCCATTTCAGTTGAAAACAGTATAGTATCACTACTGTAGCTTTATTTTAATTGTAATCTGTATAGTATCACTAGTGTATGATGTGTGTACAGGGACTGGTTATTAAGGAACTGTAAGTTATTCTCTTTGCATTGCATTATAATTAAATTAGCAAAATCAACAGTTAGTTTGTGTGAGGATAACCCACTCCTCACTACAGAGTTATCATCACAACCACGGGCAGCGTGCTCCCTGTTGAATTTTGCCATGGACTCTAGCCCCAGATCTTTATGGACCTAGCAACGCCCCTGGTCTAAGTACATTTCTCGTTAGGCCTGAGTGCATGGTTCTGCATATCTATGCAGAAAACATTGCACCTATGCCTCCCTTTTTTTGCATGTTCTGAGATTGGCTGACAGCATGGTGTATTCAGAAAGCAAAAATCGGGCATTTAAATGTCCTGAACGGCTTTTACTTGGGCAATGCTCCCAAGTCCCTTTGCTTCTCATGGAACAGTGAAAGTGCTGAGAAATACATTTTTATATGTAATTTAAATAAATAGTATTACAGATAGTGAATTCTTATATTATGAAGTCTTCATCTGAAGAAGAGGTGATTATTCCAGTGTATAGCCTGAATGGGGAGAGGTTGACATGAATTAACACAGTATGATTGATTGCTGGATCTTTACAAACCAACAACACATACATGTGAGTACCTGTCTTATTAAGATGAATGTCATTTATCCCTGTCTGTAACATATTGCTCTATTGGGCACTTGTTTCTTTACTCTCTTTTTATTATCCTGTGAAAATCAGGACCTATGGAATCCCCACTTCTTCCCAGCTGCTCTGTGACTTCCTCCAAATCTCTCTCATTTTCCAAGCGTTTGATATTGCCTGATTTAACAGTGGTGAGTCTGGCCTTATAATCAAGTTAAAGCCTGCAGGGATCAGACTTTAATTTGACATAATTAATGCTCTAATTTGCAAGTTTTTGTCCATAATGTTTCCATGTAGCGGATGCACACTGTACAGAGAATTTGTGTGCATATAAGCCAGGTGTAGATATAACCTGGGGCACTCCAGATGTTGTTAGACTATCATGTTGATCATATTCAGCTTGCCCCGGACAAATGAGGATGATGGGATATTTAGTACAAAAAATTGGTGAGACGAAAACTGCATGTTTCTGTCAAGTAAGTACCAAGCAATGGGAAAACTCTCCAGTATGACACATCCAGGTTCCTAGTTTCACAAGACCTTTTTGCTTAATAATTTGGCTATAGAGCAATGGTAGGAAACCTTTGGCTCTCCAGCTATTGTGATTACAACTTTCCACAATCGCCTATTGGCTGGTTGGTGATGATGGTGGACTCTCCAATACCTCGAGTGCCAAATATTGTCTATCCCTGTTCTAGAGAAGAGAGGAAACAGCAAGCTCTCTCACTCCATAATAATAGTAGCCACTGCTCATAAGTTCTGTTTACTAAACTTTACTAAGTCCAGGACACATAATTCTTTTTTTCCACACAGGCTTAATTAAACCAGCAGAAGGGTGTCTTTGCATTACTTCTCAACAGGTTGGACAATCTTCTGGCATTATAAGAATTAATTTTAGACTATATTATATTTTGTACTTCTTATGTACAACAATATATATACTTCTGACCCTTATATGTCTATAGTATGATAAGCTAATATATCCCACAAGTGCTGTTTGTTTACAGAGATCATAGAACCCAATTCCCCTTTAAACCAGAAAATGTTACCACTTTCTCTTTGTCGAAGTGGAAAGCTCTGCTTGGGATACAAATAAGCCGCATAATCAATACACATTGGCTTTCAATAGTGATTAGACAGACACAGGCCAATTATGGCAAATAGGCTCCTGAAGAAAAATGCTCTGCTTGTTCCAAAATTACAGAGCAATTAAAATGGTGAAGAGCAGCTCAACAAAACAAAGAGAATACAGCAAATACCAGTGAAATTAGTCTTGGCTAAAATGCCATATTAATTAAGAGGAAAGAAATCTGCCTTGCTGGAAATGGCAATATGCAGTTTTAAATGAATAGGACACTTTAAATGATAAACATTTCAGTTTAAATAGCTATTAGGAGCTAATGCTTCTAGTATACAAATTTACAACAGAACTATAGAAACGCTTGCTAAAGACTGCTATCAATCTGTTGTGAAAGGTGTTATTGGAATGAATCACATGTATTCCTGACTGAAAAAGCCTTTGTTTCTAAATTTATTTTGCTCCACTTTACAGCCCCTAGATAAATCTGCACGACACATCTGGTTGCAGTCCAAGTGTGCTAAATAACATATCCATCAGGGATGCAACAATTAAATGTATAAAAAAAAGCTAAATTTTCCTTCAAGTCTGTCTTGCATGCACATTATAAGTACACAGTATATTTTATATATATATATATATATATATATATATATATATATATATATATAGTGGTTACAGAAGATATTCTAATTGGGATGTCAGGAAAAAGAAGACAGAGTAATGATGCTTTCTCAACCAACTAATGCTCCACTTTCTGTGCATGTGTATATATATATATATATATATATATATATATATATATATATATATATATAAAATCAAAAAGTGTACTCAGCCCAGGATACTCCAAGCTTCGTAACGGAACAGCACTCAATAGAAAATTGTAGCAAATTTATCAATTTATTGCATCCATCTAGCCAAACGTTTTCGGTTCACACAGGACCTTCCTCAGGGCATTTGCCCTGAGGAAGGTCCTGTGTGGACCGAAAACGTTTGGCTACATGGATGCGATAAATTGATACATTTGCTACAATTTTCTATTGAGTGCTCTTCCGTTACGACGCTTGGAGTATCCTGGGCTGAGTACACTTTTTGATTATCTTATTTTATGGGACGTGTACCAAGTTATACTTTTCATTGGTTGTGGGCTTTAGTGAGTGCAGCTGTCTATGTACATTGGTATATATATACACACATACAGTTTAGCCTGATATAAGAACCATTGCTGACCGGTACTGTTCAAAAGCCCCAGCCACTGGTCAACAACCTGCAGTGCCCCAGCCTACAACTATCTTCTCTTTCATCTGCACACCCACTCTTACATTTCCCAAATCTGCTCATTCAGGCATTTTCCCCTGTCCTATCTTGTACCAAGAAAAACTAAGACTGGAAACTTCCTCTCAGTACAAATGGTTAATACAGAAATTATCAATTTGCCAAACTCCAGCTGCTGTTGGACAGTAGCTGCTCACTTAAACCTCAGCTGGGCAAAGGGTGGTAGAGGTTGATGGCAACTGTAGCCCAACAAAAGATGAAGGATGGAAAATTGCCCACCCCTGGGCTAACACAATCGGGGAATTAAGGAACATCTATTTGTTTGTTAAGTGCTTGACACACTGTCAAACACACAGTCATCCTGCCAAACACTAACCCTATACTACCCGTAGCAGTAAAGTGCAACAATACTACCCCTAACACTATCCAAAAACCAAAATCTGTGTAACACTTACCTGTCATCCACTGTCCGTCATCTTCATTAACCCTTTGAATGCCAGGGGGTACACAACACATTGCAATGCAATGTGTTACATACCCCTCTGGCAGACAAGGGGTTAATCTTCTCTTCTTGTTTCTGTAATCATCCGTCTTCTGTCTTCTCTCTTCTTTCCAATCTGCAGTTGAAATAGAAACAAATGTCAGTCCAAGATGTTTTTATTTTTAAACAAAAATGCCCCAAAGATATGCCTGACATAACCCTTTTGGTATCCGGGGGGTACACTTCTGGCACTCAAAGGGTTAAATGCATTTTGACATTTCAGATATGGATAATATGTAGCCATTCCTGTTTAAAAAAAAAAATAGTAGAGATGCACCAATACCAATTTTTTAAGACCGAGTACGAGTACCGATACTTTTTTAAAGTACTCGCCGATACCAATTACCGATACTTATATATATATATATATATATATATGTATATATATTATAATATTATATTATATACGTACATACACCACCTCTTGAGTTTCTCCTTTTGCCTCTTTCTCCCTCTCTTGAGTCCCACCTTTTGCTTCATTCTCCCCCTCTTGAGCCCCCACCTTTTTCCTTGGCTTTTTTTCTCTCCCTTTTCATCCCCCTCTTGATCCCACCCTTTTGCCTCTTTCTCTCTCTCCCTCCTGATCCCCCCTCCTTTTGCCTCTTCTTTGCCCCCTCCTTTTGTCTCCTGATCCTTCCTCCTTTTGCCTCTTTTTTTTTTTTCTCCCTTAGTCCCTTTTGCCTTTTTTTCTCCATCTTGACCTGCCTCTCTGCCTCTTTCTTCACCCCATCTTGCCTCTATTGATCCCCCTTTGCCTGCCTTACTCTCCTCTGCCAGGTGCTCGCTGTTCTCTTGCGTTGGAGGGTTGCCATGGTAACCAGCGGCAATGCTCCGACGCTGCAGGAGGGAGAGAGGCGACCGGGGAGCATTGTGTGCAGCACCAACGCAGACACAGGGTATCGGTGCTGGCATCGGCCGCATTTGCGCGAGTACGAGTATCGGCACCAATACCAGTATCGGTATCGGTGCAGCCCTAAAAAATAGTAAGGCATTCATCAAGTCAAAGAAATTCAAGAGCTGCAGGAATGCACAGCAACACAGGCCTCTCCATACTTTTCAGGCACTTTCCCAAGTCCAAATGAGGATATTTTGAACAGAGACTGGCTTTTTATGCAGCCAGTCTCTGTTCAAAATTAATTCCAGCCTACAGTTGGCTGGGATGTGTGCTTACTCACCTCCCAGCCAATCAGCTTCTAAAGGGTGATTTAACAGGAGCTACATATTATTCATAACTGATATGCCAGACTGCACTTAACCCTTTGAGTGTCAGAGGGATACCCCTCCTGCATTCAAGGGTTAAGTCAGGCTTTTCTTTGGGGCATTTTTGTTTAAAAAACATCTTGCATTGACATTTGTTTCTATTTCAACTACAGACTGGAAAGAAGAAAGTAGAGAGAAGAAAGAAGATGGATGATTACAGAAACAAGATGACAGAAGAGAGAAGATTGAAGAAGAAGACAGACACTGGCAGACGAGGATGCAAGACTTCACTGGACATCAGAATTACTGGTGTTTGTTGTTAGTTGAATACGCATACCCTACTTGCACTCATAGGGTTAATTTTACTAACATTTAACACACTTTTTCAGCATTTTGGATGTATTGATATATCAATACATCCATTGGTTGCTTTGTTTTTTGTTTTTTTTTTTCAGATTTTTTTTTGTGTTCAATTCCTTTGTCAGCACTTATGAGATGTGTTAAAGGACTTTGTAGCCAGAAAAACTGAGTGCAGATTTTCACACATTAAAGTGGGTCCCATAACGTATCTTAGTTCTAAAGCATGGAATTGAATGGCATATCTGGGAGTTGTGTTGTGTGTCAAAGGGAGCAAATGGCTGCAAGATTAGTGCCTGAGGTGGTTGTATTTTACCCAGTATTTCTTCATAGCACAGGTAATTGCATTTCTTATAGCATTTGAAGAAATACTGTCCGCTGTTTTTTTTTTTTTTGGGAATCGGAGGCATTTGGATTGAGCCCATAGAGTCTAGAGTTTAGATGCAAAATCAGACAGTCTGCATTGGAACATTGCCAACACGAACAAGCTTTTAAGTATTACTAGAAGATTAAAGAGCATCTAGTGCAGAAATACAAATTGCTCTTATATGAAGAAGCATGTTGAGACATTTCCAGATTGTTATGAAATAATTTCCATACCTTGATAAAAGTTATTTGATAGTGCCCATGCAGTTTTACATGAAAGAGGTGAAGCAATTCTTCTTTTTAAACTACATTTCCTGGTCAGGAGACTACACTCTGCTATGTAGAAAAACTGAATACAAGTAAAATTGCATCCCTAAGCCTCCCCAAGCCTGATGAAAGACTATAAAATACTAAAGTGTAAAACGTTATGGAGAACATACTTGATAATATAACAGCAACACTGTTGGCACCACAAGGTTCTATTCTCATCATTTTAATGATCAAGTTGCTATCACTCCTATGTCTCATATACTCTAAAGTTATCACTATTTTACTTAACTCTCTCCACCGCTTATTTGGTAAATGCTCAACTTAGAAACAACTAATAAGCATCCAGAGGGTTTTTTTTATGGATTTCGTACTGACCACACAGGTAACTGCAGAAACTGGTACTGGGTCTGTTTCCATTGGAAGTGACTGAGAGGAGGTAGCAACCATTCTGAAATAAACATGAGTGGACAGACAGTATATTCTTAGAATTTCTGTGTAACACACAATTAGAATACTGACAACCACTTTGAATGCCACTCCCATCAGGTTACCATTGCACTTGGAAAAAATAAAATTTGTCTGCCAAATCCTAACAATGTAGAAATTAGTTGCACTGGCCCATAAAGACAAAAATTGAGGGTACTCCTACTTCTCTGTGCCTGTTGCATGTTATGGGTATTATATACCATCACAGTGGCCTACAGTGCAGCAGGGAAGACAGCTACAAAAGCGACTCTATGTTGCAGGTTTTCTCTCAACAACCAGTTGTTATAAGCCCTCCATCACACAAAAATGCTGCCTGTTACCTTGGTGTTGGCAGGAACAGGGGCAAAAACATTCAACAGAGCAAATGGTAAAATGTAGCTTACATGTATAATATCTTAAACCACAGCCAGTTTAAATGGGTTGTTCCCAGGGCTATGACATTACCAGCTTCGTGACCTACCCATACCAAATATTGCATCTAGTCCACAGATTTTCAATGACCATACCAGATTTTTAACCCATCCAGAGGCAATAATCAGTCTGTTTCAGGGATTGCAACCTGAGGTCTCCAGCTGCTAGTGGACTTCAATTCCTATCATCCTGAGACAGCCATTGGCCAGGTGAATATGATGGTAGCTATAGTCCCCCAACAGCTGGGGGTCTGCAGATTGCCAACTCCTGCTCTTAAGTGTTTGTACAATGGATCAAGTAGAGGAATGTCTGGTTCCCCATCCAACCAAAAAGACATTCCTTGGCCTTTGTCTAAAACTAAACCAAACCAATCTTACAGTAAACTATAAAGATTAATGCATATTTATGATATTTTACTATCCTGTTTATAGTTACACTATAAACTATAACAGAGCTTTACAAATAAGTCTTCATAGACATTTGAATGTATGGCTTTCTTTTATTATTCGATGAAATAGGAAACCCATCAGTAGCAGAGTTTCATTTTTTTAACATATGCTCAGACTTTTACAAACATTTCACAACAGCAAAGTAGCAGAACAATTACTTTACAAGTAAATATGCTACATTTATGAAAACAGTACAAATCAAGTAAATAGTTTTTACAAAACATCTGACATCTCTGATCTAATACTGAACGCCTGTGATGTTTCTTGGATGTTCTAGTTCTTTCACAATAAGGATGATTTGGACCAGAACTGACTTCACAGACGTGGCATGTGTTGGCAGCTAATTGCACCTTTTATCAGATGGTGTAACTTGCATGATAAGCTAATGCATCTGATAGTGACTCTAACAGTATATGTAAATTATCTTATGGTATACAATAGTTATAGTGCAAAAAAGCACTCTATCTATAGTACTCTTATATAAAATCTAGATGCTTATATTCAATGTGACAAAGGAGTAATAAGTCACTACTAAAAGGCAAAAATACAATAGAAAAAAACAGGAAAATAGTGCTCTGATCTTACTAAGTGTGTATATATATATCTATCTATCTATCTAAATATGGCTCAGAGATAGTAAAAATCTGTCATTTATTAATACAATATACAGATAATTATAAAAACAACATATATTGATACTAATCTTAATAAATCTTCTGCAGAAAATACTTCAATAAAAAGTCCCACATAAACTAAAAAAAAATATATATCCGTAAACCAGATCTATTAATTATAACATTTATTTAGAGATTCTCTGATGAAGTGCTCCAAGTTGCATGAAATGCGTTACAATTGTTATTTTATTTTTTAACCAGAAAAATTAGTGTCCAGTTATCTATCATTACCTATTTTAAAGCTATCAATATTGTTGTGATCAAACATCAAAGACTTTCTCCAGTATAACACATTTGTTTCAGCCGCTCAGCCCTTTTACTGTGATAGTGAACCGTCTAAAGTGTTTCATAGACGAGAGGAGAGCGAGAGAAACAAAATGCCTGCCCGCATTTGGTGTACGATCAGGAGGAAAAAGATCCTGCCTGTTCTTATTCCAGTGGAGAATAGAGCCGACAGGAAAACATCTTACCCGCAGTTCTTCAGCACTACAAGTCTGGACATAAAATATCCTGCTCACACCCACAGAGTAAGAAAAAAATTGGGAAAACCGACAAGAGGAGAAATCTGCCCGTATCCATACATCTCAAGTCGAGAGGAGGTAAACTATCTATATATACCAGAACAACAGGTTGATGAACCAAATCTTGGTGGGTTGATAGTGTAATACAGACATGAAAAGTATACTTAACATCATTCATCCTGTACTGGAGAATTAAACAGGAGAATTAGAGCTGTGCTCTTTGAACTTGATCCTTATGCTATTTTGGACACGTAGATTAATAGAGACTTTTTACTGAAGTATTTTCTGCAGAAGATTTAAGATTAGTATCAATATACTTTGTTTTTATAATTATCTGTATATTGTATTAATAAATTACATTTCTTTTTACTATCTCTGAGCCATATTTAGATATATACATACTTAGCAACAGCAGAGAGATATTTTCCAGTTTTTTTCTATTGCATTTTTAACTTATGGTATAGTATGTTCACAGCAGGGGAGATAACAGTCAGTGCTCAAGAACTACACACAAGCAAGATTTGTTAAATTTCCCTAATGAATACATCCTTAACCACCTGATACTTTGATCTGCCAGTGGGATGCATTTAGGAAAGGGGGGGGGGTGAAACAACACAGGATGGGAGAGGCAATGTAATGAGGAAATGGGAATAGAGAAGGGGCATGGAAGGGTGGAGATAGGGAACGGACGAGTTAATCTATTAGGAAGGTGCCAGTGTTACACCCTGTTTAAAGGCAAATACATATTTCAAAGAATAACATTTTTCAGATTGTCAATAAAATACAATATATGAATGTAAATGCTCATAGTCTGTCTGGTAAGATGGGGGGGGACTGGAAAAGATTGTGATGTATGAGCAGTATGATCTAATTGGTGTGTCTGAAACCCGGTTAAAGGATACATATGACTTGGCAGTCAATCTAGGTTGCTATTCACTTTTTAGGAGGGATAAGGTTAATAAATGGGGAGGGGGTATGCCTGTATGTAAAAAATGCCTTTAAAACCTAGTGTAATGGAAAATATTAATAAAGGGTCCATTGAGAATGTAGAGGCCTTGTCAGTTGAAATACACACCGAGGGCATACATAATAACAATATGTTAATGTGGATCTTCTACAAGCCACCTAATATTGGGGAGTTTTAAGAAGCCCAACTGTTACTGCAAATGAAAAAGACTTCTTTGTCAGGAAATGTAATAATAATGGGAAATTTCAACTATCTTAATTGATGGGAGAAATGTGATATCCAGTAAAGCAAAGGGAAATTATTTTCTAAATATGATTAATGACAATTTCATGTCCCAACTAGCAGAGTAGCCAAAAAAAAGAGGCCTTGTTGGACCTAGTACTCTCAAACAAAAAAGAGAATGCAGGTAAGGGAACATTTAGGCAGCAATGACCACAATATGGTATCCTTTGACATTTGTTATGAAAACCCCATTAGCAAGGGTTTAACCAAAACATAAGATTTTAAAAAGGTTGATTTTACAAAGCTAAAAGTAGTAAAGGATATTCAGTGGGATGTAATCTTCAAATATAAAAATGCACAGAAATCATGGAATTTGTTTAAAATGCCCTTAGATAAATATACACTTGAATATATACCATTTGGGAATAGGTACAAGAGGAGCAAATTAAGACCAATGTGGCATAATAAATGGGTTTGTAGATAAATGAGAAAAATGAAGCAGGGTTTTAAAGTGTTTAAGTCAGATGGGTCAGATGCATAATTTAATAAATATAAATAAGGAATCAGGGGCTGGATTCTATTGCAGGTGCTAATTTTATCACTGCTTTTATCTCCAGGTTTCCCCATAGACTTCAATAGGAAAATGTTTGATAAAACCGGAGGTAACATTCATTACCTGCAATAGAATATAGCCCCAGGCTAGCTAAAATTGAAAATGAAGGAGGTATTGCAAGAGGAATCCTAAACAATTCTACATGAATATAAATAAAAATATTAAGGATATTAAGGACCCGATTAGGCCACCCAGAATAGGCTCTTAAACATGCGTCTGTGCTAGTGCCAGTTACCTGATGTCAGAATGAGGAAGTGGCCGGAGGCCATGCCGGCCAGCAGGCATACAGAGGTAGGAAGCACAGGAGCGCTAGGCTCCCTAGGGATACTATGAAAGTAACACACCTGGACCTGATGGTATACAACCAAGGGGTCAGTAATAGCAAGACCATTATACTTAATCTTCACTGATTCACTTTCATCAGGAATAGTACCCTGTGACTTGGAGGAAAGATGTAGTACCATTGTTCGAAAAGGGGGCAAGATCCACATAGTGGGAAAGATATTAGAAGGGTTTCTAGCTGATCAACAAAATTATTAATAGAAGTCAGCATGGTTTTATAAAGAATAGATCATTTCAAATGAATTTACTTGCATTTTACAAAAGGGTAAGTAGTAATTTGGACAAGAGAGTTGCTGTTGATGTAGTATACTTGGATTTTGCAAAAGTCTTTGATACTGTTCCTTATAACAGGTTACTGCATAAGTTAAAAGGCTTTGGTTTGGGAGGTGATATCTGTGCCTGGATAGAGAATTAGTTAAATGATAGATCGAATACATTAGATGCATTTAAAAAGGGCCTGGATACTTATTTAAAAGAGCATAACATAGAGGGCTATGTACGTTAGTATTAGGATTAATATTTAGTTTGAACTTGTTGATTCAAGGAGAAATCTGATTGCCATTTGGAATCAAGAAGGAATTTTTTTCCCGTATTCGAGGCAGAATTTGAAATTGATATATTGAGGGTTTTTTTTGCCTTCTTTTGGATCAAGGATGGTAAACAGGAATAGGAAAAGGGTTGAACTAGATGGACGCAAGTCTTTTTTCAACCTAAATTACTATGTTACTATGTTAATAGATAACAAAGAGTTGTTGGAAATGGTACCTTTTCAAGTTGGTCTAAAGTTGTAAGTGGGGTGCCACAGGGATCAGTCATGGTTTTTAATTTGTTTAATAATGATCTAGAAGTGGGAATTAAAATTCATGTCACAATCTTTGTTGATGACACTATACTGTGTAAGGAAATACATACAGAGCAGGATTTTTTCTCTGCAGAAGGATTTTGATAAAGTGAGTGAATGGGGAGAAAATTGGCAGATATTCAGCGTAGATAAATATAAGGTATATGTAGCTACATATTCACTAAATGTGAAACTACTTAGGGAATCCTCATTAGAGAAATATATAGAAGTACTGATAGACTGCAGACATGGAAAAGGTGCAGAGATGTGCAATAAAACTGATAAAGGAATTTTTGGATCTGAGTTATAAAGAGAGTCTAGCCAAACTGGGTTTGAAGAGACATATAAGTGGTGATATTATACAATTTACAAAAATATTCAATGTCAATACAAAGAACTCTCAAATTGACAATTTACTCAAAGAGCTGAGCTAAAAACGAGAGGTCATCCATTAAGACTAGAGAAAAAGTGCTTTCGGCTAAAACAAAGGCAGGAATTTATTTACAGTAAGGGCAGTATAGTTATGGAATTATTTGCCTCGGGATGCTGTGCTTGCAAATACTGTTATCTGCTTTCAAAAAAGTAATGGACACCTATCTAGCACAGAACAATATTGAGAATTATAACAATTTGCTTCAAAGCAGATAGGTTGTTGATCCAGGGAACTGATTGCCCTTTGGAGTCAAGAAGGAATTTTTTTTACCCACTTGGAGTTTAACCCCATAAGGACCAGATGACATGCTATGACCATCATGGTCCTTATACCCTTAAGGACCGGTGACAGTCATAGCATTTCACGTACTGTTTACTTACAGAGCTCTACCGGGAGCGCAGTAGGTAAAAATAGGACCTAAAATTGACCGCTCCAAGACTGGAGCGGTCTCTCTTAGGCCCCAAAGTGATGCGTAACAGGTCACATGTACCGGCACGTCAGCAAGGATCTAAGCAGTCTTTAAGGGAAGGCAACTTCCCTGGACCGCTGGTCGTTAACGGGTTAATTGAAAATGACTTCAGTGTGTTTTTTTGCCTTCCTCTAGGTCAACAGGGGTTATTTGGCAGAGGCTGAACTTTATGGATGCATTTCTTTTTCAACCTCATCAGCTATGTTACTATGTAAATGTTGAAAGCACTCTGTCAGAAATTATGTTTCTACTGCACCTGATGAATGGCTCCATGCACTACCACATGCTTTTTAGCCCTTTGTAATAATAATGGTGAAGAGTATGTGGTGCTCTGTCAGCACTAAGAGCATGTCTCCATATAAGCAACCAATGGGGGGGAATCTGATAGTCGGAGATAGGTATCTTCCTCTCCTGCTGCTCAGAATCAGTAAAAGGGTTACAACAATTCTAAATGTAACCACAGTTAAAGGCATGGGGACATGATCCGTCTCATGGCTCAATAAGAGAGTATGCTGTTCATGACCTTGTGCATAGGTACAACATATCGACTACAGGACAATTAGCGCTAGCCCGCCATTCATTGTAAACATGAAAATAAAACAAAAAATTAATATCACCTCATATTAAATATCATCTTCATTTAACTATCATCCTGCAGCATCACTGCCAGGAATGTGGTAACCACTGACCAGGAAGCTAGTAACTGTTCCACTCCTGGGGGGAGATGCACTAAAGGGCAATAAGGAGGTGATAAAGTGGAGATGACTTTTTTGTTTTGCAATAGTATTTTACCAGGGAGGATACACTGAGATTATTGCTGGTCTTCAAGGATATCCTGGACCCATTTGTTCTACCTCAGAATGGAGAAAGGCTGAGTTGACCTTTCCAGTACTAGAACATGTGACCCTGAGGTTTGAACAGAGTCAACAGCTGGTGCGTTAATCAGCTGAGCCATCTCACCAGCTTCTCCAGTGGTATGATTTTTCCAGGTCATATGTTATTCTGTGGAGCCACTGCACTAAGATTTCTCAAGTGGGAGAGATCATCTTGCACACGATCCACAGGGTGGCATAGAAACTGGAGAAGTGATATCATTGGAGAATGCAGGAGACTAGCAGACTAAAAATGATATCTTTATTGGCTAACTGAGTGGCTCTAAGATGCAAGCTTTCAAATCTTAGAGCCACTCAACCAACAAAGGTATAATTTCTACTCTTCTAACCTCCTGCATATTCTATCGCTAACACGGTACCACACTTTACCCATCATTGCAGAAGTCATCTCTACTTTATCACATCTTAGTGATTAAGCCCCATGGAGGCTTTTTTCCTAGAACACTTTGTTAAAATACACAAATTAATTGCTATTTCATACACTGTTTGTCTCAATTTCAAACAAACATGCATTTTAAGCTCTGCAGTGCTTTGAGTGAGAGAAAGACTGGGCTGGTCTTGGAAGTATGGGAAAGGAATTAGTGGACATAAAGAACTGGGTATTGAAAGTAAAGTCTCAATCCTTGGTGATGACACTAAGCTGTGTAAGGGAATAAATACATACATAGCAGGGTGTGTTTTCTTTAACCCTTTCAATGCCAGAGTAACATGTAGTGTACCTCTCTGGCACTCAAAGGGTTAAAGAAAGATTTGGATACATTTGTCGGTAGAAAAATTGAATATTGGGTTTAATACAGATAAATGTAAGATTATGTGCATTTGGGCTGCAAAAACAAACATTCTACGTATACACTAAAAAAGGGGGAAACTTGGGAAATCCTCTTTAGAGAAAGATTCAGGAGTAGTGATAGACAATATGCTTCACAGCGGTGTGCATTGTCACTCAGCATCTTCAAGAGCCAATAGGATACTAACCTGCATAAAAAGAGATATAGCTACACTGGATTGGAATGTAATTCTATATCTAAGGCCTCATCAAGAATATGGAGTACAGTTTTGGGCACCAGTTCTTAAAAATCACAGGAACAGGATAAAGTACAGGGATGTGAAACAAAACTGATAAAGGGATTGGAGGATTTGAGCTGTAAAGAGAAACTAGCTAAACTGGGTTTGTTTACATTAGAGAAGAGATGTCTAAGGGGTGATACGATCACCATTTACAAATACATTCAAGATCAACACAAAGAACACTCTAAGGAAATATGGCCCATATTTATAAAAGCAAACTGGAGTTATTTTGAAGCAAACCAACTTCAAAATTGGAAACAAATAAAAAACCCTATTAAATTAAATTGGGCTTCTAACTCCTTGAATGTTAGAGTTGTCTCCATTGCATTGTGATCTAATGCTATGGAGACCTTTCTAGCATTGAATGCATTAAAAAAATCTCTATTCAAGTGCATGGCCAATTTACCCAAAGACCTGAACAAAAAATTAGAGCTTATCATTAATACTAGTGTTGAGCGAGCATGCTCGGCCGATGCTCGGATCGGCTCGAGCATCGCTCTGCTCGGCACATGGCGGTACTCGTACGAGTACCGCATGTGCTCGCCCGCCATGTTCGGGTCTCCTCCCCGCACGTTTTGCGGCTGCTGCGCAGCCAATAAACGTGCAGGGAGGCTCTGACATCAGTGTAATGCCAGCAGCCATGTTGGCTGCTGGCATTACACTGATTGGCTGGCCAGAACCCGTGGTCGGGTGCTGTATAGCACCTGACCAGCGAGTTCGGCTCAGTCTTAGCCAGGGAGAGATGAGGATAGGAAGGGAAAGTCAGTGTAGGGAGAAAAAAAGCGATTGTGAAAAAAAAAGAACCAAAAGTCCTTTTTAGGACTACTGTGTGTGGGGGCAGCAGGTTATTTTGTGTGGGGGGAAAAAAAAAAAAAAAAAAAAAACATATATTCTGTTTAGTGTGCAAAGTTGCAGATTAGAGCACATTCTGTTTAGTGTGCAAAGTTGCAGATTAGAGCACATTCTGTTTAGTGTGCAAAGTTGCAGATTAGAGCACATTCTGTTTAGTGTGCAAAGTTTCAGATTAGAGCACATTCTGTTAAGTCTTCAAACTAAAATATCAAAGTCACATATTCCATTCAGTGTGCTTCGCCGCAGTTTAGCAGCACATTCTGTGTACTGTGCAGAGTTGCAGAATAGGAAGAAATACTGTTAAGTCTTCAAACTAAAATATCAAAGTCACATATTCCATTCAGTGTGCTTCGCCGCAGTTTAGCAGCACATTCTGTGTACTGTGCAGAGTTGCAGAATAGGAAGAAATACTGTTAAGTCTTCAAACTAAAATATCAAAGTCACATATTCCATTCAGTGTGCTTCGCCGCAGTTTAGCAGCACATTCTGTGTACTGTGCAGAGTTGCAGAATAGGAAGAAATACTGTTAAGTCTTCAAACTAAAATATCAAAGTCACATATTCCATTCAGTGTGCTTCGCCGCAGTTTAGCAGCACATTCTGTGTACTCTGCAGAGTTGCAGAATAGGAAGAAATACTGTTAAGTCTTCAAACTAAAATATCAAAGTCACATATTCCATTCAGTGTGCGTCACCGCAGTTTAGCAGCCTATTCTGTGTACTCTGCACAGTTGCAGAATAGGAAGAAATACTGTTAAGTCTTCAAACTAAAATATCAAAGTCACATATTCCATTCAGTGTGCTTCGCCGCAGTTTAGCAGCACATTCTGTGTACTCTGCAGAGTTGCAGAATAGGAAGAAATACTGTTAAGTCTTCAAACTAAAATATCAAAGTCACATATTCCATTCAGTGTGCGTCACCGCAGTTTAGCAGCCTATTCTGTGTACTCTGCACAGTTGCAGAATAGGAAGAAATACTGTTAAGTTTTCAAACTAAAATATCAAAGTCACATATTATATTCAGTGTGCGTCACCGCAGTTTAGCAGCCTATTCTGTGTACTCTGCACAGTTGCAGAATAGGAAGAAATACTGTTAAGTTTTCAAACTCAAATATTAAAGTCACATATTCCATTCTGTGTTCGTCACCGCAGTTTAGCAGCCTATTCTGTGTACTCTGCACAGTTGCAGAATAGGAAGAAATACTGTTAAGTTTTCAAACTCAAATATCAAAGTCACATATTATATTCAGTGTGCGTCACCGCAGTTTAGCAGCCTATTCTGTGTACTCTGCACAGTTGCAGAATAGGAAGAAATACTGTTAAGTTTTCAAACTAAAATATCAAAGTCACATATTATATTCAGTGTGTGTCACCGCAGTTTAGCAGCCTATTCTGTGTACTCTGCACAGTTGCAGAATAGGAAGAAATACTGTTAAGTTTTCAAACTCAAATATTAAAGTCACATATTCCATTCTGTGTTCGTCACCGCAGTTTAGCAGCCTATTCTGTGTACTCTGCACAGTTGCAGAATAGGAAGAAATACTGTTAAGTTTTCAAACTCAAATATCAAAGTCACATATTATATTCAGTGTGCGTCACCGCAGTTTAGCAGCCTATTCTGTGTACTCTGCACAGTTGCAGAATAGGAAGAAATACTGTTAAGTTTTCAAACTCAAATATTAAAGTCACATATTCCATTCTGTGTTCGTCACCGCAGTTTAGCAGCCTATTCTGTGTACTCTGCACAGTTGCAGAATAGGAAGAAATACTGTTAAGTTTTCAAACTCAAATATCAAAGTCACATATTATATTCAGTGTGCGTCACCGCAGTTTAGCAGCCTATTCTGTGTACTCTGCACAGTTGCAGAATAGGAAGAAATACTGTTAAGTTTTCAAACTCAAATATTAAAGTCACATATTCCATTCTGTGTTCGTCACCGCAGTTTAGCAGCCTATTCTGTGTACTATGCGCAGTTGCAGAATAGGAAGAAATACTGTTAAGTTTTCAAACTCAAATATCAAAGTCACATATTATATTCAGTGTGCGTCACCGCAGTTTAGCAGCCTATTCTGTGTACTCTGCACAGTTGCAGAATAGGAAGAAATACTGTTAAGTTTTCAAACTCAAATATCAAAGTCACATATTATATTCAGTGTGCGTCACCGCAGTTTAGCAGCCTATTCTGTGTACTCTGCACAGTTGCAGAATAGGAAGAAATACTGTTAAGTTTTCAAACTCAAATATCAAAGTCACATATTATATTCAGTGTGCGTCACCGCAGTTTAGCAGCCTATTCTGTGTACTCTGCACAGTTGCAGAATAGGAAGAAATACTGTTAAGTTTTCAAACTAAAATATCAAAGTCACATATTATATTCAGTGTGTGTCACCGCAGTTTAGCAGCCTATTCTGTGTACTCTGCACAGTTGCAGAATAGGAAGAAATACTGTTAAGTTTTCAAACTCAAATATTAAAGTCACATATTCCATTCTGTGTTCGTCACCGCAGTTTAGCAGCCTATTCTGTGTACTCTGCACAGTTGCAGAATAGGAAGAAATACTGTTAAGTTTTCAAACTCAAATATCAAAGTCACATATTATATTCAGTGTGCGTCACCGCAGTTTAGCAGCCTATTCTGTGTACTCTGCACAGTTGCAGAATAGGAAGAAATACTGTTAAGTTTTCAAACTCAAATATTAAAGTCACATATTCCATTCTGTGTTCGTCACCGCAGTTTAGCAGCCTATTCTGTGTACTCTGCACAGTTGCAGAATAGGAAGAAATACTGTTAAGTTTTCAAACTCAAATATCAAAGTCACATATTATATTCAGTGTGCGTCACCGCAGTTTAGCAGCCTATTCTGTGTACTCTGCACAGTTGCAGAATAGGAAGAAATACTGTTAAGTTTTCAAACTCAAATATTAAAGTCACATATTCCATTCTGTGTTCGTCACCGCAGTTTAGCAGCCTATTCTGTGTACTATGCGCAGTTGCAGAATAGGAAGAAATACTGTTAAGTTTTCAAACTCAAATATCAAAGTCACATATTATATTCAGTGTGCGTCACCGCAGTTTAGCAGCCTATTCTGTGTACTCTGCACAGTTGCAGAATAGGAAGAAATACTGTTAAGTTTTCAAACTCAAATATCAAAGTCACATATTATATTCAGTGTGCGTCACCGCAGTTTAGCAGCCTATTCTGTGTACTCTGCACAGTTGCAGAATAGGAAGAAATACTGTTAAGTTTTCAAACTCAAATATTAAAGTCACATATTCCATTCTGTGTTCGTCACCGCAGTTTAGCAGCCTATTCTGTGTACTCTGCACAGTTGCAGAATAGGAAGAAATACTGTTAAGTTTTCAAACTCAAATATCAAAGTCACATATTATATTCAGTGTGCGTCACCGCAGTTTAGCAGCCTATTCTGTGTACTCTGCACAGTTGCAGAATAGGAAGAAATACTGTTAAGTTTTCAAACTCAAATATTAAAGTCACATATTCCATTCTGTGTTCGTCACCGCAGTTTAGCAGCCTATTCTGTGTACTCTGCACAGTTGCAGAATAGGAAGAAATACTGTTAAGTTTTCAAACTCAAATATTAAAGTCACATATTCCATTCAGTGTGCGTCACCGCAGTTTAGCAGCCTATTCTGTGTACTCTGCACAGTTGCAGAATAGGAAGAAATACTGTTAAGTTTTCAAACTAAAATATCAAAGTCACATATTCCGTGTAAGATGAAGAAGGCGGGTAAAAAGGGACGGGGAAGTGGACGTGATCCTGATAGTTCAGGGCGCGGGTCAGGACGCGGAGAAACTGTGCCTGGTGCCAGAGCACAAGAAAGAAAGACATCCACCATACCTAGCTTCATGACTCATTTCACAGGGCGTCGCAGGACATCACTCTCGAGGTCCGACCACTGCGAACAGGTGGTCGGTTGGATGTCAGCTGATACTGCTTCCAGTCGGTTAAGCACCACCCTGTCTTCCACCAAGTCCACTCTCAGTAGCCAAGAGTCTGGTCAACATAATCCTCACTCTGATCATCCTTCCTCCCACCATACACGGTCTGGTCAAAGAAGTGATCCCACACTGGGATATAGTGAGGAGCTCGTCTCATCACCAATCCTTCATTTGACCCTCTCTCCAAGCACGCTTGCAGAGGAACATGACATCTTGTGCCCTGATTCACAACCTCTAGAGGGTACCCAATCACAAGAAGATGACAGATGTGAACGGCATTTAAGGTCAAAGGAAGTAGTGGATGATGATGATGATGATGAGACACAGTTGCCATTAAATCAACCACTATTACCGTCTCAAGACCTTGTTGAGGAGAATGTTATACAGTTGTCAATGACTGAGTATGTGGTGGGATTAAGACATGAGGAGGATGATCAGAGTGAGAAAGTGGAGGAGGACTTGGTGGACGATGAGGTGACTGACCCCACCTGGGAAGGTGTAGAGCCGAGCGATGACAGCAGTCCTGAGGGTGAGCCATCTGCAGCACCGCAACAGGCTGGAAGAGGCAGTGGTGTGGCTACAGAAAGAAGGCGGACCGCACCAAACCGGCCCGCAAATGTTCCACGGAGCACCCCCTTGCGTAAATCTACCTTGCCAAAGGGTAGGTGTTCCGCGGTATGGCGTTTTTTTAAGGAAAGTGCGGACGACAAAAGAATTGTAGTTTGCAACCTGTGCCACACCAGAATGAGCCGAGGCATGAACACTAGAAACCTCACCACCACCAGCATGATCCGACACATGGCATCCAAGCACCGTAATAAGTGGGAGGAACGCCTGGATCGCCCATCTGTGTCTGCAGGCCACACCACTGCCTCCTCTTCCCCTGTTTTCGGTGCCGGCCAATCGCCTGTCGAAGGCGCAGGCCCGCATACCTCCCGCCCTGCACCTGTACCATCTGAAGCACCATCAGCGACCACATCCACTTCCCTGTCCCAGCACAGCGTCCAAATGTCGTTACCCCAGGCATTTGAGCGCAAGAGAAAATACCCAGCCACCCACCCACAGGCCATAGCACTAACCTCACACCTTTCCAAATTACTGGCCATCGAAATTCTGCCATTTAGGCTTGTGGACACTGAGTCCTACCGCAGCCTGTTGGCAGCAGCTGTCCCTCGGTACGCGGTCCCCAGCCGCCACTACTTTTCCCGGTGTGCCATCCCTGCATTACACCACCATGTGTCCCGTAACATCACCCGTGCCCTGACCAACGCAGTTACTGGGAAGGTCCACTTAACGACTGACACATGGACAAGTGCTTGTGGCCAGGGACGCTACATTTCCCTGACGGCACACTGGGTGAATGTCGTGGAGGCTGGGAGCGACTCGGACCCTGGGATGGCACGGGTGCTACCCACGCCGAGGATTGCGGGCCCTACCTCCATCAGGGTTTCCGCCAGCACCTACGTTATTGGCTCCTCCTCCTCCGTTTCCACCTCCGAATTCTCTACACGCAGCGCCACTCCCCCATCAGCCAGTAGCTGGAAGCAGTGTAGCACTGCAGTGGGGAAGCGTCAACAGGCCGTGCTGAAGCTGATCTGCCTTGGGGACAAACAGCACACGGCCTCAGAGCTGTTGCAGGGGATTAGTCACCAGACCGAGCAGTGGCTCTCGCCACTCAACCTGCAACCAGGCATGGTTGAGTGTGATAATGGGCGTAACTTGGTGGCGGCTTTGGAGCTCGGCAAGCTCACACACGTACCATGCCTAGCGCATGTATTTAATTTAGTGGTTCAGCGATTTCTAAAAACCTACCCCAATGTGCATGATCTCTTGACCAAGGTGCGCCGCGTGTGTGCACATTTCCGTAAGTCATCTACAGCTTCGGCCGGCCTGTTGAAGCTGCAGCAGCGCTTACAATTGCCAGCTCACCGGCTGCTGTGTGACGTGAGCACGCGCTGGAACTCCACCTTCCACATGTTGGCCCGGCTTTGTGAGCAGCAGAGGGCAGTAGTGGAGTACCAGCTGTTACACGGTCGTCGCCTCTCCGTTCAACTTCCTGTAATCAGAAGTGAGGAGTGGGAATGGATGTCAGACCTCTGCGAGGTTTTACGCAATTTTGAGGAATCGACACAGATGGTGAGCGGCGATAACGCTATTATCAGTGTAACCATCCCACTTCTGTGTCTACTGAAACGCTCGCTGCTCACAATTAAAACCGACGCTTTGCATGTGGAAGAGGTGGAAATGGGGGAGGAAGAGCTTACACAAGGTGATAGCCAGAGCACCCTCACTTCGTCTTCTCAGCGACAATTGGAGGAGGCGGAGGAGGAGGAGGAAGACACGGTTGCCTCCGCTACAGAGGGTAGCCATGGAACTTTAGTTCCATCTCTTCAGCGTGGGTGGGCAGAAGAGGAGGAAGAGGATGAGGATATTGAGAGTCATCCTCCTGGTGAGGACAGCGAAATCTTGCCTGTTGGTACTCTGGCACACATGGCTGACTTTATGTTAGGCTGCCTTTCCCGTGACCCACGCGTTGTACGCATTTTAGACAACACGGATTACTGGGTGTTCACCCTTCTGGACCCCCGCTACAAAGAGAATTTCTCATCTCTCATTCCTCCGGTGGAGAGGACAAGCAAAATGGTGCAATACCAGAAGGTTCTTGTTGAAAAATTGCTCCAAAATTTTCCATCTGACAACGCTGGCGGCAGAGTACGTGCTACCTTGGCCAACCGAGAAGGGGAGAAAAGGGGAGCACACAGCAGTTCCGAGAAAGGCAGGGCAACACTCTCCAAGGCGTGGGACACCTTCATGACACCCCGCCAGCACCCTCACCCTGATGCGCAGCCTAGTGTCACAAGGAGGGAAAAGTTTTGGAAGATGGTGAAGGAGTACGTAGCAGACCGTGTCAGCGTCCTCAATGATCCCTCTGTGCCTTACAACTACTGGGTGTCCAAGCTGGACACGTGGTATGAACTGGCACTCTGCGCCTTGGAGGTGCTGGCCTGCCCTGCCGCCAGCGTTCTGTCTGAGCGGGTATTTAGTGCTGCTGGTGGCATCATAACAGATAAGCGTATCCGCCTTTCCACCGACAATGCTGATAGGTTGACACTTATAAAAATGAACAAGGCCTGGATTTCCCCTGACTTCTCCACTGCACTGGAGGAAAGCCCCGGGGGAACATAAACTCACTTTATATATGTTATTTACAATGATGGGAATACTCTGTATTCCCATTCACCCCTTCCACCCAAAAAACGGGTATATGGTTGACTCTTAATCTTCTCATCCTCCTCCTCCTCTTCCATATGCCCTGTGCTATAATTTTTATATAGGGCCAGCTCACCAGCGGGCCCTGTGATATAATTTTTATATAGGGCCAGCTCACCAGCGGGCCCTGTTTGACAATTTTTATATAGGTCAGCTCACCAGCGGGCCTTCTCATATAATGTTTTATTGGGTCAGCTCTCTAGCGGGTCCTCTCATATAATGTTTTATAGCGTCAGCTCACTAGCGGGCCTTCGCATATAATGTTTAGGATGGTCAGCTCTGCAGCAGACCCTCACCCATAATGTTTTAGATGGTCAGCTCAGCGCACGTTTCCCTCTTAATCATGGCCCCAGTTCCGAAAAATCGAGGAAATTTTTGGGAGAATTTGCCTTTGCGCACGTTTCCCTCTTAATCATGGCCTCAGTTCAATAAAATCAAGGAAATTTTTGGGAGAATTTGCCTCTGCGCACGTTTCCCTCTTAATCATGGCCTCACTTCAGAAAATCAAGGAAATTTTTGAGATAATTTGCCTCTGCGCACGTTTCCCTCTTAATCATGGCCTCACTTCAGAAAATCAAGGAAATTTTTGGGAGAATTTGCAGATGATATACAAGTAAATATACAGCAAATATTGTTTGGTAACAATTTTTCGCCTAAAGTCGTTTTTATTTTCCTTTTTGTGTGTTTTACGGTCAGTCTGTAAAAATGGCGTACTACGGGCGAAAGATCGTTCCCAGCAGCGACGTTGGAGTCCAAGTTGCATCCAGACATCCTCCCTATGCTGTCCCTGAACCATTTCTGTGGTGTTTCCATCCTTTTCTGCCCTTTTCCTATGGACCAGGCACCCTCCCCTCATCAGAGCAGGGGGTGCCTAGTGTAATGCTCGAGTCCTCCCATTGACTTCAATGGGGCTCGGGTGCTCGGCCGAGCACTCGAGCCTCAGGGGGTGCTCGGTCAGAGCACCCGAACACCCGAGCATTGGGGTGCTCGCTCATCACTAATTAATACAGGAAATGCTCTTTTGATTAAAACGAAGGCAGTGTTTTTTTACAGTAAGTACAGAAAAGTTATGGAATTCTTTGCCTCAGGATGCTGGTGCATAAACTGTGTTTTCCAGGACACAGAACACATTCATAAAATAAAATAGAGATGCTCATCCTCAAGTAACAAAAAAACAAAGCACAATATACAAAAAAAAATACTTTTTTATACAGACTTGATATGTGACTTTTATCGTAAGCAACACAAGCCTGCAATCTATTTGGATCAGTTACATAATATTGTTTTAAATAAAGTTTTACATTTGTTTCATCAAAACATGCAAACTGACACAGAGAGAGAAAAAAAGTAAATCAGTAGGTTATTGCAACAAAGTTGACTGTGTGATGTATGCCTTACTTCAAATTTGATTTGATTTGATTGATTTTGGCTTTCTCTAGAAAGGGTTAAATTGTGCTCCTGTTGTCAGCCAAAGTTGGGAGGGAAAAAAAGTACATTTGGCAATTTAAATATACAATTTAAAAAATATTAACTTTTATTCTCTTCTATTCAGCAAACCTGGGGTTTATTATAAATCTAGATGCTGAAACCCTGGCTCAATAAAAATTAATGAATATTAAGTAGTACAATATATACATAATCCAACCATCTACATTGTACAAAACGCATGTGGTCAGCAAAGCTGCTCCCAATGCCCATACAAAAAAATAATTTATTATTTCTCCAGTGCCTTGTGAATAATTATTTCTTAGTCTAAGGCAGCAGAAGGGGGGTTAAGCCACAAGGGCAAATTGCTTAGATTTTTTTTTTTTTAAATGGGGCACATTGCTCCGCAATCAGTATGCCACAGCCCTAGCATTCAAGGAGTTTAAAGCCCAATTTAGCTTAACAAGAGTGATTATGTGTTCCCTGTGCTGCAGATGGTTTGCTCCAAAATTGTTTCAGTTTGCTTTTAAACATAAGACCCTATGGCTCTTATTTATAAAAAGCAAACTGGAGTTATTCTAGAGCAGTGATTCTCAACCAGGGTGCCATGGCATGTAGGTGTGCCCTGGACACCAGCTTAGGGTACAACGTCTTTCC
Organism: Rhinophrynus dorsalis; assembly: GCA_037306005.1. NCBI lineage: Eukaryota > Metazoa > Chordata > Amphibia > Anura > Rhinophrynidae > Rhinophrynus > Rhinophrynus dorsalis. Next base: position 171,171,798 of record CM074721.1, on the reverse strand, counting down.
ATGAAGACTTAAAGCGGAACTATCATGCTTAAATAAGTTATCCCCAATTCATTGTTAGTATCTTCATAATCATAACATGCAACCATACAAGAAAAGAAAAACAAGTTAATCCTATTGAAAAATAAAATTTGACATCTCAAAAAGCAGAAAAAACAGAATATTGTTACATCATGTCCTAACTCATCATATGCTGACTCTAGTATCAGAGAAGAAAAGTAGTTAACAAAGGCATCAATCCTCTGAATCGTTCCAGGCTGCAATGGGTTGTGTAGGCTTGAGCTCCCTCTTGTCCATCCACATTGTGTGTGTTTAAAGCAGTCTGCCTGCTGAGTCCTTGATAATGAGTAACAGCTCCCTGTTACTTAATGATAGCGTCCAGAGTAGTTTCGTGAACTTAAGAAGTTTGTGTTTCCGATGTTTGAATGGTGGGAGGTAGCCTGTAGCCATTGTGAAAGTATGGTCTTTTGTGAAATCAGAATTATGAAGTCCAGTAGGGTTTTTTGCACTAGTATGGATATACAAAGCTATTGAACTCCTTAATTGTCTAGTAAAGCCTAGTAGGTTCTGTTCAGATGTTAAATGTGGGTTATCAGGATATCAAAATCAGAATTATGATTGGTCACTCGCGGTCTTCTGCCATCAATGGAAGATACAGTCCTTAGCTGATGCACCTATAGTGAGGGGGATATGGAGATCATACAGATGTAGCAATCTTGGCAGTTCCTGATAAAGGAATTCCAAAATCTCTTTGTTTTTTATCTGTTCTGGCAGACCAATGATTCAAGGTTCTGGATCATTTGTAGTTCTTCTAAAGTGCTCTCACCCACCACTGCCCACTGTTCAATGTCTGCAATTTGTTCTTTATGGGATTTTATTTCTGTTAGGATTTGCTATATAGAAGACTGTACATTATCCTTCTTTTTACTGAACAGACAGTGCAGGTGCGCGGACATCACTATGACAAGATGTCCACACTCCGTGCTGCCGTCAGCCCAGTAAGAATGCATATTTCTTTTGAACAAGGTAATAATTCTGGCGACTAGCGCTACTAAGCTGCTAGTCGCCAGGTGGGGGGTTATTGAAGTTAAATTGTTTAAGAGGTGGTAGTTCTGCTTTAATGATTAAGGTACAAAAATAGGGCCTCACTGCATACAATTCATGCTGATCCAGCCACAAGTAAACCCCAGAATTAGCAGTGTGAATAGACAGACCCTCCCTGGAAATGATAACTTACAGTCTGATATCCAAAAAAGAGATGTCTCTAGTGGCATAGAGGGGAGAAACATACAGAGTGACCACAATAGGGTGCATGGGATTCAATTCTCACAATCCACTCACAGCTGGAGTGAGGTCAAAGTAGGCCAAAAATGTTCAAGTGCTCTTCGAAATGATCTTGTTTCATGATAAATATGAATTGTGTTTATGAAACTAAAGGCCTCCAAACCAATGACTATTCCCAGTCTAGGGAGTGTGAGGCACCATACATGAAAGACCAGAAAGCGTGTATACATGGGAATATTTGGCAGGCCACAGAGTAAGTCCAGTGTACGTAGGAGAAAAAGAGCTTAGTCTATTTCTTGTCTATTTTGCTGGACTCCAATATGGACAGTATGATTGTAGCAATAATTTTGGGCAACACAGAAACCAGGCGGGGTCTGGGAAACAATGCATCGGTAGGCCTGAAGGCCTAAGAGACTCGACATTAAAGTAGGTGGGTCATAAAGATGTCTAAATGTTCCTCATGAGGAACAATATTAAGATATGTTATCCAAATTGTGACTAAAAGTGCCAGTATAAAGGATTGCTCCAGTCTGTAGTAAGGGTAGAGTGGAGCAAAGCACTGCATGTCTTCCACATTCAACAGTTGGCTATATCCTCTTAAAAGGGGATTTTAACCACATAAATTCTAAACAGGTCTCTAATGCATTGCTCCACGATGATTTGGATACCCCCAATAGTATACTAGAGTTTGAGAGCACATTTAAATAAGTAGGAATTTTCATTTCCCAACTATGATGTAGATAGTTTGCTCCAGAACTGTACCTCTCCCTTCAGCTTGAGTAATACAGCCCTTTGTATTTCTTCAAGCATATCTGTAGGAAGAAATAGAGTTAACTGTATACTTTAAGGTAAGACACAAGTCTGTGGAACAGGAGTTGTTCCCCACCACCACCACCACTATGACTATCACCAGAAATATTGTCCCTGGCCTCTGTTCACCAATTGTTAGAGTTTTTTTATTGTTTATGTTTTTTAAAATTTGAAATTAACAGGGTTTACAGAATTAGCAGCATTAATAACATAATCTCAAAATCCATAAATGCATGCTGCAGTTTGAAATTTCAGCCCAGCTGTATATTTCTGATGTCAATACAAATGCTATGCAAGAGCTCATTCCTCAGTACCCAGGTCAGAACCTTCTAACTTCTCAGCTAGATGATCTGCCTGGAAATCTCCTGAACAGAACATAACTTTCTGTTGAAGCATATTTACGCCATCAATCTGTGTTTACCTATTCCACTAGCAAAACGTTCTCTGTGGTGTTTCTACATGATCTACAGCAGGCCATGTTCTTGACGGACTACTGTGTATGACCCGTGTCTTTCTTCCTGGTATTGTTTGTTTCTAGTCAGCCCTGACTTTTGCCTGTCCCACACAAGGACTGTATACCAGATTCAGAGCCGAGTCAAGATCCTGACTCTAGACTGATACTGAGCCAATCTCAGGTCTGTTTCTGGCTAGTTCAGGCAAAATGCATCAATTTCATCCATGAACCTAACTGCACTGCAGTTGTACACCATAAACATCTTTCAAAACAATCTGCTTTTGGTCTAAAATCCTTTGCATGATATAGAAATTCAGCTGGCTAAATCTTGCTGTTTGATTTGAGAGGAGTACAAAAAAAACCCCAAAACAATAAAAACACACCACAGTAGAGTCCCTTAATGAATGGAAAATTCCAAGAATTTGGGCTCCATGACTTCACCAGTGTTCAGGCCTTACTTAAAATGGAAGTGTTTCAGTTGTCAGTGGAGCAACTGTAAAAAGACAGAATTGAAGTTTTACAACAGAACTGCACAAGTACAAAAAAAACCCCAGTAGTGGATTATAGTACAACACAATATAATAAGGCTAATTAAGCTGTAACCCTTTGAGTGCCAGAGAGGTATCCAATCATATGATGTGCAAACACACGTACTGAGATGTGTTTATCCTAAGGCCCATAAACATTTGTGGGAAAAGCAGTCATGTGCACTGTATACCCAAGTCAGCCCTCCTCCCGCCATTGCAGCAGAGAACAATGTTAAACTGGTTCTTTGCTAAAAACTGGGATAAATTGAAACCCCAGAAGAAGCCCACTAAAAAGTTGAGCACAGGTGAATGACAGGCATACCCATCCTGTACCCAAATCATTATGGCAAAATTCTCCAGGAAAATGTTCAACTGAAACACAGCAATTTAACCCATTGAGTGCCAGAGGGATACACAACACATTGCAAAGCAATGAGTGGCGTACTCCACTGGCACTCAAAGGTAACATTTTATTATAAAAAAAAAAAGAAAAATATAGTACGAAATTTCTCCTGAGAAAAACGTGTACATCCACCAATGGAAGAATCTTTATTATATTATAAACCCTTTGAGTGTGTTGCAAGGTGTTGGATAGCTCTCTGGCACTCAGAGTTAAAGTTTAAACTGTTACGATGTGGTATAGCTGTTACTATAACATTTTATGGAAAACTGTAGCCTGAGGATCAGCTGCCTCATACAATGCAATAAAAACTGTTTGGACACAAGGTGGCACTATCAAGAGCTGTAACAACCTGGAAACAAAGCATCTTCCACCAATGAGCATACCCTTGTTTTACTACTGGGGTGAACAAACTTCTAACAAAAAGTGGGAGACAAAAATAAATTTAAGGAACCAGCAGGACATTTTAGAAGCCAGACTGTTGGAGCCAGATGCAGGCTCTTTGGGCCACTTCACCCCCAAATAATTGTCTTTTTTGTAATGTGTTAATATTACATTAGTACTAGGATACATCAGTATAGTGTATAACATGTGCATAACATCCAGCAACATATTAAAGGAATACTAACACCTACTATCTGGGATGAAACTCCTAATAGGCTGACCAGACCTCACCTGTAACTGGGGACACAGAGGAAATAGACATATTTCAGAATTGCACTGAAATCAAAGCCCTGCAGTCTGCATTTTTCATATGTGTCCCCGGTTAAAGGTGAAGTCTGGTCACCCTATACTAATGGCCACTATTGGACTGGTTCTACAAAATGTATATTTTACTAACAATGGCTCTCGTACCCCTGGAGGCAGACATGAAACCTTTTGCAGGACTCCAGGACCCCAGAGTCATCTCTACCTACTATGAACATGACATCCATTGCTAATTAAACATTACATTTTGGAGAACAGACAGAAGTAGTTCACAGAGGCCATTAGGATTTCCTGCTTAGTGTAAGGTAAAAGGGGGGTTATTTTTAGCACGTGTTTGTGCTCCTTTAACCTCTTAAGTGCCCGATAGTAAGCTAATGCATTGCAATGTGTTGGCCACTTCTCTGGCACTCAGAGGGTGAACGTGTGTAAACAAAGGAAAGTAGTGGGTAAACAAAGGAAAGCACACAATCTACATTGGTCTGGGGAAAATATAAAACTAACTAGACTCCTGTTCTACAAACCCAAAGGGCACTTAGGCAGAATGTCAAGTGCCTACAGCGGTAAAATGACAGCTTGTTTTTGACTTATTGACCAATCTTTTTTCTGTGCATTTACATTTGTCAGTGGATTCATCCATTTGACAATGCTTGTGTGGGAGCCGTACATAGTAATAATGTCCCAGGATTCAATGAAGAGATTATTAACCCCTTTTAAAGCCAGACACTTGCAGTGCACTAAATGGATTGACAGCAGCTTTCAGAGTATAACAATTTGTGATGCTGTTTAGCAATCCTATTTCCTTGTGTAGAATATGTAATTTTATCATCTGGAGAAATCAAAAACAGCTGTAATCTAGGCTGCCTGGGAAACAAGCTGGAATGAATGTACTGCACATACGGTATGCTAAATGTTCAACTTCTCATGTTAAAGGAAGAAAATATTTAATTTTATTTTTTTTCCCACAGCCGAAAAAAGGGTCGTACAATTAAAGGGATAGTAAAGTCTAGTGATAATAAAAGCTAATGTTGTAGCTATTAACATAATAAACTAAGCAATGTTCTATCGGAAAATAAAGTCCCCCCCCCTTGTGTGAGGTGATCCGTAAAGCTGGTTGCAGGATATCCTGGTCTCAGAACCAGATGGAGGCTCTTCAGCAGAGCCCAAATAGCGTGATTGTGAAACAAATAATTCATTGAAACTGTCTACAAAATGTGCCTGGTTTGCAGGCACACTTTGTAGACTGTTCCAGTGAAGTATTTGTCTCACGATCGCGCTATTTCGGCTCTGCCAAAGAGCCTCATCTAGTCACGCGACCAGAATCTTGGGCTGACAGCTTTACAACTCATGTCACAGAAGGGGGAAGGGGGGGGGGGGACTTTATCTTCCGATATCTCTCAAACCATAAAGGTTTGAATTATAGGACTAACACTGATAAGTTTATTATTTGAGTAGCTACAATATTAGCTTTTATTATCACTAGACTTTCCCTTTAATGCAGAGTAGCAACATACCTCCCAACATTTCAAATGGCCAAAGAGGGACACTTTTGTTTTAGGTGGTGTTTACAGGGGGTGTGGCTGGTGGGCGGGGCGTTACCGAGAAGTTTTAGGATATTTCATGACCTATTGGCTCCTCTTTGTTTAACTGAATACATTATTTAGGGCAATACCAAAGTATTTTATTTACACAGATTAATTTATAAACACATATATTAAAAATTAACTATACATTTATGTGAGTTTTATTGCTGTGGAGCAAAGTAATACACAATACTAATTCTGATATCCTGAAAAGAGGGACAAAAGGGTAGAAAAGAGGGACAGAGGGATTTGGGTCTAAAAGAGGGACTGTCCCTCCTAAAGAGGGACAGTTGGGAGGTATGTAGCAAGTTCAATAAATTAACTTTAGCTTAATACATACATAGATTGAAGCTGATATATTAATATAAGTAGTGCTATTCTGGAACAAACTAATTGCAACATAGTGAAGACAAAAAAAAAATAAATGTCCAAAATTACCACTGATTTAAAGGGATAGTAATACTTAAAATGTAAAAAAAATATGTTGTAGAGTTTATCCCCCTGAGTAAAACAAGGGCACTCCCACTGCTGAAAGGTGTTTCATTCAAAAGTTATTAATTTTCAAAGTTGAATTTTTTAGGTGCAATATCACAGTGGCCTGAAATTGTGCAGTGGCGCTGTTGCTACACCATCCTATGGAGATTTATGGTCAACTGACCAGAGCTGTCCATAGGATCGTGTAGCAACAGCGCCACTGTACAATTTCAGGCCATTGTGATATTGCACCTAAAAAATTCAACTTTGAAAATGTATAACTTTTGAATGAAACACCTTTCAGCAATGGGAGTTCCCTTGTTTTACTCAGGGGGATAATCCCTACAACATATTTTTTTTTACATTGTAAGTATTACTATCCCTTTAAATGGAGATTTTTAACCACTTGAATGTTTAAGAGGTGTTCTATGCACTGCGATGCATTGAGAATCTAGCATTCAAGTTATTAAAAGTTGTTTAAATAAATAGCAGCTTGTATTTGCTCTCTAAGGTGAAGTTAGTTTGCCCTGGAATTACATCACTTTAACTTTGTATATCAGCTCCACTGTCACTAAGACACACAAATTCACTGCCATAAACAGTCTTGTATATACACAGTTACGTGCATTTACAGTCACACTGAAGAGTATATAGTAAGCAATTCTCTGCCAGATTGCAGGCAGATTTGATTGCACCTAGGCACAAAGCAGGCTGCATCCGCTGTGCATCTAGGAACAAAGGTGATCTGATGTAAAATGTCATCTCTACCATGGCCTCAAAGCTGCCTCTGCTTGGAGAGGACAGGTGGGCATGCTAAGGCAAGCTAACAGCATCAGCATGGTGCAGTTCTGCTGGTACAGAGTGCCAGGCAGACACCACAGGAAGAAGGGGGGTAATGAGACCCTTCACATTGACCTGCCTGAACTCTGTGTCCCCAATGCAAAGCAATGCCCCAACACTAAAACTACCTAGTTTATCTCACCATTGCCATGCAGATTCACAATGCAATGCACTGAAAACTCTCTGGCAAAGGAGGGGGTTAATGTACTTTTTTTATGGAATCCCAAACCCCCATATTTATTTCCCCAATGCCTTGGACCCCTCCCCGACCCTCATATATTTTGACACCTCAGCCTTGTTCTTCTGTCCTATTAGTAGCCAAAGGCCCCTACATACACTGGCCACCCACTGGTAGCCACAACACGTTGCTACACAATGCATTGGATGCCCCATCGGGCACTTAAAGGGTTAACCCCCAGCCTTGTCTTCCCAGTTACCCTTGCCAGATTCAGCGGTAAGGGAGCAGGTATATGGCACACCTCCTCCCAATGCAATAAAGCAGGGCGGCACAGCCAGCCTTGAATGGGAATGCAGCCTATGCACTAAGGTTCTGACACCCCAGCCTTGTTCCTCTCTCCGCTGGTAGTCTCAAAGCAACACATATACTGTTTTGCTTCCCCAGCCTTATTCCACTGTCTACTACTAGCCACAGAACCACAGACACATTGTCTGCTTCCTCAGGCTAGATCCACTGTTCACTAGGGTTCATTTTTAAAATGTCACGCTATGGAGGAACCAGCTGTGCTTCAGAAAGGATGAGATGCTCCTACACATACCCACTCCTGCTAGGAAATAAATTTACGGGGCACATGAGCAGCATGCAGGCAGCAACCCAATAATTGAATGCAGAGGTAATTGATTTCTTCATGACACAAATGGTATGCAACTTTTCAGTAGGTGACATGAGAACCTCACTCTGTCATGCAGTGTGAGCTTCTCATGTCGCCATTTTTATCAAGGTGACATAGTTAATGTGGCATGTGGTTGCACACTCTTTTGCGTGCGACCTTTTAAAAGGATATCGTTCATTGGTAGCCTCAGAACCACATATACACTGTTGGTCACCCCAGCGTACTGGTAGGCACAGACTCAATGTCTACTTCCCCAGGCTTGTGTCATTATGCACTAGTAGGCACAGAACCACATATACAATGTGACATCATATTGTATGCAGGAAAGGGGCAGGATGACACAGGGGTGGGAGGGAGCAGAGGACCTTGGGGAGGGAAGGGAGCAGGATGACAAAGGGGTGGTTGAGAAAGGAAGGTGGGACCCACTGTGGAGGGTGGGTGAGGGAGGGGGGCAGGATGTATTTTCGATGGTGGGAGAGAGAGGGAGGCAAAAAGCAATGTGAAGAGTTGGGGGAGGTGAACCACACTGTGATTGAGGGAGCCAAGGAGGGTTTGTGAAGAGTGCGTAAAGAGTGGATCCACAGTGGAGGACAAAGTCCCTGCATTGGAAGCTTTAAAGAAATTAATGCAGGAGCAAAGTCCCTCTTTCAATGGGCATATACATGACCCCACATGTTTAGCTATGCCTCCCACCAGCCCAGGGGTGTGACAGGCATGGACTCAGAAGCCCTACTGAACTGTGACCCTGCATGTGACTTCCAGAGAGAGAGAGAGAGCGATAGAGATAGACAGACTCAACAGTAGGATTGCCACTTTTACTCACTGAAAACAGAGGCACAATGCTTTGTGTTAAACGCAACTTGATAATCCACATTTTTCGTGGTTAAACAATTTATGCTAATTAATTTCACAGGATGGTCCATGAAACAATACCAACACCGGCTAGGGACTTTTGGCTAATGTAGGAAATAAACTGTGTATACTCAAGGGCAGTTCTGTAATGATACCACGGTAACTCTGTGAGCATCAACGGCAGAAAGCAAATCTGAAATTGGCCTCCATTTTGGTATTTTAGACTAGGCAATATAATTGAAATATACATTAGCAGTGCATGTTTAGTCACCACACACTAGCAATAAGCAATCTAGAAATGTTTCAGATTCATAGAACTAAAATGATTCTATCATTCACTTACAGCTGCCAGTTACGTTCTGCACAGATATTTTCATATATTATAGTGGATAACCATATATAAAATATAAACTGTTTAATTAGAAAGAGAAGCCAAAGAAAAGAAGGAAAAATGTTTTAACACATAAAACCACATTACAACCCCGCACCTCCCACCCCCCAAAAAAAACGTGATCTTTCCATGACCATAAACGTAATGGAACCTTTCTAACAGGCTGTGGTTTTGTCCCCCTGACAAGGCTGTAATTATTTAGTGTTCACTCTGCTACATTCATACTTGGCTTGTGAAGCAATCAGAAAAGCCAGGCTTGCCTTGGCTAGGACACGGCTTGGCCCTACCTCTGGATTTTGGCTTGCCTCTGTAATGATAAGTGTTTTTTCTTGTTGTTACACAGCACAGTCATATTATGGTGCTAGTGCATAGCAGAAGAGCACTGGTAAAGTGAAACCCATTCTTCAAGATGACTTTTTGACTGATGTGAATGGATCTGTACAGTTGTTAAAGGGTTAAACTGTTTTGATTTTTTTTCTGTTAATAAGCTATACAAAAGGCAATAATAAAAACACAGACATTATACTTATTTCAATTTTGTCCTAAAAGGAACTGCCTCTTTGAGACCCACATATCTAATTTTTCATATTTTTTTCCCTTTGTATCACTATTTCTCACATACGTAGGTTTGTATATTTGTAAATCAAAACTTTCAATTTTCATCAGTAAAGTATTTAAGACATCTTTGCAAAGAGGAAAACTGTAAAACATTACCGAGTTGGTATTATTTTGCAATCATTTTTAGCATTTGATTGTGTTCTACTTCATTTGTAATACAGTTCAATTGGCCCTACACTCAAAAGAAAAGTGCAGTCATTTTAGAACAATCTAGCTAAACCATAGGGAGGGGAAAAAGATATCCACATTTTTTAATGGGTTGTTCAACCCCTTGAATGTTAATGAGGGTTCTAAAGCAGGACTGTCCAAGTTCAGTCCCCAGGGGCCACCAACAGGCCAGGATTTCCCTGCTTAAGCTGGTGAGTCAGTCAAAATTAATGAGCCACTGAGTAACTCACTTGTTCTTAATCAGGGAAATTCTTGCATCCTGGCCTGTTGGTGGCCTAGAGGTCTGAACGTGGACAGCCCTGCTCTGCAATATTGTGCAGAAATGTGATGGAGACCTCTTATAACAATTGGTATTTTAATTGTCCCCTATGGTGAAGAAGGCTTGTTCTAGAATTGTCCATTTTGACTTCATAAGTAAGGCCCAACTTTCCCATATTTATAAAAGTACACTGGAGTTATTCTGGAGTAAAGCACATGCATCATAAGGGACAAATACAAAATCCTGTTAAATTACATTGGAGTTTTAACCCATTGAATGCCAGAAAGGTGTCAAATGCATTACAGACCTCACTAGCATTCAAGGGGTTAATAAGCTCTATTCCACTGCATGGGAATTTAGAAATTCTTATTGGTCCCTTATGATGCACTGGTATACAAGCTCCACTTTGCATTATGTATAAATATGAAAGAGCAACAATTATGGGCCAAACCAACTGCAATATTAGGGATAATAAACATTCCCCATTAATTTAAATGAGGCCTTTAACATCTTGGATGCTTGAGAGGATTTCAACACATTATTTCACAATTAATTAGAGAACTCTAGCATTCAAGAAGTTAAAAGCCCAATTTACATCAAAGGGATTTAGCAAATTCATATTTCCCCTGTAATTGGCAGCTGGTTTGTTCTGGAATGGCTCCACTTTCTTTTGAACATAAAGTATTAAAAGTAGATTTTCCAATGATTATGACATTTGAGCAGAATGCCAGATTCGGTACAAATACATTCACTAGTTTTCAAGAGCAAAGAACCTAAAAAAAAGGAGGCGTTTCCTATGTCAATTGTCCTGTCATGTCATCAGACCTACCACATGTAAAGAAAGGATTGACAAATTTGGTTCAACTCTAGGAGGCAGATCAGAAATGTAGGTGCCAGTTTCAGTGTCATATCCGATAACCTCCTCTTGTCTTCTGGGGAGGAAGGCTTCAGGTATCAGCTTTTTTTAAGGGAATGGCCGCATACCAAGGGAAGGACTAGGCCACCTGAGGGTTCTGTTACTCCTCTGGTTTTGGAAATCTGTTCAACGTGCTTCCCTGTTAATAAAGGTTTGTTCTTTATTTTATTTATTATCTTGCAGGCTGCTCTCTTCGGATCTCCATCCAGGGCTAATATGCCTACATGTTATAAATCTAGAATGATAATTCCTGTATCTGCTAATGAGGAAGCACACAGAGAGGGTTTCCAAAGGCAGAGAAGCAACAGGATCCCTGGATGGTCTAGTCTTGCCTTGGGTATGATAGTGTCCCCCCAAATCACTCATACCAGGGGTACTCTGATCCCATTATCTGGCCCATAGAGCAAGTAAGTGGGAAAAGTGCTTGAATTCGCACCCTTTCTGCATGTTAGTCCCATTACATGTCTTCCTTACCTTCTTCTTTTCCCACCTCTCTATTTCCAATGTGTATCTCTCTCTTTCTCACATTCATGTCTCTCTAGCCCACCCTTCAATGTCTGTCTGTCTCCCCCCCAAGTATCTCTCTTCCATCTTTCTCTCATGTTTTTCTCTCCTTCCATGTCTCTTTCCCTCCCCATTCACATAGCCGGATTACCGGCAAGGCATCCAAGGCGAGTGCCTAGGGCCCGGTTGAGTTAGGGGGCCCGTCCGCACCCATCAGTGCCCCTGCTATGGTAAGGTATCAGGGAATCTTAGAGCGCATGTGCCAGGACTGTTCCTGGCACAGGCGCATGTGTGGGAGGGAGGGATTAAAACACAGAGAGCTCCGCACCACAGCGCAAGTTAGAGCTCCCGCCCAGAGCTGCAGCAGGAGGTGAGCTGGTCTACCATCTAGCCCTCAGTTATGGGGCAACTGAAACTCCAGAATGCCTCCCACTTAGTGATACAAGGGATGATGCAGAGAGAAAGGATTCTCTGAAACAGAAAGGTTAATGACGAATGCCATCATGAGCATATACATAGTTATTTTCTCCCTGGATTGGTAGCGTCTTCCTCCCAATGGGAGGAAAGAGTGGTAGAAATCATAACAGCTGGGCAGGTAAAAGATAGGTCTGCCCTTAGAAGAAAGAAGAACTAACAGAAAAGAAATTTATCTTCTCTACGTGGGTTCTTATCTTTTGGGTAGATCACATTTCGAGTGCTGAAAAAGGACCAGTTCTGCTCTAAAAGCCCATATCAGTGTAGACTCAGTATTAAAATATAACTTTTATTAATTCATAAATTTAAAATGGTAACCAACCAAATAAGTCTCCTATTGTTGGAAAACTCATAAGTGAAATTAAAAGTGGAACACTGTCCACTAAATGGGTGTATAGGGGGTGAAAAGAAAAAAAGAGAATAATATATATGACACTGGTTACTTTGTGCTAATGAGACCCATAGGACATTTCTCTTATTGGCTCAGTACCATAACATCCTCATAGGGATCTAGATATTCGTGTACATCATACATAGGAGTGGATGAAAGAAGTGTGTTATTTAAACCTATTATTTTAGGTCCCGCTATATAGATCTTGACATAGAGAATAAGGAGGGCTTATGTATATCCACTCATATTTAGACACACTATATGTGATAGATTCTTTTTTGTGGAAGGTATATATATTTTTGCAGTCCTTCTTATTACCATGTGATATAAGAAGGTATATATGTTTGCAGTCCTTCTTACCATGTGATATAAGAAGGTTAATGTATTTCACATCCTTCTATATTATAGTATATAACTTAAATTGTAGTATGCAGGCGTATCAAAAGTGCAGCAAGCTAAGCCATGTAGCAATGGGATTATTTCAGTCAGGTGATTTTAGTCTACCTTAAACTGGTGATAGACAACACTGTATATTTCATTAGATGCAGTCCTTATATATAATCACTTTCTTGTGAAATCGTTTATTTTGGATACACTGACTGCTATGTCCTTTCTATGGACAAACTGCACTGTCAATATTCTTGCTAGTTTCACTTTGTATCTATAGCCACAACATCATCATTGTTAGTCTGATCAATGTTTCAGTATTTCGTAATGAAACATTTTCAGATCTCATACTTATTTATTTCTTGTCTAACGTCCGTCACAAAGAGCCGTTCTGTGTGGATTCATTATTCCAACAGTAGGAGACTTATTTGGTTGGTTACCATTTTAAATTTATGCATTAATAAAAGTTATATTTTACTACTAAAGAAAAAAGAATACACAGACAGGGATCTTTTCAGCACTCAGCTATAATCCAAAAAGTAAATACACTGAAATCAGAAAAATATTATAAAATACATTTATTAAACCACATGGTATTGAAAAGTGGACTCCAAATCTAAATACTCAACCCCCCAAAAAATGCAGCCCCAATATCCATCACTCAGTATACATAATATCGACAATATTACTACCAAATCAAAAATAAAAAACACATATATCTAAAAGAACCATCCCTGAAGTGCTCTAAAAGAGCGAGAGAGATGTAACTGGCGCCAGTATAAAAAGAAGAGCAAAAATATATTTTCAAATGTTCTTGGACATGTGCACATAAAATCCAGTCTCAAAGAACATATTTCCACATGTCTTGATGAATAATGATGAACAAATTTACTTCATTAATATGATGAAAATGAACTGAGATACGTAATGATTAGTGGCAGATGGATTAAATGATAATTAAATGGAACAAACAGTAACAAAATGATGACAAATGTCAGTGAAACCAAGATGAGTGCAGAGATTTCAAACCTCAATGACACATAGCACATCAGCATATACTGTCAGTGTAGTTTCCTCACAGTACCCCATGACTACAGCTTCATTTGTTTTCAATTACACATAGCACTTCTGGGAACTCCGTCCGTTCTTTGAGGATTCAAAACAGCTACCGTGTCAAAGCGCAGTTATCTTGGACCTCTGTCCTCTTCATCTGTATCACCTACTGGGATAGGTGTGATTAAATGTATTTCTTTAAACGAGGTATGCACTCAAAAATTATGGAACACGGAAAATTCTCACAACAGGAAACAGTCCAACATCTGCCACTCCACATACACTCCTTAAACGAAACCAGCACCACTCTCAAATGCTTCAGGGTCTCACCCATGTTTTTTGTCCACTAATACGTGGGCTTCGTCAAGGCAATAGGTTTATTACCTTTTGTGTCATTTAAATACTTGTAAACCGGAAGTACTGACTTCGTTACTATAGTGATCATACCTAACTAATCCTGTATATCCCCCACAGCATGGAACAATCGAAAAATCATTGCACTGCCAATATAAAGGCCCACAACAACTTACATCGTCCCATGCCGCGGAGGATAGATTGCAGTTATTGCTAGCAAGTTGATTATTATAGATGTGCTCCTTAAAATTAATCTCTTCCTTTTTATATTTTAGTACTGACTTTACACTGATAGGGCTCTTAGTGCAGAACTGGTCTTTTTTGCAGCACTTGAAGTGTGTTCTACCCAAAAGATAAGAACCCGCATAGAGGAGCTTAATGTCTTTTCTGTTAGTTAGTCATTATAGACTTGCTGCACCATTTAAGGCACTTCGCACCAAATTGACTGAGATCTTAGAAGAAGCAAGACAAGTACAGTTGCTTGGGCTGGGTCATCCTATAGCATACCAGAGACAGGGAGACCGTGAAACCAGAAGCAACAACCGAGCAAGACAGACTAAGAGTGATCATTCATAGCCCAACCAGATACGCAAACTGTTGCCTGATTTGCCCTAACAAATTCGTTGGAACCTTGAGGCCCTCCAATAATTCAAGACTGCATTTCCCATAATGGGAATTGTATTCCATAATAGCTCAGCTGGAGGTCCTCGGTTTGCAACCCTTATGATGCAAATATATCTGCTTCCTGTTTCTACACATCTTCAGGACCTCAGCAATTAAAGGCATTTACAGCAAGACCCCCCCCCATACACAATATCATAAATCTGTACGGGGAACATAGGAACATCTCCTTAATTAGAAAAGTGGCCTAAACTGGAAATGAATTTGAGATTAATGCCCAATACCTAATCTATCAGACCACTATATATCATTGATCTGCACATCCCTTTGATTCTCATGGGCTTACACAGATTTATGATATTGTGTGTGTATAAGGCGGGAAAGCTTGCTGTAAATGTCTTTGATTGCTGAGGTCCTAGGGATGTGTACAATCGTTATGGAGATGTTCATATGCTCCTCTTTATGTATAGTGGTTTGGTGACGATAAACCCATTCACATTTAGCTGCTTTATCTACAATGGTGTATTAAAATGGATATTTATAACCTATGGAATGAAATGGGATTCTGAGATGTCTCACTAGGTTATAAATATCTGAATACCCAATTCCTAATCTATCAGACCATTATATATTAATGGATAGGATTTTTATGTCCATATCCTCATGAATTATATCACCATTTCAGTTGAAAACTGTGTGGTTGGTATCACTAGTATAGCCCCATTTCAAATATAAGCCCTGTAACTTCACTTGTTTAGCCCCATTTCAACTGTAAGCCCTTTGGTATCAGTTGCTTATCCCTATTTCACTTGTAAGCTGGTATCTCTTGTATAGGTCCAATTCAATTGAAAGCTCTGTGGTATAATTTTTCTAGCCCCATTTCAATTGTAAGCACTGTCTAATCACTTCTGTAGCACCATTTCAACCATAAGCTCTTTGGTACATTTCTAATATTTTTAACTACTTGAATGCCTGGGAGGTGCCCAGTGCATTGCTTTGGTGACCTCTGGAGTTCAAGGGGTTAAAGCATTCATTATTGTCTTTTATTTAATTGGTGCCACAAGAATAATATCAAACTAAAAGTTTTGCACCGGGGGAGCCCAATTTAGGATCCCGCCTAGGGCCCTTTGGAGTCTTAATCCGGCTCTGCCCATTCATCTGTCCTTCCCATGTCTTCCCCCATCCATCCCTCCCTCTCATGTCTCTCTGGCCCCATAGCTACCCTGTGTAAGTGTGTGTGAGAATGTATGTGCATGAACAAAAATGTATGCATAAGTGCGTGTGTAAGAGTGACATATAGAAAGTGTGTGTGTGAGTTAATATTTTTGCATAGAATTATTTACATCCCCTTGGTCTCAGCAAAGCTCTGTTAGTCTCATGTAATGCTTGAAATCAAAATATTATGATGATGAACTTGTAATCTATGTTGTGCATTATCTATAGTCCTTTATACAAGGACTTGAATTAAAAATATCCCTGCCAGCACCCATCAGACACATACCACTCATTTAACACAAATCCAGCATCAATCAATGACACAGCACCCATAAAGTTCATACCAAGCACCCATCAACTACACAGCACAATTTCAAATTGCAATAGTGTCTGTTACACAGAATGTGCAAAATCTTAACAATGGATTAACACCAATTTCAAACATAGATAGATCTTATGCAGTACTATTAATTTTCATGAAGAGAAAAAGCTCCCCCATTCCTTAGATGTATATTTATCATGTTACAGACAGAAAAGATTATACTACATGAGCATACTCAGATCTGATGTATATAAAAGGGGATTTATGTGTACTTACTGGCAAATCTTACCAATAAGTCCTTTTCTCTTAGTCCATGTGGAACACAGGAACCCATGAGAAAAACCCTCAAAACACAGACCAGTTCTAACAAAAAATGGTACAACCTGAACCTCAGGTGTCAATGTACACACTACAAGCCAAAGAACAGGAACCAGCATGTTGCTGGCCAATAGAAAATCAGGAAGGACACAAACACAGGCACAGTGGCCTTTAGACCCTTCCGGCCAAAGCTGGCTTAAGCTGATGCCAGCACATTAACACTAGAGTGTTTAAAATAAGTGTCTAGGGATGACCACATCACCATCGTACACAACTGCTAAACAGAGCAATGTATTCACATGTATATAACAGAAGTTAGCTCAGTGAGCTTTTTCCTTTTCTTGCACGTTGCAGCACTTCTTCTTTTTCACTTTAGCAGCTTTCTTCTCATATACACTTTAAAACTGCACATGGGTTTAATTATTATTATTTAAAATATTATATTTTTTATAAATATCCCTTTAAAAAACCCTTTTAAAAATCCCTTTAAATGGCCAAGTTGTTTGGTTGAGCCATGCAACCACAGTTTCACAGGTGGATAAGAATTCCGCATGTGACTTGCGGGGGTGGGGGTTTAGTATCTATAAAGGTGAGCTGGGATATGGCAGTCACAGAGAAAAGGTGGGTTCCACTCTTCTGCTTTTAATATATGTTTTGTTTAGATTTAGGTTTTAATTGCACACATCAGCACACAGAAATAAAGATTTATAGATATTTTATTTTAAGAAAAGAAATGCCAAGGTCAATTTATTGTAAACTTTTTAAAAAAATGTTGAAAATTTATTTTATATTGTTTATTGGGAAAGTAGAGTAGGTACTTACCAATATGAGGTACCATGACGTGGTGGTAAGCTTAACCCACCTCTTTGGCCAAAAATTTGGGGAACTAAATCCTCATTTTTCATGCACATAGCATAAGATATGCACGTTACAGGGTTTTTACACATACACATAATTTAGAATGGAGGAAAGCAGGGTTTTTTGTTTTGTTTATACAGAGATCTGATTCTTTAAGACCCAAGATGCAACCATCGACCTGTTGAAATGCGCTGTAACAAGAAAGGACACAGGCTTATTCTGAGAACATATGACTGTTGAATGGTTGCTTTAATCCTAGATGCCATTGTAACCTTAGAAAGAGCCTGGCCCACATGAGGGCCCTCTGGGATGACAAAAAGTAGGATCAGATTTTCAAAAAGGCTGAGAGCGCTGAACATAGTTGTGATGGTACCAGCGGACACCCAGCCTTGGTGTCCCCGTCAATAGTCACTTCTTCTCCAACAGCATACCGCAATATACCCCAAACCAGGCAAAACTAGTGTCAGGGTAACCAGGAGCACACTCTGAATACAGCAAGCTTACCCCACCAGACAACACCAGTGTAGGTAAGACAAGAACTCACTTTATTGGAACAAACCACGCATATTTATACTCAAACCTTACATTTAAACAAATGGACCAAGCAGATACAATAGAAACGTAATTCAATCACGATAGACAAAAGGTCAATGGCAAATGGTCTAACAAATACAATGACTCAGACTTGATTACATTACACACACAAAAGGGTTGATGAACTCAGACAATGGACACAAAGACTTGAGGGTCTTGAATGAATTAACACCCGGCAGGGGGTCTCAGTACAGTTCACAATACACTGGCTTGAGTGGCTACAATACACATTGAAAGTAACTTTAGGTAAACTCAAATAATTAACCCTTAATGTCCATTGCCTTGGAAGCAAGCCCACAGTCCATGGTTGTCATTCTCTTTGGGCCCAGAAATGTCCACAGTCTCTGGGGTTCTTGGGATAACAGTTCCTTGTTTAACAGTCTCAGGGAGAGGCCATACCTTGTTCCAGGGATAGGTCCATAGTCTGTGGGCAGGAGGCTTGCCCTCAGGCCTCTCCAGGGGCCCAGTGGTTCCTGTGACAATAGTACTTTATGCACTTAACCGTATCCAAGTGATGAAGCTCCTGCTCCTGGCTATTAGATAGAAATGGACAGAAAGAAGGAAGAACAATTTACTGGTTGATGTGAAAGCTTAAAAAAAAATTAGGGATGGATACTTTGGAAGTCCACAAGACTACTCTATCAGGGTGGAAGACCAGAAAAGGAGGCTTACAAGACAAAGCCTGAATTTTGCCCTCCCCATCGAACCAACACACTAGCAAAAAGAAAAACAGAAAGGAGTCTTCTGAAACACTCCCAGAACAAGGTTCAAATTGCACTGAGGAGTGGGATTCAGGAAGACAGGGTAGGCACTAGCCACCCCCTGGACAAACGTTTGTACATCAGGTATTAAGGCAATATGCCCCAGAAAGTGTTAAAATCTGAGCTAAAGCCAAGCCCTTTCTGAGAAAACCATCCTGAAGAAAAGTCAAGACAACTAAAAGCTAAAATGTTGAGGCCATGGACCTCTGGATAAGAACCTTATAAAACAGGGACCATACCTGTGATATGCTTTGTTAGAAACAGGCTTTTGAGCCTGTAGTATAGTAGCAATGACCAAGTCAGAAAAAAAAAATATTTCTCAGCATGCTGGCTCAAGAACCAAGCCATCAAAGCCAACTTCTCCAAATGTGGATGACAAAACAGACCCCAAGTCAAAAGGTCCAGATGCAGAGGAATCCAAAATGGCTCCTCCAAAGATAGTTTGAGATAATCTGAAAACCAGGCCAGATGGGGCCAAAATGGGGTAATCAGAATGATGTTTGTTTGCTCCATTCTGATATTCCTCAACACCCTGGGAATCAGAGGAAAAGGAGGAAAAACATTCCAGAAAAAAATGCCATGGGATGACCACTGCATTTATTGCAAGAGCTAGAGGAGCCCAGAACTTGGCACAGAACTGCAGAACCATTCAGTTCAGCAGAGAGGCCATTAAGTCCACCAGTGGGATACCTATTATTCAGACTATTGAGCTGAATACGCTCTCATTGAACTCCCAATTGTCCAGATCCAGGAGCTGAAGACTGAGAAAGTCTACCACCACTTTGTGTTTCCCTGTAATGTTAACGGCTGAAAGAGAGAGGTGGCACGAGAGTCACTGCCCATGTGAAAATCAACCTATTCTCATGGACAAAGAATCAACACCTTGAATAAATAAGGGGATAGAACTAACTGAGGAAATTAGGACCTTAATCCGTACAAGCTTCTTTTCAACAGTTGAGCACCCAGAAGGTTGAGTAGGGGCATAGAAAAGCATAGAGTAACAGGAAATTCCATAGGAAGCCCAATCCAGGCATGAGGAGCAGTGGGTTAAAGGGACCCTTTAAGCCTTAGCAGCCTTGGACTTACCCATGTGTCCCTTAGGTTCTGTCACTCAGGAGACCGTCTAAGCAGTAAAGTAAATACAGTTAAACTAGTAGAAAAATAGAATAAAAGTACTTATAAATCCATAAAATACTTATATGACTGAAAGGAGTTAATGTGGCAGACAGGAGGGGGAGACTAGCCTCTGCATAGCATGTAGAATACAAAAAGGAAGATGGTCAGTCAAGGGCCATCTCTACCCTTGCCAAAAAGGACTGAAAAACTGGCTGCTGGGAACTGTAGTTTCCTAGATTTAAAAAAAGTGGCTATGCGGCTCCCCAGCTTTTGCTAAACCCCCCCACACACACACACACACACCGATATTGGGGCTGCAGTAATTAACATGTAAGGTTAAATCAACTTCAGCCCCCTCACAGCCTTCAAAATACAGAGAGAGGTGAGAGAAGTCACCGAATAGAGTTCTATGTTCCATCCAATGTAGCTTCCATGTGTGACTGTTCTTAACCCTTTGAGTGCCAGAGGGGTACTCAAAGGGGTAAAGGCACTGTGACCTAAAAAAGTGAAATGTTTAAAAATCAATAAATAATAGTTAGCAAAGGTTGTTAAAAGTAAATAAAGTATGCAAGCAACCCTGTCAATAAAAGAGTGGTCCCAAATTAAGAGGCGGGTCCCACAGACAAAGAATAAGGCAAAAAAAATGCCCAAAGACAGGAACTGCAGTGGATAAAACCACACAAGAGCAAAGAATAGGAACACAAACATTTTAAATCATTCATAGATGTGCTGCTCAAGTCAGTCCAATAATATATTGCAATTCAGGCTTCCAAACCAAAGAGAAAGGTGCCTGCCAGACAGAGAAGTAGGAATATACTTACAGGACCTGTACAGTCAGGGGAGAGAATCTAGTCTCTTCAGTCTTCAGGGTCCTATTTAAACAGGGACGCTTCATAGAAGCTTCTAGGAAATAGGCTAATAAAGCAAGTGATCCATCACAGACTACTGGAAGCAAGTGCACTGGTCAGTTCTTCTAAAGGAGACCAGGAATAGGAGCCTGCTTAATGCGGGATTATACAAACCCATAACCTACAGCATAAATAAAAAAGGAAGACTAACTAGAAGTGGAACTTTCCCCATACACCTCTTTTAACCCCTTAACGACTGGGGAATCTGCGCCGGGACGTGACTGAACATCCGCGGAGCATTTCTGGTTCCGGACTCCCAGAAAGGCGTGCAGCCGCAGGGGGAGCCCGGAACTCCATGACGGTCATAGTACGTCATGGGTCGTTCAGTCAGATCGACCCTTGACGTGCTATGACCGTCAAGGGTCGTTAAGGGGTTAAAACTCGGCATGTCCAGTTGAGTGTAAAGTGGTGCAGGCTGGAAGTTTACATCTCTGAGACCTTTCTTGCTTAAAGTGCCCTACCCTCCTGGAGGGGGAATTTTACCCCATGGTTCCTGTGTTCCACATAGGACATAAGAGAAATAAAATTAAGCTCAATTTAATTAACAATTTTTTAAATTAAAACTACATATGTTTTTAATTTAAATGCACAATAATTGCATAACAGGCAACCATAAAACTTAACATAACAGCCAACTTAAAAGCTGTAACATTCAGGGTTAAAGTTTTGCACACATTAATTCTGCAAATAATTATTTTAATAACATTACAAATGAGGTATGAAAAAATGTAATATAATGTAGGAACTACAAAATATTGTAAATCAATCTATTTTATGACTTGTGCAATATATGTGAACTAATAAAGCTGCTCTAAACTACAATCATCAAAACAAGTGTATACTATATTTACACTAATATAGGTCGCTAACCTATATTAGTATAAATATATTACAAATGAGATATTATTTAGAAACCAAAGTGAAAGCAAGACTTTGTTTCAGAGAGAACTTTCAGATTGGTTATAACAAAAATTGTATTGCCTTTGAATTATTATTAAAATCATCTTTTCCCTCCAGAGAACATGCTTGATTTTCCTCTTAACAGTTGCAACAACAGATGTTCTAAAATTATAGGGGAGGCTTAAATCGCTGTGGATAATGTGTACAATACTGGAACAAGGTCACTTCCAAAAATTATTTAACAACTTTATTTAACTCATAAGTTTTGTGCATATTTCCACTGAGAGGTTTTATTGCTATATATAAATCAGCCAGTTGGACTCAATAAGCCTGATGGAATGTACAGTAAAAGAAAAAAAAACATAGGGGAAAATTTTATTTTGACCCCTAATAAAACAGAAGAATTTTTCCCATATTAACGCTTAAAGTGACCTTGGAAAAAAAAACAAGCTACTTCAATAAAGAAGAGCTCACATTAACAGCAGACATATGTAAAATATTTCTGTACATTGCAATTCTTTTCTGCAGCAAAAATAACAACCTGAACACACAGTCTTCCAGTGATCCTTATAGAACACACCTGTATTACGACTGGTAAAAGAAGGTGATACAGCTGATCCTATGGGAGAAGTCACCAGTAAGAGGGGGGTATTTAATACCTCCATTCTGGACCATGGATAGGCAATTTTTATCATTCAGTGTGTTGGCTGGTTGGGGATGATGACAGTTGTACTCTTCAACAGCTGGTGGGGACAATGGGATTTGTAGTCCCCAAAAGCTAGAAATCCAAATGTTGCATACCCCACCAAATGTGGGCCTTATGTACAAACTAAAATATAAGCAATTCTGGGGCACACAAAGTGCACCAAAAGTAAGAAGCACAAATCCCCCAAAGTCCCACTGATTTAAAGGTACAGTGCCTTCTAGTACAAAAAAGAGATATGTATAGTAGCATATTAATAAAACAAGTCAGATCAGTGTTTTTATTTTGTCCTCATATTAGTTACGCACATAAAATGTTAAAAAATAGTGTGTCAGATTTATTATGTTAATATGTCAACAGACAAAGTATTTGCTCTCAACTTCTCTTACACTAATGATGTCAGCTGCTCAAATCTCACTCAGCCCAGACAATTCTTT
This sequence comes from Rhinophrynus dorsalis, assembly GCA_037306005.1. Taxonomy (NCBI): domain Eukaryota; kingdom Metazoa; phylum Chordata; class Amphibia; order Anura; family Rhinophrynidae; genus Rhinophrynus; species Rhinophrynus dorsalis. Next base: position 171,148,753 of record CM074721.1, on the reverse strand, counting down.
TGAATGTCCTACAGTGAGCTGGCTGTTGAGCATAAGTGGGAAGTTTAAAGGAGCAGTACATTTTTAATGAAAAAAAATGTATTGTGGGGCTTTTCCTGTTGCCTAAAAGAAGAGTACTCCAACTGCTGAGTTGCATATCTCCAGAGTTATTAAAGTTACAACATGTGATGTTGTTTTTTTCTTTTTACATTAATCCCAATTACTCTATGTGATAGAAAAGTCAATGAGAGACAGTTCTTCATAGAGAATGTCAGTCCCTTTTGGAGCCGAACGGCTAATAGCAATGACTCCTGGAGCAGGCTGGGACTGACAGCGCAGGCGCACAGATGTCACACTATGGAAAGATGTCTGCGCTGTTTCCTGCCTGTCAGTCCGGGAACAGCGTACAATTCTCAGACACCAGGTAATATTTCTGGCGACTAGTGCTATTGAGTAGCTAGTCGCCAGATGGGTATTTATTTGGGACAAATTTATTCAGGGTTGGTAGTTCTGCTTTAACACATTTGCTAAGCAATACAGTCTCTCCATGCAGAGTAGAATCCCATTTCACTGGTGACATCAATATAGATAAACCTGCGTTGGCAGTGTTGCCCATGGTGAAAGGTACAATGCTGGGGTAACCTTGCCTTTCATAAGGACTGCTATCAGCTTATGTGAATACACCAAAGTCCAGCAGGCTGTAACTTTATTGATTTCATTCAAGAATGCAGTAAGGATGCAGCAGTATAGATCTGCAGACCTTTCAGATGTGCTATACTGGAGGTCACTCTGCTTATCATAACCTCCAATCAATGGGCAAACCACATGGGCACTAGCTAGTATTGTCTGGTGCACACGTGGGGGTCAGTGAGCCCCTTACACGTGTATTTGGAGCAGTTGGGGGTACAGCATGTGTGCGAGTTTAGAAAACAAGCAATATAACTGTAGCAGGAGGATGTCTCCCATGTGAGAGAATTGCTTTCCTGGTGCCCTATCAGCTTCACACAAGATTTCTACCTAATGGTTCTTATATTGCTCTCCTCCAGCGGGGGCAGGAGGATAGAGGAAGACTATGAAGCACCTTGTTCAGAAAAGCATATATATACTGTGTACAAAAAAATCACAGTAGATTCCAATTCGTACACAGGCTATGAAAGGGAAAGCCTGAGGCAGACAGCTGTATGATTGAAGCTTGTTTTATTAGATCTCTAGGCCAGGCTACTCTTTGAAAAACCAACAGTCCCAGAACATTTCATTTCATGCCATTTTTTACTCAATAACATGCTATAATATTTCATTGGAAATGTAACTTTGATAGGATTGAATCAAAGCTACCTTAGAAAGGTTTTTTTTCTTTGCCTAATGAGTAAAGGTAAAATACAAGACTTCATAGGCTATATACAAAAATAAACCAATTATATTTAACCACTGACTCCTAGAAGTGTGTGCAATGCATTGTGAATGTCGTCAAGTTTCAGAATAAACAATCCCTCTCCTAAAAAGTATAATAGATAACTGCATTTTGGGTAATAAATAGATAATGGGTGGGTAATCCACGGCTCTCCACCTGTTATACTAGAAATCTCATCACAGGGTTTCTGTATATATGTTGTACATCAGTGCATATTTTCTACCTTGTATGTTGCCAGTAAAGTAATGTATACTTCTCTTAGTTTTTTGCTCCTTAAGATAGAGACCTCAGGAATAATAAGAAATGTTTTATTTGTTTTTATGTTTTGGTTTATCTATTATTATGACAATTGTCATACATTGTGTGTGCCACGTCACTTCATGGAGTTACGGATGTGTGGGCTGGGAATATGATCGTATTCCAAGATATTTATATCACTTAATATGTACCATCTCTAAACTACTATCTTGAGAAAGGAACTGTAGGCCCTAAAAATACTTTGCTATGCATCTGGAGACTGGCAGGGGCTGCATATACAAGTGCCTGGAGTGTTGTCTAAACAAAGAGATGTGCGTGCATCTCTCACAGTGCAGCAATAGCTGGAGGGGAGCAGGGTGCCCAATTAATAATGTGTTGCACACCCCTCTGTTCCTTAAATTGTTAAAAAATCAAACAAAATACAGGTGAATTAAATATTTAACCCCTTAAGGACCCATGCTGTGCCAGGACCACCATTCCGGTCCAGCACATAAGGACCGATCCTGGCATGTCATGGAATTCTGGGATGACAGTGCGGCTGCACACCATTCTGCCATCCCAAGATACTATGTGTGTGTGTGTGTGTGTGTGTTGGGGGGGAGGGGATTTGCCGTGACCCTTAATGGCCACCCCGTGCCAGATTGGGTGGTCATTAAGGGGTTAACCATATTAGTGCCAGAGGGAATGTACATTCATAGGGCTGTATATTCAAAAGAAAAGTGGAAGAGTACTGGGGCAAACCATTTAAAACAGGCATTTTAGCATTCAAGGGGTTAAAAATCCTTATTTAAATGAATGGGAATTTTTAGTTCCCTTCCTTATAGTGGCAAATAATTTGCCCCAGAACTCCTCCACTTTTCTTTTGAACATATGGCCAAAAGGGTTAATATGTTAATAAAGTGAACAATGCACAATTTATAGGTTTATAAGAATCTATATCTATTTTAATTACAGTAAATTAATGAACAAACCCTTGATCCTAAATGCAAAGGGTTAATGGCATAGTTACTGCATGTTTATTTTGCTGGACCCCCCCACACCTCTTTGAACTCCCTAGGTTTGTCCCTGATTCTTAATGTACTAAACAAATATACACATAAAGCTGGCAATGTGTACAATGCTCTGCAAAGGACTCGTATACCACGAAACGAAAAATAGAGGTGATCAAGACCTGCCGGCCATTTGCAGCCTTGCACATGGTGAATCAGGCACTTTGTGTAAATTATTTTAACCCTTTAAGGGCCAGAGAAGTGTGCATTGCATTTCTCTGCAATACACCTTCTCTGGTCCAAGGTTTAAATATTAAAAAAGTAACCAGCTACAGGACATAATCCTTCCCCAGTACTTAGACATGAGGCAGGCAATTCATTCTGAATATGTAGATATATCCAGAAAAATGTAATAACTTAAAGCGGAACTACCACCGCTAACAAACTTGCCCCCCCAATAATTCCCCATATGGCGATTAGCTGCTCAGTAGTGCTAGTTGTCAGAATTATTCCCACGTTAACAAGAATTATCCATTGTTTCCAGACTGACAGGCAGGACGGAGAGCAGACATCTTTCCATAGTGACGCCTGTGCTCCGTCCTGCCTGTCAGCCTCAGAACAATGAATAATTCTCGTTAACAAGGTAATAATTCTGGCAACTAGCACTACTGAGCAGCTAGTCACCAGATGGGGAATTATTGGGGGGCAAGTTTGTTAGCGGTGGTATTTCGCTTTAAGGACCTTTGGGTAAACTTGCGTTGAGGACTTATGACAGTCCTGGCATGTCATGAAATTCAAGAGTCCCCTCGCGGCTGCACTCCTTTTAGAGACCCCTGAATTCATTGCAAGAAAAGAAAAAGCTCTGTGGTCCTTAACTGTTGTCTGCACAACCAATCATTAAGGGGTTATGGAAGTTATTAGCCTAGAAATTGATTAAATGTAATAGTCTGTTTGTCAGGGCTGACCAGGGGCCACCAACAGGCCAGGATGTAAGGATTTCCCTGATTAGGCACAGCTGAGTTAATCAGCGGTTAATCCATTTTGACTGACTCACCTTTGCTTAACCCCTTAACAACAAGCCGTGTGGCATGCAGCCGGCAGTTAATGACCACGCAGCTTTTTATTTTTGCCGCATCCGATTCAGGGGTCCCCAAGTGGCGTGCAGCCGTGATGGTCCTGGCACGTCATTGGTCCTTAAAGAGTTAATCAAGGAAATCCTTACATCCTGGCCTGTTGCTGACTCCTGGGGACTGAACTTGGACAGCCCTGTAATCTGTAGTCTGTGTTTCACGTTAACGCTGGTACCTTACCTATTAGTGACTGGCTCTTGAGGAAGAATATTTGGGCATCTCTGTTGTAAAGGCACAAAAAACAAACCCCTGCTTACCTTGATAAAAGACCATATTTTTTTTTCGGGTTCAGTCTGCAAAACAAATACAAATGGATCATGAAATATTATTAAATTGACCTAGCACTTAGCATAACAACATTGTGCAAATTCAGAACAGATGCAAGTCAACAGACTTTTGCTGTGTGCGCCTGGGATAGAAATCGGTTAATTCTGTAAAGGAGGGATGTACAAACCGAGGCCCTTCAGCTGTAAAGGACTACACATCCCATCATAGGAACTGCAGTCCTCAACAGCTTGAGAGCCTCAGATTTCCAAAGGGTGAGCACATTTCCTTCCTACCATTAAGGGACACCATTGAGACATGGGCAGGAAAGAACCTCTCCTTGGATGCATTGTGGCTGAGCAGGGCAGTGGACATCAATGTGCAACCTACTCTTTCCCCAGAATGCCTGTTGCATTAGGAAGTAGAGCTTTTTGCACCCTCTACTATTTAGAACTCTATACCAGGACTTTGTATTGCCCAGGTTGCCTGGGAAAACAGGACGTATAGTTAAAGAAAAAAAAAAAAAGGACTGTCCTGGGAAATCTGGGACAAATGGTCACCCTACCATACCTGCTGTAAAGAAGAGTAGTGTATTCCAGATGTATCCAATTCATGTTGAAAAAAGAAAAACTACATTATCCCCTTGGATGCCAGGCATTGGGCACCTCATGTATCCAAGTGGCTAAAAAATCATGTATTACAATAGTTTGTTGCTGCTGGGCAAATTAAATTCTAATATGTAGTGAGACCTTATGCGTAAAAGCAAAGAGGAGCAATTCTGACGAAAACCAACATTATTAAAATAAACAAATGTAAATCCCCCATAATCCCATGGATTTTAAATGGAGATTTTTATTTGTAACCTCTGGTAAAACTGGTTTACTCACAGAATTGTTCCAGTTTGCATTTAGGCGCAAGAGGACATGTGCATGACTGGGTCCCAAAGCTGTAATGGTTTTAGAAACTGACCTCGAGAACATTTGTGACTAGTTATTAACCCTTTGAATGCCAGAGAGGTGTGCATTGCAATTCAGAACAATGGACTGCATACCTTTCTGTCACTAGAAGAGTTAAAGGTGACAGAGCTAAAAGTTTGTATATAGCGACCTGCATAATGGTTTGACAATGCTTTTTTCAAAAGCTTGATAAGTGTTAGAGAATTATCATTATATAGTAAAAATGTGGTGACATTTAGTGATTTTTTTTTTAAAGGAAAATTATTGACACACAAGAATGTTGAAATGTAAATATCTAAGACAGCCAGTTCAACTATCACTGAATAGCAAATAGGTGGTCATTGTCAACACTAATACATATGAAAGTCGTATTTGCTAATAACATACCTAGGAACTCTCCGGATCTGCCCTGGAGACTATGGTTTTTAGAGTTAGTAACTGGGACGCTGGGGACAGAGCCGAATCTCCAGCAGTAGTGCGTTTCCTATGAAATACCACCCTCTTCTCCCCCTTCCCACCATGTTCCTCCCAGTTCCCCTCCTTCCCCACCCTGTCCTGCCCACTTCCCAAGTATGATTAAGCCCCCAACCACTTTATGACACAAAGCACGTCATCTTCATACCCCGAGTTGCATCACATGAGCCCTCCCCAGAGGCCTCAGGTATTCTAATAAGAACCACTTAGGAAAAAAATAGGGAACATTTAAACAGTATACTGATACATATGCCCCAATGTGTCATTCTGTGTAAACCAAAAAGAAAGATGTACTCCTCTGTGTTAGTGGACCAGTCACCTTGGGTTAGAGGTGCCACTTTGTATCAAATAGGTGAGTTTGAAAGAGTTTTCAAATGCCATGTTTATTTATGTTAAACTATAGTTTTAATAAAAACTGGCTATCAGATATTAATCTCTGCTAATCTGTCAGTTAATGCAAATCTGGCAGGTACAAATGGCAAACACTAAAATTCCATACTGCTCTCCATCCTGTCATTGCCTGCCAGCTAACATAAGCTGATATGCCTGTCTAGACTGAAAATAAATAAAGCTAAGCACATTAAATGATTGTTTTAAATAAAAAAAAGGCAAACAAATAATAGAGACATTTTGAAAGCTATTTCAAAAACACCTACTTGTTACAAAGGGATTTTTAAACTTTAAATGGATAGTATTGTCACATTTTAATAAAATTAAGTTGTGTAGCTATTAAAAAACTAAACTACACTATCCCAGTCCTATCTCTCAAACCTTAATGGTTTGACAGATAATCACAGCTAAAGTTTCCCCCTCCCTCTCCTTTTCCTGAAGTCAGCCCTCTAGCTGACTGCAGGGGAATCCAGTCCCAGGACTGTTGGAGGCTGTTTAGCAGAGCCGAGATCGATAGACATAAAAAGAGTTACTTCACTGGAACGGTCTACAAAGTGTGCCTGGTGTGCAAGCACACTTTGTAGACCATTCCAGTGAAGTAACTCTTTATGTCTATCAATCTCGGCTGAAGAGCCTCCGATGGTCCCGGGACCGGATTCCCCTGCAGTCAGCTAGAGGGCTGACTTCAAGAAAAGGAGAGGGAGGGGGAAACTTTAGCTGCGATTATCTGTCAAACCATTAAGGTTTGAGAGATAGGACTGGCATTGTGTAGTTTAGTTTAATAGCTACAAGATTGAATTTTATTAAAATGTGACAATACTATCCCTTTAAGGAAATAATTACATAATAATATTATTATTATTATTATTAACAATTGACAACAAAAATGATATGAGTATTTTACTTCGGTGGGAGTAACATCATTATAAGCCTTGAACACTCAGTATACAGGTCCACACTGTGCTCCTTGCCCAACCTCTTATGAGAGCTGAAGCAACCAGTGACAGCCTCATTTCTCTTGAATATGCAGGTGGGTCTAACATCACAGCCGTGATTTGGAATCATCTGCTCCTCCCTAGAACTCAGAGCACCAGCTCCAGGTAGGAGAAAACAAGGGTGACATGTACACTGAAGGCTGTTAAATTTTTAATATTGCTAATCCAAGGCGTGGCACTGGCAGTGATTAACGAGTAAAAGACTGAGCTTTAATTTGTTATATAGAGCATACAATGTGGATTTTTTTTTTCATGTTCTCTACCGATTATGTAGCCAAAAGTCAAACAGATATACAGTTTAAAAAAATATTTTAATTTCCAAATGACAAGCTAATATTATTCAGAAAGGAAATGATCATTTCCTGAAATATCTATCTGCTTTACTTTTGGCTAGCTCTATGCATTTATATATATATAGCCAGATTTAAGTTTTTGATGTAATTGGACTTTCTATACTATGCCTAGTTAAAGGGATAGTAATGTTTCACAAAAACAGTAGCTCCATCTTCATAGTAGTTGGGCCACGAAGAGTGTTATTTCAATACTGTCAGAGTTGTAGTTCAAGAGTTATTGAATGATAAAGTATCCCCTTCCTGCCCCTTTTACCTAGTGTAAGACACCTCTCCTCAGATGTGGAATCTGGTCCTGGGAGGACAGGTCGCAGCAAACGACAATCTTCTTATTGTGAGCATAAGGAAAACCCTGCCCCCCTTGACAGGTTTTTCAGGTTTTTCCCTTATGCTAATTTAAGATTGTTCCTCTATGCAATCCATCCAGACAGTCTTGCTGGTCTGAGGTGAGCAGTGTTATATCAGTAAAAGGATCAGGAGGGGGATACTTTATCATTAAATTACTCTTGAACTACAACTCTGACAGTATTGAAATAACACTCTCCATGGCCCAAATACCTATTAAGAGTAACTGGAGCTGCTTTTATTGTAAAACATTACTATTCCTTTAAGTGAAAAAATTATCATGCATATCAATGGGACCTGCTTGTCAGACCAAGACAATAATTCAGAAAATGAAAAATTAAGTCTGGAAATGCCTGCAGGCAGCTATTAGTGAAGTTTGCAACTATGAGACTTCATTCAGTGTGACAATTCCATTTTAAACCCATGGATGTCAGAGACATTGCTAGCAGAAATATTTACTGTAGATTCTCTATTAAATGGTAACTATATGACATGAAATGTGCTTTGTCCTTGAAATGGAAAATTGCATGCTCACTGAAGGTAATTGAAAGCAGCCTACTGTTGGCTTTTGCTAACATATGCAAAATTCAGGATAGCACGCCAAGGAGAAACTGGTGTAACCTGGTACCACACACAACAGGCTGGCCAAAGGGCGTCACAGCTAGAACTGTTAAAATTAATGGGGGGTTTTTATGCAATTTACAAATCTGGTTGTCATTCCTATCAAATGTTCCCAGACTCTGCATCCTGCTGCTCTTTTTTTTTGTCCCTAATTTTAAAGAAGTAGTAAATGTTCATTATGAAGAAAAAAAAACATAGTGCAGGACTCTTATTCTTGCGTAAAACATTGGTACTCCCACTGTGGGGAGATGCTCTCTTCCAAAATTATTACTGTTAACATTAACATCGCCACCTGTTATCCTGACAGTTCACCTTGTGTCCATACAGTTATTCTATTGCATTCTATGGGAGAGATGGGTCACTGACTACAGTTGTCATTGTGTGAAAGTAACAGCTTCATCACATGGTGGACATTTTAACTGTTGTAGATTTTGAATAAAGTATTTGGGTTTTTTCCTCTTATATCCCAAAGTCACAGACTCACTAATACAATGCAGGTTCAACCCAGAACACACAGAATTTGGCAAATCCTGTGGCCTTGTGAGTCACAAGCAGACTCAATGGAACCTGTGCAACAGCTTCACATGCTCTATTTATCCTTATGGAACATACACCAGTTAGTTACGGAAGATGAGGGCAACCATGGATCTCCACTCACATTTTGAAGTATATGCATCGCCGCATTGTGCGTGAACTTTACCTTAATGCAGTAGAATGTAGTGTGTGCGTCTGCTTTTTTAAATGTACATGACGTTAGTGGGTATATTTTTATTGACTGTGGATTGTGTATGTTTGTGGATGAGAGGGAATGTTTAAATCTGAAAATGTGACTTTTAGCTCTTACAGGGCAGGCATACAATTGCCTATGAAAATGCGAATTTTTCTCCCAACTGGGGAAGACTGAAACATGAATACATTCTTCATGAAAAAAGCCCAGAGAAAATGGAAGTGGAAAAGCCCTAATAGTAATAAAAATAAAATAGACTTCTTACTTGCTAATAATAAAATTACATTCAATGACTTCTCAGTCTTAAATCATTTTAATGTTGGAAGTGACCATTGTCTTGTGAGAGTAAAAATCAAAATTAAGTGCAAGAAAGATAGAAAATGATGAAGTCAACAAACATGAAGATATACACTAGCCGACTATTGAAAAATCATAAATATTTTGAGTTAGCACTGTCAGTGTGCTGCAAGGCCTTCCAGACGCAGACATTTCAACCCACAATGAAAAAAGTTATTGAGACTATCATAGACACTGCCCATGCACTTGCCCCTACTGTAAAACAAGAAAAATGAAAAAGCAATGTGAAGCAAAACTGTAATATTAGAAACAGGGTAGAATATGTAGAAATGTGCAAGACCATAAGAAAGTTATATGTTGAGCTCATCAGTGGAAGAAATCAAGTACTAAAGAAAGCAAAATGAAATATGGCCACACATAGGAGCCAAATGTTTGCATTTAAGCTTGAAGATGGTACAACAGCAAAAACTCAACAACAGATACTTATCACGGTGCCCGTGATTCTGCCTGAGCGACATTCTTACTTCTGGGTTTACCTTGGCTGCATTCTTATTGGCTCTGGGTTCATAACTCCTCCAAGAGCTTGCCTTTATATACACTCTCCAGTCACTATATCGGTGCCCTTTCGTGGTGTTCCTGACCAGACGTTTGTTGTTGAGTATTCTGTTTTGTCTGACCTTGTTCCTGTCTTCCATTGACTACTGCTCGCTGTGTACCGATCCAGGCTTTGGCTGACTACCACTCGCTGTGTACCGATCCAGGCTTTGGCTGACTACCGCTTTCTGTGTACCGATCCAGTCTTTGGCTGACTCCCGCTCCCTGTGCACCGACCCAGGCTCTGGCTGACTCCAGCTCTCAGTGTACCGATTCTGCATTGGCTACTCTCCTAGCATTAGCTATACCCCTAGTGCCTCTGTTGTCTCCGGTCTCGTGTCCTTAGCCTTTGCTCTCGGTTGCCCCGGTTGTTCTCTATACAGTCTGTGCCTTAGCGGTTACTTCTGGTTGCGCTACCTTTCAGCCTGTGCCTTACTGTTGCCTCCGGTTGTTCTACTATACAGCCTGTGCCTTTGCGGTTACGTCTGGTTGCACTACCTTTCAGCCTGTGCCTCACTGTTGCCTCCGGTTACACTACTATACAGCCTGTGCCGTACGATTACCTCCGTTTGCGCTACTGTACTACCTGTAACTTACTGTTGCCTCCGGTTGCGCTGCTATACAGCCTGTGCCTTAAGATTGCCTCCAGTTGCTCTACTACTCAGCCTGTACATTACTGTTGCCTCCGGTTGCGCTGATCAACCTGTGACTTACGATTGCCTCCGGTTGCACTACTATACAGCCTGTGCCTGTTCTGGTTGCCTCTGGGCATAACCTCCGAGTAGTGTATCTGTGCCCGTCACATGGGCTGCCTATTCCTTACAGTATTATCTGGGCCTGCTACGGTTGCCTCTGTGCAATACCTCCGTGTACCTGTGTCTGTGCCTGTCACTCAGGCTGCCTATACGTTGTTTTCTTGGCAAGTCTGGTTTCCCCTATTGCATTGGGGATTTTGCCCTGCAGTACTTACCTTCCCTAGGGCACTGTTACGGTTTTCTGACACTCAGACACTGGTAGAGTAAAAACACAGTTTTATTGAAATAAATATAAATGAACAGCGCCCCTGGGGACCAAGAATGGTAATGGCAAGATACAGGCCCAGATAAGTATAGCGTAAATATACAGCTCAGGATAGCCACATATACAGGGTTAAATGTGGAGAGATAGACTAGTTTAGTAAGCTGGTTGACCAACGCCCAGAAGTTAATATCAGTCTCTTGATGGTGCAGAGAAGGGTGTATTGAGTGACTGAACTAATCACTCTCAGATACCTTTGCACTTGCACGCCCAAATTGACCAACGCCTGACCAGAGCTGAGCCTATACCACCATAGTGGGATAATCAGGAGTAAAGCCACTGCAAGAGCAAACGGACCAGAACCTGAATCGCCCTTAATACTCTCACAGATGTAACCCTGCGTGTGCCAACAGGACCAGAGCCATAAGCACCCCGTGGGTGCCAGAACGGAGCAAACACTGCACAAGCAATAGTGAGCCACAGTAAATAGTAATACGGCAGATTGATTAACACATTGAGCACTAGATGACCAGAGCCGGGACACCCTACCGGTGTTGTACTGAGCACACACTGCAAGAGCCAACGGAGGTACCAACGCCAACCGGCGAGGTCGCGGCGCTGCACGAGCACCGGAGCGGACAACTGCTCTGCTAATGTGAATAGGTAGGCTAGGTCGAACGGCACAGGCTCAGTAAATGTTAACAGGCTCAAACGGAACACACTGGCTTGGCAAGTGAAAGTGAACAGGCTCAGATAACGGAGGCAACCGACACAGCAAGGGTTAAGGCAGGTTCGGTAAGGAAGATTACAGCTCAGCAGCGATATAAGACTGGCTCAGGCAACAGCTCTGTAGACTAGAGAGAGGATTAGCCAGAGCAACACAAACACAGTTCAGAATGTCGCCAGACGGCGACCAGGATCACACTGGAACTCAGGAACGATCACGGAGCGGGACTTCAGCCGGAACCGGGTCGGTACTCGGAGCAGGAACATCAACCAGAGCCGGGTCAATCACGGAGCAGGAACGTCAGCCAGAGCCCGATCAATCACGGAGCAGGAACGTCCACCAGAGCCGGGTCAATCACAGAGCAGGAACGTCAGCCAGAGCCGGGTCAATCACGGAGCAGGAACGTCAGCCAGAGCTGGGTCAATCACGGAGCAGGAACAGCGGAATGGTCAAACTAGCCGGGTCGGTACACAGGAATGCAGAAACACAGCAACAAGGCGCAGGCTCAGGAACACCACGAAAGGGCAACTGACAAGTGCCCAAAACCCAGTATATAAAGGAACATCCTGGGCGGGCCAATCAGCTTCCTCCAATGCACAGTCCCAACAGCAAAGATTGACAGAGAATCACGGGGACCGTGATAGTATCACGGTGCCCGTGATTCCTGCTGCTCTGTGTCTGTCACTTGCTGAGTATTCGTGATTGGCTGTCTGTCATTAGCCCTCCTCACACAGCCTTTTTAAACCCAGGTTGAGCACTTCCAGGTTGCCCTTTCATGGTGTTTCTGACTCCACTCTGCCTGACCTGCTTGTCAGACCTCTGGACCCGTTTCCAGTGTTCCTGTATGCTACGTTCCGGTTTTCCAGTGTTCCAGTGTTCCTGTACGTTAATGTTCCGGTGCTCCAGCGTTCCAGTGCTCCTGTATGCTAACGTTCCGGTGTTCCTGTGTTCCAACGTTCCTGTGTGCCTGTATTCCGTGGTTCCTGTGCTCCAGCACCGTGCGGGTTAACCTGAACGAGTTCCTGAGTCTCGCGCTCCAGCTGTCGCTCCGGCGACATTGTTCTCCTCGCTATTGTATACACATTGTTGGTTACAGCGTGCGGACGCTGGTTTACTCCACTAAACCTGGTTGCGAGATACATTGCTGGTTACAGCATGCGGACGCTGGTTTACTCCACTAAACCTGGTTGCAATATACATTGTTGGTTCCAGCGTGCGGACGCTGGTTTACTCCACTAAACTGGTTGCGAGATACTTTGTTGGCTCAGCGTGCGGACGCTGGTTGCTCCACTAAACCTGGTTGCGATATACATTGTTGGTTCCAGCGTGCGGATGCTGGTTTGCTCCACTAAACCTGGTTGCGATATAAATTGTTGGTTCCAGCGTGCGGTCGCTGGTTTGCTCCATTAAACCTGGTGGCGCTATTTACCATTAGTCCCAACGTGTGGACGTTGGTTTGCTCCTGAACATCCAGTACTGTGGTCAGTCGCTGTCCACTTCCTTGCAGTTGTCTGATTATCCCTGGCAATAGACTTCTGCTGATTAAGACCTCTCTGCTGTCTTAGTCACCTGACATCTGGTCTACTTGCTCAGGCTGCCCTGCCCGGTATTGGTGAGGCCGGTAGAACCTTGACGATACCATCCTGTAGGTTGCCTCACCCGGTATTGGCAGGGCCGGTAGAGCCTACTACAGTACTCCTTTGGGCTGCCCTGCCCGGTATTGGTAAGGCCGGTAGAACCTTGTAATTCACCATCTTTAAGGTTGCCTTACCTAGTATTGGCAGGGCCGGTGGAGCCTACATTCAGCATTCCATTCTGCTGCCTTGCCCGGTATTGGTAAGGCCGGTAGAACCGGTATACGTCATCTCACGGTTGCCTTACCCGGTATAGGCAAGGCCGGTAGAGCCTGTCATTAAAACTGTCACTTGGGTTGCCTTGCCCGGTATTTAGGCAAGGCCGGTAGAACCTATTGTATGTTCTATTACTGTTGTATTGCTATGTATATTTACCCTACGGGGACTGCCTTTAACGTTTAATAAAGTTAAGTTATTTTACCAAACCTTAAGTCTGAGAGTCTTCAAAACCGTGACAGATAGGCACCTCCTTGCTGGTACTGCTGAGGTTTTGTTCCAGTTCCTGTTCCAGTTCTACACTCTGCATTACAGTTATTGTACATACCTGTTTCTGTTTGTACCCTGACCTGTGTCAGATCCGGAAGAGCTTATCCTCTGTCTGGGTCTGGACCTGTTGAAGGGCATCTCTGTTCTTTATTATTTATTTAATAAAGCTGTGTTTTTTACCTTAATAAAAAATTGAGTGTTCAATAAAACCGTGACAGTACGAAAGGGCCATGACCTCAGACAAGACTGGTGAAGGTAGCTCCCAGAGTCTCCTATGGCGAATGGACGCTCAGGAGCAACGGTTAGACCAGTTGTCTATGGCTATCCAGACTATTTTGGAGCTCACAGCCTGTCTCGAAAGACCTATACAGCCTTCGGTGGCCAGTCCAGTTCAGGCACCATTGGCACAGGTCAATAGTCTAGTCCATCCTTTAAGGGGCTATCTGCTACCGCTCCCCTTCCTCTGAGATATGACGGGGAGCCTACTCTTTGCCGAGGGTTCCTGAACCAACTTGAGATTTTTCTTGAACTTGTACCTCAGGCATTTCCTAGTGAAAGGAGCAAAGTGGGGTTCATGATCTCACTACTGACGGGTTAAGCTCTAGCTTGGGCAAATCCAATTTTGGAGACTGGCAAACCGATCACCAATAACTTTGCCGAGTTTGTAAGGGCCTTCCACAGTGTATTTGAAATCCCAGGGCGTACCACCTCTGCTGCCAAACATCTTGTGAGAATCCAACAGGGCACACGTACTGTTTCCGACTATGCCATTGAATTTCGTACGCTCGCAGCAGTGGTAGGTTGGAACGATGAGGCACTTGTGGCTGCCTTTGCGCAAGGTCTTGAGGACAGGATCAAAGATGAAATTGCGGCCAGAGACTTGCCAGAGGGTTTAGAGAGTTTCATTGATTATACCATCCTGATTGACTCCTGTATAAGGGAGAGGAGTATATATATAAGGATCGTAGCTCAAGATCCACAAGCGAGGCTGCTACTAGGGCTAATTTCCCACCCTTGCCTCCCTCTCCTCCCATACCTCCGGGTCCTGCTACTGGGAGTGTAGAACCTATGCAATTGGGCTTCACACGATTGTCCGAGGAGGAACGCTCCTTCCGTCGCAAATAGGGCTTATGTTTGTACTGTGGCAAGGCTGGTCACCTGCTAAAAACTTGTCCCGTGTGGCCGGGAAACGCACGCACCTAGGCTCAAGCAGGGTACAGATCCTAGGTGACGTAAACCAGTCCCCAGAGAGCACGTTGAACAAACCTGTTGTCACTGTTTGTTTTGACTCTCAGACACAAAGTTTAAGATAAAACACAAAATTTAAAGAGAACCCTCGTGGGTTAGGCATACACATATAACAACACGTGATTTGTATAAAGCAATATTGAATAGTGGTTCAATGAATGATAGAAAGCCTCTACCGTCCTTGCCAATACCGGGTAAGGCAACCTTAAGACTGGCACAATATAGGTTCTGTCGGCCTTACCAATATACCGGGCAAGGCAGCCTTGAACTGGCACAATGAGAGAGGAGGCACTACCGTCCTTACCAATACCGGGTAGGCAACCTTAAGACTGGCACAATATAGGTTCTACCAGCCTTACCAATATACCGGGCAAGGCAGCCTGGAGACTGGCACAACAAGAGAGGAGGCTCTACCGGCCCTGTCAATATACCGGGCAAGGCAGCCTTTAGACTGGCACAATGAGAGAGGAGGCTCTACCGGCCTTGCCAATATACCGGGCAAGGCAGCCTCTAGACTGGCACAATGAGAGAGGAGGCTCTACCGGCCTTGCCAATATACCGGGCAAGGCAGCCTCTAGACTGGCACAATGAGAGAGGAGGCTCTACCGGCCTTGCTAATATACCGGGCAAGGCAGCCTCGCTAGACCCAGAGAACTGCAAGTACTGGTGCATAAGCGGAGATGGCGACTAGAATGTTGGTGGAGTAAACCAGTCGCCTATACTGGGCACACAGAGGCCTTGCCGGGGCGGTATAGGTGTCAACGAGCACCCGGTAATGATGGAGCAAATCAGCACCCACGTACTGAACTAAATATGGCACTGCCGGTGCTATATGGATACTGAGAGCAACCGGTAATAAATGGAGCGAACCAGTACCCACGTACTGGATTACACAAGACTCTACCGGTGCTGTATGGAATGCAGGTAGCAACCGGTTATGCGTGGAGCGAACCAGTACCCGCGTACTGGATTACACAAGACTCTACCGGTGCAGTATGGAACACAGCAAGCAACCGGTTATGCGTGGAGCGAACCAGTACCCGCGTACTGGATTACACAAAACTCTACCGGTGCTGTATGGAACGCAGCAAGCAACCGGTTATACATGGAGCTGGCCAGTACCCGCGTACTGGATACACAAAACTCTACCGGTGCTGTATGGAACGCAGCAAGCCACCGGTTATACACGGAGTGAACCAGTACCCGCGTACTGGATAACACAAGACTCTACCGGTGCAGTATGGAATGCGGCAAGCAACCGGTTAAACGTGGAGCGAACCAGTACCCGCGTGCTGGATTACACAAGACTCCACCGGTGCTGTATGGAATGCAGCAAGCAACCGGTTAAACGTGGAGCGAACCAGTACCCGCGTGCTGGATTACACAAGACTCTACCGGTGCTGTATGGAATACAGCAAGCAACCGGTATGCGTGGAGCGAACCAGTACCCATGTACTGGATTACACAAGACTCTACCGGTGCTGTATGGAACGCAGCAAGCCACCGGTTATACATGGAGTGAACCAGTACCCACGTACTGGACTACACAAGATACTGAATGATAAGAATGTCGCCCAAGGCGACATGAAGGAGGAGACACTCTGCACGCGATCCAGCAGCAGGAACGCAGCCAGGTCAGGACAGGAAACAGGAACAATAACGGCAGCCAACCGGATCAGGAACGGCAGCAGGAACAACAGCCCAAACCGGATCAGGAACGGAGGCAGGAACCAAGACACCGAGGACGCTGTCAGACAGGTACACAGGCGATCTCAGGAGCGTAGCAGAATCAGTAACAGCCCAGGAAGCTCAGGAAACAGTGCAGGTGTTAGTGACATAGAGACACCATGAAAGGGCAACCAAAGGGTGCCCAAGCCCAGTCTATATAGGCAATACAGGGTGGGCTGAAGACAGGCAGCCAATGGAGAGCCCAATCAGATAACTGACAGGAAAAGGCAGCAATTACGGGCACCATGATACCTGTACTCAATATTGTAGTCTCTTGGGCTTTCGATTCTGTGAATACTCCTGCTCTGATTGACTCCAGTGCTGCCGGATATTTCATGGACAGAGACTTTGCGAAACTACATAATATTCCATTACTGGACAGAGAATCTCCACTTGATATTGAGGCCATTGATGGGAGGCCCCTGGTACCACCACAGGTCACCCAGGAGACATGCCCATTATCTGTTTGCGTCGGAGCACTTCACAAGGAGACCTTACAATTTTAGATAATTCAGTCTCCCCACTGAGGTCATTTTGGGATTTCCCTGGTTACATATGCATAATCCCAGACTAGACTGGAAGACGTGTGAGATCTTGTCTTGGGCTGAGCACTGTAACACTCATTGTTTAAGGCACCCTACGAAGATTTTGTGTACTTCTCCCTCCTTACCGCATGAATACCAGTCCTTCAGTGATGTATTCAATAAGGGAGAGGCTAGCACTCTGCCGCAGCATCGCCCATACGATTGTCCTATTGATATTGTGCCTGGCGCTATGCCTCCTAAGGGTAGAACTTACCCATTGTCGTGTGATGAAAACTGGGCCATGGAGGAGTACATTGGTGACGCCTTGGCTCGTGGAGTCATTCGTAAGTCTTCCTCGCCCACGGGGGCTAGATTCTTTTTCGTTAAAAAGAAGGACGGGAAGCTCCGACCTTGTATTGATTATAGGGGTCTCAACAAAATAACGATAAAAAACGCTTATCCCATTCCACTCATCACCGAACTGTTCTATCGGTTAAAGGGCGCATCCATTTTTACTAAACTAGACCTTAGGGCGGCATATAATCTAGTCCGGATTAAGGAAGGTGATGAGTAGAAAACTGCTTTCAATACTCGTACGGGGCACTACGAATATTTGGTTATGCCATTTGGTCTTTGCAATGCCCCGGCGGTATTCCAAGAATTCATAAATGATGTACTGAGGGATTTGTTACAATCCTGTGTGGTCGTATACCTAGACGACATTTTGATATATTCTCCCGACCTGGAGACTCACCACTAACATGTCTTGGCGGTTTTGCAGAGGCTAAGCGAAAACAAGCTATATTGCAAACTCAAGAAGTGCGATTTCCATAGGTCTAGTGGCTCTGTCATCTCTAAGGAAGGTTTCGCTATGGATAAAGACAAGCTTGCAGCAGTGTTACAGTGGCCGCGCCCCACGGGCCTCAAACCCTTGCAGCAGTTTTTAGGGTTTGCGAATTATTATAAGAAATTTATTTGCGATTATTCTAGAATTGTGAGACCACTCACTGATATGACCCATAAGGGTGCCAACACCTCAGATTGGTCCCCAGAGGCGGTCAGGGCATTCGAAACGTTGAAATCTGCATTATCCACTGCCCCAGTCCTGTCACATCCTATTCCTGGGCTACCGTTTACATTGGAGGTGGATGCCTCTGAAACCGGAGTAGGGGCAGTGTTGGGCCAAAGACCAGGTCCTGATAAGACTTTGAAACCATGCAGATTTTTCTCGAAAAAGATGACCAAAGCCCAGAGTCTGTATGACATTGGTGAGCGGGAACTCTTGGCACTTATTCTGGCTTTACGTGAATGGCGCCACCTGTTGGAGGGCACTAGGGCGCCAATATTGATTTTGACCGATCATAAGAACCTAATGTACCTCTCTGAGGCCAAGAGACTATCCCCAAGACAAGCTAGATGGGCACTGTTTTTGTCTCATTTCAATTTCATTGTCTCTTACTTACCTGGTAGAAAGAATGTGCGGGCTGACGCCTTATCAAGACAATTTGGTCCTGATCCGGAGTCTGACCAGTTCCTGTCATCCCTCCGGACCAAATACTTGCCACATTGCGGACGAGCATCACTTCGCCATTGGGGGAGGAGATTCTGGCATCTCAGGCCAATGCTCCCCCAGAGAAGCCCATGGGCAAGTGTTTTGTGGCAGAGCCATTTCGGGCTAAATTAATGGAGACTTACCACGCTTCCCGGGGGGGGGGCGGTCATGTGGGAAAAAATCAATTAATCTGGTCTATGTCCCGGATGTTTTGGGGGCCAGGCATGAGAGATGACTGTGCGGCATTCACCGCAGCCTGTGGTACTTGTGCCCCTTCCAAGACTCCTAGACACCTCCCGATGGGACTATTGAAAGCAGTTCCCAATGGTGACCGTCCATGGCCACACGTTTCTATTGACTTCCTGGGGGAGCTGCTGGTTTCCAAAGGCTATACGGTGACACTCATGATAGTTGACAGATTCTCCAAAATGGCCCATTTTGTGCCACTCCCTGGCTTGCCGTCTGCTAAGGATCTGGCTACAGTGCTTGCCAGGGAGGTGTTCCAACTCCACAGGGTACCCAAGGTGCTGGTCTCTAACCGTGGGAGTCAATTCGTGCCGAGGTTTTGGAGGGCCTTTTGTAACCAGATGGGGATTCAGTTGTCCTTTTCCTCCGCCTATCACCCCCAGACTAATGGGGCCGCTGAGCGTTCAAACCAGGGTTTGGAACAGATATTACGTTGTTTTATATCCAACCATCACGACAATTGGGCTGACCTGTTGTCGTGGGCAGAGTTCGCCAGGAACTGTGCAGTATGTAATTATCACAGTGCCTGTGATCTTTCTGTCACTCTCATCTGTGGCAGACTGTGATTTGTTCGGTTGGTTTGGCCCGCCCCTTGGTGACCTTTTTATACCTGACGCTTACATCTGTCAGATGCCCTTTCGTGGTGTTTCTGAGCCAGACTTGCTGTTGCTGTGTTCCTGAATCCAGATTCCTGTGTACCGACCTTGGCCTGTTCTGACTACTCTCCTGTGCTCCTGATCGTGTATGACCCGGCTTGTCTGAGAATCCTCTAAGTGCTACGACCCGGCCTGTCTGAGAATCTTCTACGTGCTACGACCCGGCCTGTCTGAGAATCTTCTACGTGCTACGACCCGGCTTGTCTGAGAATCCTCTACGTGCTATGACCTGGCTTGTTTGAGAACCCTCTACGTGCTACGACCCGGCTGGCTGACTTCCTGCTTCAAGATCTTCGCGGCTGCCTGGCTTGTTGTCGCCGCCGCGACATTCTGAATCCTGCATTGCTGTGCCGAGCTAGTGTGACCATTACCCTCCTGGGTAACCCATCCATCTGTGCAGAGTTCCTTGCCGACTTGCATAAGCTGTGCCTCTTGTGCCGAGCCTTTATACGTTGCAGAGCTAAGCTACCATACCGAGCCTGGGAGATTCAAACGTACCTATTAACCCTTGCACTGCCGCTTCTCTCTGACCGGACCTCCTTTCTAAATACAGAACCGTTACCTTGTAAGTCTACTGCTGCTGAGTTGGCCGCTACTTGGAGGGCGACTCTCGGTTACGTTTGCAGAGTAGTCAATCCTGTTAGGCCGGTTGGGCATCCTTGGCTCTTGGTCTCACGGTTAACGACGGAGGTGTCCGGTGCGGCTATTTATGGCAAGGTTAGGCTCCAAGCTCTTGCTCAATCCGTAGGTAAACGCCCGCGGAGCTATTGGCTCGTGTTGTGCTTACATTGGTCTCCGGTTATACGCCCGTGGGGGCTAAAACGCCAGCTTCGCATCTCAGGCTAGTCTCGATCACGCCCGTGGGGGCTACATACTCTTGCACTTGCAGGCTCACTGGTCTATTGACGAACGCCCGTGGGGGCTATCTTGGGTTACTGTGCTGCTATAACTTACATTGGTCACTGAACATCTACTACTCATCTTTATATGAACTCTGTGCTGTGCACATTTGCTCAGTTTATCACTACACCACACGGGCGTGCCAAACCCCACAGCTGAGACTGACAAATTGTTCTCATACACCCTTTAGGGTCCTGTTCCCTATTCTCTGTTCCTATGTTGGGTGCCTTCTGTATATTATATTAAAGCTATGTGTACTGTGTAATAGCTTGCAATTGTTGCTGTCAACTGTAGAGGGCGATCCTTTGTATTTTATTTCTTTCAATAAAAGATTGTTTTATTTTACCTACTGGTCTGAGTGTCAAAACAAACCATTACAGTAATGCATCCGGGAGCTCACCCTTTCTGATCAACTATGGGTGTCAACCATGTTTGCTCCCGGACACCTTCCAAGCACAACAGATTCCAGCTCTGGATGAGCATATTAGGCAACTCCGCTCCACGTGGGCACAGGTCCAGAATTCCCTACGTGATTCCTTCCTACGAATCCAGCGGCATGCCAACAACTGAAGATTGCCGGCTTCTGTATTCCAGGTGGGGGACCGTGTCTGGTTCTCCTCCAAGAATCTTAGGTTGCAAGTACCTTGTTACAGTTTTCTCCTCGGTTTGTGGGTCCGTTCCGGGTACTCCGTTGAGTCAACCCTGTCTCCTATGCATTAGAATTACCTGCCTCCATGAAGATACATAACGTGTTCCATGTATCCCTTCTCAAACCGTTGGTGTGTAACCGTTATACCACCACCCCTGCAGTCCCAGGTCCGGTGCGCATACAGGATCATGACGAGTATGAAGTGCAGAGTATTTTGGATTCACGTAGATTCCGTGGACAGATCCAATACTTGGTGCACTGGAAGGGATATGGCCCAGAGGAACGCTCATGGGTGAACCACTCTGACATCCATGCTCCACTATTGTTGCGCAGATACCATGCTAAGTTTCCAGCCAAGCCTAGACCCCCTCAAGATGGGGGGGGTCATTGAGAGGGGGTACTATCACGGTGTCCATGATTCTGCCTAAGCGACATTCTTACTTCCGGGTTTACCTTGGCTGCATTCTTATTGGCTCTGGGTTCATAACTCCTCCCAGGGCTTGCCTTTATATACACCCTCCTATCACTATACTGGTGCCCTTTCATGGTATTCCTGACCAGACGTTTGTTGCTGAGTATCCTGTTCTGTGTATAATCCGGTTTTGTCTGACCTTGTTCCTGTCTTCGTTGCCCATTTCATTTAGGACCCGGTTTGCCTGACTACGATTCCTGTGACTGATTCCGTTGACTACTGGTCACTGTGTACCGATCCAGGCTTTGGCTGACTACCGCTCGCTGTGTACCGATCCATGCTTTGGCTGAATACTGCCCTCTGTGTACCGATCCAGGCTTTGGCTGACTCCGTCTCTCTGTGTACCGACCCAGGCTCTGGCTGACTCCAGCTCTCAGTGTACCGATTCTGCATTGGCTACTTTCCTAGCATTAGCTATACCGCTAGTGCCTCTGTTGTCTCTGGTCTCGTGTCCTTAGCCTTTGCTCTCGGTTGCCCCGGTTGCTCTCTATACAGCCTGTGCCTTAGCAGTTATTTCTGGTTGCACTACCTTTCAGTCTGTGCCTTACTGTTGCCTCCGGTTGCACTACTATACAGCCTGTGCCTTTGCTGTTACTTCTGGTTGCGCTACCTTTCAGCCTGTGCCTCACTGTTGCCTCCGGTTATGCTACTAGACAGCCTGTGCCGTACAATTACCTCTGGTTGCACTACTATACTACCGGTACCTTACTGTTGCCGCCGGTTGCGCTGCTATACAGCCTGTGCCTTATGATTGCCTCCGGTTGCTCTACTACTCAGCCTGTACATTACTGTTGCCTCCTGTTGCGATGATCAACCTGTGCCTTACGATTGCCTCTGGTTGCGCTACTATACAGCCTGTGTCTGTTCCGGTTGCCTCCGGGCATAACCTCCGAGTACGTGTATCTGTGCCCGTCACGTGGGCTTAGAGGGTGGTGTTTGCGCTGTTCTCTTCTTTTTTCTCCTTTTTGACTTAGCTTCATACAAAGCGACGTGGGTGGTGTACTGTGAGACCCACATTGAAAACAGCAGCATCCAACAGCTTTGAAGAAAAATACTCCACTAAGACCAAGCGCTCTGCGGAATATATGTCCTTCTTCTACCGTCACGTGGGCTGCCTATTCCTTACAGTATTATCTGGGCCTGCTACGGTTGCCTCTGTGCAATACCCCCGTGTACCTGTGTCTGTGCCTGTCACTCAGGCTGCCTATACCTGGTTTTCTGGGCAAGTCCTGTAGTCTCATCTGTTTCCCCTGTTCCATTGGGGATTTTGCGCTGCAGTACTTACCTTGCCTAGGGCACATTCTTGCTGGTACTGCTGAGGTTTTATTCCAGTTCCTGTTCCAGTTCTACACTCTGCATTACAGTTATTGTACATACCTGTTTCTGTTTGTACCCTGACCTGTGTCAGATCCAGAAGAGCTTATCCTCTGTCTGGGTCTGGACCTGTTGAAGGGCATTTCTGTTCTTTATTGTTTATTTAATAAAGCTGTGTTTTTTACCTTAACCAAATTGTCTGAGTGTTCAATATAACCGTGACAATACTAAACTGAGTGGAAGAATTTTATTAAAATCTTTATAAGGAGAAGGACAACAATTTAATACAGTACCAGAGGCTGAAACTGTGCCAGAAGTTTTGGTGGAATAAAATCAATGACAAATGGCAAAGCAGCTAGACCTAATAAACATTACCGACCAATAAGCATATTGCTATTTGTCTGCAAGGCTTTCACAAAGGTACTATCAGGACACGATACTTAACATGGCATAACCAAAATAACAAGCAGGCTTCAGGAACAGTTTAATTATATGGACTACATCCAGTCAGTGCAACAAGTTATAGAGCGTCATCATGAATATGACCTTTGACTGCATTGTCTTCATTGACTATGAAAAGGAACAAGGGTCATATGTCAGATTGTTCCTGGAAAATGGGATGTCTGCTCACCCTCTCTCATGAACAAAAGGAAAGTATAATGATTTTTTGGTCAGGAAAACTGCATCATGGGGACAAATATTCCCACTGATTTAAAGGGGACTTTTAACCCTTTGAAAAATGAATATTTCTCCAGAACATTTGAGGAGTAATATACTTATTTACCTGGCATTTCTGAGGCCTATATATGATTATGGAGATAGCCATTCATGCTTTTTCCAGGGCTCTCTGGTTGCCATTACCATAGCAATCTCAATACAGGACTAAGACATGATAGTGCTGTATTGTTTGTATATGGGTCTCTCTAAAAAGACTAGTAGTGGGTACATATCACAAATTAACTGCCTTAGCTCTTGCCTCTCATTTTGAACTGCATAAGTAAAAATACCCATATTGTGTCTGTATAGTAGTTTACATAAGCATAAGGACTGGGGAAACTGAGGCCCTCTAGCTGTTGAGGAAAACATTACCCATAATCCCCTGACAAAGGCTGGCAGGTGATGATTGGAATTAAACAGCTGCAGGGCCTCAGGTTGCCAATTCCTGCTCTACATTAACCCTTAAAGAGCCACAGGGATATGCAACACATTGATTTGCAGTGCTTTACACACACCCTTTGGCACCTAAAGGTTAAAAAATGGATATTTAAACATACATGGCTCCTTTTTCTTTTGCATGCAATAGTCTGATAGTCACTTTAACCCTGTGAGTACCAGAGGGGTACACAACGCAGCAATGCATGGCTTACTCCTCTGGCACTCAAAGGGTTAACTTCTTTAGAGCCACATCTCAAGATGCACCGTGTTTTGAAGGTAACCCCCCGTCTTTGATGATGTGGCTCAATTCCTAAAACCAGTCTACTGTAACTGCACAGTCTCTCCTTACATAGAGGTATTTACCAAATGGAAATAATCACACTAGCTACCACAGATTGCATGTTGTTTCACAATGTATATACTTTCCTTGTCAGCTTGCAGCTGTTGCTTTAGCAGATTATCGAATGAATAGGCCAGTGCAGATGGGAATTTATTTCTGAATAAAAGGGTCTTTATTTTGGTAATGCACAATTACTTGCTGGCATGGACGCTTTTGATTGGTGAAGTCCCAGTAAATGTTATTTATCAGTGGTCTTTGGAGCTCACAAAATTATTGGGTATATGTATAAAGGGAAAAGTGTGGCAAATAACATTCTAAAAGGGGGACTATTAACCGTCTGGATGATAGAGAGGTCTTTAGCACACTGTTCCACAATTGTTTTTAAACCTTTAAAGGGATAGTAATGTCTATTTAAAAATCATTACCCGAGTCTTCTTTACATTAAAATTAATTTTGCGCTATATATGTAAGTCCTTGTGTAGATCAAAAGTTATGAAGAGATAAAGATCCCCCGCCCTCCCCTTCTGGCCACCTCCCACTGAATCTCAAATCGGGTTGTGCGACTCGACGGCTGCAGCGAGGGACAAACTTCAGTACATAAAGATAAGGAAAATTCTGCCCCCACTTGACAAAGATGGGCAGGATTTCCCTTTGCTTACTGAAGTTTGTCCCTCACTGCAGCCGTCCTGACCAGACTACTGATTCAGAGTGACATAGCCAGAAGGGGCGGGCGGGGGATCTTTATCTCTTAATAACTGTTGAACTACACAAAAGTAAGGACATAGATCGCAATCTGTTAATCTATATATATAAAAGAATAAGCCTCATTGCATAATTTATGGTCCCTCACACACAGAAAATAATTTATGTCTCCTCAGAAAACAAACACACATTGCACAGAATGCCTCATTACATAATTTATGTCTCATCAGGAGACACAACTCCCATTGGGTGATTCAGTGGGGACATTACTGCTCCCACTGGGTGATTCAATGGGGGCATGTTTATCATACAGGGAGTTGGCACAACCCCTGCAGCCCGCCCACCATTATCCAACTGACAAAAAAAAAATATAGCTGCCACTCGCTCCTGAAGTAGGGGATATCAATAACTTCTCCCGGTCCACGCACACTCTCACTCAGGATCATGACCACACACCACACAAACACACTGTTTCACCTGCCACAGATAATTGTAACCATCCATACACTCTGTTCCGGTACGAGGGTGTAATGTTTCCATAAAATACAAACTCAGGAATAAACGTAATAGCAACTCTTTTATTTAACTCTTTTCATCTCTTCAGTCAACCTCACTAACTGTCTGTTTTCAACTGTCACTCCTCCACTTCTTGATTCCCGCCCTTTCTTCTTAAAGGGAGAAAGATGCTTTGCTGTATGTTACAGAGGGCAAACCTCAAACACCACTTACTATTTGTTCCCTCAGCATATTGCTACGTTTTCTCAACTGAAGAGCCACCGTGTGTTATATTACTATGTTACCTCAGCTTAAGTAAAGAGGAGTTACTGCTCCCATTGGGTGATTCAATGGGGGAGTGATTTAAATCATGCAGAGTTGGCCTGCCCCCACTATCCAGCCCGCGCACCACTATCCAAGTGACTGAAAAAACAAAATGTCTGCCACTCGCTCCTACACCGGAGACAGAAACACTCACACTCTCTCACACCCTCTCACTCACACTCATACACCCTCTCACTCCCACACACACACTCACATACACACACACTCATACACCCTCTCACTGACACACACACTCTCACACTCATACACCCTCTCACTCACACACTCACAGTCACACTCACAGAGGCAGGCTGGCCTGGGGGGCAAATGCCCCCCGGGCCGCAAGGCCTGTGACTGTATTGGGCCACTGCCTTGGAAGCATTGCACCCTCAGTCTGTCAAAAAAATAAATCCGTCTCAGTCAGTGCGGGGCCAGAGCGGAGCCGTGCGTCTATTTGCCACCTGCCACCAATGTCTGTGATGTGCAGGTATCTGTTCAAATAACAAATATCAAGGCTGAGCAGCTGACTGAGCAGGGCCGGTCCGGATGATCAATAGACTTCATGTTGCCCAGTGCGGGCCGTGCAACATGAAGTCTAATTCACTGAGGTGTCACTAGGGGGGGCTAAAGCTCTGAATATTTTGGAGGGCATCTCCGAATGGAGATTCTGGGTAGCAGTCTCCAGAGCTGCCCGCAGCTTAGTTTTTCCAGCCGGCAGCCTGAAACTGGCTATTAAATATGCATTAGTGAAATGTTTTCAGATTCCAAAATGCACAAGTCTACATCTCTGATGCTCATGTGCACCCAAAAGCAATCACTGCGTACGCACGCATCAGTGTGGCACTGCCTGGGCTCCTGTGTCTGTCACATTACTCCCTGGCGGGAATCTCGTCTAACCATGGAATCAGTTGTGAGAGAAGGTACTGTACTAGGTGTCATCATTTTGTGGTAAATCCCTATATAGGATATAAAACGATGTGACATATTGACTTCATTAGTTCTGGTCTGTTAAATAGATTATAGACACTTTAATTGGCGAAATTCATATGTTTATACCGTTACATAGTATTCTACCATGATGCGTACTATTTGCTAAGTTGGGCATATAAGGAGGCACAGTATGAGAGTCATCCTCCTATCTGCAGTGTCAACCCTATGCATATTTTAACCATTTGAATACCAAATGGGTGTACAGCACATTGTTCGACAATGCGTTGCATACCAGTCTGCAGCTGTAAGGTATAACCCCTTAAAGACCAGAGTGGTGTGCAATGCATTGCAGATCAATGTGCTGCATGCCCCTCTGGTCCTTAAGGGGTTAAAATATGATCTTGCAATTCCATTACATGTTTTCAATTACAAGATGCATCACTGTCGTTGGGTTACCTGTCAGTGCCTAGTATTCCATCCCGTGCCCTTTTGTTTGCCATGTTGTGTCTGCTGGCCCTCTTCCATAGCAGCTCAGCCTACTCTTTCTTCCCCATAGCCCCATTTCTCCACCTCTCAAATCTTTCTTTCCCCTCCTCTGCTGTGTCTCCTTTTCCCTTACTTGGTCCGTTAGTAGAAAGTGATTTCCAGGTTAGTGTCCAGGTCAGTGTAGTTAATGGCTTAAAATGTATATTACTCATGGCCACAATAGTGCTCTTCTCAGTGTGGTAAAGTTAGGGAGATCCATAAAGGTGCATGCAAAATAAATTAAATGGCCCTTCAGTACCTGTGTGCGGCACTGACAGCTATCATCACATGCCTGCCCTGTCTTCCTGTTGTAATCCAAGGGCAGGGCTGGGACAGGAAGAGTCCTACTAGACCTAGATCACTTACTTGTATTGTAGGATACACTGTGCATGCTGAGGGGTAAGTAAAGTGATTTGGTAACCTTTTCAGTACCAAGTATGTTATTGTAGGATAGGATCCCCCCTGGCACTCAAATGGTTAAGGCAACATACATATAAATGTAAATGATTTGATGCTACAAAGGTTTTTATGTGTTGGGGACCCTGCAGCATTTAATGTGTCAACAACAGTGTTTTGTAGTGAAATTAATAAATGGGTGTGTCATTATCTGGTAATAATTACAAATATAATTTTAACAGGATAGTTTCATTTAAAATCCTCTTCATATTGATAAAGGCATGGACAGATGCTATTATCACAGGCAGGGGCACTACCCACCTAGCATTGATCAAGGCATGGAAGGTTGCAGTAAGCCCTGGCAGGGATATTGCCTTCTGATATTGCATGGCATTGTGCATTCACCCTTGACAGGGGTACTGTCCTTCATCTATTTACCAGGTTATGGGAAGCAAAGTACATGAGTATATGAATACAGGGTTCTGCAGCTGGGGGGGGGGATGCAGGAAGAGGCACTGGAACAATCATACTGCAAACCAACTGCACACAATACAATTCCTTAAAGTATTAAGTAAGGTTTAACCCCTCAAATGCTAAGGAGGTATACATGTGTTGTGTGGACTTCTAGTTTTCAAGGGGTTAATACAGTGAGATAAGACACTGGAGCTGGTGGCACCCATCTATTGATGTGCATAGCATGTCATGACACTGTGGCTCATCCAATGAAACACTGGCTGCTACGTCTGAGTGGAGTCACAACATTTCATTGGATACAAATCACATGCACAGGTAGAGGCAGTACAACGTCCTCATGTACTGCAGTGGGTGGGCTTGAGGAGCTGACCCTGAGCTTAAGTTTAAAGTTCTTGGAGCTACCAAGCCTGCCAGCTTTGGACCAGTACATCAAACCCCCAGTGAGGCCCACATTATCCTAGATCTTCCAAGAGTAAAAATGTGGACACCAAATGGCTACATTCAAGCTGACGGGGCAAATTAGGTACCTAATGTGATGCATTGCTGTAGTTAGATTTACCCCTCTGATTTCCCATTTCATATGGGAAACATATTTTGACTTTTGTGATTAAAAATGTTTTGGAAGGGCAGTGGAGCACTATAGACACTTATTTTAATGTCACCATTAGTGTGTAGAGGCTGGAGGGGGACTGCTGATGACCGCTTCCCTGATCACCCAAAGCATTCTCAAATGTCCCAGTACATGCCCATGTGGGACATCAGAAGGGTCCATTTGGCAAAATTGGGTGAAATAATTTACTTCTGCCACAATAACCCTTTGATGTCCATCCAAGTATGTTCCATAAAGGGAACTCTCAAGGTTTGATCCTGAGTCTCAGAATTT
Organism: Rhinophrynus dorsalis; assembly: GCA_037306005.1. NCBI lineage: Eukaryota > Metazoa > Chordata > Amphibia > Anura > Rhinophrynidae > Rhinophrynus > Rhinophrynus dorsalis. The sequence continues at coordinate 171,119,596 of CM074721.1, read as the reverse complement.
TGAGCCAAATGTCAGGGTATAAGAAGGACCAAATGCAACAGTCCAGTAGTACCTACTGTAGGATCTGCAGCAATATACTGCTTATTTCATGTTTACATTGGTGCCATTTTCTAGTAGAAAGGCAAAGGGAGAAGTTCTTCATGTCTGTGTGTGATGAAGTAGTGAAAGCTCTAAGTTATTGCACGGTAAGGGTTCCCTGAGGGCTGATTTGAGCACCTCTGCACTAGAGCAGGCAGGGACTTATCACCCAGAAGCCATGGTATGGGAACTGTAATGGATAACATTTCCAAGATCTCAGGGTCAGCTCAATTTACATTTCCTGGTATTCTCCTAAAATGGTACACTGCACCCCCATTTCAACTGTAAGCTCTGTGGTATCACTAGTGCAGCTCCACATCAGTTGTAAGCTCTGTGGTATCACTAGTTTAGGTTCATTTCAATTGTAAGCTGTGGTATCACTAGTGTAGCTTCATTTCTCTAAGCTCTGTGGTATCACTAGTTTAGCTTCATTTCAGTTGTAAGCTGTGGTATGACTTTTGTAGCTCCATTTCTCTAAGCTCTGTGGTATCACTAGTGTAGTTCCATTCCAATTATAAACTCTGTGGTATCACTACTGTAGCTCCATTCCAATTATAAACTCTGTGGTGTCACTAGTGTAGCTTAATTTCGGTTGTAAGCTATGTGGTATTACTAATAGCTCCATTTCAATTGTAAGCTCTGTGGTACAATGTTGAAGCTACAGTTCAATTATAATAATGCACGATATAACTAATCTGAGATAAAGTAGTCAGTGTCCTGGCTATCTGTAGACTAACAAGTGTTTTTCACATATTTACCGCACAACAAACATCGTGCTATAATGATAGTGATGATAATAGTCTCTACATGGCACGTGGGTGACAGAATGCTGCAGGAGTGAACACTATGGAAAGTGCATCATTATGCTGAAAACTAACTGCATCCTAGGGGACAATTATTTCAATTTGGCTTTTTAACCCTTTGAATGCTAGTGGGGTACTAGTCAGTGTGGAGGGTGGTGGGGGCAGTATGTGTGGATTTATGGCTACCAGTGCAGAGACAAGGCAAGGTCTGCATGGTTCTATAGCTACAGTGGTATCTCTAGTGTAGCTCCATTTTACTTGTGTCTCCATATACATACTACATAAGTTTGTGTGTATGTGTGCACAAGTGGTTATCTTCTTTGTCGTGGGTGGCAGGGGCTGTTGAATTTCCCCATGGGCTCTAGCCCCAGATCATTTTAAAGTTTGATCTCTCCTACTGACAGCTGTAAAGCTGTCAGCAGGAGATCCGTGTCGGTCGACACGGAGGCTCTTGAGTAGAGCCACGATCTCATTATGTGAGCTTGTGAAGCTAATCCATAAGTATCAAGAAAGTGAACATGAATTTGGTAGATTAGCTCCGTGCATGAAGAATCTAGCACTACAGGTTTAATCAGTGGGGCAGAGGTATCTGACAGTATATACGTTGTCCAGTGACTACCAGTGAGAAAGTGGAACAAGGCTGTGTGTGCAATAGTGTATGCGGGGTTCTGTGGCTACCAGCGGAGCAAGGCTGGAGTGCCAGAACATTTGTACGCATTTCTGTGACTATCAGTAAACAGTACAACAAAGCTTTGGTGCCAGTCAGGGTATGTGTGGTGCTGCGCTTACATGTGGAAAAAGGCTGGAGTGTCAAACAGCATAAAAATAATCTCTGCCTTTGTTCTAGTCAAAAGCACCTTTCCTCTAGTATTAATGGATTATCTCTCGTTCTTAGCTCAGTTCTTTGAGTAAATAATTAATTGGAGAGTTCTTTGTATTGATCTTGGATATATTTGTAAATGGTAATCATATCACCCCTTAGACATCACTTCTATAAAGTAAACAAACCCAGTATGGCTAGTCTCTCTTTATAACTCTGATCTTCCAATCCGCCTATCAGGTTTGTTTAATGTCTGCACTTTTTCCAGTTCAATAGTGTCTTTTTTAAGAACTGGCACCCAAAAATGTACTCCATATTCTAGATGAGGCCATATCAAGGATTTTATAGAGGTAGAATTTAATTTGCATCCCGTGCATCTATACCCCTTTATATGCAGGATAGTACCCTATTTTCTCTTGCAGTAGCTGAGTGACTATCATCTATCGGTACTCCTAAATTTTTCTCTAATGAAGATTCCCCAAGTACTTTCCCATTTAGTGTATATGTAGCATGTTTGTTTCTACAGTCCAAATGCATAACCATACACTTATCTACATTAAATGTCATCTGCCGCTTTCCGGCCAACTCACTCAGTTTATCTAAATCCTTCTGCAGAGAAGAAAAAATCCTGCTCTGTATGCATTTCTTTACACAGCTTATCTGCATGACTGAGACATTACTTTCAGTTGCCACTTCTAGATCATTAATAAACAAATTAAAAAGCATTGGGTCCAAGACTGGACCCTGTGGCACCCAACTTACAACTTTAGACCTACTTGAAAAGGTTCCATCTACAAAAACTGTCTGTCATCTATCATTTAACCAGTTTCTCTATCCAGGCACAGATATCACATCCCACACTAAAGCCTTTTAATTTATGTAGTAACCTGTTGTGAGGCACTGTATCAAAGGCTTTTGTATACTACATCAACAGCAATTCCCTTGTCCAAATGACTACTTACCCTTTTCTGGTTTGTATCTTGCCCCCTTTTTGAACAATGGTACTACATCATCTTTTCTCCATTCACAGGACAATATGCCTGATGAAAGTGAATCAACAAATATTAAGTATAACAGTCTTGAATTACTGAACTAAGTTCCTAAAACACCCTTGGTGGTATACCATCAGATCCAGGTGCTTTTTTTCACCATAACCTTTTCCAGTCTCTTTTGAACTTTGTTCTCAGTAAACATGATGGAGGAAATTCTGTGATTCTCTGTTTGCCCATAGCCTACCATTGAGGTAGAGATGAATGTGTTTAAGGTGTCAGCCATAGTCTTATCCTCACTAATCAATTCACCTAAGAGGGCCAATATTAACCTTAATCTATTTGTTATTTATATACTTGTAGAATTGTTTAGGATTTTTCCTGCTCTCTTTTTCAGTACTTTGCCCATTTTCAATTTTAGCTAGCCTAACTGCTCGTTTGCAGATTTTATTAAATTCTTTATATTTTTTTAAATGATGCATCCGACCCATTTGACTTAAACACTTTAAAAGATTTCTTCTTATTTCTCATAGCCTTGCAACCCTCTTTATTAAGCCACACTGGTCTTAATTTGCTCCTCTAGTACTTATTCCCCAGTTATCACGGTCCCCGTGTCTTTCTGTCAATCTATCATGATGTACCTGTGCATTGGTGGAGACTGATTGGCCCGCCCAGGATGTGCCGTTATATGCTGGAGCTTGGGCAATTGTCAGTTGCCCTTTCGTGGTGTTCCTGTTGCTGCGCCTTGTTGCCATATTCCAGTGTCTTCTGTGTACCGACCCGTCTAGTCTGACTCTGCTCCTGATTCTGCTCCGTGATTTGACCCGGCTTTGGCTGACGACCCTGCTCCGTGATTTGACCCGGCTTTGGCTAACGACCCTGCTCCGTGATTCGACCCGGCTCTGGCTGATGACCCTGCTCTGTGATTGTTTCCGGCCTGCCTCTGTTCCAGTGTTGCTCCGGACCTGTCTGTTGTTCCAGTTACCGCTCCAGTTCTGCCTTCTGTTCCGGTTGCTGTGCCGGCCTGTCTGCTGTTCCAGTGATCGTTCTGGTTCTGCCTGCTGTTCCGGTTGCGGTACCGGCCTGTCTGCTGTTCCAGTGATCGTTCCGGTTCTGCCTGCTGTTCCGGTTGCGGTGCTGGCCTGTCTGCTGTTCCAGTTACCGTTCCGGTTCTGCCTGCTGTTCCTGAGTTCCTGTGTCATCCCAGTCGCTTGGCGACATTCTGAACTGTAATAGCGACTCACTGTTCCTCTCACTTGTCAGTAGCTGTAGCCTGAGGTTGCTTTGCCTGCTGTTGGCTGCCAAGGTACTCGCGTGTGTACAGAACCATTTAACCCTTGCAGTGCCTGTAGTCTCCGGTCTGGTGCCTCTGATACTTCTTGCCAAGCATACATTTCTCTGACTTAGCCTTTTACTCTGAGTGCTTCTGTGTGTCTCTTATTCCATCAGAGCCTTGTCAGTCCGTGTTCATTCTCTGGCTCAGGACCACAGACGATGAAGGTACATTCCCATTGCACTCCAGAGGAGATTGGCTCAATTACAGCTTGTGCAGTTACCATCAGTACAGCACCCAAGGGGTGTATGGGCATATCCTAGTGGCACATGCAGGGTTATTACTTTTCTTGTCAAGGGCGATCTCGGTTCTGATCTTTACAGCGTGGCAATAGCACTCCTCTGTAGCCCCAGGCGTGGGTACCGGCTCAGCTCTGGACTTTGGGTTCTAGTATATCAACGTGAGAGTGTATTCAGTGCAGTTACTCCACTATCCTGCTATTGAGAGACTGTGTTCCAGAGACTGCTATTTATCCTGGGCGTTGGCCAATCTTGTATATCTCACCCATTTCAGTCTTTAACCCTTTGGGGATTATTCCCTATCTATTCTAGCACTTGTCATTATCATTGTGTGCATTCTCTTTGTTATTTTGCCATTGTTGCTATTTATGTGCTGGCCTCCAGGGGCCTTGTTTTATTTTCAATAAAACTGTGTTTTTACTTCATACCCTGGTCTGAGTGTCAGAAAACCGTAACACCAGTGTTATATATTGGCACCTATATTTATTAAGGAACAATTTAAACAAATTCCATGATTCTTGTGCACTTTTATCTTTGAAGGTTACATCTCACTGAATATCCTTTAATATTGTTTTTAGCTTTGTAAAATTAGCTATTTTAAAATGTAATGTTTTGGTTAAACCCTTGATAATGGGTTTCTCATTACAAATTTAAAGGATACTATACTGAAGTCACTGTTGCCTAAATGTTCATTTACCTGTATACTGTTTAGCATGTCAGAACTGTTTGAGAGTGCTAGGTCAAGCAAGGCCTCTTTTCTAGCTGGATCCTCTACAAGTTGGGACATGAAGTTGTCATTAATCATCCTTAAAAAATAATTTCCGTTTGTTGTGCTGGAAGTCATATTTCTCCAGACAATTTCAGGATAGTTGAAAAGAGAAGCCTTTGCCATTTGAAGTAACAGTTGGGCTTCCTCAAACTCCCCAATATTAGGTGGCTTGTAACCACAGGGTCTCTACATTTTCTTTGGACCCTTCATTAATATCTTCTCTTATACTAGGTTGTAAGGCACGTGTTACATATAGGCATACCCCTCATGTTTTATTAACCATATCCTTCCTAAAAAGTGAATAACATCTAACCAGGTTTCAGACACACCAGTCAGATCCTACTGATCATACATTGCAATCAGTTCTAATTCTCCCATCTTACTAGCCAGACTAAGAGTAATTACATGCATACATTTTATCTTATTGGCATACTGAAAAATTACATCCTTTGAAATATGCATTTGCCTTATATCAGGCTGTAACATTGGCACCTCCCTATTAGATGAACTAGCCCATTCCCCTTCTCCACCCCTATGCTCCTTCTCTAGTCTCATTTCCACATTTATGCTGCCTTCCACATACTGTGTTGTATCACCCTCTCCACCTTTCCTAATTTTGAAGTCTCCTCCAACCCTATAACCATCTTAATCCCTAGCACAGTGACCCCCTTTCTGCTAAGATTCAATTCATCTTGACTATAAAGATTGACGCCAAGGGAAAAGACCTCCAGTGCTGTAGGAACCCAAACCCCTCCTGCTTACACCATGTTTATAGACACGCAATTATCTCCCTAATATCCTGTTGCATTTCTGATGTAGTGTCTGACTCAGGTAGTATATCAGAAAATAATACATTAAAGGTCCTTTGCTTAACCCCTTAGGGACCCTTGACGTACCAGGACCGTCAAGGGTAAACTTTCTTGAAAGACCCTTGACGGTCCTGGTACGTCACGTACATTTTACTTACAGCGCTCTACCGGGAGCGCTGTAAGTAAAAATGGGGCATGAAATAGACCGCTCCAAGATCGGAGCGATCTATTTCAAGCCCCATAATGACGCGCCGATACACGTGACAGGTCACGTGTACCGGCCCGTCAACGTGCCCCTATGCGGACGTTATGGGACGGAAATGTCCCATAATGTCCGGTCCTTAAGGGGTTAAGCTTATAACCTAAATCTCTGAAATCCTCCATTTTCCATAGATTTTGTCATTGGTACCAGCATGTACTTTGACAGTCATGCCCAGCCCCTCCCAGCAATCTATCAATCCAATCTGCCACATGTTGAACCCGACCACCCGGGAGACAGCAAACTGTTCTGTTGTAGAGATCCTGGCAACAGATTACCCTGTTTGCCTTCTAAATAATGGAATCCCCTATCACCAACATCTGTCTAGGTCTGGCTGAGTCCCGGATCCCATTGTGCTAGAGGGGCTGTTCTCCTGGCTGTTAAGGAGAACAGTCCTCTCCACCAAAGTCATTCCTGTGCAAACATCCCTATCATCATCACTCAATGTAGCAAATGTATCAGGGTTAGTAAATACACGAGTTTCCTCCATTTTCCTCTGTCTCCACTTGCCACATATAACTGTAACCCATCTAGCTACCTGCTCAATCTTTGTGCAGTCTCCACCCCAGAACTTCCAGCAACAGCTTCCTTTGCTAAGCAGGCAACACACCCCTCTCAAGATTGGCCATCTCCCTCAGTGTTGCAACTTGCTTCTCCAGATATCTAATTTGAGCTTCCAGAGAGGCTACATGCTCACATCTGCCACAGAGGTATGCACCCTAGAACTGGTATTCCAGGTGTGGAAACATCTGACAGCTTTGAGCTTTTGAGTTTAGTGCATGGACTTAAACAGACAGTTATACTGCCATTCGAAATATTCCAGTTACCACAAGTAACTTTGACACAACTGCTTTAACTCCTTGAATGCTAGAGGTATTTCCAATCCATTGCTATGTAATGAACTGAAGATGTTTCTGGTATTCAATGGGTTAATGATCAGGAATGTTCATTATATGCTTCATTACTTGGCAAAAATTTTTTTTTTCAAAAGATAAATTTGAGCTCAAAAAATAAGATGCCATCTATGTGGGTGTTGCAATTCCTTTTATCTTTTACACAAAAGGAGCATTTAGTTAGCACTATCTAACAGCAAAGTAGTAGAAATGAAAACACAACAAAAACTACTGAATCATTTACCTGTGTAAAATCTTTAAACAGAAAATCTTTACAAATTGTATTAGTTTATTGCTCTTATAGGCAAATCACACAGGCAGAAATCCAATAAACTGACATCAACCACTGTAGTGAGGTAAATGAACAATAAAGCTTAAAGAGATAGTAATGTTTCATGACAAAAGCAGCTCTAATTAATCATCATAGTAGCTGGGCCTTGGAGAGTGTTATTTCAGTTCTGTAAAAGTTGTAGTTCAAGAGTAATTGAATGATAAAATATCCCCCTCCCGTCCCTTTTACTGATGTAACACTGCTCACCTCAGAACAGCTGGTAGGTGCCCAGGTAGACTGCAGAAAAACCTGTCAAGAGGGGCAGGGTTTGCATTGTTCTCAGATTAAGAAGATTGTCCCCTGCTGTTATCTGTCTGGTCTTACAACCAGATTACACATCTGAGGAGAGCAATGTTACATCAGTAAAAGGGGTGGGAGGGGGATACTTTATCATTCAATTACTCTTGAACTACAAGTCTGACAGTATTGAAATAACACTTTCTGTGGCTCAAATACTATGAAGATTAATTGGAGCTGATGTTTTTGTGAAACATTATTATCAGTAGCGTAACAATAGGGGTCGCAGCGGTCACTCCAGGGGCCCGGCCACCGCCTGCGACCCCCTCGCCCGCAGCATTCACTTACCTGATCTCCCACTCGGCACGCTGCTGTAGTAATACAGAGCGCTGGGAGATGACATCATCTCCCAGCCTTTGCATTACTACAGCGGCGCGCGGGAGCTCCGGTTACAGAGATCTGTGCCGAAGGAGGCACAGATCTGTAAAGACACACCGCTAGACCAACAGGGACTGGAGGTAGGGGCAATGTGAAGATGGGGGCATTGTGGAGATGAAGGGAGCATTGTGGAAGGGGCATTGTTGAGATGGAAGAGGCATTGTGGAGATGGAAGGGGGCATTGTGGAGATGAGATGAAGGGGGCATTGTGGAAGGGGCATTGTGGAGATGAAGGGGGCATTGTGGAGGGGGCATTGTGGAGATGAAGGGGGCATTGTGGAGATGAGATAAAGGGGGCATTGTGGAGATGAGATGAAGGGGGCATTGTGGAAGGGGCATTGTGGAGATGAAGGGGGCATTGTGGAAGGGGCAATGTGGATGAGGGGGCCAATGAGGGCGGGGGGGCAATGTGGGCAGGGGGGCCCCATGGCAATTCTTGCACCAGGGCCCCATGGCCTCTGATTACTATCCCTTTAAATCTAAACCAGCTAGAAAGGTTATTCTATTCTGAGAGCTCAGGGGATAAAACGAAGGCGTCCTCTTCAGATGGCTTTATCAATAACATGGGGTTAAAGTATAAACATACATCTTGATGTCTTAAACCCTGCTCAGTACAGATTTCAGGTATCTGCATTCAATGTAGTAACCTGGGGTTTGGAAGTCAAGCAGTTTGTACATGCTCAGACCTTACATTATCATAGTAATTTAGGTTGAAAAAAGACTTGCGTCCATCTAGTTCAACCCTTTTCCTATTCCTTTTTACCATCATTGATCCAAAAGAAGGCAAAAAAAAGAACTCTCAATACAGCAATTTCAAATTCTGCCTTGAGTGGGGGGGAAAAGATTCCTTCTTGATTCCAAATGGCAATAAGATTTCTCCTTGGATCAACAAGCACTAACTAAATATTAATCCCAATACTAACATACATAGCCCTCTATGGCCCTTTTTAAAGGGATAGTAATATTTAAAGGGATAGTAATACTTGAAAATAATTTTAATTTATATTGTAGCCCTTAAAAAAACATTAAAAATGATACAAGTCTTATCTCCCAAACCTTTATGGTTTGGGAGATATTCTCAACTAAAGTTTCCCCTGGAGTGACGTCACTGCTCTAGCTGTCAGATTTGGAATCCGGTCCCGGGACTGGCTGCGGCTCTCCAGAAGTGCTGAGATCACGATCTTTAAAAATTATCTCTTCATTGGAATGGTCTACAAAGTGTGCTTGCAAGCCAGTCACACTTTGTAGATAGCTCCAATGAAGTAGTTCTTTTTAAAGATTGTGATCTCGTCAATGCTAAAGAGCTGCCGGCTGATCTGTGGACCGAATTCCAAATCTGTCCACTAGATGGCAGACTTGGCTAAAACAGCCAGGAAAAGGGAACTTTCACTGTCGTCCAATACAGGTCACTGGTACTTCTACTTCTGGGAGGTGTAAGTCCCCTTTAATAGGCAGGAACAATTATGCAAATAATTTGCAGGGGGCGGAGCCTCCCCTCTTACTTAAGCCACCTTCTGGCCAGAGCCACCCATATTGATTTGTTCCTGGTGTGCTTGCACACCAGGCAGAGAACATCTATGCTTCTTAGAGTTTTATTATTTTTATTCAAATATGGAATACCACCATTAGGAGGGTGACCATGGCTGTGAATTGCCCTCTTTAAAGTGGCTGGTGCAGCTTCCAGGGATTTTCTGTGGACCTTAAACCCTGATGAGGGGACAGCTTGTGTGGAGCAGCTCCCCTGCTGAGGAATTTGCCTCTGGGTTATTCCTCCCTTATCATGGTCACCTGAAGACAGAAGTCTGCAGGAAAGGTGAGTCATCCTTTGAGTGCTGAAGGTCCACTTGTCCCCACAGTGTCCCTTTGATGGGCTTGTATTTGGGAGTTTTCAATTTACTCCAGCACTCATAGGGTGTTTTTATTGCATTATTCTAGATTTCTGCAATTTCTGTGGTATTCTCTGGGTTTTGGAGCTTAGTATATTTGTTTACTTATGTTTCTTATGTGTTTTATGCTTGTTTGGGCACTTTTGAAAGTTTTCTTAAACTTTATTAAAAATTGTGTTCTGCGCCATTAAGCGCGGCGTTTCCCGCTCAAACGCATGGCTCCTTTACTCTCTATGGGAAATCACAGTGTGGGACATATCTCTGGAACCGCTTGTCACAGCAACTTCAGAGAGGGCTCATTTTAATGCTAGGCTCCTGCTCTATCATCCGGATGGTGTTTTATTAATGTGGGGGGTTCAGGGGGGCTTCGGGCACTGTTTGGGGTACTTGTATAGGGAAAACTACATTTCCCATGAGCGCTTGGTTCGCGCTCGTTTCTGATTGGCTGTCATGACGGCCGCCATTTTGTTGCACTTTTCCTATGCGAGTACACTACGCAGGGACCGAGCCTTCTCTCTCCTCAACTGATTAACCCTTCGCTGGCCAGATAAGTCCAATTTTAGACATTTCTGGGGTGAAACCTTGATCCTTTACACCTTTTCTGGGTGATAGAGTTATTAGTGGGGTATATTGACGCTGTGAGCATGTCTACTTCACTGGAGCTAGGGGCTAGACCCAAGTCTAAAGAGGATGGGGGGTCTGCTACCCCCATGGCGTTTTGCTCCTCTTGCCACATTGGGCTGTCTAGCGATAATGTGGGGGATCTATGCCCTAATTGTACTAGTCAGGATAGCAACCCTGGGCTTCCCAGCTATGCTATTGAGCCATCTTGGGTGAAGGAGTTTAAAGCTGCCACTAGGGATCTCAGATCCACCCTTCAACTCTTTCCCTCTCAGGTACAGGGGGCTCTCCAGGTCTGGCAGACCCCCTCTACCATCAGGACCTCCCTGCCTAAGCCACAGGGGGCTCCTGATGTCACTGATTCTTCTGAGGAAGAACTCTTGCAGGATTCTGAGGCTGAGGAACGTACTGTTATTGAATCTAACAGGTCCGTTGGGGACCCCTATGAATGTGACCCTGAAGTTTCGGCTGAGGGTCTGATCAGAGCGGTTTTGAATACGCTCAATCTTCCTCTGACTCAAGAATCCACTTATGATCCTTCTGATGTTTTTCAGAAAAAGCCATCTAAGCCTGTTGTCTGTTTTCCAACTAATCCTACTCTTGCCCGTCTAGTCTCTGAGGCGTGGAAGAATCCTGATAGGTCTTCCTCTGTTTCCAAGAAGTTTGCTAAACTGTACCCCTTTCCTGAGACTGAGCTGGCGAAATGGGTACATCCTCCAAAGGTGGATGCCCCTGTTTCCAGGCTATCCAAGTCTACCGCTTTGGCTGTCTCTGATGCCTCTGCCCTGCATGATTGGACGGATAAGAAATTGGAACTTTCTCTTAAGTCCATTTTTGCCTCTATCGGCACTGCCATGCGTCCAACCTTTGCAGTGGCTTGGGTAAACAGGGCTATCGCGGCCTGGACTGAGCGACTGACTGAAGCAGTTCGCCAGGATGCTCCAGTTTCTGAACAGTTGCAGCTTCTTGCTAACATTACTGAAGCTCAGAATTATATTGCTGACGCTGCCTTTGATGCTGTGCGCATGATGGCGCGGGCCTCCACTTCTTCAGTGGTGGCTAGACGCGCCCTTTGGCTGAAAATTTGGTCTGCTGATACAGCCTCCAAGAAAGCCTTGCTTTCTTTGCCCTTTCAGGGGAACTTGCTATTTGGTTCTGAACTCAAAGAAATGATCAGTGAGGCTGCTGGTGGTAAAAGTACTCTTCTACCCTCAGTCTTTAAGAAAAAGTTTCCAGCCAAACGCAACCGGTCCTTTCGTTCCTTTCAGACTGAGACACGCTCCTCGACCCCGACGGGTCCTCCCGCTGCGCGCTCCTCCTCCAAGCCCAAACAGTCCTGGAAGCCCAAAGTTGCCCCCAAGGCCAAGACCTCCAAGACTGCTTCGGCATGACTCGCCGAACCCGGGTCCGCATCCGGCTGTAGGTGGACATCTCCACATCTTTCGCCGGATTTGGGAGGAGTCAGTGGCGGACCCGTGGGTTCTGCAGGTGGTGTCAGAGGGATACCGGATCCCTTTCTCCTCCCTTCCTCCTTTTCGGTTCCATTTTACTCGTCCTTCTCAGGAACCTGTAAAGAGACGTCTGTTCGAAGACGCTATTCAGGATCTCTTGGACAAAGAGGTCCTGGAGGTGGTTCCTCAGGAGGACACAGGTTCAGGATTTTATTCCAACCTGTTTGTGGTGGCCAAAAAGGACGGAGGGGCCCGTCCCATTTTGGATCTCAAAGATCTCAATGCTTATGTGGTGACTTCCCACTTCCGCCAGGAATCCCTGCGATCTGTGATTGCAGCTATGTCTCCGGGGGAATTTCTTGCCTCCCTGGACCTCCAGGATGCGTATCTTCTCATCCCCATTCATCCAGAGAGCAGGCGGTATCTCAGGATTGCCTGCCACAGGGGACACTTTCAGTTTACAGCGCTCCCCTTTGGGCTGACTTCAGCCCCTCAGGTCTTCCAGAGGGTGTTAGGCTCCTTGATAGCGGTGCTTCATCAGGATGGGATAAGGGTGACTCCCTACATGGACGATCTCCTACTAAAAGCCTCCTCAGCGGAGCTTCTCCATCAGCAACTGCAGAAGTGTATGCACACTCTGATCCATCATGGCTGGATCCTGAATCTGGACAAGTCGGACTTGGTTCCATCTCAGAGGCTTCGGTTCTTGGGTCTCCTGTTCGACACTCACCAATGCATGGTGTTTCTTCCAGAGGATGTGGCTCACCAGATAGCCATCAGAGTGGCTGGGATTCTGGACAGGGACGAAATTCCGGTTCCGAAGTTGTCGTCCTTAGTGGGGAAGTTCATTTCCACGATCAAAGCAGTGCCATTTGCTATGGCCCACTCCAGGGAACTTCAGAGATTTGTGATCCAGACGTGCAGGAATCATCCAGATCATCAACATCTGTCTGTGTCTCTACTTCCTTATGTCGAGTCGAATCTGCACTGGTGGTTGGATCTCTCTCATCTCCTGAAAGGGAGATCCTTTCTAGTTCCTCGTTGGTCCACAGTCACAACGGATGCCAGCATTCGGGGCTGGGGTGCAGTCTGGGGTCGCTTCAGTGCTCAGGGGACATGGGGTCTGGAGGAATCCCTTCTCTCCATCAATGTTCTGGAACTTCGAGCTGTCCGGCTTGCCCTGAGGCACTGGGAGTCTCAACTGACCGGTCGTCCGATCAGAGTGGAGTCCGACAACGCCACGGCAGTGGCTTACATCATCAGGCAAGGCGGCACAAGAAGCGGTTCCGCCTGGTGGGAGGTCACGGATATTTTGTCCTGGGCAGAAGATCACGTGCCTGTCATTTCTGCAGTTCACATCCCAGGCGTAGACAACGTCATGGCGGACTTCCTCAGTCGTCACACCGTCGACAGCGGAGAATGGGCTCTTCATCCAGAGGTGTTTCAGTTGCTCACCCGGTGGTGGGGGATGCCTGTGGTGGACCTGATGGCTACCAGACACAACAGGAAGGTTCCGGTGTTTTGCTCCAGGTGGAGGGACTCCCTTGCTCTAGCAGTGGATGCCTTGTCGATCCCTTGGGAATTTCCCCTGGCTTACATCTTCCCTCCTCTTCCTCTGTTGATCAGAGTCGTCCAGAAGTTGAAGCAGGAGCGTTGTCCTGTCATCCTGATCGCTCCAAACTGGCCGCCAGTCCTGGTATCCGGAGTTGATGGCCATGTCAGTGGCGGATCCGATCCCACTTCCTGCCCGTCCGGTTCTTCTTCCTCAGGGTTATCTGTGGAAGGAGGACGTTCACACATTCCGTTTGATGGCTTGGCGGTTGAATCCTCGATTCTAGCAAAGAAAGGATTTTCTCCTTCTGTGGTGTCGACTATGCTCAGTGCTCGTAAGCCTGTGTCCTCCAAGATCTATCATCGCATATGGTCAACCTTTGTTGCATGGTGCGGTGATAGGAAGTTATCCCTTGATTTTCATCTTCCCACTGTCCTGGCCTTCTTGCAGGACGGTGTTGATAAGGGGCTCAGTTTGAGTTCCCTCAAGGTTCAGACTTCTACCTTGTCTGTGTTTTTCCAGGAAAGGATTGCTATCCTTCCTGATGTCAAAGTTTTCTTCCAAGGTGTGACTCATGTTCGACCTGCCTTCAAGAGTCCTACTCCCCAGTGGGACCTCATTTTGGTGCTGGGAGTTCTCCAGCGACCCCCGTTTGAATCCTTGGCTTCTATTCCTTTACGTCTTTTGACTTGGAAAATGGCCTTTCTTTTGGCTATTGTTTCCGTTCGCCGGGTAGCAGAGTTACAAGCTCTGTCTTGTAAACCTCCTTACCTGGTGTTCCACAGGGATAAGGCTGTGCTTCGCACTTCCAAGGAATTCTTACCCAAGTTTGTGTCCGAATTTCACATCAATCAAGAGATTGTGGTTCCCTCTTTCTGCCCTAATCCTTCATCTGACAAGGAACGAGATCTCCATTTGTTGGATGTGGTGCGTTGCCTCAAGTTTTATGTTCATTGCACCGAGTCTATCAGGAAGTCTGACGCTCTATTCGTCATTCCTGAGGGGCCTAGGGCAGGGAGACCGGCTTCCAAGGTTTCTATCGCCTCTTGGATTAAGGCTACCGTTCGTGAAGCCTATAAGATTCGGAATAAGCACGTTCCCTTCCGGGTGACTGCCCATTCCACCAGATCTATTGGGGCCTCCTGGGCCTACAAGAATCAGGCGTCTGCTGATCAACTGTGCAGAGCGGCCACTTGGTCCTCTGTGCACACGTTTTCAAGGCACTATCGAGTTGATGTACTGGCTTCGGCTGATGCCAGTTTTGGGAGGAAGGTCCTGGAGGCAGTTTTGCCTGTCTAGGCCTTCCGCTCTGTGATCCTTAGTGCTTCCTTACTGTTGAGCCCTGTTGGCTCTTGTTCAGTGTGCTGTGTTAGTTCGGGGATTGTTCCCTTGTTTGGTGTCCGTTGACACTTACAGTTTGGGCTATGTAATTAACTGGTTCATAGCAGTTTTAATGACTTGGGCCTTGTTCTGGTCCTTGCCTTCTTCCCACCTCTGGATCAGCTCAATGTTTGTACATCCCAGAAGTACCAGTGACCTGTATTGGACGACAGTGAAAATAGGATTTTAGTCTTACCTGTTAAATCCTTTTCACTTAGTCCATACAGGTCACTGGTCTCCCACCCTGTCAAGGGACCAGTCTTGGTTCTCCTGTGGCATTCAGTGGGAGACTGTTGGGCATGCTCACAGGAGTCTTTCTTTTTGCTTACCTGAGGTCAGTTCTTGGGGTCTCAAATCAATATGAGTGGCTCTGGCCAGAAGGTGGCTTAAGTAAGAGGGGAGGCTCCGCCCCCTGCAAATTATTTGCATAATTGTTCCTGCCTATTAAAGGGGACTTACGCCTCCCAGAAGTAGAAGTACCAGTGACCTGTATGGACTAAGTGAAAAGGATTTAACAGGTAAGACTAAAATCCTATTTTACTCAACTTTAGTTGTGAATATCTCCCAAACCATAAAGGTTTGGGAGATAAGACTTATATAATTTTTAATGTTTTTTAAGGGCTACAATATAAAATAAAATTATTTTCAAGTATTACTATCCCTTTAAAATGTAAAAAAAAATATGTTGTAGGCTTTATCCCCCTGCGTAAAACAAGGGTACTCCCACTGCTGAAAGGTGTTTTATTCAAAAGTTATTACAGCTCAAACTTGAATTTTTTAGGTGCAGTATCACAGTGGCCTGAAATTGAACAGTGGCACTGTTGCTACACCATCCTATGGACAGCTCTGGTCCAGGGACCATAAATCTCCATAGGATGGAGTAGTAACAGTGCCACTGTACAATTTCAGGCCAATGTGATATTGCACCTAAAACATTCAACTTTGAGCTGTGATAACTTTTGAATAAAACATCTTTCAGCAGTCAGAGTACCCTTGTTTTACTCAGGGGGATAAACCCTACAACATATATTTTTTACATTTTAAGTATTACTATCCCTTTAAAGGCATCTAATGTATTCGATAGCACCACTTCCTCAGGCAGTGAATTCCATACCTTTATTGTCCTTACCGTGAAGAAACCCTTCCTCATTTGTAGATGAAATCTCCTTTCTTAAAGTCTAAGCTGGTGGCCCCCTGTCCTTTGTAATGTTCTCTTAATGAACAGGTCTTTGGAGAGCCCTTTGAATGGGCCCTGAACATATTTATATAGTGTTATCATATCCCCTCTAAGACGCCGTTTCTCTAGTTCTCTAGTTTAACTTCTCTAGCCTTTCTTAATAACTAAAACTTCCAATTCCCCTTACTAGTTTTGTAGCCCTCTTCTGCACTTTCTCTAGCTCTATAATGGAAATGATCAGTTGTGATCAAACCGGAAAAGCCAGAAGCTTTCACCCAACCCAAAAAAAGTTAAAGGAAAAGTAATACCAATTTAAAGGGATAGTAATGGATCTTTTAAACTTAATTTCATATTGTAGCTATTCAAAAAATAAAGTAATTGAGGCCAGTTTTATCTATCAAACCTTTATGGTTTGAGAGATATCCGATAAAAAAGTTCCCCCTTCCTCCCCTTGATATACTATTACAAAGTTCCCCCTCCCTCCCCTTTATGGTTTGAGAGATATATGATTACAAAGTTCCCCCTCCCTCCCCTTGCGCTGACGTTAGTGCTCCATCTTACAGCAGGCGATCCTGGTCCACAGACTGGCCGGTGGTTCTTCAGCTCTAAGCAACATCCCCCTATACAAAATAACTAACAACTGATAATGTTGCAGCAAGTGACAACTTCCGGTAGTCTAATGCACATATATTTTCTTCAGAGATTCCATGCAGATGTTTTCTCAGACACTGGACATGTAAGAAAATATCTGACTACAGTTCGCTAATACAGAGGCAGTGAAGCAAATGCAATCTGAATTTTTCCATCTTACCAGATTCCTTGGAAAAAGTGGTAAAAACTACAGTAGTTTAATGTACAAGTAATGTGAGCTAGTCTACACTGTTTAAAAGTGTTACTTCCCCTTTAAAGCATGGTCTTGTACTACTTAAAAAGAGTGCACAAAGAGGAGGGCACCCAATAGTAAAATACAGCCAATAATTCAAGAATACAGAAAAATTGTATAAATATGAACTCACTTTTAGATGTGGTCAGCTGTTGGTGTATACCAAGGCTGACTAAACGAGCATGTGGAGAATTTCAACATCTCCACTCGGAATCTCACTCTGATGTAAAACTGTTGCAACAAAACAAATAAAGGATCCTCCAGATTTTCAGTATCCTCCATTTTTTCAGTATTCTTGAAATACTTACACTATTGAGAGCCCTCTTCTTTTTGTGCACATTTTGAGTGCTGGAGAGAAAGGGGTGAGAATGAGTGGCCTGATCTGCAGCGTCCTATCTCTGGGTCAGGATTGTAGACACAGAATTGCTGTGTTTGCTATCTATCATATATGTGTGAGCAATAGAAAATATGCTTCTGAGTACCCACGTGTGAAGAATCTCATGAATTTATTGCACTAGGTTGCCTCCTTTGTTTTCTCTTGTATTTTTTATTCTTTGGTATTGTACTAGTTCATCTCTGCTACTTACACCACTGCCAGTGGCTGTAAGTTTATAATACAGCTACTTGTTAAGCTACTAACAGACCACCATCCCCAGCCCCAAACTTCTGTGTTGTTCTCTAGATATGCAGCTGAAGAATCTCATTAGCTTATGTGCTGCCCCACCCACCTTCACAACCATTAATAAGAAGGCTAATTACAGATGTTTGGTGTATAGTAGCCTTTGTCCAAGAAGCAATAGTGACTTTGAATGTAGCCTGGTCCTCTCTGGTACCATCAGGAATGACAAAGAGGGAATCTATCTTAAGAAAAGACTGTGAACAATGCACATAACACTTCAGGCATTGAACCACATCCAATAGAGAAAAAATATAACAAGGCGGCTATAGTACCTTTTACCCATATACAGAAGTAGGAATAAAGTACATTTGAAATTACATGTGGAAGTGGTTGGAGGGCATGGATGTACTACCTCACAACAAACAAGCATACAGAGAGATTAATCCTGTCTCTGATTGGGTGCTGACCAGTCACTCTCCTTCTGCACCACAAGATAGGCTGCTCCTCCAGTTGATCATGTATTGATCTAGATGGCAAGATGGACAATCCTGAGGAACTGCTGATGGTAGATGGGTAAACTGAAGCTATGATCAGATGACATAGCAACAAATGTAGCGAGCATTCTATCAGTCAACAGGCCAGAATATAAACTACAGGAGTGCTGATCACAATGGGGGAACAAGCCAGTGGCTTGATCAAATGAATTTGCAACGAATGAGCAGATGAGTTTTCAGCAGCCAGGCTAGATAAGATCAGATGCAGAAGTACTGCTCACAAAAAAGGAACAAGCTGATGGTCTTGATCAGATGGATTGCATGAAATGTAGCAGATGAGATTTCAGGCGGCAGGCTAGATAGATAAACTGTAGATCAAATTAATAGATTGAATAAGAGTAACAAGCGTGTAATCATCCGGCAGGCTAGATGTGATTAACTGCTGTGGAGTAGCAGCGACAAAGGATGATCTGAAGAGAAGTCACAGCCAGGATTATCGGAAGCACACCATGTGAAGTACCACAGGAGAAATCCAGAAGATAGGTCAAACAAAGCCAGTGTTGGGAACTGAATGCAGCAGAGAAAGTGGATATGTTCAGACCACAAACCTAGAACAGGCAACATGAAAAAGACATATATCCGTCCGTATGCATGGAGGATCCCCTGCACAGTTCCAGGTTCGCTACTAGGTGTTTTCAAAGTAAAAAAGTCACCATAAAATGGCAAAGTGTAAGTCTCAGTTCAACAATCGTTTTGTTTCTTGATGGTCTCAAATCCTTCTTTTCCAAGCTGCCGCTGGGCTCCGAACAGGCGACTGGCTAGAGGAAGGCACCATGGATTTAAACCAGCATTAGCCAATAGAAAAAAAACTAACAAAACCAGAAAACAAGAATAACAGTAAGTAGCAGAGCATCTAAAAACAAGGCTTATAACTTCTTGTGCAGAAATTATGGCTAAAATAAAAGCCATTTTAAGAGTAAAAAAACACAAGGAAGTCGATGAAAGGGATGTCTCTGATGAATACCCAAGGCCAAGTTTAGGTCCAAAGGGGGTTGTGGGATCCCTAAAGGAGAGGAAGGTGTAAGACACTCTTTGAACATAATTCTTAAAATTTGGCAAAAAAACAATACGCTTCTGTAAGAGGACTGAGAAAGCGGAGATCTGTATCTTGATAAAGTTCGACTGAGAACTTTGTTCACATCATCCTGCAAAAAAGTCAAGACAGAAGGGAGGTTTAATGTTTGAGCAGATATATCCTTATCAGCACGCACTGGTAAAAGGTGGACCAGATAAAATGATACACTTTGGGACTAATAGCCTTCCAAACTTGGATCCTGGTAGACATGATCTCTGAGAAAACTTTCTTTCTCAGTACCTTGACTTCAAGAGCCATGCTGTCAAGGCCAACCTTCCCACCTGCTGATACAAGATTAGACCCAGAGTAAGAAGGTGGTTGCTTGATAGACTGACTGAAAAGACCTGAAAACCAGACAATTACAATGACTAGACCCTTCTCCATCATAATTTTCCTGATCACCCTGCGGATAAAAGTTAGTGGATGAAACATGTAGGCAATATGAAAAATTCCATTGGAAGACATTGGGCCATATGTTCAAAGAAGAAGCGAAATAGCTTTTGTAGTTTGTAACGACTTTGTAACAACTTTTCAAAGTACAGTGTCGTTGGAATCATTAATATTTTCAGAGAGTGTCGGTTGTGACTGGAAATATGTAATTTGTCCTGACTGAAATTGTCGTATGGAGCGACAAAAAAAGTCTTAAAAAATGTCTTAACAACAAAAATGTCTTTAAAAATGTCTTAACTAAAGACAAAAATTCTCACATTCAGAACATATTCCCTCCACTTTTTTCATAAAGTACAAATTTTGTCTTTTGAAAGACATTTTTTTGTCGTTAGTTACAACAAATTTTCTTTGCCTCTATACGACACTGGAGAATAGTTTAGCCACGCCCTAGCCACACCCCTTTACCCGTCAATTCTGGAGTTGTGTCCTACACAACGGACATTACTAGTTTTTTGTCGTATACTCTATAGAAAATATGTCGTTTATGCATTCAATGACTTATTTTTTTCTTTTACGCCTGTGTATCAGTGTGGCCTCCATTAAGTACACTCGTTCTGTACTGTCCAGTCACTAAGCGGTTAACGTTGCCTATCCATTACGCCCTGCCTGTGCTTCTCTGTGGCCTCCGATACGTACACCAGTCAGTGTTATCCAGTCACTAAGCAGTTAATGTTGCCTATCCATTACATCAGCCTGTGCTTCTCTGTGGCCTCCGATACGTACACCAGTCAGTGCTATCCAGTCACTAAGCGGTTAACGTTGCCTATCCATTATACATCAGCCTGTGCTTCTCTGTGGCCTCCGATAAGTACACAGTCAGTGCTATCCAGTCACTAAGCGGTTAACGTTGCCTATCGTATACGCCAGCCTGTGATTCTCTGTGGCCTCCGTTTCGTACACCAGACAGTACTATCCAGTCTCTACTGTTGCACCAGTTTACAGGCTGCCTTACCCAGTATACCGTAAGGCCGATAGAGCCTCCTCAGTTCCTTGTTGCTCCAGATACAGGCTGCCTTACCCGGTATTCGGTAAGGCCGGTAGAGCCCCCCTAGTCCTTATTGCATTTGTCCTCAGGCTGCCTTACCCGGTAATCGGTAAGGCCGATAAAGCCTCCAGTATTGTATTGCTATTTGTATGCCCTGTCCTGTGTCAAACTTGCTACTGTTATAATAAAGTTTGGACCCGAGAGGGGCCTTGTTGTGCTTTATACTATCTAATAAAGCTTTTTAACGTACCCAATTGTCTGAGTGTTCGATAAAACCGTGACATGGACTCCCTTAGTCAGATAAGGACGATGTAGCCACCAACATAGGTTCTTCCTTGTTTGAGGGAACAGAGTCACATAGTGAGACAAATGGGAATGTTGGTGAAACCAGCTTCTGAGGATATCCAGTTGAAGTTGACTCTTGTGAAACTGAACATAATGCACTGCTTCCAGGGCTGATACCAAGCGCCCAAGGATCCTCATATAATCCCTTATTATCAGTAAAGGCCAGGCTAAGGCTCAGGACATATCCTGAAACAGGATCTGGATCTTATCTTCTGGTAAGAACACTCACCCTTCCATGGTGTCGAATTTCATCCCCAGGAAAAACAGGTTCTGCAAGAGAATCAAATAGGACTTCTTGAGACTGAGAAACCAGCCGTGATGGACCAGGATGCAAGCACAATCCAGGACATGGCAGACAGAATGTATATGGCCAGAGCTGCCATGATCTTCGTAAAGATACTTGGAGCTGATGCCAGGCCAAAGTGCAGTGAAGTTAAACTGCAAGAAAAGGTAAAGTGGAGGAAACTTTGGTGGTCAGGATGAATAACGACATGTAGGTTTTCATCTTGAAGATACAGGGAGGATAAATATTCACCTGAACACATCACAGAGATGACAGAACTCAGAGACTTCATCTTGAAACGCATGTCCACCAAATAGTGGTTGAGACATTTCAATTCCAAGATAGGACGGCATGCATCATATTTTTAGGGACCACGAGAAGCTTGGAATAAAAACTCAAAAAGTGTTCCTGGGCTGGGACAGAAACCGAAAACTGCTTGTCCAGCAGAGAGCAGACTATAAAGGAACCCTTGGGATTTTTTGGAAAATTGGTTTGCCAAACAAATCTTTAACCACAAGGTGTACTTCGTGGAAACAGATAATGCTAATGACTTTCCAGAACATCTGGCAGCATTGAAGGCAGATTCAGAGATATTTGCATTTACTTCCAAAATACTGGCAAGAATGACCAAGAGTTCCTCCCAGGGAATATCAGCACAGATCGTTTCTGAGAGCTGTTCAACCCATACTGCTATTGCTCTATTGACCCAGAAGTAGAAAAGGATCCAGAGCAAACCTGGGGCCTTAAAATTAGCCTTTAACAAAAAGAAAGGCATTTGCCTGTTTAAAGGGATAGTAATACTTCGTTTTAACTTTATTTTATTTTGTAGGCATTAAAAAAACATGAAGAATGATATGTCTTATCACATGAGATATTCACAAGCAAAGTTTCCCCCTCCTGCCCCTTTTACCTAGTGTAAGCCATCTCTTCTCAGATGTGGAATGCAGTCTATAGACCAGACAGATAACAGAAGGGGACACTCTTATTCCTATGAAAACAATGAAATACCTGCCCCCCTTGACAAGCTTTTCAGGTTTTTCCCTTATCTTAATTGAAGATTGTCCCTCTCTGCAGTCTACCTGGGCACCTCCCTTCTGCTGTGGCTGAACAGTGTGACATCAGTAAAAGGGGCGGGAGGGGGACACTTTGTCATTGAATTACTCTGGAACTACAACCCTGACAGAATTGAAATAATACTCTCCAAAATCCAAATACTATGATGATTAATTAGAGCTGCTTTTATTATGAAACATTACTATCCCTTTAAGGCCTGCAGCGCATGCTAAGTGAAGAGATATATTTTTGACCAAATGTAAAATAGGAGGATCAACAGGAGAGAAAGCCCACTGCACTAGAGCTTAAGAAGCAAAGGGGTATAGTTTAGAGATACCCTTGTTAAGGAAAAGTCTCTTATCTGGTAGAAGCTAATCTATGGCGTTGTTAGGAGAAAATAGCAGGGATTCTTTCATCTCTTGAAGATGTCAGGAGAGGTAGATACCCCATCAGAGGCCTCAGAGTCCTAAAGGTCTCCAACATTGTTCAAGTTGGAGACAAATTAGCAAGAGGAAAAGAAAGAGAAATCCACTATGGTTTACTAGAGAGGTAAGAGCTATAGTGAAAGATAAAAAGTCTGCCTATAAGAGATATAAAGAGACTGGAAGTGAAGCGGACAGAGAAGGGTATAAAACTATACAGAAGAAGACTAAACAGATGATAAATGCTGCTAAAGCCTCAAAAGAGGAAGAAATGGCCAAATCTGTTAAGAAGGGGAATAAAACCTTCTTCAGATATATCAGTGACAGGAAGAAGAAAAACTGCGGGATTACAAAAATTAACAACGGAAAAAATCAGTATATAGAAGAGGAAAAGGCGGTCGCTGACCATCTGAATAACTACTTCTGCTCAGTTTTTTCAGACGGCGGCCCTCATAATCAGAAAATGGCTGAACACAGCATTGCCTCTAGTTGTATAATTTTAGCCCCAGTGTTTTCAGAGGCCGATGTTCTAGAGGAACTTGTCCGGCTAAAGTCAAATAAAGCGATGGGTCCGGATGGAATCCACCCTAGAGTTCTTAAAGAACTCCGATCTGTCATAGTTGGCCCCCTGACTAATCTGTATAACCAGTCCCTTCTTACGGGAGAAGTTCGTGATGATTGGAGAATGGCCAATGTTGTACCCATTCACAAGAAGGGTAGTAAAGAAGAAGCTAGTAACTACAGGCCAGTCAGCCTGACATCTGTAGTGGTAAAAATGATGGAGACTCTTCTAAAGAAGAAGATAATTGACCATCTAACAAAAAACAACCTGATGGACCCAAACCAGCATGGCTTCACTGAGGGCCGATCCTGTCAGACTAATCTCATTGATTTCTTTGACTATGTAACTAAAGTGCTGGATGAAGGTGGTGCTGTGGATATCGCCTACCTGGATTTCAGTAAAGCTTTCGATACAGTTCCCCATAAAGAGCTGATAGATAAATTATCAAGAATTGGACTTAACCCCTGGATAGTTCAGTGGATCTGCAGTTGGCTGAAGGACAGAAACCAGAGGGTTGTTGTTAATGGAGTGTATTCTGAGCAGAGACTGGTTACAAGTGGAGTGCCACAAGGATCTGTTCTGGGCCCTGTTCTGTTCAACATGTTTGTAAGTGACATAAGGGAAGGCTTGGCAGGGAAGGTTTGCTTGTTTGCTGATGACACAAAAGTGTGTAATAGGGTTGATGTTCCAGGAGGTGTCTGTAATATGGAGAATGATTTGGCACTATTAGATAAGTGGTCAAAACAATGGAAACTTCAGTTCAATGTTTCCAAATGTAAAATAATGCACTTGGGGACAAGAAACCCTCAATCTGACTATCGTATTGGCAGTTCTGTGGTAGCAAAGACTTCAGAAGAGAAGGATTTGGGGGTGGTCATCTCTGACAGCCTCAAGATGAGTAACCAATGCAACCAGGCGGTGGGGAAAGCAAATCGTATGCTTGGCTGCATAGCTAGAGGTATAACAAGCAGGAAGAGGGAGATTGTGATCCCTCTGTATAGAGCTCTAGTGAGACCACATCTGGAATACTGTGTACAGTTCTGGAGGCCTCATCTGCAAAAGGATATAACTAAAATTGAGCGGGTTCAAAGAAGAGCTACAAAAATGGTGGAAGGTCTAAAGCATAGAACTTATCAAGAACGACTCAGAGATCTAAATATGTATAGTCTGGAGGAAAGAAGAGAAAGGGGGGACATGATTGAAACCTTTAAATATGTTAAAGGACTGAACAAGGTTCAGGAGGGAAGTGTGATTAATAAGAATCTGAATACAAGAACAAGGGGGCACAATCTGAGGCTAGTTGGAGGAAAAATCAAGAAAAACATTAGAAAATATTATTTCACTGAAAGAGTAGTAGAAACTTGGAACAAACTTCCAGCAGAGGTGGTTGATAAATCCACAGTAACACAGTTTAAACATGCCTGGGATAAACATGTATCTATCCTAAGATAACAATAAAGGAATACTAAAGGGCAGACTAGATGGACCAGGTGGTCTTTTTCTGCCGTCAATCTTCTATGTTTCTATGTTTCTATGATGAATCCCTCTGCTGAGGATCAGGGAAGAGTCCATGTCTTCTTCCTCATAAAATGATTCCCCAATTAGTTGAGCATATTCCCTGAAAACAGAATCAAATTGTCCAAAGGGGGAATGAGGGATTAGGGAATGAATGCCACAGAGCACTGAGTTTTAACACAATCTGGCTCTTAATCAGTGCTGGAGGGCACAGTTGGTGTAGTAGGACCACAGTGCATGAGGGACATAGGGACCTTGAATATACCATGGAAGCCCAGTACAGAGTGAGGAACAATCAGCTAGGAAGGAAGCCCCTGCCTGAGTCTTTAGGCTTGGTTTTCCCTTAGGATCAGGTGTGTCCAGAGAAATACCTCTGAACTAGGACAAACTAGCTCAAAGTAGTAGAAAGGTTTTAAAAAAAAGGACTTATCTGGCATGCAAAGGGTTAAAATAGAGAGAAGAGAGAGGGAGAGTCAGCCTCTTTGTGGTATACGTAATGGAGGAGTAAAATGGCAGCCAAATCACTGCCGATTTAATCAGCAAAAAGCCTGGAAACTGGAGGAGTAGAGGTAATATAATTTTATACAAGTTACACTAAACAAATAGTGGCTCCCCAGCTACAAAACTCAAAGAAAACCATTGCACAGGACATCAGGTGTTCTAACCATGCAATTGAAAATGGCCAGCAATGAAGAAAGAGCCAAATCTTACACAATATAAACAGTTGCAGAGATATTACCCATACCTTTGAAATCTATGAGGCAAATGAATGACCTCATGTTCTTAAAGGGTCCATGTACCAAAATGTGAAGTAACTTGAAATAAAGTAAATAGTTATCGATACTTATACATACAAATAAGAAAAGTCTAAAATTAACCTAACAATGATACTGAGAAGTGTAGATGAAGAAACAAGTTCAATATTCCGAATGGTATAAACTGGTTCTAAAAGGGTTAATAAATGTTATAAAATAAGTCAGCCAAATGTATAAAATAAAAATGTGAATGGAAGGATACATGAGAAATTAAATTAATGCCTGTAATATCCACTGAAGATTGATAGTGGGACTTAATAGGGTTAAAAGGGTTAACCTCCCAGTCTTCTTGATCAATAGCAAGTAGGGAGTTCTTCTTAGAGGTGCCCACTATACCTTCTGCATACTTGTCGAATGGATTGAGGTACTGTTACATTTTAAATATACTTCCAAAAAAGAACTGGTGTTTTTAAGTTGACGTGTTGCTGCCTCTTGACTGTCCAAGTTGGTGCACCCTTGTATACATATGTCACAATTGCTTGGATCGATTGAAGCTCTGGGTAGCACTTGCAGTATTTGATGATTTGCAACATGTCTACATAAGAGGAGTCAGGCTGCTGCAGAAAGCATCACAGCAGTAAGAGTGTCTGTGATTATTATTTATACACACAAGACATCGGAGCGACTATTCCTGCTTTGTATTTGTTGCAAGGGCATAAAAGCCCTGACCTCAGTTAATAAACACTTATAGGAAACCCATAATAGCAACCCAAATAGACTGCAGTCATTTTGCCTGTATCAAGTGTCCTTGGGGTTAAGGAGAGGAAATTTGGTAGAAGCCCTACATAAAAAGGAAAATAGATGGATCATCTACCTAAACAGCAAAACCACCGTTGGTCTTAACAAGAAACTCAGTTGGATGTGGCATAACTAAATAAGAGATGAAGGAATGGATACTGTAAAAGTAGACTGAAACAAGAGGTCAACTTAGATGACATCTGACATTGAGGTTAATACTGAATCATGGGGTTATTACGCAGCTCCTACCAATAGGCAAAGTGAAAATATAATATGCAAAAGAATGACAATTAATCCAAAATAAAGTTCTGGATTCATGAACTAGTATAAGTCCTGAACCTGAAGAACATATAATTCTAAATGTATTATTAAATACAATCATGGTCAAAATTGTTCTCATTCTATTTTTATAGTTTAAAGTGCTGTGTCAGGGGACTAATCATCTCTGTTTAGTACTAAGAAATACTATGGCAATTAACAGAGGATATCATTCTGAAAATTTTCATGACATTCATATTACTTATATTCCCAAATGAATGAATGGAAGCAATGCAGTGTTTAACATCTAAATGAGTAAGACAAACAGATGTCACTCTGTTCACAAATGATAAGTCAAAGTAATAATAATCAAAGATGCTACGATCTGAGTCGAGCCTCCCCCCATGTGAGTGGGATGTTGTAGCTGAAGATTAAGGAGCAGCCCCACTTACGTCATCGGGGAGGAGTATCAAGTTTAAAAAGAAACAAGTCAGCAGCAATGTTCATTCTTGATAAAGCTTAAGGTGATTCTGGCTGAGATAAAGAGAAGAGGCTATTATCCTCCAGATCCCTCTTCTTTCACTTTTTATTTCATTTTTCTGCACTTTGAATTGATCAATAAGGGGATACATGGGAAAAGGTGAGGATGCTATGTAATGGGACTATTAATCTATAGCTACATCCTCTCTGTTCAGATATCACTGTTACTTATTCAGAATACACCTTTCAAAATTAAGAGTATAGCAATATAAGAACTAGCATCGTATATTGTGTATTTCCAATCAACAATTTGTTTTGCTAAAAACTGCAACAATAAAATCAGAGAACAAGCGCTGATAGACCTCATTATCGTTACACTATTTGAACAGCCCGTTACACGGGCCACAGTGCCACTGCCACCCGGTCGCGGGGCAGTCACGCGCAGTAGAGACTGCCCGCGCCACGGCGCTGGCAGTCTCTACTGCGCATGACTGCAGCACGCGCAGCAGTGTCTACTGCGCATGTCGCGGCGTTACACACGATTTAGTGAATTATTATATAGGATAGGATATTCCTTACACACTCCTTTTGATTAAGTTAAGCTGTGAAGCGTGATTTGCCCCATAGTAGTACAAGAAGCTGGTTGCAGTCCTATTAATACTATTGTATGATAGTTTTAGATACTATATTAATACATATTATTGTTTATTCACATGCCATAGCCGTTGGATAGTGAATAAGGAACTATGCACATTGCTCTATATAAATCGGCTAGTGGAGTGCAGTGGTCTAAATGTTTTTCTTCCGTTCAACTGAAATCTGATCTTTCCTCCAAGTTGCACAATTATTAGGAAGTATTACTTCTCCTTTAAGAAGAACCCTTAAATAGTTAAAGTGGGCCAGTCACCCTAAGGCAATTTTTGTTTGCTGTGTAGATAATTAAACTCTGCAATAGCAATTTTCAGAAAAATATTTGGCTTTTGAGGAATTAACCATTATGCTTTGTTGGCATAACGTGGCACTTTATGCTAATTTCCTGCAGTTTTCCTTTAACCGCTTCAATGCTACAGAGGACATTTTTATTTCTCCACTGGCTTATCACAGAATGTCTCTACTTTCCTTTTGAACCATCCTTATTTATTTCCACTTGTTACAATTAAGAAGAGCTGAGCACTTTGATTTCTACATTAAAAGAAATTTCCATAGAATGGTATAACCCTTTCGTAAGAAGGTATCTCTAAGGGATAATTAGTTGAAAAGCAATTGTTTTGAATTACTCTTTTCAATATCTCCTGGGGCCATTCAAAAAAACAATGATTTGTCAGGTTGGTTAAACATGACATAACCCTTTGAGTTCCAGTGAGGTGACCAACGCATTAAAATGCATTTTATACCCCTCTGGCACTCAAAGGGGTAATGTAGGTGTTAAAATACATTTAAGGAAATATATCTTTTACTAATAATATTGATTGCAGTGAGATATGGCGATGGGGAGAAGAGTTTAAAGGGATAGTAATACATAAAATTTAAAAAAAAAAATATGTTGTAGGGTTTATCCCCCTGAGTAAAACAAGAGTACTCCCACTGCTGAAAGGTATTTCATTCAAAAGTTATTGATTTTCAAAGTTGAATTTTTTAGGTGCAATATCACAGTGGCCTGAAATTGTACAGTGGCGCTGTTGCTACACCATCCTATGGAGATTTATGGTCCCGGGACCAGAGCTGTCCATAGGATCATGTAGCAACAGCGCCACTGTACAATTTCAGGCCACTGTGATAGTGCACCTAAAAAATTCAACTTTGAAAATTAATAACTTTTGAATGAAACGCCTTTCAGCAGTGGGTGTACTCTTGTTTTACTCAGGGGGATAAACCCTACAACATATTTTTTTTTACATTTTAAGTATTACTATCCCTTTAAGTCCTTGGATGTTCTAGAGCAGAGATTCTCAACCTGAGCTCTCAGTGGCCACTAACAGGCCAGGACTTAGGAAATTCCCTGCTACAGCACAGGTGTGTTGATCAGAGGAGCATTCACTTTGATTAACTCACCTGTGCACTAACCAGGAAATCCTCACATCTTGGCCTGTTAGTGGACAGAAAACTCTAATGGCCTCTATGAATTTGATAACATCTTCAGTCCTTTCTGGATGTTAGATCCATGGAGGCACATGACAGCTGCTGGAAGCAGGTAGAGCATGAGCCTCCTTAACCCTTTATGGCCCAGAGGGGTGTGCAATGCATTGTGAAGCAATGTACTGTACATCCTTCTAGTCATTAAAGGGTTAAGAATACTATGTGCAATAGGCAGGAGTATGGGTCCTGTGGTCCTGCTACCAACTGTCATGTCCATCTCCAGGGACATTAATCCAGGGATGATTGAACATGTTATCAGTTGAACAAAATCACAAGGGAAAAATTCATAGGGGGCATTAAGATATTCTTTTTTTTTTTGTCCATAATCAGTTAAGTGCAGAGGTGATTATTAGAAGGCATTACTATTCCTTTAAATGCATGTAATGAATTACACAATTTACCAGCCCATAGAGCTTAGCTTGAAATCTCCTATCATCTTATTATAAGACGTCTTACAGTTTAACTCCTTAAGGACCAGATGACGTGCTATGACCGTCACGGTCCTTATACCCTTAAGGACCGGTGACGGTCATAGCACGTCACATACTTTTTAGTTACAGCGCTCTACCGGTAGCGCTGTAAGTAAAAACGGGGCCTAAAAATGGTATGCAGGTACGCGTACCAGGTCACGTGTACCGGCGCCTTGGCAAGGATCAAAGCGGTCCTTAAGGGAAGGTAACGTCCCTGGACCGCTGGTCCTTAAAGGGATAGTATTGTTTCATAATAAAAGCAGCTCTAATTAATCATCATAGTATTTGGACTTTGGAGAGTATTATTTCAATTCTGTCAGAGTTGTAGTTCAAGAGTAATTCAATGACAAAGTATCCCCCTCCCACCTCTTTTACTGATGTAACACTGTTCAGCCAGATCAGAAGGGAGGTGCCCAGGTAGACTGCAGAGAGGGACAATCTTCAATTAAGAGAAGGGAAAAAACTGAAAAACTTGTCAAGGGGGGGCAGGGCTTTCATTGTTCTCATAGGAAGAAGATTGTCCCCTTTTGTTATCTGTCTGGTCTTACAACCAGATTCCACATCTGAGAAGTGATGGCTTACACTAGGTAAAAGGGGAGGGAGGGGAAACTTTGCTTGTGAATATCTCTGAAACCATAAATGTTTGAGAGATAAGACTTATATCGTTCTTCATGTTTTTTTAATGCCTACAAAATAAAATGAAGATAAAACAAAGTATTACTATCCCTTTAAGGGGTTAAATCAAATCAGTGTTTGTTTATCACCTGTAGTGCAACTGGTTTGCTCCATAATTGTTCCCGTTCTCCCTAGTACATCAGCTTCACAAAGTGTTTTAAAGGAGAACTAACACCTGATAATAATATCCCCTCATTGCACACCACACCAGTCCTTAAAGTGTTAATATTACAGTGGGCAGTAAGTAAAGTTTGAGATCCTGTGGTCTTGTTACCAACAGACATGTCTGACTCCATGCAGATGACATACTGAGCAGAATGGAGAAGTTATCTCTTGGACAAAGGCACTAGGGCAAAATTAATATGGGCCATTGTACACCATATGAGGGGTTATTATTAAGAACTATTCCTTCTACTTTAACCCTTTGAGTGCCAGATGAGTATGGAATGCATTGCTTTGCACTCAAAGGTTAAGAATTATTTATACAAGGGCAGTTTGTTAATTTGTCAATGTAGCATTATTGCAAATTAGAGAAGAGTTCTGGCTTGAACAAAAAGAAGAAGCAGGGCTATGCCATGTCCCCCAGGCACTACTGCAACACTGCAATAGGGTCAGATAATGCACTTTAGACCACTGAAGAAGAGGAGGGAGGTGCTGCACTGCTTAACAACAGATTAATTATTTATGGGACAGAGAGATATGCAACACATTGTACACGCATCTGGTCCTTAACCCTTTGCGTGCAAGAGTGGTATGCAAAGCAATGCATTGCATACCACTCTGGCACTCAAAGGGTTAAAGGATTAACATTCTGATTAAATTAGAATGTGTCTTTGCTCCCTGTGGTAGAGTTGCTATGCCATTCTCCTCTTAATGGAATGTTGGCAGAGATGGTGCCACAGTACCATTATGATGTCATAATACCTTTACAATGTAGCCAACAGTTTATAAACTCAGTTTCTGGAATCTGTACCATTATCTTAGCAACAGCTGAGCTGAAGATATACGTAGAGAAAGGATGTGGATTCTTTTTTTCTCAGTGCTCATATATACTGTCTTTTCAGTCCCCATAGACAACAGTCCTGGGGATATGTGGAGTGAAGAACAGGAAACACTGGAACGAGCAGCCGAGGAAAACAATTTTTGGAATAAAGCCACTGATGGCCATTCTTCCTTTGGAAAAGCCCTTGCTATTGGGATCAGCATCGTTTTTGCAGTGATTAGTGCACTGATTGCAAAATACTTTTACACTTACTATAAGGACAAAAAAGAGCTTCAAGAGGTTGAGGCAGAAGTATCTGAGTATAAAGCAAAGGTCAAAGCCCAGGAAGAACAACCACCTTCTGAGCTTGAAGAGGATGAGGCACAAACAAGTGAATCTGAAGGACAGGGTGAAGCCCAGGAAGAACAACCACCTTCAGAGCTTGAAGAGGATGAGGCACAAACAAGTGATGATGAAGGACAAGTAGAAGCCCTTGAAGAAGATGACATAGAGACAAATGAAACTGAAGGTCAGGCAGAAGCCCAAGAAATACATATAACTATTCCAGAACAACTACCTTCGGAAGATAATTTTCGAGGAATTATTTTGAAAAAACTGCTATGGTTCGACTTCAAAGGAGTCATGCAGTGCCTTTTGTGCACTATAGTGAAGAACGCCATCATTTTTCTGAGTTACTTCATGTGCATATGTTTCTGTATTGGGCTAAAAAGGACAGTAGGAATAGAGGAGGAAGAGCAGGAAGAGGAGGATGAATAGTAAACATCCAGTGCCAACAAGGAAAAAACACAGCAGGAATCTGGTAAGAAAGAGAAAATCATGTTGCCATGGAATTGAAGAGGAAACTACATTGTTATATTATATTATAAGGATACTCCGCTATTTACAGTATATTCAGGTTTTAATTTATCACACATGGTTTAAGGACCTTGTGTTGAGTTAGATATTATTTAGCCAATGTTTGCTTGAAATACTGCCTTATTATTGGTGTATGGTACAGAAGGGAGAGCGAGCATTTTCTTCCACCCTTCCCTTTTTTATATATTCCTTGTATATATATATATCTATATATACATATATATATATATATAAATATATATATATAGATATAGATACAAATGATGCACTCTCAACACATGGTGTTATAGCCTGGGTGCCAGATAATCCATGTAATATTCTTCTTAAATCAGCACTCTCGTGACTGCTCAAATGGTGAAATGAGTTACTTTAATTTAGATCAACGTTTCGATCCCCACATCAGGATCTTTATCAAGACCAAGTCTTGATAAAGATCCCGATGTGGGGATCGAAACATTGATCTAAGTTAAAATAACTCATTTCACCATTTTGAGCAGTCCTGAGAGTGCTGAGTTCAAGAAGAATATATATATATATATATATATATATATATATATATATATATATATATATAAATATGTATTATTTCAAAAGAAAGAAAGCTCTCACAGGACTTAAGGTGAAGTTTGCGTTGGTTTATTCCCTCATGATGTAATAAACCACCGCAAACTTCACCTTAATTAAGTCCTGTGAGTGCTTTCTTTCTTTGGAAATATTATTGTCTATGTTTTACGGGAATGATACCCTGGCAGTTATTTGGTTTTTGAGGAATTAACCATTATGTTTTGTTGGCATAAAAGAAATTTCCACAGAGTGGTATAACCTTTTCGGAACAAGGCATCTATAAGGGATAATTAATTGAAAAGCAATAGTTTTGACTGACTCTTTTCAATATCTCCTGGGGCCATTCGGTAAAATAATGATTTGCAGGTTGGTTAAACATGACATAACCCTTTGAGTGTCAGTGAGGCGACCAATGCATTTTATACCTCTCTGGCACTCAAAGGGTTAATGTAGATGTTAAAATACATTTAAGTAAATATGTCTTTTACCAATAATATTGATTGTAGTGAGATATGGTGATGGGGAGAAGAGTTTAACCCCTTGGATGTTCTAGAGCAGAGGTTCTCAACCCAAGCCCTCAGTGGCCACTAACAGGCCCGGACTTTCCCTGCTACAGCACAGGTGTGTTGATCAGAGGCGCATTCACATTGATTAATTCACCTGTGCTCTATCCTCACATCCTGGCCTGTTAGTGGCCACTGAGGGCATGGGCTGAGAACCACTGTTCTAGACATTACAAACAAAGTGATTTATATCTCTCTAGCAACCAAGGGATTACCGGTGCTTTAAAGATAAAGGGTAGTAAGACCCCTGAATAATAACCAACCATGTTGGTCACCATGGACAGAAAACTCTAATGGCCTCTGTGAATTTTGGCGTTGCATTATTGTCCTAGAGATAACATCTTCATTGCTTCCTGGATATCAGATCCATGGAGGCAGACATGTCAGCTGCTGGTATTTTCCATGTGAAGCAGGTAGTGCATTAGCCTTTTTAACCCTTTATGGCCCAGAAGGGTGTGCAATGCATTGTGAAACAATAAAGATAATAACACAGATTGCCCTGCAGTACTAGCACTCTGCTCACTAGTTTAGAATAAACCCAGGCCACATCTTTGTATTATGGACAGGATCGTAAGAAAATTTACCTAAATACCTGTATATAGGTGTGCAACAAGTATTAAAATATAACCTTTATTATATCATTTAAAAATACTCTCAAAATTTAAACATTGAAAAACAGAAAATTGTCAAAGGATGGATGATGTGCTGCCAGGGCATATTCCGGCTTGCCTTAATTGTCTGTGAAAGATATGGTTTACATATAACTTGTAAACACAAAATATTGTAAGTATATTGCGAGAACTGAAGGGGCGCTCGTTGATTCAATAGTTATTCGAGACCGACAGCTGTCTATTCCAGCTAATCACAATAAGCATGAAGACTCGCAGCTTTCATGCGATTCTTCTAGTTTCAAGATATCAGTTGGCTGTAACAAATTTCTCTGATGAAACTAATTGTAACTCATATACTATTGGATAGCCATTTTTTAATTTCCAGGACATGATCTGGCTTACCAAGTGGATTACCTAAACATCTCAGAGCCAAATGACCGGTTATACACATGCTCCGAGCTCACCTGTGTTCAATGACTATATAGAATCACTACTTAGAAAGCGGGAACATAATCCGGCTGACCAATAAGTCTATCTAGCTATCTCTCAAAAAAGCTTATACCTAATGATACCGGGACATAATCCGGCTTGCCACCTAACTTGCTATATACATACACAAGAATCTTCTACAATATATAACTAAACTAGCTGTCAGTCTAGGATACCGGGGCATTATCCGGCTTGCCAAAGGATCTCTCTAACTGATTCACAGAAAAACTTCTCTCTGAGAAGTGAGTCCAGACTCACTGCTAAAGTTGTTAGTCTGGCAGCTGCTGGCAGCAAGCGCTTCAGCTTCTCTCTCTGTGCCTCTTCATTGCGCATGCTACGCAACCAATTGGTCTGCGCAGCATGCACATTGATGTCATCACGGTCCGCAGGGGCTCGTGATGTGGTGGGGAGACTGTGGGTCAGGAGTGGAGCCAAGGAGGATAGTGTGCCTGGGTGTGAATGTGTTTGCTAGTGCATGCATGTGTGTTCTAGCGTATGCATGTGTGTGCCAGAGTATGAATGTATGTGAATGAGTGTACTAGTGTGTGAATATGTGTACTATGTGTGCCAGTGTGTGAATGTGTGTTAGTGTGTACCAGTGTGTGATTCTGTATTAGTGTATGCATGTATGTGCCAGTATGTATGTGTGTGCTAGTGTATACACGTGTATCTACTAGTGTGTGAATATGTGTACCAGTGTGTGAATTTGTGCAATAGTGTATGTAGTAGGAGGTGGGGCTTATGCTGTCATAAGGAGGGGATTATGATGTAATAGGGTGGTGCTTGTGATGGCATGGGGAGGGGCCAATGATGTCATTGGGCAGGGGGCCCAGAGCTCTTTTTGGACCAGGGGCCCTAGTTCCTGTCAGCCCGCCCATGGGGGAGGTGATTATTAGAAGGGGTTACTATTCCTTTAAATGCATGTAATGAATTACACAATTTACCAGCCCATACAGTAAAGAACCCCTTCCTTTGCTTAGCTTGAAATCTCATTTTATTTTATTTTAAGATGTGTCTTACAGTTTAAAGGCAAAGTAATATTTCTAATAAAGTGTTTTGGTGGGCAGCCCGAATCTAGGCCAGATGATGTCATCTGCACCCGTGCACTAACCTCATGTGAAGAGGTGTGGCCTGAGCGGGCTACTTAAATCTTAACACTCTGAGGCTCCAATTGGCTCATCCTGCTGCTGGGGAAGAAGAAGGGCAATGATAGGGTGGGGGAAAAATGAAAGCATAACTAGATAGAAAAATGAGAGATGAGTTGGAGATATGAAAGAACAGTGCCATTTAAAAGTTCCTTAACCCCTTGAGGACTACGGGGTGTTGATCTCCCTCATGTGATATAGCCTTCAGTGGTTTGAAAGGATCCAAATGCCTTGCAATGGGTAGCAACAGGTGGTGAGTCTGTACTGACAGCTAACTTGTGTAATATCCTACAGTGTCAGTTGTCCCCCATGCGACACACCTCACATAACCACCTGTGATTTATTCACTGTCTCACAACTGTTTACTTCTCTTTCCCTACAGACTTCTAAATGTCACCAGTCTGCAGAGGACCCTGTGGCTCATGGATGCAGAAGAGATGTTTTCTACTCCAAGTACCATTAAAACCTACACTATGTTCATGAACATGTCATGTTTTGTCATGCTTAACAGGTCTATGCATTGTGCTTAACCCTTTCAATGCCAAGGGGAAACACAAGCAGTGTTGGGATGTTTGAGATAAAGTTCGGGGGAACACAGACTCAGTGATCGTTACATGATTGATTTGTGGTAGTGTGTTTGCATGTGTCCCAGATGTCAGATGGCATGCATATTGCCATCCAGTCCTACAGTGTCCCAATGTAAGAAATCTGAACCTGCATGTACCCATATGTAGGTAACAATCTGTGGTTGTGTCAGTTCTTGTTGATCCACAGCTTACATGAGACCCATCTGTGTCCTCCATGGTGATGAGTCACAGGTAATATGAAGGTCAGCAACAGCAACACACATCATGAACCCCAATGGACTGTGGAGTGATAGAGTGGTGTCCATTGTATTGCTTTGCAATGCATTAGATACCCCTCTGGTAATAACAGTGTGCAACCACAGTAAAAAACACAGACACCATTTTACCAAGGAGGGCATGTTTATGTTTTCACCCCATCAGTTCCTTCTCTTTTTGCCAGGGGGTGGGCATATGGGGCTGAGGGGTCAGGTCTTCCAGACCGCCTTGTGCTCATACCATGGGCTGGGGTTTGGGCTGGTTGTGGTGGAGGATGAGGGGGTGGAGGATGACTGCTGAACTATCAGGAGTTGTGCCTGGATCCAGTTGTGGTTTCTCTGCTCCGTGAACACCTGGCCCAAGCCATCACTCCCCTGAACTGCCTTATTTCCTGTGTCAGTGTTGACAGTTGGCCTTCAATTTGTAGCTGATGTCTTCTGACCTCCCATCCTCTGTCACTGTAGCCTAAAATATGTCCTTTTCAGGGCAAGATCCCCCTCACATGGTGCAGTTGTGGAGGGGGCAGCTGATGATTCCTCATCAGATGAATGTCTAGCCTCCACAGCAGGCTTAATTGGTGGGATCTATCTGGACAGCATGCTTCATTAGTGGTTGAGTGGGGTCTGTCTGGACAGCAGGCTCCATTGGTGGGTGAGTGGGATCTGTCTGGACAGCAGGAAACATTGGTGGTTGAGTGGGATCTGTCTGGACAGCAGGAAACACTGGTGGCTCTGGGTGTACAGGGAGAATTCTCCACCCCCCACATCGATTACCTCCCCTGGTGATGATTCAGCCTGTGTTTGCGGACTATATAGGGCTAATGGCTGCTGGTGCTTACCAACAAGCCCAAAATGTGTGTAGTCAAGTGGCCAGGATTCGCTCCCCAGCCGCTGACTTCCATGTGGCTGACTCCAGGGCGGTTGGGCCTGGAACAAACTGTATGGTGGTGGCGTCATCCAACTTGGTCCTGAAGGACCCATCTGTGGGCTGTATGAGGTGTAAGGCTGTGGGGGCCTGTTATCCAGCTATGTTGTGGGGGAGGTGGTGAGGGGGCCAGGGGTGGACGTGGGGCATCACCCACCTCTCAGGTGTCAGAAGCCACTGCTGCTGATTTGCTGTCACCTGGCTGTAGGGTGAAATAACAGGCTGTGGCCATTCAGGGGGCATAAGAGTCGTTCCCTAATCAGAGTCCTGTGTTTCACCTGTTGGCTCCTCGGCAGGATTGTGACCCTTTAATTCTGATGCTGCAATTGAAGGATGATAGATGTGAATAGGTTGCAACCACAATGAAAACACTGTATACTGTGACGTGTACTCCCAATACTGTGCATGCAATTTGCCAGGTTGAGATCATTACAGATGTGCATTCTGTGGGTGCCTCACTGTATTCACTCAGCATTGTGATCCTTTGCTACATTTGAAAAACAACTGGATGCTGTTTGGCCTTTAGCACAACTACCTGTGGCACTACATCAATCACCGGAAACTGTGAAGCCTGACACATGTCAGTGACTACGTGATAGGTATGACTTACGTCTGGCAATGGCATGTATGAGCTACAAGGCGAAGAAGGGGCTAACAGCATGCTTGAACCCTTTGAGTACCAGAGGGGAACACAACACATGGCAAGGTTATGCATTGGATACCTCTCTGGCACTCACAGGGATGAACTGGGCTCTGATGTATAGTATGCAACACATATGTTGAACTACTGCTTTGACAACAGGGTATTGGTTGGGCGACAGGGAAAAAGTGTTTGTTGTTTACCGGTAGCCTGTGGAGTCCTGTTCTGTCCTGTGTCACAGCCACCAGGGATGCCCTCTACTGCTGTCATGGACAAACTGACACGGAGCAGCTCCTCCCAGCTGTTGAAAGTGATGGATGATGGAGGGCCACCACCAGTTCCTCTTGCAGAGGATTGCCAGATACCCCAGTTTCTTCTTTACTCTTCTCTTGCAGTCCGTTCACCTCTTCTTGATACCCTTCACCGTTCGCCTGTACTTTGAGACTACAGTCACCATAACAGGCACTTCACACCATGCCTGCCTCCTACAGGCACCAATGCCCCTGCACTTCTCTGTGCTGAACAGAATGTTCTCCTGGTCCAGGATCCCATGCACTAAGGCCATATTCTCTTCAAATGTGAACAGGGGCTCTCTGAACCTTTCACCTCCAGTGGAGACTCAAATATTTGTGATGTTGAAGCCACAACCTGCGCTGGCCTGGCTGTGTGTGTGTGTGTGTCCCTCCCCAACACCCACATCCCATACCACTGCCATCTCTCTCCCTGACTGACGTGCCTGTTGCTTGGCACGTACCTCTCCTCCCACCTGCTCTCCCTCTCCTTCCCTGCCTGGGGATGCCCTGAATACTTTCTTCCTCTCCATCTCCTCTCCCCATCCCACCAGGATCCACTCCTCTCCCTGCCATCTCTCCTCTCCACCGCCCTCACATCCACTGAAATACAATCACTCGCACAGGCACTCACTCAAGCACTCAATCACAATAACCCTCTAATACTCCCTTGCACTCACTCAGTCACACTGTAGAAAAAAAAGATAAATGTGTGTAGTGTTAATAAAAATTAACGTGTGTTTGTGATTGTGTGTGAATGTAATGTGTGCGATATTTTCAAAGGTGTAATGAGTGTTTTTTTAATGTGCAATCTGCTCCTCTACCCACTCTGACTCTGCCCTCTCTCCAGTGACTGCTTCTCTCATTATAACGCTATCCTCCACTCCTGGGGCCCTGTGCTCTAGCTCAAAGAATCGCGAAACACAGGCAAAGTTTGGAATTTTTTTGGTGGGTTTTATATATTTTGGGACTAATATTGATACTTATCTGGCTTGGGATTGGCTGGGGCTTGGATTTGGCCTTTTCAACACTTAATGTGACCTTACTGTCATTAAATGTTCATCAATTTCCTTTCACATTGCGGTTTTCCGCGTTGTTTAATGCGGAAGTTTAATACTTATTGTATTTAAAACAGACAACGCCAGTTTTGACATTAGGGCGTTCTGTGAGGCCTATGCCGGTTGTTCTATTTCTTGGTTCTGCCTAGAATACCGGCAAAACACATGTTGGTATATCACTCGATGCTTGTTTTTACTATTCCATCAGTTTTACTGGTGGTAATAGTATCAAAGCCCTAGAGTCTGATTTGGATATTCTGACTGACAATGAAGCAGAGTAGGTCAGCCATAGAATATAGACACACAAATAGGGGGGTGGAGCGACCTCCAAGTGAGATGGCTGCTTAGATGCTTAGCTCTGTCGACTGTGATCCTGCAATACTTAAAATGTAAAAAAAAATATGTTGTAGGGTTTATCCCCCTGAGTAAAACAAGAGTACTCCCATTGCTGAAAGGTGTTTTATTCAAAAGTTATTAATTTTCAAAGTTGAATTTTTTAGGTGCAATATCACAGTGGCCTGAAATTGTACAGTGGCGCTGTTGCTACACCATCCTATGGAGATTTATGGTCCCGGGACCAGAGCTGTACATAGGATCATGTAGCAACAGCGCCACGGTACAATTTCAGGCCACTGTGATATTGCACCTAAAAAATTCAACTTTGAAAATTAATAACTTTTGAATGAAACGCCTTTCAGCAGTGGGTGTACTCTTGTTTTACTCAGGGGGATAAACCCTACAACATATTTTTTTTTACATTTTAAGTATTACTATCCCTTTAAGTCCTTGGATGTTCTAGAGCAGAGATTCTCAACCTGAGCTCTCAGTGGCCACTAACAGGCCAGGACTTAGGAAATTCCCTGCTACAGCACAGGTGTGTTGATCAGAGGAGCATTCACATTGATTAATTCGAGAACAGAAACAGAAGACAGTGCACCAGTGGTCTAAGTGTAGTATGTTGGTGAGTGAATAAATAAAAATTAAATATATACAAAAGCTAAGATAAAAAAACAATGTATAAATAAAATAAATAAATATTTATTATAATGTGTAAAAAACAAAGAAATGGGTGCACCAAAAAATGGTTACATGAAGTAATATAAAATCAATATAAGGTCATACAGCTCAATTATAGAGGAATAGAGTGCATGTCCATAGAGGCTCTATATGGTATATTGCAGACTGAGACTATATGAGGGTAATGTTTATAACTGAAACAAGCAACTTCTTATTCGATCCTCATACATAGAGTATAACACCCCATCAGTAAAATAGTCTGCTCACCAGATTCCCCGTAGGTACAGGCACATCAAACAACCGAAGATCTCTGCACTGAACTCCGCTCTTGGTTCCAGGTACCCGTTCCTCTCCAGTATCCACTAGTGAAGCTCGAGTCCTTTACTGTGCGGCTGTATTGTTCTTGATCAATTACAAGTTTTTGCTTCTCTTGGGATTTCCTCTCATAAAGAGACTGTGTACTCTTAGTAGATAAATCCTATAATTTGTTCAACGCGTTACTATCGGAGTCTTAATATGGAATCACAAAGATAAATTTAATAAAAAATGTGGTGAATTGGAGGTAAGAAAGATCAATGTTAGGTATTTATCTGCTGTGCGATGTGAGGGAGAACCGGAATTTCCCCGATCCCTCTGAACACAAGCACCGTCAGACGTACAGCTAGACTAATGTATGACAATGGTAAAATAGTAGTCACAAATACTGTAAATTGTATACTGTGCAATGTGTGGAAGAGCTGGAATTGAGCCGGTCCCTCCACCGTCAGCGCTACAGAGAAATATTTGTGACATTTGTGAATAATTGGTCGCATATCACATATAGTAAAAGTTAATGGGAGCGTAACTCTCCCATACAACGTTATAGAGAGTCACATAAGACGCCAACACACAATATACCAGTGTAACGGAAGCTGGGAAGGGACCGCGTCGCCTTCTGCCGTAGTTCCTGGGTCTCTCCTTCTCAACGCCAGATAAGCGCCGTCGGATGCACCAGTTGAAGTATGAACAGTCACTGGAAACAGCCGCAGGATTGCTGGAAGCAGGGAAGCAGGGAAGAGTCCACGTCGCCGCCTGACAGTCCACGAAGTTAGGTCGCAGGAAACTGGCAGCAGGTGGTCGGCGATTCAGGATACTTGCCGCAGATGGGTATCAGAGTGGATACTTTAGACCATAAGCAATACAAGACTCCAGGACTCCTTGTTCACTCCAAAACAGAACTCTCTTTATTGTCACAAACCACAGATATTTATATACAGTACAGTACATTGGATCACATGGGGAAACCTGATACAGTAGGTAACATGATTAAATCATAACACATCAGACAAAAGCCAGCAACAGCTGGCCTTAACAGATACAATGACTCAGACAGGGTTTCATTTCAGATACACAGGGGTTTGATTGAACAAAGACTTGAACTAATTACCACATGGCAGGGGGTCAACATAGTGAATGGCTGGAGTTGCTATAATCCACATCTTAGGGACAGTGGCCCAAGGTTGGAGCCTTTGATTGACTATTTTGAATGCCCTGCCCCAACTTTGATCAATCATTGGTCTGCCTACCATTTCCCATTTTAAACTAAGGAAGATATTTGCATACCTGGTAGCTGGTGATTGCACAAACCTTCAAACTGGACAAGTACAATTAAACACATACAATATTTGAAAATACATAAAACCAAACTTAATACACAAACCAATGTTCATAACTATAAGTCTTTGTTCCTGGCAATAGCTGGCCAGTTCGTATGCCAGAGCCCACAGCTACATCCAAGCAGGGCAACAAGGTCCATAGTTTTTAAGTAAATAGTTTGTGGTCCAGACAAGGGCTCAGTAATGGGTAGGATCCGTTACATTTCTCCCCCTTTTTTGTACCAAGCCAGCGGTTGCAGTAGTAAGTGCTGGCTTGGGACTCTAGAAGAGCATTACTGCTGTGAGCCGCTTGTCTGGACAGTTCATCAGTCCGTACGCCTTGGTCCTAGGCCAGAAACACTTGTGGAGCCCCTTGTCCTGGGCCAGGGAAAAAATAAGCAAGCCCCTTGTCCTGGGCCAGGAGAAAATGTGAGCCCCTTGTCCGGGCCTAGAAATAGTAAGCAAGCCCCTTGTCCTGGGCCAGGGGTACAACTTTGGTCCTGGCGAGCACCAAATTGGGCAGCTTCTCCCAGCAATGTGAAACTGTGGGCGAGCGTCTAAGGCTTAGTAGCGGTACCTATAACTATTCAATAAATATATGAATTTCTAAAAGAATGATTCCTTAATATTGATACCAAACCGCATCAACATACTATATAGATGCATGGTGATTACATTATAATGTGCAAAATATATACAGCAGATTTGACACAAAAGAGGAGGGAAGGGTTGTAATATCAACCAAAAACGTGCACATAATAGAGCTCTATAAAATTAATGTGATGTTGAACTATGCCCTATGATTCCATATCCCAATATAACCAAGGAATCACTTTGATTAGTCAAATAGGGGGTTGTACCTGGACCAGGTACATTACATTACTGAGGGATCCAGGGGAGAAAAGGGGCATTGATGCCACACACCAAAATATCATAATAGGTTAGACGGTCCCCGTTAGTGGAATTGAGTGATATCCTACAGTGTATGGTACTATTTGGAATCTTCATCTCTGTCTGATCTGTTTCTCATCCATCAACATCTCATTATACCATTATTACTAATACTTCTCATCATCCATCAGTCATTTTCCATCCGTCTAAGAATTAACCTTCATCACTACCCAGAGATTTGTGCATGGTGAACTGTATCTACATATTGATGCTGGTAGATTTATTACTGTTTAGGCTTTATAGACCTATGGATCACAACTAACCATTTTACATTTTGGGTTAATGTGATCCATCTATCTTATTGTGTGTACATCTATCATTGTTCATTTTTCTATCTCTGGTTTGTACTTGTCACATTACCTCTATCTCTGATACATTGGTGAGCGCTCTATCTTATTGTATATATACACATTGATTAACTCACCTGTGCACTAACCAGGAAATCCTCACATCTTGGCCTGTTAGTGGACAGAAAACTCTAATGGCCTCTATGAATTTGATAACATCTTCAGTCCTTCCTGGATGTTAGGTCCATGGAGGCACATGACACCTGCTGGAAGCAGGTAGAGCATGAGCCTCCTTAACCCTTTATGGCCCAGAGGGGTGTGCAATGCATTGTGAAACAATGTACTGTACATCCTTCTAGTCCTTAAAGGGTTAAGAATACTATGTGCAATAGGCAGGAGTATGGGTCCTGTGGTCCTGCTACCAACTGTCATGTCCGTCTCCAGGGACATTAATCCAGGGATGATTGAACATGTTATCAGTTGAACAAAATCACAAGGGAAAAATTCATAGGGGGCATTAAGATATTCTTTTTTCTTTTTTGTCCATAATCAGTTAAGTGCGGAGGTGATTATTAGAAGGCATTACTATTCCTTTAAATGCATGTAATGAGTTACACAATTTACCAGCCCATAGAGCTTAGCTTGAAATCTCCTGTCATCTTATTATAAGATGTCTTACAGTTTAACTCCTTAAGGACCAGATGACGTGCTATGACCGCCACGGTCCTTATACCCTTAAGGACCGGTGACGGTCATAGCACGTCACATACTTTTTACTTACAGCGCTCTACCGGGAGAGCTGTAAGTAAAAACAGGGCCTAAAAATGGCGTGCAGGTACGCGTAACAGGTCACATGTACCGGCGCCTTGGCAAGGATCAAAGTGGTCCTTAAGGGAAGGTAACGTCCCTGGACCGCTGGTCCTTAAAGGGATAGTATTGTTTCATAATAAAAGCAGCTCTAATTAATCATCTTAGTATTTGGACTTTGGAGAGTGTTATTTCAATTCTGTCAGAGTTGTAGTTCAAGAGTAATTCAGTGACAAAGTATCCCCCTCCCACCCCTTTTACTGATGTAACACTGTTCAGCCAGATCAGAAGGGAGGTGCCCAGGTAGACTGCAGAGAGGGACAATCTTCAATTAAGATAAGGGAAAAAACTGAAAAACTTGTCAAGGGGGGGTAGGGCTTTCATTGTTCTCATAGGAAGAAGATTGTCCCCTTTTGTTATCTGTCTGGTCTTACAACCAGATTCGCCATCTGAG
The DNA here is from genome assembly GCA_037306005.1 of Rhinophrynus dorsalis. Lineage (NCBI taxonomy): Eukaryota > Metazoa > Chordata > Amphibia > Anura > Rhinophrynidae > Rhinophrynus > Rhinophrynus dorsalis. The sequence continues at coordinate 171,075,079 of CM074721.1, read as the reverse complement.
AAGAGATGGCTTACACTAGGTAAAAGGGGAGGGAGGGGAAACTTTGCTTGTGAATATCTCTTAAACCATAAATGTTTGAGAGATAAGACTTATATCGTTCTTCATGTTTTTTTAATGCCTACAAAATAAAATGAAGATAAAACAAAGTATTACTATCCCTTTAAGGGGTTAAATCAAATCAGTGTTTGTTTATCACCTGTAGTGCAACTGGTTTGCTCCATAATTGTTCCCGTTCTCCCTAGTACATCAGCTTCACAAAGTGTTTTAAAGGAGAACTAACACCTGATAATAATATCCCCTCATGATCAGACAATCCTAATGAACCCTATAATTTATCTTTTGTGCTATGGATCACATCTTCAATTAACCTTAAAAGTCATGTCCACAGAGGTAGCAATGGCATTTTCTGCTAGTTTTCTCCAAATGAAGCAGACAAGAACATAAATGTGTACCTGAAAAATAATGCATTGCACACCACACTAGTCCTTAAAGTGTTAATATTACAGTGGGCAGTAAGTAAAGTTTGAGATCCTGTGGTCTTGTTACCAACAGACATGTCTGACTCCATGCAGATGACATACTGAGCAGAATGGAGAAGTTATCTCTTGGACAAAGGCACTAGGGCAAAATTAATATGGGCCATTGTACACATATGAGGGGTTATTATTAAGAACTATTCCTTCTACTTTAACCCTTTGAGTGCCAGATGGGTACGGAATGCATTGCTTTGCACTCAAAGGTTAAGAATTATTTATACAAGGGCAGTTTGTTAATTTGTCAATGTAGCATTATTGCAAATTAGAGAAGAGTTCTGGCTTGAACAAAAAGAAGAAGCAGGGCTATGCCATGTCCCTCAGGCACTATTGCAACACTGCAATAGGGTCAGATAATGCACTTTAGACCACTGAAGAAGAGGAGGGAGGTGCTGCACTGCTTAACAACAGATTAATTATTTATGGGACAGAGAGATATGCAACACATTGTACACACATCTGGTCCTTAACCCTTTGCGTGCCAGAGTGGTATGCAAAGCAATGCATTGCATACCACTCTGGCACTCAAAGGGTTAAAGGATTAACATTCTGATTAAATTAGAATGTGTCTTTGCTCCCTGTGGTAGAGTTGCTATGCCATTCTCCTCTTAATGGAATGTTGGCAGAGATGGTGCCACAGTACCATTATGATGTCATAATACCTTTACAATGTAGCCAACAGTTTATAAACTCAGTTTCTGGAATCTGTACCATTATCTTAGCAACAGCTGAGCTGAAGATATACGTAGAGAAAGGATGTGGATTCTTTTTTTCTCAGTGCTCATATATACTGTCTTTTCAGTCCCCATAGACAACAGTCCTGGGGATATGTGGAGTGAAGAACAGGAAACACTGGAACGAGCAGCCGAGGAAAACAATTTTTGGAATAAAGCCACTGATGGCCATTCTTCCTTTGGAAAAGCCCTTGCTATTGGGATCAGCATCGTTTTTGCAGTGATTAGTGCACTGATTGCAAAATACTTTTACACTTACTATAAGGACAAAAAAGAGCTTCAAGAGGTTGAGGCAGAAGTATCTGAGTATAAAGCAAAGGTCAAAGCCCAGGAAGAACAACCACCTTCTGAGCTTGAAGAGGATGAGGCACAAACAAGTGAATCTGAAGGACAGGGTGAAGCCCAGGAAGAACAACCACCTTCAGAGCTTGAAGAGGATGAGGCACAAACAAGTGATGATGAAGGACAAGTAGAAGCCCTTGAAGAAGATGACATAGAGACAAATGAAACTGAAGGTCAGGCAGAAGCCCAAGAAATACATATAACTATTCCAGAACAACTACCTTCGGAAGATAATTTTCGAGGAATTATTTTGAAAAAACTGCTATGGTTCGACTTCAAAGGAGTCATGCAGTGCCTTTTGTGCACTATAGTGAAGAACGCCATCATTTTTCTGAGTTACTTCATGTGCATATGTTTCTGTATTGGGCTAAAAAGGACAGTAGGAATAGAGGAGGAAGAGCAGGAAGAGGAGGATGAATAGTAAACCTCCAATGCCAACAGGGAAAAAACACAGCAGGAATCTGGTAAGAAAGAGAAAATCATGTTGCCATGGAATTGAAGAGGAAACTACATTGTTATATTATATTATAAGGATACTCCGCTATTTACAGTATATTCAGGTTTTAATTTATCACACATGGTTTAAGGACCTTGTGTTGAGTTAGATATTATTTAGCCAATGTTTGCTTGAAATACTGCCTTATTATTGGTGTATGGTACAGAAGGGAGAGCGAGCATTTTCTTCCACCCTTCCCTTTTTTATATATTCCTTGTATATATATATACATATATATATATATATATATATAAATATATAGATATAGATACAAATGATGCACTCTCAACACATGGTGTTATAGCCTGGGTGCCAGATAATCCATGTAATATTCTTCTTAAATCAGCACTCTCATGACTGCTCAAATGGTGAAATGAGTTACTTTAATTTAGATCAACGTTTCGATCCCCACGTCGGGATCTTTATCAAGACCAAGTCTTGATAAAGATCCCGATGTGGGGATCGAAACATTGATCTAAGTTAAAATAACTCATTTCACCATTTTGAGCACTCCTGAGAGTGCTGAGTTCAAGAAGAATATATATATATATATATATATATATATATATATATATATATATATGTATTATTTAAAAAGAAAGAAAGCTCTCACAGGACTTAAGGTGAAGTTTGCGTTGGTTTATTCCCTCATGATGTAATAAACCACCGCAAACTTCACCTTAATTAAGTCCTGTGAGTGCTTTCTTTCTTTGGAAATATTATTGTCTATGTTTTACGGGAATGACACCCAGGCAGTTATTTGGTTTTTTGAGGAATTAACCATTATGTTTTGTTGGCATAAAAGAAATTTCCACAGAGTGGTATAACCTTTTCGGAACAAGGCATCTATAAGGGATAATTAATTGAAAAGCAATAGTTTTGACTGACTCTTTTCAATATCTCCTGGGGCCATTCGGTAAAATAATGATTTGCAGGTTGGTTAAACATGACATAACCCTTTGAGTGCCAGTGAGGCGACCAATGCATTTTATACCTCTCTGGCACTCAAAGGGTTAATGTAGATGTTAAAATACATTTAAGTAAATATGTCTTTTACCAATAATATTGATTGTAGTGAGATATGGTGATGGGGAGAAGAGTTTAACCCCTTGGATGTTCTAGAGCAGAAGTTTTCAGCCCAAGCCCTCAGTGGCCACTAACAGGCCAGAACTTAGGAATTTCCCTGCTACAGCACAGGTGTGTTGATCAGAGGCGCATTCACATTGATTAATTCACCTGTGCTCTAGCCTCACATCCTGGCTTGTTAGTGGCCACTGAGGGCATGGGCTGAGAACCACTGTTCTAGACATTACAAACAAAGTGATTTATATCTCTCTAGCAACCAAGGGATTACCGGTACTTTAAAGATAAACGGTAGTAAGACCCCCTAATAATAACCAACCATGTTGCTCACCATGGACAGAAAACTCTAATGGCCTCTATGAATTTTGGTGTTGCATTATTGTCCTAGAGATAACATCTTCATTGCTTCCTGGATATCAGATCCATGGAGGCAGACATGTCAGCTGCTGGTATTTTCCATGTGAAGCAGGTAGTGTATGAGCCTTTTTAACCCTTTATAGCCCAGAAGGGTGTGCAATGCACTGTAAAACAATAAAGATAGTAACACAGATTGCCCTGCAGTACTAGCACTCTGCTCACTAGTTTAGAATGAACCCAGGCCACATCTTTGTATTATGGACAGGATCGTAAGAAAATTTACCTAAATACCTGTATATAGGTGTGCAACAAGTATTAAAATATAACCTTTATTATATCATTTAAAAAATACTCTCAAAATTTAAACATTGAAAAACAGAAAATTGTCAAAGGATGGATGATGTGCTGCCGGGGCATATTCCGGCTTGCCTTAATTGTCTGTGAAAGATATGGTTTACATATAACTTGTAAACACAAAATATTTTAAGTATATTGCGAGAACTGAAGGGGCTCTCGTTGATTCAATAGTTATTCGAGACCGACAGCTGTCTATTCCAGCAGAGCCTAATTAATCATCATAGTATTTGGACCTTGGAGAGTGTTATTTCAATTCTGTCAGAGTAATTCATGACAAAGTATTCCCCTCTAGCCCCTTTTATTGATGTAACACTGCTCAGCCAGAGCAGAAGAGAGGTGCCCAGGTAGATTGCAGAGAGGGACAATCTTCAATGAAGATAAGGGAAAAACTTGAAAAACTTGTCAAGGGGGGCAGGGCTTTCATTGTTCTCATAGGAAGAAGATTGTCCCCTGCTGTTATCTGTCTGGTCAATGGACTGCATTCCACATCTGAGAAGAGATGGCTTACACTAGGTAAAAGGGGCAGGAGGGGGAAACTTTGCTTGTGAATATCTCTCAAACCATAAAGGTTTGAGAGATAAGACTTATATCGTTCTTCATATTTTTTTAATGCCTACAAAATAAAATAAAGATACAATGAAGTATTACTATCCCTTTAAGGCAGTATAATAAGTATAATTTATGTGGGGCCTCATGCCACATTGTCCCCAACACAGGATCCGCTTGCTGCCAGTCTGCCAGAGTCCAGACTCACTGCTGAAGTTGTTGGTCTGGCAGCTGCTGGCAGCAGGCGCTTCAGCTTCTCTCTCTGTGTCTCTTCATTGCGCATGCTATGCAACCAATTGGTCTGCGCAGCATGCGCATTGATGTCATCACGGTCCGCAGGGGCTCGTGATGTGGTGTGGGGGACTGTGGGTCAGGAGTGGAGCCAAGGAGGATAGTGTGCCTGGGTGTGAATGTGTTTGCTAGTGCATGCATGTGTGTTCTAGTGTATGCATGTGTGTGCCAGGGTATGAATGTGTGTGAATGAGTGTACTAGTGTGTGAATATGTGTACTATGTGTGCCAGTGTGTGAATGTGTGTTAGTGTGTACCAGTGTGTGATTCTGTATTAGTGTATGCATGTATGTGCCAGTATGTATGTGTGTGCTAGTGTATACACGTGTATCTACTAGTGTGTGGATATGTGTACCAGTCTGTGAATTTGTGCAATAGTGTATGTAGTGGGAGGTGGGGCTTATGCTGTCATAAGGAGGGGATTATGATGTAATAGGGTGGTGCTTGTGATGGCATGGGGAGGGGCCAATGATGTCAGTGATTATTAGAAGGGGTTACTATTCCTTTAAATGCATGTAATGAATTACACAATTTACCAGCCCATACAGTAAAGAACCCCTTCCTTTGCTTAGCTTGAAATCTCATTTTATTTTATTTTAAGATGTGTCTTACAGTTTAAAGGCAAAGTAATATTTCTAATAAAGTGTTTTGGTGGGCAGCCCGAATCTAGGCCAGATGATGTCATCTGCACCCGTGCACTAACCTCATGTGAAGAGGTGTGGCCTGAGCGGGCTACTTAAATCTTAACACTCTGAGGCTCCAATTGGCTCATCCTGCTGCTGGGGAAGAAGAAGGGCAATGATAGGGTGGGGGAAAAATGAAAGCATAACTAGATAGAAAAATGAGAGATGAGTTGGAGATATGAAAGAACAGTGCCATTTAAAAGTTCCTTAACCCCTTGAGGACTACGGGGTGTTGATCTCCCTCATGTGATATAGCCTTCAGTGGTTTGAAAGGATCCAAATGCCTTGCAATGGGTAGCAACAGGTGGTGGGTCTGTACTGACAGCTAACTTGTGTAATATCCTACAGTGTCAGTTGTCCCCCATGCGACACACCTCACATAACCACCTGTGATTTATTCACTGTCTCACAACTGTTTACTTCTCTTTCCCTACAGACTTCTAAATGTCACCAGTCTGCAGAGGACCCTGTGGCTCATGGATGCAGAGGAGATGTTTTCTACTCCAAGTACCATTAAAACCTACACTATGTTCATGAACATGTCATGTTTTGTCATGCTTAACAGGTCTATGCATTGTGCTTAACCCTTTCAATGCCAAGGGGAAACACAAGCAGTGTTGGGATGTTTGAGATAAAGTTCAGGGGAACACAGACTCAGTGATCGTTACATGATTGATTTGTGGTAGTGTGTTTGCATGTGTCCCAGATGTCAGATGGCATGCATATTGCCATCCAGTCCCTACAGTGTCCCAATGTAAGAAATCTGAACCTGCATGTACCCATATGTAGGTAACAATCTGTGGTTGTGTCAGTTCTTGTTGATCCACAGCTTACATGAGACCCATCTGTGTCCTCCATGGTGATGAGTCACAGGTAATATGAAGGTCAGCAACAGCTGAAGATTGATTGTTGACTGAAGCAACACACATCATGAACCCTAATGGACTGTGGAGTGATAGAGTGGTGTCCATTGTATTGCTTTGCAATGCATTAGATACCCCTCTGGTAATAACAGTGTGCAACCACAGTAAAAAACACAGACGCCATCTTACCAAGGAGGGCATGTTTATGTTTTCACCCCATCACTTCCTTCTCTTTTTGCCAGGGGGTGGGCATATGGGGCTGAGGGGTCAGGTCTTCCAGACCGCCTTGTGCTCATACCATGGGCTGGGGTTTGGGCTGGTTGTGGTGGAGGATGAGGGGGTGGAGGATGACTGCTGAAATATCAGGAGTTGTGCCTGGATCCAGTTGTGGTTTCTCTGCTCCGTGAACACCTGGCCCAAGCCATCACACCCGTGAACTGCCTTATTTCCTGTGTCAGTGTTGACAGTTGGCCTTCAATGTGTAGCTGATGTCTTCTGACCTCCCATCCTCTGTCACTGTAGCCTAAAACATGTCCTTTTCAGGGCAAGATCCCCCTCACATGGTGCAATTGTGGAGGGGGCAGCTGATGATTCCTCATCAGATGAATGTCTAGCCTCCACAGCAGGCTTAATTGTGGGATCTATCTGGACAGCAGGCTTCATTAGTGGTTGAGTGGGGTCTGTCTGGACAGCAGGCTCCATTGGTGGGTGAGTGGGATCTGTCTGGACAGCAGGAAACATTGGTGGTTGAGTGGGATCTGTCTGGACAGCAGGAAACATTAGTGGCTCTAGGTGTACAGGGAGAATTCTCCACCCCCCACATCGATTACCTCCCCTGGTGATGATTCAGCCTGTGTTTGTGGACTATATAGGGCTTATGGCTGCTGGTGCTCACCAACAAGCCCAAAATGTGTGTAGTCAAGTGGCCAGGATTCGCTCCCCAGCCGCTGACTTCCATGTGGCTGACTCCAGGGCGGTTGGGCCTGGAAGAAACTGTATGGTGGTGGCATCATCCAGCTTGGTCCTGAAGGACCCATCTGTGGGCTGTATGAGGTGTAAGACTGTGGGGGCCTGTTATCCAGCTATGTTGTGGGGGAGGTGGTGGGGGGGCCAGGGGTGGACGTGGGGCATCACCCACCTCTCAGGTGTCAAAAGTCACTGCTGCTGATTTGCTGTCACCTGGCTGTAGGGTGAAATAACAGGCCGTGGCCATTCAGGGGGCATAAGAGTCGTTCCCTAATCAGAGTCCTGTGTTTCACCTGTTGGCTCCTCGGCAGGATTGTGACCCTTTTATTCTGATGTTGCAATTGAAGGATGATAGATGTGAATAGGTTGCAACCACAATGAAAACACGGTATACTGTGACGTGTACTCCCAATACTGTGCATGCAATTTGCCAGGTTGAGATCATTACAGATGTGCATTCTGTGGGTGCCTCACTGTATTCACTCAACATTGTGATCCTTTGCTACATTTGAAAAACAACTGGATGCTGTTTGGCCTTTAGCACAACTACCTGTGGCACTACATCAATCACCGGAAACTGTGAAGCCTGACACATGTCAGTGACTACGTGATAGGTATGACTTACGTCTGGCAATGGCATGTATGAGCTACAAGGCGAAGAAGGGGCTAACAGCATGCTTGAACCCTTTGAGTACCAGAGAGAAACACAACACATGGCAAGGTTATGCATTGGATACCTCTCTGGCACTCACAGGGATGAACTGGGCTCTGATGTATAGTATGTTACTGTTACAGAAATACATCAATTTACATTCATATATATGTGTGTGGTGTTTCAAAACATCAGGCAGCTATGCAACACATATGTTGAACTACTGCTATGACAACAGGGTATTGGTTGGGCGACAGGGAAAAAGTGTTTGTTGCTTACCGGTAGCCTGTGGAGTCCTGTTCTGTCCTGTGTCACAGCCACCAGGGATGCCCTCTACTGCTGTCATGGACAAACTGACACGGAGCAGCTCCTCCCAGTTGTTGAAAGTGATGGATGATGGAGGGCCACCACCAGTTCCTCTTGCAGAGGATTGCCAGATACCCCAGTTTCTTCTTTACTCTCCTCTTGCAGTCCGTTCACCTCTTCTTGATACCCTTCACCGTTCGCCTGTACTTTGAGACTACAGTCACCATAACAAGCACTTCACACCATGCCTGCCTCTTACAGGCACCAATGCTCCTGCACTTCTCTGTGCTGAACAGAATGTTCTCCTGGTCCAGGATCCCATGCACTAAGGCCATATTCTCTTCAAATGTGAACAGGGGCTCTCTGAACCTTTCACCTCCAGTGGAGACTCAAATATTTGTGATGTTGAAGCCACAACCTGCGCTGGCCCTGGCTGTGTGTGTGTGTGTGTCCCTCCCCAATACCCACACCCCATACCACTGCCATCTCTCTCTCTGCCTGATGTGCCTGTTGCTTGGCAGGTACCTCTCCTCCCACCTGCTCTCCCTCTCCTTCCCTGCCTGGGGATGCCCTGAATACTTTCTTCCTCTCCATCTCCTCTCCCCATCCCACCAGGATCCACTCCTCTCCCTGCCATCTCTCCTCTCCACCGCCCTCAAATCCACTGAAACACAATCACTCGCACAGGCACTCTGTCACGGTTTATTATGACTCTCAGACACAAGTTTTAGGTAATAATCAATTTTATTGAAATAATAAATTGATAACGTAGGATGGCAATCACATACATACAGATATATACAGAATATAACAAGACAGAAGGCAGACTCTACCGGTCCTGTCAATATACCGGACAGGACAGTCTGAAGTAATAGAATGTTAGGCTCTACCGGCCTTGCCAATACCGGGTAAGGCAACCTGCAGATGGAATCGCATAACGGTTCTACCGGCCTTACCAAATTACCGGGCAAGGCAGCCTCAATACATTCATAATGTAGGCTCTACCGGCCCTGCCAATACCGGGTAAGGCAACCTCAGATGGAGTGTGGCAAAAGGTTCTACCGGCCTTACCAATACCGGGCAGGGCAGCCCAGAGATAGTAGCAGCAGTCAGATGGTAATGGCAAATTGACAGGATCGTAAGCAACCCAGTGTACACACCTTGAGACTAACAGGGTAATCATAAAGCCGCAAGGCTTTGGAGCAAACCAGCGTCCGCACGCTGGGACCAACACTGAATTGTATAGCCGATAGGCTTAGGAGCAAACCAGTGACCGCACACTGGTGTAACAAGCGAGTTTGTATAGCCGTAAGGCTTAGGAGCAAACCAGCGTCCGCACGCTGGGACCAACACAGAATTGTATAGCTGATAGGCTTTGGAGCAAACCAGTGACCGCACACTGGTGTAACAAGCGAGTTTGTATAGCCGCAAGGCTTTGGAGCAAACCAGCGTCCGCACGCTGGGACCAACACAGAATTGTATAGCTGATAGGCTTTGGAGCAAACCAGTGACCGCACACTGGTGTAACAAGCGAGTTTGTATAGCCGCAAGGCTTTGGAGCAAACCAGCGTCCGCACGCTGGGACCAACACAGAATTGTATAGCTGATAGGCTTTGGAGCAAACCAGTGACCACACACTGGTGTAACAAGCGAGTTTGTATAGCCACAAGGCTTTGGAGCAAACCAGCGTCCGCACGCTGGGACCAACACAGGATAGTACAGCCGATAGGCTTTGGAGCAAACCAGTGACCGCACACTGGTGTAATAACCGAGTTTGTCTAGCTGCAAGGCTTTGGAGCAAACCAGCGTCCGCACGCTGGGACCAACACAGGATTGTATAGCCGATAGGCTTTGGAGCAAACCAGTGACCGCACACTGGTGTAACAAGCGAGTTTGCCTAGCCGCAAGGCTTAGGAGCAAACCAGCGTCCGCACGCTGGGACCAACACAGAATTGTATAGCCGATAGGCTGTGGAGCAAACCAGTGACCGCACACTGGAGTAACAAGCAATGTCACCGACGCGACCAGGCAGGAGGTCGCCAGGATACAGGAGAGAGGCGATGCGATGACAGGAACCAGCAACGATCAGTCAGGTCAGGAAACAGCAGAGAAGAAGTTCAGCAGAAACTGCAACACCAGAGACTAGGCAGGAACCAGGACTGGAAGTACTTCAGCATGCAGGAAACACTGGAACAGTATAGATCAGGAACTCAGGAACACGTGAGATCAGGAACTCAGGAACACTGGAACAGAGGCCCAGCTATCACTGGCATAGTGATAGCAAGAAGGTCAGAAACAACACGAAAGGGCAACCAAAGGGTGCCCAATCCAGGTTTAAATAGGCAATGAAAGGCAGGCTATCTGCAGACAGCCAATAGCAGCCCCCTACTGGTGACCGACACGGAACTGCAGCAATCACGGGCACCGTGATACACTCACTCAAGCACTCAATCACAATAACCCTCTAATACTCCCTTGCACTCACTCAGTCACACTGTAGAAAAAAAAGATAAATGTGTGTAGTGTTAATAAAAATTAACGTGTGTTTGTGATTGTGTGTGAATGTAATGTGTGCGATATTTTCAAAGGTGTAATGTGTGTTTTTTTAATGTGCAATCTGCTCCTCTACCCACTCTGACTCTGCCCTCTCTCCAGTGACTGCTTCTCTCATTATAACGCTATCCTTCGCTCCTGGGGCCCTGTGCTCTAGCTCAAAGAATCGCGAAACACAGGCAAAGTTTGGAATTTTTTTGGTGGGTTTTATATATTTTGGGACTAATATTGATACTTATCTGGCTTGGGATTGGCTGGGGCTTGGATTTGGCCTTTTCAACACTTAATGTGACCTTATTGTCATTAAATGTTCATCAATTCCCTTTCACGTTGAGGTTTTCCGCGTTGTTTAATGCGGAAGTTTAACACTTATTCTATTTAAAACAGACAACACCAGTTTTGACATTAGGGCGTTCTGTGAGGCCTATGCCGGTTGTTCTATTTCTTGGTTCTGCCTAGAATACCGGCAAAACACATGTTGGTATATCACTCGACGCTTGTTTTTACTATTCCATCAGTTTTACTGGTGGTAATAGTATCAAAGCCCTAGAGTCTGATTTGGATATTCTGACTGACAATGAAGCAGAGTAGGTCAGCCATAGAATATAGACACACAAATAGGGGGGCGGAGCGACCTCCAAGTGAGATGGCTGCTTAGATGCTTAGCTCTGTCGACTGTGATCCCTACTTATAGCTATAAATCACGCTTGAGGGTGAAACTTCTTTCTCGGTGTCTGTGTTAATGGAAGGGAACGACGCAGAGATGTCTTCCAGGAAAAAAAAATCTAAAAAGACCAGAGGATCCGGGAAAATCACAAAATATATGCTGCTGTGGCATTGTGATGTGTCAGGGCCTACCTGCTCTCAGACTGACTCCAATCTTAGCAAGAATGTTACGGTTCAGTACACTCATACACATTAGGTTTAGGTAAAAACACAGTTTTATTGAAACACACAATAAATAATGTAACCCTCACGGGTCCAGTATAGCATCAGCTGACACAAGACAGGTTACAAGTGGTTACCCACACGGGTTCAGTAAAGTGCACAACACAATACTGACACAAGTCAGGTATATTGTGATACAGTGTATGAGTCCAATATTACAGTGGGGCCACTGGCAGAGTGGCTAGCAGTAGCTGCGGTACAATGTCGCCTAAAGCCACAGGAGGCGACAATGGCCTAAGAGTAACGGAGGCAAAGGTAACTACAAAGGCTGGTCAGAGCTCGTGCCAAAATGGAGGCCCAAAGGAGAGGTCAACAACAATGCTCTTGCTATGCCCCAAGGGGTTAATGTGCTTCACATAAAATGGATGGCAATCGGAAGCGCCCAACTGACCTACAGAAACGGTACACCCAGGCTATTGGAAGCAACCACACTGGTATGGCAAGTGGATACGAGGCAACGTCCCTGAAGGGGTTAATAATCGCAATGGTCTGGATAACGGAAACCACGGGAAGCGCCCAAATGAACCCAAATATGACCAAGCTATACAGCATGGTGTGAAAGGATACTGGCACACTGAGACTCTGAGCCAACTGGTAGGATCGGACAAAGTACAGGAGTACCAGAGACTTGAGAGACACAGTCTGAGGAACCATGCAACTGTAAGCAGCCAGAACTGCCAGAGATAGTCAGCAAGCAAGCTGAGAGCAGGAACCACCGCCAAACCGGTCGGCAACCAGCACAGGAACGTAGCCAAGTTGAGTTGGAGCAGGAAACAGGAACGGCAATCTCTCTGGGTCGGTACACGGAGCAGGAACGTCGATCTCACCGGGTCGGTACACGGATCAGGAACGTCAGCCAGGCCGGGTTAGAACAGGAAGCAGGAACGTCAACCAATCTGAATCGGTACACAGAATCAGGAGCAAAGACTAATGGCGTGGTCAGGCAGTCCGGGGTCATACACTGGTATCAGAATCACAGAACTAGCTCTAGGCATCAGGTACACCATGAAAGGGCATTAGCCAAGTGACAGCCCAGGGTATAAAAAGGCTGTCACTAGGAGGAGCAATACAGCGCAGCCAATAGGAGAGGAGCAACATAGAGATGGACAGAATGTCGCTCAGATCACGGGCGCCGTGATAGAATTCCTGTGCAGATTCGGGTCTACGGAGTCCTGCCTCGTCTCCAGTATCTGTGACTGTTGCAGTGAACAATACTGTGGTGGAGGCTGCAGATCTAACCCCACGTTATTGTTATGGTTGTCAAGCAGAACCAGGAGTCAGACGGTATAGTTAATATAACCTTTATTATGAGAATAATAACAGTAATGCAATATAAATATATACACACAGTGGGTGATCGAAAAGGCGAGTACTGTATCAGGAATAGCAGTCTCCCAATATCACCACCACACTGTCCGAGACTAGGCCTCAGCCTGCTGGAGTCTCAAGGTACGGTAACGCCCAAGAGTGATACTGACTCAGCCAGCAGTCAGTAGCGGGGAGTCTGCTAGAGACCCAGGTCAATACTAGGAAGGATGTCTGAATAACGGAACCAACCTTAGGAGCGAACAGACAGGATCTTCTAGTAAGCACCAGATAGGATAATCAGATGAGCCAAAGTCATACACGGAGCGGGTAGCCAGAGCCACAGGTTTGCACCAGATAGGATGTCCACTGAAGCGATGGAATGCTGGATGCGCAGTGGACAGAGCACCAGGTCAACACCAGAGTGGGTAATCAGGCAAGCCTAGGTCATACACAGAGCGGGTAGTCAGCCAGAGCCACAGGTTTGCACCAAAAAAGGATATCTGAGCCAAATTGGAACGCACAAGGAGAATAGTCAGACAGAGCCACAGGTCAACACCAGAATGGATGGACAGACAAGCCGGATCATACACAGGAATCAGGAAAACTAGATAATGAACTGCTCAGAATACCACGTAAGGGTAACTGATACACGGGCTCAAAGAAGTTTATAAAGGTGTAGGAGAAGGCGGGACCAATTAGGTCCCCCAGGCTGGGCCTATAACTGGCGTCCTGGCAAGTGCCTGATTCAATGCTGCCAGTAACCAGGAACTAGACTAGGCCTCAGGAGCGTCTGTCCAGAACCCTGCTTCTGGCTGAATGGCGCAGGCAGAGGTAAGGCACTGTGACAGTTATCTCACCAAGTCAGATATTGCCCATCTGTTGACCAAATCAGACATCAGGGCCATCATGGACGACGTTAAAGAGGCAGTTCGGTGGGAACTGGCGGATTTGAAGAAGGAACTGAGCCTACTTGGTCAGAGTATCTCTGCCTTGGAACATGATAAAGAAGATCTATTTTGACAGCATGACAACTTGGAGTCAGTTACGGCGCAGCAAGACAACGCTACAAAATTGCTGATGAATCACGTGGATGATCTGGAGAATCGAAGTCGCCCCTGCAACAATCACCTTTGAGGCCTGCCAGAATCTGTCTCCGCCAAAGACCTTCAAGCAGCGCTGGATACAATATTTCGGGAGGTGCTGGGACTCGAGTTTGATGGATCACTCCAGACTGACCGTGCACATCGGGCACTTTGCCCATGGTGTGGCCCCTCTGATCCTCCCAGAGATGTAGTCTGCTGCCTAGCTAACTATCATGATAAAGAAAAGATTATGCAGAGAGGCTGGGAAATGGGCAACTTGCCTTTGACAGACCATCTCCGTAATTTGCAAGTGAGATATAAATGGAGTTTCCCCTTTGCTCTCTTTGCTACAAATCAAGGTGCGTCTGCAACTTTAAAGAATGTGGAGGAACTACCTGCCTTCTGTACAGCACTGGGCATTGCCAATCCGTTAGATGCTGCCTCTCGACTGGGTGGTCCTGCGCCTCCAAGGAACGTCGAGACAGTTGGTCTGTTGTCAAACCGGCTACTTTCAAACGTATGAGGATCGGGGAGGTCGTTGAGGCTGCTCCGGTTCTACCTCAGGCCTAAAAGACTTTCATGGAGATTTCTACATTCTTGGTCATGTTGGTGTTACACCTAAGTCTAATTTACTATTTTTCGTGACCTGCCCATTGTTTGAGACTGTGCTAGGACTATGGCTCCTTGCTGTGTTTTGGGTTTAATCTTGAACTCCCAGTTCAGCCATGAGGCATCAGACCCTGCAAGACTGGATCCTGTTATCTACGCCAGGTTTACCTCATGCAACTTTGTCTTATCTGCCTACTATGTGTTCTGTTTATTACGTTATCTGTTGTGTATCTAATACAAATGTTCTTACATTGCCTTATTACTGTGTGTTCGCTTTTGGCTTGTGAGGATGTGATGGCCTGTCTGCTGGCTATGGGTGTTGTGAGCTGTTATCTATGTTCTGATGTGGCAGATTGCGGTACCTATGATTAGCTGACGGGACCTATGAAGTGGGATACACAGAATGACTGACTGTTTATGTACTTTTAGTGTCTACTACTGTTACCTTTGGGATTAGGTGCAGGGCCCTCTGATTGGGAATATTTGTTTGGGGCTAATCCTCCGTGTGCTGTCCCAAGTTTCCTAGGTGGGTTTGGGATGTAGATAACATATGTTGAGGGGTTATGCAGGGGAGGTTGGTGGGGGGGTTTGCCTAGTTATGGGGGTTTTCTGAGGCACAGGTTTCTAGCTGGGTTGATGAGACATTACTGGCTGATAATGTCAGATGTTGATGTTACTGACCATCAGGAAGCAGTAGATTCAGAAGAGGTTATTAATGAGAAACCCCTCCCCCCAAGAAAAGTTATTTAACCACTTTTTACTAACCGCACATACATTATAAGTTGGGGACTCATGCCCTGAGCAGGGGAGCTAATTTTATGGTTGCATGTATTGGGCAGCTGGGTGAAGATGTTGTTCTTGTCGTGGGAGGGGTGGGGGGCCAGTCGTTGTGGGTCTGGGGGCCTGGCAGTGGTTGTGGTTACTACGTGGACCATAGGTGGGCCCCCTTGGCTACCACAGGTGGCCTCTTGATTACATGTGGTGGGATTGTTTTCCCTCCCTCTCTTCGGCCACCCTGTGTCAAATTTCCCTTGTTTGCCCTGTGCGGCATATGTCACGTGGTGTGCCGGGGGGGGGGACTGAACTCCCTCTATTCGGTTCGTTATGCATCGCTTATAAGGTCTCTACAGCTTGTGGGGACTTCTGGCTCGCCAAGAGGCAATGTGGCAATTTATTTGGGCATAGTTTGGGGTCATGGGTAGCTCTGTTTGTGTTATTTGGGTGGGCTCAGTCTGGTCACTTGTTTGAGACTTGGTTGATGCATGTCAGCCAAGTTAGACAGTGATACTTTGGCATTACGGGCTCGTATCCGATCTTTTGTTAGGAGTTCAGGTATGACCACTATTCCTCCTGCAACTTTGACAGTGCTCGAGGAACCTTTTTCTTTGACTGAACTGGAAAGGGCACTGAAGTCATCCCCGACGGGGAAAAGCCCGGGCCCGGGTGGTTTTCCGATCTCCTACTATAACCCTTACTTCCGCGTTATCATGGTGCCCGTGCTTTCCTGTCACTCTCTGTGCTGGGGCTCGTCCATTGGAGGAGGCTGATTGGCCCGCCCAGGGTGTTCCTTTATATTGAGCTTTATGGCACCTGTCAGGTGCCCTTTCGTGGTGTTCCTGTGCCTGCGCTATTGTTGCTGTGATCCTGTATTCCTGTGTACTGACTCAGCTCGTCTGACTACTCTACGTTCCTGCTCCGTGATTGACCCGGTTCTGGCTGACTTCCTGCTCCATGATTGACCCGGCTCTGGCTGACGCTCCTGCTCCGTGATTGACCCGGTTCTGGCTGACTTCCTGCTCCGTGATTGACCTGGCTCTGGCTGACGCTCCTGCTCCGTGATTTACCCGGTTCTGGCTGACTTCCTGCTCCATGATTGACCCGGCTTTGGCTGACGTTCCTGCTCCATGATTGACCCGGTTTCGGCTGACGTTCCTGCTCCGTGATCAACCGACTCTGGCTGACGTTCCTGCTCCGTGATCCTTCCAGTTCTGCATTCCTCTTCAGCCTGGCAACATTCTGAGCCTGCTCGCAGCTAGCACCTACTGATCACACTTTCGTTACTCTGTGGCCTTCGTTACTGAGCCTGTTGGTTACCTCCGTTTACTGATCCTTGAGAGATTACTACCAAGCTGTGGCCGTTGTGTCTGTGCCTGTCTTAACACTTGCTAAGCTTGTTGCCTCCGCTACTGAGCCTCCTTTACACCTGTTGAGCTATTACCTGCACACCGAGCCTAGCTTTACATTGCAGAGTTGTATATCTGTTTGGTGCCGTTCTCCAGTGTGTTGCGCCGCATGGTGCAAAGGGCATTCCGATACTCTGGCTGTGTAAGCTCCTTGTCAGCACCGGAAGGGTGCTTTGGCTCAGGTCCTACTCGCTCACTGTGTGGTTCCATCCATCCGCACTTGGTTGTGCGTTGGCTCTAGTATTCAGCTTGGGCAGTGCTTCCTCCGTTACAGCACCTAAGGGGTGCTAGGCTCAGGTTCCATTGGCACTCGCAGTGTCCTCTCCTACCGCATCAGGGGTGCTTCCTATTTTGGCTCCATTGGCTCAGGCAGTATCTCTCCTTATTGCTCACCCCTATAGGGGCATTGGCTCTTGCTGCAGTTGGTTACTCTATACTGTTGGGCATTTCCAGACCGAGATCTGGTCGTGATTCAGTTTGGTCGCTCTGCTTGTGCTAGCTGCTACACCACTACTACTGGGACTGTTGTATACCGGGCGTTGGCTAATCACCATCACAGAGACTGACTACCAGCTTGAGTGTTACCCTTTATTGTGTTATGCTATATTTTCATTGCTCTTGCTATATCGAGCCTGTATATCACTCAGTCTGTATTACCGATTCTGGCCCTCAGAGGCGCTGTTCCTTATTTCATTTTAATAAAACTCAGTTTTATCTCTAACCCTGTCTGAGTGTCAAAAAACCGTAACACGCGTATTCTGTCTGCTTTCAATTCAATTCACTCTGGTCATCTTTTTCCATCGCATATGCTTATGGCCTATATTATGGTGATCCCTAAGCCGAATAAAGATGCCTTTTTGTGTCGTAGCTATCACCCTATATCGTTACTTAACAATGACTTAAAACTTTTTGTTAAACTTCTGGCGAGTCGTCTTAAGTCTTGCCTTCCTCAGGTGATTCATCTGAACCAGGCCGGTTTTGTCCCAGGCAGAGAGACGAAGGATAATGCAACCAAAGTCCTCTGCCTTATGCAGACGGTATTACGCCATGATATGTCAGCTGTTTTCCTCTCAGTTGAAGCCGAAAAGGTGTTCGACAGTCTCGTTGGCCATACCTTGATGAACTACTTCGCTACTTGAGCTTGGTGCAGAAAAGTTTACATTATTTTCTTAGCTTCTATCAATCACCTTTTGCTCGAGTATCCATTAATGGCTATCTTTCCCAGCCATCTCAGATTTCGAACGGCACTAGGCAGAGCTGTCCCCTATCCTCTATTATTTTTGTACTAGCATTGGAACCATTACTTGCTATGGTTAGAGGTGAGCCGCAGATTGAGGGAGTGCCAGTTGTTGGAGGTACCTCCAAGGTGGCTAGCTTTGCGGTCGGCATGTTATTCACACTTACTAACCCGCTGCCCTCTTTATCTAAATTAACCAATGTCCTCACTGAATATAGGGCTGTCTCTCAATTCAAAATTATCTCCATCTTCCATTACCGTCTAGCCCGGAAATTCCCTTTCGCTTGGGCGAAGGAATCTGTAACATATTTGGGTATTAACATTTCCTCTAGTTTTTCCCGCAAGGTTCACCTGAATTTTCAGGACCTCATGGGGAGAATTGTTGTAACTGTTTTAAAGACACTCAGACTCGGGAGGTTATGGTAAAACACAATTTTATTAATAAGACAAGAATAATGTGACCCACGCGGGTCCAGTAGGTACAAATGATACAACACTGCCACAGGTCAGGCTACAATAATATACAGTAACCCACGCGGGTCCAGTAAGTACAAATGTTACAATATTGATACAGGTCAGGCCACAATGATTACAGTAACCCACACGGGTACAGTAGGTACCAAAAGTACAATACTGACACAGGTCGGGTCAACAGTTCGTGTGAATCCAGAAGAGCAGAGGAGTAGCGACAACTACTAGGCCAAGCGATGTCAGCAGGCCCTAGTAGTGCAGAGGTCAGCGGAGACTCTCCACGCAGAGAGTGAACCTATCACAGTGCCCGTGCTCCCTTTGCGACATTCTGTCAGTCTACACGCCTGCTCTACTCCTATTAGCTTACTGTGCTTGTCCCGCCCAGTATGGCCTTTATATACTGGGTTCTGGCACCTCTCCGATGCCCTTTCGTGGTGTTCCTGTACCAGTGCTTGTTCCTGATCTCAGTATCCTCAGTGTATCGACCTGGCCTGCCTGACTACTCTGCATCTCGTCTCCTGCCTGTGAACTGACCCGGACTGCCTGCTTGGCTGACATTCCTGCTCCGTGTACCAACCT
The DNA here is from genome assembly GCA_037306005.1 of Rhinophrynus dorsalis. Classification (NCBI taxonomy): domain Eukaryota; kingdom Metazoa; phylum Chordata; class Amphibia; order Anura; family Rhinophrynidae; genus Rhinophrynus; species Rhinophrynus dorsalis. The sequence continues at coordinate 171,055,901 of CM074721.1, read as the reverse complement.
GGATTAGCTGTTGTTCCTGCTCCGGTTGCCTCTGAGTCGCCTCTGCAACATTCCTATTGGCTTGTCATTCATGATGCTCCCGGTTGGTTGCCACCTCAGGGCGAGTTGCTCAGTTGCTCATTCCGTTACTGTCACGGCAGTGTTCTGTTGCGTAGTCTCCACTACTGTCTCGGCAGTCCCCAGTCCCTTAGTCTCTGTTACTGCTCCGGCAGTGTGCAAGAGGCCTAGTCTCCGGTTACTGCTCCGGCAGAGTGCCATTGGCCTAGTATCCGTTTACTGCGACGGCAGAGTGCAAGTGTCCTAGTCTGCGTTACTGCTCCAGCAGAGTGTAAGTGGCCTAGTCTCCGTTACTGCTACGGCAGAGTGCAAGTGGGCTATCTCCATTTACTGCTACTGCAGAGTGTAAGTGGCTTAGTCTCTGTTTACTGCTATGGCAGAATACAAGTTGCCTGGTCTCTGTTACTGCTACGGCAGTGCCCATGTCTCTCAGTCTCCGTTACTTCTACGGCAGTGATCACGTGGCATAGTCTCCGTTACTGCTCCAGCAGTGCTCTATGTTGCTTAGCCTCCGTTACTGCTCTGGCAGTTGATGTTTGTCTGCGAACCTATTACTGGGCGTTACTCAAGTGATCTCCTTAACAGACCTCTCTTCACATGGGACTGTTTACATTCACTGAAGGCCATTAACCCATGCAGTACCGATACACTGGTATTCCTTCAAATTCTGCCTGACCTGTGTCAGTATATCGTGTTATGGACTCTATGTTTATACTTGACCTGTGTAGGCACATGTAAATGTAACCTGTCTTGTGTCTGTATTATACTGTTAATATACTACAGGACCTGTGAGGGTTATTGTATTACTGATTGCTTAATAAAACTGTGTTTTATCCTAAACCTCTGTGTCTGTGTGTCAAACAAACCGTTACAGAACCCAAAACGGTAAGCCACAATAGGGGTGGCTGAGAGGGAGGCCACTACTACCCCTAATAAGGATAGTAAGGGGGAGACTAGGCAAGCGGAGACCAATGAAGGCTCAGGACAGGAGACCAGTGGACAGAGACCCTATACAGTCCAGTCGGAGGCTCTGGACTATAGGGTTCTGATTGCAACAACAGTGGAGCTGCCTGAAATGTGTAGACACACGGTGCTGCCAAGCAGAAGCAGTTAAGGTATTTCCCAGACTGACAGAACAAACTGAGAGTGACAAGCAGCAGGTTATCACCATGTAATGCACACCTGACAGAGGAAGACTGTGACCCTGAAGCGCAACAGCACCAACCCGCGAAGGGTTAACGAACGCATAGACCTGGAATGGACTGCCAGGCAGTGCAGACTAACCGAGTCGCCCAAGAACGAACCCAACATCGGAGGTAAGTGGTGGGCAGGTCAAGCGTACCGGGGTGCAACCAACAGGTCCAGATACCGAAGTGAAAGGATACAACAGCGCACAGGCAATGAGGCAGGGTCACAGTAACAGCGCTGTGGATGCAGTGCGAGATCGAGGCAACCAGTGATGGTCTAGAGACAGTAAGCGGCACAGGAGGGATGCCCTCCAGACGGGACACAGCTGGACGGACAGTAGTACCGGGGCGGTACACAGAGCAGGAACGTCAACCAGGCCAGGTCGGTACACAGAGCAGGAACGTCAGCCAATCTGGGTCGGTACACAGAGCAGGAACGTCAGCCAGGCCGTGTCATTACACAAAGCAGGAATGTCAGCCAGGCCGGGTCGGTACATAGAACAGGAACGTCAGCCAGGCTGGGTCAGTACACAGAGCAGGAACGTCAGCCAATCCGGGTCGGTACACAGAACAGGAATGTCAGCCAGGCCGGGTCGGTACACAGAGCAGCAACGTCAGCCAATCTGGGTCGGTACACAGAGCAGGAACGTCAGCCAGGCTGGGTCGGTACACAGAGCAGGAACAGAATAGGCAGAGTAGTCAGGCAGTCCGGGTCATACGCAGGATTCACACAAAAGTCAGGAACAAGCGCTAGTGACTGGAACACCACGAAAGGGCGCCAATAAACTGACAGGGCTGAGTATTTAAGGGCTAGAACTGGGCGGAGATAAAGCCCAGCAGCCAATAAAAGACAAGCAGGAAGTAAACCGGACATAGCAATGTCACCAGAGGAATCACGGGCACCGTGATAGACAAGTCCAAGAAATACATATAACTATTCCAGAAGAACCATGTTCGGAGTTTCAGGAGGCTGAGGCAGAGACAAGTGAATCTGAAAGACAGGTGGGAGCACGGGAAATACATATAACAATTCCACAACAACCACCTTCAGAAGATAGTGTTCCAGGAATTAAGTGGAAACACCTGTGCTGGATCGACTTCAAAGGCCTCATGCTGTGCCTTTGGTGCACTACAGTGAACGCCATCATTTTCCTGAGTGTCTAGATTGTTCTTCTATCTTTGCTCATATATCCCTTTGTAATCCCCACAGGGATTGTATAAATGAGAATGTGTCTTTGCTCCATGTGGCAGAGCTGCTTTGCCAGCCTCCTCTTAACGGAATGATGGCTTTAGAAGAGGTGGTGCCACAATACCATTACAAGGTCACCCAAAGTATATAAACTCAGCTTCAGGAACCTGTAGCCATTCTCATTATAGCAAATGCAGTGCTGAAGATATATGCAGAGGAAAAGATGTGGATTGTTTTCCTCTCATTGCTCATATATCCTGTCTTTGCAGTCCCTACAGACAACAACAGTGCTGGTGATATTTGGAATGAAGCTCATGAAATACTGGAACGAGCAGCTGAGGAAAAAAGCTTTGTGACTAAATCTACTGATGGCCATCCTTCCTTTGGATAAGCCCTTGCTGTTGGGATTGGCATAGTGTTTGTAGTCATTAGTGCACTGATTGCCAAATACTTTTACAGGAAACAGAAAGAAAAAAAAAGAGCTTCAAGAGGTTGTGGCAGAAACAAGTGAATCTAAAACACAGGTCCAAGCCCAGAAAATAACTATTTCAGAATAAACATGATGTCATGGTATTTAGGCAAAGAAGGACAGACACAAAGATAAAATATAACCACCTTTATTTATTATAACACCAATAATGGTAGAGCCCACACAGAACCCTAGACACATGTAAATGGGACCCAAGGTCCCTCCGAAGCTGCACACTGTGCGGTGCACTGCACTACTCAGGATCTCTAGACTAGGGAAGTGGCTCAAGTAGGACAACAGAAGAATGGTAGAATATGTGTAAGTCACCACTTGGTCTGCGAACGGAGGCAACAGAGAGTGAGAGCAGACTAGAGCCAGGAGGCACCGAGACTACAGGTCAGGCAAGCAGGTAGAGTAGGGAGTGAGTAGGCATCCAAAGTCACAGGTCAGACAAGCCAGGGATTACACTGAGCGAGAGTAACCAGGCCACTGGTCAGGCGATTGTAGACTATGCTGAGTGAGTAGGAGCCAGGGCCACTGGTCAGGCAAACCGAGGACTATAAGGAGCGAAAGTAACCAGGCCCACAGGAAAGGCAACTGGAGGCTACACTGAGAGAGCAGTAGCCAGGGCCACTGGTCAGGCAAGCCTGGGCCATACACAGAGCGAGTAGTCAGCGAGAGCCACAGGTCAGAACCAATGTGGGTAGTCTGACAAGTCGGGGTCATACACAGAGCAGGAACACCACGTAAGGGCAATGACTCCAAGGCCCAAGGAGGTTTATAAAGAAGCAGAAGGAGGTGGGATCCAATTAAGCCACCCGTTATAGGCCCATAAACAGGGGTCCGTGATAGTGCCTTTTACCTGATGTCAGCAATGAGGCAGTGGCTGGAGGCCATACAGAGGTAGGAAGCACAGGAAAGCGTCTAAGGAGACTGTGATACACGTTTGGAGCTTCAAGAGGATGAGGCAGAGACAAGTGAATCTGTAGGACAGGTCCAAGCCTAGGAAAAAGATATAACTATTCCAGAAGAACCACCTTCGGAGCTTCAAGAGGTCGAGGCAGAGACAAGTGAATCTGAAGGACAGGTCAAAGCCCAGGAAGAACAACCACCTATGGAGCTTCAAGAGGTTGAGGCAGAGACAAATTAATCTGAAGGACAGGTGGAAGTTCAGGAAATACATATAACAATTCCACAACAATCACCTTCGGAAGATAGTGTTCCAACACCTGCTATGGATCTACTTCAAAGGCCTCATGCAGTGCCTTTGGTGCACTACAGTGAATGCCATAATTTTCCCGAGTGTCTGGATTGTTTTCCTCTCTTTTCCCCACAGGGAACAACAGTGCTGGTGATATTTGGAATGAAGCTCATGAAATACTGGAACGAGCAGCTGAGGAAAAAAGCTTTTGGACTAAATCCACTGATGGCCATCCTTCCGTTGGAAAAGCCCTTGCTGTTGGGATTGGCATAGTGTTTGTAGTCATTAGTGCACTGATTGCCAAATACTTTTACAGGAACCAGAAAGAAAAAAAAAGAGCTTCAAGAGGTTGTGGCAGAGACAAGTGAATCTAAAACACAGGTCCAAGCCCAGGAAATAGATATAACTGTTCCAGAAGAACCACCTTCAGAGCTTCAAGAGGTTGAGGCAGAGACAAGTATTTGTATTATACAGTGGTAGAAGTGTGGTACTCACATTGACCAAGTGAAGTAGCCCAGTGCACTGCTAGATAGTCAATAATGAAGTTCATTTGCAACTGTCTCTGCGTTGGGCTAGAAGAGATGGTAGAAGAAGAGAAGGAAGAGGAGAATCAACAGTAAACCCCCAATGGAAAGAGGGAAACACACAGCAGGAATCTGGTAAGAAAGAGAAAATCAATTTGCCATGAGATTGATGAGGAAACAACTAAGAAAGATCCCAGCAGCAAAAAAAAGATAACGTAGGTCCAACTTGGCTGATAAAATTACCAAACTATAAAAAGGCAAACATTCCACCAGCATAGCCTGAAAAATCTCCTAGTGGCTACAAAACGGCCAAAATTCTAACAGCAAGACATCATAATCCCTCAATGAAACATGAAAAAGTGAATTACGCCAAAAAGAAGACCAGAATGAAGGTGCCAAATACATCAGTTTGGAGGAAGAAAAGGCATCAGTAAATCAAGATCTTGGTCGGAGCGGTTGTAGGTTGCCCTGAAAACATCAGACGGCATTAAATAAAAATATACATATGAAAATTCAATCATATTGGTAATATATGGGCATGCTTAATGTACAGTATCTCACATAAGTGAGTACACCCCTCACATTTTTGTAAATATTTTTATTTTATCTTTCATGTGACAACACTGAAGAAATGACACTCTGCTACAATGTAAAGTACTGAGTGTACAGTCTGTATAACAGTGTAAATTTGCTGTCCCCCTCAAAATAACTCAACACACAGCCATTAATGTCTAAACTTGGCAACAAAAGTGAATAAACCCCTAAGTGGAAATGTCCAAATTGGGCCCAATTAGCCATTTTCCCTCCCCGCTGTCATGTGACTCGTTAGTGTTACAAGGTCTCAGGTGTGAATGGGGAGCAGGTGTGTTAAATTTGGTGTTATCGTTCTCACACTCTCTCATACTGGTCACTGGAAGTTCAACATGGCACCTCATGGCAAAGAACTCTCTGAGGATCTGAAAAAAAGAATTGTTGCTCTACATAAAGATGGCCTAGGCCATAAGAAGATTGCCAAGACCCTGAAACTGAGTTGCAGCACGGTGGGCAAGACCATACAGAGGTTTCACAGGACAGGTTCCACTCAGAACAGGCCTCGCCATGGTCAACCAAAAAAGTTGAGTGCACGTGCTCAGTGTCATATCCAGAGGTTGTCTTTGGGAAATAGGCGTATGAGTGCTGCCAGCATTGCTGCAGAGGTTGAAGGGGTGGGGGGGTCAGCCTGTCAGTGCTCAGACCGTACGCCACACACTGCATCATATTGGTCTGCGTGGCTGTCGTCCCAGAAGGAAGCCTCTTCTAAAGTTCATGCACAAGAAAGCCCGTAAACAGTTTGCTGAAGACAAGCAGGCTAAGGGCAAGGATTACTGGAACCATGTACCGTGGTCCAATGATACCAAGATAAACTTATTTGGTTCAGATGGTGTCAAGCGTGTGTCGGCAAACAGGTGAGGAGTACAAAGACAAGTGTGTCTTGCCTACAGTCAAGCATGATGGTGGCAGTGTCATGGTCTGGACCTGCATGAGTGCTGCCGGCACTGGGGAGCTAAAGTTCATTGAGGGAACCATGAATGCCAACATGAACTGTGACATACTGAAGCAGAGCAGGATCCCCTCCCTTCGGAGGAGTATTCCAACATGATAACAACCCCAAACACACCTCCAAGACAGCCACTGTCTTGCTAAAGAAGCTGAGGGTAAAGGTGATGGACTGGCCAAGCATGTCTCCAGACCTACACCCTATTGAGCATCTGTGGGGCATCCTCAAATGGAAGATGGAGGAGTGCAAGGTCTCTAACATCCACCAGCTCCGTGATGTTGTCATGGAGGAGTGGAAGAGGACTCCAGTGGCAACCTGTGAAGCTCTGGTGAACTCCATGCCCAAGAGGGCTAAGGCAGTGCTGGAAAATAATGGTGGCCACACAAAATATTGACACTTTGGGCCCAATCTGGACATTTCCACTTAGGGGTATACTCACTTTTGTTGCCAAGGTTTACACATTAATAGCTGTGTGTTGAGTTTTTGAGTGGGACAGCAAATTTACACTGTTATACAGGCTGTACACTCACTACTTTACATTGTAGCAGAGTACCATTTCTTCAGTGTTGTCACATACTGTATGTTTTGGAATGTCTCACTTCTGAACTGTGCACATCTCAATATTTGAAACATTGATAGACATTTACATAATACAAAACAAGGTTACTAAGTGTAGTGAGCAGAGTTTGAGGTCTTGTGGTCATGCCAGAAAGTGTCATGCCCCTCTCCATAGACATCACATTAAGCACTGATTGAAGATGTTCTCTCTTTAAGAAAGACACAAAGGCAAAATTTGTAGACGCCCCTGTAACATTCCCATTGATTTGGATGGGGCTTTCCACCTTATGGGTGCTGGACAAGTCTCCAGTGCATTTCTTGTCAAGCATTGGAAGGCTAAGTGGAGTGCAAAAGGGGTTGTGGCCCTGTTTGAATAAATGAGAATGCGTCTTTGCTCCCTTTGTCAGAGCTGCTTTGCCATTCTCCTCTTAATGGAATGATGGCTTTAGCAGAGATGGTCCCACAATACCATTACAATGTCACCCAAAGTATATAAACTTAGCTTCAGGAAGCTGTAGCCGTTATCATTTTAGCAACTGCTGTGCTGAAGATGTATACAGAGAAAATGATGTGGATTGGTTCCCTTTCAGTGCTCCTACATCCTGCCTATGCAATCCTCACAGACAACAACAGTGTTGGAGATATTTGGAATGAAGCGCAGGAAAAACTGGAACAAGCAGCTAAGGAAAACAGCTTTTGGACTAAATCCACTGATGGCCATCCTCCCTTTGGAAAAGCCCTTGCTGTTGGGATTGGCATAGTGTTTGTAGTCATTAGTACACGGATTGCCAAATACTTTTACAGGTACCTGAAAGAAAAAAAAAAAAGAGCTTCAAGAGGTTGAAGCAGAGGAAAGTGAATCTATAGGACAGGCCCAAGTCCAGGAAATAGATATAACTATTCCAGAAGAACCACCTTTGCAGCATCAAGAGGTTGAGGCAGAGACAAGTGAATCTGAAGGACAGGTCCAAGCCTCGGAAATATATATAACTATTGCAGAAGAACCACCTTTGGAGCTTCAAGAGGTTGAGGCAGATACAAGTGAATCAGAAGGACAGTCCCAAGCCCAGGAACACCAGCACCCTGAAACACCCGGGAGAGGAAGCAACATCTTATACCCTCTCAATTGAACCCCTGTGTCAGCAAATTGGCTAACAAAGTGCTTTAATAGAGGAGATAGAAATAGCTTAAAAGCGTAGAGTGAATACTTATCACCAAGTCCTGCAGATCATGGAGATCTGCAGAGCAAACAAAGAGGAAATAGTTGAGTTTTAAAGGAGATTATATCCTAGGATAAATTGGTTCTTAATTTGTTTAACGTATTAACCCTCTGATTGTTGGAGGGGTATGCAACCCATTTCTTTGCAATGGGTTGCATACCCCCGGGTTCTCAAAGGGTTAATAGACTTAGATGATGTCCTTTATAAAGAAGTTAGGTATGCCATATATATTTGTATTATACAGTGGTAGAAGTTGAGTACTCACATTGACCAAGTGAACTAGCCTGGTGCACTGCTAGAAAGTAAATAATGAAGTGGTAAAGTGCAAGCACTCTGAGTACTTTGGTTTAAATTAAAAACTACCAGACCAAAATGTTTAAATAAATTAAATTCCATGATCCAAAGGAAAGTCATGTGAGCGCTTGCCATTTACCCCTTCATATTTGCATTATAGCTGTTGAAATAAGCCTCTAGCTCAGATCTCGTCACAAACAATATGATTCAACAGACAAATAGTTCAAAAGGGGCACAAGTTATTATCAGACTGTAAAGTGTAACAATAGGCAGAATAACATAACTTAATTCCCATAGCTGTCAAGTACTTTCCTACAATTATAAAGCTCTTTCCCTTAACCTATAAACACATCCTCTCCAGCATCAACATCTCATTAAGCTGTGTTAAATCCATTTTTCATTCCCTGAAGAAGTATCCACACTAGCATACAATAGTGTGTAACAGTTTACCAGTTTGTTTGTTACTTCCACTTTGCATATATAGCTCTCTGCCTGCACATGTTATACAACTGCTGAGACACAGGACATCATAAGTTCCTCTGCCCACTTACAAGCATTCAAGTGCCTGTGCCGCTCTTTGTGCACCTTTAAGGGACGGAAGAGGATCGTGTTCAAAGAGATTATCACAGTTTGCTGATTTTCATTTTAACATCTTCCTCTGGCAACTTACAAATCTTAAGGGACCGGTAAATCCAGTCATACTCCCAAGACGGACGGGAGAGGATTCTAAGTGAGAGTAAGATATCCCAGTTATTTTCATCAGCATCTGCTTTGGACAGTGAGCATTAATTCCTCAGCTATGCATTTATTCACAAATTATTTTAACTTTAGCTTATTGCACTTTATTACACTATATATATATTTTTGGTGCACATTGTTTATCATTTTTATATATGTGAATAAACTATATAGTATATAGATATACAGACTATTTTTCTTTTGTCTTCCATTTTTCAATAATATATATATATATATATATAAATTCTATTTTTTTCAGACACAGATAGGCATAGTTGGAAACTCTGTATTTGCAGCAGAGACTCTGGGTTTTCAGGGCAGATACTGATTCACAGGATGTGGCAGGTTTTTAATGAAACTCTGCCCTCTTATGCTCCTTCCCAGTCTATTCCCCACCCACACTCACAATTAAGCCCCACCCACACTCACAATTAAGCCCCACCCCTCCTATGACACAAATCATGTCATTCATCTCCCTCCGGGGAATCCACAAGCCAGAGTTACCAGGTATGTAGGTAGACAGTCAGATGGCTAGATCTGACCACTGTATGATGGACACCTACCCAGGTAAGACTATGGACTATATATGTTCAAAAGAAAAGTTAAACAGAATGCATTGTTGGAGACATCATTAGCATTCAAGGGGTTAAAATCCCCATTTAAATCAATGGGAGTGTTTAGCTCTCCCCTGTAGTAAAGATGCTTTGCCCCAGAACTCCTCCACTTTTTTTTTGAACATACTGACCTTTATCTTAAACAAATGAACAGCAGCTTATTTCTAGGGTACAATTCCACTTTTTATTATAAGGTTTTTTACCTACTGGATATTAGTGAGTTCTCCAGAGTTAGCTGTAGCATGTTAGTGGTTAGAACTAGTGTTGAGCGAGCACCCCGATGCTCGGGTGCTCTGACCGAGCACCCCCTGAGGCTCGAGTGCTCGGCCGAGCACCCGAGCCCCATTGCATATAATGGGGCGACACGAGCATTACACCAGGCACCCCCTGCTCTGATGAGGGGAGGGTGCCTGGTCAATGCCCCCCTTCATCTCCGCTATGCCCCCTTCATCTCCAAATGCCCCCTTCATCTCCGCAATGTCCCCCTTCATCTCCGCTATGCCCCCTTCATCTCCGCTATGCCCGTCTTCCACAATGTCCCCCTTCATCTCCGCTATGCCCCTCTTCCACAATGTGCCCCTTCATCTCCGCTATGCCCCTCTTCCACAATGTCCCCCTTCATCTCCTCTATGCCATAGAGGAGATGAAGGGGGACATTGTGGAAGAGGGGCATAGCGGAGATGAAGGGGCACATTGTGGAAGAGGGGCATAGCGGAGATGAAGGGGGACATTGTGGAAGACGGGCATAGCGGAGATGAAGGGGGACATTGTGGAAGAGGGGCATAGAGTCTATGCCCCTCTTCCACAATGTCCCCCTTCATCTCCGCAATGCCCCCTTCATCTCCGCAATGCCCCCGTACCTCCAGTCCCTGGTGGTCCAGCGGAGCGTCTTCGGATCTGTGCCTCTTCCGGCACAGATCCCCGCCACCCGAACATGGCGGGCGAGCACATGGCGGTACTCGACGAGTACCGCCATGTGCCGAGCAGAGCGATGCTCGAGCCGATCCGAGCATCGGCCGAGCATGCTCGCTCAACACTAGTTAGAACCCCATCTTTTAAATCATATGGAAGGGAATGTTTATTTGTTCCCCACGGTGCTAAGGAGTGCAATTGCTGTACTTTTTCTTTTGTACCTATGGCACATATTCTTTTTTAACTAATAACTAACTAATAAAATATATTTTATTAAACTGAAAAGTAACTATACCAGAAAGGTCCTGGATACTGACACTTTTTCAATCAGCACATACTGATCCTTTAACTTGCATTGTGGAACCTGTCACCTCCCCTTAATCACTCATTACAGTGATAACTGCTAAGCTTAACTTTCAGTGCATTCCAGTCTCACTACATCAAGCAATTCTCTCCACATACCCAGACCCAGGATATTCACTTTTCCTTAAGATCCTGGATATCAGGGGATGAACTGCAGGTAGTGCAGTGTGCACAGTTCTGCCAGGGCCCATCATCCAAGGGGATCCCATCCTCCCCAGGGTTCAGATGGGTCTAGCTTTGCCTCAGTGAAAATATTTTTGTGATGGATGTCAGAGTCTCTGCCATGACTGGAAAGTAGAGGTTTACATTTTTAGAAACCAGTATGGGCTTTCTAAATTCCTTTTAAAATACTTATGTGTGAATGATCTCATTTCAAGAAACAATGTAGGGAGTAGAAATATTTTAATTACATTTTGTGGGAATTTACAACTAGGTTGGAGACGAAATGTCTAGAAAATAGACAATCTTATGTGAGAATCTAAGTCATAGGATTATAATTGACATGTTTACATGACATATGATGACGGCCTGACCATTTCAGGGATGACAAAATACAGGGCATGCCATCATATATGCAGTTTTTAATATGGTATTGGTGCACCATCTTCAGGAATAAATCGAGTTATTGCTACAAGAACTTAAAATATCAGAAATGTGCAGATAATCTAATCTTGCATCATAGTATAATGATGTGACTAATCAGCCAATCAAGAAAAGGGTGGGCTAAGCTTTCTGATAAGGATTCTTACCATATAAAATACTAAGGCCTATGGTAGGTCTCGCTCTGTTTGCTGGCTTCCTTGAAGTAACAAAATACAAGCAAAACAATGGCACTGCTCTATACGAACTTCCGAATAAAATACAGTGTATCAAATCATCACTCACACACTGCCAATGCTGGTTTATTTATCGCGACGCAGGTCCCATGGGTTCCAAGCCTTGAAGAGATATCAGATGAAGAAAGAAAAAGAGAGAGGTGTTCTGGATTTTCGCCTTGTCCACGAGAATGCCGCTTGGACTAAATAAGATCTTTGATATAACATTCTTTGTTTGAATCCTTGTTGAGATAATAATGGGTCAATATGATAACACTAGATCCTTAGATCTAACAATAGTGTTACTATTCCATTTAGTATTGATTAAAGGATTTAATTGTGATCAGTGTCCTTTAATCTGTTATGATGTGACTTGGATGTTTACTCTATATGTGTTGTTAAGATTTAGGGAAAACACTAATACATGCATCCATCTTGTCAGTTTATTATATTTTTTTGTTTTATACAAAACATTGGGTAAAGTATTTTTGTCACTATTAATATTTGTTGTGTCATCACTATTGTAAGTTGTGTAACAAGTTATGTATATAGGTTTGCTTCATTCCTTTCTCTATATGTTATCAGACATACACCCAGCAAAGCCTATGTATTGGGTTAATGAATCTGACCACCCTTCTCGTATATGGGATGGAGTGGTTGAAGCTGTTGCTCACTGGATAGGCTATTTGGACTGGGAGGGGTTGTTTCTGACCCTAAGAGTTTGGAATGATGGGAGTTTTCTTCAGGCTATGATTAAGCACCCAGGTGCGAAACGCGTGAGACTATCACAGTATGTGTAGTGTCTGATCTTGTTAATATGGAATACAGCGGTATTCTGTTTTTTTAGATTACGTTGGAGTGTGGTTCTTTTTCTTTCTTCATTTGCTATTCCTTGAAGTAACATCCATAGAATTCCAAGAAGTACATACTTTGTGGTAATTATATTTTTATTTTAATTCTGTAAAGTTCTAAGAAATATATATTTCCTCTACATTTCTTATGATTTTTCTTAAGTGGACTGGACACCCATTTTTAGAATTATTATAATAAGCCTATGGCTGTAGTTTATTCTGGAACTAAACATAATTAATTTGCAATTTTATCCAGATAATTGTAAAATAGTTTATAGCAATTAGATCAATATAGCAGTATATATTATTTAAATCTAATCATTGATACCTCTAGAATACTATATTTGTGTGTTTGGAAAGGTTATTGAGCTAATATTTGATCTGGTTGAATTCTTTAATTAACCCTTAATCTGCTGTTTGTCTATTTTGGTGCGTGTTTCAAGGAATTTCTTTGTTGCATGTGTGTTTGGGCCTAACTTTTGTACAGTGGGAAGTTTCTTTAAACATCTCAATAGACAAAAGAAGCTGCCTTCTTGAGTGGGGCAACCATATACCTTATATTTGTGGATTAACCCTAAGAGTGCTATAGGTATACCACTCTATTGTAAGTCGCTGCGTATACTGTGTGGCGCCATATAAATAAAGATATACATACATACATACAAATAGGATTGCTATTGTCATGTTTATAGTATATGTTGCATGAAGTTTTTGTGGTGCTTTCTAGACATATATTATTAGATTTATTTGGTATAATCTATTATTGACAATAAAATAAATGCAATTTATTTGTTTTATCCGGAAGGAATGCAATATTGAAAACAGCAGATGAGCAGTTACATTCTGTTTACTTAAATCTGGGATTTTATTCCAGATAAGTTTTTCTAAATTATATATTTTTATATGGTACAAGAAGCACTCATATAACAACATCCCTTAGACCTTAATTAGCATATTTAATACAGATTCTGGGGCAGGTATACATATACACTGCTGCCAACTGTATTATAATTAATTGTAGGGAATAATTAACCCTTTCTATGCTGCTGTGTTCAATTATTGTTATCAAACACCTCTGGATATACCCTACGCAATGTTTAATCCTGTTTATGCTGGTAATACTGTTTTGTGATATTGTTTTTTGAGTTACTGTATGTCTAGTTCAATTAGTGTTTATTAATTTATATCCTTGTTGATTACACTTTATATATAATATATTTTACTTAAATTTTATATATATTTTTTCACAAATATGCGTAATTGATTATTTCAATCAATTCTTTACTGTGAAGTAGTGTGTCAATACCTAGTTTTGTGTAAAGTTCTCTAATTCAAAATTATTTTATCTATTTATTTGAAGATATACAACTTAATTGGGTCTCCTGTTTAACCCTTTCCTGCATATCCTAGACATGGAGGACCCAAAAAGTGTTTGCACCAGGGCCCTGTAATAAATAGTTTGCTACATTGTGCCTTTAGCAAGGAGCAGTGACAACCCAACTATGAACAGTAACCGACTGGTGATACCGGGGCTACCTACATATTCTATCCATCCATCAATCAATCTACACAGTCACACATTAAATTACATTATATATTACAGCAGGGCTAGTCAATTGTTGAACTTCCACATGTTGGGAACTACAGCTTCCATGATCCCCCACACAACCAACATCCAGAATACATTATGCTTCTTATTGAACTCAAAACAAGCAAAATTGTTGGATCTATGTCTTCATTTCCCCCTGGCAATCAAATTTATTGACTTACTGCAAAGACTCTGTACACTTTCAAATTAAATTTCTTGTTCATTTTAATATATAATGACACATAATTAAAAGATTTATACATTACAACAGTGATCTCCCCCTCCTGCAGACCTCTTAATTACAAAATAATTTTCAAGTTGACATGCCAAGTACATATGAAATGCCATTAACCCTTTGAGTGCCAATGGGGTACAGAACACATTGCTTTGCAATGTGTTTCACACCCCTCTGGCACTCAAAGGGTTACGGTATGACAGGAGTGGCGGCATCTTGCATCCTCTTTTGAAGGATGCCAGAGTTAAAACTACTGAAGCAGTGAGCCAAGGGGTGACTTGGTTCAAATACCAACTTAAGAAAACAGACTGCAAATAGAAACTGGGCACATGACGATATTCTAAGTCAAGAAGTCAGCTTGGATATGTGCTCTGATATTCTTGACAAGAACAGTGAAGGTAGAGAATTACCAGTAAAAAAATTCTTATGGATTTCTTTGTACTCTGATCAAGGTAACTTGCTTGCTGGAATCGTCTGATAATATTCAATGTGCCTTATTTATAAAAGCAAATTGGAGCAACCCTGGGGAAAACCATCTGCACCATAAAAATCAATGAAAAGATTCCACTAATCTAAATGGGGCTTAACGCCTTCATAATAAAGTATTTCACCACAAAGGATGTATTTATATTCTCTTGTTTTCAAGTATGCCCTGGTGTATAGATATTATTACCCTCATTTTATCTACATTGGAAGGATGAAAGGCTGAGCTGACCTTGCCCGGTGAAGAATCTGTGTCGCTGAAGTCTGAACCAATCAACAACTTGTGCATTAACCAACTGACCTTATCTCACATTTTAAATGCAAGAGAGGTCTCAGATGTAGTTCTTTGCTTTAATGTGACTGCCCGCAGAAAAAATGTCCCTAGGAATGTCAGTAAGTGCAGTATGATAAATCTCAATGAAGCATGTGTGTTTGATCCTTTGAGTTCCAGAAGGTTTATAAATCATTGCTCTGTTGGATACCCATCTGTCACTCAAAGTGTTAATTCTCCTAAAAAAGGGGGGGGGTGCTGCACAGTTGCCAAGTCTCCTTTTTTCCAGTGTACAGAGAGACCTGACATGCTACCTACACCCGAATGTTTTATTGCTAGTGGTTTTGTCCTCAGACTACACACTAGGCTGAAACCTGTTTGATAGTCTCAGCACCATGAGCTAAGAGTGTAATGGGAATAGCTACATTGTGATGGTCTATACATTTTTTTTTGTTTGTTTTGTAAATATAAGACTGAATACAGAAAGTAAAGAAAGTGCAGTTCTAGAGCAAACCAACTTCACCATAGGAAACAAAGTAGAACTGATTTACAACGGACTTTTAACCTCAGTTAGAAGCTGTATTAAAACATGATTTCTCTGAAGTTGAAAAATGGACAGCAAAGAACAAACTACTCTTAAACACCAACAAAATGGTCACAATGGTGTTTGGCACAAAACACAAACGGAGTATTCTCTGCAATACCCACCTATCCATTCTAACATTGTATCTAATCATAACTTGGCCCCCTGGGGGACTCCTACACATATCTTGGTATGTGGCTTGACCCCAAATTCACTTTTAGTCTTCATATTAATAAATTATATCCAAACTGTATTTTAAAATAGGTGCTCTGTTTAGAAACAAATCCTGCAAGGAAACTTTTTGTACAACAGGCCAGTCATAGACAATAGGGATGTAGTATATGCTCCCGCACCACAAATCTTGCCAGAAAACTGACCCTCTGTATAACTCATTATGATGCTTTATTCTCCAGTGTAATTACATAACCCATCATTGTGATATGTATGAAGAACTAAGTTGGCTAAGACTCAAATCTAGATGTACCCTTTACCTTTCTTGCCTAGTTTATAACCACTTCTCTAGAAAGTTACCAGACTACCTGACTGGTATGCTCACTCCAGCTCTCCATACTAACTATAACCTCTGCTCCAAAGCTAACAACTCACTGACTATTCCACACTACAAGAAAGAAGCCTGTCAATCTGCCTTCTCTTTCAGCGCTTCAAAAGTCTGGAATAACCTACATGATACCCTGTCCCAGTCTAACAACCTTAACCCCTTAAGAACTGGCCTTGCATGCACGGTGCAGTCACTAAAGGACCAGGGCCCTTTTTTTTTTCACTATCCGATTCCGGACTCCCTGAATTGCATGCAGCCACGCAGGGAGCCCGGAATTCCATGACGGTCTAGGACCATCTTCAGTCCTTAACTGAAAACAAGCCATGACGGTCCTGGACCATCATGGGTTCTTAAGGGGTTAAAAATAATTGCTTCTTTATATCTAACAACAATATGTAAAGGTATACACTTTTTTTAAAATGTATGTTTGTGCATGTGTATATATATAATGTTTCTCTATTAGTGCAAACATGTAACCCTTTACCGTAAACTATGCAGGACATACTTAAAAATGAGATAAATCTCAATGTATTCATCCTGGTAAATATTTTATAAATAAATAAACCTATTCAATATTTAAGAGTTTTCCAACATCATGAAGCACTGTGATGCAACCTCTAGCAATCAAGGGACTAAAAGTCCCATTCAAATCAATGGGAATTTTCATTTGCCCATTATGTTACGGTTTCTTCCAGAATTGCTCATCATTTGCTTTCTGAATGCAACCTTAACCCCATGCTGTGCTAAAGAGATCTCCAAATCATTGTAAAGTTATTCTGTCTAGGCCTCTGTAGCATCCAGTGTATGAATATGCACTCCTATTCTTGAGCAGACTTTCAAGATCTAATGACTGTCCATTTGACTTTCTGAGAGTAAATAGGATGCGTGCTAAAGAGGTCTCCAAAACATTGTAAAGTAATACTGTCTAGGCCTCTATAGCAACCAATGTATGAATATGCACTCCTATTCTTGAGCAGACTTTCAAGATCTAATGACTATCCATTTGACTTTCTGAGAGTAAATAGGATGCGTGTCCCATGGTATAGAAATTGCAGCACTTTTTTTGTGAAAAGAGTTACATTCTGAAGAGCAATTAAATCATGAAGTGGCTATGAATAGTTCACTAAAACGCAGGACCTCTTTCAAACAGGTCACCCCAATACAGCTAGAGTGAGCAGGTGATGTTGCCCATTGTGAAAGGTGCCATGCTGGGCTATTGTGCCTTCCACACCTTCTGCAACTGCATTAGAGAGCTAAAACGTGACTATTGTAGATCAAGAATTATCTGCTTACGTTTGTTCGTAGTGAGCCTCTCCCATCTTCTGTCTTGATTTCTAAAACCCTTAGGGGCTATTTCTAAGGATGAAGGATAGTTCAAATGTGGTCCACTTGTGTTACTTAGTTAAGAACAGGATTGCCCTGTTTGGGTAGGATAGGTCTGATGTGCACATGAAAATTTGTCCTCTCTAGAGAGCTAAACTGTGATGTTTCTGAGTGGTGCCTAGCCATTTATGTTAGTTCTCTGTGGGACTCTCACATATTTTGGTTTTCACACAGGTGACTATCACCACAAATGTGTGCACCATAGTCCATAATACCATATCTTTATGGTGTTGGCATAATCTATGGTGCCATTTGCTGACCTTTCACACAACTTCCAATGCATTGAGACACACATGGGCACCAGGCAGTAATATCTTGATGGCACTCATGTGGGCTAGCCCTCAGATACCCCTTCCCCTCACATCTGGATCTTCACTGGAACACAGGAGAAAGGTGAGTTTACTACAAGGGCTTCAGAACTGTAGTAGCCATCTGCATCAGTTCTGTAACCCATGTGCAAGAGCCCTACATATGCAATGGTTGTGAAGAATCAGAATTGATTAAACAATGAGCAGACCATTGTAGCTGATAAGAGTTTAAGCCACAATGCTTTATAGATCTATCTGCCTCAACCATTATGTTGTACCAAGTCTGATCCTATTAAAGCAAACTTAGTAAAAAATCCAGAGCTGCATTGTGCAGCTCAATAAAAAATCTTATATAGGCCCGTGGGGGGTGGGCGTGTCAGAAAACGAATTCACTCAATAGGAATGCAACCCATTTTGCTCAGCAAAATCAAGCTACAACATTTGGCGGAAAGACCTTCCAGAAGTATGTTTGTGCTGACACCGACCTTTCAAACCTGCATACTTCAGATTAGCAACAATTCTCTCTTTGAAAAGGTTTTCATTAATTAATTTTGAGTTAGATTCACAGGTGTGCAATTGCCAGAGTCTCCCCTACTACATTTTCTGTAAATTAGGACAACAATAGCAATTCTCCTGTTATCTGGAAATGTTCTCGTCATCAGTGACTGATGAAACATTTCAACTAATTGCAAGGTAAGTACATCCCTAAGCTCTCAGTCCTTTTTAATGTACTTCATCTGGACCAATCTACCCATCTGTTTTTAATTTAAATATTATCTTTAAGACTTCCTTCTTGGTAAATGGACTTGTTCCTTTTCCTTAAGTTTATTGCTTGTTTTTCAACACTTGTTCACACTCTTTATAATTATCTGTAAAAACTGAGCAAAAAGAGTATTTTAGTGTTACCTGTTAAATCCTTTTCTCTTAGTCCATATAGCTTACAGGTAAACTCTGGGAAGGTGACAGCCCCTTTAAGTAGGCAGGAACAATTCTTGGAAAGAATGCAGGGGTGGAGCCTTCCTTCCCTCCTTAGCTGGTCACTAGCTATTCCTCCCCAATTAGATTTGAGACAATAAGCCTATCCTAGCTAGCCAGCAAAAAGGAAAGAGAAGACTCTTGTAAGCATGAACCTGAAAGGTCTCCCGCATCCAGCCACAGGAGCACCAAGCATGGTCCCTTGACAGGGTAGGAGACCTGTAAGCTATATGGACTAAGAGAAAAGATGATTTTAGTCTTACCTGTTAAATCCTTTTCTCTTAGTCCATACAGGCACTAACTATTGACTGGATAGTAGAAGGGAAAAAAGACTCCTGTGAGCATAACCCCGAAGGATCCCCACGGTCTGACACAGGACAGCCAAGCATGGTCCATTGACAGGGTGGGAGACCAGTAACCTGTATGGACTAAGAGAAAAGGATTTAACCATTAAGACTAACATTCTCTTTTCTCTGTCGTCCAATACAGGTTACTAGTAACTTTGGGATGTCCAACCATTGAGTTTCCCAGAGGTGGGAAGTAAGGCAAGGACCAGGCACAAGGCCCCCAAAGTCACCAGAGCAGATATGAACCATCAGATCAGAGATAGCCCAACAAAACAAATGAAGTGTCAACGGATACTGAATAAGGGTAACAATACCCCAAGAACTGTTACACAGCACACTGAGCTAGAGCCAACAAGACTCAAAAGTGAAGGAAGCACCAAAGAACTGAAGAAGATCCTAGACAGGTAAGACTGCCTCCAGGATCTTCCTCCCAAATCTGGTGTCAGCTGATGCCAGCACATCAACACAGTAGTGCTTTGAAAAGGTGTGCACAGACGACCAAGTGGCAGCATAGCACAAATGATTAGCGGAGGCCTGATTCTTGTAAGCCCAAGAAGCCCCAATAGATCTTGTAGAATGAGCCATGACCCGAAAGGGAACAGGCTTCTTCCTTAGCTCATAAGCCTTACGAATAACGAACTTGATCCAAGACGCAATAGTCACTTTGGATGCAGGTCTCCCTGCCCTGGGGCCCTCAGGAATGCTGAACAGTGCGTCAGACTGTCTAATGCACTCAGTGCGATGTACATAAAACTTGAGATCCCTCTCCTTGTCAGAGGTAGGGTCAGGGCAGAAAGAAGGCACCACAAACTCCTGATTAATGTGGAACTCAGAGACCACCTTCGGGAGAAACTCCTGTGACGTGAGAAGCCCCGCCTTGTCTTTGTGAAACACCAAAAAGGGTGGTCTACAAGACAGAGCCTGTAACTCCGCGACACGGCGAACAGACACGATTGCCAGGAGAAAGGCCTTTTTCCACATCAGTAGGCGTAGAGGAATAGTAGCCCTCTGAGAAGGGTTAAAGGTTGCACAACTCTGATAGTGGATTATGGCTTAATTATTTGAATGCAATTGGGTGCATTGAGAATAATTATTAACCATCTAACAAAAAGCTACCAAAGAGGTAGCAAAAGAGATTCTCATTTACTGCAATCCTATATCCACATAAGGGTTATAATAGATCTCCCTTTTGAATCATTTTACACCATATGAAAAATTAGTTAAAGAGTTAAAATGTGCATTGAGAATAATTATTAACCATCTAACAAAAAGTAGAGGAATAGTAGCCAAGGACTCAAAGGGAGGGCGCAGAAGGATGCCCAGAACCAAGTTAAGATCCCACTGAGGAGCGGGAGTCTTAAAAACAGGATGAGTATGAGCAACGCCCTGGAAGAAAACCTTGACATCAGGAAGAATAACAATGCACCTCTGAAAGAAAACAGAGATAGCAGAAGTCTGAACCTTAAGGGAGCTCAAACTGAGGCCCTTATCCACACCGTCCTGCAAGAAAGCCAGGACCGTAGGCAGATCAAAATCCTGAGAAAGGTCCCTATCAGCACACCAAGATAGGAAGGTCAACCAGACACAATGGTAGGCCTTAGAAGAAACAGGCTTGCGGGCACTGAGCATAATAGCCACCACACCAGAAAAAAACCTTTTATCTTCAATATTGAGGATTCAATTTCCAAGGAGTCAAAGCTTGACGGTGAACATCCTCCTTCCACAGGTAACCCTGTAGAAGAAGATCCAGAAGGCAAGGGAACCGGAATGGCTCTGCCACTGTCAGATCCAGAAGCTCCGGAAACCAAGCCTGTCGAGGGCAGTACAGAGCAATCAGAATGACTGGACAGCATTCCAGTCTCAATTTCCGTAACACCCTGTGCGACATGGGAAGGGGAGCAAAGATGTAAGCCAGAGGAAATAACCAAGAAATGGACATGGCATCCACCTGTACAGCTAGAGGATCCCTCCAGCGAAAGAAGAAACTCGGAACCTTCCAGCTGTGTCTTGTCACCATCAGGTCAATGCAAGGAAGACCCACTAATGAACAATGAGGGTGAACACCTCTGGGTGCAGTTCCAACTCTCCACTGTCCACTGTGTGTCGACTGATGAAGTCTGTTATGACGTTGTCTATACCAGGAATGTGCACTGCGGGTATGGCAGGAACATGTTCTTCTGCCCAGGACAAAATAACCTTGACTTCTAACCAAGCGGTGAGACTTCTTGTTCCGCCCTGCTTGTTGATGTAAGCAACGGCTATGGTGTTGTCGGACTGGACCTTCTTCCAGCTGGGGTGTCCAATGACGAAGGGCATGAAATATAGCCCAAAGCTTCAACACGTTGATGGGAAGGAAAGTCCTCCAGAGACCACCGACCCTGAGCACTCAGGTGACCCAGGACAGCTCCCCAGCCAGAGAGGCTGGCATCCGTCGCCACGGTGGTCCCGAAGGATACCAGGAAGGATTTGCCCTTCAGCAGATTGGAGAGGTCGAGCCACCATGACAAACTCAGTTCCACATGAAAAAGGAGGGATACTGACGTCTTCAGAAGGTTGGGCTGACCCCTGCACACTTGGATCACAAACCTCTAGAGTTCCCTTGTGTGAGCCATGGCAAATGGGACCGCTTCTATGGTGGAAATGAACTTCCCCACTAGAGAGGACAGCTTCTTGGCTGGAACTGGATTGTGAGCCAGAACAGCATAAACCCTGTGGGCTATTTGATGAGCCACCTCATCCATGAGAAACCCCATGCGCTGCCGAGTGTTGAAGAGAAGACCCAGGAAGACGAGATGCTGGGATGGGACAAGATCTGACTTGTCCATGTTGATGATCCACCTGTGATGGATGAGAGCATGAATGCAGACCTAGACCTGTTGATGAAGAAGTTACGCAGAAGGGGCTTTCAGAAGCAGGTCGTCCATGTATGGAGTAATTCTGATGCTGTCCCGTTGGAGGACGGATACTAAAGCTCCAAGGACACGGTTGAAGACTTGATTAGCTGTCGTCAGACCAAAGGGAAGAGCTGTAAACTGAAAGTGCTCTTGGTCGCAGGCAAATCTGAGATACTGCCGACTCTCTGGATGAGTGGCGATGTGTAGATACGCTATCATGGTGCCCTTGCTATGCAGGCGACATTCTGTCAGTTTCCTCTATTGATTTCGCTCATTGGTTGAAGTGACTTGTCCCTGCCCAGTATTTGTCCTTAAATACTGGGCCTTGTCACTTATCCGGTGCCTTTCATGGTGTTTCAGTACCAGCGCTTGTTCCTATATTTTGTGTGATCTCTGTGTACCGACCCGGCCCGGCTGACGTTCCTGCTCTGTGTACTGACTCAGATTGGCTGATGTTCCTACTCTGTGTACCGACCCGGCCCGGCTGACGTTCCTGCTCTGTGTACCGACTCTGAGTGGCTGACCTTCCTGCTCTGTGTACCAACCCGGCCCGGCTGGGCTCCAGTGGTTGCGTATCCCTCCTGCTATGCCTTTTCCAGCCTCCGGTTGGAGTTGTGGCAGGATCCTCTCTGTCTCCGGACAGTCACTCTCTGCAGTCTACTCTCCGTTACTGCTATGACAGTCCACAAGTTGCCTGGTCTCCGTTACTGCTACGGCAGTCCACAAGTTGCTCTAGTCTCCGTTACTGCTACGGCAGTCCACAAGTTGCCTGGTCTCTGTTACTGCTACGGCAGTCCACAAGTTGCTCTAGTCTCCGTTGCTGCTACGGCAGTACACTAGTTGCTCTGGTCCCCGTTACTGCTTCTGCTCTCTCTTCAAGATTGAGCTTCTTAAAGGGCCTCACGCTATTAGGGCCTGTCAGTCCTCCCGGCCTAATAGTAACCCATTCAGTGCTGCCTAACTTGAGTATCACACGAAAACTGCCTGACCTGTGTCAGTATATTGTATTCTGTATTACTTGCATATACTGGCCCCTTGTGGGTATACCTCATTGTAACCTGTCCTGTGTCTGTACTATATCGCTGATAGATTACTGGACCCGCGAGGGTTATTGTTATTACAACTGTTCAATAAAACTGTGTTTTATCCAAACCTACTGTATCTGTGTGTCAAACAAACCATTACAGTACAAAAGGGCCATGACCTCAGACGGTACAGGTGAAGGTAATGCACAAAGCATCCATTGGAGGATGGATTTACATGAGCAGCGTTTGGAACAGTTGGCACTGGCCGTACAAATTAGTCTTGAGCGCACTGCTCACTTTGATAAACCGGTCAAGCCTCGGTGGTCTCCCCCGTTTCGACACCGGGAGCTCAATCCATGACGCAAGTGGCCTCGAGTAAAGGGTTAACTACCACAGCTCCGTTACCACTAAGATACGATGGCGAACCTACCCTGTACAGAGGGTTTATTAACCAATTGGAGATTTTTCTGGATTTAGCTCCCCAAGCCTTTCCTAATGACCATAGTAAGGTGGGCTTTATGATATTGTTACTGATGGGCAGAGCCCTGGCATGGGCTAACCCCTTGTGGGAATCTGCCAAACCTTGCACTAAGAATTTCAAGGAGTTTGTGCGTGCCTTTCGCAGAGTATTTGAAGTCCCAGGTAGAGCCGCCTCTGCTGCCAAACGATTAATGGAAATACAAGGTTCTCGTACCGTGGGAGATTACGCTATTAAATTTCGTACATTGGCAGCAGAGGTAGGTTGGAACAACGAGGCGCTGGTGGCAGCATTTCTCAGGGACTAGCCTGACAGTATTAAAGATGAAATGGCAGCCAGAGATTTGCCTAACGATCTAGACGAGTTTATTGATTTCACTATACTGACTGATTCCCACATCCATGAGAGACTCACAGCTAAAGATCGTAGGCAGTGGGCCAGAGGTGTCGCACTAGCTAATCAAAATTTCCCACCCATGCCTCCCTCGCCTCCCATGCCTCCTGAGCATACCCAGGAGACAAATTAACCTATGCAGCTAGGGTTCACCAGGTTAACCAAGGAGGAAAGGGGGCATTGCCGTAGTCATGGCCTATGTCTGTATTGTGGCCAACCCGGACACCTGCTAAGTACCTGTCCTGTATGGCCAGGAAACGAATGCACCTAGGTTACCTTGGGGGACAGGCCCTAGGTGGCATTCAGCAGTCCCTAGACCCAATTAAGCAGAAACCCACAATTCAGGTGGCATTTTCTTGGGCAGAACACTCGGTAGAGGTTCTGGCCCTGGTTGATTCCGGCACAGCCGGATACTT
Organism: Rhinophrynus dorsalis; assembly: GCA_037306005.1. NCBI lineage: Eukaryota > Metazoa > Chordata > Amphibia > Anura > Rhinophrynidae > Rhinophrynus > Rhinophrynus dorsalis. Next base: position 171,031,434 of record CM074721.1, on the reverse strand, counting down.
TATGGACAATTCCTTTGCTGCTCTACACCAGATTCTGTTGGTTGAGAAGGAATCTCCCTTAGCCATTGAGGACATTGATGGCAGACCTTTGGTACCAGCTTAGATCACTATGGAAACAATACCGCTGTCCATGAGTATTGGGGCTCTCCACACTGAGAAACAGCGGTTCCAGATTATCCAGTCTCCTCATCATGCGGTCATTCTGGGGTTCCCAGGGTTACATTTACACAATCCCCAGTTTGACTGGCAGACTTGCGACATAACGTCCTGGTCTGAATATTGTATGGGGCATTGCGTTTCTCATCCAACTAAAATCATGGGTACCTCTCCCTCCTTGCCGGCTGAGTACCATCAATTCAGCGACGTCTTTAGTAAGGGAGAGGCTAGCGTTTTGTCTTAGCATAGGGCGTATGATTGCGCTATTGATCTGCCTCCTGGTGCTGTTCCTCCCCGAGGTCTCACATACACGCTGTCATGCGAGGAGAATCGGGCCATGGAGGAATATATCTCAGATGCCCTCAAGCGAGGCATTATCAGCCTTGCCCGCGGGGGCTGGTTTCTTTTTTGTAAAAAAGAAAAATGGCGAGTTAAGATCCTGTATCGATTACCGTGGGTTGAATAAGCTTATGTCTAAGAACGCCTATCTGATACCACTCATCACTGAACTGTTTGACAGGTTGAAAGGTTCCTCTATTTTCACCAAGCTAGACCTACGGGTGGCATATAACCTGATTAGAATAAGAGCCAGGGATGAGTGGAAAACGGCGTTCAATACCAGATCTGGGCACTACGAATACTTAGTGATGCCTTTTGGACTATGTAACTATGTAATGCACCCGCAGTGTTCCAAGATATATTAATGACATTCTCCGTGATATGCTACAGTCTTGCGTAGCAGTTTATCTGGATGATATACTCATACACTCGTCTAGTTTGTCTCAACACATCAGGGATGTGTCTGAAGTTCTGCTCAGATTACGAAAAAATAAATTATTCTGTAAAATCGAGAAATGCGAGTTCCATCAGTCCATGGTGCCTTTCCTGGGCTTTGGGATTTCTAAAGATGGCATTGCTATGGACAAGGAAAAGCTGACAGCAGTGTTGCAATGGCCATGACCCAAGGGACTTAAAGCTATACAGCGCTTTCTTGGCTTTGCCAATTATTATAGAAAATTTATTTGAGATTTTTCCACGATCATTAAGCCATTGTCCGACCTTACGCATAAGGGTGCCAACCCCTCCCAATGTCTGACGCAGCAAATCGAGCTTTCAAAAGTCCGCTTTTGCATCCACTCCTGTGCTATCCCACCCCAACCCTTCTCTTCCATTTACCCAAGAGGTTGATGCCTCTGAGACTGGGGTAGGGGCAGTGTTGTCACAATGTCTGGCCTCTGGGAGTGCGCTAAGACCATGTGGGTTCTTCTCCAAAAAGCTGTCTAATGCCCAGAGCCATTATGAGATTGGGGACAGAGAACTCCTGGCTATTATCCTCGCTCTTAAAGAATGGCATCAATTACTGGAGGGTACTAGGACCCTGGTATTAATCCTGACTGTCCACAAAAACCTGACGTACCTTTCGGAGGCTAAAAGGTTGTCATCAGGACAAGCCAGATTCCTGTCCCGCTTTAATTTCATTGTATCTTGTCTGGTTCCAAGAATGGTAGGGCAGATGCCCTATCCAGGCAATTTGGCCCAGAGATAGATAAAGATGAGGTTCCTGTACCCATCATTCAGCCTGACTGCATTTTGGCTACCTTACTTACCAGCATCACTTCGCCTCTGGGGGAGGAGATTCTCACTACACAGGCTACTGCTCCTCCTGACACCCCTGTGGACAAGTGCTTTGTAGCTGAGCCATTCCGTACCCGTTTACTCGAGACATACCACGCATCACGGGCAGCTGGGCACATTGGGAGGGATCAATTGATTTGATCTCTTTCACAATTGTTTTGGTGGCCTTCCCTACGAGCTGACTGCACCGCATTCACTGCAGATTGCACTACATGTGCCCGGGCCAAGTCCCCTAAACACCTCCCAGTTGGTCTACTTCAGCCAGTACCTAATGCCGAGCATCCTTGGTCCCAATTTTCTATTGATTTTCTGGGGGAGTTGCCAGTGTCTAGGGGTTACTCTTTTATCCTGATGATGGTCGATAGATTTTCCAAAATGGCCCACTTTGTACCTCTTCCTGGCCTTCCCTTGGCCCAGGAGTTGGCTATTGTTTTTGCCAGAGAGGTGTTCCGGTTGCATGGGGTACCCAGGGTGTTGGTGTCAGACCGTGGGAGCCAATTTGTATCCAGATTTTGGAGAGCATTCTGTAACCAGATGGGCATACAGCTGTCCTTTTCATCTGCCTACCATCCCCAGACCAATGGAGCCACTGAGCGTGCCAATCAAGGATTGGAACAATTCTTATGCTGTTTCATGTCCGATCATCATGATAATTGGGCCAACCTGTTGCCATGGGCAGAGTTCGCCAGGAACTGTGCAGTTAATTCATCGTCTGGGAGCTCCCCGTTTCTCATCAACTACGGGTTTCAGCCATGCTTGCTCCCGGACTCATTCCAGATGCAGCAGATTACAGCTCTGGATGAGCATATCGAGCAACTCCGCTCCACCTGGGCACAGGTTCAGATGGCCCTCAGTAATTCGTTCCAGCGTTATCAGCGCCACGCTAATCGCAGACGGTTGCCAGCGATCTCCTTCCAGGTTGGGGATAGGGTATGGCTAGCCTCCAGAAACCTCAATCTGCAAGTTCCGTGTAATAAGTTGGCTCCCCGGTTCATTGGTTCCTTTAAGGTGATCCACAAAATTAACCCTGTTTCGTATGCTCTGGATCTCCCAGCATCCATGCGGATTTACAATGTGTTCCATGTATCCCTTCTGAAATCTCTGATATGTAACCATTACACTACCACTCCTGCGGTCCCCGGTCCTTTGCAAGTTCAGGGTCAGAAGAGTACGAAGTCCAAAGTATTATTGATTCACATAGATTTAGAGGAAAATTGCAATACATTGGAAGGGCTACGGCCCTGAGGAGCGTTCCTGGTTTGATCAGATAGACCTTCATGCTCCTAGATTGTTGCGCAGTTTCCATTCCAAATACCCTCAGAAACCAGGTCCCTCTTCTAGAAGGGGGGGTCTTTGAGAGGGGGGTACTATCACAGTGCCCGTGCTATGCGGGTGACATTCTGTCAGTTTCCTCTATTGATCTCGCTCAATGTTTGAAGTGACTTGTCCCCGCCCAGTATTTGTCCATAAATACTAGGCCTTGTCACTTATCTGGTGCCCTTTCGTGGTGTTTCCGTACCAGAGCTTGTTCTTGTATTTCATGTGATCTCTGTGTACCGACCTGGCCTGCCACACGACTCTGCATCTTGTTCCTGCCTGTGTACCATCCCGGACTGTCTGACTATTCTGCATCTCGTTCCTGTCCTGTGTACCGACTCGGATTGGCTGACGTTCCTGCTCTGTGTACCGACCCGGCCTGGCTGACGTTCCTGCTCTGTGTACGGACTCGGATTGGCTGACGTTCCTGTTCTGTGTACCGACCCGGCCCTGCTGACGTTCTTGCTCTGTGTACCGACTCGGATTGGCAGACGTTCCTGCTCTGTGTACCGACCCGGCCCAGCTGGGCCCCTGTGGTTGCATATCCCTCCTGCTACACCTTTTCCAGCCTCCGGTTGGGGTTGTGGCAGGATCCTCTCTGTCTCCGGACAGTCACTCTCTGCAGTCTAGTCTCCATTACTGCTACGGCAGTCCACAAGTTGTCTGGTCTCCGTTACTGCTACGGCAGTCCACAAGTTGCTCTAGTCTCCGTTACTGCTACAGCAGTCCACAAGTTGCCTGGTCTCCGTTACTGCTATGGCAGTCCACAAGTTGCTCTAGTCTCCCTTACTGCTACGGCAGTCCACTAGTTGCTCTGGTCCCCATTACTGCTTGGGCGTTACTCAAGATTGTGCTCTCTCTTCAAGATTGAGCTTCTTAAAGGGCCTCACGCTATTAGGGCCTGTCAGCCCTCCCGGCCTAATAGTAACCCATTCAGTGCTGCCTAACTTGAGTATCACACGAAAACTGCCTGACCTGTGTCAGTACATTGTATTCTGTATTACTTGCATATACTGGACCCGTGTGGGTATACCTCATTGTAACCTGTCCTGTGTCTGTACTATATCGCTGATATATTACTGGACCCTCGAGGGTTATTGTTATTACAACTGTTAAATAAAACTGTGTTTTATCCAAACCTACTGTATCTGTGTGTCAAACAGACCGTTACATATGCGTCCTGAAGATCCAGGGAGGCAAGGAATTCCCCCGGAACATAGCAGCAATCACCGTACTTAGGGACTTCTGGTGATAATGGTGCCCGTGCTATGCGGGCGACATTCTGTCAGTTTCCTCTATTGATCTCGCTCATTGGTTGAAGTGACTTGTCCCCGCCCAGTATTTGTCCATAAATACTAGGCCTTGTCACTTATCCGGTGCCCTTTCGTGGTGTTTCCGTACCAGCGCTTGTTCCTGTATTTCGTGTGATCTCTGTGTACCGACCTGGCCTGCCACACGACTCTGCATCTTGTTCCTGCCTGTGTACCGACCCGGACTTTCTGACTAATCTGCATCTCGTTCCTGTCCTGTGTACCGACTCGGATTGGCTGACGTTCCTGCTCTGTGTACCAACCCGGCCTGGCTGACGTTCCTGCTCTGTGTACGGACTCGGATTGGCTGACGTTCCTGCTCTGTGTACCGACCCGGCCCGACTGACGTTCCTGCTCTGTGTACCGACCCGGCCCGGCTGGGCCCCTGTGGTTGCATATCCCTCCTGCTATGCCTTTTCCAGCCTCCGGTTGGGGTTGTGGCAGGATCCTCTCTGTCTCCGGACAGTCACTCTCTGCAGTCTAGTCTCCATTACTGCTACGGCAGTCCACAAGTTGTCTGGTCTCCGTTACTGCTATGGCAGTCCACAAGTTGCCTGGTCTCCGTTACTGCTACGGCAGTCCACAAGTTGCTCTAGTCTCCGTTACTGCTACGGCAGTCCACAAGTTGCCTGGTCTCCGTTACTGCTACGGCAGTCCACAAGTTGCTCTAGTCTCCGTTACTGCTACGGCAGTCCACTAGTTGCTCTGGTCCCCATTACTGCTTGGGCGTTACTCGAGATTGTGCTCTCTCTTCAAGATTGAGCTTCTTAAAGGGCCTCGCGATATTAGGGCCTGTCAGTCCTCCCGCCTAATAGTAACCCATTCAGTGCTGCCTAACTTGAGTATCACACGAAAACTGCCTGACCTGTGTCAGTATATTGTATTCTGTATTACTTGCATATACTGGACCCGTGTGGGTATACCTCATTGTAACCTGTCCTGTGTCTGTACTATATCGCTGATATATTACTGGACCCGCGAGGGTTATTGTTATTACAACTGTTCAATAAAACTGTGTTTTATCCAAACCTACTGTGTCTGTGTGTCAAACAAACCGTTACATACGCGTCCTGAAGATCCAAAGAGGCAAGGAATTCCCCCAGGGACATAGGAGCAATCACCGTACTTAGGGACTACTGGTGACAATGAGTCTTGATCACAAAGGAATTGAGATCCTTCAAATCCAAAATGGGATGACAGCTGCCGTCCTTCTTGGAGACCACAAAGAGGTTTGAGTAAAAATCCACACCTCTATCCCGAATTGGAACAGGTTCCAGAACATCCTTGTCCAGAAGGCCTGGATAGCGCCATTGAACAGACGGCATTTCTCTACGCTCTGAGGCAGATGAGAGGGGAAAAACCAAAAGGGAGGAAGAGAGGCGAAAAGGATCCTGTACCCTTCTGCCACTACCTGTAAAACCCACGGGTCCACCACTGAATCCTCCCAGGCGCTGTCGTAGTGACGCAGACGGCCATCCACAGCCGAGTTGGGACCTGGGTTCGGTGAGTCATGCCGAAGAAGGCTTGGAAGCCTTAGGCTTGGAGAAGACCTTGGGCTTCCATTGCTATTTGGGCTTGGAGGAGGAACGCAGAGCTGAGGGAACCGTCTGGTTCGCCAGACGTGCCTTAGTCTGGAAGGAAAGAAAAAGCCAGTTATGCTTGAGAGGCATCTTCCTGCTGGGGACCATAGGCAGAAGGGTACTCTTGCCCCCTGTGGCCCCACTTATCAGATTCTTAAGGTCTGGCACAAAAAAGAGGTGCCTTGAAAAGGCAATGAGAGCAAAGCTTTCTTGGAAGCAGTGTCAGGAGACCAGATCTTGAGCCAAAGAGTTCGTCTGGCAACCACAGACATAGTGGATACCCTTGCCACCAAACGGAGGGCATCAAATAAGGCAGCAGAAACATAGTGATGGGCACTCAGAGATGTTGGCAAGAAGCCGCAACATATCCGAAGTAGGAGCACCCTGACCAACAGCCAGGGTGAGATGTTCAGTACAGACCGCAATAGCCCGGTTCACCCATGCTGCAGTGAACGCTGGACGCATGGCAGTACCAGCAGTGGCAAAAATGGACTTGAGGAAGACCTCAAGTTTCTTGTCAGTCCAGTCTTTCAGAGCGGAAGCATCAGCAACTGGCAGGGCAGTGGACTTAGCCTGGAGACAGGAACATCCACTTTGGGGGGATGAACCGACTGAGCAAGCGCCGCCTCAGAGAAAGGGTAAAGCTCGGGCAAATTTCTTGGAAACAGAAGGCTTCCTGTCCGGAGACTTCCACTCATCAGATACAAGACGGTCAAGAGTGGGGTTAGGTGGAAAAACAAGTATAGAGCCTTTTAGGCTCCTGAAAACATCAGAGGGATCAGAAGAAACCTCCTGAACTAAGGGAATGTTTAGGGTAGTCAAAACAGCCCTGATCAGGCCCTCAGCCGAGGGATCAGGATCTGCCTCAAAGGGGTCCCCAAAAAACTGAGAGAAGCCCACAGCAGAACATTCCTCAACATCTGAATCCACTAACAGTTCCTCCTCAGAGGAATCTGATACGTCAGGTACTCCCTGCGGTTTTGGCAGGGAAGATCTGATGGAAGAAGGGGTCTGCCAGGAGTGGAAGACCCCCTGTAACTGGGATGGAAAGAGTTGCAATGTAGACTGGAGGTCTCTAGTAGCAGCTTTGAACTCTTGCACCCAAACTGGCTCTAATGCATGGTTGGAGGTCCCTGGTCCCTGGGAGAGACTCAGGGACATCAGAACATGCTGGGCATAAATGACCTGAGAATTCTCTAGGTCAGGGCTTATAATTTTAAATCCTTTGCTACTAGCCAGACCCACTAGGGCTGAATTTCTACTCGACAGGGCTAAATTTTCCCTCGCCATTGTCTAGTGGCGAGTGGAAATTTTGAGCCCTGCTCTAGGTAACCCTGAATGACATGAAGAGCAATGTGCAATAGGGTACACAGAGACCCCAGCGTTCTTAGTCTTAGGCCTGTCCCCAAGCTCTAACGAATTAGATGTTCTCACAGTGTCAAAACGTTTAAAGTATAAGGAATCACCCAAATACAGTGTGCAAGATTAAAATTTCACCCCAGAAATCACTAAAATGCACTTATCTGGCAGTTGAAGGGTTAATCTGCAGAGGAGAGGAGAGTCCAAGCCCTGTGTAGGATACTCATTCAGGGAAAAGGCAGCAAAGTGCCGAAGCAAGCACTTATGGGAAATGTAGTTTTCCCAGAAAAAGTACCCCAACAGTTCCTGAAGCACCCTGAGCCACCCAACACACATAAAGCATTAACCGGATGACAGACAATTAAAATGAGCCATCTTTGAAGTTGCTATGTTGAGCGGTTGCAGAGATATGTCCCAAACTGTACAGTCCCATAGAAGTGAATGGAGCAATGGCGTCTATGCGGTAAAGTACAAATTTGAAACTGTGAATTCAAATTACATGAAACATCACAAGAACATGTTAGCAGACCCAAACAACACTGAACTCAATAGGGAAAGTGCAAATAAACCCCCAAAAGATCTAAAACCAGCAGCTAAAGGGTTAAGTTGCCACAGAAACTTGCTCCAAAACACCCAATAGACATACAGATAAACCCAATGAGTGCAGGAGTGTGCAATAGGAACTCCAAAGGAAAACCCCTGTGTGAAGGGGCACTGTTGGACATGTGGACCTGCAGCACTCAAAGGGTTGCTCACCTTTCCTGCAGATCTTCTGTCTTCAGATTACCATGTATTAAGAAGAAGCCTCAGTGAGCAACTCCTAAGGAAAGAACTTGAACCCAAGATTTTCCCCCAGGGCTTAAGGTCCACAAAAAGCACCTGGATACTGAGCTAGCCACATTTAAGGGCATTGTCAGTTATGGTAATCCGCCTAATGGTGGTATTCCATATCTAACTGAAAATTAAAAAAGTATCTAAAACTATAGCAGAACTGTTCTCTTGCTTGTGTCTTCACCAAGGAACAAATCTTAATTGAGCTGATTGGCTAGCTGCAGCCAAGGAGGGAAGGTAGGCTCCACCCCCTGCATTCACTTCTAGAATTGTTCCTGCCTACTTAAAGGGGAGGATCGCCTACCCAAAGTTACCAGTAACCTGTATTGGATGACAGAGAAAAGGATTTAACAGGTAAGACTAAAATCCTCTTTTCTCTGTCATCCAATGTAGCTTACAGGTAAATTCTGGGATGTACCAACATTAAGCTCCCAGTGGTGGGAAAGAAGGCAAGGACAAGGTGCTGGTCCTCATGATACCTGAACTCTCATAGACTATTCAGAGTACAGAATAGCCCAAACAAACAAAGCGTCAAGAGACACTGAACTGGAACACAGCACACCAGTAATTGTAAACACAGAACAAGAGCCAACAGGGCTCAACAGTTAAAGACCTCTAAGACACAGGAAATAAAGTCCTAGAAAGGCAGAACTGCCACCAGGACTTTCCTGCCAAAGCTGGCTTCAGCCGATGCCAGACCATCAACATAATAGTGTTTGGCAAAGGTGTGTGCAGATGACTAAGTGGCTGCCTTGCACAGCCGATCAGCAGATGCCTGATTCTTATAGGCCCAGGAAGCCCCTTCCTGAGTTCATATGCCTTGTGAATGGTATCCTTGATACAAGACACAGTAGTCACCTTGGATGCAGCCCTACCAGCCCTAGGACACTCAGGGATGACAAAGTGTACAGACAGACTCAATGCGGTGCCCATAGAACTTAAGGCAGCGCACCACATCCGGCAAGTGGAGATCCCTCTTCTTGTTAGATTTAGGGTTAGGACAAAAGGAAGGCACAACAATCTCCTGATTGATGTGGAACTCAGAGACCAATTAGCAAGAAATTCCTTGGAGGTCCAAAGAACCGGCTTATCCTTGTGAAACTCCAGAATAGGAGGTTGCAGGACAAGGCCTGTAATTCAGCGACTCTGCAAACAGAGACGATTGCCAAGAGAAAAAGTCATGTTCCAATTCAGGAGATGAAGAGGAATGGAACCCATGGACTCAAAACGAGGCCACTGCAAGACTCCCAGAACCAGATTAAGGTCCCACTGAGAAGTGGGATGCATAAAAGCGTGAGCTTGACATCCGGAAGAATGACAATGCTCCTCTGAAAAAAGACAGAAAGAGCCTATGTCTGAACCTTCAAAGAACTCAGGCTAAGGCCTTCATTCACACCATCCTGTAAAAAGGACAGGACAGTCAACAGATCAAACTCTTATGAGGACAGATCGCTGTTCATACACCAAGAGTGGAAGATAGACCAAATCCTGTGGGAAGCTTAGAGGAAACAGGTTCCTGAGTTTGAATCATAGTGACGAACACAGGAGAAAATACTTTCTTCATAGGAGAGATTCTTCTGATGACCAACGACCCTGGACATTAAGGTGATCCAGGATGGCTCCCTATCCTGATGGCTGGAATCCATCATCACAGTGGTCCAAAATGGGATCATAACAGGCCTTCTTTTCCGCAGGTTGAGAGATTCAACCACCAAGGAAGACTCACCTCCACATGTAAGGGCAGAGAGACTGATAACTTCAAGAGATCTGGGTTCTCCTTGCAGAGTTGAATCACAAACCTCTGTAATTCCCTTGTGTGAACCATCGTAAATGGTACCGTCTCCATCGTGGAGATCAATTTCCTCACCAGATAAGTCAATTTCCTGGCTTGAATGGACGAAGTCAGAACTGAGGATACCTTGTTGGAAACTGTTAAACCATGTCCTCCATCAGAAAGACCATTCCTTGCTGGATATCGAATAGACAACCCAGGAAGACCAACATGTGATAGGATCAGGTCCAACTTGTCCATAGTCGGAACCCGACCGTGGCAGGAGAGTGTGTGACTATAGTCCCGTACCTGCAGGTGGAGAGTGCCCTGGAAAGGGCCATCTAGAGCTTGACCGAAATCAAAACACCCAAGACACGAAGAAACACCAGCGAAGCTGTGGTCAGACCAAATGGGAGAGCTGAGAACTGGAAGTGCCCCCTGAGGTACTGCCGGCTCTCCAGATGAATAGCAATGTGTAAGTAGGTGTCCTGCAGAAGCAAGGAAGCCAGAAATTCCCCTGGACACATCGCCACAATGACTGACTGTAAGAACTCCAGGAGACAATGGTCTTGACCATAAAGGAACGAGATCTCTGAGGTCCAGAATAGGATGGCAGCAGACACCTGTCCAGAAAAACACAAATAGTTTGGAACATGAGCCCGAAACCACTTCTGGGTAGGGAACCAGTTCCAGATCCATCATGTCCAAGAGATTCCTAATAGAAAAGACAAAACCGTTCTGGTCCTAGAGGGGAGTGAGAAGGAAAGAAATGGAAGGAAAGGGAGGAAAGTGAAAGGAATCCAACACCCTTCTGAAACCACCAGCAAAAGCCACAGGTCCACAACCATGTCTGCAGAAACGCTGAAAGGAAAAGGCGCTGCAAACAATCACAGGTGCATGCGGACCAGGGTTCAGCTAGTCCTGGCTAAGTGGATTAGGCTTGGTGGAGGAGCTGCTAGGTCTCCAGTGCTCCGGAGGCATGGAGAAGGAACACGGTGCCCAAAATAGCACCAGGTTAGACCCTAGTATACCCCCTGGGCAAGCACAAAAAGCACTGGGCCTTTGTGACTGAGGATTGATCTTAGAGGCCAAGGGAAACCAAGCACACTGACCCTCAGTAGCCCTGCTGATGATGTCCTTCAGTTCAGGGCCAAAAAGGGATATATTCTGGAAGGGAAGAGAAACCAGAGGTTGCCAAAAGAACATGTCAATGGACCAGAATTTAAGCCATAGTGAGCGCCTTGCAGCCACATAGAAGGCAGAGGCCTTGGCCTCAAGTCCAACAGCATCAGATAGGGCATCAGAAATATAGCGCTAAGCCACCGAGATATCAGCCAAAAGCATCAAAATGTCAGCTTTAGGGGCCGCAATTACGCACCCATGGCGGAAAATGTAGCCTGTAAGATGTCGTCAAGCTTCTTATCAGCTAAGTCTGCAAGAGTTGAAACATCCGCTACAGGCAATGCAAAGGGTTGAGATGGACTTGCAATATGGGCATCAGCTCTGGGAGGTGTAGCCCACTGAGCCAAGGCCACCTCAGAAAAAGGATACAGCTTAGATAATCTCTTAAACAGGGATTAAAACAGTTATAAAGATAAACCCAATGAGTGCAGTATATGTAGGATCTCCAAAAGGAGACCCCTGTGGGGAGGTGAAACAGAGGGACAAGTAGACCATGGCACTCAAAGGGCTGCTCACCTTTTTCTGCAGGTCTTCAGCCTTCAGATTACCATTGAAAGAGAGAAAACCTCAGTGGGAATTCTCCAAGGGAAAAGACATAGCACACAAGGTTTTCCCCCAGGGCTGGAAGGTCCACAAACAGCACCTGTAAACTGAGCAATCCACCACTGGGAGGTCAATAATGGTAATCCGCCTAATGGAGGATTTCTACACCCCATATCTAACAAGAAAATAATAAAGGAAACTAAAACTAAGCAGAATTGTTCTCTGTAGCCTCTCTCTTACAGGAACAAATCTAACTGGGGAGGAATAGCTAGTGACCAGCTAAGGAGGAAAGGAAGGCTCCACCCCTGTATTCTTTCCAAGAATTGTTCCAGTCTACTTAAAGGGGCTGTCACCTTTCCAGAGTTCACCTGTAAGCTATATTGGAAGACAGAGAAAATATTTTCTAAGCTGTCAGCTTTTACCTATCTTCTTTGCCTTAAGTCTAATAATACCTACTTTTGTTGTTTTCCTATCACAAACATTCTAAAGAAAGCTTTGCCAGTCCTTTTTATTGACTGGGCTATTTTCTATTCTGCCTGGGATTTTGTTTACTTCCTATCCTGTTCTAGCTACTTCCCCACCCATTTCAGGGATAAGCCACTCCTCCATATCATGGTAAGCCCACCTACTTGGCTAGGTCCCACCCATATTGTGACACAAATTATGCCATTTTGAACACCACATGAGAACCCTTTGGATCATTCCTGGGGATCCAGTAAATAAGGTTCCCAGGTATGACTAAGGGGATTAAAAGCTCATTTTAAAGCAACGGGAATCTCAGGAATTGTTATTTGCCTCCTATGGTGCAGACAGTTTGCCCCAGAACTGCTCTTCCTCAGCTTCCTGAACATAGCAGTGTGTGTGTGTGTGTGTGTGTGTGTGTGTGTGTGTGTGTGTGTGTGTGTGTGTGTGTGTGTGTGTGTGTGTGTGTGTGTGTGTGTCACACAATTAACATACATTGCTACACCACATACATACAACTGGTACACATACAAATGCAAACTGTTTTCATTGCACCAATGTGTTCTTCAATTGTATTTCTAAGTAGAAATATTTTAAACTATCAATGATTTCATACCTTTATAAAATAGAACAATTACTGTTTAAAAAAATACATAAAAAAACATTTTCAATATTCCCTTTCATTCTCCACTTTTTCCCACATATAGACCCGTTTCCACTGCTTATGAGTGAGTAAAAAAGAAACCTGGACTTAATACATGTGCAGACTGGGAATCTATTTCTGTCAGCAGCAGCACATTGACTGTGATAAACAGTCTCCAAAATAATAGGAGCACAAGCGAACACTGCCCCAGAACAGTGATACAGAAAATGCCAGCATGTTAACCTGGTTATCAGACTATGTTTTTCATTATTTAAAGGGGAACTACCACCTCTTCAAGAATTTAACTTCAATAAATCCCCATCTGACGACTAGCAGCTTAGTAGCGCTAGTCGCCAGAATTATTACCTTATTCCAAAGAAATGTGCATTGTTCTGGGGCTGACAGCAGGATGGATCGCGGACATCTTGCCATAATGACGTCCGCGTGCCTGCGCTGTCATACTTAATGTATCTGCCATGAGGGAGTGCTAGGGTTGCCACCCCACTGGTGTTTTACCGGCACAGCCGGTAATTAGAGCAATGGAGCCTGTATAACTACTATACCTACTGGCAACTGAAAAAGCCAGCATATGTGTCCGTCCGGGGAGGGGAGTGAGGTGACTGAGCAGGCCTATGCCTGTTGAAAGGGAAGCAATACTCTGTGCCAGCAGCTGCAGCAGAGGGCGCTGTGCGAGGAGGCCAAGAGCTGCATGATGAAGAGGAAGTACAGGGTGCATTAGGACATATGCTGGTAGGAGCGGTTTAGGACAGGAAGTCAGTGCAAACACTGTGCAGTGACAGCCATGCAGGAGGGAAGGGCAGCAAGGACCATGTCTGTGAATTTCAGGAAGAATGGTGCCGCCCTGCAGGCAGCTTATAAGGATGTGGTAGATGGGAAAACCAGGATGGTCTAGTGAGTAAATAACTAGAGATCCCTTAAATATAACCTGGTTTAGTGGTCTCTTTGTATTCAGAATCTCCCAATGTCTATTGTGTTCATGTGTATATATACACTGGAATTCCCTTCACACAACTTGTAATAACGTGTGTATGTATATAACTATGGTCTTCATGTATACCTTCATGCTCTGTGATCTCCTCCATCCATCCTGCCAGAAAAATGTCCTGTACACCTTCATACTCTGGGATCCCCTCCATCCAGCCTGTGAGAGAGATGTCTGTATGTAAATATAGTCTTCCTTTCGACTTCCTGCTATTCATATGGGGATATGTATATTATGGGTATATTCTAGGATCCCCTCAACTTAGTCTGATATATATAAGATGATTTTAATCTTACCTGTTAAATACTTTTCTCTTAGTCCATACAGGTTACTGGTAACTTTGGGTAAGCGATCAGCCCCTTTAAGTAGGCAGGAACAATTCTGAGAAGTGACTGCTGGGCGAGCCTACCTCCTCTGCTTAGCTTGCAGCTAGCCAATCCCCATCCAGTAAGATTTGAAAACTAACTATTGGTTAGATAGTAAGAAGGTAAAGGAAGACTCCTGTGAGCATGAACCTGAAAGGACCCCCACATTCTGCCACAGGAGAGCCAAGCGTGGTTCCTTGACAGGTTGTATGGACTAAGAGAAAAGGATTTAACAGGTAAGACTAAAATCCTCTTTTCTCTGTCGTCCAATACAGGTTACTGGTAACTTTGGGGTGTCCAAACATTAAGTTCCCCAGGGCGGGAAGAAATGCAAGGACCAGGCGCAGACCCCAAAGTCACCAGAGCACCAATGATCCAACAGATCATGAATAGCTCAACAACAACCGCAAAGTATCAATGGACACCGAACAGGGGTAAAACAGACCCCAGGAACTGTACACAGCACACTGAACTAGAGCCAACAGGGCTCAAAAGTGAAAGAGTACCGAGACACGAAGGAGATCCTAGACAGGCGAGGGTGGCTCCAGGATCTTCCTCCCAAAACTGGCATTAGCCGATGCCAGCACATCCACACGATAGTACTTCAAGAAGGTATGCATAGACGACCAAGTGACCGCCTTGCACAACTGATCAGCTGAGGCTGATTCTTGTAGGCCCAAGATGCCCCAATAGACCTCATAGAATGAGCTGTGACCTGAAAGGGAACATGGTTCTTCCTAAGTTCGTAAGCCTTACGAATAGTGGACTTGATGCAAGAGGCAATTGTTACCTTGGAAGTAGGCGCCCCTGCCCTGGGACCCTCAGGAATGACAAAAAGAGTGTCAGAGTGCAGCAAGGGCTCAGTGCAATGCACATAGAACTTAAGACAAATGCACAATATCCAACAGGTGAAGATCCTTCTCCTTGTCAGAAATAGGGTTAGGGCAGAAGGAATGAACCACATTCTCCTGATTAATGTGGAACTCAGACACCACCTTTGGGAGAAACTTTTGTGAAGTGAGAAGCACTGCCTTGTCCTTGTGAAACACCAAAAAAGGGTGGCCTACAAGACAGGGCATGCAGCTCCGCAACACGGCAAACAGACACAATCGCCAGGAGAAAGGCATCTTCCATGTCAGCAGATGTAAAGGAATAGTGGCCAAGGACTCAAAGTGAGGGCATTGAAGGACGCCCAAAACCAAGTTAAGGTCCCATTGAACAAGGGGTGAGTATGAGCAACACCCTGGAAGAAAACCTTGACAACCAGTGCCCTTTCATGGTGTTTCCGTTGCTAGCGCTTGTTCCAGTATTTCGTGTGATTCCTGTGTATGACCCGGACTGCCTGACTACTCTGCTGTATACGTTCCTGCTCTGTGTACCGACCCGGCCTGGCTGACGTTCCTGCTCTGTGTAGTCTCAGATTGGCTGACGTTCCTTCTCTGTGTACCGACCCGGCCTGGCTGACGTTCCTGCTCTGTGTACCGACCCGGATTGGCTGATGTTCCTGCTCTGTGTACCGACCCGGCTGGCTGACGTTCCTGCTCTGTGTACCGACTCAAATTGACTGACGTTCCTGCTCTGTGTACCGACCCTGTTTTTGGTGAACATTCCTGTTCCGTGTATCTCAGGTCCAGCCTGCTGCCCCATCCGGTATCCGGCTAGAGGCTGTTATCCGGTGTCCTCTCTGTCTACGGACAGATCCTCTGTTGCCTCGTTGCTGCTGAGGCAGTCTAGTTACTGTGACCCGGTTACCTATTGTGTTGCGTGGGCAACACCCTGGTGTGGTAGATCCATCTGGTTGCACCACGGTACTCTTGACCTCTTACTGCTGCAAGCTGAGGTTGGTCAATGCCAGGGCACCTCAGGCTGCTCTCACTATCTGGCAGTCGACTCTAGGTCTGAGCTTTGTTAACCCCTTCGGGGTTGGTGCCATATTCCATCGGGTCACAGTCATTGCAGTCTCAGTTAGGTGTTCCTCTGTGCCTACAGTTGCAGTCCTCCATTACTGCTACGGCAGTCTACCGCTTGTCCTGGTCCTCTGTTTACTTCTGTGGCATTACTCGCTATTGTGTCACTCTCTGTATATATACTGGACCCGTGTGGGTATTGAATACTGTAACCTGACCTGTGTCAGTACTATATTGTGTACATATATTACTGGATTCGTGAGGGTTATTCTTTTCTGTGTTTTTTCAATAAAATTGTGTTTTTTTCTAAACCTACTGTGTCTGAGTGTCCATAAAACCGTTACACTGAGACCCTTATCCACACCATCCTGGAGGAATGAAAGGACCGTAGGAAAATCAAAATCCTGAGACAGGTCCCTATCAGCATCCCAAGAGAGAAAGGTAGACCAAACCCAATGGTAGGCCTTAGACGAAACAGGCTTACGTACACTAAGCATGGTAGCCACCACACCAGAAGAAAACCCCTTCTTCAAAATTTAGGATTCAATCTCCATGCTGTCAAAGCCAGACGATGAACATCCTCCTTCCAGATGTAACCCTGAAGAAGGAGATTCAGACGGGAGGGGAGCCGAAGAGGTTCTGCCACTGAGAGATCAAGAAGCTCCGGAAACCACGCCTGTCGAGGCCAGTATGGAGCAATCAGAATGACAGGGCAGCACTCCAGTCTCAGTTTCCTGATCACCCTGTGCAACAGGGGGGTAGGAGGAAAGAGTTATGCCAGAGGAAAAATTCACGGGATCGACAAGGCATCCACTGCTAGAGCCAGGAGATCCACCCAACAAGAGCAGAACGTTGGGACCTTCCTGTTGTGTCTTGTCACCATAAGGTCGATGCACGGAAGAGCCCACCACTGGACAATGAGGTCGAACACCTCTTGATGCAGTTCCCATTCTCCGCTGTCCACTCTGTCTGCCAGAACGTGGTCTACGCCAGGAATATGAATTGCAGAAATGGCAGGGGCATGCTCCTCTGCCCAGGACAAAATAGCCTTGACCTCTAACCAAGCTGCGAGACTTCTTGTGCCGCCTTGCTTGTTGATGTAGGCTACCACTGTGGCGTTGTCTGACTGGACCCTGACTGGGCAATCCTCCAATTCTCGTCCAGTGGAGCAGGGCATGAAATATCACCCGAAGCTCCAAGACATTGATGAGAAGGAGAGATTCCTCCTGGGACCACTGGCCCTGAGCGTTCAAGTGTCCCAGGATCACTCCCCATCCGGAGAGGCTGGCATCCATCATCACTGTTGTCCAGAATGGCACCATGAAGGGCCTACCTTTCAGCAGATTGTTCAGGTTGAGCCACCACAAGAGACACAGCTCCACGTGAAGAGGGAGAGATAGGGACCACTCCAGGAAATTCAGTCGACCCCTGCATGCCAGGATTAGAAACCTCTGGAGTTCCCTGGTACCATGGTAAATGGAACCGCTTCTATGGTGGAAATGAACTTCCCCACCAGGGATGACAACTTCTTGGCCGGAACCAGATCCTGATTCTGTATAGCCTGGACCTTCAGTGCTATTTGATGAGCCACTACACCCGTGAGAAACACCATCTCTGGGTGTCGAAGAAGATGCCCAGAAAAACCATCCTCTGGGAAGGAACAAGGTCCGACTTGTCCAGATTGATGATCCGCCTGTGACAGGACAGAGTATGAATGCAGTCCTGCACCTGCTGATGAAGGAGTTCCGGAGAAGATGCCTTCAGAAAGAGCCGTCCTAATGGAGGACGGAAATCAAGGCTCCCAGGACTCTTTTGAAGACCTGAGGAGCCGTGGTCAGGCCAAAGGGGAGGGCAGATAACTGGAAATGCCCTCGGTCGCAGGCAAAGCAGAGATATTGCCAGCTCTCTGGATGAATGGTAATGTGCAAGTATGAGAAGCCAGAAATTCCCCAGGGGATATGGCAGCGATCACCATGCGTAGTAACTCCTGGCGATACTGGGACCTGACCACAAAGGAGTTGAGATCCTTCAAGTCCAAAAATGGGACCACAACTGCCGTCCTTTTTGGAAACCATAAAGAGGTTGGAGTAGATCTCAACCCCCTTATCTGAGGAGGAACTGGTTCCAAGACCGCCTTCTCCAGAAGGGCCTGAATGGCTCCCTCGAAAAGGCAGTGCTTTTCTGTGTCCAGAGGAGAGCGAGAAGAGAAGGTCTGGGTGGGGGAGGTGAAGGGAATCCTGTACCACACAGCCACCACCTGCAAAACCCACGGGTCCACCACAGATGCTTCCCAAGGTAGTGGCGAAAGTGGCCACCCACTTGCGGGTGGGGACCCGGATTTGGAAAGTCATGCAGAAGAAGGTTTGGAAGCCTTGGGCTTAGTGGAGGACTTGGACCTCTATTGCTGCTTAGGCTTGGATGGGGTGCGCGGAGTCTGAGGCATCACCTGGGTCACCGGAAGCGAATCAGCTTGGAAGGGATGAAAAAACCTATTCCGTTTGACAGGCGTCTTCTTCCTAGGAACCACTGGCAGTGGAGAGTGCTCTTCCCCCCCAGTGGCTTCACTGATCAGATCCTTGTGATCAGGCCCAAACAGTGAGGTGCCCTGAAAGGGCAAGGACAGGAGAGCCCTCTTGGAGGCAGTGTCAGCAGACCAGATCTTGAGCCAAAGAGCACGTCTGGCTACCACAGACATGGTGGATGCCTTGGCAACCATACAAACGGAGTCAAACAGGGAGCAGAAACATAATACTGGGCGTTGGTGAGAAGCCGCAACATGTCAGCAGTAGGAGCTCCCTGAAGGACAGTTAAGGTGAGCTGCTCAGTCCAAACAGCTACAGCCCTATTCACCCACACCACAACAAATGCAGGGAGCAGGGCAGAACCATCCATCACTAAAATGGCCTTGAGAGAGGTCTCAAGCTTTTTTGTCAGTCCAGTCTTTCAGAGCAGATGCATCAGCCACAGGCGAGGCAGAGGACTTAGAAAGCCTGGAAACAGGGGAGTCCACCTTAGGAGGATGAACCCACTGAGCTAGGCCCGCTTCAGAGAACGGATAAAGCCTAGCAAATTTCCTAGCAACAGACGGTTTTCTGTCTGGAAACTTCCACTCCTCAGACACCAAGCAGTCAAGAGTGGGATTAGGTGGAAAACAAGTATGGGTCCTGAAAGGCTCCTGAAACATATCAGAGGGATCAGAGTAAACCTCCTGTACCAAGGGAATGTTCAGGGTGTTCAACATAGCCCTGATCAGGCCCTTGGCTGAGGGAACAGGATCAGCCTCAAAGGGGTCCCCAAAAAACTGAGAGGAAGGGACAGCAGAACAGTCTTCATCATCAGAATCCACCAATAATTCCTCCTCAGAGGAATCAGACAGATCAGGTACACCCGGCAGTTTTGGAAGGGAAGATCTGATAGGGGTGGGGGCCTGCCATGATTAGAAGACCCCCTGCAAAGTGGATGGAAGGAGTTGTAAGGTAGACCGGAGGTCCCTGGTAGTAGCCTTAAACTCTTGCTTCCAAACTGTCTCTAGTGCATGGCTGGAGGTCCCTGCAGGAGACTCGGAGGCTGGGCAAACATGACCTAAGTATTCTCTAGGTAACCCTGAGTGACATGAGGGGCAATGAGCAATAGGGGACACAGACGCCCCAGTGTCCCTAGTCTTAGGCTTAGCCCCAAGGTCAAATGGAATAGATATGCTCACAGAGTCAAACGGTCAAAGTATAATAATAATAATAATCCTTTATTGATATAGTGCACACAGATTCCGCAGCGCTTTACACTCATATTGGTTCCTGTCCCCATTGGGGCTCACAATCTAAATTCACCTATCAGTATGTTTTTTGGAGTATCAGAAATATGCACAAAATAGTGAGTATGATGAACTATTCACCCCAGAAAATGCTAAAATAGACTTATCTGACAGGTGAAGGGTTAATCTGCTGAGGAGAGAAGGAGAATCCAAGCCCTGCATAGGATACTCGTTCAGAGAAGGCACAAAATGGCTGCTGTAATGGAAGCCAATCGGAAATGAGCTCGCAAAGCAAAAAAAAGTACCCCAACAGTGCCAGAAGTTCCCTGAGCCCCCAACATGCCCAGAACGTTGACGGGATAACAGAGCAAAGGCAGACCAACAGCATGAGCCATAGCTGACCTCGCTACGTGGAGCGGTTGCTGAGATATGTCCCAAACTGTAAAGTCCCATAGAAGTGAATGGAGCAATGGCGTCTATACAGTAAAAGCGTGGGAAATTAAATTTTGCAAAGTTAGTACAAAATGTAAAAATGGTCAAGAGCCCACTAGAACAAGTAAGCAGACCCAATAAACACTAAGCCCAGTAGGGAAAGTGTCAGAATCCCCCCCAAAAGGTGCTAACAGCAGCCAAAGGGGTAAGTTACCACAGAAACTTGCTCCAAACACACCACAGACATACAGATAAACCCAATGAGTGCATAAGTATGTAATAGGAACTCCAAAGGAGACCCCTGTGTGGAGGGGAAGCATGGAACATGTGGACCACAGCACTCAAAGGGTGCTCAACTTTTTAGGTGGTTTTCTGTCTTCAGATTACCATATATCGCCTGTGTAGGCAAAAATCCTTGCACCGGCCCTGAGTATACCTATAGTAATAGGCAGTTCTTACTATGTTTAATAGATCCAGTTACAGAAGTCCAACATACAGTAGAAGTGCAAGTTGCGCAAGACACACGTGCACCGTGGAAAAAGTATAAAAGTAGGGTACCTCCTTAACCCTGTTCAAGCTAAAGAGAGCTAAAACTATCCTGTAATCCAAAGGGTTAAGTAATAACTACACCTGTCTCCCCTTCTGCTAAACCTGTGTATACAGACTTCTAACAACACAATTTTGAACTTTAAATCATCTGTATTTAATGTTGACATCTAGGTTCACACATTGCCAAGTGTGTACACCTACTTTAGCTTGCATTTTCACACATACCACATAATTCTGAATTTTCACACACTGTACTAAGTACCAGGCCACAGGGAGGTACAGAGTATTCCAAAGTGCAAATGCTGAGAATCCAGGTTACCCCCCATCCCCCAGTGGGCCTGGAAAGCTGTCCACTATGCCTTATTGTTAAAATTGCGTGCCAAGGGGCACCATCTACATGATGTTTGCCTTTTAAGTCTTTAAGTGTCAGAGGGGTATCCAATGTATTGCAAACAATGCATTGGTTTCCCCTTGGGTATGCAAATGGTTTTAAATGATTATTTTACTTTATACTGCCATGTGTGCTTTCTTTGCCTCCAATCGGAATATTTCTATCTAGGACAATATTTAATTAAACCTTTTTTTGGAATTGATGGCATTATGATGATGGTCTGCAGAGAGCTGACAATTCTACATCCACAGAATACAGTAACACGTGTTATCATCCTTAACAATAATAGCAAAACAAATCATTTTAGGAACCTGTATACAGCATCCATGAAAAACATTCTCTTTTTCTCTGTTGACATCAGTACAACTTAATTGGTCTCCTTTTAATTAGATACAATTTAATTAGGTTCGGTACGTTACAATGCGCTATCTAGAGCCAGTTATTGAAAGAACACTCAATGGCAGCATCACCTAATTTGCTGAAGTCCAGTGTTGTAAAAATACTTTCTGGCTATATCTAGTGGGCATTTGATCCCCCCACCTCACTGCTTGACAATAATTATGGATTGGTGAAAATGGGATACAGATTTAAAGGAATAGTAATGTTTTATTTTAACTTTTAGTATTGGTCATCTCTCTAATTTTAACAGGGGTGATTTTTTTTTTTAGTTCTTTGAATTATCTATTTAATTTCTTCTTTTGTTGAGGTGAGTGCCCTCTAGCTGCAGTTTGTAAAAATAATCTGTGACTCCACTGTATCAGAAAAGGACCAGAAGAGATAGACTTAGTCTTGGGTTGCACAGGTGACACTTTTAACTGTATTAGAATATTACAGAAGTCTGGTTGAGCACCTTACATGGGCAGGTACTACTTTGCATTTAAGCCAGTTTCCTTCACATTGTCTTTGTTCAAAGCAGAATGTAGGCAAAATGCACATGGGACTGATCTGCAAAGTATTCAATGGATAAAATGTAGGCCTACAAGGAAATTTTACATATAGTCTTTATTGGAAATTTGCTTTTTTATATTTACTCATTCATAACAGGTATCATAATACAGTTTTTTTACATTGAAAAGAATATTGTTTTCAACTTCAATAAAAAATAAATGTATGCAACATTATTCAAATGGCTAACTTCACTCTTCAGAAAATCTCTCATCAACAGTTGTGACTGAGGATCCATCGCAGTCTAGTCACTGTCTTGTTTTACAGACTACAGGTAAAAGGCACCCTTATCACAAAGAGAAGAAGCAGAGGGGTTAACTAGAAGCTACTAGGCCCCATATTTTATTTAACAGAGGGCCCACTACAGCCACACCCACTTTAAGACTGTGTTCAAATGGGAATGGTCACCCATGCTTAAAATAACATGGGGCATCAGTCAGGCTATTCAGATGGACAACAGCTGCCATGCATCAATGCGCCTTTTGCAGCATACTACAAATTCTCTACATTCAGCACAGAGCACAAGCAAGTTTCACAATGCCTGATCAGCACACATGTAAATTCTTCACACAGGTGATACAGGATTTGTGATGGTCTTTAGAACCTCCAATGACTGGCCAACACACGAGAGTAAGCCAGTCATAAATGGCTGACTCCAACATGGGACGTTCATCTGTCACACACACCCCCTTCATTCCCCCCTCAGCTAAAGAATTACTGTGAATGGAGAGCATCATAAAAAAGTAGAGGAGCAGCTTAAGAGGAGCTATAACACATAGGTGTTCAGTTCATCTACATAAATATAGCAACATTTACATTAATCAAAGGTATAAATGTACCTTATCTTATGGGATAATTTTATAAAACCAGTTAAAAGAACATTAAGTAGATAATGTTTTAAAAAGATGGTGAAAAGTTATAGCTTTAATAGGAATACATGCTTACTGCAGATTTTTACTACTGCTTTTTTATTATTTTTACAATTTTGAATAAACTTCACTATAGCTGTTTTTTAAATCAAAAATACATTAGAATAACATATGTACATATTATATTCTACAGCAAGCCACATTATTTGGGCTACAGCACAACGGATTTGAGCAAAAGGAAACTTTTTAGCAGATGACTTGACAACAATGGACAAAATAGCGCAAAGTGAAGACATTACCTCTCCAAAATAGCAAATAGTGCTTTGTTCAATAGGGATAAACTCAAAGGACATAGGTTTATAATATGGATATGCAACCTGAGGCCTTCTAGAGAGGAGATGTGTGGCAAGCCAGTCACATTGGCGACAGAGGCACAAAATGCCATATGCATTAAGAATTAAGTAGG
This sequence comes from Rhinophrynus dorsalis, assembly GCA_037306005.1. Lineage (NCBI taxonomy): Eukaryota > Metazoa > Chordata > Amphibia > Anura > Rhinophrynidae > Rhinophrynus > Rhinophrynus dorsalis. Next base: position 171,007,967 of record CM074721.1, on the reverse strand, counting down.
AAAGGGGAAGGGGAGAGAATTAATCATTAACATGCAGGGTTGTCATACTGCTGGCAATGTAGGGGTGCCCTGCCTTACACATCTGTAGCATTATGGCATTCTCTCTGCTGCTCCACTAGCCCGCTGGGGGAGTGAAGGGTTGCTCTCAAACTTAAGCACCACAAAATGCACTGAAAGGGTTACAAGACTGAAATTCTGAATCCAGGATTAATTCATTAAAGCAGAATTTTAAGCTATTACTAAGTCGCCTTGCATTCATTAAGAGCATGGCGACTAGCTTGGAAATTCATCTGTTAACTTTAAAAAGATTCTAAAGAAATCCTTGCAGTTTAGAGACTGACGGGCAGGTTAGTGTGGCCTACACTGTCAGTCCCTTCCGGAGACCAATTGGTATGCTGCAATGCTACTCAATGGAGACCAGGACTGATGGTGCAGGCACGCAGACAGGATGTCTGTGCTGTAGCCTGGGTACCGGTCTCCAAACGGAAAGGATTTCTTTAGAATCTGGGCTTTTTTAAGAGATTTGCAAACTAGTCGCCATGCGCTTAATGAATGCATGGCGACTTAGTAATATCTGAAAGATCCACTTTAATGGCAGTACTTGTCTCTTTCTGTAAATACAGGTTTTGTAGCTTAGTGAAATATTTCCTCAAAAGGAAAAGACGGACAGCTCTAAATTTCACAAAGTCATATATTTGTATTCAAAAGACACTAATACTTTAACCCTTTTGGTGCCAGAAGGGTACGCAACACAATGCAAAGCAATGTGTTGCATACCTCTTTGGCACTCAAAGGGTTAAAACAATTTGCAAGGAAGATGAACTTTGCCAATGACCCACATAGAACACTGCTTTATTCTAAAAGGTGCCTTGCCCCACACGTCCCTACAAATATCCTCCATGCATGAATCAAAGTTCAGGGAATGTCCGTGGCAAGTTTATCTGTACTCTTTAATGACTGTCATATAGCTTTGAAAAGAAGACTACAAATTAAGAAATCTGTCTTAAAGGGATAGTAATACTGTAAAATTACTAATCCCAATATTGTAGGAGTAAAAAAAAAGAAATTATTTGACCCCAGTGGTATCTCTCAAACCTTTATGGTTTGAGAGATACTCACTCGCAAAGTTCCCCCCTCCTTCCCCTTTCCCTGAAGTCAGCATTGTAACTATATTACTATATTTAACTGTAAGACCTTAGATGCTATGGAGTTTATGCAGCCTGTCAACACATGTCAAATGATTGTCACTCCGCCTGTCTCCACCTCTGGTTGACATTCTTCTCTCCTAGTAGCTGCCATCTTTGTCTTCCTGATGAAGGCATGGAAGGTAGCCTTGGTATAGAATTTCAGTGTTGTAAAGCTGGGGTGTGCAATGCACATTCCCATGGCACTGAACGGGTTACAGGAGGGCATCTGCTGTCTCTGCTCTTCTGGCACCATAGAGAGTTACAGGAAGATCCAACATCAACAACTACTGGCGATGTTGGGACTGTGAACTCTGACACAAAATGCAGCTATTGAAGCTTGGTACATGTGGCAATGTGCAGCATTAACATATAAACACACCCACATGAATACCACAGTGGCTCATTCAACTGCATTTCAATATGCGAATGAGCCATTATTGATGTAGCCAGTGCAAAATCATAAACATGTCAAAGTAATGGTGGATTTGTGTCCATGTCAGCATATTTGCGGTATATTCAAAGGTATATAATGACAAAGACATCTTAGTGCATATTGGTAACATGCCATTGTCAACACAAGATCTCCAGACTGGCCTCTTGTCTACCATTAGTGCATCTCCTCCCAGATGCTCAGAGCTATAATTCCAATCATCCTCAGCCATCTTGCAGGTGGCTGGGGATAATGTTAACTGTAGTTCTGAAGAGCTGGAGGGCCTCAAGTTGGTCAGTGAGGTTAAACTACTAGTTAGAGAGCAGAATGGTAGAACAATTAAGTAAAACTAGTGATTATGAGGCTAAACTCCCAGTTTAAGAGCTTCAGAGAACAGAATGCTGGGATCTACAACTAGGGGCAGCTCCAAGAAATGTGGGACAGCTGTTAGTTATGTATACATTTCTGTCTTATGAAAGGTACTAGAAGGCTGGTGTGTAGCTCACACACTAAAACACACATGAAAGGGGTTGATTTTATTACATGAGCAAGGGGCATTTGTCTGAAATACCTAGAGACTAAGATCATCACCTAAACCCTATAAAGAAACCACATCAACAATAGCATAAAAAGCAGCAGGGGTGGGCACCAAATGGTTCTACAGCTGTTGGTCTACAAGTACCATCACCCTCAAGCGGCCAATGGTCAGCTGAGGATGATGAGATTTGAATTCTAAAAGCTGTAAAGTCAAAGTTTTGCCACCCCTGCAGGGAGCTCCTGTAACAGTAATTAATAAATCAGACAGGGAATATTACCCACTATTTTACTGTTGCAGGCTTACACATAACCATACCTGGGAACTTTCATTTGTGGAGTCCCCGCAGGAACAGGGTGGGGAAGGAGCAAAAGTTGGAGGAACTGGGTGGGAAGGAGCAAAAGTGGGCAGAGTTTTAAAGAAAACTCCCCACATCTGGAGAATCAACCTCTGCCCCGGAGTAGCATCACTGGATAACTGCAACAGAAGACTGTAATCAATATAAAAAAGCAAATTTAAGCTGTAATGGATTTTAATGATTCATCTGACTAGCAATTTATAGTCTCCTAAAGGCAATGAACCTGGGGTGTACCACATACAAAGGACCAGTTACTCTGGAGTAAACTTTATGTGCCATAGGGGACAGATACAAATTCCTGTTAAATTAAGTTGGGCTTTTAGAGAGAAATGCATTGGAGACCTCTCTGGCATTCAAGGGGTTAAGAAAACTCTATTCAAGTACACGGGACTATAAGAATTTGTATTTGCTCCCAAAGGGAAAACTTCAAATGACAGAATTGCATCATGAATTCATTCTACAGGAAAAAGTCCCAGAGAAAATGTGCATGGAAATATTCTCAAGGTAATACAACTGAAATCGACTTCATACTGGCAAATAACAAAACAATAAATACTGACGGCTCAGTCTTAACCCCTTAAGGACCGGGAAAATCTGAGGTCGTTTTCCCTTAAGGACAGGAGCAATTCTGACCTTTTTGACTATGTCTTTGTTCAACAGTGTTTTCCCTCTTAGGCTTTTATTCCACCCCCATAAATTATATACTGTTTTTAAGCACAAATAGGCATACCTGGGAACTCTCCGGATTTGCCCCGGAGACTCCGGTTCTGACAGAGCTTTACCGGGTCTCCGGGGCAGAGGCTGATTCCTCCGGATGTGGAGAGTTTCTATTGAAACTCTGCCACATCTGTTTTTTCTCCCGCTGTTTCTTCTTCCCCAGCCTTCTGTGTGACACCTTTAACCCTCTGAGTGCCAGAGTGGTAAGGAATGCATTGCTTTGCAATGCAATCCGTACCACTCTGGCACTCAAAGGGTTAAGTCCCCCCCCCACTCGCGGCAAGCCCCTCCCCTTTTTGACGCGATTAGCGTCATTTTTGTCACCCCCTTCTGAACAGAGGACTACCCTCCGGGTAGCCCTCACCTGGAAGTTCCCAGGTATGCAAATAGGGCTTTCTTTTGATATCCCACTTATATGGATAACCCACCATTTACTTTATTAAAATTAAAAAAAAAGTAAAAAAAAACCCACCATTTTTGTTTTTTCTCTTGGGATCAATTGGGCACAAAGGGTTCAATTTTTATGGCGACTGCATGAAAGGTATGACTGGTCAGTCATACCTACAAAATGCGCAGTTTAAAGTGGCCACTGTCCCCCCCGGGTGAAAATCCCCATGTCCCTTTTTCCCACCCTATTTTGACACTTTTTTATCCCTGACATTTGGCGGTGTGTATAAGTGTATTACATGGCTCCACAACAATCACACTTCCAATATTGTTTAATGATTTTTTTTTAATAAAATTTTTTTTTTTGTAAAAAAAAAAAAAAAAGTGTGTTGTGTTTTTATTAAAAAAAAAAAAAAAAAGTATATCATTGCAGGTCAAAAATTTACCTGCATTTAGCCAGCCTCCTGCACCAGCAGTAAAGGGGTTAATACCCCCAGCTGCTGTATTTTCTTTTACCACTAGGTGTCTCCTCTCTACTTCTCTCTCCCTTACTTTGATAGCAAGGGAGACAGAGGTAGAGGAGACACTCAGAGTCAGCATGCTTTGCATGTTGACTCTGTCTCTCAGAATGCCGGTACATGTGATCGTTGCTACGGCGATCACATGAACCGGCACAAGCAAGAAGGGCTGAGACTGAACACCCCAGTCTCGGAGCGCTCAGTCTCAGCCTGGAATTAATTATAGCAGCGTGCACGGAGGCACGCTGCTATCATTTAAGCCATGACGGTCCTGGACCGTCATGGGTCCTTAAGGGGATAACAACCCATGACGGTCCAGGACCGTCATGGGTCCTTAAGGGGTTAAATTGTTAAAACGGTAGAAGTGACCATCATCTAGTGAAAGCAAAAATCAAAATTGACTGCATTAAAGAAAGAAAAAAAAATATCAAGTCAACAAACATGTAGATCAACAATAGCCAGCTTTTGAAAAAGCATATGAATTTGAGTTAACACTGTCTAATAGCTTCTGTGTGCTGCAAGATCTTCCAGACGCAGACCTTTCAATCCGCAACAAAGAAGTTGAGACTATCGTAGTCACTACATATGCCCTTGCACTACTGTGAAATAAGAAAAACCAACCCAAATGTATTCCTCAGGAGTCTGTGAAATAGATCGTTCATCAGGAGATTTCTCCTATCTGTGAGCTCCAGGAAGGGCTGTCATGGCAACCAAATTCCATTGGTTGATCTACCGACAGGCCTTCTCTTCAACAAGGTCTGACAACAGGTAAAATGGTGGGAGGTGGAATATTTAAACTAGTAAAACTTTTAAACTACTAAGTTGTAAATAGAGTGATTGCTATCTGTCAGTTCTTACATATTGGAGAATACAAAATAATCTTTTATTCCAACATTAATCTAAGTCTGGTTCACTGATAATCAGGTACACACACAACAGTAGACCAAATTCAAAGCTTCTGCAGTATGTAACAAATGCATTACCAAATTGCATTATTTCTGATTGATTTGGCAACTTGATCAAGAAAAACCTTAACAGAATCAGTCATGTGTGAGAGGAAATAAAGGAAACAGCCACCCTACCCTGCTTGACACATCAAAGCATGTGGAATTACATAACTCAGACAGCTACAATAATATTGTTGTCTTAGATACAGAAGCTCTGACAATGTATATAAATGTGGTTAAGCATGAACATTTTGAAACTGCATTAACAGAAGCATAAGCATATAAAGAGTTCACAATCACGAGTAGATGAGAGTAGATACAGCTAGAAACAAAGTACTGTGCCAACGGTGGGCTTTCATTTCTGGCATTTTTTTCCTCATATTGCCATTCTTTTTTCCTTTTCTCTAACACAGGTTTGGGCCTATGTAATACATGTGTAGTAACATATATATATATATATATACTTTATGTGAAAATCGCCTTACCAGATTCTCTGCATGCAGCCTATCTCCGTCCCCATGCCACACCTCCGATTACTATGAAAATCATTGCAGTGAGACTCACGGCTGCAGTGCTTCGCTAGTTACCTGATGTGCACGGTGTGCCCATTCACATGGGTAATGCCGTGCACCACTCATTAGTAATATAATAATGAGGTAGACTCTGTAGAATATTTTAATAAAGTGTTGCATGCAACAATAATAAAAGATACAAGGTGGTACTTTCAGGGATTGTATTGGTGCATTTGCATCTCTCAGCAGTGGGATTTACCTTTGTTTTACGCAACATGAAAATACAATATATATTTTCATGAAAAAAGTTTACCACTTCATTTGCAGGAGTTCAATTTTCTGTCAGGTTTTTGGTTGTTCATTAAGTTTCAACTGGCAAATCCAAGTCCCCTTCATGTTAAAAAAGAGTTCACAGCTAATCACAGATCACAATTACCTCGTCTCCTTCACCATTGAAAACGGGTTAATGTCATTAATGTCTTTTAAATATATTCTTTTCCAAAAGATTATTTGAAGATAAAGTGGAAAGAAAACACTTGGCAAATATGAGCAGTACACTAATGTTTAATTTCTTCTTGGAACTCGCAACACTATAATCATTAAAAGAAAATCATTTCAGCAGGAATGCAAAATTCAACTAGTAAAAAAAATCCAGCAGACTCGCAAGAAATTATGTCAGTCCCATTTGGAGCCGGCCGGCTCCTACAACGCCTCCTAGACCCGGATGGAACTGACAGCGCAGACGCACGAACATCACTATGTCAAGATGTCCGTGCTCCGTGCTGCTGTCAGCCCGGTAAGAATGCATATTTCTTTTAAATAAGGTCATAACTCTGCCGACTAGCGCTACTAAGCAGCTAGTCGCCAGATGGGGAGTTATTGAAGATAAAGTGTTTTCAAGGTGGTAATTCCGCTTTAAGTAGCTTATTGTGCAAAGAGATACCATTGAGACTGGCTTGCATAAGATTATGCAGAGGGCTTCAATGATTAACATAAATCTTTCACTCAGTTCCTACAGTAGGGGGTGAAAGGATGTTTTTCACACTTAGTAAATCTGTCAGTGGCATTGGGGTCATTCGCTTTGGTTCAAATCACAATTCTCTGTGTGTGCATTGCTTAATATAGCTAATAATCCTTTGAGTATTACATGACTGAGCAATACATTGCTCAGCTCCTCTTCCAAGGATAAATATGCCAGGGGCAAATATGGGTAGTGTGCAAGATGAATGTCGTTGTATATAATAATTTGCTAGGATGTTTGTCACGATGCAGTCATGCGCAGTAGAGACTGCCCACGTTCGTGCAGTCTCTACTGCACATGATTGAATCACGTGAGGTGATGCAAGACTGCATCTCGTGGAGCAGTGAGGTAGCGGCCGCTTAACTCTTTGAGTGCCAAAGGGGTACACAACGCATTGCAAAGCAATGCTTTGCATAACCCTCTGCCACTCAAAGGATTAACATTACTCAGACCTTGGCCTGTGTACACGGGCTTATACACTAGTATCACATAATGCAATAGAATAAAATGCAGCTGGATATTACCAGAGGGAAGCAAATACTTAACTAAAAAAAAGTTATCCAAGCAAGTAGAAATACTGTATATAACAAGAATAAATACATTTTTTGCAACACAATACTATGTAACTCTGCTTTACGCACAACTTCCAGTATTAAAGGGATAGTAATGTTTCATGATAAAAGCAGCTCTAATTAATCATCATAGTATTTGGACTTTGGAGAGTATTATTTCAGTTCTGTCAGAGTTATAGTTCAGGAGTAATTCAATGACAAAGTGTCCCCCTCCTGCCCCTTTTACTGATGTAACACTCCTCAGCCAAAGCAGAAGGGAGGTGCCCAGGTAGATTGCACAGAGGGACAATCTTCAATTAAGATAAGGGAAAAACCTGAAAAGATTGTCAAGGGGGGCAGGGCTTTCATTGTTCTAATAGGAAGAAGAGTGTCCCCTGCTGTTATCTGTCCAGTCTATGGACTGCATTCCACATCTGAGAAGAGATGGCTTACACTAGGCAAAAGGGGTGGGGAGGGGAAACTTTTCCTGTGAATATCTCTTACACCATAAAGGTTTGAGAGATAAGACGTATATCATTCTTCATGTTTTTTTAATGCCTACCAAATAAAATAAAGTTAAAACGAAGTATTACTATCCCTTTAAATATTTTTGACAGTTTCTCTGGATTTCATTACATATTTATTCAGTGGATTTTGGAATAGTTATAGCAATGAAATACTAAACAAATGGCAGCACTGCTGCAATGGAAATGTATCAATCAATACATGAAGGGCTTTGCCCATAAGAGCTGGGGCAATTCTGGAGCAAACCAACTTCACAATGGGTTGGAGACCTCTCTAGCATTCAAGAGGCTGCATAGTAAATTAGGTTGAAAAAAGACATAAGTCCATCAAGTTCAACCTTTGCCCCATAACTCAGAGAAATGAGAATTATATAAGCTTTTCTGCTGCCAAAATAAGTTAGTCTTTATCTGAACTTCCTGTTTTGCCTTCTACTAATACAGTATAACCCTATATGCTCCATCTTCAAGGAGATGAAATGTATTTATTGTATCTGCCGTTACCACATCTGTGGGCAAAGAATTCCACAATTTAACAGGATAAAAGTCCCATTTAAAGCAATTGGAATGTTTTCTCTCCTATTGTGAAGTTGGTTTGCTCTAGAATAGCTCCAGTTTACTTATATAGATAAGGTGTAAAGTGTTTCCAGTCTCCTAATTGTATATACAGTACTAGTTGAACAGCGCGTTACACCGGCCACAGTGCCTCTGGCAGCCGGTCGCGGGGCAGTCACGCGCAGTGGAGACTGCCCGCGCCACTGCTGATACAGAGCTGGACGCTCTATCAGCCGCGGCGCGGGCAGTCTGCACTGCGCATGACTGCCACACGCGCAGCAGTGTCTACTGCACATGACTGCCACACGCGCAGCAGTGTCTACTGCGCATGTCGGGCGTTACACACAACTTAGCGAATTATTATATAGGATGTTTTTGAAAGCAGTGATGTTGCTGAATAACACAAGGAACAAAACAACATATAGTTTGTTATTGAGAATAATGCCCCCTCGGATACTGCTCTGTCATGATTTTTGTTCTTTTGTGTTGTTAGAGAAAATAAATTTCAACATTCTTGTCAGCCTGATAGCCCAGCACCAAAATGTCAGACAAATCTGCTCTGTAACAGATAACCAGCAAGTCCTGTACTTTTCCATCTTTAGTGGGTCTAGTCAGAGAGGTATAGTTCAATCTCTAAGTACAAAAGCGAGGTCCCATGCCTGCTGAACTCTTACACTTTGGGAGACCAACTAGAAAAAGAGAGGGCGCTGTTTGCAACTTTACACCGGTGTGAGTATATTCACTGGTGTCTGCAAACCAGCAAAATAACCCATTCAGCACTGAAAGGAGTTAGTGATGAAATTGAGTAGAATAGGTAAAATTTTACCTTTAATGCTTAACTTAAAAATATACTAGTAATAGAATCTTAAAAAGATACTATGGCTGTACCTGGACATAGCCAATGTCCATCAGCCACTGTATATGATTAGTATAACAAAGGGGGCTGTAATAACACAGGGTAATGCTATTTGAGTGAAAATGTTGCTGTGTGAATCAATTATCACAAAAAGGAGATGCTCAAAGTATAATACAGCTGTTAAAGACCTATTCTGATTATTTGAGAGAATATAACAGCTAACGTTTGCTCAGTCTGTATGATTAACATCAACACTTGTATGTAAATCCAGAGACTGCTGATAGTTAAGTCCATATAATCAGCTCAGACTTAATTTGTTAAACGTAATAAAGTAGCAGCCACAAAATGAGTATAGTGCATGTGGCTGATACTATTGGCATAATCTCAATTGCGGCGATTTAAAGGCTAGGTGTGATAGTCTGCATCTGCAAATTTCTCCTACTTTACATGTGGAGAGATTGTGCCATTGAATATTAGCACTTGTTTATTTAGCATATTCTTGACACTTCAGTCCATGCAATCTAACCAGGAAGGCCAGCATTTACACAGATAAAATATGGAGATTTGTCACTATCTTGCCATCATACACAAGGGACTCCCAAGACATGATAACCAGGGTGGAAGGTATTTACTTAGAAGATCACCACTTTCTGGCCAGCATGGATGTGAAGTCCCTGTATACAAGTATTAAGCACAATATTGGAGTAGTGGAGTACTACTTGTCCACACGGGGTCAATCATACAATTGCCACAATAAATTTGTATTACAGTTACTCACATTTCTCCTCACTTACAACTATTTCATGTTTGAAAGCAAATTCTATCACCAGATACAGGGTACAACAATGGGGAGTACATGCTCTCCTATGTATGCAAGTATCTACCTGGGCTGGTGGGAGGACACCATGATATTTGTGGATGCTATGAACCAATATACCCAGCACATATCGCTATGGCTGAGATGCATAGAGGATATTTTACTTATATGGACAGGAACGACAGAACAATATCATCAATTTTTTGAACATATCAACACCAATGCAATCAACCTTATGGTTACAAGCAACATTGACAAAATGTCCATGCCATTTCTGCACATAATCATCAAACAGGGTAAGGATGGTATTATTGAGACAGCCTTATACCGCAAACCCACGGCCACAAACAGCCTTCTGCTAGCCACCACTAATCATCCCAACACCTTGATTAATAGTATACCAACAGGCCAATACCTCAGACTGAGGAGGCTGTCTGCTACAGTGGATGACTTTAAAACTGAAGCAACAAAAGTGAAGGCACGTTTCAAACAGAGGGGCTATATCAATAAATGCCTTAAAAGAGCGTACCATAAGGCATTGGGAAACAATAGGCAAACTCTACTTCATCCAACAACCCAGAAAATTGAGGAATCAAAGAAGATTAGATTAATTGGTACATATGAAGATGTACGTGTCCAAGTTTGATAAGTACTACAAAAACATTGGCATTTACTATACACCGGCCCTGATTTGGCACAAGTGATAGGACCCTCCACAAATATCACCTGTAGGAGAGGACCAAATCTGAAAGACAGACTAACAACAAGCCACTATCAGGTATCTCCAAAAGAGACTTGGTTAAAATCTTCATTGGTGGGCTCTTTCCCACGTTCTGATTGTCAAGCATGTAATTTCATGCAAAAAAACCAAAACTTTTGGAAATAGAGAAAACCCAGACAAATATTCAATACAGCAATTAATCAACTGCAAAAGCACAGGGGTGATATACTTGATGAACTGTGCCTGTGGCAGAAATTATGTGGGCAAAACTAAGAGACAATTGTGCAGACGCATTCTTGAGCACATTGGAGACATACGAAACAACAGACAAACCTATTTCCAATCACGTTAATTGTATGCACAATGGAGATACGAAAATGATTTCATTCAAAGGCATCAAAAAATTCAAACTAAATGAAAGGGGTGGCAAATGGGATAGAATCCTTCTGAGATCAGAAGCATATTGGATCTATCAATTGCGCACAAAAGCACCCCTAGGTCTAAATGAGGGCTTTACCATTCTACCTTTTATCAAATATTAATGGTTTCTTCTCTTCCATGTTTCTCAGGTATATTGCTCAGATGCGCAGTTCATTAGCCCACTTTTTCTTAATCTGCCTGGAACATTCTATATTACTGTCACATATATGTGTTTATCTTTCCTTCAGCAACAGTAGTACTATGATATCAGGTGATTTTACTTAATCAAATTAGGTAATGTGAGGTGTGACATAATGTGCATTTACTTATACGTGTCATATGAAGTTGACACAATAATAGTGCCTAATAAGACTATTGGACCAACTATATCTCTATTGGACTGTTGTATTACCACAGTACAGTGGACCCCTTTCAACTAATGAAGCATGGGTCCACACGCAAATAATCCTTTGTCACTCTATGGAACACTAGCATGGTCACATTATGAGATTACTAGCACAAATATATAAACACATGATTTCATGGGGGACTAAGGGTCACTTTTCGGGATCCTCTCTAATACATCATGAATGCCGTAATTTGGTTCTAAAGTAGGCGATTACTTATCCGCAATGTACAAATAACGTGGATACTAAAGATGACGGATGTTAGGTTCTTTTTCCCTGATATACACCCACTCTCCAGACACATATACTTAGCTAGGATAATCACAAATGTATATTAAGCATCCAACACAATACACAAAATATTATCCTGCCGAACGATACAATACTGAGATCCGATAAACTACCAATCGGAGGAGGAGTCATTCTCCGATGACGTACAAACGGACCACCTGGTTCAAAAACCTTAACCCCATCGCGACGATGGACTTACCAGGTACGTCATGCAAAAATGTCACTTAGTGACAGATGACGTACCTGGAAAGTCCAGGAAATCATTCTCTAGAATAGGAAAAAAAAACCCGTCATTAAGTGCCGGCCGCGTGCGTGCGCGGCCGGTCACTAAGGAGTTAAATACGGGTTCTCCAGACGACTCCGTAAGTTAGCCTCTTATGAAGTTGGCATACAGACTGGCGAAACGCGTAGGGTGATCTACAGGGGGCACTTGTATCTAACAGGGTCAATGCGACAGTGTACTGATGTATTTAGATTTAATTCAGGCATGATCTCTCCACATGTAAAGTAGGAGACATCTGCCAGAGTAGGCTACTGTATCTCGCTCAATACACGAGTGTCTGTGCTAACTACAAAGACAGACTAATCAATTGATGCTATCAAGAACTAGCTATTTGAATAAGCGCCTGCACAAAATGGCATGATCTCTCCACAAGTGAAGTAGGAGACATTGGATGCTGCAGGCCATTGCATCTCGCTTATTCATTGAATGTTGGTACTAATTGCATTCATCTTGATAATCAGCTGCTGCTACTAAGAATATGCTAAACAAATCAGCACGTTATCACGGTGCCTGTGATTGCCTCCAGTGTTTACTTGCTGTAACAGCGACATTGTTACTTCCTGGCTGTCGCTCTATGCAAGTCGCTGTTCTTATAGGTCACTGGTGTTTTGATGTCATCTCTCCGCCCATCTGCTAGGCCTTTTAAGCCTCAGCATGTCCATTTATCAGTGCCCTTTCGTGGTGTACCTGAGCCTAGTGCTGTGTTGGTCCATTGCTGTTCCTGTGTATTACTCCGGCTCCATCTGACTACCCGATCCGGCTCTGACTCCTGGCTACGTCTGACTACTCGATCCGTCTTTGACTCCTGGCTACGTCCGACTACCCGATCCGGCTCTGACTCCTGGCTACATCTGACCACTCTTCCTCTGTAGCGTTCCGGTTACGATTGCTAGCCTCGGCTATCCAGCCAGACTACTGTAATCCTTGCTGCCTGGGCCTACCTTATACTGCTCTCGCTACCCCATTAGCAGTGCTTGTCAGTCAGTCCGTGTCACTGACCTCCCGTGATCTGTCTGGTTTGGGCGCTGCCTCGGTCAGTCTGTGTCACTGATCTCCTGTCCAGTCCCAGTCTTGTCTCACCTAGCCTTCTAGCTGCCGCTTTGCTTTGCCTATGGTATGGATTCACCTGCTTGGTGTGACTAAAGAAGTGCCGTGTACTGTCCTTCTATCCGCCTGCGAAGGTTACCTAGGGCCGTTCAGTTACTAGCTACACCTGCCTAGTGAAGGGTTGAGGAAGTGTCTTGCACTGTCCTCACATCTGGCCTCGAGAAGGTGGTGAAGTTAAGTCGCTACTGTGTTGCTCCAGAGTTCTGGAGATACTCGCTCCTGTTGCCTGGGTACTCTAGCATTAGGGTACAGACATGAGTTTTACCAGACTTGCCTAGTGAAGGATGAAGAAAGTGTGCACTGTTCCTCCCTGGACTCGTGAAAGTGTATTATTCATTACTGCCACTATTGTGTTTAAAATAAAGTTTATTTTAATTTTATCCGTACTTGTCAAGTGTCGTTATTTACTGTCGTTATTTACCTTTTGCTAAAAGGTATGATCTCTCCACAACCAAAGTAGGAGTTATCTACCGTTGCAGGCTATTACTTCTCATTTAGAAGCACAATCTCTCCACATGTAAAGTAGGAGAAATTTGCCGATGCAGACTATTGCACCACACCTTTAAAGGGATAGTAATACTTCGTTTTAACTTTATTTTATTTTGTAGGCATTAAAAAAACATGAAGAATGATATAAGTCTTATCTCTCAAACCTTTATGGTTTATGAGATATTCACAAGCAAAGTTCCCCTCCCCGCCCCTTTTTCCTAGTGTAAGCCATCTCTTCTCAGATGTGAGTCTGGTTGTATGACAGTACAGATAACAGCAGGGGACAATTTTCTTTGTATGAAAACAATGAAAACCCTTCCCCCCTTGACAAGTTTTTCAGCTTTTTCTCTTATCTTAATTGAAGATTGTCCCTCTCTGCACTCTACCTGGGCATCTCCCTTCTGATCTGGTTGAACAGGGGGGGGATACTTTGTTTGTGAATATCTCTTAAACCATAAAGGTTTGAGAGATAAGACTTATATCATTCTTCATGTTTTTTTAATGCCTACAAAATAAAATAAAGTTAAAATGAAGTATTACTATCCCTTTAAATTGCAGCAATTGAGATTAGGCTAATAGTATCAGCCACATGAACTATACTAATTTGTGGCTGCTAATTTATTACGTTTAACAAATTAAGTCTGAGCTGATTATATGGAATTAACAGCAGTCTCTGGATTTACATACAAGTGTTGATGTCAATCATGTGGACTGAGCAAACGTTAGCTCTTATATTATCTCAAATAATCAGAATAGGTCTTTAACAACTGTATTATACTTTGAGCGTCTCGAGTATTGCCAGTGATAATTGATTCACATAGCAACATTTTCATTCTAATAGCGGTACCCTGTGTTATAACAACCCCCTTTGTTATACTAATCATATACAGTGGCTGATGGACATTGGCTATGTCCAGGTACAGCCATAGTATCTTTTTAAGATTCAATTACTAGTATATTTTTAAGTTAAGCATTAAAGGTTAAATTTTACCTATTCTACTCACTTTCGTCACTAACTCCTTTCAGTGCTGAACAGGTTACTTTGCTGGTTTGCAGACATCTGTGAATATACTCACACCGGTGTAAAGTTGCAAACAGCACCCTCTCTTTTTCTAGTTTGTATATACTATAACCTGCGGCACCAGACAAATATATTTTGGATACCACGTTGTATTAATATATACTTTTGGAGACCAAACAGAAATGTTACAAGTGCACACTGTGAACAAACTTAACATAACATGTATATAGGCTCATGCCCAGTATGGTGATAACCATATTTTACACTCTTTTGTGCCCTTGCTCCTGATGTGGTTACAGTTATTCCAATGCACCTCACTGTTAGGGCCCATTAGAGGCTAAAATGAGCATTTGGAGTTTTGCCATTTTCTTGTGCAGAGGCAACTTGCCTGAAATATCAGGACTGGGCTGCCTGTGGGGGCAAAACCATTCTGATATGAATTTTCCCCTGCAAATACACAAGAGTGAAAAATGTGACTGAGCAGAAAATGAGGTGATATTATTCTAAAGGAAACTGCCAGGTTATAATGTTGTGGGAGAGAGAGACTGTTAATTTGCAGCCCTTCGAGTGATGGGAGAGGATGATGGAAAGTGTAGTCAGATAACTCAAATGCAGCAAACTGCCTATCTGTTGTAAGAAAAGTACTTGGTAGATGATTACAGACACACAGAACAATCTCTTGCAGTAAGATAGTCAGCATTTTTTTTTAAACAAAGTCTGAGGCTTTTTAAGAAGCATAAGTAATATTATGAAATATTAGTCTCTACCGCGGATGTCTTTCCTAATAACATATTGCCTAATATTGTTATGAAATACTTGTGTTAGTTTGTTTATATTCAGTTTCACTAAAAATCAATGGGTTGTATTATGGTTTTCATTCTGAATATATGAATTCAGTTGTAATGATTTCAGATCTGGAAGCTCCCTTGTAAGCTGCTTGATTAACTTGACCAGGAAAAGAGTACTGCCAAGAGGTGACAAGCAGCTATTGATATAAAAGATACAGAGCAACACAAGACAAAACTAACTCTATTGCTGGGTAGGCCTCAGAGAGCGAGATGCTACAGAGCGCTGGATAGAGAACGTAGCTGGGGATAGTGGACTGCTCTAGAGATTCTTTGCTGCGGCCAAGGCCAGAGTTAAAGGTGCAGGCCGCGAAGCCTGATGGCAGGATAGCACCTCTAGACACAGACTACTACTCTCTGAGAACTGACACAGGAGTAGACGAACCAACCAGCAAATTAACTTGTCTCGGTTGCAACTCTGGAACTAGCACAGGAATCTTCAACTAGGAGGTCACAGGAGTCTATTACAGAGAGTCATAGACTGGAGGCACTGGAAGTCTGCAACAGGGAGTTGGTATCAGGGAGAAATACAAGGGTGTCTTGAGAATAGTCGAGCAAGCGGAGTTGATAGCCGGTCAGACAAACACAGTACCAAGGAGCAGGCGAGAGAATGGTCTAAGGAGCAAGTGGAGTTGATAGCCGGTCGGACAAACACAGTACCAAGGAGCAGGCGAGAGAATGGTCTAAGGAGCAAGTGGAGTTGATAGCCGGTTGGACAAACACAGTACCAAGAAGCAGGCGAGAGAATGGTCTAAGAAGCAATCCAGGGGTCGAGACTGAGGAGGTATACAAGAGTCGAATCAGCAGGCAAAGGGTTAGGCAGGAAAAGCCAGGTCTGGAACACAGGAAAGCACTCGATCAAGACCGGATACACGGGAAGAACGCTTAGACTGTGTGCAAACGCAAGGTGTCGGTGCTAGATAAAGTGTAGAGAGACTGGGCGGGGAAAGAACAGAGAGTGAGACCAGAAAGCTGGAACCAGATTCCAGTAAGGCATGGAAAACAGAGACACATGACATCAGTTCATTGATTTAATGTAAAGCATCCAATTTGTGGCCACTGGCAGATATAACTATTGCCCAAAATGTCCTGTATAACTAGAAGATTTTCTCTTGTTCACTGACCTCTACTTGCCCTGCAATGCAGGCTGCCTAGTCATATGAAGAATAGCATTGTTAGGTATTACAGATACATGCCCTAAAGAGCTCTACTTACAGCAGACAGTGAGGAAACACTTAGCATATTATATACATACACACACACACACACACATATATATATATATATAAATAACCCAGAGTTTGGAAACTGCAAAAAGTGAGTTTACTGCAAGTTACTTGAGAAACAAAGTTAGCATTAAAATGACTATGTATGGAAGATAACCTGCAACCAGTTACTAGGGGTTCTGAGAAAGGTATTATAGGGGAAATAAACCCTTGGAATAAATCGCTTATAATTGCTTTAAAATGGACCTGTCACTCTAAGATAGGTTTAGATAATTTTAAAGAGAATTGAAAAAAACTGCCTGTATGTTGTACTAGCCATGTGTTTGTAATACAAATAGTTTTTGAGAAATTAACCTATATTTGTTGGTGGCATTTTATGCAAATTAATTTGTCTGGTAAACCAGTATATTACAGCACACTGTACTGGGAACGAATCTAGCCAGTCATTGCTAATAGCACAACGAGAGGTAAGTCTGGCATTCAATAAAGCTAATTACCACACTGTGCAGGAAATTATCATAAAGTGACACACTGCATCAACAAAACATTATGGTTAATTTCTCACAAACTATTTATTTTAGAGAAAAAAAGGTGAAATTTACTCACCGATATTTTGCTTTCCTCTGTGTCCTTCCACGGCAATGGACTTTGGATATTGACTCCGCCCTCCATCTTGTAGGTCCAATAAAGTTATAAAAGTGTCAATTCGTCCCTCTTTTCTCAGTTATTCTTTTAACCAAGCTGTGAAGACATAAAAGAGATGTTTAGATATGGGCAGGCACATACACATATACATAAAACCAAAAGAAAGAATGTACAAAAAAGCTCTCCACTGACTGTATAACATAAAAATCAATATAATCCAAATAAAAGGACCAAATAAAATAAATAACACCTCCTGGTGGCAGCTAACGTTCACAGTGTCCTTAGCAACACTAACCACTTAAAGAAACTATATATACAAAAAAGAGAAACAAGCACAACTCCTGGAGGTGATATAAATATAAAAGTATAGTCTGTAGGCAATCACAGTAAAAGTTCTTTACAGATGGAGCAAATGTCTATAGAACGAATAATGGAATCATATACCAGTCCATTGTCTAAACATTTCGGTCTCCCAACAGATCGCAGTCACAGTATGGCGTGTGAAAATCCTAAAAAATGTGAGAGAAGAAGAAAAATCTCTCTAAGAGCAAATCTGTAATTCTAGTGTGACTAGATCTGCAAATAGGACCAGACTCACCGGATCATTGTTAGGGTCTGTGTGTAAAGGGAGCCCGACCTGGCTGTGATAATAACACTCCTCACGATCAAAAGACCTTACAAGAGAGACACAAACAATTCCACCTAAGGAAGTATCTGCTAAATAATGAATGTGGACAGCGTCTAATAAGACCGCACACCAGAATCAAAGTATGAATCTCATGTATGTAGCAATAAAACACTTTAATGTGTATCAAAATCCCTATGCGTTTCGTAGCACCACTGTCTACTTCGTCAGGGGATAAAGTACAATATAAAAACACTTAAATGTATAGTAAAAATACATTAAACATTGCGCTTGTTTCTCTTTTTTGTATACATACACATATACATATATACACACATATATATATATATATATATATATATATACTAGCAATATGTGACGGCGTTGCCCGTCATTGTAGTAGGGTATATGGTATGTAGCATTTTTTGTTTGAAATGTTGTAGGTGGCATGTTGAAGGTATTTTGTAAGAATTTTTTGTGTTTGTATTGTACATTTCATTTAGCTGTATTGGCTGATGATGTTTTTTTGTGTACTGTGTGAAGCAGAAAGAATCATATTGCACACATACATAGACACACACAGATACAGTGACATATACAGACATTGATCACACATACACACGTACATACATGTGTATACACACACATACAGATATTATTACGGTCCTGTAAGTGACAGAGGGGTAGGCAAGGCATTGCTCATTGTGTTGCTTAATCCTCTTGCACTGAAAGGGTTAACCAGCTGTCCCAGTATGTAGCGAGAGTCATGGAGTCCACAGTCCCTGAAGTGGACTCTATACATGCACACTCAGAGGCTGCCAGACAACCGCCGGCCCGGCTCCCTGGCCAGGAAGACATCTCCTGCCCCAGGCCTCGGCCAAGAGCGTTACTAGGGATGCAGCCCGGGCACCGAGAGCGGGAACTGAGGAGGGATGGTGTGTGTTGTTGGAGCAGCTATAGTGCGGCATGTATATTTTTTGTGCCAGGGTACTTACACAATGCAGGTGTGTGACAGCGGGCAGAGAGCGGCAGTGAAGAAGCTTGTGTGTAAGAGTGTGTACTACAGAGCTGCACCAGCATGGTCTGTCTCCAGCCCCTCAGCCATGGGTAAAAGCCGCATCCAGCTGCTGCTTGTAGAGAGCTCCTTGTAGGGCTGCATGACCGGGCTGTTGTGGGATGGAATATGTTGTGCTTCATGAAGGGGGAACATGAAGGATTTGGTACTGGGAATGCCTGCCTCCGAGCTACATGAAGCAGCTGGGCTTCCTGCAGCAGAAGCACATTGTGCACCAGGAGCCGAAAGCATTGTTGTGTTGTGGATACCAGAAATGAAGGTACACTGGAGCCGATCCCACCCTCTCTTTGTTGGATCAGCTCATTGTGTGCCTCAGGTTGGTGGAGGGACCCCTGGGGACTCTGTGTGTGTGTATGGCTTTTGTTTTTTTGTGTGGCTTGTGTGTGTGTGTGGCATACCTGGAAACTTGACAGGCAGGGCTACCCGGAGGACAGACCTGCCAGCGCCAACCGGGGAGTGAAATTACGCGATTCGCGTCATAAAAGGGGCGGGGCTTAGTCGGGGGGGGGCAAAAAAAAAAAGGGTAAAATATATGTGGAATGCGGGTAAGAGGGCAGGGAGTGGGAGGAACCTGGGCGGGATGGAGAACAAGTGGGCAGAGTTTTACCCACCCGGAGATTGAGAGACTGCCCCGGAGACCCGGTAATTACCTGTGAAATCCGGAGTCTCCAGGGCAAAACCGAAGAGTTCCCAGGTATGGTGTGTGGCTTGTATGTGTGTGGCTTGTGTGTGTGTGTGTGTGGCTTGTGTGTGAGTCTGTGGTGTAGGAGCAAGTGGCAGCCATTTTGTTTTTTCAGTCACTTGGATAGTAGTGGGCGGGCAGGATAGTGGGGGCATGCCAACTCCCTGAATGATTTAAATAACTCCTCCATTGAATCACCCAGTTGGAACAGTAACTCCTTACTTAAGCTGAGGTAACATAGCAATATAACACACAGTGGCTCTTCAGTTGAGGCAGAGTAGCAATATGCTGAGGGATCAAATAGAAAGTAGTGTTTGAGGCTTGTCTTCTGTAACATACAGCAAAGCATCTCTCTCCCTTTAAGGAGAAAGGGCGGGAATCAGGAAGTGGAGGAGTGACAGTTGAAAACAGACAGTGCGGTGACTGAAGAGATGAAAAGAGTTAACCCTTTGAGTGCCAGAGGGGTATGCAACACATTTGAAAGCAACGTGTTGTGTACCCCTCTGGCACTGAAAGGGTTAAATAAAATAGTTGCTATTAAGTTTAGCCCTGAGTTTGTATTTTTTGGAAACATTACACCCTCGTACTGAAACAGAGTGTATGAAGGGTTACAATTATCTGTGGGAGGTGAAACAGTGTGTATGGAGGGTTACAATTATCTGTGGGAGATGACACAGAGTGTATGGAGGGTTACAATTATCTGTGGGAGGTGAAACAGTGTCTTTGTGGGGTCATGATCCTGAGTGAGAGTGTGTGTGGTCCAGGAGAAGTTATTGATATCCCCTACTTCAGGAGCGAGTGGCAGCTATTTTTTTTTGTCAGTTGGATAGTGGTGGGAGGGCTGGAGGTGGCGGGCAAACTCCCTGTATGATAAACACGCCCCCATTGAATCACCCAATGGGAGCAGTAATGTCCCCATTGAATCACCCAATGGGAGTTGTGTCTCCTAATGAGACATAAATTATGTAATGAGGCATTCTGTTCAATGTGTGTTTGTTTTCTGAGGAGACATAAATTATGTTCTGTGTGTGAGGTACCATAAATTATGCAATGAGGCTTATTCTTATATATATATATATATATATATATATATATACACACACATACATATATACATACACATAGATATATATACACATACATAATAGTTACATGCAGTACTATTTAACAACTCATGGAACGATACCGATAACCAGACCAGGATTAAGAGGCGGGTTGCCATGGTAGGACACAGAGGAAAACAAAATATCGGTGAGTAAATTTCACCTTTTCCTCTGTGTCCAATCCAACGGCAATGGACTTTGGGACTTACCAAAACAGTGTCCCCGTGTCCTGGGTGGGGAATCCTAGTCTGAAACAGGAATGGCTGCTTCTAGCAACTTCCTGACGAATTTTGCATCAGCCGATGCTAGGATATCCAACTTGTAGTGCTTAATAAAAGTGGATACCGATGATCAAGTGGCTGCTCTGCAGATCCTGTCTGGCGTGGCCACCACCTTTTGATCCCAGGATGTAGCAATAGCTCTGGTAGAGTGAGCCTTGATGCCAGCTGGGGGAACCAGTTTAGCAGAGTCATAGGCCAGGATGATACAGTCCTTTATCCATTTGGCGATAGAAGCCTTTGAGGCTGCTGTGCCTTTATATTTACCAGAAAAATGAACGAATAGAGCCTCTGTCTTTCTGAAAGGCTTCATTCTTTGTAAATATATCTGTAAACATCGAACTAAATCTAGTTTATGCAATTCCATTTCCTTTTTGTTAGAGGGATTAGAACAGATTGAAGGAGGAATGATTTCCTGACTGAGATGAAAAGTGGATATAACTTTTGATCGGAATGATGGTTTTGGATGAAAAACCACTTTATCTTGATGGAATACCGTATATGGGGATATGTATAATAATGCCTGTAGCTCCCCGACCTGCCTAAGTGCGGTGAGTAATACGGTCTTCAAAGTTAAGTGTTTTAATGAAATAGAATCTAGAGGCTCAAAGTATTTGTGTCTACTGAGCTGGTGAAGTACCCGATTGAGATCCCATGGATATATGATATCTCTTATGGCTGGCTTGATCTTGGTTATTGCTGAAAGAAATCGTCTAAATACATACTGTTTTGCTAAGGGAGTAGCTAAAATGGCCGAAATGGCTGATAACTGTACCTTGAGAGAGGAAGGTTTGAGACACTTTTGGAACCCCTCCTGCAGGAAGTCCAGTATCTTCCCTGGAGATATGTTGGATCGGTCTATTGCTCTATTCTTACACCAATTATAAAAGTTGTCCATACTTTGTAATAAATTTTGGTAGATGAGGGCTTACGTCCTGCCAAGATCATCTGTATTATAGGCTCTAAAAGACCCTTTAAGCGTAACAAGCTCTGCTCAGCCTCCAAGCCTGTAGTCTCAAAAAGCTGGATCCAGATGGTATATTGGTCCCTGAGACAGGAGGTGAGGAACCACCGGAAGAGATATTGTAGGTCTTATGACCATTCTTCTGAGGTCGGTATACCATACCCTCCGAGGCCAGTCTGGGGCAATTAGGATGACTTCCGCCTTCTCTCTCTTGATTTTCTGAATTACTTCCTTAAGGAGTGGAAGAGGTGGAAATAGGTATGCAAGGCGATAGTTCCAGCACTGATGCAGAGTATCCTGGCCTGCTGCTTTCGCAGTCTTCCATCTGGAGAAGAAGCATTTGCTTTTTGTATTTTTGTTTGATGCCATAAGGTCTATCAGTGGCTTGCTGTATTCTTGTATGATCTACTGAAAGATCTGGTTGTTTAGGGACCATTCTCCCACATCTATTCGACTCCTGCTGAGATACTCCGCCTGAATGTTTAAATTTCCGGTTAGGTATGAGGCTGTCAGTGCGGCTAGTTGTGTTTACTCCCAGTGTAGGATCTTGAGTGCCAGCTGGTTTAGCGTCCTGCTTCTTGTCCCACCCTGGTTTAACAAGTACCGAACAGCCACTGTTTTGTCTGAACGGACCAACACATGATGATGTCTGAGGTACACCTGAAACTACCAGAGAGTATTCCAAATTGCCTTGAGTTCTAAGATGTTTATGTGAAGTTCTATTTCTCTGGATGTCCATTTTCCCTGGCTGACTTTTGTCTCCACACACCTCCCCAACCTGTCTTGCTTGCGTCTGTGTAGATGGTCTCCCATTGAATGGGTTTTAGACTTTTCCTTGTGCAATGTGGTGAGGTTGAGCTGAGTACACCGACTGTAAGATCTTGCCCAAGGAACAATTTGATGTGCAGAAGCTAGATTTCCCAGTAGAACTGAGAACTCCTGTGCTGTATGCACGTGATGCTTCAGAAAAGCTGAAATTCATAGATGAAGCCGTTGTTGTCTCTCCTGGGATAATGTTGCTATTACCGTCTGGGTGTTGAAGTGGACTCCTACAAATATTAGTTTTTGCGATGGTAGTAGCTGACTTTTTTCTTCGTTTATTAACCAGCCTAGGTTACGAAGGAGATATAGACACCTTATTGTGCTGTCTCTTGCTTTGTCCTTTGAGTCTTGTACAATGAAGAGATTGTCCAGGTATGGTAATACCTTGATCTGTTCCTGTCGTAATGCTGCCATGGCTACCACTATTTTTGTGAAAACTCTTGGGGCTGATGCTAACCCGAACGGCAGTACTCTGTATTGGAAGTGTTTCTGAAAAACATGGAACCTCAGGAATCTTCTGTGTGAAGGCTGTATTGGGACATGATAGTAAGCGTCCTTGAGGTCTATCCTGGTTAGGAAGGATCCTGGCTGTACTATCTTTAGAGCTGTCATTACTGTCTCTATCTTAAACCTCTGGATTTTGAGATATGAATTTATCATCTTCAGGTCCAAGATGATGCGCAAATCTTTTGAAGGCTTTGGAACCGAGAAAACTGTATTCCTGTGCCTTTGGAACAGGCTCGATCACTCTGTTGGAAAGAAGATCCCGCACTGCCTTTCTCATAAATACTGCCGTACTGTGATTCCTAATTCTTGTTGATTTGAACCTGTTTATTACTGGAACAGTCCTGAATTCCAAGTTGTACCGTGTCTGCAGGATTTGCTGCACCCATTTTTCTGGGTTCAGATGTTCCCAAGCATCCCTGAATTTTTCCAGCCTGCCTCCCACTGGAGAAATAGACAGGGTCAACTGACCTTCATTGCGAGTTTTGAGTAAATTTGGGCTTCCTGTGAAAGTCCCTGTGACCTCCAGGTCTATTTCCCTACGTAGTCCTGCTCTGTCTCTAATCATAAGACCTTCCTGGTCTGTATCTTCTTGTATCTCAAAGGACTGCTTCTTTGAAGATGAAGTTCTGACAGGAGAAGATCTATTTCGTCTCTGCTGTGGAAGAAAGGGACTCTTTCCCCCCGAGGACTGCCAAATGATATCCTCCAGTAGACTTCATAACAGCTTTCCGCCGGTAAATGGAAGGGATACCAACTTGTTCTTAGAGGTAGTGTCGGCTTCCCAGGACATGATCCATAAAGCTCCGCGAGTGGTTATAGAAAGAGCTAATGATCTTTCCAGACTGCGGATATTATCCAATGAGGTGTTGCAGGAAAAGTTTATGGCATCATTTATGGACGTAAGTTCTTTCAGAAGTCTGGACCTGGAGACCGATTAATCTGATTTTTATTCAAAGTAAGCCAACCATATTCTCAGTGTTCAGAATACACAGGCCATAGCCGGTGCTGTTTTCAGGTTCTGGCCAGTGACTGAGAATTGTTTCTTCAGAGCCGCGTCTGCACGTTTGTCCATCGGGTCCCTGAGGGTAGTACCGTCTTCCATTAATACAGTAGTACATTTAGAGATTTGTGCCACTGCAGCATCCACCTTGGGTGCTGACACCCAGTTGCCTGTGCCATCCTCTTTAAAAGGATACATACTTTACATTCTTCTCGTGGTTTGAGGACGCTTATCCCCTGCCTTCCATTCTGTATTAATCATGTCCTGGATGGAACTGTGGACTGGGAAAGTGGGTACCCCTTTACTGTAACCAATAAATGCCGTGTCCATCACATGGACACACCAAGCCATCAATCTTATCAAGGCAGTAGGAACTGGTTTCAACCGTTATCTCTCCTTCCTCTGCCGAAGATGCTGATTCTATAACACTAGTGAAGTCCTCATCTTCTAATAAATGGGAAGGACCTTTATCTGGGTCAGAGGTATGCTGTCTTTTCCTTGAAGCTTCTTGCATTGAACTTTTCATCCATCCCAAGAACTCCTGGAACTGGGATGGAACTTCAGAGCCAGAAATCTTTCTAATACATTATGGACTAAGTTTAGCTTGGTCAGAGGAAGAAAGTTTTGTTTCACATCCAGCACAACATTTTGACTTCGTTGGCGTTTTATCCTCTTTTGGGGACTCAGCAGACTGTTTTTTGCTTGTCCCCTTTCTTTCCTTTAGAAGACATCTATTCAAATATACTATCAAAGAAACAGAATAAAGAACTGCAATATCTTATTGCTTAAGCTACAAGAAGCACAAGTTAGCCATAGAATAAGCACCCCCCCATGCCTCTATATATGGACTTACCAATCCTCTAGCTGTTTCACTATTCCCCATCACGTTTGGGCACACTTCCCAACGCTTCCCGCTTCTGAGTTCCATCTCTGGAACGCACGCGCAACAATTTCCTGTGCAGCTCTGATAAGATACGCGTCATAGCAGGGCCCCCATCCTTTGCCCGGCTGTAACCAGTCCCACGCGGGAGCGAGTTGGCTAAGCATGGAGGCATCCGAATCAGTTAACACCTTACAAGGTAACATTAAGACTGGATATATGCTTTTGATCCCTGCAATCCTTAGTGTATAAGGGCCTGGATCGCTTTAAAGGAGTATTAATTATTTGTATTATAATGTAAAATGCGATGTAGGCAGATTACATAGCCAAAACAAAAAAAGGAAGAATTTTCTTTAAGCTGTAAGTCAAGCTTGCTAAATGGGAGGAACACTGTGTAGGCTCTCAATATCAACTATAGTTAAGGCAATATGGAGCTAGGAAGAGGTATGAGACCTCCGTCCTCCAGCTTGGTAGGACCAAATAACTGAGCAAAGAGGGAGGAACAGACACTTTTATAATTTTATTGGTCCTACCAGCTGTAGTGAGGAGTCAATACCCAAAGTCCATTGTGTTGGATTGGACACAGAGGAAATGATTATTACACCATACAGGCAGATTTTAATTCTCATTGAAGTAAACTAGACATGTCTTTGGCCTAGATCATGTGGGAGACTGCTGCAGCAGCATGTTTGTCAATGAAAACAATATAGCTGTGAAAGTCATCCATGTGAACTATCCCATCGAAAGCAATGATATCCGTTCTGTGAAACTTGTTTATGCAACAAAGTCAATGGTGTGAATTAGCCCTTAGCGGGAGAGGTTCACTTTAACAGAAGGCATTACCTAGGTAGGCACTGTTCATACAAGAGTCTGTTATCTATTTATTGTATTTGAACTTTACTGTACTTTAAAGGGATAGTAATACTTCGTTTTATCTTTATTTTATTTTATAGGCATTAAAAAACATGAAGAACGATATAAGTCTTATCTCTCAAACCTTTATGGTTTAAGAGATATTTACAAGCAAAGTTTCCCCCTCCCACCCCTTTTACCTAGTGTAAGCCATCTCTTCTCAGTAATGCAGTCCATAGACCAGACAGATAACAGAAGGGGACAATATTCTTACAGTGAGAACAATGAAAGCCCTGCCCCCCTAGACAAGTTTTTCAGGTTTTTCCCTTATCTTAATTGAAGATTGTCCCTCTCTGCAGTCTACCTGGGCACTTACCTTCTGCTCTGGATGAGCAGTGTTACATCAGTAAAAGGGGTGGGAGGGGGACACTTTGTCATTGAATTACTCTGGACCTACAACTCTGACAGAACTGAAATAACACTCTCCAAAGTCCAAATACTATGATGATTAATTAGAGCTGCTTTTATTATGAAACATTACTATCCCTTTAAAACAGGGACTTTTAACTACCTTGAGAATTTATAGAAAAATAAGTATCTAAGGTGAACACCCATTTCATAAGTGATTGTTCACATAAAGTGTAACGTGTATCTACAGGCCATCCCACCGCCCTGCTCTTCTCTTTCTTGTGCATACCTGTCAAGTTGCAATGGTAAGAAACCTGTGGAAATGACATTGGATAAAATGTTATGAAAAATGTTTCAGTGCCACTCTCATATTTGTTGGAGGGTCAGTATGTGTAAAACATTTATTCAGTGCAATAAATAAAAGTGATTTTTAAATGTGTAGGCAGCTATGCATTTTTAATTTATATGTTTAACCCCTTAAGGACCAGCGGTCCAGGGAAGTTACCTTCCCTTAAAGGTATAGTAATACTTCATTTTATCTTTATTTTATTTTGTAGGCATTAAAAAAACATGAAGAACGATATAAGTCTTATCTCTCAAACCTTTATGGTTTAAGAGATATTCACAAGCAAAGTATCCTCCCCCCTGTTCAGCCAGATTAGAAGGGAGGTGCCCAGGTAGACTGCAGAGAGGGACAATCTTCAATTAAGATAAGGGAAAAACCTGAAAAACTTGTCAAGGGGGGAAGGGCTTTCATTGTTTTCATACAAAGAAGATTGTCCCCTTCTGTTATCTGTCTGGTCTTACCACCAGATTCACATCTAAGAAGAGATGGCTTACACTAGGAAAAAGGGGCGGGAGGGGGAAACTTTGCTTGTGAATATCTCTTAAACCATAAAGGTTTGAGAGATAAGACTTATATCGTTCTTCATGTTTTTTTAATGCCTACAAAATAAAATAAAGATAAAACGAAGTATTACTATCCCTTTAAAGACCGCTTTGATCCTCGCCGACGCGCCAGTACACGTGACCTATTACGTGTACAGGCGCGCCGCTTTGAGGCCTAAGAGAGATCGCTCCGGTCTTGGAGAGGTCAATTTTAGGCCCCCTTTTTACTTACAGTGCTCCCGGTAGAGCGCTGTAAGTAAAAAGTACGTGACGTGCTATGACTGGTCCTTAAGGGTATAAGGACTGTGACGTCACGTAGTCCTTAAGGGGTTAATAAATCAGGTAATGCAACAGATAGTAAACTCTCGCTCATGCACGCGCATCTGATTCTCTTTTTTTAGTTATGAAGGCACCTAATAAGTCTCAAGTGCAATGCATGTGATAATTTAGGTAAACAATCAAATACAATGTATTATCTCTGAACTAAAAAAGAAAGTGCTCTAATCACAAAACTGATAAAATCAAAACATAATTGCTGAAACAAGCTTGATAACAAATGTACAAGAAAAATGTAGCCTCAAGCATTTCTACTCATTCATTCATGCCAGATTTTAAAACACATACCAGAGAAACAATTTATACAGATGCTGGCTAGGAATGCAGAATATTTTAATGATGGATATGACTGGAGTTGTACTTCAGTAACAGCTGGAGAGCTGCAGGTTTCCCACCCATGTTTTACACAATGAGATTGTAAGTATTGCCTGGACACAAGTGAATCAATCATAGGTTAATCAGAGGCTTATTCAGCTCGACTGACTCGCCTATTTGAATAGGGATTAACCCCATGACTTATGGAAAGAAACATATTTAAAAAAGAGGGCGTTTCTGAGATGTTGAACATTTACATATCTTTTATACACACTATATTTTGATTTCTTATTTTTAAACCCTTTGAGTGCCAGAGGGGTGTCCAAAGGGTTCAAATCAAAGAAACAAGAACACACCCACAGTTCACGTTACCTGAACATGAGCTTTAGCTCGCCTGAAACTGTCAGCGCAGGAGACTCAACCTGTATTCCTGAAGGGCTGCTATAGTGCTGATCTTTGGGTTATACTTGATAAAGCACAAGTCAATCATTATTAGCACAGTCCTTTTGACTGAAACATCTATACAAAATCAGATATAATCCCAATACCTGCACCATCTTGGCCCTTTAGGAATGTGCTGTATAATTAACATATATAATTATCTATTCAGTAATACATCTTAAGTTGTGTGCCAGAGCTGCATATGTAGTTTGTAACCCTGAATGTAATAACGCTCCCAACATCAGTCTCTTTGTTTTTGCTAAAGATCCAAAGTTTAATGTGTAACAGCTGTTAACTAAGCAAATCATCTGACACAGCCAGATGGAGGAAGGCAGAAACCCATGTCAGATAGTCAGTGGTACCACAGGAAGCCTTCCATGCACATGCTTGCAGACACAGCTCAGCTTACATGTTGTGTGTCCCACTGACCTTCCTCTATATTGTAAGCTCTCACAAACAGGGCCCTCTGACCCTTTTGTTTTCTATGTTCCATTTGTATGATTTAATGTCTCTGAATGTCTATTCCATACTGTATAACGCTGCAGAATATGTTGACGCTATATAAAGAATACCTATAATAATGTCACGACTAATAAATGGAGATTGGGATTGCCCTTGACTCAGCAGAGACTAGTGTACATCAGGGGTGGGTAAATTACACAGGCTGATCACGTTCCCACTCACACCTTTTACAATATAAGTTACACTGCTTGCTCTGCCCTGTCACGCAAACGACGGTAGGGAGCCGTGTGGTGCTGGCTCTGGTTTTAGTGCTAGCGAGAGATGCTAGCGAGTGATGCTGGAGTGCAGAGCTTGTGAGCGGTGACGGCGTGCCAGGTACTCCCTTGCTGCAGCCGAAGCTGGTTAAAGGTGCTGGTCGCAAAACCAAATTGTTCCACCTCGGCTGAGCCGAGGTGCAACCAGGATAGGAGTACCTAGGAACCGTTAGAAAAACCAGGCCAGCAGGACACCAAGCGGGAAACAGGGAACACGGCAGAGGTCAGGTGCAGCCAAGGGTTCAAGCAGGAGAGAAGATCAAGCGTGGTCAAATGAGCCAAGGGTCAAGCCAGGAGTGGAGATCAGACGTGGTCAGACAAGCCAAGGGTCAAGCCAGGAACAAGGTAAAGAGGCAAGCAAACGTCCAGAGCCCAGGACCAAACTATGGGTAGCTTGTGGAATGGGCACCCTAAGCATGGGGCAGCCCATTTAAATAAGTAGATTGGCCAATGGAGAGAGCTAGGAGAGAGAGGCTTGTCCGGGAGCCAAGTACAATTGGAGGAGTGGAAGCCAATGGGCGAGCAAACCAGACACATGTGCATCCTCCAAGCTGAAGGCGGATGCGGACCGCGCATTCACGCCCTGATATTGAACCCGGGAGAGCCGCCGCGAAGGAAGACACGGCCCGGGCGAACAAGGAGGCGGTGACATGCCCCAGCTGCTGGGCACAGGTTCCTCACACACAGGTGGCCTCGCAAACTGAGGTCCCCGTCACAGCTACCCTTCAATCATGGGCATGTATGAAGTGGTGACAGATGTGTAGCCTTGTGTGAGCTGGGTGGGTTTGCAATGTGTCTGAGACCTCTGCAGAATTCAATGGGTTAAAACCCCCAATTAAAATTAATGGGAATTTGTCTATCTCCAGACAATACAGGTCTGCATACAAAAGTGCGCAGCTGGCGCTTAAGGACCACAGAACATTTTTTTTAATGGAATCAGACGTCCCTGAATGGATTGCAGCTCCACGGGGACCCCTGAATTCTATGACATACACATACGTCACGGGTCCTTAATGAATGTTTTCCCAATGACGTATATGTAGGTACTTTGCCATTAAGGGTTTAAGGCATTTCTTTATATGCACTAAGGACTACGAACCATGTTTGTGCTGTAGAAAATACCAGTAACCTACAATAAAGCATACTCTAGCCCAAGCAAAGGCAAGGATCAACTGAATATAATTCACAATACACATTTAATGTAGTTATATTTAAAAATGGTTTTATTTATGCAGCCGAGACCCTTGAAGAATCAGCAAACTCCTTTTGATATAAAAGGGACTTTTAACTCCTTAAATGTTCATTTAACTCAATAGAAATTTTCAGCCTCCCTCATGGTGCAGTTAGGTAGAGTAATGTGGGCAACAGGTGACCCCAGGGCCACATGCAACTCTAATAGTCTTCTCCTGCAGCCCCAGTCTGTTCTCTGGTACATTATTTCCCCTATCAGAGCACATACTATTATACTGCAAAAAGCCCCTTGCTCTTTCTTATGCATCTTTTCGCTGTACCATTCTAACTCCTTAGATGCAAAAGAGGTCTTGCAATGCGTTGGTGACCTCTTCAGAATCCAAGAGGTTAATACATTCTCAAAACCTATCTAGAACTTTTAACCCCTTAAAGACGGCGGTCCTGGGGAGTAGATTCCCCTTAAGGACCACTTTCATCTCTTTCGGCAAGCTGGCACACTTGACTGATCACGTGGACTGGCTTACCGAACGAGGGTCTGATACTGACCCCTCCGGTCTTGGAGCAGTCAGTTTCAGAAGGCGGTAGTGATCACAGCACTCCTGCAGGAGCGCTGTGAGTAAAAAACCCATGACGTGCCAGGACCATCATCGGTCCTTAAGTCAAATTCACAGATGACGGTCCTAGCGTGGCATTGGTCATTAAGGGATTAATAATAATGTGCAGCCCTTTGGTGGACTTGAGGGCCACATATGCAACCCTTGGGGTCACACTAGTTGCTTCCACTGCTGTGGCGGATAAGGGTCCACCAGAGCATCAGTAACGCTCCCACTGAAAGAGTTATTCATATTCACAACTCACATATTGTACGTACAGGCAATGCATGGGGAGTGTTCCACAATAATTACTTAGCCCAATATTGTGTAACTGCATCCTCTTAATTAACAATTTTTTTAAATTAATCCAGTAAAGATCATATTTTAATTACTACTTAGGGCACAAGGATTTTCCTATATACTTCATTAATTGTGAATATAAATTGATGTGTCTTTTCTGTATTTATTCTACATCACGTTAACATCAGTGAGATTATGTAACTTTTTCAGCCTCTACAGCATTATATTAATGTTTTTGACTGGCAGGTAATTACAGGAGGTGACACAGAAAGCAGGAATTGGAAGGCTCTTCTTCAGTCTTCACTTTGAAGCACAGTCTGCAGCCCATCACATACTGGATGACAAATCTCCTTGCACTCTAGTAATGCAAAGGGTTGGGGTTGCAGCAAACAACTATACTAGCACAAAATGTAAAGGTGCTACACTAAAAGCACCTACACTTAAAGCAGAACCATCACGCCAAATAAAGTGCCCCCCAATTAATTATTCATATAGCGATAAGCAAAGTAATACTAGTATTATACAGAATAAGTCCAGCGTTATTAAGAAATCTTACTTGATCTGAGACGAACAGGCAGGCCTAAGATGTGTCTTGCCTAAGAGACATCTGTGCGCCTGTGCTGTCCATCCCACTCTCCTCCAGGATTGGTGAGGAGTTGCATTGTATCTTAAGGTACTGATGGCACAGGCACGTAGATGCATCTAAAGCTAGAAACGTGCCCTTCAGTCTCCGATCATGTAGGATTTTTTAATAACACTGGACTTATTCTGTATAATACTAGTATTTCCATGCTTATCGTTATATTAATTATTTGAGGGGCACTTATAATAATGTCACAGCTAATAAATGGAGATTGGGATTGCCCGTGACTCAGTAGAGACTAGTGTACATCAGGGGTGGGTAAATTACACAGGCTGATCACGTTCCCACTCACACCTTTTACAATATAAGTTACACTGCTTGCTCTGCCCTGTCACGCAAACGACGGTAGGGAGCCGTTTGGTGCTGGCTCTGGTTTTAGTGCTAGCGAGAGATGCTAGAGAGTGATGCTGGAGTGCAGAGCTTGTGAGCGGTGACGGCGTGCCAGGTACTCCCTTGCTGCAGCCGAAGCTGGTTAAAGGTGCTGGTCGCGAAACCAAATTGTTCCACCCCGGCTGAGCCGAGGTGCAACCAGGATAGGAGTACCTAGGAACCGTTAGAAAAACCAGGCCAGCAGGACACCAAGCGGGAAACAGGGAACACGGCAGAGGTCAGGTGCAGCCAAGGGTTCAAGCAGGAGAGAAGATCAAGCGTGGTCAGACGAGCCAAGGGTCAAGCCAGGAGTGGAGATCAGACGTCGTCAGACAAGCCAAGGGTCAAGCCAGGAACAAGGTAAAGAGGCATGCAAACGTCCAGAGCCCAGGACCAAACTATGGGTAGCTTGTGGAATGGGAGCCCTAAGCCTGGGGCAGCCCATTTAAATAAGTAGATTGGCCAATGGAGAGAGCTAGGAGAGAGAGGCTTGTCCAGGAGCCAAGTACAATTGGAGGAGTGGAAGCCAATGGGCGAGCAAGCCAGACGCATGCGCATCCGCCAAGCTGAAGGCGGATGCGGACCGCGCATTCACGCCCTGATATTGAACCCGGGAGAGCCGCCGCGAAGGAAGACACGGCCCGGGCGAACAAGGCGGCGGTGACATGCCCCAGCTGCTGGGCACAGGTTCCTCACACACAGGTGGCCTCGCAAACTGAGGTCCCTGTCACAGCTACCCTTCAATCATGGGCATGTATGAAGTGGTGACAGATGTGTAGCCTTGTGTGAGCTGGGTGGGTTTGCAATGTGTCTGAGACCTCTGCAGAATTCAATGGGTTAAAACCCCCAATTAAAATTAATGGGAATTTGTCTATCTCCAGACAATACAGGTCTGCATACAAAAGTGCGCAGCTGGCGCTTAAGGACCACAGAACATTTTTTTTAATGGAATCAGACGTCCCTGAATGGATTGCAGCTCCACGGGGACCCCTGAATTCTATGACATACACATACGTCACGGGTCCTTAATGAATGTTTTCCCAATGACGTATATGTAGGTACTTTGCCATTAAGGGTTTAAGGCATTTCTTTATATGCACTAAGGACTACGAACCATGTTTGTGCTGTAGAAAATACCAGTAACCTACAATAAAGCATACTCTAGCCCAAGCAAAGGCAAGGATCAACTGAATATAATTCACAATACACATTTAATGTAGTTATATTTAAAAATGGTTTTATTTATGCAGCCGAGACCCTTGAAGAATCAGCAAACTCCTTTTGATATAAAAGGGACTTTTAACTCCTTAAATGTTCATTTAACTCAATAGAAATTTTCAGCCTCCCTCATGGTGCAGTTAGGTAGAGTAATGTGGGCAACAGGTGACCCCAGGGCCACATGCAACTCTAATAGTCTTCTCCTGCAGCCCCAGTCTGTTCTCTGGTACATTATTTCCCCTATCAGAGCACATACTATTATACTGCAAAAAGCCCCTTGCTCTTTCTTATGCATCTTTTCGCTGTACCAGTCTAACTCCTTAGATGCAAAAGAGGTCTGCAATGCGTTGGTGACCTCTTCAGAATCCAAGAGGTTAATACATTCTCAAAACCTATCTAGAACTTTTAACCCCTTAAAGACGGCGGTCCTGGGGAGTAGATTCCCCTTAAGGACCACTTTCATCTCTTTCGGCAAGCTGGCACACTTGACTGATCACGTGGACTGGCTTACCGAACGAGGGTCTGATACTGACCCCTCCGGTCTTGGAGCAGTCAGTTTCAGAAGGCGGTAGTGATCACAGCACTCCTGCAGGAGCGCTGTGAGTAAAAAACCCATGACGTGCCAGGACCATCCTCGGTCCTTAACTCAAATTCACAGATGACGGTCCTAGCGTGGCATTGGTCATTAAGGGATTAATAATAATGTGCAGCCCTTTGGTGGACTTGAGGGCCACATATGCAACCCTTGGGGTCAAACTAGTTGCTTCCACTGCTGTTGCGGATAAGGGTCCTTGTGACTAAACTTCACACCAGAGCATCAGTAACGCTCCCACTGAAAGAGTTATTCATATTCACAACTCACATATTGTACGTACAGGCAATGCATGGGGAGTGTTCCACAATAATTACTTAGCCCAATATTGTGTAACTGCATCCTCTTAATTAACAATTTTTTTAAATTAATCCAGTAAAGATCATATTTTAATTACTACTTAGGACACAAGGATTTTCCTATATACTTCATTAATTGTGAATATAAATTGATGTGTCTTTTCTGTATTTATTCTACATCACGTTAACATCAGTGAGATTATGTAACTTTTTCAGCCTCTACAGCATTATATTAATGTTCTTGACTGGCAGGTAATTACAGGAGGTGACACAGAAAGCAGGAATTGGAAGGCTCTTCTTCAGTCTTCACTTTGAAGCACAGTCTGCAGCCCATCACATACTGGATGACAAATCTCCTTGCACTCTAGTAATGCAAAGGGTTGGGGTTGCAGCAAACAACTATACTAGCACAAAATGTAAAGGTGCTACACTTAAAGCACCTACACTTAAAGCAGAACCATCACGCCAAATAAAGTGCCCCCCAATTAATTATTCATATAGCGATAAGCAAAGTAATACTAGTATTATACAGAATAAGTCCAGCGTTATTAAGAAATCTTACTTGATCTGAGACGAACAGGCAGGCCTAAGATGTGTCTTGCCTAAGAGACATCTGTGCGCCTGTGCTGTCCATCCCACTCTCCTCCAGGATTGGTGAGGAGTTGCATTGTATCTTAAGGTACTGATGGCACAGGCACGTAGATGCATCTAAAGCTAGAAACGTGCCCTTCAGTCTCCAATCATGTAGGATTTTTTAATAACACTGGACTTATTCTGTATAATACTAGTATTTCCATGCTTATCGTTATATTAATTATTTGAGGGGCACTTTATTTGGAGTGATAGTTCTGCTTTAAAGTGGAACTGTATCCTAAGAATAAGTGATTCTTAATTTGTTTATCAAAAGGACTTACCTAAGTGGGTGTCCATAGGGTCACCTCAGTGGGGTACAGAGAGTACCCATGCATGGGGCCTGGCCAACCAAGGGGCCTTCCTCCAGCAAGGTAGATGTATAACAGAGGCCCCTGAGTCAAAATGTGTGAGAATCTGAGACTACCAGTGGAACCATGTTGAAGGGTGAAATGCACAGGGTCTTGGTGGGACTCCTGGCTTTATGTTTGTACTGGGCCCAGGATTTTTGATGACAGTCCTTCAAACGGAAGTCCACACCTCCCAACATTTCAAATTGCCAAAGAGGGACACTTTTGGTTTACAAGGTGTTGGTGGGGGTGTGGCTTGTGTGTGGGGCATTACTGAGAATTTTTAGATTGTTTCATGATCTATTGCCACCTCTTTATGTACCTAAAAAATTATTTAAAGGGATAGTAATGTTTAATTATTAAAGTAAAATCGAGTCTACTCTATTCTTTTTTATAACGATGTGTAGCAAGAAAACGTTATTAATCTCTGCAGTTTTTCATTTATAGTCTAATAAAGTTTCCCCCTCCTGCCCCTTCCACTTACTTCCGCAGCCTCCCCTCAGATTTGGAATCCGGTCCGCGGACCACACGTGCTGCATCTAGGGACAATCTTTCCGCTTTCAGTATAAGGGAAAGCCTGCCCCATTGATGAAGGAGGGCAGGTTTTTCCTTATGCTGGAAGAAGATTGTCACTCGTCGCATTCTGTCCAGGCTGGCTTGCTGAGGCTGCTGAGGTAAGTGGAAGGGGCAGGAGGGGGAAACTTTATTAGACTGTAAATGAAAAATGGCAGCTTTTATTAACTTTTTTTTGCTACAAGTCGTTATAAAAAAGAATAGAGAAGACTCGATTTTACTTGAATAATTAAACATTACTATCCATTTAAAGCAAGACCAAAGTATTTTATTTACACAGACTAATTTATAAACAATGTACTGAAATTTAAACAAATATTAATGTGAGAGTTATGGCTGTGGAGCAATGTGATACACTTATATACACAACATTCTGATCTCCTTAGAAGAGGGACACCAGGGTGGGGAAAAAGGGACAACGGGATTTGGGTCTCAAAGAGGGACACTTGGGAGGTATGGAAGTCATTAATTTTCATTTACTGTTTTTTTGCATTTGATCTCTGTTTTATTTCTTTTATACCTTCGGGGTATATATATATACCCCGGGGTATACATATACCACACCAGACATGTGGGAGCATTGCTGGACCCATTGCTATTTTTCTGCTGGTCCCACCTCTGTTGCTCTTGTGGCAGCTGCCAACTTCCAGGTGAGCATATAATGACTGCTAGTAAGACAGCTCTGCTTATCTATAATGGAGGCACTGAGAAAACAGGTGGGGGAAAAACACAAGAAGGTGCCCTATAAGAAGAAAAGGATGAATGGCAGCAGGAAAGGAAGATGGAGAAGATTACAAAGAAGCTGGAGAGCATTGTGGAAGTTCAACGCAAGCAAAAGCTACAACAGGTTAGTGTCTTTCATTAAGTTTAATAGTAGTTTTGTGAATGGATTAAGAATATAGGTCCTTATTGGTCTCAGAGGGTGTTATCCCGTTCCAGGATAATGACAGGTAGTAGCCTGTTTTCCACAAAGCAGTTAGAGGTATTCAA
This sequence comes from Rhinophrynus dorsalis, assembly GCA_037306005.1. NCBI lineage: Eukaryota > Metazoa > Chordata > Amphibia > Anura > Rhinophrynidae > Rhinophrynus > Rhinophrynus dorsalis. The sequence goes on along the minus strand of CM074721.1, from coordinate 170,970,900 downwards.
ACTTTGATAGGGAAGGTTACAGGAGAGTGCCTTGGTTTGCCTCGATTCTGGATTTCTGACTGGGGGAACACTGAAGATCCCCTCAAATCCAGACATTGCGTACATTAGATCACTTCCTTGGGGTGTGACCCTGTGTTCATAGCTCCTGTGAAGAGTGAAACAGATGTTTTCCAGCAGGGTTGAATTTACATATTAAGCTCAAGAAACCCGAGTCCCACCCATGGCAAGACCCCCTTTACACTATGGCCCTAACTTTCAGGCAAATTGGCAGAGAAAACACCCTTAACATATAACATACAAATTACAGGCTGTATAATCTGGTCAAGTATCTAAACTAGCCATTACATAAATATATAAATAGGTAAATGCTACCATAAACAAGGGGGAGCCCTGAGAATTTGTTGGCCATGTCTATAAGTTATAAGTGTGGTCAGCAAAGCTAAGGCCCCCCCTCTCTGAATTTGGCACCATAGGCAGGGCCAGCGCCACCTATATGCAAGGTAGGTGCCGGCCTAGGGTGAACATGTACTGGGGCGGCGGGCCGCACGAACTTCCTCGATGGCTGCTTATTGCTGTACTGAGGTCTGAGGAGACAGAGAAAGGCACTGTTACCCATGTGTCGCCATTTTGGACAGACTGCGACAATCCAGTAACATCAAGTAACTTCCCACTAGTCCCACTGAATTGTGCGATGGAGGGTGTTAACCCTTTGAGTGCTACGTTGTTTAAAGTTCCCTTGGCTTGGGGAAAAGAAGAAAGGGAATCCTAAGCAAACTGTATCTGGTTGATTGGATGCACATAAACCGGACTTTGTGTGGAGTAGGGTACACAAACAACGTTTAGATGGGAAGTGGACATATTTATAGGATTATAGTGCACAGACCCATTGTGTCCTTGCTGTACAAAGGATTCAGGGATCATAAAAAGCATCATGCCTTTGTCTCTATACATGTGACATTTGACACTAGGCTGATTTGAATTGCTAAGTATCAATCAGAAGATCCTGTGATCCATTGAACAGGGCTGGTTACAGCATTTCCCAGAATCCCATGCACCAGCTATACTGAGGTTTCATTTTTTGCTCACCAGAACCTTGTAGAAAGAAATAGAAGCCTGATGCCTGTTGCACTGCTGACTACTTCACATAATAAGGCTGGTGTGCTAGGAAGAATCAGAACAATTTTAGAGCAAATGAACTGCACTCTATGGAACAAATAAACATTACCCATTGTGAAGCAATATGTTTGAGACCTCTCTGGCAGTCAGTAGGTTAAAAGCCCCATTTAGATCAATGGGATTGTTTTTTCCCTGTTGTGCAGCTGGTTTTCCCCAAAAGTGCAGGTCCTCTTTTCTGCAAAAGGTCCAGAGTGTTCTTTTATCCTAGGATAGGTTTGATATTGTTTCCTGTTTGGCAGATATGCAAATATCCTTAGAATATTTGTTAAATCTTGAATTAACAGGAGCTGTACATACGAATGTTAAAACTGCACAAGTGGGCGGGGTATAAAGGGCCCGGTGGTGGTGCCAAGAGGGGTGTTAAAATGAGGTTTTGACCATAGGCAGGTGCTTAATTTACCTAATGATAAATCTAGCCCTGTCCCCTAGAAGCAAGATTCTCTCCTGGTGATAGTTACCATAGTATATCACAAAGAACTTGATATCTTCTTTTTTTTATGCTACAAGGTCACCTGCAAAGGTGGTGATTCCAGGATGAGAGAGCTCTATGGTTTTTATTAACCATGTTTTTGTATTTTTTGTTTCATTGTCTCTGAAGGGAAAATTCAGAACCTTACAAGCCGATTCATACCTAGCTTTAACCCCTTAACGACCCATGACGTACATGTACGTCACAAGGTGGATGTCCCTAAAGGACCAAGGACTTACATGCATGTCATGGAATTCCGGGCTGGCCACGCGGCTGCACGCCGTTCAGGGAATCCGGAATCAGATCAGCAAAAAACTAAATACTTTGCGGTCCTTAAGTGACGGCCTGTCCTTAAGGGGTTAAGAAGATTGGAAAGATTATACTGGTCCCATAAACTCCGACACTGACTGTGGAGGCATCAGCATCTGTGACGAAGAAACACAGGTCTTTGCAATGTAATATGAATGCTTGAAAATCAGTCTGTGCTTATATTCTTTCTTTTAAATAAACACTGCACACACTAGTTAGGAAGCAGTATGCAACCTGGTTGGGCATGATGGGAGTAGTAGTCCCAAAAAGCTGCAAAGTCAAAGGCTGCCTATCCCTAGGTGAGGCCTATTACAATTAGCAACAGGGTTACACACGGCCTTTTGCTTTGAAAATCGTAGAGTGAATGGGAGTTTCAGAACAAATGCAGCTCTTTAACCCTTTGAGTGCCAAAGTGGTACACAACGCATTGCAATGCGTTGCGTACCCTTCTGGCACTCAAAGGTTTAACAACTGTGCATTACATTTATACTCTGGAAACCTTTTTTTAGTCATTAATTTTTTTTTCAAATCCCTAATCAGCACTGGTCTCTTAATTGTTCCTACCTTCTAACAAATCATAGTTCAGGCCTATTCAGTATGTACTGCAAGCAGCTTTCAAAGGCACCTTGAAGGACCATTTATCAAGAACACTTTGGAAAATCCTTTCCTTTTAATCAGAAAGTATAAACAAGAGTGCTAACACAATTCAGAATCAACAGTTAATGAATTTGTGTGAAAATTAATGAATGTCAGAAGATTGCATGGAAGATTTATTGAGAAATCTGCTTGGCCATCTTTGAGAATATTTGCTTGGAAGGTGGCATTGAGCAAATCTTGGTAATTCTTTTTGTTAGTGAGTTTTATTTTGGCTTCACTAAGAAAACAAAGAGGAGTCTGAAACTCTGAGGTGAAGCAGTACACGTGCCTACAGAGCAACGACATTTCTTTTCCGCCTCCATAAAGATGTGCGGCCTTATCCACAAGAAACAAGTAGCAATTCTGAGGCAAACCAACTGCACCACAGAGGACAAATTTAAAAAAAAAGACTCAAAATTCCCACTGGATTAAATGGGGCTTATAAAAGAGAGGTTTCCAGTGTATTGCTTCACAGTTCAAAGAAGTTCTCTTTAGTATTCAAAGTTAAAATAGCCATTAAAATCAATTGACATTTTAATTCATCCGTTACAGTGCATTTGGCTTTCCCCATAATGTCTCCTCATTTCTTTGTGCATATGGCATACCTCCTAAGAATTAACTGGCACTAGAAAGGTGAGCAAGTATTGGGAAAGATGGGAAATATTCCAGATGGATCAAATTGGTTGGTGACTATGCAGCAAATACCAGCACAATCACTCAGAAAAGCCGCTGGAAAGAAAATGCCTGCAAACCTACAAGTGAAAAGGTTTTATGTATTTCATAGCCCAAGAAAACTCCCTTTCAGTGAGGCTGATTCATCAAGTAGAAATGGTGCAACTGTGGAGCAAACCAACTACAAAGAAATATGTGCACATTCCTTGCAGATCCGCAAACTCATTATTGAAGCATCATGGAACTGTGAACTTGTATAAACATGATGATGGTGACATGGTAAACTGACAAAGTTTTACAGATGTCTACTTGTATTAGAACATTTTCCCTTGACACAAAGGCCAAGAAAACACCAAGAAGTTCTACACCTTGTTTTTAACATGGATGTATGATATTTGAGATTCATAATAAATATATATATGTGTGTATATAATTAACCACCAGAATATATTATGCATCTTTTCTACCTAACATACTACATTTAACCCTGTTGGCAACCAAGAGCCATCCACAAAAAGATAAAAGTGTGCAATGCGGAAGCAAACCAAACTGAACTATACAGGGAACTGAAATACTCAGAGCAAGATTTCATACAGGTTGACTTGCACATCTGAGTTTGTGGTCTATATCTTGATCTGCCCATGCAGATTGTACTGTCTGGCCAACACAAAAACTACATTTTGCGAAAGAATGGTGAATCACCTTTTCTCCATTAGAACTGCCCTCAATCAGAAACAAACCGATGGCCATATATATAACTAGCAGTGTGGGGCGGAGTTGCCAGTCTGTTTTTGTTTATGAAAGTTCTGTAAAATGCATGTGATCACGTTCTGTTTTAGCTGTCCACCCACGCCCCCCAGCTGACTTGAACTGCCATAGTGTCCCTATAATGAAAGACACACACATCCCATACTGAGACACACATACACCTATAGACACAAACACACATCCCATAGTGAGACACACATGCCATAGTGACACACATATACACATCCCGTAGTGAGACACACACATGCCATGGTGAGACACACATATACACATCCAATACATAGACACACACACACACATACACATGCCATAAAGAGACACACACACACACCATAGTGAGACATACACACATCCCATACATTGACACACACGTCATAGTGAGGCACACACACATATACACATCCCATACAGATACACACACATGCACATCCCATAGTGAGACACACAGACACATCCCATACAGAGACACACACACTCCATAGTGAGCACTCACATACACAGCCCATACAGAGACACACACATGCCTATGTGAGACACACACATATACACATCCCATACCGACACCCCCCCACCATAGTGAGACACACACATATACACATCCCATACACAGACACACACATCCCATAGAGAGAGACACACATGCACACCCTATAGTGAGACAGAGAGATACACATCCCATGCAGAGGCACACACACCCCTACTACTTGTTGCCACCCCTGGGTGTGTGTGTCTCCTGAGGAGACATAAATTATGCAATGAGCCTTTCTCTTTTATATATAGATAATTTTCTAGGATGTTTGTCAGAAGCACAGTAGAGACTGCCCACACTGCAGTTTTATGCAGTACAGACTACCTGAACGCACCGCAGCTGATACGGAGAGGGTCACTCTGAATTCAGAGTCCTCTTTGCACACCTTCCTGGGGCCTCTTGGTGAGCAGAGCGGCTCCAGACACGGGCTTTTAAACTAGTATATATATATATATATATATATATATATATATATATATATATATGTATATTATATTGCCATTGACATCATGTGTTATGTGACTAAAATATAGCTCAGTGAAACATGTCAGGTTAATAATTTGGGTGCTATGGCAACCCTAGCCTTAGCCCTAATATAATGTATTAAAATTCAAACATATTTAATATAGGCCGGTCTTTAAGGGGTTAAAGATGTTAAAAAGGGAAAACAACTTCTAAAAATGCCTGGGGTCATAAACACCTAGATATTGAACTTCATGCTAGACCAGAATGTCTCTATAATTGTTTCACTCAAAAAGCCACTAACAGGTAATATGTAATGAAAGAAAGATATGAAGATATATAGTTATTCATCATTCTCACAGAATGACAACAAAGAGCATATTGGGTATAATAATTTCCATAGACGTTAGGAATTCAACTTTAACATTTTTTCTAAGTCTTCATAGAAAAAGTGGGGCACTTAGAGCTGATGCCCACTGCACACCAAAGTTTCACTGCACCCTGGTTAAAGGGATAGTAATACTTAAAATGTAAAAAAAAAAATATGTTGTAGGGTTTCAGGCCAATTTCAGGCCACTGTGATATTGCACCTAAAAAATTCAACTTTGAAAATTAATAACTTTTGAATGAAACACCTTTCAGCAGTAGGAGTACTCTTGTTTTACTCAGGGGGATAAACCCTACAACATATATTTTTTTACATTTTAAGTATTACTATCCCTTTAAGAAGCACTCTCCTAGAGGCTGAAACATTCTTCATCTGTTCTCTGTGGCCTTAAGTCCAGTCTTACATATGCTCAAGAGAGCGGTCTTCAATAGATTAATCAAATACCAACATCATTAAACTTCTCCTTTATTAACCCTTTGGATTCTAGAGTGTCTCCAGGAGACATCTCTAACTTCCAAGGAGCTGGACACCATAAAGGTTTGAGAGATAAGGCTTACATTCTTAATATTTTTTTGCACCTATAAAACCCCTCTTTCTTTTCTTTTTTTCTCTCTCTTCTCTTCCCCTTCTTTTTCTTTGTTTTATTATTTCATCTAGATACATGTAGGATTACTAAATAAAGATGGCTAGATCTGCCCACTTATATATACAATACTGAAGATGGCTCTGTACTTCTCTGACATCTAGCATGTCCTGCATTGTATAGATAATGCTAATTATTGGTCTATGGGTTATCAACGATCTTCATGCTATGTTTATACCACTCTGTTTAATTTACTGGGCTGTTAACCTGTATAATATGCATGTATCTTACGTACTCATTTCTTCTTCAATAAAAATTTAATTAAAAATACATATTACTATCCCTTTAAAGTCTGCATTGATATGTTGCTATAAGTTAAGAGTCGTTTTGCACAAAAAAAGATTCAAGTTAAACTGCATTACACATTATCTTTCTTTTAAGATGTTTTTCTGATTGTTTTCTTTGCTACCTGGTCTTGACTTGGGACTGTCACTTTCTGCACAGCTCTGCATTACCAACTGCCACTTCCTACCAGGAAGTACTAGCTAAGCTGCATATATTGACAAATAAATAAAGCTAAAAATATGTCAGAATCTAGTATTTGAATTAAAATTGTCTAACATAAATATGGGTGATTTTGGATACTCTTAAAAATCACTTGTTACAAAGTGACAGTTCCACTTTAAAGTTGAACATCATATTGCAACCTTAAAGCAGAACCTATTACTCTAAATAACCCCCCCCCAATAATCCTATATAATAATTAGCTAAATTGTGTGTAACGCCGCAACATGCGCAGTACACACTGCTGCGTGTGCAGCAGTCATGCACAGTAGAGACTGCCCGCGCCGCGGCCGATACGGAGCTGGGTGCTCTGAAGGAGTGTCCAGCTCTGTATCAGCCGTGGCGCGGGCAGTCTCTACTGCGCGTGACTGCCCCGCGACCAGGTGGTAGTGGCACTGTGGCCCGTGTAACTGACTGTTCAACTAGTTAGCCATATAGCGATAAGCTTACACATAGTACTATTATTCAGCATCAGTACAGAGATATTCAGAATCCTTCTTCTTCTGAGATGGACGGCCAGGCATCAGAGCAGACATCTTGGCATAGAGACATCTGTGCGCCTACGCTGTCTGTCCCTGTCTCCTCTAGGAGGTGTTGCATGGTACCTTAAGATAACAGAAAGGACTGACGGCGCAGTCGCACAGATGCCTCTAAAGCAAGAAGCCTAGCCGTCAGTCTCAGAAGAAGTAGGATTTCTGAATACCTTGGTACTTTTTTTATTTAAAGTAACAAGTTATGATATTTTTAGCTTTATTTGCTGGTTTATGTAACTTAAGACAGCTCTGGCTGGCACAACCATGTTAAATACTAATATTCTATAGTTCTCTGTCTCAACTGCCACTTAACACAGTAAAATAGTTGATGAGGATGAAATGAAACATGCATCCATCAAGTCCACCCCATGCCAAATCATCCCTGTTGATCCAAAGGAAGGCAAAAATAAAACATTAAAGCAGAACTATCATGACAATAACATTCCCCCCCAATCCATTACAAACATAGCGATATGCAGAGACATACTGTCAGTAAGGTGAACAAATCCACATTATTTCAGAAGAACAACTTCTTCTGCAGGCATCAGCTGCACAGAGCTTACAAGAGAAGTTACCTTAAGGTAACCAATGATCGTCACTCACCAATGCTGGCAGCGAATGGGACAGACAGCACAGACTCACTCAGAGGTACATTTCCTTCAAGATGTCTGCGCTGTTGTCCGCTGGTTCCTGCTGAAGAAGTTGTTTTTCTGCAATAACGCGGACTTACTCAGCTTAATGACAGAATGGCTTTGCATATCACTATGTTAGTAATGCATTGGGGGGCAATGTTATTATCATGGTAGTTCCGCTTGACTCCAAATGGCAGTCAGATATTTCCCTGGATCAATATCATATCTGCTTTGAAGCCAGCTGTGGTAGATTCTTAATATTGCCTTGTGCTAGATAGGTATCCATTATGTTTTTGAAAGCAGTTAAAGTATCTGCAAGCACAGCATCTTGAGGCAAAGAATTTCATAATGTTACTGCCCTTACTGTAAAACATCCCTGCCTCTGTTTTAGTCGAAATTACCTTTCATCTTGTCTCAATGGAGGACCTTTCGTTCTTAGCTTACCTCTTTGAATAAATAGTTAATTTGATAGTTTTTTGTACTGACCATGAATATATTTGTAAATGGTAATCATATCACCCCTTAGACGTCTCTTCTGTAATGTAAACAAACCCAGTTTGGCTAGTCTCTCTTTATAACTCAGATCCACAAATCACTTTATCTGTTTTGTTCCCCAGTAGTTTACCATTTAGTGAAATGCTCTGGTACTCAAAGTGTTAAAAATATACTTAGTCATATTGTTTCTTGACTATAGAGATGTATTTTATTAACCCCATTTCTTTAGTCATTAACCCCTTAAGGACCACTGACAGTCATTACACATCATGGGTAGGCGAGCCATAAGGACCCATGACGTGCCAGGACCGTCATGGTATTCAGGGCTCCCTGCGCAGCTGCACTCCATTCAGGAAGCCCTGAACCGGATACAGAAATAACAAAAAAGTGGTCCGCATGTACTATACACCGGTCCTTAAGGGGTTACATAATTCATGATTAGGAAAGAAGAGTATGACAGAGTGGCAGCTGGGAAGGAGAGCAGTACAGAATTTTGCCAATTGGAACAGTCTACCTTGCATAAACTGACATAAATAAATGTATTAAACTACTACAAGCAGTAACCCCCCCCCACACACACACACACATAATTACAGGGTAACAATCAAATTATATTTGATAATAATTAAGAACAGAATTGGGATCTTTATCAACAAACAGACCCAGAGGTCCCCCTTATAAATTACTGGCTCAAGATGGTGAACAGGCTGGATCATCATCAGAAGCATAATTAGATGACGCCACCAAGTGCACAGAAAACAAGCGGCCTCCTTAAAGCGGAACTACCACCTATTTTAAACTTTATGTCAAATAATTTAATTCCCCAGCTGGCGACTAGCTGCTCAGTAGTGCTAGTCACCAGAATAATTACCTGGTTAAATAGAATGATACTCTGCTCTGGGGCTGACAGGCAGTAGAGAGAGCAGACATCTTACCATAGTGACGTCTGCGCGCCTACGCTGTCAATCCCAGATGGCTCTAGGAGGCGTTGCTGGGAGCTGTTCGGCTCCAAAAGGGACTGACAGCGCAGGCACGCAGACATCACTACAGAAAGATGTCTGCACTCTCTACTGCCTGTCAGCCCCGGAGCAGGGTATCATTCTATTCTGGTGACTAGCACTACTGAGCAGCTAGTCGCCAGATGGGGAATTATTTGACATAAAGTTTAAAATAGGTGGTAGTTCCATTTTAACAGTGCAAGGTGATAACATTCAGTTACAAGCTGTATAACTTTTAGCAGAAGAAATCCATATTCACTATAGTAGCTGATGTGATAAAAATAAGCTGTGCTGATAGACTTGAACATTCTGGCCCCTGAGTAGCTAGCACTCCTGAAATAAGAAAACGAAATATACTTGCTCAACATTCATTTACCTTTAAAGTGTTAGTAATGTCTAAAAAAACCTTTTTTTGCATTTAGAAGAGCTTAAAAAGCTGATCTAAATGCAAAAAACCGTATCTCTCAAACCGCTATGGTTTAAGAGATACGGGCGTTTAAAGTTTGATTTCTCCTACTGACAGCTGTAGAGCTGTCAGCAGGAGATCCGTGTCGGTCGACACGCTGGCGCTTGAGAAGTGCCAGGATCTCGTTACTTACACGGAATCTCTTCATTGGAATGGTCTAAAACGTGTGCCTGAAAACTAGGCACATGTTTTAGACCATTCCAATGAAGGGATTCCGTGTAAGTAACGAGATCCCGGCACTTCTCAAGCGCCAGCGTGTCGACCGACACGGATCTCCTGCTGACAGCTTTACAGCTGTCAGTAGGAGAAATCAAACTTTAAACGCCCGTATCTCTTAAACCATAGCGGTTTGAGAGAAACGTTTTTTTGCATTCTGATCAGCTTTTTAAGCTCTTCTAAATGCAAAAAAGTTTTTTTAGACATTACTAACACTTTAAATTATATTACAATACCTAAAAACGTATGTACAGTATGTATTTGCAAAATTTATTTTTTAATCCTGTGGCCAAAAATCAATCCCATTTGTTTTCAAATTTCGAAGCAATTTCCCATTTTCGCTTCCTGGTTTCACTCTTGGTTAACAGAGATGTGATATTTCTAAATGTCAAGCATATGCTTTGTAGTGAATTATTTGCTGAGTTTTGTCTCCAGAAAATGAACATTCTCCAGTTGTTGTTATGATTTGTTTAAAACAAGAATAATTTACTGTGTTCTATTGTAGCATTTTATTTTGTCAGTGAAAAAAAGTTAGCAATATGAACTTTTAAGAAAGGTTTCAGTGAATTATTTAACTGTTTTAGAAGGATGCGCAACACATTGATTCCTTATTCTTATTAAGAATTTTACTACTTTTATTGCAATCACTGGGATCGCTATGCTGCATACGATATTTAATAGAAGCTACATGTTATAATCAGCTGCAGAATCACTGCTCTCATACAGGGTTGGGTTAACCCTCTGGGTGCCAGAGGGGTACGCAACGCATCGCTTTACAATGCGTTGTGTGCCCCTCTGACACTCAAAGGGTTAAAATGTGTTTTATATATATATATATATATATATATATATATATATATATATATATATATATATATATATATATACACACACATACACACACATACACACACGGGCTCACTACTTACTCATAACCAGAAGAAGAGAAGAAACTCACAGCGCCAACTCACCTTAACATATCCATATAATAAATATAACGCTAAGAAAATTATGAAGATAGATATTTAGAAAACAGCATGGAATGAGGGGGTTCTCCAGTCCCCCAAACATTAAGCCAGAAACCCAAAGTGAAAACACAGACAAAAAGACAATCCTGCGCTACTCTATATAAAAAACTGGTGTACCCTGTAATGGGCATATATAATAATTCTTAGTAAATAAGTGAAATTTTGTGTCACAGATTGACCGAGTTGTTGGGTAAGCTTGCCACCAACGCCAAGGTATTTCACTTTCAGTAAGACCAACTCTAATAAACCTGAAAACCCTATCTAAAAAATTAAAATCAAAAAGCCCTGAGGAAGAATTGTAATATACGCGTAGGCGAGCGAGGGACCCTTTAAATATGCTCTTTATTATTTTTAAAGGTCCCAGTGTGGTACAATTAAAAACAACAGGCATAGAAATAAAAATATCTATATGAGGGACTTACCTGGTGCACCAGACCTCAAAGGGGCCTGCATTGTGTGGTTTTTTATATAGAGTAGCACAGGATTGTCTTTTTGTCTGTATTCTTACTCATAGACTCCTAAGCACCAGGGGCGTGTGCAATCCATAAGAAGCAATGCACAACTTTCTCGTCCTTAAATGGTTAATAACACAGTATCTATGTTAAAGACGTTGATTTTGTGTCTATATTGTTGGAGTGCCATCTATATCTATCTATATATCTATCTCTCTCTCTCTCTGTCTCTCTCTCTCTCTCTCTCTCTCTCTCTCTCTCTCTCTCTCTCTCTATATATATATATATATATATATATATATATATATATATAAAATAGGAATTTTAACCCCATAAAGTCAAAGAAGTTTCCAATGCACTGTGAAGGAATGTACTGAAGACCTCCAGCTTTGAAGGTATTACAGGTCCCACATAAATCAATGTGTGTTCACCAGCCTCAGAAATTCAGATACAGAAGAACCAGCCCAGCTGTTACCAGATATTTAGCCATAAAGAAATAATTGTCTTCAGACATAAGGATTGCAATTACTTATGTAGCGGAACTTTCATGTATTAATAATCCGCCATTCAATCATTAAGCATATGGTGACTTGCTTGAAAATCATGTCTTACCTATCACAAGTGGCAGATTCTAAAGAAATCTTTACTTTTTAGCGACTGACGGGCAGGTTTGTGAAGTCTGCGCGCCTGCACCGTCAGTCCCTTCTGGTTACCATGTGTCACGCTGCAATGCTTTACAGGAGACCGGGACTGACGGCGCAGGTGCGCAGACAAGATGTCTGCGCTGTTACCTGACTTCCGGTCTCCAAAGGGTAAAGAGCTCTTTAGACTCTGCCACTTTTGATAGTTAAGACGTGTATTTTCAAGCTAGTCGCCATATGCTTAATGATTGCATGGCAACCTATTAATAGGTGAAAGTTCCTCTTTAAAGCAGAACCTTCATGCATATTAAAGTGTCCCCAAAATAATTTTTCACATAGCATTAATCCTTTGCGTGCCAGAGGGGTACACAACGCATTGCAAAGCAAAGGGTTGAGCATATCAATACTTGTATTATCCTTAGTAAGTCCGGCATTATTTTTGGAATCCAACTTATTCAGAGACACACCACAAACAACAGTGAAGTTATCTTGCTGAAGGGGCATCAGTGCTCCTGCGCTGTCCATCCTGGTCTCTGCTATGATTGGTAAGGAGGAGTTGCATTGTACCTGAAGGTACAGAAAGGGACAGACGGAGCAGGCACACAGATTCCTCTGCGTCACGGTGCCTGCCGGTGAGTCTCCGAAGAAGTTGGATTTCTAAATAATGCCGGACTTACTAACGATAATATAAGTAATGGTATGCTTAACACTATATGAAAAATAATTTGGGGGGCACTTTAGTATGTATGAAAGTTCTGCTTTAATTCTTTGAGGTTTTGAACACACTGAGCTTGATAGCCCTGTACCCATCAAAGAGTTAATTTAACAGGTTTGCCTATAACTGAATATAAGGAGCGTTCAGTACCATGGGAACCAAAGAGATAAAGAAACCTGATTACTCAAGTCTTCTCAAAACTTTTCCACATGATGTCCCTGAAAACAGATATTTATAAACACACAGCATAAGTTGAAGGCCACTACATTAATAACTAGTTTAATAACACAAACTACGTAGTGAGAAAAGTTATCTGTAGTTATATGCCTTAATCCAGGGGTTCGAGGACTTGTTTTCTGTGCTGGAGCCTTTAGTTTCATGTGAAATCTCTCTGGAACCCTAATAACCAAACCCTTTAATGCCTGGGAGGATAGAAAGGTCTACAATGCTTTGCAAAGCATTAAAGGAGTTAATCTAGTATCAATATAAAATATATTTGAATGCTGGTCAGGACTGCCAACTTAAAGGGATAGTAATGTCTTTTAAAAACATAACACAATATTGTAGCTATTAAAAAAATAAAGTAAATTATCCCAGTCCTATCTCTCAAACCTTTACGGTTTGAGAGATAGAACATTTTAAAGTTCCCCCGTCACTGATGTGAGCTGTAAAGCTGTAAAGCTGACAGCAGGAGATGCGCATCGGCCAACTGAAGGTGGCTCTTAAGCAGAGCAGAGATACCAAAATCTAGAAAGATATACTTCATTGGAACTGTCTACAAAGAGTGCCTGGTTTGCAAGCACACTTTGTAGACTGTTCCAATTAAGTATTTCTTTTTAGATCACTGTATTTTGGCTCTGCTGAAGAGCCTCCTGCCGGTCTCCGAACCAGGATCTCCTGCTGTCAGCTTACAGCTGATGTCAGGGAAAGGGGAGCGAGGGAACTTTAAAATGTTCTATCTCTCAAACCATAAAGGTTTGAGAGATCAGACCAGGATAATTTAGTTTATTGTTTTAATAGCTACAATATTGTGTTATGACATTACTAACCTTTTAAAACTAAATTGGTAGGCTAAAATATATCCGGTAAGTTAGTGTGTTCTTACAAAACATTACTCAGTTTGAAATGGTCTGCCACATGTCCACTGGTCTGTGTAACCCTTTAAACTACTATGGAACCCTGGGCTTCTACAGAACACATTTTGAGAAACACTGCCTTATCACATGAAAAAGCAAATGATACATAGTAGCACACAGCTGGAAGGCCAAGCAGCCCATTGCATTCTAGGAGTTGTGGTTTACAAAAGGGAGAGGTACAGAATTATATTTTTAAAAAATATCCTTGTTTAACGCTATATACAACTCCATTTCCCTGTTCACACGATAGCGGAGGCATTTGGAGCTTATTCACATGAAAATCTTAATGGTGGTGGAGAGTGTGCAACGATAGACATACTCTCTAGTGCATGTCCAAAGCTGCAGGCACATGAATGGGAAGCCAACATCCCTGTGCGAAAAATACGTGCCCCCCCCCAATAAATCACCTCTTCCTTTTATCCCATAGTGTACTGAAAAACATCCTACTATGCAAAATTAAAATTGTTCACCAGATTCCATGAACAAATCATGTTGATGATTTTCAGTTTGGTCATGAACTGAAGTGCGGGAATAATAAATATGTATAAATATAGCACAGAGTCATATCTGCAGAGAAGATGGAGCAATTCTGAAGGTGGCAAAATAACTGCACTATAAGGAACAAAAACAAAAATTGCCAGTTAAATAGGGCTTATATGTCTTTGAATGCTAGAAGAGTTTCCCATTTGTTGTTTATGTCTATCCAAGAGGTTAAAAGCCTAATTTAAAACAGTGTGCATTTGTATGTGTCCCCTATGATGTGGCTGGTTTGCCTTTAATTGTGCCACTAGTGTACACAGCACTTAAATTTAAAGGTTTAGGCAATACGGGGTTACAGAATAAAATAATGGACCTTTAAGAGGGTCATACAAGCTGGAGGAGCTTTGAAGACTGCTGTGAGTTGTAAGACATTGATGTGAAGGGAGGACTCCAGTTTGGGCCACTGACCCTGAATGGAGAGATGCCCGCAGACAGATACACAATCCTTTGAGTCTGACATCAGTTGTGACAATTGATTATGTGATCAGACAGAAAAAAGTCTCATTAATCCACCACTACAGTGACTCTCTAATCACAGAGGATAGATGGATACTGTGATTCAGAGTTCCAACTTCCTTGTTAATCTCCAGATGTAATGATCTAATCTGAAACTGAGCAAAGGGGGCAGATTATATAGTGGATACCATGGTTCCAACCATCTTCATGAAGTTCAGAACTGTTTGAGTTTCTCTCTAGGAAGAAGATCCAAGAAGGGGTCACATTCCCACCATTATGCCTAGGTGGACTTGTTGGAAGATACGATTGAGTGTTTCTTTGTTTATGAGGTTGACTTAGCTTGAAACCTGAAGGTAGTTTCTTGTGAAGTTGTTTGTATAGATGATGATTTCTTGAAATCTTTAAAGAAGGGGAAATTACAACCCCATCTTTCGAAGGATCAATGTTTGGGATTTTGGCTGGGCAGGAAAGTGCTTTTATCTACTGCTGCTCGGCTGATAATATGGCCTATTTCAGTGTTAAATTATAATTTGCCTGCAAAAGTAATTGTCAAAGAAGATTTCTTAAAAAATAAATCTACACTGGCCACTTTTTAGCCATAGCCATCTACAGGACGCAGCAGATGTAGATGAACACATAGCTGCCATCCTTGCAACACTGAATACTGCCTAATTATTGAAGGAGTTTGATTTTTACATCAGAGCTAATAGCATAGAATTTCATTCTTTGGAAGCATGCTCTTGCACTGCTTGTATAAGATGATCTGCCCATGGCTTTTACTGATACAGATAAAATTATCTTTAATGGATAATCAATCTTTCTATCAGATGGATCCTTGAAATTTACTGCATCTTGAACTGGCAAGGCAGTACATCTTGAGTACATTCTAGAGCATACAATGCAGGAGCAAAAGTCCACATGGTCTTGAGGAAAAGGGTATAGATAAAATCTTTTTAGGGATGATAAGTTTGTGCTCTAGGTTTTTCCATTCATCTAGAATGATCAGGTCCACTTGTTCATGCAGTGGAAACATGAATGTAGCCTCTTTTTTTCTCCTGTTAAATACGTTTTTGTAAGGATCTTCCACTGATCAGAAACATGGAGAGTTTCCAAAATAGCCTTAATGAGAAATTCTGTTTTATTAGAATCCTTTTCTTGAAATGAATCTGATTCACAGACAAACCAAGGTGTATCTTCCCCGTCATTAAAAAGATATATTCCTTTCTAGACTAGAATAGGCTATCCTCTTTTTTGCTGGACAAGGAGGGTTAGCCAGCATTTTACTCTGGAACTTGTCAGTAGAGTCTGGTATGGCTAGTTTGAGGTAGGTGTTTAACCCAATTATGTTCCCCTTGGAAGGTGGATTGCTGAAGCGCTAGAGTTGATTGGCAAAGCAGTTTGTGCGATACTGGTGTAACGAAGCCCTGAAGTAGAACTCTAAAGTAGCTAGGGAGCATTGCTGGATAGTGAAGCTAGTGGTCATAGAGAGATGCAGTGGTAGGGGACCCATGCTGGACTTTTGGAATCAGAGTCTGACTACAGAATTCAATGGTTGGATAAAGAGCATTCCACTCATAGGATACAACAGATGACGGTCAAATAATGAGGACACACTCTTTCAAAGTTTGACTAGTAGTCAGAGGTCAGGCACTAGTTGAACGGACCAGATACACTTAATCAAAGTTCAGCTTGCAGTCAGAGGTCGCAGTCTGGACACACAGTTCAAGTTGGCGGCTGGACATTAGTTATATATGTGGGTTCACTAAGAAGAAATTTGACTCACTGTGAACTGGAGACGATGGTCGGATGTCGGTCTTGGCATGGGGGCACAGAGTCGATGATTGACCTACAGTGTAAGCTGCTCGACGCCTTAGAGCTGGAGGCCTTGCTAGAGCAGCAGCGCTGGCAGAAAGATCTGACCCCCAAGATGGAGGAGCCTGAGTCAGTCGAAGTTCAGCAACATAGGACAGCAAAAGGCTGGTATCAATCCTACAGGCTGTTGGAAGGCTGCTAGGCCCTGTCAGAGATCAATCTGCTGGGAGCGTCACTGGGATATATTCAACATGCTATCAGATGTTTGCAAGGCCCCGTCAGAGATTTACCTGCTGAGATTGTGGCTGGGGTCAATCCAACAGGCTGTAGAATGTTAGCAAGGCCCTGTCAGAGATCAACCTGCCGGAGGCGAGGAAACTCCTCTGGAAGTCGACTGCAGAAGAGCAGAGGATCATAGTCCGGGTGAGCTGGGATCATGTGGGGAGATCAAGTAGGTGTATCAACAAGAGGGAGTTGGAGTAGAGGTATCAATCTGGGTCACAACAGGAGATCAAAGTAGCATAATCAGATTAAATGAAATCGGAGGTCAGGAACAAGCCAAGGTCAAACTGGAACAAGATCAGGACTGCTTGAAGATCAGGCACAGGAAGCAGGAACAGCAAGATTGTATAGGTCCAATAACCAATCAGGAGTGAAAGGGGCAGAAACATCACTCGGACAAAGTGACAACTAGGACTAGACACTGAAGAGGATATGCTAGAGTCACAAAAACCTTCTGGATTAAGGTCCACTTTGTATTTGCCCCCAGAACAGGAAAAACTAACAATAGCTTGGTTAGATTTGCCTCCTTTAGATGTTGAGTCTACCTCCCTTAACATGCTGTGTTCTCCAGAGACACAGGAGAGATCAAGTCATGAGAACTCACCAGACTTCCTCTGTGGAAAGCCCACCACACTCAGAGGGCATCCTGACAGGAGGAAAGGAAGAGAGAAAGGAATATTTCACTCAAGCGCAGGGATCTTATTGGCCTGGCAGAATCATGCATCTTTAGACATTGATTTACCAATCTATTTCAATTTTGTACAGAACTCATATGAACAATGACATAAATTTTGGGGGACAGATATGTTTTGTACACCTTTGGCACTCAAAAAGAAGCAAATTCAATCATATATACTAAATGTTTAAAAAAATATATATCACGCTAACATCTGTTTTTCATATTTGGAGATAGTGTGCGTGTGTATTCATCCAACCATCCTGTGGGAATGCTATTCGAAGGCCTTCTAAGACTTATATCATAAAGAGAAAACAAAACATAAATTATATCTTAATCTTTTGAGTGCCAGAGAAGTACGCAACACATTGCAAAGCATGTTCAAAGTACTTACAGGGAATTAGGCCTGCTGACTTTAACCACTTCCAGGTCAGGGTCACTGGAGTTGAAATTATTCATATTGGAACGCAGTGCACAGCTGGAATTCACAGAACTGTTTGCGTCAGATGAATTCACAGATTCGGCACTAGAATTTACTCTTCTCTTATGAAAACAGAAGCACAGTCCTTGAAGAACCAGGGAAAGGGGGAAAAATCAGTAAAACATTTCTTCTTTTTACAGCAGCAGGAAAGAATAGTGCAAAGTTATAATAAAATGTGATAAGGACATACATTCACCATTGTGATAATGTCTCCAATCTCTATGTTATTCTATGGAGATTCAACTCTAAATTATCTCCAACTGGGGATTTCTTAGTGCATAGAATTGATAGAGTAACATATGGAGAGGAGAGTTCATCATAATGGAGAATTAATCTCCTTTTTAGCACACCTTAGTGCAGGAGTGGTTAGTATTCAGACCTCCAGCTGGTTGCGGATGATGGGAGTTGTATTCTTCAACAGCTGGAGGTCCAAAGCCTGTCTACCTTTGCCTTAGTGCATAACCCTCTTGTACAAACCTACCACACACCACAAGGAAGAAGTGCAATATCCCTTAAATCCCCTTTGATTTAAATGGGACATTTAGTCCCTTGATTCCTCTCTCCATTGCTTTACGTGTGTTATAAAGTATCATTTAGATAATGTGAACTGAAATTGTCCATTACAGTTAAGTTGGCTTAATCCAGGATTGCTCCAGTATAGTTTCTGAATATGTCCCATAGGGGAAGATGCACAAAAACCATTCCTAGTGTATATTTAAGAACTGTCGCTAAAATTCGCAACAACAGGTCATATTTATCAAGGAGTGTAAAGGTTAAAATATATTACAGAGAAAGAGGGAGAGAAGAAATATGTTGCTGGTGGTGCACTCTGTAAAATGTAACTTTTATTGTATTCTTTAAAATAATGTAAACACTTTAACACTTTAAATTATTACAGAAACCTGCTGGGCGAATGTATACAATTGTTCCAATTGGAATAAAAAGAAAAGATCACGTCTCCTGATATCGGCATTAGTGCGAGCTACTGGAACCTCTCTAGCTATGCACAAAATTATATGTAATCTTTAGGAAATAATAAGGCAAAATTGTAGACTGGACCAACTCAGTACTTAATACATAAATAGCTCAAGTAATCAGCAACTGTCAACCAACTACCTCGTTCTCTTTGCATTTGGTATTCAAATAAACAAATAAGATAATGTGGGATATAAATTACACTCCCATTGAATGAGGGAGATATCTAAATCAACTACAGTTATATATATAGTGATGAGTCAAAAACTGAATACTTGATGAATGACCTATCGTTAATGTATTGTAGCAAGCAATACTGCTTGCATAATGTATGTGATAAAAGGATTGTCAAAGAATCTCATACTGCCCAGTTTTCAGGTTTCTGGTACCTTAATTCTATATTATCGTACCGATATTATAACTAAAAGGAAAGAGACCTAGAACAATGAGAATATAGTGAACGTGGAAATAGTTGCATCACACCACCACGTTGCAAACCTAAATAATAATGCATTTACGCATATCGGATTTACACAAAATGATTCTCATCAACATTATGTTTCAGCCACGATATGCAAGTGGTGCTAATTGAGTCTTTGTAATAATTTCACTATATATTATGAGATTTGACAGAGCGTTATAAAGAGTGTACTTCAGTGCTGTTAACACATTAACAATAACAGAGGCTAGGTAATCAGGTAACATTATTGGTGAAAATTGGCTTCACCAAAAATATCTGAATTCAAATTCAACATAAGTTGGTGGGGGAAAAATTAGTTATCATTCCGCTGACTAAAAGGGGAATGCACTTTCACTATACAGTTCCAGTAAAGAGATAGTAACACTTAATAGTTAAAAAATATATTGTGGGGTTTACTCTCCTGAGTAATACAAAGGTACTGTCACTGCTGAAAGGTGTTATTCCAAAATTACTGCAGCTCAGACTTGATTTTTTTTGGGTGCGTTATCACAGTGGCTTGAAATTGTACAGTGGCGCCGTCGCTACACCATCCTATGAACAGCTCTGGTCAGTTGACCATAAATCTCCATAGGATGGTGTACAATTTCAGGCCGTTGAGATATTACACCTAAAAATGTCAAGTCTGAGCTGTAATAACTTTGGAATAAAACACCTCTTTGCAGTGGGAGTACTTTTGTATTACCCAGGAGGATAAACCCTACAATATAGATTTTTGTTTTTACGCTTTAAGTATTACTACCCCATTAAGTACAGGTTATACCTGGAGTTAAGATTTAGGGCTAGATTTAAAGGTTTGTGCTAAGCCTGCCGCTAAGTAAAAAAGGCACATCGGCCGCAAATAACACATGACTTATGGCGGATTTAAAGGTATGCGTACAAGAATAGCTATCGAGCGTAGGCACAACAAAAACACGTAACACAAAAACCTGTGTTGCACCTGTTTCCGCATCACCATGCTTCCCAATCACCAGTTGAAACACAACAAGTCAAAATGTTACATTACGGTTTTGTTGGCTAGCAACCCTGATAGATGCACAAACAAAATTCAAACCTACAGCCAATCCCAAGACCCCAAATTTGCAAAAATAACAGTCACTCCCTGTCTGTGTTTCGAGTTTTAGCGACCTAGGGCACAGGACCCAGGAGTGGAGGCTAGTGATCGAGCGAGAGAGAGGCACTTACACTTGAGGCAGAAGGAGTTTTTGGAGTTTGGAGTGAGGTGCACTTAATACGACACATATCACACTTTTGCACATATCGCACACACCCATACAAACATAAACATATACACATACATACACATAGTCTTATTTTTTTTTACAACATCTTACACATTTATTAACATTTATTTTGTCAGTGTGAATCTGTGAGTGAAAGAGTGTGACAGAGAGTGAGTATGATCGAGTGTGTCTGTGAGGGCCTGTGTGAGTGCCTGGGTATGAGTGGGTTAGTGATGGCTAGAAGAGGAGGACAGGAGAGAGGGATGGGGAGAGTAGTGGAGGAGGAGGAAGGAGAGCAGGACATCCCTGTTGAGAGTAGGGATGGGAGAGGGAGATCCGCAGGGCGGAGGGGGAAGAGCAGGCACACAAAAGACAGGGAAAGAACCTGCAGTGGAATGAGGGGTACATGATGGGGACCACCATACACACAGCAGGGACAGCACAGGCAGGGCAGTCTGGTTCAGACTCCTCGCAGGCCAGAGGTGAGGAGGAGAGGATCAGGGATCCCCATTATACTGAGGAGGAGAACAGGGCCCTCGTGGAGGCTGTGCTGGAGAGGGAGACCATCCTGTTCCTGAGGGAGAGGGTCCCTGGCCTGGCTGCGAGGAGGAAGGCTGCCTGGAACCAAATCTGCAGCCGGGTCAATGCGGTGACCACCTGCAGGCGGGATGTGGTCAAAAAGAGATGGGGCGAATGCAAAAGGCAGGTCAAGAAGAATATGGGGGATGCCGTCCTGCACGCCCGAGGCACCGGAGGTGGTCCCCCTGTCCCTATCATCTTCAGTTAAGTTCACCTTGATGTAATATTGTAGGCATTTTAAAAAACATGTGGATCCATGTTAGTCCTATCCCTCCTACCCTCATGGTTAGACAGATATTGCTGTATGTGACACCTGGAGATTTCTGTAATTTGACCACACAGAGGCTCTGCAGCAGAGCCAAAATTGCCCAATTTGGAGATGAATATGTCTTTGGAATGGTCTTCAAATTGTGCCTGGTTTTCAAGCACACTGTGTGTACCATTCCATTGAAGTATTCATCTCCAAATGGGGCAATTTTGGCTCTGCTGAAGAGCCTCCTTGTGGTCAAATGACAGATATCTCCAGCTGTCACATACAGCAATATCTGTCTAACCATGAGGGTAGGAGGGATAGGACTAACATGGATCCACATATTTTTACAATGCCTACAATATTACATTAAGGTGAAATTAACCATTGCCATCCCGTTAAAGGGATAGTAATACTCAAAATGTGAAAGGGAAAATATATGTTGTAAGGTGTCTCCCCAGAGTAAAACAACGTTATCCCCATTGTTGAATATTTCAGGGGCAATATCCCAGTGGTCTGAAATTGTACAGTGGCGCTGTTGCTACACCATCTTATGGACAGCTCTAGTCCCGGGACCATGAATCTCCATAGGATAATGTATCAACAGCGCCAGTGTACAATTTCAGGCCACTGGTATATTGCACCAAGTAATTCAACTTGGAGCTGTGGTACATTTTGAATGAAACACCCTTCAGCAGTGGGAGTACCCTTTTTTACTCAGGGGGATAAACCCTACAACATATATTTTTCTTTTCACATTTTAAGTATCGATATCATTTTCATCCTATCATAGCTACTTTTACTAATCACACAATCTAATTTCTACACACAGCTTTCGGGCCTCCACAACAGCAGGAGCCCATGGAGGGGGCTACTTCACTACCCAGTGAGGAGTATACAGAGGGGGACCAGCCGCTGGCCACCGTACTCACCACCCACACCTCCTCCACAGCTGTCTGCTACCCAACTGGCTGCACCTCCATCGGCTGCGACCCAACTGGCTGCACCACCATCGGCTCTGACCCAACTGGTTGCACCTCCACTGCCTGTACCTCCACAGGCTGAGACCCAACTGGCTGCGCCTCCACCGGCTCTGATTCAACTGGCTGCACCTCCACCGACTCTGACCCAACTGGCTGCACCTCCACTGGCTGAGACCCAACTGGCTGCGCCTCCACCGGCTCTGACAAAACTGGCTGCACCTCTACCGGCTCTGACCCAACTGGCTGCAACCCAACTGGCTGCGCCTCCACCGGCTCTGACCCAACTGGCTGCAACTCCACCGGCTTTGACCCGACTGGGTGATCCCCAAATGGCTGCTCCACCCCAGTACAGTGGCTGGATGCAACAGGAGGAGAGGTGGATGCATCCCACCACCTCTAGGAGCTACTACCCTCCAGGAGCACCACCACCACCACCAGCGAGGCAATGGCTGCCAGGGACTGTGTCCCCCACCCAATATGTGCCTTAATACACACAGATGGACCTACCCTCCTGGATGGCTCCCCAGCATGACCCCTGGTATGATCCCAGGTGGGGGCCAAGCACATAGCAATGGCCAAGATATGACCCTTGGCCATTCGACTACCAACCCCTGGGCCTGATTGGGGAGCTCCAGTGCCCTCTACTGAGAGAAATATTCACTCCACCACCAGGAAAGACATCATTCGGCAGCATTGAATCACTTGATGTGGTGGGAATATGCCCGTCATCTCCACCAGCCACTCCAACAGCTGTCACAGCAGCAGCATTCATAGCACACACAGCAGCTCAGGACACAGCAGCAGCTGAGGACACGGCAGCTGAGGACACAGCAGCTGAGGACACGGCAACTGAGGACACAGCAGCAGCAGGAACCCCACCAGCAGAGTCACTGGGCACATCCACCTACAGCATTGCACAACCCATGGGGATGGAGACGGAGTGCATGTCCCTGCAGAGGAAGCTACTCTGGGCATGCCACAGGATCAAAGAAAATATCACAAGGAGCAGAAGGGAATCCAGGAGGAACACATCAAGAATCTAGTCTATGATTAAGCACTCAGGAGTGAAACGCGTGAGACAGTCATGATTTGTGTAGCGTCCATTGTCTAAAAGTCTTCAATAAAGAAGAATTTGGTTTCAAACTTTACGTTGGAGTGCGGTTCACTTTTCTGTATTCCACATCAAGAATCCAGACAGGGATACATGCCCTGGAGTTGGAGCACACAAGACTGAACACACAACTCCATCAGCACTACACAGGGATGATGGACATACTGGGGAAGGTGCTGGTGGAGTTGAGAGACCACAACCACAGGGAGAACCTGCTTGTAGAGAGAGAGCTGCCATCCACAGAGGGGTCCACTGCACCCACCACAACCTCCAGCGTGACCCCTGAAGCCAGACCTAGGGGTCAGAGGTTGACCAGGCAATCAGCCAGGGCATCCACCTCTGGCACCCAGTCTAAGGTCCCCTCCGAAGAAAAAAATATTAACTGCCCAACTTGTCATATTCCCCCTCAATAAACAAAACATTGTGCTTTTGAATCCTGTCTGATATGCTTTGTGTTTGGTGATAGCTTTGGTTGTCTCCAATGCATTGCCAAGCAATGCAGTGAAAACAACTTCTGCCTGGGTAACATGTCTATGGGATGTTACAACATGGGTTCACACACACAGTGTTATACAAATTCAACTGGCAATCCATCCTTGGAGCCATATAACATGACAGTGTTATATGGCGATGTTGTGGGTTGAATTAGAACAATACATATCTCTTAGCACAACAACTGGTACAGCACTGAACATTCATCTGCATCAATTGTTGTGTTTAGGGGATTAACCAAACAAACAGCTATTTGACTTAGCAGAGAAGTAACAAGCAGGACAGATGGAACATGCAGGGAAATAGTCTTTGATTCACACTGTTATTGTGAAACTGACTTACTAGGGAACCCAATGGTCACCATAGAATTTCAATGTGTAGCACACACATTGAAATCCAGGGGTGAGCATTGGGTTCTCCAGTAAGTTGAGTTGTTGTTTTACTAAGGTTGTAACAGACTTCACCAGTGATGACATTTGTCCACTTAGTCCGGTTGTTTGTTGATGTAGGCCATGTACTGAGATATGTCAAACTAAAGTTATCTCAGAACATTGATTATATTGAGCAACACAGAAACCGTGGACATGAAATCACTGTGGAAGCATGTGCCCTGGATTACCTCTTTATCACTCCCAACACACATTAGTGTATCTCAGCCATCATCTGTTTGCATGAATACATTACAGAGTCCATTCACTGGTAAACCAGTAGTGGACTCCTGTGATGTGGGTCATGCCTTCCAATGTATGGGAGATACTCTAGCCTTGAGTGTGGTTACACATTGACACATGTGTAATCAAACATTTCTTCATACAGACACAGATTGAATAGTGATGGTTCTTCTTAATTGTGTCTCAGAGTACATTAGAATGTACATGTGTTTTCTGTGTATATTGCCTATATGCATTAAACACTTGTATGAGCACACTAAATGTACTTTGAAACTAAATTTTAATACTTTAGAAACACTACTGTCCTGCTCATGTGTTGTCCACAAGATTTGACAACTCTGTAGATGAGCACTCTAACTGTACAGGTTTGATACCTGGATGTTACTACACACATGAATTTGTGTTTTCTGTGTCTATATGAGAATAGAGGTTGCTGTGAGCATCAGGTCAAACATTGCATCACCAACACAAACACTTGAAATGCCAAGGGGTGAGCTTCATAGAAGTATGCTATGTATCCCGGTGGGACAAGAGGACAGGATTTGAGGCAGCACCCTCGAACTGATCATCATGAAATAACTTCAACTTCCTAACCCCCTCAATCTTTTTCGTTACAGATGAGTACACAAGCCATTGTTTTGTAATGTGTTGTGTACTCATCTGTAACCCATTATGTAGAGAACTAAGGAAATGTGAAGCAGCTCTAGGGATATGTGCCCCTGACATGAATACACACATCAACAAGTATGTTCTGAGAGCTCCATGAAACTAATGTATTTGGGCTGCCACTGTTAGAGTGATAGTTGCAGCCCAATTTCATTTGTTTCATGGAACTATTATGACATATTTGTTTGTGTGTGTATTCATGTCAGGGCCACATATCACTACACACTCACAGGTCAGCATGGTGTCCCTGGAGATCTGATTCACGTTTCATGACCTCTATGTTGTGTAACAATACCACTGTAGATCCATCCCTCTGCTGCTCTTCTCAGCTCCATGGTTGCTCTGGCTATGACCATGGCAAATCACGTTAGTTGCTGTCAATCAAGCCCTGTAAGGTGATGAACATGGGTTATGTGTTGTACCTTGATTCTCCTGGTGGTGTGCGTGATATCCTTGAGGTATCAATGTCAATGTGGAGAAGGGAATGGAAGATGGTTTCAGAATCCCCACACACAATATGCCATGTCCATGGTATGCATGATGTTTGGGGCCATAGTGCTGCCAGTGCAGTAATCTCCTTTTTTCTGTAGATTTATGTACTATATGGACAAGGTCATATTGGGAAGTGGCATTAGGACTATCGAAGCATAGTGTTTTGACAGAACTTATATTATGTGACAATTCATCTCCATTACTTCATATCATCTTCCATTTACATTTATCAGTAGCCTTTTAAGATAGGTGTGGACTATAGATCTAAGTATATATTTATACTGGACAATAGGATTCCAGACACGGAGTGTGGTAGTGCCACTGTCCAGATTTTTATTCAGATTTGGATTTGTTCATCCATATTACATTTTTTATATATTATTATATTGGTTTGTTTTATTTTAGAGAGTATATATCTATTTTTTTCTATACACGTTCCCCTGGTCAGTAGCGCGATCTGTGGCTAGATTATATCTTTGTGTTGCCAGTGCAGTGTTGTGTCAGTGATCCTGTGGGGTGGAACAGAACATCATGTGCATTGTGGTTAGTGTGTTGGCACCAATTCACAGGACTGATGGAGGACTTGCATGGATTGTTTGGATGCCTGTGTTATACTTACCGCTAAAGTGGTCCATGATGAGCCTGTCTCGGATCTGCACCCCTCTCAGGGTCTCCTCAACATGGCTGATGTCCATGGGTACTTCAGGTAGGGGGAGCCTGGATATCATCCACCAGCCTGGTGTCCACTGCAATGTTGTGCAGTATTGCACACGCCGTTATGATGTCACACACTTTTCCAGGTGCATACTGCAGTGCTCCCCCCCAAGTGGTCCAGGCATCAGAATTGAGACTTCAGGAGGCCAAAGTTCCCCTCAATGGCATTCCTCATTCTACCATGAGCCTGGTTGTATCTTTCCTGGTCATCTGTTTGGGGATTGGCGACCGGGGTCAGTAGCCAGGATTTGCATCCATAGCCAGCATCACCTGTGTCATGTAAGTGACATGGTGAGACAGGGAGCACATGTTGTGTGAATGATGTTTTGTGTGCTGGACGTACTAGATGTGGTATAATGTAGTATTGTGAACTCACCCAGAAGCCATCCCCCTGTATAAGTTCCATTCTCGAAGTCTCTTTGTACTGAGGAGTTTTGGAGAATGTACAAATCATGAGAGCTGCCAGGATATTTTGCACAGACATTCATAATCCTCATGTTGCTGTCACATACCATCTGTACGTTCATGGAGTGGAAGTTCTTCCTGTTGATGAATAGATGTGCATCATGTGCTGGGGCTTTTATACGGACACGGGTGCAATCTATAGCACCCATGACCCTGGGCATGCCTCATCTTGCATAAAAGCCAACCTTGAGATGTATCCACCCCATGTCAGTGGTGGGGAAATGTATGTAGGTACTGGCCTTGCTTTTGAGGGCTGGCAAGACCTGGGCCAGCACTCTGGAGAATATGGTCTGTGACATGCCAGATGCGTAACCCACAGTGGACTGGAAGGTGCCACTTGCCATGAAGTGTATGGCACACAGGAGTTTTTGCAGGCCAGGTAAGGCATGGTTGTGTATGTAGATAGGATCCACCTGATCCTTGATGACCTCATACAAGGCAATGATGCTGTGTGGTCTCAACCTGTAGCGATCAATCACCTCGTCATCGGTCATTCCAAAGATGGTGACCCTTGGGCAGTATACCCTGGGCCTTGGTGGTTATCTATACATCCTCTGCTGCTGCAGGGGTCCCTGTGGCAGTTGGGGAGTGTCCTGTTGCTGTGGAGTATCCTGTTGCTGCAGCTGTGCATCTGCAGGCAGGTCCTGCCCTCCAGGTGGTGATGGGCTCCTGTGTGGCTGTTGAGACAGAGCCTCCTCACTTGCAACAGGTGAAGGCTGCTGATCAGGTGTGCCTGGGGCTTGCTGGTGTTCCCTAGCTCTCATCCTTGCACGCCTTCTCTGCAGTCTTCTCATCAATAAGTATCCCAACATACTTATTATTCTCTATCTCTCTATCTCACCCTGAGTGGAAAACAAGCCACAAGTGAGTGTGGTGAGATGTCCCTTTAAGAACCTGTTAGGGCATTATGTAGGTGTGGTGATGAGGTGAGTGATGACCAATGGGAAGGTGTTTGTTGTCCAGGTAAGTATATGCAGGTGTGTCTGTGTTTTAAAATGTGGTGTGTTCTGATTGCTCTGTCTGTGTCAGTTGCGGGTGTGAAGTTGTGGGGTGCAGGTTGAGTCTGGATCGTGTGGTGATGTTGCACAGGTGAGCTTGTTTTGTATTGGCAGGTGTTTGTGTTGTGTGATAACCCCCATTGTTCCATGCCATGTTGTGTTGGTGTTTTTTTGGAGGTCCATGTCCCTGTGGTGTTGCTTGTTGTTGTGTGTGACAGTGATTTGTGGTGTCTGTTCATGTTTTTGTGTTATTTTGGCATTGCATGGGTTAATTTTGCCATTTACATGCTTGTGCGGTATGTAGATTGTCTTTAACAGTAGTTTCTTTTTGACCGTTATGTGACTAACGGCTAACAAAAATGGGTCGTAAGTTTTAGCCGTTAAGTGTATCTTTTTTTCAGCCGTTACCAGTACCGCACTCCTTTAAATGGCTCTGGGGAATCTTGTTCTATGCGTCTCCATGCACGTCAGTCTGTCAGCTGTAAGGATTTGTGAACTGCCGTTAGCTGTTCTTAAGACAGACCTTAAAGGGATAGTAATACTTGAAAATAATTTTATTTTATATTGTAGCCCTTACAAAAACATTAAAAATGATATGTCTTATCTCCCAATCTTTTATGGTTTGGGAGATAGTAGCAAGTAAAGTTTCCCCTGGAGTGACGTCACTGCTCTACCTGTCAGATTTGGAATCCAGTCCGTAGACCGGCCGCGGCTCTCCAGAAGTGCCGAGATCGCGATCTTTAAAAATAATTTCTTCATTGGAATGGTCTACAAAGTGTGCTTGCAAGCCAGGCACACTTTGCAGACAGTTCCAGTAAAGTAGTTATTTTTAAAGATTGTGATCTCGGAACTGCTAAAGAGCTGCCGGCTGATCTATGGACCGGATTCCAAATCTGTCCACTAGATGGCAAACTTAGCTAAAACAGCCAGGAAAAGGGAACTTTATTTCACTTACTAATATCTCCCAAACCATAAAGGTTTGGGAGATAAGACATATAATTTTTAATGTTTTTTTAAGGGCTGCAATATAAAATAACATTATTTTAAATTATTATTATCCCCTTAAAATATCTTATAACATGTTAACGCACTCGTTAGTGCTTTTTTTTGCTAACGGCTGCCTTTAAATCTACCCCTTAATCACTACAACTGCCTTTATTTTGGCACAATTAGCAAATTGCTTTATAAATACACTGAGACACAATTCTTATTTGGACAAGACCATTTCTACTCCACTTTCAGGAAAGTCTACTGACTACAGTTAGTACTTTGTTGCTTTGTGAACATTTCACAGACACATTACTCCAGGTTTAAACATCTCCCTCATAACTCCTAAAATTTATCTTGTTCAGTAAAGAACCAGTATCTGTCTTCAGAACTGGGCGCCTGTTTCTTGTAATACGTACACTAGTGTTGAGCGAGCATGCTCGGCCGATGCTCGGATCGGCTCGAGCATCGCTCTGCTCGGCACATGGCGGTACTCGTACGAGTACCGCATGTGCTCGCCCGCCATGTTCGGGTCTCCTCCCCGCACGTTTTGCGGCTGCTGCGCAGCCAATAAACGTGCAGGGAGGCTCTGACATCGGTGTAATGCCAGCAGCCATGTTGGCTGCTGGCATTACACTGATTGGCTGGCCAGAACCCGTGGTCAGGTGCTGTATAGCACCTGACCAGCGAGTTCGGCTCAGTCTGAGCCAGGGAGAGCTGAGGATAGGAAGGGAAAGGCAGTGTAGGGAGGAAAAAAACAAAAATTGTGAAAAAAAAAGAACCAAAAGTCCTTTTTAGGACTACTGTGTGTGGGGGCAGCAGGTTATTTGGTGTGGGGGGAAAAAAACAAAAAAAAAAAAAAAAAAATATATATATTCTGTTTAGTGTGCAAAGTTGCAGATTAGAGCACATTCTGTTTAGTGTGCACAGTTGCAGATTAGAGCACATTCTGTTTAGTGTGCAAAGTTGCAGATTAGAGCACATTCTGTTTAGTGTGCAAAGTTGCAGATTAGAGCACATTCTGTTTAGTGTGCAAAGTTGCAGATTAGAGCACATTCTGTTAAGTCTTCAAACTAAAATATCAAAGTCACGTATTCCATTCAGTGTGCGTCGCCGCAGTTTAGCAGCACATTCTGAGTACTGTGCAGAGTTGCAGAATAGGAAGAAATACTGTTAAGTCTTCAAACTCAAATATCAAAGTCACATATTCCATTCAGTGTGCTTCGCCGCAGTTTAGCAGCACATTCTGTGTACTGTGCAGAGTTGCAGAATAGGAAGAAATACTGTTAAGTCTTCAAACTAAAATATCAAAGTCACATATTCCATTCAGTGTGCTTCGCCGCAGTGTAGCAGCACATTCTGTGTACTGTGCAGAGTTGCAGAATAGGAAGAAATACTGTTAAGTCTTCAAACTCAAATATCAAAGTCACATATTCCATTCAGTGTGCTTCGCCGCAGTTTAGCAGCACATTCTGTGTACTGTGCAGAGTTGCAGAATAGGAAGAAATACTGTTAAGTTTTCAAACTCAAATATTAAAGTCACATATTCCATTCAGTGTGTTTCAACGCCGTTTAACAGCCTATTCTGTGTACTCTGCAGAGTTGCAGAATAGTAAGAAATACTGTTAATTTTTCAAACTCAAATATTAAAGTCACATATTCCATTCAGTGTCTTTCACCGCCGTTTAACAGCCTATTCTGTGTACTCTGTACAGTTCCAGAATTATAAGAAATACTGTTAAGTTTTCAAACTCAAATATTAAAGTCACATATTCCATTCAGTGTGTTTCAACGCCGTTTAACAGCCTATTCTGTGTACTCTGCAGAGTTGCAGAATAGTAAGAAATACTGTTAATTTTTCAAACTCAAATATTAAAGTCACATATTCCATTCAGTGTCTTTCACCGCCGTTTAACAGCCTATTCTGTGTACTCTGTACAGTTCCAGAATTATAAGAAATACTGTTAATTTTTCAAACTCAAATATTAAAGTCACATATTCCATTCAGTGTCTTTCACCGCCGTTTAACAGCCTATTCTGTGTACTCTGTACAGTTCCAGAATTATAAGAAATACTGTTAAGTTTTCAAACTCAAATATTAAAGTCACATATTCCATTCAGTGTCTTTCACCGCCGTTTAACAGCCTATTCTGTGTACTCTGCAGAGTTGCAGAATAGTAAGAAATACTGTTAATTTTTCAAACTCAAATATTAAAGTCACATATTCCATTCAGTGTCTTTCACCGCCGTTTAACAGCCTATTCTGTGTACTCTGTACAGTTCCAGAATTATAAGAAATACTGTTAAGTTTTCAAACTCAAATATTAAAGTCACATATTCCATTCAGTGTCTTTCACCGCCGTTTAACAGCCTATTCTGTGTACTCTGTACAGTTCCAGAATTATAAGAAATACTGTTAAGTTTTCAAACTCAAATATTAAAGTCACATATTCCATTCAGTGTCTTTCACCGCCGTTTAACAGCCTATTCTGTGTACTCTGTACAGTTCCAGAATTATAAGAAATACTGTTAAGTTTTCAAACTCAAATATTAAAGTCACATATTCCATTCAGTGTCTTTCACCGCCGTTTAACAGCCTATTCTGTGTACTCTGCAGAGTTGCAGAATAGTAAGAAATACTGTTAATTTTTCAAACTCAAATATTAAAGTCACATATTCCATTCAGTGTCTTTCACCGCCGTTTAACAGCCTATTCTGTGTACTCTGTACAGTTCCAGAATTATAAGAAATACTGTTAAGTTTTCAAACTCAAATATTAAAGTCACATATTCCATTCAGTGTCTTTCACCGCCGTTTAACAGCCTATTCTGTGTACTCTGTACAGTTCCAGAATTATAAGAAATACTGTTAAGTTTTCAAACTCAAATATTAAAGTCACATATTCCATTCAGTGTCTTTCACCGCCGTTTAACAGCCTATTCTGTGTACTCTGCAGAGTTGCAGAATAGTAAGAAATACTGTTAATTTTTCAAACTCAAATATTAAAGTCACATATTCCATTCAGTGTCTTTCACCGCCGTTTAACAGCCTATTCTGTGTACTCTGTACAGTTCCAGAATTATAAGAAATACTGTTAAGTTTTCAAACTCAAATATTAAAGTCACATATTCCATTCAGTGTCTTTCACCGCCGTTTAACAGCCTATTCTGTGTACTCTGTACAGTTCCAGAATTATAAGAAATACTGTTAAGTTTTCAAACTCAAATATTAAAGTCACATATTCCATTCAGTGTCTTTCACCGCCGTTTAACAGCCTATTCTGTGTACTCTGCAGAGTTGCAGAATAGTAAGAAATACTGTTAAGTTTTCAAACTCAAATATTAAAGTCACATATTCCATTCAGTGTCTTTCACCGCCGTTTAACAGCCTATTCTGTGTACTCTGCAGAGTTGCAGAATAGTAAGAAATACTGTTAATTTTTCAAACTCAAATATTAAAGTCACATATTCCATTCAGTGTGTATCACCGCCGTTTAGCAGCCTATTCTGTGTACTCTGAACAGTTGCAGAATAGTAAGAAATACTGTTAAGTTTTCAAACTCAAATATTAAAGTCACATATTCCATTCAGTGTCTTTCACCGCCGTTTAACAGCCTATTCTGTGTACTCTGCAGAGTTGCAGAATAGTAAGAAATACTGTGAATTTTTCAAACTCAAATATTAAAGTCACATATTCCATTCAGTGTGTATCACCGCCGTTTAGCAGCCTATTCTGTGTACTCTGAACAGTTGCAGAATAGTAAGAAATACTGTTAAGTTTTCAAACTCAAATATTAAAGTCACATATTCCATTCAGTGTGTTTCACCGCCGTTTAGCAGCCTATTCTGTGTACTCTGCAGAGTTGCAGAATAGTAAGAAATACTGTTAAGTTTTCAAACTCAT
Organism: Rhinophrynus dorsalis; assembly: GCA_037306005.1. Taxonomy (NCBI): domain Eukaryota; kingdom Metazoa; phylum Chordata; class Amphibia; order Anura; family Rhinophrynidae; genus Rhinophrynus; species Rhinophrynus dorsalis. The sequence continues at coordinate 170,937,798 of CM074721.1, read as the reverse complement.
ATATATTAAAGTCATATATATCGTGTAAGATGAAGAAGGCGGGTAAAAAGGGACGGGGAAGTGGACGTGATCCTGAAAGTTCAGGGCGCGGGTCAGGACGCGGAGAAACTGTGCCTGGTGCCAGAGCACAAGAAAGAAAGACATCCACCATACCTAGCTTCATGTCTGATTTCACAGGGCGTCGCAGAACATCACTCTCGAGGTCCGACCAGTGCGAACAGGTGGTCGGTTGGATGACAGCTGATACTGCTTCCAGTCGGTTAAGCACCACCCTGTCTTCCACCAAGTCCACTCTCAGTAGCCAAGAGTCTGGTCAACATAATCCTCACTCTGATCATCCTTCCTCCCACCATACACGGTCTGGTCAAAGAAGTGATCCCACACTGGGATATAGTGATGAGCTCGTCTCATCACCAATCCTTCATTTGACCCTCTCTCCAAGCACGCTTGCAGAGGAACATGACATCTTGTGCCCTGATTCACAACCTCTAGAGGCTACCCAATCACAAGAAGATGACAGATGTGAACGGCATTTAAGGTCAAAGGAAGTAGTGGATGATGATGATGATGATGAGACACAGTTGCCATTAAATCAACCACTATTTCCTTCTCAAGACCTTGTTGAGGAGAATGTTATACAGTTGTCAATGACCGAGTATGTGGTGGGATCAAGACTTGAGGAGGATGATCAGAGTGAGGAAGTGGAGGAGGACTTGGTGGACGATGAGGTGACTGACCCCACCTGGGAAGGTGTAGAGCCGAGCGATGACAGCAGTCCTGAGGGTGAGCCATCTGCAGCACCGCAACAGGCTGGAAGAGGCAGTGGTGTGGCTACAGAAAGAAGGCGGACCGCACCAAACCGGCCCGCAAATGTTCCACGGAGCACCCCCTTGCGTAAATCTACCTTGCCAAGGGGTAGGTGTTCCGCGGTATGGCGTTTTTTTAAGGAAAGTGCGGACGACAAAAGATTTGTAGTTTGCAACCTGTGCCACACCAGAATGAGCCGAGGCATGAACACTAGAAACCTCACCACCACCAGCATGATCCGACACATGGCATCCAAGCACCGTAGTAAGTGGGAGGAACGCCTGGATCGCCCATCTGTGTCTGCAGGCCACACCACTGCCTCCTCTTCCCCTGTTTTCGGTGCCGGCCAATCGCCTGTCGAAGGCGCAGGCCCGCATACCTCCCGCCCTGCACCTGTAGCATCTGAAGCACCATCAGCGACCACATCCACTTCCCTGTCCCAGCACAGCGTCCAAATGTCGTTACCCCAGGCATTTGAGCGCAAGAGAAAATACCCAGCCACCCACCCACAGGCCATAGCACTAACCTCACACCTTTCAAAATTACTGGCCATCGAAATGCTGCCATTTAGGCTTGTGGACACTGAGTCCTTCCGCAGCCTGATGGCAGCAGCTGTCCCTCGGTACGCGGTCCCCAGCCGCCACTACTTTTCCCGGTGTGCCATCCCCGCATTACACCACCATGTGTCCCGTAACATCACCCGTGCCCTGACCAACGCAGTTACTGGGAAGGTCCACTTAACGACTGACACATGGACAAGTGCTTGTGGCCAGGGACGCTACATTTCCCTGACGGCACACTGGGTGAATGTCGTGGAGGCTGGGAGCGACTCGGACCCTGGGATGGCACGGGTGCTACCCACGCCGAGGATTGCGGGCCCTACCTCCATCAGGGTTTCCACCAGCACCTACGTTATTGGCTCCTCCTCCTCCGTTTCCACCTCCGAATTCTCTACACACACCGCCACTCCCCCATCAGCCAGTAGCTGGAAGCAGTGTAGCACTGCAGTGGGGAAGCGTCAACAGGCCGTGCTGAAGCTGATCTGCCTTGGGGACAAACAGCACACGGCCTCAGAGCTGTTGCAGGGGATTAGTCACCAGACCGAGCAGTGGCTCTCGCCACTCAACCTGCAAGCAGGCATGGTTGTGTGTGATAATGGGCGTAACTTGGTGGCGGCTTTGGAGCTCGGCAAGCTCACACACGTACCATGCCTAGCGCATGTATTTAATTTAGTGGTGCAGCGATTTCTAAAAACCTACCCCAATGTGCATGATCTCTTGACCAAGGTGCGCCGCGTGTGTGCACATTTCCGTAAGTCATCTACAGCTTCGGCCGGCCTGTTGAAGCTGCAGCAGCGCTTACAATTGCCAGCTCACCGGCTGCTGTGTGACGTGAGCACGCGCTGGAACTCCACCTTCCACATGTTGGCCCGGCTTTGTGAGCAGCAGAGGGCAGTAGTGGAGTACCAGCTGTTACACGGTCGTCGCCTCTCCGTTCAACTTCCTGTAATCAGAAGTGAGGAGTGGGAATGGATGTCAGACCTCTGCGAGGTTTTACGCAATTTTGAGGAATCGACACAGATGGTGAGCGGCGATAACGCTATTATCAGTGTAACCATCCCACTTCTGTGTCTACTGAAACGCTCGCTGCTCACAATTAAAACCGACGCTTTGCATGTGGAAGAGGTGGAAATGGGGGAGGAAGAGCTTACACAAGGTGATAGCCAGAGCACCCTCACTTCGTCTTCTCAGCGACAATTGGAGGAGGCGGAGGAGGAGGAGGAGGAGGAGGAGGAGGAGGAAGACACGGTTGCCTCCGCTACAGAGGGTAGCCATGGAACTTTAGTTCCATCTCTTCAGCGTGGGTGGGCAGAAGAGGAGGAAGAGGATGAGGATATTGAGAGTCAGCCTCCTGGTGAGGACAGCGAAATCTTGACTGTTGGTACTCTGGCACACATGGCTGACTTTATGTTAGGCTGCCTTTCCCGTGACCCACGCGTTGTACGCATTTTAGACAACACGGATTACTGGGTGTTCACCCTTCTGGACCCCCGCTACAAAGAGAATTTCTCATCTCTCATTCCTCCGGTGGAGAGGACAAGCAAAATGGTGCAATACCAGAAGGTTCTTGTTGAAAAATTGCTACAAAATTTTCCATCTGACAACGCTGGCGGCAGAGTACGTGCTACCTTGGCCAACCGAGAAGGGGAGAAAAGGGGAGCACACAGCAGTTCCGAGAAAGGCAGGGCAACACTCTCCAAGGCGTGGGACACCTTCATGACACCCCGCCAGCACCCTCACCCTGATGCGCAGCCTAGTGTCACAAGGAGGGAAAAGTTTTGGAAGATGGTGAAGGAGTACGTAGCAGACCGTGTCAGCGTCCTCAATGATCCCTCTGTGCCTTACAACTACTGGGTGTCCAAGCTGGACACGTGGTATGAACTGGCACTCTACGCCTTGGAGGTGCTGGCCTGCCCTGCCGCCAGCGTTCTGTCTGAGCGGGTATTTAGTGCTGCTGGTGGCATCATAACAGATAAGCGTATCCGCCTTTCCACCGACAATGCTGATAGGTTGACACTTATAAAAATGAACAAGGCCTGGATTTCCCCTGACTTCTCCACTCCACTGGAGGAAAGCCCCGGGGGAACATAAACTCACTTTATATATGTTATTTACAATGATGGGAATACTCTGTATTCCCATTCACCCCTTCCACCCCAAAAACGGGTATATGGTTGACTCTTAATGTTCTCATCCTCCTCCTCCTCTTCCATATGCCCTGGGATATAATTTTTATATAGGGCCAGCTCACCAGCGTGCCCTGGGATATAATTTTTATATAGGGCCAGCTCACCAGCGGGCCCTGTGATATAATTTTTATATAGGGCCAGCTCACCAGCGGGCCCTGTTTGCCAATTTTTATATAGGTCAGCTCACCAGCGGGCCTTCTCATATAATGTTTTATTGGGTCAGCTCTCTAGCGGGCCCTCTCATATAATGTTTTATAGCGTCAGCTCACTAGCGGGCCTTCGCATATAATGTTTAGGATGGTCAGCTCTGCAGCAGACCCTCACCCATAATGTTTTAGATGGTCAGCTCAGCGCACGTTTCCCTCTTAATCATGACCTCAGTTCTGAAAATCAAGGAAATTTTTGGGAGAATTTGCCTCTGCGCACGTTTCCCTCTTAATCATGGCCTCAGTTCTGAAAATCAAGGAAATTTTTGGGATAATTTGCCTCTGCGCACGTTTCCCTCTTAATCATGGCCTCACTTCAGAAAATCGATGAAATTTTTGGGAGAATTTGCAGATGATATACAAGTAAATATACAGCAAATACTGTTTGGTAACAATTTTTCGCCTAAAGTCGTTTTTATTTTCCTTTTTGTGTGTTTTACGGTCAGTCTGTAAAAATGGCGTACTACGGGCGAAAGATCGTTCCCAGCAGCGATGTTGGAGTCCAAGGTGCATCCAGACATCCTCCCTATGCTGTCCCTGAACCATTTCTGTAGTGTTTCCATCTTTTTCTGCCCTTTTCCTATGGACCAGGCACCCTCCCCTCATCAGAGCAGGGGGTGCCTGGTGTAATGCTCGAGTCCTCCCATTGACTTCAATGGGGCTCGGGTGTTCGGCCGAGCACTCGAGCCTCAGGGGGTGCTCGGTCAGAGCACCCGAACATCCGAGCATTGGGGTGCTCGCTCATCACTAACGTACACCTTTAAAATGCTTTTGTCGGGTTTTCTGGAGATGCTTACAAATAATAAAATATATTTGTGTGTTGCATCTATGAGATTCGGATATTTGCCACATATCTGATTGTAGAATATTTTTTATTAGTGTTTTATGTGGAGATCCCCAAATGTTATGATGCACTGCATGTGATGCGAGTTGTCTTTTTTGGGCTTCCGTGGGGTGCATTTGTGAAATTTGGATATAGCGTGCATGGGATATTAAAGCGGAACTACCACCGCACATCTTTAGCTTAATTAAGTCCCCATCTGGCGACTAGCTGCTTAGGAGCTCTAGTCGCCAGAATTATTACCTTATTTAATAGATTTCTCCTTTCTTCCATGGCTGACAGGCAGGATGGAGCACAGACATCTTGCCATAGTGACATCCACGCGCCTGTGCTGTCAGTCCCTTTTGTAGCCGGCCGGCTCCTAGCAACGCCTCCTAGACCCGACTGGGACTGACAGCGCAGGCGGATGGACGTCACTATGGCAAGATGTCTGTGCTCCGTCCTGCCTGTCACCCATGGAAGAAAGCTTAAATCTATTAAATAAGGTAATAATTCGCCAGATGGGGACTTAAGCTAAAGATGTTGTGAGGTGGTAGTTCTGCTTTAACTGCTTCATCTCCCTGACTGATTTTATAAATATTATTGGTATGAATAATATATATTTGCATCATTTTAGAGATAAGCTACTGTTTTGTTAATCATTTGTATATTTTTGCTTATGCACTTAGGTGGAAGTGCTTTTTTGGTATTTTGTAGCAGCCTAGGCTCTTTTTTTATATTTTCTTGCACACATTAGATTTATTTTTTTCATAAATAATAATATTAGCTAGATGTATAACCGCTTCAGTTTCAGCTAGCACTGGAGCATAGAACAGAGCCCCATTAATATTATTACATTTGGCACTCTGAAGTCATCCATCTCTCTTATTGAACTATTTCACTACACTCCTGAAAGACAGAGTTGTTTTCTGTTGCAAACAGCATATTATTGGAAACTATGGAGACTGTTTGTCTTCAACATTTTCATTTCTTTCCAGGTAACATTTGTAGATTTGAAGCTCTGGCAGCTCTCTTGCTTGAATGAATTGTTGAAAAGCAATGAAGAGAACCCTAAAATATTTAAGCTTAGAGTTCCTTGAAACATGAGCAAAACTGTAGAACCCAACATGAATGATTAGAATTGCTCCTCTCTTATTTTGTGCATAAGGCCCACTGTGTTTGACTAAAGCTCTGCAACATCTTGGGGGCAATTCACTAAGTGATGATAAAATGGAGATGACTTCTCCAAGTCCTATGGTAGTCTATGGAGCCTATGCACTAATATTTCTTCAACTTTGGGGAACTGTAGAAGTGCTATCACTGGAGAAGTCATCTCCACTTTATCACCACTCATTGAATCCCCCCCTTGTGTTTGTGGTACAAAATGTCCTCAAATAGTAAACATGCAACACTACAATAGTGTTTTAACACTCTGAGTGCCAGAGGGGTGTACAGTGTATCTTGAAATGTGCTGGGCACCCCCTGCACTCAAAGGGTTGATAACCTAGATTTTCAGCACTCAGATATTCTTTGAACATGTTCCCCTCATAATTACCTTTAAATTAACACTAATGATTAAATAAAATGTATCATTATATGGAAGAGCATCGTGTAACGTTTAAGTATGTAACAGTTCTCTTACCTTAATATAGTAGATGAGAGTTGGTACCGTGTTAGCCGTAGAAATACAGGAGGCAAATATAGTTTTTGATACCTTTTATTGGCTAACTAAGCAGATTTCAATGCAAGCTTTCAAGACCGTAGGTCTCTTCTCTAACATGCCTGAGGAAGAGACCTAAGGTCTTGAAAGCTTGCATTTAAATCTGCTTAGTTAGCCAATAAAAGGTATCAAAAACTATATTTGCCTCCTTAATATAGCATGATTACTTATGTTTTGTTTTTGTTTTAATCAGGCCAGAGGAATCCATTTACCTCTGATCCTACTTCCTGTTCAAGGGGCTGTATTCTACAGTCTCCTGAAAGTGAGATGCTCAAAACAAAATTGCCTTTCTCAGTCTGGAGAAATACAGCACATACAGTATCAGCAGGGGCATGTATCTTATTCAAATCTGAGTCACTACATTTATCCTAATTTATGTTTTCACTTTTCCAAGTATGATATTATCTTGCTGATTTCACTTGAAACCTTGCTCCTGAATGTCACAATTTGCTTTGAAGGTTTAGCAACACCACCAGTGATTCCTGGCTACTCATATGATTCTAATGAATTTGTGTTGCATCAAATATGAGGCACAGCAGGGCATAAAATAAATCTATTAAATAAATCATCTATTATGACAACAATGAGCTGTACTCAGGAAGCTAAAGAGTATAGTTCTGTTGCAAACCAGCTCCCCGCTGAAGACAAATGGAAATTCCCAATTATATAAACAGGACTTCTATCATATTGAATGCTAGAGTGGTCTTTAAAGGGATAGTAATGGTTCATTTTAAGTTGATTTAATATTGTAAACATTAAAAAAGTTTAACATCTATGTAAGTCTTATCTCTCAAATCTTTATGGTTTTAGAGATATAACTTGCTAAAGTTAACATTTCCTGGCTGTTCACTCAAGTCTGCCATCTAGCTGACAGCTGCAGATTCCAGTCATTTGACCAGACAGAGGCTCTTTAGCAGAGCTGAAATCACGCTATTTAGAAATAAATACTTCATTGGAACAGTCTACAAAGTGTGCTTGTAAACCAGGCACACTTTGTAGATCGTTCTAAATGAAGTATTTGTCTTTAGATATCATTATATCGGCGCTGCTGAAGAGCCGCATCTGGTCAAACGACCAGAATATGCTTCTGACAGCTTTACAGCTTGTCAAGCATAAAGGGGAGGGACCAGAGAACTTTATTTTCCTATATCTCTCAAACCATAACTGTTTGAGAGAGACAAATAAGTGCAAGTACTCTTTTTTAATTGTATCTACCATCTTTTTTTCTGACATTACTTTCCCTTTAACACTTTGCAAAGCAATGCACTGGAGACTACACTTTGGAGTTAAAAGCCCCATTTAAAGCAATAGGCATATGGAAAATGTGTACTTGTCCATAACTGTACAGATGGTTTGCTCCAGAAGTAATCCTCTTTAACTCTCTAAATACAAGTCATCATTTCACCCAAAATAAGAGTGCTCATAATTTGATTTGGTTTTGTTGGTAATCAATAATATACGTTACTGTGTTTATAAGTGTCACTAGATGGTATTTGTACTAACTACTTCTCCTATCACAACTTGACACTTTAGTGTGCACAACTATTTCCAGAATGTGGTGCTATAGGAAAAAAACCCCCAGATATTTACGTGTCAAAGATGCCAAAATCTTTCAAAACTCAGGAATTCCCTAGTGTAGTTAGTACCTAGAATCAGCCTGAGAAAAATTGTACCCCTGGTACCCCATTGGTATGGGTAGTAGGTGCCAGGAGCATGGCTATCAGTGGAAAAAAAGCTGGGGAAGTAGGCAGTGTAATGTATGGTTCATGAAATATGTGGTCCTATGGCTTCTAGTGGGACAAGATCTGAGAAGCAGACAGAGTATGTATGGTTCTAAGTCTACCAATAGGACAGTGAAGGCTGAGGTGTCAAGTGTATGTGGATATCTGTTACTACTAGTGGACAGTGGAACCAGGATGGGGGTCAGACAGTGTATGTAGGTATATGTGACTACCAATGGAACCAGGTTGGGTGGGAGTAATTAAATATCTGTGGGTTATCAGTCGGCAGTAGAACCAGGCTGAGAGGGGCAGATAGTGTATGTGAGGATCTGTGACAACTAATGGAGCCAAGGTGGATTGTCAGACACAGTATGTGTGATTACCAGTGGAACTAGACATAGTGTTGGACTGTGCATGTGAGGATCTGTGACTATCAGTGGGGAGTAGAACTAAGCAAGGGAAGCAGGCAGTATGTGCAAGAGAGAGGGGTGTGCAATGCATTGCAGAGCATGTACTGGCCACCCCACTGGCACACACATTGTTAATTTGTTATATATCTTCAAACCATCTTGGGAGGCATTAGGACCCCTCCTGATGTCCCCTCTGGTACTAACTGCTTAAATCATCATGTAAACAATCACTAAGGGCAGCAGGAAGGCATTTCTATCTTCCTTCTCTCACACAAACCAGCAGTCCCTGAAGTCCTGGACTGAGAGGGAGGACAGGAGAACATGTGGCACCATTCCTGATATCAGTGCTGATGTGAGTGAACATTCCTCCCATTCAATCCGGAAATCCACATGGAAGAAGGGAAGGAAGGCAGTGATTGCCTTTCTGCATTGCCAGTTTTGCTTGGATAAGTAATCAATATCTACCAGGGTCCTGACAACCCCCCAATGAGGTTTGATTTATCTTTTTTTTAAATTAAAGGAGGGAGAGAAATTACCAGGCAGTACACCGTGTGGGCTTGACAAAACAGGAACATTTTGCAAAACTGTATTGCATACTATCCTGGAACTGAAAGGGTTAATAAATGCATATCCCAACAGTGGGCATACCCTTCTTCAGGGCTGGATTTACATCCCAGGTGCCCATAGGCAAGGCACTCTAGGTACCCTTAGCTCTGCCCACACCCCTTCTCCTCACATGAGTTCACACACAGTCCCATCCACTATTTCCTGGAGCAGAAAAAAACCTTGATCTATAACAAGCAAGAGCGAAAAAAGCTTTAACCCCTTGGTTGCTAGAGAGACCTCTAATGCATTGCAGAGAAATACATTGGAGATCTCTCTAGAATCCAAGAGGTTAACCCCTTAAGGACCCATGACGGTCCTGCACCGTCATGGGTTGTTATACCCTTAACAACCCATGACGGTCCAGGACCGTCATGGCTTAAATGATAGCAGAGTGCCTCCGTGCACGCTGCTATCACTAAATCCAGGCTGAGACTGAGCGCTCCGAGACCGGGGCATTCAGTCTCAGCCCTTCTTCCTTCTTCCGGTTCATGCGATCGCCGTATCAGCGATCACATGTACCGGCATAGTGACAGACAGAGGCAGCATGCAAAGCATGCTGTCTGTGCCTGTCTCCTCTGCCTCTGTCTCCCTTGCTCTCAAAGAAAGGGAGACAGAAGTAGACGGGAGACACCTAGTGGTTAAAAAAAATACAGCAGTTGGGGATATTAACCCCTTCACTGCTGGTGCAGGAGGCTGGCTAAATGCAGGTCAATTTTTGACCTGCAATTTTACACTTTTTTTTTTTTTTTTTTTTTTAAACACAACACACTTTTTTTTTTTTTTTACAAAAACATATTTTTATTTTAAAAAAATATATATAATTAAACAATATTGCAAGTGTGATTGTTGTGGAGCCATGTAATACACTTATATACACCACCAAATGCCAGGGACAAAAAAGTGTCAAAATAGGGTGGGAAAAAGGGACATGGGGATTTTCACCCAGGGGGGACAGTGGCCACTTTAAACTGCACATTTTGTAGGTATGACTGACCGGTCATACCTTTCATGCAGTCTCCATAAAAATGTAACCCTTTGTGGCCAATTGCTCCCAAAAGAAAAATCAAAAATTGTGTTTTTTTTACATTTTTTTTACCTTTTTTTTTAATTTTAATAAAGTGAATGGTGGGTTATCCATATAAATAGGGTATCAAATGAAAGCCATATTTATGCTTAAAAACAGTATATAATGTATGGGGGTGGAATAAAAGCCTAAGAGGGAAAACACTGTTGAACAAAGACATAGTCAAAAAGGTCAGAATTGCTCCGGTCCTTAAGGGAAAACGACCTCAGATTTTCCCAGTCCTTAAGGGGTTAAATAATAGCCTATAAATGGGTATAAAACTGGTGCAGGGACATTGAAATTGTTCTGACCACACCCACAATTCAGAATATGGGTGTGGCCAGCACATCTGAGGCTCCCTTCAAAATCTGTCTCTCTAGGCATTTGCGTACTCTGCCTATTGGGAAATCCAGCCCTGCCCTTCTTTTATTAAAGACAACATATATTTTTTTTCATAATAAAAGTGTATTAATCTGTAACCTCTATTAGGAGCCATGCAATATGTATTCAATGAACTGATGTTTTGGAGGTTAAAATTTGAGGGAACCTGAGGCTGTAACAGCTGCTGGATCAGAAAGATTTCCGGAGTCTTCATGTTTAGAGCTATGAAAAATGTTATATTAAACAATGTTATTTTACACATTTTCAGCTGCTTGTTTGACACCTGCAATCTGTTAGGAAGAGAAAGGCACTTAGGTGAATTTGGATCCAAACAGCCTCTTCTCTTTTTATTTTTTTATTATATATTTCTTTAAACATCACCCTTAAAGGAATAGCAGTGTTTCATTTTGACTTTTGCAGAACTGGTTCAATGAAAATACCTATACTTTTTCCATTTTAACCTCTTTTTAATGAGTTTATTCTACCTCAGGGCTTCTCTCTCTATACAGAAAGAAGGGACAGTGGTGCAATGTACCACTATTCCTGCTAAAGAAAAGACTTGAAAGAGGAAGGCTTAGGGGGCGCTCAGTCCTATGGCATTCATATGTTTAATTGCTATTAGAAAGTATATTGAGCGCTCACTATACTATATATTTATTTCACGTAATTTTACATGCTAAGCTGCCTTATTTGGTGGACGAGGTTGCAACACCTCACTGACTCTCCTTTCCTAACATGCTGCTCAGCTGTCTGTGCTTAGTTGCTTGTCTGCATTAACCCCTTACAGACCATGTTTTTTTTTTTTACACGCTAGGACCAGATTCATTACATTCTCCGATCCGGCATGTGAGCGATCACATGTACTGGCTCGTGAGGTAAAGGCTAAAACTGACTGCTCTGGTCTTGAAGCAATCATTTTCAACCTCCCAACATGATCCAGCACACCTTCAGAGGCGTGTGATCATTTAAATCATGACGTGCTGGGACCACCACTGGTCCTTAAAGGACCGAAACTTGTGAAAGTCCAAGCACGTCATTGGCATTCTGGAGAACTTTATTATCTGGAGTCCTCTGATGCTGCTTGGGGGTATAATCACCACAAATTGCTGTAAAAAGGGGTGGGGTTTACCCACAAGTGGGGGTGGTGCTTTCCGGGGGCATCACAAAAGTGGGCGGGAAGTGGAACTGGGTAGAGAAGGAGGAACAGGGTGGGAAGGAGCAGAAGCGGCCAGAGTTTTAAAGGAAACTCCCCACCTCCAGATAATCAGCCTCTGCCCCGGAGTCCCGGTAATGCACTCTCAAACCCAGAGTCTCCGGTGCAAATCCGGGGAGTTCCCAGGTATGGTCATTGGTCGTTAAGGGGGGATAGGAAGAGGGTTCTGTAAAGCAGAGTGCCCTATTGCAATACACAGCTCAGCGTAGCTGGTACTAGCACATTGCATCTCAGTGATAAATTAGTCTGTGGCTGGACTTGGAATAAACTGATCCTTTCTCGCAGTGGGACTGCTGGTATCCTCATTTGGTTGGTGATTGGAAACACAAATGCTAACACAGAAATAAAAGGGCATAACGGAACATTCATAGATATTCATGTCAAAGAATCGCCTACAGTTGTTGTTATATGGACTCTACTAGGTGCCAGAAGCATTCCACAGGGATGCTGGCTAATGCTAACCTAATCTCACTGCAAATGTGGTTGAGGATTGGACAGAGGTCTGACCCTAATGCAAACAGCCATTCCAACCTCATCCCACACATTCTTACAGGGTTGTGACTGGGTGGTTGCAAAGGCTAATGAAATATAGGTAAAGGCAGGTTTATTCCCCTGGTAACCATTTCGCAACAATTCACACTTTGTGATGATGCACTGCCCTGATAGATGTAATGGTTATAGGATTGATAAAATGTGAATATGAAAGGATACTTCTGATACACAACAACTTTCAGGTAGATTGGCATTAATGAGTAGTTCCTCTGGTATCAAAGGCATATGGTGTGTCATGAAAATACACCCTCCAAAAGTCCTCATGGCATTCAGTGCTTGGGGCTACTGTCGCTACACCCTGGACCTGACTTAAGAATGGAAAAACTTAATCCAGTATTTGTCAAGCCAGAGGACTTTTCTTTTACTCATCTAGTTTCCAGTGTTTGTATTCATGTGCCCACTGTAGCAGTTGCTACAACATTCTTTGCACAATCTAAACATGGTTGTGCATAACTACACACAAGTGGTGACAGAGTCCATGATACTTGCAATGGAACGTTTAGAGAGGACTATTATAACACGTTCAAAGTCACTTTGGTCTTCCTGTTAGCCCATTCTCTCCATGAAGTATATAGACACACAAACACACTGTATCTTGTTATGACTACCTGCTTTATATAGCTTGGTATGAACACTTAAAACTGACCCTGATGGTGTGGTTGGTTACATAGATGAGGAAGACATTCCTAATAAACTGGCACTTTAGTGTATGAGCTTTCATGAAAGCAACTTACTATTAGTGTCCCTTTAAGATGTTTTTGCAATCTTGCTATGTTTTTCTTGGAGCCATATGTTCAAAAGAAAAGTGGAGGAGTTCTAGGGCAAACCATCTGTACTGTAGATGAGAGCTACAACTTCCAAAAATTCCCACTGATTTAAATGTCAGCATTAAATGGGTTATAATCCCCATTTAAATCAATGGGATTTTTTTGTTCTCCCCTATAGTGAAAAAGGTTTGCCCCAAAAATCTGAACTTTTCTTTTGACCATACTGACCTCATTGTTTAAAAAAAGGTATAATTCTTTGCATACTGCATACTTCAACGCATTGCTTTACAATACTTTAGCAATGCCTCTAGTATCCAGGGAGTTGAGAGGAATTAATAGGGGAGATCACGTGATGCTACAATACTATCTAGCAACATCTGCATCTCAAATTGCAGCAATTTCTTACCAAAAGCCATACGCACAAAGAAATTCTGGAGTAAACAAACTGCACAATAGAGAAAGATGAAACAAATGTCCAAAATATCAGTTGATTTAAATTGAGCATTTTTACTCTATATATGCTAAAGATGTCTTCTATAGCATTCAAAGAGTTTAAAAATTAAGGGAATGTTTTTGTCTATCCTATTATGTGCCAATGGAGACAAACCAAAACTTAGTTTACCTCAGAATGACACTGCTTTTTTTGATAGGGCCTCAGGTTATAACTTATAACATATTTTGATTGTGGAGAATCACTGATAAAAAATGCTTATTTGTTTCCCACAGAAAACATAAGGATCTTGGTAACCGACGCTCACTGAGCAGTTTACACTAAGCACTGGGTTCTCTATGGGCTGATTTGGCACTAGGCAGAAAAACAAAAATTCCTAAATAGGAGCCAATTGTTTGATATTTCTCTCTGAGGTGAAATCTGATATTGCTTCAAATTTGTTGTTCATTACAGAAAATGGGAATATAAATGCAGTTTTTGTAAAATATACATAATTTATAATGTAATGTGCAATAACAGTTGTCAACCACAATTCTGAACTTCTCACAAACAGCGAGCTTTGGGCGTTCTGAAGTAAGAAATGTAAATGGAAAACTGTTAGTCTTTATATAGCACTACACTGAGGACTGTAATTTATTTTTTCAACTTTAAATTACTCGACTGGCTTAAAAAGGTCTTTTAAAGAAATGATAATTCATACTGAAATATGATAAAGCAAGTATTTGTAAAAACTAGTGGAGAAGAATCTGGCCATTAAGTAAAGTATATACTTATACAAAAATGTAACTTCATCCAAATCTCTCTCTCATATTATATATAAATATATATACACACACACACACACAGATATATACATATACACTGTACTTAAAGTGGAACTACCACCCCACAAAATCTTTAGCTTAACTAGGTCCCCATCTGGCGACTAGCTGCTTAGTAGCGCTAGTCGCCAGAATTACTTTATTTAATAGATTTATGCTCTCTTCTATGGCTGACAGTGGCACGGAGTGTGGACATCTTGTCATTGTGACATCAGCGCATTTGCGCTGTCAGCCCCAGCCGGGTCTAGGAGGCGTTGCTAGGAGCCGGCCGGCTCTGGCTGGGACTGACAGCGCAGGAGCGTGGACGTCACAATGGCAAGATCTCTGTGCTACTGTCAGCCATATAAGAGAGCATAAATCTATTAAATAAAGTAATAATTCTGTCTACTAGCGCTACTAAGCAGCTAGTCACCAGATGGGGACTTAGTTAAGCTAAAGATTTTGTGGGGTGGTAGTGGTGTAAGGAGGTCTTACTTTATCTTTATAGACACAAATACGCAAAGGCGTATACATACGCTACCTGTGATTTCTATGTACAGGGCTTTGAATTTTAATCCAATATTCTGTATGCTTGTCATGAAAAGGTTAATAAGTTATGAATTACTTAGATTGTAAGCTCTACGGGGCAGGGACCTTTCATCCTTATGTATACTCACCTGTTGTTCCCCTTATGATTGTCTTTATAAGCACTTAATCACTGCACTTATTGTACCCCTTTTGTACCCTGGTTGACACTATATAAATAAAATGTACAATACAATACAACAATACAATACAAAAAACTCCTACACTTGTCAATCTTACTTAATTGCATCATTTGGTGTACTACTTATATGTATACAGTACAATTTTTCTGGGGAAAAAAAATGTTGCTCTTACTATATTGTGTATTATGTAAATGAAGTCACTATATATGGGAGTGGTGGTGGAGGTGGTTTACCTTGCCCGTCATACACATAATCATCCCTTTCTCTCAGCATAGTGATAAGGGTGTGATTGTATCTCACTTCATAGACAGACTACCTTCAGCTGGTGAAGTAGAATACATCTTGTTATGTACATATTGGTGTACTAGTTGAACAGCCCGTTACACGGGCCACAGTGCCACTGCCACCCGGTCGCAGGGCAGTCATGTGCAGTAGAGACTGCCCGCGTCATGGCTGATACAGAGCGGCGCGGGCAGTCTCTACTGTGCATGACTGCAGCACGCGCAGCAGTGTCTACTGAGCATGTCGCGGCTTTACACGCGATTTAACGAATTATTATGTAGGATATTCTAATGACCCATTCACATGGGTGGTACTGTCACAGTAACAGTAATGCATGGAAAAAAAAAACTTGAGATATGAAACATTGTGTCCTATGGGGCATTTCAGAAGGACAACATGCACTGCTATTGTCACAGAGAGAAGCAACATGCTGCAACTTTCCTCAGACAGTATGATGAGACAGTTGTAATAATAGTAGTAATTGATTTAATAAGATACATTTGTAATTGCTGGTAGCAGAGTTTTTACTACCATTTTAATGCTTCTGTTTCTATTGCAAGAATGGGATGCTTGGGAAACATTGCTATACTGTAGCATTTAAAAGAGCCCTAACACTATCAGTGGATTTTGGTTGCAGATCGGTCTTCACACAGTCCCCTGTTCATAATTCAACCTCACAAGGGATCCACAAAGTTTGAGCAGACAGAGATATGATTATCTCAAGGTAGATGCAAGAAGGATAATGGTATTGAGAATCATGGGGGAAGGTATGTTTCAGCCCCCAATTAAAGGGATAGTAATACTTCATTTTAACTTTATTTTATTTTGTAGGCATTAAAAAAACATGAAGAATGATATAAGTCTTATCTCTGAAACCTTTATGGTTTAAGAGATATTCACAAACAAAGTATCCCCCCCCTGTTCAACCAGATCAGAAGGGAGGTGCCCAGGTAGACTGCAGAGAGGGACAATCTTCAATTAAGATAATGGAAAAAGCTGAAAAACTTGTCAAGGGGGGAAGGGCTTTCATTGTTTTCATACAAAGAAAATTGTCCCCTTCTGTTATCTGTACTGTCATACAACCAGACTCACATCTGAGAAGAGATGGCTTACACTAGGTAAAAGGGGCGGGCGGGGAACTTTGCTTGTGAATATCTCATAAACCATAAAGGTTTGAGAGATAAGACTTATATCATTCTTCATGTTTTTTTAATGCCTACAAAATAAAATAAAGTTAAAACGAAGTATTACTATCCCTTTAAGACTGAAATTTTCAGTTCTGCACTAACTGGTAAACTATCCTCACCAGCAGCTCTACAATTGGCTGAATCCTATCTCCCTTGGAGTCTGCAGGCTCCAAATTGGTCACTAAACTCCTGGAGTCGCAATAAGAGAGAAATTTGGGAATGCGGCTTGGCTGAAGTTCCAGGGGGACATTATAAAAGTTCTGACACACATGCACACACAGGCTAGTGTTGTAGTTATCTTACTAAAAAATGTCCTCTAGAGGTGGCCAGCTCTGATGCCCCATGAAGACACATTCTGATGTGCGTGAGAAATATATTGCCAGCAGACATGAAATGTAACACAAACACTTGGAGATTCCTAGTAGTGTTTTCACAAGATCTCAAAAAAATAGAAAACATAATTTTATATTATATACACATACATGTAGAAAGCTAGCACTCACATATCTCCCAATATACGTCTTGATATTTATATGTTTCCTCTCCAGGTGCTGTTAACTTATTCACATTTTCAAAAAGTAGAAAAAATGCACTCATGGTTTCATATTCAAGCTTGGATATATAAAGCCATGAGTGTGTTTTTTTCTACTTTTTGAATATATATATATATATATATATATATATATATATATATATATATACACACACAATTATTATAAGACAACTTGTAGCTTAGCTTTGCTAAGCTTCTGGAAAGCAGTGTATACCGTTTGGCTGAGGAATTGTGGGAACATGAACGAGGTGCTCAGCATTATTTTCCCACCTGTCAGCAGCAGTTTCAGAAACTGTCATTAGCCAAAACACAGTTCCAGCTTTTCATATTTGGGAGCAGTAGATAGTTTGTTTCCATGAACAAGTCAAAGCTCTTCTGTGTACCAGAATCTAGGACCGCTGGGGCACTGCCAGAGTACAGAGCCTTTTCACACTGGGCACACAGGTGCATTTGACTATTAATAAATTGTGATAGTTATGAGAGAATGCCTGCCTTGTGGATAACTTTATATGTTTTTCTTGCATTTAGCCACAGCCGTTACAAGGATTGTTATCTGATAACAGTTAGTTTTGGGAGGAATTCAAGTACCAATTTCTGTCAAGCTCTCACTTCAACTTCAATTAGCCAACATTAGATGAAGGGATGTTTTTTAACTCATGTTTTCATAGTTTCTGGAAACCATGCCAAGTTACACTGCATGTATGTGCTCAATCAGTGAGCATTTCATGCTAGATTATCAGTAATCCCTGACAAACTTAGTACAACGACTCCAAGGCAAAAAACGTGATTTCATCCTTTTATCCTTAATTTATTTTGTCCACATTGAGGTGGCCACATTGAGCTGTAATTCTGAATGCAATTGCCCATTTCACAGTCTCCTGGTCTGTGTCGGAAAGCTGCATTTACAATTATGTTCTTATTATCTTGTTAAGGAAAACAAACAAACCAAAGAAAATGAAATGCTGGATAAAGTGACTCAGTTACTGAGACTGTAAATAAAGCAGCAGTAAAGTTTTATATATTACAAAATATATATATAATATATTCAAGTGGAGTAAAACAAAGATAATTCCACTGACTGGAAATACTTAATTCCAAAAATTATAGTAGTTCAAACTATAATGTGGACGTGGAGTTGCTACTATAACATTCTATGGAGAGAAGTAACCACCTGAACTTGTGGTACGTGGGTCATTAGTAGCTCTGAATCCTCAATGTTGTGCAATGAATTTGAGGACTTGGGTAAACCCTTTGAGTACCATAGGGGCAATGCAACACACTGTGAAACAATGGTCTGCATACCCCTCTGGCACTGAAAGGGTTAAAGGTAGTGAATGAATAAAATGTAATCAATAATATAGTATTTCATCAGATTTGAAAACCATATGTCTGACTGAGAGAAGTGTGATATATTGCACAGCAGTCTAGCACTGAAAGGGTCAGATCTAATGCTGTGTATTTGATCTGTAATAAAATAATTGCGATCCCCTACCTAAAATCAATAAATCTGATCCACCCCTCTAGAACAAATTAACCCCCCCAATAAATTATTTAATATTTGGTCTCCCCTAAATAAGTTATATCACATCTAGCTCAGGTGTTCTCTTAAGCCAGTGTTGTCTTTTTAAACCCATTCCGGCTTCTCTGCCCATTTCCTGGCTCTAACGGATCCTTCAGTGTGATAACATCATCACACAGAACACAACACACTACAGGACTGTTATACTAGATCAAAGGGACCTAAGCAGCGGTCAAAAAAGCTGAGTTTGCAGAGACACTGGTGTGGAGTTTTACTTCAGTGAGAGGGTTGTATATAAGTAGAATAGCCTATCAGCAGAAGTTTCAGACAGTGACAGAATATAAGCATGCATGGGATAGACATAATCTTTAACCCTTTGAGTGCCAGATGGGTACGGAACACATTGCTTTGCAATGCGTTCCATACCCATCTGGCACTCAAAGGGTTAACAAAAGACAAGACCAAGGACCAAATAGGTATATTGTTTTTATAGTAGGGAAAAATGGGCAGACTAGATGGGCTGAAATGCCATCATATTTTATGTTTCTATAGTTTAAGATAACATCTCAAATGACATCTCTCAACTTTTGAGAAACAAGGAGTGTGCAACTCATTGATACGCAACAAAGTTTGCATAGTTCTATTAGGGTTTATGTGTGAGCGTGCGAGGCAAATAGAGCGAGCAGGCCCTAATAGTGCGAGGCCCTTGAAACTCCCACTCTGCACAGGGAGTGTTTAAATAGCGAGAAATGCCCAGGAGAAAACAGAAGCCCAGGATAACTAGATCTGACCTATAGCGACTAGACTGCACAAGTGACTCTGAGGCTCAACAGGGTAGTCCGGAGACCGAGCCTGGAAGCGGAACCCCAGACGGAGGACCGGAATGGGACCACAGATCGCACCAATACCTGTAACAGTAGCCCACCGGGACAGTAAACAGAGCAGGAACGAACCAATCGGTCGGTACACAAAGCAGGAAATAGCAGAGTAGTCAGGTAGTCTGGGTCGGTACACAGGCAGGAACAGATACAGCAGAGTAGTCAGGCAATCCAGGTCGGTACACAGGCAGGAACAGATACAGCAGAGTAGTCAGGTAATCCGGGTCAGTACACAGAGCTTCACACGGAGAACAGGAACAAGCGCTGGCAACGGAAACACCACGAAACGGCAACAGCAAAGTGACAGGACCCAGTATTTAATGACAAATACTGGGTGGGACAAGACACTGCAACCAATAAGAGTTAGCAGTGAGTGAGACTGACAGAATGTCGCCAGGAAGCACGGGGACCATGATAGTACCCCCCTCTCAAAGGCCCCCTCTCCCAGGAGAGGGACCTGGTTTCCTAGGGTATATAGAATGTGCGCAGCAACCTGGGAGCATGGAGGTCATTTTGGTCAAACCCAGGAACGTTCTTCAGGGCCATAGCCCTTCCAATGGACCAGGTACTGTAATTTCCCTCTGAACCTTCGTGAGTCAATAATGTTTTGCACTTCATATTCCTCCTGGCCTTGAATTTGAACAGGACCGGGGACCGCAGGAGTGGTAGTGTAATGGTTGCAAATCAATGGTTTCAGAAGGGATACATGGAACACATTATGAATACGCATGGATGCTGGAAGATCCAGGGCGTACGAGACTGGGTTAATTCTGTGGATGACTTTGAAGGGTCCAATGAACCGGGGAGCCAACTTATTACAAGGGACTTGCAAATTGAGGTTTCTGGAGGATAACCATACCCTATCTCCAACCTGGAAGGAGACCGCTGGCAACCGTCTGCGATTAGCATGGCACTGATAACGCTGGAACGAATTACTGAGGGTCCTCTGTACCTGTGCCCAGGTGGAGCAGAGTTGCTCGATATGCTCATCCAGAGCTGGAATCTGCTGCGTCTGAAATTAGTCTGGGAGCAAGCACGGCTGGAACCCGTAGTTAATGAAAAACAGGGAACTCTCAGACGATGAATTGACCACGCAGTTCCTGGGGAACTCTGCCCATGGCAACAGGTCGGCCCAATTATCATGATGATCGGACACGAAACAGCACAGGAATTGCTCCAATCCCTGATTGGCACGCTCGGCGGCTCCATTGGTCTGGGGATGGTAGGCAGACGAAAAAGACAACTATATGCCCATCTGATCGCAGAACGCTCTCCAGAATCTGGACACAAATTGGCTCCCGCGGTCAGACAACAGTACCCTGGGTACCCCTTGCAACCGAAACACTTCTCTGGCAAAGACAAAAGCCAACTCCTTGGCCGAGGGAAGGCCAGGAAGGGGTACAAAATGTGCCATCTTAGAGAATCTGTCTACCACCATCAGGATGAACGTGTAACCCCTAGATACTGGCAGTTCTCCCAGGAAATCAATAGAGACGTGGGACCAAGGACGCTCACCATTAGGCACAGGTTGAAGTAACCCCACTGGGAGGTGTCTAAGGGACTTGGCATGGGCACAAGTAGTACAGGCTGCTGCAAATGTGGTACAGTCAGCACGTACAGAAGGCCACCAGAACAATTGTGACAGAGACCAAATCAATTGATCCCTCTCTATGTGCCCCGCTGCTCGGGATGTGTGATAAGTTTCGAGCATTGCTACAAAGCACTTGCCCACTGGGGTGTCAGGAGGGGCAGCAGCCTGGGTAGCGAGAATCTCCTCCCCCAGGGTCGAAGTGATGCTGGTACGTAAAGTAGCCAAAATGCGGTCAGGCTGAATGATGGGTACAGGGACCCATCCTTATCTATTTCTGGACCGTATTGCCTGGACAGGGAATCTGCCTTAACATTCTTGGAACCAGGCAAGTAGGATACAATGAAATTGAAGCAGGACAGAAAAAAGGCCCATCTGGCTTGTCGAGAGGACAACCTCTTAGCCTCTGAAAGGTACGTCAGGTTTTTATGGTCTGTCAAGATCAACACAGGAATCCTAGTACCTTCCAGCAAATGGCGCCATTCTTTGAGAGCAAGGATAATAGCCAGAAGTTCTCTGTTCCCAATCTCATAGTTACTTTGGACAGTAGACAATTTTTTAGAGAAGAACCCACAGGATCTCAGTATGCTCCCAGGAGCCGGACGTTGAGACAACACTGCCCCTACCCCAGTTTCAGAGGCATCAACTTCCAAAGTGAATGGAAGGGAGGGGTTAGGGTGGATTAGCACAGGAGCGGATGCAAAAGCGGACTTAAGTGTAACAAAGGCCTGTTCAGCAGCCTCAAACCATTGGGAAGGATTAGCACCTTTATGTGTCAGATCGGACAGCGGTTTAACAATCATGGAAAAGTCTCGGATACATTTCCTATAATAATTGGCAAACCCGAGAAACCGCTGGATAACCTTGAGTCCCTTGGGTTGTGGCCATTGCAGCACGGCTGCGAGCTTCTCCTTATCCATGGCAATGCCATCTTTAGATATCACGAAGCCCAGAAAAGGCACCATGGACTTGTGGAATTCACATTTCTCAATTTTACAGAATAATTTGTGCTTACGTAATCTAAGCAAGACTTCCGACACATCCTTGATGTGTTGCGACAAATTAGCTGAATGTATATCGTCAAGATAAATCACCACACAAGACTGTAGCATATCACGGAGAATGTCGTTAATAAACTCCTGGAACACTGCAGGGGCAATACACAGCCCAAATGGCATCACCAGGTATTCATAGTGTCCGGATCTGGTATTGAACGCCATTTTCCACTCATCCCCGGCTCTTATTCTGATCAAATTATAAGCGGCCCGTAGGTCTAACTTAGTGAAAATCGAGGAACCCTTCAGCCTGTCAAACAGTTCAGTGATGAGTGGAATCGGATAGGCTTTCTTGGACACAAGCTTATTTAGGCTGCGATAATGCATGGTCTTAACTTGCCATTTTTCTTCTTCACAAAAAAGAAACCCGCCCCCGCGGGCGAGGTTGACTTCCTAATAATGCCTCTTTTGAGGGCATCAGCGATGTATTCCTCCATGGCCCGATTCTCCTCGCACGACAGCGGGTACGTGCAACCTCGGGGAGGGACAGCGCCAGGCGGCAGATCAATAGCACAATCATAAGAACGATGCTGAGGCAAGAGCTAACCTCTTCCCTACTGAAAAGGTCACTGAATTGATGGTATTCGGCTGGCACGGAGGGAGAGGTACACATAATCTTAGTAGGATGAGAAACACAATGCTTCATACAGTATTCAGACCAAGACGTTATCTCATACGTATGCCAGTCGAACTTGGGGTTGTGTAGATGTAACCATGGGAACCCCAAGATGACCGCATGGTGAGGGGACTGGGTGATCTGAAACCGTTGTTTCTCTGTGTGGAGTGCCCCAATATTCATAGATAATGTCATAGTTTCCATAGTGATATGAGCTGGCACCAGGGGTCTGCCATCGATGGCCTCAATGGCTAAAGGAGATTCCCTTTCAATCAGCGGAATCTTGTGTAGCGCAGCAAATGAGTTGTCCATAAAATATCCGACTGCACCGGAATCAACCAGGGCCAGAACCTCCACAGGGTTTTCTGCCCAAGAGATTACAGCCTGAGTTTCTGAATTTTTGGATCTGCTGTACGCCACCTAGGGCCTGTCCCCCAAGGTACCCTAGGTGCGTCCGTTTCCCGTCCGTATAGGACAGGTACGCAACAGGTGTCCAGGTTGGCCACAATACAAGCAGAGCCCCTGTCTGTGTCGATGTGCCCATTCCTCCTTAGATAACTTGGTGAACCCTAGCTGCATGGGTTCATTATTCTCTTGAATATGTTCAGGAGGAGTGGGAGGCATACTGGGAAATTTTGACTTGCTTGTCCAAGATTTCTGCCCCGCATCTTACGGTCTTTAGCCGCCATACGTTCACTAAGACGAGAATCGATCAGAATAGCAAAATCAATTAACTCATCCAGTTCATTAGGCAAATCTCTAGCTGCCGTCTCGTCTTTGATAAGATCACTGAGTCCCTGAGCAGGGGCGGACTGACAGGACCCAGGGCCCCTGGTCCAAAAAGAGGTCTGGGCCCTCTGCAGAAATCTCCACAATGCCCCTTCCACCTCCACAATGCCCCTTCCACCTCCATAATGCCCCCATCATCTCATCGCCACAATGCCCCCTTCTCTCCACAATGCCCCCTTGATCTCATCGCCACAATGCCCCCTTCTCTCCACAATGCCCCCTTGATCTCATCGCCACAATGCCCCCTTGATCTCATCGCCACAATGCCCCCTATCTCCACATTGCCCCCTTGATCTCATCACCACAATGCCCCCTATCTCCACATTGCCCCCTTCATCTCATCGCCACAATGCCCCCTTCTCTCCACAATGCCCCCTTCATCTCATCGCCACAATGCCCCCTTTTTTCCACAATGCCCCCTTGATCTCATCGCCACAATGCCCCCTTCTCTCCACAATGCCCCCTTGATCTCATCGCCACAATGCCCCCTTCTCTCCACAATGCCCCCTTGATCTCATCGCCACAATGCCCCCTTCTCTCCACAATGCCCCCTTGATCTCATCGCCACAATGCCCCCTTCTCTCCACAATGCCCCCTTGATCTCATCTCCACAATATTGCCCCCTTCATCTCCACAATGCCCCTTCCACAATGCCCCCTTCATCTCCACAATGCCCCCTTCCACAATCCCCCCCTTCATCTCCACAATGCCCCCTTCCACAATACCCCCTTCATCTCCAAAATGCCCCCTTCCACAATACCCCCTTCATCTCCACATTGCCCCTTCCTCAATGCCCCCATCTCCACAATGCACCCGTCTCCACATTGCTCCTTCATCTCCACCATGCCCCTACCTGCAGTCCCTGGTGGTCTAGCAGCGTGGGGCGCGCCTCTAGTAATGCAGAGGCTGGGAGATGATGTCATCTCCCAGCGCTCTGTATTACTAGAACGGCCCGGCGGCCGTTGTAGGAGAGCTGCTCAGCAGCTCTGGAAGTGGCGGCGGCGGCGGGCCCCCTTCGGTCACGGGCCCTCGGTCCGTGACCGAATGCCCGATGGTCAGTCCGCCCCTGTCCCTGAGCAAATGCTGCCACCAGCGCCTCATTGTTCCAACCTACCTCTGCTGCCAATTCAATTGCATAATCCGCCACCGTGCGTGAACCCTGTTGTATTTCCAACAATCTTTTGGCAGCAGAGGCAGCTCTACCTGGAACTTCAAATACTCTGCGGAAGGCATGCACAAACTCTCTGAAGTTTAGTGTGCATAGTTTGGCAGATTTCCACAAGGGGTTGGCACATGCCAACAAAATCATAAAGCCCACCTTCGCTCGGTCATTCGGAAAGGCTTGAGGAGTTAGTTCCAGGTATATCTCTAATTGGTTGATAAACCCTCTGCACAGGGTAGGTTCGCCATCGTATCTTAAAGGTAACGGGGCTGTGGTGGTTAGCCCTTTGTTCAAGGCTACTTACGTCAGGGATTGAGCTCCTGGTGTCGAAACGGGAGAGACCACCGAATCTTGAACCGGTTTCTCTAGATGAGCGGTGCTTTCTAGAATGGTCTGAACGGCCAGAGCCAACTGGTCCAAACGCTGCTCATGTAAATCCATTCGCAAATAGAAACTTTGTGCATAACTTTCACCTGTACCATCTGAGGTCATGGCCCTTTCGTACTGTTATGGTTTTAATGACACTCAGACTCAGGAGATTAAATAAAACACAGTTTTTATTGAACAGGTTTAGCGAATATAACCCTCACGGGTCCAGCAGTATAGGTAACACAATACAATGCTGACACAGGACAGGTTATGGCAAAATACAGTGTATACCCACAGGGGTCCAGTATATGTACAAACAGACCATACAGTATACTGACACAGGTCAGGTTATGATCGTGTGAACTCAAACAGAGGCATCCAGGAACGGGTTACTATTAGGTCAATACAGCGAGCAGGCCCTAATTGTGCGAGGCCCTTGAAACTCCCACTCTGCACAGGGAGTGTTTAAATAGCAAGAAACGCCCAAGAAAAAACGGAGGCCCAAGATAACTAGATCTGCCTTAGCAGTAACGGAGGACTGAGACAGTATACACCGGAATGTCGCCGGCGCGACACTGACCTATAGCGACTAGACTGCACAAGTGACTCTGAGGCTCAACAGGGTAGTCCAGAGACCAAGCCTGGAAGTGGAACCCCAGACCGAGGAGGCCAATCTGGGTCGGTACACAGAGCAGGAACGTCAGCTAATCCGAGTCGGTACACAGAACAGGAACGTCAGCCTGGCCGGGTCGGTACACGGAGCAGGAACGGATATAGCAGAGTAATCAGGCAATCCGGGTCAGTACACAGGCAGGAACAGATACAGCAGAGTAGTCAGGCAATCCGGGTCGGTACACAGAGCTTCACACGGAGAACAGGAACAAGCGCTGGCAACGGAAACACCACAAAAGGGCAACAGCAAAGTGACAGGACCCAGTATTTAACGACAAATACTGGGTGGGACAAGACACTGCAACCAATAAGAGTTAGTAGTGAGACTGACAGAATGTCACCAGGAAGCACGGGGACCGTGATACACACATTCTACATTTCGCATCACTCCGAATGGCACATTCACTATGTCATGCATTAACGTGTCGCAATATGGGTGCAATAATGATGCAATATGGATGCAATATTGACGCAATATTGGTGCAATAAGGATGCAATATGGTTTCAATATGGGTGCAATATGGGTGTAATATTGACGCAAATTAGGTGCAATATGGGTGCAGTATGGATGCAATAAGGGTGCAATAATGATGCAAATTGGATGCAATATGGGTTAAATATTGGTGCAATATGGGTGCAATAATGATGCAAATTGAGTGCAATATTGGTGCAGTATGGGTGCAATATGGATGGGTGCAATATTGACGCAAATTGGGTGCAATATTGGTGCAAAATGGGCCCAATATGGGTGCAATATGGGTACAATAATGATGCAAATTAGGTGCAATATGGGTGCAGTATGGATGCAATAAGGGTGCAATAATGACGCAAATTGGGTGCAATATTGGTGCAAATTGGGTGCAATATTGGTGCAATATGGGTGCAATATGTGTGCAATAATGACATAAATTTGGTGCAATATAGGTGCAATATTGGTGCAAACTGGGTGCGATATTGTTGCCATATGGGTGCAATATAGGTTCAATATTGGTGCAATATGGGTGCATTAATGACGCAAATTCGGTGCAATATTGGTGCAATATGTATGCAATATGGGTGCAATATGGATGAAATATGGGTGCAATATTGACGCAAATCGGGTGCAATATGGGTTCAATATGGGTTCATTATGTGTGCAATAATTACTTAAATTATGTGCAAAATGGGTGCAATATTGGTGCAAACTGGGTGCAATATAGGTTAAATATCGGTGCAATATGGGTGCAATAATGACGCAAATTGGGTGCAATATTGGTGCAATATGGGTTCAATATTGGTGCAATATGGGTGCAATAATGACGCAAATTGGGTGTAATATTGGTGCAACATGTATGCAATATGGGTGCAATATGGATGAAATATGGGTGCAATACTGATGCAAACTGGGTGCAATATGGGTTCAATATGGGTGTAATATTTGTGCAATAATTATGTAAATTAGGTGCAATATAGGTGCAATATTGTGCAAACTGGGTGCAATATTGGTGCCATATGGGTGAAATATAGGTTCAATATTGGTGCAATATGGGTGCAATAATGATGCAAATTGGGTGCAATATTGGTGCAATATGGGTGCAATATGGGTTCAATATTGGTGCAATATTGACGCAAATTGGGTGCAATATTGGTGCAAACTGGGTGCAATATTGGTGCCATATGGGTGCAATATAGGTTCAATATTGGTGCAATATGGGTGCAATAATGACGCAAATTGGGTGGAATACTGGTGCAATATGGGTTCAATATTGGTGCAATATGGGTGCAATAATGACGCAAATTGGGAGCAATATTGGTGCAATATGTATGCAATATGAGTGCAATATGGATGAAATATGGGTGCAATATTGAGGCAAATTGAGTGCAATATTGGTGCAATATGGGTGCAATATGGGTTCAATATGGGTGCAATATTTGTGCAATAATGACGTAAATTAGGTGCAATATGGGTGCAACATTGGTGCAAACTGGGTGCAATATTGCTGCCATATGGGTGCAATATAGGTTCAATATTGGTGCAATATGGGTGCAATAATGACGCAAATTGGGTGCAATATGGGTGCAATATGGGTGCAATATTGACGCAAATTGGGTGCAATAGTGGTGCAATATGGGTTCAATATTGGTGCAATATGGGTGCAATATGGGTGCAATATTGACGCAAATTGGGTGCAATAGTGGTGCAATATGGGTTCAATATTGGTGCAATTAGGGTGCAATAATGACGCAAATTGGGGACAATGTTGATGCAATATAGGTGCAATAATGAAGCAAATTGGATGCAATATTTGGTGTTTTTTTTGTTGTATTTTGGTTGGTTTTTGGTTGGGTTTTGGGTTGGTTTTGGTTGGTTTTTGGTTGGTTCTGCTGGGTTTTAGGTTGGATTTGGGTTGGTTTTTGGTTGGGTTTTGGGTTGGTTTTGGTGGGTTTTGGGTTGGATTTGGTGGGTTTTTGGTTGGATTTGAGTTTGTTTTTGGTTAGATTTGGGATGGTTTTTGGTTCGGTTTTGGTGGGTTTTTGGTTGGATTTGGGTTGGTTTTTGGTTGGGGTTTGGGTTGGTTTTGGTGGGTTTTGGTTTGGATTTGGGTGGTTTTTGGTTGGATTTGGGTTGGTTTTTGGTTGGGTTTTGGGATGGTTTTGGGTTGGATTTGCTGGCTTTTTGGTTGGATTTGGGTTGGTTTTTGAGTTGGATTTGGTGGGTTTTTGGTTGGATTTAGGTTGGTTTTTGGTTGAGCTTGGGTTTGGTGGCTTTTGGGTTGGATTTGGTGGATTTTGGATTGGATTTGGGTTGGTTTTGATAGGTTTTTGGGTTGGTTTTTGGTTGGGTTTTGGGTTGGATTTGGGCTGGTTTTTGGTTGGGTTTTGGGTTGGTTTTGGTGGGTTTTGGGTTGGAATTGGTGGGTTTTTGGTTGTTTTTTTGGTTGGTTTTTGGGTTAGATTTGTGGGGTTTTTGGTTGGATTGGGTTGGTTCTGGTGGGTTTTGGGTTGGATTTGGTGGGTTTTGAACTGGATTTGGGTTGGTTTTTAGTTGTGTTTTGGGTTGGATTTGGTGGGTTTTGGATTGTTTTGGTGGGTTTTTGGTTGAATTTGGGCTGCTTTTTGATTGGGTTTTGGGTTGGTTTTGGTGAGTTTTGTGTTGGATTTGGTGGGTTTTGGATTGGATTTGGGTTGGTTTTGGTGTGTTTTGGGTTGTTTTGGTGGTTTTTGGTTGGATTTGGGTTGGTTTTTGGTTGGGTTTTGGGTTGGTTTTGGTGGGTTTTGGGTTGGATTTGGGTTGGTTTTTGGTTGGGTTTTGGGTTGGTTTTGGATTGGATTTGGTGGGTTTAGGATTGGATTTGGTGGGTTTTTTGTTGGTTTTGGGGTGGTTTTGGTGGGTTTTGGGTTGGATTTGGGTTGCACCCATATTGCGTATTTAATGCAGCCATATTGCACCCATACTGCGTCCTTAATGCACCCCTATTGCACCCATAATGCATCAATATTGCACCCATATTGTGTCATTATTGCATCCATATTGTGTACTTAATGCACCCATATTGCACCCATATTGCGTCCTTAATGCACCCCTATTGCACCCATAATGCGTCAATATTGTACCCATATTGCGTCATTATTGCACCCATATTGCAACACGTTAATGCACAACATAGTAAATGCACCATTCGGAACGACACGAAATGTAGAATCTGCATTATTTTATGACGCAAAACTTTAAATGCGACACTTCAAATGACGAGGCAAAACACGTGCGTCATTTTTTGAAGCAAAACTTTACATGCAACACTTCTATAGTAAACCATTATATATATAAGACACAAAACAATAAGTATCACCTTTCAAATCTCCTTTCATTTACATTGAGTATCAAGGCCAAACAATACTATAGGATATGATTTGTATTTTTGATTGTGGTGACTCATTTAATGGATATGTAAAAACCTGATGCATCTAAAGGTAAGAAGCATACTGTATCATGTTATGCAGAAGGAAGGATTATAGATTTGCTATTTAGCATTTGTTATTAATGAAGGCATGCAAAATAAGAGGGAGGAAGAGAAATCAACAAATGTTAACTTGAAATGGTCAAGTGTACAATGTGTAGCTTTCCTCTTGTAACACTTCGTCTGTAGTGATTAGCAAGATTACACAGTACACAGTACATGTAGTACCAAAAGAGCCAGACATTTTGAAAACTCTCGAAACTGCCCTGATATGGTTCAATTGTTCCCATTTTATAGGAAGAGGAGGTAACATGAGTAAAATTATATTCCCAAAGTTGGAAATTTTGTCCACAGTTATTTAAGAGACTTTGGATAGCAGAAGTATGATCACGCTAGGAGCTTCAGACTTCCTCCAGAAGTGGAAGATTGAGGGTGTGGCAGCTGTCAAAATAATTTAGGAGCGCACTCAGTTCTTATTTATTTAAAGAAACTCCCACCTTAAAAATAATTGCTTTTATACTGAAGGACACCTACTAAATAGCAGTCATGTAAACTCACTGCAAGGAACACATTTCTACCGCTCATAAAAGCTAGGGCTGCCAAGTCATTTTAAAAGGTACACACTTGAAAAATGCCTGCTACAGGGCTCCAGTAGTTAATAATTAGATTGCAATGGTTCCCATGTATCAAGGCAGCATGCATTTTTATGTGTCTCTTTTAAAGGATTGCTCTGTCAGCCCTACACAAATACACAATGAGCCTTATGCATCAAACTAAAGAATGGAAATTAGATCAGTGGAAATGTGTAACAGTAACATGGTTGATGAGGCTACAGAAAGATGCAAGTTCATTCACCACGCTCTGCCTGTGCCTAATCACCCTTGATGATCCAGAAAATGACAAAACAGAAAACCCTACTGAAGTCATTTCCTAATAAGCCACAAGTGGGTAAAAACAAAAAACACACACAATTTGTCTCTCTGAATCTATGAATCAGGGTACCCCATCATTTGTATATTTAGTTTGTCTTATGTGTTTTTTTCAGAATCATGCAGATTCAAATGATGATCAAGTGTAAGATGAATAGCTTGGTGTCGAATATCAGAAGCTGTCACAGTTTTCTTCCAGGCATACTGACAAGGAATACACACATTAGTTATGTGAATTAACCCACCAGCCACTGAACCTGTTTGCTACACTTTGCTCTGCAGTTCCACCCTTTCTGGCAGGAAAAATGCTAATCTATTTTTGGCATCGATTCTTAAAAAAAAAAAGAAAAAAAAATGCAAAAAAGAAGCAAACCGCAATTAGCAAGTAGGAAGGGAAAATGAGATACCAAAACAGATCTTTAATTCTTTAAGACAGGAACAAGGCCAGCATTTCCAGATGTGTTCCAAAAAAATAAAATAAGCATACTACAATACATATAATGTGTTTTGTGTATTTATGCATCCAAAATCCATTGAAGTTACCAATGCATGGACCAAAGTTGAGCAAGAAGCTGGCCTCCAGCTGTTGCTGAACTACAATTCCAATCATCATCCTCCACTGGTCACTGGATAGTGGTAGATTGTGGGATTTGTGGTATAGGCAGCAACACTATACTGGAGTTTAACAGTTTGACCACTTCTACCATATACATATGTACAACAGCAGCATCTATTTCTAATTTTTAAGATGGTTTTCTACTCATTGATTTAACAGGGAAAACTATGAGAATAATGGACGGTTGTGAGTAACTTGGTTTGCCCTTCAGAGGGTAATGTAATATATTCTATAGCCTGTGTACCCCACCTACACTCAGAGGGTTAATATTCAACAGCAGTCTCCTCTCGTAAATGCATTCTGCTATGTGAATGTGTTGGATGGCTTGTTAGGTAGGTGTGTGCGTGGGGATGGGGGACACCCACCTCTCCCTGATGAATGTGTCATATGGAAAAGCATTAAGGGTCTCTCACTGCAGGAAGGTGGCTATGAGTCAGTACTCCTTTTACGAGACAAATGCAGATGGGAGTTAGTCTGTGGCATCTCCGGAACGGTGGAATAAATCTATAAATAAAATGAGATCCAAAAGGTCAACTTGTTATAAAACACATAGGGGAAATGGCACAAAATTAAATTGATGTACATTGCTTGCACAATAAATTGCATTTAACCCAATCGCAACTGAACAGCTAGGAAGTCAACTCTTCCTAGATTAATTGCCCCATCTAATTCCATACCCAGGCTGTTAATAATGACTGCCACATCAATTAATTGTGAGTTAAAGTGAACTTGTCAAAATACAATAAGTTTAGTTCATTTAAAATAAAAATAAAAACTGCCTTTATGTTATACTATCCATTAGTCTGTAATACTGTATTTGAAACATGAACATTTATTTGTTGGTAGCACAGTGTGGCACTTTATGCTAATTAGTTTATGTGGTGCGATAATATGAATATACACTGTGCTATGAATGAATCTAGACAGAGCCCACAAACTGGCAGCATTTCTTATAGCAGTGACATATAGTCCAGGGAATATAGTGTCATCAAAAATAAAAGAGGATTTTAGTCTTACCTGTTAAATCCTTTTCTCTTAGTCCATACAGGTTACTGGTAACTTTGGGGTAGGCGATCAGCCCTTTTAAGTAGGCATGAACACGAAAGGACTCCCATGTTCTGCCACAGGAGAGCCAATCATGGTCCCTTCACAGGGTGGGAGACCAGTAACCTGTATGGACTAAGAGAAAAGGATTTATCAGGTAAGACTAAAATCCTCTCTGTTGTCCAATACAGGTTACTGGTAAATTTGTGATTTACAACCACTGAGTTTCCCAGAGGCGGGAAGTAAGGCAAGGACCAGACACAAGGCCCCCAAAGTCACCAGAGCATATATAAACAATCAGATCAGAGATAGCCCAACAAAAACAAATGAAGTGTCAGTGGACACTGAAGAGGGGTAACAACACCCCAGGAACTGTCACACAGTACACTGAACTAGAGCCAACAAGGCTCAAAAGTCAAGGAAGCACCAAAGAACCGAAGAAGATCCTAGACAGGCAAGACAGCCTCCAGGATCTTCCTCCCAAAGCAAGCATCAGCCGATGCCCACACATCAACACGGTAGTGCTTTGAAAAGGTGTGCACAGATGTCCAAGTGGCAGCCTGGCACAACTGATCAGTGGAGGCCTGATTCTTGTAAGCCCAAGAAGCCCCAATAGATCCAGTAGATTGAGCCGTGACCCGAAAGGGAACAGAGTTCTTCCTTGGCTCGTAAGCCTTACGAATAGTGGACTTGATCCAAGACGTAATAGTCACTAGGATGCAGGTCTCCCTGCCCTGGGGCCCTCAGGAATGATGAACAGCATGTCAGATTGTCTAATGGACTCAGTGCGATGTACATAAAATTTGATACAACGCACCACATCTAACAAGTGGAGATCCTTTTCCTTGTCAGAGGAAGGGTAAGGGCAGAAAGAAGGAGCCACAATCTCCTGATTAATGAGGAACTCAGAAACCACCATTGGGAGAAACTCCCTTGAAGTGCGAAGCACCGCAATGTCTTCATGAAACACCAAAAAGGGTGCTTTACAAGACAGAGCATGCAACTCCGAGACACAGCGAACAGACATGATCGCCAAGAGTAAGGCCAATGTACCACGTCAGCAGATGTAGAAGAATAGTAGTCAAAAACTCAAAAGGGAGGGAGCTGAAGGATGCCCAAAAACCAAGTTAAGATCCCATTGATGAGTTGGAGTCTGAAATACAGGACGAGTATGATCAATACCCTGGAAGAAACCCTAGACATCAGGAAGAATAGCAATGCACCTCTGAATGAAAAACAGAGAGAGCCGATGCCTGAACCATAAGGGAACTCAACTGAGGCCCTTGTCCACACCTTCCTGTAGTAAGGCCAGGACTGTAGGAAAATCAAAATCCGGAGATACGTCCTTATCAGCAGACAAACAGAGAAAGGAAGACCAGACTCGATGGTAAGCCTTAGAGGCTTGGGTGCACCAAGCATAGTCACCACCATACCAGAAGAAAACCCTTTCTCCCACAGTGGTGAGAATTCAACGTCCAAGTCGTCAAAGCTAGATGATAGACACCCTCCTTCTACAGGTAACCCTGTAGAAGAAGATCCGGATGGCAAGGGAGCTGGAAAGGCTCCGCCACCAATAGATCCAGAAGCACTGGAAACAAAGCCTGGTGAGGCCAGAACAGAGCAATCAGAAAGACTGGACAGTGCTCCAGTCTCAGTTCCCTTATCACCCTGTGCAACATGGGAATAGGAGGAAAGATGGAAACCAGAGGAAATAACCAAGGAATGGACATGGCATCCACTGCTAGAACTAGAGGATCCCTCCAGCAAGAGCAGAACTTCGGGGTTCTTATTAAACTTACCTTATCCGGTTGAGGTTGCTGTTTGTCGCTGTTTCCTGCTGCCGTTCCAGATCTGGCGGACCGTCTGGAGTGCTGGTTCCTGTCCTCCTCAGCTGTGTTCCTGATCCTGAATCCCCTGCAGTTTGCTAGTCCTTCATAGTTGCTCTGGCGACATTTCTATTCCTCTGTTGTGTCACCAGTACGCGGGTACTGGTTCGCTCCACTAACACCTGCTGCTGTTGCACCGGATGAGAGATTGGTTTCCCCAGTACGCAGATACTGGTTCGCTCCACTAACACCTGCTGCTGTTGCACCGGATGAGAGATTGGTTTCCCCAGTACGCAGATACTGGTTCGCTCCACTAACACCGGCTGCTGTTGCGCCGGATGAGAGATTAGTTTCTCCAGTACGCGGGTACTGGTTCGCTCCACTAACGACCGGCTGCTGTTGCACCGGTAAGATATTGTTCACCCATCACGCGGGTACTGGTTTGCTCCACTAACACCGGCTGCTGTTGCACCGGATGAGAGATTGGTTTCTCCAGTACGCGGGTACTGGTTCGCTCCACAAACGACCGGCTGCTGTTGCTCCGGATAAGAGATTGGTTTCTCCAGTACGCGGGTACTGGTTCGCTCCACTAACGACCGGCTGCTGTTGCACCAGATGAGAGATTGGTTTCTCCAGTACGCGGGTACTGGTTCGCTACACTAACGACCGGCTGCTGTTGCACCGGTAAGATATTGATCACCCAGTACGTGGGTACTGGTTCGCTCCATTTACAACTGGCTGCTGTTGCACCGGTAGAGAGAGATTGGTCACCCAGTACATGGGTACTGGTTTGCTCCACTACTACCAGCTACTGTTGCACTGATGTGATATTATTTCTCCAGTACGCGGGTACTGGTTCGCTCCATCTTTTACTATTGCTGTTATGTCCTAGGCAGCTCTGGTGTTCCGTTGGTTCCTCAGTATGCGGGTACTGGTTGGCTTCTATATTTCCCGTTGGCTTGCCACATTAATTCCATCTGCCTCTGCATGCCATCCATGTGACTGGTTTTTCCACCTAGCCAGTCACCGAGGCTTTAGTGGTTGCCACCTACTCCGTGCCAGGCTGCCTTGCCCGGTATATTGGCAGGGCCGGTAGATCCTTCATCATTTCCTTGTACCAGTCTCCAGGTTGCCTTGCCCGGTATATTGGCAGGGCCGGTAGAGCCTATCACATTCCTTGTACCAGTCTCCAGGCTGCCTTGCCTGGTATATTGGCAGGGCCGGTAGAGCCAATCACATTCCTTGTACCAGTCTCCTGGCTGCCTTGCCCGGTATATTGGCAAGGCCGGTAGAGCCTATCTATTCCTTGTACCTACCTCCTGGCTGCCTTGCCCGGTATATTGGCAGGGCCGGTAGAGCCTGTATCATTATTATCACTGTTTATGTTCTATGTCATTACAATATATATATGAACATGTATGTTACCCTATGGGGTTGTCTTAAACTTTCAATAAAGTTGTGTTTTTACCTAACTTCGTGTCTGAGAGTCTTAACAAACCGTGACACTAGGCCACTAAGGTAGACTGTGATAGTACCCTCCCAATGACCTCTCCCCCGTGGAAGAGGACTAGCACTACAGGCGGTATGGGAGTGGAACTCATGGAGAAGGGCTGGAGCATGTAGATCTTTTTTAGCGACCCAGGATCGCTCCTCAGGTCCATACCCTTTCCAATGAACTAGATATTGTAGCTGGCCTCTGACGCTACGAGAGTCCAGGATACTCTGTATCTCGTATTCCTCATGGTCCCCTACTTCAACGGGTCTGCGACGGACTGGAGTCGTAGTATAAAGGTTACAAACCAGTGGCTTGAAGAGAGACACATGAAGCACATTGGAAATGCGGGAAGCTCGAGGGCATATATCACAGGATTAATCTTGAGAAGAACCCGAAAGGGACCCACAAATCTGAGAGCCAGCATTTTAGAAGGCACCTGGCGATGGATATTGCGAGAGGACAGCCAAACCCTCGCCCCCACCTGGAACACTGGAGCTGTTAATTGCCTACGGTCTGCATGTCTCTTATAGCGCATAGTGGAACTCTGCAGGGATCTCTGAACCCGTACCCATTTGGAGCGGAGCAGCCTCAAGTGCTCCTCCAGAGCAGGAATGTTCTGTGCCTAGAAGGTCTCAGGCAGGAGAGAAGGTTGGAACCCATAATTAATCAGAAAGGGAGAGTTCCGAGATGAGAAATTAACTGCACTGTTTCTGGTCAGCTCTGCCCATGGTAACAAGCTCGCCCAGTTGTCATGATGGTCAGAAATGAAACAACGGAGAAACTGTTCCAGCACCTGATTAGACCTTTCAGTAGCACCATTAGACTGTGGGTGGTAAGCTGAGGAGAACGAGAGCTGGATCCCCATCTGACCACAAAAAGCTCTCCAGAAACGTGACACGAACTGGCTCCAGCGATCCAAGACCGCCACCTTGGGTATATCATGGAGACGAACTACCTCCTTCGCAAAGATCTCTGCCAACTCCTTGTAGGAGGGGAGTCCCTTAAAGGGATAGTAATACTTAAAATGTAAAAAAAAAAATATGTTGTAGGGTTTATCCCCCTGAGTAAAACAAGGTTACTCCCACTGCTGAAAGGTGTTTCATTCAAAAGTTATTAATTTTCAAAGTTGAATTTTTTAGGTGCAATATCACAGTGGCCTGAAATTGTACAGTGGCGCTGTTGCTACACCATCCTATGGAGATTTATGGTCAACTGACCAGAGCTGTCCATAGGATGGTGTAGTAACAGCGCCACTGTACAATTTCAGGCCACTGTGATATTACACCTAAAAAATTCAACTTTGAAAATTAATAACTTTTGAATGAAACACCTTTCAGCAGTGGGAGTTCCCTTGTTTTACTCAGGGGGATAAACCCTACAACATATTTTTTTAACATTTTAAGTATTACTATCCCTTTAAGCGGCACAAAATGGGCCAACTTCGAAAATCTATCCACGATCATTAGAATGACCATGTAACCCTCAGAGATCGGCAACTCAACCATAATGTCAATTGACAAGTGAGACCATGTACACTGCCCGTTCGGGATGGGCTGCAGGAGGCCAACCGGCAGGTGACAAGGAGCCTTAGTCCGCTCACAAGTGGAACATGCTTAAACAAATGCGGAAAAGTCTGCCCTCATGCTGGGCCACCAAAAGAATCTGGACATTGACCATTTCAGTTGGTCTCTACCAACATGTCCTGCAGCGTTTGAGGAATGGTATGCCTCCAAAAGTCTGGTACGGAGGGATTCGGGCACAAAACATCTCCCATTAGGTCTCTTCACCGGGGCGGAAGCTTGGGCAGCCAAAATCTCCTTGCCCAGCGGAGATGTAATACTGGTGCGTATCGTAGCCAAGATGTGGTCAGGAGGAATAACAGGCACCAGAGGAGACTCCTCCTGAGACTCGGACCCAAATTGTCGAGAGAGAGCATCTGCTCTAATATTTTTGGTACCAGGAAGGTAGGAAACCACAAAATTAAAACTCAAAAGGAAGAGATCCCATCTGGCCTGATGTGAAGACAACCTCTTAGCCTCTGATAAATATGTGAGATTTTTGTGATCCGTCAGTATCAGGATCAGAACCGCTGTGCCCTCCACCAGATAACGCCATTCTTTCAAGGACAGGATGATGGCGAGTAATTCCTGATCGCCCACATCATATAAACTCTCAGCCTTCAACAGACTCCGAGGCATCCACCTCCAGTGTAAATGGCAGGGGGGGGTTCGGGTGGGTCAATATCGGGGGCCTTCACAAAGGGGGACTTCAAGTATTCAAAAGCCTGAAGTGCTTCAGGTGCCCAGTATAAAAGATTAGCGCCCTTCTGGGTCATGTCAGTGAGTGGTTTCACCACTGAGGAAAAGTTTGGTAAAAACTTTCTGTAATAATTAGCGAATCCTAGGAACCTCTGTATGAATCTTAGCCCCACATGAAGAGGCCACTGTAAGATAGCAGACAATTTTTGTGGATCCATGGCTAGGCCAATGGATGAAATCACGTATCCCAAGAAGGTCACCTGGGATTTGTGGAATTCACACTTCTCACACTTCTCTAATTTGCAGAACAACTTGTTCTCTCTTAGCAGTTATAGAACCTGGGGTACATCTGCTCTATGTGTCTCCAAGTCAGGAGAATGGATGAGTATATCGTCCAAATATCCTACAATACAGCTCTGGAGTAGGCCTCTTAAAACATCATTAATGAATTTGTGGAATACAGCGGGAGCGTTGCACAATCCGAAAGGCATAATCAAATACTCATTGTGCCCGCTCCAAGTGTTAAACACTGTCGTCTATTCATCGCCCCCTCTCTTATTTGTACCAAGTTGTATGTGGCCCTTAAGTCAAGTTTCGTGAAAATTGTCGAACCTTTGATATGATCAAATAGCTCTGTGATCAATGGTACAGGATAAGCGTTCTTTACAATTACCTTATTTAGGCCCCTAAAATCAATACATGGTCTGAGCGCCCCATCTTTTTTCTTAACGAAAAAGAAGCCTGCACTCACAGGGGAGAAAGACTTCCGAATAATGCCCCTAGCTAGGGAGTCCTCAACATAGTCCTCCATGGCCTTGTTCTCCTCCAACAACAAGGGATAAACTCTGCACCTAGGAGGCCAGGCCCCTGGTACCATATCAACAGTACAATCGTAGGGCCTGTGTGGCAGCAATGTACCGGCCTCTACCTTATTAAATACCTCTTTGTAGGCCTGATACTCAGCAGGTAACAAGGTAGAGGTACACAATATTCTCATAGGCTGCTGGAGGCAAGAACTTGCAAATAGAGATGACCATGACAGGATGTCACAGGTTTGCCAATCGGTTCTAGGGTTGTGAGTCTGCAGCCATGGAAACCCCAGAATGATGGCATAATGGGGGAATGTATCACCTGGAACTGTTGTGTCTCCACATGGAGTGCCCCTATCCTTAGAGACACGGGATGAGTCTCATGAGTAACTTGTGTCGGCTGTAGAGGTCTGCCGTCAATAGCCTCAATGGCCAACAGACTGGAGTGAGGCAACAACGGAATAGCGTGTTAGGCCGACAAGTGTGTATCAATGAAAACCCCCGTGGCCCCTGAGTCCAGTAGTGCCAGAGCCACCACAGAAGACTTGGCCCACGATAGTACAACTTCAAAAATAGGCTTGTCCATTACTCTCTCTGGGGACTGTGAAATTCCACCAAGGGTCTGTCCCCTACTTGACCCTAGGTGCGGGCGTTTTCCCGCTGAATAGGGCAAGCACGCAACAAATAGCCAGGTTCCCCACAGTATAAGCAAAGGCCCCTCCTCTTGCGCTAAGGACTCTCCTCCTCAGAAAAGC
Organism: Rhinophrynus dorsalis; assembly: GCA_037306005.1. Lineage (NCBI taxonomy): Eukaryota > Metazoa > Chordata > Amphibia > Anura > Rhinophrynidae > Rhinophrynus > Rhinophrynus dorsalis. The sequence goes on along the minus strand of CM074721.1, from coordinate 170,898,464 downwards.
ATGTGAAGCCTAGCTGCATAGGTTCCCCCCTGGCGAGGTCAGAATTAGGAGGTGTGGGAGGTGAGTGAGGGAGGACAGGGTGGGAGTGAAAATCTAGGTGCCAACCGGGGTAAAGTTTTACGCCCATGATCTCTGAATGAAGGCCTCTCATGGATTCTCATGTCGAACAGGATGGTGACTGAGATCAACTCCTCCAGATCACCAGGCAGTTCCCGGGCTGCCATCTCATCCTTAATTGTGTCACACAAGCCCTGGGAGAAAGCGGCAAGTCAGTAGCGTAGTCCACTACAGTAAGTGCTCCCTGCCGTATTGTCATCAGTTGTTTGGCAGCAGAGGTAGCACGCCCAGGAATGTCAAAGACTCTCCAAAACGAGGCTACAAATTCCGAGAAATTGTGGATTATGGGCTTCTCTGTCTCCCATAGTGGATTGGCCCAGGTCAATGCTTTACCTGATAGAAGGGAGATCAGGAGTCCCACCTTACTTCGCTCAGTAGGGAATGCGTGGGGTACCATCTTTAAAAACAAAATTCCCAGCTGATTAAGGAACCCCTGACACATAGCAGGTTCCCCATCATATCTTTGGGGTAGAGGAGCGGAGCCAAAGAATCCTCTACTTATGGCCGCCTCAGTGGCCACAACCAGTGCAGGTGCTGGGGAAGCCACCAGTTGCGAAGTAAAGTGGTTTATGTGAGCCGTGCGATTTAACAGTGTCTGCATAGCAAATGACAATTGGTCAATTCTCTGATCCTGAAAATCCATCCTGGACAGCATGCTCTGATTAGGTGGACTGCCTGTACCTTGAGTAGACATGGCCCTTACGTACTGTCACGGTAAAGAGGCAAATAAAGACAGACATGAATATAAAATATAAATAGGCAGCAAGAGCCACAGATCAGACAAACTGGGGACAACACAGAGCGAGTAATTCAGCCAGAGCCACAGGTCAGAACCGATGTGGGTAGTCAGACAAGCCGGGGTCATACACGGAGCTAGTCAGCCAGAGCCACAGGTCAGAACCGATGTGGGTAGTCAGACAAGCCGGGGTCATACACAGAGCGAATACTCAGACAGGCATAGATCACAACGGAGCAAGCAGAAACTATCAGAAACACTACGTAAGGGCAATGACGCCCAGGCCCAGGAAGGTTTATAAAGGAGAAGGCGGGGCCAAATTTGGCCACACAGAATAGGCCCATAAACAGGCGTCCTAACCAGTGCCTGATTGATGTTAGCAATGCGGAGGTGGCCGCAACAATGCCTTCCACCACAGAGGAAGGAAGCTCCGGATAATTAGGCCTCTTCAAGGTAGACTGTGATACTGGATTGGCGTGGTGATTGTATGTAAGTCTTGATGTACTTAAAGGGATAGTAATACTTCATTTTAACTTTATTTTATTTTGTAGGCATTAAAAAAACATGAAGAATGATATACGTCTTATCTCTCAATCCTTTATGGTTTATGAGATATTCACAAGCAAAGTTCCCCTCCCCGCCCCTTTTACCTAGTGTAAGCCATCTCTTCTCAGATGTGGATCAGGTTGTATGACCAGACAGATAACAGAAGGGGACAATTTTCTTTGTATGAAAACAATGAAAGCCCTTCCCCCCTTGACAAGTTTTTCAGCTTTTTCCCTTATCTTAATTGAAGATTGTCCCTCTCTGCAGTCTACCTGGGCATCTCCCTTCTGATCTGGTTGAACAGGGGGGGGATACTTTGTTTGTGAATATCTCTTAAACCATAAAGGTTTGAGAGATAAGACTTATATCATTCTTCATGTTTTTTAATGCCTACAAAATAAAATAAAGTTAAAACGAAGTATTAATATCCCTTTAATTTTATCTGCTATGTCTAGAACAAAAAGTATATTTTTTAATTATCCTCAAGAGATACACAGTTCATTATTTGAAGATTTTGGGGGCATGATAGGCGGGATGTTGCAATATGTTTTGATGTATTTTTAGTCACGTCCCCTGCACTCCTGCTGAAGGATACTTTAAACCAAGGATCCTGTGTTCCAGATAGGATAAAAGAGAAAACAGTTTTACAGTGTGTGTGTGTTCCGAATCTCCAAGTATCTCACCAGATCGATTTAACATTTGTAGAGCAGTTTTCAGGTTACACAGTGTCTCTCACCTACTTAGTACCTGACCTGCACTCCATTCTTTGGCTCAAGGCATTAACAGCTTTATAAACAAAGACCCTGTATTTCCATACATTGGGGGAGATTAAGAGGTTATAACTTCTTCAGTGACATAACTTATCCAATTCCTATATAGCCTATTCACTAAAATTCCTTTAGTTGGCATAGGCTCCATAGAATAACATAGGAACTGGAGAAGTGAAATCACTGGAGAAGTCATCTCCACTCTATCACATCTCCCCCCATGGTGTCTGTCTTGGTGATCTATAGCAGCCCCATTCACCATTCAACCACTGACCGCCAGTCAGGTTGTGCTAGCAGGTATTTTAAATCAAGTGGTTGTTACTTCATCTCAGGTTCTTGATTGATGTTTTGACCCATGATAATTTCCTTAATGCAAGTTAGAGTTTACTTGGAGAAGCATATCGTCTGTTATGATATGACTATTATCATCTTCTGCAAGGTAAAAAAAATAGCAGTTTGGTGATGTTTCAACACACAGCTTTTCCTTATAAAATGCCATTGTTCTTCATTGACAATGACTATTTAATGGGTAGTTGCTCTTCAATCCTGCCTAAGGTCTTGTTCACACTGTGATGTTGATGAGATGTTTCAAACTCTATGCTAATGGCAAGTAAATAGGAACACTGCTGTCTATGAGGTTGTTAACACTGACAATTTTGCAGTGTGAGAAAGCAGCCAAAGAGGGCTTGCTGCAACTTCACTGTATTAATGTACAGAGCACAGTGACATTGTACTGAACTGATATGCTTAGTGGCCTCTGGCTTGTGGTGCAGATCATTCACACTAGTGAGCTGGATGTTGTAATATACATCTCAACATCGAATAAACAAGGACATCAGCCAATAATATATCAGTTATTCCTTCAGGTGGAAGAAAAGCATATCAAAGGGACAAAACAAGTGGCTTGAACAGACCTATTTCATTGCTAGGTCGCAGCTCCTTTCAAGTTGCAATTGTGAACATTCTGTTTTTACCAGAATGAACATACAGGGAGGCAATTTATTCCAAGTGTTAGCTTCTTCATATTTTTAAGCTGAACTTGAGTATTTTAAATGAGACAAATAGTATAAATATATAACTTTTTTTGCACCTGAAAACATTTTGGATAAAATTCCCTCCATACATGACTTAATTAATGAGATAATGGTCAAGTGAAGCAAATTAAGTAAAATGCAGCAGCCAAAAGATTATTTTATGCAAACTGGCACCATATTAAACCCAAAACTACAGCAGACACTTAACAGGCAGTGGTGATAGAGAAATAAAATTATAAAAAACTGTAATGATGGTTTCTTTTTAATGCTTTGTGCACCAGCGTGCACTCAGAGAGTTAATACACAATATGTGTTAGAAAACAAACCATAAGCTATAAACCACACTCCTAAAAATATGTTAAAATCTAAACTTCTTAATAAACAGGTCTATACAAATGCCAGATGTTAATTTAATTTGAGAGCCATGATAATCGATTTAATTAGAGCAATATATGCAGATCTCTGCGGCTGAGCTACTTCAGCGTAATGAACTCTGGCTGGCAAGCCCTGCATTTAATTGAGCGATATAGGTCAGATGATATTGGATAGCGTTGTCATTGTGTCTGCTGCTGACAATCTGTGGTTCCAATCAGAGCAGATCCAGCATGCATTGTGCATGATAATCCGCACGGCTGTAGCTTGCAGATGTCTTCTAAGTACATGATGGCAATAGGCTTAGATCTTGATTATCGCACAGTGGCACCAGGGAAAGGAAATACATATTATCCACACTGGGAAAACATAAACATGACCACAACTTCACAGTTTATCTCATTTAGAGTGAGACTGATTTATGATAATACAATTGATTTTTCACACACACACATTCAAGATAATTAAATCTGCAAAACAACTGAAAAACCCTGCTGCTCAAGTGCTCTCACAGCTATTTACTGGTAAGTGCTTTGGATCTGAACCCCCAGAGAGATGCTTGCTTGGATATATTCAGTAATAAACAATTATGATTCTCAGACTGGGGAGAACTAACAGGCAGTGCTGGATTTACATCCCAGGAAGCCATAGGGAAGGCACTCTAGGTACCTTTAGCTCCGCCCATGGCCACAACCCTTTTCTTTACATGACCCCTCCCACAAATCCCATCCATTGTTTCCATGAGAAGAAAACTGAATACATTGCTCTTTTCAGGGACTGAAACAGTAAACTGCAGAGATGCCATTCGGGAGAATAACACCTTAAGAGGGAACTAAAAATTTTCATGGATTTAACTCTTTCAGTGCAATCCTTGTAAAATTCAAGTTCTCAAAGTGGGCTTGAAAGGCTAACCTCAGGAATTTTATGAGATTGTATTTAGAAGTATACCTTCCTGTGAAGGGATAAGCTTCAAACTGGCACTGTCTGTAGGGAAAGTCTCTCCCCACACCGCAGGACCTAGTGTTAAAGTATACATGATTGGCCATGTTTGTGTAAATGAAAGGTAGTGGGGATCTATATATATATATATATATATATATATATATATATATATATATATATACAGTTTAGAAGTTTGTAGAAACGGCACACACAGGATCCTTTTGCAATGTGAAAGATGGTTACATTTATTCAAATAAATGTAACCATCTTTCACATTGCAAAAGGATCCTGTGTGTGCCGTTTCTATAAATTTCTAAACTGTATGTACTTTTTCTAATTGATACGAGCACCCAGGTCAAACATTATAACCAGCGCGTGCAACCCAACCTCTATGACTATATTGTATATATATATATATATATATATATATATATCATACTATAAATTCCATTCAACACAAAACATTTAATACAGGTTCTTCTTCCAGATTCCTCTTTTGCTATGTATATATGATGCACTGGTTATTCATTTACTTCAAATTCCACTCTTTAGTTAACCCTTTGAATGCCAGAGATGTGTCCAACACATCGCAAACATCCATTCTTCAGGTGTTTCGATGAGCATCAAAAACTCCCAATGTGTAAGTAAGGGCTGACAGTAGCCCCACAGTCTGCCATACACACCTTCCTCACTGTAACTTTACGGAGGAATGCAGTGAAGCTTTAGCATGTTGGACTTTGGTACTTGGACACAAGGTGATAGTTGCCTCTGTGAAAGGTACCACATTCCAACATGTTACCCTTCACCACAGAAGACACAACCAACGTATTGCATTGACATTGTCTGTGTGGAAAGGGCCTTTGAATGCCCCCTGGCTCCCCTTACATATTAAGGTCAGTCCATCTTATATATCAGAAACAGCAAGACCTGGACTATTTTGAAATCCTGCCCAGAAACACAATAGTATTGTACCAAAGTTGGGAGGAAAGTTCACGGATCCAGAGGGGAAGAGGTAAGAACCACCGGGAGGTGGAAAGAGAAGGAGATGGGAGTTCAGTCAACCAGGATTGGGGGTCTCACCCGTCAAGGACTAAACATTGAATCAATAACAGCCTCTGTGTCTGTGAGTATTCATTTTGGAGAAATATGGGTGAATGTCTTGTCCTTGTTTTCAATAATATGGACTGCACTTAGAGGAGAATTGTGTTGTCCCTTTTCACTTTTTGTGGTAAAGAGATGATGATGTCTCCAGTGATATAATTTCTCCAGTTCCTATGTTATACTATAGAGTCAATTAATTAAGGTTTCTCAAATGGGAGAGATCTTAGTGCATTGGCTCCATAGAATAGCATATAAACTGGAGGTGGTATCACTGGAGAAGATATCTTTATCACCTCTTTATTAACCCTCTGTGCATCTTCCTCAAAGTGTTTAAAAGGTGCTTGGTCTCCCAAAGGGAAAAAAAATTCCCCAATCCCATGGCAATACGAAGGTTAAATGAGGCTTTAAACTCCAGGGGGTAATGCACTAAGGGGTGATAAAAAGGTGATTATGCAGAGATAATTCTCCAGTGATATCACTTCTCTAGTTCCTATGTTATTCTATAGAGCCTATGCACTAAGATCTCCAAAGCTGGAGAAATCTTAGTGTATTGGCTCCATAGAATAACATAGGAAATGGAGATGTGATATCACTGGAAACGTTATCTCCACTTTATCACACTTTAGTGCATCTCCCCATTGGAATGCTAGAGGAGTCTCCAATAATTTCTTAACAAGGTTTTGGAGACAGCTCTAGCAGTCAAGAACTTAAAAGTCCCATTAAAATCAACTGGAAATTTGGGAATTTTTGTCCCCTATGGTTCAGCTGGGGTGCTGCAGGATTATACCTCTTTAGCTTGCTATGTAAGGCCCACATTTGGCTACTATTAAACCACCATGCTAAAAGAATCAAGCTGCGGGGGGGGTGCGGGGGCAGCATACCTCCCAACATTTCAAATTGCCAATGAGGGACACTTGTGTTTTAAGGGGTGTTGTTGTGGGTGTGGCTGGTTGGTGTGGCATTACCAATAATGTTTAGGCTATTTCATGACCTGTTGATACCTCCTTGTGTAACCTAATAGATGACTTCTACCAAGACCAAAGGTTTTCTATTTACACAGACTAATTTATAAACCCATGTAATGATGATTAATATGAGTTTTATTGCTGGGGAGCAATGTGATACACTTATATACACACCACACAATCTGATCTCCTATAAAGAGGGACATCAAGGTGGGAAAGAGGGACAGAGGGATTTGGGTCTAAAAGAGGGACACTTGGGAGGTATGGGGCAGCCTTAGATTTCACCCCTGGGTCCTGTTGGTTCTAGCTACGCCCCTGCACAACACAAACATTGCAAAAGTAGCTCTGTATTTTACGAAGGATAAATCAATTTGCCTCATTCTTCAGCTGTCTAAAACCCCTATACTAATTGACCGTACCAAGGAAAAAAAATCCACCAGAAATGCAAGAGAGCTTGGTACACATGCATTAAGGCAGGTTTGTCTTTTTATATCATGTTCCCAGGGAATGGCATACATCTTCTTAATGGAAGATAAATAGAAGCAAAGAGAGGAAAGCATATTTTACAAGAGTGCGCTTCTGTCAGGGGATTCTGGGAAAGCAGGAGGACTATAAATCAAAGACTTTGACATGTAATATTCTGAAGAGATAGTGAGTTTTAGCAACTGCAATACCCACAGAGATCAGTTACATCAATAAAGATAACCTTGTGCAGTGACCTTCAAGAGAAGCCCTAACTCATCTGGAAGAGTCACCTTGTCATTTTAATAGTTTAACACAATACTGAATAAGAAATTTGGCTTAAAAATGTGTCCATAGTACATATTTTAAGATTGTCTTTTGTTAATAAATTATTCTCCCCATGCATGTCCCCATAACCCATCCATTATTTTGTATTTCTCATGTCCCTCTCCAATAAATACAAACATGGTCAATATTTGTGTGGGGCATCTCATGTTCCCCTCCAATAAATACAACGCGGTCAATATTTGTGTGGGGTACTACAATCTTATGAAGATTAATGTAAAGTACAAAAGAAAAGTGGAGGATTTCTGGGTCAAACCATTTGCACTGTAGTGGATAACTACAAATTCCCATTGAATTAAACAGGGATTTTATCCACTTAAATGCTAGAAGAGTCTCCAAAGCATTGTGAAGTAATGTGTAGGAAACTTAACTAGCATTCAAGGGGTTAAAACCTCCATTTAAAATCAATGGGAATTTGTGGATTTTTTTTAATTTTCCTCTACTTTTCTTTTGAACATATGGTCTTAAGGTATGATAAATGTGAGACAGCTTCTCCAGAGTGATAAGCTCTCCAATTCCAGTGTTATACAATGCAGCCTATGCACTAACATCTCTCATTCTGTAAATATCTTTGTGCACAGGCACCACAGCATTGAGGAGTTTACCTCAACAGAGACATGATATCCTCTTTAACACACCTCATTGCAGGGGTTCTCAAATACGATGGTGTTGTGGAACCTTTACTTTTTATGCAAAATCTTATTCTAACCCAGTCAACCCTTTTAACCCCATGGACACTAGAAAGGCCCCCAGTGAATTGCTTCAATGTGCTGAAGCTCTATAGCATCCAAAGAGTTAAGATAGTATCAATATGATTGCTAGTTGGTATCGGAAGCTTAAAGGGACAGTAATGTTTCAAAATAAAAGCAGCTCCAATTAATCGTCATAGTATTTGGGCCATGGAGAGTGTTATTTCAGTCAGAGTTGTAGTTCAAGAGTAATTGAATGATAAATTATCCCCCTCCTGCCCCTTTTACCTAGTGTAAGCCACCTCCCCTCAGATGTGGAAACTGGTCTTAAGACCAGACAGCTCACAGCAAGGGACACTCTTCTTACTGTGAGAACAATGAAAATCCTGCCCCCCTTGACAGGTTTTTCAGGTTTTTCCCTTATGCTAATTGAAGATTGTTCTTCTCTGCAAGCCATCCGGACATCACCTTTCTGTTCTGATGTGAGCAGTGTTACATCAGTAAAGGGGGGAGAGGGGGATACTTTATCATTCAATTACTCTTGAACTACAACTCTGACAGTATTGAAATAACACTCTTCATGGTCCAAATGCTATGAAGATTAATTTGAGCTGTTTTATTTTTAAACATTACTATCCCTTTAAGACTACAAGTTTTAGGCAAAAATTAATCAGGTATCAATCTTAGGAGACTAGTACATTATATATTAGAAATATCCCAAAAAGCAAAAGAACCTTATTCATCAAACAAAACAGGAGCATACTTCTGGTGCATTTCAACGTCATCTAGGGGAAGGGAATGTGTCTTCAACACATTGCAAAGGGAATCTGATTTTTCATTTCAATCCTCTAGTGCAGATGGGTTTCTCCAGGGGCATCTAATGCAGAGTGGAGAGATGCACCGCTGTGGCCTCCCTGGTGACAATCAGCTCATCAGTTGTGATCATCCACAAACGTTCATGAGAGCATGGCGGCTCTTGCTTTCCACTCTCAGAACAACTGTAACATTGGTGGGTCTGCCATTCAAGAACTTCTGTGCAATGCATTCTAAGCTATAGGGACAGAAGTCAGATACAATTTTTTATAAGTGTTAATTTTCATGTAAATGTCCAAGCCCATTGAGAGGTAGGATGTATTGTGTTGTCTGTTGTGTAAGTCCCAACTAGAAGAGGGATATGCAAAAACCCTATGGTGACTTCATTAAAGGGATAGTAATGTGTATTTGGGCCATGGAGCGTGTTATTTCAATACTGCATACCAGCCAACTGTCCCGACTTACACAGGACAGCCCCAAATTTATGAATGAATATGAATGAATGAATATGTTTAGTTATATAGCGACACAAGTGTACGCAGCACTTTTCAATTTAAGGGTTTAAACAATACAGGGTTACCGGTGCTTTGTAGAGTGAAACATTGTATGGGAGGTCCCTGCCAGAAAGCTTACAATCTAAAGTGGTAATGAGAGACATACAGAGTACATAAGGGTCAAGTGCTGAGTACAGTGCTAGTTCTGATTATGATAGAGGACATCAGTAAAGTAAATAATTTATAGGAGCATCCATTGTACAACATTCGTGCCTTCTAGCATGTTGAGATTTTATCCATGAGGTGCATTTTTAAGTGAGATTTGAAGGTTATCAGCGAGGTGCAGTGGCGCAGGTTGGATGGTAGAGCATTCCATAGATATGGAGCAATGAGAGAAAAGGGTTTGATACATGACAGGGCTGTAGTGTTACGGTTTTATGTACACTCAGAAGCGGAAGGTTTTGGTAAAACACAGTTTTATTAGCACACACAGAATAACAGTAACCCTCGTGGGTCCAGCATACAGATAAATATAAAACCGACACAGGACAGGTTACAAAGATATGATTAACCCACACAGGTCCAGCATATAAGAACAATATACAATACTGACACAGGTCAGGTACAGTTCGTATGATACAGTGTGAATATGGCAGAATGATACTATTAGGCCTGAACAGCGGATAGGGCCTAACAGTGGAAGGCCCATAGTATACTCTCTACGCAGAGAGTGACAATAGCGACTGTAGTCACAGAGGAGCAAGTGAAGCCAGGATATGCGACTGGCTACTGGGCACCAAAGGAAGGCGGCAACCAACGGTATCGTGAAAGCCAAACTGGGACTGCAATGTTTCGTGACCCAAGTGCGCAGTACCGGATGGTACAGCATAACGTCAAACTGAGACAGCAATGGATAATGACCCAAGTGCACTGCACTGTAAGGAGCAACATAACGCCAAGCTGAGACTACCATGGATATTGACCCAAGTGAACTGAACCGCCCGACAAGGAGTTAATGAACACTCCGGTCTGAGGCAACTGCTAGTTGTAAAGACAGCCTGAGGAGCCCAATAGTAACCCAACCTCAGGGGAAGCAGTAAACTACTAGAGTGAGAGCGAATAGGCACTATGGAGAGAATGGGTCACAGATAGGACTATCTGCACAGTAACCGAGGCAACCGGAGGTCTAGTACAGACCAAGAGAGAGCATGTGTGTAACTCGGGCCGCACAGCAGAAGCAGGACGTCCTCCAAACCGGAACAATACACAGAGCAGGAACTTCAGCCAAGCCGGGTCGGTACACGGAACAGAAACGTCAGCCAATGCGGGTCGGTACACAGAGCAGGAACGTCAGTCAAGCCGGGTCGGTACACAGAGCAGGAACATCAGCCAAGCCGGGTCGATACACAGAGCAGGAACGTCAGCCAATCTGGGTCGGTACACAGAGCAGGAACGTAAACAGGGAGAATAGTCAGGCAGTCCGGGTCATACACTGATATCATACGAAAATAACGGAACAAGCACTAGGCAACTGAAACATCACGAAAGGGCAGCGCAGAAGTGACAGCACTGAATATTTAAAGGCTGTCACTGGGAGGAGCAAAACATCGTAGAAAATAAAAGGTATCAGGAAGTAACATGTGTCAAAATGTCGCCCGTATAGCACATGCACCGTGATATGTAGACACAAAAGGAGTTGAGAGAAGACAATCATTGGCCGAACTTAAGTGGCGGGATGGGGTATAACGGGAGATCAGAGTGGAAATGTAAGAAGGAGTAGAGGAGAGAAGTGTCTTGAAAGAGAGAAGTAAGATTTTGTAAGATATCCGGAGTTTGATAGGCAGCCAATGGAGAGTTTGAGAAGGAGTGGGGCAGGTACAAACCTAGGTGACAGAAGAGTAATTCGTGCTGCAGCATTCTGTATAGATTTAAGTGGATGGAGATGGGAGGCAAGAATGCCAGACAGAAGAATGTTGCAATAGTCCATGCGGGAGAGGATGACTGCATGTATAAGAATTTTAGCTCTGGAGGAGCAGAGGAAGAGAAGGATTTTAGCAATGTTACGCAAAAGAAAGCAACAGGATTTAGCAATGGCATTAATATGAGGGGAGAATGAGAGAGACTTGTCAATTATCACCCCTAGACACCGCACTTCTGATACTGGATTTATGGTAGTGCCATTTACAGTCACCTGGAAGGGCGCTACAGGGCCAGGCCTAGGTGAGATGAGGAGTAGCTCAGTTTTAGACATATTGAGTTTGAGATGCCTATGAGCCATCCAGTCTGAGATAGCCGAGAGGCAATCTGTGACTTTAGCCTGCATATCAGAAATCAGTCAAGGTGCAGATAAGTAAATCTGGGTGTCATATGCATAGAGGTGATACTTGAGACCAAATGAGTTAATAAGATCACCAAGTGTTATTGTGTAAAGAGAAAACAGAAGCGGTCCTAGAAGAGAACCTTGAGGAACCCCAACAGAGAGGTGGACAGGAGAGGATGAAGAAGTGGCAGAGGAGACACTGAAGGATCTGTTAGGTAGATAAGAGGATAGCCAGTCCAGTGCTGTGTTACAGATTCCTAAGGAGTGAAGAATGCGGAGGAAGAAAGCATGACCAACAGTGTCAAAAGCTGCTGAGATATCAAGGAGGATAAGTATTGAATAGTGACCTTGAGATTTGGCAATGTGAAGATCATTGACCACTCTTGTAAGAGCAGTTTCAGTGGAGTGAGCAGTGCGAAATCCAGATTGTAAAGGGTCCAGCAGGTCGTATGTGTTAAGGAAGTCAAGCAGGTATGAGTAGGCTAGGCGTTCCAAGAGATTAGAGGCAAAAGGCAGAAGAGAAACGGGTCGATAGCTAAAGGGTGTGTTACTGTCAGAAGAGTTGTTCTTGAGGATGGGTGTTACTAAGGCATGTTTGAAGTAGTCAGGAAAGGTAGCAGTGGCAAAGGAAGAGTTAAAGATTTGTAATAGGATAGGGATTAGTGTGGGGGAGAGGGACTGTATGAGGTGAGAGGGGAGCGGATCAAGAGAGCATGTAGTAGACGGAGTGGAGAATAGCAGGTTAGTCAGTTCCTCCTCCGTGACTAGTGAAAGAGAGTCCCGAGTGCCAGGAGGGGAACGAGGGAGGCTAGGAAGAGATGTACAAGGTGGTATATTATCCCGGATGGAGTCCACCTTGGCTTTGAAATAGTCAGCAAAGTCTTGTGGCTGAATGGAGTTTGTGGGGGAAGCAGATGGCGGGTGGAGGAGGGAGTCAAAGGAAGAGAAAAGGAGTCAGGGGTTGGATTTATGAGTGTTGATAAGTTGTGAAAAGTAAAGTTTTTTTGGCGAGGGATAGAGAAGAGTTAAAGCAGGAAAGGCGGAACCTGTAGTGGAGAAAGTCTGCCAGAGAACCAGACTTTCTGTCCTGCCCGCACTACGGTTTGTCCCGTGTTAACCAGGCCTCTGTATATTTTGCCCACACACTACCGGCTCCAGCAGCTGCTAGACGCATGGCACGCTGATGATTGATCATGTGTCTGAGCGCCACCCTGCTGAGTGACATCAGCCTACTCTGCGCATGTATGGCACACTTGTTAAATGTACACATGCACCCACACCATAGCGAGCTTACAGCATCAGTGAGTTGAGTGAGGCTGAGAGAGCCTGACTGCACAGAAGACTCGCTCCGCCCACTGGCATACCACACCTCAGCCTGGTCACCTATTCATTCGTGGATCTCCTGGTCCTCCAGTAGCCGTACAGTCTCAGGTACTTCAGTACACAAATCAATGGCAGTGTGTCTGTGTGTCCAATTGTGCCAGAGTGATCAGTGTGTCTGTGTGCCCGATCGGGCAGAGCTATATTGTGCGGGGGGGGGGGTTGAGAGGTGCCGCAGCACTGTCAGTCTCTGGCACTGAACCAGTGCCTGGTCGCATCTGTATTGCACATTTAGCACAAGCTCTAAGTAATCCAACATTAGTCTGTGTGTCTAATCTCAGAGTGATCGGTGTGTCACTCAGTGTGTCTGTGTGTGCAATCGGGCAGAGCTATATTGTGCATGGGGGGGTTGAGAGGCGCCACAGTACTGTAGTATATGGATATGTGTGTGTATGTATGGATGTATATGGATGTGTGTGGATATATATGGATATGTGTGTGTGTATGGATGTATATGGATATGTGTGTGTGGATGTAGTGGCAAGGGAACTGGAGGGAGGGAAGGAAAGCGGAGCAGCAGGAAGGAGGCAACGAAGGCAAGGAAAGAAAATGGGCAGATGACAGAGTGGACCACTAGGAGGGAGAGTAGCCCAGCAAGAGTGTGGGAAAGTGTAAGACATTTATGTGTATAGTTAAAGGGACAGGGACACACTTAGGTACATGTCCTGGACTAAGGGCAGGCTGTTGTTACAACCAATATCCCTTATGAAAAACACAAATATTTAATTTTTTTTTTTTAATTATCATTTACTCACCATAAATGGTACCCTGTAACTTTAACCCCATATTTTTTAAATTCTTCTAAACATTGACACACAGAGCGATTGTGTAAATGACAAAGCTAGTGGAATTAATTAGGGCCATTCTATGACAACTGCACCAACTGTGTGCAAACAATTTGCGACAGAATCATGAAAGAAAAATGTTATTATACATTTTGTTTAACTATTTCTGTATCTTACCTATATATAACTAGGGTATACAAATTTACATAGTACAAAAATAAATATATAGTTTGCATGTGTGTACATCATAATAAAATAGTGAGCAGTGTCTTTCTGACACATGGTAGAAACCTAAAATTCTTCAGTCATAAATGTGAAAATAACCCAGTCCTTGAGGGGTTAATACCAAAGCACTAGTGCTCTTTGTATAAATCTGAAAGAGAGAATAAATGCTACTCACCACCCTTCTTAACCATGCCCTCAGGCTCTTGGGACTGGCCTGGGGAGGGATAGGCTCCCCTGCCCATTACCTTGCTACATACCTCTCAAGTGTCCATCTTTAGGAGGGACAGTCCCTCTTTTAGAATCAAATCCCTCTGTCCCTCTTTCACACCCTGATGTCCCACTTTTTAGGAGATCAGATTGCATGGTGTATGTGTATAAGTGTATCATATTACTCTACAGCAATAAAACTCACATTATTGTTTGTTTAACCCTTTGCGTGCCAGAGGGGTACGGAACACATTGCAAAGCAATGTGTTCCGTACCTCTCTGGCACTCAAAGGGTTAAATGTCAGTATATGTGTTTATAAATTAGTGTGTGTAAATAAAATACTTTGGTCTTGTTATGTCATTTATTACATTACACAAGGAGGCGTCAATAGGTTATGAAATAGCCTGAAAATTATCGGTAATGCCCCGCCCACCAGCCATGCCTCCAGCAACACCCCCTAAAACACAAGTGTCCCTCTTTGGCAATTTGAAATGTTGGGAGGTATGATACTGTCAGAGTTGTAGTTCAAGAGTAATTGAAGGATAAAGTGTCCCCTTCCGGCCCCTTTTACCTAGTGTAAGCTACCTCCCACAGATGTGGAATCTGGTCGCTTGACCGGACAGCTCGCAGCAAGGGACAATGACTCTTTGTGCAGTACCAGGAGATATTCACAAATAAAAGTGTGAATATTTTCTTAATTACACTTCTGCTGGTTAACAGGACACATAGGCAGATTTGAATGAAATTTTCAAATATGTAAAAAAAATCAAGGTGATAGGTCCACTTTATTTGTAGACAGCTAATGCTGACGTTTATTTCTGTTCTGATTGGCTGACAATTTTATATGTGATGCTTCAATGGAATGTGCATACATGACTGCTAAAACAAAGCAAGCATAATGCCAGAGAAACAAAAACTACTTTTAAGACTTACCCTGGATCCACAGTGGGGAAGATGTTGCTACCATTAGAAAAGACAAACTGCTCAATTAGGACAATACTCAAAGCAACCAGCAAAATGTCATTAATTGTCAATTGATATCCATTGTGGGCTTGTTGACATATTTGATAGAAGCAGTTCCTTGGGATTGAATGGACATGAGAACTTTATAAAAATTCACACTGGCATAGAGGAACAAAGATATTCTCTCTCCTGGACAAAGTACTATTTTCCCATGAGTCAAACTGTCCTTAGCATGGTTGTTCAGAAATAATCTTTCCAATGAACTTTCTTGGTCAGTATCTCATTGCACAGTAATTACTACAAATGTAAGAAAGTAGCAAGTAATGGAGTCTATTCTCATTGTAAAGCCTATGGTCTCCCACAGAGCAACATTAATTTCTTTCATCTGTAACTTTTTGCAGTGTAGAGACCATTGAAAGCACCAATTCCGCAGATCAAAGGCCACACTGTAAAAATCAGATTGCAGAAGATAATATTTTACCTAGTAAGACAAGATGGAAAAATGAGGCAGAGGTTAATCTCAGGGAAAGTCAATGCTTGGGAAGACAGTCTGAGCAGGAAGATAATTCAAAAACAAGAATGGTTTCTCAATCAGTAAGTGTTCGGTTCTCTCACAACATGGGATTGTCCTCAGATAAATCTTATGGCCACCAGATGTGAAATTTCCCAAATTCTTCTCCCAGTTTCCTCAGAACCATCCAGAGGACCTGGTACAGATGTGGTCATTCCAGGGCAGCATACATTTTCTCACCCAGAGGCTAATTTCAGTGGCACTAAAAACATAATTCATAACAAAACCATAGCAATCTGGTACAGCTCTTTACTGGTCAAGAAGAGCTTTTCTTTATTATTCTAAATTCTAACAGTGCCTAAGGCCCTGTGGTTCACTATGAAGCCTTCAATTTAAATCTGGCAGCTTGATTCCTGAAACCAAGTCTCTCATAGTAATTGACCCCCTCTTTAAAAATGAAATTTAGGCCCAAAGCCTACAAATGGAAAAGGAAAGAGTTTTTCTTCTGTTGTAAAGGACACAATAATCAACCTCTGTTTACTTCAATTCAAAGTATTTTGTTGTTCCTTTCAGATGGCCTCACTAAGAGACTGAGGGCCAGATTTAAAGGTTTTCATTAAAACAGCTGATAGGGCCAAAGTGAGTACCAACCGACATAATAAAATGTCTAACCCGGTATTTAAAGGCCCTACCAGCTAAAAGCACAATGGGCATTAGGCCACAGAAATGGTCTTGTGGCTAAACATCCATTTTCTGCGTCATGTTCCCCAAACACCATTAAATAGCAGCGATATTGGGAACTTAACAGTAAAAAAGTTAACTATCGGTGCCTGACATACTACTAAGCACGGATCGTTAACTTATATGTGTTAAACGTACCTGTTATGTGCT
The DNA here is from genome assembly GCA_037306005.1 of Rhinophrynus dorsalis. Lineage (NCBI taxonomy): Eukaryota > Metazoa > Chordata > Amphibia > Anura > Rhinophrynidae > Rhinophrynus > Rhinophrynus dorsalis. The sequence goes on along the minus strand of CM074721.1, from coordinate 170,881,798 downwards.
TACCCAGATCCCAGCCAATCAGTTTAAAGCACAGCTGCTCAGAGGTAATCGGCTCTGAGGGAATTGGAACTGAGACTGCCCATAACTAAAGGCGCTCTCAGTTACAATTTCCTCAGTGTGTAACAGCCATTTGTCCATGAGGAAGAAGATGCGGGGGTCTGTGCCACATAATACTGTCTCCTCTGCCTTACCAGCAAACAAATATTAACCTAAGTATTTCTTAGAAACAAAGAATTATGTTATTATGGCATTACTGGAGTTATAATTTGGACATCGTTGACTAACTGGCAGCATATTCTTATTTATGGCACTGAACAGTAAGGCATGCTTTAACCCTTTTGAGCTCCAGAGAGGTATGCGAAGCATTGCTTTGCAATGCATTGCATACCACTCTGGCACTCAAGGGGTTAAAGGATGTAGTAGTGTATTTCAGCATTGTATTTATATTTTTTTTTTATTGACAGATATGAGAAAGAAGACAGAAGATACAAGAAAGAAGAGAAGAAAGAAGGACTGAAGATGACCAGCATGCTGAGGATTCCGCTGGACATCAGGATTAATGGTAAGTATTACTTGTAATGTGATGTTGCATTGTTACTTAGTGGGGTTAACCCTATGAGTGTCGGCGGGGTAATTATACCCCACTGGCACTCATCGGGTTAAGAACAGTTTTTAGGCACTTTGGATGTAGTGATGTGGAGCTTAGGGCCCCATATCAATACATTCACTGGAGACTTCTGTTTTTTTTTTGCATTTTAATGGCTGCATCGGCTGACTAAAGGTCCGATAAGGGACTTTAGTTAAAAAAACAAACAAAAAAAAAACTGGGACTTAAAATGTATGTGATAAAGTGAGTGCCTTATCGGATCTTTACAGCTAATACAGTCCATTAAATGGCAACTTGTAGCATTTTTTATGGTCAATGGGCCAAAACACATGTAAATGTAGCGTTTGGTAGGGGTTTTTTTGCGGGCAGTTTTTCATAGCACTGATCTTTAAAGGGATAGTAATACTTAAAATGTAAAAAAAAATATGTTGTAGGGTTTATCCCCCTGAGTAAAACAAGACTACTCCCACTGCTGAAAGGTGTTTCATTCAAAAGTTGTTAATTTTCAAAGTTGAATTTTTTAGGTGCAATATCACAGTGGCCTGAAATTGTACAGTGGTGCTGTTGCTACACCATCCTATGGAGATTTATGGTCCCGGGACCAAAGCTGTCCAGCGCCACTGTACAATTTCAGGCCACTGTGATATTGCACCTAAAATATTCAACTTTGAAAATTAATAAGTTTTGAATGAAACACCTTTCAGCAGTGGGAGTACTCTTGTTTTACTCAGGGGGATAAACCCTACAACATATATTTTTTTACATTTCAAGTATTACTATCCCTTTAAATCGCTTACTGTGCTTGAAAAAATGCCAGCACCTGTTTTTTTGGCTATCAGCTGCCTTTAAATCTGGCCCTGAGCCTGAGCACTCTTAAAGCGGAACTTTTAGATATTACTAAGTCGCCATGCATTCATTAAGCGCATGGATACTAGCTGGAAATCCACATCTTACCTTTAAAAACTAGCAGATTCTAAAGAAATCCTTGCCGTTTGGAGACCGGAACCCAGGCTACAGTACAGACATCTTGTCTGCGTGCCTGCGCTGTCAGCCCCAGTCTCCTTTGAGTAGCACTGCAGTGACCACAAGGTAACCGGAAGGGACTGACGCCGGTGCAGGAGTACAGACAGCACTAACCTGCCTTTCAATCTCCAAACAGCAAGGATTTCGTTAGAATCTGCTTTTTTAAAGGTAAGATGTGGATTTCCAAGCTAGTCGCCATGCATTCATTAATATTAGTAATATTTGAAAGTTCCGCTTTAACATTCTACTCTTGGTCCTGAGAACTTTCCTGAGTTGCCTTTTCCTGATCACCACTTAGTGGAATTTTCCTCACTGGGATCTTAATCTATTGCTAAGGCTTTATTGAAAGAACCTCTGAACCTTTAGAAACCTGCACATTAAATATTCTTTTACTCAAGACAATGTTACTAGTGGTGTCTACCTTATCTGGAAAAGACGGTGAACTAAAGACTCTTTCCATAAAAGCACATTATCTCGTTTTCAGACAAGAATCCATTACTCTTAAATTGCCTCAAGAATTTACACCCAAGGTATAATCAGTAGATTTCTCTTACCACCTTATGTCTTCGTTTACATAATGATAAGGAAGAAAACTTACACCAGCTAGATGTCAGTCAATGTCTGCAAACGTATATCAACAGAATAAGCTTCTTCAGAATAACCTATTTTCTACTTGTCACATTTTGTCCTTCGAAAGGCAGGAAATCCTCAATTGCAAGAGGCTTGGCCACAATGGAATCCTGGGCTGCTAAAGCAGAAACATCCACAGAGCAGATATGCAGAGCCATGAGCTGGAATAGCATCTATCCCTTCATGCCCTGCACTAACCACACCTCTCAGAAATCAGCTTGTAGATGTTTTGTCATCCCTCCAGCTAGTCAATCATTCAATAGCTGGAAGGATGAAGAAGCACGCATTCATGACCTGTCCAGCTAGAAGCGGATTGGCTGGGAGGTGTGGTTACTGCAGGGCATGCAACGTGCCCTGCGGAACGCCACCTCCTAGACAATGGGAGTGTCGGAACAATTTTTAACGGAGATTGGACATATAAAAGCCAGTCTCTGTTCAAATTTCCCTCAGTTTGGATCAGACAACGGCCCGAAAGGTACCATTATGTGGATTTTTTTTTCCTGTCGGCGGCTACAGTTTTAGGGGCCATTGGATTGACTCATTATTCTCTTGTTATTGGGGCACTTTACAGAAGAAGAAAGAAGAAAAAAGAAAGAAGCTTACATAAGAAGAATTAAAGAGGAACACCAGAGTGCAGAAGACCCAGCTTTACCTCAGACTTATGGGTAAGTGTTTAATTGTAATGGGTTGGCATTAGCTTTAGGGGGATTAATCCTCTGAGTGACAGAGGGGTACGCAAAGCTCTGAAATGTGTTGAATTCCCCACTGGCACTCAATGGGTTAAGGTTTTTATTTGTTTCATTCATGTTTTTGCTACCATGGCTGTATTGATATGGGGCTTAGGGCCCCTTATCAATACATCCATATGTCACTAGTGTAGGGATCCCTAGCTTTGCATGCATTTATTTTTAACACACATTTCAATTACAAGTTGGTGGTTATGAATACGCGTTAAGGACTCAATGCCTAGTTTTCTAGGCGCAAATTTTATTAACGCATGTCCCTAGCCACTGCATGTAATTGAATAGCACATTCACTGGATTTCTCAGTGATCTCAATAGGTGCTTATTTAGCGCCTGTTGTGCATTTTTACTGTATGGTAGTTGGTCACAGCGCAGGGAATAGAATACCTAACTGTGACTTACAATTACAGACTGCAGTTTACTTTTTATAAAGGAGACAACTGAATCAAGCCTAATATCTCCAGGCTTCTGGAGAGGCTGATTTTGGTTGTAAAGTGTTGCAAGCAGTGTTTTATTTTCCTTAAATGGCTTAGATCACTGAACTCTTGCAACATGTGTTACCAAGAGACTCTGAAGGATTTTTCTTTTACCTATCAATTTCCATCTGTTTCAGATTTCCACTGGTAGCACAAAAATGTTTTACCATGTGTTTGTTGTCATTAAAGTATTTTTTAATAATTACATTTTTGATTCGTGGTTAATCATGTTTTCTTGTTTTACTGACAGTTTTAAGAAAAATGTTGCATTTCTGCATAAATCAAGGATCATAGGAAGTGTTAAGCATTCCTTTAATGGAGCTGTAAACATTTTTATGAAAAACTATATATTGTAGGGCTTTTCCTTTTCAGTAACATAAGAGTACTCCCACTGCTGAGTGATGCATATTTCCAGAGTCATTACAGTTTAAATCCATTTTTTTATATTAGCAGTGCCCTCTAGTGGTCATTCAACTTAGTTATACTGTTACAATATAATGGAGAGGAAAGTCAATGACATACAGATCTCCACAGAATGTGATAGAAACTACTGAGTCATGCAATCAGAGCTATCAGGAAGTAAACGCAAAGTAAATTCACGTCTTGATTATCTGAACTGTAATACATTTTGAATAAAACAACTGACAGCAGTGGGAGTGCCCTTGTATTACTCAGCAGGAAAAAGCTCTTTAACACACATTAATATTTATATTTTATAAAAAAAAGTTTACTGCTCCTTTAACCCTTTGAAAGCCAGAGTGCATTACTTTGCGTGGCATACCCCTTTGTCACTCAAAGGGTTAACAAACTACTGAGCCTGGATGTGATATTACAGGGCTGAACAATAAAGAGATATTCTTCTTGCACATATTTTTGATGACATGTTCAATATAACATCAGAGTACCAGAGGGTCATATAGCATTGCACAGCAATGTATTATATACCACCTCTGGTAGATAGCTGCAGGCTTATAAATGTAAGAAGGCAACGAAGCAGTTTCAATCAACAAAGACCTCTGGAAAAACAACACAGGATGGTATTTAGCAAACCAACTGCACCATGGGTACTTTTCCCATTCATTTAACCCTTTGAGTGCCAGAAAGGTATGCAGTGTTGCAATGCATAAGATACCTATCTGGCACTCAAAGGGTTAACAGAGGCTTTTAACCCCTTAAATGTGAGAGAAAGCGCTCTAGTATTCAAAGGGTTAAAATCACAAATTATATCATTGGCGATTTGTAACATTTTCATTTCAACTCTGGTGTAGTTAGTTTAGTCCAGAATTGCACCTTTCGTTTGATGAATAAGAACACAGTCTTCCCAACAAAAGGATAAAAAAACAAACAAAACCAACCTCAAGCTAATCAAAGTGAAAAGAAAATATGCTGAATTACTGTGAAAAATTCTCAAACTCTCTCTTCAGGCTAAGTACCGGTAAAACATATTAAATTCAGTTAGACTGCCTTAGGCCAGTACTTAATAGCTTTCTTATGTGTTGGTTCTGAAAACTAATTTCTGCTGGTCACAGCTTCAAGCTTTCAAAAGAAAATGATAATGGCATAAGGAAACGTAAAGGTCGGTCTAGCCACGTTTCAAGATTCGCCGCCCCTTCCTCAAAATAAATAAATGAAATAAGAAAATAAAAATGCAACTAAATGTATATTACCTCATTACATTGGTACAGTGCAGCAATATCATATATAGTTGTGATAGTACTGTGAAATCTACCTGGACTATACTAGTATCTGAAGGACCATGTCATGAGACTAATATCTCTCACAGTGCATAAGTATAACCTAAGTAAACAGCAATAGACTGTGGACGGTGAAGCAGGCACAGCTTGGCCATCAAGTTCAATAAAATGGACTACTAACTACAGTGCTGTTTGTCTGTTTCACTCCTGTAGACAGATGTGCACAGAGAAAAGTAGACCCTCTCCCCATTGTCTGACACCACTCCCACTAATTTACCTGGGGAAATGTTTGAGGCCCTCTGATTATCCCATTCTCCTACCCTTGTCCCATTATCCAATCCATCACAACCACCAAAATGTAGTAGGTTTACTATTTATTTAACTGTACATAAGTAATATGTATAAAATCTGTGTGTGTTTCCAAATAAGAGTCAGTTCCAGTGACCAGGTCCTAAGCTAACACTAGGTCCTTGGGAGGTTTGCTATTTTATGCCTGTATATAAATCTTATTTTTGAAGACTACTGTCCGCAGTGTGATCTCTAAGTACTAAGATCCCACACAGTGGGAAATTCCTTATTAATCCCACCACATCAGCATAACTATACCAACTGCACCATAGGGGGGGCACAAAAAATTCCTGTCAATTTATATTGGCCTTTTAACCCCTTGAATGATAGAGAGGGCTCAATTTAATTTAAAATGAATTTTTATTTGTCCCCTATGGTGCAGTTGGTTTAATCCTGAATAACTCCAGTTTGCTTTTATAAATATGTGCCTAACATTCATGGAATTAATCAGTAGTAATTTGCATTTTGCCCCCTATGTTCCAGCTATTGTGCTTCAGATTTGCTTTTATAAATATGGGCCATAGGGCCTTATGCAGGAAGCTGATCATATACAATTCTGAAACAGCTAACTTCACCAAAGACAGAAGTTAAATGGGAGTTTTATTCCTTGAATACTAAAGTGGTCTCTAGCATTCAATGGGTGAAAAATCCCCATTTAAAATATTGTGAAGTTTTGGTTTTCCTCCCTATGATACAACTGGTTTACTCCAGAAATGTTCCACTTTATCTTACTGATTTCTAAAAAATGAGCATTCCCTATAGAATCACTTTCACACGTTTTTACACTTCATTCACATACATGTTTGTTAGTTGGCTTTGAGAAAACGGGTGACCTGCGAAACGCGTAAGCCATTTCTCATAGCCACTTTTAATGTAATTTTTTTCTCAAATTTATTAAATTGTTTTGATATACATTGGGAGTGCGGAGTATTACTAAATATCCCAACAGCCATTTGATCGGAAGGAGAGACCGAGTGGAGACGGTTTATTTTCACAGTATGCTCGTTTGTCAGCCATCAGTCCATGGACCATCAGTCCATGTGAGTCTGTTTGATATTTTTATATGTACCAGTGATTTTATACAGTATTACATGATTGGACGCCCCCTATTTTGTTTTTTTGGTATCTGGAGATATGTAGCACCCGGCCAGCATTGCTGTCACAGAGGCAATTCTGTCACGGTTCCCAGAGAAGTTCAAGAGTCAGTACGGTATAGTTAAATGCAATTTATTGACAACTGAAAGGTAAGCAAAATATATACAATATATACAGCAGGAACAAGCAGATGGTTACAGGCCAGCGAACTCTGCTATCAGGAATAGTAGGCTGCCGAGCCGGACCAATCTGCTGGAGACTAGGCCTAAGCCATTGGTAGTTTCTGCTGGAGCCAGGAGCAGGAACACAGGATCTTGAGCTGATGTAGCGGGCGTACCCAACTCAAGCCTGCATTCAGAATGGGAAATAGATAGCTGACTCGCCTGCAGTCAGTATCAGAGCTGGTCTACCAGAGCCCCAGGTCCACACTAGGCTGGGTGTCTGCTAGGTACAAGGAACAAACGTAATAGTAGTCAGCCAGAGCCACAAGTCAGCATCAGAGGGGGTAGTCAGACAAGCCAGGTCATACACAGTTCAGGTAGTCAGCCAGAGCCACAGGTCTGCACCAGGTTGGGTGTCCACTATAGGGATAAGCAAAATAATAGTCAGACAGAGCCACAGGTTAGCACCAGATTGGATGGAAGACTAGCCAGGTCATACACAGAGCCCAATGTTATAGAACTGCTATGAACAACAATGCAAGGGCAGCTGAGTCAGTGCTCAGTCTGCCTTTTAAACCCCTCCACAGGAAGTAGGTAGGAGGAGCAGCTCAGAGGGCGGAAGTAGGTAGGAGGAAGTAGGTAGGAGGAAGTAGGTAGGAGGAGACTACAGGAAACAAACACATAAAACAGAGGCCTGTTGCATGCTTGAAGCCTCGCGCCTGTAGATGACGCTGAAACCAAGGTAAGCTGTAACAAATTGTTTCTCAAAGCTGGTTTTATTGGAGGAAGCCATGACATGTCACCAAAACACCAGTGAAATAAACCCTGAAGCTGCTGCAGAGTCTCTGTGAATTAACATATTCTTCATGAAGATTTCAAGAAGCTCAATGTTAACAGACATCTCAGCAATGCAAGATCTTGTACAGCTATTGACATCTTTAAATACTAAGGTATTAGAGACACCCCTAATGTTGTAGATGTGTCTAGCATTCAAATGGTTAATTCAATATTACATCAGTCTCGGGTGGAGTGGGTGATCTTTAGAACAGTGACAGGCAGCCAGATTTACCTCAAGGCAACATTTGTTGAATACGTTGAAGACCTCTTCAACATCCAAAGGGTTAAAAAGGAAGGTTATGTGTTTGAAGGGAATAATGCTGTGAGTAAAAGGAAGAGGATGGAATGTTTTTGGAGCTAAAATAGTGCATATGTGATTATAGATGGGGAAATGATTTACTGTTATCACTGCAATATTACAGTCTGGGGCTGCAGGAGAAGACTGAGGGTCACATGTGGCCCATAGCATCTATAATGCCCAGTATCATTCATTTGCCTCAGTGAATAGGCTTCCTTTGGTACCAGATTAACATCACAGGTGGGGTTGCCAAGGCACCCTTTATGCCCTAAACTTCACCCATGGAAACACCCCAACTTCTCACCTGACCCCATCCCCAGTGCCATCATCCCCTTTCCACAAAATACCAGATACTCCTGATCCCAGGTACAGAAACTAGCCTATAAGGACACAAAAAGCAATATTTAAACCTTTGAATACCAGAGGGGTATCCAACACATTGCTTTGCAATGTGTTACATACCCCTCTGGCACTCAAAGAGTTAACCCCTTGATAGACAGGCAGCCTTCTTTAGCATCCAAGGGGCTACACAAACTGGTGCAGGGTCATTGTGAATGGTGCATCCCTCATAATCTGGAGATCAAAGCAATTGCCTACTCTGTCTAATGGGAAATCCAGCCCTGGCTGTTATGGTTCCCCTGTGTATATTTTACTGGGAGGCAGGCGGACGCGTGTTTTGATTGCAGCAGGCTGTTTACAAGAACTCTGCTCTCAGCACTGTGAAAGAGTAGACAACCTAATCCTCAAACAGATGAAATTCTTTGCAAAAAGCATACCTTTTCAAAAAATAAAACATCAAAGTTCTTATTGACAACATGATTCATGCACTTCTGAAATATGGCTTCTCATATCAAGTTGATTGGTGAAGAATCATTAAAATTATATTTGTCTCTGCCTGCCAAAGTAAAATGTACCTGAAAATATATTTCTCCCTTTCCTTTTAATTCAGTATTACTAAATTGTACATTTTTGTACCGGGGAGATTGGAGAGTAAATGTATAGCTCCAGACCACCATATAGACTATAATCTTCTACAGGTGTTCCTTCCCCTAGACAGTAAATGGAAAAAATGGCTGGGACGGAATGGTTGTCACCCTGAGAATGAACTCTGTCTGTTTTCAGTGATCTCCATTGTCTTCACGGGTGTTCCCATTCTTGAAAACATTAATGTCCCATGTGTGTATGCATGCATTAGAGAGTGTTGGCCATTTACCAGCATTGAATATGTTAGTTAGTATGTATGTTTGATGTACAGAGGGATGGGGCCATCCAGTCTAGCTAAGCAAAGAGATTGTGATTTGAGATAGCCCACTGTTGGTCAGATGGGGGGTGAAACAAATTTGTGAGTGGAATGTGTGTCCCTTCCCCCTTTACATCAGGCTAAGCAAAATAGACCATATAAATGGTACCTGTGACATCAGATCCTGTAGATGGTGGGTAGAAGGAAGCCAGAGAAGAGAATTAAGTCTAGGAGAGAGAGGAGAGAGATGAGAATGTAGTAGCAGGGAGACGGCCTCCCTAGAAAGGAGGGAGGCCTGAGACCAGTCTGGAGTTGGACTTGTCCATGTGCTTTCTAAAGGAGTACTGGGGAAACTGGGACTGGTGTGTGCCCTCACCTGAAAAGTTAGTGTGAGTGGGCACTGAAGTGGCCAGGTGCCCCTTTCAGTTGTGGGCTGAAAAGCCAAGGTGCGGTGGCTGCAGCCACAGAAAGTAGTAACATAGTAACATACATAGTAGTTTAGGTTGAAAAAAGACTTGCGTCCATCTAGTTCATCCTTTTCCTATTCCTGTTTACCATCGTTGATCCAAAAGAAGGCAAAAAAAAAATCCCTCAATTAGCAATTTAAAATTCTGCCTTGAATGGGGGGGGGGAAAATCCTTCTTGATTCCAAATGGCAATCAGATTCCTCCCTGGATCAACAAGCCCCAACTAAATATTCATCCCAATACTAATGTGCATAACCCTCTATGTTATGCTCTTTTAAATAAGTATCCAGGCCCCTTTTAAAGGCATCTAATGTTTTCGATAGCACCACCTCCTCAGGCAGTGAATTCCATACCTTTATTGTCCTTACTGTAAAGAAACCCTTCCGCTGTTGTAGATTAAATCTCCTTTCCTCAAATCTAAGCGGGTGGCCTCTTGTCCTGTGTACTGTTCTGTTAATGAACAGGTCTTTGGAGAGCCCTTTGTATGGGCCCTGAACATATTTATATAATGTTATCATATCCCCTCTAAGACGCTGTTTCTCTAGTGTGTACAAGTTTAACTTTTCTAGCCTTTTCTAGCTTTCCATTCCCCTTACTAGTTTTGTAGCCCTCCTCTGCACTTTCTCTAGTTCCATAATGTCCTTTTTCAGAAAGGGCACCCAGAATTGAACAGCATGTTCTTACCATGGACCTGTAAAGAGGCATAATTATATCTTCCTCCCTTGAGTCAATACCCCTTTTAATACATGCCAATATCTTATTGGCCTTTGCAGCTGCCAGTTGGCACTGCATGCTACTGCTAAGTCTATTGTCTACCATTACTCCCAAATCCTTTTCATTTGTAGATTTCCCCAGAGAAACACCATTTAAACTATATGTTGCATTTTTATTATTATACCCAAAATGCATAACTTTACACTTGTCTATATTGAATCTCATTTGCCACTTGCCTGCCCAGTTACTCAATTTGTCCAAATCCTCTTGTAATGAAGACACATCCAGTTCAGACTTTATTACCTTACTTAATTTTGTGTCATCGGCAAACACTGATACATGGCTCCCTATGCCCTCTGGGAGGTCATTAATAAACAAATTAAAAAGAAGAGGACCCAGGACAGATCCCTGAGGCACTCCACTTATCACGTTCATCCAACTGGAGAACTTGCCATTTACTACCACTCTTTGCATTCTATCTTTCAGCCAATTTCCAATCCACACACAAACATTTTCCCCTAGGCCTATTTCATTCAATTTGTACAGTAACCTCTTGTGTGGAACTGTATCAAATGCCTTGGCAAAGTCTAAATAGATCACATCAACCGCCGCTCCCGCATCTATATTATTACTCACTTTTTCATAAAATGCAATCAAGTTAGTTTGACAAGACCTGTCTTTCACAAAGCCATGTTGGCTATTGCTAATGATATTCCTGTTCCAGCAGAATTCTTGAATATATTCCCTTAGCAACCTTTCAAACAGCTTCCCTACCACAGATGTCAAGCTTACAGGTCTGTAATTTCCTGGCTGTGACTTTGATCCCTTTTTCAATATTGGCACCACATCTGCTTTATGCCAATCCATGGGCACCATACCTGAAATAAAAGAATCCATGAAAATCAAATATAACGGTCTGGCCAGGGTCTGGCTTAGCTCTTTAAGTACCCGTGGGTGTATACCATCTGGCCCCGGAGCTTTGTCTACCTTAACACCATTCAAATGTTTTAACACTTTTTCTTGTGTTAGCCAGTCCCATGCTTGCTCTGACTGTTCTGTAAAAATAGTCTGCAGATTCTTGTCCATTGGGTCTTCCTTGGTAAAAACAGAAGAAAAGAAATTATTTAAAATATCTGCCTTCTCTCTGTCCCTCTTGACCATCGCACCTGTTTCAGATAACAAGGACCCAACATTATCAGACTTTAATTTTTTGCCATTAATGTATTTAAAGAATTTATTTGGGTTGCTCTTGCTCTCCTTAGCAATATTTTTTTCATTCTCCAGTCTAGCTAATTTAATAGCCTTTTTGCAGGTTTTGTTGACATCTTTGTATACTGCAAATGCCTCTGCTGATCCCTCAGCTTTGTAATGTTTAAATGCCGCTTTCTTGTTATTTATTTCATGAATTACTTTACTGGTTAGCCACATTGGCTTTAATTTGCTTCTTTTGTATTTGTTTCCAACAGGGATAAATTTATATGTGTATTTTTGCAATGTTATTTTGAATGCATTCCACTTTTTTTCTGAAAATATTTTATCCCAGTTAACAAGACCAAGGGATGAATTAAATCTGCTAAAGTTGGCCTTTTTAAAATTCAGTGTTTTGCTGGGACCCATACTAAATTGCTTTTTTGAATTTATCTCAAACGATACCATGTTATGGTCACTATTCCCCAAGTGCTCCCTAACTTGGATGTTAGATATAAGTTCTTCATTGTCAGTTATTACTAGATCCAGACATGCATTCCCTCTGGTTGAGGTCTGCACTAGTTGAGACAAAAATTGTCATTCAACAAGTTCAGAAACTTGCTGCTTTTAGGAGAATTAGCTGTTCCATTTTTCCAGTCTATTTCTGGATAATTAAAATCCCCCATAATTAAAGTTCTCCCTATTTGAGAAGCCTTTTCTATTTGCATTAATAGCTTTGATTCCTCAAGGTCACCAATGTTTGGTGGTTTATAACAAATACTCACTAATATTTTTGGGCAGTTTTACCCCCAGTGACTATTTCAACCCACAGGGATTCCACATGTTCACTACTGTCATCACATATATCTTCCCGCAATTGAGGCAATAATGCTGGTTTGACATACAGGCAGACCCCACCACCTCTTTTGTTAGACCTATCTCTTCTAAATAACATGTAGCCCTCCAAATTGATTGACCAATCATGTGTGTCATACCACCATGTTTCTGTTATGCCTATCAAGTCATAGTTTTCAATTTCAGCTACCAGCTCCAGTTCCCCTATTTTACCAGTTAAACTTCTGGCATTTGCAAGCATACAATTTATGCTACTGCTATGTTTCATTTGTGAAATAATTTTGATGTGGTTTATAGGCTTCTCCCTATCATCTGTACTAACCCCGCCCCCAGATCCTCCCACCTGGTTATTAACTACATCGCCTTCCCTTTCTATACTATCTATCCCAGTATTTATTGGTCCCTCCCCCCCCTTCCTAGTTTAAAATCTCCTCCAGCCGTCTAGTCATCCTCTCCCCAAGCACTTGAGACCCCCTTGCATTCAGGTGCAATCCATCCCTGCTATAGAGATTGTACCCCAAAGCAAAATCAGCCCAGTGCTCTAAAAACCCAAAGCCCTCCTTCTTACACCAAGACTTCAGCCATGCATTGAGCTCCCTAATCTCCCGCTGTCTCTCTGGCGTAGCGCATGGCACAGGTAGTATCTCTGAGAATACTACCTTGGAGGTCCAGTTCCTAATCTTACTGCCTAAATCCCTAAAATTACCTTTTAGGACTCTCCACCTTCCTCTTACTTTGTCATTAGTACCAATATGCACCAAGACAGCTGGATCCTCTCCAGCCCCTCCCAATAATCTGTCCACCCTGTCTGCAACATGCCGAACCCGGGCACCCGGGAGACAGCAAACCATTCGGTTGCTGCAATCAGAGCCATAGATTACCCTATCTGTTCTCCTAATAATGGAGTCCCCTACCACCACAACCTGCCTAGGCATCACTTTCCTCTGGATCCCCTCTGTGCTAGAGGAGCTGTTTTCCCGGCTGTTAGGGAGAACAGTCTTCTCCAACAATTCCACTTCTGGGTTTGCCTCCCCAACATCTTCACTTAAATGAGCAAATTTGTTTGGATGGAAAAACTCAGGACTGGCTGCCCTCTTCCTCTTCCCTCCCCCACTGCAACCACTTCTAACTGTTACCCAGCTATGTGCCTGGTTCCCTTCTAGCTGATCTCCTCCCTCTTTACTAGGTGACCCAGCTAGACTCTGCTCAGTTAGCAAGAGACTCCTCTCAAGGTTGTCAATATCTCTCAGTGTTGCAATATGACTCTCTAGAGCTCCAATCTGAGCTTCTAGAAGGGCCACTTGCTCACAATTGCCACAGCGGTATGGACCCTGGAATGGCTGTTCCAAGCATGCATACATATGGCAAGATGTGCACTGAGTGAGATCGCCAAACTTGCTCATCATGTATGGTGCAAATGTGAGTTCTTACAAAATTTAAAGAATTGATTTACCTTTGTTGCACTAACTCCTGTGTTGCACTTAGTGAAGAGCACGCTCTATTTGTGAGCAAGCTCTGTGAGTCCTGTACCTAGATTTATACAGTCCTACACAGGGGATTGTTCACAAATCCCACCCTTAATTAACTAATCACACTCCCAGAAAAAACACAACCTTTTACACTTTAACCCTTTAACCTTCTTACTTCAGTGGCTATGGCCCAAGACTAAGGAAAGCGTCTGTGGATGATGTCTTAGGATGACTTCTCCAAATCCTCTGTCAGGACTAAAAGATACAAAGAAACCTCATGCAATCCAGCACCATGCATAGTGGACAGGGTGCCCACTCTTGCCTTTATTGTGACTATGTGTAAGCTCCAGTATAAAGCTAAAATGAACTATGAGTATTATGTGGAACCCCTGGCAATCTGTTCAACTTTGCTGGCATACCAAGAAGAGAACAGCAGAAGTGTTCAGTTTTTATGCTTTACCCCTGTTTGTTTGCCTGCAATTGTTGTCCTATGTTTGTGTGCCGTGACCTCTCTAATAAATTTAGTTGATCAGTGACCTGTGCCCTGAAAGACTGAGTTTGGATACTTGCTGGAAAAATAGAATAAGTATATTGTGTGTGGTGTAGTGTGGTAAGGGAGAGGTTAAAGGGGAACTACCACCTCACAATAACTTAACCGGCCGGCTCAAAAGGGACTGACAGCGCAGGCGCACGGACGTCACTGTGACGAGATGTCCGTGCTTCCTGCCCCTGTGAGCATTGGTAAAATGCCGAAATCTTCTGAACCGGGTAGTATTTCTGGCGACTAGCGCTACTAAGCAGCTAGTTGCCAGATGAAGAATCAATGAAGGTTAAGTTATTGCGGGGTGGTAGTTCCCCTTTAAAAAACAAATCTCTTTGTGTTTTGTTTTCCCTCTCTTTGCTGTGATACAAGAAAATAATTGAAGTCTGGTGTGGTGGGAGTGACTAATTGCTGTGTTTGTAATTGGCGGGTTCCTGGCTTAAATAGCAGATACATAGTGAATACTTGAACGTGTGAATCTTGCATCAGTGTGTAAGTGCGGAAGTGTGTGAATTTAAACAGGGGAATTCAAATACAGGGGATTACACATTTATCGATCTTATTGTGCTGCTATTTTTTGCCTGCCTTTTAGCTTGTGGTAACTGGCACATATAAGTGGTAGAATGATTGTCCATTTAACTCAGTGCACAAACTGTCATATGTTTGCACACCTGGAACAACCGTGACAGCTGTGAGCAAGTGGTCTCTCTGGAAGCTCGTATTAGAGATCTGGAGGGGCAGGTTGCAACATTGAGAGAGACGGCCAATCTTGAGAGAGGTCTGCCAACTGAGCAGCAGGAAGCAGTGGTAGGTAGTTCTGGGCGTGGAGACTGCACAAAGAAAGAGCAGGTAGCTAGATGGGTTACAGTTAGACATAGCAAGGGGGGTGGACAGAGGAATAGGGAGGACACTCCTGTGTTTACTAATCCTAACAGATTTGCTACATTGAGTAATGATGTTGGGGATGCTGACACAGGAATGTCTTTGCTGGAAAGGACTGTTCTCTCTAACAGCCGGGTGTACAGCCCCTCTAGCACGGATGGGATCCGGGACTCAGGCAGACCTAAACAGATGGTGGTGGTAGGGGATTCTATTATTAGGAAGACAGACAGGGTAATCTGTCGCCGAGATCGCCACAATTGTACAGTTTGCTGTCTCCCGGGAGCTTTGGCTCGACATGTGGCTGATCAGGTTGATAGATTGTTGGGAGGGGCTGGGCATGACCCGACTGTCATGGTACATGTTGGTACTAATGACAAAGTCAGTTAAGAAGGATTTCAGAGACCTAGGATATAAGCTTAAGCAGAGGACCTCTAAGGTAGTATTTTCTGAAATACTACCTGTGCCACGAACTACATTAGAAAGGCAACGGGAGACTAGGGAGTTAAATGCGTGGATAAAGACTTGGTGTAAGCAGGAGGGGTTTGGGTTCCTAGAGCACTGGCCAGTCTTTTCCCTTGAGGGCAATCTTTATAGTAGTGATGGATTGCACCTTAGTGAAAGGGGGGCCACTGTGCTGGGCGATAGGATGGTTAGAGGGCTGGAGGAGGCTTTAAACTAGAAAGGAGGGGGGGGAGCTGCAACACAGCCAGGGAAAGGTAGTATAATTGAGGAAATGGGATTACAGAAGGGGCATGGGGGTGGAGAGGGGGAATGGGCTAGTTCATCTAATAGGGAGTTGCCATTGTTACAGCCTGATAAAAGACAAATACATTTGAAAAAGAACAAAATCTTTAGGAATGGCAAAAAGATAAAATGTATGCATGCAAATGCTCGCAGTCTGGCTGGTAAGATGGGGGAACTAGATATGATTGCAGTACATGAGCAGTATGATCTGATTGGAGTGTCTGAAACCTGGTTAGATGATACGTATGACTTGGCAGTCAATCTAGAGGGTTATTCACTTTTTAGGAGGACAGGGTTAATAAAAGGGGAGGAGGGGTATGCCTATATGTAAAGCGGGCCTTAAAACCTAGTTTAAGGTAAGATATAAATGAAGGGTCCAAAGAAAAGGTAGAGGCCTTGTGGGTTGAAATACACACTGGGGGCACACATAATAAAAAGTTATTGGTGGGGATTTGCTACAAGCCACCTAATGTGGAGGAGTTGGAGGAAGCCCAACTTTTACTGCAAACAGAAAAGGCTGCTAGGTCAGCAAAGGTAATTATAATGGGAGATTTCAACTATCCTGAAATTGACTGGAGCAATATGACTTCCGGCGCAACAAAGGGAAATATTTTTCTAAGTATGATAAATGATAATTTTATATCCCAACTAGTAGAGGAGCCAACTAGAAAAGAGGCCTTGCTTGACCTAGTGCTCTCAAACGATTCTGACATGATAAACAATGTGCAAGTAAGGGAACATTTGGGCAAACAGTGACCACAATATGGTATCCTTTGAAGTTTGTTATGAGAAACCCAATAGCCAGGGCCAGATTTACGATAAGGCAGAGTAGGCATCTGTCTACAGGTGCACCCCACAGAGGGGAGCCTGTCATTGGGATCGCTTTTTTAATTTTTTTTTTTCTTTTTAGCCTCAACGCCCGCTCCATGTTGCCCTCACATTGCCTCCCCCCCCCATTGTCCATTTCCTACCTCCCCCCGTTGTCCGTTTCCTACCTCCCTGGCAGGAGATCTGTCATCTGTGCCTCCTTTTGGTAGAAGAGGTGTAGAAGCAAGGGATGCTAATATTATCTTACCTCTGTATAAATCCTTGGTTAGACCTCATCCAGAATATGGAGTACAATTTTGGGCACCTGTTCTAAAAAAGACATTACTGAACTGGAAAAGGTGCAGAGACGTGCAACAAAACTGATAAAGGGATTGGAGGATCTGAGTTACAAAGAGAGACTAGCCAAACTGGGTTTGTTTACATTAGAGAAGAGACGTCTAAGGGGTGATATGATTACCATTTACAAATACATTCAAGGTCAATACAAAGAACTATCCAATGAATTATTTATGCAAAGAGCTGAGCTAAGAACAAGAGGTCATCCATTAAGACTAGAGGAAAGGTGCTTTCGACTACAACAAAGGAAGGGATTCTTTACAGTAAGGGTGGTAAGGCTATGGAATTATTTGCCTCGGGATGTTGTGCTTGCAGATAATGCAACTGCATTCAAAAAAGCAATGGATGCCTATCTAGCACAGAACAATATTGACAATTATGACAGATGGCTTCAAAGCAAATAGGATATTGATCCGGGGAACTATCTGACTACCAATTGGAGTAAGGAAGGAATAATTTCCCCCCCACACACACACTTGGGACTAGATTGGAAATGGCTTCCGAGAGCTTTTTTTTGCCTTCCTCTGGATCAACAGGGGTGTTTTTGGCATGGGCTGGACTTGATGGACACATGTCTTTTTCAGCCTTATCTACTATGTTACTATGTAAATGTAATTTATTATCTTTTTGTCTGACTGGATAAATTGCATAACCCTCAGTCTACCAAGCAGTAACCCCTGTACCAATGGCCACAATGGCCTCTATGGAAAACTAGCCTCTAATCATTATTATTATTACTTATGACCACCAACATATTCTGCATCTCTGTACAAAAAAGGGTAACAGAGGAAAATACAGTTACATAGAGAAATGGATTGGAGGGTTCTGCTTACAATCCAATGAATTGAAGACCTCTTGCATTCAAGGTGTTAATTCCCATTTAAATTTGGTTGGGTATGTTTATTTGTCCCCTGTGGTGAAGTTTGCCAAAAAATTGCTCCTCTTTATCTTCGATTACCCCTCTGAGTGCCAGAGGGATAGCCAACACATTCCTTTACAATGCATTTGTTATTCCTTTGGCAATCAAAGGGTTAAGAGCAAATTTGTTTTCTGTTAGATCTCTCTTCTAATATGCATCATAATCTAGCTCCCCTAAGGAGAAAAATCAAACAAAAACAAAACATTAATACCTTAAAACATTTTTTTGAAGCTATAGGCACCACCTCACATTCATCTTCTTTTAATATTAATATTACATTAATTTCTAAGACTCCTTTTTTTAAATTCACTGGTTATCTTTCTAGTAACAAAGGGTTTAAACTATGTGATTGTTAGGGTTTAATTTCAGACCAAAGGGTACCGGCATTACAAAAAAGTTTGAGAACCACTGTAATTTACCATAGTTTGTGCCATGTTGTTTACATGCTTGTATGACATCTCCAAACACATACTAATTACCCACAGACTTGCACATTGAAAGAGCAGACAAGCTATTGTATTGGAGGGTACTGGGGAAAGGTAGAAGACATCTATAGCTTGTACAAATGTGTGCCAAAAAGTAACAACTGAAAGTCTGCCAAAGACATGAGTTTTGAGAAGATGTGTCACCACTAGAGAAATGTAATCCCCAGACCTACATGGAACATGTGGATGGGTCATGACAGCTTCAAAAAATGTTTTTCCAAACAACCGCTGCCAGAGTGCATGTTTTCTTCAGTACTTGTAATGAGCTCTTACCACTATTCCTGTCTGCCCAGGTGTCTGTAAAAAATTAGGAAAGATGCCAAAATGTGGTGCCAAAGCAGTCTGGGATAATTAAGGCAAATTGAAGGACTACTTTGAAACCTTGAAGGAGAACAAACCCTGAGAGACTCTCAATTTGATGCACAGTGTATTAACATTATTGATAACACTATCAAAAATTTGGAAGAGAAGGTTGGAAACTCATTAACAATAGCCTGTGATGATTTAAGTTTGCTGAGTGCACTGTACTCTGCTGCCGACACAGGGCATCCAGGCAATCTATAGCAGCTGTAATTTTCTTCCACCTCTTTGCTGAGAGATTCAAAACCCACACATTGATCTGCAGACGACCTTAAATGAACTTTGTGCACAGCACATATTGATTAATCTGAGATTTATTGGTTTTAAAATGCAAGTTCAAGTTCTACTTAATCAGTAATGAACTTTCAAGCTGATGCAAGTGGATCCTAAGATTGGTATCCAGCAGGACCTAAAAAAAACACAGCTATACTATCTGGCAACAGATGTGCAAAAACACTCAAGTCTTAATAATGCTTTTGTCTTAATTACTTGCTTGCTATCTTTTTTCCTTGTATTGTCCTTGTGGATGCTATTAATCTAGTACATAATGCTCTGGCCAAATTCTCAGGATACCACATTTTAAAAGGAGAACACCACCTAAAAGCCCCACACTTACCTTAGCCAGAAAATCCTAACTGCCCCATGACATTTTTTATTGCTCTTTGGTTTAATAATATTTTCATTCAGTCCTATATGTCCTGTCCATGAAGGCAGACATAACAGTTGCTACAGAAACACGGGACCTCACACTGTGAAAAGTGCTCATGGTAATCTTAACCCTTTAAGAAGCATGGGAGTATGCAATCCCTCTATCCACAATGTGGTGTCACACACCCCCTCTTATTCTTAAACTCTGTGTGTCCCAGTTTGAAAAAAAATGCCAGCAACTATCATGTATGCCATCATGGATATTATATCCAAAACTGCCTGAAGATCTTGAACAAAGGCACAAGGACAAAATTCGTATAAGCCATGAGACTATAATCTGTGCCAACAACTGACAGAGAATCAATTTCACATCTATCAGACAGACCCAATGGGTTAAAGCAGAACTACCACCACCACTAAAGTCACCTTGCAGTACTTATGCTTATGGAGATTTATGGTCTATGGACCAGAGCAGTCCATAGGCTGGTGTAGCAACAGCGCTACTGTAAATGTTCAGGCCACTGTGATATTGCACCTAAAAAATTCAAGTTTGACCTATTATAATTTTTTAATAGAATATCTCTCAGCAGTGGGAGTACCCTTGTTTTACTCAGGGGGATAAACCCTATAACATATATATTTTTTTACATTTTAAGTATTACTATCCCTTTAAATGGGGCTTTTCCAAAGAACAGTAAACCATATTACTGAAAAAATTGAACAGAGTGGCAATGCTACTGGTAGTCTAATCTGTTAGCTGAAGGGTTAATACTTACCAAGAGGCTCAGCTGGTCGATCTGACTCCAATTCCTGCAGTGTTGCATGCATAAAAAAAGATCAGCACTTATGGGGCTTTAGGAAATGTACAGAGCCTTTGGCCAGAATTTACTTACAGGTGAATCACCCTTTAGTGTAAGAAACAGTAGGTATTTTATTCATTATATACTAATGAAATTATGCTTTTCTTGAATTTGTATTTATTTTTTTCAGTCTTGGACAGGTGAGTAATCTCATTAGTCAATGAAAGATCTGTAATATAAGCCAGTCATATATATAGGGAGATTATTGTGAAAAGTATCTTTATGTCTTTTTCAAGCCAGGTTTTTAGTTTGTTTGTTTGTTTGTCTTTCCATGCTGGGCCTAACACTGATTTTATTTCAATTTTGTGTCTTTCTATGCTGGATCTTTCACTGGTTTTATTTTAATTTCTCGTCTTTCCACACTGGGCCTTCAACTAGTTTTCTTCTGATTTTGCATCTTTCCAAGTTAGGTCTACCACTGATGTTTGTTGATTCCATATCTTTCCATGCTTCTACCGCTGATTTGCTTTTGATTTCTAGGACAGTTTCTTTCCAGGAAAGATCTACCACTGATTTCATCTTGATGGCATATCTTTCCAGGCTAGGCCTACCACTAGTTTTATTTTGATTTAATGCCTTTCCATGTTGGGCCTACCACAAATCAGTGGGAGACCAGTTTTATTGTGAAGGTCTACCACTGCTTTTATTCAAATGTTGTCATTCAATACTGAGTCTACCACTGGTTTTATTTTGATCCTATGTCTTTCCATATTGAGCCTAAAATTCAAATTTTGATCATGTGTACTTCCATATTGGGTCTACCACTAATATTATTTTGATTTTATCTCTTTCAAATTGGCCTCCCACTGATTTGTTTCAGTGACATTGCACTCAATTATTATTAGCATAATAATTTGAGAGTTTTTCTTCACTGTAGTGTCTACTCTCCCTGATCTCTTGCTTACCGCCTCAAGGAGTTCACTAACAGTCAGAAGAGTTTCTTAATGCCTGACAGAGAGCACCATGAAGGCCATCACTCCCTGTCATTGAAAGATGTATATATATATATTTATATATTGATAAAGGCCACAATCTGTGGCCGAAACGTCTAAATAAACAACGTTTGAACTTTGAGCATCCCTGTGAGTGCCATCTCTTCCTTTATCAACTGTATGTATCTTTTCTCTTGATGAGCCACCAAGGTTTAAAAGAGTGCATGTCATATTATATATACATATATATATATATATATATATATATATATATATATATATATATACATACACACACACACACACACACACACACACATATATGATTTTGCATTTATGCCCAGTATAAAATCATGCATTTATACAGGCCCATAGTATCAAGCGATCAATGATCACTACTTACTAAAGTTTTAAGTAATGTAGTTTTCACTTTCCTTAAAGCAGAACTTTCATCCGCTATAAAGTCACCCTGCTATAATTAAGCAGGTAGCGACTAGGTTTAGAATATATATTTTACCTTTCAAAAGTAACCCAATCTAAAGAAACCATCATTGAAGGAGAGAGGAACCCAGGCTACAGCGAAGACATCTTGTCTGCATGCCTGCGCTGTCAGTCCCGGTCTCCACTGAGCAGGCTGCAGTGCACCATATGGTTACTAGAAGGGACTGACAGATCAGGCGTGCAGACTGCGTTAACCCAGCCATCAATTACTGATTTCTTTAGATCAGGCTACTTTTGAAAGGTAAAATATATATTCTAAAGCTAATCGCTACCTGCTTAATTAAAGCAGGGCGACTTTATAGCGGATGAAAGTTCCACTTTAAAATTCTAAATTTTAACTGATACAATGTCCATCTCATTGTAGTCAAAATACTTATCCCCCTGTCATCATCAATGACCAACATTTCTATAAAATACAGCAACTCAGGTCTTTAACATATAACTCCACCTTATCGTTGTGTCACAAGGATTAAAAAAACACATTTAAATCAATGTGAATTTTGGCAATGTTTATTTTCCTCCTATTGCACAGTTGGAATGCTCCAGAATTGCTCATATTTTGTAATTGCCAGGGGCAGTAGTCATCGAGAGGCACAAGTCTGTAGCGAACCAACTACACTACAGCTTGGAAATGCTATGCTCAAAATTGATTTAAATGGGGCTTTTAACATTTTGATTGTTTTACAATGTGTTTGAGACCTCTCTAACACTCAATAGGTTAAAGCCTCTTAACTCTATGAGCGCAAGAGGGGTGCCCAACATATTGCTTTGCACCCCACTGTCAATCAAAGAGTTAAACCAATGGGAATTTGAGTATTTTCATTTCAATCCTATAGTGTAGTTTGCTTGCTCCAGTATTGCACTTCTTTAGCTTGATAAATAAGGCTCCAGGTTTCAAGGAAAAAACTTCTCTGAGTCCAGCAAGCCAATCAAATAAGCCAACATTTTGGCCTCTAGGAACTGGGCCCGCACACCATGCAAAGACGTCCACACACGCACTGCCATCAGAAGCACTGGAATGGCATATGCATAACACACAACTTGTCTTCAGCAAAAGGGTTTGACTATGATTGAAACCATTTATTATGCCTGGGTAGCTACACTTGAAGGCTAAAATATATCTAACCACAGAGAGTGTCATTTCAAGGCTTAGCAATCAGGAATTAATCTGGACACGTCTTTCTATTGACAGCTTTAGTGATTTGCAGTGGTTAATTACTTTGTGAAGGATCAATAGCCACTAATAAAATATACTGCTGGCTGGGAAAACATATTATATTAATATGAGACCTTGTTCCATCGCTGCCAGATGCTCTGAACAAGACACTGACTGGGGCTGTACACAGTTGGCTGGTTGCACTGAACACCTGAGCTGCAATGAGACCATAATTAAATCAACAAAACCTCATAATATAGTCACCTGTGTCTTATACAGAGGTGTGGATTGAACAAATATTTGCTTAGCTTGGGCTTTGTTTAGTTTTCTGCTCTTAGCCAGCCTAAATGTCCAAATACCTTAAGTGATTTACATTAATCCACCTTATTTAGAAAAGATAGGTCAAGCAAAAGAGGTGGTGGGGTCTGTCTGTATATCAAACCAGCATTATTGCCTCAATTGCGGGAAAATATATGTGATGACAGTAGTGAACATGTGGAATCCCTGTGGGTTGAAATAGTCACTGGGGGTAAAACTGCCCAGAAAATATTAGTGGGTATTTGTTATAAACCACCAAACATTGCTGACCTTGAAGAATCACAGCTATTAATGCAAATAGAAAAGGCTTCCCAAATAGGGAGAACTATAATTATGGGGGATTTTAATTATCCAGAAATAGACTGGAAAAATGGAACAGCTAACTCTGCTAAAAGCAGCAAGTTTCTGAACTTGTTGAATGACAATTTTTTGTCACAACTAGTGCAGACCTCAACCAGAGGGAATGCATGTCTGGATTTGGTAATAACTGACAATGAAGAACTTATCTCTAACATCCAAGTAAGGGAGCACTTGGGGAATAGTGACCATAACATGGTATCGTTTGAGATTAATTCAAAAAAACAATTTGAAATGGGTTCCACCAAAACACTGAATTTTAAAAAGGCCAACTTTAGCAGGTTTAATTCATCCCTTGGTCTCGTTGACTGGGATAAAATATTTTCAGGAAAAAACACAGAAGGTAAGTGGAATGCCTTCAAAATAACATTGCAAAAATACACATATAAATTTATCCCTGTTGGAAACAAATACAAAAGAAGCAAATTAAAACCAATGTGGCTAACCAGTAAAGTAATCAATGAAATAAATAACAAGAAAGCGGCATTTAAACATTACAAAGCTGAGGGATCAGCAGAGGCATTTGCAGAATACAAAAATGTCAACAAAACCTGTAAAAAGGCTATTAAATTAGCTAGACTGGAGAATGAAAAAAATATTGCTAAGGAGAGCAAAAGCAACCCAAAACAATTCTTTAAATACATTAATGGCAAAAAATTAAAGTCTGATAATGTTGGGTCCTTGTTATCTGAAACAGGTGAGATGTCAAAGGGGACAGAGAGAAGGCAGATATTTTAAATAATTTCTTTTCTTCTGTTTTTACCAAGGAAGACCCATTGGACAAGAATCTGCAAACTACTTTTACAAAACAGTCACAGCAAGCATGGGACTGGCTAACACAAGAAAAAGTGTTAAAACAATTGAATGGTGTCAAGGTAGACAAAGCTCCGGGGCCAGATGGTATACACCCACGGGTACTTAAAGAGCTAAGACAGACCCTGGCCAGACCGATATATCTGATTTTCAGGGATTCTTTTATTTCTGGTATGGTGCTCATGGATTGGCGTAAAGCAGATGTGGTGCCCATATTTAAAAAGGGATCAAAGTCCCAGCCAGGAAATTACAGACCTGTAAGCTTGACATCTGTGGTAGGGAAGCTGTTTGAAAGGTTGCTAAGGGAATATATTCAAGAATTCTGCTGGAACAGGAATATCATTAGCAATAGCCAACATGGCTTTGTGAAAGATAGGTCTTGTCAAACGAACTTGATCGCATTTTATGAAAAAGTAAGTAATAATATAGATGAGGGAGTGGCGGTTGACGTGATCTATTTAGACTTTGCCAAGGCATTTGATACAGTTCCGCACAAGAGGTTACTGTACAAATTGAATGAAATAGGACTAGGGGAAAATGTTTGTGTGTGGATTGGAAATTGGCTGAAAGATAGAATGCAAAGAGTGGTAGTAAATGGCAAGTTCTCCAGTTGGATGAACGTGATAAGTGGAGTGCCTCAGGGATCTGTCCTGGGTCCTCTTCTTTTTAATTTGTTTATTAATGACCTCCCAGAGGGCATAGGAAGCCATGTATCAGTGTTTGCCAATGACACAAAATTAAGTAAGGTAATAAAGTCTGAACTGGATGTGTCTTCATTACAAGAGGATTTGGACAAATTGAGTAACTGGGCAGGCAAATGGCAAATGAGATTCAATATAGACAAGTGTAAAGTTATGCATTTTGGGTATAATAATAAAAATGCAACATATAGTTTAAATGGTGTTTCTCTGGGGAAATCTACTAATGAAAAGGATTTGGGAGTAATGTAGACAAGAGACTTAACAGTAGCATGCAGTGCCAGCTGGCAGCTGCAAAGGCCAATAAGATATTGGCATGTATTAAAAGGGGTATTGACTCAAGGGAGGAAGATATAATTATGCCTCTTTACAGGTCCATGGTAAGACCCCACCTAGAATATGCTGTTCAATTCTGGGCGCCCTTTCTGAAGAAGGACATTATGGAACTAGAGAAAGTGCAGAGGAGGGCTACAAAACTAGTAAGGGGAATGGAAAGTTTTAGTTATGAAGAGAGGCTAGAAAAGTTAAACTTGTACACACTAGAGAAACGGCGTCTTAGAGGGGATCTGATAACACTATATAAATATGTTCAAGGCGCATATAAAGGGCTTTCAAAAGACCTGTTCATTAACAGAACAGTACACAGGACAAGGGGCCATCCGCTTAGACTTGAGGAAAGGAGATTTAATCTACAACAGCGGAAGGGTTTCTTTACAGTAAGGACAATAAAGGTATGGAATGCACTTCCGGAGGAGGTGGTGCTCTCAAATACATTAGATGCCTTTAAAAGGGGCCTGGATACTTATTTAAAAGAGCATAATATAGAGGGCTATGTACGTTAGTATTGGGATTAATATTTAGTTAGGGCTTTTTGATCCAGGGAGAAGTCTGACTGCCATTTGGAGTCAGATGCCTTCTTTTGGGTCAGCGATGGTAAACAGGAATAGGAAAAGGGTTGAACTGGATGGATGCAAGTCTTTTTTCAACCTAAATTACTATGTAACTATGTAACCTTGATGATCATCCCAATGAGGGATTAACAAGGCTACTTTAGGACCAAAATTATGTTTGCAGGTAACAAAGATGTAAATGCATCCCTGTCTGCATTATCTCAGTCAACACTTTAAAAACAGCAGGTCTTGTGATGATATGTGCACTGGTAAGAACAATACAGCACTAAAAATCATATTCATTAATTCACTATTAAATGGTTTAGAAAGCAAACTGTGAAAATAGAGAAAGTGGTACAATATAACATTATCCATGATGCAGAAAAGCCTGCCTTCATTCTTTTAAGTATAGCATACAGAGCACAGACTGCTGCAGTGATCATGGTTTTCACAGTCCTTGACAGAAAGCTGTCTAGAAACAGAAACTGAACGAGTGAAATAAGTATTTGACCCCCTATCAATCAGCAAGATTTCTGGCTCCCAGGAGTCTTTTATACAGGTAACAATCTGAGATTAGGAGCACTCTCTTAAAGGGAATGCTTCTAATCTCAGCTTGTTACCTGTATAAAAGATACCTGTCCACAGAAGCAATCAATCAATCAGATTCCAAACTCTCCACCATGTCCAAGACCAAAGAGCTGTCCAAGGATGTCAGGGACAAGATTGTAAACCTACACAAGGCTGGAATGGGCTACAAGACCATTGCCAAGCAGCTTGGTGAGAAGGTGACAACAGTTGGTGCGATTATTCACATATGGAAGAAACACAAAATAACTGTCAATTTCCCTCGGTCTGGGGCTCCATGCAAGATCTCACCTCGTGGAGTTTCAATGATCATGAGAACGGTGAGGAATCAGCCCAGATATCACGGTGCCTGTGATTGCTCTCTTTTTGTGTCAATTACCAGTAGGGGGCTCTCCATTGGCTGTCTGCCCGCCCTGCATTGCCTATTTAGACTGAGCCTGGGCACCCTTTGGTTGCCCTTTCGTGTTGTCTCTATGCTGCTTGTATCTACATTATGTTCCTGAGCTTCCTGGGCCCTTTGCTGTGTTCCTGCTACCAGAAATCGTCCAGTTCCTGTAGTTACCTGTCCAGTGGTTCCTGCTTCCATTGCTGATCCGGTTGGAGTCGCTGTTAGGTCACCTTTCCTGCTGCCAGTCCCCGCTGCCGTTCCTGATTCCGGTTGATCGTCTGAGTGCTGGTTCCTGTTTCCACCTGCTGGTTCCTATCCAGTTCACCTGTAGTCAGCTGACGTTCCCGAGTCGCCTTGGTGACATTTCTACTCTCTGCCAGTTTATCCAGTATGCGAGTACTGGTTAGTTCCACAGCCACCCGGCTGTTATTGCATGATAAGATTAGCGTTCCACGTACAGGGTACTGGTTCGCTCCATAGCCATCCGGCTGTTATTGTACGAGACGTATAGCGTTCCCAGTGTGTGGGCACTGGTTCGCTCCATAGCCACCCGGCTGTTATTGCAGGATACGATTCGCGTTCCACGTACAGGGTACTGGTTCGCTCCATAGCCATCCGGCTGTTATTGTTTGAGACGTATAGCGTTCCAAGTGTGTGGGCACTGGTTCGCTCCATAGCCACCCAGCTGTTTTTGAAGGATACAATTCGCGTTCCACGTACAGGGTACTGGTTCGCTCCATAGCCATTTGGCTGTTATTGTACGAGACGTATAGCGTTCCCAGTGTGTGGGCACTGGTTCGCTCCATAAGCCATCCGGCTGTTATTGCAGGATACAATTCGTGTTCCACGTACAGGGTACTGGTTCGCTCCATAAGCCAGCCTGCTGTTATTGTACGAGAAGTATAGCGTTCCCAATTTGTGGGCACTGGTTCGCTCCATAGCCACTTGGCTGTTATTGTCAAGATAAGATTAGCGTTCCCAGTGTGTGGGCACTGGTTCGCTCCATAAGCCACCCGGCTGTTATTGCAAGATACGATTAGCGTTCCCAGTGTGTGGACACTGGTTCGCTCCTTAGCCATCCGGCTGTTATTACGTATACGTATAGCACTCTCCGTACAAGGTACTGGTTCGCTCCACAGCCTCCCGGCTGTTATAGTAACTCATGTGTTCTGGTTTCCCAGTACACAGGTACTGGTTCGCTCCTTAGCCTCCTGGCTGCAGTTGCACCTTATTGACTTGCTCCCAGTACTAGGTACTGGTTCGCTCAACCACCCTTGAGTCTATTATCGTATTGTGCATTACTGTCTTCCCAGTACGCAGGTACGGGTGGTACCCTGGTATTCCTTGGCTTGCCACTTATGCTGACTTAGCCTCTTATGTCATCCTTGTGACTGCTGTTGCCACATTTACAGTCACTGAGGCTTAGTGGTTGCCATTCACTCCTTACCAGGCTGCCTTGCCCGGTATATTGGTAAGGCCAGTAGCACCTATTCTATTATCATCTTGGGTTGCCTTACCCGGTATTGGCAAGGCCGGTAGAGCCTGTATATCGCTATTTGTCCATTGGCTGCCTTGCCCGGTATATTGGCAAGGCCGGTAGAGCCTCTATTCTTGAGTACCAACTTCCTGGCTGCCTTGCCCGGTATATTTGCAAGGCCGGTAGAGCCTATCTATTCCTTGTACCAACTTCCTGGCTGCCTTGCCCAGTATATTGGCAGGGCCGGCAGAGCCTGTATCTCTATTGTTATTATTGCTTTCCTGTCAATAAAGATATATGTATGAATGTGCACGATACCCTATGGAGTTGTCTTAAACTTTTCAATAAAGTTGTGTTTTTACCTAACTTTGCGTCTGAGAGTCTTAACAAACCGTGACACCAGAGCTACATGGAAGAATCTTGCCAATAATCTCAAGGCAGCTTGGACCATAGTCACCAAGAAAACAATTAATAACACACTACGCTGTGAAGGACTGAAATCCTGCAGCGCCCGCAAGGTCCCCCTGCTCAAGAAAGCAGATGTACAGGCCCGTCTAAAGTTTGGCAATGAACATCTGAATGATTCAGAGGGGAACTGGGTGAAAGTGTTGTGGTCAGATCGAGCTCTTTGGCATCAACTCAACTTGCCGTGTTTGAAGGAGGAGGAGGAATGCTACTTATGACCCTAAGAACATCCCCACCGTCAAACATGGAGGTGGAAACATGATGCTTTGGGGGTGTTTTTCTGCTAAGGGGATAGGACAACTTCACTGCATCAAAGGGACGATGGACGGGGCCATGTACTGTCAAATCTTGGGTGAGAACCTCCTTCCCTCAGCCAGGGCATTGAAAATGGGTTGTGGATGGGTATTCCAGCATGCAATGACCCAAAACACACGGTCAAGGAAACAAAGGAGTGGCTCAAGAAGAGGCACATTAAGGTCCTGGAGTGGCCTAGCCAGTCTCCAGACCTTTGTCCCATAGAAAATCTGTGGTGGGAGCTGAAGGTTCGAGTTGCCAAACGTCAGCCTTGAAACCTTAATGACTTGGAGAGGATCTGCAAAGAGGAGTGGGACAAAATCCCACCTGAGATGTGTGCAAACCTGGTGGCCAACTACAAGATACGTCTGACCTCTGTGATTGCCAACAAGGGTTTTGCCACAAAGTACTAAGTCATGTTTTGCAAAGGGGTCAAATACTTATTTCACTCAGTAAAATGCAAATCAATTTATAACTTTTTTAAAATGTGTTTTTTCTGGATTTTTTTGTTATTCTCTCTCTCTCTGTTCAAATAAACCTACCATTGAAATTATAGACTGATAATTTCTTTGTCAGTTGGCAAACGTACAAAATCAGCAGGGGATGAAATAATTTTTCCCTAACTGTACTTTCTGGAGATGTTTGTCAAATACCCTGCACATTTCAACATGTTTAATATGTCTCCCTGAAAAAGCACAGATTGATTAAAAGTCGAAAACACATCCGATACAATTCAGTAATGGAAATTCATTATTGTGAATACAAATTCTAGGAGCTACACGCATAACATCATTAAGATCGACACCCTGTTGTGCAAATCTTTTTATTAATTACATTTTTTTTAGAGTTTGATGGTTTGGTTAAAGGAACTTCTTGGTTCGCTGTAACAGTGAATGACCTGAGAGTTTATATTTGTGCTGGAGCATACCAACAGTTCCATCACCTGAGAACGCAAATAAAAATGTCCCAAATGCCTTCACCCCACCCTTATGATGCAGCTATACTTCTCCAGAATTACTTTTCTCTTGCTTTTTCCATAAGTCAGAAGAAAGGAAGTTTTTCCTTTATCATGGTAAATAGTTTCACACAATAAAAGTCCTAAAGAGCCAGAACCTTTTTCCAGTGCAATTTGTGATGGCAAGATACAAGAAAGATCTTCAAGAATGGGTATAGTTTGGTATTAGCAAATAAAATATACACATTACAGTTTAGTTAGGTAAGCTGTTGATAATGGGAAAAAGGTGAAATTTACTTACTGGTATTTCATTTTCCTCTGTGTCCTTCCACGGCAATGACTGTGGGTGTTAGCTCCACCTCCCAGCTGGTAGGACTAAATAAAAATTATAAACATCTGTTTCCTCTTCCTCCCTTCAGTTATACTATTGTCCAAGCTGTAAAATACAACAGGTTAGAAACCAGAACAAAGTAAAACAATGGATACATCCAAAGCATAGGAACGTCATCTATGAAGATCATATGGACCAATATAGGAACGATACATACCGTGTCAAAAGGGAGGGGTGCCGTGGAAGGACACAGAGGAAAACAAAATATCGGTGATTAAATTTCACCTTTTCCTCTGTGTCCAATCCACGGCAATGACTGTGGGACTTATCAAAGCAGTGCCCCACAACACTGGGAGGGAAAATATGTACCCTGGACAGAAGAAGTAGCTACCAGCACTTTCCCGCCAAATCTGACATCTTCTAAGGCCAGAAGATCAATCATAATGCTCAAAGTAGGAACTGACGACCAGGTAAAGGCTAGCAGAGCTCCTCAGGTGTGGCTACAGCTGTTTGTGCCTAGGTCGTCAATACAGCTTCGTAGAATATGACCTATTTCACTGGAGGTATATTGCTGGCTAACATAGAAGCCAAGTTGCAGCAACAATGGACATCTATAGATGGATGGTTAGGATGCTGTAGTTCTACTAAAGTTCCTGAGAAATGTGCAAACAATGCATCTGATTATGAATTGCATTGGTTCTGTCAGAAGAATTCAGCAGACATCTGATCAGGTCAAGAAGACATAAGGATGCCTCTATTCATAAGTGGGGTAGCGCAGAATGATGGAAAGAATCTCCTGGAGGAGACAAGATAAAAACATCACCTCGGAATGAAAGATGGTTAGGTCAAATAACAATTATGACATGATGAAATCCCCCTGGTGGTGGACTACACAGAATATCCATAATTTCTGGAACTCTTTGAGCAGATGTAACAGTTGTGAGCAGCACAGTCTTGAGGGATAAGAGTTTCATATAAACCTCCTCTAAAAGGTACCAAGAAGTTGCGCAGCCTAATATTCTCAATACGAAGTAAGGCCCTAAGGGAAAGTAATTCCCTGAAGGAGGCTAAACTAGAGACCGCAAAATTGGATACGTGAGCCTCATGGGAGTTGTGCAAAAAGGAGTAGGGAGCACAGGTGAGAGCTGAATCTTCAAAGATGTAGGTTACCATCCTTTCCGAAAGCCTTCCTGGGGAAAGTCTAAGATGCATTCAGGGAATAACAGGGCTCTGTTAAGAATGTCCATCCCTACGCCCTGTGTAGCATATGGACCCTGGTCTGTAGTAAATTTGCTGTGGAGGAGCGACAACCCGAGATGATAGTATGCAGAACTGGCTCTGAGAAACCCCTATAACCCAAAGCGCTCCCCTTAGCATTCAAACATGCAGGATCTGGGTAGAACAAGGGCCCCTGCAATAGGAGGTTCGGGATGACTAGAAATGAAATTAGAGGAAGAATTACAAGCTGCTGAGATCGGCAGCTGACAAGTCTCGTATTCAGTCTGGAATTATGTAATTACATAAGACTAGTCTCAACCGATCACCTGGACTATATCTGAAATAGAAGAAGAGGAGGGACTGACAAGCTAAAGTCCCACTGAAATGAACGGGAACCTTGGCTCCATGTCTTCTGGATAGGGGAAGCATTAATTTGCTGCACTTAGCATGCTCTAATGATGCTAAAAAGTCTATATGCAGATTCCCCTAATCTGCATAATGCTGGAGTAATATCTCCATCTTGAAGTAAACCATACCAAAGTAAAGTAAAGTAGTTCTGTTAGGAAATCTGCTTGTAAAATATGAAAGTCATAAAACTGAAGGTATGCGCTTTGTCCAGAGAAGAAGCAGGAATACTTACGCAGATAAAGTCTCGCTCCTGAATCCACCAAACTTGTTTAGATATATAAATATACACACCTGTAAATACATACCCACACAAGCTTAAGATCAACAATTACATTTCTGATTGGATCAAGAGTTGTACCCTGAGACAATTTGAACTGCTTGAGGGATAGAATGCTGTCTTACTCTAACATGTCGAAGGGAAGGTTCTACTGTAATACCCATATCTTTATATAAATGAGGCTGGGAAGAGGCAAGGGACAGAAATATTTCCCTTGGACCTTGTAGACTAGGACACTCCAAATAGAACAAGTCGTAAGAGAGTGATCAGGCAGGCGCTTAAATATACATCCATTAGAGCAGAAACTCTGATAGTGCTAGTACATGAGGACTAGCCTTGAACCATTCCTGAATGAGGATGCCATCCAAAAGTAATAAGACAAACACCATGTAGTCTTTAAGATCCTTAGAAAAGGAGACCCACTAGGAAAACCATGGAAAATAGCTGGACAAAGAAAAGCCTCTAAATAGATAGAGGTATATGGAGTTTTTGGAACCTAGAAACAGACTATGTCCAGCAGACACCAGAAGGAGATGGTACGTGAGCTGGAAAGATATTGGCCATGAAGGCTCTATAGATAAATCAGGCAGACTTATGCATAAACAACTAGTCCCCCTGTATCTGTAAAAAAGGGAAGATACTGAGTAAACCTCAGTCCAAAGCTGATGTACTAGGACTCCTAATCATGGATCTGTCCAACAAACTCATGATGACTGAGAACCTAAATCTGGAGTAATAAGAGTAAGAAGAAGATTACTCAGATATCTGTGTGACTCAGGGAACAGCACTGGAACCTTCTCCATAATCTGCAAGGTCAGTCAGAAGTGGAGATGGAGCCCACAAAATATTTTTGGAAACACTAGTTTCTTCTATAATATGGGATAGGAAAGAGCTTACCACCTGAACAAATTGTCTACCAACCAAAACTTTATCCATAAGGGAAGGTATACTTAGCAGATGTCTGAAGACACATCAGCCTACTAGGTCTGGATCAAATTGCCTTTTTTGCTGGGACAGAAACGGAAGAAAAGGGTAAACAATGTTAAAGTAACTAAGGAGGCCTCATTAGAGATAGATTGCTTCCAGAACATCTGAGCGATAGCCATATCCCCCAAAGGTGGATCAATCCAAGAAGATTGGATTAAAAAAAAAGATTATATACCTTACTATCAAATTAAACATACAAGGTTATAATGATATAGTAGGCGATCATGAAGGTCTGAAATTAGATCAGCTGATCTGCAGCAGAAAAACTATACAAAGCCCAGTGACTAAGGCATGATGCAAAGGCTGAACCCGATGGACCTGTGTCCGTCATCCTACTCAATCCACCATGATATGTCCTCCTTGGACAGGAAATTTCCTATGTTCAAAAATATGCATCCATAACCATCAGTTCTATGAGGCTCTGTGAGACCCACAGTCTTACTGATAGGTTGAGCATAATATATAAATGCAGGCTGAAAGTATCATGATATTAAAGCAACATAATAGCACTGTAGAGCATCAGTTCTGAATCTGAGAACATGAATATTCTAGAATTGGAAAATTGACCCTGAAGAGAGAAAAACTGAATTAGGGGAACGGAGGGCTAGATCCAAGCCAAACTTGGATATTCAATCCACAGGAAAGTCAACGAAGAGGAGACCTTATCACAATGTATCAACATTAGGGATGAGCGAGCACCCCGATGCTCGGGTGCTCGGGTGCTCTGACCGAGCACCCCCTGATGCTCGAGTGCTCGGCCGAGCACCCGAGCCCCATTCAAATGAATGGGAGCACTCGAGCATTAAACCAGGCACCCCCTGCTCTGATGAGCGGAGGGTGCCTGGTCAATGTCCCCCTTCATCTCCGCTATGCCCCTCTTCCACAATGTCCCCCTTCATCTCCTATGCCATAGCGGAGATGAAGGGGGACATTGTGGAAGAGGGGCATAGCGGAGATGAAGGGGGACATTGTGGAAGAGGGGCATAGCGGAGATGAAGGGGGACATTGTGGAAGAGGGGCATAGAGTCTATGCCCCTCTTCCACAATGTCCCCCTTCATCTCCGCAATGCCCCCTTCATCTCCGCAATGCCCCGGTACCTCCATTCCCTGGTGGTCCAGCGGAGCGTCTTCGGATCTGTGCCTCTTCCGGCACAGATCCTCTTCACCCGAACATGTCGGGCGAGCACATGGCGGTACTCGTACGAGTACCGCCATGTGCCGAGCAGAGCGATGCTCGAGCCGATCCGAGCATCGGCCGAGCACGCTCGCTCAACACTAATCAACATATAAGAGTATCATACGAAGATCTTTGTAGCTATCCAATGACAAGGCTTGGCAAAAACCTATAGAAAAAAGAAGGAATGTATAACTTCAGCTGAGGAGGGGTAATAGTAAGGTGAGTTAACTAGTGGAATTCCATACTTAATGATTCCCTGATATCAGATATCATGTATACATTAAAGATAACTTATTTTAAAAAGGAACATACATGGATATACATTGTATGCTATTCCTCTCCCCTCCACACTGCCGACCTTTTAATGTTGCATCGAAAAGATGCAGTGAATATAATTTTGAGATTCTCCACTTATTCAAGCAGATAAGGCCTGGAAGAAGTTCATTCACCAGGGTCAGTGACTAGGAGCCGCTTTCTTGCTAATTTTACAGCCTAGAACAGAGTCTTACCTGGAGGAAATAAATCATCCCAGCAACACTTTAACTGAGATGAAAACGTTTGCACCTGTAATTGCCGTAACTCATTTATTACAAAGCGCGGCTGGGTCAGCAAACAATATATACATATAAACATGATTTCTGGACCACTTATCGTCCTTAACCCAAGGAACCTGCTGTGTTTGCATGATTAAATAAATATGCAAAGAAAGGTATACATATAGCTATAGAAAGGCTTCTTACTGTGCCCATTTAGTGCTGGAGCTTGCATTCTCCATTGAGACAGTATGCATTCCATCCTGATCATTGGTGTTTAGACCTATAGTCTCCTATGAGTCAGCATGAGTTTCATCTGGGAAATGCAGGTACTTCCGACCAGTCCCAGAAGAGATCTATGTGCCAATATAGCAGATGCTTGTCAATGCATCTAGCATCCCATCTGATTCCGGGAGAGGCAAGAAATTGGGCAGCAGTTCCTCTATAGGGGCTTAAGTATATACCCATTTGTCAAAAGTGGATAGAGGTTGTCCCGTTAATCTCCTTGAAGGAAGATATCTGAATAGAAACAGCTTACACGAAACACAATCGGAGGTCCCCGTGTTGCTCCTTCTGAGATGGTACCTGCATAATCCACTTCCTTGAAGCGTGTGTTCCAACAGCACTTGGCTGAACTTCTGGTTTGGCAAAGCCAAGGGTGAAAGGTGGTGAGCCGGTTTCCCCTGAGGAGCACAAGTTGAATGAAGGAAGGAACAGCCAGGAGCAAACATCACCGGCCCACTGAAACATGCATCCATGCGACCCCACTCAGCGGGGTATGAGATCCAGATAACGCTGGTACAAGTGATGTGGTCTGCGATGAAGGCAGACCACATGGAGGTAAAAATAATAAACACAATGCTTTTTTTCTTGTGTGAGACCAAAATAACTGAAGGGAGGAGGAGGAAGTGGATATTAATAATTCTGATTTGGTCCTACCAGCTGGGAGGGGGAGTTAACACCCACAGTCATTTCCGTGGACTGGACACAGAGGAAAAACAGACTTCTATATTTAAAATAGAGATATATATTTTAGTTTGTACTGAATCAAAAATATGAATTGACACGTTTAAAATGTTGTAGTCATTTGGATCAACAGAACTGGCAGCAGTTTAATGTTATTGTTTTACCCTTAAATCTGTGTTATTAATGGGAGAGTAAAATTTCAGGTTATGGATGAACTGAACCAAGAAAATGCAATTTTGAGAGGCAATAACATTTAAATAAACAAAATCTCAGCAGTGCAAGTAACTTTGTTTTACTCAGCATATTTAAGCCTGTAAAACATATTTTTCATGATTAAGCATTAAAATCCATTTGAAATATTGTTGAGGTTAGCTGAGTTTGTAGTCTATATGAGAGGAGAGTTATTGACAAACAGTCCTCCACAGAATGTGACAGAAACTTCCAAGTCATGTCCTCTCAGTTTGAACTCTCAGGAAATAATCATAGTGCAACTCACTTTCTGAGAATTTTAACTGTTATAACATTTGATTAAATGGGAACTATCACATATATAAGTGCCCCCCATTTATAATCCTTATTAAGTGTTGGCATTATTTAAAAATCTAAGATCCCAGGAGACTCACAACCAGACATCTTGCTGAAGAGGGATCTGTGCGTCTGCGCTGTCCACCCAGTCTCCTCACTGATTGGTAAGAAACCTAAGGGGATTTGCATTATACCGCCTGGTAAAGACAGGGATAGACAGCTCAAGCACACAGATGCCTCTTCGGAAACATGTCTGCACTGTCATCTGGTGGAGAGTCTCATAAAAACATTTCAAAATAATGTCAGCACTTAATAAGGATTATAAATGGATTTCTATGCTTACCACTATAGTAAAATGAATTGGGGAGCACTTATATATATGTGACAGTTCTGCTTTAAAACAACTGACTTATGTGGGAATGCCCTTGTTTTACTCTACAGTAAAAGCTGTATAACTTAGGTTTTAAAGGAGCAGTAAACTTTTTAATGAAAACCTATAAGATCCGCCCCTTTAAGTAGGAAGGAACAATTCTAGAAGTGAATGCAGGAGTGGAGCCTACCTTCACTCCTTTGCTGCAGCTAGCCAATCAGCTCCAATAAGATTTGAGACACTAACTATTGAATAAATAG
The DNA here is from genome assembly GCA_037306005.1 of Rhinophrynus dorsalis. NCBI lineage: Eukaryota > Metazoa > Chordata > Amphibia > Anura > Rhinophrynidae > Rhinophrynus > Rhinophrynus dorsalis. The sequence goes on along the minus strand of CM074721.1, from coordinate 170,844,469 downwards.
TAAGAAGGGAAAGTAGACTCCTGTGAGCATGAACCCAAAGGACCCCCATGTTCTGCCACAGGAGAGCCAAGCATGGTCCCTTGATAGGGTGGGAAACCAGTAACCTGTATGGACTAAGAGAAAAGGATTTAACAGGTAAGACTAAATCCTCTTATTATGTATAGGTTTTCATTAAAAAGTTTACTGGTAACTTTGGGATGTCCAACCATTGAGTTTCCCAGAGGCGGGAAGGAAGGCAAGGACCAGGCACAGGGCCCCCAAAGTCACCAAAGCATATATGAACCATCAGATCAGAGATAGCCCAGCAAAAACAAATGAAGTGTCAGCAGACACTGAACAGTGGAAAACCACCCCAGGAACTGTTACACAGCACACTGAACTAGAGCCAACAGGGCTCAGAAGTGAAAGAGCACTGAAGAACCGAAAAGAAGATCCTAGACTGACCAGGATCTTCCTTCCAAAGCTGGCATCAGCCGATGCCAACACATCAACATGGCAGTGCTTCGAAAAGGTGTGCACAGATGACCAAGTGACAGCCTTGCACAACTGATCAGCTGAGGCCTGATTCTTGTAAGCCCAAGAAGACCCAATGGATCTTGTAGTATGAGCTGTGACCCGAAAGGGAACAGGCTTATTCCTTAGCTTGTAAGCCTTTCGAATAGTGGACTTAATTCAAGGTGGAATGGTCACTTTGAATGCGGGTCTCCTTGCCCTGGGGTCCTCAGGAATGATGAACAGTGCGTCAGACTGTCGAACGGACTTGGTGCGATTTATGTAAAACTTGAGACAAAGCACCACAAGTGTAGATCCCTCTCCTTATCAGAGGTAGGTTCAGGGCAGAAAGAAGGCACCGCAATCTCCTGATTAATGTGAAACTCAGGAACTACCTTCAGGAGAAACTCCTGTCTAGTGTGAAGCACCGCCTTGTCCTTGTGAAACACCAAAAAGGGTAGTCTGCAAGACAGAGCATGCAGCTCTGCTACACAGCGAATGGACACGATCACCAGGAGAAAAGCCATTTTCCACGTCAGCAGGCGCAGAGGAATAGTAGCCAAGGACTCAAAGGAAGGGCGCTAAAGGAAGTCCAAAACCAAATTAAGATCCCACTGAGGAGCAGGAGTCTTGAAAACAGGACGAGTATGAGCAACGTCCTGGAAGAAAACCTTGACATCAGGAAGAATAGCAATGCGCTTCTGAAAGAAAACAGAGAGTGCAGATGTCTGTACATCTCAAACTGAGGCCCTGTAAGAAGGCTAGGAATGGAACCCATGTGCAGGACTGAGAGGGAAAAAAGGGGCAATACCACATATATAAAAGAACCAAAGTATAAAGAGACTCCACCAACAAGGGCTGGGGGAGTGAAGGCTAGGGTTCAACGCTAGGGTGCGTGGCTGGCGAGTGCAGGCCCCCCTGTAGTATGTTTTGCTGCAGCCTAAGCTGAATATAGTTGCTGGCCGCGAAGCCAGATGGTCCCCTCCAGTTGAGATGAAGAATGCCCAGGACAACACACTACAGAGAGGACGTACACCACCAGCCCCAGGGAGAGTCAAATATCAATACAGTAATGATAAAGAACTCACCAAAGTGAAGTGGAGAGGCTGAAGGTAGAAGAACCAGATAAGGCAAGAAGGAGCAGAAGAAGGAGCTAAGGCTGGCTGGAGATCCTGGACAGGCCGGAGGGCTGAGCTGCTGATGTCACAGAGGCTAGCTGGAGAGTCTGGGTAGACAGGAAGGCAGAGCAAACACTAGAACTGATTCTGGGGAGAGGAGACTGAGGCAGGAAGGCAGGGTAGACACTAGTAGACAATAGAACCGATGCTGGGAGCGGAAGTTTAGGCAGGAAGGCAGAACAGATGCTGAAGGAGTTGGAGAGCAATGCATGCCTAATACCCAGCAGAGTACAGAGATGCCTGAACGAAGAGCCCAACACGGGCCACTGGAGGCTGAGAAAACGGACTGCTAAGGGAAAGGGCAGCACGAGAGAGCTGCTGCTAATCCAGAAAAGCACTGAATTACTGAGCGCCGGACTCAGGCCGTGCTCTCAGTCAAATACTAGAGGAATGACATCATGACGTTGCTGCACGTCTATGTGCACGATGTCGGCACATACGCAGAAGCACTGTGGAAGCTGAAGTGGGCAACAAGGATCTCCACAAGAAGGCCAGGACCGTAGGCAGATCAAAATCCTGAGATAGATCCCTACTTGCACACCAAGAGAGAAAGGTCGACCAGACACAATGGTAGGCCGTCAAAGAAACAGGTTTGCGGGCACTAAGCATAGTAGCCACCACACCAGAAGAAAAACCCTTCTTCCTCAGTATTGAGGATTCAATTTCCAAGCCATCAAAGCTAGACTATGAACATCCTCCTTCCACAAATAAGCCTGTAGAAGAAGATCCAGGCGGCAAGGGAGCCGCAATGGCTCCACCACAGATAGGTCCAGAAGCTCTGGAAACCAAGCCTGCAGAGGCCAGTACGGAGCAATCAGAATGACTGGACATCGCTCCAGTCTCAGTTTCCTTAGCACCCTGTGCAATATGGGAATGGGAGGAAAGATGTAAGCCAGAGGAAAGCACCAATGAATGGCATGGCATCCACCTATAGAGCTAGAAGATCCCTCCAGCGAGAGCAGAACATCGGGATCTTCCTGTTTGTCTTGTCGCCATTAGGTCGATGCATGGAAGACCCAACCTCTGAACAATGAGGTTGAACACCTCTGGTTGCAGTTCCCACTCTCCGCTGTCCACAGTGTGTCGATTGAGGAAGTCTGCAATGAGGTTGTCTACGCGGGGAACGTGAACTGCGGATATGGCAGGAACATGTTCTTCTGCCCAGGACAAGATAGCCTTGATCTCTAACCAAGCTGTGAGACTTCTTGTTCTGCCTTGCTTGTTGATGTAAGCCACCGCCGTGGCATTGTTGGACTGGACCCAGACCAGGCAATCTTCCAGCTGGCGTGTCCAGTGGTGAAGGGCATGAAATATCGCCCGAAGCTCCAACACGTTGAAGGGAAGGAGAGATTCATCCGGAGACCCCGTCCCTGAGCATTCAGGTGACCCAGAACCACTCCCCAGCCAGACAGGCTGGCATAAGTCATCACCATGGTGTCACCATGGACACCAGGAAGGGCTTCCCTTTCAGCAGATTGTAGAGGTTGAGCCAACATGACAGATTCAGTTTCACATGAAGAGGGAGGGATACTGACAGCTTCAGGAGGTCCGGCTGTCCCCTGCACACCTGGATCACAAGCCACTGGAGTTCCCTGGTGTGAGCCATGGCAAACGGGACTGCTTCTATTGCGGAAATGAACTTCCCCACTAGAGAGGACAACTTCTTCTCTGGAACTGGATCTTGAGCCAGAACAGCAGAAACCCTGTGGGAGATCTGGTGAGCCACTTCGTCCGTGAGAAACACCATGCTCTGCTGAGTGTTGAAGAGAAGGCCCAGCAAGACCAGACGCTGAGATGGGACAAGATCCGACTTGTCCATGTTGAGGAGCCACCCGTGATGGGTGAGTGCATGAATACAGTCCTGAACCTGCTGATGAAGGAGTTCCGGAGAAGGGGCCTTCAGAAGCAGGTTGTCCATGTATGGAGTGACTCTGATGCCATTCCGATGGAGGACAGACACTAAGGCTTCCAGGACACGATTGAAGACTTGAGGAGCTGTAGTCAGACCAAAGGGAAGAGCAGAAAAACTGAAAATGCCCTTGGTAGCAGGCAAATATGAGATACTGTCGGATCTCTGGATAAATGGCAATGTACAGATATGCGTCCTAAAGATCCAGAGAAGCAAGGAATTCCCCAGGGGACATGGCACCAATCACCATCCTTAGGGACTCCTGGTGATAATGAGTCTTGATTACAATGGAAATGAGATTCTTCAGGTCCAAAATTGGACGACAGCTGCCATCCTTCTTGGAAACCACAAATAGGTCTGAGTAAAAACCCAAACCACGGTCCTGAATGGGAACTGGTTCCAGAACTTCCTTGTCCAGGAGGGCCTGGATAGCACGGAACAGACAGCGTTTCTCTATGCCCTGAGGAGTGTGAGAAGGGAAAAACCTGAAGGGAGGAAGAGAGGCAAAAGGGACCCTTTACCATTCCACTACCATCTGCAAAACCCACGGGTTCACCAGTGAGTCCTCCCAGATGTTGTGGTAGTGATGCAGACGGCCACCAACAGCCAAATGGGGACCTGGGTTCGGTGAGTCATGCCAAAGAAGGCTTGGAAGCCTTAGGTTTGGAGGAGGCCTTGGGCTTCCATTGTTGTTTGGGCTTGGTGGAGGAAAGCGGAGCTGAAGGAACCTTCTGGTTCTCCGGGCATGTCTAAGCCTGGAAGGAACAAAAAAGCTGATTACATTTAATAGGTGTCTTCTTCCTAGGGACCATAGGCAGAAGGGTACCCTTGCCCCCTGTGGCTTCACTAATCAGATCCTTAAGTTCTGGCCCAAACAGAGAAGTGCCCTGAAAGGGCAACAAGAGCAATGCTTTCTTACAAGCAGTGTCAGCAGACCAGATCTTGATCCAAAGAGGCCGTCTGGAAACCACAGACATGGTGGAAACCCTAGCCACCAAACGTATGTCATCAAACAAGGCAGCAGAGACATAGTGCTGGGCTTCAGAAATGTTGGCAAGTAGCTGCAACATATCAGGAGAAGGAGCTCCCTGACGAACAGCAAGTGTGAGCTGTTCAGTCCAAATTGCAATGGCCCTATTTACCCAGGCAGCAGCAAACGCTAGGTGTAGGGAAGTACCAGCGGTGGCAAAAGTGGACTTGAGGGAGGCCTCAAGTTTCTTTTCAGTCCAGTTTTTAAAAGTGGAAGCATCAGCAACTGGCAAGGCAGTGGACTTAGAAAGACTAGAAGCAGGTGCATCCACCTTGGTGGGATAAACCTACTGAGCAAGCGCTGCATAAGAAAAGGGCTAAAGCTTGGCAAATTTCTTGGAGACAGATGGTTTCCTGACCAGAGACTTCCACTCATCAGACACTAGGCGGTCAAAAGTTAGGTGGAAAACAAGTATGGGGCCTCTTAGGTGCCTGAAATACATCAGAGGGATCCGAAGAAACCTCTTGAACCAAGGGAATGTTTAGGGTGTTTAAAATGGCCCTGATCTGGCCCTCAGCTGAGGAATCAGGATCAGCCTCAAAGGGGTCCCCAAAGAACTGAGGGGAGACCATGGCAGAACATTCCTCTTCATCAGAAACTACCACCAGTTCCTCTTCAGAGGAATCTGATACGTCAGTTAGTCTCTGCGGTTTCAGAAGTAGGGGTCTGTCAGGAGTGGAAGACCCCCTGTAACTGGGATGGAAAAAGTTGTAATGTAGACTGGAGGTGTCTAGTAGCAGCCTTAAACTCTTGCACCCTAATTGGCTCTAGTGCATGGCTGGAGATCCCTGGGGGAGACTCAGGGACAGCAGAACCCTGATTGACATGAGGAGCAATGCGCAATGGGGACACAGAGACCCCAGCGTCCTTAGTCTTAGGTCTGGCCCCAAGCTCCAACGGATTAGACATTCTCACAGTGTCATACTTTCAAGTATAAGGTATCACCCAAATCCAGTGTGTATGATTAAAAGTTCACCCCCAGAAATTGCTAAAATAAACTTATCTGGCAGTCGAAGGGTTAATCTGCAGAGGAGAGAAGAAGACTCCAAGCCTTGCGTAGGATACTCATTCAGGGAAAGCACATAGTGGCTGCCGTGACGGGAGCCAATCAGAAATGAGAGAGCTATGCAAGCGCTCATGGGAAATGTAGTTTTCCCAGAAAAAGTACCCAAACAGTGCCCGAAGCCCCCTGAGCCCCCCAACACACTCCAAACATTTACCGGATAACAGAGCAAGGGCATGCAATTAAAATGAGCCATTTACGAAGTCGGTACGATGAGAGGTTGCAGAGATATGTTCCAAAAAGTAAAGTCCCATAGAAGTGAAGGGGGCAATGGCGTCTAAGCGGTAAAAGCGTGTTGGAACACAAATTTTGCAATTTTGTAACTCAGAAGTAAATGTGCATCAAAATTACTAAAACATGTCACTAGACCCCATAAACACCGAACCCATTAGAGAAAGTACAAAAAAAAACCAAAACATGCTATCAGCAGTCAAAGGGTTAATTTTACCACAGAAACTTGCTCCAAAACACTCAACAGACATACAGATAAACCCAGTGAGTGCATGAGTGTGCAATAGGTACTCTGAAGGAAAACCCCTGTGCGGAGGGGCACTGTGGGACATGTGGACCTTCAGCACCGAATGGGTTGCTCACCTTTCGTGCAGATCTTCAGATTACCATGTATTAAGAAGAAGCCTCAGTAGGCAAGTCCTGAGGAAAGAATTTGAACCCAAGATTTTCCTGTGAGCATGAACCCAAAAGGAACCCCACATTCTGCCACAGGAGAGCCAAGTATGGTCCCTTGACAGGGTGGGAGACCAGTAACCTGTTTGGACTAAGATAAAAGGATTTAACAGGTAAGACTAAAATCCTCTTTTCTCTCTCATCCAATACAGGTTACTGGTAACTCTGGGATGTACAACCATTGAGTTTCCCAGAGGTGGTAAGTAAGGCAAAGACCAGGCGCAGGCCCCCAAAGTCACCAGAGCACTAATGAATCTACAGATCATAAATAGCTCAACACTAACTGATACACAGCACATTGAACTAAAGCCAACAGGGCTCAAAAGTGAAAGAGTAATGAGAGACAAGAGAGATCCTAGACAGGCAAGGCCGCCTCCAGGATCTTCCTCCCAAAACTGTTATCAGCCGATGTCAGCACATCCACACTATAGTGTTTACAAAAAAGTGTGCACAGACAACCAAGTGGCTGCCTTGCACAACTGATCAGCTGAGGCTTGGTTGATGTAGGCCCAAGAAGCCCCAGTAGACCTTGCAGAATGAGCCGTGACCCTGAAGGGAACAGGCTTCTTCAGACGTTTGTAAGCCTTACGAATCGTGGACTTGATCCAAGAAGCAATGGTTACCTTGGAAGCAGGCTTCCCTGCCCTAGGACCCTCAGGAATGGCAAAAAGAGTGTCAGACTGCCTCGAGGGCTCAGTGCGATGCACATAGAACTTGAGACAACGGACAACATACAACAGATGAAGATCCTTCTCTTTGTCAGAAGTAGGGTTAGGACAGAAGGAAGGAACCACAATCTCCTGATTAATGCGGAACTCAGACACCACCTTCAGGAGAAAATCTTGTGAGGTGCGAAGCACCGACTTGTCCTTGTGAAAGACCAAAAAGGGTGGTCTACAAGACAGGGCATGCAGCTCTGCAACTTGGCGAACAGAAACAATCGCCAGGAGAAAGGCCATCTTCCACGTCAGCAAACGTAGAGGAAACTTTATTTTCATTGCACCCAATTGCATTTAAATAATCAAGCTATAATCCTCACTTAGAGTTGTGCAATCATTAACCCTTTAAGAGGGTTATTTTGTTTTCGTAGAGGAACGGTAGCCAATGACTCAAAAAGAGGGCACTGAAGCACTCCCAAGAGCAGGATAAGGTCCCACTGAGGAGCAGGGACTTAAACAATGGAAGGTTATGAGCAACACTCTGGAAGAAAACCTTGACATCAGGAATGATAGCAAGACGCCTCTGAAAGAAGGCAGAGAGCGCAGAAGTCTGAACCTTAAGAGAACTCAGACTGAGACCCTTATCCACACCATCCTGGAGAAAGGAAAGAACTGTAGGAAGGTCAAAATCCTGAGACAGGTCTTTGTCAGCACACCAAGATAGAAAGGTAGACCATACGCAATGGTAGGCCATAGAGAAAAAAGGCTTACTGGCACTAAGCATATTAGCCACCATACCAGAATAAAATCCCTTCTTCTTCAAAATTGAGGATTCAATCTCCATGCCGTCAAAGCCAGACGATGAACGTGTTCCTTCCAGAGGCAGCCCTGTAGAAGAAGGTCCGGACGGGGGGGAAGTTGAAGAGGTCCCGCCACTGAGAGGTCCAGAACTTCCGGAAACCAAGCTTGTCAAGGCCAGTACAGAGCAATCAGAATGACTGGGCAGCACTCCAGTCTCAGTTTCTGTAGCACCCTGTTCAAAAGGGGAACAGGAGGAAAGATGTACGCCAGAGGAAATGTCCACGGGATCGACATGGCATCCACTGATAGATCCAGGGGATCAGCCCAGCGAGAGCAGAACATTGGAACCTTCCTGTTGTGCCTGGTTGCCATCAGTTTGATGCATGGAAGACCCCACTGCTGGATGATGAGGTTAAACACCACTGGATGCAGTTCCCACTCTCCGCTGTCCACCGTGTGCCGACTGAGGAAGTCTGCCAGAACTTTGTCCACGCCAGGAATATGAACTGCCGAAATGGCAGGGACATGCTCCTCTGCCCATGACATAATAGCCTTGACCTCTAGCCAAGCTGCGAGACCTTTTGTGCCGTCTTGCTTGTTGATGTAGGCTACAGCTGTGGCATTGTCCGACTGTACCCTGACCAGGCAATCCTCCAGTTGCCTTGTCCAGTGATGTAGGGCATGAAATATTGCCCGAATCTCAAAGACATTGATGGGAAGGAGAGATTCCTCTTACGACCACAGGCCCTGAACACTCAAGTGCCCCAGGACCACTCCCCATCCAGAGAGGCTGGCATCCGTCGTCACTGTGGTCCAGAAAGACACCATGAAGAGTCTGCCTTTCAGGAGATTGTTCAGGTTGAGCCACCACGAGAGGCTCTGTTCCACGTGAAGAGGGAGGGATACGGATCATTCCAAGTGATCTGGACGACCCTTGCATGGCAGGATCAGAAACCTCTGAAGTTCCCTGGTGTGAGCCATGGCAAACGGAATTGCTTCTGTGGTAGAAATGAACTTCCCCACCAAGGATGACAACTTCTTGGCTAGAACCGGATCCTGAGACAGGATAGCCTGGGCCTTCAGTGCTATCTGATGAGCCATTTCGGCCATGAGAAATACCATCCCTCTCTGAGTGTCAAAGAGGAGGCCCAGAAAGACCATCCTCTGGGAAGGAACAAGTTCTGATCCACCCGTGATGGGAGAGAGCAGGAATGCAGTCCTGCACCTGCTGATGAAGGAGTTCCGGAGAAGAGGCCTTCAGGAGGACGTAGTCCATATATGGAGTCACCCTGATGGCGTTCCAATGTAAGACGGAGATCAATGCTCCCAGGACTCTGTTGAAGACTTGAGGTGCTGTGGTCAGGCTAAAGGGAAGGGCAGAAAACTGTAAATGCCCTCAGTCACAGGCAAAGCGGAGATACTGCCGACTCTCTGGATGAATGCTGATATGCAGATAGGCATTTTGAAGATCCAGAGAGGCCAGAAATTCCCCAGTGGACATGTCCGCTATTACTGTCGCAGAGACTCCTGGCAGTATTGGGACCGGACCACAAAGGATTTGAAATCCCAATCCCCTCTCCTAAGGAGGAACGGGCTCCAGGACCACCTTGTCCAGAAGGGCCTGTATAGCTTCCTCGAAAAGGCGTCACTTTTATGCTCCCAAGAGAGAAAGAGAAACAAAGGTCCTGGAAGGGGGAAGAGAGGTGAAGGGAATCCTGTATCCCGAGGCCATCACTTGTAAAACCCACAGGCCCGCCACAGAGGCCTGCCAGGCCGAGAGGTAGTGGAGCAAGCGACCCCCTACCTGCGGGTTGGGACCCGGGTTTGGCGAGTCATGAATAAGAAGGTTTGAAAGCCTTGGGCTTCGTGGAGGACTTGGATCTCCATTGCTGCTTAGGCTTGGATGAGGAGTGCGGAACCTGAGGGACCGTCTGGGTCACTTGGCGCGAGTCTGCTTAAAAATGACGAAGAAAGCCGATTCCTTTTGACAGGCACCTTCTTCTTCAGGACCACTGGCAGGTGAGTACTCTTCCCTCCAGTGGCCTCACTGATAAAATCCTTGAGCTCAGGCCCAAACAGGGAGGAGCCCTGAAAAGGCAAAGACAGGAGAGCCTTCTTGGAGGCCATGTCAGCAGACCAGATCTTGAGCCAAAGAGCATGTCTGGCTACTACAGACAAGGTAGAAACCCTAGCTACCATATGCGTAGAGTCAAACAGAGCAGCAGAGACATAATGCTGAGCCTCAGCAATGTTAGTGAGAAGCTGCAACATGTCAGCCGTAGGGGCCCCCTGACGGACAGCTGAATTGAGCTGTTCAGTCCAAATAGCCACAACCCTATTCACCAATGCTGCAGCAAATGCAAGGCGGAGGGCAGAGCCAGCCGTCACAAAAATAGCCTTGAGAGAGGTCTCAAGATTCTTATCAGTCCAGCCTTTGAGAGCAGAGGCGTCAGCCACAGGCAAGGCAGTGGTCTTAGAAAGCCTGGAAACAGGGGCATCCACCTTGGGGGGATGGACCCACTGTGTGAGGGCCGTTTCAGAGAATGGGTAAAGCTTAGCGAACTTCCTAGACATAGATGGTTTCTTGTCTGGAAACTTCCACTCCTCAGACACCAAGCGGTCAAGGGTGGGGTTTGGTGGAAAACAAGTATTGGGCCTAACAGGCTTATGAAACAAATCAGAGGGGTCAGAAGACACCTCCTGTACCAAGGGAATGTTCAGGGTGGTCAACACAGCCCTGATCAGGCCCTCAGCCGAGGGAATGGGGTCAGCCTCAAAAGGGTCCCCAAAAAACTGAGATGAAGGAACAGCTGAACAGTCATCATCATCATCAGAATCCACTAATAATTCCTCCTCAGAGGAATCAGACACATCAGGTATACCCGGCGGTTTAGGCAGGGAAGATCTGATAGGGGCAGGGGTCTGCCACGAGTGGAATACCCCCTGTAAAGTGGATGGAAGGAGTTGTAAGGTGGACCGGAGGTCACTGGTAATAGCCTTTAACTCTTGCATCCATACTGGCTCTAGTGCTTGGCTGGAGGCCCCTGCAGGGGATGCAGGGGCAGCAGCGCATGCTGGGCAAACATGACCTGCGTATTCTCTAGGTAACCCTGAGTGACATTAGGAGCAATGTGCAATGGGGGACAGAGACACCCCAGTATCCCTAGTCTTAGGTTTAGCCTCAAGGCCTAACAGAGTAGACATTCTCACAGAGTGAAACGCTCAAAGTATCAAAACACCCACAAAATAGTGGGTATGATAAATAAATGCACCCCAGGAACGCTAAAAAAAACTTATCTGGTAGGCGAAGGGTTAAACTGCAGAGGACAGAAGGAGAGTCCAAGTCCTGCATAGGATACTCGATCTACGAATACACAAAATAGCTGCCGCCACGGGAGCCAATCAGAAACAAGCACGCAAAGTGAGCGCTCGTGGGAAATGTAGTTTCGCTATTGGAGTACCCAAACAGTGCCCGAAGCCCCCTAAAGTCTCCAACATGCCCAGAACGTTGACCGGATGACAGAGCAAGGACAAACCCACAAAATGAGCCATCTCTGACCTCGCTACGTGGAGCTGTTGCAGAGATATGTCCCAAACTGTAAAGTTCCATAGAAGTGAAGGGAGCAATGGCGTCTATGCGGTAAACGTGCACCTTAAAGGCACGGAACATAAAGTTAACGAGGTGAATATCAAAACGTAAAACTACTCAAAAGCCCACTAGAATAAAACAGTAGACCCAATAAACACTGGTCCCAGTAGGGAAAGTGTCCCAAGACCCCTCAAAATGTGCTAACCAGCAACAAAAGGGTTAAGTTACCACAGAAACTTTCTCCAAACACCTCGCAGACATACAGATAAACCCAATGAGTGCATGAGTATGTAATAGGAACTCCAAATGAGACCCCTGTGCGGAGGGGAAGCATGGGACATGTGGATCTCAGCAGTCAAAGGGTGCTCACCTTTTTCAGCAGGTATTCTGTCTTCAGATTACCATGTATCAAGAAGAAGCCTCAGTGGGCAACTCCTGGGGAAAGAACTTGCAGCCAAGATTTTCCCCCCGGGGCTTAGGTCCACAAAAGCACCTGGTAAACTGAGCTATCCACATTTAGGTGATGGGAATTGTCAGTGATGGCAATCCGCCTAATGGTGGTATTCCATTTCTAACAGAAAAATAAGAAAAAAGCTAAAACTATAGCAGAACTGTTCTCTTGCCATGTGTCTTGACCAAGGAACAAATCTTTCTTGTTGGGGATTGGCTAGCTGCAAGCTAAGGAGAGGAGGTAGGCTCCACCCAGCAGTCACTTCTCAGAATTGTTCCTGCACATTTAAAGGGGCTGGTCGCCTACCCAAAGTTACCAGTAACCTGTATTGGACGACAGAGAAAGAACTTTTCCTGCTGTGCAAAAAAATAGCACTCCTACTGCTGTCATTCAAATGTTATAACTGTTGAAATAATCGGGAAGATAATTTACTGTATGTTTACTTCCTGGAAGGTATGACACAGCACTTATCACATTCTATGGAGAACTGTTTGTTACTGACTTTCCTCTCAAATAAAGTGTAACAGAATAACTAACTGGAATTTTACCACTAGAGGGCCCTGCTAATGTAAAAAATGGGTTTAAACTGTAATATATATGGAAATATGCATCATTCAGCAGAGAGAGGACCCTTATTTTACTCAACAGAAATAGTCCTAAAATATGTATATTTTTTATTAAATAATGTACTGCTCCTTTAACAGAAAAATGTTTACTGCTCCTTTAAGTGGGTTTTTCACTGGAGTTCTCTAGAATTCAAGGAGTTATAGACCCTATTTAAAACTATGGGAATGTGGGGACAATTTCTTTCTCCCCTTTGGCCAATTCTGATCATGAATTGCTATTTTTCTGATAAAAGATTAAACAAAATAAAAGGTCAATCCGGCCATTACATACCTCAATCTGGCAAAAACACCTCAGACTCGAGGTTTAAAAGCCTTGGGACATTAGTCCTCATTGATAGAATCTAGCAATGCCTCTATGTTTTTGTGTGTTGGATGAATGAAGGATTTCTTAAGAACTAGATTAGTTGTAGAGCAAACTAACTGGGGACAGATAACATAACTGGGAAGCTTCTTTATCAGAGCCCCCAGAGTGATCAAATGGGCTGCTGTAGGAGTGTCCAACATGACATGATTAGAGTCAGTTGGTGAAGTTTAACTGTGTAAGCAGGATTTATCATAATGAGACTATGGGGGTTGTCACAAAAATGGGTGGGGAGTGGGTAGAACAGGACAAGAAGTAGGTGGAATACGGTGAGGCAACCAGCGAACCAACCAACCCCAGAAACCCTGTAAATAGCAGTCTATGAGGCAGATTGGGAGATTTCCCAGATATGCAATTAAACATTTCAAAATTTACACTGACCTCTGTAGTGCTCAAGGAGGTTAAAAGGCACACTTATATCAATTGGGATTTGTGTGTGTCCCCTATGGTGGTGCTGTTTTACTCTCAAATGAATCCAGGTCTTCTCAGTACATTAGATCATCTGTCTCGTGAATAACACTTTCTCTTTGAATTTGTAGTGAAAGGAATAATTTCAAGGGTGGAGTATTTAGGCAAAGTGGAATGTATTTCTGTATAGCTGTACATCCCATGACCCCAAATGGTGGGCCTGCTTATACCGCTTTACCGGCTCCTAAAACTAAGAGGCCCTTTTTTTAAAAAAAACAAAATGGAGCAATTCTGCAACAGACCCTCTACACTATAGGGGAGACAAGCATTATCAAAATTCAAATTGATTTAACCCTTTGAGTGCAAAGGTGCTGGACAATCCTCTGGCAATTAAAGGGTTAAATAGGCTATTAACCCCTTGCATGCTAGACGGTCATCGAACACATTAACGAAACAGACAAGGGGGTAAAAGCCTTATTTAGCTCAATGAGAATTATTCTTTGTCTCCTACCCCAGACTCATTTCACTTTGGTCTTATACCTAAGGTCCATAGTTGGCTCTGAAACATTCTGTCTGGCTCCTGAGCTAATTATATTTTGTCTTGCCCGGTGTTAGCATTAGTTTTGCAACTTCCTTACGCTGCTGTGTCCTTTAAGTCACCTTTTATAAATAATATACACATACACCTACAGTCACATGCATACAAGGCCTATGATACTAGTAAATGGTTTGTTTTTCCCTTTCCCAAATATTAATTTATAAATCAAATAGGTGAATTAGCCCATAAAGTCACCAATCACTGGCATTCAGCTATCAAGAATCTCTTTTCTAAACAAAATGACGATTATAAGTGAGTAATGCAGTGGTGCCAAGTGCTGCACAGTAAGAGGGCAGATAGTGTAAACAGATGGCATTCTTCTATACACTGTAGTCTTCTCTACTCAGCTTGTGAACTCTGCTTTCACACTACTCATTTCATGCATGAAAGTGCTAACAAAATATTTTAAAATGTGTTTTCAAACATTAGAAATTCTAATAACGGTACACTCTTTTGTTACTTAACCCCTTCGTGTCCATTGACGTGCCAGGACCATCATGGCTGTCTGGCACTTAAGGATCAGTGATGGTCCTGGCATGTCACATACTTTTTACTCACAGCGCTCCTGCAGGAGCACTGTGCGTAATAGCAGGGACTGAAATTGATCACTCCAAGACTGTAGTGATCTCTTTCAGTCCCCCATTTGGCTTGTCAGCACACGTGATCAGTCACATGGGACAGCACATCAAACTTTCCTATCTGGTCCTTAAAGGACCACACACCCAGGGACCGCTGGTCCTTAAGGGGTTAAAGGGATATTAACACATAATATGTAAAACAATATATACTGTAAGGTTTATCTTCTTGAGTTAAAACAAGGATTCTTCCACTGCTGAAAAGTGCTTCATTAAAATGTTATTGTAGCTCAAACTTGAATTTCTTTAGGTGCAATGTCCTGAAATTGTACAGGGGCACTGTTGCTACATCATCTTATGAAAGTTTATGGTCAACTGACCAGAGCCATCCATAGGATTGTGTAACAACAGCGTCACTGTTCAATTTCAGGCCATTGAGATACTGCACCTAAATAATTCAAGTTTGAGCTGTGATAACTTTTGAATGAAATCTCTCAGCAGTGGCAGTTCCCTTTTTCCTCAAGAGGATAAACCCTATAATATATATTTTTACATATTAAGTGTTACTATCCCTTTAAATCATGTGACATAATACCCACCATTATTTGGGGAAAAAAAATAGTTATTTAAATTACAATTTAAAGGAGCAGTAATCTTTTTTTTTTTTTTTTTTTATAATAAAACACATTCCCATTGTTTGGTGATGACTCCTCCAGCACACTTTGTAGACCATTCCAATGAAGTAATTTGTTGTAAATAACATGATTGCGGCCCTGCTGAAGAGTCTCATCTGTCGGCCGACACGGATCTTCTGCTGTTGAGGAAACTTCAAACTTTCACCATGAATATCTCCCAAACCATTGCGGTTTGAGAGATAGGGTTTTTTGCGTTTAGCTCAACTTATTTAGCACTACAAGATGACAAATATTTATTTGGGGATATTACTAACACTTTAAATCAATATTACAGAAAAATGATTTTGGCAATTAAGCCCTATTTCCCACTAGCTACTATACCCTACAAGCTTGCTGTACATGCATTATGGCATAAGTGTACAATAAGCTGCCATGTAAAGGTGGCCCAGGGTGCAGCACACCGGAGATTTATGTACTAAATAACTGTTTTTACCTAAATAGCTAGCATACATGAAGTAGCAGGTTTTAATCATCTGCCCGCCTCTACGATTGTATAACTGACACTAAAGTTCTGCAGAATAATTCAGTATGTTAAATACCAATATTCCCAATACTTATTCAAAAGCTATCAGGTTATAACTCACCACTGACATCAATAAAAAACAAAATGACGATAAAAAATAAAAGTAATGTGGCTCTCCGACATATGGATTTGTGATTATGCAGCCAATGAGTGAAAAACTTGGATGTCCTTGCTCTAAAAAAGTATTAAAATTATGTAGACAACCAACTGCTCCAATTCAAAGCGTTGCAGAACTTGCTAGCATTGAGGAAGTTAAACGCTCTACTGAAATCATTGGGAATTTGGGTAGGTTTTATATGCCCCAGACAGTACAGTTGGTTTGCTTTAGATTATTGAATACGACCATAAATGCTGCAGCATTTTGAAAAACACACAAAAGTGGTGAATAACTAATAAAAAAACCTCACATATCCTGATTTCAATATAATTTTTTATTTAGTTTATATTTCTGTCTACTTAATACATTTATTTAAAAGTGCATTGATCCAAGACCATCACTGCCCTCAGCAGTCATTGATGGTTTTCATTATCTTTACATGTGATAAATTGCTCTGCCATAATTATTGCCTTAAGATAATGAACAGGGTTGTGTAGTGTTGATTACTCCAGACTGTATAAATAAATGTGTAGGAGCCCCCAAGCACTTACAAGCTAAAGCCCTCTTGCCAATACTACATATGTAACATAAAACTATAAAGCTTTATACATTCATTTTTATTGGTTGTCAAATATAATAAGGAAAGAATGCAATTTTTTAGCTATGTTTATTTGATTCAAATGATGATTGGGTATTTGCTTTGACTAATAATAAAGCCAAGATGAGAAAGATTCTATACAATAACTGTAATTATATCGTGGACTATATCAATCACTAGAAAATATAAATAAATATATGAAATCATATAATAACAGAAAGAGAATGTTACAATTATAAAAAAAAATTTAAATTGAAAAAGAAAAATATACAGTAATGTGCAAAGGTTTTAGGCAAGTGTGAAAAAATGTTGTAAAGTAAGAATGCTTTCAAAAATAGACATGTTAATAGTTTAGTTTTATCAATTAACAAAATGCATAGTGAGTGAACAGAAGAAAAACCTAAATTCAATCAATATTTAGTGTGATCACCCTTTGTCTTCAAAACAGCATCAATTCTTCTAGGTACACATACACACAGTGTTTTAAGGAACTCGGCAGGTAGGTTGCTCCAAACATCTTGGAGAACTAACCACAGTTCTTCTGTGGATTTAGGCCGCCTCAGTTGTTTCTCTTTCTTCATGTAATCCCAGGCAGACTCAATGTTGTTGAGATCTGGGCTCTGTGGGGGCCATTTCATCACTTCCAAGAGTCCTTGTTCTTCTTTACACTGAAGATAGTTCTTAATGTCTTTGAATGTATATTTAAGGTTATTGTCATGCTGCAAAATAAATTTTGGGCCAATCAGATGCCTCCCTGATGGTACTGCATGATGGATAAGTATCTGCCTGTAGCATTGAGGATACCATTAATTCTGACCAAATCCCCAACTTCATTTGAAGAAATGCAGTCCCAAACCTGCAAGGAACCTCCACTATGCTTCACTGTTGCCTGCAGACACTCATTCTTGTACCTCTCTCCAGCCCTTCGTGAACAAGCTGCATTCTCCTACAGCCAAATATTGCAATTTTGACTCATCAGTCCAGAGTACCTGCTGTAATTTTTCTGCACCCCACTTCCTGTGTTTTTGTGCATAGTTGAATCACTTTGCCTTATTCCCACAACAGAGGTATGGCTTTTTTGCCCACAAGTCTTCCATGAAGACCACTCCTGACCAGGCTTCTCTTGAAAGTAGATGGGTGTACCCAGATCCCACTGTTTTCTACCAATTCTGAGCTGATGACACAGCTGGAAATCTTCCGATTGTGAAGTGAAGTATGCGTGATGTGTCTCTCATCTGCTGCACTAAGTTTCCTTGGCTGACCACAACGTCTACGGTCCTCAACTTACATAGAAACATAGAATTTGACGGCAGATAAGAACCATTCGACCCATCTAGTCTGCCCATTTTCCTACTGCAAAAAAAAACAAAAAACAAAAAAACCTTTATGCTTCTACAAAGAGCTTGGACAGGACATCTGGAAACCTCTGTCTGCCTTGAAATTTCTGCCTGGGAGAGACCTTGCTGATACAGTATTACTACCTTGTGTCTTGTTGCTGTGCTCTGTCTTGCCATGCTGTATGACTTTTGAAATTAAAGGGATAGTAATGTTTCATAGTAAAATCAGCTCTAATTAATCATCATAGTATTTGGACCTTGGAGAGTGTTATTTCAATTCTGTCAGAGCTGTAGTTCAAGAGTAATTGAATGATAAAGTATACCCCTCCCACTCCTTTTACTGATGTAACACTGCTCACCTCAGAACAGCTGGGAGGTGCCCAGGTAGACTGCAGAGAGGGACAATCTTCAAATAAGATAATGGAAAAAGCTGAAAAACCTGTCAAGGGGGACAGGGTTTTCATTGTTCTCAGAGTAAGAAGATTGTCCCCTGCTGTTATCTGTCTGGTCTTACAACCAGATTCCACATCTGAGGAGAGCAGTGTTACACTAGGTAAAAGGGGTGGGAGGGGGATAATTTATCATTCAATTACTCTTGAACTACAACGCTGACAGTATTGAAATAACACTCTCTGTGGCTCAAATACTATAAAGATTAATTGGAGCTGCTGTTTTTGTGAAACATTACTATCCCTTTAAACTGTCTCTGGCAACATCACCTTGTTAGCTGAGTTTGGCTGTTCCTCACCCAGTCATTTGTAGTAAAGTTTTTACAAGCAAAACAATGATCATGCTTTGTACTCCTTAACATTTTGAAGTGGGGATTTATAAAGCCTGGAAAAAAAAACAGGACTAATCTCAATCTGTGCAACTATTCAACAGTAAGAGTACAAAGCCCTCTTTTAATGGCATTAACCATCTCTCGCATTAAATGCTATGTATAAACTTAATTTCTGCTTGTGCTGCAAAGGCTATAATCACTCGGGAACCTTGCTCCAATGTTGGTGAACCTGTCCTAAATTGATGTCTTTTTTTGGAAGAAGACTGTTAATCTGACTGACCGGTCAAGATTATCCCTTGCTGTGAGCTGTCTGGTCAAGCGACCAGATTTCACATCTGAGGGGAGATGGCTTACACTAGGTAAAAGGGGCTGGAAGGGGATACTTTATAATTTAATTACTCTTGAACTACAAATACTATGAAGATTAATTGGAGCTGCTGTTTTTGTGAAACATTACTATCCCTTTAAATACAGGGTCAAACTGTTTGAAGGAGGGCAGATGTTTCCCTAAACTGAAGAAGGGATTTGTGCCACCAAAGAGTGTTTTAACCCATGAAGGCTCTTGTTGAGTGCTGGAGGGGCCTGAACGAGTGGTAGGGGCCACAGCAGAAGAGAGGCATAGAGACCTGAAGTATTTCCTTGGAAGCCCAGAATGGCATGAGGAACAGTGGGTAAGGGTGTGAGAGAAGCCCCTGAATCCTTAGCCTTGGATTTTCCAACATGTCCCTTAATGTGAAACATGTCCGTGAGAGAGTGCCAAATTCTAGTAAAACTAGATTAAATGTCCCCAGTATAAAGATAAAACCCAGAACTACCAAAAAAGGCACTTATCTGGTATGCAAATGGTTAAACTGGAGAAGGAGAGTCAGCCTCTTCACATGATAAGCAAGAGAGGAGTAAGATGGCAACCAGAAAGTGTGTCAGAAGAAAGCACTGTTGTCTAGCAATGCCTGTTATGTTGGCCATAAGCTGTGGCGTGATCCCTGGACACTCAGAAAGTTGACTGTATTATAGAGCACGAGGAGACAAGAAAATAGAGCACTCTCTGACCATTGTAGCCCAAACTGTTGCAGAGAAGTTTTCTCCATAGAAGTAAATGGAGCACAAATCGCCACGGACAGACTTTGTTTCTTAACGGAACTCCAAACCTCAACGGAACCCCTAGGTAAGTGAAAAAAAAAATACAATTAAAAAATTAGAAACCTAGTATTGGAGGAGCAAAAATACCCCCAAAATTCCTAACACTGTACTATATTAGCAATAGTAGTAAAAGTAGGCTCAAGCACTCTGCCGACAATGTCATGTCTTCCTCCACGAACATGACATCCATAGCTGTCTGAAGTCATAAGGACCATTATGATGTTCTGCCATAGTAAGACAATTGGGGGGTTAATATTATTTAAAGGGATAGCAATACTTAAAATGTAAAAAAAAATATGTTGTAGGGTTTATCCCCCTGAGTAAAACAAGAGTACTCCCACTGCTGAAAGGTGTTTCATTCAAAAGTTATTAATTTTCAAAGTTGAATTTTTTAGGTGCAATATCACAGTGGCCTGAAATTGCACAGTGGCGCTGTTGCTACACGATCCTATGGACAGCTCTGGTCCCGGGACCATAAGTCTCCATAGGATGGTGTAGCAACAGTGCAACTGTACAATTTCAGGCCACTGTGATACTGCACCTAAAAAATTCAACTTGGAAAATTAATAACTTTTGAATGAAACACCTTTCAGCAGTGGGAGTACTCTTGTTTTACTCAGGGGGATAAACCCTACAACATTTTTTTTACATTTTAAGTATTACTATCCCTTTACATAGAGAATATGCTAGGAAGGTCTCCATTGCTTTTGGAAAGGAATGAATGGAGATTTCTTTAGAATTCAACATGGATTTTTTAATCCTTATTTGCCCCCTATGGTGCAGTTGGTTTACTCTAGAATTGATCCTTATGTGATTTGGGTACAAGGTCCTAGGAGCAGAAGGGGTGTAAAAAGCATTAAGAAAAGAGATGTGTAAACAGATTAGACCCATAGTAAATATAAGCTAGACAGCTTATTAAAATCCACAGTTTTATCATCTAATCAAATCAAAATGTACAGACATACTGAGCTATGCTGTTACCACTTAAATCCCACATACATTGCCTGGTTTCCTGTGTCATCATCTGATGTTTTTAAATCCTCTAAGAACAGAGCTACACTTTTACTGACACAGAATAGCCAATTTTATTTCCTGTGAGATATTTATACTGAAATACATTTTTAACCATCTTTGTGGGCTCTCTAGAAAAACCTACTTATTACAATTTTCACTTATTACAATGTTTGCAGGTGTGAAATTAAAATGTGCCTCTAACCATGCTCATCATCAATATCGATCTTGCAGCATTGCCTAGTGTACTCCTGAGAGACATGCACAGGCCAGAGACCTGTTGCTATGGCAGCATTTGTGCAACCAGTATGATGCACAACTAGCCACTGCACATCAGCGGAGGGAAAGATTTAACCCCATGGATGACAGATAGCTCTCCAATGTAATGCAAAGCAACTGGATAACTCTTTAGAATCCAAGAGGTTACAAGTAATACTAAATAAAGGAGCCCACATTAGCATACAAGAGAGAGAAAGGGCCATTGCATCAATAACCTAAAGAAATGCAATTCAGGTGCCATCCAACTTCACCAAATTCATACAAATTCCCAAAAGTCCATTTAGGCTTTTAACCCCTTGAATGCACTGCTACATAATGTGTTGGGGCGCTCTCTAGCATTCAAGGATTTAAAAAGCATTTAAAAAGCATGCCTTAAAACAATGAGACTTTTTATTGGACCCCTAAGGTGTCTTTGTTTGCTCTTAAATTGCATGTCTTTAGGTTATTGAATACACCTAACATTTCTGAGATCAAATACTTAACCCTTTGAGTGCCAGAGGGGTACACCAACATCAACATACAACTATTTCCTTATTTTAGCAGGGCTATGTCCCCTGGAATTCAAGTTTACATATTTAACCCTTTGAATGCAAGAGCAATGAGTTTCATACCCCTCTGGCACTCAAAGGGTTAAATCCTTCATTCAAAACTGCCTATTGTTATATTAGCCAAAAGACCATCATCATATTTTATAATCTAGGAGATACTGATACTTTTATAGTGAAAGTCAAAATAGTCTTCAGTGTAGCACTCTAAGCTAATTAAGTTCCATGGTATACTGATAAGTTAATTAGCATAAATTAGCATATGGTGCTGAGCGCAACATAATAATAATGGTATCAATAACTCCTAAATTATAAATATGCTGATCTTTGACTAACATTGTATGCAAATTAATTCAAGGCCACAGGTCTACTTTAAAACAACATCCAAGGAATGTAACAGTCCTTGTTCCAAAGCAAGGACAGACACTTACTGTATTCTTTCACCATATGACTCAGTGGGCCTCGTGTGGAGCTATTCTGGAACAAACCAACTGCACCATAGGGGACAAATAAAATTCCCATTAATTGAAATGGCAATTTTAACCTTTTGAATGCTAGAGCGTGCTCCATTACGTGTTTTTAGCCTCACTAGCATTCAAGGGGCTGAAAGCTCCACTTAATTCAATGAGAATTTGGGGATTTATTATTTGACACCTTTGATGCTGTTAGTTTGCTCCAGAATAGCTCTACTTTGTCTTTATACATATGTCCTGGTAAGTACAGTAGAGAATGGTTTACAAGTGTTTCATTTTGAGAGTAAAAAATCCCCTTTGTGAATAAGGTCAATATACTGTAATAAGCACTTTTTCCTTTTGTTTCTATAACCACATAGTCAAGTTGTCACGGTAGCCACACGTATTATGTGTTGTCAGCCTATTATACTTAATTGTAAAAATAGATTGAAGTTAGAAAGAAAAAAAAAATCTTTCAACACCTCTTCTGTTTCTCAATGCCATTTCCTTTCAGTTAAAGGCATTTCTATGTAGGCAACAGTCTTGTAGCCTCATACAGCTAAGGTCCAAAGGCTGACAAATGTTTTCCTATGTAGGTCTAACCATTCCAGCCCCAAAATAATTAACTCTTTGTCGTCAATTAGAAGCAGTGGTCTATTAACAGCATATATTTTGAACACTTCTGTATAACACTGCGTGTTTATTGCACTTCCCACACAAGTGATGCCGCACACGGATTTATCCTGTGGTTAGCCACTAAGACCCCCAACATTTACCAACATGTTCATGTACTCCTCCAGTTGTGACCTATTTTTGGAACTTATTGTTCAGCTAAATAAAATTCTCACCAAGTTTAAAGGCATAGTAAAACTTAATACGTTTAAAAAAATAAATAAATAAAATAAATAAATTATATATATATATATATATATATATATATATATAGCTTTTTTTTTTTTAAGCAATGCTTAACCCTTTGAGTGGCAGAGGGATATTCCAATGCATTGCTTACCCCCTCTGGCACTCAAAGGGTTAATGTGAGCCTCAGTGAGACAGGAGTGTATATATAATGTACACAGTGCATACAATAATACAATATACAATAAATATATATATATTGCTGTGTGTACAATGTGTATATATATGTACATATACACTCCTGTGTGTACAGTGTGATATACAGTCCTGTCTGTACAGTGTGTAGAATAATATACATTATATGTACACTCCTGTGTCAGTCAGCCTCACATTAACCCTTTAAGTGCCAGAGGGGTATGCACTGCAATACATTGTGTATACCTTTGATATTGAAAGTGTTAACCATTGCTTACAAAACAAAGAAACAGATGGCCATACATATATATTAGCACTTACACAACATGCAAATATAAGGAGAGTGATCTATTCCGTATCAAATCTATAACCCTTTGAGTGCCAGAGGATTATCCAAGGCATTGCTTTGCAATGTGTTGGGTACCCCTCTGGCACTCAAAGTGTTAATAATAAAACAATAATATAACATATAAAATATAATGCAAATATACAATATAAAATAAAGTCCCAATACCGTATAAATGGCAAGTCAATAGTGGTCTTTCTATATTAGATATATGAAAATTATATATATTTATTTATTTTCCCCCTTAAGAATTTCTACTAGTTGTTTGTGTATTTGCTCTTGCTGTGTCTGGGGCTGATTAGACAAATCCTTGCTATGTAGTTGAAGTCAGCACACATATATGGAATTTATGCAAATCTACAAGTAAATTAACTGAACCCTTTGAGTGCCAGTGGTCCAACCCATTGCACTCTGGCACTCAAAGGGTTAATGGGTTGTGATTAGAGTCCATTGCGCTTGTACTGTCATCTTATCTTGTCTCAGACATCTTTCCAAATACTTGCCAAAATTTTAGGAAAGCAAAATCTATCTGGAAGTCTCTTTGGTTATAGCTCTGTATACCTGTATGTGTAGTGTCACAGAAGAAACCAGCTGCTAACACAGCAGCAGTTCAGAGGGAATGGTATTTAGCCATGTTGAGTCTCCATACAGTCCCTTATGTTAAGTCTGCTGGGTATCACAATGCCAACAAGGTATTTTTAAACTAAGGACCTAGGGATGTTAACAAGGGGAAATAAGTGCTGGCCTCCAGAGCCAGAGTGGATTTCTCTCAATACTATATGGAGGGGAGCAGTATATAACCCACCTACACACCGCTGCAGTGGCATGCGTTACCATGGCAAAGGCTGTTTTCTCACAAATAAAGGATTATGGAGGTTAAAAGTTCACCGTACATAAACAGCAGAGATTTACAAAGGCATCATTATGGGAAATTAAAAGAACTAATGAATTAAAATAACATTAAAGAATGTTCCAGACTTTTTTCTTCACAAATTGAGGAACCAAGGTTGTTGCCCAAACTCCTGGGAAATAACCTAATTGATACTTTAACCCACTGAGTGCCAGAAGGGTACCCCTGTGGCACTCAAAGGGTTAACTGTGAGCTCCAAATGGGTATGCAATGCATAGCAAAGCAATGTGACGCATACCTCTGTCACTCAAAGGGTTAAGCCTTTGGATGCTAACTGCCAAGAGGGTTAATATCGGGTTTTGTGCATGAAGTGCCTTCCACAAAAGAAAAAGGGACAATTATACAGCAAACTGACTATACCACAGTGGGGATACAGATTCCTGTTGACTTCCTGTTGGCTTTTAACCCCTTGAATGATATAGATGTCAAAGCTTTGTAGGCTTCTCTAGCATTCAGAAGGATAAAGGTCTCACATCAGTCAATGCAAATATGGGAAACTTTTTGCTCCAGAACTACTCTTATTTTTTGTGGATAAGGCCCAAGCACATACCTGACACATGGCACATACTGCACAAAAGATCATGGTAAGAGCTACACAATGCCTCACTGTTGTCTAGCACAGAAAATACTCTTAAAGGGATAGCAATGTCCACTGATAATTTTATGCTATATTGTAGATGTAAAAAAAAATACATTATGTGGAGCAAGTCCCATCTCTCAAACTTTTATGGTCTGAGAGATATTCACAGCTAAAGTTCCCCCCTCCCTTCCCTTCTCCTGACATCAGCACTCTGCTGATAGCACGAGATCCCAGTTCTGGGACCAGCTGGCAGCTCTTCAGCAGAGCCGAAATAGTGATATTTAAAAATAATTACTTTATTGGAATGGTCTACAAAGCATGCCTGGTTTGCAAGCACACTTTGTAGACCATTCCAATGAAGTAGTTATTTTTAAACATCGCTATTACAGCTCTGCTGAAGAGCCTCCTCGAGTCGGCCGACACGGATCTCCTTCTGTCAGCTTTACAGCTGACATCAGTAGAAGGGGAGGGAGGGGGAACTCTAGCTGTGAATATCTCTCAAACCTTGATAGGACTTGAGCCACATAATTTATTTTATTTTAAAGGGATAGTAATACTTAAAATGTAAAAAAATATATGTTGTAGGGTTTATCCCCGAGTAAAACAAGAGTACTACCACTGCTGAAAGGTGTTTCATTCAAAAGTTATTAATTTTCAAAGTTGAATTTTTTAGGTGCAATATCACAGTAGCCTGAAATTGTACAGTGGCACTGTTGCTACACCATCCTATGGACAGCTCTGGTGCCGGGACCATAAATCTCCATAGGATGGTGTAGCAACAGCGCCACTGTACAATTTCAGGCCACTGTGATATTGCACCTAAAAAATTCAACTTTGAAAATTAATAACTTTTGAATGAAACATCTTTCAGCAGTGGGAGTACTCTTGTTTTACTCAGGGGGATAAACCCTACAACATATATTTTTTTTACATTTCAAATATTACTATCTTTTTAATCTACAATATAGCATAAAATTATCAGTAAACATTACTATCCCTTTAACATGTAAAATACAAGAACAAAAAGATGAGAGCTCTCCAATGTCTAGCATCCAAGGGGGTTAAAGGGATAGTAATGTCAATAATAAAGTTTAGCTCTGAGTCTTCTATATTGTTTTTATAACATACATCCCTATGTTTAATAACTTACTGTTCTGTAGTTCGAAAAGACATTCAAGCTGAAATGATCCTCATCCCTCCCCTTCTAGGATGAAGAAAAAAATACCCCAAATTTTGATGGATGAGAATGATGGGAACTGAAGACCAACAATGTCCATAGTGACTCAGCCCACCAAGAATGATTGAAAATTATCTGAAGTATGCAATTATACTGAAAACATTTTAATGCCAAGACCGCTCAGTTGGTTATTGAACCAGCTGTAGAATCTGTTAAAGGGATAGTAATACTTCGTTTTATCTTTATTTTATTTTGTAGGCATTAAAAAAACACGAAGAACTAAATAAGTCTTATCTCTCAAACCTTTATGGTTTGAGAGATATTCACAAGCAAAGTTTCCCCTCACTGACCAAAACGGTCAAGTCTGCCATCTAGCTGTCAGATTTGGAATCTGGTCCGCAGATCAACCGGTGGCTCTTCAGCAGAGCCGAGATCGCAAGATATAAAAATAACTATTTCATTAGAAGGGTCTAAAAAGTGTGCTTGCAAACCAGGCACACTTTGTAGACTATTCAAATGAAGTAGTTCTTCTTATATCTCGCAATCTCAGCTCTGCTGTAGAGCCACGGCCGGTCTGCGGACCGGATCCCAAATCTGACAGCTAAATGGCAGACTTGACTGTTTTGGTCAGTGAGGGGAAACTTTGCTTGTGAATATCTCTCAAACCATAAAGGTCTGAGAGATAAGACTTATATCGTTCTTCATGTTTTTTTAATGCCTACAAAATAAAATAAAGATACAATGAAATATTACTATCCCTTTAAAATCTAAGGGTCACAGGCTCGGGTCCTGGCAAGGTCAACTCAGCCTTTCAACCTTCTGAGGTAGGAAAAATGAGTCCAGGACATACCTGAAAAGGAGAGAGAAAGTCAGTGCATCCTTCCGGGTTAATTACTTTCTCAATAGATAAATAAATAAAAATGGTGCTTTCAGCATTATATTAATTTACAAAGTTGTTCAAGGTCCTTTTATTGACAGTAACACTACAGCTGTAATCATGTGGATATTAATCTAGAAATGAAATGGAAAAATGAGACAGGTCACAGTAAACGAAAACCACTTTTTGAACAATCTAAAAAAATGACAGCATGTCTCAACAAGTACACTGACCAACAAGAAATTAAACTACACTGCACCTAGAGAGACGAGAGAGAAGTTTCCGTATTCTAGTGCAGGAATATTTGGGAATATAAAATGGTATTTGAATCTGGATTTCAAAAACAATATTTTATAAGAATAACATAAATGTAGTATTAACCCCCTTTATTGACAGTGAGGTCTTCAATGCATTACTTCATATGCATCCATATAACCTATAATGGGAAATTATTATGGCCAAGTAATCAACTTAAGAGAAATATGCTTGAAAGAATGAAACTTATTTGTACTTCCAAATACTGATTAATAAGCATAGCAATTTAACCCTTTGAGTGCCAGAGGGGTACACAACACATTGCAAAGCAAAGCAATGCGTTGTGTACACCTCTGGCACTCAAAGGGTTAATGTGAAATAAAATTCTTAACTCTTTGAGTGCCAGAGGAGTATCCATCACATTCACAATGCATTGGCTACCTCTTAAGGACTGCTTTGATCTTGGTCAATGCAATGGCACACCTGACTGATGACATGTACTGGCATGCCGAACGGGAATCTGAGGAGGGACTCTCCAGTCTTGAGCAGTCAATTTCAGACCCTGCTAGTGCTTGCAACGCTCCCACAGGAGCACTGTAAGTACAAAATATATAACGTGCAGGACTGTCACCCCTCCTCCAGGCACAGAAACGTTTGACGGTCCTGACGTGTCACCAGTTGTTAAGGGGTTAAAACAGTAAAACAAGTGTACTCTCACATGCAAAATTTACTCTAACCAGACCACAACATTTTTTTTTTCTTTTACTTGTCTTAAAAGAACATCTGTGGGGGTTATGCACTAAGGCATGATAAAGAGGAGATAAATTCTCCAGTGATATCACTTCTCCAGTTCTTATGTTATTCCATGGAGCCAATGCACTAAGTTTTCTTAAAGGGACGGTAATGTCCCAGAAAAAATCTCTATACTTTTTTAATGCTTAAAAAAATGAATCTATTTGTAACAAATCCTATCTCTCGAACCGCTATGGTTTGAGCGATATAGGTATTTAAAGTCCCCCCTCTCCCCTTCTCTTGATGTCAGCTGTAAAGCTGACAGCATGAGATCCGTGTCTGATGACACGAGGAGGCTCTTCAGCAGAGCGCAAATTGAGTTATTTAAAACAAATTACTTCATTGGAACAGTCTACAAAGTGTGCTTGCAAACCAGGCATACTTTGTAGACTTTTCCAATGAAGTAATTATTTTCCAATAATGCGATTTCGGCTCTACTGCAGAGCCACTGGTTGGTTCCTTGACAGGATTCCCCTGCTGTCAGCACTGCACTGACATCAGGGAAAGGGGAGGGAGGGAGGAAATTTGAATATGAATATCTCTTAAACCATAGCAGTTTGAGAGATAGGATTTGTTGCATATAGATTAATTTTTTAAGCACTACTAAACTATAAAGATAGTGTCTGGGACATTTCTGACCCTTTAAATGGGAAAGCTCTTAATGCATAGTCTCCATGGAATAACATATGAACTGGAGAAGTGATATCACCGGAGAAGTCATCTCAACTCTACCACCTCTTTATGACACCTTAATGAAGTCCCCACACCGGCCTCACACTGAACTTCTCCATAGAAAGCAATTGCAACAGTGACACCCTGTGTTGACTTTTTATAAACTGAAAGTGGAACTACCACCCAATAAGTATATTGCCCCACATAATTGTACATCTGGTGACTAGCTGCTCTGTAGCGCTAGTCGTCAGAATTATTATTATAATAATAATACTATGGCAAGATGTCCGCGCTCCTTCCTGCTGTCAGTCTTGGAAGAATAGAGACTTCTGTTTAATCAGGTAATAATTCTGGCGACTAGCGCTACAGAGCAGCTAGTTGCCAGTTGTGCAATTATGTGGGGCAATATACTTCCGCTTGAATTTCGATTAAAAAGAAAACAGAGCAGCAAATTGTTTTCAATAAAACCTCTGCTAGCAGTGAAAGTGGCATAATTTTACTCAGCAGGAGAAGCCCAGCAATATATGTGTTTATATAATAAAAGTTCATTATTCCCCTAATGTTATACTCTGTGTCTGACTGATTAAAAGACTTTGTTTTAGATAAACTCATGACTTTTATTTGTTTCTTCTTGTGAAAAACCAGCAGTGTGGTAATGTTTTTATTAACCTCTTAAGGACCAATGACGTGCCAGGACCTGCATGCTGTTTGGGAAGCCCTGAATCCAGTAGTGGAAAAAAAATGCCCGTGGTCCTTAACTGCCAGCCGTGTGAAGGGGTTAAGGAGACTTCCTTTTATGTTCCCACTGGTCCATATGCATAGTGTAAAAGTAGGAGACAAACATTCTTACTGATTTAAATAGGGATTTTAACCCCTTGATTGCTAGAGAAGTCTCCAAAGCATTGTTCAGCAATGCATTAGAGACCTCTCTAGCAATCTAGGCTTTAAAAGCCTCATTTAATTCAATGCCACATTTAAACATTTGTAACTATGACTTGTGCGCAGTATTTTTTTGCCCAAGGATGGCACAACCTTACCTTTTCTTAAAGGGAAACTACCTCTGAAGCGGATCTCCTGGGAGCCGAACTGGGGTTGTACTGTAAGCCACCAATAGAACAATGGTGGTGCAGAATGGCGTCAGAGAAGAGAGCCCGCATGGTCCCCTTGGGAAATGATTGAACTAGACCCACTGTGTAGGGCTCAAGCCCTGACAGAGCAGTTCTATAGAGACTGTGGATGCAACCTAAGAGCTAGCGGCTGGGAGCCCAGACAGGTTAGCAAGTTTCTGTGATCCTGAACAGCTGACAGAAGCCAATTCCTTGCAAACTCCCCTGGCACTTAAAGGATTAAGGGCCACTGACCCATACAGTGAATGCATCTATACGTGAAAGACCCAGGCTACCAATGGTTTTCTATAACTTTAGTTTGTAAAGGATTTGTAGATTTGTTTGGCAGAATAGCAAGGTTAAAATGTGTGAACAAAATCAAATTCTCTTTGCTGTGATACAAGAAAATAATTTAAATCTGATGTGGTGGGAGTGACTAATTGCTGTGTTTGTAATTGGTGGATTCTTGGCTTATATAGCAAGGAGTGAGAGAGCTCTGTAAGTTGATCAGTGACCTGTGCCCTGAAAGACTTTGGATACTTGCTGGAAAAATAGAATAAGTATATTGTGTGTGGTGTAGTGTGGTAAGGGAGAGGTTAAAAAACGAATCTCTTTGGGTTTTGTTTTCCCTCTCTTTGCTGTGATACAAGAAAATAATTGAAGTCTGGTGTGGTGGGAGTGACTAATTGCTGTGTTTGTAATTGGTGGATTCCTGGCTTATATAGCAGATACATTGTGAATACTTGAACATGTAAATCTTGCATCAGAGTGTAAGTGCAGAAGTTTGGTAATTTAAACAAGGGAAATCAAATACAGGGGATTACACATGGGAACACATATTTATCAATCTTATTGTGCAGCTATTTTTTGCCTGCCTGCCTTTTAGCTTGTGGTAACTGGCACAAATGAGTGGTAGCATGATTATCCATTTAACTCAGTGCACAAGCTGCCATATGTTTGTACACCTGGAACAACCGTTCCAGGGTGCATACCTCTGTGGCAGATATGAGCAAGTAGTCTCTCTGGAAGCTCGTATTAGAGATCTGGAGGGGAAGGTTGCAACATTGAGAAAGACTGCCAATCTTGAGAGGGGTCTGCTGACTGAGCAGCAGGAAGCGGTGGTAGGTAGTTCTGGGGGTGGAGACTGCACAAAGAAAGAGCAGGTAGCCAGATGGGTTACAGTTAGACATAGCAAGGGGGGTGGACAGAGGAATAGGGAGGACACTCCTGCTTTTACTAATCCTAACAGATTTGCTACATTGAGTAATGATGTTGGGGATGCTGACACAGGAATGTCTTGGAGAGGACTGTTCTCTCTAACAGCCGGGTGAACAGCCCCTCTAGCACAGATGGGATCTGGGACTCAGGCAGACCTAGACAGATGGTGGTGGTAGGGGATTCTATTATTAGGAAGACAGACAGGGTAATCTGTTACCAAGATTGCCACAATCCTACAGTTTGCTGTCTCCCTGGGGAGCTCAGGTTCAACATGTGGCTGATCGGGCTGATAGATTGTTAGGAGGAGCTGGGCATGACCCAGCTGTCATGGTACTAATGACAAAGTCAGTGGAAAATGAAGGTCCGTTAAGAAGGATTTCAGGGACCTAGGATATAAGCTTAAGCAGAGGACCTCTAAGGTAGTATTTTCTGAAACACTACCTGTGCCATGCGCTACATTAGAAAGGCAACGGGAGATTAGGGAGTTAAATGCGTGGATAAAGACTTGGTGTAAGCAGGAGGGGTTTGGGTTCCTAGAGCACTGGGCAGTCTTTTCCCTTGGAGGCAATCTTTATAGTAGTGATGGATTGTATCTTAGTGGAAGGGGGGCCACGTGCTGGGTGACAGGATGGTTAGAGGGCTGGAGGAGACTTTAAACTAGAAAGGGGGGGGAGGGAGCTGCAAGACACAGCCTGGGGAAGGTAGTATAATTGAGGAAATGGGATTAGAGAAGGGGCATGGGAGTGGAGAGGGGGAATGGGCTAGTTCCAGCCTGACAGAGAACAAAATCTTTAGGAATGGCAAAAAGATAAAATGTATGCATACAAATGCTCACTGTCTGGCTGGTAAGATTGGGGAACTAGAAATGATTGCAGTACATGAGTAATATGATCTGATTCGAGTGTCTGAAACCTGGTTAGATGATATGTATGACTTGGCAGTCAATCCAGAGGGTTATTCACTTTTTTAGGAGGGACAGGGTTAATAAAAGGGGAGGAGGGGCATTCCTATATGTAAAGTGGGTCTTAAAACCTAGTTTAAGGGAAGATATAAATGAAGGGTCCAATGAAAAGGTAGAGGCCTTGTGGGTTGAAATACACACCGGGGGCACACATAATAAAAAGTTATTGGTGGGGATTTGCTTCAAGCCACCTAATGTGGGGGAGTTGGAGGAAGCCCAACTTTTACTGCACATGGAAAAGGCTGCTAGGTCAGCAAAGTGTAACGGTTATTCTGACTCTCAGACCAGAGGTAAAAAATAAAACACAGTTTTATTGAGAATAAATTAGGAACACGGCCCCCTAAGGGCAGAAATAGGTAATTACATGTAACTGAAGGCAATATGGTAATATAGCAGACACAGTATTGATAGAGAGCAATGCATACAAGCAATAGGACTGAGTAAGGCTAGGGTTAAGTCCAATGCAAATGATCAGTCTCTGTTGTGGTGTGTAAGACAACGCCCAGTAGTCCTCAAAGACTGGTGATTAAGCAAGACCAACACTGGTGCTAGAGTTAGATAATACCAGAGCCGTGCGTAACGGAATAGGCACACTGCGTGAGCTGAATTGGACCGGAGCCACGGTACTCTGCAGTACTGAAAGGGTTAATGACACTGCGTGAGCTAAATGGAAACTGAGCCAGTAGCACCCCGTGATGCGTCAACGGATACCCCAATACTGCTAGAGCAGAGTAAGACCAGAGCCAGTAGCACCCTGCCGGTGCGCCAATGAAGCGTATGTTGCAAGAGCTACGGTAGATGGTAACGGAAACCCACTGCTCTGCAAATGTAGCGGATGGCTCGGTAATGAAGGTGGAGAGCTCAGCAAGTGTAATGGAGAGGCTCGGTATCTGAGGCAACAAGCTCTGCAAGGGTTAATGGACAGGCTTGGCAACGAAGGCAAAAAGCTCAGCAAGTGTAACGGATGGCCCAGAAACGGAGGCAACAAGTACTGCAAGTGTCAGCGGACAGGCTCGGTGACGGGGGCAACAAGCTCAGCTAGTGTTAACGGATGCCCAGTATCTGAGACAACAAGCACAGCAAGTGTAAACAGTCAAGCTCGGTAACGGAGGCAACAAGCTCAGCAAGTGGAAGGCCAGCTTTGGGAGGCACAAGTCTGACAGTTCACAATGTCACCAAGTGACATAGACGAAGCCACACTGGAACCGGAACTCAGGAAGCAAGATACCAAGCAGGAAAGTCAGCCAGGCCGGGTCATACACGGAGTAGGAGCGTCAGACAAGCCGGATCAATCACGAAGCAGGAATGTCAGCCAGGCCGGGTCATATACGGAGCAGGAACGTCAGACAAGCCGGATCAATTACAGAGCAGGAACGTCAGCCAGGCCGGGTCATACACGGAGCAGGAACCAGAAGAATAGTCAGACAAGCCGAATCGGTACACAGGAACGCAGGAACACAGCAACGGAAGCACTGGTACTGGAACACCATGAAAGGGCACCTGACAGGTGCCAGAGGCCCAGTATAAGAAGGCCATACTGGGCGGGCATAACAAGCACTGCCAATAGGAACACATCACCGCAGAGAGTGACAGGTAATCACGGGAACCGTGATAGTACCCCCCTTTCAAAGACCCCCTCCCCTGGTCAAGGGTCTAGGTTTCTGGGGATTTTTAGAGTGGAAATTGCGCAATAATGTTGGGGCATGGAGGTCCCAGTGGTTGACCCAAGAGCGTTCCTCCGGACCATAACCCTTCCAATGGACCAAATATTGCAACTTCCCTCTAAATCTCCTGGAATCAATAATGCTCTGAACTTCGTATTCCTCTTGGCCTTGAACATCCACCGGCCCAGGAACCACTGGGGTGGTAGTATAACGGTTGCAAACCAAGGGCTTTAACAGAGACACATGGAACACATTATGAATGCGCATAGAGGCTGGGAGCTCTAATGCGTACTAGACAGGGTTGATCTTGCGGATGATCCTAAATGGACCAATGAACCGGAGAGCCAACCTATTAGATGGTACTTCTAAGTTGAGATTCCTGGAGGAGAGCCATACCCTATCCCCAACCTGGAACGAAACCGCTGGGAGCCGTCTACAGTTGGCATGCCGCTGATGTCGCTGAAATGACTGGCTGAGGGTCCTCTGAACCTGTGCCCAAGTGGAGCGGAGCTGCTCCAAATGCTCATCCAGAGCTGGAATCTGCTGCGACTGAAATGAGTCTGGGAGCAGGCATGGCTGAAATCCATAGTTAATGAGGAACGGAGAGCTCCCGGACGATGAATTAACTGCACAGTTCCTGGCAAACTCTGCCCACGGCAACAGGTCGGCCCAATTGTCATGATGATCGGTCACAAAACAGCACAGGAACTGTTCCAGTCCCTGACTGGCACGCTCAGCGGCCCCATTGGTCTGGGGATGGTAGGCAGAAGAAAAGGACAACTGAATGCCCATCTGGCCACAGAATGCCCTCCAGAATCTAGACACAAACTGGCTCCCTCGGTCCGATACCACCACTCTGGGAACCCCGCGCAAGCGGAATACCTCTCTGGCGAAAATCACAGCCAATTCCTGAGCCGTTGGGCGAGCAGAGAGGGGCACGAAATGAGCCATCTTAGAAAACCTGTCGACCACCATTAGGATAAAAGAATACACCCTGGACACCGGCAATTCTCCCAGGAAATCAATAGATATATGGGACCATGGGCGTTCCCCATTAGGTACCGGTTGTAATAAGCCCACTGGGAGGTGTCTGGTGGGTTTGGCACGGGCACAGGTGGCAGAGGCTACTGTGAAGGCAGAACAATCGGCTCTAAGAGAGGGCCACCAAAAAACTTGAGACAGTGACCATATTAATTGATCCCTCCCTATTTGCCCAGCTGCTTTAGATGAGTGGTACGTTTCTAGGAGCCGGGTACGGAATGGCTCATCCACAAAACACTTGCCCACTGGGGTCGCAGGCGGTGCTCTAGCCTGGGATGCCAAAATCTCCTCCCCAGAGGCGAAGTGATACTGGTACGCACAGTAGCCAGGATGCGATCTGGCTTAATAATAGGTACAGGGTCTTCATCCCTCTCAATGTCAGGACTGACTTGTCTGGATAGAGCATCCGCTCTAACGTTCTTAGAGCCTGGCAGGTAGGACACTACGAAGTTAAATCGAGACAAGAACAGTGCCCACCTAGCCTGGTGAGAGGACAGTCTTTTGGCCTCTGAGAGATAAATCAAATTTTTGTGTTCAATAAGGATTAACACCGGGGTTCTACTGCCCTCCAATAGATGGCACCATTCTTTTAATGCAATGATAATGGCCAAGAGTTCTCTGTCGCCAATCTCATAGTGACTTTGGGCATTAGTGAGCTTCTTAGAAAAGAACCCACAAGGTCTCAGGGATCCACCACCCGCAGGGCGCTGGGAAAGTACTGCCCCAACCCCAACTTCGGAAGCATCAACCTCCAATGTAAATGGCAGGGTGGGGTTAGGATGGGACAGTACAGGAGCGGATGCAAAAGCAGACTTTAAAGTCTCAAAAGCTTTACCAGCTGCCACTGACCAGTGAGAGGGATTAGAGCCTTTATGCGTAAGGTCAGACAGGGGTTTCACAATTGTAGAGAAATTCTTGATACATTTTCTATAATAATTGGCAAAGCCCAAAAAGCGTTGGATCACTTTTAACCCTTTAGGAAGTGGCCATTGTAGGACTGCTGCCAGTTTCTCTTGGTCCATCACAATGCCGTCTTTGGAAATTACAAACCCCAGAAAGGGTACTTATATGAAACTTACATTTGTCAAGTTTACAAAACAGTTTGCTCTTATGTAAACGGAGTAAAACTTCAGACACATCCTTAATGTGTTGGGTTAAATTGGTAGAGTGAATTAATATGTCATCGAGGTATACAACCACACAAGTTTGAAGCATATCACGAAGGATGTCATTGATAAACTCCTGGAATATGGCAGGAGCATTGCATAACCCAAATGGTATAACTAAATATTCGTAGTGCCCATACCTAGTATTGAATGCCGTTTTCCACTCTTCTCCGGCCTTGATTCTTATCAGATTATATGCGGCCCGGAGATCAAGTTTGGTAAAGATAGAGGAGCCCTTCAGCCTGTCAAATAGCTCCATAATGAGTGGGATAGGGTAGGCATTCTTAGATATGAGTTTATTCAACCCCCAGTAATCAATACATGGTCTCAGCTTGCCACTTTTCTTTTTTACAAAAAAGAAACCGGCACCAGCCGGTGAGGTAGACTTGCGTATGATTCCCCTCCTGAGGGCATCCTCAATGTACTCCTCCATGGCCCTGTTCTCCTCGCAAGACAAAGGGTACATCCGGCCCCTGGGAGGCACCACGCCCGGAGGCAAATCAATAGCGCAATCATACGGTCTATGCTGCGGCAATGCGCTAGCCTCTCCCTTACTGAACACGTCACTGAACTCCCTGTATTCAGCTGGCACTGAGGGAGAGGTACACAAAATCCTAACCGGTTGAGACAATGTTTAGTACAATACTCAGACCAAGATTTAACCTCACATCTCTGCCAGTGAACTGGGGATTATGCAATAGTAACCATGGAAATCCCAGAATGACTGCATGATGGGGTGAATGAATTATTTGAAAGCATACTTCCTCCCTGTGGAGAGCCCCAATGGACATATTGATAGGAGTCGTTTCAAACGTGATAAATGCCGGTGTAACTTTTTTTAAGACACTCAGACTAGCTGGTAGAATAAAACACAGTTTTATTAAATGCAACACAAAATAATAGTGAAATATTGACAGATATACCTCCACAGGCCCAGTATACAGAAACAGAGTTATCACATATACTGTCTCAGGACAGGCACACAGCAGAGAAACAAATCAAGGGTTAAATGCAATAATTAGTCAGTCTCTGTTGTGGTGTTTGGCACGCCCAAGATGGTAGTAAAGCAGCTATAGGTGTAGATGGTGCAACACCAAAAGTTCTAAGGCTGGGAAGCTGCTAGGCAATACTTGACCAGAGGTAGAATCAGCAGAAAAGTTGCACAGAATAGCCCCCACGGGTGTAGCAACGGATACAACTTAATCTGCAAGTGCGTGAGTCGGTAGCCCCCACGGGCGTAATAGCTTGCACTGCAAGAGCTTGCAAATAGCCCCCACGAGTGTAATAATGGAGACCAACTGCACAGGGATAGTTTGAGCCAATAGCCCCCACGGGCGTATACCTGAGACAACCTGCAAGAGCTTGAGCCAGTAGCCACCACGGGCGTTACAACAGAGACCACAATACACTGCAAACGATGAAGCCAATAGCCTCCCATGGGCGTATACTGGAGGCCACCCTTTGCTGCAATAGCTTGAGCCAATAACCCCCATGGGCGTAAACCGGAGAACCCAGCGTTTGAGTAAGAGCCAATAGCGCCTCACCGGGCGCGTTAACGAACTCGACTACTCTGCGGTTGACAGGGTGAGCCGCTGACCAGACCAGGCATATACGCGGCTGGCTCAGCAGGAGTAGCGATATACTAGCGTAGGCTCTGTACAGATGTGAGAAGGCTCAGCTAAGGAGGCGGCAGCACGGCAAGGGTTAAATTGCAGCTTTAAGAATCAAAGGCTCAGTACTAGAGGAATAGCTCTGCAAGTACAAAGGAGGGCTCAGTAACGGAAGCACGGCTCCGCAAGTGAGCACGGAGACTCAGCACTGGAGACTAGGCACTGCAAGTGTTAAGGAGGTTACACGATCAGCCCGGTACGCAGGCACATCGGCAGTCACAATGTCGCTACGACAACAGGAGCAGGTAACAGGAACAAAGCAGGTCACTGGAACAAGCCGGTTCGGGTCACGGAGCAGGAAGTTAGCCAGGCCGGGTCGGATCAAGGAGGTGGTTCTCAGAAAAGCCAGGTCAATCACGAGTAGGAACGTCAGCCAAGCCGGGTCAGATCACGGAGGTGGTTCTCAGACAAGCCGGATCAATCACGAACAGGAACACAGGAGCGTAGTCAAAACAGGCCAAATCGGTAACAGGAATCAGGAACACAGGAACACAGCAACAGCAACACTGGCTCTGAAACACCATGAAAGGGCACCTGACAGGTGTCATGGCCAGGCATTAAAAGGTCACCAGGGGTGGGCCAAACAGACTCAGCAAATCAGAGCACACCACAAGCGAGAGTGACAGAGGAGGATCACACGCACTGTGATAGCTGGCTCCAGGGCTCCAGGTCACTTCAATGGCTAGCGGAGTGTCCCTCTTGACCAAGGGAATTTTGTGCAGTTCAGCAAAAGACTGATCCATAAAGTACCCCGCTGCACCAGAATCTACCAGAGCAGACACCTCCACAGCCTGATCAACCCAAGAAAAGCCCACCTGGATGATGGGTCTCAGTGTACTAGAGTCTGGGGACTGTCGTACGCCACCTAGAGCCTGTCCCCCAAGGTACCCTAGGTGCGTCCATTTCCCGGCCATACCGGACAAGTGCGTAAAAGGTGCCCAGCCTTGCCACAATATAAGCATAACCCTTGCCTCTTACGGTGTGCCCGTTCCTCCTTAGTAAGTCTAGTGAATCCGAGCTGCATAGGTTCACTTGGTTCAGGTGCTTGATCAGGAGGAATGGGAGGCGAGGGTGGGTTTTAAGGACTGCCGTGCCCATAACCTCTGGCTCTTGCCCTCTTAGCCAAGCGCCTTTCGCGGATACGAGAGTCAATAAGCATGACATAATCTATATATTCATCTAGATCATTGGGTACATCTCTGGCAGCTATTTCATCTTTGATGGTGTCAGACAACTCCTGAGCAAAGGCTGCCACTAGCGCTTCGTTATTCCATCCTACCTCTGCTGCCAATGTCCGAAATTCTATGGCATAATTGCCCACACTACGATCGCCCATTTGTATCTCCATCAGTTTTTTTGCAGCAGAGGCGGCTCTATCAGGTACCTCAAACACTCTACGGAACTTCCTTATGAACTCGCTGAAGTTCTGAGTGCAGGGTTTAGCATTCTCCTACAAAGGATTAGCCCATTCCAGAGCTTTGCCCATTAACAGTGAAATCGTGAATCCAACCTTGCTACGGTCATTGGGAAAAACATGAGGTGTGAGTTCCAGAAATATTTCCAACTGATTGATAAACCCCCAGCATAGGGTAGGTTCGCCATCGTATCTTAATGGTAACGGCGCCGCCACCGTTAGACCTCTAGGGGGAGCAGCAGACAACCCAGGAGGATTATCTGGTGTCAGAACTGGGGGGACCACCGGATTCAGGTTTGGTTTGTCAAGGTGTACCGTTCGTTCAAGTAATGTCTGCATAGCCAGTGCCAACTGGTCCAAACGTTGCTCATGAATATCCATCCTCCAATGGAGGTTTTGTGTATTACCTTCACTTTTACTGTCTGAGGTCATGGCCCTTTCGTATTGTAACTGTTATTCTGACTCTCAGACCAGAGGTAAAAAATAAAACACAGTTTTATTGAGAATAAATTAGGAACACGGCCCCCTAAGGGCAGAAATAGGTGATAACACGTAACTGAAGGCAATATGGTAATATAGCAGACACAGTATTGATAGAGAGCAATGCATACAAGCAATAGGACTGAGTAAGGCTAGGGTTAAGTCCATTGCAAATGATCAGTCTCTGTTGTGGTGTGTAAGACAACGCCCAGTAGTCCTCAAAGACTGGTGATTAAGCAAGACCAACACTGGTGCTAGAGCTAGATAATACCAGAGCCAAGGGCACTATGCCGTGCGTAACGGAATAGGCACACTGCATGAGCTGAATGGGACCTGAGCCACGGTACTCTGCGGTACTGAAAGGGTTAATGACACACTGCGTGAGCTAAATGGAAACTGAGCCAGTAGCACCCCTTGGTGCGCCAACGGATACCAACACTGCCAGAGCTGAAAGGGACCAGAGCCAGTAGCACCCAGTGGTGCGTCAACGGATACCCCAATACTGCTAGAGCCGAGTAAGACCAGAGCCAGTAGCACCCTGCCGGTGTGCCAATGAAGCGTATGTTGCAAGAGCTATGGTAGATGGTAACGGAAACCCACTGCTCTGCAAATGTAGCAGATGGCTCGGTAATGAAGGTGGAGAGCTCAGCAAGTGTAATGGAGAGGCTCGGTATCTGAGGCAACAAGCTCTGCAAGGGTTAACGGACAGGCTCAGCAACGGAGGCAACAAGCTCAGCAAGTGTAACTGATGGCCCAGAAACAGAGGCAACAAGTACTGCAAGTGTCAGCGGACAGGCTCGGTAACGGAGGCAACAAGGTCAGCTAGTGTTAACGGATGCCCAGTATCTGAGACAACAAGCACAGCAAGTGTAAACGGACATGCTCGGTAACGGAGGCATCAAGCTCAGCAAGTGGAAGGTCAGCTAGTAGAGAAGCCAACTAGAAAAGAGGCCTTGCTTGACCTAGTGCTCTCAAACGATTCCGACATGATAAACAATGTGCAGGTAAGGGAACACCTGGGCAGCAGTGACCACAATATTGTCTCCTTGGAAGTTTGTTATGAGAAACCCAATAGCAAGAGTTTAACCAAAACATTCAATTTCAAAAAGGCTAATTTTACAAAGTTAAAAGAAGCTTTAAAGGATATCCAGTGGGATGTAATATTCAAAGATAAAAATGCACAAGAATCATGGAATGTATTTAAAATGCTCTTGGGCAAATATACATGTCAATATATAACTATCACGGTGCCCGTGCTATTCGGCGACATTCTGTCAGTTTCCATTCCTGCCTAACGCCTATTGGCTGCACTGTTATTGTCCCGCCCAGTATTGTCTTTAAATAATGGGTTCTGGCACTTCTCCGATGCCCTTTCGTGGTGTTTCAGTACCAGCGCTTGTTCCTGTTTGTTGTGTGATCTCAGTGTACCGACCCGGCCTGCCTGACGACTCTGCATCTTGTTTCTGCCTGTGTACCAACCCGGACTGTCTGACCATTCTGCATCTCGCTTCTGCCTGTGTACCAACCTGGATTGGCAGACGTTCCTGCTCCGTGTATCGACCCGGCCCAGCTGATGTTCCTGCTCTGTGTACTGACTCGGACTGGCTGACGTTCCTGCTCCATGTACTGATTTGGATCGGCTGAAGTTCCTGCCCTGTGTACTGACCTGGCCTGGCTGACATTCCTGAGTGGTGTACCGACTCGGATTGGCCTACGTTCCTGCTCTGGGAGTGGATCCTGCCCGGCTGGGCTACTGTGGTGGCGTACCTCATCTGCCTGCCTTATCCGGTCTCCGGTTAGGGTGGTTTCTAACCTTCGCTGTCTCCGGACAGCTCCCTGCAGTCTGGTCTCTGTTGCCTCAGTGTCGCCCAGGTGACATTTCTGTGCTTCCGCACTCCCGTGCAGTCCCCAGTTGGGTGCCTCTCAGGGCAAGTTGCTCAGTCTCCGTTACTGCTACGGCAATGCCCCGTTGCTCAGTCTCCATTACTGCTACGGCAGTGCTCAAGTTGCTCAGTTTCCATTACTGCTACGGCAGTGCTCAAGTTGCTCAGTTTCCGTTACTGCTACAGCAGTGCTCAAGTTGCTCAGTCTCCGTTACTGCTACGGCAGTGTTCCTTTGCTCAAGTCTCTGTTACTGCTACAGCAGTCTACAAGTTGCCTGGTCTCCATTATCTTTGGGCGTTACTCGATTTGGTGCTTGATTTGTTTGAGCTTCTTAAAGGGCCTTGCACTATTAGGGCCTGTCAGAACTTTCAGCCTAATAGTAACTCATTCAGTGCTGTCCAGCTGAGTTTCACACAAGAACTGCCTGACCTGTGTCAGTATATTGATCTCTGGACTATCTGCATATACTGGACCTGTGTGGGCCTACCTTTGTATAACCTGTCTTGTGTCTGTACTACATTGCACATATATCACAGGACCCATGAGGGTTATTGTTATTATCACTGTTCAATAAAATTGTGTTTTATCCAAACCTACTGTGTCTGTGTGTCAAACAAACCGTTACAGTATGAAAGGGCCATGACCTCAGACAGTAAAGGTGAAGGTAATGCACAAAACATCCATTGGAGGATGGACTTACATGAGCAGCGATTAGACCAGTTGGCACTGGCAATACAAACTATCCTAGAGCGCACAGCTCACCTTGATAAAGCAGCTCAAGCACCCGTGGTCCCCTCCGTTTCTACACCGGAAGCTCAATCCATGACGCAAGTGGCGTTGTGTAAAGGGTTAACAGCCTCAGCTCCGTTACCACTTAGATATGATGGCGAACCCACACTGTGCAGAGGGTTTATTAATCAATTGGAGAATTTTTTGGAATTAACACCTCATGCCTTTCCTGTTGACCGCAGCAAGGTGGGCTTCATGATATCTTTGCTGACGGGCAGAGCCCTGGCATGGGCCAACCCCTTGTGGGAGACTGCTAAACCCTGCACTAGGAACTTCAGGGAGTTTGTGCGTACCTTTCTCAGAGTATTTGAGGTTCCAGGTAGAGCCGCCTCTGCTGCCAAATGAGTCATGGAGATACAGCAAGGTTCTCGTACAGTGGGTGATTATGCTATCGAATTCCAGACATTGGCAGCAGAGGTAGGATGGAACAACGAGGCGCTGGTGGCAGCATTTGCTCAGGGACTCGCTGACCGTATTAAGGATGAGATGGCAGCCAGAGAAGTTCCTAATGATTTGGACGAGTTTATTGATTTCGCTATATTAATTGATTCCCGCATCTATGACAGACTAATGGCCAAAGACCGCAAACAGCGGGCCAGAAATTTTGGACAAGCCGGTCTAAATGTCCCACCCATGCCTCCCTTGCCTCTCATGCCTCCTGAGCGTACCCAAGGCAGTAGTGAACCAATGTAACTAGGGTTCACCAAGTTGACTAAGGAGGAACGGCACATTGCTGAAGGCAGGGCTTATGTCTGTAATGTGGCAAATCCGGACACCTGTTGCGTACCTGACCTGTACGGCCGGGAAACTAACGCACCTAGGTTACCTTGGGGGACAGGCCCTAGGTGGTGTTCAGCAGTCCCTAGACCCAATTAAGCAGAAACCCACGATTCAGGTGGCATTTTCTTGGGCAGAACACTCGGTAGAGGTTCTGGCCCTGGTTGATTCCGGCGCAGCCGGATACTTTACGGACAATTCATTTGCTGCGCTACACCAGATTCCATTGGTCGAGAGGGAATTCCCCTTAGCTATTGAGGCCATTGATGGCAGACCGTTTGAACCAGCTCAGATCACTATGGAAACGATACCACTGTCCATGACTATTGGGTCTCTCCACACTGAGAAACAGCGGTTTCAAATTATCCATTCTCCCCACCATGCGGTCATTCTGGGGTTCCCATGGCTACATTTGCATAATCCCCACTTTGACTGGCAGACTTGTAAGATCACATCTTGGTCTGAGTATTGTATGGGGCATTGTGTCACTCATCCGATTAAGATCATGTGTACCTCTCCCTCCATGCCAGCTGAGTATCATCAATTCAGTGACGTTTTTAGTAAGGGAGAAGCTAGCACTTTGCCTCAACATAGGGCTTACGATTGCGCTGTTGATTTGCCTCCTGGAGCCATGCCTCCTAGGGGTCGCACGTTTCCGTTGTCGTGCGAGGAGAATCAGGCCATGGAGGAATATATTGATGATGCCCTCAAGAGAGGTATTATTAGGAAATTTACCTCGCCCGCAGGGGCTGGTTTCTTTTTTGTTAAAAAGAAGAATGGCGAGTTGAGACCCTGCATCGATTACCGGGGATTGAATAAACTGATGTCCAAAAATGCCTATCCCATGCCACTCATTACTGACCTGTTGAAAGGCTCCTCTATTTTCACTAAGTTGGACCTACGGGCCGCATATAACCTGGTCAGAATAAGAGCCGGAGATGAGTGGAAAATGGCATTTAATACCAGATCTGGACACTACGAATACCTAGTAATGCCTTTTGGCCTATGTAACGCACCTGCAGTGTTCCAAGAATTTATTAATGATATCCTCCATGATATGCTACAGTCTTGTGTAGTAGTTTATCTGGACGATATACTCATACACTTGTTTAGTTTATCTCAACACATCAAGGATGTGTTCGAAGTTTTGCTTAGATTACGCAAGAATAAACTCTTCTGTAAGATCAAAAAAATGCGAGTTTCACAAATCCATGGTGCCTTTTTTGGGCTTCGTGATTTCTAGAGATGGCATTGCTATGGATCAGGAAAAGCTTGCAGCAGTATTGCAATGGCCATGACCCAAAGGGTTAAAAGCAATTCAGTGCTTTCTTAGGTTTGCTAGTTATTATAGGAAGTTCATTCG
Organism: Rhinophrynus dorsalis; assembly: GCA_037306005.1. Classification (NCBI taxonomy): domain Eukaryota; kingdom Metazoa; phylum Chordata; class Amphibia; order Anura; family Rhinophrynidae; genus Rhinophrynus; species Rhinophrynus dorsalis. The sequence continues at coordinate 170,800,392 of CM074721.1, read as the reverse complement.
AAACTTCTCCACTATTGTGAAACCACTGTCTGACCTCACACATAAGGGTGCTAATCCGTCCCAATGGTCTGAGGCAGCTGATCGAGCTTTTTGAGACCCTCAAGTCCGCTTTCGCATCCACTCCTGTACTTTCCCACCCCAACCCTTCTATTTACGTTGGAAGTTGATGCCTCTGAAAATGGGGTAGGGGCAGTACTGTCACAGCGTCCAGTCGCTGGGAGTACTTTGAGATTATGTGGGTTCTTCTCAAAAAAGCTGTCTAGTGGTCAGAGTCACTATGAGATTGGGGACAGAGAACTCCTGGCTATTATTCTTGCTCTTAAAGAATGGCGTCACTTGATAGAGGTACTAGGACTACTGTGTTAATTCTGACAGACTACAAAAATCTTTCCGAGGCTAAGAGATTGTCCTCATGAAAAGCCAGATGGGCCTTGTTTCTGTCCCGCTTTAATCTTATTGTATCCTACTTGCCCGGCTCCAAGAATATTAGGGCAGATGCCCTGTCCAGGCAATTTGGCGAGCGTCCTTGGTCCCACGTGTCTATTGATTTTTAGGGAGAACTGCCAGTGTCTAGGGTTTACTCTTTCATCCTAATGGTGGTTGATAAGATTTTCTAAGATGGCTCACTTTGTGCCCCTTCCTGGCCTTCCCTCGGCCCAGGAGTTGGCTGTTGTCCTTGCTAAAGAGGTGTTCCGGTTGCATGGGGTACCTAGAGTACTGGATTCAGACCGTGGAAGCCAATTTGTGTCCAGGTTTTGGACAGCATTCTGTAACCAGATGGGCATACAGCTGTCCTTTTCATCTGCCTACCATCCCCAGACCAATGGAGCCGCTGAGCGTGCCAGTCAAGGATTGGAGCAAGTCCTACGCTGTTTCATGTCTGATCATCATGATAATTGGGCTGACCTGTTGCCATGGGCAGAGTTCGCCAGGAACTGTGCAGTTAATTCATCGTCCGGGAGCTCCCTGTTTCTCATCAACTACGGGTTTCATCCATGCTTGCCCCCGGACTCATTCCAGATGCAGCAGATTCCAGCTCTGGACGAGCATATCGAGCAACTCCGCTCCACCTGGGCACAGGTTCAGAGGGCCCTCAGTAATTCGTTCCAGCGTTATCAGCGCCACGCTAACTGTAGACGGCTGCCAGCGGTCTCCTTCCAGGTCGGGGACAGGGTATGGCTTTCCTCCAGAAACCTCAATTTGCAAGTTCTGTGTAATAAGTTGGCTCCCCGGTTTATTGGTCCCTTCAAGGTGATCCGCAAAATTAACCCTGTTTCGTATGCTCTGGACCTTCCAGCATCCATGCGGATTCATAATGTATTCCATGTATCTGTTCTGAAACCCCTGATATGCAACTGTTACACTACTGTAATGGTTTTCAGACACTCAGGCCTAGATTTAAAGGCAGCCGTTAAACCATCCGCTAAGTAAAAAAGGCACGTCGGCCGCAAAGAACACATGGTTTACGGCAGATTCAAAGGTAAGCATTCAAGAATAGCTATCGGGCGTAGGCACTAAAAAAACACGTTAAACAAAAACCAGCGTCGCACCTGATTTTGCATCACCGTGCATCCCAAACACCCGTTAAAACACAACTTAACTCAAAATGTTACATTACGGCTGCCGTTGTCTAGCAACCCTGATAGATGCACAAACAAAATTCAAACCTACAGCCAATCCTAAGGCCCCAAAGTATCAAAAATGTTCAAATACACCTATATATACCTCAAAATAACGGTTACACCCTGTCTGTGTTTCGAGTTTCAGCAAGCTAGAGCACAGGACCCAGGAGTGGAGGATAGCATTTAGAGAGAGAGAGAGAGAGAGAGAGAGAGAAGCATACAGAGGAGTAAGGTAGAAGGATTTTGGAGAGGAGAGAGTTACATTTAAATAGACACATAGCACACTTTTGCACATAGCACATACATCCATACAAACACATACACATACATACACATAGTCTTTTTTTTTTCATCACACCTTACACATTTTAAACTTTATTTTTACAGTGTGAATCCGTGAGTGAAAGTGTGTGACAGAGAGTGAGTGGGATCGAGTGTGTCTGTGAGGGCGTGTGAGAGTGCCTGGGTGTGACTGGGTGAATGATGGCCAGGAGAGGAGGACAGGAGAGAGGGATGGGGAGACTAGTGGAGGAGGAGGAGGAGGAAGGTCAGGAGGGGATCCCTCAGCAGAGCAGGGGTGGGAGAGGGAGATACGCAGGGCGGAGGGAGACCAGGCCCACAAGAACAGGCACACAAAGAAGAAGAGGGACAGATCCTGCAGTGGGACGAGGGGTAGTGCCTGGGGACCACCACACACAGGCAGGGGCAGAGCAGGCAGGACACTCCGGGTCTGACTCCTCGCATGCCGGAGCTGAGGGGGACAGGCTCAGGGATCCCCGATATACCGAGGAAGAAAACACGGCCCTCGTGGAGGCTGTGCTGGAGAGGGAGAGTGTCCTCTTCCCGGGGGACAGACTCCCTGGCCTGTCTGCGAGGAGGAGAGCTGCCTGGAGTCAAATCTGCAGCAGAGTTAATGCGGTGGCCACCTGCAGACGGGATGTGGACTCAATAAAGAAGAGATGGGGCGACTGCAAAAGGCAGGTGAAGAGGAAGATGGGGGATGCCGCCCTGCACGCCAGAGCCACCGGAGGTGGGCCACCTGTCCCCATCACCTTCAGCGCATGGGAGGAGAGGCTGCGGCAGACGCTGTCGTCTACCCTCATTGAGGGGGTCCCTGGAGGATCAGACACTGGGGAGGAGAGGAGCCTCCACACCACCGGTAAGTGCATCACCCCAAAACCACACACCACCCCAAACCACACACCCATCACAAACAAGCACTCACATCCCAACATCTGCTCTTCATTCAACCACACAATTGCACCAACACAGCACCCTGAGGGTTTAAACAGGGATCAAGACAAGGACAAATGTCAATGTTCAACAAGGCCAAAACCTGTCCAACTCCCTGGTTAACCCTCATGTTGCTGTGCTCATCACACACAATACACACAAACCATGCTCAGTAAAGTGTTGTATGTCAAACATCACAATTGTTGTCACACAGTGTTACCCATGTTCACACAGGGAATCCAGCACATAACCCCATGAGTGCGAGAGGGATCATCAATGCATCGATCAACAATGCTTTGGCAACCCCTCTGGTACTCAAAGGGTTAACCAGACAACAAACACATGTCGATAGGTTAACAATTACATGACACATAGGGGACATTCACTAAGCGGTGAAAAAGAGCTGATGTAGTGAATTTGACACTTGCATACCCTCACTTTACCAATTACAATGTTAGTCTATGGAGAACATCCAATAACAGTATTCAAGCTGCACAGGCCCCATTGTGTGGACTCCATAGAAAACATTGCAGATGGTGAAATGAGGTCAGCGGAGAAGTCTGCATCATAATCAGTTCATCAGGTCCACTTAACCGCTTACTGAATCACCAACAGGATGGATCAGGTCACAAATCACAGTGCCACTGAGAATAAATGCTTGTATGTGCAACACACAGGCCAAAAACAATCACACATAAGTAAAGGTGAAAAAGTTGGCCTTGGTGTTGTGTATGCAATCATTTACTCTAACTTCAATTTACATAGCTCACATTTGATTCACATATAGATCCTCAGGAGTGCTGATGCCATGGATGGATGGTACACCAGACACTATTTGCAGGATACATATGGGAACCAAATATGAACCATTGAGGTTTGGTCAATAACAGGCCAGGGATTATGGATATCTATGATCGGGTCTGGCTGCCTCACACAGAAGGATGGATGGGCTGATCCAGTAAAAAAAAGGCCTCAATCAATGATATCCTTCAATACTGGCTTGATTGTTGCCCCTCAGGATTCAACTTGAACAGACCTCATGGACAGAATCCTGTAATGTACATCAATCCCTGATTGCCACGGTGGTATCCCATGCATCACAATGCTATGCATAGGATACCATCATGACAACCAGAGAGGGACATGTCTAATCTGACAAAATCCAGCACTGTACGGGATGAACTGATAACATAGGGATGAATACTACTTGAATCACACTGCAGATCTATTCAAAAAAGATATGTACAGAAAGAAAAACAACCAGATTTGTATGTGGATATGTCCCTTTCAAATGGGTACAAATAGGTCCCAACAAGATGTAAACCCAGAGTTCGGTTCAGTATGTGTGATTGTCCAACTGCCCATATATGTGCACCCTCAACAAAATAACTCATATTGATATCATCATCAGAGTACATATACCCAGTATATTACACCTACTTTGATGGGTATCACTTGTATCTATGAAAGTTCATTTGTGATGGCTGTACATATATAGGCAGTTAGACAATCACATGTTCTGAACAGATCTCTGGGTTCATATCTATCAAGGATATGTTTGTACCCGTATGAAAGGTACATATACACACATATCAGACCATATTCCTCACTGTGTACCTTGGCATGGCAATGGTTAATTTCACTTGATGTAACCTTGCAGGCATCATAAAGAGATGTTTAGAAAGATGTTACTGTATGTGACAGCTGGAGATGTCAGTCATATGACCACACGGAGGCTCTTCAGCAGACCCAAAATTGAAACAATTGGAGATGGATCCATCATTGACATGGTCCACAGAGCGTGCTTACAAACCAGGAACACTTAGTAGACAATGGCAAAGATGTAGTTATCTCCAAATGGGTCAATGTGGAGTCTGCTGAAGAGCCTCCGTGTGGTCAAATGACTGACATCTCCAGCTGTCACATACAGCAACATCTTTCTAAACATCTCTCTATGATGCCTGCAATGTTACATCAAGGTGAAATTAACCATTGCTATCCCGTTAAAGAGATAGTAATACCTAAAATGTGAAAGGAAAAATACATGTCATAGGATTGATCCACCGGGTAATGCAAGGGTATCCCCACTACTGAAAGGTGTTTCATCACAAGAGTATAACAGCTCAAAGTTGAATATTCCAGGGACAATATCACTGTGGCCTGAAAATGTACTATGCCAATGTTGCCAGACCATCCTCTGGCTAGCTTTGGTCCAGGGAGCAGATATCCACAAAGGATGATGTGGCAACAGCGCAAATGTACAATTTCAGGCCACTGGGATGTGGCACCAAAGGAATTCAACTCTGAGCTGCAATACATGTAGAATACAACACCCATCACCAGTAGGAGTACCGTTGTTTCACACAGGGGGATACACCATACAACATATATGTTCCTTTACACATTTCAAGTATTAATATCAATTTGACACCATCATGGCTAAGTTTACTGATCACACAATCTCAATCCTCCACACAGGTTATGTGTCTCCAGCACATCAGGAGCCCATGGAGGAGGCCACCTCACCACCCAGTGAGGAGTATTTGGAGGAGGGGACCAGCCAGTGGGCACCGTACCCAACGACATCCACACCTCTTGGCCAGCTGGATGCACCAACCCTGCCTGCACCAACTCTGCCTGCACCAACCCTGCCTGCATCAACTCTGCCTGCACCAACCCTGCCTGCACCAACCCTGCCTGCATCAACTCTGCCTGCACCAACTCTGCCTGCACCAACTCTGCCTGCACCGACTTATTACAGTGACTGGATGCCCCCCACCACCTCCAGGAGCTATTATCCCCCAGCAGCAGCAGCACCACCACCACCAGGGAGGCAATGGCTGCCCGGTGATGTGGCCACCACCCAATACGGGCCATACCCACAGATTGACCTACCCTCCTGGATGGCTCCCCAGCATGGCCCCAGGTATGATCCTAGGTGGGGGCCAAGCACATACCAGTGGCCAAGGTTTGACCCTTGGCCACTCGACTACCAACACCTGGGCCTGCTTGGGGAGCCCCAACAGCCTATGCGAAGGGACGTGTTTACCCCACCACCTCCACCAGCACAGACATCGGTGGGCAGCAGTGGGTCAATTGATGTGGTGGGCACATACCCATCTGCAGCACAACCAGCAGCAGCAGAGGAGGACACAGCACCAGCAGAGGAGGACACAGCACCAGCAGAGGAGGACACAGCAGCAGCAGAGGAGGATACAGCACCAGCAGAGGAGGACACAGCAGCAGCAGAGGAGGATACAGCACCAGCAGAGGACACAGCAGCAGCTGATTCACCAGGCACAAGCATCACCAGCAGTGAACGGCCCACGGGGATGGAAGCTGAGTGTATGGCTCTGCAAAGGAGACTACTCAGGTCAAGCCTCCGCACCAATGACAACATCACCAGGAGCCGTAGGGAATCCCGTATAAACACTAACAGGATAGAGGCAAGGATCCATGCCCTGGAGTCGGAGGTCATGAGGATCAACACTCAACTCCATCAGCTACACACGGGGGTGATGGACCTGCTTGCACAGCTACTGGTGGAGTTGAGAGAGCTGACCCGCAGGGAGGACTTACGTTTGGAGAGGGAAAACCTGCGCTCCACAGAGGGATCCACTGCCCCCACCACCCCCTCTAATGTGACCCCCGAAGCCACACCTAGGGGGCAAAGGGTGACCAGGAGATCATCCAGGTTATCCACTTCTGCCACACAGTCTAAGCCCCCCCCCCCAAGAAAAAAAAATAAAATGCCCAACATGTTAAATTTCCCCTGAATAAAGGAACATTGTGCTTTTGAATCCTGTCTGATCTGCTTTGAATTTGGTCATAGATTTGGGTGGCAGAGTTGTCTCCAATGCATTGCCAAACAATTCAGTGAATACAACTCCTGCCTAGGTAAGATGTTTGTGGGATGTTACAACATAGGTTCACACACACATCGTTGTACAAATTCAACTGTAAAAACATCCCTGTTGCCATATTACACAACTGTGTTATATGGCAATGTTGTGTGTTGATTTTGCATAACAAAACATTCCCCTTAGCCCAACATTTGGTACAACATTGAACATTCATCTACATCATATGTTGTGTTTAACCCTTTGATAGCCAGAGTGGTAGGCAACGCATTGCAAAGAAATGCGTTGGGTACCACTCTGGCACTCAGAGGGTTAAGGGGATAACCAAACAAACGGCTTAGCGGTGAGATAACAAGCAGGACAGATAAATGGGACATGTATCCATATTGTCTTGGATTCACACACTCACTGTGCAACAGACTGACTGGGGAAGCCAATGTTTTCAACCTAGGATTTCAATGTGTAGCACACACATTGATATCCTGGGGTGAGCATTGGGGCCTCCAGTAAGTTGACTTGTTGTTTTTTCTAAGGGTGTAACAGACTTCCCCAGTGAAAACACTTGTCCACTTGGTCATGTACTGTGATATGTCCCAGTGGAGCAATATCACTGAACATTGATTATACTGAGCAACACATTAACTGTGGACAGGAATTCACTGTGGAAGTATGTCCCCTTTATCACCTCTTTATCACTCCCACAACACATTAGTGTATCACTGCCACCATCTGTTAGCGTGAATACATCACTGAGTCCACTCACTTGCAAACAAGTGGTGGAGTCCTGTGATATGGGTGATGCCTTTCCATGTATGGGGATACTCTACCCTGGGTGTGGTAACGCATTGACAACTGTGTTCTCAAATATATCCTCCTACAGACACAGATAGAATGGTGATGGTTCATCTTTATTGTGTCTCAAAGTACATTAGGATGTACATGTGTTTTTTGTGTATTGCCTATATGCATTGAACACCTGTATGAGAACACTAAATGTACTTTGAAACAAAAAAATAGTACTTTAGTAACACTGCTGCCCAGCTCATGTGTTGTCCACAAGGTTTGACAACTCTGTAGCTGAGCATCCTAACTGTACAGGTTATAAAACTCAGGAATTAGTGTTTTCTGTGTCTATATGAAAATGATCCAGTAGAGGTTTGTGTGAACCTCAGGTCAAACTTTGCATCACCAACAACATCACCATAAACAGCAAGGGGTGATCTCCATGAAGGTGATGTCAAGACATCAATCCAGTCACATAGAAGAACTTCAGTTCAAGGATGGATCATGTTACGGATGCCTGTGGAAGAAGAGGACAGGATTTGGAGCAGTTGACTTGAACTGATCATCAAGCAACAACAATTTAGTCTTTGATCCCCTCAATTTTCACAGTTACAGGTGAGTACACAAACCATTGCTTGACAATGTGTTGTGTACTCATCTGTAACCAATTATGTGGAGAACTAAGGACATGTGCCCCAGCCCTATGGATATGTGCCCCTGACATGGATACACACATCAACAAGTGTTCTGAGAGCTCCATGGAAGTAATGAATTTGGGCTGCCACTGTTAATGTGACAGTGGCAGCCCAATGTCATTTGTTCCATGGAACTGTTAGGACACATTTGTTGATGTGTGTATTCATGTCGGGGGCACATATGTCTGCACACTCACAGGTCAGCATGGTGTCCCTGGTAATCTGATCTACGTCTCATGACCTCTACATTGTGTGCCCATACCACTGTACATCCACCCCTGTGCTGCTCTTCTCAGCTGTAGGACAGTACAGGTCCCATATTGAGTCCAATGGCCCTTTAACCCCTGATGTGACGGAGTATTATCCAATGCATAGCATTGGATAACACTCTTTCGCTACAAGGCTAGCATGGTTGCTCTGGCTATGCTCATGGCAAATCAAGTTAGCTGCTGTCAATCAAGCCCTGTAAGGCGATGAACATGGGTTATGTGTTGTACCTTGTTTCTCCTGAGGGTGTGCGTGATATCCTTGGGGTCTGTATGTCAACGTGGAGAGTGGAATGGAGGATGGTTTTTGAGTCCACACACACAATTTGCCACGTCCGCTGCCAGTGCAGTGCTGTGTCACTGTTCCTGTGGGGTGAGACAGAACAAAATGTGCAGTGTGGTTAGTGTCACAGGACTGATGGGGGACTTGCATGGATTGTTTGCATGCCTGTGTTATACTCACATGTAAAGTGTTCCGTGATGAGCCTGTCTCTGATCTGTGTCCCTCTCAGGGTCTCCTCAACGTGTCCGATGTCCATGGGCACTTCCTGTATGGGGGGGGCCTGGATGTGCTCCAGCAGCCTGGTGTCCACTGCGATGTTGTGCAGTATTGCGCACGCCACAATGATGTCGCACACCTTTCCAGGTGCATACTGCAGTGCTCCCCCCGAGTGGTCCAGACATCGGAATCTTGACTTGAGGAGGCCAAAGGTCCGCTCAATGGCATTCCTCGTTCTGCCATGAGCCTGGTTGTAGCTTTCCTGGGCATGTGTTCGAGGATTGGCCAGTGGGGTCAGTAGCCAGGACTTGCATCCATAGCCAGCATCACCTGTGTAATGTGAGTGACATGGTGAGACAGGGAGCACATGTTGTGTGAATGATGTTTTGTGTGGTAGACGTAGTAGCTGTGGGTCAGGAGCATGCTAAGCAGCGTTGTGTGTACGCCTGTGTATGTGATGTGATTCTGTATTGTGAACTCACCCAAAAGCCATCCCCCTGTAAAAGTTCCATTCTCGAAATCTCTGTGGACTGAGGAGTTTTGGAGAATGTATGAATCATGTGAGCTGCCAGGATACTTTGCACAGACATTCATTATCCTCATATGGCTGTCACACACCATCTGCACGTTGATGGAGTGAAAGTTCTTCCTGTTGATGAATATCTGTGCGTCACGTGCTGGGGCCTTAATTCGGACATGGGTGCAATCTATAGCACCCATGACCCTGGGCATGCCTCCCCTGGCGTAAAAGGCCTGCTTGACTTGTATCCAGTCCATGTCGGTGGTGGGGAAATGTATATAGGTACTGGCCTTGCTTTTGAGGGCTGGCAGGACCTGGGCCAGCACCCTGGAGAATGTGGCCTGTGACATGCCAGATGCGTAACCCTCTGTGGACTGGAAGGCCCCGCTTGCCATGAAGTGCATGGCACAGAGTAGTTTCTGCAGGCCAGTTAGGGCATGGTTGTAGATGTAGATGGGATCCACCTGCTCCTTGATGACCTCATACAAGGCAATGATGCTGTCAGGCCTCAACCTGTAGCGATCAATTACCTCATCATCGGTCATTCCAAAGAGGGTGACCCTTGGGCGGTATACCCTGGGCCTTGGTGGTCGTCTATACATCCTGTGCCCTCCAGGTGGGGATGGGCTCCTGTGTGGCTGCTGAGCCAGAGCCTCCTCACTTGCAACAGGTGGTGGCTGTTAATCAGGCATGCTTGGAGGTTGCTGATGTTCCCTAGCTCTCTCCCTTGCACGCCTTCTCTTCAGTCTTCGCAACAATATGTAACCCAACATACTGTTTGCTCTCTCTATCTGTCTCTCTCTCTCTCTCTCTCTCTACCTCTCTCTCTCTCTCTCTCTCTCTCTCCCTCCCTGAGTGGAAAACAAGCCACAAGTGAGTGTGTTGAGTTGTCCCTTTAAGTACTTGCTAGGGCGTTGTGTGGGTGTGGTGATGAGGTGAGTGCTGACCAATGGTGAGTTGTTTTTGTCCAGGTAAGTGTTTGCAGGTGTGTGTGTGTTATAAGATGTGGTGTGTTGTGCTTGTTCTGTGTGTGCCATTTGCGGACATGCAGTTGTGGGGTGCAGGTGGCGTGTTGATGTTGCCCAGGTGAGCTTGTATTTGCAGGTGTCCGCTTTGTGTGATGACCCCCATTGTTCCGTGCCATGTTGTGTTGTTGTTTTTTTGTGTGTCGTTGTCCCTGTGGTGTTGGTTGTTGTTGTGTGTATAGTGATTTGTGTTGTGTGTACATGTTTTTATGTTGTTTTGGCATTGCACGGGTTAATTTTCCCATTTACATGGTTGTGCGGTAAGCCTTTTGTGTGTTTTCCTATGTAACGGGTGTTTTGTTTTGGCCGTTAAGTGTCTAACGGCTAAAAAAAGTGGGTCTTAACTTTTAGCCGTTAGGTGTGTCTTTTTTTCAGCCGTTATCAGTACCGCAAGCCTTTGAATAGCTCTGGGGTATGTTTTTCCATGCGTCTGAATGCACGTAAGTGTATCGGCCGTAAGGATTGTACAACTGCCGTTAGCTGTTGTTTAGACGGATCTTTGAATTGCAACATGTCACTTAACGCACCCGTTAGTGATTTTTTTTGCTAACGGCTGCCTTTAAATCTACCCCTCAGACAGCAGGTTTGAATAAAACACAGTTTTATTAAAACAAAAAATAACGAACAAGATCGCCCTCAATAGGCCACACGGTAGATAGCAATAAATAAACTACATAGGCCTTCACAGGACCAGTATACAGGAGTACATATAATACATATACTGTCACAGGACAGGCTCAGAATAGCAATATGCAATCAATAGTTAATTTCATAGGAATCGTCAGTCTCTGTTGTGGTGTTTGGCATGCCCAAGGTGAATAAGAGGCAGCAATAGGTGCTAGATTGCACAACACCTTAAGTCCATTGATGTCGTTAGCTGTTTGGGTAATGCAGAGACTGAGACAGAACGCTGCGGAGCAGTTTGCGGATAGCCCCCACGGGCGTGTAACGGAGACAACATATAATGCAGAAGCATGATTCGCTAGCCCCCACGGGCGTATAATGGAGACCACTGTTTCTGCAAGAGTGTGAATCGCTAGCCTCCACGGGCGTATAATAGAGACCAACCGTACAGTGATAGCTTGAGCCAATAGCCCCCACGGGCGTATGACAGAGACACTTTGCACTGCAAGAGCGTGATTCGCTAGCCCCCAAGGGCATATAAGGAGACCAACCGTACAGCTATAGTTCGATCCAATAGCCCCACCGGACGTATAACGGGAACCACCGGTGCAGAGGGTGCTAGAGCCAATAACCCCACCGGGTAGTAACGAGGAAGACTCTGAAGGAGCGGGAGCCAATAGCGCCTCACGGGCACATAAACGGATACCGACTACTCTGCTTTGGATGGTAATATGAGCCGCCATCTACCAAGGCCCCAACGTGGCTGGCTCAGCAGGAGCAGCGGGAGTCTAACGGCTCTGCAAGAGTTAACAACAGCACCAGGTTGGATATATAGCTCAGCAGGTATAATCGGAGGCTCAGCGTACAAAGGTATCACCCTGCAAGTGCCAAGGAAGACTCAGCTTTGGGTAGTACAGCTCTGCAAGCGTAACCGTAGACTCAGCTTTAGTAGTACAGCTATGCAAGCGTAACTGGAGACTCAGCTCAAGAGACACGGCTCAGCAGGAGTTAATGGTTACAGTCTCGAACCAATCAGACTCGAACACAGCAGGAATCAGAATGTCGCCCAAGCGACAACAGCAGCAGGAACGTCAGCCAGGCCGGGTCAGATCACGGAGGAGATTCTCAGACAAGTCAGATCAGCAACAAGCAGGAACTTCAGCCAGGCCGGGTCAGATCACGGAGCAGATTCTCAGACAAGCCAGATCAGCTACAAGCAGGAACGTCAGCCAGGCCGGGTCAGATCATGGAGCAGGAACACAGGAGAGTCGTCAGAACAGGCCAAATCGGTCCACCGGAAATCAGGAACACAGGAACTCAGCAACAGCAACACTGGCTGTGGAACACCACGAAAGGGCACCTGACAGGTGCCACTAGTCAGGTATAAAAAGGGTCACCAGGGGCGGGCCAAACAGGCTCAACCAATAAGGGAGCAGCACAAGAGAGAGTGACAGAGGTAGATCACGGGAACTGTGATAACTACCACTCCTTCGGTCCCCGGTCCTGTGCAAGTTCAGGGTCACGAGGAGTACGAAGTTCAGAGTGTCATTGACTCACGTAGATTTAGAGGAAAATTGCAATATCTGGTCCATTGGAAGGGCTATGGCCCTGAGGAGCATCCCTGGGTTGATCAGAGTGATCTTCATGCTCCTAGATTGCTGCGAAATTTTCACTCCAAATATCCACAGAAACCAGGTCCCTCTTCTAAGAGAGGGGGTCTTTGAGAGGGGGGTATTATCACGGTGCCCGTGCTATTCGGCGACATTCTGTCAGTCTACACTCCTGCCTAACGCCTATTGGCTGCACTGTTATTATCCCGCCCAGTATTGTGCTTAAATACTGGGTTCTGGCACTTCTCCGGTGCCCTTTCGTGGTGTTTCAGTACCAGCGCTTGTTCCTGTTTGTTGTGTGATCTCAGTGTACCGACCCAGCCTGCCTGACGACTCTGCATCTTGTTCCTGCCTTGTACTGACTTGGATTGGCTGAAGTTCCTGCCCTGTGTACCGACCCAGCCTGGCTGACGTTCATGCGTGGTGTACCGACTCGGGTTGGCCTACGTTCCTGCTCTGGGTGTGGATCCTGCCCGGGTGGGCTATTGTGCTGGTGTACCTCCTCTGCCTGCCTTATCCGGTCTCCGGTTAGGGTGGTTTCTGACCTTCGCTGTCTCCAGACAGCTCCCTGCAGTCTGTTGCCTCAGTGTCACCCAGTCAACATTTCTGTGAGTCCACACTCCTGTGCAGTCCCCGGTTGGGTGCCTCTCAGGGCAAGTTGCTCAGTCTCCGTTACTGCTACAGCAGTGTTCAAGTTGCTCAGTTTCTGTTACTGCTACGGCAGTGTACAAGTTGCTCAGTCTCCGTTACTGCTACGGCAGTGTCCCGTTGCTCAGTTTCCGTTACTGTTACGGCAGTGCTCAAGTTGCTCGGTCTCCGTTACTGCTACGGCAGTGTGCCGTTGCTCAAGTCTCCGTTACTGCTACGGCAGTCTACAAGTTGCCTGGTCTCCATTATCTTTGGGCGTTACTTGATTTGGTGCTCTCACCATTGTTTGAGCTTCTTAAAGGGCCTTGCACTATTAGGGCCTGTCAGAACTATCAGCCTAATAGTAACCCATTCAGTGCTGTCCAGCTGAGTTTCACACAAGAACTGCCTGACCTGTGTCAGTATATTGATCTCTGGACTAACTGCATATACTGGACCTGTGTGGGCCTACCTTTGTATAACCTGTCTTGTGTCTGTACTATATTGCACATATATTACAGGACCTGGGAGGGTTATTGTTATTATCACTGTTCAATAAAATTGTGTTTTATCCAAACCTACTGTGTCTGTGTGTCAAACAAACCGTTACAATACCATTGGGAAATAAGCACAAGAGAAGTAAAGTGAAACCAATGTGGCTTAATAATGTGGTTAGCAGGGAAATGAGAAATAAAAAGCAGGCTTTTAAGGTGTTTAAGTCAAGCGGGTCAGATGCATCACTTAAAAAATATAAAGAATGTAAAAAATATGCAAACAAGCAATTAAGATAGCTAAAATAGAAAATGAGAGAAACATTGCAAACGAGAGCAAGAAAAACCCTAAACAATTCTACAAGTATATTAATAACAAAAAAGTTAAGGTTGATATTGGTCCTCATAGGACTGAGACAGGTGAACTGATTAGTGAGGATAAAGCTATGGCTGACACCCGAAATATGTTCTTTGCTTCAGTCTATACAAAGGAAGCAGCAATGACAAGCTATGGGCAAACAGACAAAACCACAGAATTTCCTCCAACATCTACATGGCTTACTGAGGACAAGGTCCAAAAGAGACTGGAAAGGGTTATAGTGAATAAAGCGCCTGGACCGGACGGTATACACCCAAGGGTACTTAAGGAACTTAGTTCAGTAATAGCAAAACCATTATACTTAATATTTATTGATTCACTTTCATCAGGCATAGTGCCCTGTGATTGGAGGAAAGCTGATGTAGTTCCATTGTTTAAAAAGGGAGCAAGATCCAAACCAGGAAATTATAGACCTGTGAGCTTGACTTCCATAGTGGGTAAGATACAAGAAGGGTTATTAACTGACAGTATTTAGAACTATGTGAAGACAAACAATATCATTAGTAGGAATCAGCATGGTTTCATGAAGAACAGATCATGTCAGACTAATTTACTTGCATTTTATGAAAGAGTGAGTAGTAATTTGGACAGGGGAATTGCTGTTGATGTAGTATACTTGGATTTTGCAAAAGCCTTTGATTCAGTGCCTCACAACAGGTTACTGCATAAATTAAAAGGCTTTGGTTTGGGCGGTGTTATCTGTACATGGATTGAGAACTGGTTAAATGATAGATGGCAGAGAGTTGTAAATGGAACTTCTTCAAATTGGTCTAAGGTTATAAGTGGAGTCCCGCAGGGTTCAGTCCTGGGACCAATGCTTTTTAATTTGTTTATTAATGATCTAGAAGTGGGAATTGAAAGCATCTCAATCTTTGCTGATGACACTAAGCTATGTAAGGAAATACATACAGAGCTGGATGTTTTTTCCCTACAGAAGAATTTAGATAAACTAAGTGAATGGGCAGAAAAGTGGCAGCTGTAATTTAATGCAGATAAATGTAAGGTTATGCATTTGGGCTGTAGAAACAAACTTGCTACATATACTCTAACTTGGGAAATCCTCATTAGAGAAAGATTTAGGAGTACTGATAGACAATAGACTTCACAGCAGTGTGCAGAGTCACTCAGCTGCTGCAAGAGCAAATAGAGTACTAGCCTGCATAAAAACAGATGTAGAAGCAAGGGATGCTAATATTATCCTACCGCTGTATAAATCCTTGGTTAGGCCTCATCTAGAATATGGAGTATAATTTTGGGCACCTGTTCTAAAAAAAGACATTACTGAACTGGAAAAGGTACAGAGACGTGCAACAAAACTGATAAAGAGATTGGTGGATCTGAGTTACAAAGAGAGACTAGCCAAACTGGGTTTGTTTACATTAGAGAAGAGACGTCTAAGGGGTGATATGATTACCATTTACAAATACATTCAAGGTCAATACAAAGAACTATCCAATGAATTATTTATGCAAAGAGCTGAGCTAAGAACAAGAGGTCATCCATTAAGACTTGAGGAAAGGCGCTTTTGACTAAAACATAGGCAGGTATTCTTTCCAGTAAGGGCGGTAAGACTATGCAATTCTTTGCCTCGGGATGTTGTGCTTGCAGATAGTGCAACTGCATTCAAAAAAGCAATGGATGCCTATCTAGCACAGAATAATATTGAGAATTATGACAGATGGCTTCAAAGCAAATAGGATATTGATCCGGGGAACTATTTGACTACGAATTGGAGTCAGAAAGGAATAATCCCCCCCACACACATTTGGGACTAGATTAGAAATGTCTCCAGAGGGCTTTTTTTTGCCTTCCTCTGGATCAACAGGGGTGTTTTTGGCATGAGCTGGACTTGATGGACGCATGTCTTTTTTCAGCCTTTTCTACTATGTTACAAATTAAACAAGAGAACATTAACCTTTTAAGTGCCAGAGGGGTACGCAATGCATACCCCAATGGCACTGAAAGGATTAACATATATATATCCAAAGTAGAATGAAGACGGCACTCACAGGTAACTTGTAAATGCATAAACCAGGTGGATTTATTAAAAAATCAACGTTTCGGCCAACACAGTGGCCTTTCTTGAGAAAGGCCACTGTGTTGGCCGAAACGTCGATTTTTTTAATAAATCCACCTGGTTTATGCATTTACAAGTTACCTGTGAGTGCTGTCTTCATTCTGCTTTGCATATCTTTATGCTACAGGACGAGCACCCCGGGCGATGTTGGACACTAAACAGTGAGTGCATCTCCACAAGATTATATATATATATATATATATATATATATATATATATATATATATAATTTTTTTTTTTTTAATGGGAACATGAATAATTATGAGATTAGAAAAAACACTACACTAATTAAAGCCATGTTTAAAAGCAAATACAATTATTTACATACATTTTTTTTTTTTTTTTTTTTTTTTAGGGCTTCCACATGTACAGTAACAGAAATGTCGGCTAACAGAACCATTTCTTCTAATTTAGTCCCTTGGATGTTGGAGAAGTCTAACATTCAAGGGGTTAAAAATGAAACTATTTCACGTTTACAGAGGGTTATCAGTAAAGATAAGTGGGAAAACCGTTTCACCATCATTGAGAGCACTCACGATAACTTCTTAGTAAAGAAGGGTACATAGATTGCAACAATTAATGTAATCACAGAAATTACACTAATTCAGGAACAGACGTAATTGCGTTTTGGAGTCAGGAATATTCTTTCCCTTCCAGGGAAAATTGGAAATGGCTTTAGGTTTGTTTGTCTTTCAATGGATGAAGAGACCAGATCTGGCAAAGACTGAACCTAATGGGTTTGTGTCTTCTTTCATCCTCATCAACTAGGTAATATAAAATGAAAAGCATGACATATTCAGTGTGCCCTATTAAATAAATAAGCCTAATGCAGCACTTGTAAAACACATTTACTTGGTTAATGGGCATGTTCTATGGACACGGACCATATCTTATGCTTTATTTATATATTTATTAACAGATGGAACAAAATATAAGAATTCCTCATAAGGTAAAATTGAACATAGATGTATAATGATTTTATGAATTTTTGAAGTTTATTTTGCAGTCTTTTTAACTACAATGTAATTATATTTAAAGTAAATATGTGGTTTTAACTTAAGTGGAAGTCACAACTCCTAATAACAAGCACACACCATACTATGGGTAGAAAACCCTAATGTCCCTATTAATTTTGCATTGTTCAATACATAACTCTGTCGTGGATGTCATTTCCATGGAAGCAGATATGATAGTTTTGGTCAGAGACGGTCACCAGAGAGTTGCAGCAAGCAAAGTTTACATAGCGGGCCTATGTGCCGTTAGTCTAGCCATATTCATAGGTGACAGTCACTGTGATGAACTTTTCAATAATCCAGTCACAGGTTGGGCCAAGTGATGGCCAGTCAATCGTAATGTTTGTTGCCTATGTGGGCCGGCTGTCTGCTTTAAAATGTGTGCTCCCCCATGCATTTAGGCTTGCATGGGAAACTCAGTATAGAGGATGGTGGAAATAAACGCGTGGCAGTGTCTAAGGAATTGAGTATACGTAAGTGCTAGGGTACCTAAAACATAGGCAGCCTAATTGGGCCATTACATACCCTCTAAGCTGGCAACCAGACTGAGGTCTTAAACTACATGACCTGTGGTTTTTACCTCCCTTAGCCAGTACCTAGCAATGCTCTGGCAGATATTATGGATTGAGACAGGGCATCACTGATACACTAAGCACCAAATTCAACCTAGTTTTTAACTTCTATTTATTGATGATCCATATCCATAATAAACATTTGCTGCTCTGAGGAAAAGGAACATATTATCTGTGAGATTTATACCTCGCTCTTTATTACTTGTTAAAACTGTTAATTTTATCTTCAGTTTTGACAAGCAGGGTCTGATTAGAACATTGCAAGTGATGTACATTGCACAAAAGAAGGAAATGGTTCTTAGATCTCATAGGAATATTTATTTCTTGGTAATTAAACACTCACATAGTTTAGATCTTCAAAATTCTATAGAATGTGAAACTACTGACTTGAGAGAGTCAATAAAATAATTAAGGTTGCTCATTGTTTCTGCATCAAGACCATAATGTAAAAATGCAATTATACCTTCCTACTCAGAAAGCAGGAAAACATAGGTTCATGGCCCTGAAGCAGTAACAGTCATTCAGTAAGGTCACGGCTATGCTTAGACCAGATAATGCTCTCAGACCGGATAATCCAATCACAGCTTGCTGAAAATATATAGGGGAGCTCTGCTTTTCTCTTAACTGCTTCATTAATACATTGTCCAGTGAATTCCTTTAACCTTTTGAGTGCCAGAGGGGTACGCAACACATTGCAAATCAATGTGTTGCGTACCCCTCTGGCACTCAAAGGGTTAATAGGAAGTGTTAAACTGATCCATTTCTAGCATCAGCTGGACAAAATCAATCTGTCCCTTATCAAAACTGAGGATTTTATAAAGGATGCATAAACAGCAAAAACATAGAACTCAAAAAAGAAAAATGGTTAACACTATGAGTGTCAGAGGGGTGTCTAACACATTGTACAGCAATGTGCTGGGCACGCCTCTAGCAATCAAAGGGAATCCAACTGAGGGGTGAACTTGCCTTACATTGAAAGGGGAGAATGGACATTATTAGCCCTTTAAGAACTATAGTGGTATACAATGCAGTGCTTAAAGTGTTAAAGAGCAATTGGGCCAACAGTAAACTACTATGCTGTCCTGATCTATTCTGCTGTGGACCAGTCAGGCTGTCATCATCATAGTGCAGAATGGGTGTTTATGATACTGGACATCACTGGTGACTGGCTATGCCCAACAAGGTGAATGAAGAAAGGGTTAATTCCATGCCTGATTATGGTTTCCTTGTATTCTGTGTGTGAAGCATTCAGAACCTCTTCTGACATCTAAAATAGGATTTTAGTCTTACCTGTTAAATCCTTGTCCCTTAGTCCATACAGGTTACTGGTAACTTTGGGTAGGCGATCAGCCCCTTTAAGTAGGCAGGAACAATTCTGAAAAATGACTGCTGGGTGGATCCTACCTCCTCTCCTTAGCTTGTAGCTAGCCAATCCCCAACCAGTAAGATTTGCAGACTAACTGTTGAGTAGGTAGCAAGAAGGTAAAGGAAGACTCCTGTGAGCATGAACCCGAAAGGACCCCCACGTTCTGCCACAGGAAAGCCAAGCATGGTCCCTTGACAGTGTGGAAGACCAGTAACCTGTATGGACTAAGAGAAAATGATTTAACGGGAAAGACTAAAATCCTGTTTTCTCTGCTGTCCAATACAGGTTACTCGTAACTTTGGGATGTCCAACTATTAAGTTCCCCAGGGTGGGAAGAAAGGCAAGGACCAGGCGCAGGCCCCCAAAGTCACCGGAGCACCAATGAACCTACAGATCATAAATAGCTCAACATTAACTGCAAAGTGTCAACAGACACTGAACAGGGGTAAAACAAATCTCAGGAACTCACACATAGCACATTGAACTAGAGCCAACAGGGCTCAAACGTGAAAGAGTACTGAGAGACTAAAGAGATCCTAGATAGGCAAGGCAGCCTCCAGGATATTCCTCCCAAAACTGGCATCAGCCGATGCCAGCACATCCACACGATAGTGTTTACAAAAAGTGTGCAAAAACGACCAAGTGGCCGCCTTGCACAACAGATCAGCTGAGGCCTGGTTATTGTAGGCCCAAGAAGCCCAAATAGACCTTGCAGAATGAGCCGTGACCCTGAAGGTAACAGGCTTCTTCCGAAGTTCGTAATCCTTACGAATCGGGGACTTGATCCAAGAAGCAATGGTTACCTTGGAAGCAGACTTCCCTGCCCTAGGACCCTCAGGAATGTCAAAAAGAGTGTCAGACTGCCTCGAGGACTCAGTGCGATGCACATAGAACTTGAGACAATGAACAACATCCAACAGATGAAGATCCTTCTCTTTGTCAGAAGTAGGGTTAGGACAGAAGGAAGAAAACACAATCTCCTGATTAATGTGGAACTCAGACACCAACATTGGGAGAATCTCTTGTGAGGTGTGAAGCACCGCCTTGTCCTTGTGAAAGACCAAAAAGGGTGGCCTACAAGACAGGGCATGCAGCTCCGCAACTCGGCGAACAGAAACAATCGCCAGGAGAAAGGCCATCTTCCACGTCAGCAAACGTAAAGGAACGGTAGCCAATGACTCAAGAGGAGGGTGCTGAAGCACTCCCAACACCAGGTTAAGGTCCCACTGAGGAGCAGGGGACTTAAACACCGGACGGGTATGAGCAACACCCTAGAAGAAAACTCTGACATCAGGAATGACAGCAAGATGCCTCTGAAAGAAGACAGAGAGAGCAGAAGTCTTAACCTTAAGAGAACTCAGACTGAGACCCTTATACAAACCATCCTGGAGGAAGGAAAGAACTGTAGGAAGGTGAAAATCCAGAGACAGGTCTTTGTCAGCACACCAAGATAGAAAGGTAGACCATACACGATGGTAGGCCTTAGAGAAAACAGGCTTACGGGCACTAAGAATAGTAGCCACCACACCAGAAGAAAATCCCTTCTTCTTCAAAATTGAGGATTCAATCTCCATGCCGTCTTCCTTCCAGAGGAAGGTCTGGGAGGGGGGGAAGTCGAAGATGTTCCGCCACTGAGAGGACCAGAAGCTCCGGAAACCAAGCTTGTCAAGGCCAGAACGGAGCAATCAGAATGACTGGGCAGCGCTCCAGTCTCAGTTTCTGTAGCACCCTGTTCAACAGGGGAACTGGAGGAAAGATGTATGCCAGAGGAAATTTACAAGGCATCCACTGCCAGAGCCAGGGGATCCTCCCAGCGAGAGCAGAATGTTGGAACCTTCCTGTTGTGCCTGGTTGCCATCAGGTCGATGCAAGGAAGACCCCACTGCTGGATGATGAGGTTAAACACCTCTGGATGTAGTTCACACTCTCCGCTGTCCACCGTGTGCCAACTGAGGAAGTCTGCTAGAACGTTGTCTACTCCAGGAATAAGAACTGCAGAAATAGCAGGGACATGGTCCTCTGCCCATGATAAAATAGCCTTGACCTCTAGCCAAGCTGTGAGACTTCTTGGGCAGCCTTGCTTGTTGATGTAGGCTACCGCTGTGGCGTTGTCTGACTGTACCCTGAGCGGGCAATCCTCCAGTTGCCATGTCCATTGCTGTAGGACATGAAATATCGCCCGAAGCTCCAAGACTTTGATGGGAAGGATAGACTCCTCCTCTACCAGCCTGAAACACTCAGGTGCCCCAGCACCGCTCCCCATCCGGAGAGGTTGGCATCCATTGTCACTGTGGTCCAGAAGAGCACCAGGAAGGGTCTGCCTTTCAGGAGATTGTTCAGGTTGAGCCACCACGAGAGGCTCTGTTCCACGTGAAGAGGGAGAGATAGGGACCATTCCAGGAGATCTGGTCGACCCCTGCATGCCAGGATTAGAAACCTCTGAAGTTCCCTGTTGTGTGCCATGGCAAACGGAACTATTTCTATGGTGGAAATGAACTTCCCCAACAAGGATGAAAACTTCTTGGCTGGAACCGGATCCTGAGATAGGATAGCCTGGACCTTCAGTGCTACCTGATAAGCCACTTTGGCCGTGAGAAATACCATCCCTCTCTGAGTGTCGAAGAGAAGGCCCAGAAAGACTATACTCTGGGAAGGAACAAGGTCTGACTTGTCCAAATTGATGATCCACCCGTGATGGGAGAGAGCATGAATGTAGTCCTGCACCTGTTGATGAAGGAATTCCGCAGAAGAGGCATTCAGAAGGAGGTCGTCCATATATGGAGTCACCCTTATGCTGTTCCAATGTAGGACAGAGATCAATGCTCCCAGAACTCTGGGATTTGAGGAGCCATGGTCAGGCCAAAGGGGAGGGCAAAAAACTGAAAATGCTCTTGGTCTCAGGCAAAGCGGAGATACTGCCGACTTTCTGGATGAATGGTGATGTTCAGATAGGCATCTTGAAGATCCAGAGAGGCCAGAAATTGCCCAAGGGACATAGCTGCTATCACTGTGCACAGAGAACTGGTGATATTGGGACTGGACCACAAAGGAGTTGAGATCTTTCTGATCCAAAATGGGATGACAGCCGCCGTCCTTCTTGGAAACCACAAAGAGATTGGAGTAGAATCCCAAGCCACTCTCCTTAGGAAGAACTGGTTCCAGGACCGCCTTGTCCAGAAGGGCCTGAATAGCTTCCTCGAAAAGGCGGTGATTTTCTGCTCCCAAAGGAGAACGAGAAGCGAAGGTCCTGGGAGGAGGAAGAGAGGTGAAGGGAATCCTGTACCCCATAGCCACCACCTGTAATACCCAAGAGTCCACCACAGAGACCTGCCAAGCCGAGAGGCAGTGGTGTAAGTAGCCACCTACCTGCGGGTGGGGACCAGGCTCGGCAAGTCATGCAGAAGAAGGTTTGGAAGCCTTAGGCTTCGCGGAGGACTTGGATCTCCATTGCAGAGCCACCGTAGCCTGGTCTGAGTCTGCTTGAACGGGATGAAAAAGCCGATTGCTTTTGACAGGTGCCTTCTTCCTCAGGACCACTGGCAGGTGAGTACTCTTCCCTCCACTGGCCTCACTGATGAGATCCTTGAGCTCAGGCCCAAACAGGGAGGAGCCCTGAAAAGGCAAAGACAGGAGAGCCCTCTTGGAGGCAATGTCAGCAGACCAGATCTTGAGCCAAACAGCACGTCTGGCTACCACAGACATGGTAGATGCCCTGGCTACCATACGCACAGCGTCAAACAGGGCAGCAGCGACATAATGCTGAGCCTCAGCAATGTTAGCGAGAAGCCGCAACATGTTAGCAGTAGTTGGGCTGAATTGAGCTGTTCAGTCCAAACAGCCACATCCCTATTCATCCATGCTGCAGCAAATGCAGGGCGGAGGGCAGAGTCAGCCGTCACAAAAATAGCCTTGAGAGAGGTCTCAAGCTTCTTATTAGTCCAGTCTTTGAGAGCAGAGGCATCAGCCACAGGCAAGGCAGTAGACTTAGAAAGCCTGGGAACTGGGGCATCCACTTTGTGGGGATGGACCCACTGCATGAGGGCCGTTTCAGAGAATGGATAAAGCTTAGCGAACTTCCTAGACACAGATAGTTTCTTGTCTGGAAACTTCCACTCCTCAAACACCAAGTGGTCAAGGGTGGGGTTAGGTGGAAAACAACTATGGGGCCTAACAGGCTCCTGAAACACATCAGAGGGGTCAGAAGAAGCCTTCTGTACCAAGGGAATGTTTAGGGTGGTCAACACAGCCCTGATCAGGCCCTCAGCCAAGGGAATGGGGGCAGCCTCAAAGGGGTCCCCAAAAAAACTGAGATGAAGGAACAGCTGAACAGTCATCATCATCATCAGAGTCCACCAATAATTCCTCCTCAGAGGAGTCAGACACATCAGGTATACCTGGCGGTTTAGGCAGGGAAGATCTGATAGGGGTGGGGGTCTGCCACAAGTGGAAGACCCCCTGTAAAGTGGATGGAAAGAGTTGTAAGGTGGACCGGAGGTCCCTGGAAGTAGCCTTAAACTCTTGCATCCATACTGGCTCTAGTGCATGGCTGGAGGCCCCTGCAGGGGATTCAGGGGCAGCAGCACATGCTGGGCAAACATGACCTGAGTATTTTCTAGGTAACCCTGAGTGACATGAGGAGCAATGACCAATGACACAGACACCCCAGTATCCTTAGTCTTAGGTTAATCCCCAAAGTCTAACGGAGTAGACATTCTCACAGAGTCAAACAGTCAAAGTATCAAAACACCCACAAAATAGTGTGTATGATAAATAAATGCACCCCAGAAATGCTAAATAAGACTTATCTGGTAGACAAAGGGTTAAACTAAGAAGGAGAGAAGGAGAGTCCAAGCCCTGCATAGGATACTCGCTCTGCGAATACACAAAATGGCTGCTACGATGGGAGCCAATCAGAAACGAGCACACTAAGAGAGCGCTCATGGGAAACGTAATTTCGCTAACGGCGTACCCCAACAATGCCAAAAGCCCCCTAAAGCCTCCAACATGCCCAGAACGTTGGCAGGATGACAGAGCAAGGGCAAACCCACAAAATGAGCAATCTCTGACCTTGCTACGTGGAACGGTTGCAGAGATATGTCCCAAACTGTAAAGTCCCATAGAAGTGAATGGTTGTCTATGCAGTAAACGCGCGCAGGAACATAAAATTAACAAGGTGAATACCAAAACGTAAAACTACTCAAAAGCCCACTAGAATAAAAAAGTAGACCCAGTAAACACTTTCCCAGTAGGGAAAGTACCCAAAAAAAACCCAAAAGGTGATAACCAGCAGCAAAAGAGTTAACACATAAACTTGCTCCAAACACCTCACAGACATACAGATAAACCCAATGAGTGCATGAGTATGTAATAGAAACTCCAAACGAGACCCCTGTGTGGAGGGGAAGCACGGGACATGTGGACCTCAGCACTCAAAGGGTGCTCACCTTTTTCAACAAGTCTTCTGATTACCGTATATCAAGAAGAAGCCTCAGTGGGCAACTCCTGGGGAAAGAACTTGTAGCCAAGATTTTCCCCCCAGGGCTTAGGTCCACAAAAGCACCTGGTAAACTGAGCTATCCACATGTGGGAGATGGGAATTGTCAGTGATGGTAATCCGCCTAATGGTGGTATTTCTAACAGAAAAATAAGAAAAAAGCTAAAACTATAGCAGAACTGTTCTCTTGCCTTGTGTCTTGATCAAGGAACAAATATTACTGGTTGGGGATTGGCTAGCTGTAAGCTAAGGAGAGGAGGTAGGCTCCATCCAGTAGTTACTTCTCAGAATTGTTCCTGCCTACTTAAAGGGGCTGATCGCCTACCCAAAGTTACCAGTAACCTGTATTTGATTACAGAGAAAATATGATAGAAGGCTACAGGCTCAGTTTCACATTTCAAATTACTTTACTAGAGTTGTAAAGGTCACTTTTTTCACGTTTGTGAGACCAGAGTGATTTATAGACATAGCCATTTAACCCTTTGAACACCAGAGCATGCACACTAATACTTACAGGCATCTGTTGTGAAGTCAGTCACAAAACTAGCCCGGATTTGCCTCTAAAATATTCACTACAGAACGCAGCTTCTACATTTGCTTGGAAAAGAGAGCTTATAAAACAGGGCTGTTATCAAAATATCATACTTTAACCCTTTGATTGCCAGAGGGGTACGCAATTCATTGTGAAGCAATGCATTGGATAGCTCAATGGCACTCAGAAGGTTAAATAAAATGCATTTTCAGCCAGCATGCAAAATAAATAAATAAATAAATAAATAAATAAATAAATAAAAATAAAATCTTTTATGTAGGAGCCATAAAAATCAGTCTTAACCCTTTGAGTAACCCTACTCAATGGGTTAAAATGAAGAAGCAGCAATTGTACGGCAACAAGTGCAATGCTGTGTTAGAAGTAGAGATACTCTATTAATAAACCAAATGGTGGTAGTTCAGACACATGTATGTGCACACATCCTATATAATAATTTGCTAAATCGTGTGTAACGCCGCAACATGCGCAGAAGACACTGCTGCACGTGCTGCAGTCATGAGCAGTAGAGACTGCCCGCGCCGCGGCTGATACAGAGCTGGGCGCTCCGAAGGAACGTCTCGCTTTGGATCAGTCGTGGCGCGGGCAGTCAAAATAAAGCTTTACAAAAAATATACACTTTTAGTGAAATTAGCTATATAACCTAACTATTTAGCCTAAGATTTATATAGGTGATAAATTCCCTTTAAGGGATTAAATCAGACTTTTAACTCAAATTGGACTTTTAGCTGTAGGAATGTTAGAAAGGTCTCTCTAGCATTCAAGGGATAAAAAGTCCCATTTAATTCAAAGAGAATTTGGAGAATTTTAATTTCTCCAGAATGGAGCAATTGGTTTGATCCAGAATTGCTCATCTTAGCCTCCCTGATAACCTACAACAGCACTGCATGGTTTTATGGGAGAGCATCAGTAGAGACCAGAAAGTATCTTCTATCTAAAGGCCAAAGTAGGAGCAGGCCCCGCTGTGCCCAGTTTCATTCTCAGCTAGTCTTTATTTTTACGGCTTGTGTGGTGAGAGAGCGCCTGTTGATGTCTGAGGCCAACACATTATTGCTTCTATAACAGACTAACATTTCTTTTAATTGCCGGCGCCAATGCAAAAGAAATTACATGAAACTCTGCACATAAAGTAACAACATCCATAAAAACAGCGTTTGAAATGTGGATAAAGTTTAAAAAGATTTAAGATGTGACTGTTAAATCTTGCACCCTGGAGTAATTCAACTTTCATGGGTAACAGTTCAGAAAAATAATTTCGATATGATAAGGTAATGCATTCAGAAGGCACACTTGGAAAATATTATTCCAGTAACATCAGCACAGCTGTGTCACTCAATACAAACACAGCATTCAGGGGTGTGAACAGAGCCTGCTGGTCCCTGGGGTAACACACACACATGGTGTTATGCACTAATGTGAGATAAAGAGGACATAACACCTCCTGTGTGATAAACTCTCTACTACCCATGTTATATTATAGAGTCTATGTACCAATATCTCTCCAACTAGACTGATCTTAGTGTACAGGCTCCATAAAATAAATAACTAACAGGAGAGTTTGTCACACTGAAAAAAATGTCTCCTCTTTATCTCATCTTTAGCCCACCTTTGTGCATCATATCCATGTTCTGAAGAAAATTTCAGCAATGTTCAACAACAGAACTCATTTAAAGTCCAAAAGCAAGTTTGAATGCTGTGCTGACAAAGATCCAAGGTACAATTGGAGAATCTCAGAAGGTCTTTGTGATGGGGAATGACAAAGAGGCAAAGCAATTTGTTTGCACCACCAGGGAGTATGTGCATCATATTAATATTTGGGAACTTCACACTGTAAAGCCCCCAAAAAGGGCTCATGTGCTGTGACCAGGAGCATTTTAATGATGTGAGCCATGTTGTAAAGGGGTGGGGCTTATTTGGGTGTGGCTGTCTGTGCTTAGGGTTGCCACCCAGCCAGTATTTTACCGGCAGGCCGGTAAAAAAATTGGCTTCTGTCCAATGTTAAGTCTATGGAGGGAATGCCATGGCCGGTATTTTTTTAAGAAAAGGTGGCAACCCTATCTGTGCTGTAGTAGTGAGCAGGAAGTGGTACAAGTTAGGGAGGAGGGGAAGTGGGCAGGAAGTGGGATGAACAGGTTGAGAAGGAGGAGATGTGGGCAGGAAGTGAGTGGAACAGGGTGGGAAGGTGGAAAAGTAGACAGAATTTCATAGGAAAGACATCACATCCTGTGAATCAGCCTCTGTCTGTAGAGACCTGGTAATTAACACTAAAATAATGGAGTTTCAGGGGCAGATCCCAGGTATGATCATAATTCATGCTGCTATTGCCAGAGGGAGTAAAAGGCATTGCAATATGGTGCTCAAAGGGTTAATGAAGAATAGTGAGGGGTTGACCAATGCAGAGGTTCTGAAATGAATCCAATTGTCCTTATATGCCAGTTACCACTCTATTATTAAAGGAACACTAATACAAAAAAATATAAAAAAAATATGAAACAGTTTTATAGAACATTCAATATCATGCATGTATAGCTAGCATATTTAAAAATTAAATATAAAAAAAAGAAACAGTTTTATAGAACATTAAATATCATGCATGTATAGCTAGCATATTTAAAAATTAAATATTAAAGTTGCATGCCAAAAATATAATCCTAAACTTGCTATTTAATGCATGCGTAAATTCTCCACTTCACCAAGCATTTAAAGGGTTAGTAATGTTTCATTTAGACTTCATCTAGGATCATTCCTTATAATGTGTACGATTGTTCAGTTATGTTGGTAATTCGAAGGCGCTATATTTCCGATTATATTATATTACATCATGAATTCTCCCCCTCCCTCCCCTTTACAGTGCAGGAGGCCACCTTCCCTCAGATGTGAAGTCTGGTCCCTTGACCGGACAGATCGCAACGTGGAACAATCATTCTTCATCTAGTGTAAGGAAACCCTACTCTCCTTGATAAAGTAGGGCAGGTTCTTCCTTATACTGAATGAAGATTGTCCTTTGTCTCAATCCTCCTTCAGTTCTCCTTCATGAAGAATGATGTCAGCATAAGGGACAGGAGGGAGAGAATTCATGATATAATATCATCAGTAACATAGCGGTTTCTGCATTACCAACATAACAGAGCAATCGTACACATTATAAGGAATGATCCCTGCTGAAGTCTAAATTAAACATTACTAACCCTTTAGTTCTGTTTGTGTTCTTTGTATTGCGTGAGAAGACTCAAGTCAGTTAAAAACTGAAGAACCAGAAGAGTGAGCAACACATTGCAAAGCAATGTGCTGCACACCTCACCTGGTCCTTCAGGGGTTAATGAATTGTGATTAGTGCCCACTTCTCTTGAAGTCAGCCCATACACAGATAATCCTTGACACTCAATGGGAGCCCTTGAAAAGCCGGGAAAAGCAGCTCCTTCACAGAGTATGTAAGACTAGATTTTAGACCTTGAAAATAAATAGAGAATTTGTACAAATGCCAGAATTAAGTATTTACTTAAGGTGATCATAACCCCAATTCAATTTAGGTGTTAAGTGTTCCTTTAACACAGCCACAAGATGCAATATGTATAGGGTCATACTGAAAAAGCTAAAGAGGAGCAATTCTAAAGCAAACCAGTTGTACCATAGGCAACATAATAAAATGATCAATGATTTAAACAGCAGTAAACGTTGTTATGAAAAAATATTTTCCTGGGTTTTTCCTGTTTAGAGAAGCATATTTCCAGAGTTACTAAACTTTAAACTCATGCTTTTTTACATTAAGAGTTAGATTTCAATTGATTATTCTGTGACACTCAAAGGGAGAGATAGAAACATAGAATCTGACAGCAGATAAGAACAATTTGGCCCATCTAGTCTGCCCATTTTCCTATTGTACAAACCTCATACCTTTTTAGTCCTTGGCCTTTTCTTTTATTTAAGGACAGCTTCATGTTTATCCCATGCATACTTAAATCAGGGCTTAGAGTTTGAAGTCCTTTGCTACAAGCCAGACCTGAAAAGTTACTCACCACTGCAAGCCATAGCATACCCACCAGGGCTGAATTTCTACTCGCCAGGTCTAAATTTCCACTCGCCATTGGCTAGTGGCGAGTGGAAATTTTGAGCCCTGCTTATATTCTGGAGATGAGTCACTGACAAACAGTGCTTCACAGAATGTTATAGAAACTGCTTAATCATGCTGTCAGTTTGAACTTTCAAGAAGTAATCATGCTGTCACTCACTTCCTAACAAATCTGAACTGTTATAACATTAACTAAACATCTGCAGTGGGAGTACCCATGTTTAACTCAGCAGGAAAAGCTGTTATAGTTTACCTTGACTTCAGCATCATCTGCAGGCGCGAGGCTTCAAGCATGCTGCAGGCCTGTTTTATCTGTTTGCTTCCTGTAGTCTCCTCCTACTAACTTCCTACTTCCTCCCTCTGAGCTGCTCCTCCTACTTTCTGTGGAGGGGTTTAAAGGGCAGACTGAGGCCTGACTCAGTTGCCCTTGCGGCCGGCTCAAAAGGGACTGACAGCGCAGGCGCACGGACGTCACTGTGACGAGATGTCCGTGCTTCCTGCTCCTGTGAGCATCGGTAAAACACCGAAATCTTCGGAACCGGGTAATATTTCTGGCGACTAGCGCTACTAAGCAGCTAGTCGCCAGATGAAGAATCAATGAAGGTTAAGTTATTGCGGGGTGGTAGTTCCTCTTTAAATCTTTCTCTAATGAGGATTCCCCAAGTTGTTTCCCATTGAGTGTATATGTAGCGTGTTTGTTTCTGTAGCCCAAATGCATAACCTTACATTTATCAATACTAAACATCATCTTCCACTTATCCACCCACTCACTCTGTTTATCTAAATCGTACTACAGAGAAAAAAACATCCTGCT
Organism: Rhinophrynus dorsalis; assembly: GCA_037306005.1. Lineage (NCBI taxonomy): Eukaryota > Metazoa > Chordata > Amphibia > Anura > Rhinophrynidae > Rhinophrynus > Rhinophrynus dorsalis. The sequence continues at coordinate 170,770,203 of CM074721.1, read as the reverse complement.
CTATATGTATTTGCTTACACAGCTAACAGTCATCAGCAAAGATTGAGTCATTACTTTCAATAGCCACTTTTAGATAACAAATTAAAAAGCTTTGGGCCAAGGACTGAACCCTGTGGGACCCTGCTTACAACTTTACACCAATTTGAAAAGGTTCCATTTATAACCACTCTCTGCCATCTATAATTAACTAGTTCTCTATCCATGCACAGATATCACCTCCCAAACCAAAGCATTTATACATTTAGATTACTAAACGTGGCTCTTAGAGAGGGCATGAGCTGTCATTTGAGCAACTATCTCAAACTTACTAGGTCAAGTGATTCATTAGTAAGTGCAGCATCTGCCGGTTTTTCTCTGGTAGACGGTGAATTATTCAATGGATTTCCTTTATTCTTGACTCCTGGTTCTCAATTCTTAAATGAGATGAGATGTCAATATTAATTTTAAGGCACATACACATAACATGTACAGCTCAGTAAATTGTATTCAAAATGGAGACTACAGATTGTGCTGGCAACATGGGCATTAAGGGCTAGATTTACAGGCAGCCGTTAGTAAAAAAAAAAGCACTAACGGGTGCGTTAAGTTTCATGTAGCAATTTAAAGATCCGTCTAAAGAACAGCTAACAGCAGTTTGAGAATCTTTACGGCCGATATACTTACGTGCATTGAGACGCATGGAACAAGATTCCCCAGAGCCATTCAAAGGCTTGCGGTACTGTTAACGGCTGAAAAAAAGAGACACTTAACGGGAAAAAGTTAAGACCCACTTTTCTTAGCCATCAGACACTTAACGGTCAAAACCAAACACCCATTACATAGGAAAATACACAAAATGCTTACCTCACAAGCATGTAAATGGAAAAATTAACCCGTGCAATGCCAAAACAACACAAAAATATGGACAGACACCACAAATCACTCCACACACAACAACAAGCAACACCACAGGGACAAGGACCCCCCAAAAAACACCAACACAACATGGCACAGAACAATGGGGGTTATCACAAGACACGGACACCTGCAAATACAAGCTCACCTGTGCAACATCAACACACGATGCACACGCCACCTGCACCCCACAACTACACACCTGCAAATGGCAGACACATACCAAGCACAACACACCACATCTTATAACACACACACACCTGCAAACACTTACCTAGACAAAAACAACTTTCCATTGGTCAGCACTCACCTCATCACCACACCTACACAACGCCCTATCAAGTACTTAAAGGGACAACTCACCACACTCACCTGTGGCTTGTTTTCCACTCAGGGAGGGAGAGATAGAGAGAGATAGAGAGTGCAATCAGTATGTTGGGTTACATATTGTTGCGAAGACTGCGGAGAAGGTGTGCAAGGGAGAGAGCTAGGGAACACCAGCAACCCCCAGGCACACCTGATCAACAGCCTCCACCTGTTGCAAGTGAGGAGGCTCTGGCTCAGCAGCCACACAGGAGTTCATCTCCACCTGGAGGACAGCACCTGCCTGCAGATGCACAGCTGCAGCAACAGGATGCTCCACAGCAACAGGATGCTCCACAGCAGCAGAGGATGTATAGACCACCACCAAGGCCCAGGGTATACCGCCCAAGGGTCACTCTCTTTGGAATGACTGATGATGAGGTCATTGATCGCTACAGGTTGAGGCCTGACAGCATCATTGCCTTGTATGAGGGCATAAAGGATCAGGTGGATCCCATCTACATCCATAACCATGCCCTATCTGACCTGCAAAAACTACTGTGTGCCATACACTGCATGGCAAGTGGGGCCTTCCAGTCCACTCAGGGTTACACATCTGGCATGTCACAGGCCACATTCTCCAGGGTGCTGGCCCAGGTCTTGCCAGCCCTCAAAAGTAAGGCCGGTACTTATATACATTTCCCCACCACCGACATGGACTGGATACACCTCAAGCAGGCCTTTTACGCAAGGGGAGGTATGCCCAGGGTCACGGGTCATGGGTGCTATAGATTGCACCCATGTCCGTATTAAAGCCCCAGCACGTGATGCACAGCTATTCATCAACAGGAAGAACTTCCATTCCATGAACGTGCAGATGGTGTGTGATAGCAATATGAGGATTATGAATGTCTGTGCAAAGTATCCTGGCAGCTCACATGATTCCTACATTCTCCAAAACTACTCAGTCCACAGAGATTTAGAGAATGGAACTTATACAGAGGGGTGGCTTTTGGGTGAGTTCACAATACTAAATCACACCACATCCACAGGTGTACACACAACGCTGCTCAGCGTGCTCCTGACCCACAGCTAGTACGTCCACCACACAAAACATCATTCACACAACATTTGCTCCCTGTCTCACCATGTCACTCACATTACACAGGTGATGCTGGCTATGGCTGCAAGTCCTGGCTACTGACCCCTGTGGCCAATCCTCAAACAAATGCCCAGGAAAGGTACAACCAGGCTCATGGCAGAATGAGGAATGCCATTGAGCGGACCTTTGGCTTCCTCAAGTCACGATTTCGGGACTTGAGGAGCACTGAAGTATGCACCTGGAAAGGTGTGCGACATAATTATGGTGTGCGCAATACTGCACAACATTGCAGTGGACACCAGGCTGCTGGATCACATCCAGGACCCCCCCATACCTGAAGTGCCCATGGACATTGGCCATGTTGAGGAGAGCTTGAGAGGGGCGCAGATCAGAGACAGGCTCATCACGGAACACTTTACCTGTGAGTATAACACAGGCATGCAAACAATCCATGCAAGTCCCCCATCAGTCCTGTGAATTGGTGCCAACACACTAACCACACTGCACATGATGTTCTGTCTCACCCCACAGGAACATTGACACAGCACTGCACTGGCAGCAGCATTGCCCCAAACATCAACCATACTATGGACATGGCATATTGTGTGTGGTGATTCCAAAACCATCCTCCATTCCCCTCTCCACGTTGACATACAGACCCCAAGGATATCACGCACACCCCCAGGAGAAACAAGGTACAACACATAACCCATGTTCATCACCTTACAGGGCTTGATTGACAGCAACTAACTTGATTTGACATGATCATAGCCTGAGCAACCATGCTAGCCTTGTAGTGAAAGAGTATTATCCAATGCTATGCATTGAATAATACTCTGTCACATCAGAGGTTAAAGGGCCATTGAACTCAATATGGGACCTGTACTGTGCTAGAGCTGAGAAGAGCAGCAGAGGGGTGGATGTACAGTGGTATTGTTACACAACGTAGAGGTCATGAAACGTAGATCAGATTACCAGGGACTCCATGCTTACCTGTGAGTGTGCAGACATATGTGCCCCTGACATGAATACACACATCAACAAATATGTCCTAATAGTTCCATGGAACAAATGACATTGGGCTGCCACTGTCACTTTCACAGTGGCAGCCCAAATTCATTACTTCCATGGAGCTCTCAGAACACTTGTTGATGTGTGTATTCATGTCAGGGGCACATATCCATAGGGCTGGTTCACATGTCCTTAGTTCTCCACATAATTGGTTAGAGATGAGTACAAAACATATTACCAAGCAATGGTTTGTGTACTCACCTGTAATTAAGAAAATTGAGGGGATTATAAAGTCAAAATTGTTGTTGCTTGATGATCATTTACGGTCTACTGCTCCAAATCCTGTCCTCTTGTCTCACAGGCATACATAACATGATCCATCCTTGAACTGAAGATCTTCCATGTGACTGGATTGATGTCTTGACAACACCTTTATGAAGCTCACCTCTTGCTGTTTCTGGTGATTTTGTTGGTGATGCAATGTTTGACCTGAGGTTCACAGCAACCTCTACTGGAACATTCTCATATAGACACAGAAAACACAAATTCACGAGTGTAATAACCTGTACAGTTAGGATGCTCATCTACAGAGCTGTCCAACCTTGTGGACAACACATGAGCAGGACAGCAGTGTTACTAAAGTAGTACGATTTAGTTTCAAAGTACATTTAATGTTCTCATACAAGTGTTTAATGCATATAGGCAATACACACAGAAAACACATGTACGTTCTAATGTACTTTGAGACACAATAAAGAAGAATCATCACTATTCAATCTGTGTCTGTATGAAGATATATTGGATTACACATTTGTCAATGCATAACCACACTCAAGGATAGAGTATCCCCCATACATGGAAAGGCATCACCCACATCACAGTAGTCCACACTCTGTGATGTATTCATGCAAACAGATGGTGGCAGTGATACACTAATGTGTTGTGGGAGTGATAAAGAGGTGATACAGGGGACATACTTCCACAGTGAATTCCTGTCCACAGTTTCTGTGTTGCTCAGTATAATCAGTGTTCTGAGATATTGCTTCACTTTGACATATCTCAATACATGGGCTACATCAACGAACAACCAGACTAAGTGGACAAGTGTTATCACTGGTGAAGTCTGTTACACCCTTAGGAAAACAACAACTCAACTTATTGGAGACCCCAGTGCTCACCCCAGGATATCAATGTGTGTGCTACACATTGAAATACTAGGTTAAAAACATTGGGTTCCCCAGTAAGTCAGTTGCACAATGAGTGTTTCAATCCAAGACAATATTGATGCATGTCCCATTTATCTGTCCTGCTTGTTATGTCACCTCTAAGTCACATAGCTGTTTGTTTGGTTATCCCCTTAACCCTCTGAGTGCCAGAGTGGTACCCAACGCATTTCTTTGCAATGCGTTGCCTACCACTCTGGCACTCAAAGGGTTAAACACAACATTTGATGTAGACGAATGTTCAATGTTGTACCATTTGTTGTGCTAAGGGTTATGTTTTGTTGTTCAAATTCAACACACATCGCCATATAACACAGTTGTGTAAAATGGCTCCAGGGATGTATTTCCAGTTGAATTTGTACAATGGTGTATGTGTGTTGTGTGTGAACCCATGTTGTAACATCCCAAAAACATTGTACCTAGGCAGAAGTTGTGTTCGCTGCATTGTTTGGCAATGCATTGGAGACAACTTTGCCACCCAATCTTTGACCAAATACAAAGCAGATCAGACAGGATTCAAAAGCACAAAGTTCCTTTATTCTGGGGAAATGGATCATGTTGGGCATTTCATTTTTTTTTAGTGGGGGGGGCCCTTAGACTATGTGTCAGAAGTGGATACCCTGGATGATCTCCTGGTCACCCTTTGCCCCCTAGGTGTGGCTTCAGGGGTCACATTGGAGGGGGTGGTGGGGGCAGTGGATCCCTCTGTGGAACGCAGGTTCACCCTCTCTAACCATAAGTTCTCCCTGCGGTTCAGCTCTCTCAACTCCACCAGTACCTGTGCAAGCATATCCATCACCCCCGTGTGGAGCTGATGGAGTTGAGTGTTGATCCTCATGACCTCCGACTCCAGGGCATGGATCCTTGCCTAAATCCTGTTTGTGTTTCTCCGGGATTCCCTACGGCTCCTGGTGATGTTGTCATTGGTGCAGTGGCTTGACCGGAGTAGACTCCTTTGCAGAGCCATACACTCTGCTTCCATCCCCGTGGGGCGTTCACTGCTGGTGATTGTTGTGCATGGTGAATATGCTGCTGCTGTGTCCCTCTCAGCTGCTGCTGTGTCCTCCTCAGCTGGTGCTGTATGTGGTGCAGATGGGTATATACCCACCACATTAATGGACTCACTGCTGCCCACTGATGTCTGTGCTGGTGGAGGTGGTGGGGTAAACACATCCCTTGGCATAGGATGCTGGGGCTCCCCAAGCAGGTCCAGGTGTTGGTAGTCGAGTGGCCAAGGGTCAAACCTTGGCCACTGGTATGTGCTTGGCCCCCACCTGGGATCATACCTGGGGCCATGCTGGGGAGCCATCCAGGAGGGTAGGTCAATCGGGGACGAGTATGGCCCATATTGGGTGGTGGCCACATTACCGGGCAGCCATTGCCTCCCTGGTGGTGGTGGTGGTGCTGCTGCTGCTGGAGGGTAATAGCTCCTGGAGGTGGTGGGATGCATCCAGTCACTGTAATACAGTGTTGCAGCCAGAGGTGGTGCAGCCAGAGGTGGTGCAGCCAGAGGTGGTGAAGCCTGAGGTGGGGCAGCCTGGGGTGGGGCATCCAGTTGGGCAAGAGGTGTGGATGTTGTTGGGTACGGTGCCCACTGGCTGGTCCCCTCCTCCGTATACTCCTCACTGGGTGGTGAGGTGGCCTCCTCCACGGGCTCCTGGAGTGCTGGAGGCACATAAGCTGTGTGGAGAGTGTTTTATTCTACATGTATCGCAGCTCAGAGTTGAATTCCTTTGGTGCCACATCCCAGTGGCCTGAAATTGTACATTTGTGCTGTTGCCACATCATCCTTTGTGGATTTATGCTCCCTGGACCAAAGCTGGCCAGAGGATGGTCTTGCAACATTGGCATAGTACAGTGGTTCTCAACCTTTTTTTACTCAAGGCACCCCTAACATACAATCTGGAACTTTAGGGGCACCCCTAGCAAGTTTAATGTAGTTTATCAAGGGCATAATAAAAGGTACAGTTCATGAATATAATGATATTATTAGGTCTCACAATCATAGTAATAAAAATAAACATATTGTGCATAACAATTTCCATATTTATACATTTAAAACACAATATTTCCCTTTTCTTGTCAGTCATCATAGAAAACATGGGGCACCCTAATTTGATGTCTGCGGCACACCAAAGTGACACGGCACCCTGGTTGAGAATCACTGGCATAGTACATTTTCCGGCCACTGTGATATTGTCCGTGAAATATTCAACTGTGAGCTGTTATACTCTTGGGATGAAACACCTTTCAGCAGTGGGAATACCCTTGCTTTACCCGGTGGATCAATCCTATAACATATATTTTTCCTTTCACATTTTAGGTATTACTATCCCTTTAACGGGATAGCAATATATTACTATCTCTTTAACGGGATAGCAATGGTTAATTTCACTTTGATGTAACATTGTGGGCATTATAAGGAGATGTTTAGACAGATATTGCTGTATGTGACAGCTGGAGATGTCAGTCATTTGACCACACGGAGGCTCTTCAGAAGACCCAAAATTGAACCATTTGGAGATGGATCCGTCATTGAAATGGTCCATAGAGTGTGCTTACAAACCAGGTACACTTTGTAGACAATGCCAAAGATGTAGTTATATCCAAATGGGTCAATTTTGAGTCTGCTGAAGAACCTCCGTGTGGTCAAATGACTGACATATCCAGCTGTCACATACAGTAGACATGTGCAAATTCATTCGGAGACATTCGGATTTCGTCGAAAATGGGGTCATTCGGAGACATTCGGCCAATCCGAAACTCAAGGGTCATTCGGAAAAAATGATCCGACTCCGAACAGCCCAGGTCCGAAATTCGTCGAAACTTTCGGAAGTTTCGGCAATCGACACATTTCCAAAAGTTTTGACTACTATTGACCAGGACTTTTTTGTACTTCCTGTGCACGCTCAATTACTTTCCCTCCATAATTTTCCCTCCATGTCTCTAGTCCAATTCCATTCTCCGTTTCATGCACTACTTCCCTCTTTTGTCTGTATTCGAATAGCCTTCTTCGTTTCATGATGGGGGTTGGACTAATGACACAGTCACACAGACAGACAGCATGCATTTCCTCATTGCGTTGTTGGAGCTCAGAGAGAGAAGAAGAGATTAGAGAGTGTACAGTTGTTGTGTAGGCAGGCAGGTAGCATTAGGCTAGGCATAGGTAGGCAGCCAGCATTAGTTCCAGTTATTGCCACTGCAAGAGCAAGTAATATTTGTTCCTGTGCAAAATATAAAAAAATATTAGGTATTCGAATACAGGGCCGGCCCTTACATGGGTCCCAGTGGGTCCATGGACCCAGGCGGCACTTTGACAGGGGCGGCAATTTGCCGTCCCATAGCATGTTTATTTTGTGCTCTTCCACCATTTCTGTGTTGCAGGGTGTCCCATCAGTGTGACTGTCAGCAGCCGGGCAGCCCTATGCTCACTCAGTGGCGATGCCTGCTGGCTGCTTCAGTGACGTGAATTATGTGATAGTGAAACATTATGCCTATTTTGTATTGTTTATCACCCACCTAAAGTCAAGACTTGAGTAAATAGGTCTACCGTCCCAGATTTGCTAGAGAGGTTTTACAAATACAGGAGGGTGCCCCCTGTACAAAATGAGTCTAAACATTTGGGATCCCTAGTATGAGTGCACAACAGTGCATGATGTGTCCTGAACAGGATTACTGTGAGGTGTCTCCACCCAGAAGGTGCTGGCCTGGCTGAGCTTCAACACTGCGACAAGTGACCAACTAAGAGCACAGTGCAGTGCAGCCATAGTATCACCCCCTCCTACTCTCCGGGTCCAGCTGACTGGCAATAACAGGTGAGTCACTAAGAGATCTGAAGCCTTTCTGGAAGTCCTTTCACTTGGAAAGGGGCTAGGTATTACTTGGGTGAGTTGCCTCGTGTGTAAATAATTTCTAGGTGGGAGATGAATGTGCATCACTTATGTGTTTCCTAACAGTAGTTAGAATACAACTTCCATCATCGCCTGTTTATGACATTGGGAAATGCCCAGCAATTACCGTAGAGCCCTGTATTGCACACTCACGGAAAACGGTGATATTGCTATACTAAGACAATGCTGTGGACCCCTCTTCAGTATAGATGTCAAGCATTTTTTTTTTATTTCTCTCCTGTGTTGCAGTTTGTTCACAACAGAATGTCTCAATTTTTCTTTTTAACACATAACATCTATCACATTAAAATCATTGATGTTTATTCTTGATGTAGTATGAAACTCTACAATGTATATACACAGAGTTATCTGATATGAGGGGAAATCAGGATAGGAAAACAAGAGAGAGGAATTTGGGTATTAAAGAGGGACAGTAGGGTAGGAGGCTGGTACCAGAAAATGAAACCTTAATCTTTACCCATGTACTAACATAGAATGTGACATGTAGTTTGTCCATGTTCGAGTCGACCACTTATGTTGAGTAGGATGTGACAGGCATGGGTTTTCGATGTCGAGCATATGCTAAATTGAATGACAGGCATGAGGTTTCGATGTTCGAACATATGCTGTATTGAAGGACAGGCATGGGGTTTCGATGTTCGAACATGCTAAATTGAATGACAGGCATGGGTTCTCGATGTTCGACGTTTGCATTGTGACTGGCATCCCATGCTAGAGTAGAGGTGACATGCACAGACTTTCAATGTACGACAATGTCCGTTTTTGGGATGGATCTTTTTCTAAATGCACACCCTGTCTGCAAATAATGATAGCAGCGTGCACGGAGGCGCACTGCTATAATTTAACCCATGTTAAATTCGGCCGAATAATTCGGAATGGATCAGAATTTCGTCCGAATCGAATAGGCCCGGTCCGAAATTAGGATCATCCGAATTAGAAAAAAAAAATTAGTCCGAATTCAAATTTTACCGAAAATTTTGCCCGTGCACAAGTCTAACATACAGCAACATCTGTCTAAACATCTCTTTATGATGCCTACAATGTTACATCAAAGTGAAATTAACCATTGCCATGCCAAGCTACACAGAGAGGAATATGGTCTGATATGTGTGTATATGTACCTTTCATATGGATACAAACATATCCTTGATAGATATGAACCCAGAGATCTGTTCAGTACATGTGATTGTCTTACTGCCTATATATGTGCAGCCATCACAAACTAACTTTCATTGATACCACTGATAACCAATCTAGGTAAGGTGTAATATACTAGGTATGCATACTCTGATGATGATATCAATATGAGTTAGTTTGTTAAGGGTGCACATATATGGGCAGTAGGACAATCACACGTACTGAACTGAACTCTGGGTTCACATCTTGTTGGGACATATTTGTACCTATTTGAAAGGGACATATCCACATACATATCTAGCCATTTTTCTTTCTGTACATATCTTTTTGTAATTGATCTGCAGTGTGATTCAAGTGGTATTCATCCCTATGTTATCAGTTTATCCCGTACAGTGCTGTATTTTGTCTGATTTTACATGTCACTCTCTGGTTGTCATGATGGTATCCTATGCATTGCATTGTGATGCATGGGATACCACCGTGGCAATCAGGGATTGATGTACATTACAGGATCCTGTCCATGAGGTCTGTTCAAGTTGAATCCTGAGGGGCAACAATCAAGCCAGTATTGAAGGATATCTTTGACTGGGGCCTTTTTTTCCTGGATCAGCCCATCCATCCTTCTGTGTGAGGCAGCCAGACCCGATCATAGATATCCATAATTCATGGCCTGTTATTGACCTCAATGGGTCATACTTGGTTCCCATATGTATCCTGCAAATAGTGGCTGGTGTACCATCCATCCATGGCATCAGCACTCCTGAGGATCCATATGTGAATCAAATGTGAGATATGTAAATCCAAGTTAGAGTAAATGATTGCATACACAACACCAAGGCCAACTTTTTCACCTTTAGTTATGTATAATTGTTTTTGACCTGTGTGTTGCACATACAACCAGTTATTCTCAGTGGCACTGTGATTTGTGACCTGATCCATCCTTTTAGTGATTCAGTAAGCCTTTAAGTAGACCTGATGAACTGATTATAATGCTGACTTCTCCAGTGATCTCAGTTCCCCATCTGCAATGTTTTCTATGGAGTCCATACAATGGGGCCTGTGCAGCTTGATTCATGTTATTGAATATTCTCCATAGACTAACATTGTAATTGGTAAAGTGAGGGTATGTAAGTGTAAAATTCCCTACATCAGCTCTTTTTCACCGCTTAGTGAATGTCCCCTACGTGTCATGTAATTGTTAGCCTATCGACATGTGTTTGTTGTCTGGTTAACCCTTTGAGTACTGGAGGGGTTGCCAAAGCATTGTTGATCGATGCATTGATAATCCCTCTAGCACTCATGGGGTTATGTGCTGGATTCCCTGTGGGAACATGTGTAACATTGTGTGCAAACAATTTTGATGATTGACATACAACACTTTTCTGAGCATGGTTTGTGTGTATTGTGTGTGATCAGCACAGCAACATGAGGGTTAACCAGGGAGTTGGACAGGTTTGGGCCTTGCTGAACCTTGACATTTGTCCTTGTCTTGCGTCCTGTTTAAACCCTCAGGGTGCTGTGTTTGTGCAGTTGTGTGGATGAATGAGGGGTAAATGTTGGGATGTGACTGTGTTTGTTTGTGATGGGTGTGTGGTTTGAGGTGGTGTGTGGTTTTGGGGTGATGCACTTACTAGTGGTGTGGAGGCTCCTCTCATCCCCAGTGTCTGATCCTCCAGGGACCCCCTCAATGAGAGTAGATGACAGGGTCTGCCGCAGCCTCTCCTCCCATGCGCTGAAGGTGATGGGGACAGGTGGACCACCTCCGGTGCCTCGGGCATGCAGGGCAGCATTCCCCATTTTCTTCTTCACCTGTCTTTTGCAGTCGCCCCATCTCTTTTTGATTGAGTCCACATCCCGTCTGCAGGTGGCCACCGCATTAACCCGGCTGCAGATCTGGCTCCAGGCAGCTCTCCTCCTCGCAGCCAGGCCAGGGACCCTCTCCCCCGGAAAGAGGACACTCTCCCTCTCCAGCACAGCCTCCACGAGGGCTGTGTTTTCCTCCTCGGTATATCGGGGATCCCTGACCCTGTCCCCCTCAGCTCCAGCATGCGAGGAGTCAGAACCGTAGTGTCCTGCCTCTGCCCCTGCCTGTGTGTGGTGGTCCCCATGAACTACCCCTCATCCCACTGCAGGTTCTGTCCCTGTCCTCCGTGTGCCTGCTCTTCTTGGCCTGGTCCCCCTCCGCCCTGCGGATCTCCCTCTCCCACCCCTGCTCTCAACAGGAATGTCCTGCTCTCCTTTCTCCTCCTCCACTACTCTCCCAATCCCTCTCTCCTGTCCTCCTCTCCTGACCATCATTCACCCACTCACACCCAGGCACTCCCACAGGCCCTCACAGACACACTCGATCCCACTCACTCTCTGTCACACACTTTTACTCACAGATTCACACTGTAAAAATAAAAGTTTAAAATGTGTAAAGTGTGATGAAAAAAAAGACTATGTGTATGTATGTGTATGTGTTTGTATGGATGTATGTGCTATGTGCAAAAGTGTGCTATGTGTCTATTTAAATGTAATTCCCTCCTCTCCAAAATCCTTCTGCCTTACTCTGTATGCTTCTCTCTCTCTCTCCCTCTCTCTAAACACTATCCTCCACTCCCGGGTCCTGTGATCTAGCTTGCTAAAACTCGAAACACAGACAGGGTGTGACCGTTATTTTGAGGTATATATAGGTGTATTTGAACATTTTTGCAACTTTGGGGCCTTGGGATTGGCTGTAGGTTTGTGCATCTATCAGGGTTGCTAGACAACGGCAGCCGTAATGTTACATTTTGGCTTAAGTTGTGTTTTAACGGGTGTTTGGGACGCACAGTGATGCAAAATCAGGTGCAACGCTGGTTTTTGTGTTACATGTTTTTGTTGTGCCTACGCTTGATAGCTATTCTTGTACTCTTACCTTTAAATCTGCTGTAAATCATGTGTTCTTTGCGGCCGATGTGCCTTTTTTACTTAGTGAATAGTTTAACGGCTGCCTTTAAATCTGAGTGCCACAAGGATCCAATGCATTGCTTTGCAATGTGCTAGAGACCCTTGTGGCACTCACAGGGTCACTTCTTTTGTGGACATATATATATATATTTTTTTTTTTTACTAAAACCTCATTGGGGAGGGATCAGGGGGGTCCTGATGCCCCTCAATGAGGTATATAATAATAATAATTTAAAAAAAAAAATTAGTCCTGTGTGTGCCACTGGGAGACGGGGTTCAACGCAGACCCCCTTCCTGTGGCACACACAGGATTTTTTATCATTACTTTGTGATCAGAGCTTGTTTGGTGGCCATCTGAATACAAAGTAATGATAAAAAAATAACCCTTTGTGTGCCATAGGGGCCCAATGCATTGCTTTGCAATCCACTGGACACCCCTGTGGCACGCAAAGGATTATTTTTTTTATTTTTCCCCTTTTAAGTTTTTATTTAGACCTCATTGTATGGGTTCTGATGCCCCCAACGAGGTCTACACAAAAATATTGGGGGATAAAGCCCCAAAGAATGCTTTGCAATGCATTGGACCCCCTGTGACACACACACACACACTTTTTTTTTTCATTATTCTGTTTTTAGACCTTGATGGGGGACACCAGGAATGTTCCTGATACTGCCTCCCCAACGAGGTATGAATACAAAATAATAATTTAAAAAAAAACTGTGTGCAACAGGGGGTCCAATGCACTGCTTTTCAGTGCATTGGGCACCCCTGTGGCATGCACACAAAATGCCTCCAACCCCCCTCAAGTACAGTATCCCCCTGCCTGGTTCCACAGCCAACTGGCAGTCCCATTCCCGAGCCTGACCCCCAGCCTGTTTCCACTGCCTACTGGTAGACTTAAAGTACCAGTATGCACTAGATTCAGGCTGGGAATCAAACTTTGCATAAGGGGGACATACAGTGCACACTGGTAGTCACAGATCCCCCATATACACTATCAGACACTGCCCCACCATCACCACCATCCTCACTCCTCTGCTCATACCCACACACACTGCCTAATCCCTTACCCTCCCACTCACTTTGTTACACTGGTAGTCACAGATCCCCCATATACACTATCAGACACTGCCCCACCATCACCACCATCCTTGCTCCTCTGCTCAAGGCAAGTGACCCCTCATTCAATGCGACAGGTTATCTTCTTTCCAAAATGGTATTATCTACCTTTTCTTCACTTCTGAAGGTGTTATAGCCATTTTTGTACAGGCAAGTCACATTTGAGAAAATGTTAGAAACATCAGAGGTTGTAGTAGGTGTAATTTTCTACTTCTAGCACCCCCTAAGGTAGGTCAGCTCATACCAATGGGGGGGTGTTTGACTCCTAAGAGCACTAGCTAACGAATGCAGTTGAAAATTCCATGGGTTTTCACAGAGCTCCATACATCTGAAGGGGCAGAAATGTAAAAAAATTCTATTTTTTTCCTATATCGCCTCCTTCTGGAAACATTTATGCACACCAGTATTGGGGTAAGAAGGCAAGTGACCCCTCATTAGATGCAGCAGGTTGTCTTCTTTCCAAAATGGTATGGTTTATCTTTCTTTTCTTCACTTCTGAAGGTGTTATAGCCATTTTCGCACAGGCAAGTCACGTTTGAGAAAATGTTAGAAACATCAGAGGTCGTAGTAGGGGTAGTTTTATACTTCTAGCAACCCCCAAGGTAGATCAACTCTTACCAGTGGGGTGTCATTTGACTCCTAATAGCACTAGCTAATGAATGCAGTTGAAAATTCCATGGTTTTCACAGAGTTCCATACATTTGAAGGGGCAGAAATGTAAGAAAATGCCCTTTTTTTCATTAGCACCACCTCCTGGAAGCATTTGTGCACACCAGCCTTTGGGTAAGAAGGCAAGTTACCCCTCATTAGATGCGGCAGGTTATCCTCTTTACAAAATGGTATGATTTCTCTACCTTTCCTGCATATCTATAACGGTTATGACACTTTTCATGCAGGCAGATAATTTCAAAAACAAAAGTGTCAGGTTTAGGTAAGTGTTCCTACCACCCACGTATTGCATGTTATCCCACACAAATGGGGTAACATTTTTCTCATGTTGGTAGCAGGTACTGAATGTTATGGTTTTCAAAGATTTTAGTATCTTTTAAGTGGTGTAAATGTAAAAAAAACATGTATTTATTCCTATAGCACTACCTTTTGGAAATAATTAAGCACCAGGGTGTAGAAAGGCAAGTGACCCCTCATGTGATGCGGGTGAATGTCTACTTTCCAAAATGGTATACATTTTATACCTTTCCTTCACGTATGTAAAAGTTATGAACATTTTAGTACAAGCAGCCATTTCCAAAGAAGAAAACAGGTAGGTGTTGTTATGTGCTTCTGGCACCCCTTCGGTATGTCAGCTTATACCAACGGGGTGCCATTTTTCTCCTAAGTGCACTAGCTAATGAATACATTTGGAAATGCCATGGTTTTCATAGATTTCAGTACATTTGAAGGGGCAGAAATGTAAGAAAATGCCTTTTTTTTCATTAGCGCCACCTTCTGGAGGCATTTGTGCACACCAGGCTTGGGGTAACAAGGCAAGTCACCCATCATTAGATGCGGCAGGGTGTCTTCTTTCCAAAATGGTGTGGTTTGTGTACCCTTTCTTCACTTCTGTAGTTGTTATAACCATTTTTGTACAGACAAGTAATGTTTGAGAAAATGTTAGAAAAATTAGAGGTTTCAATAGGTGTAGTTTTGTACTTCTAGTGCCCCCTGAGGTAGGTTAACTCATACCATTGAGGTGTCATTTTTCTCCTAAGAGCCTTAGCTAATGAATACAGTTGGAAATGCCATGGTTTTCATAGATTTCAGTACATTTGAAGGGGCAGAAATGTAAGAAAATGCCTTTTTTTTTTCATTAGCGCTACTTTCTGGAGGCATTTGTGCACACCAGGCTTGGGGTAACAAGGCAAGTCACCCATCATTAGATGCGGCAGGCTATCTTCTTTCCAAAATGGTATGATTTGTGTACCCTTTCTTCACTTCTGTAGTTGTAATAACCATTTTTGTACAAGCAAGTAATGTTTGAAAATTTTGAAGTTGTAGTAAGTGTTGTTTTGGACTTCTAGCGCCCCCTAAGGTAGGTAAACTCATAACAATGGGGTGTCATTTTTCTCCTAAGAGCACTAGCTAATGAATACAGTTGGAAATGCCATGGTTTCCACAGATTTCAGTACATTGGAAGGGGCAGAAATGAAAGAAAATGCCTTTTTTTTTCATTAGCGCCAGCTTCTGGGGGCATTTGTGCACACCAGGCTTGGGGTAACAAGGCAAGTCACCCCTCATTAGATGAAGAAGGTTGTCTGTTTTCCAGAAATATATAGTTTTATATAGTTATTCCACTGTTTTAGGGAAGCTTTATCACAAAAACCCTCGAATGCGCATATTAATTCATAAAGTTGAAAATGTCATATTGCGCTGCTGGTGATTAGGCTCTACACTAGCCATGGACGTAGGCAAAACTATACAAATTTGGTATTTTTTTACTCTGGGGACTCTGGGCTTTTTCAAATAATTGAAACTTTTTCAATCAAAGTAAATGTTTTTGATACATAGTATGTGATTTTAGCAAAATGAGTAAATTTTCACTTTTTTGTCATTATGACATCATAGCTTTTTGCACGATGTAAAATTCTCTTCATGTAAGGTACCATGAGAAAGCTCAATTCGTTCTGAAAAAAACAGTATATACTTTTCCATATGTAACTAAAAATCCCCGGAGGAAATCAAGCCTAAACAGAAGGATAGCAAAAATGTTGAAAAAGTGTCTGGCCTGCGGGGTAGAGGAAATGGCCCAAGCCTCTGGCACTGAAGGGGTTAAAGAGTAAATATAGGGGTTTTGCTAACACTGCACTAAGTTCCTGAAGAACCCTTGGATGTATACCATCAGGATCCGGTGCTTTGTCGGTCTTAATTTTATTCAGTCTTCCCATGACATCTTCTTGAGTTAACCCAATATCTATTAATTGTATTGTTTTATTTGTTACTTGCGGAGGCTCTTCTACCATTCCTTGCTCCCTTGTATATACTGATGCAAAGAAAGTGTTTAAAACATCGGCCTTTTCCTTATCCTCACTAACCAACTCACCCATCTCATTTTTGAATGGTCCAATGCACTCCCTCTTAAGTTTTTTGCTATTTATATATTTGAAAAACTTTTTTGGATTAGTCTTGCTTTCCGTTGCAATTCGAGACTTGTCAGACATAGGTTTGGCAGCTGGGTGCTTGGAGTGCCATTGCTGCCTGGGGTTGGTTGAGGGGTATGGGGTGAAAGACACACTCTGACACACTCTGATTCGGCCTTTGTGCCTCTGTTTGGCAGGGACAAAAAAAAAAGACAATGTTTCCTCATCCAACACAGGGCATTTGGAGACCTGTGGTAACAGGGTGCTCTTGCCCACAGTAGCATCACTTATGATCTCCTTCAGCTCAGGACCAAAGGGAGACTTGCCCTGAATATGGAGAGAAACCAGTGACTTTTTAGATGAAAGGCCCACAGACCAAATCTTCAGCCACAAGGTACGTTGTACAGTTGCAAAAAAGGCAGAGGCATTGGCAGACAGCATTAAAAAAAGTGTCAGTGACATACATCTGAGCCTCAGATATGTTGGCTAAGAGGGCTACAAAATTATCCTTAGGGGCGCCATCTTTGACAGCCTCAGTAAGGTGTTCACCCCAGAAAGCAATAGCTCTGGTGACCCAGGTGGAGACCAGAATAGGCCTCAATGCAGCCTCGATGACAGCAAAATTGGACTTGAGGATAGCTTCCAGCTTCTCTGAAACACATCAGATGAAGATGGACCCTCATCAGGTATGTTAGTGACATGAAGGGTCACTAAGAAGACAGCCTTAATGATTCCCTCTGCAGAAATAGTCGGGTCTGCTTCAAAGGGGTCACCAAATGTATAGGTAGAATCCCCTTCTTCACACTCCCTTTCCTCTATTTCACCCCCAAAGGAATCCTCATCAGAAGATTCCATGAGCGCAGGTATACCTGGGCCCTTAGAGGCCACAAACCTGAAGGTGGTAGGGGGTTTCCAAGAATGGAGAACTCCTTGGAGGGATAGGGAAAATTATGCCATAGTAGACTTTAAATCTTTCACCCAGACTGGCTCTTGTTCAAGGCTGGAGGGCCCCATGGTGTTGTGGGGGCCGCAGTGCATGAGGGGCATAGGGGTCCTGAATACTCTCTAGGGAGCCCCATTGGCATGAGGAACAATAAGCAAGGGGTTCCGAGACGTCCCTGAGTCATTTGCCTTAAGGTCTAGCCCCATGTTCTCAGAAGAAGAGCAAGGAGAAGGCAAACTCTACGTAGCATAAGCAAGAAGAAGAAAATGGCACCTGTAAAACCATCAACCAATCAGAAGAAAGCTTGGGAAACCGGATTCTGGGAGTTGTCTTTCCAAGCTGCCGTATCCTAGCAATGATTAAACTTCCACTCGCTGGGCCCTAGGGGCCCCCATGATACTGGGGATGTGAACTGGATTGTAGTGCATGAGGAGCCCGCTCTCTCAACTCTGTATGACAAACGGTTGCTGAAATTTGTTCTATAGAAGTCAATGGAGCAAATGCTGCCTTAAAGGTGCCATGCACAAAAAATTCTAATTTTTCCAAAAGTTACCAAACACACCCAAATACTCAAGGGGACGTGAGTGTGTGTGTGTGGGGGGCTGGTAATAAAAATGCATAACCCCGAAGAGAAAACCCAGGAAAAATGCCCCAAACACGTTTAAACCAGCAGGGAAGGGTTTAACTACCCAAAATGAACCATCCAAGCTCCAAAAACTCCAATATAAGCTCTGTATGTAGGGGAGCAAGTGGGACAAGTGGACCATGGCACTCAAAGGGTTACTCACCAGTCCTCATCTTCTGTCTTCAGGTTACCAGAGCCTAAGAGAGACCTAGTTATGAGAGAGAAACTTGGGCTGCAAGGGTTCACAACAGCACTTGAAAGCTGGACAATCCTCCAGGGGAAGCCAAGAATGGTAATCGAACTTAATGGGGGAATTATGACACCCAAAATCTAACCATGAAATAAAAAAGTAAACTAAAAAATAGCCTGTTCACTCTGGCGGGACATGTCAACCTAGAAAGGGTGATGCTAGGACAGCCTGATAAGGAGAAGGCTCCACCTCCAAGACCTTGTATTTTGAAATGTACCTGTATGTCATATTGGACGATAGAGAAATATAGTTAATAATACATGTTCTACGTACAGTTAAATTAAACTTTTGTAAAATACAGTAAATTATAATCACAATGGCTGCAGTTTGCATACTTTTTTTATATTAAAAAAGATCAGAAAACACACAACTTTTTTCAGCCTCACTTCTCACCAGTAACATTGTTAGGTGGAAGTTATGCCTGTGGATAATGTGACCTGTGGGACCCTTACTACATTTTCATGCTGCATGATTACATAGGAACTAGTACAGCCCTGCTGTCTATATCTTTTCATAAGCGTCCATCATTAAAATTGCAGTCTGGTCAGATTTGCAAAAAAAAAAAAAAAAAAGTGACCTGAGTGCAGAAAATATGAAGTGTAGCAAAGGGGACTCTCCAAAAATTCCCAAATTATAAACAAAGCAAACAGAAACAGCCTGTGTCACTCCATGTAAGTTACTTAAATGTAAACAAGTTCTGCCCTTGAGATGCTTGTTTTCAGAGTTAATTACAGTTTGTCTGGGCACAGCAGTTGATTCTCTGATTTGGCGAGTACCATCATAACACTGCCCTCCCCTGCCCCAATAAGCACAATCCTCATCCCAATTACTTCCAAGACAAACTCTGTCTTCCTCCTTGCTATACCACCCAACCAAATGACTACATTATAACACAAACAGCACCATTTGAACACTCATGCCCCAGCCCCTCTTCGACCTCTGAAGGCTAGGGACAAGAAGGTTATCAGGAATGTCCACAGGGTCATAACTTGAAATGTTCCCTCTATGATGAGCAAGCAGCACTGAAATAAGAAAAAATTTAACTGGACTGAGCTGTATGTTATATGTGTTATTCATCTTTATCCCCTTTGGGATCCATGACGTGCAAGACCTGGTGATGGTCCTGGAAGGTCATGGAATTCTGGAATAGCAGAGCAGCCATCACAGAATAATATGCAGAAAAAAAGCACGTTGGCCCTTAACAGCTGCCGCTCGCCTGATCAGGCAGTCGTTAAGGGGTTAGATCTTTCAGAGCTGGACTGGTCATTTTTGCTCACTTTTGAGAGAATACTGGCCCGTGTTTATAAAAGTAGCTGTACCATAGGGGAAAAAATACTTTCCTCATTTCCGATGCACTTGAGACCTTTCAAGCATTCAAAGTGTTAAAAGCCCAGTTTAATTTAACAGGAATTTTTATTTGTCATCTATGGTGCAGTTGGTTTACTCCAGTTTGCTTTTATAAATCTGGGCCACCTATTTGCATGCCCCACAGACTTTCATGCACAAGGCAGATGCATGTCCTGTGCAGCAAGTCAGTGGCCAAAAGTGTACATTAGTGGTTTCAGAATCTGGAATTTTTAGGGCACCCCTATCATTTTATAGGTCATTTTGTCATGCTATAAGACACAACAATTTCCATAAAAATTCACATTTGAAATTCAACATTTACATTTTTGTCAAATTCTTCATAAGGTAAGTGTCTCCCTAAGCAAATGCCCAGAGAGCACCAAGTGCCATGACTCTCTGGGTGAGAACTAATGCTGTAAAAGAACATGACAAGTGCCGGTTATGGCACCAAATAATGACAAAATCAAATAAAGGCACATACAAAGGCTTATTTTTAAGACATTATTACATAGTACAGATATTCTCTTTTAAAATCATAGGCATTTTTACTTGTACCTTATAGTACAGTCAGTGGTGTAACAACAGTGGGCCCGTCACTAAAGGGGCCCAGCCACTCCCTGCGACCCCCACCCGCCCAGCGCCCGCAACAGGCAACAAGTTGAGGTTTGTGCCTTCTTCGGCACAAACCTCTAGCAGCTGATCTTCCTCTACGGCACTCTAGTAATGCAGAGCACTGGGAGATGACATAATCTCCCAGAGCTCTGCATTACTGAAGAAAGGACCATGCGGGAGCTCCAGAAGTATAGAGGTCTGTGCAGAAGAAGGCACAGACCTCTCCTGCCATGCCACTGGGCCACTAGGGAGGTAGGAGATGGACACTGGGAGGCAATGTGGAGACTGCAGGCAATGAGAAAATTGGGGGCATTGGGAAGCAATGTGAAGATTGGGAGCAATGTGGAGGTGGCCAGTGGAGGTGACCAGTGGAGGAAAAGGCAATGTGGAGAGGGTTAATGGAGGGGGGGAAATGTAAATTTTGAACCAGGGCCCGGTGGCTTCTAGTTACACCTCTGAGTACAGTTGCTTTGTCCCACAATTTTGCTTTTATACATGAGGCCCAAATGCAAACAAAACGTGTTGATGAAAATGTGCAGGACCATCATGGGTCCTTAAGGGTATAACAACCCATGATGGTCCAGGACCTTAAGGGGTTAATTGGGTCTGTTAATGGCTTGAATGTGGGCAAAGTCTCCAGCACAATACAAAGTAACAAGTTGGATATTTTTCTAGCATTCAAAGGGCTAAAAACCCCATTTAAATTAATGGGAATTGTTGTTTCTCCCCTATGGCACAACTAGTTAGATCCAGAATCCCTCCACTTCTCTGTTAACCATAAGGCCCTATGTGAATGTCATAGTATTGGGATATATAGTGAATACAGGTGGCCCAGTCTTCGCACACAACCCAATGCCCTGTCCGCTGTTCTCTGATACATAAATGTTGTATATATCTTTGCACAATCAGGTCTCAGGAGATTTGCAGTAATGTTTCACAAGGTTAATGGGAAGTAATCGTGAAATCTGAGTCTGTTCATGCCAAAGCGACTTGGTACCTGGCCAGGAGCAGCCCAGGCTTACAAAAGCTTCAGAGAAATGATGAAATAAAGTGGCAGTTCTTTTCTTTACAGAAATGACATCTTGACACTTGTTGTCTAGCCCACCCTGCACGGTGTCATAACCCTATACTTGTCCCAAGCAGGGAAAAATCTCTGGGCCTTGTGCAAAAAGCAAAACATAAGGAATGCTGAACTCTGAACTTGGATACTATGGATCATGTACACAAAGACAAAAGGAGCAGGTTTGAAGCAAACCAACTGTAACATAGGTAATAAATCCTATTAATTTAAAAAAGTTATTTAACCCTTTGAGGGCCAGAGGGGTATGCAACGCATTGCAAAGCAATGCGCTGTGTACCCCTCTCGCTCTCAAAGGGTTAACCCTTTGGATGCTGGAGGAATTTTTATTGTAAAGAAGCTGACAGGTCCATTTAAATCAGTGAGGATTTTGGAAAGTCTGTTTGCTGTGTATGCTCCAGAACTGCTCATGTTTTGGTTTTAACCCTTTGAGTGCCAGTGTGATGCTCAACATATTGCACTCAAATAGATTTAAAAGGGTACTGGACCCTAAGAATAAATAGCTCATAAGTTGCTTATAAAATTGACTTACCAAGGTAAGGGTCCTTCAAACAGCAGGTTCTATTTATTGTTTTTGTTTGCATGTGATATCTCTTGTAGTACCTGCTAATTGTTTCAGTTTCAGACTGATACTTGTATACCGTACAGGTCATTCAGGTATACTGCAGCATATTGTTTGCTGAGATATAATACAAACAGTGTACAGACAGATACACCTGACTGCTGTTTGAAATACTCCTACCTAGGTAAGTCAATGTGTTAAACAACCTAATTCTCAGACTTTACAACTGAAACAGAGCTACAATAGGGACAATACAGAGCTTACAATTGAAATGGTGCTACACATACCTTAATGTCTCAATCCTGTACTTTTGTACCTGGCAATAAAGCAATCAAAGACTAACAGAAGTGCAAGAAAACTAAAGATCACTCCCCCATCTCCTGATCGGAGAACCACTTGCCAGTAGAACTGGACATCATAATGTGATTAGGGACAAGCGGATGGGCCTGGTGCGCCCACTCTGCCTTGTTCCTCATTGGTGGTGTGCGCTGAGATATGTTGGAGCTCTGTTGCAAGAAAATGCTGACATGTGAGAAGGAATCTTCAGCTCAAGATTTTACAGATGTGGTCCACTCCTCCCCTTGTCATAAACTTTCTTTCCTACCAGGATGTGACCAGCGAGCCTGCACTCAGAGGAAGTGTGTGATAAAAGGAGGAGCGATCTGCTCTTCAAAAAATTTCCAATGCCACCCTGGCTTGCCACGTGCCACCAAAAAGGGCCTCTCTGTGCCAGTGGTGGCCTGCATGTCATAGGTTCACTATCACTGAACTACTTGTGGAGCAATGTGACATATCTATATACACAAACTATACATTTTGATCTCCTGAACAGAGAGACACAGGGGTGGGGAACAGGGACATAGGGACTGTTGCACCTAATGAGGAGCACTTGGGAGGTATGTGATTGAATCAACCTCTACAACATTATCTAGCAGAACGAAATCCTTTAACCTACTGACACCAGAAGGCGTGCAATGCAATTCTTTCAATGTGTTGCTCACCCCTCCATTTCTCAAGGGGTTAAGAAAAAGCATCTGCTTTATTGTGACATTAACAACTGACATTTCTGTCTCAAAGTGAAGAGACACGAATCCTACACAGTGTGGCTGAACAAACAAGAGTTAACCCATTGAGTGGCAGAGGTATTCAATGCATTGCTTTGCACAGCCTAGGTTATCTCTCTGGTACTAAAATGATTTAATGAGGATTCTTCATTTAGCTAGATGCTGTTATTTATCTGGAATATTACTTGACCGTTTACACTGACTCTCCAGCCCTATTGCACAGTACAATTTATTGCATGTGTCCCAGTGGATAGAGAAGTTACATTGAAAGCACTAAAATCAGAGACAAATATCAAAGCTGATGGCTGTGTGTGTCTGATAGGAAGCAGTTCAGTCAAGCTTTTTATTTTTCATAGAAAAAGGTCAACACACAGAAAACTTACTAGCTGCTCTGATGAAGCTTCTTTGAAACTGGGATGTCATGAGGGGCCCTGGAAGCACCCAGGCACAGAATCACTCGAGAGCGTGGGTGCTCCCTATTTCATTTGGTTATATATATATGGATAAAGAATAGACATGTCAGTTAATTCTTTGATTGCCAGAGGGGTATGCAACGCATTGTGGAGCAATGGCCCTCTGGCACTCAAAGGGTTAGCCTGCCTGGAACAAAGGACCTCTACTTTCAGTCCAAAAAATGTCAAATACAATACAAATGAAATTCCTGGCGCTTAAAAGGACATATACACCAAAATGTTCATAGAAAAAAATTATAATAATTGAATCAGTGACACTCAAAATATTAAGAATCCATTCTTAATGGCAATTATTTATTATACACAGGCTAAATTAGCATCATAAAACACCAATGTTGACAAACGAGATGAATACTCTTGAGAGTCCCACAGTGTAGCATTCAAAATTCGAATACTTATTATCCTATATAATAATTCGCTAGGATGTTTGTCAGAAGCCGTCATGCGCAGTAGAGACTGCCCGAACGCATAGAATGCTGGGAGGTGTAGGAATGCTGGGAGCATTCTGTGCTTTCAGCCAGTCTCTACAATGCATGACATGCTTCGGTAGCAGGACGCAGAGCAGGACCGGCCTCTTAACCCTTTGAGTTCCAGAGGGTTTTGCAATGCATTGCGTACCCCTCTGGCACTCAAAGGCTTAACATCACCTGGACCTTGGCTCGTGTACATGGGCTTTTACACTAGTATTATATATTAGAATTTTGAATGATACACAGTGTGAATCTCTGGAGTATTTATCGACTTTGAAGTCTCACGGTAACTATCCATAATATTTTTATGTGCATATCTGTCAACATTGTTGTTTTATTGTGCTAATTTAGTCTATGTATAATAAATAATTGTCATTCAGAATGGATTCTTAACATGTTGAGTATCACAGATTCAATTATTATAATTTATTTTTTGCTCTGAACATTTTGGTGTACGTCTTTCCTTCTGTTTAAGCACCAGGAACTTCTTTGTATTATACTTTGCAACCTGTTGCAGCATACTGTAACTTTAATATGTTCTTAGAAAAATGCATCCAAGTTGCAGCATGTCTGATATGCAAAGCCATGTGTGAGGTCACATGCAGATAGTTCCTATGGGTGTCTTTGGAGGCTGTGATGCTCTTTGCAATGACCAATAATTTGCTGATCTACATGGGTTGCCACCAATAATATGTGGTTGACATTGAAGTGGTTCAGCCCTTGCCACTCCAGAGGAAAGCAGAAGACTGCAGGTGGGTAAAAGGCAGGAGTAAAGGCACTGCATCACTGTGCAGTTTAACCCTTTCGAGTTCAAGAGAGGTAACTAACGCATTGCAATATATAGATCTCCCTGGCACCCGATGGCTTACGTCACTCACGTGAATGTAGCCATATGGGGTAATCCAACAATAATATATGGGATAACTAACAATACCCATTGTTTTAAATTTGACTTTTAACCCTTTGTATGCTAGAGAGGAGACCTATCCAATGTTCAAGGGGTTAAACACGCCATTTAATGCAATAAGAATATATATCTATCTCTTATATTGTTTTGGTATGCTCTGGTTCTTCTTAGTACATCAGCCTCAGTATGTCAGTGTGACCAGAAGTGATACAGTCTAGAGCTTAGGGCTACACTTGAAACAACTTTAATACAACTATTTGTATAGTAAACACTGACAGTAGTCGGCGTGTATGTTAAAAATGTACAAAAGCTTAACAGCTTTCCCAAACATATGCATGGGACAAGGAACTACAAGGTTGTGAGTCCTCATAGTGGAAAACATAATGGAAGCCAAGTGAGGAGACCAAACAGACCAAATAGTAAACCCACATGGGTGTTTCACTGCTGATCTGGACTCTGGAAAAGGCAAGTGAAACAACATGAGTGATAAATTATTGCATGTGGCTACAACAGTTTTATAGCCCTTGAGAAACAGCTCCTAACATAATAAACATTATTATATTATTACAGCTCAAACTGCTGCTTTTTTGTTAATATGAAACAGCGACTGTACCTTTTTGTGCCCAGAGGTGAAATATGGTCTATGGTTTTCCATAGAATGTAAAAGTAACAGCTCCATCAAGTCATGTCATATTAAACTGTAATAACATTTGAATAAAACAAATGCCAGCAGTGGAAACATACTTTTTTAGTCTGAAGGAAGAACCATGCTATATATTTTTTTATCCAGGTCAACTGTTCTAGAGAGGTTTTCTACATATTCATTTGTAATGTGTTGCACACGCCTTAGGTCCTCAAGGGATTAAGCAGAAGACAAGTAGAGCTAGGGTGATATATTTATTGTCTGAGTCGGTTCAGAGTGCAAGCTTCCAAGATCACTTACTTTTCATCAGGCATGATATAAAATGACAACCAAAAGTACCACATATATACAGAAAGCACAAATCATTACATGGATATGGCACCTGACATAACTACCCCCCCCCCTAGACTTTTCCACACTTTATTGTGTTACAACCTGGAATTCAAATTGATTTTGTTAGGATTTTGTATCATTGATATACACAAAATAGTACACAACGTTGAAGTGGGGAAACTATCTACACATTTTACAAAATGATTTACAAATCAAAAACTGTAAAGTCTTGATTGCATACATATTCACCCCCTTTTGCTGTGACACCCCTAAATAAGCTGTCATGCAACCAGCCACCTTCATTAATCACATAATTAGTTGCATGATGTCCACCTGTGTGTAATTACAGTGGGAGGCTCCAGAGTTTGCTAGAGAGAAACAAGCCTAGGATAAAGTTCAAAGAAGCACCAGTCAGGTTTGGGTTATAAAATATAATTGCAGCATTAGTGAGAAATAGACCTTTCTAGGCAGACAGGCACCGGCAGGGATCTTGCAGTAGGTGTTCTCTGCGCCTGCATGGTCAGTCCCTTCCGGTGCCTTAAGGTAATCAGGCATTCAACTAACCAATCGTGGAGTCAAAGCAGAAGGACTTTTTTAGACAGACAGGCAGCAGGGAACAGCGCAGACATCTTGCAGAGACGACATCTCTGAGTCTGCACTGTTCCCCGCTGCTTATCTGTCTAAAAAAGTCTAGAAACTGGACAAGCACTACATAAGAGGTTTAATTCCCACAGATCCAGTGTTAATAACAAAAAGACAAAGACACTAGTGGGAGAACATTTTTGTCAAAATGGGCACAGTGTCAGGGATATTAAGTTAACTGTATTGATGGGACGGTTCCGCACTCGGAGGGACAGAAAGGTATGGGAGGTAAAATTAATGTTAAAATTTAATGCAATTTGTAGTGGTTTAAATAGAGATAAAAAATTCTTGTCACATTATCACTTAGTGGATTGACCTTTCCAACAGACCCAAGAGCATCGGAAATACCTCTAAAGCCTCAGAGGAAGAGTGCACTGAATGATCAAATATATCTGGATTGAGTTCTCTTATCTGATTTCCATGCTAAACAATGCAATGTGTATTTGTATTTAAGAGAGATGTTTTCATATTTATCTGTATAACATGCCTGAGGAAGAGACCTAAGGTCTTGAAAGCTTGCATTTAAATCTGCTTAGTTAGCCAATAAAAGGTATCAAAAACTATATTTGCCTCCTAAAAAAGTCTATTTCTCACTAATGCCGCAATTATACTTGAAAATACAAATATGTCTACGCATATCACTATTGTAATTATGATTTGGGGCTCAATATTAATGTGATGAAAGTTCCGCTAAGAGTCGAGAGAAGAAAACCATTGCTGAAAAACACCCACAGCAAATAACAGCAGTGAGTGGCTTTTTATTCAGTGTTGACAGGAATACCATACGGTCAGCACTAATAAAGTATTTTCATGCCACATGTTAGCTAGGCTTAACATTTAAAGTGCAACATGAAAATATTTTCTAAAACAATGTGTAACATGTAAAAGGGGAAAAAACAGCAGTGGCTGTTTTATTTAACTCTGAGAGCAATAGCATCC
This sequence comes from Rhinophrynus dorsalis, assembly GCA_037306005.1. Taxonomy (NCBI): domain Eukaryota; kingdom Metazoa; phylum Chordata; class Amphibia; order Anura; family Rhinophrynidae; genus Rhinophrynus; species Rhinophrynus dorsalis. The sequence continues at coordinate 170,742,609 of CM074721.1, read as the reverse complement.
TCCTACTGATCTTCTTCATTTTCTGTGCTGTGGTGCATCTTCCCACAAGATATCATCATTTGAGACATCCACAGCATTACTGATGCAACATTTACTGAAGCCGTTTACAATGTTGTCCGCAAAGTTCCCACCCAAGCATGAAGTACCCATTCACAGAGGAGACTGGCAGATGGCTATTTATTTCTCCTGTTGGAGGAAGGGCACAATTATTAGCTATAAGCCAATCTCTGTGCTGTTCCTTAAATCATCTTTGAATGGCTTGCTAACAACAACATCCAGGACTTGTAACTGTGAGGTAATACCTCCAGGGATAATAACCAAACCAGTGTTCATTTTAGCAACTTGTTTCTTAACATCTGGAGTTAGGTGTCCTCTGAATGCATCAAGAACAAGCATTCTTCTTTGTTTACACTGAATTCCTTGATTTCTTCCCCAGATAACTTTTAACCAGTCTAGAACAAGAATTTTTTCCATGCATTCTTGGACTATTGATCATGATGGAATTTTTTCTTTTAGCATTATTTTTCTTTTCAGCTTTGTACCATCTGCTTGAACAGCAAACATCTCTGTTATTCTTGATTTTTCATTTCCAGTAGATTTGATGAGGACTGACTTTTCTCTTTTATTGTGCTCTATTATATTGGTAGGCATGTCAAAATACACTAGAGTTTGATCTGCATTACAAATGGAACTAAGGGTATACTTGTGCTTTTTCATAAGAGTAAACACACGACAATGGTAAGAAAGGAGTTTCTTTTTAAAATCATTTGGCAGTCTCTGTGCTGAAGATGTGTGTCACCTGAAAGCTAAACCATTTGTTAGCATTATTCTTCTAAACCATACCATGCTTGTTTTAAATTCAGTTTCTGGGATGTTTACATGTTTTGCAAATTCCAGCTTGGGCGGTAAGTTTGCTTTTCTTTTTCAATTGCATTATGATACTGTAGTGCTTGTTGTCACATGTGTTTCCATGGTTCTTGAATGCTCTCCTCCTGAGGGAGTGAATGAAGACATCATAGTAGACAATCCAAAGAAGAGTACAGTACTGATATTTTGCACCGTAATACAGTAGCGGATGGTCTTTGGTCTCCCAAAATGCTTTACGTAGAGACATTACTGGTATGTTAAAACAATGTTCAATTTTATGATATGTTCAGTAAAAAGATATTATATGGTAGTTTGAAAGAGAAAAGGTGGCAGAGTCGGCAGTGGGGTTCCAGGATCAAGTGATGGCAGAGAGGGATAGGCACCAAACTTAGAAGATGGACAGTTGTCACAGTAACCAGACTTTGCAACAGACACAAAAAAAATCACCACAAAACTCAGCCTGCTCTCCTCAGTCCCTCACAATCCCCATCCCATCTGTACCCTCTGACTACCTACCATCTGGGGCCTCAACACCAGCACTTCCATCAGTCACACCACACCCACTATCAGTGCACACAGTCCCCCACAACCCTCAACCCATCAGATCCCTCAGCCCCCCTCCTTCCATCAGCCACACCCACTATCAGTGCCCACAGTCCCCCACAATCCTAACCCTCAACATGATAGCGCCCTCAAGTCCTTCTCCTGTCAGCCACATCCACTATCAGTACCCACAGTCACACACAACTCATCAGAACCCTCTGGACCCTCCTTCCATCAACCACATCCACTATCAGTGCCTGCAGTCCCCCACAATATTGCCTCTCAAATCTTTAGAGCCGTCAGTCCCCTTCTGCCATCACTACAGACCCCTCCATCATAACAGATGGGCAGACAGGAAACAGCACATGTATAGATTGTCTTGCTCTTCTCTTGATGGGGTAGATTATTCAATATTTTAATACCTTGGATTCTAAAGACATCTCCAATGCACTGCAAAGTACTGGATACATCTACAGCATTCAATGGGCTAATGTACAGGCATAGAAGCACTTAACAGGGAACTGATTCAATGTTATTAAGAATTGAAGAGAGTGAGTCTCTATGTTATATGGTTTTAAAGTACCTGTTTAAAATGTGGGCCATCTGCTTTCCTTGCAGTTAACGTCACTGCTGCAACACAACCAGTGTGCAAACAGCCCGCCCTTCAGAAAACCTGCCCTCCTGACAGCCCTGGTATGTGCCTTATTGGCTGGATGGGAGCCACACTCCTCAATTATGTCAAACTGAGGAGCCAGCCCCTTCAGCCAATTGGATTGATATATACTGTTGGCAGCGAGCACAGAGTAGCAAGCAGATGATATTAGTAATTCCTGCACATAGATTTTTTTTTTTTAATAACAAAAGTATCTAACGTATTTTAGGGCAACCAGAAATATAAGGAGAGGTTGCTTTTTCAGCTTCAAGTCCTGAAGAATGCATAGCCTTATATTCAAGCAAATATGATAAGTATTGAATCAGAGGGGGTTGAATACTTTTGCAAACAGCAAATGTGTTTGTTTCAGGGGAGGGCTGGCAACTTGTGGCCTGGGGGGCAAATACAATCTACTGGCCCACTGTCCCAGCCCATCCCATTTAGTTAATTCTAATATTTGCATTAATGCTGTTAAGTAAGGCACACAAGACCACATAGCTTACAGTTGAAATATGGCTAGTCTAGTGATACCGTTGAGCTTTCAATTTAAATACAGCTACATGACTGATACCATAGAGCTTACAAGGCAAATGAGTTATGCTGCTAGTGTAGCTCTATTTGGATTGTAGCTCTATGGTATTACTTGTGTAGCTCCATTTTAATTCTAAGCTTTGTGGTATCAATAGGGTAGCTCCATTTACAGCAGCAATTGGGAAATTGAGTGAGGCAGTGGCCCACTGGTCCAGACATGTAACCAGCCCAGGGGGCAATTGCCCCTCTGCCCCCCAGGCCAGCCCTCACCTGGTTTGTTTGTCTGTTTTAGTCACCTTTATGATTAAAGTGATAAGGATGTTGTGTAAATCAAATGGTTAAAAAAATGAAATCAATTTTAATTCCAAGTTGTAACAAAATGTGAAAAAGTAAAAGGGGTAGATACTTATGCAAGGCACTGTAGTAGTATAGTGCTTTCTGCATAAATACAGCAGGCATGTCAAACTCAAATAGAGTCAAGAGCCATATTGTCAACATCACACCCAAAGGATTAAAACTTACAAAAGTGACAAAGGATCTTGCGTCTGTATATAATGCACCATTCTCACAAGTACAGTGGGAACTTTATATGCTGGCAACTCAGAGGATACCAGTCATATCTTGCATTAATAATTTAGCTGTATTGTTGCAGGCAGCAAGAAGAAGGATGTAGGGCTGCAATTTTATAAAAATTGTTTCCTTTTTTTGTGAATTGCTTTTGTCTATACCTGTCATTATTTTGATGTACCATTCAGGAGAATGCCATGTTTATTTATGATTTACAAGGCAGTTTACCTTGTCATTACTATGCCAAATCTTACACAAAAAGAGGTGACCAAAAGTGAATCTTATTTTTGGACTAGAAATAAGACTGATGTGCTAACTGACAGTGTTGCAATAGGGCAGCAAACCAAATGCACCAAAATTACCATTCTTTTAATTAGAGATTTAGGTTGGAGACTTCTCGCAATCAAGGGGTTAAAATACCCACTAAAATCAATGGGAATTGTTATAGGTGTCCTATAGTGAAGTAGAATTGATCCAGTCTCCTTAGTACATCAGCATCATTGTGTCACTACATTATCCTTGCCTCCACCATTGCCATAATCTAGTAGTCTCACACCTGTGGCGCTTGGGGCCCCATCACACAGTTATGTATCTGAGTCTGGAAAGTACTTAAAGAAAGACTAACGTCTCCTAGTGATAAACCCACTTTTAGATTAATGGCCATTATGAAGTAGTTTGGTGTGGATTCCTGCAGCATTGGAGTCCCGTAACAAGTAAACATGCCTACCTCCATGGTTCTGATTCTGGTTCATGGTGGCCATTAAGAATTATTAAAACAAACAGGGTTTTATTATTATGTTTTATTGTTCCTTTGATTTGATTACACATTGCCTTGGGGCTGTGGGGCACTATCTACCATACCTCCAAGGTAAAGGGGACCAGGGTCCATTCACTGAGCTCTGGTTATGGAGAATGGAGCTATAAATATGTTATTTTTTTTTTTCCATTTTTAAACTATAATCTAAATTTCAGATAAGGATACCATACATTTTCAGTGCTATTCAAACGTTATAGAATGTGGCAGACACTGTAAATCACAATTTAACACAAGAATCACACTGAGTGGCAGGACACATGCATCAGCAGAATAACTAACAACCACCACTTCCACAAAAAGCAGTTTACCTTGACTAATGCTAACAAAGATCCAGTTATGTAACATTACCAAATAGCAGTCAGACCACAAGGCTTTTAATAGCACATGTGAGGCCAGGCTCTCTAAGATAAAGTCCATCCATTTTAATTCACATCACTCTCAGCTCAGCCTAACATATTACACATTCCACAGCAATCTTGTTTGCAGGCTGAGCTGCCAATATGTACACCTCTCTGTACTTCAAACAAGAGGCACTGAGAGATTACAGACATCATCTGTAATCCTTTCCCTGCCACATGGGAGTGCAATGTATTGCAAGGTCCACACCTGGTCAGTCAGCCTTCTCATGAGAAAAGAACATTTATGCATGTACAAAGTTTAACCCTATGACTGTCAGTGAGGTACTCATGAGAGAGAGACAGAGAGATTGTAAAATGGTTTATATAATTTAGAGTAGTATCAAAAAACAGGTCAAATAATAAATATTCCAGTAATTTCAATGCATCTAAAATGTATAGTGTCATTGTAAGCCTATTTTATTTTTAAAGTGGTACTTCACTGAGCTATAAGCGCCCCCCAATTAATTGTTAGTATAGCGGTAATTGTTGAAATACTGTTATAATGTTTATTAAGTACAGGTATTATATGGAGACATAAATTCTTATGAACTAACTTCAAGACGACAGCTCAGACATCTTGCCGAAGAGGGATCTGTCTGTCTCCTCACTGATAGGTTATTTGCCAAAGGGGGAGTTGCGTTGTACATAACGGTACAGACAGTGCAGGTGCACAGATTCCTCTTCGGCACTGTTGTCTTTAGGGGAGTCTCATAAGAACTTATGTTTCCATATAATGCCTGCACTTAAACATTATAACAGTGTTTAAAGGATTGCCACTATACTAACTATTAATAGAGGGGCACTTTAAGAGATTTTACTTTTTTACAGCAAGCCTGAAGATCTAAACCTCAATAGTAAGAGTACATTTGGCTACAGAATAGCTGAATCTCCTTTTTAAAGTTCACAGCTAATAAAGGTCACAGTACAAAAAAGACAAGATTAAAACGCCAGTGTACAGTAGCAATCCAAACAGATGAGCTCTCTGTTTATATATCCAACACGCAGCTGCGCTCTTTACATTTTCAAATTGAATCATTACTTTACTGATAACATTAAAGGGATAGCAATGTTTCAAAATAAAAGCAGCTCCAATTAATCTTCATAGTATTTGGGCCATGGAGAGTGTTATTTTAATACTGTCAGAGTTGTAGTTCAAGAGTAATTGAATGATAAAGTATGCCCCTTCTGCCCCTTTTACCTAGTGTAAGCCACCTCCCCTCAGATGTGGCATCTGATCACAGCTCACAGCAAGGGTGAACCTTCCTACTGTGAGAACAATGAAAACCCTGCCCCCCCATAGGTTTTTCCCTTATGCTAATTGAAGATTGTCCCTCTCAGCAAGCCATCTGGACAACGCCTTTCTGTTCTGAGGTGAGTACTGTTATTTCAGTAAAAGGTGCAGGAGGGGGATACTTTATCATTCAATTACTCTTGAACTATAACTCCGACAGTATTGAAATAACACTCTCCATGTCTCAAATACTACGAAGATTAATTGGAGCTGCTTTTATTTTTAAACATTACTATCCCTTTAAGGGCAGAAAACACACTCATATCTGGTTCCACTGCCCCCACATCTCTCTTGAATACCTAAGAGAATAAGGAAGGGGTGCCCAAACTTCAGTGACATGGGATCTATTATTTCGTAGTCATGCTAATATGATCTATTACCTTATCAGCACCATCAACAGCTCCTCGCCATCATAGTCAAACAAGTTGCACAAGTATGTAAGATTGTATTAAATGCTGTGGTGACTCTAGAAATTCTATTCGGGAGGCACACATGGGGCCACAGGAAAAAATGGGGATGGGGGGCATTTAATGAGCAATGTCAGCATCCTACACCTAAAATAATGACATTCACGCCAGTGGGTGTGTACACACATTATATCAATGGAAAACATTGGTAGACTGGTAAAATACTGATTTGTTTTCCTAGAAAATGTTATACAGGTCTAGAGCGATGCATCTCATCACTGGTCCATTTGTATTCCTGTCTTAAAGGGATAGTAATGTTTCATAATAAAAGCAGCACTAATTAATCATCATAGTATTTCGGCCTTGGAGAGTGTTATTTCAATTCTGTCAGAGTTGTAGCTCAAGAGTAATTGAATGATAAAGTATCCCCATCCCGCCCCTTTTTCTCATGTAACACTGCTCAGCTCAGAGCAGCAGGGTGTGTCCAGGTAGATTGCAGAGAGGGACAATCTTCAATTAAGATAAGGCAAAAAGCTGAAAAATCTGTCAAGGGGGGCAAGGTTTTCATTGTTCTCACAATAAGAAGATTGTTCCTTGCTGCGAGCTTTCTGGTCTATGGACCAGATCTCACATCTGAGGAGAGTTGGCTTACACTAGGTAAAAGGGGCAGGAGGGGGAAACTTTATCATTCAATTACTCTTGAACTACAACTCTGACAGTGTTGAAATAACACTCTCCATAGCTCAAATACTATGAAGATTAATTGAAGCTGCTGTTTTTGTGAAACATTTCTATCTCTTTAATCAGCTTCAGATACGTCGCTTTGCATGTACACATCCCTTTTTTATTCAGCTTCAGATACGTTGCTTTGTATTTACACATCTAAGCAAATAAACTGCTTGAGATATTATTTTTAATAACTGAACTGGCAATGACATTATAGAGCCATATGTTACACCATTACTTATCTTAAATATTGGAAGCTGTGCTATGCTTGTGACAGGTACATGCTTTACTTAATTTACCATTAGAGTTTTAAGTTAGAGAAAACTAACCCAGCTTACTTATATGAACACACCTTATTGCATCTAGACAACGTGGCTATAACAGAATAAATAGGATGTGAACCTTTCACAGGGCAAATAATCATTACAGTTTGAAAAATATTGGGACTCTAGGACTAGTGGAAGCAATTTTAAACAATACAATTCAACTGCAGTTCATTAAGGTCAATATAGTCAATTAAAAATAGTACTACAGAGATATATGTCACCACCAGAGCAATATAGAGTTATATGCCACCACCACCAGCAGAGCAATACAGAGTTATGTATCACCACCAGAGCAATACAGGGTTATATGCCACCAGCAGAAGAGCAATACAGTTATATGCCACCACCACCAGAGCAAAACAGAGTTACATGCCACCACCAGCAGAGCAATACAGAGTTATATGCCACAACCAGAGCAATAGTTATATCCCACCAGCACAGCAATACAGTTATATATTATTATTATTAATATTGAAACAACTCCAGAAGCAGAGACTACTGGTTCGCCAGCCTGTAATCCACAGGTAAACCAGACTGCAACCACTGACAAACTGATAAAGGTAAGAAGTAAGAACAACTTTAAGAGGAAGCAACTCTTATTGGGGGATTCTATATTAAGAGGAGTGACTCTGGAGAATAGTCATGGTGATGGCAAAGAAGTCAGATGTCTTCCTGGTGCTACAGCTCACAGAGATAGAAAACGCATTTTAAAAATTGTTAAGGAAGCAAGACAGAATGGAGAGTTGGATGTCATAGTCCATTTAGGGACAAATGATTTGGCTTGTAATGAGGTAAGTGTGGTAAAAGATGTTTTTAAGAAGCTATGTAAGGATCTGCAGCAAGTTGCTTCCACTGTATCTGTTTCAGAAGTTTTGCCAGTGTATAAGGAAGATGATGGTAGGATGCAGCGAATAAGAGATTTTAATTCATGGCTAGGGAAATGGGGCCAAAAACATGGATTTGGCTTTGTTTCTCACACCAAACCTATTTGGTGTAACAAGGAATTGTACAAAAAGGATGGCTTGCATCTTTCTCAAAAGGGAACAGAGGTTCTCAGCAAGCAATTCAGAAGTTTTGTTAACAGGTATTTAAACTAGCAGAGGGGGGCAATGGAATGATACAGGAGATAACCAATTGCCCCCCACAGCATTGCACAGATGAATTTGATCAAGGTATGTCTGTGGCACATAGGTCAAAAAACAGTAGACTTCGAGCCATGTGTACAAATACACGCAGTTTAGGGAATAAGATCCCTGAACTCATTGCAATAATAACTAGGGAAGATGTGGACTTAGTGGGAATTACCGAGACCTGGTACAATGATAAAAATGACTGGGATGTAGAAATAACGGGGTACTCTCTATTCAGAAAAGACAGGAAAGGCAGAAAAGGAGGAGGGGTTGCCATTTATGTCAAAAATAGCTTAAAGGTTAATATTATACAGGGTATGGAGGAGAACACAGAGACTGTTTGGATAACTTTAGAATATGGGAATAAGATGGTCACTCGTATAGGCGTGATCTATAGACCCCCCCCCCCCAGGACAAACAGAGGAGTTGGATCAACTGCTGGTCAAGGAACTAACTAAGATGACTGTAATCTTCCAGATGTGGACTGGAAAAACCAAGTAGCAGGTTCAGCCAGGAGTAGAGATATCCTAAATTCTTTACAAGGATTAGCTCTTAGTCAATTAGTAGAAGAGCCGACTAGGAAGGAAGCCACACTAGATTTATTATTTACTAATGGAGACTTGGTATCAGATGTAGCTGTAGGAGAGTGTTTGGGCTCCAGTGATCATCATTCTGTGTGGTTTAATATAAAAACAGAGGCTGAGTTGCACCACACAAAAACAAAGGTTCTAGACTTTAGAAAGGCTGATTTTTCTAAAATGGAAACATTTTTATGTCAGTCTTTAACAACTTGGATGGATGGAGTCCAGGAGAAATGGGATTATCTGAAATGTGTTTTACTAAACACAACAGAACATTGCATTAAACATGTCAGCAAGGGTAAAAGAAAAAGAAAACCACTGTGGTACTCAGCAGAAGTGGCAAATATAGTAAAAGAGAAAAAAGAAGCATTTAAGAAATATAAGCAGATGCAGAAGGAAGAAGATAGGTATCGGTACAAAACTAGGTTGAAGGAGGCCAAATGTATTATTAGATGTGCCAAAGCACACACAGAGGAAAAAATTGCCCAGTCAATAAAAAAGGGGGATAAAACATTTTTTAGATATATAAGTGAAAGGAGGAAAACGAAACAATGAATAGTTAGACTAAAAACAAAAGATGTAAACTATGTAAATGAGAATAAAGGGCTAGCTGACTGTCTCAATGAATATTTCTGTTCAGTTTTTACACAGGAAGATGAAGGGAAGGGACCTCTGTTAGAAAAAAGAAATGGCAAGACACGGGAAACATGCATGTTTACAGAAGAAGAAGTTCTAATTCAACTTTCTAAGGTAAAAACAGATAAATCAATGGGTCCAGATGGGATACACCCAAAGTTATTAAAAGAACTTAAGTGTGTTCTGGCAAAATCTTTAACAGAATTATTCAATCAGTCACTAGCAACAGGAATAGTTCCAGAAGATTGGAAGGTAGCAAATGTAGTACCGCTTCACAAAAAAGGTAGCAGGGAAGAGTCTGGTAACTACAGACCAGTAAGTCTTACATCAGTAGTGGGAAAATTAATGGAGACTATGTTAAAGGAAAGAATTGTTGAATATCTGAATATGAATAGCTTGCAAGATACCAAAAAGCATGGGTTTACAGCAGGGAGATCTTGTCAAATTAACCTCATAGATTTTTTTGACTGGGTAACTAAAATAATAGATCAAGGGGGAGCAGTAGATATAGCTTATCTAGATTTCAGTAAAGCATTTGACACTGTCCCTCATAGAAGACTCATAAATAAATTGCAGTGTTTGGGTCTAGATGTAAAAATAGTGAAATGGATAAGGCAATGGCTGAGTGACAGGAGACAGAAGGTGGTAGTCAATGGAGAATTGTCACGGTTTTTGAAGACTCTCAGACTTAAGGTTTGGTGAAATAACTTAACTTTATTAAAAGTTAAAGGCAGTCCCCGTAGGGTAAACATACATAACAATACAACAGTAATAGAACATATAATAGGGTCTACCGGCCTTGCCTAAATACCGGGCAAGGCAACCCAAGTGACAGTTTTAATGACAGGCTCTACCGGCCTTGCCTATACCGGGTAAGGCAACCGTGAGATGACATATACCGGTTCTACCGGCCTTACCAATACCGGGCAAGGCAGCCCCCACGGAATGCTGAATGTAGGCTCTACCGGCCCTGCCAATACCGGGTAAGGCAACCTTAAAGATGGTGAATTACAAGGTTCTACCGGCCTTACCAATACCAGGCAGGGCAGCCCAAAAGAGTACTGGAGTAGGCTCTACCGGCCCTGCCAATACCGGGTGAGGCAACCTACAGGATGGTATCGTCAAGGTTCTACCGGCCTCACCAACACCGGGCAGGGCAGCCTGAGCAAGTAAACCAGCTGTCAGGTGACTAAGACAGCATAGAGCATAAGTATAGAGGTCTTACTCAGCAGGAGACTATCGCCAGGGATACTCAGACAACTGCAAGAAAGTGGACAGCGACTGACCACAGTACTGGATGTTCAGGAGCAAACCAACGTCCGTACATTGGGACTAATGGTAATAGCGCCACCAGGTTTAATGGAGCAAACCAGCGACCGCACGCTGGAACCAAAAATGTATATCGCAACCAGGTTTAGTGGAGTAAACCAGCGTCCGCACGCTGGGACCAACAACGTATATCGCAACCAGGTTTAGTGGAGCAAACCAGCGTCCGCACGCTGTAGCCAATAATGTATCTCGCAACCAGTTTAGTGGAGTAAACCAGCGTCCCCACGCTGGGACCAACAATGTATATCGCAACCAGGTTTAGTGGAGTAAACCAGCGTCCGCACGCTGGGACCAACAATGTATTTCGCAACCAACTTTAGTGGAGTAAACCAGCGTCTGCACGCTGGGACCAAAAATGTATTTCGCAACCAGGTTTAGCGGAGTAAACCAGCGTCCGCACGCTGGGCCCAACAATGTATATCGCAACCAGGTTTAGTGGAGTAAACCAGCGTCCGCATGCTGGAACCAACAATGTATATCGCAACCAGGTTTAGTGGAGTAAACCAGCGTCCGCACGCTGGAACCAACAAAGTATGATCAGCAGCGAGAAGAACAATGTCGCCAGAGCGACGGCTGGAGCAGGAGATTAAGGAACTCAGTAAGATTAACCCGCGAGGTGCTGGAACACAGGAACACTGGAACTCTGGAACACAGGAACACTAGCATACAGGAACACTGGAACACAGGTTCAGCAAGTACAGCAGGAACAGTCCCAGAAGCCTGACAAGCAGGTCAGGCAGAGTGAAGTCAGAAACACCACGAAAGGGCAACCTGGAAGTGCTCAGCCTGGGTTTAAAAAGGCTGTGTGAGAAGGGCTACTCACAGACAGCCAATCATGATAGTCAGCAAGTGACTGACACTGAACAGCACCAATCACGGGCACCGTGATAAGAATATTCGGACGAAATGAGTGTTACTCGTGGAGTACCTCAGGGATCTGTACTGGGGCCCATTCTTTTTAATATTTTTATTAGTGATATTGCAAAAGGTCTTCAAGGAAAGGTATGCCTTTTTGCAGATGATGCAAAGATCTGCAATAGGGTAGACATTCCAGGGGGAAAAAGCCAAATGGCGAATGATTTAGGTAAATTAGAAGAATGGTCAAGAGTGTGGCAGATGCATTTAACGTTGATAAATGTAAAATAATGCACTTGGGACATAAAAATCCAAAGATAAAATATACCATTAAGGGTACTGTGCTGTCAGAGACAACAGAGGAAAGGAATTTGGGAGTAATTATTTCTATTGACTTAAAGGTAAGCAGGCAATGTAATAAAGCGATGGGGAATGCAAGCAGGGCACTGGGTTGTATAGCTAGGGGCATTAGTAGCAGAAAAAGGGAAGTAGTCATGCCACTCTACAGATCTCTAGTTAGACCTCACCTAGAATATTGTGTACAGTACTGGAGACCCCATCTCCAGAAGGATATTGATACTCTAGAGAAAATTCAAAGAAGGGCTACTAAAATGGTGACTGGTCTACAGGAAAAGAAATATCAGGATAGACTAAAGGATCTGAATATGTATAGCTTGGAGGAGAGAAGAGAGAGAGGGGATATGATAGAAACATTCAAATACATGAAGGGATTCAACAAAGTACAGGATGGAAGTATATTTCAAAAGAGTAAAAACGTTAGGACAAGAGGCCATAGTCTACAACTAGAGGAACACAGGTTTAGATGTAATGTAAGAAAGTTTTACTTCACTGAGAGGGTAGTAGACAAGTGGAATAGCCTACCAGCAGAAGTGGTAGATGTCAATACAGTGACAGAATTTAAGCATGCATGGGATAGGCATAAGGCGGTCCTTAACATAAGAAAAGACCAAGGACCAAAAAAGGTTTGAGGTTGTGTTTTTTTTTTTACACAGTAGGAAATTGGGCAGACTAGATGGGCCGAATGGTTCTTATCTGCCGTCAAATTCTATGTTTCTATATATCACCACCACCAGAGTAATACAGAGTTATATGTCACCATCAGAACACTACAGAGTTATATGCCACCACCAGCGGAGCAATACAGAGTTATATTCACCACTACCAGAGCAATACAGTTAATTGCCACCACCAACAGAGAAATACAGAGTTATATGTCACCACCACAACCAGAGCAATTATCACAGTCTCCCTTAGTGTGTCGGACGACATGTGTGTGTGTCGGATGACATGATTGTGGTTATATCACGGCGCTCGTGATCTGAGCGACATTCTGTCCATCTTGCTATTACTGATCTCCTATTGGCTGCACTGTACTGCTCCTCCCAGTGACAGCCTTTTTATACCCTGGGCTGTCACTCTGCTAGTGCCCTTTCATGGTGTACCTGATGCCTAGCTCTAGTTTTGCTGTTTTGATCCAGTCTATGACCCCAGACTGCCTGACCATGCCATTGTCTTGTTCCTGATTCTGTGTACCGATTCGGATTGGCTGATGTTCCTGCTTCCTGTTCTGACCCGGCCTGGCTGACGTTCCTGCTCCGTGTACCGACCCGGTGAGACCGACGATCCTGCTCTGTGTACCGACCCAGCATGTCTGAGGATCCTGCTCCTTGTACCGACCCGGCTTGGCTGATGTTCAAGTGCTGTGTACCGAATCGACTTGGCAGTGGTTCCTGCTTCTCCTGTGCCCGGCTGGGCTTTACCGGACTGTTCCTGCTGCTGCCTGCCTGGGACCAGTTCAGCTTTACTGGGCCTCTTTGTACTCCGGTTATATTCTGCCATGGTCAGAATCTCAGTGTGCCCCCACACCGTGTTGCATTCGCTTGGTCTACTTGTGGTTCAGTCGAGCGCCTCTGGTGGTTGCCGTTATCCAGACCATAGTGCTATTAACCCCTTCAGGGGAAGAGCCTCGTTCCGTTACTACCACTCTGGGTCTGTTGGGCTCCGTTACTCCGTGTGATTTAGTCTCCATTTGGTTCCGCTGTGCACTTCCAATTGCCATCCATTTATACTATCGCACATTAACCCTTGAGGGTAGTATGTGCAACTGTGGTGGGCTGTTCCGGTAGGGCCTCCGTTCTGGCACGAGCTCTGACCAGCCTTGAATAATCGTTGGTGGGCGGCCACCATTGCATCCTCCTACAGGCGTCCCGTGCCTGTTGTTGCAGTCCTGTCATAGTCGCCTCCCTTTCCCAATAGGCGACATTGGGCCATTGCTGTAATCATACTTTGCCAGTGGTTCCACTGGTCACATTGGACTTTCATACACTTTCATAAACTCGTTTACCTGTCCTGTGTCAGTTACTGCTGTTGTTACTGGACCCGTGAGGGTTACCTCATTCCATGTGGGCATTAATAAAATTGTGTTTTTACCAACATCTACCGTGTCTGAGTGTACTGAACCGTAACAGTATGAAAGGGCCATGACCTCAGACGGTAACGGTGATGGTAATGCACAGAGTATCCATTGGAGGATGGATCTCCATGAACAACGGTTAGACCAGCTGGCTTTGGCTGTCCAAACGATTCTTGAGCTCACGGCACACTTGGATAAACCAGTACTGGCTCCGGTGGTCCCCCCCGTTCTGACACCAGGAGCGCAGTCTGGTACACTAACTAACGCTAACAGAGGGCTGACGGCTACCGCTCCATTACCTCTTAGGTACGATGGCGAACCTACCCTGTGTAGAAGGTTCATTAATCAGTTGGAAATCTTCCTAGAGTTAACCCCTCATGCTTTTCCCAGTGATCGCAGTAAAGTGGGGTTCATGATTTCCCTGCTTACGGGCAGAGCCCTGGCATGGGCAAACCCGTTGTGGGAGACCGCTAAACCATGTACTCGGAACTTCTCTGAGTTTGTAAGGGCGTTTCGTAGAGTCTTTGAGGTTCCTGGGAGAGCCGCCTCTGCTGCAAAAAATTGATGGAAATTCAACAAGGGTCTCGCACAGTTGCTGATTATGCGATAGAATTCCGCACCCTAGCAGCAGAGGTGGGCTGGAACAATGAAGTGCTGGTGGCTGCATTTGCACAAGATTTCTGTGATCGATTGAAGGATGAAACTGCAGCACGAGAATTGTCAACAGAGCTAGATGAATTTATTGATTTTTCAATATTGATGGATTTCCGTATTAGGGAACGTTTGGCAACCAAAGACCGGAAGCAGAGGGCTAGAGAAATGGGTTCTGTAAGGTCAAGTTTCCCGGCGAGAGTAGTGAACCTATGCAACTGGGATTCACTAGACTGTCTAAGGAGGAGAGGGCGCATCGTCGCAGACAAGGCCTCTGTTTGTATTGTGGCCAGGCTGGCCATTTGTTGCGTTCTTGCCCGACCCGGCCGGGAAACGAACGCACCTTGGGGGACAGGCCCTAGGTGGTGTTCAGCAGTCCCTGAACCCAACTAGTCAAAAGCCCATCATAAAGGTGATCGTTGCCTGGGCAGACCTAGCCGTGGAAACCCTGGCACTTGTCGATTCCAGTGCGGCCGGATATTTTATGGATGATTCGTTTGCGGCCTCTTATAACATTCCACTGGTGATGAAAGATTCTCCGTTAACTATTGAGGCCATTGATGGGAGGCCTTTGGTACCTGCCCAGATTACCATGGAGACAATTCCATTAAGTTTGAGTATTGGGGCTTTGCATTCTGAGGTTCAACGTTTTCAGATTATCAGTTCCCCACATCATGCTCTCATTTTGGGGTTTCCTTGGTTGCATATGCACAACCCCAGGTTTAACTGGCAAACTTGTGAAATTACGGCCTGGTCTGAGTTTTGTGATAAGCACTGTATTTCCCACCCTACGAGGATCATGTGTGCCTCTCCCTCAGTGCCAGCTGAATATAGCCAATTCAGTGACGTATTCAGTAAGGGGGAGGCGAGTGCCTTGCCACCTCATAGGGCTTGCGATTGTGTTATTGATCTGCCTCCTGGTGCTGTTCCTCCTTGGGGTTGTGCTTACCCGTTGTCTTGCGAGGAGAATCAGGCTATGGAGGATTACATTGCGAATGCCCTGCAAAGGAGCATTATCAGAAAGTCATCCTCGCCCGCGGGGGCAGGATTTTTTTTCGTAAAAAAGAAAAGTGGGGAGCTACGCCCCTGTATTGATTATAGGGGCTTGAATAAACTTATGCCTAAGAATGCTTACCCCATACCACTCATCACCGAGCTATTTGATCGTTTGAAGGGCTCCTCCATCTTTACTAAACTTGACTTACGTGATGCCTATAATTTGGTAAGGATAAGAGCTGGTGATGAGTGGAAAACGGCATTCAATACCAGGTCCGGTCACTATGAATATCTGGTAATGCCGTTTGGGCTATATAATGCACCTGCAGTGTTTCAGGAGTTTATCAATGACATCCTATGTGACATGTTACAGTCCTGTGTGGTTGTTTACCTTGACGGCATTCTTCTTAATTCTTCTAGTCTGTCACAACACATTAAGGATGTCACAGCTGTGTTGCGTAAGCTCAGTGAGAACAAACTCTTCTGCAAAATTGAGAAATTAGAATTCTACAAGCCCATGGTACCTTTCCTGGGTTTTGTTATCTCTAAGAATGGCATCGCTATGGACAGGGACAAGTTGGCAGCAGTCCTTCAGTGGCCACATCCCAAAGGGCTTAAGGCTATCCAACGCTTTCTCGGTTTTGCTAATTACTATAGGAAGTTTATAAAGATTTTTCTACTATAGTGAAACCTCTATCTGACTTAACCCACAAGGGTGCTGATCCTTCTCAGTGGTCCCAGGAAGCTGAACAAGCCTTCATGTCACTAAAGGCTGCATTTGCCTCTGCTCCTGTGCTGTCCCACCCTAATCCCTCCCTGCCGTTTACTTTGGAGGTCGATGGCTCAGAATCTGGGGTTGGGGCCGTACTATCGCAATGCCTGGACCCTGGGAGTGTGCTAAGGCCCTGTGTTTTTTTTTCGAAAAAATTGACTAGCGCACAAAGTCACTACGAGATTGGTGACAGGGAGTTGTTGGCAATCATTTTGGCCCTCAAGGAATGGTGGCATCTGCTGGAGGGTACCCAAACTCCAGTGCTAATCCTGACTAATCACACGAACCTAACGTACCTTTCTGAGGCTAAGTGATTGTCCTCACGTCAGGCTAGGTGGGCCTTATTCTTGTCACGATTTAACTTTATTGTGTCCTATCTGCCTGGGTCCAAAAATGTCAGGGCTGATGCTCTGTCCAGGTAGTTTAACCCTGATACCAAGAAGGAGGAGGCCCCAGTACCGATTATCCAGCCAGATCGCATTCTTGCCACATTGCGTACCAGTTAGTGATGATCGAGCACCCCAATGCTCGGGTGTTCGGGTGCTCTGGCCGAGCACCCCCGGAGGCTCGAGTGCTCGGCCGAGCACCCGAGCCCCATTGAAGTCAATGGGAGGACTCGAGCATTACACCAGGCACCCCCTGCTCTGATGAGGGGAGGGTGCCTGGTCCATAGGAAAAGGGCAGAAAATGATGGAAACACCACAGAAATGGTTCAGGGACAGCATAGGGAGGATGTCTGGATGCATCTTGGACTCCAACGTCGCTGCTGGGAATGATGTTTCGCCCGTAGTACGCCATTTTTACAGACTGACCATAAAACACACAAAAAGGAAGATAAAAACGATTTTAGGCGAAAAATTGTTACCAAACAGTATTTGCTGTATATTTACTTGAACTATCAGGATCACGTCCACTTCCCCTTCCCTTTTTACCCGCCTTCTTCATATTACACGGAATATGTGCTGCTAATCTGCGTCTAGGCACACTAAACAGAATGTGCCGCTAATCTGCGGCTAGGCACAGTGAACGGAATATGTGACGTTTATTTTTTAAACTTTGCACACTAAACAATATGTGCTGCTAATCTGCGGCTAGGCACACTGAACGGAATATGTGACGTTTATTTTTTAAACTTTGCACACTAAACAATATGTGCTGCTAATCTGCGGCTAGGCACAGTGAACGGAATATGTGACGTTTATTTTTTAAACTTTGCACACTAAACAATATGTGCCGCTAATCTGCGTCTAGGCACACTAAACAGAATGTGCTGCTAATCTGCGGCTAGGCACAGTGAACGGAATATGTGACGTTTATTTTTTAAACTTTGCACACTAAACAATATGTGCTGCTAATCTGCGTCTAGGCACACTAAACAGAATGTGCTGCTAATCTGCGGCTAGGCACAGTGAACGGAATATGTGACGTTTATTTTTTAAACTTTGCACACTAAACAATATGGTTATATTTTAGCTTTGTGTCTGTCCTTCTTTGCCTGATTACCGTGACAGCAATACATAGTTATATTCCACCACCAGAGAAATACAGAGTTATATACACCAGCAGAGTAAAACAGAGTTATTGCCACACCAGAGGATTACATATATGCCACCAGCCCAGCAATACAGAGGTACAGGTCACCAGTCCAGCAATACAGTTATATGCCACCACCAGGGCAATACAGAGTTATATGCCAACAGCACAGCAATACAGTTATATGCCACTAGCAGAGCAATACAGAGTTATATGCCACCACCACAGCAATACAGAGTTATATGCCATCAGCAGAGCAACACAACGTTATATTCCATCTGCAGAGCAATACATGTCACCACCAAAACAACACATATATGCCAACAGCCCAGCAATCCACAAGTATAGGCCACCACCACAGTAATACATATATGCCACCAGCACACCAATGCAGTTATATGTCACAAAGGATAACATATATGGTGCCAGCTCAGCAATACAGAGGTATATATGTCACTACCAGAGCAATAGAGCGTTATATGTCACCAGAGATATATAAAGTTTTATGCCACCAGAGAAATACGCCATTATATGCCACCAGCAATACAGCATGATATGCCACCACAGTGCCTCATTACCTCCCATGAAAGCATTATCATTCACAACATGTGCGAAAGCTGGACATTTTATGCACATATTGATACATTTGGCAACAGCAGTGGGTCACATTGTGTAACTGATTTACTACTCTATTTATATGTGTTCCCAATTGGTACCCATATTTATACAAACTGGTGTGGATGATGATATTTTGAATAATTTGTCCCACATTATTATAAATATCAACATCCATACCACACTATTAATCTGGACTGGGCACACAACATGCAAATATAGTAGCAAATTACTTATGAAGTGTGGCCCACATTTGTTGCCAAATGTACCCTTATGAACTTAAAATGCTCCATTTTGGCATATATTGTGCATTACAATGCTTTTATGGGAGGGGGGAGGTAGAGTTAGCCACTGCACATTAATTTTAATGCCACTGTTTCAAACAGCATTTTACAAACACAAAAACAGTAACATTATTTTTTTAAAACAAATTCAACACTGTATTTTTCAGGTTCACTTCTATTTAAAATAGAACCACATTTTCTCAGTGAAGAAAATCATAGAACATTCTCTTGCCATTGTATTCAAATGGTTAATATATGATATACTCTATATCATTAACCCTTTGAGTGCCAGAGGGGTATGTAACGTATTGCAGAGCAATGCATTGAGTACCTCTCCAGCACTCAAATGGTTACCCTGGGAATGCAATGACAAGAGCATGATAATTTATGAATTTATTCAATGAGCACGTGTTTCTGTTTTAAACTGAACCTAATATTGTCAATGACAAGATCATGTTTTATGAATTTCTAAGTTAAAGGGATAGTAATATTTGAAAATAATTTT
Source organism: Rhinophrynus dorsalis (assembly GCA_037306005.1). Lineage (NCBI taxonomy): Eukaryota > Metazoa > Chordata > Amphibia > Anura > Rhinophrynidae > Rhinophrynus > Rhinophrynus dorsalis. The sequence goes on along the minus strand of CM074721.1, from coordinate 170,723,163 downwards.
ATTTTATATTGTAGCCCTTAAAAAAACATTAAAAATTACATAAGTCTTATCTCCCAAACCTTTATGGTTTGGGAGATATTAGCAAGTAAAGTTCCCTTTTCCTGGCTGTTTTAGCCAAGTCTGCCATCTAGTGGACAGATTTGGGATCAGGTCCACAGATCAGCCAGCAGCTCTTTAGCAGTGCTGGGATCACGATCTTTAAAAATAACTACTTCATTGGAACTGTCTACAAAGTGTGCCTGGCTTGCAAGCACACTTTGTAGACCATTCCAATGAAGAAATTATTTTTAAAGATTGTGGTCTCGGCACTTCTGAAGAGCCGGGGGCCGGTCTGCGGACGGATTTCAAATCTGACAGCGAGAGCAGTGACATCACTCCAGAGGAAAATTTACTTGCTAATATCTCCCAAACCATAAAGGTTTGGGAAATAAGACTATATAAAATTATTCTCAAGTATTACTATCCCTTTAATTTCATCACACTGAGCACATATGGTTACATTTTAAACATAATTATTAATTTGTCAGATTAACTAAAATAGAATGTCGTGTGCCCTGGAAAAATACATAAAGCATGCTTTTGTCATTGATTGACAACATCAAGGGTTAATATCAATTTCTGTTTAAAATATAACAATATGTGCTCAGTGAACTTAGAAATTCAAAACTTATGAAATTCTAAGTTCAATGAGCACATATGGCTCTATTTGAAATGGTAGTTATTACCTTTCTGTTGAGTCTTTTCTGATTTACACAATGAGTCCTCCTCCACACTGTCCTCATTGTCCACCTCCACACACTGTCCTTCCTGTCCTCCTCCACACACTGTTCATTGTCCACCTCCACACACTGTTCACACTGTCCTGCTCCACACACTGTCCACCTCCACACTGACCACATTGTCCACCTCCACACTGTCCACCTCCACACACTGTCCACCCTGTCCTCCGGTCCATCTCCAAATTGTACCCAATTGGCCATCCAATTAGCCACCTCTACATTGTCCACCTTCACACTGTACCCACTGTCCATCAGCATTTGCCTTTAGTATTCCTCTTAACCCATTGGATGCTAGAGATAGATCTTATGCATTGCTTTGAGTTGGATCAGTAAAGATTTTTTTTTTCATAATAAAATATATCTTAGTTTTTTCTTACTGAGTTAACCAAGGGGTTTTCTTTATTCAAAACCTGTAACAGCTCAAATTGTCACAAACTAGTGAAACTGTTACCATCACATTCCATGGGAAATGGTAGACAAAATATAATAGAATAACTGTCTTGACACAAAATGGCACGACTGCTAACAATTATTATACAAAAATAAGAGTATGTACTATAATAACATTTGAATTAACAATCTCACAACAGTGGGAGAACCTTTATTTTATGAAACAGGAAAAGTTCTGCAATAAATGTTTTTCCTTTCATAATAAAAGTTTACTTTTCCAAATTATCCAAAATCTATGTTTGGTTAAAGTTTTACTGAAAAGCTTTAAAAGAGAAGTTATCTTCTTAAATAATATTAGAACAGATCAGGGGTGGGCAACATGTGGTACTCAATTCCCTTCAATGTGAACCTGAGGAGAATGAGAGCTGGAGACTAGCCACAACAGGCCATGTCTGTAATAGCATTAAAGAAGAAGTAACATCTAATAGCACCCCCCCCCCCCCTTTACTGTGGCCACTAAATCTGTCTTGGTTGGTCAAGGAATAACTTCTTCAATCAGTAGTGGATGTTATGTCCATAGAGGCAGACATGACAGTTGATAGCAGGGCCACAGGACTCCAATTCCATCTACTGCACAGGGAGCTCAGTGTTAGGGGCATAAAAAAGTGTAACAAGATAGTTGAAGAAGGAATATATATATTCTGCAAGTGTATAAAATGTAAAGTCAAAATAAAAGGTTGCAATCTCTTAAATAAAGGGATTGATATTCAGGTGCTCTCTCTTTTTGAGAAATACATACACAAAGATGCCCAAAAATCCATCTGTGTGTCCCATTGGAATAGTAAGTGAATGTGAATAGGTTTGATTTGTTGTTGATTATGTTGTTCAGTCTTTTGTACTGGATCTCACCTGGGAGGCATGATCAGGTGAGAAACTACAATTGTAGGTAATTACAGAACAGTCGTTTAGAGATCGGGTTCCCATGATGAGGTCCAATAGACTCTAGCTTTAAGTTAATTACATATTTAATCTTGAAAGATATAAACAATCATTTACCATCAAGTTTCCCCTTGATGAATCACACTTTTTGATGTCTCAGTCATTGTTGCGGAATATTGCCAGACAACGATTGATTTGTTTTGAAGGGATGCACAAGATTGCTAAAATATTTAAACTGTACATCCATACAGTCTCAGAAATGGGCTCACTGGAATTCCACATTTAAGAATCCAGAGTCTTCTCAGAGTCAGATTCCTTTCAGTTACATGCTTAAGCTAGCAGATTGAATCGAGGCACATGGATATAGCACAGCTTGAATAAAGAAAGACTCTGTGTGTATCATGATATGCCGCACTTATCCCTGCGTGTAGCTAGACAATTGATAAAGAAGTCTGCATGATACTTCTTTAAATCACCCATGGTATTAAATTAGGGGCTGTCTTTATGCATAATGTCAAATTTTCATGCATGAGCCATATATAAACATGTTTCTTCTGAACGATACTACAACAACAGCTAGCCGGCTCCCTAATTTATCAGACCAGCCAGTCTACATTCAGCTGTCAGCCTTACGCCATCCAGTCTGAAGAGGGATTCAAGTCAATATCTGTGCTGCTTCAAGCTGTAATTGCAATCAAATGACTCCAAGCGTTCTCTGAGTTATGGTAGACATATTGCACTGATGCAAATGTAGAGCCGACATTTTCCATTACAAGTTTGTGTGCTTTAGCCCAATGGTTCTGAGTCTGTGCCTCAGGATCCACTAACAGATCATGTCTTTAGGATTTCCCTGTTTGAGCACAAGTAAGTGATTCACAATGACTGAACCTTTGATTGCCTTATGTGCAGCAAAATGCTCAAATCCTGGCCTGTTAATGGTTCAGGGGTGCACAGGTTAAAATCCTCTGCCTTAGCAGATACATTAGACACTTCAATGAAACTGAGAAAGAGAAACCATGAATGCTGCTGGGACAGACAATTTGAGAATATAATGTATAATTTTTACTTTTTCCAATGTATTTTCCATGTATATCTTTCCATTCCATGTTTGTTTTACATTAAACTCATTACTATGTTTTACATAATCAGTATAATATAGTAACAGTCATGATTGTCAATATTGTACTGTGCTAGATAGACATCCATTGCTTTTTTGAAAGCAGTTACATTATCTGCAAGTACAACATCCCAAGTCAAAGAATTCCATAGCTTTTCCTCCCCTACTGTGAAAAATCCCTGCCTTTGTTTTAGTCAAAAGCACCTTTCCCCTAGTCTTAATGGATGACAGCTCAGTTCTTAGCTCCGCTTTTGGTGTAAATACTTCATTGGATAGTGCTTTGTACTGACCTTGAATGTATTTGTAAATGGTAATCATATCACCCCTTAGACATCTCTTCTCTAATGTAAACAAACCCCATGCATGCAAATTTCTTTACTTCCATGTTATTTTATTATAGGCTGTCTGCTTTGTTACGTAAAAAACATTTAGTTATATCTTGACCTACCATTTTTTACATTATATTGGACCTCACAGAAACATGTGTTTTTAAAGTTATATAACATTTAGTTATGTATTGACCTAATCATTTTTACATTATATTGGACTCCATAGAAACATATATTTTTAAAGTCATGTACTTCACACTAGATCAGTGGTTCTCAACCTTTTTTTGTTCAAGGTACCCCTAACATTCAGTCTGGAAGATTCAAGTCATTTGTCAAATGTGTAATGGAGGATACAAATGCATAAAAAGTTCTTTTTAGGTCTCATAATCAGAATATCAGATACAAATATATTGTGCAGAAAAAAAAACAGAAATATACATTTCAAACTCAGTATTCATATTTAATCACAATCTTTATAGAAAAGATCAGGCACACTAAGTAGATGCCAGTGGCACACCAAAGTGCCATGACACCCTGGTTGAGAATCATTACACTTGATTGATCATATGTAGCTTAATAATAATGTGCCAATTTAAATATAGTTACAACTAGCTGAAGAGCCCGTTACACAGGCCACAGTGCCACTGCCAGCCGGTCACGGGGCATGCACAGTAGAGACTGCCCACGCCGCGGCTGATACAGTGCCAGCTGGTCGCAGTGCAGTCATGCTCAGTAGAGACTGCCCGCTCCGCGCCTGATTACAGAGCGGGATGCTCCATCAGAGCTCCCCGCTCTGTATCAGCCTCGTCATGGGCAGTCTCTACTGCGCATGACTGCAGCACGTGCAGCAGTCTCTACTGCGCATGACTGTGTCGTTACAAACGTTCTAGCGAATTATTATATAGGATATTTATTTTTCTTCATTCAAATGCTAGATCAATATCTTACTTTACTGTTCCTTGCTTTGATCCTGTGTCTGTTTAGAAAGTGAATAGTCTGGTTGAAAGATACTGATGGACAGCTGACTTCCCTACTCAGATATCAGATGACAGGCAGTATTTTTTTTCTTTTCATCAGCAGAACAGATACTTTACTCAACTGATGAACCTACAAAGGTTCAGTGTCTACCATTTGTTTCCTGGTGAAATCTACTCAACCTAGAAATAAATATAATGTACTTTGCCAAACGTATACATCAGGCAAAAATGGACTGGCACTCTATGGTCTCCATCTCAAATTTATTTGATGTGGTCAACATTTCACCTTAAGTTTAGCACTCTAAAGACAATTCCCAAGCTGAACTGTTCACTGCACAAAGGATCAACAAAAGACCTCACCAGTTATGGTTATAGAGAGGATGCCCCGCCCATATCCCTTGGAAGTCATGCTAACAAAATGTCACTCTCCAGCTACACACTACAACAAAGTTCCAATGCAAAGGCATTAAAGAGAAATAATTACCTATACGATCTCTGTTAATCATATTAAAAGCCACTTATTCCAGACACATAGTCCTCCTTTAAAAATCAACAGAACTTTAAATTTGTTTTTAAATGTATGTAACAATACAAATCATCAAGCAAAGCCTACAATGACAGACAAAAATGCCAATACCCTGTATTCAGAAGGAAATCCCTAGTACACCAAAGAATCTGCACGCATATAGACTGTATAGAAGTCCTATCCTCATGTCTCCGGTTGTCTGTTGGCTATAAGCTGCCATCTCCATTGTTTGTCAGGCTCTTAGACTCAATTTCACTAGTCTACCCCTCCCTCCTGTCTTGTATGTTATGAGAAAGAGCATGGAGCCTCTCCTTGAGCATCCGTGTCTTGAAACCAGAAGATCGTTGTAACGGATACCCAAGTCCTTGGGTTGGACTCAGGCCATCATTCCAGGTTTCTCCCTCCTGAGGTCAGCTACAAGCAGGCAGCTCCACAGGTTACTCAAGCAGCTTTTCTTCCCAGGATGGGGGTCAACAGAAGACCCTTGATACCATCCAGCAACAAAGAGTCAGGAGGCAGTTCAAGTCCAATCTGTAACACACTTTATTGCACAAACTTCAGCTCTCTTATACATGGTGAACATAGTGAACCACATCAAGATACAATACTAGACAAAGGACAGTGACAGATGGTGTAAACATAACACAAAGGGCCAGACATGATTACATTATTTGTACAAAGGGACTGATGAACGGTAAACACTGGGACAAAAGGCTGAGGGACTCGAATACACATCTTCACACAATGGCCAGTGGGTTGAAGCATCTTTGAATATTCCGCTTCAACCCCTCGCCAATCAGAAGCTGGGAATCTGATGGCCAATCCTAGAAAAGAACGTCAAGGCTGTTTCAGCCAATCAGAACCTGTAGGCGGGCAGCTAACCGACTAATCCGAGGGGCACCTACTTTTCCCATGCAAAGTCAATGGAGGCCCTTTAACTCGGACTGGCCAATCAGGAAGCCGCCTACTCTCCTATGAAAAGTCTATGGGGCTTTGTAGAATAGGTTGCCCGCATGGCAGCCAGCCTGCGGTCCCGTTCTACCCGTGAATCCAGTCTTTTGGAGGAGCTGTTCTTCATGTAACCCCCAACCAAATTGCTAGACATTGATCCACGGGCTGCCACAATGACCTTTAGGTGGTGTGCTGCCATAGTCTTATCAATCGCTGCCAAGTAACGAACTAGGGTCCGTTACAATCGTCAACATATGTGGCTGGTGGGGGTGATCTTAAGAGAGAAACTATCTGGAAATATCTACCTCATAAGACCACAAAAGGGAGGCAGTGGGGATTTGGCAGAGGGGCTCTTTCACACTCGCAAAGCCCCCATTAAAATCTACCAGATGCAGTTGGCCACAGCAAGATCAAGCATACTGGCTTGAGAAGATTTCTGAAATGCCAGTAGCTGACTAAAATTTAGAAAATGGAACACAGAGTGGGGTTTGTTTGCGAGTAGTCTAACCGTAAGTCACAGGACAACATAGGTATAACATTTGGTGAAAATACACAATTGAAGGTGCTATGTGTATGAAGATGTTATGTGCATGATGATAAACAACTAACATACAGGGCAACAGTGATTATGCAACGCCACACTTACAATATCACCCAAGACTTTCGCGTAATACCATTATATATTTGTTTGGAGAAGCAACTGTTCATAAGTCATCTATATTATCAAATTAGCAGAGTTAAAGAAACATGTACATGTATCACTGTATCGGCGGCATATGAACATTTTGTAGCAATAGATTTTTATAAAATGTATTATTCATTTTTGATCTATCAATATTATTATTGTTATGGCAGGAAATCTTTACTATTGTCGGTACTTTTTATAATAGTGGGCTTGATTTTGTTTTAGATCAGATATAGTTTAGCATCTGGACCGTGTTATACTAGCAGCCCTGCAGTCCGACTGAAGCACAATCAGAAGGGACAGGTGTCTCAAGTTGTACTTGGCCAGCAGAGTGATGACAGTCACGTGATCTATATTATATATTCCGTTTTCTTGTATGTGGTTCATCTCAATTTTATATTGTGGATTATATAATACAGACAGTAACATATTAGGCTTATTGGTTGCCTGGTCACATTGTTGGTAGTAATGCATATAACCAATTGTTTTCCCCATCATTTTATATATATCATTGTAGAGATATGTCCATACTCACTTTTGAGTGTTAACTCATATGAGATACTGTAGATTAATGTCCTCTAGTCCTTTCTCATGGACGCATGAGAAAAAGACTATGTGTGCCATTTAATAAAGGGCATTTAAGTGTTAGATATTTGGTATTTGTGTTTTTTCTGATATTCTGTTTATCTTTAAAGTACCTATACTGGTCCCTTACAGATTTCCAATTACATGTACTCCATTTGTCAGTGCCGGATTAGTAGATTCGTGTTTAAATAATATAAAATGTCAGAGATGCCCAGAAAATTCCAAACTGTGTGTTAGAGATGCCTTGAGCAGATTAACATTGGAAACAATTGCATTAACAGGAATGGCATTATTGTATTTAGGTGTTTGTTCTCCTTTAACCCCATACAGATGTGATGTAGACATCTCTAGCATCCAACGGGGTTTAAGATTTTTTAACAGGCGTATACTAATTAATGGAACACAAACTTAACAGGCACAAATAAAATGATGGTTCCCTTCAGGACCGTTTCGCTTTAAGGAAACATCTACTTTATTTATTTTTAACATAATTACTTTTGAAGTCAGAGCATGAAGAAACAGCTCACAAATACCAGGCTTGCAACACACATTAGACATTGCCTGTCAGAAATGATGAGGCATGCAGCCTCTTCACCTATTTAGCAGAGTAGTGACCTCTGTTTCCAAGGTGACCAGTGCAGAAGAGGCAGATGCTGAAATGTTAAGATGGAAAGACACAAGTGGAATTAAAAAATTGTGTGTGTATACACACACATATATGCAAACAAATACTATACTAATATATATCTATATATATAAAAGAAGACTTTGTGCCTACCAAAACACACCCAAGGGACGCAGAAAGGAGGAGTTACTGTTCCCATTGGGTGATTCGATGGGGGCGTGATTTTCACACCAGTTATTGGTGTGAAAATTACGCAGGGAGTTGGCCCGCCCCTACTATGCAGCCCGCCCACCACTATCAAAGTCAGAAAAAAACAAAATGGATGCCACTTGCTCCTACACCACAGACAAACACACATGTCCCACACACACAGCACCAAACACACACACATGCCCCACTCAAACAGCACCAAACACACACATGCCCCACTCACACAGCACCAAACACACACACGCATGCCCCACTCACACACACACAGCACCACACACACACTGTCACCGCCGTGCCGACTCCTCGCGGTGTCCTCTCTTCCGTCGTTCCGGTTAGCTTCGGCTTCCATGTTGGACTCGCGCATGAGCAGTCCTCCACGTGAAGCCGTTTGGGCTTCACTATTTTAGGCGCCCTCTCCCTGCAACGGACGCGTTGTCTAAGCGTCCATTCAGGTGAACAGGTCAGGCTGTGCCTCGTTCACCTTCCACTGCCAAGTGTCCTGTCTCCAGTGTCCTGCTTCTTGCAGTCTGTGTTCCAGTTTTCCTGCTGCCAAGTGTCAAGTCTCCTGTGTCCTGCTCTGGTCAGTCCTGTATCCTGCTCTGGTCAGTCCTGTGTCCTACTCTGGTCAGTCCTGTATCCTGCTCTGGTCAGTCCTGTCTCCTGCTCTGGTCAGTCCTGTATCCTGCTCTGGTCAGTCCTGTCTCCTGCTCTGGTCCGTTCTGTACCCTGCTCTGGTCAATCCTGTGTATCCTGCTCCGGTCAGTCCTGTGTCCTGTATCCTGTATCCTGCTCTGGTCAGTCCTGTATCCTGTGTACCCTGCTCTGGTCAATCCTGTGTATCCTGCTCCGGTCAGTCCTGTGTCCTGTATCCTGTATCCTGCTCTGGTCAGTCCTGTATCCTGTGACTAGCCCTGCTTAAGTCCTCCTTATCCATCTTCTTGGAGTCAGTTTCTCCCTGAGGTGATTGGGGTATAGTCCAACCGTAGTGGGGTATCCTGAGTCCCCGGAGGCTCAACCGAAGGGGGCTATCTAGCCTTGCGGCTAGCACCTTTAGACAGCTTAGGCCGCAGCACACCCCCCTACGGTTGGCCTACGTACTCTAGCATCGCCCTCTAGCGACGCTCCCTAGCTCCTAGCCCCAATCACCTTTGTTGGAGGGGTTTCTTTTCCTACTTCCAAGCCTCTCTGCTAGTCTTAGTCGTGACATTATAGACAACGCCACACTTCCAGCATGTCCATGGACTCAGCGGATCTCACCCAAGCTGTTGTGCAGCAGGGTGCGGTTTTGGAACAGCACGCCACCCAGATTCAGCATTTGGACCAGAAGTTAGACTCTATCACTGGTCTTCTTCAACGTATGCAGGAGCGTCTGGAGGCACCTTGGCCTCCGTCGCCACTTCCTGCGGTGTCTTCTATTCCTTCTGGCAACCCAGCTGCTTCCCTAGCTCTCCGTATGCCTTTACCGGATCGTTTCAACGGTACTTCGTCCAATGTTCGGGGGTTTCTGAACCAGTGCCTCCTTCATTTTCGTTGTCAACCTGATGTATATTCCTCCCAGCAGGCGAAGACCACCTTCATCATTTCCTTGCTTCGTGGTCCTGCTCTGGCCTGGGTGTCTCCTCTTATTGATTGTCAGTCTCCTCTGCTGGACGATTTGGACTCCTTCTTGGCGGCGCTCCGTTCCGTTTTCGATGCGCACGGCCGGCAGTCCCATGCAGAATCAGGTCTGCTGGAGATCCAACAAGGGTCGCGTTCGGTCTCGCACTACGCTGTCAAGTTCCGCACCCTGGCATATGATATGGACTGGGTTGAAAGTTCCTTAAAGGCTGCTTTTAGACGGGGCCTCTCGGATCGCCTCAAAGACGAGCTAACGACTCGTACTATTCCCCGTCCTTGGAGGGACTTATAGCGCTTTTTTTCCTCTCTAGAACATCGCATCCTGGAAAAACGTGGAGAGAAGGATCGGGACCGCTCTCACCATCCTCAGCCGCGTCCGGTTTCACGCCTGGCCCCTCGGTTTCAGACACCCGTCATGACGACACCAGTACCTGAGCCAATGGAAATCGGACGGGTGTACCACCTCTCCGAGGAGGAGAAGACACGCAGACGCACCTTGGGTCTATGTCTTTATTGTGGTCAGGCAGTCCATGTGGCTCGCACCTGTCCCATAAAATCGGGAAACTCCCGGACTTAGGGAGTAGGGGGCCCTCTCTAAGTCAGCCCATTTTCTGTCCCCCCGGTAGGGATCAACGCCTGACCCTATCACTTTCACTCTCTTGGATTGGAGGGTCCACGTCCCTGCAGGCCTTTGTGGATTCCGGAGCAGCAGGGGTCTTCATGGATTCGTCTTTTGCCCGCTCTCGCGGAATTCCGTTGTTGCGACGTGATCCGCCTATGCCCATAGTTGCGGTTGACGGTTCTCCCTTGGGCACAGGTTTTATTACATGGGTTACTCAACCCTTGTCCTGTGAAGTACAGGGGGGTCCCAAAGAGACTCTTTCCTTCAAGATTATCAACATCCCTGGGACTCCCGCCATCCTGGGCTACCCCTGGTTGCGGGCTACCAACCCTTCCATCGATTGGCGTCTCGGCATCATCACCTTTCCCTCTTCAGTTGCAGTTTCCTGTATCACTCCTCCCCTTCCTTTGGTCGTTTTCAACCCAGAGGTGCAGGAACCCTATCGGGACTTTTCCGACGTGTTTTGTAAGCGTCGTGCGGGGATCCTTCCGCCTCATAGGCCTTATGATATAGCCATTGATCTCCTTCCTGGGGCTGTACCGTCCAGGGGACGGACATACCCACTTTCGGTAAAGGAGACTCGTGCCCTGGAAGACTATATTACTGATAGCCTTGCGCGCGGTTTCATACGGCCTTCCACTTCTCCGGCTGGAGCAGGCTTCTTTTTGGTTTCCAAGAAGGACGGTTCTCTTCGGCCTTGTATTGATTACAGGGGTTTGAATGCCATCACACGTTGGAACTGCTACCCCTTGCCTTTAATTCCAGAACTTCTGGATCGTCTTCGTGGCGCTACCGTTTTTACCAAACTCGACCTCCGGGGGGCGTATAATCTGGTTCGTGTTCGCGCTGGCGACGAGTGGAAAACGGCCTTCAATACTAGATTCGGGCACTATGAGTACCAGGTCATGCCCTACGGCCTTCGGAAAGCTCCAGCAGTGTTTCAGGCATTTGTCAACAATGTCTTCCGGGATCTTCTTATGTCCTCTGTGGTCATCTATTTGGACGACATTCTGATATTTTCCAAGTCTCTTACGGAACATCGTGGCCACGTCCACCAAGTCCTTGAGTGGCTTCGAGCACACAACTTGTATGCCAAAATGAGAACTGCCAGTTTGAACAAACCCGGTTGCCCTTTCTTGGGTATATTGTGTCCTCTTCTGAGCTGGCTATGGATCCTGAGAAACTCTCTGCCGTCCAGAACTGGCCCATGCCACAGGGTCTCAAGGCTACCCAACGGTTTATTGGCTTTTCTAACTATTACAAGAGGTTTATCCGGAATTTCTCGGATGTTATCCGTCCCACTGTAGCTCTCACACGTAAGGGAGCGGATCCGAGACTGTGGCCATCAGATGCCTTGGAGGCGTTCAACAAACTAAAAGCTGCCTTTATGTCCGCCCCAGTTCTGATCTATCCTGATCCTATGCGGGCTTTCTTCTTGGAGGTCGATGCTTCGGAAACCGCGGCTGGCGCGGTTCTGTCTCAGCTCTCTTCCAGTACAGGACTCATGCATCCCTGTTCTTTTTTTTCCCGTAAATTTACTGATTCTGAACTAAATTATGACACGGGCAATAGGGAACTGCTAGCCATTAAGCTAGCCCTTGAGAAATGGCGGTACCTCTTGGAAGGGTCTCATCATGTCGTGACCATTTACACCGACCATCAGAACCTGGCCTATCTGGCCTCGGCCAAACGCCTGAATGCATGCCAGGCCAGATGGTCCCTGTTCTTTGCCCGTTTCCACTATGTGATAACATACCTTCCTGGAACCCGGAATGTGAAGGCCGATGCCTTGTCCCGGCAGTTCGAATCCAGCCCTACCCAACCAAGGGATCCCGAGCCAGTGGTACCCTCTGCTCGTGTTCTGGCAGCCTTGTCCACCCGCACCTTACAGGCTATACGTCAGGCTCAGAATGGGCTGCCTTCTTCTGAGTCACCTCCTGGGGACCTGTTGTCTGTTCCTCATTGTCACCGTCTCGAGGTGCTTCGTTGGGCCCATTACTCCTCTGTATCGGGTCATCCGGGGGTTTCACGTACGTTCGAGCTCCTGTCCAGATACTTCTGGTGGCCGAACTGTCGTACTGATGTCGCGGACTTTGTCGCTTCTTGTTCTGCGTGCGCACGTATGAAGACACCCCGCCAGAGACCCGTTGGGTTGTTACAGCCCCTACCTGTACCGAACTTGCCTTGGACGCAGTTGTCCATGGATTTCATTGTGGAGCTTCCCAGATCTGCAGGTATGACAACCATTTGGGTGGTGGTGGACCGGTTCACCAAACAAGCCCATTTTCGGGCCTTTTCTGCTGTGCCCACTGCCTCTCTACTGGCCGATTCCTTCATTGCTGACATCGTGCGGCTTCACGGTGTGCCCCTAAACATCACGTCTGACCGCGGTTCACAGTTCATTTCCAGATTTTGGAGGGCATTTTGTGCTCGTTTGGGCATCCGTCTGCACTACTCCTCCGGATACCACCCGCAGACCAACGGCCAGACTGAACGAGTCAACCAGTCCTTGGAACTTTACCTAAGGACCTACTGTAACAGGCACCATAACGATTGGGTTCGCTTGCTTCCCTTGGCAGAATTTTCCTACAATTCCCTGCATCACTCTTCCCTTGGCTGTTCGCCTTTCTTTGCAGCCATGGGTTATAACCCCCGAGTCCTGCTTCTGCGTCCGGGCTCAGCCTCGGTGCCCTCGGCTGAGGTCCGAGTTCATTCATTGGCTGAGCACTGGCAGTCGCTCAGAGCTTCCTTGCTTGCCTCCCAAATACGCCACAAGAGCGCAGCTGACCATCGTCGCTCCTTGGCTCCTCTCTATTCTCCTGGTGACAAGGTCTGGTTATCCGCCAAGAATATCAACCTTCGACAGCCTTCCCGTAAGCTTGGCCTTCGCTACTTGGGTCCTTACAGGATCCTGCAACACTTATCTCCTGTAGTGTATCGTTTGGCCTTACCCGCCTCCCTCCGTATTCACCCAGTCTTCCATGTCTCGTTGCTGAAGCCATGGATATCCTCTCGTTTTTCGCACCCTGCTCCGATTGTTCCAGCTCCTGTTACTGTGGCCGGGCAGGAGGAATTCGTGGTGAGTGCCATACTCGACTCCAGACGACTGCGCGGCCGGTTGCAGTATCTCGTTGATTGGCAGGGTTACGGTCCTGAGGACAGGTCCTGGGTTCAGGCCGTGGATGTTCATGCTCCTGTCTTGGTGCGGCGTTTCCACCGCATGTTTCCCTCCAAGCCCTCCTGACGGCCTCCATAGGGGTAGGGGAGTGTCACCGCCGTGCCGACTCCTCGCGGTGTCCTCTCTTCCGTCGCTCTGGTTAGCTTCGGCTTCCGGGTTGGACTCGCGCATGCGCAGTCCTCCACGTGAAGCCGTTTGGGCTTCACTATTTTAGGCGCTCTCTCCCTGCAACAGACGCGTTGTCTAAGCGTCCATTCGGGTGAACAGGTCAGGCTGTGCCTCGTTCACCTTCCACTGCCAAGTGTCCTGTCTCCAGTGTCCTGCTTCTTGCAGTCTGTGTTCCAGTTTTCCTGCTGCCAAGTGTCAAGTCTCCTGTGTCCTGCTCTGGTCAGTCCTGTATCCTGCTCTGGTCAGTCCTGTGTCCTACTCTGGTCAGTCCTATATCCTGCTCTGGTCAGTCCTGTGTCCTGCTCTGGTCAGTCCTGTCTCCTGCTCTGGTCAGTCCTGTCTCCTGCTCTGGTCCGTTCTGTACCCTGCTCTGGTCAATCCTGTGTATCCTGCTCTGGTCAGTCCTGTGTCCTGTATCCTGTATCCTGCTCTAGTCAGTCCTGTATCCTGTGTACCCTGCTCTGGTCAATCCTGTGTATCCTGCTCCGGTCAGTCCTGTGTCCTGTATCCTGCTCTGATCAGTCCTGTATCCTGTGTATCCTGCTCTGGTCAGTCCTGTGTCCTGTATCCTGTATCCTGCTCTGGTCAGTCCTGTATCCTGTGACTAGCCCTGCTTAAGTCCTCCTTATCCATCTTCTTGGAGTCAGTTTCTCCCTGAGGTGATTGGGGTATAGTCCAACCGTAGTGGGGTATCCTGAGTCCCCGGAGGCTCAAACGAAGGGGGCTATCTAGCCTTGCGGCTAGCCCCTTTAGACGGCTTAGGCCGCAGCACGCCCCCCTACGGTTGGCCTACGTACTCTAGCATCGCCCTCTAGCGACACTCCCTAGCTCCTAGCCCCAATCACCTTTGTTGGAGGGGTTTCTTTTCCTACTTTCAAGCCTCTCTGCTAGTCTTAGTCGTGACACACACACAAACAGAGCACCAAACACACACACAAAGCCAGAAAGAAATATGGCTGACACACACACACACAGTCACTCACCCTGACTTCCAGTGGCCTCAGCAGGACCTGTAGTACAGCCACTGAAGGGAAGCTGCAGCACCAGGGGAACAAAATGGCACTCAAAGGGTTAAGGTAGGACCCCATTGCTGAATTATTTTTTTGACTGTCATCATTTGCCATGCAAGAGACTGGACAGAGATCCATCATCAGGTACACACTTAACCCACTGACTGCCACAGGGTTGTGTATCAAGTTTTACCCCTCAGGGAGTGTGTTCAAACCCCTCACACTGTAAACTTGCATTTCCCTCCCACTTCTCCTCCTTCCCCAGCCTATAACTAACACTTTTTCCACATTTATGTTAAGCCCCACCCCTACTCACGATTAAGCCAACCCACTTTTAACCCAGATTGCCCCATTTGTCTCTCCACATCAGCACCACAGAAGTCCCCTCCAGGGACTCCACAAGTCAAAGTTACCAGGTATGAATACACTTCCCACTGCTATTTAACTCTGACATGCCAATCTATACCTTAACCCTTTGAGTGCCAGAGGGGTGCACAACTCATGCGCAAATGTGTTTTTGATCATATATGTTGCGTGTGTGTGTGTACATCTCTGTTACATATGTGTGTCCATGTGTGTGTACATGTCTTTTGCATGTTTCTGCCGCTCACTGTGTGTAGGTGTCTGCCTGTGTGTTGCATATGTCTGTGTTCATCAGTGTGTCTACATTTCACACACGTGTGCCCAACGGTCATAGCATGGCGGCCAACGCCGTCCCACATTGGTAGTGTGTGTATATATATATATATATATATATATATATGGAGAGCGCTAGTGAAATAGTTAAAGACAATTTAATACATGAAGCCTAGGATACAAAATATCTAAATAACATTCAACTTCATAAAATAAACAATCCTAGTGAAACTAGGATAAATTAGTGAATTCACTAATAACAATAAAAGTAATAATAAAAGAACAAAAAATTAAAAAAACATTAACCCCTTGATGTGCAGAGTTCAAAACTTGGTCTCATGTATAAAAAACGGTACCGTAAATAAGCTAATATCCGGCGGGCAGGTGCTTAATAGATGATATTCACACTTGATATACTGAATCTCTCCCGTCTTCACGGCTGTATCATTAGGGATCCATTTCCAAAATATAAGGATCTTACTTGTTCAGCAGCGGGCAGAGGTGTACGTTTTTCAAGCACATATGTCAGTGCTCCCTGGCTGTAAGTCCAAATGTCTGAATCCCAGCAGAAGTCTGTCTCAGAAGCAGTGGACAGCAGCTGATACTGCCAGGTGAGCATCCCTGAAGAAGTATCTACAGATACGAAACGCGTCGGACCTTGTTGACCCCATTGTGCTTCTATATAGTTCTTATTTCATTACATCTTTTATACAGTCTCATGAATACTTGGAATTTTATACTCCTATAGCCGGGAGGTGCTGTGGATTGTGGTTTACAGACCAGCCTGATTGTGCTCACCTGGCAGTATCAGCTGCTGTCCACTGCTTCTGAGACAGACTTCTGCTGGGATTCAGACATTTGGACTTACAGCCAGGGAGCACTGACATATGTGCTTGAAAAACGTACACCTCTGCCCGCTGCTGAACAAGTAAGATCCTTATATTTTGGAAATGGATCCCTAATGATACAGCCGTGAAGACGGGAGAGATTCAGTATATCAAGTGTGAATATCATCTATTAAGCACCTGCCCGCCGGATATTAGCTTATTTACGGTACCGTTTTTTATACATGAGACCAAGTTTTGAACTCTGCGCATCAAGGGGTTAATGTTTTTTTTTTAATTTTTTGTTCTTTTATTATTACTTTTATTGTTATTAGTGAATTCACTAATTTATCCTAGTTTCACTAGGATTGTTTATTTTATGAAGTTGAATGTTATTTAGATATTTTGTATCCTAGGCTTCATGTATTAAATTGTCTTTAACTATTTCACTAGCGCTCTCCTCTTATTACTGTTTTTTTTGTAGTTATTTATTCTGTCCACCTCCAGAACGAGGATTGCAGCGACAGTGTTTTATTTATTTTTATTTTTTCATAAGGGTTTCAGCGTATCTGGATAGGCGCCATTACTTATACTTATTGTTTGTTTGATATATATATATATATATATATATATATATATATATATATGAGAGAAAACCTGCGTCCCCTGCCACACACACCCAGGGGCGGCTGTAAGGAAGAGTTAGCCCGCCCCCAAACATCAGTCTTAACCCTTTGAGTGCACTGCATACCTCTCTGGCACTCAAAGGGTTAACCCTCTCCTCCACAACTCACCTACTGCTACATCACTTCTCTCGACTTACAACTCCTACAGTAAACAACTCATGGCACAATAATGTAACCCACCAACCAGCAGCTCCCATTTTGCTGGGGAGCCACACATTGATCACTTCTTTCAAAGAGCATAAAAACTTCTGTTTCTACCCCCTGTCCCATAATGCAGTGGGACATTCAGAGGCAGATTGGAATCAGGTGAGTGGAGTCAGCTGGGGAATAGGTTAGAACATAGATCTTCAGTTTCCATGGTAAGAACTGGGGCTGATGGACTGACTTTGTTTCAATTTAACCCTTTGAGTGCTGTTGCAATGTCTTGGATACCTCTCTGGCATTCAGAGGGTTAAGCCCATTAACCCTTGGAGTACCAGAGATGATATGCAGCACATTGCTCTGCATACCTCTGTCACTCAAAGGGTTAATATCTGTTTGGGAAGCTTCCACATTTGGATATTGTGCAGCGCACGCCTTCCTCGCAAGCTGCCCACAGGGTTACACTGATTTCTTTGAAAATGTCCATTGATTTCAATTAGGCTATTAATTCCATGAATGCTACAGACAATGCAAACAAATTGCCAAAGCAACGCGTTGGGGACCATTGTAGTAGCATTAAAGGGGTTAAAGCCCCATTTATGTCAACACGATTTTCCTGAATTTTCAGTTCAACCCTACGGTGTCAGTTTTTTTGAGTTGCACCCTTTATCTTGATACATAAGGCCCATACAGTTATATTCTTACCCCATTAATCTAAACCTATTTATACTTTTGGCTCTTGCAGCAGTTGAGTGTGCACTGTGATATGTGAGGCTGATGTACTAACACAAAGAGGAACAATTCATCTGTACCATACAGAGCAAATAAAATGCTTTGCTGACCTCTCTAGCATTGAAGACGTTAAAACGCCCATTTAAATAAACGGGTATTGTTCCCTGTGCTGCTGTTACTTTTCCACAAAATTCTACCACTTTCTTAGTATATGAGCCTTACTGTTTTGAAACCTATTAGCTATTAGTGGTCCCTGTACTGATCCCTTACCTACGGCCCATGGACATATAATCCGGTTCTGTCCCAGCTGACCAACACAGCCCACTAATGCAAGGAGTGCCCAACATGTCACTTAACCCTTTCACTGCCAGAGAACTATACAACTCATTACACAGTAATGTGTTGCGTACCTCACTCACATTCAGAGTTAAAGTGCTTCACTCCAACCAACTGCTACACTAGGTCTGCATAATCCAGTAACCCTACAGCCCTGTATTTCATGTCTATTCACTGTCTATGTATAGTCATTTCTCCCCCTCACCCATTATTTTACTTTAACACTTCACTGTCCCTCTTCTCCTCAATCTTTCATCTCCTCCTCCCTTGTCACCCCCACTCACCTATCCCCTTGATTCATCCATAGTCCCAATCTTGTCAATGTACTCCCACATCACCATTACATTATCTGTCACTGTATCTGTCACTTAACCCTCTGTCTGCCAACCTATTTCTACACATTTACTACAGTATCCACTGCTGTAATCTAAATCATTCCTTTACTCACAAACATCTTCTCACTGTGACCTTCAACAAGTTTAAGTACTCTAAGCTCCACCCCTGGAAGGTGGAGCACTGTGTCATTAAGAGCCGCACACGTCACTCAAGGAATCCCCAGTGACGCGAGCCTGACTCAGTCAGCCAGCAGAGGGATCCAAAGCAATGCGCAGGAACGCGCAGCCCAGGAGCAGCATCCAGAATGCCAAGGGGACCGGCTGCCGAACGGAGCACTAGAGCAGCCGGTTCCCTGGTAAAGGTAAGCGAGAACGCTTACAGAAAACCAGTAAACTACAGAATCCTATACCATCTAATAACGTTTCCAAACAAGAAAAACTAGCGATTAAATCTCTGGCGTCTAATCCTAGTATAGTAATTAGACCCGCCGATAAGGGAAGAGCAGCTGTCGTTCTTGACTATGACATGTATAGAGGTGATAGCTTACACCAATTATCAGATAATATGACATGTGCCCTACTACCTAATAATCCAACTAGAATGGCTAAACAAGCAATAGACTCTATATTAAATAGAGCCAGAACCAACAAGTGGATAGATAATACTACACATACATTTTTAACTTCTGAATTTCCTGTTACGCCAATACTGTATATTATTCCCAAAATTCATAAAGATAGCTCCAGGCCGCCAGCTAGACCAGTCATCTCTGCTAGACATTCCCTATTACAGCCTTTGGCACAGTTTGTTGACCATTATTTGCAACTTCTTTTGCCACTGATACCTAGCTATATATGGGATACCACAGACTTTTTATCCAAATTGAAATAAATAAGTCAACTTCCCAATCAGATTATCCTAGCTACAATGGACGTGAGTTCTTTATATACAGTCATCCCCTTGAAAGAAGGATTAGAAGCTGTAAATATGATGCTTAATAATACTGTAACAGACACACATCCACCTGACATATTCCTACTTGAAGTGCTCAAATTATGCCTCACTTTGAACTTTTTCAAGTTCTAACAGAAATATTATAGACAATTAGCAGGGACAGGGATGGTGAGCAATGTGGACCCTGCTTATGCAAATATCTTTATGTGGAATTATGAACAGAATTACATTTATTCTGAACAAAAACACATATCTTCTGGTACTTTAGGTTTATAGATGATATATTCCTACTCTGGACTGGCACCATGGAACAACTTAATGAATTTGTCAATCATCTAAACTCTCTTCCAACATCTATACGTTTTACATATAACGCTTACCTAACCAATATAGATTTTCTTGATGTTACTATTTGGAATGAAGATGGATGATTGCATTCTACCAATTACAGAAAACCAACGGATAGAAACACATTACTGCATAGACAAAGTTTTGGGAAATAATACTGATAGAGACAATGCATTGGTCCAGCTGGTTGATTTAAAAACCAGATTCATTGCAAGAGGTTATCCCATTCATGAACTACAGGTACAGGATAGACGTGCCCTACTACACATACAAGATGAACTTTTACAACCTAAAGAAATAACAGATAATACTCTGCAACACTTGATATTCCCCTTTATGTATACCACGGCACACAAACAAATCCATGAGGCTACTACCAAATATTGGGACATTTTGGCTACTGACACATCACTTCCCAATATATTTCATAGCAAACCACTGCTAAGTTACAAAAGGGGCGCAACACTGAGAAATTTTCTGGTCAAAACTGATCCAACTCACTGCTACATGAACACCAACAAAACTTGATTGAATAAAGCTAAAGCAGGTTGATACAGGTGTCCTGACTGTATCACCTGCAGAAGTCTAATTACAGGGGATTATTCCTTAAACCCAGTGGATAGTAAAAAGATAAGAATTAAACATAGGCTTACTTGTACCAGATCCTATGTAATATACTACATCCTATGCCCTTTCCAAAAGCTATATGTAGGATTGACGACTACTTCTCTTAAAGAAAGAATAGCTAATCATTGGGCAAGCATCAGTAAAGCATTTGCTGACAAATCGAGTGACAAACCTGTGGCCCGTCATTGGTATGAACAATCTCATGCTTTGTCATCTTTAAAGTGTATGGCGTTTGACCACATACCACCTATTATTCAAGGGAGTGACCAAGCACGTATCCTACATCAAACAGAATTTAGATGGATCCAAAAACTACAATACATGACACCAACGTGTCTCAATGAAAAGCTTTCCTATGTTTGTTTCTATTGACTTGAAATCAAGTAAATTGACAACTGATCACTGCACATCCTCCATTTATTAAGCAGTAACTTTGCCTACCAAATATGCATCAAATACCCCTTGATAAACAATAATAAGATACCTCTTGAAACAATATGTATATACACAGTGTACTCCAGCAATGGTTGAGGATTTATCCAAATTCTCCAGCTTGGAATTACACATCACTCATCATTACTTGTTCCAGTAATATTTGAGGTTATATTCATACCTCAAGCATGGATTAAGTGACATTTGACTAAAAATTAACCATCTCCAGTATGGATCAGCGTGGTGCGCCTTATTCTTTAGTTATGAATTTGCTATAATCAAAAAGCAAAAAGATCTAGCAATGGTTGAGAATGTCTTAAATTCTCCAGCAAGGATCAGCTACAACTGAAGATATATAATCATTGGATCCAACTGTACCTATATGGTTTAACACACTTCTACTTTGCCTGAAGGATTACAAATACTAGTGAACCCACGCGGAATACCCCAGGTAATGGTTGAGGATTTGGCCAGAAGTCCTCCAACCTAGATGTAAAGGTGGATGTTAACACTAGTTGGATTAATGATAATTCTGGACTGCAATTCCTATTGTCAAGAGTAAGCTACCGACTGGAAGGTATGTAAAACCTACTTCTATGTTGGAGGAATAATCAATCAGTACCATATTGATCGTAAATAACACTGTTTATCACATCGATCAGGAGTATAGAATTTTTATGGCATTGAGCATACACGACCAACTTAAAGTGAACTTTTACAATATAATTTGGCGATACATTTAAATCCACACAAACTAATTGTATCAGCTGGAACTCCACAAAACTGGCATTAATTCTCTATGATTTATTCATCTGTTATGAGAGATCACTGAAGTACTATCATCCCAGGTGTTCTAAATAACATTGGTTCCCTTTACGTAACAAAATAAGATTGATCCATTATATTAACCATATATATAAGTATTCATGAACATACTTTTTTCTAACTGATATGTAAGATGGTCATTGTGAATTATTTGATATTTGCTTTATGATTTATCACAGGGTATGAATAAGATTATTTAACTGTGATCATTGTGTGCAGTATAATTGGAAATATGCATTATCGCTTAGCAAGTCCCATGATACATACACTTGGATCACTACATTTATTCACTTATCGCTGTCTCTTCTGGTACACACTTATATACCATCTCTATCACATATATATATCACATATATACTTAGTGTGTTGCTATTATGTTTTCAGTATTACGGAACTCGATCTCTAAGTCTATCATTAATTTATTAGTCTAAATGCTATAAGAATGATTATCGCACATATTAACTCTTGGAGTTATTAATGAATAAACGGTAATCTATAATACATGGCATTAAACTTTGACTATATAATTGACAGCTTTGCGATATGCGGGAGTCCCAGCAATATCGCGATCCTGCAGATAATTAGCCATGATCCAGCATTATGAAAATCCGACTTAAGATCTGACATATGTATACTATACACATATGAGCATAGACATCACTGCATTTTGTCCATCTTTAGGTATATATTACATGCTACATACAGGTCAAGTAAGTGTTCTGTTGCGGCTGATGGCTAATTGCCATGGTGATTCTTTTTTATAACACCTTTTTGATAACATATTTTGTATAACATTTTTACTGTGGCTATTTAAGTTATTATCCAATTGTTTTTAACAGGTTACACTGTAATTATTGTATTTATTCTATTTGCGATAACACTGTATGTTATGTAGCACTTCCTTGATTGGAAGTGTCACCTGTCTATCAATGTATCTCATCACAACTGGTGATGTGGAATGGAGCAATTGAGTTTGGCGCTTTTCCCTGTACTGTGGGTGACTATACTGGGTATTTAAACACCATGTTTGCTGTGTTGTGTGTTCTTGATAAAGGTCAACATTTTTGGCCGAAACATTGAAATAAACAACATGTGATTCTTTAACCAAAAAGCTCCTGTGAGTGCCGTCTCTCCTCTACAAACTGTATATCTATCTATCTAGCTATCTATCTATCTATATGTAATGGAAGCAAGGCAATGCTACTCCTAAAGATAATCCACATTAATGTGTATACCACATGGGTGCACGTCCCATAGAGAACAAACAGAATGTACTCAGCCTGAGCCAGAGCAGGGAAACGGCACACCAACAACAGGAATATATATATATATATTAATATAGTATATGTTTGCATATATGTAACATACACAATTCCACTTGTGTCTTTCCATCTCAACATTTCAGCATCTGCCTCTTCTGCGTTGGTCACCTTGGAAACAGAGGTCACTACCCTGCTAAATAGGTGAAGAGGCGGCATGCCTCATCATTTCAGACAGGCAATGTCTAATGTGTGTTGCAAGCCTGGTATTTGTGAGCTGGTCTGCACTCTGTTTCTTCATGCTCTGATTTCAAAAGTAATTATGTTAAAAATATATAGATGTTTCCTTAAAGCGAAACGGTCCTGAGGGGAACCATCATTTTATTTGTGCCTGTCAAGTTTGTGTTCCATTAATTAGAATATGCCTGTTAAAAAATCTTAAACCCGTTGGATACTAGAGATGTCTACATCACATCCATATGGGATTAAAGGAGAACAAACACCAAAATAAGATAATGAGAGAAGAGGCGGCGCATGAGAAAGTCAACAGTGTTATTCCTGAAAGCGTGCAAATACAACAAACTCCACCCCATATATAGGATTGGGTGACCATACTTCTCATGCCCCAGGGTGTGGAGAGGGAACCCAAAAGAGAGTTTGCCTTATAAGTAGAAGAGCTAGAATACAGAGACCTAATATATCAACAGTGGCTAATTCTTCAGGAAATTCATCAGGTACAGAGGGTGAGCAAACGCTAACTGATACAACACAGACAGTAGAGGGAGCCATAGGAGGAGCCACAGGAGGACCATCAGAAAATACTAATTCACAGGTGCCTTTTTTAGGGGTCTCTAACAGGAATCAAACATCCAGAGGCAGGGGAGGCCCCATAAGAGAAGAGGGGGGAGGAAACATAGAAAATTCAATACAAGGAACACAGAAACCACCAGTGAGGGGGAGGAAGTAATTTTTAATTTATCCTCCCATATATTGACTTCTTCAGAAAAAAGTTTGCTTTCAAAAGGACTTACTTTCATTCCAACCACTAGATCAACATCTTTAGATATGGATATAGGTCTATATAGATTTCAGAGAAATATGAAATTGAAGGACTATTTCAAGAACAGTGAATCCACAATGGTGCCATTTAAACCTAGGAGCACTTTTGAACCGATTAATTCTAACAAATCAATTAGTGCTTATTGTAAGGTGGTAGAGGAAGAGATCACCACTCTGATGAATAAGAAACAGAAAACATTTTCAAACTTGACTTTATCAGAAAGAGAAGCCCTTAAATCTTTGGCATCTAATCAGAATATTGTCATCAGACCAGCAGATAAGGGTGGAGCAATTGTCCTAATGGATTATCAATTTTACAGGAATGAAATTCTTGGGCAACTTAGTGATACACAAACCTACCAATTATTACCAGGGGATCCTACAATGAAATATAAAAACATGATTGATAGAACTCTTAAAGTAGCACATACATCAGGTTGGATTTCCACGGATACCTTACGATTCTTGACTAATGATCATCCAGTATGTCCAATACTTTATACAATTCCAAAGATCCACAAAGTTCCTATTCATCCCCCTGGAAGACCTATAGTATCAGCTATTGGATCTCTTTTACAACCAATTGCTCAATTTTTGGACTACTACATACAGCCTTTAGTTCATAGATCAAGGTCATATATTAAAGATACCACCGATTTTCTACTCAAATTGAAAGCACTAGGTGAAATTCCATCGGATACATTATTGGTGACACTTGATGTTAAGTCCTTGTATACGGTCATACCTACAGTAGATGGGTTGGAAGCTGTTCGCCAGACATTGATTCAAAACCCTGATAATTCTAGACCCCGACAGAATTTCTAATTACACTTTTAAGTCTGTGTCTGGGATACAACTACTTTAAGTTTGAGAGATCTTACTATCTACAACTATCAGGAACATCGATGGGTTCAAATATAGCACCGTCTTTTGCTAATCTTTACATGACGAACTATGAAGATATCTATATTAGACCCTTATATGCAGAACATCTGATCTGTTATTTCAGATTTATCGATGATTTGTTTTTGATTTGGCTTGGGGGGATTACATCCTTTGAAGAGTTTGTCACCTTTTTGAACCAACTAGATACAACGATCAGGTTTACTAGTACAGCTAGTCCAGAACAAGTAAATTTTCTGGATGTGACAGTCTCCAAGAAAGGAAGTCGATTGATGACTACTAACTATCGTAAACCAACAGACAGGAATACCCTATTATTGAGAAGTAGTTGTCATCCAAGACATATTACAAAATCAGTCCCATATTCTCAAATGGTGAGAATACTTAGGAATAACACAGATAGACAAATAGGATGTGAACAAGTGGAGGATCTCATTACTAGGTTTAAACAGAGGGGCTATAAAGAACAACACCTGCGAGAGCAATTTGAGAAAGCCAAGATTAAAACTCAAGAGGATTTACTTGAACCATCAGTTAAATCATCAACTCCAAAAAGATTAGTATTCACCACAAAATACACTCCTACCACACATCGGATTAAACAAATTATACAGGAGCAATGGCATATCATAGCCAGGGATAGAACACTTCCTCCAATATTTCGAAATCCCCCCTTGGTGGCATATTAAAAGGGCCCTAATCTGAGAAGCCTCTTGGTGAAGACAGACCCTAAACATTGTTATACTATGGAAAAGGAGACATGGTTATCCAAAGAGAAATATGGGTGTTTCAAATGCCTTAATTGTATAACATGTAAGAATCTGCTTACTGGGTCAACATTTAAAGATCCAATATCCGGTAGGAATATAAAAATTGAGCATAAACTTACATGTGTTTCGACATATGTTATATATTTTATCAGATGTCCATGTTCCCTGTATTATATAGGGAAAACTACTACTACTATTAAAGAAAGAATGGCTAACCATCGCAAATCTATCAGGGATGCATTACAAACTGGTAATTCGGACAAACCAGTAGCAAGGCACTTTGCTTCATTCAATCATCCAATTAACACATTGCAATATATGTTAATTGATCAAGAACCGATTAACCTTAGAGGCGGAGACCGAGGTAAGCGCTTATTACAGAGAGAACTACGCTGGATTAAAAGACTTGGCACATTAGCCCCCAATGGTCTGAATGAAAATCTAACATTCTCCTGTTTCTTATGACTTTTCTATCAGATTATTAATACTAAAGCATTTGGATTTGGAGATGTTTAATATTGAAGATTTTTGGATAATGGAATGAAGGCAGTAATTTATACTCTGGATGAGCTATTCTAATCCACTGAGATAAGTGGAGGTAGCTGGATCGCTATTACACTATGCTACTCTAATCCACCAGGAAAGGTGGAGGTAGGTGGAGCTGATAAGAATGCTGAAAATAGAAGTCATCTATTTGGATTTTGCTCTAAGACAGTGGATTCTGTTCAGTCTATGCCCTCTCCGTAATTTGGGGTACACATCTGATATTATATTCACTGGTCACAGCCGTGGACCGCTAGACTGGCACTAATATTGTTGTCCCATTGAACCCATGGGGCCAATGAGATTGGAGGCCGTCAACGGGGCTGTTATGAGAGCACATATATCCTTCTATTCAGCTGGTATTTGGAATATATAGAAAAGGTCTTTCTACCTCAACAATGGATGAATACTGCCTTGTGAACTGTAAGTATGATTACATCTCCCTTGTGAACTGTAAGTATGAATACATCTCCCAAGAGGATTATGGAGTAGTATAGTGCCTTGTGAACTGAGGACTGGTAACTATATATTTATACAGATCGATATTATCTGGAATTGTGGACATTATGGATACATATGTAGATCATGATAACTGTGTTTCATTTAAGACTTTATTAGTTGAATTTTGATCAAATTTTTGTTTTGTTGATGTTATCAATTGCTCCCCTCTTTTATATTTGATATTTGACATTTAATACTTGTTATATAACATTCGGGTATACCTCCTTGAAATGTGCGTTATTTGGGTTAACTTAGGATACATGATGAACTCTATCTCAGATGAAAATGCAATACAAATGTATATGTCAGCATTTTAACTGTAACTTACGTTAATTATGAGTTCTGCATATGGGAACTCTGTGATAATGGTATCATGTACCCGTCAATAAGGTTTCCCTGTTATAAGATTATGGATTTCCTTAATTTCCTTTTGACCAATATGATTGGATGTTCCTTAAATTAATTCAGTTCATCAGGGTAGACATATGACCGGTAGCACATGTATACTTTGTGATCAACACCCCTTTCCAACGTTATATATTTATCTCATTTGACGTGTAGCACATGTATACTTTGTGATCAACACCCCCTTCCAACGTTATATTTATCTCATTTGTACTTCCTATGGGCAATGTGAATTACAGGATCGACATTAACCGTTCGGTACACTGTGTACAAGGAGAGATATATATGTGTAAGTGTATTATCTACTCCATGGCTCATGGATATATTATTTTACAGTAATGCATTTGTTTGGATTGAAGTGTTGTTTCAGAACGGGATTCCCACAAGCGCAAGATTTCCATAAATGCAAGTGGTGCGATGTGAGGGATGCCCGGTGGAGTATCTATTCAAGTGAATACATTGTTTCCAAGTATGTGGATACATATACTTACCTGATATCTTGTGAAAGTATTGTTCGGATGCTTTTGTATCTACTTGTCAAGATTAATTGTTAACATTATGTTGCATGTGGACAGGCAACGGATCACCCACATTTTGTACGATGTGAGGGAGACCCGACCGAAAACTTGGTTTTATTCATACACATGATTTTTTTAGTATGTGTATTGAATGATCTAATTGATATATTGTAGCACTTTGATTGAAATGTTTAAATATAGAGTCACCCGCATTTTGTGCGAGGTGAGGGAGCCCCGATTGAAAATTTGTCTTTATTCATACACATGATTTTTCAGTATGTGTATTGAATAATCTAATTGATATATTATAGCACTCTGATTGAGATGCTGTTTCTAGAGTTTAAACATAGTGGTCTAAAGCGGGATGATGATAAAGGTTAAGCCATTTGACACTGATGACGTCAATGTTTTATTTTTAAATTATTCACGGGTGTAGTTTAAACTATAAAAACTCACAGAAAAGTTTTTTATACATGTAAAGTCTAGGTTTATTGTATACTTAGACATATTTTAATTAGTTTTATACACTTATGGAACATATCTGTTTGTAACCTTTAGATTGGCGGGAAGTCTTCACGAGTCACGGGGTATATAGATGGACTGTTTTGTATTACTTACTATCTTGATAAAGATCCTGGTATGGGATCGAAACGTTGATCTAATAAAGCTGATTTTTTGTTTTCCTTAAGAATAGTCCTGAGAGTGCTGATCTTTATTATCTGTATTGAATTATTTATTGGCACCCAGGCATTCACATAATTTTTGAGAGTGCTTCCGCTAGGAGTTATTTATATATATATGTAATGGAAGCAAGGCAATGCCACTCCTAAAGATAATCCACATTAATGTGTATACCACATGGGTGCACGTCCCATAGAGAACAAACAGAATGTACTCAGCCTGAGCCAGAGCAGGGAAACGGCACACCAACATCAGGAATATATATATATATTAGTATAGTATATGTTTGCATATATGTAACATACACAATTCCACTTTTATCTTTCAATCGCAACATTTCAGCATCTGCCTCTTCTGCATTGGTCACCATGGAAACAGAGGTCACTACCCTGCTAAATAGGTGAAGAGGCTGCATGCCTCATCATTTCAGACAGGCAATGTCTAATGTGTGTTGCAAGCCTGGTATTTGTGAGCTGGTCTGCACTCTGTTTCTTCATGCTCTGACTTCAAAAGTAATTATGTTAAAAATATATAGATGTTTCCTTAAAGCGAAACGGTCCTGAGGGGAACCATCATTTTATTTGTGCCTGTCAAGTTTGTGTTCCATTAATTAGAATATGCCTGTTAAAAAATCTTAAACCCGCTGGATACTAGAGATGTCTACATCACACCCATATGGGGTTAAAGGAGAACAAACACCAAAATAAGATAATGAGAGAAGAGGCGGCGCATGAGAAAGTCAACAGTGTTATTCCTGAAAGCGTGCAAATACAACAAACTCCACCCCATATATAGGATTGGGTGACCATACTTCTCATGCCCCAGGGTGTGGAGAGGGAACCCAAAAGAGAGTTTGCCTTATATTATATTATTGACTCAAAAGCTATCTTAAATTAAATATGTATATTATATATATATATATATATATATATATATATATATATATATATATATAAGTCTGCAGTCTGGCACACACACCGAGGGGTGGCAGTAAGTAGAGTTATTCGAGTCTATTCTTTACTACCTGTCCAGGAGATACAGGGGTGTGTGATTTTGACGGGAATGACCAGGGCCACTACTGTCAAAATGTCTGCAAGGAGATGCTGTGGCTACAATTAACACAAAAAGAAAAGGAGGGGGTGCCCAATAGCGAGCACTCACATTTAGGTGTAGTCAGCTGTTAGTGTACATCAAAACTGACAAATCTTGCATGTAGAGAATATTACATCATCTTTTATGTACATTAACAGCTGACTACATCTAAACGTGAGTGCTCACTTTGTAGATTTAGTGCTCATAACAGTGGTTGTAACTGTATTACGTTATTGGGTGCCCCCTACTTTTCTTTTTATTTTTATATTGTCGAATATCCATTTTTGAAGAGATTAGGTTGAGGAGCAGCTACTGTTACCTGTTTCTGGGTCAGGATCAAATACCCAGTACTGCTTTATTGCTGTCCATCATTTATGTGATTGGTAGCATATATGCTTATGAATACCCACGAGTGCTGTGTTTTGTGGTGTTGGAACTACAGTCTCAAGATTTTATTGCACTAGGGTACCTCATTACGCTCTCCTGTATTTTTATCTTTTTACAGTTAACACACACAATCTACATATACACACACACACTCTACACAAATACACTCTATACACACATGCAAACACACACACACATATCACACACACTACATGCAATTTTGCAAAAAGTTATTTGACAAATGTAAAATGTGATTCACCAGCCAATATGCCAAATATTATATATGCCAAAATAACAATACTATATGCAAAACGCCATACTCAATAACCAAACACTACATGTACAGTGTTGTACGCTATACACAATATGCTCTATGCAAAATGCAATATGCTATACGCCATACTTCAAACACCATACTCCAAACACTATACATCATATTCCAAGCACACAACTCTATATATATAAAGCAGAAAATACAATATGCCAATACATCAAAAACCATTGGCCAAATGCCATACACAGAAAGCTATATGCTAAAACACTAAGGGCTCGATTTAAAGGTAGCCGTTAGCAAAAAAAATCACTAACGGGTGCGTTAAGTGTCATGTTGCAATTCAAAGATCCGTCTAAAGAACAGCTAACGGCAGTTGCAGAATCCTTACGGCCGATATACTTACGTGCATTCAGACGCATGGAAAAACATACCCCAGAGCTATTCAAAGGCTTGCGGTACTGATAACGGCTGAAAAAAGACACACCTAACGGCTAAAAGTTAAGACACACTTTTCTCACACGTTAGACACTTAACGGCCAAAACAAAACACCCGTTACATAGGAAAATACACAAAATGCTTACCGCACAACCATGTAAATGGGAAAATTAACCCGTGCAATGCCAAAACAACACAAAAACATGCACACACAACACAAATCACTACACACACAACAACAACCAACACCACAGGGACAACGACACACAAAAAAACACCAGCACAACATGGCACGGAACAATGGGGGTTATCACACAAAGCGGACACCTGCAAATACAAGCTCACCTGGGCAACATCAACACGCGACCTGCACCCCACAACTGCACGCCCGCAAATGGCACACACAGAACAAGCACAACACACCACATCTTATAACACACACACACCTGCAAACACTTACCTGGACAAAAACAACTCACCATTGGTCAGCACTCACCTCATCACCACACCTACACAACGCCCTAGCAAGTACTTAAAGGGACAACTCAACACACTCACTTGTGGCTTGTTTTCCACTCAGGGAGGGAGAGAGATATATATAGAGAGAGAGAGAGAGACAGATAGATACAGATAGATAGAGACAGATAGAGAGAGCAAACAGTATGTTGGGTTACATATTGTTGCGAAGGCTGCGGAGAAGGCGTGCAGGGGAGAGAGCTGGGGAACATCAGCAACCTCCAAGCACGCCTGATCAACAGCCTCCACCTGTTGCAAGTGAGGAGGCTCTGGCTCAGCAGCCACACAGGAGTCTATCCCCACCTGGAGGGCAGAGGATGTATAGACGACCACCAAGGCCCAGGGTATACCGCCCAAGGGTCACCCTCTTTGGAATGACCGATGATGAGGTAATTGATCGCTACAGGTTGAGGCCTGACAGCATCATTGCCTTGTATGAGGTCATCAAGGTGCAGGTGGATCCCATCTACATCCACAATCATGCCCTAACTGGCCTGCAGAAACTACTCTGTGCCATACACTTCATGGCAAGCGGGGTCTTCCAGTCCACTGAGGGTTACGCAACTGGCATGTCACAGGCCACATTCTCCAGGGTGCTGGCCCAGGTCCTGCCAGCCCTCAAAAGCAAGGCCAGTACCTATATACATTTTCCCACCACCGACATGGACTGGATACACGTCAAGCAGGCCTTTTACGCCAGGGGAGGCATGCCCAGGGTCATGGGTGCTATAGATTGCACCCATGTCCGGATTAAGGCCCCAGCACGTGACGCACAGATATTCATCAACAGGAAGAACTTTCACTCCATCAACGTGCAGATGGTGTGTGACAGCCATATGAGGATAATGAATGTCTATGCAAAGTATCCTGGCAGCTCACATGATTCATACATTCTCCAAAACTCCTCAGTCCACAGAGATTTCGAGAATGGAACTTTTACAGGGGGATGGCTTTTGGGTGAGTTCACAATACAAAATCACATCACATACACAGGCGTACACACAACGCTGCTTAGCATGCTCCTGACCCACAGCTAGTACGTCCACCACACAAAACATCATTCACACAACATGTGCTCCCTGTCTCACCATGTCACTCACATTACACAGGTGATGCTGGCTATGGATGCAAGTCCTGGCTACTGACCCCTCTGGCCAATCCTCGAACACATGCCCAGGAAAGGTACAACCAGGCTCATGGCAGAACGAGGAATGCCATTGAGCGGACCTTTGGCCTCCTCAAGTCAAGATTCCGATGTCTGGACCACTCGGGGGGAGCACTGCACTATGCACCTGGAAAGGTGTGTGACATAATTGTGGCGTGCGCAAAACTGCACAACATCGCAGTGGACACCAGGCTGCTGGATCACATCCCGGACCACCCCATAAAGGAGGCGGCCATGGACATCGGCCATGTTGAGGAGACCCTGAGAGGGACACAGATCAGAGACAGGCTCATCACGGAACACTTTACATGTGAGTATAACACAGGCATGCAAACAATCCATGCAAGTCCCCCATCAGTCCTGTGACACTAACCACACTGCACATTTTGTTCTGTCTCACCCCACAGGAACAGTGACACAAATTGTGTGTGTGGACTCAAAAACCATCCTCCATTCCACTCTCCACGTTGACATACAGAACCCAAGGATATCACGCACACCCTCAGGAGAAACAAGGTACAACACATAACCCATGTTCATCGCCTTACAGGGCTTGATTGACAGCAGCTAACTTGATTTGCCATGAGCATAGCCAGAGTAACCATGCTAGCCTTGTAGCGAAAGAGTGTTATCCAGTGCTATGCATTGGATAATACTCCGTCACATCAGGGGTTAAAGGGCCATTGGACTCAATATGGGACCTGTACTGTGCTACAGCTGAGAAGAGCAGCACAGGGGTGGATGTACAGTGGTATGGTCACACAAAGTAGAGGTCATGAGACGTAGATCAGATTACCAGGGACTCCATGCTGACCTGTGAGTGTGCAGACATATATGCCCCCAACATGAATACATACATCAACAAATATGTCCTAACAGTTCCATGGAACAAATGGCATTGGGCTGCCACTGTCACTTTCATAGTGGCAGCCCAAATTCATTACTTCCATGGAGCTCTCAGAACACTTGTTGATGTGTGTATTCATGTCAGGGTCACATATCCATAGGGCTGGGGCACAAGTCCTTAGTTCTCCACATAATTGGTTACAGATGAGTACACAACACATTATCAAGCAATGGTTTGTGTACTCACTTGTAATTAAGAAGATTGAGGGGATTATAAAGTCGAAATTGTTGTTGCTTGATGATCAGTTCAGGTGTATAGCTCCAAATCCTGTCCTCTTGTCCCACAGGCATCCATAACATGATCCATCCTTGATCTGAAGATCTTCCATGTGTCTGGATTGATGTCTTGACAACACCTTCATAAAGATCACCCCTTGCTATTTCTGGTGATGTTGTTAGTGATGCAATATTTGACCGGAGGTTCACACAGACCTCTCTACTTGAACATTCTCATATAGACACTGAAAACACAATTTCACAAGTGTAATAACCTGTACAGTTAGGATGCTCATCTACAGAGTTGTCAAACCTTGTGGACAACACATGAGCAGGAGAGCAGTGTTACTCAAGTAGTATGATTTAGTTTCAAAGTACATTTAGTGTTCTCATACAAGTGTTCAATGCATATAGGCAATACACACAGAAAACACATGTACGTTCTAATGTACTTTGAGACACAATAAAGATGAACCATCACTAGTCAATCATCTGTGTCTGTATGAGGATATATTGGATTACACATATGTTTGTTAATGCGTAACCACACTCAGGATAGAGTATCCCCCATAAATGGAAAGGCATCACCCATATCACAGGACTCCACCACTTGTTTGCAAGTGAGTGGACTCAGTGATGTATTCACGCTAACAGATGGTGGCAGTGATACACTAATGTGTTGTGGGAGTGATAAAGAGGTGATAAAGGGGACATACTTCCACAGTGAATTCCTGTCCACAGTTAATGTGTTGCTCAGTATAATTAGTGATGAGCGAGCACCCCAATGCTCGGGTGTTCGGGTGCTCTGACCGAGCACCCCCTGAGGCTCGAGTGCTCGGCCGAGCACCCGAGCCCCATTGAAGTCAATGGGAGGACTCGAGCATTACACCAGGCACCCCCTGCTCTGATGAGGGGAGGGTGCCTGGTCCATAGGAAAAGGGCAGAAAAAGATGGAAACACTACAGAAATGGTTCAGGGACAGCATAGGGAGGATGTCTGGATGCATCTTGGACTCCAACATCGCTGCTGGGAACGATCTTTCGCCCGTAGTACGCCATTTTTACAGACTGACCATAAAACACACAAAAAGGAAAATAAAAACGACTTTAGGTGAAAAATTGTTACCAAACAATATTTGCTGTATATTTACTTGTATATCATCTGCAAATTATCCCAAAAATTTCCTTGGTTTTCGGAAGTGAGGCCATGATTAAGAGGGAAACGTGCGCTGAGCTGACCATCTAAAACATTATGGGTGAGGGTCTGCTGCAGAGCTGACCATCCTAAACATTATATGCGAAGGCCCGCTAGTGAGCTGACGCTATAAAACATTATATGAGAGGGCCCGCTAGAGAGCTGACCCAATAAAACATTATATGAGAAGGCCCGCTGGTGAGCTGACCTATATAAAAATTGGCAAACAGGGCCCGCTGGTGAGCTGACCCTATATAAAAATTATATCACAGGGCCCGCTGGTGAGCTGGCCCTATATAAAAATTATAGCACAGGGCATATGGAAGAGGAGGAGGAGGATGAGAAGATTAAGAGTCAACCATATACCCGTTTTTTGGGTGGAAGGGGTGAATGGGAATACAGAGTATTCCCATCATTGTAAATAACATATATAAAGTGAGTTTATGTTCCCCCGGGGCTTTCCTCCAGTGGAGTGGAGAAGTCAGGGGAAATCCAGGCCTTGTTCATTTTTATAAGTGTCAACCTATCAGCATTGTCGGTGGAAAGGCGGATACGCTTATCTGTTATGATGCCACCAGCAGCACTAAATACCCGCTCAGACAGAACGCTGGCGGCAGGGCAGGCCAGCACCTCCAAGGCGTAGAGTGCCAGTTCATACCACGTGTCCAGCTTGGACACCCAGTAGTTGTAAGGCACAGAGGGATCATTGAGGACGCTGACACGGTCTGCTACGTACTCCTTCACCATCTTCCAAAACTTTTCCCTCCTTGTGACACTAGGCTGCGCATCAGGGTGAGGGTGCTGGCGGGGTGTCATGAAGGTGTCCCACGCCTTGGAGAGTGTTGCCCTGCCTTTCTCGGAACTGCTGTGTGCTCCCCTTTTCTCCCCTTCTCGGTTGGCCAAGGTAGCACGTACTCTGCCGCCAGCGTTGTCAGATGGAAAATTTTGGAGCAATTTTTCAACAAGAACCTTCTGGTATTGCACCATTTTGCTTGTCCTCTCCACCGGAGGAATGAGAGATGAGAAATTCTCTTTGTAGCGGGGGTCCAGAAGGGTGAACACCCAGTAATCCGTGTTGTTTAAAATGCGTATAACGCGTGGGTCACGGGAAAGGCAGCCTAACATAAAGTCAGCCATGTGTGCCAGAGTACCAACAGTCAAGATTTCGCTGTCCTCACCAGGAGGATGACTCTCAATATCCTCATCCTCTTCCTCCTCTTCTGCCCACCCACGCTGAAGAGATGGAACTAAAGTTCCATGGCTACCCTCTGTAGCGGAGGCAACCGTGTCTTCCTCCTCCTCCTCCTCCTCCTCCTCCTCCTCCGCCTCCTCCAATTGTCGCTGAGAAGACGAAGTGAGGGTGCTCTGGCTATCACCTTGTGTAAGCTCTTCCTCCCCCATTTCCACCTCTTCCACATGCAAAGCGTCGGTTTTAATTGTGAGCAGCGAGCGTTTCAGTAGACACAGAAGTGGGATGGTTACACTGATAATAGCGTTATCGCCGCTCACCATCTGTGTCGATTCCTCAAAATTGCGTAAAACCTCACAGAGGTCTGACATCCATTCCCACTCCTCACTTCTGATTACAGGAAGTTGAACGGAGAGGCGACGACCGTGTAACAGCTGGTACTCCACTACTGCCCTCTGCTGCTCACAAAGCCGGGCCAACATGTGGAAGGTGGAGTTCCAGCGCGTGCTCACGTCACACAGCAGCCGGTGAGCTGGCAATTGTAAGCGCTGCTGCAGCTTCAACAGGCCGGCTGAAGCTGTTGATGACTTACGGAAATGTGCACACACGCGGCGCACCTTGGTCAAGAGATCATGCACATTGGGGTAGGTTTTTAGAAATCGCTGCACCACTAAATTAAATACATGCGCTAGGCATGGTACGTGTGTGAGCTTGCCGAGCTCCAAAGCCGCCACCAAGTTACGCCCATTATCACACACAACCATGCCTGGTTGCAGGTTGAGTGGCGAGAGCCACTGCTCGGTCTGGTGACTAATCCCCTGCAACAGCTCTGAGGCCGTGTGCTGTTTGTCCCCAAGGCAGATCAGCTTCAGCACGGCCTGTTGACGCTTCCCCACTGCAGTGCTACACTGCTTCCAGCTACTGGCTGCTGGGGGAGTGGCGCTGCGTGTAGAGAATTCGGAGGTGGAAACGGAGGAGGAGGAGCCAATAACGTAGGTGCTGGTGGAAACCCTGATGGAGGTAGGGCCCGCAATCCTCGGCGTGGGTAGCACCCGTGCCATCCCAGGGTCCGAGTCGCTCCCAGCCTCCACGACATTCACCCAGTGTGCCGTCAGGGAAATGTAGCGTCCCTGGCCACAAGCACTTGTCCATGTGTCAGTCGTTAAGTGGACCTTCCCAGTAACTGCGTTGGTCAGGGCACGGGTGATGTTACGGGACACATGGTGGTGTAATGCGGGGATGGCACACCGGGAAAAGTAGTGGCGGCTGGGGACCGCGTACCGAGGGACAGCTGCTGCCATCAGGCTGCGGAAGGACTCAGTGTCCACAAGCCTAAATGGCAGCATTTCGATGGCCAGTAATTTTGAAAGGTGTGAGGTTAGTGCTATGGCCTGTGGGTGGGTGGCTGGGTACTTTCTCTTGCGCTCAAATGCCTGGGGTAACGACATTTGGACGCTGTGCTGGGACAGGGAAGTGGATGTGGTCGCTGATGGTGCTTCAGATGGTACAGGTGCAGGGCGGGAGGTATGCGGGCCTGCGCCTTCGACAGGCGATTGGCCGGCACCGAAAACAGGGGAAGAGGAGGCAGTGGTGTGGCCTGCAGACACAGATGGGCGATCCAGGCGTTCCTCCCACTTACTACGGTGCTTGGATGCCATGTGTCGGATCATGCTGGTGGTGGTGAGGTTTCTAGTGTTCATGCCTCGGCTCATTCTGGTGTGGCACAGGTTGCAAACTACAATTCTTTTGTCGTCCGCACTTTCCTTAAAAAAACGCCATACCGCGGAACACCTACCCTTTGGCAAGGTAGATTTACGCAAGGGGGTGCTCCGTGGAACATTTGCGGGCCGGTTTGGTGCGGTCCGCCTTCTTTCTGTAGCCACACCACTGCCTCTTCCAGCCTGTTGCGGTGCTGCAGATGGCTCACCCTCAGGACTGCTGACATCGCTCTGCTCTACACCTTCCCAGGTGGGGTCAGTCACCTCATCGTCCACCAAGTCCTCCTCCACTTCCTCACTCTGATCATCCTCCTCAAGTCTTGATCCCACCACATACTCAGTCATTGACAACTGTATAACATTCTCCTCAACAAGGTCTTGAGACGGAAATAGTGGTTGATTTAATGGCAACTGTGTCTCATCATCATCATCATCATCCACTACTTCCTTTGACCTTAAATGCCGTTCACATCTGTCATCTTCTTGCGATTGGGTAGCCTCTAGAGGTTGTGAATCAGGGCACAAGATGTCATGTTCCTCTGCAAGCGTGCTTGGAGAGAGGGTCAAATGAAGGATTGGTGATGAGACGAGCTCCTCACTATATCCCAGTATGGGATCACTTCTTTGACCAGACCGTGTATGGTGGGAGGAAGGATGATCAGAGTGAGGATTATTTTGACCAGACTCTTGGCTACTGAGAGTGGACTTGGACTGGAAGCAGTATCAGCTGTCATCCAACCGACCACCTGTTCGCAGTGGTCGGACCTCGAGAGTGATGTCCTGCGACGCCCTGTAAAATTACACATGAAGCTAGGTATGGTGGATGTCTTTCTTTCTTGTGCTCTGGCACCAGGCACAGTTTCTCCGCGTCCTGACCCGCGCCCTGAACTTTCAGGATCACGTCCACTTCCCCGTCCCTTTTTACCCGCCTTCTTCATCTTACACAGAATATGTGACTTTAATATTTGAGTTTGAAAACTTAACAGTATTTCTTCCTATTCTGCAACTCTGCAGAGTACACAGAATAGGCTGCTAAACTGCGGTGACACACACAGAATGGAATAAGTGACTTTAATATTTGAGTTTGAAAACTTAACAGTATTTCTTCCTATTCTGCAACTCTGCAGAGTACACAGAATAGGCTGCTAAACTGCGGTGACACACACAGAATGGAATAAGTGACTTTAATATTTGAGTTTGAAAACTTAACACTATTTCTTACTATTCTGCAACTGTGCAGAGTACACAGAATAGGCTGCTAAACGGCGGTGAAACACACTGAATGGAATATGTGACTTTAATATTTGAGTTTGAAAACTTAACACTATTTCTTACTATTCTGCAACTCTGCAGAGTACACAGAATAGGCTGCTAAACGGCGGTGAAACACACTGAATTGAATATGTGACTTTAATATTTGAGTTTGAAAACTTAACACTATTTCTTACTATTCTGCAACTCTGCACAGTACACAGAATGTGCTGCTAAACTGCGGCGAAGCACACTGAATGGAATATGTGACTTTGATATTTTAGTTTGAAGACTTAACAGTATTTCTTCCTATTCTGCAACTCTGCACAGTACACAGAATGTGCTGCTAAACTGCGGCGAAGCACACTGAATGGAATATGTGACTTTGATATTTTAGTTTGAAGACTTAACAGTATTTCTTCCTATTCTGCAACTCTGCACAGTACACAGAATGTGCTGCTAAACTGCGGCGACGCACACTGAATGGAATATGTGACTTTGATATTTTAGTTTGAAGACTTAACAGAATGTGCTCTAATCTGCAACTTTGCACACTAAACAGAATGTGCTCTAATCTGCAACTTTGCACACTAAACAGAATGTGCTCTAATCTGCAACTGTGCACACTAAACAGAATGTGCTCTAATCTGCAACTTTTCACACTAAACAGAATATTTTTTTTTTTTTTTTTTTGTTTTTTTCCCCCCACACAAAATAACCTGCTGCCCCCACACACAGTAGTCCTAAAAAGGACTTTTGGTTCTTTTTTTTCACAATTTTTGTTTTTTTCCTCCCTACACTGCCTTTCCCTTCCTATCCTCAGCTCTCCCTGGCTCAGACTGAGCCGAACTCGATGGTCAGGTGCTATACAGCACCCGACCACGGGTTCTGGCCAGCCAATCAGTGTAATGCCAGCAGCCAACATGGCTGCTGGCATTACACCGATGTCAGAGCCTCCCTGCACGTTTATTGGCTGCGCAGCAGCCGCAAAACGTGCGGGGAGGAGACCCGAACATGGCGGGCGAGCACATGCGGTACTCGTACGAGTACCGCCATGTGCCGAGCAGAGCGATGCTCGAGCCGATCCGAGCATCGGCCGAGCATGCTCGCTCAACACTAAGTATAATCAATGTTCTGTGATATTGCTCCACTGTGACATATCACAGTACATGACCAAGTGGACAAGTGTTTTCACTGGTGAAGTCTGTTACACCCTTAGGAAAAACAACAACTCAACTTACTGGAGGCCCCAATGCTCACCCCAGGATATCAATGTGTGTGCTACACATTGAAATCCTAGGTTAAAAACATTGGCTTCCCCAGTAAGTCTGTTGCACAATGAGTGTGTGAATCCAAGACAATATGGATACATGTCCCATTTATCTGTCCTGCTTGTTATCTCACCGCTAAGCCGTTTGTTTGGTTATCCCCTTAACCCTCTGAGTGCCAGAGTGGTACCCAACGCATTTCTTTGCAATGCGTTGCCTACCACTCTGGCTATCAAAGGGTTAAACACAACATATGATGTAGACGAATGTTCAATGTTGTACCAAATGTTGGGCTAAGGGGTATGTTTTGTTATACCAAATCAACACACAACATTGCCATATAACACAGTTGTGTAATATGGCTCCAGGCATGTATTTACAGTTGAATTTGTACAACGGTGTGTGTGTGAACCCATGTTGTAACATCCCACAAACATCTTACCTAGACAGAAGTTGTGTTCACTGAATTGTTTGGCAATGCATTGGAGACAACTCTGCCACCCAATCTATGACCAAATACAAAGCAGATCAGACAGGATTCAAAAGCACAATGTTCCTTTATTCAGGGGAAATGTAACATGTTGGGCATTTTATTTTTTCTTTCTTAGGGGGGGGGCTTAGACTGTGTGGCAGAAGTGGATAACCTGGATGATCTCCTGGTCACCCTTTGCCCCCTAGGTGTGGCTTCGGGGGTCACATTAGAGGGGGTGGTGGGGGCAGTGGATCCCTCTGTGGAGCGCAGGTTTTCCCTCTCTAACCGTAAGTCCTCCCTGCGGTTCAGCTCTCTCAACTCCACCAGTACCTGTGCAAGCAGGTCCATCACCCCCGTGTGTAGCTGATGGAGTTGAGTGTTGATCCTCATGACCTCCGACTGCAGGGCATCGATCCTTGCCTCTATCCTGTTAGTGTTTCTACGGGATTCCCTACGGCTCCTGGTGATGTTGTCATTGGTGCAGAGGCTTGACCGGAGAAGTCTCCTTTGCAGAGCCATACACTCTGCTTCCATCCCCGTGGGCCGTTCACTGCTGGTGATGCTTGTGCCTGGTGAATCTGCTGCTGCTGTGTCCTCCTCAGCTGCTGCTGTGTCCTCCTCAGCTGCTGCTGTATGTGCTGCAGATGGGTATGTGCCCACCACATCAATGGACCCACTGCTGCCCACCGATGTCTGTGCTGGCGGAGGTGGTGGGGTAAACACGTCCCTTCGCATAGGGTGTTGGGGCTCCCCAAGCAGGCCCAGGTGTTGGTAGTTGAGTGGCCAAGGATCAAACCTTGGCCACTGGTATGTGCTTGGCCCCCACCTGGGATCATACCTGGGGCCATGCTGGGGAGCCATCCAGGAGGGTAGGTCAGTCGGGGATGAGTATGGCCCGTAGTGGGTGGTGGCCACATCACCGGGCAGCCATTGCCTCCCTGGTGGTGGTGGTGCTGCTGCTGCTGCTGGAGGGTAATAGCTCCTGGAGGTGGTGGGGGGCATCCAGTCACTGTAATAAGGTGGTGCAGGCAGAGGTGGTGCAGGCAGAGGTGGTGCAGCCAGAGGTGGTGCAGGCAGAGGTGGTGTAGCCAGAGGTGGTGCAGGCAGAGGTGGGGCATCCAGTTGGCCAAGAGGTGTGGATGTAGTTGGGTACGGTGCCCACTGGCTGGTCCACTCCTCCATATACTCCTCACTGGGTGGTGAGGTGGCCTCCTCCATGGGCTCCTGGAGTGCTGGAGGCACATAACCTGTGTGGAGGATTGAGATTGTGTGATCAGTAAACTTAGCCATGATGGTGTCAAATTGATATTAATTAGTGTTGAGCGAGCACCCCGATGCTCGGGTGCTCGGGTGCTCTGACCAGGCACCCCCTGAGGCTCGAGTGCTCGGCCGAGCACCCGAGCCCCATTGACTTCAATGGGGCGACACCAGGCACCCCCTGCTCTGATGAGGGGAGGGTGCCTGGTCAATGCCCCCTTCATCTCCGCTATGCCCCCCTTCATCTCCGCTATGCCCCCTTCATCTCCGCTATGCCCGTCTTCCACAATGTCCCCCTTCATCTCCGCTATGCCCCTCTTCCACAATGTGCCCCTTCATCTCCGCTATGCCCCTCTTCCACAATGTCCCCCTTCATCTCCTCTATGGCATAGAGGAGATGAAGGGGGACATTGTGGAAGAGGGGCATAGCGGAGATGAAGGGGCACATTGTGGAAGAGGGGCATAGCGGAGATGAAGGGGGACATTGTGGAAGACGGGCATAGCGGAGATGAAGGGGGACATTGTGGAAGAGGGGCATAGAGTCTATGCCCCTCTTCCACAATGTCCCCCTTCATCTCCGCAATGCCCCCTTCATCTCCGCAATGCCCCCGTACCTCCAGTCCCTGGTGGTCCAGCGGAGCGTCTTCGGATCTGTGCCTCTTCCGGCACAGATCCCCGCCACCCGAACATGGCGGGCGAGCACATGGCGGTACTCGACGAGTACCGCCATGTGCCGAGCAGAGCGATGCTCGAGCCGATCCGAGCATCGGCCGAGCACGCTCGCTCATCACTAATATTAATACTTGAAATGTGTAAAGTAACATATATGTTGTATGGTTTATCCCCCTGTGTGAAACAACGGTACTCCTACTGGTGAAGGGTGTTTTATTCTACATGTATTGCAGCTCAGAGTTGAATTCCTTTGGTGCCACATCCCAGTGGCGTGAAATTGTACATTTGCGCTGTTGCCACATCATCCTTTGTGGATTTATGCTCCCTGGACCAAAGCTAGCCAGAGGATGGTCTGGCAACATTGGCATAGTACATTTTCAGGCCACAGTGATATTGTCCTTGGAATATTCAACTTTGAGCTGTTATACTCTTGGGATGAAACACCTTTCAGTAGTGGGAATACCCTTGCATTACCCGGTGGATCAATCCTATGACATGTATTTTTCCTTTCACATTTTAGGTATTACTATCTCTTTAACGGGATAGCAATGGTTAATTTCACCTTGATGTAACATTGCAGGCATCATAAAGAGATGTTTAGAAAGATGTTGCTGTATGTGACAGCTGGAGATGTCAGTCATTTGACCACACGGAGGCTCTTCAGCAGACTCCACATTGACCCATTTGGAGATAACTACATCTTTGCCATTGTCTACTAAATGTTCCTGGTTTGTAAGCACGCTCTGTGGACCATGTCAATGATGGATCCATCTCCAATTGGTTCAATTTTGGGTCCGCTGAAGAGCCTCCGTGTGGTCATATGACTGACATCTCCAGCTGTCACATACAGTAACATCTTTCTAAACATCTCTTTATGATGCCTGCAATGTTACATCAAAGTGAAATTAACCATTGCCATGCCAAGGTACACAGTGAGGAATATGGTCTGATATGTGTGTATATGTACCTTTCATATGGGTACAAACATATCCTTGATAGATATGAACCCAGAGATCTGTTCAGTACATGTGATTGTCTTACTGCCTATATATGTACAGCCATCACAAACTAACTTTCATTGATACCACTGATAACCCATCCAAGTAAGGTGTAATATACTAGGTATATTTGTTGAGGGTGCACATATATGGGCAGTAGGACAATTACACGTACGGAACCGAACTCTGGGTTTACATCTTGTTGGGACATATTTGTACCCATTTGAAAGGGACATATCCACATACATATCTGGTCGTTTATCTTTCTGTACATATCTTTTTGTAATTGATCTGCAGTGTGATTCAAGTAGTATTCATCCCTATGTTATCAGTTCATCCCGTACAGTGCTGGATTTTGTCAGATTAGACATGTCCCTCTCTGGTTGTCATGATGGTATCCTATGCATTGCATTGTGATGCATGGGATACCACCGTGGCAATCAGGGATTGATGTACATTACAGGATTCTGTCCATGAGGTCTGTTCAAGTTGAATCCTGAGGGGCAACAATCAAGCCAGTATTGAAGGATATCATTGATTGAGGCCTTTTTTTTCCTGGATCAGCCCATCCATCCTTCTGTGTGAGGCAGCCAGACCCGATCATAGATATCCATAATTCATGGCCTGTTATTGACCAAACCTCAATGGTTCATATTTGGTTCCCATATGTATCCTGCAAATAGTGTCTGGTGTACCATCCATCCATGGCATCAGCACTTCTGAGGATCTATATGTGAATCATATGTGAGATATGTAAATTCAAGTTAGCGTAAATGATTGCATACACAACACCAAGGCCAACTTTTTCACCTTTAGTTATGTGTAATTGTTTTTGGCCTGTGTGTTGCACATACAAGCAGTTATTCTCAGTGGCACTGTGATTTGTGACCTGATCCATCCTGTTGGTGATTCAGTAAGCGGTTAAGTGGACCTGATGAACTGATTATGATGCTGACTTCTCCGCTGACCTCATTTCCCCATCTGCAATGTTTTCTATGGAGTCCATACAATGGGGCCTGTGCAGCTTGAATCCTGTTATTGGATATTCTCCATAGACTAACATTGTAATTGGTAAAGTGAGGGTATGTAAGTGTCAAATTCTCTACATCAGCTCTTTTTCACCGCTTAGTGAATGTCCCCTATGTGTCATGTAATTGTTAACCTATCGACATGTGTTTGTTGTCTGGTTAACCCTTTGAGTACCGGAGGGGTTGCCAAAGCATTGTTGATCGATGCATTGATGATCCCTCTAGCACTCATGGGGTTATGTGCTGGATTCCCTGTGGGAACATGGGTAACACTGTGTGACAACAATTATGATGTTTGACATACAACACTTTTCTGAGCATGGTTTGTGTGTATTGTGTGTGATCAGCACAGCAACATGAGGGTTAACCAGGCAGTTGGACAGGTTTTGGGCTTGTTGAACCTTGACATTTGTCCTTGTCTTGCGTCCTGTTTAAACCCTCAG
Source organism: Rhinophrynus dorsalis (assembly GCA_037306005.1). NCBI lineage: Eukaryota > Metazoa > Chordata > Amphibia > Anura > Rhinophrynidae > Rhinophrynus > Rhinophrynus dorsalis. Next base: position 170,678,457 of record CM074721.1, on the reverse strand, counting down.
GGTGCTGTGTTGGTGCAGTTGTGTGGATGAATGAAGGGCAGATGTTGGGATGTGAGTGCTTGTTTGTGATGGGTGTGTGGTTTGAGGTGGTGTGTGGTTTTGGGGTGATGCACTTACCAGTGGTGTGGAGGCTCCTCTCATCCCCAGTGTCTGATCCTCCAGGGACCCCCTCAATGAGGGTAGTTGACAGTGTCTGCCGCAGCCTCTCCTCCCATGCGCTGAAGGTGATGGGGACAGGTGGCCCACCTCCGGTGGCTCGGGCATGCAGGGCGGCATCCCCCATCTTCTTCTTCACCTGCCTTTTGCAGTCGCCCCATCTCTTCTTTATTGAGTCCACATCCCGTCTGCAGGTGGCCACAGCATTAACTCGGCTGCAGATTTGGCTCCAGGCAGCTCTCCTCCTCGCAGCCAGGCCAGGGAGTCTCTCCCCCGGGAAGAGGACACTCTCCCTCTCCGGCACAGCCTCCACGAGGGCCGTGTTTTCTTCCTCGGTATATCGGGGATCCCTGACCCTGTCCCCCTCAGCTCCGGCATGCGAGGAGTCAGACCCGGAGTGTCCTGCCTGCTCTGCCCTGCCTGTGTGTGGTGGTCCCCAGGCACTACCCCTCGTCCCACTGCAGGATCTGTCCCTCTTCTTCTTTGTGTGCCTGTTCTTGTGGGCCTGGTCCCCCTCCGCCCTGCGGATCTCCCTCTCCCACCCCTGCTCTGCTGAGGGATCCCCTCCTGACCTTCCTCCTCCTCCTCCACTAGTCTCCCCATCCCTCTCTCCTGTCCTCCTCTCCTGGCCATCACTCACCCATTCACACCCAGGCACTCTCACACGTCCTCACAGACACACTCGATCCCACTCACTCTCTGTCACACACTTTCACTCACGGATTCACACTGTAAAAATAAAGTTTAAAATGTGTAAGGTGTGATGAAAAAAAAAAAGACTATGTGTATGTATGTGTATGTGTTTGTGTTTGTATGGATGTATGTGCTATGTGCAAAAGTGTGCTATGTGTCTATTTAAATGTAATTCTCTCCTCTCCAAGATCCCTCTACCTTACTCCTGTGTATGCTTCTTTCTCTATCTCTCTCTCTCTCTAAACACTATCCTCCACTCCTGGGTCCTGTGCTCTAGCTTGCTGAAACTCGAAACACAGACAGGGTGTGACCGTTATTTTGAGGTATATATAGGTGTATTTGAACATTTTTGATACTTTGGGGCCTTGGGATTGGCTGTAGGTTTGAATTTTGTTTGTGCATCTATCAGGGTTGCTAGACAACGGCAGCCGTAATGTAACATTTTGACTTAAGTTGTGTTTTAACGGGTGTTTGGGACGCACGGTGATGCGAAATCAGGTGCAACGCTGGTTTTTGTGTTACGTGTTTTTGTAGTGCCTACGCCCGATAGCTATTCTTGTACTCTTACCTTTGAATCTGCCATAAACCATGTGTTCTTTGCAGCCGATGTGCCTTTTTTACTTAGCGGATGGTTTAACGGCTGCCTTTAAATCTAGCCCTCAGTATCTATCCGGCGCTTCCAGTGGCAATAATATTAATTTACATTTTAGACAGAATACAATACAAAGAAAATACACTGCAAGTCAATGAATATGAAATTTATAAAATGTATTATGTGTCCTCTTATCATGAGTCCATGATTTGAGTACACAAATATCAGAAAAGATATTCAGACCTAAAAAAATGATGGGATTATTGTGATCTCACTCCAAAACTGTGCCTTGGTAGTGCAATCACACACACAATATATATTCTAAGTTAAGAACACTCACAATAGCAAACATTCCAATAACACCTAAGACACAGTCACAGTTTTGTATAAGAGGGGACACATAATATGTTTTGTAAATTTCATATTCATAGACTTGCAGTGTATTTACTTTGTATTGTACTCTATCTATAAGGTAAATTAAGGTAAATTAATATTGTTGCCACTGGAAGCGACGGATAGTTTTATTTTATTTTTTGTGTGTTTTGGGACTTTGGTAGCAGAGGTCCTTTCCAAGCAGCAGCCACTGGTAATTTAGACACTTCCCTCCATATAGCACTACCATTTGTGTCTATTTTGGGCTATACACAATACCCTATAAGAAAACATCAAACGATATACACACACAATGGTATATGCAAAACACAAAATGGGATTTGCAAAACGCTGTACACAAAATGCAGCACAAGCAAAATGCAATGCACACGCTCACTGTAATGCAGTGACTTGCACACCTTTTTGGAGTTGAAAGGGCCAAGTACTAAAAATTCAACAAGCAACTCATTGTTTTATTAACCGCAACTTGCCTTTCCTCACATATCCCACATTTTTTCCCCTCAGTACACTGAAGACTCCAGTGCTGCCTTCTATGAATGTTCCTTCCTTTCTCTGCTCTGCCTTAGTAAGTCTATTTGATTTCACACACTGGCCAGCGGCACCACTTAGCAGACCTCAACTTTGTGACACTGCGGTTGCCAGAATGATATAACTGCTCTTCCTCCTCTGCTAAGAGTAGGGAAGGCAGAGAAGCTGGCCAAAGTGTTGTGGGCGGATACGAAAGTGTGTATCGGAAAGGCAATTGAGCCAGATGTCAGGTATAAAAAAAGGATCCAGGTGAAAAAAAAAAAAAATAAATAATAATTATATATATATATATCTGTGTGTGTGTGCTCAGTAAATGAATAAATGTATTAATCTGGACTGGGACCAAATGGGCACACAACATACAAATATAATAGCAAATTAGTTATGCAATGTGACCAACAGATGTTGCCAAATTAACCCTTATGAACTTAAAACTCTCCACTTTGGCATATATTGTAATTTATAATGCTTTTATGGGATGGAGAACGGTTAGCCACTGCACACTGATTTTAATGCCACTGTTTCAAACTGCATTTTACAGACAGAAAACAGTAAAAAGACTGCCCACCCTGTCCACCTCCACAAACTGTCCACCCTGTCCATCTCCATACTGCCCACTTCCACACACTTCCAACCTCCACACCCTGTCCTTGTCCACACACTGTCCACCCTGTCCTCCTCCACAGTGCCCACCATCTCCACACACACTGGCCTCATTGGCCACCTCCACACACTGTCCACCTCCAACACCTTGCCCAACCCCACATTGTCCCCACTGCCTCCCCTCCACACCCTGTCCACCCTGTTGTCCTCTACACACTGTCCACCCGTCTCCATCCTGACCCCCTCCACACTCTGTGCGCATTGACCCCCTCCACACTCAATGGCTGTGCCCATTTTCCACCTCCACACTCTGTGCCCACTGCCCACCTCCATACTCTGTGCCCACTGCCCACTGCCCATCTCTACATACACTGCCCACCGTGTCCATCTCCACACACTGCCTACCTCCATCCTCCACACACTGCCCACATCAGATACAGTGGAAAATCCGAGCTAAGACCCTGAAGAATATTTTAGCCCCTAGTAAATTGAAGTCAGTTGAACATAGAGGTAAATCACAAACTTTATTGTCACATGGTATTAATGGGGATAATCAGAAAAAAGTGGTTGGCTCTTATAGATGTTTGTCATCAAGATGCCATACTTGTACATTTATTTCTAATAAAGTGACACTATTTAGTTCTAAGACCACAGGGAAGGTTTACCAAATAAAACATTTTATGAATTGTGATTCCTCCTTTGTAGTCTATTTACTCACGTGTCCATGTGGCCTACAGTATGTTGGTCGTACCTCACAGAAGTTAAGATCTAGATTTAGTCAGCATAAAAGAAACATTATTAATAATTATAGACTACATAGTGTATCTAAACATTTTGCAGATCATCATGATAGTAATCCATCAGGTCTTGTAATTACACTGACTGAGTATATAAAACAGTCTAGTTTATATGACAGACAGTCTAGATTAAACAATCGAGAATCCTTTTGGATTTTTCAATTGAAGACACTCTTTCCTTTTGGTCTAAATGAAGTTATTGAGTCAGCTTTTGAATAATCAGTAGTGAAATAATTCACTTTGATGAGATAGGTTATATGTATATGTAGGTGTATATGTATTTTATTCTTTGGGTTTAGACCTAGTTAGGTACCCAAGGTCTAATAGTATTATATATGTATATATATATATATATATATTTTTTTTTTTTTACATATTTTTATTGTTATATGTATTTTATTAATTGCAAGTTGAATTTTGAGTATTTTTGTATAAAGAAATTTTGTATATTGAGTTTTATTGTATACATTATGTTATGATTGTAATCATTGTCCTATATGCATTTTAATTTTATATGCTCTTATGCTTTCCTTTGTATGTGGTATACATTGGAACGCATGGATGCGGGTCATTGGTCTGGACTTTACTTTGAGTATTGGGTCTGGTCATGTGACTGCTCTGTTTGTTGTGTCGTAAGCGCACACGTGGTGTGCCATCAGGAAGTAGTCCGGCGTATGCTGAGTTACATGTCCGTGACAGTTGTACCGGGTAAGTCCAGACCAATTAGAGCCAATCATTGTTTTTTTGTTGTATTTAAATGTGTAACGGCTTCTCAGTGTCTTGTTAGTCTATTCATTGTCTTTGATAAAGTGACACGTAGTAGTCACGATACGCGTGAGACTTTAAGACTTTTATCCTATTTTTGTTTGGGCGTTAGCTGGATTTGCTATCGAATTCCCATGGTAATATTTTAATAAATCTTATTTTGAGCTGGAAGACGTTTTATTCTGTTTTTGTTTTGTTCCTGCTTTTTTTCTGGTCCTGTATTCTTTTCACTTGGAGTCACTTATATGTTTGAATTCCCGAGCGGAGACGGGTGAATCTCTCCGCTTGCACAATTGTCAGCATCACCGACAGCTGACCACTTTATTTGTAAGTAGCCACTTGGCATTTTATTTTATATTCACTATATTATACTGGCTATAGTGCACTATTGGGCGCCGCCTTCTTTTTAGTATTGTGTATCACATCAGATACAGGCCACCGAGATAAGCTGCTTGCAAAGAGACGATTCAAGACAGGAAGTGCGGTTCTGGCGCTCAGAGTACGTGACGAGCATGGTTATTGGCGCCCGAGCCCCCAGTGGTGTTGTCATCATCATGCGCATGGTACACAGACCTGAAGGTTGCGTACACATGCGCAGCTATCAAGTAGCTTCCCTACACATTGAGCCTCAATAGACTCCATGAAGGGAAGCATAATGTCCATGACAGACACTGACAATGGCACTTAGGGAACATCGCTTAGCTCCCGGCAGCTGGAGCGATTGTTCTCACGGGTGGGGGTGTCCGAGCGGGCGGATTTTTATGCTAGACAGCCTGGGCCTATTTTAATTTGTGGGCCTGGAGCTACAGCTCCCTCAGCCCCTACGTTAATCCAGCCCTGCGATTAGGGTGTGTCTAGGCACACCCGGCATACCCCGTGCGCACGCCTATGGACCTCACAGATTGGTAAGTGGGATAGGGATTCAGCAAAACAGCAGATCTATGCAGTGGGGTAGCCAGAGTGGTACTGCCACTTCACCTTCATGCTGTAGAACCAGAGAGAGTCCTCTTTTACACACTACATTATAAGGAATAGAAAGAGAAAGTTCAGATTTGCAGTCTACCAGATCCTCTTTCCATATCTCATAATGCAATGTGCATTAGAATACAGAAGGGAAAGGTATGCTCCCCCTTTTCTCACTCTCTCTCGGCTTCCCCTCATATAATAATTCAGATATATATTTAGTTTATATATAACTAAATTACACACAGTACATACAATTTTGGGAAGTTTTTTTTAAAGAATAAAATAAATTAACCCTTTGAATGAGAGAGGGGTATTGGATACCCCGCTGACACTCGAGGGTGGGATTTTATGGAAAGTTGTAAGACTGTATGGAGTAATTCTAGAGCAAACCAAGTGTACCACAGGGGACAAATAAACATTCCTGAAATCACCATAGACATAAAAGGTTTTTTAAACCCTTGGTTGTGTTGTAAATCTCTCTAGCACTGAAATGGTTAAAGGCCAGATTTAAATCAATGGGGATTTTTAGTTTTCCCCTGCAGAGCAGTTAGTTTGCCCTGTGCTGCTAGATGCATTGTGTGAGTATATAGTGACATGCAGTCACACAGAAACTCAGTGAGGCTGATGTACTAGGAAGATTTAAAATTGTGGATCAAAACAACCGCACCATAGTGAAGAGATAAACTACCTCAAACTGTCACTGACTGAAAAGAGTATTTTATTCTTACATGTTAAATACTTTTCTCTTAGTCCATATATGTTACAGGTAACTTTGGGAAGGCGACCACCCCTTAAATCAATACGGCATGCACTGTCAGAGAAAGAGGGTCCCTCCAGCGAGAGCAGAACACTGGAACCTTTTGATTGTGCCTTGCGTCAGACTGACGAATAGACTCAGTGTGGTGCACATAGAACTTAAGGTAGTGCACCACATCCAACAAGTGAAGATCCCTTTCTTTGTCAGAAGAAGGGTCAGCACAGAAGGAAGGCACAACAATCTCCTGATTGATGTGGAACTCCGAGACCACCTTTGGGAGAAATTCCTGAAAAGTGCGAAGAACCAAAAAGGGTGGGTTACAGGACAAGGCGTGCAACTCAGCGACTCTGCAAACAAACACTATTGCTAGGAAAAAGGCCAAGTCAGCAGGCAGAGAGGAATAGTAGCCAAAGACTCAAAGGGAGGGCACTGAAGGACTCCCAAAACCAAATTACGATCCCACTCAGGAGAGGGGTTCTTAAAGGCAGGAAGAGCGTGAGCCACACCCTGAAAGAAAACCTTAACATCAGGAAGAATGACAATGTGTTTCTGAAAGAAAACAGAGAGTGCAGAAGTGTGAACCTTTAAGGAACTCAGACTGAGCCCCTTGTCAACACCGTCCTGTAAAAAAGACAGGACTTTAGGAAGGTCAAAGTCCTGGGATGGAAGATCCTTATCAGCACACAAAGAAAGAAAGTAGACCAGACTCTGTGGTATGCCTTAGAGGATACAGGGTTCCGAGCACTAAGCATAGTGGCCACTATGACTGAACAGAAAACCTTTCTTCATCAATATTGAGGATTCAGTCGCCATGACGTCAAACCCAGATGGTCTACGTCCTCCTTCCACAGATAGCTCTATAGAAAGGTCCGGACTGTGAGGAAGCTGTGTCTGAGAGGAGAGGAAAAATGTACACCAGGGGAAAGAGGCATGGAATCGACATAGCGTGCACTGTCAGAACAAGAGGGTCCCTCCAGCAAGAGCAGAAGACTGGAACCTTCCGATTGTGCCTTGTCGTCATCAGGTCCACGCAAGGAAGTACCCATTTCTGGATAATGTGATTGAACTCTTCTCGATGCAGTTCCCACTCTCCACTGTCCAATGTGTGACAACTTAGGAAGTCTGCTAGAATGCTGTATATGCCAGGAATATAAATGGCGGAAATGGCAGGGACATGTTCTTACGCCCAAGACAAAATAGCTTTGACCTCCAACCAAGCTGCAAGACTTGTCGGACTGGACTCGAACAGGGCATCCTTCCAGCTTGAGTGTCCAGTACCGGAGAGCATGAAATATCGCCTGAAGCTCCAGAACGTTGATAGGAAGGAGAGACTCCTCCGCAGACCACCCACCCTGGGTGTTCAGGTGACCCAGGACCTCTCCCCAGCTGGAAAGGCTGGCATCCATTGTCATCTTTATCCAGAAGGATACCATGAAGGACCTGCCCTTCAGGAGACTGGACAGGTTGAGACACCATGACAGACTCAGCTCCACATGAAGAGGTAGAGAAACCGACATTTTCAGAAGATCCATCTTGCCCTGGCATCCCTGGATCACGAACCTCTGAAGTTCTCTCAAAGTGATGTGCCATTTAGTGACGCGCAACATAAGAAATGCGACATAAGAAGTCGCGCGGTACGCAATGTGACATATGAAAAGGATACCCTTCAGCGAAGGGATAAAGCTTAGTAAACTTCCTGGACAAAGTAGGTTTCTTGACATGGTTTTTCCACCCATTAAGCACCAGCTGATCAAGGTGGGAAAAAAGGTACTCTGCTTCTTAGGTATGTGAAACACATCAGAAGGGTCCTTAGGAGCCTCAGAAATGAGAGGAATGTTCAGAGTATTGAGTACTGCCCTGATCACACCCTCAGTTGAGGGTTCAGGGTCAACCTCAAAGGGGTTCCCAAAGATTTTGGAGGAAACTTCCTCAGAACATTCACCCTCATCTGAGTCCACCAATAATTCCTCCTCAGAGGAGTCTGACACATAAGGTACACCTTGTGGTTTAGGCACTGAGGACCTGAATGAAGTAGGGGGCTGACACGTCTGGAAGACCCCCTGCAATTGTGTGGGAAGGAGTTGTAAGGTAGACCATAACTCTTTAGTGGTAGCCTTAAACTCCTGCATCCACAGTGGCTCTAGTGCATGGCTGGAGGTCCCTGGCGGAGAGGAAGGGGTAGCAGTACATGAAGGGCATAAACGACCTGAGTATTCTCAAGGAAGCCCATCTTGACATGAGGAACAATGCACAATGGGGTCACAGACACCCCAGAATCCTTAGTCTTAGTCCTAGCCCCAAGTGCCAACGGGTCTGACATCCTAACAGGGTATAAACGTCTGAAAAGTATTGGGTAAAGCCCAAATACAGTGTCTTACATTAACAGTTCACCCCAGAAATAGCGAATATACACTTAACTGGAAAAAATGATGTCCGCGACGACAGCCAATCAGAAATGAGTCAGCGAAATGGGCGCTTATGGGAAATGTAGTTTCCCTTCATGTACCCCAAAAACAGTGTCCAAAGCCTCCTGAAGCCCCCAAAAGACTCAGAATGTTAACCAGATGACAGAACAAGGGTAGACAAACAGAATGAGCCGTCACTGAAGTCGCTACATTAAGCGGTTGCAGAGATGTGTCCCAAAGTGTAAAATTCCATAGAGGTGAATAGAGCATGTCGCCTATGAGGTAAAGTGTGCGGAACTCAAATAATGCAAAATAAGCAAAATGATTCTAGAAGTAGAAAATCACATAAGAATCACCAGAATCAGAGTAAATAACACTGAACTCAGTAGGCAAAGTGTAATAAACCCAATAAAAGTGCTCAAAATGGCAAATAAAGCGTAAATTTAACACAGAAACCCCAGTGCTCCAAACCCCAAAGGACATACATATAAACCCAATGAGTGCAGGTGTATGTATTAGGAACTCCAAAGGAGACCCCTGTGCAGAGGGGAAGCGTTGGACAAGTGGATCTCAGCACTCAAAGGGTTGTAACTGTTCTCATGCCTTGCTTGATCAAGGAACAAATCTTACTGGATGGGGATTGGCTGGGAACCAGCTAAGGAGAGAGGAAGGCTTCACCCTGCACTTCTTTTCAAGAATTGTTCCTGCCTATTTAAAGGGGTGGTCACATTCCCAAAGTTACCTGTAACCTATATTGGACGTCAGAGAAATTTGGATTTTAACCCCCTGAACGTAAGAAGCGTGTCCAGTGCATGTTAATGTGTCTGCACCTATCGAGTATTCAAGCTATTAAAAACCTTATAATGTAATGCTCCCCCCCCCAAGTTGCAGTAGGGTTACTCCAGAATTACACCACGTTTTCGAAGTACATCAGACCCACTATCAAAAATGCACAAAAGCTCACTGTCACATGTATTTACATACACACACACACACATATATACACACAGTCTGACCCCACAGTCTTGTTCCACTGTTCATTGGTAGTTATAGAACCACAAATACTCTGTGTCTGCTTCCCCAGCCCTGTCCTACTGGTAGCCATGGAACCACCCATCTGAGTGCCAGACAGGTATAAGCCTCACTGGAGTTGGAGGAGACTAAAAACAATACTACCACTTGTGAGTACCTAAAAGATAATTGGTGTCCAGTTGTGATACCACGGTAGCCTAATACTTACATTACAGCTTACGTGCTCACATATCCCTAGGACTGTTTTACAAAATGCCCCCACCCTCCAGCTATACCAAGAGGTATTGGGCCTTGTATTCTAACCTCTTGTTGATTCTGAGGCGGCTGTGTATTTAACTACACAGATCCACTGTTAAGCCTGAAGGCTTTCTGGTGGAAAAATGACCCTGAACTGTAATCCAATTACTGACGGTAATTACTTCTATAGATGATAGAAGCAGTCTCATTGTAGAAATGTTCTTGATAAAATAATCCTGTGCTTGTGGTACCCAAGACATCTGGGGCCTTATTCAGAAAGAAAATAAATGCAGTTCTGGAGCAAACTAAACGCACCACAGGAGGGAAATAAAAATCTCTGTTCACTTAACTCTTTCAGTGCCCCAGATGTATCCAAAGCATTGTAAAGTAATGAGCTAGATACCTCACTTTCATTCAAAGGATTAAAAGGATAATAGCATATAATACGGTTAAAAAAACATAAAGTATGACTTTTCCTCGTGAGTATAACAAAGTGTTCCCACAGTTATGAGATGTTTTATTTATAAGTTACTTCAGCTCAGACTTGCATTGTTTCAGTGCAGTACCTCTATGGCCTGAAATGTTAAGGTAGCACTGTTTCTGCAGCAGCCTACGGTCACTGAAAATAGCTGTCCATAGACTTCCGGAGCATTAGCCAATGATATATAGCCGACACCCATGTGGACCTCAAATGTCATACCTCCACCACACCTCTTAACGATGGGATTTCCACTGTAATGCAGTAACAAGGTAGGTAAGTAAACTGGACAATTTGAACAGCTCTGCATCACAACACTTCTCAGCTCATTAGTTGTGAATGAATCATTAAAGACCTTTGAGTGCAAGAGAGGTGCCAAACGCATTGGGGGAGATTCACTACGCAGTGATAAATATGTGATTTAGTAGAGGTTATCACTTCTCCAATTCCTACGTTAGACTATAGAGCCTATGCACTAAGATCTCCAAAGTTGCAGAAATCTTAGAGCATAGGCTCCATAGATTAACATAGAATCTAGAGATGTGATAAACTGGAGAAGCAATTTCTACTTTATTACCTCTTTATCACCACTTAGTGAATCTCCCCCATTGCAACTCAAGTCCTCATATACTAGTGCATATATTCTTGCCAACGGTCATACTTGGGACACTCACTATTTAAAAGAATAGTAAAACAATTTTAAAGGAATAGTAAAACAAAACAATTCAGACTGCTAGGAGATATTTCAATGAAAAGTTAGTATAGCTACACATAAGAATGAAGCACTTTCCAGCAGAGGGAGCACTCACCTTTGTTTTACACAGCAAGTAAAGCCAAGCTTTTAAAGAAATAGTAACTTTTTAGTCTGACAAAATTCTACAAGTATAAAATTCTACAAGTACGTATATGTGAAGTAACATTTTTATTTAATCGTCACCTGTTGTGGTTTTCTTTTTCTTAATAACACAAGTCCTTTACAGTAAGATCTCTGGATCTCTTTTCCAGAGAGCTTTATGGTAAGTTGACCATAAAAGCAGGATAAGATGCAATGTAACACTACCACTGCAGCACTGTATCTTTTATACATTGGATCAGTACAGTGTCTAAGAGGAAGCTAGTTCAATATTAAGGATTTAAATGGGTTAATAAAGGCTACAGTGATAGCCGAAACGTCGATTTCATTAAAGCAACTTTGTGCATTTGAAAAAAGGACCTTGTGAGTGCCGTCTCTCCACTTGAAACTGTATGTACTACTTATCACTTATGATGTGCACCCAGGTCAATTATTTTGATTAACAGTGAGTACATACAAACCCTCAATTGGAATTATATATATATATATATATATATATATATATATAGAGAGAGAGAGAGAGAGAGAGAGTACATGTGGAAGCACTCTCACTAAAGTCTAGTAATTGCCCGGGTGCTGTACTTAGTGGGAGTAAGTAAAAACACCGAAAGAATAAGTCAGCACTCTGTTGAAACGTTGACACAAAGTAAAAAATATTCTATTTTTTTTAAAGTCCTGAGAGTGCTAACTTATTCTATTGGTATATATATATATATATATATATATATATATATACACAGTGGGGCAAAAAAGTATTTAGTCAGCCACCAATTGTGCAAGTTCTCCCACTTAAAAAGATGAGAGAGGCCTGTAATTTTCATCATAGGTACACTTCAACTATGAGAGACAGAATGGGGGGAAAGAATACAGGAAATCACATTGTAGGATTTCTAATGAATTCATTGGTAAATTCCTTGGTAAAATAAGTATTTCTCACAGACCTGTAACTTCTTCTTTAAGAGTCTCCTCTGTCCTCCACTCGTTACCTGTATTAATGGCACCTGTTTGAACTTGTTATCAATATAAAAGACACCTGTCCACAACCTCAAACAGTCACACTCCAAACTCCACTATGGCCAAGACCAAAGAGCTATCGAAGGACACCAGAAACAAAATTGTAGACCTGCACCAGGCTGGGAAGACTGAATCTGCAATAGGCAAGCAGCTTGGTGTGAAGAAATCAACTGTGGGAGCAATTATTCGAAAATGGAAGACATACAAGACCACTCCCTCGATCTGGACCTCCACGCAAGATCTCACCCCGTGGTGTCAAAATGATCACAAGAACAGTGAGCAAAAATCCCAGAACCACACGGGGGGACCTAGTGAATGACCTGCAGAGAGCTGGGACCAAAGTAACAAAGGCTACCATCAGTAACACACTACGCCGCCAGGGACTCAAATCATGCAGTGCCAGACGTGTCCCCCTGCTTAAGCCAGTACATGTCCGGGCTCGTCTGAAGTTTGCTAGAGAGCATTTGGATGATCCAGAAGAGGATTGGGCGAATGTCATATGGTCAGATGAAACCAAAGTAGAACGTTTTGGTAAAAACTCAAGTCGTCGTGTTTGGTGGAGAAAGAATGCTGAGTTGCATCCAAAGAACACCATACCTACGGTGAAGCATGGGGGTGGAAACATCATGCTTTGGGGCTGTTTTTCTGCAAAGGGACCAGGACGACTGATCCGTGTAAAGGAAAGAATGAATGGGGCCATGTATCGTGAGATTTTGAGTGAAAACCTCCTTCCATCAGCAAGGTCATTGAAGATGAAACGTGGCTGGGTCTTTCAGCATGACAATGATCCCAAACACACCACCCGGGCAATGAAGGAGTGTCTTCATAAGAAGCATTTCAAGGTCCTGGAGTGGCCTAGCCAGTCTCCAGATCTTAACCCCATAGAAAACCTTTGGAGGGAGTTGAAAGTCCGTGTTGCCCAGCGACAACCCCAAAACATCACTGCTCTAGAGGAGATATGCATGGAGAAATGGTCCAAAATACCAGTAACAGTGTGTGAAAACCTTGTGAAGACTTACAGAAAACGTTTGACCTCTGTCATTGCCAACAAAGGGTATATAACAAAGTACTGATATGAACTTTTGTTATTGACCAAATACTTATTTTCCACCATAATTTGCAAATAAATTCTTTAAAAATCAAACAATGTGATTTTATGGATTTTTTTGTCTCATTCTGTCTCTCATAGTTGAAGTGTATCTATGATGAAAATTACAGGCCTCTCTCATCTTTTTAAGTGGGAGAACTTGCACAATTGGTGGCTGACTAAATACTTTTTGCCCCACTGTATATATATATATATATATATAGAAAGAGAGAGAGAGAGAGAGAGAGAGAGAAAGATACACACACACATACACACACACACGTTAAAACTAAAACTAAAAAAAAAAAAAAAAATATTCAGAATAGGCAACTGCTTAAGGCTTCAAATTTTGAGAGGTGCCTGAGCTATGCTGGCCACACCCACATTTTGAATTGCAGGCATGACCAGAACAATCTCAATTTCCTGCACCAGTTTTATACCCCTTTGCAGGCTATTTAATTCCTTGGATGCTAGAGAGATCTTTAGCACATAGCAAAGTAAATGCTTTGGAGATCTCTCGAACAACCAAGGTGTTAAATTTTTTTTCATTCTTGATTGTTTTAGGCCAAGGTTATTTTCTGTGTGGCAGTAAACAGTGGATGGGCCTGGGGGAGTGGTCATGTGAGATATAGGGGTGTGGGTGGAGCTAAGAGTGCCTAGAGTGCTTTGGCCTAAGGGTGCCTGGGATGTAAATCCAGCTCTGAGTTTAACATAAATTTGAATTGACATGTTATGCACTTGCTGAGTATGTAAAGTCAAAATACAGGGACATTTTTCCATTACCAGGAAACTATCAAAACATTTATCTTTAACACTTTAATAACCCCACTTACAAATTTCCCTACAAGTGCCAGAAGATGTCCATTCTGTTGTTCCACTATGAAATAACACCCTCTGGTACTTGAACAGACTAAAAGAAATACAGTGATCATTTTTCTTACCTTGTCTTCTTGTCTTTCTTTCTTTTTTTGTGGTGGGGGGAAGGTTGCAGAATTTATGTAGAGATTTTTCATTCAAAAGTTATTACAACTAAAAATGTTTGTTTGTTTTTATTAAACTGTAATTTCCAATTCTGGTCCTAGGTGGTGCTGTTCCAATCACTTTCTATGGAGTGCTTATCCCAGGGATTGCAGTTGTAGTCCCCAACAGCTGGAAAGCCTAAGGTTGCCTACCCCTAGTAATAATATTTACCAGAGACACTTCCAATGTCAAAGCAGAAAATGCTACTATACCATGTATATCCATGTTTAACATTCAGGATGCCAGGGTTGGATTTAAATTACCCTATGGAAAAGATAATGACATTATTCCCTTTTCCCTTTAATATCATATACAGGATCAGCTTAAAAACGAAATAGTTCACATATATAATTAACAGACCTTGGTTTTCTACTGCCGATTCAAAAGGCTCCTTCTGGCAATTTAATTGACCTGAGGATTTACAACATGGAGTGGAAGGTTAATCAATTCGGACCGCCATGTATAGTTTTCATGGGTCTACCAGCACCTCAAAAGAATTACACAAAACTGGTGATCTACAGCTCTTTATCATTCCTTGTGTTAGTCTATCCCATCGGCATTTAACTGACAAAGAGGTTGCTCAGTCAGATAAGTCTCAGGAATTAAAGATCAGTTGTAGAACGGTAAGGGACAGGTCAGTCCTAATACATCCCAGTATTTATATTCACCCAGAATGCCTTTATTTTTTATAGTCAAAGGTACAACCAAAAATGTGGTAATTACTGCTGGGCACAGCAGTGGTGTCTACAGGAATATTTCTAGCTGTATGGAAGTAAATAGTATCCTTATGTCCCTTAACCAATATATCCCCAGCTTTAACGCTTGAATGTATTTTGTGGATGACATATTGGTATTATGGAGTGACTCCTGTGATCTATTCCTCAAATTCATGCAATAATTGAGCCGCAATGTTATCAATCTGTCATGTACTCCTTGATCATGTACTAACTGATTTTTTATCAGGAATGTGTTTTCTTGATTTTATTACATATATACAAGATAGGTATTTATTCAGTAAAACAAACCATAAAGAAATAGCTACTAACTCTCTATTGCACCTCAACAGTTATCACTGCGGATCAATTAAGAAGGGAATACCATATGGCCAGTTCTTGTACCTTAAGTATAACTGTACAGATGACAAGATGTTTGAAGTTCAATCCAATCAGAGATTTGCTTCTAAGAGTTACAATGTGACTTGCTCGATAAAGCACTAGAATAGGTTAAAGGCCAGAATAGGATGGACCTCTTAAGGGAAGGTAGAAGAGCCTCTAATTCCAACGGACTAAGTTTCAAGTTGTATTGAATAACTGATGCATCATCATGAGAGACATGTTCTTTTTTGACCTGGATCAAGAAGTACAAAGATCTAATTTTGGTATTGTCAAAATTATCAGATAGTCAAGTGAAGAGTGAATACAGACAAGAAAAAAAAGCATCTAACTAGATTACAGTTAGGAGTCCTAAAGGTAATCAATAAATGTGACACATGCTCTTTATGTCCTTTCACTTTAGAGTATGATTCTTTGTAAGAGAAGGCCCATCCCTTTAAGTGTCACACTCCTAGTGTAATGTATATGCAGAGATATACATAATGAAAATGGTAGGACCTATGAGGGAATACATTATAGAGTATAATCAAAAAAGATAGTGAGTTAAGAATGTTAAAGGGATAGTAATACTTAAAATGTATAGAGTGTAGAGTTTATCTCCCTGAGTAAAACAAGAGTACTCCCACTGCTGAAAGGTGTTTCATTCAAAAGTTATTAATTTTCAAAGTTGAATTTTTCAGGTGCAATTTCACAGTGGCCTGAAATTGTACAGTGGCACTGTTGCTACACCATCCTATGGAGATTTATGGTCAACTGACCAGAGCTGTCCATAGGATCGTGTAGCAACAGCGCCACTGTACAATTTCAAACCACTGTGATATTGCACCTAAAAAACTCAACTTTGATAATTAATAACTTTTGAATGAAACACCTTTCAGCAGTGGGAGTACCCTTGTTTTACTCATGGGGATAAACCCTACAACATATTTTTTTTTACATTTTAAGTATTACTATCCCTTTAAGAATGTGCACAGTTACAATACTGACATGTTATTTTCCATGTGTACTGATGCTATATAAACTCCATGAAGAAGGGGGAAGGAGGGAATCCCATTCTCTATCAAGAATGCATGTAAGGGTCACTACTGGATTCAATAGTAATAATTATATTTGTGCATTTTTATGATCCGTTCACACATGTATCTCAATATCCAGGGTGTTTAATCTCTATAACCTCCTCCCCACCCAGCACTTTAATGGGGCATGGACTTGTGTTTATATTTATTTTAAGTTTATTTAGATCTTTTCTTGAATTGTTGTATATGTTCCTTTAATAGTTATGTGGGAGCATGGTTTATTAACACACAAAAAAACTGCCAGAAGGCGTTTCACATGCCTTGATGAATTGCTGGCAGAATGGTACTAAACAGCTGTCGGCTCTCTATGATCAATTGCTGTTTGTTGACTCTCTGCTGCATTTACTTCACAGTTACACCCAGCAGTCCTTCTCGGTGGATGTACCATTCAAAGTGCACTACATAGGTAAGATCATGTGTATTTAAATTGTCTGCTTTTAAGTCTTTGGAATAAATTTAGATTTTTCTGGTGTGCTGGAGCATAATGTAGTTATTTAGGAAGACTGGAGGAATGGACTAGAGTGTAATGTTGAAAAGTACAAGATAATGCATTTTGGGCACTAAACCCGGGGGGGGATAGGGTGTAATGATCCCCCTCTATATGGACAGTGGTACTGCCATCTAAAGTCCTGTGCTCTCACTGCTGCCATGTATTGATTGAGCCCTGGTTGTGAGAACAGTGCTGCCACCCACTGGTACACCAGACGCCCTGTGTACACACTGTCACCATCTATTGGTTGAGCCCTGGTTGTGAAGCACAGGTATCATGTGACTGAGAACAGTACTCTCACCTAATAGTAGCACACATTATGACCTGTGTGCCCAGTGTATCTACTGTCTCCATCTATTGAGTCCTGGTTGTGAAGCACAGGTGTTATGTGTTTGAGAACACTTCTGTCACCTATTGGTAGACCTAATTATGGCCTGTGTACTCACTGTCACCATCTATTGCTTCATGCTGTTACACAGCAGTATTGTATTGCTTGTGAGTCTAATGCTGGTAACCAATGGCCAGGTAGTATACAAATCAGTTACTCTTGACATTTCTATAACTCCAAATGGTTATACCTCTACTACCTTAATTCTTTTCACTTCATACACCCCACAAATATTACACCCTGTTATTTTTATTTTAGGTTCACATTATGCTATTTTATTTAAATGCATGTATTGTCAGCCAAAGTTAAGTTGGTTGTAAAAGGCCAGGCATTGTATTAAAATACATTTGGATGCATGTTTTCTACCCCTGAAGCAGATGCCTAGGCTCTGTTATTAGGGGAACTGAAAACAGCTAGGTTTGTGTAGCCATATGTGCTTTGCTAAAGGAGGTGTTCAGATATTATGGCAAATGGGATAGTGCCTGCATGGTGTAAAGTTGGAGCAGAGGGGATAATACCTGTTCTGCAGCAAGATGGCAGAAGGATTACTCTGCCTGGCGGAGATACCTGGTCCTTAGTGACCTGTTGCAATGGGTAGAAGTGTGGGTTCCAACAAGGGTCACTGCTCTATAGCAGCCGCTACAGGCTGGCTGTACCTGAAGGTCTTTGAATCAGGGAGACTTCCTCTCCTATGAGTGGTGCAAAAGTATCCATTAGTTCATGGCCCAGGCCTGCTGGTTGATTGAGGATTATGAGAGTTGTAGTTTCCAACAACTTGAGAGCCAATTACACATACCTCTGTTCAACAGGTAAGGCAGGCACTGGGTGCACATAACGGTGCCCATGATCCTGTCTGTCATCCTCACTTGTGCTGCTCCCTGATTGGTTGAGCTGTGTTGGCCACGCCCCTGGTGACCTTTTTTATTCTGGCCATTGGCAGCTGTCAGGTGCCCTTTCGTGGTGTTTCTGAGCCAGTATTGCGGTTGCTGTGTTCTAGTGTTCCTGATCTCCTGTGTTCCGACTTGGCCTGTACCGACTACGCTCCTGTGTTCCTGTTCCGTGATCCGACCCGGCCTGGCTGACTTCCTGCTTGTTGCTGATCTGGCTTGTCTCTGAATCTCCTCCGTGATCTGACCCGGCCTGGCTGACATTCCTGCTCGTTGCTGATCCGGCTTGTCTGCGAATCTCCTCCGTGTCCTGACCCGGCCTGGCTGACTAGCTGCTCCTGGACTTGTTCTGGATTTCTGCTGCTCCAGTCTAAAGCTCCTGTTGTCGCTTCGGCGACATTCTGATCGCTGCAGTGTGTGGATCTGAGCCTCTCGAGATTACTGGGTTAACCATTGCTGAGCCGCGTCTCCTGAGCTGAGTCTTCCGTTCTCCTTGTATTGTGAAGTATAGCTGAGTCTCATTGACACTTGCTGTGCCGTATCGCTACTAGTGAGCCTCCGATCACTTGTGTTGCTTCCTTCTTCCTCACTGCCACTTTAACCCTTGCTAGCCTTTGCCATATGCTCTGCTTCTGCCGAGCCGGCCACGTTGTGGGCCTCGGTAGTCTGCGGCTCATAGTCATCTGCAGAGCAGTAGTTCTCCGTTACGCCCGTGAGCTATTGGCGCAAGCAGTGCAGCAACCGGTAGTCTCTGTGACGCCCGTGGGGCTATTGGCTCAAGCAATTCCAATACTGTTGGTCTCCGGTATACGCCCGTGGGGGCTATTAACTCAAGCTATCATGATACTGTTGGTCTCTGTTACGCCCGTGGGGGCTATTGACTCAAGCTATCACGATACTGTTGGTCTCCGTTACACCCGTGGGGGCTATTGGCTCAAGCAATTCCAATACTGTTGGTTCCGTTACGCCCGTGGGGGCTATTGGCTCAAGCGATCCCAATACTGTTGGTCTCCGTTATACGCCCGTGGTGGCTACCAAACAACTACCCTGCAGCTTCAGTCTCAGTCGCAGCTCTTATCAACAGCGTTACACATTTAATGGACTTAAGGTGTTGTATGATCTAGCACCTACTGCAGTCTTGTTCACCAAGGGCGTGCCTAACACCACATTTGAGACTGATTACCCTTGTAATTAACCATTTGTCTCCAGTCACTGTTTTGCCTGCTCTGTACCTGTACTAAGATATATATATATATATTCCCTGTTCTGTATCCTGGCATATGTAGCCTATATTCTGCTATTCACAGTACTGCCTCTAGGGGGCAAGCTTGTTATTATTTTTTTTGCTCTAATAAAATTGTATTTTATCCTAACCCTCTGTCTGAGTGTCTGAAAACCGTTACAGTGCATTATCAGAACAGCCACAGCAGAGCAGAGGTTATTTATACTCCATCTCTCTCTTCAGACGTCCCCAACAAAATATTAGTGGACACACCAGAAGCCATTTTTATGTCCCTCTGTAGAGGGAATCTTTGTTCATGCAGCCCTCCGTAGAGGGAATCATTGAACGTGTAACCCTCCGTAGAGAGAATCATTGCGGCCCCAACTGCATTTGAGTTTTACATGCCTGCTTTACCCACTCACAACCCGATTCAACATATGTTAGCATTAGATCATATATAGTGTGCTTTAATACTTTGCCTGTCTGACAGCCAGAAGTAATGCCCTTTAATATGTACTATATTTTCTATTGTCCAGGACATGGTGAAGCTTAACTTTCCCACCTGTAATGGACCACAGGCCGTTACTTGTGGGCTCTTTTAGGAGCCATGCAAAATCCCTAAAAAAAGAGACTTGAGTACACGGACTGTAACGTGCCATAGGCCGTTCCTTGGAAGCCTTTCAGCCATGTGGGAATTATAATGGGCCGTAGGCCATTATTGGAAGGCCTTCTCAGGCCTACAGGGACACGGGACTGAAAGAGCTGCAAGCCACGGACTTTAGTTTCGGTCTGAGTACAAGGAGACTGGTGCCAAATCTTTTAAAACCGGCAGCACCCGGATTAGCTGCCATTGTGAGGTGACACATTTACAGGGCCTCATAGACTTAGCATGGAAAAGTAGGCGGCTCGCCGATTGGCTGCCACTGTAAGATGACGGGTTTAAAGTTTGTATGGGGAAAAGTAGGCTCCCTAGTGATTGGTTGCCTCGCAAGACTTCGCTCCACTTCTCATTGGATGAAAAGTCTGGAGCAACTGGATTGGTCCCTATGCTTCCATTGTATCTTGTTGCTCCCCTTCCTATTGGCTAGGAATTGGAGCAGCAAGATTAAATTATGTAGAGCCCCATTGTGCCTTTTGTTCCCTGAGTTCTCGTGTTTATGTTTCCCATTGTCTGGATGTGTATTGCAGCCAGACACTATTGTTTCCCCCTGTATGTCTTTGTACTAAACCCACTGTGTTTTGGATCACCATTTTGCTTAAAAGAGCTGTTTTTTGCATTACATTTTTAGTTCATTCTGGAACTAAAAAGTGCCCTGTGTCATGATTCTTGGATGGTGTTAAGAGTCCCCATTGACTACCATCCAAGGCCTCTACGTTTCCAGCCTGTTTTTCCAGAGATTCAGTCAGCTATCCTGCTTCGCTGACCAGGCTACCCACTTTTAGCCGCATCCAAGAGGGAGAGACCCGGAACGAAGGCTAAGGACAACCCTTAGCTTCTGTTCCACCACCTCTGTATCAAGCTTTGAAACAAGGGAGGATACAGCCCTGTATCCTGACTGGAGTCAGTTTGTAAAATGTCCCTACCCTCGCATGATATCTCACACCTCATTCGTACAGAGAAACTGTTCTGGAGAAATCAGCAATTGAAATGCATACTGAAAGTAGAGGAGGGCTAGGGCTTGATCCAGGAGGCAATAGTCACCTTGGATGCAGGCCTACCAGCCCTAGGACCCTCAGGAATGATGAATAGGGTGTCAGTCTGATGAATGGATTCGGTGTGGTGCACATAGAACTTAAAGCAGAACTACCACTGCTAAACAAGTTGATGTGTAATAAATCCCCATCTGGCGACTAGATGCTCAGTAGCACTAGTCGCCAGAATTATTACCTTATTCAATAGAATTCTCCATTCTTTCCAGGCTGACAGGCAGGATGGAGCTCAGACATCTTTCAATAGTGAGGTCTGCACGCTTGTGCTGTCAGTCCCAGCCGGCTCTAGGAGGCGTTGCTAGGAGCCGTCCAGCTCCAAAAGGGACTGACAGCGAAGGCGGGCAGACATCACTATTGAAAGATGTCTGTGCTGTGCCCTGCTTGTCAGTCCTGGAAGAATGGAGAATTCTATTGAATAAGGTAATAATTCTGGCGACTAGCGCTACTGAGCAGCTAGTCGCCAGATGGGGATTTATTACACATCAACTTGTTTAGCTGTGGTAGTTCGGCTTTAAGGCAGCGCACCACACCTAATAAGTGGAGATCCCTCTTCTTTTCAGATTTAGGGTCAGGACAAAATGAAGGCACAACAATCTCCTGACTGATGTGGAACTCAGAGACTACCTTAGGAAGAAATTCCTGGGAGGTAAGAAGAAACGCCTTGTGCTTGTGAAAGGCGGGCATTGTAAGACACCCAGCAGCAAATTAAGATCCCACTGAGAAGGGGGACTCTTAAAAGCAGGGCGAGCATGCAACGTCCTGAAAGAAAACCATCACATCTGGAATGATGGCAATGCACTTCTGGAAAAAGACAGCGAGCTCACAAGTTTCAAACTTCAAAGAACTCAGGCTGAGGCCTGTAAAAAGGACAGGACAGTAGGAAGGTCGAAGTCTTGCGAGGATAGAGCCTTATACACACACCAAGAGTGGAAAATAGACCAGATTCTGTGGTACGTCTTAGAGGAAACAGGCTTCCTAGCTCGAAGCATGGTAGCTACGACCACTGAAAAAATCCTTTCTTCCTCAATATTGAGGAATCAACCGCCAGGCCGTCAGACACAGACGGACCACACCTTCCTTCCACAGATATGCCTGCAGAAGGAAATCCGGTCTGCGGGGAAGTCGAAAGGGCTCTGCCACAGATCCAGGAGCTCCAGAAACCAGGGTTGCCGGGGCCAGTAGGGAGCAATTCGAATGACCGGAGTTCATTCCAACCTCAATTTCCTCAATACCCTGGGAAGCTGGGGAATGGGAGGAAACACATAAGCCAGAGGAAATCGCCACAGAATGAACATGGCATCCACTGCCAGAGGATCCCTCCAGCGGGAACAAAACAATGGAACCTTCCTGTTGTGTCTGTTCGCCATCATGTTGTTCCAGGGGAGTCCCCATTTCTGAATGATGAGGTCGAACACCTCCTGGTGGAGTTCCCACTCTCCTCTGTCTACGTGTGTTGACTTAAGAAGTCAGCTAGGACTGTGTCTACTCTGGGAATATGAACTGCTGATATGGCAGGAACATGTTCGTCTGCCCAGGTTAAGATGGCCTTGACCTCCAACCAAGCTGCGAGATGTCTTGTTCCGCTTTGCTTGTTGATGTAAGCCACAGCCGTGGCGTTGTCGGACTGGACGCGAACTGGACAGCCTTCTGAGAGGACCAGTATCTGAGAGTATGAAATATCGCCCGAAGTTCAAGAACGTTGATGGGTAGGAGAGACTCCTCCGCTGACAACCAACCCTGTGCGTTCAGGTGACCCAGGATTGCCCCCCAGCTGGATAGGCTGGCATCCATTGTCATTGTGGTCCAGAATGATACCAGGAAGGGCCTGTCCTCCGTCAGGTTGAAGTGGTCTTGCCACCAAGATAGACTCAGCTCCACGTGTAGGGGTAGAGGAAACCAACAACCTCAGAAGATCTGTGTTGCTCTTACAAACCTGGATCACAAACCTCTGAAGTTCTCTTGTGTGAGCCATCGCAAATGGTACCGCCTCTATGGTGGATATCAATTCCCCACTAGAGAGGTCAACTTCTTGGCTGGAATGGAATCACAAGCCAGGACTAAGACTACCTTGTGGGTGATCTGGTGAACCACCTCATCCATGAGAAATACCCTGTCTTTCAGGGTGTCGAACAGCAGACCTATTAAAACCTATTAAAAAAAAGTCTCTGAGATGGAATCAGGTCTAAATTGTCCATGTTCAGGATCCACCTGTGATGGGTGAGAGTGTTGATACAGTCCTTGACCTGTTGTTGAAAGAGTTCAAGTGAGTCGTCCATATACGTAGTGACTCTGATGCCATCTTTGTGCATGGCACAAATTAGCACACCCAGGATATGAGTGAACACCTGGGGGGCCGTTGTCAGACCAAAGGGGACAGCAGAAAACTGGAAGTGTCCTCTGTTGCAAGCAAACCTGAGATAGTGATGGCTCTCCGGATGGCTCCAAGGGTTTAAGGGTTTTGCCTAATGGGAAAGAAGAAGCAGAGCTGCAATTCTGTTTCCTTACAGCACGTTTGTATAAACACCATAGCAAAATAAAGCACCTGTAAAAATGCTAAGAACAGTCACCTGTCTTCTGTTAGTTCCACAACTCACCTGCCTGACTCTTACACAGATGAACACACTACTGTAACATGAAATTGCATCAGGCACTTTCATTGGCACCCCAACACCCAACCCCTGTCCAGTAACCTATCATTTGAGACCTTGTAACTTACTGTTTGAATTTGTATGGAAAAACCTAAAAACAAACTTGCTAGAGATTAGTATTTAGAAAAGCACTGTAGTTTTTCATTGTATATATATTGAAGCCACACGTGAGATGAGAAATATAGGTTAGCCATAAACCAAACAACTGTTTCTATTGGTAGAAGTGCATCCTATAGACATCAGTGGAATGCGTGTTGCTGCAGGGTGACTGGAACAGTCACTGAGACTCAGGTGCTAAGAATGAATGTGGCAAATCAACCAACTGCATCACTGGGGACATATAATTCCCATTGAATTAAACTGATTTGTTAACACCTTGATTGCAAGAGGGGTTCAAATAATTAAAGGGTTAAAAACATCAAAATTGGAATTGTTATTTGTCCTCCATTTTGCAGTTGTTTTTTTCCAGAATTGCTCCGATTTTCTTTACTCATATGGCAACTTGATGTGGATGTTCTAGGAAGAGTTAGTGTAATACTGCAGCAAGTTTAAAGCACTTTAAAGTATAAATACAAATTCCCAATATTCTGACAATTTAAACTGCAGTTTTGTCCACTAGAATGCTAATGATTCCTTTACTGTACTGTTCCACACAGCACTGGGTTAAAATCCAAATCTAAATTAATGGGCATTTTGGAAATTTCTATTTGTCCCCTATGTTGCAGTGTGATTATTATTACATCAGTATCAGTGAGAATGCTAATGTGTTTTTTTTTATTCTTTTTCAAACTTGCTTCTGAAAAGGAGTGAAAAAAACTGTACCTGGGATCTCTGCTGATCTGCCAGAAACTACACTGAGGAAGTGAGGTGTGTATTAGCCCCTCCCACTTTCCCTACCTGCTCCTTGCCTCACCTCACCCATCTATGGGACAAACCCCCACAACCTCCAGGTACAACTGCCAGCAAATTTTCCAGGTATGGAAAACAGGCCTAATTATAATCAATATTGGAGCAGCGAGGAGTTTATGTTCCTTTTTAATGGTCATACTTTAGCATATATTAAAGAATACATTCCAAAAACATGGTAACATAAATGATTATAAGATTATAAAACACAAAATACACATATTGAAATACAATCTACCTACTTTAATCTTTTTATAAGACTTATTTTGTGACTTGGGGAGGAGATGCACTAAGCCGTGATAGAGGGGATGACTTCACCAATTCCTATATTATTCTATGGAGTCAATGCACTAAGATTTCTCCATCTTTGGAGGTCTTAGTGCATAGGCTCTATAGAATAACATAGAAAATGGAGATGTGATGTCACTGGAGACGTTATCTCCATGTTATCATCTCTTTATCACACCTTAACGCATAACTCCCTTGGTGTTTTGGCGGAATAAATTTGGAGATCTTTCCAGCTTGGCTGTACCTCCAAGCACTCTTCTACAATGTGGTATCCATCTTCCTAGATGGTATTCTGAATGGTTAGCTCCATCCTGATCAAAAACAATCCTTCAAAACAAATCTCCTGTTACTTCAGGAGACATCACCACTGAGGACTACCTGCTGCTTACCATTAGATTAGACAGACAGACAGAGACAGAGTTATAATATGAAGACAGGAAGAGAGATAGACACATTTTAAATGCTGTAGTTCATTGTCTCCTCCAGGCCCGAACATAAATGATACATAATATGATCAGTGCAGGACATACTCTGGAAATTTCCACCACATTGAATTGAACAACTTATTATTCCATTTGTTTAAACAGAGCTAGATTTCGAATTTTGCAAGTAACTTACAGCAGCAATGTTCCCTGCAGCATTGTAAGAGGAGGAAATGGGATCATTTATGAAGACAGATATAAGTGGCCACACTTATCTGCCTTGAGCATCTTCAACTAGTCCTGAACCTTAATTATAGTAACCATCAATTGATTACCAGGATACACATACGAAATGGCTCAGGAATTACATTTTTTTGCTCTGTTCTAATATGTTCATAATTTACTAAATATATTTTCACTCTCTCTTTTATCAAAATCCAAAAAAATATGCAAAATAAACTAAAGGAGCCATAAACTTCTATTCATGAAATATGTAAAATATGTTATAGGTCTTTTCCTGATGCACAAAACAAGGGTATTCCCATTGCCAGTTTTGTTTCAATCAAATATTATAACAACTCAAAATCATTTTTTAAATCAAATAATTAGCAGGAGTGTCAATTGATATTCACAAATAATTGTTTGTAGAATTCCCTCTATGTTCCAGCTTGAGTCACAGGCTACAGCTCTCCACAGTAATTGAGAGGAACAGCACCACCTGGTAACCGCAAAAGAAAAATTGCCATTAAAATTACCTTTGTTTTGCAAATCATGAAAATTTCCTACACTATATTATATACACCCACACAAATATAAACGCACGCACAATATAATGACAGAAGTAGGTACTCAAAACTGGTACAGAAAGTGTTGTTTTTACTTAGAAACATGCACTGTTTTACAGCTTTTGTATTTTACCTTGCATGATAGATATCAGAACCTGCTGAACACCTTACGAATAAGGGTCTGTTAAGAATGCATACAATATAGGGAAAGTGCAATAAACAAAATGCAGCGTAGTGTAAGTCGCACAAGGGTAGACAACCTTGGTACTCAAGAGGTATCTGCAGTTCATGTTTTCATTATATCCCAGCTGGAGCACAGGTGGACCCATTTTTACTACAGGGTCATAATGTTATTTAACCCCTTAGATGTTTCAGAGGGCCTCTCTAGAACTCCAAAGACTAAAATTGAAGTTAAAGGGAAGTTATAACCTAATATCAACAAAATCACCTACACCATATTAGTTATTTGTAATCTGATACAACAGATTGTGAGATAGATGCCATTATTTATTTGTCAGTTTATGACAATAGGCCAATAAGGACCAGCACAATCAGGGAGCAGACACCAACATTCCACACGTGGCTCTCCCTCCCATCTGCCCTACTCTCATGCTCTTCCTCCTTCACACTAATTTTACTAACCTGAAAGAAAGGGTCCATAAGATCCCCTCTCTCCAGTCAATAATATAACTATCTGTATTTTAACCCTGTGTGTTGTAGAGGGTTGGCTATCCCTCTGGAGCTAAAGGTGTATAACTAATATAATACTAGTCCATTGATTTCTATGGAAGAAACATTGGTAGTATCACTAGGGTCCCTCTTTCACATTGAGCCCCAGGCTATTTTATTACATTTTGAAGGAGAAATATGACTATGTATAAATGTCTCTCCATGTATGTAGAAGTTGCTGTCTCTCAGCTACTCCAATATACTCAAAGTGGACTGCTATAGCGATTAAACGGAATCCGCTTTAGAGGCAGCAATCTCCTACAGTGGTCTCTCCTTCTCTCATACTCAGCGCTCAGCTTGACGTAGGGGAGGTGTGGGATTACTGCTCTATAAACATTGCTGTTACAAACCAATTTCTCTCCCCATCTCACTCTGCTTCTCCTCTTTTGAGTTACATGTTTTCCGTCTTTTTGCTCCTGTCTCTCTACAAGTTGCAGTTATCTATCGCCCACCTACCTCCACATATACACCTTCACACTTCCTGTCTGACTTTGAATCATGGCTTTCCTTCTTCCTCTCATCAGACACACATTCTCTTCTGCTGGGGGACTTCAACTGCCATGTAGAAGATCCCTCTATCTTCTGGGCATCCCATTTTCTCTCTCTAACATCTGCATTTGAACTAAACCAGTGGACAAATGCTAGCACTTACAAGGATGATAATTTCCTAGACCTTGTGTTTACTAGAGGCTGTGCACTCTTGGATTTTAATATCTCTCCTCTTCCACTATCTGATCACCACCTTCTAACATTCAGCACTGCTTCTACATCTTCTGTAATACCCACTTTCTCTCCCTGCTTCACCCGTAACCTCAAATCACTTAATTTCACTGATCTACAGTCCTCCCTGGCTACTAGAGTTTCATCTATTCCCATTAATCCTGACACTAGAAGTCTTGTCAAAACATACAACTCAGTCCTATCCTCCTCTTTGAACCTACATGCACCTCTCTCTCTCCGATCAACCCGTAAAACTAACCCGAGGCCATGGCTTAATAAAGACACCAGCTTCCTCCTTTCCTGTACCCGTTCAGCTGAACGACTCTGACTTTACTTTTCACAGCTAATTAACACTCATAAATCCAACCCTCAATGCTTCTTCTCTACCTCTGACTCCCTCCTCCGCCCTCCATCTACCTCGCTTGTAAACTCCATACAGCCACAAGACTTTGCTGACTTCTTCAAAGCTAAGGTGGACTCCATCCGGGATAATTTACCACCTTGTATATCCCCTCCTAGCCTTTCTTGTTCCCCTCCTGGCACTCTGGACTCTTTTTCACTAGTCACAGAGGAGGAACTGAATATCCTGCTATCCTCCTCTCCCTCCACTACGTGCGCATCTGATCCACTCCCCTCTCACTTCATCCAGTCCCTCTCCACTACACTAATCCCTTTCCTATTACAGATCTTTAATGCCTTCTTTGCCACTACCTTTCCTGATGACTTCAAACATGCCTTAGTAACTACCATCCTCAAGAACAACTCCTCTGACAGTAACACACCCTCTAGCTATTGACCCATTTCTCTGCTGCCTTTTGCCTCTAAACTCTTGGAATACCTAGCCTACTCACGCCTGTTCAACGTCCTTAACACTGAACAACCTGCTTGACCCTTTTCAATCTGGATTTCACACTGCTCACTCCACTAAAACTGCTCTCACAAGAGTGGTCAAGGATCTTCACATTGCCACTGTTGATCATACTCTTCTCCTCTGCATTCTAGGAATCCATAACATAGCAGTAGACTGGCTCTTCACTTATCTATCTAACCGATCCTTCAGTGTCTCTTCTGCTACCTCTTCATCCTCTCCTGTCCAACTCTCTGTTGGTGTTCCTCAAGGTTCTGTTTTAGGACCACTTCTGTTCTCTCTTTACACAATAACACTTGGTGATATTATTAACTCCTTTGGTCTCAAATATCAGATATCTATGCAGATGACACCCAGATATACTTATCTGCACCTCAACTGACTTCTGATATTCAGGCTACAGTCAGAGATTGCCTGTCAGCTATCTCAGAATGGATGGCTCATAGGCACCTCAAATTCAATATGTCTAAAACAGAGCAACTCCGCATCCCACCCAGGCCTGGCCCTGTAGCGCCCTTCCAGGTTACTGGAAATGGCATTACATTTTGCATAACATTGCTAAAGTCTGTCCCTTCCTCTGTTGCTCCACAGCTAAAATTCTTATACAAGCACTCATCCTCTCCTGCATGGACTACTGCAGCATTCTTCTGTCTGGCATTCCTGCCTCCCATCTCCATCCGCTTCAATTCATACAGAATGCTGCAGCACAAATTACTCTTTTGTCACCTAGGTTTGTCCCAGCCCCACTTCTCCTGAAAATCTCTCCACTGGCTGCCTATCAAACTCCAGATATCTTACAAAATCTTACTTCTCTCATTCAAGACCCTTCTCTCCTCTTCTCCTTCTTACATTTCCACGCTGATCTCCCACTATACCCCATTCCGCCACTTACAGTTAGCCAATGACTGTCTCCTCTCTGCTCCTTTTTTGTCTACAGCCCTCTCACGTATCAAACCTTTTTCTCTCATTGCTCCATATCTATGGAATACTCTACCTCCCACCCTGCGCCACTGCACCTCTTTGATGGTCTTTAAATTTTGTTTGTAAATGCACCTCCTGGATAAAGCCTCAACATGCTAGAAGGCACTGATGTTGTATAAAGGATACTCTTATAAATTATTTACTCTACTTGTGTCCTCTATCTTCACCAGAACTCTAGCACTATATTCCGCACTTGACCCTTATGTACTCTGTATGTCTCCCATTACCACTTTAGATTGTAAGCTTTCGGGCAGGGACCTCGCACCCAATGTTTCATTCTACAAAGTACTTGTAACCCTGTACAGTCTAAAGCCTTAAATTGTAAAGTGCTGCGTACACTTGTGGCACTATATAAATCAACATATTCATTCATTTAGGGAAATAGTTCACCAAAGATAATAAGTAATGTGTTTAAAATGATAGATTAAAACTTTTGATTATAATTTTAATAAACAAAAAAAATTTTCATCACAAGTGCATGATCAATCTCCAAAAAACTCATCTAGAAATGAAGCTGATCAAGCAAGCAAAGTGTGTTTGATCAATTAAAACACAAATGTTTTAAAGTTGATCAAGGGTGTAAAGAAAAAATATATAAAAAACTGTGGAAATGAAAAGAGGTAAAAACATACAAAGTCTACACTATGATTCTCACTCAACTGTACAAAAGCATGAAAATACAGGATTATAATTAACTATAACTTAGCACCCTCCATCCTTTTCTTCAATTAACTATAGCCTGGCTCTCTATGGTTTTGAATGCTTGAATGAGAACTGTATCGTGGGTGTTAATTTTATTTAAAAAAAAAAATAAATAGATGTACATTAAGTGTTAAAGGAATGTCTCCAAGAGACCTCTCTTTCCTGGCATTGACTATATACTGGACCCCACTGATGTAAAAATAGGCAAAACTGTGTACAAAGCAGAAGTGTAATATTTGGGTCCTTATGGTCCTCAATATGTTCAAACCAATTTTTGAGAAACATTTATTGCATACAATGAATTATTATATATGGATTTCAAGAATGATCAGGGAGAAACAATGCAACTATACCTAAAAAATGGAGACTAAAGTATTGCCTAAATAGGGCACTTAAGTAATTGAATGATAAAGTATCCCCTCCCACACCTTTTACCTAGTGTAATCCACCTCCCCTCAGATGTGGAATCTGGTCCTGGGACCAGACAGATCACAGCAAGGGATAATCTTCTTACTGTTTGCACAAGGAAAACCTTGCCCTCTTTGACAGGTTTTTCCATTTTTTCCTTATGCTCACTGAAGATTGTCCCTCTCTGTGATCTATCCGGACAGTCTTGCTGCTCTGAAGTGAGCAGTGTTACATCAGTAAAAGGGGCAAGATGGGGATATTTTATCATTCAATTACGCTTGAACAACAACTCTGACAGTACTGAAATAACACTCTCCATGGCCCAAATACTATGAAGATTAATTGAAGCTGCTTTTATTGTGAAACATTACTATCCCTTTAAAACCCAAAACAACTGGGACTACAAGCCTTCTGCCATTGACGCTGCTTACCCATTAAAATGCTCAACAGTTTCTGAACCCTGGAGTTGACTTCAACAATTCTGTAAAGTCCTTGCTCGTTGATCCCTGTAGAAAACAAAGATTTGATTTAATTAAAGATGTTAACAGCTAAAGTTTTTTCTTGTACTTTAATATGTTTCTTTAATAGCTACAGTAATTAAAACCTCCCTTGGCAGTACAGAGAATTCTCACTTTTAAAAGCAGTGTTTTGATGTCTGTAGTTTTCTTCTTAAACACTGATCTTTTTTTATTCTTGGTGTAAAAACTACAATTATAGTACTTACATTATACCTGTACTAGGGGTTTTTTACAATACTAAATAAATGTTAATTAGCTGAAATCATTTCAAAGCTCAATATCATCTCATCCCTAGTTTTTTTTATCTTTATTCTGATGTAGATCTACCAATTTGAACTCAGAGCTGTACACACTTTAAGAATCTCTTCTAAATTCTAGACTTAGAACTTTTAGTGACTCATATTACAAATGAGCATTTAATAACCAATAAATATTTTCCCCACACAAGTGATGTTGCCTTTTAATTTACAGAATGGTTCATGAATAGAGCCCTAAATAAAGACTGTTTGTTATTTACTCCATGAAAGCACGGTATCAAGGTGTTAGACTATGTCAGCATTCAATAAATCTGTTTCTTCTTAGATTTATAAGCACTAATTCTGTTTTTACAGTCATGTTTGCAAGGATAAAAAAAGGCTGTTTGGTATCTTTGAATTCCATGGGGATAATCATGTGCGTTCTGACCTTCGCATCAGGAAGGTGAATGTCACTTATTACACAACTTGTATAAGTTGTGCTTTAAACACCTGCAAGTTTCAGCAGAATTGATATGTACAGCGGCCTATGGAGCCGCAGAGCCAACTGCTCAGTTGAGAGATTTTAGTGTCTTCTATGTTTATCACAACCTCCAATAGCAATTGTCAGATCCATGAAAGTGTGACTTAGCTGCGTATATACTGATATACTGCGGATATCGACATGAGATAGACATCAGTAGCACCCCTATCATGCCTTCCTCAGTGATGGGATAACAGGGAAAAACCTGGTGAACATAGCCTTCGTCTGAAATACCCAGTGACCCCTAATGTTTTATATACCCTACAATTTTCTGTCCTCCCCACAGCTGTGTGTTGCTTTGACCACAGTTATGGGGTCTTTAGTGAATTCATCAAAAGATTATGCAAACTGACTCCTTTACAAAATAGAAAATCAAAATGCACCATTGATAATGCTCCAATGCATCATGAGTAAATATTCCAGATCTATTCTATGTAGCCCCAAGTGGCTGTAAGGAAGGAAACTTGGCTTTACATGTATAGTTTGCAACTTAATGGGGAATTGTAGCCTAGGAAAACTGTTTACTGAAGGACTTACCTAAGTAGGCATCCTTCAAAGAGCAGGCAGTTATATCTATATAATTTTCAATGTTGTTACTTGACTTCTGTTGTAGACCACTGCTCACTATTTCAATTTACAAACTGCTAAAAACTAGTGCCCTCTATGCCACTCAGCTTTATTTAAGTGTATATAACCCCAGCTCATTTTTAGGTGCTAGTGTTCTTTTAAACCTTTCCAAAGGTGAATCACACATAAGTAGTTTTGAAAAGGTCAAGTTGTTTTTAAAAGTCCTAATTGGTTCTTTATATTGTTATTGCAATTGTCAACTGTATCCTTGATGGAACACTTTACTATCTATATTTATCGCACTTTTTCTTTATGAGGAGTGGGGGTAAGAGTCAGGTCACTTATTTATTTTATTTAGAAAGTGTTTTACTAAGAACAATAGCATTTATTCATATTTATAATGCATAGCAAATTAAAATTGAGAAATGGGCCACTTATTTTCCTACTCTCTTATTGGATGAATTCACTCCTCAAGTCTCCACACACCCAGCACTTTATGGAAATGTTATGTACATTAAGTCCTGGGTTAAAGCGATGGTGGGGGAGAGAGAGATTTTCACTGTAGTGGTTAATGAGATCCACAAATCTGGACTAGACAGTTACACTTAGGCATAGTTTACACTGACAACTGAAATGCAATGATCTGAACTTATGGAAAAAACGCAGGAAACTGTTTTCATTGTGTTGTATGGACATTTTTATGCACTTGAAAAATGTTGTTCAAGTTGCAAAGGTAACATTTAGCTGCAACTTTTGTTCCAGCAAAGCGTGAATGTAACTTTAATTGATTTGTATTGATTTCAATGATATTGCACCACGTATAGCATATTATCGTAATTACTATGCAATTCTGAAATTGCAGATGGAATACTACAGAATCATGGCATTCAACATGCAGCAAGAAATGCACAATAATCTCCTGCAAATTACATAAATTTTGTATGCCTTTTTATGAACAATTTCAATGCATCAAACAAATCACCAGTATGAACACAGTCTTAACCCTTTCAATGCCAGAGGGGTACACAATGTTTTGCAAAGCAATGTGTTGCGTACCCCTCTGGCACTGAAAGGGTTAAAGGGGTTAAGGTAAAGTGATAAAATTCTGGAGCTAATAAACTGCACCACATGAACCTCCCCAAATTCCATTAAATCCAGTGGGGCTTTTAACCTCTTGAATGCCTAAGATGTCTACAATGCATGGCTTTCCAAAGAGTTGGTGACCTATCTAACATTCAGTGGGTTAAAGCCTCATTTAAATAATTTTGCTGTTTAATTTCTCCCTTGCAGTTCAATTAGCTAGCTCCAGAATTTCAGCACTTTAGCTTATTTAATTTCCCCTTTACAATACAGCAGCTAAGGTTCAAGAGCAAAAGTTCCCACCCTCAGCAGTAGGTTAAGAAGAAGAAGAATACGCAGAACTTTGTGTAGATTTTGAATTGGGTAAAATGATTTGGTGGCAAACCCACTTAAACCTGAGAGCAAAAGGGTGTGTGCAGAGTGATGTTTTTCACAGATTTCTGGTCCTCAAAGGGTTAAACCAATTTATTCATGAATTTTGCAGAAACCATATGTGTAACTTTACATGGATCTTTGCTGTGAGTAATTCTCATTTCTTTCCTGAAGAAGATGTTGCAATAGCCAAGGGACTCTATGATGCACACAGCTTTGTACCCTTGATTAATTTCTCTACATTGACCTAAGCGATATGCCATCTGTCGTACACAGACAATTGTCCTCACCTCTTGTTTCCACAGCTTGGATACAGTTCCGGAAAATGTTGAATCCAGAGTTGTCCAGCTGGGCAGCTAGAGGGAAAGGAAAGAACTTAAACAATTACTTGATGGCACATATTCAATATACAATATTAAATTGACAGATTTATAGAGATACTCTGCAGGTGTGTGTTCTGATTTCAGATATCCTACCACTGATTCTTTCAGCACCTTCTACATAAACTACAGAAGAGTATCTACCATTCTCATCATCAATATATGTGCCCCACTCTTGCCTGGCCCTGACATTAACTTTAACCTGTAACATACAAGCACAAAAAAAGTTCTTGGACTTTACAGGTCCCAGTGCATTGCTTTACAATGCATTGAATTCAGTGGATTAAGAGGTATCCTATGCATTGTGTTCCAATGCTTTGGATACCTTGCTGGCACTCAAAGTGTTAAATAAGGTGGCCAGTAAAGTGGGGTTTGTAAACTATTAAATAAAATGGCCATGTTTGCATAGAAACTGGATAATATAGCAGGAAATAAAATGGCTGCCATAAACCAGAAGCTGGTGTCTGCACAGTGGAATTGTGTTAGCTATACCCACAATTCAGCACTGTGGGTGGGGATTTGGCAGCTAAGGCACCTCATAACTGGGTTCCCTACATAACTATCTAGATCGGTTCTCACCACGCACTCGGGACCCTCTAAAAGGCAAATATGTGAGGATTTTCCAGCTTGATCACAGATAATTTGATCAGAGGCTCGATTAATATGATTCACTCAACTGTGCTAAAGAGGAAATCCTCAAGTCCTGCCCTGTTAGAGGCCCTGAGGGCATGGAGTGAGAACCACAAGTCGACACTGCCTAAAGGGAAACCCAGCTCTGCATTCACAAGACATCTTTATTCCACCCATCCTGTTGATTATCTCCTGTATTTCACTTGTTGTCCAATTGCGCTTGCTTTTGAAGTGTAACAGTGATTTTGTAACAAACTGTTGATTTTGAAAGCACTTTCAAAAGCATTTGGTGTCCCAAGGACAACAGACTGCCTGCAGACCGTCATCACTGCAATTACCCCACTGACGTTTGCTAGACCTTGGGAAACCACAATACGATGCACAGTAGGCAAATGTTGGTTGGCACAGTTTCCTGTGTGCAATGCACCCGCTGTTGAGTGAACTTTCTCTATGTCCTGGAGAAAGGCAGGATACAGCCTTCTGTCCAGGCAGTCCACAGAGGGCCACATGAGAGACACTAATCATCATCCTTCCACTTATCATCTTGTTGCTGCTCCCAGGAGCAGAGTCTCACTCATTCCAGCAGGACGTTTTCCTCCAGTTGTTAATGCTAGCTGCTCCCATTAACACTTCAGATACAGGAGCCCTTATATAGGCATACCCAGTAAGGTAACCTGTTGCAGAAGCTTCTGATGAGCAGTAAATGCAGTCATGGTAGTAATTGAGTTAAGCACACCAATGGCAGATTAGAGTCTCTATGAAATGAACTGAGAATTCTAATCATAAGTATTGCAAGATTATTATTTCATTATACATTTTAACAGGTTTGATAATCAAATTTGGGCCAAAAAAGGCTACCTACACAGTAACAGAGAATATTTTTTGTAAAAAAAAATATATTCATATTCAATATTTTCTTGACGGAAAAGTAGTTAGGTAGAGGGGATGGATGATATATAATTAGGTAGGATGATAGGAGGACTAGAATTGGCTAGGTAGATGGGTTAGCTAGCTATAAGGCATTCTCATATTATGAGAGCATAGGAGTAAAATGTTTAGTCCAGTGTCTTAAAGACAATTGCTTTCACTGCAGTGTGTATGTTTGAAAAACATATTATCCCCCCTGTTCAGCACATCTGTCTCTCAAATATATGCTTGAGCAATAGGGCTGAGTCATTCCAGGATGGTGAGGGATGGCTGCCAGAGCAGTTTTGGACATTGTCTGTGCTGTCTCACCTCTTGCTCATGTGGCGACTCCTTTGTCTTCTCCCTCTTCAGTCCCATCATTCCATTGTGTGGCCTACAAGGAAATGTCCTCCAGCTCACCTTACCTTTTCTCCATCTCTGCACTGCTATAGCATTCATTGGGGTGCAAGCCTGCAGCATTAAGAGAGGCAAGGCAGCGGTGAAGTCTGCAAGGCCACATGGGAGGAAAGCTCTGACACAGTGGATGCCATTTTGCATCAGAGAGAGAGCAGTCCATTGGGATAGTGGGGAGAAAAGGCAGTAACAGGAAATTTGGAGGGGTGAATCACATTGTAGGGTAGAATGTGTGGTAGGAAGGGTGGCCAATATCCTGGTTGGGTGTAGCAGGAGAGAAGGGACACAGCAGGCATATTACAGACTGCTGAGCAGTCTGTAATATGCCTGCTGTAGTGATGCAGGTCAGGAGAACTGATCAGCGGTTTGCACAAGGGAGTCTTAGGCGGCCCTCTGAGGGGACCAACTTCTCTAGCTCAGAGGTGGCCTTCCATGGGCCATTTGGTGACAAGGCAATGCCTTCTCTCGTCTTCTCACAACAGACTTCAGATGGACATAGTAGAAGTGACTCCAGGGAGAGAAAGTACAGCAAATGTAATTTCAGGGAGCTTGAGAAAGGGATAAGCCCTCTTTCTGCCCCAGGTTTAGGGACTAGTGCAGTCATCAAAACACTGAAATGGCATTTGATGTCCAGCAGTTTTTGCCATGAAGGTGTCATGGCTGACCCATCTACTTCTGCAGGGAAGCTTACAGATCAGACACTGCAATGACTTACATTTCCACAGCAGCAATATACAGTAAATTGACACTGCATATACCACATTCGATTAAACACACTAATAGAAGGCTCCAAAACAGGTGAAGATCAGATTAACAGGTTAATAGAGATGATGTTAGACAGGGAAGTATGGTGGGATTTATGATGTGTCTTAGAGACCTGTTGGCTAAACTGGAGAAAGTGTATGTGAAGAAATTTAGAATGTGCAATAAATGGGAGAGGGCAAAAAAAAGATAATTTACTTCTCACAGCTGCTTTAGGCAAACTAAAGGCCTCCACCACAAGGACTCAAAAAAACAGAAAAGAGTATCCAACTAAATTGCTAGCTTTCAGTAAAATAACATTCAAAAAATATATTTATTTATTTGGGGGAATCAAATGTTAATGAATATATTCATATAAAATGACAAAAAACACTATGTTATACCTAAAATAGTACCAATATCCAACATATGATTCTCCAATAATGAACAATTTTTATAATGGATATCTAAATGTACCAGTTCTATATCGCACATAAGGTCAATGTCTCAGACACACCAATCACGTTCCATATATGGACTTCACAACCTGTCCATCTAAAACATGTATAATAGCCTCAGAACATAACCTTTAGATCATAAAATCCCAAGGTTTGCTCACAGCACTACAGACCCATGTAAGACTGACCGCTGAAAAGAAGTTGTATACAAACACGTGTATTGGGACATCTAAGAGAAAAGACTCTGCTTGTATCACACCTTTTTATGTGCAAATGTTATTATTGTTCAAGCCTGTGTTAGGATACACAATAACCTATGGTGTAATTTATTAGGAAATACATAGGCTGCCCTACAGACACTAAATAGTTAAAATTGTTAATGTAATAAATTAAAATTATAATAAACTATAGGGTAGAGTATTTAAAAAATACA
Organism: Rhinophrynus dorsalis; assembly: GCA_037306005.1. NCBI lineage: Eukaryota > Metazoa > Chordata > Amphibia > Anura > Rhinophrynidae > Rhinophrynus > Rhinophrynus dorsalis. The sequence goes on along the minus strand of CM074721.1, from coordinate 170,640,463 downwards.
ATAACCTATAGGGTAGTGTATAAAACTGGAGAAAACTGAGGTGTGTCTGATGGTGGCCAGGGATGTGTCAAATGCTTCTTTGGACCTGCTTACCAATGTCTGTATGAGTAGCAGAGCAAAGCCACGTTAATCAGTCAGGTCTGTGGTAGAGGTGCTGATTGGGGGGTCAGGACAGCGTAGGGATATCTAGGGTTGAGGGAAATACAGGGGGTAAAGAGAATGATGGCTGTGAGGCATCGAAAAGTTAGGAAAAGGAGATTAGTGAGAAAGCGGTGATGGTTTCTGATTTGGCAATATCTCTCTGTAATGAAGGTCCACTTGAGGAACACCTTAGGCAAGAGGTGTAGGAGAAAATGTTGAAAATGGAATTGCATTAATATATTCACATTGCTGCTTTTAAAAAGCTTCAGTTTGGACAAGTGGGAGCATGAGAAGGAATGACAGAAGTAGGAATATGAAGCTAGGTGGCCTTTTCGTCTGATTCCATACACATTCTCCAACAGCAGACAGTGGGGCAGTATTCGCTACTTGTTGGCTTTCAATAGAAGAGGGGTATGTTGCTATACAAAGATGGTGAATTTAGGTGAGGGACGGCATATTGTTACAAGTACAAGTGTTCAGGCTGTGCAGGGAGTGATTTGCATGGAAAATGCTTTAAGAGAGGTCAGCACAAATTATGGAAACAGATGGTGAATATCACAGAGGTGGCACCTCGATTAGATATAAAAGAACAAGGGAAATAGTACCTGCGCATAAACCCTATATTCCAGTAATTGCCCCCTTCTTGTAGATCTAATATGATGGGCAAGAAATAAGTCACCTGTAGTAATTGACTATAAATCAGAGAGTGTGGGATAGATTTGAAGCTATAAGAGGACAGGGGTTATCTGAATGAGCTGGTGTATTTAGAAGCACCCTGCTGAAATGAGTCCAGTCTCTGCACTTTATTTGCTGCTGCTGGTCCTGGATGCTCAGATCCGTCACTGAAGCAATTGAATATGTGGAGGGTGGAGGGTGGGTCAGCGCAATAAAAAAAAAGAAGAACAGAGATTGCGTAGTAAGTGTAGTATTAAAGCAAAACACCAATATAATGCAAATGCAGTAATACAGAACACAGTAATGGGTATAATAAAATAAAGCAAAGGTAGCTGTATTGAGAAGTAGATAATATGAAAAAATCAATGATCAAAATAGGTCTAGAGTAAAGGATATACTTAATGGATAAATGTCAAATGATACAAGTACTATAGGCTAAATACACATCTTAGGATATGAAAAAAATTGAGAAGGATGTACCCTTACTAGAAGGTAAATACACAGTCTGCAGCAAATTGCAACAAAAATAACCAGTGGTACAGATGTACCCTTACTTGGAAGTTTATTTGGATAAAGCCCATAATGGTTTGAGGATATGCATCTGGCTCCGAGTCAGGAGTCCTCTGATGTCCACAGTGTGTGATTCACAGAAGCTTGGTCTTTGTTGTTCTGAAATGAACCCAGTGAGGATGATGTATGGTGGGCTTTGTCTGATGGTTAAACTCCAAAGTGTGACAAGTAAATTGTACTCTGTAGATTCCTTCAATAGGGAAACAGAATAGTTTGGGCTGTCTCATACACCGCAGTCCTACTTCATGCCGTGGGTACCATCTACTGATGCTCTGCAATGCGGTGGAGTCCTGGGAGTCGCGTAGTGCTCACGAATTTGGCACTAGGTCTTGAAGAATAATGTAGGTCTTTCCATGATGTTGGACAGCACTTATCAAATAGTGCTAGATGATCGGGTGAACAATAGCTTGTTGATACTAAGTATAGGTGATATCCAACGCTTTTAGGCGCTAGACTCTCTCGCCTTTCTCAGGGATCAAGCAGAGTGCTTCTGATTGAGTGTAATTTAAAAGAATTGGCCAATCAAATGAGAAAGGGGGAGTGTCATGTTGCTAGTATGTGAATACGGAGTAGTCTTGTAGTGTAAAATTGGGAAAATAATGTGTAAACAGTAGTGATGAGCGAGCATGCTCGGCCGAAGCTCGGTTCGGCTCGAGCATCGCTCTGCTCGGCACATGGCGGTACTCGTACGAGTACCGCATGTGCTCGCCCGCCATGTTCGGGTCTCCTCCCCGCACGTTTCGTGGCTGCTGCGCAGCCAATAAACGTGCAGGGAGGCTCTGACATCAGAGTAATGCCAGCAGCCATGTTGGCTGCTGGCATTACACTGATTGGCTGGCAAGAACCCGTGATCGGGTGCTGTATAGCACCTGACCAGCGAGTTCGGCTCAGTCTTAGCCAGGGAGAGATGAGGATAGGAAGGGAAAGTCAGTGTAGGGAGAAGAAAAGCGAGTTTGTTAAAAAAAAAAGACCCAAAAGTCCTTTTTAGGACTACTGTGTGTGGGGGCAGCAGTTTATTTTGTTTGGGGGGGGCAGAGATTTAAAAAAAAAAAAACGTCACATATTCCATTCACTGTGCCTAGCCGCAGATTAGCAGCACATTCTGGTTAGTGTGCAAAGTTGCAGATTAGCAGCACATTCTTTTTAGTGTGCAAAGGTTCAGATTAGCAGCACATTCTGTTTAGTGTGCAAAGTTGAAGATTAGCAGCACATTCTGTTCAGTGTGCAAAGTTGCAGATTAGCAGCACATTCTGTTTAGTGTGCAAAGTTGCAGATTAGCAGCACATTCTGTTCAGTGTGCAAAGTTGCAGATTAGCAGCACATTCTGTTTAGTGTGCAAAGTTGCAGATTAGCAGCACATTCTGTTCAGTGTGCAAAGTTGCAGATTAGCAGCACATTCTGTTTAGTGTGCAAAGTTTCAGATTAGCAGAACATTCTGTTTAGTGTGCAAAGTGTAAAATATCAAAGTCACATATTCCATTCACTGTGCCGAGCCGCAGATAAGCAGCACATTCTGTTTAGTGTGCAAAGTTGCATATTAGGAGAACATTCTGTTTACTGTGCAAAGTGTAAAATATCAAAGTCACATATTCCATTCACTGTGCCTAGCCGCAGACAAGAAGCACATTCTGTTTAGTGTGCAAAGTTTCAGATTAGCAGAACATTCTGTTTACTGTGCAAAGTGTAAAATATCAAAGTCACATATTCCATTCACTGTGCCTAGCAGCAGATAAGCAGCACATTCTGTTTAGTGTGCAAAGTTGCATATTAGGAGAACATTCTGTTTACTGTGCAAAGTGTAAAATATCAAAGTCACATATTCCATTCACTGTGTCTAACCGCAGATAAGAAGCACATTCTGTTTAGTGTGCAAAGTTTCAGATTAGCAGAACATTCTGTTTAGTGTGCAAAGTGTAAAATATCAAAGTCACATATTCCATTCACTGTGTCTAACCGCAGATAAGAAGCACATTCTGTTTAGTGTGCAAAGTTGCATATTAGGAGAACATTCTGTTTACTGTGCAAAGTGTAAAATATCAAAGTCACATATTCCATTCACTGTGCCTAGCCGCAGATAAGAAGCACATTCTGTTTAGTGTGCAAAGTTTCAGATTAGCAGAACATTCTGTTTACTGTGCAAAGTGTAAAATATCAAAGTCACATATTCCATTCACTGTGCCTAGCCGCAGATAAGCAGCACATTCTGTTTAGTGTGCAAAGTTGCATATTAGGAGAACATTCTGTTTACTGTGCAAAGTGTAAAATATCAAAGTCACATATTCCATTCACTGTGTCTAACTGCAGATAAGAAGCACATTCTGTTTAGTGTGCAAAGTTGCATATTAGGAGAACATTCTGTTTACTGTGCAAAGTGTAAAATATCAAAGTCACATATTCCATTCACTGTGCCGAGCCGCAGATAAGCAGCACATTCTGTTTAGTGTGCAAAGTTTCAGATTAGCAGAACATTCTGTTTAGTGTGCAAAGTGTAAAATATCAAAGTCACATATTCCATTCACTGTGCCGAGCCGCAGATAAGCAGCACATTCTGTTTAGTGTGCAAAGTTGCATATTAGGAGAACATTCTGTTTACTGTGCAAAGTGTAAAATATCAAAGTCACATATTCCATTCACTGTGTCTAACCACAGATAAGAAGCACATTCTGTTTAGTGTGCAAAGTTGCATATTAGGAGAACATTCTGTTTACTGTGCAAAGTGTAAAATATCAAAGTCACATATTCCATTCACTGTGCCGAGCCGCAGATAAGCAGCACATTCTGTTTAGTGTGCAAAGTTTCAGATTAGCAGAACATTCTGTTTAGTGTGCAAAGTGTAAAATATCAAAGTCACATATTTCATTCACTGTGTCTAACCGCAGATAAGAAGCACATTCTGTTTAGTGTGCAAAGTTGCATATTAGGAGAACATTCTGTTTACTGTGCAAAGTGTAAAATATCAAAGTCACATATTCCATTCACTGTGCCTAGCCGCAGATAAGAAGCACATTCTGTTTAGTGTGCAAAGTTTCAGATTAGCAGAACATTCTGTTTACTGTGCAAAGTGTAAAATATCAAAGTCACATATTCCATTCACTGTGCCTAGCCGCAGATAAGCAGCACATTCTGTTTAGTGTGCAAAGTTGCATATTAGGAGAACATTCTGTTTACTGTGCAAAGTGTAAAATATCAAAGTCACATATTCCATTCACTGTGTCTAACCGCAGATAAGAAGCACATTCTGTTTAGTGTGCAAAGTTTCACATTAGCAGAACATTCTGTTTACTGTGCAAAGTGTAAAATATCAAAGTCACATATTCCATTCACTGTGCCTAGCCGCAGATAAGCAGCACATTCTGTTTAGTGTGCAAAGTTGCATATTAGGAGAACATTCTGTTTACTGTGCAAAGTGTAAAATATCAAAGTCACATATTCCATTCACTGTGTCTAACCGCAGATAAGCAGCACATTCTGTTTAGTGTGCAAAGTTGCATATTAGGAGAACATTCTGTTTACTGTGCAAAGTGTAAAACATCAAAGTCACATATTCCATTCACTGTGTCTAACCGCAGATAAGAAGCACATTCTGTTTAGTGTGCAAAGTTTCAGATTTGCAGAACATTCTGTTTAGTGTGCAAAGTGTAAAATATCAAAGTCACATATTCCATTCACTGTGTCTAACCGCAGATAAGAAGCACATTCTGTTTAGTGTGCAAAGTTGCATATTAGGAGAACATTCTGTTTACTGTGCAAAGTGTAAAATATCAAAGTCACATATTCCATTCACTGTGCCTAGCCGCAGATAAGAAGCACATTCTGTTTAGTGTGCAAAGTTTCAGATTAGCAGAACATTCTGTTTACTGTGCAAAGTGTAAAATATCAAAGTCACATATTCCATTCACTGTGCCTAGCCGCAGATAAGCAGCACATTCTGTTTAGTGTGCAAAGTTGCATATTAGGAGAACATTCTGTTTACTGTGCAAAGTGTAAAATATCAAAGTCACATATTCCATTCACTGTGCCGAGCCGCAGATAAGCAGCACATTCTGTTTAGTGTGCAAAGTTTCAGATTAGCAGAACATTCTGTTTAGTGTGCAAAGTGTAAAATATCAAAGTCACATATTCCATTCACTGTGCCGAGCCGCAGATAAGCAGCACATTCTGTTTAGTGTGCAAAGTTGCATATTAGGAGAACATTCTGTTTACTGTGCAAAGTGTAAAATATCAAAGTCACATATTCCATTCACTGTGTCTAACCACAGATAAGAAGCACATTCTGTTTAGTGTGCAAAGTTGCATATTAGGAGAACATTCTGTTTACTGTGCAAAGTGTAAAATATCAAAGTCACATATTCCATTCACTGTGCCGAGCCGCAGATAAGCAGCACATTCTGTTTAGTGTGCAAAGTTTCAGATTAGCAGAACATTCTGTTTAGTGTGCAAAGTGTAAAATATCAAAGTCACATATTTCATTCACTGTGTCTAACCGCAGATAAGAAGCACATTCTGTTTAGTGTGCAAAGTTGCATATTAGGAGAACATTCTGTTTACTGTGCAAAGTGTAAAATATCAAAGTCACATATTCCATTCACTGTGCCTAGCCGCAGATAAGAAGCACATTCTGTTTAGTGTGCAAAGTTTCAGATTAGCAGAACATTCTGTTTACTGTGCAAAGTGTAAAATATCAAAGTCACATATTCCATTCACTGTGCCTAGCCGCAGATAAACAGCACATTCTGTTTAGTGTGCAAAGTTGCATATTAGGAGAACATTCTGTTTACTGTGCAAAGTGTAAAATATCAAAGTCACATATTCCATTCACTGTGTCTAACCGCAGATAAGAAGCACATTCTGTTTAGTGTGCAAAGTTGCAGATTTGCAGCACATATTCCGTGTAATATGAAGAAGGCGGGTAAAAAGGGACGGGGAAGTGGACGTGATCCTGATAGTTCAGGGCGCGGGTCAGGACGCGGAGAAACTGTGCCTGGTGCCAGAGCACAAGAAAGAAAGACATCCACCATACCTAGCTTCATGTCTCAGTTTACAGGGCGTCGCAGGACATCACTCTCGAGGTCAGACCACTGCGAACAGGTGGTCGGTTGGATTTCAGCTGATACTGCTTCCAGTCGGTTAAGCACCACCCTGTCTTCCACCAAGTCCACTCTCAGTAGCCAAGAGTCTGGTCAACATAATCCTCACCCTGATCATCCTTCCTCCCACCATAGAGGGTCTGGTCAAAGAAGTGATCCCACACTGGGATATAGTGAGGAGCTCGTCTCATCACCAATCCTTAATTTGAACCTCTCTCCAAGCACGCTTGCAGAGGAACATGACATCTTGTGCCCTGATTCACAACCTCTAGAGGGTACCCAATCACAAGAAGATGACAGAGGGGAACGGCATTTAAGGTCAACGGAAGTGGATGATGATGATGATGAGACACAGTTGCCATTAAATCAACCACTATTACTGTCTCAAGACCTTGATGAGGAGGATGATATACAGTTGTCAATGACTGAGTATGTGGTGGGATCAAGACATGAGGAGGATGATCAGAGTGAGGAAGTGGAGGAGGACTTGGTGGACGATGAGGTGACTGACCCCACCTGGGAAGGTGGAGAGCTGAGCGATGACAGCAGTCCTGAGGGTGAGCCATCTGCAGTACCGCAACAGGCTGGAAGAGGCAGTGGTGTGGCTACAGAAAGAAGGCGGACCGCACCAAACCGGCCCGCAAATGTTCCACGGAGCACCCCCTTGCGTAAATCTCCCTTGCCAAGGGGTAGGTGTTCCGCAGTATGGCGTTTTTTTAAGGAAAGTGCGGACGACAAAAGAATTGTAGTTTGCAACCTGTGCCACACCAGAATGAGCCGAGGCATGAACACTAGAAACCTCACCACCACCAGCATGATCCGACACATGGCATCCAAGCACCGTAATAAGTGGGAGGAACGCCCGGATCGCCAATCTGTGTCTGCAGGCCACACCACTGCCTCCTCTTCCCCTGTTTTCGGTGCCGGACAATCGCCTTTCGAAGGCGCAGGCCCGCATACCTCCCGCCCTGCACCTGTACCATCTGAAGCACCATCAGCGACCACATCCACTTCCCTGTCCCAGCGCAGCGTCCAAATGTCGTTACCCCAGGCATTTGAGAGCAAGCGAAAATACCCAGCCACCCACCCACAGGCCATAGCACTAACCTCACACCTTTCCAAATTACTGGCCATCGAAATGCTGCCATTTAGGCTTATGGAGACTGAGTCCTTCCGCAGCCTGATGGCAGCAGCTGTCCCTCGATACGCAGTCCCCAGCCGCCACTACTTTTCCCAGTGTGCCGTCCCCGCCTTACACCACCATGTGTCCCGTAACATCACCCGTGCCCTGACCAACGCAGTTACTGGGAAGGTCCACTTAACGACTGACACATGGACAAGTGCTTGTGGCCAGGGACGCTACATTTCCCTGACGGCACACTGGGTGAATGTCGTAGAGGCTGGGAGCGACTCGGACCCTGGGATGGCACGGGTGCTACATACGCCGAGGATTGCGGGCCCTACCTCCATCAGGGTTTCCGCCAGCACCTACGTTATTGGCTCCTCCTCCTCCGTTTCCACCTCCGAATTCTCTGCGCGCAGCGCCACTCACCCATCAGCCGGTAGCTGGAAGCAGTGTAGCACTGCAGTGGGGAAGCGTCAACAGGCCGTGCTGAAGCTGATCTGCCTTGGGGACAAACAGCACACGGCCTCAGAGCTGTTGCAGGGGATTAGTCACCAGACCGAGCAGTGGCTCTCGCCACTCAACCTGCAACCAGGCATGGTTGTGTGTGATAATGGGCGTAACTTGGTGGCGCTTTGGAGCTCGACAAGCTCACACACGTACCATGCCTAGCGCATGTATTTAATTTAGTGGTTCAGCGATTTCTAAAAACCTACCCCAATTTGCATGATCTCTTGACCAAGGTGCGCCGCGTGTGTGCACATTTCCGTAAGTCATCTACAGCTTCAGCCGGCCTGTTGAAGCTGCAGCAGCGCTTACAATTGCCAGCTCACCGGCTGCTGTGTGACGTGAGCACGCGCTGGAACTCCACCTTCTACATGTTGGCCCGGCTTTGTGAGCAGCAGAGGGCAGCAGTGGAGTACCAGCTGTTACACGGTCGTCGCCTCTCCGTTCAACTTCCTTTAATCAGAAGTGAGGAGTGGGAATGGATGTCAGACCTCTGTGAGGTTTTACGCAATTCTGAGGAATCGACACAGATGGTGAGCGGCTATAACGCTATTATCAGTGTAATCATCCCACTTCTGTGTCTACTGAAACGCTCGCTGCTCACAATTAAAACCGACGCTTTGCATGTGGAAGAGGTGGAAATGGGGGAGGAAGAGCTTACACAAGGTGATAGCCAGAGCACCCTCACTTCGTCTTCTCAGCGACAATTGGAGGAGGCGGAGGAGGAGGAGGAGGAGGAGGAAGACACGGTTGCCTCCGCTACAGAGGGTAGCCATGGAACTTTAGTTCCATCTCTTCAGCGTGGGTGGGCAGAAGAGGAGGAAGAGGATGAGGAGATTGAGAGTCATCCTCCTGGTGAGGACAGCGAAATCTTGCCTGTTGGTACTCTGGCACACATGGCTGACTTTATGTTAGGCTGCCTTTCCCGTGACCCACGCGTTACACGCATTTTAGACAACACGGATTACTGGGTGTTCACCCTTCTGGACCCCCGCTACAAAGAGAATTTCTCATCTCTCATTCCTCCGGTGGAGAGGACAAGCAAAATGGTGCAATACCAGAAGGTTCTTGTTGAAAAATTGCTTCAAAATTTTCCATCTGACAACGCTGGCGGCAGAGTACGTGCTACCTTGGCCAACCGAGAAGGGGAGAAAAGGGGAGCACACAGCAGTTCCGAGAAAGGCAGGGCAACACTCTCCAAGGCGTGGGACACCTTCATGACACCCCGCCAGCACCCTCACCCTGATGCGCAGCCTAGTGTCACAAGGAGGGAAAAGTTTTGGAAGATGGTGAAGGAGTACGTAGCAGACCGTGTCAGCGTCCTCAATGATCCCTCTGTGCCTTACAACTACTGGGTGTCCAAGCTGGACACGTGGTATGAACTGGCACTCTACGCCTTGGAGGTGCTGGCCTGCCCTGCCGCCAGCGTTCTGTCTGAGCGGGTATTTAGTGCTGCTGGTGGCATCATAACAGATAAGCGTATCCGCCTTTCCACCGAAAATGCTGATAGGTTGACACTTATAAAAATGAACAAGGCCTGGATTTCCCCTGACTTCTCCACTCCACTGGAGGAAAGCCCCGGGGGAACATAAAGTCACTTTATATATGTTATTTACAATGATGGGAATACTCTGTATTCCCATTCACCCCTTCCACCCAAAAAACGGGTATATGGTTGACTCTCTTCCATATGCCCAGTGATATAATTTTTATATAGGGCCAGCTCACCAGCGGGCCCAGTGATATAATTTTTATATAGGGCCAGCTCACCAGCGGGCCCTGTGATATAATTTTTATATAGGGCCAGCTCACCAGCGGGCGCAGTTTGACAATTTTTGTATAGGTCAGCTCACCAGCGGGCCTTCTCATATAATGTTTTATTGGGTCAGCTCTCTAGCGGGCCCTCTCATATAATGTTTTATAGCGTCAGCTCACTAGCGGGCCTTCGCATATAATGTTTAGGATGGTCAGCTCCGCAGCAGACCCTCACCCATAATGTTTTAGATGGTCGGCTCAGCGCACGTTTCCCTCTTAATCATGGCCCCAGTTCAGAAAAATCTAGGAAATTTTTGGGAGAATTTGCCTTTGCGCACGTTTCCCTCTTAATCATGGCCTCAGTTCAGAAAAATCAAGAAAATTTTTGGGAGAATTTGCCTCTGCGCACGTTTCCCTCTTAATCATGGCCTCAGTTCAAAAAAATCGAGGAAATTTTTGGGAGAATTTGCCTCTGCGCACGTTTCCCTCTTAATCATGGCCTCAGTTCAGAAAAATCGAGGAAATTTTTGGGAGAATTTGCCTCTGCGCACGTTTCCCTCTTAATCATGGCCCCAGTTCAGAAAAATCGAGGAAATTTTTGGCAGAATTTGCAGATGATATACAAGTAAATATACAGCAAATACTGTTTGGTAACAATTTTTCGCCTAAAGTCGTTTTTATCTTCCTTTTTGTGTGTTTTACGGTCAGTCTGTAAAAATGGCGTACTACGGGCGAAACATCGTTCCCAGCAGCGACGTTGGAGTCCAAGATGCATCCAGACATCCTCCCTATGCTGTCCCTTAACCATTTCTGTGGTGTTTCCATCATTTTCTGCCCTTTTCCTATGGACCAGGCACCCTCCCCTCATCAGAGCAGGGGGTGCCTGGTGTAATGCTCGAGTCCTCCCATTGACTTCAATGGGGCTCGGGTGCTCGGCCGAGCACTCGAGCCTCCGGGGGCACTCGGTCAGAGCACCCGAACACCCGAGCATTGGGGTGCTCGATCATCACTAGTAAACAGTATAGTACAATATATTGGACACCTATGAATTAGAGGTAATATGTTTGAGAATTAGTGGAAGAATGCTAGTGTTATGAAATGTGATAAGTGTATGTAAATGAATTGAATAGACAAAAAATAGAGAAAATACTAAAGTAGTGGAGCATATACACATGAATGTATACAAAATGTAAACAAAAGAAGACATCAAGATCCCCAAACACAATAAATCAGGGGATCTTTAATCTATCACAATATCAACTCTCAGACAGTGAATTATCACTCCTCAATAAAGGTCTTAAATTTGCCCCTACCAGTACTCCAAATCAATTTGAGATATTTATGGATGTTCAACAATTCGTCAAGAAATTGACACTAAGAAGACATGTTAGTATCAAAAATTTAACCAATTCAAACAATCCATATGACACAATGTTGTATTCGTGGCCTGAATTATGAATATTCATATGCAAATATTAATTACAACATTAATATTCATTTGATTTGCGGTATATCAGTTAATTATGTGGAATGAATACACAGGAAACAGTTGTAATATTTGATGATATACTTTACTATAACATCTGCTGTTAAAGCAATATAGCTAAAAAAGGGTTATTACAACAAAGTTACAGATAAATACAGAAATACAGGGTTACAATTATACTTATCTTGTTTACAGTAAAAGTTCAGCACATGCAAGCATATCTCTTTGTCCAAGGGAACCCTGCAAGTTATTTCTTTGATGTTACTCTTGGACAGCAAAAGGCCTTTGTTCATCCTTCTCTCTGCATGGTGGGTTCTCAAAAAACATGGCTACCAAGGCCTAATATCTCCCAAGCGCTATCCAATCAGGTTACTTGAATAAGTCACTTGGCTCCTTTGTTCTTGAGCACATGGCATAGCTAATGCACAGGTGGTCAGGATTCCCAGAATTCATGTCTGCAATGGCAGCCGCTCATAAACACTGCCCCTTGTGGTGCACATTCAGAATGCACATACCATATGCAAATATATTGCTTTAATTGTCTGAATGAAATGAATCATATACAGTACAATAAATAATATCCAATACAATCCACCTGTTGATTCACTCCACACAGCAATGTCATCAAATGTAAACATCTCATTATGGAAAAAAAAGGTAAAAATAAAGAAATTAAAAGTAAAAATTCCAACAACCCCCCCCCAACCATTAAAATCACTGTTTGATGGGTTGTAGTGTATAGTAGCATTTAATAACCTCACAATGCCTTAAATAATACCTGCATTCCATCATACCTACAATAACCACCCTCCCCCACACAGAGAAAAGACAATGTAAGCAACAATCTCTTGAACCACCTTTGGGAACCTTTTAATATAAAGCTCTCCTATTTTACATTCCCCACCTGCAGGCTCATGGACAGATTAAATTGCCCCCCTGTATACTGATTCTGTTTTAAGGGTAGGGTGAGTAACCTTGGATGTCAAAATCTGAGACAAGATTGACATGACACCCACATGTTTTAAAATTTAGAGTACTGTGAAACATAATTTAGCTAAGGCTTTCATTGAGATCATTTATACCATTAATTACACCTTGCAGTCACTCTGCAGTCCTCATGTAACCATCATTAGTCCTTTAGCTTTATAGCTGGCTGTTGTTTATGAGTTCCCTCTCACATCTCTCTTAGGTTTCTGTACCACGACTGCTACATCCACAGAATCTGTCAGTCACTTCCACAACGGATCCACTTCTTCACTCAGAGGTCAGGACTGGGCTGCTTTCAAGCTGCAGACTCTCTCCTCTATTAGACCATGGCATCTGGTGTTACTTTCATATTTTGGAAATGTTTTATAACAGTTAATTTACAGTTCTCTTTCATGGTATATTGAAGAAACCACACAAGGAAAAAACAGTTTATTGCTTGAGGGCGTTATAGGGTTAGCATATCTGTAGTGTTTTTATTCAAGGTATTCAGCTGGAGTTATCTGTGCAGTGTTTGTCATAATGTGTTACCTTATTAGCTTAGAAAATAGAAGATACACTATACTAAAAGTGTGCTGTGTGATCTTACCAAATCACTAGCAGTGTATTTCACTCTTGTCTCAGCATAATTAGCAAATGGTTCCATAACTGATCATCTAAAGCAATGCAAAAGTAGTAGAGTAGAAAGGAACATACACACATTAATTAACACATTTCCTGTACTAATTACTGTTTGCTACATCCTCTGCAAATTTAATCTAGGAGAACATTTCATGGTATGGAATAACAGGCCACGTGACTTAGTTCTAACTTATTTTCATCCCATCTAGAGGTCATTATAATGTACTAAACCCCACTCTTTTTATAAAAAATTAGACGGGAAACAAAATTTAAAATATAGATTTGATGGTAGCTGTACATACAGTACTTGCAGCATGTAATCTATATACAAATAAAAATAAAATGTCTCTTGCCATACATTAAAATGAACCTATATTTTTGTTGTAACAAAACAAAAGTTACATATCATTTTCCCAGTATGATCAAAATACTAGCCTCACCTCAGGCAACAATTCACCCAATTGGGGAATTCATTGATTATTACAGTTTCTGTAAGTGTTTAACAGTACAGGCATTTTGTAATAAGAAAAACAAAAATAAATTTGGAATTTGGCCCACCTGCCTGTTTAAAAAATATGTATAAAAAATATATAAATAAATTAGAGGCTTTCCCTTAAAAATCAAAAAACATAGATAAGGTCCTCTATTATCTGGCACATCTAGCTTGCCTGCAACAAACACATATGTTAATTGTTTGCACTTCTGGAAAACAGCTTCAAAGAAAAGTTAGTATCTTGCATTGTAAAAACTGGTCAAACAACATTTCATTCCTTCATTTTGGATAACTCTGCTTGTAGAAAGCCAGTCTGTTCCAGCAAAACATTTCTTTCACATTTCAGTTTAGAATTTTCAGTCTCAAGCCTTTCCTTCTGCTCTGTTACTGAATAATGTTGTGCTATCCAGCATCCTGCAAAATTCAGAAAGTCTTTTGTGTTTGCTTTGGAATGCTTCCTTTTAATAATTGCATTGGCCACATAATTTTGGCCTTGCAACCATGGATTTGTGGCCCCTTCCATACATTTAACCTTTTGAGTGCCAGAGGAGTACACAGTGCATTGCTTTGCAATGCATTGCATATCCCACTGGCACTCAAAGGGTTAACCAGATCTCCAGGATCAAAGACCCTGGGAATCTTTTTTTATAACAGACTTCCACTTTTTCACCAAATTTGTTGTGGGAATGCCATCTATTTCTGTGCTAGGAATACCTGCTTTTAACAAATCAAACCACATTTGTTTTCTAGGTATCCTGATACAACCTTTACTCTTCAATTGATCTTTTGCATTTGCCTGATCCATCTTATGTACTAATTTTATGGACATTACCTCCATTTCCAATGCATCCATTTCAGCTAACAAAGAGGTCAGTTGGTGTATTTTTCCTGTGTTACCTAATCCACTTATTAGTGATAACAGGGAGGCTCTCATGGCCGGTGGAGCAGATTTTAAAAAAACGCAGACGAATGCTGGCAGTGAAATCTTCCATATCTGGTCCCTCCCACTTATCAGCATTAAGTCCAGCTACACATCCCATAATTCATACTCTTTCAATAGCATCTTTAATAGTAACCCAGGGGGGAGTGGACTCTATATCACTATATGAAGGGTACACTTGCAATATTGAATTCCTGATCATATCCAACAACAGAAAGTTACCAAAATTTTCCTTCACTTTCCCCATTATCTGCCTAACTTGTGGATGGAGGGTAATCTGTCCCATGCAAACTGCTTCTGCTGCATTTAACATCACAGTATCTGAACCCCCATCCCACAAACTCAACAACAATTCACCAATTCCTTCACCAATAGTTTGCTTAAATTTCTTGGCAACTTCAAACAACTCAGTTTGTGTGTAACCTCTCATTTTCTCATTCATTTCATCCTGTGCCCCAATTCTTACTCCAAAAACATCCTGCTCTCTATGCAGTCTCCTCTTCCTATGATCAGTTATGATAGGATGGACTCACCTCTGCTCAGTTTCATGCACATCATCAGACATAATTACATATTTTCCTCATCTACAGAGAATAGGGGAGAATCTACAGAATCCCCACGTAATCCAGTTACACGCTGATTACAGGGTACAGGCTTTCTACCCTGTTGCTTCACTGCTGGAGCTGAACATTTCAAATCTTTTACTTTAGCTGCATTACATTGCATACATGTTTTACTCATAATTAACTGATCCGTAATTATATGCAATTCTTTTTGCAGCTCCTCTTTTTGTTGTACCTCTTTCTGAAGCTCCTGCAAAATGATCCATCCCATCTCACTTGCGGCTTTCCGCTCCTTTTTCTTGTACATACTCAAATCTAACCTCAATGCTTGACTAACTAACTCTGTCCCAAATTCAGGGTGTACGGGGGTAGGGTACTTTATTAACTGTTTGGCTATGGGCTGCCAGAATCCGAAAATAGCCCACCCAGGAATGGAGCCATAGTTTGACCTTTCTTCTCCTACTGCTGCTTTCTTCTTATCACTAAACATCTTAATGGCTAAGCTTAACACACAACCATAACTTTTAAGCACGAAATAACAGATTTTATTGTATTTATTCAATAATCAAATCGATACTCTGCCAGACTACGCCAAAATGTTGTATTTATGGCCTGAATTATGAATATTAATATGCAAATATTAATAATCTAAATAGGATATTAATCACAACATTAATATTTATTTGATTTGCGGTATATCAGTTAATTATATGGAATGAATACACAGGAAACAGTTGTAATATTTGATGATATACTTTACTATAACATCTACCTTTGTTCATCCTTCTCTCTGCATGGTGGGTTCTTAAAAAACATGGCTACCAAGGCCTAATATCTCCCAAGCACTGTCCATTCAGGTTACTTGAAAAAGTCACATGGCTCCTTTGTTCCTGGCCACATGGCATAGCTAATGCACAAGTGGTCAGGATTTCCAGAATGCATGTCTGCAATGGCAACCATTACACATGTGCTCAGCCACTCATAAGCACTGCCCCTTGTGGTGCACATTCAGAATGCACATACCTTATGCAAATATATTGCTTTAATTGTCTGTGTGAAATGAATCATATACAATACAATAAATCATATGCAATACACACAAACAAGAGAGAATCTACCAATCACAACTTGGAAACTATACAGATTTTAGAAGACTTAAAGACAGAAAGGGAACAATTTACACTGGAAGAGAACTATCTAGACAATTTATTGGAAGAAATTAATAAAAATAAACAAGTACAACATAGTTCATTTAAGCCTACTTCGGTGCTCTACCCTCAGCAATCAAAAGGCCCTTTCATCAAAGAGTTCAGCATAATGAATATGAAAGATTTACAAGAGATATATAATACCAACAAACCCTTTAAAAGAAATCTTACACTGAAAGAAAGGAAAAGCTTAAAAGATCTGATGGAGAATAAAGATCTGGTAAAAAGGAGGCGGACAAAGGAGGGAGTATAGTTGTGCAATCAAGAGCGACTATCTTAAGGAAGCCGACCGCATTCTAGGGGACACCAGATTTTATCATCAACTACAATCAAATCCCATGTTACAATTCGAAGAAGAATATGTCACATTGATCAAGGATGCTTTTGAGAATAAGATACTCAATAAAGTCGAATTCAATTTCTCTCACAGTTTATCGATTCTTTTCTCCAGCAGTTAGTTCAGCAGTTACCTTCATATACCCGAGACTCACAAGCTACAAGACATTTCATGGAAACCAAATTTCTGGTGGATCTCATGCGATGTTACATCACTCAACACAATCATCAAACACACCAAGGAACTTAGAGCAACCAATCACTATCTTGACACCAAAACAATATGCCAAAACAAAAGAAACTTATTATACAAGCTATGCAATTCATTTTGGAGCACAACAATTTTATTTTCAACCAGACTCATGACATCCAAAAGTGCTGGACCACTATGGGGACGAGGTTTGCCTCCAGCTACACAAATCTGTTCATGCGGTTCTTGGAGGAGCACCACCCTGTGCAGATTTGCAGAGCACACCGCATCCTTTACTATAGCTACATAGATGATCTTTTACTTATCTGGGAAGGCAACAAAGATTCCATAACTAACTTGGAAACCAAACTTAATAACAATGAATTAGGGTTGAACTTCACAGTTAATTACAGCCAAACATCCATAGTTTTTCTTGATTTACATTTAAGCACTGACAACAATACCATTATTAGTAAGACTCACTATAAAGAAGTGGACGCAAACAGCTATATCCAAGCAGCCAGCACACCACACAGAAAAAAGATTGAAACAGAAGGGAATAATCAGTGCTATAGATGGTTCCCTAATCATTGTAAATTATAAATGTGGACATACCAACTGTATTACTTGAAGCCATTCAGAACACCGTAGAACCCAGTTTGCATCATCCAACACGTAAAAGACCTATACTATCAACGGACTTTTCAATTGCAATACCATTTATGCCATATACCTTTTAGAATGCTCCTGCCAAAAGCAGTATATTGGGCGCACAATAAGAAAAATAAAGGAACACTTCGTAAAACACAGAGGTAACATCATGCAAAAAAATTTGAAACATAGTGTTGCAAAACACTTCTCGGAAAAACACAGTAGCAACCACAATCAACTACGGATCACGGTCATTGATCATATAGAACCACAAGCAAGAGGTGGCGATAGATACACCAAGCTTGCACAAAAAGAGAGCTAGTGGATGTGCTTGATGAACACCATGGTCACAGAGAGCCTAAATGAAGAGCTTGATCTGTGGTGTATGTAGCCATCAATTACTTATAGTACAACTTCATCACTTAATATCTGTTTTTTCTCACATTTAGTTAAACCCATTTTTTATGATATAATCCTTCACCCATCAGCCTCATTTGTATATATTTACAAGCACATTTTATACTAGCCTCTATCCCTAGGATATATTTCTCCCCCTCAAGGGGCATCATAATCCCCAGATTACTTTGTATACATTCATGTGTATAAGCTCCACTACTTTGGTATTTTCTCTATTTTTTGTCTATTCAATTAATTTACATATACTTATCACATTTCGTAACACTAGCATTCTTCCACTAATTCTCAGACATATTTCCTCCAATTCATAGGTGGACAATATATTGTACTATACTGTTTACACATTATATTCCCGATTTTACAATACAAGACTACTCCGTATTCACATACTAGCAACATGACACTCCCCCTTTCTCATTTGATTGGCCAATTCTTATTTAATTTATGCTCAGTCAGAAGCACTCTGCTTGATCCTTAAAGGGATAGTAATACTTCGTTTTAACTTTATTTTATTTTGTAGGCATTAAAAAAAACATGAAGAATGATATAAGTCTTATCTCTCAAACCTTTATGGTTTATGAGATATTCACAAGCAAAGTTCCCCTCCCCGCCCCTTTTACCTAGTGTAAGCCATCTCTTCTCAGATGTGAGTCTGGTTGTATGACAGGACAGATAACAGAAGGGGACAATTTTCTTTGTATTAAAACAATGAAAGCCCTTCCCCCCTTGACAAGTTTTTCAGCTTTTTTCCTTATCTTAATTGAAGATTGTCCCTCTCTGCAGTCTACCTGGGCATCTCCCTTCTGAGCTGGTTGAACAGGGGGGGGATACTTTGTTTGTGAATATCTCTTAAACCATAAAGGTTTCAGAGATAAGACTTGTATCATTCTTTATGTTTTTTTAATGCCTACAAAATAAAATAAAGTTAAAATGAAGTATTACTATCCCTTTAAGAATTTAGCGCCGAAATGCGTTGGATATCACCTATACTTACTACCAACAAGCTACTGTTCACCTGATCATCCATCACTATTTGATAAGTGCTGGCCAACAACACGGAAAGACCTACATTCTTCTTCAAGACTTAGTGCCAAATTCGTGAGCACTACACAAGTCCCGGGACTCCACCGCATTGTAGAGCATCAGTAGATGGCACTCGCGGCATGAAGGAGGACTCCGGTGCATGAGACATCCAAAACTTTTCTCTTTTCCTATTGAAGGAAACCACAGAGGCCGATTTAACTTGTCACACTTTGGACTTTAACCATCAGACGCAACCTACGTGCATCATCCTCGCTGGGTTCATTTCGGAACAACAAAGACAAAGCTACTGTGAATCGCACGCAGTGGACATCAGAGGACTCCTGACTCGGAGCCGGATGCATATCCTCAAACCATTATGGACTCTATCCAAACAAACTTCCAAGTAAGGGTACATCTGTACCACTGGTTATTTTTGTTGCAATTTGCTGCAGACTGTGTATTTACTGCAACATTGTGACACACTGTATACATACATTACCTTCTAGTAAGGGTACATCCTTCTCAATTTTTTTCATATCCTAAGATGTGTATTTAGCCTATAGCACTTGTATCATTTGACATTTATCCGTTAAGTATATCCTTTACTCTAGACCTCTTTTGATCATTGATTTTTTCATATTACCCACTTCCCAATACAGCTACCTTTGCTTTATTTTATTATACCCATCGCTGTATTCTGTATTACTGCATTTGCATTGTATTGGTGTTTTGCTTTAATACAACACTTAGTACACAATTACTTGTCTCTGTTCTTTTGTTTTTGATTGCGCTGACCCACACTCCACCCACACTCCACTCCACAATTCAATTGATTAGATATATACCACAATCATGACAGAGCTGTGCAATTATAACAGGGTTTTGAGCTGGACTTCCTATTCTATTTAAAGAGGCAAGGGGCATTTGCTACCAGGTAAGTTGTGACTGACACCAAAGGATCATAAGGGGAATGATGATACTGATGAGGACCAATGTCTAATATACCTCATTCGATGAAGCTGTTGAAGAAGTTGGGATAGTGAGCGTAGCTAGGCAGGTTTTGTTGCTGGCGATAACTGTTACAGATGCCACCTTTCACCTCCTTCTTATGCATCTGGATTGTTTTCACATATTCATAGAAAAAGGTTTGCTCTATTTCAGTGGCTCTCAACGTGGGGGATATGAGACTCTTCGGAGGGAGGGTTTTGATGCTTTCTTTTAGCAACAATCATCCTCATTGCTATGCAACATAACTAGCTGTATTGTTGACAATTGAGCTCGTTTAGAAGTGCAAGAAAAGCTGGTTTAAAGAATAGTTGTGAACATCATAACCTGCCATGTTTGTAGTTGCGATATGTGTACATTATTTCATTATATATATTTTATATGTATATATTTTATTTTTGTACTGGTTTGCAGAAATGTCTCCAGCAAAGAAATAGATCTATAATGAATCACTTTGTTCAATATACGTTAGAACATAAATTATGAAAAATGAACATCAACACTTTCCAAAAAAGTTACATTCAAATTTGGTGAAAATTGAAAAGGAGTGTCATGTCAATGTCTGGGAATGACTTTTCTGTTTCATGTAAGTACCGTGAAATGGTGAGTAAATTCATGGAGTGAGTTTGAATTAGGCTTGTCATCAACGATATACTATCTGGATGACTTTTGATGCTTAGAACCTTGAAATAGTAACATTTGTACTGTCTGTACTGTTTGTTTCCTACTATTGAGAGTGCAGCATTGTGGCTTGGTATACCTTTGGCTGCTGACAAGTAGATCTGCCCCAGTGACGGGTGGTGAGTTTCTTCTACAACTCTGCCCACTTCTTCTCAGCCTGTTCCTCCCACTTTTCCTCCTTCCCACAATGTTCTGACCACTTCCAGCCACTTTATGACACAAAGACATTAGGTTCCTCTCACCAATTAAGGCCCACCACCTTTATGATACGAATCACATAATTTACATCCCCCTGGTCGGCAGCACATGAGCCCTCTTTGGGGGCTCAAGGGGAAAAATCCCCAGAAATGCTGACAAGCCATAGGGACCATCTATAGTGATTTCTATTTTGGGTATTGATATAGATTACAAGTGCATGATTTGTCAGTTATCTGAAAAGCTACAGGACCTGAAGGGCATGATGCTTACAGCGCAGGATTCCAAGAAGCTGATTCTGAAGCAGGTACAATTTTATTTCACTTCCAGAGTTATCCACATGGGACAGATTTTTTGGAGGCAGTGACTGATAGCAATTATTTGTATTCTCGTGACTAAGGCGCATATGGTAGAAGTACAAGGTTTGGATACCTTTATAAGTGATTACAATGGAAAGTCTCTTTGGATGCATGCAATTGTGTCCAATCTGTGTTTTGAAACTATTCTCTGCTGTCATGGAGGAGAAGATTTAGGGGTTCCTTATTGGCTAATTGTGCTGTATTACTCAATGCACACAACAAGCAGTGGTTGAGGCAATCAATTCCATTAAGCCATCTCAATGACAGAAGACACTTCAATTTGATTTGGCTGAGGCAAAATTTAGTTTAAACCAAAACATGTTAAGTGTGATCACAACATTATTGTAGATTTGTAATCTTATATTATGTGGACAAGATTTTGGGAACTGGCCCACTAGACGAACATCTGTGGATAAGAGGGTGTTAAGAGCCATGGTGTGTATGTGCAATTTGTTTGCTCCAGATACCTGGAAGTCATATGATAAAAATTTGTCAGAAAATCTGTTGGGGTGGGGGGTGTTACGGACCTGTTATTATTCAGGTTTTATCTGTAGCCACCATTTACAGGGAAATGGCAGATTTGTCCTTTTTGTTTGAGATGTTGAGATGACCTGATGTTTTGAGGCGATTTTTGACCATGTAGCCTTAAGGAAAAAAAAAGAAGGGCGTTGGATAGTAGAAAGACTGTTTCTATTTCAATCTTAGGTGGATTGTTTATGCAATTACAGTTATATTCAGCTCAGATCTGTAGCTTTTATTGTTTAAATATGTTTTTCTCATGCTTTTAATGAGGCTATGTGACTAGGAGAGATAGTGTGCATAAGAACAATCCTGGGGATTTGTAGAGAAGTAATTTAGGACTTGATAGCTATTCAGTTTCAGTTACACTTCTGAGGTCAAAACTGATAAGATTAATACGGGCTTTTCAGTGGTTTTTAATGCTCTGGAAGGTTGTGAAACTTATCCAGTAAAATGCTGTGTGGATTACCTGGCTTTATCTTGGACAGTGACAGGTTTGCTTTTGCAATATGGAAATGGTTATTCTTTCCAAATCTCAGTGAATGACATTTTTCAGGCAGTGTTTGAAGCACATTTCATTTGATTGATGCAGTTAGGTGGGAGTTATACACAAATACCATTAAAAGAAAGAAATAAAAAATAGGGAGTTGATTATCACACTTTCAAATCGCCCCCAATTATGACAGTATTAAGATGTACTTATTGATGCAGTTGTTTGGATTTCTTATTTTATTTTATGCTTAATAGACTTTTTGTTCTTGTAATTACAGACACAGAATCTCTTGGGTAACAAAAAGGGCTATGTTACTTGGGGGGGGGGCAGTTGGGAGTCAGCAGTGCACAAGTAGAGGTTAGACAAAGATGTTTGTAGATTAAGAATGGTGGGAAGCTTCCCTAAGGACAAGTTATCCGTGAAACAATTTGAAAGATCTTATGTGGTCAAAAGAAGTTTAATTTTGACTTTCAATAGCCTTGTAGCTATGACCTTGTGGCTGTGGGACCTGTGATTTCCAGAATGAGTCACTGGATTAGCAGGTTTTCAGTGGAATATTATTCCTAGTTCTAGTAGTTCTAAAATCTTCCCTACCACTGGATTGGTGGATCAGATCAGCTGGCCCAGTCGGAGAAGTATTTGATTCAGATTTCTGCTGTCTAGGCTTGGACTATGGACTCTGATTCATCTTACTGATTCAGCACCTCATACTGGACTTTTCTGTATCCATCCATGGCCACAAACCCTGTGGCTCCACCTTAGGGGCAAGCAGCTACTCACCTAGGATACATCTCCTTTAAGAACCTGGCCCTCCAGCCCCTTGCTCTCCAGCCGCTGGGATTCTACCACACCTTGCCCTCCAGCCTCTAGTATTCCAGCACCCAGCCCTGAAGATTCTGGGCTTCCAGCACAACTTGCCCTCCAGGTTCTGGGATTTCCAGCACATGGCCCTGAAGATTATGGGCTTCCAGCACCTGGCCCTGAAGCCTCTGGGCTTCCAGAACTTGGCCTTCCAGCCTCTGGGATTTCAGCTCCTGGCTTCCTACTATACAGCACCCATCCTTCAACACCTGTTCTACTGGAGCTACCCCTGTGCAGGCACTCATGGCAGAGACTCTGTCTCTTTACTCAGCCCCCCCAAGTAGTGAGGTTTTGCATGGGTATGCACCACCCTGCACTTGAACTCCAACACCTGCTCAAGCCTGGGTATCAGGTACTGTTAGAATACTTTACTGTATTGACACAATATTCTATATAGGTTTGCTCTGCATGGAAAGAATAGAAAGCAATAGGAAACACATAAATAAATATGGCAGTCAGAACTGTATGCAAACTGCACCTTTACAGCCAATACATAACCCAGGGCTCAAACCTTCAAGTCCTGAGCTACTAGCCAGGCCTGAAAAGTTACTCGCCACCAGTTTCCACACTTAGCCCCACCCATATCCCTGCCTTTAACCCCACCCATATCCCCACCTTTAACCCCCACCCATCTCAAGTATTTCTGAACCAGGTATGTCTTGCACATCATCTAACAGTGAAGCAAAGACAGGGCAATACATGCTTCAATCTAGATGAGCATTAAATGTCAAATAGATAATAAAAAAAAAATAAAAAAAATATATATATATATATATATATATGGTCAACAGGAAAGAATGGCTGCAGCACTGCCATTTGCCAACTCCTGTCTGTTAGCACAAAAATATATATACCCCACACTATATAACACAATATAGTGCATGATATATACTGTTAACCATCAAGTGTCTGGAATGATTCCACTGTAAAAGCAAATCAAATACTCGATGGGTATTTAAACAAGGACCCCCCCTGGGGCCTGGGGGGGTATATGTATTTTTCTGCTAACACACAGGAGTTGGCAAATGTAATATAAAAGGAAGGATATTAAGTTTTGGAAGTACAGCCATCTCTTTCTGTTTAACCCTTTGAGTGCCAGAGGGGTACGCAACGCATTGAAAAGCAATGCGTTGCATACCCCTCTGGCACTCAAAGGGTTAAGGGTTCTTAGCTTTACTCTTACTCTCCTGTCTGTTACCCCTTAACAGAAGCAGTTCTGCTGCTCCCTCTGCTCGGAGTAGTATCACTACCCCTATCTAGCTCCTGTCTGTTGAGGAGCTCAGTGTCCCTCTGTTTCGTCCCCGGAGTGGCTGCCGCTGTGTCCCGTGCTTCTGCATCGCTAACTGCCCTCATGTGATGCCTTCTCGGCCACCCCAGCTCCCTATCTTGTGCCGCCCTGCCGGCTGGTCTTTGTCCCTGCACTTGCTGCTGCTGTTGGGGCTGCGCTGCAGATACTCATAATAAAGCCGGGCTGGGGATGGAGCGGAGGCCCAGCAGGGGGATGTGAGGGATGGAGTGCCGGCGGGGTAGCTCTCTGCTCTCTGATCCCGCAGGGGAGCTCCCACACAGCCTGGGCTCAATCAGCTAGTGAGAGAGACAACAGCACTGAGCCCCGGACAGCACTGCAAATACAGGCAAAGAGAGTGGGAGGCAGAGCCGGGAAAGAGAGAATGAAGGGGGAGTTTGGGGAGGAAAGAGTGAGAGGACCGGGGCAGAGGAGAGCCCTCGAGGGAGTGCTTGATAGTATAGATCAGCTCCCCCTCGCTTGCAGTGTCCCCCATTTCGGCATCCTAAGGAGGCTGCGTAAGCAGCCTTATGCTAGTGCCGGCCCTGCTCTCTGGTACTCAAAGGGTTAAGAACTTGCAGCAGGACCACCCTGGATAGGGAATAAACATTCCACATTTCTACTCAGTGACAGATGTGTGTCTTCCTCTTGTCTTAAGTTAACAGTAGGTTACAGCTGGCTCTGCATACAGGGCTTTAATTTCCACTCGCCCTGACTCAATCTCTCCTCGCCAAATGCGAGGAGGCGAGTGGAAATTTTGAGCCCTGACATAACCTATATAGGGTAATCACATTTCCTTTCTGCCATTTAAGGAACAATACCAAGATAAGAGCAGTTGTTTATTATAATGTAGTAAGGCACTGGTTATTTATTGGTAAACAAAATCTGATGGTCAGACTCTCTCTCTCATGTGTTTACTTTCTGTATATGCAGCCAAAGTATAGGCTATGCTGTTCTTTTGATGATACATATTTATAACTATTTGAACACTGTAGATAAGCAAAGCACATCTCACAAGGTCTGTATGTGTGTTTTGGGAGATCTTAGCTCCTTCCATTTTCTTGGTTAGCACCTCCCAGCCCATGGGTGCTTTTGTAATTAGTGAAGGTATAATACCTCCCTTATTTCCTTCACTTGGAATCTCTCAGATGTAAGTCAGTATCAGTGCTTTCTAATTTCATTATACCAAATACATGTTTGTTTCAGATTTGAGGCAGATAGGGATATGCCCATTCTGAGATGCCTTGATGATGGCAGACAAGCTACCCATGCTTTTGGCCACAAACATACAACTAAAACCTCACTTTTTTATTACCTATATTGTTTATAGGTTATTCACTGGTAAAACTTGGGAGCTGATGCACAGACTTTGACTTTTATTTACTTTCGGAATGATGAGAGCAGCAGAGTCCTTCTCAGCTCTAACGCAATTGTGAGAGCAGGGTCATGAGACATCACTGGACATCAGTGCACAACCTCTGCACTGACCAGAGGACTAGAGGGTTCTAAACCATACAGAGAGACAGAATTGCTCGCTCCTTTCTACTACAGGTGTTACAACAGCATGTGATGACCATATTCTTATAGCCCAGCACCGGCATCATATTTTTCCCAGTAGTCCATGGACAGTTTAGAATGATATGCTATTGTGGCTTCATTTCAGGACTTTGTATTGTCAAGGACAAGGAATGTCTTGGATGTGAGACACATGGTCAACCTATATATAAAACATTATTTAACAACTCGGATGCTAGACATGACAAGAAAGGGTTAAAGTTGTAATTGAAGATAAATTACTAAAATAACCTGTGACAGAGTGAAAGAAATGAAAGAGAAATAAGTGAAATGCATAAATCCCATACCTTTAATTTACTGAATTTTAACCCTTTTGCAATCATATCAATGGTTTTCACAAGATTTCCTCTGCTTGCCGCAGTTGTACAAAAAGCAATTGCCATCTCCAATTTACTTCAGACTACAGGCCATATTTTCATAAGAAAAGTGGAGCCTTTTTGGGGCAAGCCAGCTGCATTATGGGTTGGATGTAAACATTTCTATTGATTTAAATGAGGATTTTAAACTATTGAATGCTAGAGTTATTGGAGACCTCTTTAGCATTTAACAGGTTTTAGGCACCATTTAGAACAATGGAGATTTTATTTGTCCCCTATAGTGAAGCCCTAGAATTTCTTTACAATTTGACCATATAGCTCTGGAATGGCAAAAAGATCTTATAACTTCTCATAACCAACCTCTATTATTCCGAGAGACTGAAATGTGTAAGACGTGTCCTGGAATTTATCAGGGCAAGATAAAATATTTATTTTGTGCAAATTTATGATGCCCTAAAGGCTTTCAGCTAAGATCTTGGAAGTGAGATTTGAAACAGTCAAACTAATGAAATATAAGACTCAATTAAGCACTGCTGGGGCTGGGATTTTTCATTTTCTCTTTTTTTTTTTTCAATTTTAAATGAAATAAGTTAAAGGGATAGTAATGTCTGAAAATAACTTTATTTTATATTGTAGCCCTAAAAAAATCATGAAAAATGATATAAGTCTTATCTCCCAAACCTTTATGGTTTGGAAGATATTCACAAGTAAAGTTTCCCCTGGAGTGACATCATTGCTCCACCCTTCAGATTTGGGATCTGGTCGCACGACCAGCAGTGCCTCTCCAGAAGTGCTGAGATCATGATCTTTAAAAAGAATTTCTTAATTGGAATGGTCTACAAAGTGTGCTTTCAAGCCAGGCACACTTTGTAGATCGTTCCAGTTAAGCAGTTCTTTTCAAAAAGATCGTGATCTCGGCACTGCTAAAGAGCTGCCGGTTGCTATGTGGACGAATTCCAAATCTGTCCACTAGATGGCAGACTTGGCTGAAACAGCAAGGAAAAGTGAACAATACTTTATTTTACTTGTGAATATCTTCCAAACCATAAAGGTTTGGGAGATAAGACTTATATCATTTTTCATGATTTTTTTAGGGCTACAATATAAAATAAAGTTATTTTCAGACATTACTATCCCTTTAATAATACACACAGAATTAATACTTGCTCCCATTTTTTCTTCATTAGCTCAGTACTATCAGCAGAGGATAAAAATACTTAAAAATTCCAAAAACTTCTCCAGTACTGAGAATTTTGATTTGAAAGATATTGAAAACCATTATCTATTTTCTCTCAGAAAATAATGCTGAAATGGTCATTCTACCTATGGAAAGCTTAAGAAATATGAAAAACAAATTAGCAAAACCTTAAAAGTGTTCTGCTTTGCCAGGTTGCATTAAAAACAAACACAATTGTTAGCGCACAAATCTTTGCAAAGGTTTCATAAACTCATTTATCTTTATACTCATTCTCCATGGGGAAGAGACAGGCAGGAGTGTCTGAGTCTGGTCCTCAAGAGCAGAACCCAGGATAATATTTAAGGATTTCCCTGCTTGAACACAGGTGGATCAGTCAAAATGGATGTGCCGCTGATTCACTCACCTGTGCCAGTCTGTTCTACTCAGCACTGTAATCCTATTACTGTTGTGGACACATCCTCTTGTCAGTGCTCCTCACTACTTTCCTGCACTCCTGTCTGCTAACATGGACATATACTCTCCAATCAGTTCTTCTCAGCACTTAATAATAATCTAACTAATCCTCCATTTTAACTGGGGAAACATATACAATATGTACATTTAAGGTCTGCAGTAAAATCAAAGCAGCCCTGCAGGATACATTTTTCACATGTGTCACAATTAAAGATGAGGTCTGGCAAGCCTACCTTACCTGTGCTCCTGTCTGCTTTCTTGGACAGGCCTCCACGGCCTCCCTCAAACAGATACACAAGCACTTGAGTCTACACACGAAGTGTTAAAAGAACTACTACTTTTGGTTTATTCACAGTGTATAACAACTTATTGTTGATCAACCACACCTTCTTTTGGCCTAGAATCTTGTCTAGCAAAGAACTCTGGCATATTACATGACTGCCACCAGCCTTAAACACTTCCTTGACCACTGTCTGCTGACTGCCTTTACCACTTCCTGCTAAACACCTGCCATTATTGTTTGATGCCTTCTTAGCTACATTTTAAAGAAAAAGAACAGATCAAGACTAATGGCATTATTATTTATTATTATTATTCTTTTATTATATAGCTCCATTTTATTCCACAGCTCTGTACAATAGGTACTCAAAGTGTATTCTACAAATCGCTAGCTAATTGGTACAGAGGCACCCAAATCTGTCATCAAGCCACTTCTCCAACCCCAACAGTCCAGGTTTCAGGATCTGATCAACTGATTACAAGTGAAAATCATTAATACAGGCAGATGCTTCAGAATTAACAAGCAAACTGACTGCTCTAAGTGCATTCATGTTAGGAAATCTTAAAATCCTGCACTGTTAGAGCTCTCAATGTTGTGGGTTTACCCCCTTGGCTCATTTCTATTTGTGTCAGGGGTGTATGTATTTGAGAGGCCCCAGTCCCATTTGCATGCCAGAAGGATGAATGAACCTGTACAGCATGACAGACTATGGTGGATGAACAATGAATCTGTACAGCATGACAGACTATGGTGTGGAGACTGCAGTCCTGAGCATAAAACATCATTGATTCAAACACAATACAAGTGATATATTAATAACTTTGCATTAAGAGATATGCAAAGATACCAATGTTCAAAGAAGAAACTGGGCATTTCTGGTGCAAAGCTACAGCATCATAGTGAGCAAACATAAATAAGGATTTTAACTGCTAGAATGCTAGAGAGGGCTCCAACATATTTTGAAATAATGCACTGGAAACCTCTCTAGCATTCTACAGATTTATTAACCCCTTAGCTGTTTCCCTTGTTCAGAGAGGAATTGTCTGGCATTTCGTGGCTGGACTGTCATTTGGCAGGACCAGTATGATGTGCTTCAGAAGATTTCCTCTCTGTGTAAGGCACTGGTGAGCTAAAAGAGATTGCACCCTGGGCGCTGGATGCAGTCCTAGTGAGCTGCTTGCATGTATTTGCTAGCCCATGAGCCTAGCTGAACATATCTGACTTTTCTTTCCACATATGCAAATTGCTCTTGGGGTTGGTCCCCCTAAGAGTAATGGGAGGAATCCAGAAGTGGATCCCTAGAACACGGTGCCTAGAGGGATCAGCTGCACCTCACCAATGAGTTGAGTATCTCTGACCTCTTTTTCTACTATCCAGTTGTAACACAGCATTACATGAACACAGATTCTAAAATAGGACAAACAACACAATTCATGTTCTAGCAAGCTATGGCTATTGTTACAAGCATAGCTGTGATTGCTGAAGCATACTTTGTCATATAACAACTGGTGTTCTAGCACAACATTTCTCAAGTGCACCCACCAGAGTGCACAAGAGATGGCTACAAGTGGCAGTGGGACGAGGCTGCTGTGGGTATCGAAATTGGAAAATACTGTAGTGGAGTCTGTATGTTGTGGGGCAAGGATGGGGGTATGCGTGTGTAACTTCATGGCTTCTGTAGGACAGTGGTGGCAGTTGGTGAGGTCTCAGTATGTGTTTGGTCCAGTGGTGGAAAGGGACAGGGCTGAGGAGGCAAATATGTGGTGTGTATATGGCCACCAGCGCAGTGGCACAAGGTTGGGGGCTCAGTATGTGTATGGTTCAATGGCTACCAGTACAGAGATACAAGACAGGGCGGGGGGGGGGTGTCCAGTATGTGTGGTTCTGTTGCTACCAATGCAGTGCGATAAGGATGATGGCAGTATGTGAGTCTATGGCTACCTGTGCAGTGGCTCAAGGATGGGTGGTCTGTATGTATATGATTCAATGGCTACCAGTGCAGAGGGACAAGCCTTGAGGGATCAGTATGTGTGGGTCTATTGCTACCAGTGCAGAAGCACAAGAATGAAGGGTTCTGTATATGTAGTTCTATGTTTACCAGTGAAGTGGTACAAATTAAAGGGTCATACGCCTCAAAATAAAGAGTAGACATTCTGGAGCAATCCAACTGCAAAACAGGGGAAATTAAAATTTCCATAGATTTAAATGGAGTTTTTAACATTTGGAATGCTAATTAGGTCACAGATGAATTGCTTTGCATTGAAAACAATAGACAGGTACAGAATTGTCACCTTCCCATTGTGCTGTTTGTTTGATTCAGGAATGAGATTTCAATGTATTGTTTTTGAACATATTTAAATGCAATTTTTGTATGTCTTAATCACATTGGACCATTTACGCATGTTGTTTGCTAGTGTAGCTCCACACAAAAAAATCAATTGAGAACCAATGTTCTAGCATCAGTATTCCTTTAACCATTTGAGTGTCAAACTCTTAATGCACTGTGCACCCCTCTAGCACTTAAAGGGTTAAGACTCAATTCTATACTGCATTTTATAAAACTTTGCACCAACACGAACCGTCTGTTACATGTGTACATAGTTAATAATTAAATGAAACTGTTTGCCAAAGACTAGCTTGCAAACAATGTTTTACACATATACTATTTTCAGTTATCACTTTATTTCCCTTTATATATGGTTAGTAAAGACCAGACAGATTATAGCTTGGGGAAAGGGGGGATGTCAGATGCTAGGTGGGAATTCATCAAGCTGAGGGAAAAGCAACATTGAAGCTAGAGCTTCTCCTCGATCATTTATGGATACCTGTGGGCACTTATCAACGCTTGATATTCCCTGTCTTGAGTATGCAAATCGGGGAAATAAAATAAAAACAATGCATAAATGCAGCAATTCTGGAGACACACAAACATGCAGGTGATGTGTGTACACTACAATGGGATCTGCCAGCTGCAAGCTTGTGGATAGAATTTGCTGAACTATCTGGCCATTGCTCAAAGATACATAAGAAATGGCCAGATATTATCTGGCCAGTGCAGAATAAACTAGTATGTTGAATTCACCCCGTGACAAGGTTTGTTAAGGCTTAACAGCTTACAGATCAACAGATAGGAGAAAAAAAAAAAAACAAAAATAGGGGGCAAAGAAATTCCACGATGAGAGGTAATTCACACTAAAAAGTTTAAATTGTGACCTTAAATGAAGGTAAATTTGAACTTGTTCCCTGTAGTGCTGCTAGTTTTTCCATAATGACTCCACCTTTCTTTTGTGCATTACACCCTGTCAAAGTCCATGTCTGAAGGAAAAGGATGGGCCTAATTCTCTCAGGTAGGTGATTCATCTGTTCAGCTACCTGCTCCCTGCAGATCACAAAAGGTCACAGACTCTTTTGCAGCCTTTTAATCTCAAGAAATAATATCTAATTAAATATCCAGGCAGCTTGTATCGGCCTCTAATTTGACTTTTAATGAGGTACTACAGGGACAAGAGATTATATCACAAAGCTTGTTTTGTAAGCTTGTGTACAAAAGATTTGCCTTTATGTCCCTTGAGTCAGAGTGTAATTCTGTTGACGCTATAGTCTGCTGATGCCACTGGGCATGCTAATGAATACTGACCCAGTGCAGTCCCAACAACTGCAAGTCCATTTACCATGCTAAACAAGGTTCTATATTTAGTATGATGCTACCAAGCTGGATTCTAACTAAGGGTCTTAACCCTTTCAGTGCCACAGCTGTATCCAATGCATTTCCGAAAGCAAAAGATGAACATCAATATAATGAGATTCTAAGCATCTGAATGTTAGAAGAGGTCTTCAACACACTGCTTCATAATGTGCTGAACACCACCCACAATTTAAGGGGTTAAGATCAATCTCTTGGTCCCAGGAAGGTGCACAGAAAGGACTACGGTCCAATTTGGAGCACCCTGCTCCGTAACAGCCGCAGCACATTCGGACACTTTGTACTGCGCATGACTGCAGCACGGGCAGTGAGCAGAGAGGCTCCGGGCTCCTGCCGAGGCTGCTGGGTGGCGTTGTAGCCCGTGTACATGGGCTTTTAAACTAGTTGATAGATAATTACCTACTTAACTAGTTTATCCACAAAATGTAGGATGTTAAACCAGTTAATAAAAAGAGTATAGTTTTTCAATGTCCAGCTGCTTTCATTATATATATGGATTGACCAGCACTATATTTTAGTATATTAAACAATACAAGGGGGTGCTGATAAGTATTGAGCCTTACCCAGGAAAAATTGAGCTAGGAAGCTGTAAATTGCAGGGTATACTGGCCAATTTGTCTATATTCAATGGTGCAAAAATTAACTACTGATGAATTTAACGTATCTTTATTTTTAAGGTCCAAAGTGAACATGGCAGCACCTCCAGAAAAGTTCAATGTGGAAGAGCATAGAACCATAATCAAGTTCCTGTTTCTCCAAGGAAAAGGTACGAAGCAGATCCATGAAGAAATGTCACAAACTTTGGGAGTGTTCCGGAGGCAACTAATGCTGCAAATGAGTGGTTACACCAGCAGTCAGAAGAAATTTATTTGCTGGGACTTAAGAAGCTGCAGGACAGATGTTGCAAGTGCATTGACTTTCTGGGGGAATATGTAGAATAGTGTGGCAGTTACAACTTCCTAGCTCAGTTTTTTCTGGGTAAGGCTCAATACTTATCAGCACCCCCTCATATATAAATGTATAAGAAGCCAAGATGAAGTACTGGTCAATACTTCTACAACAAACTTTGATTATAACATGCTGTAGACAAAAAAAGCAAGACTATTTCCATGAAGACCGTTAATGTCTTCAATCACAAAAGATATAAAAAAAGTTTTATTATTGTTTACAATCCAGAGTTTGGAAAGACAACATGGAACAGTGTAATTGCAATGTACAGTACACAGCTGCTTCTTGGTCTCCTGGAATTGAACCCTTTTCTCTCTGTCCCTACTGTTTAAGGCAGTTCTTACATGGGTGACATCAACATGGAGCCAATATCAGCACAATGTAATTTGGCAAAACATAGCACTGCTCCCAGACTGAGCTGTTCACACTGGTGAAATAATAAGTGCATATAGCAACCCAGTGCAGCTTTCTGTAAATTTCTAGTGTTTAAAGCAGAACACAGGGAAGTTTCAGCAGTAAGGATCTGCATGGTGTCTATTGGGGAACTGAGAAGATAACTTATATGGATGACTTGGTCATTGGCATGTGAATTTATCTTCTAATGAAATGCCAGTCCAAGTAGGTATTAGGAAATATGTATGACTGACTTCAACAAGGATGGGTCATCAAAAGAAACACCTCTCTGGGACAGGATGTTAAATCTCGCCCTGTGGCTTTTTGGTCCTGCTCTTTTCATACTTCTTTTTGGTACTGTCAGATCTCCCTATGACTTCTTGGTCCTATTCTCATTCCCTACTTCATTTGGTACCACCCATCACTGCTATTGGGCGTCTAGGGTTTATAGGGTTCATTTCGCAGTTCTTCCCTCTCCCAATTATCAAGCTTCATGTCTGTGATTTTCTGCTAATGCTTTGATTTTGGCTACATACTGGGTCCAGTCTGTCTAGACTTACAGGATGTCATGCTGCCAGTAGCAGTACCAGCCCACTTACGAGAATACGCAGACCAGCCTCGAGTAACGTGTCCAACCCATCCAGCCTTACATTCAGCCCCGTCTCCACTATTGGTGCCAGCCTGCTTACCAGAATAGGCAGTCCAGACCATAGTACCTGGACTAGTCCGTTTAGCATTGCAGGCAGTCTTCAAGCTAGTAGCATTACCAGCACTCTTACCAGAATAGGCAGCCCTGTATCACAGTGCCCGTGCTCCCCTTGCGACATTCTGTCAGTCTACACTGTGCTTTACTCCTATTGGCTATTCTGTGCTTGTCCCGCCCAGTATGGCCTTTATATACTGGGTTATGGCACCCCTCCGGTGCCCTTTCGTGGTGTTCCTGTACCAGTGCTTGTTCCTGCTCTCAGTGTTCCCAGTGTACCGGACTTTTCGGAGAGTATTTGAAGTTCCTGGTAGAGCTGCCTCTGCTGCCAAACGATTGGTGGAGATACAACAGGGCGATCGTACTGTGGGCGATTATGCCATAGAATTCCGTACATTGGCAGCAGAGGTGGGTTGGAACAACTAGGCACTGGTGGCCGCTTTTGCTCAAGGACTTGCTGACCGTATTAAGGATGAAACGGCAGCTAGAGGAGTGCCTATTGATTTGGACAAATACATTGATTACATTATTCTAATTGATTCTCGTATTCGTTAGAGACTTATGGCTAAAGACCGCAGGCTACGGCCCAGGAACAGTGGGCAAAACAGTTTTTTGATCCCACCCATGCCTCCCTTGCCTCCTGATCGTAGACAGGAACCCTGTGAACCAATGCAACTTGGGCTCAACAAACTATCTAAGGAAGAACGGGCACACCGCAGAAGGCAGGAGTTACGTCTGTACTGTGGCAAAGCTGGGCACCTATTACGTACCTGTCCTGTACGTCCGGGAAACAAATGCACCTAGGGTACCTTGGGGGACAGGCCCTAGGTGGTGTTCAGCAGTCCCTAGACCCGATTATGCAGAAACCCACGATCCAGGTGGTATTTTCATGGGCAGAACACTCAGTGGAGGTTCTGGCCCTGGTTGATTCCGGCGCGGCCGGATACTTCATGGACAGTTCATTTGCTGCGTTTCATCAGATTCCGTTGGTCAGGAGGGAATCTCCCTTGGCCATTGAGGTCATTGATGGCAGACCGTTAGAACCAGCTCAGATAACTATGGAAACGATTCCGCTTTCTATGACTATTTGGGCCCTCCACATGGAGGAACAGTGATTTCAGATAATCCAATCTTCTCATCATGAAGTCATTCTGGGGTTCCCAGAATGGTCCGAGTACTATATGGAGCATTGTGTGACTCATCCAGTTAAGATTTTGGGTACCTCTCCCTCCGTGCCAGCCTAATACCACCAATTCAGTGACGTTTTTAGTAAGGGAGAGGCTAGCACCTTGCCCCAACATAGGGCATACGATTGCGCTATTGATTTACCCACTGGGGCTGTGCCCCCTAGGGGCGGCACGTACCCACTGTCAAACGAGGAAAATCGGGCCATGGAGGAATACATTGACAATGCCCTTAAAAGAGGGATTATTAGTAAATCGCCTACTGGTGCTGGTTTCTTTTTTGTGAAAAAGAAGAATGGCGAGTTGAGGCCTTGTATTGATTACCGGGGATTAAATAAACTTATGTCCAAGAATGCCTACCCCATACCACTCCTTACCGAACTATTTGAAAGGTTAAAAGGTTCTTCCATGTTTACTAAATTAGATCTATGGGCTGCCTATAACCTGATCAGAATAAGAGCTGAGGATGAGTGGAAAACGGCATTTAATACCAGATCTGGGCATTATGAATACCTAGTCATGCCGTTTGGCCTCTGTAAAGCACCCGTTGTATTTCAAGAATTCATTAAGGATATCCTCTTTGATATGCTACAGTCCTGCGTAGTAGTCTATCTTGATGACATACTCATACACTTGGCTAATTTTTCTCAACACATCAAGGATGTGTCTGAGGTCTTGCTTCGATTACGCAAGAATAAGCAATTCTGTAAAATGGAGAAGTGCGTGTTTCACAGGTCCAAAGTGCCTTTTTGGGTTTCGTGATCTCTAAGGATGGTATTACTATGGACCAGGAGAAACTCGCAGTGGTATTGCAATGGCCACGACCCGAAGGGTTAAAAGCGATTCAGCGCTTTCTTGGGTTTGCCAATTATTACAGAAAGTTTATCCAGAACTTTTCCATTATTGTTAAACCTCTGTCTTACCTTACACACAAGGTTGCTAATCAATCCCAATGGTCTGATGCAGCTAATCATGCTTTTGAGACATTAAAGTCTGCTTTCGCATCTGCTAATGTACTGTCCCGCCCCCAACCCTTCCCTTCCATTCACATTGGAGGTTGATGCTTCTGAAATTGGGGTAGGGGCAGTACTGTCAAAGTGCCCAGTGGCTGGGGGTACTCTGAGACCATGTGGGTTCTTCTAAAAAAAAACTGACTAGCGCTCAGAGTCATTATGAAATTGGGGACAGAGAATTGCTGGCTATCATTCTCGCTTTGAAAGAATGGCGTCACCTGCTGGAGGGTACCAGAACTCTTGTATTAATTCTAACTGACCACAAAAATTTGACTTATCTCTCGGAAGCTAAGAGATTGTCCTCTCGTCAGGCCAGATGGGCCCTGTTTCTATCTCGTTTCAACTTTATAGTATCCTACTTGCCGGGCTCCAAGAATGTTAGTGCTGATGCCCTGTCTAGACAATTTGGGCCAGAGATGGAGAAGGATGAAGTCCCCGTACCCATCATTCAGCCTGATCGCATCCTGGCTACCCTACGTACTAGTATCACTTCGCCACTGGGGGAGGAGATTCTGTCTACCCAGGCTACGGCACCCTCAGAGACCCCAGTGGGCAAGTGCTTTGTGGATGAGCCATTTTGTACCTGTTTGCTCAAGACATACCATTCATCTAAGACTGCTGGGCATATTGGGAGGGATCAATTAATATGGTCTCTCTCACAAGTATTTTGGTGGCCTTCCCTATGGGCCGACTGCTCCGCATTCACTGCAGCCTGTACCACCTGTGCTCATGCAAAGACCCCTATACACCTCCCAGTGGGCTTTACTCCAACCAGTACCTAATGGCAATGTCCTTGGTCCCAGGTATCCATTGATTTCCTGGGAGAACTGCCAGTGTCTAGGGGTTACTCGTTCATCCTGATGGTGGTTGATAGATTCTCTAAAATGGCTCACTTTGTGCCCCTTCCTGGCCTTCCCTCAGCCCAGGAGCTGGCAGTTGTCTTTGCTAGAGAGGTGTTCCGGTTGCATGGGGTACCAAGAGTCCTGGTGTCCGACCATGGGAGCCAATTTGTATCCAGATTTTGGAGAGCATTCTGTAACCAGATGGGCATTCAACTGTTCTTTTCTTCTGTCTACCATCCCCAGACCAATGGAGCCATTGAGCGTGCCAATCAAGGATTGGAACAGTTCCTGCACTGTTTTGTTACTGATCATCATGATAATTGGGCAGACCTGTTGCCTTGGGCAGAGTTCACCAGGAACTGTGCGGTTAATTCATCGTCCGGGAGCTCCCCATTTCTCATCAACTACGGGTTCCAGCCATGTTTGCTCCCGGACTCATTCCAGTCGCAACAGAGTCCAGCTCTGGACAAGCACATCGAGCAACTCCACTTGGGCACAGGTTCAGAGAGCCCTCAGTCAGTCGTTCCAGCATCATCAGCGCCACACTAACCGTAGACGGCTGCCAGCGGTCTCCTTTCAGGTTGGGGACAGGGTATGGCTCTCCTCCAGAAACCTTAATTTGCAAGTTCCGTCTAATAAGGTGGCTCCCCGGTTCATTGGTCCCTTCAGGGTGATCCATAAAATTAACCCTGTTTTGTATGCCTTTGATCTCCCAGCATCTATGAGTATTCACAATGTGTTCCATGTATCCTTGCTGAAACCTCTGGTATGCAACCGCTACACTACCACTCCTGTGGTCCCCGGTCCTGTGGAGATTCAGGGTCAGGAGGAGTACGAGGTCCAAAGCATAACTGATTCACGTAGATTTAGAGGAAAATTGCAATATTTGGTCCACTGGAAGGGCTATGGCCCTGAGGAACGTTCCTGGGTTGATCAGAATGACCTTCATGCTCCTAGATTGCTGCGCAATTTTCACTCTAAATATCCTCAGAAGCCAGGTCCCTCTTCCAGGAGAGGGGGTCTTTGAGAGGGGGGTACTATCACGGTGCCCGTGCTCCCCATGCGACATTCTGTCAGTCTACTCTGTGCTTTACTCCTATTGGCTATTCTGTGCTTGTCCTGTCCAGTATGGCCTTTATATAATGGGTTCTGGCACCCCTCCGGTACCGTTTCGTGGTGTTCCTGTACCAGTGATTGTTCCTGCTCTCAGGGTTCCCAGTGTACCGACCCGGCCTGCCTGACTATTCTGCATCTCGTCTCCTGCCTGTGAACCAACCCGGACTGCCTGACCATTCTTCTGCGCCTGCTCCTGTGTACCGTCCTGGCTTGGCTGACGTTCCTGCTCCGTGCTTCGACCCGGCTTGGCTGACGTTCCTGCTCCGTGTACCAACCCAGCTTGGCTGATGTTCCTGCTCCGTGATTTGACCCGACTTGGTTGACGCTCCTGCTCTGGCTGCCTCTGTGTTGCCTTGGCGACATTCCTATCGGTTAGGCATCTGTGATGCTTCGGGTTGGTTGCGACCTCAGGGCGAGTTGCTCAGTTGCCCAGTCCATTCCTGTCACGGCAGTGCTCAGTTGTGTTTCCCCTTTACTGCTACGGCAGTGTGCAAGTGGCCTTGTCTCCATTACTGCGCCTGCAGTGTGCAAGTGGCCTAGTTTCCGTTACTGCTACGGCAGTGTGCAAGTGGTCTAGTCTCCGTTACTGCTATGGCAGCATGCAAGTGGCCTAGTCTCCGTTACTGCTCCTACAGAGTGCAAGTGGTCTAGACTCCGTTACTGCTACGGCAGTGTGCCAGTGGCCTTGTCTCCGTTACTGCTCCGGCAGTATGCAAGTGGCCTAGTCTCCGTTACTGCTATGGCAGTGTGCAAGTTGCCTGGTCTCCGTTACTGCTATGGCAGTGTTATATGTTGCTCAGTTCCTGATACTACTCTGGCAGTTCACGTTTGGCTGCTAACATATTACTGGGCGTTACTTCTCCTTAAGCTCTGTATCTTGAGAGTGCTTC
Organism: Rhinophrynus dorsalis; assembly: GCA_037306005.1. Taxonomy (NCBI): domain Eukaryota; kingdom Metazoa; phylum Chordata; class Amphibia; order Anura; family Rhinophrynidae; genus Rhinophrynus; species Rhinophrynus dorsalis. The sequence continues at coordinate 170,601,680 of CM074721.1, read as the reverse complement.
ATCACAGACCTCTCTTCACACGGGACTGTTTACACTCGCTGAAGACCATTAACCCATGCAGTACTGATACCCTGGGAATCCTTCGTATTCCGCCTGACCTGTGTCAGCATATTCTGTTATGGACTCTATGGTTATACTGGACCTGTGTAGGCATATGTATATGTAACCTGTCTTGTGTCTGTATTATTCTGCTTAAATACTACAGGACCTGTGAGGGTTATTATATTACTGTGTTTTCAATAAAACTTTGTTTTATCCTAAACCATTGTGTCTGTATGTCAAACAAACTGTTACACCCTGCCACCAGTACTGGGTCCAGTCCGTCGCGCTTGGAAGGTGGTCCCTGCTGCCAGTAGCAGTACCAGTCCACTTAGCAGAATAGACGGTCCAGCCATCAGCACAGAGTCTAGCCTTACAGCAGGTTCTTCCGCCAGAAGCAGTCTCAGCCTGCTTATCAGAATAGGTGGTCCAGCCTCCAGTAACTCCTTTAGCCCGTCTTGCCTATAGGGGGGCCGTGCCAATGAGTAGAGGTTCCAGTCGCTTATTAGCATTGGTGGTCCAGATGTCTGACCTACCTACACCACTCTCCTTGGTAGGCAGTCCGGCTGCCCAGAGCAGTATAGCCTGCATACATTTTGTATTCTGCCAGTTGCCTTAGCGGTCTTAGTCCACACAACTTAATAAACAGTATTGTTGCTATTAGAGGTCCTAGCCCACTTTCCTCTGTGCACCCTTTCCTTCTGCCCATTGTAGCCATTCTATATATCTTGTTCCTGCATCTGGGGTCCTGTTCTCTCCTGGGTCTGGATCTATTACCAGGTCCATAATTTTCCCATCCTGGTCTAGGCTGCAGCTCAAATGGGGTCAGACATCTGGCTTTGTGGTCAGCACCTTTTGACTCGACTTTGGCCTCAGCAAGGAAATCTTGTGACTGGCATTGATTTCTAGCTTCACTCCCCAGTGTTAATCTCAACTACTCAATTATTTAGGCTAAACCTCATTCCTACAATACAGGCTCTTTGGAGGAAAAATAGCGCTGCATAAATAGAACAAATCATTGCTGAGTTGCCTGTGTGAACAAAGGCCAAAAACTGAACTATGAAGGCTCAGGGTTGTTTGTCCTGGGACTGGGTGCACATGGGGACCGTGCCTCCTTTCTATTGCGAATATAGATGAAACAGCTTTTCCTAGAAGCTCAGGTTGCTTCCTTGTATTTCCACAGACCGTACACATCCATAATATGGGGATTATTACTATGTATCCTGTTTTCTGTGATAAATATCATGGTCTGGAAAGTAATTTCCTTTTCTTAGCTTCATTAACAACTGGTTCTAGGCCTTTGTTGCCCTTCTCATTTTTCTGAAGCTTTGCTCTGTTTGCCTATTTCTCTCATGCAATGCTTGTAAATATTGCTAAAGCATAGCCTCAACAATTGGCCAACCTCAGTTTTGGGAGACATGGTGGCGTAGCAAAGGATGACTGCCTTCATGATATTTGTCTGACTTGGAGACTGGAGGCTTTACATGTGTTTAGAGCAAATCCTTCATCTTGCCCTCCCTGTTCATGTAGGAATTTTTTCTAGTCTGTGTGGATGATTTTAAGCAATAAGTGTAGGTCCTATGCTCCATCTATACCTGAGATTCTCTGAGAATATTTCATTTTACAAAGATGGATGCCTGGTAGTGGGCTCAGTCTTCATCTCAAAAGCATTTACCCCAGGAGTAAGTGGCAGTTGAACTTAGCAAGTAGCAGTATAGCGTAGTGCATCACATTTTCAGATTAAAACAAAATAAAGTGTAATCAGAAAACTTTACAATACACTCAGTAAAAAGAGAAAACCTACATATTATTAAATAGGTTGACAGATGGATGACTTATAGCATGAGGGATAAACAGCTGTTTAATATTTATTTTAATATCCACAATGGGGGCAGGGCTTTCATTGTTCTAACAGTAAGAAGATTGTCCCTTGCTTTGAGCTATCTGGTCTGTGGACCAAACTCCACATCTGAGGGGAGGTGGCTTGCACTAGGTAAAATGGGCAGGAGGGGGATACGTTATCATTCAATTACTCTTGAACCACAACACTGACAGTATTGAAATGACACTCTCTATGGCTCTAATACTATGAAGATTAATTGGAGCTGCTGTTTTTGTGAAACGTTATTATCCCTTTAAGTGTGGCTAAGGTGAGGTAAAATATCCAAAACCTATGTTAATGCAAAGACTGTACTGAATAAGATCATTTCAACTTGATAGATCCTACTGCACAGACTAGACAGAACAAGGGACTTGGAAGATCATACTGGAGAACTTATCTCCTCTTTTTCACATCTTTATCTTAATAATGAAGACCAGATCAATAGCAGAGGGTGCTAAGAACTATCAGGTTCTATCAGACTGCCTTTAGTCTTTAGACACTGGAATGTTTAACAGTACAATGGACCATATCCAGACAGTGCAACAATTTATAGAGCAACATAATGAATATAATCTTTCATTATGCATAGCCTTCATTAACTATTAAAAGGTCTTTGACTCCATGAAAAAGAAAGCAAAAATTGATGCCCTGATCATCCTCTATACAAATATGAAAATGCTACTGCATTAATACTGGTTAACAATTATAAAGTCCAGAACAACACAGAAAAGGTGTCCAATGAGACACAATCTCCCCAAAACTATTTTCAGATTCTTTTGAAGAATTTTTTATCAAACTAAAGTGGGACAAAAAAGGACCCAAGATCAACAGACATTGACTACATCACTTACGTTTTGCAGACAATTTCATTCTCTTTGCTAGTAGTCCTGAAGAACTGCAAGAACACTTTGAAGAACTACAGAAGGAAAGCAAATATGTTGGTCTGAAGATGAATACTTACTATGCAAAGGAAAATCACAATAGAAGAACAAGAACTACAAAAAGTGGAGAAGTATGTTTACCTTGGACAGGAAATGCTAACAGATAGAAACACCATAATGGACACTGAGTGGCAAATAAAATTGGGATGGCAATCGTTTGGAAAAATAAGTAGTACTGTTTTTAACACAGATTTACCATTCTGCCTCAAGCAAAAGGTTTTTAACCAATGGGTCCTTCCAGCCCTTAAATATTGCTGTGAAACATGGCCACTAAATACCAAACCCATACAAAAACTGGAGCGAAGAATTGTAAACATAACAAAATGAGACCAAAAATCTGTGCATAGATTTGCAACAAATAAAGGTCTGTGACAACACTGAAAGCGCAAAGCACATGAAAAGCAAGAAGTCCTGAAGTAGATGCACCAAATAAATTCTGGAAAGCATTCCACTTGATACTAACCACCCATGAAGAAGACCAAAGATAAGGTGGCTAGATGAAATTACCAAACTTGTTAGTACACATAACAACAAAAGACACAGGACCAAAGTTGTTGGAGGCTTGCTGTGGAGGCCTTTATCCTACAGTGGATTGACAACAGCTGAAGATGATGATGATATATATTACATACATACATATAAACACTTTCATACATACACACACAGTCAATAACTGAAACAGAAGTAAAATTAAGATACACATTCAGCAAACATGTTACACTCTAAAATAAGACTTTTGTAAATGTTCTACACCTTCACAAGGGCCAAAATATGGGTTTCCAAGAATACACATTTTATCAACCAGAGAGGCTGATAATTGACCATAAAAGTATAAATATTTAAATGTTCTATTGCAAAATACTCAGACCTTCCTAATGATCCCTTATCATTAATATTGCAGAGGGGATACTCAGCCTGTGAAGAAAATACCCAAGGAGCAAGTCTAAACAATTTACATAAAGATGGGGGGGGCAATTAAAATGAAATCTGCGGGGGAAGAAATGCAAAAATAAAAATGGTTCTACTACACTTTTGCATTTGGCAGGTGCATATCACCCTCTAAAAGTTAGAAAAAAATTTGGCAGGCATTGTTATAGTTCTCAGCAAACTAATGAGACATTTCTCTATAAAACATTACCGCCTCTCTAGTAAAACTCCAGACTAGTTCAAAAGAATGTTAAGCGCCCAAGGTAAACAACACGCAAGTTTTATTAAAACAAACAGGTTTAAAGCTGCTGACAAGGCTGAAGTAATAGAAAAAGAAACCTCAGACAATGATTGAAAGATGAGCTCATTTGACTCACTATTTTGTTTTAACAACCTTGCCTGGGCTCAAGCCAAATACATTTTGTTATGTTTAACTCTTTGAATGCACACTCAAATGGTTTAAAACCCTCCAATCACATAAATTATCCCTTTGTCATTTTACCGAAAAAATGAGAACTGACAATGTGATGCTTCACTGAGCAACTACAGGTCCAGGTTTTCAAAGAATCTGATTGAATACCTGCATTTATTTTATCATGGAATTTGTTTTACAGAACAGGACTATACTAGCAACTCCCTGTCAAGTCACCTAAGCAGTTGTGAGTGGGGGAAGTGTTATGAATGTAGAGAATAAACGTGTGCTTTAGGTTTGTATAGGGGATCAGAACTGGAACATAAATGCTCCCCGATGGCTTATTCAGGGAAGTTTTATGAATCTATGAGGCCCCTGAGCACAGGTGGGACAATCAAAATGAATGAGCCACAGATTAATTCGTCTATGCTTAATAAGGGAAATCTTTTTTTTTTTTTTTAAATATATTTTTATTATCAGATCACTCCATACATATACAACAAAAGAGATACATGGAATAACTGTCAGATACAGTAAAATTATGCAAGCACTCACAAAAGTAAAAGGAATAGGTACATATGAACAAAATGTACAGAGCCGAACTGAGGTTTTATATAATGAATTAACCCAAACTCCAAAAAACCAATCTATCCAAACTAAACTATAACCCCCATTCCCAGTTCCTCTCTCCCCCCAACCCCACCCACCCGCCAACAAGTCCTCAAAGACCCAATAGAAACAGGATTCGCACACAAACGGTACACAGCAAGTACATATTGGCACCAGTCACACAACAAACAAATATAATCACAATCAATCAGCTCCAAAAAGTTGCACACCATCAGGAGTGTCAGCAGCATCCGCCCTAGCTGTCCACCAAGCCCGCCAACGCCCCCAAATCCTATCAAACCTAGCCGGAGTACCTCGATGCAAGTGAACCAATTTATAATGTGAAAAGCACTGTGAAACTAGATTTATCCACGCTTTACAATTGGGGGCCCTGTGTGACATCCAGTGCAGAGCCACCACCTTCCTCGCCATCACTCAAGAGAGTCCTATCGGATGCATCCTCAATCTCATCGGGAAAAATAGACAGCAGACGTATCTTTGGGGTCACAGGAACAGGTCTTCCCAGTACCAAGGCCACTACGTGCACCACATCATTCCAAAACCCCCTGACTCCAGGGCATTCCCAAATCATATGCAAGTAAGTACCTTGGACAGTATCCCACCGAAGACAATGATCGGATCCAGAACCTCTCATTTTGAACAGTCTGACTGGGGTGTAATAGATTCTGTGCAAAATGTTCAGCTGAATCATTTGATGTCTAGTCGACGTCGCCACTAGGGCTGGTCCAAACCTAGCCCACAAAGGGCCAAAGTCGCTACCGAGAAGATGATGTATCCCTGCATCGCCCCACAGGGGAGTATCAGGATCCATGGCTACATAACCCAGCAGCTGTTTCAGCTCCATCCACTCCCCGTATAGGGCTGTTGCCATAGGAATCAGAGTCTTAAAAACGGCGGGTCCACCATGTAGAAACTGAGATAGTCTGTAAGCAGGATGTAATAGAAGTACATCCATTTGAGTAGTCTGGTAGAGAGGCCGGGGAGAGACAAAATCAATCACATAACGAGATTGCGCTGCCAAATAGTACAAAAATTAGATAAGGCGATTCCTCCCTCGCGTTTTGATCTCATGAGTGTAGTTAATTTAAGTCTAGCTCGATTCCCACGCCATAGAAATCGCGAAATAATTTTGTCTATCTGTCGAAAATATTTTTTAGGAATAGGGAATGGCATATTTTGAAAAATATACAAACATTTGGGCAAAAAAAATAATTTTAATAAGATTTGACCTTCCAATAACGTTTAAAGGTAAGTGAAGCCATGCCAGCGTTTTTTCGCTAAAGTATTGGATAGTAGGGAGCAAATTCAGCTCCAAAAAGGAGTCCGCCGCAGCCGTCACCCGAATCCCCAAATATGAACACTCAGACACGCATGAAAGTGGGATGTCAGGTGGAGGAGAGCCCCGCAGACCACCGTCAATTGGAATCAAAGAGGACTTAGTCCAGTTTATTTGAAACCCAGAGTAAATGCCAAAATCATCTACCAGCTGTAATGTAGTTCGCAAGGAATCCCCCCCATCACCCAAAAAAGAGTAAGATGTCATCAGCATACAATGCAATCTTTTCCTCCCTACCCTCCATCTTGAGTCCCCGGATCAACGGATTAGCACAAATTAAAACAGCCAGGGGCTCCAAGGCCAAGGCAAACAGGCTGGGCGAAAGCGGGCAGCCCTGTCTAGTACCACGGTGCAAAGAAAATGGCGGTGAACTCAGCCCATTCGTCACCACAGAGGCCTTGGGCCTACTATACAAGATATGGATCCATTTAATAAAGGAGGGACCAAATCCAAAACCCCGAAGAACATGCCAAAGGTATGGCCACTCAACGGAGTCAAAAGCCTTTGATGCATCAAGAGACGCTATCACCCGATGTCCGATGCTATCATGAGGAAGTTGAAGGTGCATAAATAATCGCTTAAGATTATGGGATGTCGATTTACCAGGAATAAATCCAGTCTGATCCTCATGAATGACTGACCCTAATACCTTATTCAGTCTGGAGGCCAAAATTTTCGCCACAATCTTCGCATCCGTAGTCAGCAAAGAAATGGGTCAGTAAGAGTCACAAAGCCCCGGATCCTTTCCTGGCTTAGGCAATACTATAATGGAAGCATTATTCATTGAGTCCGGTAGAAAACCATCATCAATAGCAGCATAAAAAGTGTTCAAAAGATGGGGGACCAAGACGTCCGCAAATTCCTTATACCATTCTGCTGGAAGTCCATCTACCCTTGACGCCCTGCCCTTCGGCAATCCACGAATAGCCTCCACCACCTCTCTAAGAAGTATAGGAGCATCCAACATTTGCTTATGTTCAATAGAAAGTTGCGGAAGATCACAATGAGCAACAAAGGAGGAAATCTGTGCATCAGAGCGGGTAAGTCGAGATTCATATAAATGGGAATAGAAGAGCTGAAACCGTGTGTTAATCACTTGCGGATCAAGAATCATTATGCCGCCAGGATCCCGAAGTGCAGAGACCGACTGAGTCCCCCTTTGCTGCTTGACGAGATGAGCCATAAGTTTGTCTGCCTTATCTCCATTCTCAAAAATATTCTGTTTCTAATAAAAAACATGACGAGCATTCAGTTCAGTTAATTTCGTAGAATACTGAAGTGAGCAAGAGACGAACTTAGCATAAGCAGCCTCGTCCCCCTCCTCCACAAACTGTCTCTCCGCTTCCGCTGCATCAGATTCCAATACTTCCACCTCTCTAGATCCAAGTCTATTTTGCGTAGCTATGAAAGAGATCAAGGAGCCCCTTGCCACCGCCTTGGCAGCCTCCCAGACTACACCCTGAGAAGCCGAGTCAAGATTGTTGACAAAGTATTCAGCAAGATCCTCTCTATGCTTAGACACCAAAGATGTATTGGTCAACCATATGGGATTAAATTTCCAACCTCTAGAACGAGGTCTCTGGTCAGGCTGCAGGGTCAACAATAATGGGGAGTGGTCAGAAGCCATCCTAGTCATAAAATTGCAGTCAGAAACCCAATTCAAGGTCAATTGGTTAGTAAACACATAATCAATTCTTGATAATGTTTTATGTGTAGCCGAGTGGCACGAGAACCCCCGGTCCTGCGGGTGTAGAGTCCGCCAAACGTCTATAAAGCCCAGATCACCAATGAGACTGAGGAAGGCATCTTTGTGTGATTTGGAATCAACCGCTGAACCACCCAATCTGTCTAAGTCAGGATTAGTAACCATATTGAAATCACCCATACAGACTATATGGTGTTGCGATTTATCAGAGACGTACAGAAGCATATCCCTAAGTATGGAGGGGTCAAAAGGCGGTGGTATGTAGACATTCATCAAAACAAACAAAGCTCTTTGTAGTTTACATGTCAAAAAAAGATAGCATCCCTGGGGGTCAGTCTTAAGATCAATAAGTTCGAAGGAAACTAGTTTAGAGATAAGAATAGAAACACCCCTGGCATATGTGGAATAAGTGGCATGATAATGACTCTGCAACCAGTGTCTCCTGAGGGACAAAACCCTACTAGCAGTGAGATGGGTCTCCTGCAACATAATAACCCCAGGAGTCTGTTTCTTAATATGGTTTAAAACTAAAGAGCGTTTTATGGCATCATTCAATCCACGCACATTCCATGAGAGGAACTTACAAGTCAGTGATGTCATTATGAGGATAGATATGAAAGCGACATTCCTGGCAATATGACAGGAGGAGCTGGGGGTAAGGAGCGCCTGGCCCAGAGGAGGAGAGAGGAAGAGGGATCCCTAACTGAACAACCACCCTAACCCTTACCAAAACATCCCACCGTATCTCCATCACCCCCAACCCGACAGAGATGTTATCCCTTAAACAACCCATTCCCGCGGCCCGGCAGCCAAAACTTCTGACCCTTCCCTCCCACCCACCAGACATGAACCAATTAACTCTCAATCAAATTGATCAACAGAACAGAAACAATCCCGTCCACCCCACCCGCCCCACACAGCAGCAGTATAAAGTAAGTAATAAGTATACCACCATTTTACATTGGTAGATAAAGAAAAACATAATAAGCACAGTGCCACAGCCTCCCCTAGAACACAGCATTTCCCATACAATAAGAAATCATATCCTCAAGCGTCCGCCAGTGTTATTCTCACCCATCCTCCCTGGCCTGGCACCCCCCGGGCAAGGCATGGCATCAGCCAAGAACAGACCCCAACAGCCTCAAGGGCCTACAATGCCAAAACATGGCAATATAACAGCCACCCCCCGCCCGAACCATGCAAGGTTAGATCAAATAGACTTTAGAAAATAACAAGAACAGCATCAAGCTTAGTAGTGTAAAAAAAAAAAAAATCGCCCCTAGGCTACTAGATCCATCCCCCACCCATTCACCACTCTCCAGCACACCCCGGGCGGAACGGAGGCAATCAAAACTAAACAAATAGAATTCAACAACACTAGAGATTACAATTATCAAATAACGGTCAAAAAGCATCCAGCCTCCGCCCAAGGTGCGCAAGAGAGTACCTATACAGCCCCCATGACCTGGAGCGAGGTCTGAAGAAAATAACAGAATCGGAGGGGAAGAGGGGGGGGGGAAACATACCCCCCCCCGCCACATCCATAAAGGGACACAACTACCCATGCACATAACAGATTTTAAAACAGTTAAGTAACAATATACTGATAAGACAAGTTGATCCCCCCCCTCAACCTCACAGCTCCAGTGAGGGCTTCAAAACAGTTCTTCATGGAACATGAGCCGAGAGTCTCTGTGAAGGTAATGTCCCACATCCACTGGAAATCAAGACCATTGCAGCATGTCCCACAACGCTCAACTCCCAACCTGGTGGGACATTAGGAGAGGGACCATTCCAAAGGGAGGGTGCTTCAACCTTGGGCCGCCTCAGGGACCCCATGGAACAGAGGGAACACAGCAGGGACTCCGTGAAATAGGGATAGCAAACTGTTGAAAACTCAAAAAGTGGAGGCTGTACTATCGTCGTTGTAAAATGATGAAGTGAGTGTTACGGTTTTCTGACACTCAGACCAGGGTATGAAGTAAAAACACAGTTTTATTGAAAATAAAACAAGGCCCCTAGAGGCCAGCACATAAATAGCAACAATGGCAAAAATAACAAAGAGAATGCACACAATGATAATGACAAGTGCTAGAATAGATAGGGAATTTTCCCCAAAGGGTTAAAGACTGAAATGGGTGAGATATACAAGATTGGCCAACGCCCAGGATAAATAGCAGTCTCTGGAACACAGTCTCTCAATAGCAGGATAGTGGACACAGTCTCTCAATAGCAGGATAGTGGAGTAACTGCACTGAATACACTCTCAAGTTGATATACTAGAGCCCAAAGTCCAGAGCTGAGCCGGTACCCACGCCTGGGGCTACAGAGGAGTGCTATTGCCACGCTGTAATGATCAGAACCGAAATCGCCCTTGACTAGAAAAGTAATAACCCTGCATGTGCCACTAGGATATGCCCATACACCCCTTGGGTGCTGTACTGATGGTAACTGCACAAGCTGTAATTGAGCCAATGTCCTCTGGAGTGCAATGGGAATGTACCTTCAACGTCTGTGGCCCTGAGCCAGAGAATGAACACGGACTGACAAGGCTCTGATGGAATAAGAGACACACAGAAGCACTCAGAGTAACAGGCTATGTCAGAGAAATGTATGCTTGGCAAGAAGTATCGGAGGCACCAGACCGGAGACTACAGGCACTGCAAGGGTTAATTGGTTCTGTACACACGCGAGACCTTGGCAGCCAACAGCAGGCAAAGCAACCTCAGGCTACAGCTACTGACAAGTGAGAGGAACAGTGAGTCGCTAATACAGTTCAGAATGTCGCCGAGCGACTGGAATGACGCAGGAACACAGGAGCAGCAGGCAGAACCGGAACGGTAACTGGAACAGCAGACAGGCCTGCACCGCAACCGGAACAGCAGGCAGAACCGGAACGATCACTGGAACAGCAGACAGGCCGGTACCGCAACCGGAACAGCAGGCAGAACCAGAACGATCACTGGAACAGCAGACAGGCCGGCACAGCAACCGGAACAGCAGGCAGAACCGGAACGATCACTGGAACAGCAGACAGGCCGGCACAGCAACCGGAACAGCAGGCAGAACCGGAGCGGTAACTGGAACAGCAGACAGGTCCGGAGCAATGCTGGAACAGAGGCAGGCCGGAAACAATCACAGAGCAGGGTCATCAGCCAGAGCCGGGTCGAATCATGGAGCAGGGTCATCAGCCAAAGCCGGGTCAAATCACGGAGCAGGGTCGTCAGCCAAAGCCGGGTCAAATCACGGAGCAGGGTCGTCAGCCAAAGCCAGGTCAAATCACGGAGCAGAATCAGGAACAGAGTCAGACTAGCCGGGTCGGTACAGAGAAGACACTGGAATATGGCAACAAGGCGCAGCAACAGGAACACCACGAAAGGGCAACTGACAATTGCCCAAGCTCCAGCATATAACGGCACATCCTGGGCAGGCCAATCAGTCTCCACCAATGCACAGGTACATCATGATAGATTGACAGAAAGACACGGGGACCGTGATAGTGAGGTAGTAAGTTCAATGAGCGTCCACCCATTATCTAGCCTCTGAATCTGAAGTGAAAAAGATGGTATTGCCGTCATGAACAATACGCAATCTGGCAGGGAACAGCATGGAATAGGATATATTTTTCTCACGTAACTTGCGCTTCACCTCCAGAAACTTACGCCTTTGGCGTTGGACATCAGCTGAGAAATCTGGATAAAAGGAGATATGTTGATTTTCAAAAGAAATTTGACCTTTCATCCTGGCCATACGGAGTATGGTATCACGATCCCTGTAATTCAGAAGTTTAATAATCAACTGACGGGGAGGAGATCCAGGGGGCCTGGGGCCTGTCGGTATACGATGTGCCCTCTCAACAGTGAAAGATGATGAAAGACCCTCCGTGCCAACATGTTCCCGTATCCAGTTTTCCATGTATTGCTCAGGAGTATGACCCTCGCGGCCCTCCGGCAGCCCAAGTATACGGATGTTACTTCGTCTAGATCTATTTTCGAGATCATCCACTTTGGAATGCAGAGATCGGACTTGATTCTTCAATTCATCCATCGTGGCAACCACAGGGGGAATTGCGTCCTCCACAGTTGATACACGTTGTCGGACATCAGCAATACTTTCACGTAGATTTTGTTGGTCTGCACGTAAAAGATTTATCTCCACCTGCACAGTATCAATCTTGTTGGTCAGAACTGCCTGACAAGTAGCAATTGCAGACATTATTTCTGTAAATTGGGATTTCGAATCCTCTTCCTCAGAAGCAGAAGATTGGGCCGGTGAAGCAGCCGCAGAAGGGGCCTCCAACATGGCCGTAGGCTCCTCCGCCGCCATAGCTCTCCTAGAAAATTTACTTAACTTCTTCTTATACTCTGATGACTTCTTAACCATACTGGAATTGAGAAGACAAGTGTAGATCAAATCAACATATAACAAATTCAGCGTAGGGTGGACAGCAGCTGCTGGAGCAGGCAAGTGTAGACAGGATCTCCCAAGATTCAAATGAGATGCATAATTCGGTTTATATCACTTGACAAGGAAATATAATCATACATGGGACAGCAGGGGAGCACATATAGAGGAAAGAGGACGAACAGGGAAGCCAGCAGCGTCAGGATTCGCAGTATCCGATGCATAGGCAGCAAATAAGGGCATCAGCCACAGGTAGGTAATTAAACAGCTTTAATGGGCACCTCTGCTGGTACCAAGCAGCAATCAGCAGCAGGATCTTTGAGAGTCAAATTATACACGGGGCAGCCGGGAGGAACATATATGGGAGAGTAGACAAACAGGGGAGTTCGCAGCATATGCTTCAAAATTATCCAACTGATGAACAGAGTTGAGAAGTAAGGACCACATCCAGATAATGGCACGGCAATAAGAGACTCTCCAGCTGTCTCTGTCACCCGAGGAAACGCCAGGCTTCTCAGAAGAAAAGGCTCACGATGCCTCCAGGCTGCAGGTATGGCATCAGGAAACAGTAGGCATCCAGGTGGGTAATGCTAGCCTAATGGGCAGGGATAGGGAACACAGGAGCAAAATAATAAACAGGAGGGCGCACTAAGGAAGACAGCAAGGGCATGGACTGTCAATACAACCCCAGACAGGGGCACATACTAGGCAGAGCAATACTGTGACTGTGTAGGATGAAACAGCACCAAGTCCTCCAACGTATTATAAAGGCCTTAAGCCACTCCAAACCCGCCCATAGACTCCACTACATTGGAGAACATCCCAAAGGGAGAGGCCCACGGCACTGCTAAGATGCACTAGCAACAGGAAGAGTCAGTGGGCTTCCAGGTGGGTTGTGTTGGCCTACTGGGCAGGGACAGGGGACACAGGAGAAGAAAAACAAAATAAATAGGAGGGCGCACTAACCGGGCACTGGGGACAAACGCCAAGCGTTTAGCACAGGTGCCAGGCAGGAGCACTCATCAAGCGTAGCAGTAGTGCAGAAATGGTCCGGTGGAGAGCCCACTCCAGCCTCGCAACACAGCCGCGTCACTCCAAGGCAGAGCCCGCCCCGACCCCAGGCCCAATGCAGCGCCGCTCCAGACAAATGATCGGCAGGCAACCTCCGTCGGTCTCATACGCCACCTCTACCACAGGCCCCAACACCAGGTGCAGTCCACAGCACAGCCCGGATCAGAGGGCAGACCGCGCCTCCTCCTTCACCAACCCGGCCCTCCTCCCGGCCGGGCCAGCAAGCAGGCCGCAGCGGCGCGGCACGAATCCACGCCGGAGCAGACAACGGCCTCACAGTGCAAATCAGGTATCCACAGATAGCTGTCAGCCAATAAGGGAAATCTTTAAATCATGGCCTGTTGGTGGCCCTTGGTGATCAAACTTGGACACCCCGGTCCTAAAATACAGAAAAATACCTTGAATCAGTAGGCTTCCTTTTTCACCTTTCCTTTTGTTTGCAGAAACATTGCGGTGTATTGACAGAATAGCTTTACTCCTCTCTGACCATATGGCCAAAGAACTACATTAGTTCCTCCCAGTGGAACTGGGACAGCTGGGAACCAAAGGTGTGGCCCCCTAAGACAGGAGGCCATCAGTGGACTTTGAGTATGCCCAGTGCATTAGATAGAACCTGAACTTTTCTTAGCTGCTATACAATGTTTTGTCTGCAAGTGCAGGGGGGCAACCAGAGGGTCAGAGATGTCCAACTAAGGCTCAGAGGCTAATTAGGCAGTCTGTGCAAATTTTATTAAATGGTAAAAATGAGATTTGCTAAAACAACATAATTCTTATCTAATGTCTAATGGTTGGCAAATCAGACAGCATTTAATAGAGTATGTATGGTTATGTATCAAAATGCTAGATAGCTTCATTAGTCTACTTATGGACTTGGTCTGCATAAAACAATCTGTATTATCTCTGCCTTTACATTACTGTGTAGTATGTGGCCCTTGATTCATTGTTCTCTTAATAGTCTGGCCCTTGTAGAATAAAAGTTTGGACACCCTTGTGTTAAGCAGCACAATTCCCATCATCTCTAGTCTGCCAGTTGATAGGTGTTTATAGCCCACAAGAGCCTGAGGACCTGTTTGTGCACCACTACTGTAAATAAATATATAATATTGCCCAAAATGCACTTATTAAATCCACCCATAGACTCACACACACACACACAAACAAACTGAAAACTGTTCTATGAGAAATTCAGGGATCAAATTTTTATATGTTGATCAATCCATTCAGATTGGAGCTAATTTACTAAAAGATGAAAACCCTTTTTCTTCAAAAATATGTGGATGTGATTTAGAGAAATTCCTCTCAATTCCTGTTTAGTTCTCTTTACTGAGAAACATACTGTTGAGGCCTGGAGGGTTTCATCCATTTTGTTTAGCACCAGGGACCCAAAAGCAATTTAATTCTAGTCTACGTGCTGAAGAAAAACTTGGCCTGGTTTCAATTGTGAAGCTGTTGTGCAAAGTAAATAATATTAATTTTATTATTATAGATGGATAAAGAATACACTGCTCACAGAGCCCCCACTGAAAATTACCTTCTAATTTATTTTCTATTCTCCAAAATGCATACAGAAAAAAATGACTTATGTTTTAAACACTAGATTTTCCCACTAGTCTTTCTGCATGTAGAGCTACAAAAATGGTCCAAATGCTATTTCTCTTAGTAAATCGCAGTTTATTGATGCCTCGGATGCTGGAGGCAGTTAGAAAATCGTAGTTCTAGACAGGTAACGTAAGCACCTCTGTTGGAGAAACTTGTCCGTATAGCATCTCAACACAAGTTCCCTCTCACAACACAACTATATGCTTTTTACTTTGAAAATAAAATCTATATTTCATGAACTTGTGCTAATATAGTCTGAAAGCCTGGGGACTAGTGGCCCTATTTGATTGATTCAGGAGCCAGAAGCTTTATGAAATGTCCCAATGAAAAATGGTCACTCATGTCCTCTACCCTTACTTGTGTAATGTAAAATGTGTTCGCGCCAAACTGAACATATAATTCTGGTTGTTATTCTGTCAGGAAAGAACCCAATCAGGTACGGGTTTACATATCAGGAGCCCCTAGGCAAAGCACTCTAAAGACAAATAATTCCACACAGTGGCAAACCTTCTCTAATTACATGAGGAAAGTAAAAACACACAAAACACAAAGGAAGGCACTCATGGGGTTAATATGTCTATATAGAATAGACATCCAAACTCCCAAAGTGTAAATGCCACATTAATGTTATTCCAACGGCAAATAGCACATGTGGGGGATATTAGACTGCAAACCACACAGATCTTTGTCAAGTCAGCTGCTTCTCCAAGAAAGAAAAAGGCAAAAGCCAGAAAAACAGAAAGAGAATGAGGGAACTGTCACAGTTAATAAATAACAGATACTTACAAGATGGTTGAAATTCAATTATACTCACATAGAATTATAAACAGGCAGGGAGAATAGAAGGCCCAAGTATTTGGGTCAGTTGCCCTGATCAGATGAAGCAGCTGAATTCACCTCTGAGCACTTCCGTGCCTGCTCAAAATCAACTAGGTCACGGGCCACAAGCAGTACATATTTGGCAAAATCTGAAAACCAGCACTCATGTCTGGCTCCTTCATGTCTAGCTCCATGCACATTTTCCCAGAGAAGGGGCACCCTTACAGTACTCCTCATCCAAATATTGGGGAGCAGACAGGGACAAACTGATCTTAATTAAGTACTCTACAAAGACATTCAAATTCTTCAGCCAGCCCACTAACTGAGGACCAAAGCTTTACACATGCAGAGTGACTATGAGATGTCTGATATCAAACAGCCTGTTCTGATTTAGTGAAAGAACGGTGAATGACAGCCCAGTCCTATGACACAGTGCACTAGATCCCAGACTAGAAAGATGTTATTGAAGATGGCCCAGTCCAGGATTGTATAGAACTGGTTTGGCTGATTCACCTCTGCCAACACAAACTCAGAGAGTGGATGGTAAATAGCAAATCATTACACTTCTCAAGGGCCAGGCACATCTTTTTTATGGTGTCCACAAAGGGTGTGCTCACAGAATGCTTTTATTTCCTTTATTAGAATGACAGGGTTAGGAGGGCCCCCTTTAGGTGTGTGGCAACCTCTCCTCCATCCCCAGGCTCCACTTTGTGGAGGCCTTTATAGATCCCCTTTATCATTAAGCGTGTTAAGCCTCTTAAGCTTGACCTTTAAAGCCCTAGTTCTAGTTTTGAGTCTAGACTACCCTTCACATCTTAACCCTGAAAGGAATCTTGTGCCTCCCTTGGTATTATTAGGGGCACACTCAAGGGTAGGTAGCTATGTGGCAGCAGATGTCACTGTATCTCTGATGGAAGGAAGCTTTGGTGGCTCTGTATGCATCTTCTGCCTTTTCTACAATCTCCTCTACATCTTGTGTAATGCTTATATCAGGGTCAGTGGATGACATATCAGTGATTGGAACAGGCCCCCACAAAATATTAAGTGGAGGGTCTGCTTGGTTTTCCTCCATCATATCCAATTCCCCACTTGCAATATCCACCAGCACAGTGCCATATGTAGGGTCTTGAAAGGAGAGTAAATTTAAGTCAATCCCCTCTAGGAATGGCATGTCCTGGGGTGATGGTATTGTCCATTAGTGCCACTGAAGAGTGGCCCTATCTGTCTATAGATAGACCCTTATCCCCCTGCTCTGTTTTCAGACCCTTGGCTACATTATCCCATATTAGGGACTGGGAAGAGAAGTGCACAGTCTGTACCTGGCTTACTGAGCTTAATGACCAGGTCAGACAATGTTAATCTATTTAAGTTTCAAGGGATGGGAGATATGACCTTCCCATTCCTCCAGTGTCTCCTGATTTATTTTTAATTTCCTCTTCCTTCAGGTGTTATCCTAGGAAGAGTAGAAGCTGTTACCTATTTTCCCTTTGCTTCTTCTTATCACCCAAAATTTCAGAAATCTTTATCTTTGGGGTGGGGCTGACTTTAGGGGGGCAGAAGAAATACCAGGGGCTGAGGTGGCATTTTTCCTCTTCTTCCCATTTATTGAAGATTTAGAAGAAGCTGAAGCTTGTGATGTTGATAGTTTGGAAGGAAGAGACTTGGAAGCTGCGGTGCAAGGCATGGAATAGCCTCCATCAAACTCTCTGAAGTGGGAGTTGTCCCTTTTCAGGGCCCTGCTATGGTTGGCATAGCAAGGTAGTGTGCAGCACATGAAGTGTTTGGCATTGGAGTGGGGAGTTTAGAATGCTGTCCTTTGGGGCAGCTCTAGAAAGTATTTCCTAGCTCCTTGCACAAGAAGAACCTCACTTCCTCTGTGCTGTGAAATATCCTGTACAGCACCCAGTCAAAGTGGACCCCAAAGGACCCTGCACTCTGAGGCAGGAGAACCTGTACCTGTCTCTTGAAAGAGAGCAGCCCAGAAGAATTCTAGAAATGTTAGATTTTAATTCCCCTTGGGCTTACAAGCGGGGGCACAATGGACAACAAAATCTGTATGCCCAACACTTACAGGTGTACCACAGGGACATGAATTCACCCTACAGTGATACCCCTCTGCAACAAATAATGTGCAGCGACCAGCATATGTATAAAGAAAACTAAATTGCTGTACATTTTGTTAGCGGCTACAACTGCAGAGGTGCTCACAACATCTGTTACAGCCCTTAAATTTGCCCCAGTGTCATGGAACCCAAACAAAAATCATATCACTCCATACCTTCTATTCAACTGCTCTCCACCAAAGTTGAACTGACTGGACCAGCACCTATCACTTGAACAAAAGATCTTGCAGAGACAAGAGTGGTTGTGCCAGCAGGAGCAGCCTCCGTGGAGCAATTTATTGAAATAAAATTATAAACAAAATCAATAAAGAAAGAGAGGAGGGTTTTGCAAAGAGGACACACAAAGAGAGAGACAGACAGGACAGGAGAGATTCATTGTAGTGCACTGGAAGGGTTAACATTAAAAACGTTTTTACAAGGTACCCCTTTCAGCTGCTGTCCTCTCTTCCTCAGAAAATCAATTAAAGCAAAACAAAATTTAACAAAACAAACAAGATTTAAATAAATAAATAAAAACTTTCCTCCACGCAGCAAAGGGGAAAACACTTAAATAACGAAAATAAAATGTAACTCAAACAAGAAAAAAAAAACAGGAGTGGGGATGGGTCAGGGGAGTGAGTCAGAGAAGGATGCTGCTTCTAGATTGCAAGCTCTCGCAAACAGGTTCCTCTGATCCTTCTGTTCTCCATATTTGATTTGTACTATTTAATAGCTCCGTATGTCCACTCCCTATTGTACAGCACTGCGGAATTAGATGGCGCTATATAAATAAAGAATAATAATGCCCACAGGAGGTGAGCTATCTTGAGCTGGCAGCCGGGATTCCTGGGGCAGAGATTAAAAAGGTGATAAAACAACTTAAACGCTCAAAAGTAAATATTTATAAACAAAAGTAATATCAAAATAAATTTGAAAAGAAGGCTTTTAATTATCTTAAAGATGACTTTTGAGAGCTCTC
Source organism: Rhinophrynus dorsalis (assembly GCA_037306005.1). NCBI lineage: Eukaryota > Metazoa > Chordata > Amphibia > Anura > Rhinophrynidae > Rhinophrynus > Rhinophrynus dorsalis. Next base: position 170,582,834 of record CM074721.1, on the reverse strand, counting down.
TTTGTCACAAAGACCATCTCACAGCACACAGTAGTCCAGAGGCCTTATCATTGATCTACAGAGTGGTATTATAACCTGTCTTCTTGTTGATAAAGTCCATGGTTTGCTTTTCCCATTGCTTTCCTGAATTTCTTGTCTACATTCCAATCATCTGAAATAACTCCCAAGTCTATTACCTTCATTCTCTTTGTCAACATTGTCAGTCCAGTACCAATAAGTCCTTATTTCACATATGGGTTTCTGTGTCCTAAATTCATTATCTTGATCTTTTCAGCAACTTTAGATCCCATACTCTTGTTCACTGCTTCAAATTCCCTAAATCCTCATGTATTTAGTTTATATCTCTTGGAGAGTCAAGTTTGTTGCAGATTTTGTGTCATCTGCAAAAAAATACACACCTTGCACCAAATACCACTAGTAACATCATTAATGGAAATACTGAAGAGAACAGGTCCTTGCACTGACCCCTGTGGCATTTCACTAGTAACCCATCCTTCCTCTGAATAAATACAGTTATTATGACACACTGTTTTCTGTCCTTCAGACAATGATTTATCCAGCCAACTACCTTTGAGTCCAGCTCCAAATAATGAATCTTATGAATAGACTTCCTATACGGTACAGTGTCAAAAGCTTTACTAAAATTCAAACAGGCTACATCTACTGCTCCTCCCTTATCTATTACTTGAGTAACAATCAAAATATGCATCTACATTTGTCTGACAGTTGTAAAGCTATGCTGCCATGAATCTTGCATGTCAGACTTCAGAGACAATTCTTCCTTTCTATAGTTTTTCCATTAATTTCCCAGCTATAAATGTGATACTTATAAGACTGTAAATTCCAGGGTCCTCTCTACATCCTTTTTTGTTTGTGGCACTATACTTGCAATTACCCAATCAACCTGGACCACGTCTGTCAACACAGACTGGTTAACAAACTCAGCTAGAGGTACTGCAAGCAAAGGCCTAAGCTCTCTTAGTACTCTCATTTGGACCAAATAATTTAACTGCTGTCAATTTTAATAAGATCAGTAACACTTCATCTTCTGTCAACAGACAGTATCCAATGATTTAACAGTAACAGTTCTTATTAATAGGGATCCCTTTCTTCAGTCTTCATTAAATTCAAAGCAGAAATAATTATTTAGACAGTTTTCTATTTCCTTATATCCATTCACATACGAATTTCTTTTTCTCTTTTCAATAACATAATTAAAGAATGTTTGAACCCTTTTTTTTTCTTTTTTTTTTACAGACTTTGTGGTTTTGTATTCTGGGATATAGCACATTTTATGACATGGTTTGCTTTCCTCTGTTTAACGCTGTTAACTTTTACAACCTTTCTCTGATCCAGTCTTCCTGTATGTCTTATATAAGAGGATTTTAGTTTTACCTGTTAAATCCTTTTCTCTTCGACCATATAGCTTACAGGTAATTCTGGGAAGGCGACCGCCCCTTTAAGTAGGCAGGAACAATTCTTGGAAAGAATGCAGGGTGGAGCCTTCCTTCCCTTCTCAACTGGGCGCCAGCCAATCCCCAACCAGTTAGATTTGAGTCACTAACTTATTGACTAGTTAGCAAGAAGGAAAAAAGAAGACTCCTGTGAGCATGAACCCGAAGGAACTCCCACATTTGGTCACAGGAGAACCAAACATGGTCCCTTGACAGGGTGGGAGACCTATAAGCTATATGGACTAAGAGAAAAGGATTTAACAGGTAAGACTAAAATCCTCTTTTCTCTGTCTTACAATATAGCTTACAGGTAACTCTGGGGTGTACCAACATTGAGTTTCCCAGTGGTGGGAAAGAAGGCAAGGACCATGCGCTGATCCCGAAGTTACCAGAGCTCATACAGACTAAATAGATCATAGGATAGACCTAAACAATGAAGTGCCAACAGACACTGAACTAGAATACAACACACCAGTAACTGCCACACAGCACTGCGAATGAGGGCAAACTGTGCTCAACAGTTAAAGATCACTGAGACACAGGAAGTAAAGTCCTAAACAGAAAGAACTGCCTTCAGGACCTTCCTGCCAAAGCTGGCTTCAGCCAAAGCCAGCACATCAACACGATAGAGTTCAGCTAAAGTGTGCACAGACGACCAAGTAGATGCCTTGCACAGCTGATCAGCAGAGGCCTGATTCTTATAGGCCCAAGAGGCTCCAACAGACCTGGTGGAATGAGCCATGATACGAAAAGGAACAAGCTTCTTCCTGAGTCCATAGGCCTTATGGATGGTAGACTTGGTCCAATAGTCATCTTGGATGCATCCTTACCAACCCAGGGACCCTCAGGGATGACAAATAGCACATCAGTCTGGTGAACAGACTCTTAGAATTAAGGGTAGCACACCACATCTAACAAGTGGAGATTCCTCTCCTTGTCAGATTTAGGGGTCAGGACAAAATGAAGGCACAACAACCTCATGGGTGATGTGGAACTCAGAGACCACCTTGTGAAACACCAGGAAAGGCAGTTTGCAGGAAAAGGCCTTCAGTTCAGCGACTCTGTGAACAGAGACAATCGCCAAGAGGGAAGCCATTTTCCAAGCCAGGAGACGAAGAGGAATGGTAGCCAAGGACTCAAAGGGAGGGCACTGCAAGATGCCCAACACCAGATTAAGGTCCCACTGCAGAGCAGGATGCTTAAAGGCTGGGTAAGCATGAGCACCGCCTTGAAAGAACTCTTGCGAAGGCAATGTGCCTCTGAAAAAAAAGGCAGAAAGAGCAGATGTCTGAACTTTCAAAGAACTCAGGCAAAGGCCCTTGTTCACACCATCCTGTAAAAAGGACAAGAAAGTCTGAAGATCAAACTCTTGTGAGGACAGATCCCTGTCCACACACCAAGAGTTTAAAATAGACCAAATACTGCGGGGGCCTATAGAAAACAGGTTTCCAAGCCCGAAGCATAGTGTCTCCACAGCAGGAGAGAAACCCTTCTACCTCAATACTGAGGATTCCACCACCAGGCCGTCAAACCCAGGAGCCCTGTAGAAGGAGTTCCAGTCTGCGTGGAAGCTGAAACGTCTCAGACACAGACAGGTCCAGCTCCGTAAACCAAGGTTGCTGGGGGCAGAACGGAGCAACTAAAACAACCGGAGTTCTCTCCATTCGTAGTCTTCTCAGCACCCTGAGAAGCAGAGGAAGAGGAGGGAAAAATGTAGGCTAGAGGAAAATACCAAGGGACTGACATAACATCCACTGCGAGAGCCAGAAGAGCCCTCCAGCAGGAACAAAATGTCGGAACCTTCCTGTTGTCCCTATCACCATCAGGCCAATCCAGGAGTGCCCCCATGCTGGACGATGAGGTTGAACACCTCCCGGTGGAGCTCCCATTCCCAGTTGTCCATTGTGTATCGACTAAAGAAACCAGCAGACATTGTCTACACCTGGAAAATGAACTGTGGAGATGGCAGGGACATGTTCTTCTGCCCAGGTTAAAATAGCCTTGACATCCAACCAAGCTGCAAAACTTCTTGTTCTGCCCTGCTTGTTGATGTAAGCCACGGCCGTGGCGTCGTCTGACTGGACGCGAACTGGACAGCCGTTGAGATGACACAACCAGTACCTAAGAGAATGGAATATTGCCCGAGGTTCCAGGGCATTGATAGTTAGGAGAGACTCCTCCTCTGACCGGCACCCCTGTGCGTTCAGGTGACCAAGGACCTCTCCCCAACCAAATAGGCTGGCTTCAGTATTCACCGTGGTCCAGAACGGAATCAGAAAGGGTCTGCCCTTCCGCAAGTTGGAGAGATCTTACCACCAAAAAAGACTCAGCTCCACATGTAAGGGGAGAGAAACCGACAGCTTCAGGAGATATGGGTTCCCATTGCAAACCTGGATCATAAACCTCTGAAGTTTCCTCGTGTGAGCCATCACAAATGGTACTGTCTCTATGGTGGAAATCAACTTTACCACGAGAAAGGTCAACTTCTTGGCAGGAATGAAATCGCAAGCCAGGACTGAGGAAACCTTGTTGGTGATCTGTTGAACCAGACAAAGTGAATGCACACAATGGTAGGAATATGTGCTATGTATACACGGGGAATAACCACAAAGGGTTAACAGGTGCAATAGGTCTTAGATTGGCCAACGCCCAGGATATATAGCAGTCTCTGGAACACAGTCTCTGAGTAGCTGAAAAGGAGTAAAGTGTCTGCACTGAATTTACTCTCAAGTTGGAATAGGAATGCACACCAGTGCCCAGAGCTGAGCCAATACTACCTCCGTGGGCTTAAGAGGAATGCTACTGCCAGAGCTGAAGTAACCAGAACCAGAATCGCCCTTAACTGAAAATAGTAGTAACCCTGCGTGTGCCAACTGGATTGTGCCCTGACACCCCTTGGGTGCCAATACTGACGGTTACTGCACAAGCTACAAAGAGCTGAAGCACTGGGAAGTGCAGTGGATAGCGTACCCTCTGAGTGTATGTAGGCCGGAGCCAGGACACCCTTCCGGTGCCGTTCTCAATTCTCACAGCAAGAGCGAACAGACTACCAGCGCCAGCCGGCACGGTCACGGTGCACACCGAACACCGTACAGACAGTGCTCTGCGGGAGATAATAGGCAGTAATAGAGGTACTCAGAGTAGCGGCTCAAACGGGTAACCGTATGCTTGGCAAACGATAAAGGAGGCACGAGACCGGAGACTACAGGCACTGCACGGGTTAAGTGGTTCTGTACAGGAGAGAACAGCTTAGCAAACAGCAGATGGCAAAGCAACCTCAGGCTACAGCTAGACAATAATGAGAGGAACAGTGAGTCACTTAAACAGTTCAGAATGTCGCCGGAGTGACCAGAGCAATACTGGAACACCGGAACAGCAGACAGGACCGGAGCGGCAACCGGAACCGGATCAATACTGCAGCAGTCACAACAGCCGAAGAACAGGGTCAATCACGGAGCAGAGTCGTCAGCCAGAACCGGGTCAATTACGGAGCAGGGTCGTCAGCCAGAACCGGGTCAATCACGGAGCAGGATCGTCAGCCAGAACCGGGTCAATCACCGAGCAGGATCGTCAGCCAGAACCGGGTCAATCACGGAGCAGGGTCGTCAGCCAGAACCGGGTCAATCACGGAGCAGGATCATCAGCCAGAACCGGGTCAATCACGGAGCAGGGTCGTCAGCCAGAACCGGGTCAATCACGGAGCAGGATCAGGAGAGGAGTCAGACAAGCCGGGTCGGTACACAGGAGACACTGAAACACAGCAACGAGGCGCAGGAACAGGAACACCACGAAAGGGCAACTGACAAGTGCCCAGACTCCAGCATATAAAGGAACATCCTGGGTGGGCCAATCAGCTTCCTCCAATGCACAGGTAATTCAGCCAAGATTGACAGGAAAACACGGGGACCGTGATAGGATAAGACCCTCATTAGAGGGCTCAGGATGAGCCTCAAAAGGGGTCCCCAAAAAATTTGAAACCAACCCCATCAAAGCATTCACCCTCATCTGAAGCCACCAACAATTCCTCCTCAGAGGAATCTGACATGTCAGGTACACCCTGAGGTTTAGGTGCAAAAGACCTGAATAATGCAGGGGGCTTCCAAGCCTGGAGGAGCCCCTGTAGGTACGTAGGAAACTGTGACAGAGTAGTTTTAAACTCTTGCACACAAGGTGGCTCTAGAACATGGCTGGTAGACCCTGGAGGTGAAGCAGGGGCCACAGCACATGAAGGGCATAAATGACCTGAGTATTCTCTAGGAAGCTCTAATTGACCTGAGGAGCAAAGAGCAATGGGGGTCACAGACACCCCAGTATTCTCAGTCTTAGGTCTAACTCCAGGTCCCAATGGGTCAAACATCCTAAAAGGATATAAAGTGTCTGAAAGTATAAGGAATAAACCAAATACTGTGTCCCTGATTAAAATCAAACCCCAGAAAGAGTTAAAATACACTTAACTGGCAAGTGAAGGGTTAATCTGCTAAGGAGAGAGGAAGGATCCAAGCCCTGCATAGGATACTCGTGAGGGGAAAGAAAATGGTGTCCGAAGCGGGAGCCAATCAGAAAATAGCCCGCAAAACGGGCGTTCATGGGAAATGTAGTTTCCACAAAAAGTACCCAAAAGCAGTGCCTGAAGCTCCCTGAACCCCTCAAGACACTCAGAACATGAACCGGATTGTAGGACAAGGGTAGACAAGGAGAATGAACCTTCACTGAACTTGATATGTCCCAATGAAGAAAAGTCCCATAGAGGTGAATGGAGCATTGTGGCCATGTGGTAAAGCGAGACTTTTTTTTGCAGGTCTTCTGTCTTCAGACTACCATTAATGAAGAAGAAGCCTCAGTGGGCTTCTCCTAGGGAAAAGACAAAGCACACAAGGTTTTCCCCCAGGGCTGGAAGGTCCACAAACAGCGCCTGTTAACTGAGCAATCCGCCATTGGGAAGTCAGTAATAGTAATCCGCCACATGGGAGATTTCTACGGTATCCTTTTGAAATATCGCATGCAAAATAGCGTGCGACTAGAGGGCGCAGTTACCATGTCGCCATAATTAAAAGGGTGACTTGAGAATCTCGCACTGCAGGACAGAGCAAGATTCTCAAAGTTGCACCTTCAAGTCCCACAAGCTGTATAATTGAATAGAGCTCCCGATTTACAGAGCGCACAACAGCACACAGCACCAAACTAAAATTGATAATTACAGTAATATGGTATGTATACTATACATTATCTACTGAAATAACTATGGACTTAAGAAAACAGTATAAGAGGTGATTTAGCTGTTATGCAGACATAGGTAGGTATACAGCCGTGTCAACTACAGTGTGCCCTGTGTGTTCCCATCCTGCCACCTACCTCTTCCCTATGATACCCGCATCCTGCCATCTGAGCTGCCCGTTACTGTTACATTTCGCCCTGCCAACAGATGTAGGAATTGCTATTTGTCTTTCTGCTGATAAGACCTGTATAAGACCTATAATGCCAACTCTGGGACATATTTCCCCTACAAAAAGTTATCTGTAATCCAGGAATCCCTTTGTTTCTGGAGCTTTCATGAGAGACAACATTCTATGTGCAGTTGAAGGCATGACTTGAGATGTTTATTAGGTATTAGTAAGAAGTAGGGTTTTATTACTTGCACGCTGTCCCATAGTTTTTTCACTTTATAATGTGTAGTATACATACGATATTACTGTAATTATCAATATTAGTTTGGTGGGGTGTGCTGTTGTAGGATCTGTAAACCAGGGGCTCTATTCAATTGTACGGCTAAGGCTGATGAGATTTGAAGGTGCGACTTGAGAATCTTGCACTCTCCTGCAGTGTGAGATTCTCAAGTCGCCCTTTTAATCATGGCGACATCTTAACTGTGTCTTTTAGTCGCACACTATTTCGCATGCAACGTTTCAAAAGTGACCCGATTTCTACACCCCATATCTAACAGAAAACAATAAATAAACTAAAAACTAAGCAGAACTGTTCTCCTGCCTTTCCTGTTCAAGGAACAAATCTAACTGGTTGGGGATTGGCTGGTGCCCAGTTGAGGAGGGAAGGAAGGCTCCACCCTGCATTCCTTCCAAGAATTGTTCCTGCCTTCTTAAAGGGGAGTTATCTGTAAGCTATACTGGACGACAGAGAAAAACATTTTTAATCCTTTACAATACATGTCGCCTCTCTAAAGAACCAGATGTTTTTGCTTACACTTCCAATGCAGGAGTGGGTGTAGGGTGCACTGGCACTAGGCTTGTGACTACCACACCAACAAATCAACATATTAGGTGTGGCTAGAATAGCTGAGACACCCTTCACAAGTAGGTGCTGTAGGCAGTTGCATAATGGGAAATCCACTGCTTTACCCAATATACTGCATTACAACATGAAGGAAATTCCAATGAGTTACAAAAAAAAAGTGTATACTCAATTTAAAATAAGTCACAATTTATCTAATTATAAAAGTTTAGGTAGATAAACTTGGTTGTACAGTAGCTATTTCAACAATGATACATTCTAACACATATAGAAAAAACTGCCACAATCCAGCGATCTAAACAGGAGCAAATCAGGAGCAAAAAATCTGCATCATAGTGAACAAATACAAATATTTAAATCCTCTAGCGTTTGAGGGGTTGAAATGACCATTTGAATTAGTAAGAATTTTGCAGTTGGTTTGCCCCATAATTGCACCAGTTTAGCTCTGTGAATACAGTTCTAAGTATCTTCCCTCATAGCATTATATTGCCTAAAGAAACATATTTGGAAAGCTGACACGAAGGGTGGCAAAATGGTTATGTTCCCAAAAAGTGTTATGCAAAAAAGATACATGTACAATTCCAGTCAGTGTAAAAACTTGGCATCACATAAGGAAAAACTCCAGAGTTATGTCAGGATAAGAGACTAATATTATTTCTATGCACCTACCAATCTGAAATTTCAGAATATATAAAAATGAAGATATTCTTAGTAATTATATCCAGACATAAGAACATGTCACTCTGAAGAATTGCTTCTGAAAAAGAAAAAAATCAAATAAAGTAGGTGCACACAGAAATCTCCACTGCACTCATCTGAAGAAACTGGCAACTGAAGGGTACATTCAGGAAAGGATGTTTTATTGAAGGTGTGTGTGTGTGTGTGGTGGGGGGTAGTCTGTAGCATCATAGAGGGGACCAGGAGGGCTACGGCTCTCCAGGTTACTCCTGCCTGATACAGACAAAAGGGAACAGGCATATGGAATGGTCCATCTGCTCCCCTTGCACCTATTCACTAAAACAGGGATGGTTCCTGTATGGAGCTATAGCCAGCCCTGCACCTGAAATTCTGCCTGTGTAACAAGGATCCAATAGGGCCTTGTTACACAGGTGTTATGAAATGAAGGGTACTAGCACAGGAGGATCACTGCATCAAACATCAGTAAGCCTGGGGTTAGGTACATGACCCTCACTGACTGCCATGTTACTAGTAGAAACTGTGTGCATAAAATAGTTTATTTATAATTTCACTGCCCTGTGCTTCTACAATAAAAATAAATATAAAATAAGGAAGAATGTTTTCTGGCAGTTATAGACCACTCAAAGTGCTTGTGGTAAATTGCTTCTAACAAGATGTCATTCAGAAATCAGTGCTGTTTTGTTTACTCTGAAACCTGCTTTCCTATTCAGCTTGTTTATCAGCGATCTCCAGCAATTTATATTTTCATAGCAGGTTGTTTCTCAGCCATCATGTAGCAACTAGCTGGAAATAGTTCCCTACTGCTGGAGGCAAAGTTGGATCTGACCAAGCTTACCTCATTTATTCTGCAAACCATACATTTACAAGTTACACCTTTTTTTGCAAGCTAGAATACAATACATGTACTGTACATACAGTATTTCAGGACTCCTGTTTTGTAGAAATTGGATGCTTCAGTAACCTAAATATCTATTAATGGCAAAGTATCAAGTTGAAGTGAGTGTTTTAAAGAACACACGTCCAAAGTTGTTCTGAAACAATGTTGCAGTATGCCAGAGTCAATACTTTCCACAGACCGCCACAGCAAAAACTGGGAATGAGGAGGTAAAAGCAATATAGGAAAAGTCCATGCCTCTGTTCCACTTTCATCACTGATGCACTGGGAGAGATTACAGAGCATGGTTATGACTTTAAACTTAAACTCCCACATTACTGCCTGCTTATCTTCTGTCTCTTGGTTACCATCCTCACAAGCAGAGCTCTGAAAATCAGGGGACAAAACAAAAGCATGATAAGGAATAGAGAACGCCTGCTTGGGAATGAGTGTCATTAAGGCTGCCTGCTGGGTCATCCTGGGTGGCAGGAAAATTGAGGGAGGAGGCAAAGGGAATTAGGGTAATTAAAAATCTCTATAAAGGAAGCCAACCAGGCTGTCTTCAGAACCAATCTATTTTGTTTATGTTCCACACAAGCCCAAACCTAAGCAGGTTCAAGAATTTATGGACTCTCTGTCAAAATGTCAGAAAGTCATAGCAGTGGTCTTCAAATCAGCTGTAAGAGTGGGGAGGTAATATAGCATTCCCTGAAGGTTTTTGTTTTCAGGTGAAGTCAGGCACTGACTCTGTGGTCAGGCCTGGCCTGATGGTAATGGGATATAACGGCAGGCACTAATTGTGTGGTCAGAACTCCTGAAGGTCTGAGAAGGTGGGCTAGCACTGGAAATACAATGTGATGAGAAAAGGGGGCATTAGTGCTAAGACACATCTTAGAAATGCCTGAACCATGATAAGATAGCAATGGGCTATAACAATTTCAGAACTCTGATGAAGTGCCAATATAATAAAAAAAAACACACATCAGCATAGGCAATGATCATTAAGCATCATCTATTGTGCTCCTCATTTCAGTGGTGTAGTCTCTATATATAGGCAGTGTACCATTACAATTGGTTCTGGTGTACCTGACCACTTTTCTCCTTACTTCAAATTGTCTGACTCCATCTCAGCATGTTACTTGTTTTCAGCTGAGGTTGTTCCATGGTGTGCCTCCTGTGTTTCCATAGCCCTCATGTGTTTATTTCTGCTCCAGTGGACACCCCACCATCCCCATAGTATAATTGTGAGGGCAATTTTACTTAATCACATAATGTTAAAATAGATTACTATAAGATAGTTGTTCATGTTGACTATATCTCACTTTGCTGAGCAAACAAAGGCATCCTGGGGTCAAGCAGGTGGCATTTGGCCCACAGGCCACATTTTGGATGCCAATGACCTAGCCATAATGTGCCTCCTCTTTGTACATTCAAGTTATGATTGTTTAACCTGCTGGCCATTAATAATTATTCATTAAAGTGGACCTGTCACGGTGTCACTTTGAATTCAAGTATGCATTTTCGAAAAACTGCCTGTGTGTTATCTTATCATCTAGCAGCAGCTACATTTAGAACTGGGAACTTGTCGGGTTTCACCTAGAGACTCTGAAATTTGGGGAGTCTCCAGATGAAGTGGTGAAGTTCTACAGGTTTATGAGAACAGCTTCCTTCTAGGCTAAATGACTCCAAGCTAGTGACACTGTTTATTGTAACACCGACCGTGATAGGAGGTGGTCTAAAGGTGTTTCATTGTTGAACAACATGCGCACCGCTCACGGAGGACTAGAGCAGGAACATATTACACGTGGGAGTAGCAGGAATACACTATAAACAGAGCAGAGCAGCACAAATTTTTTAAAAGGTAAATATAAGCTACATAAAAAGAAAAAAATCCACCTTTATCCAGTTAACGCCAATTGACGTTGTCAGGACCATCACAGGAATCTATCCTTTAAAGGGATAGTAATACTTAAAATGTAAAAAAAATGTAGTAGGGCTTATCCCCCTGAGTAAAACAAGGGTAATCTCACTGCAGAAAGGTGTTTTATTCAAAAGTTATTACAGGTCAAAGTTGAATTTTTTAGGTGCAATATCACAGTGGCCTGAAATTGTATAGTGGTGCTGTTGCTACACTATCCTATGTACAGCTCTGGTCCCGGGACAGGTGATGGTCCTGGTACATCAAGTGTGAATGATCATATGTGCAAACTGTTCTCTGCCTCTCTCTTCCTCACTGAACATACCTCCCAACAAGCAAAATGGAAAAAGAGAGTTGCAAGACATGGGGTAGGTCACTTGATGACCTATTGCCACCTGATTGTGTTACTAAATAAATGACAGAGCAAGACCAAAGTATTTTATTTCCACAGAGTAATGAGCGTATTATTGCTGTGGAGCAATATGATACGCTTATATGCACACCACAGTTTAGAAAGGAATTATACCTATAGGAATAAGTGACTCTTAATTTGTAATAGTATCTGCAATTGCCTTTATTTGCTGTGCACCATTTCAGGTTTTTAGTTTTCAATAGTTGTTTTCAATCTGAATCAGATTACCACTGTTAGAGACCCCAACCAATTCTAGTGGGCCAAGAAAACATTCTCAAGGTAGTAAAATGTTCCCTGTTCAGTTATAGACTACAGAAGACTTGAAATGAAAAAAACAGTAAGTAGATATAACAGGTTGCTGTATGAATGACACATTCTTAAGTAATTCTTATTTAACACATGAAGAGTCACTTACTTCAAATGAATGGTTACATTTAATAAAAAAAAAAAAAAAAAAAAAAAAAGGTAATAATAAATATGCAATATCTAGAAATGTGAATGAAAAACCAAAAGCCACTAAAACTTCAGAATGGAACAGGGATGAAAAATGTTGACCCTCCAGCTGTTATACTACAATCCACATGGCAGGAGTTGTAGTCCTAAAACAGCAGGATGGCTGCAGGCTGGCCACCCCTGGCATAGATTTACAGCAAAATATCATTATAGGGGCAATAACAGTTTGCATCTCTTTGATCTGATGGGCATAGCAGAATGTGTTGGATTGGGTAGTTCTAAGCCCCTATTCACTTTACCTATTAAAATTGGTCACATAACTAGATATAATACCATCTGAATAGAAAAGAATCTTAGGTTTCATGTTCTTAACCTCTTAACGACCCATGAGAGTCATGGACCGTCATGGGTTAAATTATAGCAGCGAGCCTCTGTGCACGCTGCTATCATGCATTCCAGGCTGAGACTGAGCTCTCCGGTACCGGAGCGTTCAGTCCCAGCCCTTCTCACTTGTACCGGGTCATGTGATCACTGCAGCAGCATACTGCCTCTGTGTCTCTGTCCCTTACAATCAAAGTAAGAGAGAGAGAGAAGCAGAGAGGAGACACCTAGTGGAAAAAAATGCAGCAGCTGGAGGTATTAACCCCTTCACTGCTGTTCTGGAGACTGTCTGGATGCAGGTCCATTTCTGACCTGCTAAAATAAACTTTTTTTTTTTTTTTTTAAATAAATTTTATTTAAAAAAACAAACATGTCAATGAACAAAATCGGGAGTGTGATTGTTGTGGAGCCATGTAATATACTTACACACACCGCCAAATGTCATGAATAAAAAAGTGGGAAAATAGGGTGGGAAAAAGAGACATGGGGATTTTCACCCATGGGGGACAGTGCCCAATTAAAACTGCCCATTTTGTAGGTATGACTGACCGATCATACCTTTCATGCAGTCTCCATAAAAGTTTAACCTATTGTGCCCAAATGATCACAAGAGAAAAAAAATGGTGGGTTTTTTTTACATTTTTTTTACCGTTTTCCTTAATTTTAATAAAATAAATGGTTGTTTATCCATTTAAGTGTGGTATTAAAAGAAAGCCCTATTTGTGCGTAAAAAAAAATGGTATATAATTTTCATGGGTAAAATAAAGTACTTAGAGGGAAAACACTGTTGAGCAAAGACATAGTCAAAAAGGCCAGAATTGCTCTGGTCTTTAAGTGAAATCCACCTCAAATTTTCCCGGTCCTTAAGGGGTTAAACGGTTTCAAACACCTCTAGCAATTACTAAACATATTCTTATAGTCAAGTGAACACAAGGCACTTCCATATACTGTCTGTTTACTTAAATGTAGGAATGTATCTTTGGATAGCAGACTGTGCTGTTTAATACCAAGAAGTAAATAAACGGGATCTCAATTTATAATAGCACAGTCCTTCTCAATGCTTCCAAAAGCTCGGGTCTCGTATTCAACTTCAACACCTCATTATATAGCTACTAAAATATTGGCAGATTTACTTATTACATATCCACATTTTATTTTGCTACACCAACATGTGTGTCCCATATGGTGAAGTGCACACATAAACAGCTGAAATTAACATATGGCCCCAGTTCTCCTTTAATGCTGCGGTTTCTTCTGGATGTATTTTACCCTTCTACCCATGAACAAAGACTATTCCACGTACCCTAATCCCACTTCCTGTTTATCGCAAACTGTATCAAGACTTTTTCCCTTTAGGGTTCTCTCTCATGTTTCTGGATTATGAAGTAAAAAATCAAGGGCAAGAAACTGGACGATTACAACGTGGATCAAAGAAACATTTGTTCTTCAATGTATATAGAAGTCCAGGCTAAATGTAATTTCAAGCGGTTTAGGCCAGGCTGACCTATTTTTTTCAAAGGAAAGAGCTTGTCTTAGTGTAGAGTGAGAGGTTGTGAATGTTTTGCAAAGATGAATTAATAAATACATCAATAAACAGATCTCATGTGCACTCACTAATGACTTAACTCAGTTGTGTATTTGTAAACCCTAGAAACCCAATCCCCCAGCCCATTCATATGATGCTCTGCCACCAGTTCCACAGTGATTCATGCCTACATAAGGGGGAAGACTAGGGATAAGCTGAAAATCAGCTTTGAGGTGCCAGTACCCATACCTGGGAACTTTTACTTGTTGAATCCCCTGAAGGGAGTCCTCTGGTGCAGCTGAGGGGAGAGAAATGGCATGATTTGCATCAAAAAGGGGGTGGGGCCAAGCCGTAAGTGGGGGCGGAGCTTAAGAATTGTAGGAGGAATAAGCTGGGTAAGGAGGATAAGTGAGCAGGGAGTGGGAGGAAAAGACTGTGAAGGAGCAGAAGTGGGCAGAGTTTCAGTAGATACTCCCCACATCTGGAGAATCAGACTCTGCCCAGAAGACCTGGTAATGCAGAGTCAAAACCGGAGTCTTCAGAGCAAATCCGGAAAGTTCTCAGCTATGCCAGTATCTGCTCACTATTAACTTATTCTATCCTCCTAGACTTAGGCTTGCATTGCACACCACAAAGACAGAGGCGTAACAATAGGGGTCGCAGGGGTTGCCCCTGCAACCCCCTCGCCATGCGCCCGCAGCACAGCTGATCTCCTGACAGCCGGCGCTCTAGTAATGCAGAGCACTGGGAGATGACATGATCCCCCAGCGATCTGCATTACTAAGAACCGCGTGGGAGCTTGAGTTCCAGTCAAAGGTCTGTGCCGAATGAGGCACAGATCTGTCATGTCACATACCGCTAGACCACCAGGAACCCGAGGTAGGAGGACGGGAGGGTCAGTAGGGGCATTGTGGAAGGGGCAATGTCGAGATGGGGGCATTGTGATTGGGGGCATTGTGGAGATTGAGGGACAATGTGGAGAATGAGGGGCATTGTGATGGGGGCATTGTTGACGGGGCAATGTGGAGATTGAGGGGTACTGTGGAAGAGGCATTGTGGAGATTGAGTGGCAATGTGGAAGGGGCATTGTGGAAGGGGCAGCATGGAGAATGAGGGGCATTGTGATGGGGGCATTGTGGAGATTGAGGGGCAATGTGGAAGGGGCATTGTGATGGGGCAGTGTGGAAGGGGCAATGTGGAGATGGGGTCATTGTGGAAGGGGCAATGTGGAGATGGAGGCATTGTGGAGACTGAGGGGCAATGTGGAAGGGGCATTGTGGAGAATGAGGGGCATAGTGATGGGGGCATTGTAGCGAAAGAGGGGCATTATGATGGGGGCATTGTTGAAGGGGCAATGTGGAGACTGAGGAGCAATGTGGAAGGGTCAATGTGGAGATGGAGGCACTGCTGAAGGGGCATTGTGAAAGGGGCAATGTGGAGGTGGCCAATGTGGTTGAGGGGGGCCAATGTGGTCAGGGAGGCGCCCATGGCAATTCTTGCACCAGGGGCCGGAGACATCTAGTTACGCCTCTGCTCAAAGGGCTTGATTAAAGTTTGTTAAAAAAAATAAAAAAAAGAGCATGAAATAATGCTTAGCTCTCAATTTAATACATCACTCTATTAATCTAGGTGTTGCAGCAAACATAAGATTCATTTGTACAATATTTGTTATGTAAAACACAAGTTCATCTGACTCACTGATTCCATTGTACCAGGAAGAACTGGGGTAATGCTGACATAAACTAATGGCACTATAGGGGACATAATAAATCTAAAAATACCCATGGATTTAAATGGAGCTTTCAATGGAGCAATGCTTTGCGTACCCCTCTGGCACTCAAAGGCTTAACCCCTAAAATGCTAAGGAGGCCTCCAAAGCATTGTTTTTCTAGCATTCCAAGGGTTACAATCCCAAATAGCCATTTTCTGTGTACCAAAGACGTGTGCAGCACATTTTTCTGTAATGAGTCACACACCCCTCTGGCACTCAAAGGGTTACTACAACAGGCAGCACCTCCAATGACAAAATGGAGATAAGTACAGTAACATATTAAAGGAAGAAAATAAACAAAAAAAACAGTTTAACAATCTCTTGTGTTGCTATTGAAACAAGAAGAGTCCTTTCTCCCAATAATTTCCACTCTGTGGATGGAAGTTTCTCAAATCCTGCCAAGCCCTCTTGACTTACTAATTCTGCTCCTTAAAATGTCATTACGTGAGGTACGAGTTTGATCATCAGTGGGAGGATTAAAGGAAGAAATGAACAGAATTAAGAGGCAACCTACTTCATTTTGAAGTCCAGCAGACATTCATATAATGGTGAAAAAATCAGCAACTACGTTTTAAACTTTTGTGAGGTCACACAGGAGTGTCAGTATACCTCCCAAGCAGTGGCCCGCAACTAGCAACAAGGTAGCAGTGGAGCAGCCTCTTCCACACTCTAGTAATGCAGTGTGCCAGTAGATTACATCATCTCCCGGCACTCTGCATTACTGAAGAGACGACTGCGTGGGAGCTCAAGCTGTAGAGAGGTCTGTGCCGAAGAAGGCACAGACCTCTCCTGCCACACCGCTGGATCACCAGGGAGGTAGGAGCTTGGAGGCAATGTGGGAACTGGGGGCAATGGGGGAAGCAATGTGGAGAATGGGACACTGGGTGAGCAATGTGGAGTTTGAGGGCAATGGGGGGGGGTCAATGTGGTGATTGGAGGCAATGGGGGAAGCAATGTGGATATTGTGGCAATGGGGAAGCAATGTGAAAATGGGGGAGTAATGTGGCGTTTGGGGGCAATGGGGGGGTCAAGTGGAATTTGGGGGCAATGGGGGGGTCCATGTGGAGATTGGGGTCAATGGGGGGGCTATGTGGTCGGGGGGCCATGGCAATTTCTGCACCAGGTCCCAGTGGCTTCTAGTTACGTCTCTTCTCCCAAGTGTCCCTCTTTGAGGCCCAAATCCTTCTGTTCCTCTTAGCCACCCTGGTATCCCTCTTTTTAGGCAATCACACTGTGTGGTGTGTATATAAGTATATCACTTTGCTTCACAGCAATAAAACTCACATTAATATTTGTTTAAACTTCAGTATATGTGTTTATACATTAGTCTGTGTAGATAAAATACTTTGGTGTTGCTGTAAATCATTTATTCAGTTACAGAAAGAGATGTCAATAGGTCATGAAATAATCTAACAATTCTCCGTAATGCCCCGTCCACCAGCTACACCCCCAGCACCAGCACCCAATGGTATGTTTATTAAAGTGATAGTAAATATTAATGTTGAAAAAATGTATGTATTGTGGAAGAAAATAGGTGTACTCCCAGGGCAGAGAGATGTTTTATGGATAAATTATTGGAGTTCATATTGCTTTGGGCCCAATAAGTCCTGGGCCAATGCTTTTTAGTTAATTACTGATCTTGAAGTGGGTATTGTAAGTAGTGTTTTAGTCTGGTGACACTTAACCCTTTGAGTGCCAGATGGGTATGCCACACAATGAGTTGCATACCCCTCTGGCATTCAATGGGTTAAATGTGTAAGGAAATACATAAAGAGAATGATGATTTTTCTCTGCAGAAAGATTTGGATAAACTGAGTGAATGACAGGAAAATGACAGATGAGGTTTAATACATATAAATGTACGTTATTCATTTGGGCTGTAAAAACAAGCATGCTACATATACCATAAATGGGAAACTATGTGAAGAATCCTTGTTTGAGAAAGAGTTAGGCATAATTTACATAATCACAGCAACTCAGAAATGAAATACATTCAACTGGTAACATTGCATCACATGGGACTGTTCACACTGATGAAAAACAAAGCACGTCACACGATAACATCTTGCTGCAACATTTGGTACAACAGTGTAGTATTGTATGTACGTGCAATTCGTATCAATTTCAGGGGTATCACACATTAAAGAGATTACTGTGCTATGTTATATCTGAAGAAAAGAATTAAAGATGGAAAAGTAGAGATTCATGCAATTCAAATGACATTGAAAAACTCAAGATAATCAGATGCACACCTTTTATTTTTATTAGGACTTAGACAGGACTGAAATAGGCAGTGTGAACTTAGCCATAGAAGTACCAATAAACAACAGACTTCACAAAAGAATACAGTGCCACTCATTTGCTGCAAGACCTAATTGGGTACTATCATGTATAAAAAGGGGTAAAGATGCACTGGATGGGAATATAATTCCATAAATCTTTGGTAAGGCCTCATCTAAAATATGGAATATCGTTTTGATCACCATTTCTTAAAGTAAATATTGTACTGGGATAAAGTACACAGGACAAAACCGATAAAGTGTCACTGGTTTGAAGAAAGAGAAGGAGGAGGACCCCTATGCAGAATCTGAATATGGGATTTAACTTCTAAAAACCAAGTTTGCTTTGAGTAAGGTTATAAATTACTTTTTCTTTTGTTTCCATCCCTCCCAGCCCATACATATTGTCACTGCTACCAGGCCTTAAAAGTTGCAGTCCTTTGCTACTAGCCAGACCTGAAAAGTTACTCGCCACTGCAAGCCATAACATACCAACCAGGGCTGAATTTCTACGCGCCAGGGCTAAATTTTCACTCGCCATTGGCTAGTGGTGAGTGGAAATTTTGAGCCCTGACTGCTACTATGGATCTGCAGGAGAACTGCATCAGGTACAGAAGAGGCCACACTTAGCTCAAAAGGTTGCCTGAGTCAGCTTCAAGAAAAACTTAGGTTTGTAATGCGGTTCCCCATGTGTGATTTAGCCAGAGAAGTTTAAGGTGGGCATTGGCTACACAGATTCTGGCCTCCAAAGTGGGCTAATGCCAGTTAGACAGCAAGGTAAAGGGGAAGGCTTGCCCTCAGAGATATAGAAGTGGTATAATCATACATGCCTCGGGTGGTAAGCAGTTGAGTACGGGTTTCAGCCCATTCTGCTGAAGATGTATACATGATTTGGTCTATGCTATCCATAGCCAGGTTCAGTCTGGCTGTTGGCATACTAAAGGGGGAGTCCTTCAAGAGTAAAAAGGTCAAACCCAAATTTAATAAAGCTATGATCTCTTTATTTGCTATCCTACTTTGCTTCTTGGGTGTTTAAAAAAAAAATTTGGGATATGATTGTGTTCTGTTAAAGGTTTTGGGAAAAAGGTGGGAGGTGATGAGTTGCTATTTTATAATTATAAAGAGAGATTAGCCAAACTGCTCTTGGTTTTGGTGTTGGTTTTTTTTGCATTAGAGAAGAGAAGTCTGTGGGGGGATATGATTACCATTTGCAAATATATTTGAGGCCAATACAAAAGTACCCTCTGGGGAGCGATTTATTCAAAGAGCACAGCAAAAAAAACAAGTGGTCATCCATTAAGAATAGGTGATTGTGACAACATGAAGGTGATAATTATTTACACTAAGGTTGTAGAATTATTTGCCTCAGGAGGCGGTGTTTTCACATAATGTAGTTGCTTTCAAAACAGTATTGGATAAATGGAGGCTTTTAACCCCTTGAATCTTAAGAAAGTCTCCAACACATGGAAAAGCAATTTGCTCTGGAAACCTCTCTCGCGTTCAGGTAGTTAGAATGTAATTTTAGTCAGTGGAAATTTTGAGTTTGTTTTTTATGGTGAAACTGATTTGTTCTAGAATTACACCTATGTATCATGTTGAATACAGATGTATATAAGTTTTGAAAAAGACTGCTGTCCTGTACAGGCCACAGAGACTGTTCTCACCAAAGATCAGAAAGGGGAAAAGGTCTGGACTATACATTTATTGGAAATTAAGCCTACATTGAGGATTCCATACATATTGCAGCAGATCTGTTTTCACCATTATCTGAATTTTTCCTGGGGCTCAAAGGAAAGCATATTTTTCATTTAAAGCTGAGCTAAGCTTGTTTGTTTTCGTTCCTGTAACTGAATAAAGCCTACACTTCAGTTCATCCACATTTTGCGAAGTTTCTTTTTTACACTCCAAAAGTAAAAACCCTTAAACAGAAGATGCTGCTCTAGATGCACTAATATTGTTGACATGCAAAGGATCATAGTAAATGAGCATCCACATGAAAAAGTATACAGATACAAGTCTTGGAGAGTAAAGGAGATTAGTGGTAATGGGGATTGTTGTTGCCTACACTTGAATGGTGGAAAAGGCACTGCCCATTGATGCAGTGATGCCTATATATAGATGTCATGCATCCTGACTTACATAATAGGGGGACACAATATTAAAGTGTTTGTATTGTAGTACATACATTTATGACTATCAAAAGTAGCATAAGGTTGCTTGTGCAAGAAGAGGCAGATGGATTGTTCCACTGTTCACTGGAAGCCACCAACCCGCACGTACATGGTTCACACACTCTCTTGACACCAAAGTTGTGTTCCACTGGATGTCACAGACCCACACATACAATGTGACACCCTTGCCTTGTAACGCTGTCCATTGACAGTCAAATAACCAAACATACACTGTGTGCATTAACCCTGTAAATGACAAGCGGGGTGTGCAATGCAATGACATGCAATGTATTTCACCTTTCTGGCATTCACAAGGTTAATAACCAGGGTCCAACATGTATTAAATTTCTCAGCCCACACCTAGATAAGTGGCAGAGAGGAAAGCACAGAACAAAAGGAATCTGGCGTGACAGTATGGGAAGGAAAGGTGGCATAGATGGAAGCAGTTGTAAAAGCATGATGGAGCAGGCAGAGCAGGGAGCATGGTAACAATAGGAGAGTTGGAAAGTTAAACAGGGTAAGCAGGTAAAGGGTGGAGACATGATGGGAGGGAGGGTTTACAGGGAAAGTGGGTCTAGAGTGGAGATATTATGAGAAGGAGGGTATATAGGGCAAGGGGGCCTAGAGAGGAGGTACAGTGGAAGGGAGGGAAGGTATACAGGGCAAGGTGACCAAAAGTGGAGATATGATGGGAGAATGTACAGGGCAAGCTTACTGAGAGTGAACTTGGATTAACAATGTGAAGGGTGGGCTGTTAGAAAGTGTAAGTAGACCAAATGCGAGCAGGGTTACCTCTATTAAAGGAAGGTGATTATGCATCTCTCTGGCATGCAAAGAATGCCAGCCCCCAAGTGACCCCATGTTACCATGATGAGAGGAAGGACAGTGGAACAGGTATAATTGTGTGGCTCATGAGTGTCCTGCAATGATTTGAATAGGAATGGGGACTTCAAACTCCGACCCCCCACCCAATCCTGTCCAAATAACGGCCCATTGTCTTGTTTTTTTTTCACCAAAACTGGATGAGGTTGAAGTTGACTCCAGCAGTAAGCAGGAATCAGCATAGCTCTAACCTATTGCCACCCGGTAAGGAAGCAGGAACACTTCCTGTCATTTTGCCATATATGTATTTTATTATGTATACTTCTAATATAGTCATAGGAGCAAGGGGTCATTTTAAACATTTTTTTTTCTCTTATTTGGTATTTATTTATTATTTAATTCTTTATTACCTGAATTATTCCTCCCATTTTTCTTTCATTTACAAACAACATACATTTCATATTAAACAGAATTAAAAGAAGGAATTTAACATATTTCTTATTCCATTCTAATTCGACAATAAAAATTCCTAAGAGCCTCCCTAACTCAATCATAATCAGTCATTCAAACACTTTATTCGGAGTCACCTACGTGTTTTACATATATAAATATTGCATATACCATTGTTAAGTCCTGGAGTGCCGAGCTCGGCTACCGGAATTGTATCCCAAAGCGAACAGAGCAAATTATTAGCTTCAGTTCGCCTCAGGTAGAACCTAACCTGTTTCTATATTGCTGCCAAGCTGACCAAATCTCCTTATGCCTTTTTAATCCCGAAATTAAAAATAACAATACTTCTCCATAGAGCATTGATATGATACTTGAGCCTCTATTTCTTTCCATAAAGGAGTTTAAATCTTTCTCCAATATCTAGCCATGGATAACTTAACTGCTGCCTATATATTACTTGCCAAACATTGCTGTGATTTATTTTTTAAAGGACTATCAAGCTGAAAAAGAAAAAATTGTGGCGTCAATTAAAATTGTATATCAAAAACTATCCTCAAAAGATCCATGACTCTTTGTTCCCACCAAATATGATACATTGTCTCCACTACTTCCTTACACCTCCAACAAGTATTTGGAAAATCTGATTTAAATCTTTTCATTTGAGTAGGAACGACATACCATCTATGGAGAAGACTATAAAATGACTCATGCAAGGTCACTCAATGCACTGCCTTCCTGAACATTATCCATGAGTAATACCAGGTCTCCGGTGAAAATGACCTGCCAAGATCCCGCTCCCATTTAATTAATGAATTCGGCAAATCAAATAAAGAGGAGCAATTCTGAAGTAAACCAACTCTAGCATAGAGGACAAATTAAAATATGCAATCAATTAAATCAGACTTTTAACCCACTGAATCCTAGAGAGGCCTTGTAACCTGTCTAGAAGTTAAGGACATAAAATCCCCATTTAAATATATAAGGAGGGGGCATGAGGAGAAGGTTGAACTTGATGGACTTGTGTCTTTATTCAACCTAATTTGCTATGTTACTACTACTATGTTGCTATGTTACTATATGGAATTTTGGAAATTTGTATTTGTCCCCCATGGTGTTTCTGATGGTCTCCAAAACTGCACCTCTACCTTGTCAGATACGGCCCAATGATTTAATCCTCTGAGTGGAGGAGGGGTATGCAATGCATTGCGTACCCTTCTGACACTCAAAGGGTTAATTTCTGCAGCAAGAATATAAGGATACTCTGTGTGCCTGCAAGCTCTGTCCAAGAGCACAGATAAGTGATATGCAGAGTTGGGTCAAAAATCTTTTTGGTGAGTTTTTCCAGAAAATTAAATGTTCTATTTTTTTATAAGAATTCCCACACACAGAAACTACATTAAATGTTAACGTACCACTGTAATTTCCATAAAAAAGCATTGCCATTTCCCAACAAAATTGTGACAGAGGTGGTTGTGGGAGAGAAAGTAGTGTTTCAGCTTGGTTACTGGAGAAGATGAGTAAAAGGAGTTGGAGGGATGCTGCTGATGTAGAGAAATCCACAAGCAGAAGCAGGAGTGGGAGCCTACACAGTCCCGTACATAGTGCTGCCACCCCAAAAACATTCCAAGGGACCTAGGGTGGACCATTCATTTTTTAAAAAGGGGAATGTTAGGTGTGGCTGTGTGTAGTAGCAGCATAGTGCAAGTGCCTGTGCCAGACTCTGCTGTTGCTGCTATGTCTGAGTGTGTCATGTGATTGTGACACCAAGGACCCTTATCTCTCACTTGCCACCAGCAAGAAAGAAGGAAGAGACTGGTGGTGGCAATGGCTCTAAATGGTGAAGAAAATGAGTTTATTGGTTCAAACCAATGAAGAGTACTAAACATACAGTAATGTGCAAAAGTTTTAGGTGGGCGTGAAAAAATTATGTAAAATAAGAATGCTTTCAAAAATAGACATGGTAATATTTTATTTTTTACTAGCAATGTGGGACGGCGCTGCCCATCAGGATATATACGGAATTAATACACACACACGGATGCAAGACAAACACACACAGAGACACACACGCAAATGCACACGCATGCATTGAGATGCATAAAGAGCGACACAGTCAAACACACATACATGCAATGCACAACATGCAGACACATAGAGTGTGATACAGACATGCAACATACACAGTGAGGAACACACAGGCACACACAGAGACACACACACACACAGAAGTGAGTTATAAGGGGGTGACATGTGCCATTGTAATGAGTTTGTGTTTGTACTTATGCCTCCACTGTGGCATTCATTCATATAGCTGAAATGCATGTGGTAGCTGCACATACTATGGTAGAAAGTGGATCGTGCTGGCTCCCGGGGTGTGAGTGAGTGTGAGTGAGACTATGGTGGAAGGTGGGTCGGGCTGGCTCCCGAGGTGTGAGTGTGAGTGAGTGCGTGTGAGTGCGAGTGTGAGTGATTGCATGTGAGTGATTGCGTGTGAGTGATTGCGTGTGTTATTGAGTGTGTGTGAGTGTGTGTGATTGATTGAGTGTGTGTGATTGAGTGAGTGTGAGAGTGTGTGAGTGAGAGGGTGTATGAGAGTGAGTGAGAGAATGTGAGTGAGAGAGTGTGTGTGATTGAGAGTGTGAGTGAGAGTGTGTGAGAGTGTGAATGAGAGAGTGTGAGTGAGAGAGTGTGATTGAGTGTGTGTGATTGAGTGTGAGTGTGTGAGTGTGAGAGAGTGTGTGTGAATTATTGTGAGTGTGTATGACTGAGTGTGTATGATTGAGTGTGAGTGAGAGCGTGTGATTGAGTGTGTGTGATTGAGTGTGAGTGTGTGTGTGTTTTTGTCTGATGTGTTTGGGTCTGTGGTGTAGGAGCAAGTGGCAGCCATTTTGTTTTTTCAGTTACTTGGATAGTGGTGGGCGGGCTGGATAGTGGGGGCATGCCAACTCCCTGCATGATTTAAATCACTCCCTCACTGAATCACCCAATGGGAGCAGTAACTCCTCCTTACTTAAGCCTTTGAGTGCCAGAGGGGTACGCAATGGCTCCTCAATTGAGGCAGCATAGCAATATGCTGAGGGAACAAATAGAATTTGGTGTTTGAGGCTTGCCCTCTGTAACATACAGCAAAGCATCTCTCTCCCTTTAAGGAGAAAGGGCAGGAAGCAGGAAGTGGAGGAGTGACAGTTGAAAACAGTTAGTGAGGTTGACTGAAGAGATGAAAAGAGTTAAATAAAAGAGTTGCTATTAAGTTTATCCCTGAGTTTGTATTTTATGGAAACATTACACCCTCGTACTGAAACAGAGTGTATGGAGGGTTACAGTTATCTGTGGGAGGTGAAACAGAGTGTATGGAGGGTTACAATCACCTGTGGGAGGTGACACAGAGTGTATGGAGGGTTACAGTTATCTGTGGGAGGTGAAACAGTGTGTTTGTGGGGTCATGATCCTGAGTGAGAAGTTACTGATATCCCCTACTTCAGGAGCGAGTGGCAGCTATATATTTTTTTTGTCAGTTGGATAGTGGTGGGTGGGCTGGAGGGGGCGGGCCAACTCCCTGTATGATAAACACACTATCATGGTGCCCGTGATTGCTGCCTTTCTCTGTCAGTTACATTAAGGGGCTTTCCATTTGCTGCTTGCCTACAGCCCGTCCTGTATTGCCTATTTAGACTGAGCTTGGGCACCCTTTGGTTGCCCTTTCGTGTTGTCTCTATGTCGCCTGCAACTGCATTGTGTTGTGAGCTTCCTGGGCCGTGTTACCACTTTGCTCATCTGTGATCATCTGAGTTCTTGCCTGACAGCTTCCTCTGTTCCAGCTTCCGTTCCTGATCCGGTTGGGGTTGCTGTTCCTGCTGCTGTTCCTGCTGCCGTTCCTGATCCGGTTGCCTGCCATGGTGATTCAGTTCCTGTCCTGACCGGCTGTGTTCCTGCTCCTGGATTGCCTGCAAAGCGTCTCTCTCTCCTCCTGTCGCTTGGGCGACATTTTCACTCTCTTGAAGGTGCACTCCAGTACGCGGGTACTGGTTCGCTCCATCTACAACCGGCTGCTTGTTGCCCGATAGAGGTTATGTCACTCCAGTACGCGGGTACTGGTTCGCTCCACGTTAACCGGCTGCTTGTTCTGTCCCTAACAGCACAGGTAGAGATTGTGTCACTCCAGTACGGGGGTACTGGTTTGCTCCACGTTAACTGGCTGCTTGTTCTGTTCCTAACAGCACCGGTAGAGACTGTGTCACTCCAGTACGCAGGTACTGGTTCGCTCCACGTTAACTGGCTGCTTGTTCAGTCCCTAACAGCACCGGTCGAGATTGTCTCTCTCCAGTACGCGGGTACTGGTTCGCTCCATGTAACCGGTTGCTTGTTCAGTCCTAGACAGCACCGGTTGAGTTTGTGTCTCTCCAGTACGCGGGTACTGGTTCGCTCCATGTACGACCGGCTGCTGTTTGCACCGGTAGAGGTTATGTCACTCCGGTACGCGGGTACTGGTTCGCTCCACGTAAACCGGCTGCTTGTTCAATCCTAGACAGCACCGGTAGAGATTCTGTCAATCCAGTACGCGGGTACTGGTTCGCTCCATATTGAACCAGCTGCTTGTTCAGTCCTAGACAGCACCGGTGGTGTTTGTGTCTCTCCAGTATGTGGGTACTGGTTCGCTCCATTCACACCGGTGGCTTGTTGTGCCCAGTTAGCACCGGTAGAGTTTGTGTTCCTCCAGTACGCGGGTACTGGTTCGCTCCTAGTACACTGGCTACTTGTTGCACCGGTGGAGGTTATATCACTCCACTACGCGTGTACTGGTTCACTCCATGTAAACCGACTGCTTGTTGCACCGGTAGAGGTTGTCACTCCTGTACGCTGGTACTGGTTCGCTCCATTGTTGCATTGGGAGCTTATTACAGCTTGACAGCCCACCAGACATATGTTGTCCATCATATGCGACTGGTTGTTACATCTTAGGCCAGTGGCTGAGGTCATCTTTGCCTATGTTCCAGTCTTGCAGTCTAAGGCTGCCTTGCCCGGTATATTGGTAAGGCCGGTAGAACCTATCCTATCCTGTGCAGTCTAAGGTTGCCTTACCCGGTTTTGGCAAGGCTGGTAGAGCCTCTATACTCATTGTACCAGTCTCAAGGCTGCCTTGCCCGGTATATATGCAGGGCCGGTAGAGCCTCACTACCCGTTGTACCAGTCTTTAGGCTGTCCTGTCCGGTATATTGGCAGGACCGGTAGAGCCTTTTCTCCTCGTGATACTAGCCTCCCAGGCTGCCTTGCCCGGTATATTGGTAAGGCCGGTAGAACCAATTCCATCCTGTACCAACCTATGGTTGTCTTACCCGGTATTGGCAAGGCCGGTAGAGCCTGTCCTACATTCTGTTACCACTACACTCTATTATTGTGTATTGTGTTTAAATGTCGAATGTGAATGCTACCTGCAAGGGTTCCCTTTAAACTTTTCAATAAAGTTGTGTTTTTATCTTAACTCTGTGTCTGAGAGTCATAACAAACCATGACACACTCCCCCTTTGAATCACCCAACGGGAGCAGTAAAGTCCCCATTGAATCATCCAATAGGAGTTGTGTCTTCTAATGAGACATAAATTATGTAATGAGGCATTCTGTTCAATCTGTGTTTGTTTTCTAAGGAGACATAAATTATGTTCTGTGTGTGAGGTACCATAAATTATGCAATTAGGCTTATTCTTTTATATATATAGATCAATGTATAGTGAGTGAACAGAAGAAAAATCTAAATCAAATCAATATTTGCTGTGACCATCCTTTGCCTTCAAAAGAGCATCAATCCCTCTAGCTATACTTTCACAAAGTCAGGGATTTTCTAGGCATATAGTCAGGTGTATACCAAACAGGTGCTCATGATCATCAGTTTAATATGTTGGCTGAAACAATCATTAACTGAAACAGAAAAAGCTGTGTAGGAGGAATAGAACTGGGTGAGGAACAGAAACTCAGCTACCAAGGTGAGGTTGCTGAAGACAGTGTAATGTCAAAAGTCATACACCATGACCAGACTGAGCACAGCAACAAGGCACAAGATAGTTATACTGCATCAGCAAGGTCTCTCCCAGGCAAAAATTTCTGTTCACTGAAGTGCTGTAGAGCAGTACGAGAATGAGTGTCTTCAGGCAACAGTGAAGCATGGTGGAAGTTCTGTGAGAGTTTGGGGCATTTCTGCAAATGGAGTTGGGGATTTGGTCAGAATTAATGGTCTCCTCAATGCTGAGACGTACAGGAAGACACCTATCCATCATGCAATACCATCAGGGAGGCATCTGATTGGCTCCAAATTTATTCTGCAGCATGACAATGACCCCAAACATACATACAAAATTATTAAGAGCTATCTTCAGCGTAAAGAAGAACAAGGAGTCCTGGAAGTGATAGTATGGACCCCCAGAGCCCCCTGATCTCAACATCATTGAGTCTGTCTGGGATTACATGAAGAGAGAGAAGCAACTGAGGCTTCCTAAATCTACAGAACAACTGTGGTTACTTCTCCAAGATGTTTGCACAATCCTACTTGCGAGTTCTTCACAAAACTGTGTGGAAATGTACCTAGAAGAACTGAAGCTGTTTTGAAGGCAAAGGGTGGTCACACCAAATATTTATTTATTAGATTTTTCCTTCTGTTCACACAATATGCATTTTGTTCATTGATAAAAATAAACTATTAACATGTCTATTTTTGAAAGCATTCTTACTTCATAGCATTTTTTTCACAGCTGCCTAAAACTTGCACATTATTGTATATGCTAATGGGAATGGGTATCACCTCCATCAGCAGAGATGTTATGGTGTTTGCCAATTTATTTCCTACTACTCAGGTGTCAGTCACAGCAAGATCATCAGGCTGGTGTGTCCACCCTGCCTGTGGGTATTAGTAGAGGTTGTGGGAGTAGCAGCGACTGATATGGGACAGATAGTGGTGGGTGTGGCTCCAACTCCTTCTGGTATTAGTGGTGAGGCAGCAGCATCAAACCATTGCAGGTGCATTCAGCAAACAACAGCCTTCTTTACCTCACTCCTGTCTAAAATCAGGGGTGTGAAATTATTTTTTATTGGGGCAGTGACTGTGCAATTGGCTTCAACTGCAATGTGCACACTGTATGATGAATGTCAAAAGGGGGAAGTAGGGGTTACATCTACCCTAGTAAAGAATATGCATTAATTTTAAACATGCTGAACTGCCCCCAAGGGAAAAAAAATCATGTACTGTTGTCAGTGTGCACTTTGTTCATCCCAAACGACTAAAACAATGAGGCTCAGAATCACACAAAAAAGTGAATGAGGCAAGTGCAACCCACACCAGCCCAGAGACTCAATGAAGTCCATAACACCTGTCTCATCTTGTACTAGGGTCCTGGATAATATTCCTGTTATCTCCTCGGCACCCTCAGGGTCCTGCTCGGCACTGCCACGGTTAACAATACCACCAGCAGTCAATGAATCTGCAGATATGAGGATTTGGCAGTATGTCTCCACACATTGTACATTGTATGGTGCAATGAACACAATGTGATGGAGACCAATAAAATGCAGGATCTACATATTATCCACACTGCAGAATACACCAGGATCATAGCAGGGAAAGTCAATTTTTTATTGAACGTAATGCTCCATGGGAAGTGCCAATCACCCATCACCACCCAGTGGCTTGAAATGTGTGGCCAGGACAAAGCCCAGTGACATACAGCACCTAATTTTTTTTTTGGGGGGGGTGGTGGTTTAACATTGTCAACATAAACCATAATTTATTAGTTAAGTCAGAAGTGCTTAATGACTGCAGATATGCCAGGTATGATCCCATCTCTTCCCCCTTCACAATGTTTCACAGCTTGCACATGAAAGCTATTGATAAAGGCATGGTCCCTCCGTGCTCCAAAGGAAAAATACACCAACACCGATGATTTTAGAGCAGCTGGACTGTACAGTCTCTCCCCAGATTCATCAGTAGTGGTGGTTTGTTGTAATGCTGCCTCCTCACTAGGGCTAGTAGAAACCTTAACTGCCACCTGTCCCATGTTCTACCACCAAAGTCTGGTGGGATGATGATGATCCACATTTAAACTTCTACCATCATCACAACTACCCATGGGCATGATGGATACAGAAGCCTAATCCTGTGACATATGATTAGACGACTCAGTAGCAGAAACTAAATTAGCACCATAATGTTACCGGTTGGTGGCATATAACTTTACTGGAGGTGACATACAATCTATTTTTTTTAAGTACTGCCGTAAAAGCCTGCAAACTTTTTTTATTTTTATTTTTTTTTTTAAAGAAAACTAAAAATAAAAGATTTAATTTAACAAGCCAGATTTGGATCACTGTTCATAGCACTCATGCCAACTACTGTAGATGTGTCAACTGTGCAGGTCCTTCCTCCTCAGTGCTGCTGTTACTAATACGTGTTCCATATGATTCCCTTTCTTGCATGTTATCCCCCCCAACCCCACTTCTGAAGGTTCAGCAATGTAGAAAGAATGTATTCATCATTACTTTTTAATGAATACTATGTGATGATCCTGCTGAAAGCATTTTAACATGTCATTCACCAACTGGATCATGGCAGTGTATTCGTTGTTGTAAGAATCATTAGCCATGGTTTTTATTTCTCACTATAGTAAATATATTAGTATATAGATTTTAGTAAATATATTAGTATCACACTAGTGGCTGCAAAAGAACAACTAATTGACAAAATGTCCTTATCAAAAGGCTTCAGCAATGTACAGGTCACACATTAGCTGCCGCTGACTAAGTGACAAATAAGTCCACCTCCACAGCTTTCCAGTTAAGCAAAATATGATTGCTAATGGCCTTGTTCTTCAATTAGTATGAGAAGAACAAGGACATTAGCAAGCATATTTGGAGGTGGCTGCAATGTACAATTCCACCTGGTAGGGCTTTCTATTTTAAACTGCCGGTGGGGCAGATGGTTATACTCATGAAAGTAATATAGTGCATTGCAAGCATGTTATGACAGGCTACACTGTACACAGATTAATCAATAGATGTTTAACATTTCTCTGATGGTTTCAGATTCTGAGAGGAATAACAATTAGCTTTATGACATGGGAGAAGCAGAGTACATGTGCCATAACTGCTATTCTCAAGCCAGCTATTAGTTTTGAGCCACTGTCAGCAGACACATAGCCAGCTTTCAAGGAGATTGGTACAAGCCATTCATGTATGACCAGTACCAGTTTATTTATTACATTTACAAATTTGTGGGACTGTCTCCCAAAACTCTGCATGCACAAACTGACATGCTGATGGTATGGGTTACCCTGCTGCTGGCCATTACTACTGGTGGAAAACGGTTACTGCTCACAGATGGTCAAGATACACAGTGAACACTATCATACAGGCTGTACTCTGTTACTCATCCGCATAAATGTGGTCAGGTATTGTTTAAGGTTTCCACCAACTTGCCTACCACTCTAATCACCTGCTTGTGCAACTAAGACACATCTGCTCTGTGACATGTCACCAGGGAGCAACACATGACATTTTTTGAAAACTCCTGTTTTCTACAAAAGAATAGGGTAGCATGTCAAATACCAATATTTTGGAAACTTTGCCATTTTACAGGTGTACTTTTGGATTATATTTGTGCAGTCTTTGCACAGCATGTCAAGTAAGTTGTACCTGTCTGTCTTTTGAATGCATGCCGATTTTATGTTTTCCTGCAACGTATCTGTAACTCACTCAGAGGCTCAGCCAGTTCAGTAAGGAACTTGTATCACCTGATTGTCTGCTTGTCACTTAACGATCAATTTAAAAAAACAAAAAAAAACTCTTTCTCCGTTCATATCTCCACATTCAAAAATAACTGGTTACCATTACTGCTCCTATCACGTGATTCCAGCTCATTCTCTTTGCCTTTCTTGCTATGATAGCAGCTGGAAACAAATATTCAGCTTTTTTCTCTCTCTTCCCTCCCAAGTGCAGACTGACAACATGCAGTAAACTGACGCCCAATTTTTATAGTTAGCACAGTGGGAATACATAGGTTAAACGCCACATAGGGGGAAAGATATCATCATCAGTTATTTAAATGCAATGAAAAAGGTGCATTTTTCACAGGATTTCTTGCTGTTTTTCTCATTTTTGTTTGTGGTGTGCCCCTCCTGAGACTTTGTGTGTCACGATGACAAAATTGCCAGAGGAAACAAACACTTTGTGACTTTTACACAAAGATAAAAGTGGAGTAATCTTTGTTCAAAACACCATATGGAACAAATATAAATTGTTGTAGATTACAATGAAGCCTTTAACCCCTCGTATGTATGAGAAGCTTCCAAGGCACTGCAAAGCAATATGTTGAAGAACCCCTCAGCATTCAAAGGGTTAAAAGCCCATTTAAATAAAATTGAAATTCCTACATGTTCACTATGATGTGGTTGGTTTGCTCCAAAAATTGTTCCACTTTTGGTTTAGTGCATATTGCCCACTATTTTAATTAACTCAGAAGCTTTGCACCACGGTAGCCCTATACGATTTACAAACATTGAATACATATCTGCTTGCTGGAAGTAAGCCTCTATGCAGGAGTATGTATATTGGGAACAATGTGAGAATAATGAAATTGTTGTTTTAGAACTTTAGATGTAATTATAACAGTTAATACTGGATGAATAAAAACCTTAGAAGCTGTATTTGTTAGCTATGATCGAATGTTTGACTTGGAATGCAAGACAGCTGCCTCACACAATGATGTCAAAGAGACTCTTGCCATTGGTTAAACCCTGAACAGATGTGTTAGTTCTGGCTGCCAAAATGGTCTAGACCTGAAGCTGCTGCCAGTCCAGTATAAAGTAGCCTGAAGAAACACAGAAATACTACCAAGGTGAAAAGATGGATGAGGGAAGCAAACAACTGACTGGGCAGGCATGCCAGATAGCATTATACTGGAGAAGCTTTTGAAAGGAGACTACAGCCTAAAAATGTCTACTCCTATAAGAGCATCCCCGACAACAACTTGTTAAAAAAAGGGTGAAATATATGGAATCTGGAACAATTTTGGTGTAAACCAACTACACGGTGTGACTGTGTAACGTGTTTTTAAAAACACTTTCAAAATCAACAATAGTTATGATCACCATTTTTCATTGAAAAGTTAAATTAGCTTGTTTTATTAATTTTTCAGTTTCTGCAAATTGTTTAATGCTATCTGGCATGCCTGCCAGATATTAACATTCCACACCAGTACCAACCAGTACTCGCTCATTTGCATGAGATGACCCGAATACAATCATTCAAATCCTGTCAAATTGATAATCCCACTGAGGTGAGAATGTGGGGATTTGACATCAACCCCCAAAGTTGCATTTTATTTATTACTGATGTAACATCTTTGTGAAACCACATCTTCTTCCTCCATAAGGATATGATGTGGGATTTACATTTCTCAAAACCAGGAAAGAGGAGTCTCTCAAGATTCCTTCCCTCCATCTCAGAATCTTTAATTTCTTGCTCTCCTCTCCCTAATCTCTCCACTTCTTCCTTATCAATGTTTACCAGATGCTTTCAACCTACTAGAAATTAAAGGGTTTGCTTTTCTTAAAAATTAATTTTCATTAGATTTTCACTGCTTTTGATTAATTTATCAATCAAATGAATCCATATTACATAAACACTAACACCTAATAACCACACTCAATTTAAATTACGAAGGATAAAAATATCAATGGCCGCTATGAATTATGACCTTGCACTTTGGTTCAGTTAGTTCTTGATGAAACTACCACAGAGGTAGACATAATTCTTCTTGGCAGAACTGCTGGAGCTAAAATTCCACTTAATGCACGTATATATTCATTAGGCTCATAAATTCTTGTCTTCTTCATTTTTAATTGAACAAACAGGAGGTTCCAGTGGGAGGAGTTTGATGTCCAGTAGTCCTGTGAGGAATAGTGAAGTCCACATCCATGCACATGACCTCCAGAACGGACTGAAGATTTTATTTCTTAAACCAAGGAGCAAGACTAAATTCATAGTGGTCAGTACTATATTCTGGCCATAGTAAGATATGTGTTCCTTTAAAAACCTGTACGCCATTTGCAACATAATTGTGTGCCAAATGTTTATCAAGATATTTTTTAAGCTACTACATTTGCACTAAGCATGAAATACAGCAGAGGATATTACCTTGTATGAACTTAGCACTGAAAGGCTCTATAGTATAGCCTGATGCATAAACACCCATTCTCGATATTCTCACTAGGTTTGCTTCTTTCAGCTTCATTATTAGGTCCGTACGTGCGTGTCAAGGGGTAGTAATCTTCTCTGTGGTTTCCAGGAAACCCAGCAAGTAGTTTCATTTTTGAAAATCATGCACACCATGGTATTTACCAGTAGCAAAACATCACAAAATGACTAATATTTTTGATTTGTGGGAATGGTGGGGTAAAAAACTACAAGTGTCAAATTCCCCACATATTGGTTACCTACATTTTCCCACATACAGTTTTTCTTATAAACCACTGCATTGTTCATTTGACATTACCTATGGTTACAAAATAGCACTTAACTACTAAAGCAACTGTTCTTGTGTATATTTAGGGCAAAATATATAACTGGTTTGGAAAGACAAACATTGTCAATCAGGTTTCCTTAAAGGGGAACAATATATCAATAAGTGGTTCTTAATTTGTTAATATATTAATTGTTAATCCTCTGGTTTTCAAGGGGTTAGGAGTAAGTTACTTAGGTATTAGTGGTCTTCATCCATAAAGGAGGTCCCTCTATCCGTATAGAGGACCCCAGCCTGGCTTGGTGTTTCTGTTAAACAATGAAGACATTTTTATAGGTGTAGGTCTTTTTTGACCCCTTAGCTGCTAGCCTATGTCTGCATTGCATTTCTGCTCAAAACACTGGTGGTGTCTCTAGCACCCAAAGGATTAACCATACAAGGCAATAAAGGTGGAAAAAAAACTAGATATATAAAATCATTTTTGTGAACAATAATGGGTAAAAACACAGCAAGGCCTTTGCACTCTGAAAAGTAGAACAATTCTGTGGCAAACCAACTGGAAAACAGAGCACAAATAAAACTTCCCCATGATTTAAATGTGACTTTGAACACCTGGAAGCATAAAGCACCTATGTGAGCACTTTTATGGTCACTGCTCAGACACCATGAATCAGGAAAAGTTTACATTTGCTTCTTGCTGAATAAGTTGTTTTTGTTCCTCGATCCACCTTCCAAGCAAACCTTTGGGTCTGGCTCCCTTTTGTCTTCGTATCTATGGCAGTCCCTTCATTATCCAATTAGTTCTGGGGCTAAAAAAGAGGATTTTAGTCTTACCTGTTAAATCCTTTTCTCTTAGCCCATACAGGTTACTTATAACTTTGGGTAGTTGATCAGCCCCTTTAAGTAGGCAGGAACAATTCTGAGAAGTGACTGCTGAGTGGAGCCTAACTCCTCTCCTTAGCTTGCAGCTAGCCAATCCCCATCCAGTAAGATCTGAAAACTAACTATTGACTAGGTAGTAAGAAGGTAAAGGAAGACTCCTGTGAGCATGAACCCAAAATGACCCCCACATTCTACCACAGAAGAGCCAAGCATGGGTTGACAGGGTGGGAGACCAGTAACCTGTATGGACTAAGAGAAAATGATTTAACAGGTAAGACTAAAATCCTCTTTTCTCTGTCATTTAATACAGGTTACTGGCAGGGGCGGACTAACCATTTGGGCATTCGGTCACGGACCAAGGGCCCCCTACCAAGGGGGGCCCGCCTCTGCCGCCACCAATGTTAACCCCTTAAGGACCGGGAAAATCTGAGGGTGTTTTCCCTTAAGGACCGGAGCAATTCTGACCTTTTTGACTATGTCTTTGTTCAACAGTGTTTTCCCTCTAAGTCTTTTATTCCACCCCCATAAATTATATACTGTTTTTCTATGCACAAATAGGGCTTTCTTTTGATACCCCACTTATATAGATAACCCACCATTTACTTTATGAAAATTTTTAAAAAAGTAAAAAAATGTAAAAAAAAACACCATTTTTGATTTTTCTCTGGGGATCAATTGGCCACAAAGGGTTAAATTTTTATGGAGACTGCATGAAAAGTATGACTGGTCAGCCATACCTACAAAATGCGCAGTTTAAAGTGGCCACTGTCCCCCCTGGGTGAAAATCCCCATGTCCCTTTTTCCCACCCTATTTTGACACTTTTTTGTCCCTGGCATTTGGTGGTATATATAAGTGTATTACATGGCTCCACAACAATCACACTTGCAATATTGTTTAGTTATATATATATTTTTTTTAAATAAAAAAATTTTTTTGTAAAAAAAAAAGTGTGTTGTGTTTTTTTTATTTAAAAAAAAAAAGTGTATAATTGCAGGTCAAAAATTGACCTGCATTTAGCCAGCCTCCTGCACCAGCAGTGAAGGGGTTAATACCCCCAGCTGCTGTTTTTTTTTTTTTTACCACTAGGTGTCTCCCGTCTATTTCTGTCTCCCTTACTTTGATAGCAAGGGAGACAGAAAAAGAGGAGACACACAGAGGTAAGCATGCGTTGTGTGCTTACCTCTGTCTCAGAATGCCGGTACATGTGATCGCTGATACAGCGATCGCATGACCTGGTAGAAGAAAGAAGGGCTGAGACTGAATGCCCCGGTCTCGGAGCGCTCAGTCTCAGCCTGGAATTAATGATAGCAGCATGCACGGAGGCACGCTGCTATCATTTAAGCCATGACGGTCCTGGACCGTCATGGGTCATTAAGGCTATAACAACCCATGACGGTGCAGGACCGTCATGGGTCCTTAAGGGGTTAATAATTAAGTTTTGCGATTGCCACCCATCTGCCCGCTTGCCTGTCTGCTGTTTGTGCCCGCCCGCGCCTATATAAAGCAGCCGCTGCACTGCGCTCCATGACTGTGAGGAGCTGAGGCCTCACATACTATTACTGCAGCTGCCAATGATCCCTTCCCATTCCCATGAACCCTCCATGCTGGGCAAGATCGTCCTCATGCACACACACACACACACTGCTTGCTGCCACTGTCTGGGCTCACTGCTTGTTACTGTCTAGCAGTGGCTGGCAGAAAGCACGTTTCTCCCTGTCCCTCTTTCTCTTCTCTGCACATGCATGTGCGACAGCATGCACGCTTATGCTGTCACGGCCCGGAAGGGGGGGGGGCAATGGGACTTAGCGAGCCAGGCAGCCACAGGGGACCGGATGTCACTAACATGACCACCTAGCCCACCAAGGAGGACACACAGTGACAACAGGAGTCAGACTGGGGAGCCCAGTGACACTGAGTGACAGACATCACTGCAGCAGTCAGCAGAAGAAGACCCACAACCAGGCATCACAGGTAAGCGGGTACTGGATGGCCTGGGTGGCTATTGCCTGGGTGGGGTACTGGATGGCATGGAGGGAGTTACTGTATGACTTGTGGTGGTACTGTATGGCTTGTGGGGTCTGGATGCCTGGTGGGGGTACTGGATGGCTTGTGGGGGTACTGGATGGCCTGCTGGGGGTAATGGATGGCTTGTGGGGGTAATGGATGGCCTGGTGGATATGGCCTGGTGGGGGTACTGGATGCCTGGTGGGGGTACTGGATGGCTGGTGGGGGTACTGCATGGCTTGTGGGGGTAATGGTTCGCCTGGGTGGGTATGGCCTGGTGGGGTACTGGATGGCTTATGGGGGTAATGGATGGCCTGGGTGGGTATGGCCTGGTGGGGTACTGGATGGCTTGTGGGGGTAATGGATGGCCTGGTGGATATGGCCTGGTGGGGGTACTGGATGCCTGGTGGGGGTACTGGATGGCTGGTGGGGGTACTGCATGGCTTGTGGGGGTAATGGTTCGCCTGGGTGGGTATGGCCTGGTGGGGTACTGGATGGCATGGTGGGGGTACTGGATGGCTTATGGGGGTAATGGATGGCCTGGGTGGGTATGGCCTGGTGGGGTACTGGATGGCTTGGTGGGGGTACTGCATGGCTTAGTGGGGTACTGGATGGCTTGGTGGGGTAATGGATGGCCTAGTTGAGTACTGGATGTCTTGTGGGGTTACTGGATGGCCTGGGGGTGGGAGTAGGTGTGCGGGGCTGAGGATGTAGTGGGAGGTGGGGCATATTATGTCATGAGGTGGGGCCAATGATATCATAGGGTGGGGTCAATGATAGCATGGGGTGGGACCAATGATGTCATGGGGAGGGGCCAATGATATCATTTTGGAGGGGGCCCAGACCTCTTTTTGGACCAGGGGCCCTGGGTCCTGTCAGTCCGCCCCTGGTTACTGGTAACTTTGGGATGTCCAACCATTAAGTTCCCCAGGGAGGGAAGAAAGGCAAGGACCAGGCGCAGGCTCCAAAGTCACCAGAGTACTAATGAACCAACAGATCATGAATAGCTCAACAATAACCGTACAGTGTCAACGGACACCGAACAGGGGTAAAAACAGAACCCAGGAACTGTTACACAGAACACTGAACTAGAGTCAACATGGCTCAAAAGTGAAGGAGTACTGAAGAGACGAAGGAGACCCTAGACAGGCAAGGCTGCCCCCAGGATCTTAAATAGAATAATTAAGCAAAGAAGCACAACTCAGTTATACTGTGTTATAAGGTATAACCATACATATCATGCATGGGGTGCCATGGCCCTATAGAAAACATGAAAGAGGAAAAAAAAAAAAAGAGAGAAAAAACAGAATAGAACCTATATAGGCACCCAACCTTCGTATCTCAATAATTACTACCATATATAAATATCTAAAATATATTTATTAGTACCATATCTTAATAAAAATATAGAAAAAATGAAGTTGAACATTACAAAACCCCTCAATCCAAATGGAGCACTCAGCATCTACACCAGACAGACACAACCCACCCTATGTCTATCCTCCCCTCATATACAAACAGTAATAATATTAATAAGACACTGGCGCCAGTGAACAAGGCTCGGCCCAAAAAAATAGTAATAAAAGGGCATGAAAAAAGTAGCAGTGAATGGTGATAGAGCAAATGGAGAATGGATTATGGAAAATGGATGATGACATATGGAATGATAGGATGATGACAAGTCCGTCAGTTCATATCCAAAATATCTGTTCACCAGCACATTGCTTCGATATTATTAATAGGCTTGTAGTGATTTAACCATATCAAGCCCAAGTCCACACTCTGTGCAAAGCTGTAGTTCTTTCTCTCTCCGCCTTCAATCAGAGTCATCCTTTATTGTAAAGGCATAAATAGATATTTATGCCTTTACAATAAAGGATGACTCTGATTGAAGGAGGAGAGAGAAAGAACTACAGCTTTGCACAGTAAGGAGCGACTTGTGAATGGCGTCAGGCTCTATGGAGAGAGCCGGAAGGTATTTGGGACTGTGACAATGCCTTAAGGGTATAGGATCTGTCAGCCTAATATATATCCATACCTTGTATTCTGCTTACTAGACTCAGCTGCATATATACTGCCATACTGTTATATCTGCATATGCTGTATCATCAAGCTAAGTCTTCACTATTACTTCTCTTATACTCATCATACCATTGACGGACTTATACACTAGAAAGAGTGTGGACTTGGGCTTGATATGGTTATATCACTACAAGCCTATTAATAATATGGATGTCCTGGTAATTAGATATTTTGGATATGAACTGACGGATTTATATAGGTTCTATTCTGTTTTTTCTTTCTTTTTTTTCTCTTTCATGCCTCCAGGATCTTCCTCCCAAAACTGGCTTCAGCCGATGCCAGCACATCCACACAATAGTGTTTGGAAAAGGTATGCACAGATAACCAAGTGGCTGCCTTGAACAACTGATCAGCAGACGCCTGATATTTGTAGGCCCAAGATGCCCCAACAGACCTCGTAGAATGAACCATGACCCGAAAGGGAACAGGCTTCTTACTAAGTTCGTAAGCCTTACGAATAGTGGACTTGATCCAAGAGGCAATGGTTACCTTGGAAGCAGACTTCCCTGCCCTAGGACCCTCAGGAATGACAAAAGGAGTGTCAGACTGCCGCAAGGGCTCAGTGCCATGCACATAGAGCTTGAGACAATGCACAACATCCAACAGGTGAAGATCCTTCTTGCCAGAAGCAGGGTTAGGGCAGAAAGAGGGAAACACAATCTCCTGATTAATGTGGAACTCAGACGCCACATTCGGGAGAAACTCTTTAGAAGTGAGAAGCACTGCCTTGTCCTTGTGAAACACCAAAAGGGGTGGCCTAGAAGATAGGGCCTGCTGCTCCGCAACACAGTGAACAGTCACGATCGCCAGGAGCAAGGCCATCTTCCACGTCAGCAGTCGGAGAAGAATAGTGGCCAAGGACTCAAAGAGAGGGCACTGAAGGACACCCAAAATGAAGTTAAGGTCCCACTGAGGAGCAGGAGTCTTAAACACAGGATGGGTATGAGCAACGCTTTGAAAGAAAACCTTGACATCAAGAAGAATAGCAAGGCGCTTCTGAAAGAAAACAGAGAGGGCAGAAGTCTGCACCTTAAGAGAACTCAAACTGAGACCCTTATCCACACCATCCTGGAGGAAAGAAAGGACCGTAGGAAGATCAAAATCTTGAGACAGGTCCCTATCAGCACACCAAGAGAGAAAGGTAGACCAAACTCGATGGTAGGCCTTAGAGGAAACAGGCTTACGGGCACTAAGCATAGTAGCCACCACCCCAGAAGAAAAACCCTTCTTCTTCAAAATTGAGGATTCAACCTCCATGCCGTCAAAGCCAGACGATGAACATCCTCCTTCCACAGGTAACCCTGTAGAAGAAGATCCGGACGGGAGCCAAAGAGGTTCCGCCACAGAGAGATCCAGAATCTCCGGAAACAAAGCCTCTCAAGGCCAGTACGGAGCAATCAAAATGACTGGGCAGCTCTCCAGTCTCAGTTTCCTTATCACCCTGTGCAACAGGGGACTGGGAGGAAAAAGGAATGCTAGAGGAAAATTCCATGGAATCGACAAGGCATCCGCTGCCAGAGCCAGGGGGTCCACCCAGCGAGAGCAGAAGTCGGGACCTTCCTATTGTGTCTTGTCACCATTAGGTCGATGCAAGGAAGACCCCACCACTGGACAATGAGGTTGAACACCTCTTGATGCAGTTCCCACTCTCCTCTGTCAACTGTGTGTCGAATGAGTAAGTCTGCCAGAACATTGTCTACGCCAGGACAAAATAGCCTTGATCTCTAACCAAGCTGCGAGACTTCTTGTGCAGCCTTATTTGTTGATATAGGCTACCAATGTGGCATTGTCTGAAGACCTTGACCGGGCAATCCTCCAGTTTGCAAGTCCAGTGGCGCAGAGCATGAAATATCGCCCCCGAAGCTCCAAGTCATTGATGGGAAGGAGAGATTCTTCCTGGGACCACCGGCCCTGAGCAGTCAAGTGCCCCAGGACCGCTCACAAGCCGGAGAGGCAGGCAGCCGTCGTCACTGTTGTCCAGAATGGCACTATGAAGTGTCTGCCTTTCAGCAGATTGTCCAGTTTGAGCCACCATGAGAGGCTCAGCTCCACATGAAGAGGGATAGATAGGGACCTCTCCAGGAGATCCGGTCGACCCCTGAATGCCAGGATTAGAAACCTCTGGAGATCCCTGGTATGGGCCATGGCAAATGGAACCGCTTCTGTGGTGGAAATGAACTTCCCCACCAGGGATGACAACTTCTTGGCCAGAACCGGATCCTGATTCAGGACAGCCTGGACTTTCAGTGCTATCTGATGAGCCACATCGTCCATGAGAAACACCATCCCTCTCTGTCGAAGAGGATGCCCGGAAAAAACATTCTCTGGGAAGGAACAAGGTCCAACTTGTACAGACTGATGATCCAACCATGATGGGACAGCGCATGAATGCAGTCCTGCACCTGCTGATGAAGGAGTTCTGGAGAAGATGCCTTCAGGAGGAGGTCATCCATGTATGGGGTAACTCTGATGCCGTCCCAATGGAGGATGGAAATCAAGGCTCCCAGGACTCTGTGAAAGACTTGAGGAGCCGTGGTCAGGCCAAAGAGGAGGGAAGAGAATTGGAAATGCCCTCAGTCGCAGCCAAAGTGGAGATATTGCCGGCTCTCTGGATGAATGGTAATGTGCAAGTATGCATCCTGAAGATCCAGAGAAGCCAGAAATTCCCCAGGGGACATGGCAGCAATCACCATGTGCACTGACTGGCGATACTGGGACCTGACCACAAAAGAGTTGAGGTCCTTCAAATCCAAAATGGGAAGACAGCCGCCGTCCTTCTTGGAAACTACAAAGAGGTTGGAGCAGAATCCCAATCCCCTTTCCTGAACTAGTTCTAAGACCGCCTTGTCCAGAAGGGCCTAAATGGCTCCCTTGAAAAGGCGGCGCTTTTCTGCGCCCAGAGGAGAGCGAGAGGAGAAGGTCGGAGAGGGAGGGAGGTGAAGGCAATTCTGTACCTAACAGCCACCACCTGCAAAACTCACGGGTCCACCACAGAGGCTTCCCAAGAGGTAGTGGCACAAGAGGCCACCCACCTGCGGATGGGGACCCGGATTTGGCGAGTCATGCTGAAGAAGGTTTGGAAGCCTTGGGCTTAGCGGAGGACTTGGGCATTCATTGCTGCTTAGGCTTGGATGAGGTGCATGGAGTCTGAGGCACTGGCTGGGTCGCCGGACATGATTCATCCTGAAAGGGATGAAAAAAACGATTCCGCTTGACAGGCGTCTTCTTCTTATGGACCACTGGCAGGTGAGTAGTCTTTCCCCCCTGTGGCTTCACTGATCAGATCCTTGAGATCAGGCCCAAACAGTGAGGTGCCCTGAAAGGGCAAAGACAGGAGAGTACTCTCGAAGGCCATGTCAGCAGACCAGATCTTGAGCCAAAGAGCATGTCTGGCCACCACAGGCATGGTGGAAGCCCTGGACACCATACGAACTGCATCAAACAGGGCAGCCGAAACATAATGCTTGGCTTCAGAGATGTTGGCGAGAAGCTGCAACATCTCAGGAGTAGGAGCTCCCTGACGGACAGCTAAGGTAATCTGTTCAGTCCAAACAGCCACAGCCCTATTTATCCATGCCACAGCATATGCGGGATGCAGGGCAGAACCAGCCATCACAAAAATGGCCTTGAGAGAGGTCTCAAGCTTTTTGTCAGTCCAGTCTTTCAGAGCAGATGCATCAGCCACAGATAAGGCAGTGGACTTAGAAAGCCTAGACACCTT
This sequence comes from Rhinophrynus dorsalis, assembly GCA_037306005.1. Taxonomy (NCBI): domain Eukaryota; kingdom Metazoa; phylum Chordata; class Amphibia; order Anura; family Rhinophrynidae; genus Rhinophrynus; species Rhinophrynus dorsalis. The sequence goes on along the minus strand of CM074721.1, from coordinate 170,540,190 downwards.
TGGAGGATGAACCCACTGAGCTAGGACCGCTTCAGAGAATGGATAAAGCTTAGCAAATTTCCTAGAGACAGACGGTTTCTTGTCTGGAAACTTCCACTCTTCAGACACAAAGTAGTCAAGAGTGGGGTTAGGTGGAAAACAAGTATGGGGTAGGACAGGCTCCTGAAACACATCAGAGGGATCAGAGGAAACCTCCTGTACCAAGGGAATGTTCAGGGTGTTCAACACAACCCTGATCAGGCCCTCGGCTGAGGAAACAGGATCAGCCTCAAAGGGGTCCCCAAAAAACTGAGAGGAAGGAACAGCAGAACCATCATCACCAATAATTCCTCCTCATAGGAACCAGACACATCAGGTACACCCGGCGGTGTAGGCAGGGAAGACCTGATAGAAGTGGGGGCCTGCCATGAGTGGAAGATCCCCTGCAAAGTAGATGGAAGGAGTTGTAAGGTAGACCGGAGTTCCCTGGAAGTAGCCTTAAACTCTTGCATCCAAACTGGCTCTAGTGCATGGCTGGAGAGGACTCAGAGGCAGCAGCTCATGCTGGGCAAACATGACCTGAGTATTCTCTAGGTAACCCTGAGTGACATGAGGAATAATGAACAATAGGGGACACAGATGCCCCAGTGTCCTTAGTCTTAGGTTTAGCCCCATAGTCTAATGGAATACACATGCTCACACAGTCAAATGGTCAAAGTATCAGAAACACCCAAAATAACAGTATGTATGCTAAATTATTCACCTCAGATATGCTAAAATAGACTTATCTGACAGGCGAAGGGTTAAACTGCTGAGGAGAGAAGGTGAGTCCAAGCCCTGCGTAGGATAATCGTTCACAGAAGGCACAAAATGGCTGCCGTGGTGGGAGCCAATGAGAAACTAGCGTACGAAGCAAGCGCTCATGAGAATTGTAGTTTCTCAAAAAAGTACCCCAACTGTGCCCGAAGCCCCCTGAGCCCCCCAACATGCCCAGAACGTTGACCGGAAGACAAAGCAAGGGCAGACCAACAACATGAGCCATCTCTGACCTCGCTACGTGGAGCGGTTGCAGAGATACGTCCCAAACTGTAAAGTCCCATAGAAGTGAATGTAGCAATGGCGTCTATGAGGTAGACGCTCTCCTTAAAGGCACAGAACACAAAGTTGGCAAAGTGAATACCAAACTGTAAAACCACTCAAAAGCCCACTAGAACAAGTCAGCAGACACAATAAACACTGGTCCCAGTAGGGAAAGTGCCCACAATGCCCCCAAAAGATGCTAACCAGCAACAAAAGGGTTACATTAGCACAGATACTTGCTCCAAACACCCCACAGACCACCTTTTCAGCTGGTCTTCTGTTTTCAGATTACCATATATCAAGAAGAAGCCTCAGTGGCCAACTCTTGGAGAAAGAACTTGCAGCCAAGATTTCCCCCCCAGGGCTTAGGTCCACAAAAGCACCTGGTAAACTGAGCTATCCACATTTGGGTGATGGGAATTGTCAGTGATGGTAATCCACCTAATGGTGGTAGCTCATATCTAACAAAAATAATAAAAAAGCTAAAACTATAGCAGAACTGTTCTCTTGCCTTGTGTCTTGACCAAGGAACACATATTACTGGATGTGGATTGGCTAGATGCAAGCTAAGGAGAGGAGGTAGGCTCCACCCAGCAGTCACTTCTCAGAATTGTTCCTGCCTACTTAAAGGGGCTGATCGCCTACCCAAAGTTACCAGTAACCTGTATTGGAGGACAGAGAAATGCAGTTTCTGAGGTCCTAGCACATTTGCTACACTGTATCTCCAAGGGTATGAAACAACTGTGGATGTGTACTACCTCATGACTGCTTTGCATTATATATTGAGGAAAACTAGAAGGTGAATTCACACTTACAGCTAAGACAGAGCAGTCTGTATACATTAGAGAAAAGACATCTAAATATATTTGAGGTCAATACAAAGAGGCCATCCATTAAGATGAGAGGAAAGGCACTTTCAACCAAAACAAAGGATATATACTTTTTTTTTTTTTTTTTTACACAGTAAAGGGAGTAAAGTTATGGAATTCTTTGCTTTGGGATGCTGTGCTTGCAGATACAGTACATTTTTTCAAAAAAGCAATGGATATATTTGCATCTCAAAACAATTTTGAGCATTATGACCGTTTCATAGCAGATAGGATTCTGATGCAGTGAAATATCTAGCTGCCATTTGGAGTCAGGAAGGATTTTTTTCACCCACTGGGGACTTAAAGGGATAGTAATGTTTCACAAAAACAGCAGCTCCAATTAATCTTCATAGTATTTGAGCCATAGAGAGTGTTATTTCAGTACTGTCAGAGTTGTAGTTCAAGAGTAATTGAATGATAAAGTATCCCCCTCCCTCCCAAATTACCTAGTGTAAGTCACCTCAACTCAGATTTGGAATCTGATCTTGAGACCAGACAGATCACAGCAAGGGACAATCTTCTTACTGAGTACATAAGGAAACCCTGCCTCCCTTGACAGGTTTTTCAAGTTTTTCCCCTTATGCTAATTGAAGATTGTCCCTCTCTGTGATGCATCCGAATAGTCTTGCTGCTCTGAGGTGAGCAGTGTTACATCAGTAAAAGGGGCGAGATGGGGATACTTTATCATTCAATTACTCTTGAACTACAACTCTGACAGTATTGACACTGTCCATGCCCAAATACTATGAAGATTAATTGGAGCTGTTTTTATTATGAAACATTACTATCCCTTTTAAGTGGGACTTTCATGCATCATAAAGTGTCCCCCAACTAATTTTTCACATAGCATTAAGCATATCAATACATAGTATTATCTTTAGTAAGTCCAGCATTATTTAGAAATCCAACTTCTTCGGGGACTAACCAGCAGGGTTCTTGATGCAGAGGAACCTATGTGCCTGTGCTGTCAGTCCCTTTCTGTACCTTAAGAACGGACAGCGCAGGTTTGCAGATGCCTCTTCGGCAAGATGGCTTCACTGTTGTCTGTGTCGAGTCTCAGAAGAAGTTGAATTTCTAAATAATGTCGGACTTATTAATGATTATATAAGTATCGATATGCGTAACACTATGTGTTCCACTTTAATTGGAAATAGCTTCAATGGACTTTGTTTGCCTTCCTATGGATCAACAGGGTTGATATTGCTTGGGCTGAACCTGGTAGACGCATGCCTTTTTTTTCCAGCCTCATCAACTAATTTACTCTGTTACTTCAGTACCCTTGGGCGTATTACATCACGTCCATGTGCTTTATTCACCATAACCTTTTCCAGTCTCTTTTGGACTTTGTCCTCAGTAAGCCATGTACATGACAGAGGGAATTCTGTGTTTCTCCTGTTTTCACAAAGCCTGTCATTGTTGCTTGTGTATAATACAATAGTAATAAATGTTTTATAATATGTAAGCAGTTGACTTATTCTCACTAATCAATACACGTATCAGTTTTAAGGGGTCCAATAGCAACTTTTTTCAATTTATATACTTGGATAAACGTTTAGGATTTTCTCTGTCGTCTCATTTTTAGCTAGCTTGACTGCTCTCCTGTTGAGTTCTTTATATTTTTTTTAAATTATGCATCTAACTCTCCTGATAAACAATATAAAAGCCTGCTTTTTATTAATAATTTTCCTGCAAACCTTTTTATTAAAGGGGAACTATCACAAGTTTGGCTCATGATGATTTTCATATAGCGGTAAGTTTTATTAGTTGTTTATTTTCTTATACAGTGTGTGCTATGATGAAATTTAAAGTTTTAAAAATGAGCCGGTGCCTTACTTCCGTACAGACTGCGGGTACAACTCTACCTGAAAGCCTGTCAATCTTCATCTGCTCCACCTCCCCTCATAGCAACGCGTTCCAACCTCCTTCAAAGACGGAGAATTTCTCCATGTAAAATTGGTAGGCTGCGGTACAGAGCTGTAACCACAATCTGTCGGGAAGTAAGACTCCAGATCATTTTTAAAACTTTAAATTTTGTCATAGCACACATTGTATAAGAAAATAAAACAACTATTACAGCTTATCGCTATATGAAGATCATTATGAGCCAAACTTGTATAGGGGTGATAGTTCCCCTTTAAGCCACATTGTTCCTCATTTATTTATTCCCCAGTGGTGTATATTGAGGTGTATATTTACCCAAAAGCATTTTAAACAAACTCCATCCCTCGTCTATTTTTATTTTTGAAAAACTACATTCCATTGAATGTCCTCTAAAACTGTTTTTAGCATTGTAAATGTGCCTTTTTAAAGTTGAATTGTTCAGTTGAAGCTTGTGAATCTCTTAACATGTTTCAAAGAATATCATTATGGTCAATGCTGCCCAAATGCCCCCATACATGTATATTATATATAATCTCAGAACTGTTTGAGATCACTAGGTCCAGCAAGGCCTCATTTATAGTTGGCTAATCTACTCATCTTCTGTATTCTTACTGGACCGCTCATTAGTAACTTACCTAATACTGGGATTTTAGGCTAGCTTTTTATACAGGCATACACCCCCACAAACACCTCTTATTAACCCTATCACTCCTAAAAGTGAATATCCTTGTAGACTGACTGCTCAGTCATGTGCATCATCCATTCAGGGTTTAGTAATTCCTACATCATGTTGCTAATCCATTGTACACTAGCGGTCAAAAGTTTGAGAACACTTAAATTTTTGCTACTTTCAGTTATTCCATATAATTTGACAAAACATTAGAAAAACATGTCTACATTGGTTATTTCTAAAATCAAGACAAATATTATAATCTATTTAGTAGGATTTGTTTAGCTTTTGTAGATGTGTAAAAGATTTTTAGTGCAAAGTTAAAAAAAAAGTGCATTTGGTACATTTGTTTCATCATATTTTATACATTGTTTTACAGGAAATTTGATGAAAATCATGGTATCTTTAGATAGCCCATCTTATGGCAAGACAAACAGTATATAATATATGTGGTTACATTAAATGAGTAAGAGGAAAATTAGAGCTAAACACAAACACAGTAGAAGTGTTAAAACAGCCATGGTCCAGAAGTGTTAAAACAGCCATGGTCCAGAAGGACAATGGCTGTTTTAAAGCTTCTGATGTGTTTGTGTTTAGCTGTAATTTTCCTCTTACTCATTTAATATACCCACATATATTATATACTGTTTTTCTTGCCGTAAGATGGGCTTTCTAAAGATACCATTATTTTCATCAAATGTCCAGTAAAACAATTTATAAAGTATGATGAAACAAATGTAACAAATGCACTTTTTTTTCCTTAACTTTGGCACTAATAATCTTTTATACATCTACAAATGCTAAAAAAAACACTGCTAAATAGATTATAATATTTGTCTTGATTTTAGAAATACCCAATGTTGACATGTTTTTGTCAATTAATATGGCAATAACTAAAAGTAGCTAATATTGAGGTGTCCCAAAACTTTTGACAACTAGTGTAGTCAGTTCCAATTCCCCAATCATACAAGCCAGACTACAAGCATTTACAATCATACAGTTTATATTGTGAAAATGTGCATTCTTCGAAATAGTTTTTTTACTCTCAGGCTGTACAATAGGCTCTCCCCTATTAGAGGTTGGACTTCTTCATATTCCCCAATATTAGGTGGCTTGCAGCAAATTCCCATCAACATAATAGGAATTTAGTGTTCTTACCTGTTAAATAATTTTTTCTTTTGTCCATATGGAATACAAGTACCATGGGGTTGAGTCCCTCCTGGACACATGGTCTTTAGGGTGGAGACTTACTCCTCTTCTTCCAGCTCAACCCCCAACCCAACCCCACCTACAAACTCCCAGAATACATGTGACAAAAAGCCACAGTAAAGGAAAATAAATGGTTAAGAAGAGAAGAAAACAGAGTTGGCCTATGAAAAAAGGCTTAGTACAGTGAATGTAAGACAGAGCACAACAATATTCTGATTGATGTGGAACTCTGAGACAACCTTAGGATGAAACTCCTGAGAGGTATGAAGTACCGCCTTATCTTGGTGAAATGAACAGGAATGGAGGTTTGCAATACAGAGCTTGTAACTCAGCCACTCTCTTAGCAGACAACTGCCAAGAGGAAAGCCATCTCAGCTAATGAATATTATAGCTAGAAGCACAAAAGGGGGACTCTGAAGCACTTCCAAGACTAGACTGAGATCCCAGAGTTGTATGGGATCCCTAAAGGAGAGAAAGGCATGAGCCACCCCCTGAAGAAAAAGGTTCACATCTGGGATGATAGCAATTTTTCTCTGAAAAAGAACTGTGAGGGCTGAGATCTGATCCTTGAGGGAATGCAAACTGAGACCCCTGTTTACTCCATCCTGATGGACCAGGACCGGATCCTATGGTATGCCTTAGAAGAGACTGACTTCCGCTCCTGTATCATTATGGAGATAACATAAGAGAATGCCTTCCACTTCAGAATGGTGGCCTTAAAAGCCCTGCCATCAAAGCCAACCTCTCTACCCTCATACCACAAGGGATCCTGAAGCAACAGATTAGGTCTGGGCAACAGACAAATCAGATTTCTGAATGGAAAGGCTGGCCATGTCTGCAAACCATGTCCTACTGGATCAGAATAGCTATATCAGAATGAACAGTGCACTGTCCATTTGACCAATGCCTTGCCCATTCTGATTTTCCAGATCACCCTGGGGGTGAGAGGAATTGGGAAAAACACACTGCATCCATCACAGAGTCCAAAGGATCCCTCTTACAAGCACAGAACATTGGAATCTTCCTGTTCTCTCAGGTCACCATGGGGTCTATCTCTGGGACCTCCCCAGCTGTTGAAATACCAGAATACCTCCGGATGGATCTCCCAGATTCCTGGATCTACATTTTGATAATTGATAAGTCTGCCAGTACATTTTCCACTCCTGGAATCTGTCTGGCTGAGATGGCTAGAATGTGAGCTTTGGCCCAGTTGATGAGATCCTTCACATCCTTCCATGCTGTCTCACTGCGGATTCCCACTTGCCGATGGATGTATGTCACGGTCGTGAAGTTGTCAAACTGCACTCTCACAGGAATCTCCTTTAGAATCTGGGTGAAATCTCTCTGACCTTTAAGATAATGCTGGACAGTAGGGTTTCCTAACCTGTCCACTTGCCATGGACACCCAAGTGCCCCAGGCCTGCAACCCAGCCCCTAAGGCTGACATCCGTTGTGACCAAGGTCAACTTTGGAAAGACAAATTGTCTCCCCTTAAGGTATGGCTGATGGAGTTACCACTGAAGGTCCACCCTAGCTTCTGGAGACAGTGTCATCTGGTGATAAAAGGATGTCCCTCTGAAGATCCCTTGTTTGGGACTATGAGTAAGGGACCACTCCCAGAGCAGACACCAAACAGCCCAGGACGCTCATGTAGTCCTTGATAGTGACCAACTGCCACTACAGTGCCCAAGACATGCCCTGGAACAGAATCAGAATCTTTTTCTCGTGAGAAAGACTCTCCTCTGAAGGATGTTGGACTTAATGCCCAGGAACACCAAAACCTGGGATGGGATTGGAGAAGACTTCTCGAGATTGAGAATCCAACCGGGAGGCACCAGAATGCAAGTGTGCTCTTGGATATGGCAATACAAGTGCTCTTCTGAAGGGGCCTTGAAAAGGAAATCGTCCAAATACAGAGTCAGAGAAATGACCTGGGTATGGATGAATGAGGCCAATGCTGTAATGATCTTTGTGAAGTTTGTGAATGCCAAAGACAGGCTTAACGGCAGAGCCATGAAGTGACAGCGATTGAAGGCAAAAGCAAAACACAGCTAGAGTTGGCTGTTCGGGTGGCTCAGGATGTGTAGGTACACTTTGTGAAGATCCAAAGAAGCCAGGTACTCACCTGGGCACATCTCTGCAAATATAGAACGCAAAGAGTCTATACTGACATACTGGTTGAGACACCTGAAGTGCATAACAGGACGGCAGCCACCATCCTTCTTGAGAACCACAAAAAGGTTGGAATAGAAACTATAAAAGTGATCTTGGACTGGTACTGGCACCAATACCTGTTTTTTCAGTAGACAGGCTATGGCCTCATGGAACAACTTAGCTCTGTCTGGGTTCCTTGGAACCTTTTTTTTTTTTTTTACATGGGCCAAAACACACGTTAGTGTAGCGGTCGTAATACTAGATGAACTGCCGTTAGTAGTTCATTACATGGCCCTTTGAATGGCTTACTACACTTCAAAACACCCGGTGGTGTTTTTTGGCCTGATGCCTGCCTTTAAATCTACACCGTGATCTCTTATACAAATGTACAAGGCCAAAATTCATGGAGGCCATTAGTATTTTCTAGCCATAAAGGTAAGTGGTGATTATTATTAGGTATTCTTCTCCTTTAAGCTAAATAAATGTGGCGGTTTAGAGAGGCTAAATTCATAAAGGGGACCCGCTAACAGGCCATGTGATTTCCCTGCTTGAGTACAGGTAGGTTAATCAGAGGGTCATTTTATTAGCTTACCTCTGCACAAGCAGGGAAAGCCTAAAGACATGGCATGTTTGGAGATCCTGAGGAGATAGGGTTGGTAACCAATATTCTACATGATTTTATGTTTTTTAGTGAACTGTGTCATGGGGTGGTTAAATAATTAGACCAATCTGCTGCTGTTAAATTAGATAAAAACATGTATCTCAGTCCACAGAATACATTCAAGCAAAGCTATAACCATGTATTGATCAAAGCTTTTTAACGTTCAAGGCCTGCTGTCAAAAAGGTGGTAACAATTAGAATACTTTGATTCTTACAGACTCTACTAAATTTTACTTAGAGTTCTCCATGGGATTTTCAGACACAGGGAATTCCTGTTCCTTGACGCTTTTATCACTATTTTTGGCCCTGTGATGCTGAGAAACAAAATGGACTGACACAGGATTCAGCTGAGTATCACTGACTAGACCCACTAAATGCGTTTGCCAATTCTCTCCTGCACAGGAAATTTGCTTGACATTTTTGCGCTATACTGACTATGGGTGGGACCAGACTGATGAGTGACATGTATATGGAAATTTCTCCTCTAAAGGTAAAAGAGTGTGAAAATGTGACTGAGCAGCACTATCGCCAAGAGTGAACTACTGTTACTTGTGTGAACTGGTCACACATTCTAAACCAGAAATGCCAAATACCCATAGTTCCAGCAATGGTCTTGCCTACACTCCTCACATGATCCCAGCTTCTACAGTTGCCTGGTGAAAAAATTACCTGAGCTTGTAGTATACAAACACAAAATCAAATATATCTTAACCCCTTAATGCCCAATGAGGTACCAGGACTGCAGTGGAGACTCTAGGATTTCTACTGGGGGGGCATATATGGGGCCAGCATAAAAAATGGGGGGGGCAAATTTAATGAGCAGTGACAAAGTCTTTACACCTAAATCTTTACACCTAAAATAATGACATTTAGGCCAGTGGGTATGTGTGTACGCATATTATATCAATGGAGAACATTGGTAGACTGGTAAAACACTGATTTATTTTCCTAGCAATTGCTAAAGTTTTAGCATAATGCATCTCATCACTGGTCCATTTGTATTCTTGTCTTAATCAGCTTCAGATATGCCACCACCAGAGCAATACCGAGTTATATGCCGCCACCAGTGCAATACAGATTTACACGCCACCACTAGAACACTACAGTTAGATGCCACCACTAGAGTATTACAGAGTTATGTCACCACTAGAGCAATACAGTTATATGTCACCAAAGCAATACACCACCACCAGAGCACTACAGTTAGATGCCACCACCAGAGCACCAGCACAGCAAAATGCCATCACTAGAGCAATAAAGAGTTATGTCACCACTAAAGCAACACACCACCACCAGAGCACCACGGTTAGATGCCACCACCAGTACAATACAGATTTATATGCCACCAGAGCAATAGTTATATGCCATCACCAGAGTAATAGTTATATGTCACCACCACAGCAAAATGCCCCACTAGACATATCTTGCCTCCAGGGCATTCATACAAAAAAGTGTAATTTTGCATTGTAACACTATCCAGTAGACTGGCATAATGAACAAGTTGAAGGCATTTGCAGCATTCAATGAGTTAAAGAAACAACATCTAAATATGAATATGGGGTCATATACACTTAACCCCTTGAGTGTCAGAGGGGTCTGCAATGCACTGAGAAGCACTGTGTTGCTCAATCCTCTGCCACTCAAACCTGAACCCTTTTGAAGTGCCAGAGTACTGGCCCAACACATTGCTTTTCAATGCACTGGACACTCCTGTCGACCTCAAAAGGTTAAATAGCTACATGCTAAACTCAGTTTCTTTTCTGAGGCTTAAAATTCAGTCATACACATGGGACCAGGGCCAGACTTGGAATAACAACCACCCCTGAATACCAGCCCCACATTTCATGAAGTGGTCCATTTCTACAATTACTCTGGCCCACTGTCCCAGTCAACCCATTTTGTTGAAATGAGAAGGGAAAGAAGAGAGTCAAAAAGGGGGAGAAGTAGGCACGTGGGTTGGAAGAAAGAGGCAAAAGGGATAAAACAGAATTTTAGTATTACCTGTTATATCCTTTTCTCTTAGTCATTACAGGTTACTGGTAACTTTAGGTAAGCAATCAGCCCCTTTAAATAGGAAGGAACAATTCTGAGAAGTGACTGCTGGGTGGAGCCTACCTCCTCTCCTTAGCTTGCAGCTAGCCAATCTCCATCCAGTAAGATTTTAAAACTATTGACTAGGTAGTAAGAAGGTAAAGGAAGATTCCTGTGAGCATGAACCCAAAAGGACCCCCATGTTCTGCCACAGGTGAGCCAAGCAAGGTCCCTTGACAGGGTGGGAGACCAGTAACCTGTATGGACTAAGAGAAAAGGATTTAACAGGTAAGACTAAAATCCTATTTTCTCTGTCGTCCAATACAGGTTACTGGTAACTTTGGGATGTCCAACGATTAAGTTTCCCAGGGTGGGAAGAAAGACAAGGACCAGGCGCAGGCCCCCCAAAATCACCAGAGCACCAATGAACCTACAGATCATGAAGAGCTCAACAACAACCGTAAAGTGTCAACAGACACTGAACAGGGGTAAAATAAACCCCAGGAACTGTTACACAGCACACTGAACTAGAGCTAACAGGTCTCAAAAGTGAAAGAGTACTGCGAGTCTAAAGAGATCCAAGACAGGCAAGGCTGCCTCCAGGATCTTCCTCCCAAAACTGGCATCAGGCGATGCCAGCACATCCACACGATAGTGTTTAAAAAAAGTATACACAGATGACCAAGTGGCCGCCTTGCACAACTTAGCAGCTGAGGCCTGATTTTGTAAGCCCAAGAAGCCCCAATAGATTTTGCAGAATGAGCCGTGACCCTGAAGGGATCACGCTTCATTCGAAGTTCATAAGCCTTACGAATCGTGGACTTGATCCAAGAAGCAATGGTTACCTTGGAAGCAGACTTCCTTGCTAGAACTTGAAACAATGAACAACATCCAACAGATGAAGATCCTTCTCTTTATCAGAAGTAGGGTTAGGGCAGAATGAAGGAACCACAATCTCCTGATTAATGTGGAACTGAGACACCACCTTCGGGAGAAACTCTTGAGAAGTGCGAAGCACCACCTTGTCTTTGTGAAACACCAAAAAGGCTGCCCTACAAGACAGGTCATGCAGGTCCGCAACACGGCGAACAGAAACTATCGCCAGGAGAAAGTCCATCTTCCACGTCATACGTAGAGGAATGGTAGCCAAAAACTCAAAAGGAGGAAGCTGAATTACTCCTAAAACCAAGCTAAGGTCCCACTGAGAAGCAGGGGACTTAAACACCGGACGGGTATGAGCAACACTCTGGAAGAAAACCTTGACATCAGGAATGAGAGCAAGATGCCTCTGAAAGAAGACAGAGAGCACAGAAGTCTGACCCTTAAGAGAACTCAGACTGAGACCCTTATCCACACCATCCTGGAGGAAGGAAAGAACTGTAGGAAGGTCAAAATCCTGAGACGAGTCTTTGTCAGCACATCAAGATAGAAAGATAGACCAAACTCGATGGTAGGCCTTAGAGGAAACAGGCTTACGGGCACTAAGCATAGTAACCACAACACCAGAAGAAAAACCCTTCTTCTTCAAAACTGAGGATTCAATCTCTAAGCCATCAAAGCCAGACAATGAACATCTTCTTTCCAGAGGTAACCTTGCAGAATAAGATCCGGACGGGAGGGAAGTCAAAGAAGTTCCACCACTGTGAGGTCCAGAAGCTCTGGAAACCAAGCCTGCCAAGATCAGTACGGAGCAATCAGAATGACTGGGCAGCGCTCAAGGCACAGTTTCCGTAGCACCCTGTTAAACTGGGGAATGGGAGGAAAAAGGTATGGCAGAGGAAATGTCCACGGGATCGACAGAGCCAGGGGATCCGGACAGCGAGAGCAGAATTTTGGAACCTTCCTGTTGTGCCTGGTTGCCATCAGGTCGATGCATGGAATACTTCACTGCTGGATGAGGAGCTTGAACACCTCTTGATGTAGTTCCCACTCTCCGCTGTCCACCGTGTGCCGACTGAGGAAGTCTGCCAGAACGTTGTCTACACCAGGAATATGGACTACGGAAATGGCAGGGACATGCTCTTCTGCCCATGATAAAATAGACTTGACCTCTAGCCAAGCTGCGTGGGTTCTTGTGCCGCCTTGCTTGTTGATGTAGGCTACCGCTGTGGCGTTGTCTGACTGTACCCTGACTGGGCCATCCTCCATTTGCCATGTCCAGTGTTGATGGGCATGAAATATCACCCAAAGCTCCAAGACATTGATGGCAAGGAGAGATTCCTCCTGAGACCACCGGCCCTGAACACTCAAGTGCCCAGTACCGCACCCCATCCGGAGAGGCTGGCAGGAAGGATCTGCCTTTCAGGAGATTGTTCAGGTTGAGCCACCACAAGAGGCTCTGCTCCACATGAAGAGGGAGAGATAGGGATCTTTCCAGGAGATCTGTTCGACCCCTGCATGCCAGGATTAGAAACCTCTGAAGTTCCCTAGTGTGAGCAATGGCGAATGGGACTGCTTCTATGGTGGAAATGAACTTCCCCACCAAGGATGACAACTTCTTGGCTGGAACTGGATCCTGAGACAGGATAGCCTAGACCTTCAGTGCTATCTGATGAGCCCCTTCGTCCGTGAAAACACCATCCCCCTCTGAGTGTCGAAGAAGATTCCCAGAAAGACCATCCTCTGGGAAGGAACAAGATCTGACTTGTCATATTGATGATCCATACATGATGGGAGAGAGCATGAATGCAGTCCTGTATCTGTTGATGAAGGAGTTCTGGAGAAGAAACCTTCAGAAGGAGGTCGTCCATATATGGAGTGACCCTGATGCCGTTCCGATGTAGGACGGAAATCAATGCTCCCACTACTCTTTTGAAGACTTGAGGAGCTGTGGTCAGGCAGAAAACTGGAAATTCCCTTGGTCGCAGCCAAAGCTCAGATATTGACGACTCTCCGGATGAATGGTGATGTGCAGATAGGCATCCTGAAGATCCAGAGAGGCCAGAAATTCCCCAGGGGCGGTATTGGGACCGAACCACAAAGGAGTTGAGGTCTTTCAAATCCAAAATGGGCCGACAGCCCCCGTCCTTTGAAACAAAAAAGAGGTTGGAGTAGAATACCAAGCCCCTCTCCTGAGGAGGAACTGGTTCCAGGACCAGGCGACGCTTTTCCTCTCCCAAGGGAGAACAAGAAGAGAAGGTCCTGGAAGGAGGAAGGGAGGTGAAGGGAATCCTGTACCCTGTAGCCACCACCTGTAAAACCCACGGGTCCGCCACAGAGGCCTCCCAAGGCGAGAGGTAGTGGCGTAAGCAGCCACCTACCTGCAGGTGGGGACCCGTGATTGGAGAGTCAAGCAGAAGGAGGTTTGGAAGCCTTGGGCATCACGGAGGACTTGGGCCTCCATTGCTGCTTAGGCTTGGATGAGGAGCACGGTGCCTGAGGGACCATCTGGCTCTCTCGGCGCAAGTCTGCCTGAAAGGGACAGAAAAGCCGATTACTTTTCACAGGAGCCTTTTTCCTCAGGACCACTGGTAGGTGAGTACTCTTCCCTCCAGTAGCCTTGCTGATCAGATCCTTGAGCTCGGGTCCAAACAGGGAGATGCCCAGAAAGGCAAAGACAGGAGAGCCCTCTTGGAGGCTGTGTCAGCAGACCAGATCTTGAGCCAAAGAGCACGTCTGGCTACCACAGACATGGTAGATGCCCTGGCTACCATACGCACAGCGTCAAATAGGGCAACAGAAGCATAATACTGAGCCTCTGCAATGCTGGCAAGAAGCCACAACATGTCAGAAGTAGGGGTCCCCTGATGGACAGCTGAAGTGAGCTGTTCAGTCCAAACAGACACAGTTCTATTTACCCACGCTGCAGCAAATGCAGGGCGAAGGGCAGAACCAACCTTCGCAAAAATAGCCTTGAGGCAGATCTCAAGCTTCTTGTCAGTCCAGTCTTTCAGAGCAGATGCGTCAGCCACAGGTAAGGCAGTAGACTTAGGAAGCCTGGAAACAGTGGCATCCACCTGGGGGGCTGAACCCACTAAGCTAGGGCCGCTTCAGAGAATGAATAAAGCTTAGCAAACTTTATAGACACAGATGGTTTCCTGTCAGGAAACTTCCACTACTCAGACACCAAACGGTCAAGGGTGGGGTTAGGTGGAAAACAAGTATGTGGCCTAACAGGCTCCTGGAACACATCAGTGGGGTCAGAAGGAACCTCCTGCACCAAAAGGATGTTCAGGGTGGTCAACACAGCCCTGATCAAGCCCTCAGCCGAGGGAATGGGGTCCGCCTCAAAGGGGTCCCCAAAAAATTGAGATGAAGGAACAGCTGAACAGTCATCATCATCAGAGTCCACCAACAACTCCTCCTCAGAGGAGTCAGACACATCAGGTACACGTGGCAGTTTAGTCAGGGAAGATCTGATAGGGGCGGGGGTCTGCCACGAATGGAAGACCCCCTGTAAGGTGGATGGAAGGAGTTGTAAGGTGGACCTGAGGTCCCTAGTAGTAGCCTTAAACTCTTGCATCCATACTGGCTCTAGTGCATGGCTGGAGGCCCCTGCAGGAGATTCAGTGGCAGCAGTGCATGCTGGGCAAACATGACCTGAGCATTCTCTAGGTAACCCTGAGTGACAAGAGGAGCAATGAGCAATGAGGGACACAGATGCCCCAGTGTCCTTAGTCTTAGGTTTAGCCCCAAAGTCTAACAGAGTAGACATTCTCACAGAGTCAAACGGTCAAAGTATCAAAACACCCACAAAACAGTGTGTGTGATAAATAAATTCACCCCAGAAACACTAAATAAGACTTATCTGGTATGCGAAGGGTTAAACTGCGAAGGAGAGTCCAAGCCATGCGTAGGATACTCGATATGAGAATACACAAAATCGCTGCCGCTGCGGGAGCCAATCAGAAATGAGCGAGTGAAGCGAGCGTTCATGGGAATCGTAGTTTCACTAACGGAGTACCCCAGCAGTGCCTGAAGCCCCCTAAAGCTCCCAACATGCCCAGAACATTGACCGGATAATAGTGCAAGGGCAAACCAACAAAGTGAGCCATCTCTGACCTCGTAATGTGGAGCGGTTGCAGAGATTTGACCCAAACTGTAAAGTCCCATAGAAGTGAATGGAGCAATGGCGTCTATGCGGTAAACGCAAATCAGAACACAAAGTTAACGAGGTGAATACCAAAACATAAAACCACTGAAAAGCCCACTAGAATAAATCAGTAGACTCAATAAACACTGGTCCCAGTAGGCAAAGTACCCAAAAAAAAAACCAAAAGGTGCTAATCAGCAGCAAAAGGGTTAAGTTACCACAGAAACTTGCTCTAAGCACCTCAAAGACACACAGAATAAACACAATGAGTGCAGGGGTATGTAATAGGAACTCACTCCAAATGAAACTCCTGTGCAGAGGGGAAGCATGGGACATGTGGACTTCAGCACTCAAAGGGTGCTCACCTTTTTCAGCAGGTCTTCTGTCTTCAGATTACCATATATCAAGAAGAAGCCTCAGTGGGCAACTCCTGGGGAAAGAACTTGCAGCCAAGATTTTCCCCCAGGGCTTAGGTCCACAAAAGCACCTGGTAAACTGAGCTTTCCACATTTGGGTGATGGGAATTGTCAGTGATGGTAATCCGCCTAATGGTGGTATTCCATATCTAACAGAAAAATAAGAAAAAAGCTGAAACTATAGCAGAACTGTTCTCTTGCCTTGTGTCTTGACCAAGGAGCAAATCTTACTGGTTGGGGATTGGCTAGCTGCAAGCTAAAGAGAGGAGGTAGGCTCCACCCAGCAGCACTTCTCAGAATTGTTCCTGCCTATTAAAGGGGCTGATCGCCTACCCAAAGTTAACAGTAACCTGTATTGGACGACAGAGGAAGAGGGAGATAAAGAGAAAAAGGAAATGGGAGAGAAAGAGGCAAGAGTGGGATAAAGAGAGGCAAGAGGAGGATAAAGAGGAAAGAATGAACAAAAGAGAAGCAAAATTATGAGAAAGTTAAAGGTAAGAGGGAGAAAGTGTTAAATATGGAATAAAGAGAAAAAGGCAAGGGGAAGAAAGTCTTTCTCCACTCTTGATCCAACCTCTTCCATCTTTCTTCCAGTCTTGCCTCATTCTCACCCTCTTGACTCCATCTCCCCCTTTTGTCTCTTAATCCCTCCTTTTGACTCTCTTTCCCTTCTTGTGCCCCCTTTTGCCTCTTGATCTCCCCTCATGCCTCTTCCCCCCCCCACCTGTTTCTCACTTCTCTTGCCCCATCATGCCTCTTTTTACTCCTCCTGCCCCATGCCCTCTTTCCACTTCTCTTGTCCCCCATGCCTCTTTCCAATTCTCTTGCCCCATCATGCCTCTTTTCACTACTCTTGCCCCATGCCATCTTTTCACTCTTCTTGCCCCATCATGCCTCTTTTCACTCCTCTTGCCCCATGCCCTCTTTCCACTTCTCTTGTCCCCCATGCCTATTTTCATTCCTCTTGTCCCCACATGCCCTGTTTTTCACTCCACTTGTCCCTCCATGCCCTCTTTTTCACTCCTTTTGTCCCCCATGCCCCTTTTCCTTTGACCTGCCCCCCATGCCTCTTTTTCACTTCTCTTGACCCAGCAAGGTCAGCTCAGCCTTTCACCCTTCTGAGGTAGATAAAATGAGTGTAGGACATACTTGAAAATGAGAGACAATCTTAATGTCTTCTTCCTTGTAAAATATTTTCATTGATTTAAATGGGGCTTTTAAATTGTAATGCTAGAGAGGTCTCTAACACATTGCTTCTCAATGCATTAGATATCACTTTACCATTCAGGGGGTTAAAAGCCAAATTGAAATCATTGGGACAATTGGAGTTATTTGTTGATGCAGTTGGTTTGCTCCAGAATTGTTTTTAACAGATTATTTTTATTAGCTACAACTCGTATAACTCAAAGTTCATATTAAAAAAAAGTATTAATAGTATAGTTTGTTCTTTTAACCCTATGAACGTCAGACATATCCAACACAATGCGTTGGATACATCTCTGGCAATCAAAGAGTTAAAACATGTAAGCCTACATTACTCTAGTAACAGCTTTATTGCATTGGCCTGATACCATATGCTTTGGAGACTACTGTAGATATTTGTCTTAATGTTATATTGACATAGCTTTTCAGTGCTTTGGATAACCCTGTGGCAATCAACGGGTTAAGCCATTGTGGGCTTGCTAACTCAAGATTTATTTGAAAATATATATAGCATGCAAATTGGCATAACATTTGAACACATTTTATTTTATAGGCCTTCAGTGTCTTGGATTCATCAGTTTATTTAACCCTTTAAGGACCAGAAGCCTGTGCAACCAACTGAGCTCCATCATTCTTCCTTGTGATTGCTAGTACATCAAATGGTTAACCCTTTGAGTGCCAGCGGGGTACGCAGCTCATTGCTCTGCAATGAGTTGCGTACTCCTCTGGCACTCAAAGAGTTAAAGTGATAGTAGTGTTTCAAAATAAAATCATCTCCAATTAATGTTAATAGTATTTGGGTCACCAAGAGTGTTATTTCAATACTGTCAGTGTTGTATTTCAAGAGTAATTGATTGATAAAGTATCCCCCTCCCTCTCCTTTTACTGATGCAGCACTGCTCACCTCAGAGCAGCAAGACTGTTTGGATGGATCGCAGAGAGGGACAATCTTCAGTGAGCATAAGGGAAAAATCATTCAAGGGAGGTAAGGTTTTCCTTATGTTCACAGTAAGAAGATTGTCCCTTGCTGTGAGCTGTCTGGTCCCTGAACCAGATTCCACATCTGAGGGGAGGTGGCTTACACTAGGTAAAAGGGGTGTGAGGGGGATACTTTATCTTTCAATTACTCTTGAACTACAGCTCAGGCAGTATTGATATAACGCTCTTCATGGCCCAAATACTATGAAGATTAATTGAAGCTGCTTTTATTTTGAAACATTACTATCCCTTTAAGAAGTGTCTTGGCATACATATCATAGCTCGATGGAACCATTAGCATAATCAGCATAAAAAAAAATATTCTATGGTCCTGCACGCTATGTAAATGTTGTGGTCCTGAGTGCTTCAAAGCTTTGTAAAAACCATGACCCTAATTAGAACCAAGCCCACGTTTCATTACAAGGGCAGGAAACCCTTAGTGCATCTAAAGCAGAAGTTGCCTGGGATACTTGCCAGCCATCTGGCTCTCACTCTCGCTCGGTTATATAACAAATATTTTATAACTTGAGGACGAAGGGGAAAAAAAAGGGATAGAAAAATATAGCAATACAGTTGTCAGCCCTAATCATCAAGAGAGAAATTTCAAGTGTTCAAATTTAAGAGAACAGAGAGGAGAGAAAAAACACTGAGCGATCTGAGCTAGACACAGGCACAGCAATAATTTTCTGTAGTTAAAAGGTCAACGGTCTGGAGGAAAAAAAAAACATTTTTCTTATACACTAAGCAAATTCAAAGCGTCACAGACCAATGCATCACTAGATTACAGCGCTGGTTGTCAACAGAAAAAGCAGATAGAAGTTCACCATGGAAGTTAAGGTTTCGAGTCTCCCTCATGCAATGCTGGCAAATAGCAAGAAAAACAAGTTTAAAATAAATAAATAAATAAAGTCACCCCCTCCCTTCTTCTGCGAACGTCCCACACAATCACAGATGTCTGCTGCTTACTGTAGTCAGGCAGCCAGACACAGGAACTAGAGCAAGGAGCAACTGTAACCTAATTTAGAAGATGCACAGCTCTTGATGACTAAAAATACCATAATGTAATCACAGTTACCTCTAACAGTTCTTTCTATACTTCTCCCTAATTCAATCATGTATCTTGCACTTGGAAACAAGATTAAAAACTAAGGGAGGTGGTAAATTAAAAGAAAATGCTTCCAGCAACTATATGCCTTGGAAACGAAATTTCACACATAAGAGGAATCTTGTTTCTGCAGAAACTCAACAGGACAAGAAGTCAAGAAGTCATCACCTATAACACACTGGTACTCATTTGTACTCACAAACATGATGACGATGATTATAGCTCCATTCACACAACTCATTTCATTATCACATGGTGTAACATTATAAATGCCAGGAATCTACAGCAAACATTAATTTTTAGCTCTCACCCATTTTGAATTTCTTTGATTCTAGCAATGTCTCCTTCATACAGCAAAGCAATAAGGTGGAGAATTCTCTAGCATCCAAAATGTTACCTTTCAGTTTCAACTAGGGTTGCCACACAGCTGGTATTTTACTGGCAGGCCGGTAAAAAATTGGCTTCTGTCCAATGCTAAGTCTATGGAGGGAATGCCATGGCCGGTATTTTTTTGAAGAAAAGGTGGCAACCCTAGTCATCCTACTGCCAATCTAAAAACCAAACAGATTATAGAACATGCTTTTTCCAGTGCAAGCTCTCTAACAGCATTTTCCTAATTCTTTCCAATCATGACCCACATGATAAGAAATTCATGTTTGAGGGGTACATTAGTATTTTTTTATGGTAAGGTAAATTATAGAATTCTACCTATTCAATAATATGAATTAATAGTTGTAAGGGCAACAAGAAAAAAGTTTTATAAAATGCAACATTTTTGGCTTTGTGCTAGTGTCATAGTCCTGTCAAGAGATTACTGGTTGCCCTCCCTGTGGCCTGATCACTGATACTGTCCAACTCTTCTCATCTCCTGGTCTCCATATTGAGCTGCCTCTTCCTTGCAGTGGTGTTTGCTCAAAGCTTGGCCTTGTCCTGGGTATGCTCTTAACGGTTTGATTCTGCTCTCCAGTTACTGACTGGCATTTTATTCCTAACTACGCATTTGTTTGCTGTTTGTTCCTGCAGTGATCCACTACTGCTGTGTCAGTCTTGTTGCTGAACCAATCCTCCTCTGGTTCACTGTATTGTTTGCTGCTTGTTCTGCACTGGTCTACTTTTACTGAAACAGTCCTATTCCTGACCACAGTATTGTTTGCCATTTGTTCCCACATTGATCCACCACTGCTGAACCAGTCATACTTCCATCCACGGTATTGTTTATTGCTTGTTCCTGCATTGATCCGCTGTTGCTGAACCAGTCATGTTTCTGAATCAATCCAGTTCCTGTCCACAGCATTGTTTGATACTTGCACCTGTATAGATATACAGTTAATTAACTGAACTTGTTCTTGTCTTATTGCAGTTTTGCCTGCGGCTGTTGAACTAGTTCTGCCCCAGTACTTCACTGTCCGAGTCTGCTTGTGCTGCTTCCTGTTAATTCCAGCCATGTTGGCTCTGGTGTATTGCACTCGCAGGGTGAGATGTTCAAAAAGTTGTGATAATTGAAATGGTCTGTAATCGGAATAAAAAAGTTCTTACACCAGTCAATCGACATATGACATGTTACAGTGATTTTTTTCATCCAATTCCAATTTCGATGTTTGTCTTTTTTTTTTTTTTTTTTTAATTTTTGTTTCAAAGAAAACATCAAAGATATTTTTAACATCAGAATTTTTAAGGGCAATATTCATCAAGATCTTCTTTTTTCATTCTTTAGGACACATTTTCAAACATGGAGGATTTACTTCTGAAAATATTATCCTTCTTTTACCACCAACTCATGATCCGACAATTTTTTTCATTATGACGACTTGTTGAATATCTCGCCCTTAGACTTGTTCCACATACTTGTGTTTGCCCTTGCTTCTCAGCTGCTACTGTACATTTGGGTATTGAGAGCCATTGTGCTTTTATGGATTTGCAGCCTCGAGTCCTGTTCAGGTGGCTTTTCAGCTGTGCTGCTTTTGCTGGTTTCCTCTACACGGCCACCAATGTACTGATCCTATACTGCTACTTGTCTGCTGTGCAAGCCCACCTTGGGCTCAATACTATTAACCTCGCCAAAACTGGTGTTACAGTAAAAACAAGCAACGTGTATTTTGCATGGCGCTGTCTGCTTTTATCCAACTACTCCTTAAACTACCATCTAAAAAACACGCTAAACATCAATGTTCATGGAAATAGTTGTACATTTGACGACAAAAAAGGTCAAGTTAGGCGTTAGATGGCCTAGATTCACTAAAGGTCAATGATGTGGCAATATATTTTGTCATTGTATTTGAAACTCTTCTACATTTCATATACAAGGAGGGCAGTGTATGTCAAATAGAATTGGAGAAAGTTAGTATGTTGAATGGGAGCAATATATGTTGAATTACTAAGGAGGGGGTTAATATGTCGAAGGTAGGCACTGCATGTCGGATTTCTAACATGCTGTGCAGCATGGGGAACAATACCATTGTGTGTTAGCCCCATATACACTGCTTGACACCCCCAGCCTTCTTCCCTGACCACAACAAGGCACTGTTAATTATTATTCTTGATTTATTTATATAGCGCCATCTAATTCCGCAGCTCTTTAAAACAACAAGAGTTCAAACTGTAATAACTCTGGAAATATGCATCTCTCTGCAGTGGGAGATATATATATATATATATATATATCCCCATAACAAAAGTTTACTGCTCCTTTAACCCCTTAAGGACCGGGAAAATCTGAGTTAGATTTGACTTAAGGACCGGAGCAATTTTGACTTTTTTGACTATGTCTTTGTTAAACCATATTTTCTCTTTAATTCCTTTTGTGCACCAACATAAATTATATACTGTTTTTTTAAGCACAAGTAGGGCTTTCTTTTGATACCACAATTATATGAATACCTCATTGTTTAATTTGATTAAAATAGAAAAAAAGAGGAAACAAATTGAAAAAAAACAACATTTTGCTTACATTTTTCTGTCAGGATTTGCATACTATTAGTTAATGGAAAAAAAATACCCCTAAATATATTCATTTGCTTCTCCTGAATATAAGAGTACCCCATATGCCTAGTATTTTAGTCCTTTACTCACATTTACAAGGTAAATATTACAAGATGGCTGCCGTTATTTCCAACTTGTGATGTTTCAACAATTGGCATGTGAGCATCATAGCTTAGCTGACGGTGCCAGAACCAAAAATGTCCCGCAAAGGTATATGTTTCTGAAAACTACACAACATAAAGTAAATAATCAGGAGAATTTTGGAGTTTTTCATGCAGATATTTTTCCAGAAAAAAATTTCAAAATTGTGGTAATATTTTGTTTTTTTGCAGTTTTCACACTTACATTTCAATACTACTGTTGATATCAAGCACATGATAGGTGAAGATTTTTAAAAATGCATTGTTTAGTGTTCAGCTCCTTCTTCTGAGTACGGCAATACCCCATATGCATAGGTTTCTCAAGGTTTGGGAGAGCTACGGGGCCCAAATTGGAACATGCGCGTTTCCAGTTTCACACTTTGAATTTTCACAGCTTGCATCACTGGTGCCATGTCTCATTTGGGGCTGTGTAACATTGCTCCACTCTAAGATTTCCCCCCAAAAGTATATATTTTTGGAAAGTAGACACCCCAGGCTTTCATTTTATGTATGTTTTCAATTTTTTTACGCAGCCATTTTACCACCAATCGCTTGTAAATCTTGACGTAAGTTAAAAAAACACCGTTTTTCACACTTGCACTTCAATGTTGATGTGAATTTCAAGCACAGGATAGGTGAAGATTTTTAAAAATGCATTGTTTAGTGTTCAGCTCCTTCTTCTGAGTACGGCAATACCCCATATGCATAGGTTATTCAAGGTTTGCGGGAGCTATGGGGCCCAAATTGGAACATGCGCGTTTCCAGTTTCACACTTTGAATTTTCACAGCTTGTATCACTGGTGCCATGTCTCATTTGGGGCTGTGTAACAGTGCTCCACTCTAAGATTTCCCCCCAAAAGTATATATTTTTGGAAAGTAGACACCCCAGGCTTTCATTTTATGTATGTTTTCAATTTTTTTACGCAGCCATTTTACCACCAATCGCTCGTAAATCTTGACGTAAGTTAAAAAAACACCGTTTTTCACACTTGCACTTCAATGTTGATGTGAATTTCAAGCACAGGATAGGTGAAGATTTTTAAAAATGCATTGTTTAGTGTTCAGCTCCTTCTTCTGAGTACGGCAATACCCCATATGCATAGGTTATTCAAGGTTTGGGGGAGCTACGGGGCCCAATTTTGAACAAATATTGAATTTTCACATCTTGGTTAACTGGTGCCATTACTCATTTTGGGCTATGTTCCAGTGCTGCACTTTAGAATTTCCCCCCAAAAGTGTATATTTTTGGAATGTAGACACCCCCAGCTTTCATTTTAGGTGTGTTTTCAAGTTTTTTACACAGCTATTTTACCACCACTTTCTCATAAACTTGACGTAAGTAAAAAAACAGCGTTTTTCACACTTTGCCTTCAATGTTGATGTGAATTTCAACCACAGAATAGGTGAAGATTTTATAAACTGAATTGATTAGTGTTCAGCTCCTTCTTCTGAGTACGGCAATACCCCATATGCATAGCTTTCTCATGGTTTGGGGGAGCTACGGGGGCCAAATTGGAACATGCGCGTTTCCAGGTTCACACTTTGAATCTTCACAGCTTGCGTTACTGGTGCCATGTCTCATTTGGGGCTGTGTAACAGTGCTCGTTTTTAAGATTTCCCCCCAAAAGTGTATATTTTTGGAAACAGACACCCCAGGCTCTCGTTTTAGGTGTGTTTTCCAATTTTATACACAGCCATTTTACCACCAATCCTGTGAAAATTTGACGTAAGTAAAAAAAATTCAGCATTTTTCACACTTTACCTTCAATGTTGATGTGAATTTCAACCACAGAATAGGTGAAGATTTTATAAACTGAATTGATTAGTGTTCAGCTCCTTCTTCTGAGTACGGCAATACCCCATATGCATAGCTTTCTCATGGTTTGGGGGAGCTACGGGGGCCAAATTGGAACATGCGCGTTTCCAGGTTCACACTTTGAATCTTCACAGCTTGCGTTACTGGTGCCATGTCTCATTTGGGGCTGTGTAACAGTGCTCTTTTTTAAGATTTCCCCCCAAAAGTGTATATTTTTGGAAATAGACACCCCAGGCTCTCGTTTTAGGTGTGTTTTCCAATTTTATACACAGCCATTTTACCACCAATCCTGTGAAAATTTGACGTTAAGTAAAAAAAATTCAGCATTTTTCACACTTTGCCTTCAATGTTGATGTGAATTTCAAGCACAGAATAGGTGAAGATTTTATAAACTGAATTGATTAGTGTTCAGCTCCTTCTTCTGAGTACGGCAATACCCCATATGCATAGCTTTCTCATGGTTTGGGGGAGCTACGGGGGCCAAATTGGAACATTCGCGGTTCCAGGTTCACACTTTGAATCTTCACAGCTTGCGTTACTGGTGCCATGTCTCATTTGGGGCTGTGTAACAGTGCTCTTTTTTAAGATTACCCCCCAAAAGTGTATATTTTTGGAAAGTAGACACCCCAGGCTCTCGTTTTAGGTGTATTTTCCAATTTTATACACAGCCATTTTACCACCAATCCCTCGTAAACCATGACGTAAGTAAAAAAAAAAAACAGCGTTTTTCACACTTAGGGTTGGCGGCAGTATACTGGGCTGCATACAAATTGGTTTGGGACACAATTTCACCTAAAATGTCTTCCCCCAAAAACAAATCAAAAAAATGATCATGGGTAAATCCTTCCACATCAATTTGAATCTCTGGGTTGCCTGTGAATTCTGAGATTTGTGGGCATAAATTGATACCCATTCATTAGGATCCGGAGTGGCAGGTGTTGGGGCATTTCTTTGGGCAGGTCTTTTGGCAGGTCTTTGGGCAGATCTTTTGGCAGGTGCTGGGGCAGTTGCCAGGGCAGCTCTTGGGGCAGCACTTGGGGCATTTCTTTGGTAGGTCTTTGGGCAGATCTTTTGGCAGGTGCTGGGGCAGTTGCCAGGGCAGCTCTTGGGGCAGCACTTGGGGCATTTCTTTGGGTAGGTATTTTGGTAGGTTTTTGGGCAGTTCTTTTGGCAGGTGCTGGGGCAGTTGCAAGAGCAGTTCTTGGGGCAGTGCGTCTTTTCTTGACAGAAGGCCCAGCGTCATCACTAGAGCTGCTCTCACTTTCTGAAAACTGCGCTATGTCAAAATCTGACGCAGTGTCTGTTGCCTCAGAGTCAGACGCCAAAAAGGCATATGCCTCTTCAACGCTGTACCTGCGCTGCATTTTGGCCACTAAAAAAACTTTTTTTTTTTTTCTTACGCTATCCCTAAACCTAAATATAACCCTAAAACTTACCCTAGCCTACGTATATCCTGAACCTACCTAACCCAAGTGAACTACCTATCTAAAATGCACTTATTATATATATTTTTTTTGTGGGGGGGGGGGGTTGGGGTTTTTTGGTTTTTTTTTTTTCTTACGCTATCCCTAAACCTAAATCTAACCCTAAAACTTACCCTAACCTACGTATATCCTGAACCTACCTAACCCAATTGAACTACCTATCTAAACTGCGCTTATTATATATATATATATATTTTTTTTTTTTTTTTTGGGGGGGTTGGGTTTTTTTTTTCCCTTAAACCTAAATCTATCCCTAAAACTTTCCCTAACACACGTCTACACTAAACCTACCAAACTACCTACCTAAACTATATTTACTATTTAAAAAAAAAAAATTAAAAAAAATTTAAAAAATTTTAAAAAAATCTAAAAAAATTCCAGGGGGATGGGGGGTGTCCCACAGATCAGAAAAACTGATCTGCAGCAAATTGATCAGATGGGGGGAACTTATTGATCACTGCAGAACAGTGATTAAAGGGTTAATTTTTTTTTATTTAAACTTTTTTTTAACTTTTTTTTTTTCCAGGAACACTGGAACACCATCTCTCTATGTCTCTCTCCACCTCAGCAGTATGCAAGGTGGAGGGAGGCATAGAGATCTGACAGGGACAGTATTTACAAATACTGTCCCTGTCATTCAGGTTTTGCAACATGTGATTCGCTTATGAAGCGAATCGCATGTTGCAACAATGTTTCTGCCGCTTGTTACTAAGTGTCCCGATACCGGGACACTTAGTAACAAGCGGCTTGAACTCTTCCATCGCTCCGTGCGGCCGCGATGGAAGAGTTTAACCCTTGACGTACCGGGACCGTCAAGGGTCGTTGGATCGCTTTTACCCTTGACGGTCCTGGTACGTCATGGGTCCTTAAGGGGTTAAGCACAGGTAGATCAATTACAGTGAAGCTGATATCCTAATAAGAACTGCACCTTAATGGATAAACATTAATGAAAATTCAGCTTTTAATCCCCTGAACACAAAGGTCTCCAACATATTGCTATGCAACACATTGGAGACCTCTCTAGCATTCACTATACTTAAATCAATTAATATTTCTATTTATCCTCTATGGTGTAGTTGTTCTGTCCTAAAATTACTCCAGTTCTTCTTAGTACATCAGCCTCAGTGACAGATCCACCAATATCCTGAAAATCTGACCTGTTGGTGCTCACGGAGGGCTAACAATGACAAACACCACAATGGCACAAAACACAACTAAATAAGTTGACATATAAAGCTATAAGGAACATCAGAGTGCAATGCACATAGTTTCATATAGTGCTTGCCAACAGTAGAGACAAATGATGTTCAAAAAGTTGTGGTAACTGAAATTTGCTGTAATCAGTCTAAAAAACTTCTTATGCCATTGTCTGTCAATTCTCAGACACAGATGTTTGCATCTACCATCTCTGTCAAAGGGAAAAAATCAATCTTAAAAGTGGGAGTTGTTTAATCTATCGTCACACTGTAAGATAGTTTCAGAACAAAAATAAAAATGGTCTAAAAGTGTTGAAGAAATTAAATTAAAATAAAAAATATTATATTAAAAATTAAAATATTATTAGCATAATATGGTGTTACCTGGTACAAACAATGTCTTAAAGGGATAGTAATGATTCATATGACGTAGCTCAGAATGTTGAACATATGTAATAGTACTTTTGTGCAATGTTTATAGGCTTCAAAACTTGCTAGTTGCAGTGTGCTAATATGTTGACAGATCACAACAAGAGGAAATTTTCCCTCTTTCAGAATAAGGAAAACCCTGTCCTTGATGAAGGAGGGCATCTTTTTCCTAACACAGCGTGAAGATTGTCCCTCATTGCGATACGCTGTTGGACCTGGGACAAATATTCTTATGTCGGGGAAAGGGGTGGGACGGATCATCTTCAACGTATTATAACACTGTAATTAGCACAGGCACGCAGACATCACTATGCAAAGATGTCTACGATGTTTCCTGGCTGTCAGTTCTGGGAGCAGCAGAATTTCTCTATAAGGAGGTAATAATTCTGGCGACTAGTACTATTGCGCAGATAGTCACCAGATGGGTAATTCTATGGGGGAAACTTTTTTGTGAGGTGGTAGTTCCACTTTAAAATAAGAGCAACCAGTAAATTTGAGACAAATATATTATAATTCATGATTGAGTTCTTCTAAATTAGATTTCTGGCACTGAATCTTGTACATGATATCAATTTAGGGACAAGATGAAAGTATACAGTGATTAAGAACAAGTAATCAAAGGGATGACAAAGTTTCTGTACCAAAACTGCAGTAACCGATTGGGATGTAAATAAGATAGTGGGTCCATTCAATCAAACTAGTAGAATTGACTGAAGGTATAAATGAAAGTAAGCAAGTATGGATTTCGAAAAAAGCTATTTAATTTTAAATTATGTTTTGTACTTTTTCTGATTGGCACAAAAGCAAGCGACAGGATATTACATATGTCAGAATGGCATTAAAAGAAACATTAAACCAACACCTCATAATTCTGTCACTGCAGTAGATCTAATCTCTGGTGACGTACTGGGAGCGATATGAAAAGGCTTGAAATGTTTTAGCTAGCTAGGCCAAACAGAAAGGTGTTTGAAGAATTCTGGATTTGGTTGAAAGGTACCCACTGTTTTCTGGACTTGCAGAAATGGTTTTGAATCTGGACATAAAGCAGATCTAGCAGGATGCCACAAGGAGATTTTTGCCAACAGAAAAGTGAGATTTGTGGAGAGGATTCATAAGTAAAGCTGGGAATTTTTTTTTTATATGAGAGAGTTTATGAGGCTGATTTCATAAGAACTAAAGTAATTCCAAACAAAAAAAAAAACAACTTCAACATAAGAGACGAAGGCAAATTCAAAATACTCCCATTGATTTAACCCTTTAAGTGCAGGAGAGGTTCGCAACACATTGATCTTCAATGTTTTACCCCTCCGACAGTCAAAGGAATAAATTGGGATTTTTAACTCCATGAATGCACTAGAGATGGTAAAAACAGTAAAAAGCCTCATTAAAATCATATTGAGTTTTTATTTGTCGTCTAAATTGTTATTAAAGATGAACTGTAACCTAGGAATAAGTACATCTTAATTTGACAGATTAATTTACCTAGGTAGGAGCACTTGATCCAGCAGTCAGCTAATTGAATTTAGTTTTTACATTATATCTGCAGTTTCCTGTATCTGGTGTTCTTTGTTGAAGTCTGCTTTTAGATCACACCTCACAGTAGACAATGGGCTTCAATAGACCAGAATAGAAACAGATTCTGGTTGCAGAAAAGACCCATCTGGCCAATCCACTGTGTCCTATTCCCTATCTAATTAAAATTCACAGTCTTACATACTTCTCAAAATAGACTTATTCCTATCCCACATTGTTTAATTCCTTGACAGCATTTGTCCCTACTACCTCTGCTGGGAGGCTGTTCCATGAGCCTACTATACTTTCTGTAAAGTGGTAATTATGCACATTAGTTTAGAATTTTCTGTTAACTTAGATCTTGACCTCTTGTTCTAGTATTCTTTATCTGAAAAATGCTTCCTTCCTGAACTATATTAAAATTCCTTAATACAGTTTAAGATTTCTATCATATCACACCTCCCTCTCCTTTCTTCTAACCTATACATATGAAGTTCTTTAAGTCTATTCTGGTACCTCATGTCATTAAGACCCTGTGCATTTTAGTGGCTCTTCAATGAATTGCCTCCAAATTATTAAAGCCCTTCTGCAGATTTGGCCTTCATAACTACACATAGCAGGGGAACTCAAGCCTGTCCTCTGACCCCTCCAAAAAGTACTGGTTTTCCAGATCTAATATTAACACAGGTGAATTAACCTGTGGTTCAATCATTTTGAAAGATATGTCTGAGTTACCGACATTCACTTAGATTTAATTGAGGAGATTGTGAAAACATGCACTGTATGTTTTTTTTTGTTTTGTGTTTTGGAGGGGGGCTTGAGGACATATTTGAGCACCCCTTATCTAAAGAGTGGCATAAGTACCTCTCTCTTCCTGTCTATTCCTTCCCAAAATCTGAGCTTGCTTTTCCCACCGTATTAATGAATTGTGTGCCTACATTCAAGTCACGTGACTTAATAACTCTAAAGTCCTTTTCCTCTGTTTTCATCAGCATAGTACCTTTAAGCCTGTATCTCCCTCTTAATTTTTGTATCTTAAATGCATTATTTTATTATTAGTTTTAGGCATAAAACTGTAGATCCCATACTCTTGCCTATTCCTTCTAAATCGTCATGTTAACCATGTTGCCAATTTTTTATCATCTGCAAAAAGGGACACCTTCCCTTGAATAACACCAGTAATAATGCCAATGATGATATTGAAGAGAACAGGCCCTAGCACTGACCCTGTGGCATTCCACTAGTATCCCATCCTTCCTCTATATAATTACCATTGATTAAGACATAATGTTTCCGGTCTTTCAACCAATTATTTACCCAAACAACTATCTCAGTCCAGTCCTAAACAATGCATTTTATGAATCAGCTCCTTATGTGGAACAGTGTCAAAACCTTTATTAAAACCAAAATATGCTGCACATCTATTGCTCTACCCTTGTCGATCATTTGATTAACAATTGAAATATTCTGCCAGATTTGTTTGCAAGATCTTCCTAAAGCCATGCTGCCATCATTGCACATCATTAGACTTCAGATATAGAACAATTCTTCCTTTCAATGGTGTTTCCATTAATTACTCCTACAACTTCTGTCAAACTCACAGATCTGAGCTGCCAGAGTTCTCACTTTGTGCATCGGGACTACACTGGCAATTTTCCAGTAATGACTTGCAAGGGATACTAGTCTGTCAGATTGCAAACTGAAAAATTAGCAATGAACTACAAGACAGATCAAAAGCAACTGTATGTATAAAGACGGACTGCTATTTCGAAGACACCTACCTATGTAAGTTCTTCTGCAAAGTAAATTAAGAGAAAACCTGCTTTCACTTCATAGGGATTGTTACAAGTGAACCAGTGCATACACATGTCCAGTTATTAACATACTTTCATGTTGAGTTTTGGCTGCAAATTCCTGCTGGTAGCAGGTCATCTGAAGTAAACAAAGGTTGTAAGAAGTACTCTTTATATTACAGGGTAACTATCTCCTCCTCTTGACTGCTTCTTCCCCTGAAAATTACATTTATTTACACAGATATATGCTAGACCGTCCAGACATCCTCTACTGGGTGCACTTTCCACATCATCCAGTCCTCATCTTCAGACCCACAGAGTCAGAAGAGTCATCCATGCTGAATGTACTTCCAGCTACTTTTTGCACTTTAGAATAAATCCACTGTGAGTGTTTGCATAATACTACATTATGATAGATGGACTGGATGTAGTACACATTTGCACAAATTAGTTCAGAAAAAACTGAAGGGGTAAAAAGATGCTAGAAACCCAGCCAGCATGCATTGTCCTGATAGCACCATGGGGCTGAAGTGAACTGGAAAGGAGAACCCTCTGTACAGTGTGTAACCCCTTAAGGACCAGCGGTCCAGGGAAGTTACCTTCCCTTAAGGACTGCTTTGATCCTTGCCGACGCGCCGGTACTCATGACCTGTTACGCGTACCGGCGCACCGCTTTGACTCCTAAGAGAGATCGCTCCTGTCTTAGAGCGGTCAATTTTAGGCTGCGTTTTTACTTACAGCACTCCTGGTAGAGCGCTGTGAGTAAAAAGTACGTGACTTGCTATGACCGTCACTGGTCCTTAAGGGTATAAGAACCATGACGGTAATAGTACGCCATGTAGTCCTTAAGGGGTTAAAGACCAGCCTCGTGGCTGGCACTTAAGGGCCACAGGACTTTTTTTTCTTCATGATTCAATTCCAGGGTCCCCGAGCCACATGCAGCCACGCAGGGAACCCGGAATTCCATGACTTGCCAGGATCACTACTGGTCCTTAAGTGCTGGGAACCGTCGCGCTAGTTAGAAAGAAATACTTCATTTGAAATGTCTACAACATAGGTTGTAGACCATTCAAATTAAGTATTTCTTTCTAACTAGTGCAATTTCGGCTCTGCTGAAGAGACGTAGGATGGTCTGAGGACTGGGATCTCCTTCTATAAGATAGAAAGCTGACATCAGTGCAAGGGGAGGGAAGGGGGAACTTTGTAAGCTTATATCTCTCAAACCATAAAGGTTTTAGAGATAGGATAGGGGGCAATTGATTTATTTATTTACTAGGTACAGTATTAAATGTCATTAAACTGATGTATTACTATCACTTTAAGGGGCTGGTATTGTAGATAAACTAGAACATATATCTAAACTACTCAAAAAAATCTCACAGCTTTTTGCCTTTGATTACAGGTATAAAATCAGTGCTTAACCCTTTCAGTGTCATAGGAGTATGAAATGCATTGCTTTGCAATGCGTTGCATACCCCTCTGGCACTCAAAGGGTTAAGACAAGGTCAAAACAACAGATCAGCAGACTATTATAATATAGACTAATGGTAAAAAAATCTATTTTAAACTTTTATGTGACTGGTTTTACTATATTTATGGTGTTTATCCATCCTTACATACAAAATGTACCATTTTATAGTGGTTATGGAAAAAAAATAAGTATTTTGCATTTGTTTCCCCAACATATTTAGATTCACTTTTAAGTATTTCAGGTATTTCTAAACCGCCCTTACAGTTTTAGCCTTTCCCTCTAATGTTAATGGACTGTTCCCTCTGAATTGAACTAAACGTGAACATTTTCCATGAGTCTGCTGCCCTCATGTCTGTTGAATTATTTTATTAGGCCTCAGTAAGGCAAGACCAAGGATTGTATCAGATACTTATTCTGTGAAATATGCCAAAAAATATTAGTTTTAGTATATATATTCACATACAAGAAGAAAAAGAATATGGCCCTGCTCACCTTAAAAAGAAGCAGCCTGGATTCTCTCCAAGGCCATGTTTCTGCATTAAAACACCCTTTCACTCAGAATGTTACCTCTAACTCAACATCCAGCCAACATGTTTTGCTCTTTAAAGTGGGTCTACCACATACAGAAAAGTAATGTTCATTAGTTAGAGCATTTAGCAAAAAAGTGAAACGTTACTCATTTTTGAAAAAATCCCGTTATCTGAGCAAAAATTAATGTTTAAAAGGCGCCAAGCAGCCTACTTTCGATTGCCTCTGCGGCAAGTTGCTAGCCGCACAGAGGCTGCTCCCATCCCACTACCCAGCATCCCCCGATGACGGAGGCTGTACATCTCTAAGCTGGAGTGATATCATTGGCTAGATATCGATCTCTGCCAGTGAGATCGCTCCAGCTTAGAGAAAGAAAGCCTCCGTCATCAGAGGATGCTGGGTAATGGGACGGGAGTAGAGGCAGTGCTGCAAAAAGGAAGTAGGCTGCTGGGCACGGTTTCAACTTGAATTTTTGCACAGATAACGGGTTTTTAAAAAAAATTCGTAACATATTAAACTTTTTCGCTAAATGCTCTATCTAATGAGCATTACTTATCTATATGTGATTTATCCACTTTAATCCACCTCACATAAATCTACTTCACTGATCATCCGCTTCTGCTCCTTCACAACATGCTAAATACATACTGGGGCATCTGTATAAAGATAAAAATAAAACAACTCTGGAGTGAACCAGCTGCACCATAGGGAGCAAATAAATATTCCCATCAACGTAAATAGGGCTTTTAAAGGTGTACCAAACCTACTTTTTGTACAGCCTTAAAGCACATGTTGAACCTTACAGTGGATGGGCTATTATAGCAGCAGAAGATCATGCCGGGTTTCACTCCTGGCAGCTAAGAACAGCAACATTAGGCTACAATGGGCATATGTTCACCAAATTAGCAACTGAAGACTGGAAAAATATTGCCTGGTCTGACAAATTTTGATTTCTGGTGCAGCATGCAGATGGTAGGGTCAGAATTTGGCCTACCCCATAAAACCATGGAAACATTGTGCCTTTTGTCAATAATACAGGCTGGTGGTGGTGGAATAATGGTATGGGGAATGTTTTCCTGGCACACATTAGCCCCTTAAAGGGATAGTAATACTTCAGAATTACTAATCCCAATTTTGTAGCCCTTAAATAAAGAAGAAAAATGCCCACAGTGGCATCTCTCAAACCTTTATGTTCCCAAAGTTAACAACTGCCTGACGTCAAACCAAGCACACGTAGAAGACCTTTTCAGTGAAGGATTTCTTTTTCATTAAAACGATCTCGGCTCTGCTGCAGAGCCACAGGCTGATCCCAGGAGCGGCTAGAACACTGACATCAGTAATGGGCGAACTTTGCAAGCAGTTATCTCTCAAACCATAAGGGTTTGAGAAATGCCACTGGGGGCATTTTTCTTCTTTCTACTCAGGGCTTCCAGCAGAAGACTTTTAGGAAGGAAATGAATGATAGTGATGTGGCAAACCCCTGGTAGGAAGGGGATGACAATTGTAACAATTTGGCGCCCCTGGGCAAATGCTTGACCCGGGGGAAAGAATTCGACGAGGTCAGCCTGATTAGAGGGCTGGCCTAAGAACCATGTTTTTAAAGAGGGCTGGGAGCCAAGGGGGGGGTCAACACCCGATATGCGCCCAGTGGGAAGGGCTGCTGCCCTTTTATGACAGCCTGCAGCCCCTCCCACAATGACAATTGTAACAATTTGGCACCCCTGGACAAATGCTTGAACCGGGGAAAGAATCTGACGAGGTCAGCCTGATTAGAGGCCAAAAGGAGCCAAAATATCAATGCTGTGGTCCATAAAGCGCAAAGGTGACATTTACCATTACATTTTAATTAGTATCACAACTTACCTTGACTCCAGCATGATTACAGGCGCGAGGCTTCAAGCAGGCTGCAGGCCTCTGTTTTATCTGTTTGCTTACTGCAGTCTCCTCCTACCTACTTCCTCCCTCTGAGCTGCTCCTCCTACTTCCTGTGGAGGGGTTTAAAAGGCAGACTGAGGCCTGACTCAGATGCCCTTCCGTTGTTGTTCTTAGGTGAAGTACTTGGGCTCTGTGTGTGACCTGGCTATTTACGAAAACCCACTCTGTGTATAACCTGGCTATTTATGAGAACCTGCACTGTGTATGACCCGGCTAAGTTCGAGAACCCCCTCTGTATATGACCCAGATATGTATGAGAACCCTCTCTCTGTGTATGACCCAGCTAAGTACGAGAACCCTCTCTGTGTATGACCCAGTGATCACGAGTACCCCTTACTGTGATCAGTTTGTACTATTGGCCTTAGACAGACCACTGTTGTGGACAGAGAGTTTGATTGGTGACTGCAGGCATGAGTCACAGGGTCTCGATATAGTGACTGCAGGCGTGAGTCACAGGGTCTCTTAGCGGTGATTGCAGGCGTGGGTCAGTTCTCCAGTCCAGCAGTCCTTGTGTTCCTGCTCATCAGATCAAGATTACTGTTCTTGTGTTCCAGTCGACGGATCAAGAGCTAGCGTTCCTGTTTCCTGCTGAGACTCACAGGGGCTTCGGCCCAGTCTCCAGCATTGTGGTCTAGCGTGAGGCCTACTATTTCTGGTAGTAGTGTCGCCAGCTAGTAACCCTTTGCTTGTTGTACTACATATTTATTGCTGTGATTTATTCTAATAAATATTTTGCATTACATTACCGTACTGAGTTCTGAGCTTTCCTGGGTGCCCGTGACAGTCAGAAAAAGAAAATGAATCTGACTCCTTGATCGGTGCTGAGGATATAACTAGCGAAGCATGAAACCATTTCAACAGTCACTGGTTGAAAATAAAATAAGATGATGCGCGAGATTGTACGAATAGCCTGGTTTGAGAACGGCAATGCATATAGTGTAGAGAGGACGATGCTGTGATGGAAATCGAAAGTGCGTACTGGGGGGTTTGAAAAGCTGACGGACGAGGTGGCTAATGAACAAAAATCAGAGGATGAGGAACTCTGTGTGGAAGTTAGCCTCAGTGAAGATGTAAGGTCTACTGAAAGGAACCTTAGGCCCCAAGAAGAGGTAAGGTAAGCCACGGGGACCTTCGGCCTCTGCGAAGAGATAAGGCATACCGAGGTACCTTCGGCCTCTGCAAAGAGGTAAGGTATACCGAGGGGACCTACGGCCTCTGCGAAGATGCAAGGCATACTGAGGGGACCTTTTGTCTCTGCGAAGATGCAAGGCATACTGAGGGGACCTTCGCCTCTGTGAAGAGGCAAGGCATACTGAGGGGACCTTCGGCCTCGGGGAAGAGGTAAGGCATTCTGTGGGGACCTTCAGCCTCTGCAAAGAGGTAAGGCATACTGAGGGGACCTTTGGCCTCTGCGAAGAGGTAAGGCATACTGAGGGGTCCTTTAGCCTCTGCAAACAGGTAAAGGAATACTGAGGGGACCTTCAGCCTCTGTGAAGAGGTAAAGGCATACTAAGGGGACCTTCGTCCTCTGTAAAGAGGTAAGGTAAACTGAGGGGGGGGCCCTGACCTGCATGTGTGTGGCCTTTAGCCTCTGTGAGAGGTAAGGCAGACTGAGGGGACTGGGGAGGGGAATTTTGGGGGCCTCCAATCTTTGACAAGAAGTACAGGATTAAGCAGAACATAACTTGCAATACAGACCATGTTGTCTATCTACCGGATATTCGCTATAAAGACACCTATGAGGGACCAATTCTCAGACAAACCGGTAGCAGAACACTACCTCGCAACTAATCATGCAGTGAGCAACTTTCATTTATTTATAATGAACCCTTACCGCCTGGATAAAGTGGTGGCTATCGAGGTAAAGCTTCTACAATGCGAATGTAATTGTAGTACATTATAGAAAAAAGCATTTGAAAGCTAGATGGGTATGTATAGTAAAGATGAGCAATGCATTTCGCCACCCCTGGTGCTGAATGCGTATGACAACGAAAAGGGGTTTAAGAGGGGCTAGCAGGTTGGCTGCATCATCTCCGTGCCCCTGTTTGCCGTATCCTGCTGATTGAGATTTTTAAGCATGTGCTCCTAGGCCTGCGACTCTGTCTATACTTTCCAGATGTAATACATGCCTACCGGGCAACACTCATGCACGAATTAGAGATGAATAGAGACTGCATCGCCCTTAAGCAGACATGTATCGAAGACAGGATTACTGGTACAGATGTCTGCCTGTGGATTGGCTGATTCTGTATAGGTTGCCCGCTGTTTCGCACAGAAGAGAGTCGCATTGTAAGCAAATTAACTTAGTGGGTGAGGAATAATGGGAATGCCAGTTGCTGAGAGAATAGTAACTCCCTGCCTGTTTGCTTACCTGTGAGTTGCATGTGCTATGCCTGCCCTTCGCTTCAATGTAATGATAAAGAGTTCTCGTGGAATGTTGATGCCTGTAAAGTAGGGGGAGGGCACTCATAGATCTTAGGATTAAATAGGCCAATGATGACCTTCTCCTTGCACAGAGATATGGGTGGCTGTGATTCTGAAATAGCTGCAGCTACGGAGTACCAACTCCTGTGATCATGGGACACTGGAAAGTGGTGCCCTGCCACAAGGAAGCTGATAATGGATTAGTGACCTTGGCCTGATGCCTTTGAGCAGGTGCTGCCATGAGCATAACATAATATTGGCCCATTAACAAACGCGCGAGAGCAGCAAGACCTTAGTGTAGGCTAACGTGAGCAAGTTGCAGATGTACATGAGCTACAGATAAAACTATTGAACGTGAATGAAAGGTGTACATGCACAGACCATCATGAGTGTAATGATTCATAAGTACTAAATGTGAGCTGCAGACAATGGTAGTGGAAAAGTGATTGCTGACATAAACTCATTGATCAGAGACAGGTTTTTCCTTGATACAGGCAATAACAGACTTTATATTCATGAGCCCTGATCCAGAATATATAGCTAATGAACAGACATGAAAATGTAACTAACTAAGCGGCGCTAATTTAAGTTTGCCCCCACGGGAGAGGAACGTCATTATTTGGTTCCTCCTGTGCCTGTATATGAGCCCAGGGTATGTATAGCCTGTTTATGGTTGTATGGAGCCGTGTAATAACCTGATGACTGTAAGCGTAAACAACATGAGTTTAGGAATTATGTGACTGTATTGTTAGAAAAACAGGCGTATAGACCTGAAAGATGAGAGAGTCCTTCAACCGGTCTCGTCTGAATGACTCGATAATGCTGGGACTATGGGTGCATGTTGTGCCAGCGGTTATATGTCCGGTTACGTGATTGAGAAATACCTTGATGGCTGATAATTATATTGTGTGCCGTGTTGTATGTGTTAGGTCACTATGGCACGCTGTGAATAGAAGTAAGGAGCGGTAAAATGCCATTTTGTGGGGTTAAGATGAGGGCAGATCGACTGCCGGTGTGTATGATACATGACGGACATGGTTTAGTAATTGATAATGCAGCTTGACTTGCTAGTAGCGTGAGGGGATTGTTTCGTACTTACTGATTTAATAAGTAAGTGTATAAATACTGTGATCTGTATAAAAACATGAAGGCTGTTAACACTGCCTCCTCGGCTGACAGGCTATAACTATAAGGAAGGAAATTTGTGACAAACTCCACAACCTATTAGCACGAGTAATGTAGAATAAACTGAAATACCATTGAGAATTAAAGGAACAATTGGTTCCATGACCTGGTGTAGATCCTGCTGGATGCACCAGCTGAGGCTGATCAGTAAGTTGGACGAACAGACTAAAGGTAACCCCTAATGAAGTCGATTGAAACGGCAAACTCTTGGGCCAAAAATACTAAGTGTTCCCATAAATCGACCTAGGCTCCAACTTGTAATATTAATGAGACAGGACCTTAACGAAGAGATATGTCTAGAATGTGGCTTAAGTACGGGGAAGCCAAACTCTTCCTGGCAGAACTCAGCTGCCAGTTTCTACTTGGTCAGTATGTGAACACAGTATGAGTAAAAACCCAGTCTTACCACCAGGTCCTTGACCTCCACAGTCTGCACCGCTTACATGCAGTATTACTGTTTCTTGGATACATTTGATACTTGACTTGATACAGTATATTGTAGAGGATGAATGTTTGATTGTTAGAGGCCTTTGAAGGACTTAGACTTATTAGAGGCTCAATCCCTGAAGTACATTGACTGTAGGACCTAAGCCCATCTGGCACAAGCCCTGAGGAAAACACTGACTGAAGGACTTAGGTTTGAACGAAATAGTATGATGTTTAGTACTTGGATGTAAATAAGCTATGTATATGATAAGCTTGAATCGCCTGTGGCACAGTACTGAAAGGGTTACAGCCGAGGGTTTAAAGGGTACCTGCGTAACCTAAGGAGTAGTTGGAGCATATGACTGCCTAGGTGAATGACAATACACAATATAAAAAGCCCTGCCGGGTGCGTAAAGCCACTGTACTGCAATGAATGAGTGACCAAAGGCTAGCAGAAGAAAGGGGGAAGGGAATGGATGTAGGACATTTTCTTTGAGCAGCAACTTCGCGACACGTTGAAACACGAACCGCCGCATGAATGA
Source organism: Rhinophrynus dorsalis (assembly GCA_037306005.1). Lineage (NCBI taxonomy): Eukaryota > Metazoa > Chordata > Amphibia > Anura > Rhinophrynidae > Rhinophrynus > Rhinophrynus dorsalis. The sequence goes on along the minus strand of CM074721.1, from coordinate 170,501,062 downwards.
TGTCACAGGTACGATGAGCGGCAACTTTGAAAATGTAGGGGATGGAACCCTCTGACTACACAGCCTTAATAGGAAGCCCCGAACAGATGAGATAACCACCAAAGCTCCACTTTCCTACAACCTAATGGCAGTTTAATGTAAAATAAATTGAATTACTGTATAGCATGGAATGAAATGAGTCATGTATAAGCTGGAATAGATGTAGCTGCAATTTGGCCACGCAGGCTGGGGCTGGATGAAGGGGATCTGATTCGAGGGGAACGGAAAACGGTCTAGAAGCACATCAGAGTGGCATGATTAGTGAGGGAAAGTGCAGGGAAATGTATGGAGGACATAAGAAGTAGATAAGCGTGCATGAACCTACACCTAGTTGCATTATTTTATTTTATTTTTTTTATATATTAAGCTCGTGATGGTCAGGTAATGGTACACTATGATGTGTTCCCTTGCCGACCGAGATCAAGTACTAGTGACATAAGCAGAACTTGAGACCTGAGCACATCTGTCTTAAATCGTACGCAAATTGAACAGATAGTTAGGAACAAGAAGTTTGCCATTGACACATGGATGTCATGAACACCGAGATAAACTGTGCTACTCACAAAATGTATCAATTATATGGCATAGTTAGAGATAGTCTGTTATGTCCTAAATTCTTAACACTTAATGTGATTACTGTCTAGCGTCAACAAATTCATAGAATACGATAGTGCTGAATTGCCGGTTTGCCTTCACTTTATCCGCTGCAGTGATATGAGTTTTGTGCTGGGAGAGGAAGCACATATGCCCTCCTTCATTGTTGAGATGCAGACAGGGCACAACAATAAATGTCTAATCTGTCTACAAGTGTTGCACCCTATTTGCTAGCTATACAATGATGCATATTATGTACCCAGGGGTTCCATGTGACTCACCCTTTGGCCTACAATTCCCATCATCCCCACCGGGCATAGGCCCACAGCATTCTGCAAACAGCAGTACCTGCCTTTCCAAGGATGATGGTGACTGCACAGCCCAGCAAGGACGATGTACTGATATCCAATCTTGCAAGGCATAGATAGGTGAGCACAATGGAAAGCTCCTCGGAGGTAACACATAGTGGGTGCTACAGGGCCCGTCTCTAGACCGGGCAGCGTTAGAGAGAGGCAGGCGAGAGTCTCCTGTGTATCCAACGTGAGTGTCGTGACCGGATGTGACGATCGTGGGATGGGAAGTGACGGTCGACGTAAAGACGCAACACTCGATATTCGCCCGGTGGGAAGGACTGCTGCCCTTTTATGACGGCCTGCAGCACCTCCCACAAATGCAGGCCAAGCCTTCTACTTATTTAAGGGCTACAAATTAGGGATTAGTAATTTTGAAGTATTACTGTCCCTTTAATGCCAGCTGATTACCATTTTAATTCCACAGAGTAACTATGCATTGTTGCTAACCATGTGTGTCATTTTATGGCCACAGTCTTCATATTTTCAAATGGATACTTCCACCATAAGAATGCACCATGTCACAAAGCATCTCAGACTGGTTCCACAAACATGACAGTGACTTTAGTTTACTCCAATGCAGTGATTCTCAGCTCCAGTCCTCGGGGCACACCAACAGGCCATGTTTTCAAGATATCCCTAATTAATCGCAAGTGAATCAATTACAATGACTAAGCCACTAATTGCTCACCTGTGATTAAGCAGGAACAACCTGAAAACCTGCACTGTTGGTGTGCCCCGAGGACTAACCTTGAGAAACACTGCTCCAATGGCTTGCATAGACCCTGGATCTCAATTCAGGGCAAAAATCTTAGGGATTATATGATTATATATATATATATATATATATATATATATATATATATATATAGATAGATAGATATTACAGGGATCAAAATTTCCACTAGCCAATGTCGAGTGAAAATTCAGCCCTGGCGAGTAGAAATTCAGTCCTGGTGGGTATGTTATGGCTTGTGTGCCTGCTGAAGATATCTTAGCATCTATGATACAACATTCTTGTACATTTATTTATACGGCAGTAGCACCGGGGCATTTATACAAGAAAGAGTATTGGAGTGCCCATCTACCAATGTGTATATATATATATATATATATATATATATATATCAAACTTCCTCAAGACTTGAGGAAGGCCAGCGTAAGTGTCCGAAACATTGACAATAAATCTATCTATTTGATAAGTCCTGTGTGTGCTGCTGTAATTTTGACTTACATACTATCTGGATATACTGACTGCACCCAGGCCATCATCTCCTGAAATGAGAGTGCTTCCTAACCAGTTTGCTATACATACATATATATATATATATATATATATATATATATATATATATATATATATGTACATTTAGTATAGAAGCTGGGAAGCACTCTCGCTTAATGATGACCAGTGGCCTGGGTGCTCACTTCAAAGCCACAAACAATATTCCAATATCACGAAATGGAAAGACCACTCACAGGACTTGTTGAAAAAGTGAAACAAATATTTACATTTATTAGTCAACGTTTCGGCTATATATGCAGCCTTCCTCAGGACCACTATACATATATATATATATATATATATATATATATATATATATATATATATATATACACACACACACACACATACATATACACACACACAAATAAACTGGAACAATTCTGAAAAAACATTTCTATTGATTTAAATGGGGCTTTTCACATCTTGAATGTTAAAGTGGTCTCCAGTGCATTGCTTTCTAATATGTTGGGGAACACTATTATTCAAGGGTTAAAAAGCACAATTTAAATCAGATGTACCAAGACTGGGGGCCACCAACAGGCCAGGATTTCCCTGATTAAGCATAGGTGAATTAATCAGTGTCTCATTCCTTTTGATTTGCCCAGGTTGTTGGTAACCCGAGGTCCGAACTTGGACACTCCTAATTTAAATCAGCAGGAATTTGGGGAATGTTTATTTGTTCCCTGTGGTTCAGTGGCTTTGCCCCATAATTATTCCACTTTGGTTGTATGTATAAAGCCCCACAAAGTCTTCACTTATTGTTACTTTCCACTGTTAATTCTCCCCTCCCACCATGACCTTGACTGACATCAGTACTTGTTGCTATATCATCTGTCAGGTCTATGGGGCCCTTCTTACTGCCAAATCTCAGTCAATCTGTATCTTCTGCTCAGCAATCCTTACACACACTGAGCTGCTGGGGGAATAAAAACCCTTTCAGTGCAAGAGGGATGCTCAGCTCTGACACTATGTAGATAAAAATCAATCTCCTTTTCATCACAACTTAGTGCAAGGAATACCAACACACAAAAACTAAATGTATTTGATTTACCTATAAATATCATGTACTCAAACATCTGTAAAATAGGATTATAGTCTTACCTGTTAAATCCTTTTCTCTTGGTCCATACAAATTACTGGTAACTTTGGTAGGCGATCAGCCCCTTTAATAGGTAGGAACAATTCTGAGAAGTGACTGCTGGGTGGAGCTTACCTCCTCTCCTTAGCTTGCAGCTAGCCAATCCCCAACCATTAAGATTTGCAGACTAACTATTTACTAGGTAGTAAGAAGGTAAAGGAAGACTCCTGTGAGCATGAACCCGAAAGGACTCCCAGGTTCTGCCGCAGGAGAGCCAAACATGGTCCCTTGACAGGATGGGAGACCAGTAACCTGTATGGACTAAGAGAAAAGGATTTAACATGTAAGACTAAAATCCTATTTTCACTGTCATACAATACAGGTTACTTGTAACCTTTGGATGTTCAGCATTAAGTTCCCCAGGGCAGGAAGAAAGGCAAGGACCAGGCAAAGGCCCCCAAAGTCATCAGAGCACCAGTGAACCTACAGATAATAAATAGCTCAACACTACCCGCAAAGTATCAACGGACACTGAACAGGGGTAAAAGCAAACCCCGTGAACTGTAGCACAGCACACTTCATTAGAACCAACAGGGCTCAAAAGTGAAAAAGTACTGAGAGACTAACGAAATCGTACACAGGCAAGGCTGCCTCCAGGATCTTTCTCCCAAAACTGGCATCAGCCAATGCCAGCACATCCACACGATAGTGTTTAGAAAAAGTGTGCACAGATGACCAAGGGGCCGCCTTGCACAACTGATCAGCTGAGGCCTGGTTCTTATAGGCCCAAGAAGCCCCAATAGACCTCGCAGAATGAGCCATGACCCTGAAGGGAACAGGCTTCTTCCAAAGTTCTTAAGCCTTACGAATCGTGGACTTGATCCAAGAGGCAATGGTTACCTTGGAAGCAGGCTTCCCTGCCCTGGGACCCTCAGGAATGACAAAAAGAGTGTCAGACTGTCGCAAGGGCTCAGTGCGATGTTCATATGACTTGAGACAATGCACAACATCCAACAGATGAAGTTCCCTCTCTTTGTCAGAAGTAGGACAGAAAGAAGGAACCACAATCTCCTGATTGATGTGGAACTCAGACACCACCTTCGGGAGAAACTCTTGTGAGGTGCGAAGCACCTCCTTGTCCTTGTGAAAGACCAAAAAGGGTGGTCTACAAGACAGGGCATTCAGCTCCGCAACTCGGCAAACAGAAACAATTGCCAGGAGAAAGTCCATCTTCCACGTCAGCAAACGTAGAGGAATGGTAGCCAATGACTCAAAGGGAAGATGCTGAAGGACTCCCAAGACCAGGTTAAGATCCCACTGAGGAGCAGGAGACTTAAACACCGGACAGGTATGAGCAACACCCTGGAAGAAAACCTTGACATCTGGAATGATACCAAGATGCCTCTGAAAGAAGACAGAGAGCGCAGAAGTCTGAACCTTAAGAGAACTCAGACTGAGACCCTTATCCACACCATCCTGAAGAAAGGAAAGAACTGTAGGAAGGTCAAAATCCTGAGACAGGTCTTTGTCTGCACACCAAGCCAGAAAAGTAGACCAAACTCAGTGGTAGGCCTTAGAGGAAACAGGCTTATAGGCACTAAGCATAGTAGCCACAACACCAGAAGAAAATCCTTTCTTCTTCAAAATTGAGTATTCAATCTCCATGCAGTCAAAGCCAGACAATGAACGTCTTCCTTCCAGAGGTAACCCTGTAGAAGAAGGTCCGGATGGAGGGGAAGAGGTTCTGCCACTGAGAGATCCAGAAGCTCCGGAAACCAAGCCTGTTGGGGCCAGTACAGAGCAATCAGAATGACTGGGCAGTGCTCTGGTCTCAGCTTCCGAAGTACTGTGTTCAGCAGGGGAACAGGAGGAAAGATGTATGCCAGCGTTAATGTCCACGGGATCGACAAGGCATCCACTTCCAGAGCCAGGGGATCTGCCCAGCGAGAGCAGAACATTGGAACCTTCCTGTTGTGCCTGGTTGCCATCAGGTCGATGCAAGGAAGACCCCGCTGCTGGATGATGAGGTTGAACACCTTTGGATGCAGCTCCCACTCTCCGCTGTCCACTGTGTGATGACTGATGAAGTCTGCCAGAACGTTGTCTAAGCCAGGAATATGAACTGCGGAAATGGAAGGGACATGCTCCTCTGCCCATGAGAAAATAGCCTTGACTTTTAGCCAAGCTGTGAGACTTCTTGTGCCACCTTGCTTGTTGATGTAGGCTACTGCTGTGGCATTGTCCAACTGTACCCTGACTGGGCAATCCTCCAGCTGCCATGTCCAGTGATGTAGGGCATGAAATATCGCCTGAAGCTCCAAGACATTGATGGGAAGGAGAGATTCCTCCTGAGACCACTGGCCCCGAACACTCAAGTGCCCCAGTATCGCTCCCTAGACTTGTGCAAATTCATTCAGAGACATTCGGATTTCATCGAAAATGAAGTCATTCGGAGACATTCGGCCAATCCAAAACTCAAGTGTCATTCGGAAAAAATGATCCGACTCCGAACAGCCCAGGACCGAAATTCGTCAAAACTTTCGGAAGTTTCGGCAGTCGACAAATTTCCAAAAGTTTTGACTACTTTCGACCAGGACTTTTTTGTACTTCCTGTGCACACTCAATTACTTTCCCTCCATGTCTCTATTCCAATTCCATTCTCCGTTTCATGCACTACTTCCCTCTTTTGTCTGTATTCCAATAGCTTTCTTCGTTTTATGATGGGGGTTGGACTAATGACACAGTCACACAGACAGACAGCCTGCATTTCCTCATTGCATTGTTGGAGCTCAGAGAAAGAAGAAGAGATTAGAGAGTGTCCAGTTGTTGTGTAGGCAGGCAGGTAGCATTAGGCTAGGCATAGGTAGGCAGCCAGCATTAGTTCCAGTTATTGCCACTGCAAGAGCGAGTAATATTTGTTCCTGTGCAAAATATAGAAAAATATTAGGTATTTGTTCGAATACAGGGCCGGCCCTTACATGGGTCCCAGTGGGTCCATGGACCCAGGCGGCACTTTGACAGGGGCAGCAATTTGCCATCCCATAGCATGTTTATTTTGTGCGCTTCCGCCAGTTCTGTGTTGCAGGGTGTCCCATCAGTGTGACTGTCAGCAACCGGGCAGCCCTATGCTCACTCAGTGGCGATGCCTGCTGGCTGCTTCAGTGATGTGAATTATGTGCTAGTCAAACATTATGCCTATTTTGTATTGTTTATTGCCCACCTAAAGTCAAGACTTGAGTAAATAGGTCTACCGTCCCAGATTTGCTAGAGAGGTTTTACAAATACAGGAGGGTGCCCCCTGTATGAAATGAGTCTAAATATTTGGGATCCCTAGTATGAGTGCACGACAGTGCATGATGTGTCCTGAACAGGACTGCTGTGAGGTGTCTCCACCCGGAAGGTGCTGGCCGGGCTGAGCTTCAACATTGTGACGAGTGGCCAACTAAGAGCACCGTGCCAGACTTAATCTGCAGCCATAGCATCACCCCCTCCTACTCTCCGGGTCCCGCTGACTGGCAATAACAGGTGAGTCACTAAGAGATCTGAAGCCTTTCCGGAAGTCCTTTCACTTGGAAAGGGGCTAGGTATTACTTGGGGGAGTTGCCTCGTGTGTAAATAATTTCTAGGTGGGAGATGAATGTGCATCACTTATGTGTTTCCTAACAGTAGATAGAATACAACTCCCATCATCCCCTGATTATGACATTGGGAAATGCCCAGCAATTGCCGTAGAGCCCTGTATTGCACACTCACGGAAAACGGTGATATTGCTATACTAAGACAATGCAGTGGACCCCTCTTCAGTATAGATGTCAAGCATTTTTTTTTTATTTCTCTCCTGTGTTGCAGTTCGTTCACAACAGAATGTCTCAATTTTTCTTTTTAACACATTACATCTACAGTAGTACAGTTGGATATTACCTATACAATAATACTACATGTAATTATTTAATCCTATAATTAAATAATAATAGCAAACACTGGTAAGACTGTAACCTGTTCATCTATGGATGACAAGCACAGAAAATATTGGATTGCATTTCAATGTTAAGGTCAGGGACGGGACTAAAAGAGCCTGCTGGGTCCAGAGAGTCAAAACCAGGGACAGCTGGCAGGTGTGCATTATGGTAAAGTGACCAGAGTCTTAAAATTAAACCTGTAAACATTTTTTAAACAGTGAAAACAATGAAAACCATTTTATGAACATATTCTTTACAGATTATACATGCATTTTATTTGGAGTGAATGTATCATATATACTATATCCCATTCAAAAAACAGAAAACATTTTATTTTTTGGCAGGATGTCGCTGCAGGTGGAAAAAGGCTGGGGAAGCAGACAATGTAATTACAATCTATGGCTACTAATGGAACAAGGGTGGGGGGTCTGACAGTCTATATGTGGTGCTGTGGCTACCAGTAGAATGCCACTAAGGAAACAGTGCATGTAGGTTGTACAGCAGTGTTTCTCAACTCCTGTCCTCAGGACCCACTAACAGGCCAGGACTTAGGGATTTCTCTGCTAGTTTGGTGATCAGAGGCTCATGCACATTGATTAACTCACCTGTGCTCTAACAAAGAAATCATCAAATCCTGGCCTGTTAGTGGGTCCTGAGGACAAGAGTTGAGAAATACTGTTCTACAGCAACCACTGGGGCAGTGGAACAAGGCTGTGGCTGTTATACAGTGTATATGTGGTTCTGTGACTACTAGAGGACAGTGGAACAAGGCTAGGGTGTCAGAAAATGTATGTTTCATTCTTTGCCTACTAGTGGTACCATACTGGGAGCAGACAGTGTAGATGTTGTTCTGTGGCTACTAGTATAGCAAAGCCGCCAGGTCTGTGTTTCAGTATGTCCCATCATTGTCACTCTCAGCAGCTGGGTGGCCCTACGCTCACTCAGTGGCAATGCCCGCTGGCTGCTTCAGTGATGTGCATCATGTGATAGTCAGTATCAGTCCACACAGACATACCACCAGGCTCAGTTCCGGAGTGTGCTATGCCTCACAGCCAACCCACACGCACCATCGCATCACCAGCCTGCCAGCAGCCAATTAAAGAGGAGCATATTTGGCTGGTTGGGGTGCGTACCGTGCGTGTGGTGTGAGACTGTGCATGATCTGACTGTTGCTGTGACTCTGTCCTGCTGAATTCTGAGCTGAGACCGTGAGTGAGTTCACCCAGGGCCCAGGGGTAGGACGCTATGGTTCTGAGATAGATAATGGCTTATTATTTCCCTCATCTTCCTATTTTCTTCCATCTCAAGTCACCAGGGGCTGTAAATGTGTTCTCTCTAATTTACAATATGTCTGTAGACACCAAGTCCAACCAAGTGTAAGGGCATAACTGCTATTTAGTCTAAATATCGGTTACGCTCTTACACTTGATTGGTGTCTACAGGTATATTGTATATTAGAGAGAGCACATTCACAGCCCCTGGTGACTTAAGCTGTCTATGGACAGAAGACCCCACCATCATATTTACTGGCTGAAATATTGTAAATCAGAGTGCATGTTTACAACCCTGGTGACTTAAGATCTCTCCATGGACACAAGACCCCATTATAATGGATGTGGGTGTGTTTTGGTGGGCGTGTTTTTTTTTTTTTTTTGAGGGGGCAGCATTTAATCCTTGGACCCAGGCAGCACAATGTATTGGGCCAGCACTGTTCGAATAATTTTCAATGTCACATCAACCAGTCTGACAGTCCTATAGGCAGGCAGGGTGCCTTTTTGCCACCGCAAGGGGGGCATCTGTATTTCTTAAAAAAAAAAATATAAAAAGTACAAGTCATTTGTTTGAATAATCTTCAGCGTCACACTGCCAGTGTCACAGTTGTATAGGCAGGCAGCGAGCCTTTTCGCCACCGCAAGGGAGACCCACATGTGTTGGTTTTATTAAAATTATTCCTAATACAAGATATTTGTTTGAATAATCTTCAGTGTCACACTGCCAGTGTCACAGTTGTATAGGCAGGCAGGGTGCCTTTTAGCCACCGCAAGGGAGAGTCACATGTGTTGATTTTATTAAAAATATAAAAAATACAAGTTGTTTGAATAATCTTCAGCGTCACACTGCCAGTGTCACAGCTGTATAGGCAGGAAGCGTGCCTTTTCGCCACCTCAAGGGAGAGTCACCTGTGTTGGTTTTATTAAAAACATACAAAATACAAGTGATTTGTCTGAATAATCTTCAGAGTCACACTGTCAGTGTCACAGTTGTATAGGCAGACAGGGTACCTCTCTTTCCTCCTCCATGCTGAGGTAATGAATCAGCAGCACACCTCAGATAACATTCGCAAAGCACTGCAGAACATGGTGGCGCAATGGCTAGGGGAGCAGGCAGGCACACAGGTGCAAATGGGGTTTGTGGTTACTGATGGTGCAGCTAACATGATAAAGGCTCTCCGGAATGGCAGATTTGTGGGTGTGCGCTGTTCAGCGCATGTTCTGCATCTAGTAGTGAAGGCTGCTCATGAGGATGGCAGTAACACTGGAAGGTTGTCAGCACTTCTGGAGTCGTGCTGACAAATTTCTGGCCACTTCCATTGGAGCGTCAAAGATAGCCAGCTACTCAGGGAGGAACAGAAAAAGGCAGACCTCCCAGAGCACCGCCTAAAACAAGATGTTGGGACCAGGTGGAACTCCACCTTAGATATGCTAGAGCGTATCCTGGAGCAGAAAAAGGCAATTCATGCAATGTCATGTCACCATTTCATTGGCAGTAACAGAACACTGGGCAGGGCTGACTGGGCCCTGATGGAACAGGTAGTGACAGTCCTTATGTCTTTCCGTGCTTTGACGGAACTTTTGAGCAAAGAGAACGCTAGTCTGGCAGAAGTCATTCCCCTCTTCACACACCTCTCCTTAAAATTGGATGATTTCCTTTCCCATAGGGAACGCTTGCCTGGTGCTGAGGGTAATATACTTCCAGATGTTGCTGCCCTTCTAACGAGGTTGAAGAAGGAACTTACTCGGTGCATGGAAGAGCGCATGGACAATTGTCCCGAATTAATGCTTGCCACAATTTGCGATCCTCGAATCAAAGGGAAGTTGGCACTTTGTTCCAATTCTGTCAGCCTCTGAGAAGGGTTAAGTGAGGTGATGATTTAGCACAAGATTAACCCCTTAATGACCGGCCGCGCGCGCACGCGCCCGGCACTTAACGACGGATTTTTCTTCTTCTTCATTCTAGCGAATGACTTCCGGGACTTACCAGGTACGTCCTCTGTCACTAAGTGACAGTTTTTGCGGGATGTACCTGGTAAGTCACTTGTCGCGATGGGGTTAATGTATTTTCAATACACAAATTAGTTTAGACACACATACTGCAGTTTAAACAATCATTGATGTTTATTCTTGATGTAGTATGAAACACTACAATGTATATACACATAGACTTATCTGATATGAGGGGAAATCAGGATAGGAAAACGAGATAGAGGAATTTGGGTACTAAAGAGGGACAGTAGGGTAGGAGGCTGGTACCAGAAAATGAAACCTTAATCTTTACCCATGTACTAACATAGAATGTGACATGTAGTTTGTCCATGTTCGAGTCGACCACTTATGTTGAGTAGGATGTGACAGGCATGGGTTTTAGATGTTCGAGCATATGCTATATTGAAGGACAGGCATGGGTTCTCGATGTAAGACGTTTGCATTGTGACTGGCATCCCATGCTGGAGTAGAGGTGACATGCACAGACTGGCAATGTACGACAATGTCCGTTTTTGGGATGGATCTTTTTCTAAATGCACACCCTGTCTGCAAAGAATGATAGCAGCGTGCACGGAGGCGCACAGCTATAATTTAACCCATGTTAAATTCGGCTGAATAATTCGGAATGGATCAGAATTTCGTTCGAATCGAATAGGCCCGGTCCGAAATTAGGATCATCCGAATTAGAAAAAAAAAAATTTGTCCGGATTCGAATTTAATCGAAAATTTTGCCCGTGCACAAGTCTACCGCTCCCCATCCAGAGAGGCTGGCATCCGTCATTACTGTTGTCCAGAAGGGTACCAGGAAGGGTCTGGCTTTCAGGAGATTGTTCAGGTTGAGCCACCACGAGAGGCTCTGCTCCACTTGAAGAGGGAGAGATAAGGATCTATCCAGGAGATCTGGACGGCCCCTGCATGCCAGGATTAGAAACCTCTAAAGTTCCCTGGTGTAAGCCATGGCGAACAGGACTGCTTCTATGGTGGAAATGAACTTCCCCACCAAGGATGACAACTTCTTGGTTGGAACTGGATCCTGAGACAGGATAGCCTGGACCTTCAGTGCTATCTGATGAGCCACTTTGTCTGTGAAAAACACCATCCACCTCTGAGTGTCGAAGAGGAGGCCCAGAAAGACCATCCTCAGGGAAGCGACAAGGTCTGACTTCTCCAAGTTGATGATCCACCCGTGATGGGAGAGAACATGAATGCAGTCCTGCACCTTCTGGTGAAGGAGTTCCAGAGATGAGGCCTTCAGAAGGAGGTCGTCCATTTATGGAGTCACCCTGATGCCGTTCTGATGTAGGACGGAGATCAATGCTCCTAGGACTCTGTTGAAGACTTGAGGAGCCGTGGTCGGGCCAAAGGGGAGGGCAGAGAACTGGAAATGCCCTTGGTCTAAGGAAAAGCGGAGATACTGCTGACTCTCTGGATGGATGGTGATGTGCTGATATACATCTTAAAGGTCCAGAGAGGCCAGAAATTCCCCAGGAGACATGGTTGCTATCAATGTGCGCAGAGACTCCTGGCGGTACTGGGACCTGACCACAAAGGAGTTGAGATTCTTCAGATCCAAAATGGGACAACAGCCCCCACCCTTCTTGGAAACCGCAAAGAGGTTGGAGTAGAATCCGAAACCCCTCTCCTGAGGGGGAACTGGCTCCAGGACCGCCTTGTCCAGAAAGGCCTGTATAGCTTCCTCAAAGGGAGAGCAAGAAACAAAGGTCCTTGAAGGAGGAAGAGGTGAAGGGAATCCTGTATCCCGAGGCCACCACTTGTAAAACCCATGGGTCCACCACAGAGGCCTGCCAAGCTGAAAGGTAGTGGCATAGGCAGCCACCTACCTGCGGGTGGGGACCCGGGTTCGGTGAATCATGCAGAAGAAGGTTTAGAAGCCTTGGGCTTCGTGGAGGACTTGGATGAGGAGCGTGGAGCCTGAGGGACCATCTGGGTCACTTGGTGTGAGTCTGCCTGAAAGGGACGAAAAAGCTGATTCCTTTTGACAGGCACCTTCTTCCTCAGGACCACTGGTAGGTGAGAACACTTCCCTCCAGTGGCCTCGTTGATGAGATCCTTGAGCTCAGGTCCAAACAGGGAGGATCCCTGAAAAGGCAAAGACAGGAGAGCCTTCTTGGAGGCCGTGTCAGCAGACCAGATCTTGAGCCAAAGAGCCCTTCTGGCTACCACAGACATGGTAGATGCCCTGGCTACCATACATACAGCATCAAACAGGGCAGCAGAGACATAATGCTGAGCCTCAGCAATGTTACTGAGAAGACGCAACATGTTAGAAGTAGGGGCCCCCTGACGGACAGCAGAATTGAGCTGTTCAGTCCAAACAGCCACAGCCCTATTAACCCATGCAGCAGCAAAGGCAGGGAGAAGGGCAGAGCCCGCAGTCGCAAAAATAGCCTTGAGAGAAGTCTCAAGCTTCTTATCCGTCCAGTCATTGAAAGCAGAGGCATCAGCCACTGGCAAGACAGTGCAGTTAGAAAGCCTGGAAACTGGGGCATCCATTTTGGGGGGATGAACCCACTGAGTAAGGGCCATTTCAGAAAATGGGTAAAGTTTAGCAAACTTCCTACACACAGATGGTTTCTTGTCTGGAAACCTCCTTTCCTCTGAAAAACATCAGAGGGTTCAGAAGACACCTCCTGCACCAAGAGAATGTTCAGGGTGGACAACACAGCTATGATCAGGCCCTCAGCCGAGGGAATGGGGTCCGCCTCAAAGGGGTCCCCAAAAAACTGAGATGAAGGAACAGCTGAACAGTCATCATCATCACAGTCCACAAATAATTCCTCCTCAGAGGAGTCAGACACATCAGGTACACCCGGCGGTATAGGCAGGGAAGATCTGATAGGGGTGGGGGTCTGCCACAAGTGGAAGACCCCCTGTAAAGTGGATGTAAGGAGTTGTAATGTGGACCAGAGGTCCCTGGTAGTAGCCTTAAACTCTTGCATCCATACTGGCTCTAGTGCATGGCTGAAGGCCCCAGCAGGGGATTCAGGGGCGGCAGCTCATTCTGGGCAAATATGACCTGAGTATTCTCTAGGTAACCCTGAGTGACATGAGGAGCAATGAGGAATGGGGGACACAGATACCCCAGCATCCTTAGTCTTAGGTTTAGCCCCAGAGTCTAACGGAGTAGACATTCTCACAGAGTCAAGTGGTCAAAGTATCAAAACACCCACAAAATAGTGTGTATGATAAATAAATGCACCACAGAAACCCTAAATAAGACTTATCTGGTAGGTGAAGGGTTAAACTGCGGAGGAGAGAAGGAGAGTCCAAGTCCTGCGTAGGATTCTCTATCTGCGAATACACAAAATGGCTGCTGCGACAGGAGTCAATCGGAAATGAGCGCATGAAGCGGGCACTCATGGGAGTAGTAGTTTTGCTGACAGAGTACCCAGACAGTGCCAGAAGCCCCCAACATCCCCAGAACGTTGACCGGATGACAGAGCAAGGGAAAACCTACAACATGAGCCATCTCTGACCTCGCTACGTAGAGCGGTTGCAGAGATATGTCCCAAACTGTAAAGTCCCATAGAAGTGAATGGAGCAATGGCGTCTATGCGGTAAACACGCGCCTTAAAGGCACGGAACATAAAGTTAACGAGGTGAATACCAAAAAGTAAAACCACTCAAAAGCCCACTAGAATAAAACAGTAGACCCAATAAACACTGGTCCCAGTAGGGAAAGTGCCCCAAACACCCTCAAAACATGCTAACCAGCAACAAAAGGGTTGAGTTACCACAGAAACTTGCTCCAAACACCTCACAGACATACAGAATAAACACAATGAGTGCATGAGTATGTAATAGGAACTCCAAATGAGACCCCTGTGTGGAGGGAAGCATGGGACATGTGGACCTCAGCACTCAAAGAGTGCTCACCTTTTTCAGTAGGTCTTCTGTCTTCAGATTAACATGTATCAAGAAAAAGCCTCAGTGGGAAACTCCTGGGGAAAGAACTTGCAGCCAAGATTTTCCCCCAGGGCTTAGGTCCACAAAAACACCTGGTAAACTGAACTATCCACATTTGGGTGATGGGAGTTGTCAGTGATGGTAATCCTCCTATTGGTGGTATTCTATTTCTAACAAAAAAAAATAATAAAAAAGCTAAAACTATAGCAGAACTGTTCTCCTGCTTGTGTCTTGACCAAGGAACAAATCTTACTGGTTGGGAGTTGGCTAGCTGCAAGCTAAGGAGAGGAGGTAGGCTCCACCCAGCAGCCACTTCTCAGAATTGTTCCTGCCTATTAAAGGGGCTGATCGCCTACCCAAAGTTACCAGTAACCTGTATTTGACGACAGAGAAAATATTTTTTCCTATTAGATACCTAAATATAAACCTGAAACTGCTTTGTTAATTGGTGTGCATACCTCCCAAGTGTCCCTCTTAATGAGTAACAGTCCCGCTTTGAGACCCAAATCCCTCTGTCCCTATTTTCCACACCATAGAGATTAGACTGTGTGGTGTGTACATAGGTATGTCACATTGCTCCACAGCAATAGAACTCACATTAATCTTTG
Source organism: Rhinophrynus dorsalis (assembly GCA_037306005.1). NCBI lineage: Eukaryota > Metazoa > Chordata > Amphibia > Anura > Rhinophrynidae > Rhinophrynus > Rhinophrynus dorsalis. The sequence continues at coordinate 170,485,956 of CM074721.1, read as the reverse complement.
TTTAAACATCAATATATGAGTTTATAAATTAGTCTGTGTAAAAATACTTTGGTCTTGCTCTAAATCATATATTTGTTACAAAAAGAGGTGTTACTAAGTCACGCAGTAGCAAACATTCTTGGAAATGCTCCGCCCACCAGAAACACCACATTAAGTTAAAGTGTCCCTATTTGGACATTTGAAATGTTGGGAGGTTTGCATGTGTAGAGTGTCCTATTCTGATAGCATTTGTTTCATTTTTTTTGCTGTTCGTAATGAGAGACCAATCATAAGTCAGTTGATGTATTAAAGCGATAGTAATGTTAGAAAAAGGTATTAACTGTGTGGTAGATACAATTAAGAGAGAGTACTTGCACTTATTCTTATCTCTCAAACTGTTATGGTTTGAGAGATATAGGAAAATAAAGTTCTCCGCTCCCTCCCCTTTCTGCTTGACGAGCTGTAAAGCTGTCAGAAGCAGATTCTGGTTCCTGGATAAGACGGTGGCTCTTCAGCAGCGCCAACATAGTGATACCTAAAAATAAATACTTCATCAGAATGGTCTACAACATGTGCCTGGTTTGCAAGCACGCGTTGTAGATCAAGCGGCCAGAATCTGCTTCTGACAGCTTTACAGCTCGTCAAGCAGAAAGGGGAGGGAGAGAAGAACTTTATTTTACTATATCTCTTAAACCATAAGGGTTTGAGAGATATGCATAAGTGCAAGTACTCCCTTTTAATTGTATCTACCATATAGTTAATACTTTTTTTCTGACATTACTATCCTTTTAAGATTCGTATCATTCATTGTATACTAAAAGGCTGTTACCTTATAGCAGCACTAACACTTTAAAGACTCCCATAATTCATGCTGTGGTAATGGGAGTCAGGGAACTATTGAGATGAAGAGAATGAATGCCCCAATACAAACTTTGTATGTCTGTATTTTAGGCCTCAGGAAACAGATAATATGGGAAGATATAACTGAAGGGTCCAGTAAGAATATAGAGGCACGATGGGTTGAAATATACACTGATGGCATAAAAATAACAAGATGTTGATGTGTATTGGCTACAAGCCACCTAATAGTGGGGAGTTTGAAGAAACTCAACTGCTACTGTAAATAGCAAAGGTTTCTTAGTCAGGATATGCAACCATAATAGGAGATTTAAACCTCCATGAAATTAACTAGAGAAATATGGCTTCCAGAATAACAGAGAGAAAACATTTTCTATGTTTAAAATAGAATAAAATCTTCATGTCTCAACTAGCAGAGCAGCCAACTAGGACAGACATGCATTATTCATCCTGGGACTCGAAGAATTCAGATCCGAACTTGAAGGTCTCAACTATGAGGAAGGAGAGGTGCTACAGAAAGATGTAGGAGCCTTTCGTTACTTCAGGGGCCTTAAACAATGACTTCCCTTAAATATCTGTGCATATTATATGTATTTATAAATATAGGTGGACCCTGAACATTTTGACAATAAAAAGAGGCTTAGTCTTAAATGTTTTACCACCCCTGCTCTATCACATCTAAAGAAATACTACTGACTTACAAACACAAATTGGAACTGAGACAATTTTTTATACAGCAGAACTGACAATCCACTAGTTGTTTATACACCTATCAAGTACCTCCACTGAGCCAAAAACCCAGTCTCACATAAAATATCCACTATAAATATACCAAATGTTAATTTCCTATATTGTGATGTCCTTCAATGTAATATATTTAAAGTGGAACTAACACCCCTACAAGATGTAGCCTCAATTAGAGTGCTATAATCCGTTATAACTCACTGTGTAATTATTATTATTATTTTTATTAAAGAATAATTCATAATTCCAAAAATTACCTGGTGACGTCTTCCTCCCAGAAAAGCGAATTGCGCATGTCAGCACAGAGCCAATCGGCTCTCTTGTAACTCCCCCCGGCTACACGAAAACACCTATGTCATCAGCTTTAGATTCTCGGACCAGCAGGAGAATCTAAAGCTAATGACATAGGTGTTTTCGTGTAGCCGGGGGGAGTTACAAGAGAGCTGATCGGCTCTGTGCTGACATGTGCTATGCGCTTTTCTGGGGGGAAGACGTCACCAGGTACTTTTTGGAATTACGGGTTATTCTTTAATAACACGTTTAAAAAAAAAAAAAAATGACACATTGAGTTATAACGGATTATAGCACTCTAATTGAGGCTACATCTTGTAGGGGTGTTAGTTACGCTTTAATAAAATAAAATACGTTATAGATTTTTTTCTTCCAGTTTTTAAGATGGCATTATTTTGTTGTATTCACTGTAATTCTGACCATGTTTAATATTATGAATTTGCCTCAAATCTAACAGCTTCTTATCCTTTAGTTTGCTTGGAGCATGGCACTTTTTCCCAATTTGTTTCTGTACATAAAAAACTATGATTAGGGCCTTTTCACATGGACAATAATGGTGAAAGGTAATACACTGAACTATGGTGCCTTTCACATTAGTGACAGTCACCTTGAGTGAACCAAGAGAGTCTAGCATACTGAATTTTTACTGTATTTACACAGGAACACAGTAAAGATGCAGCAGGAAATACTGCGGCCTATATGCTGCCAGCAGAGGACAATGGGAATTGTTGCAACAAATAGAGTGATATATGTTGCCCACTTTTTTCATATTGTGGATAGATAATGCAATATTTGAGGAGTGGACAACATATGTCTTTCTAGTTGTTTTTGGACTACAATTCCCATTTCCCACTGATAGCTGTTGGCTGGCGACAATAAGAATTGCAGTCCAGAAACAGCTGGAGGGCACAGGTTATTCACTCTTTTCATATTGTGGGTAGTAAATAACATTTCAAAGTCACACTGAATTGTTTCTTTTCGCAGCCTGTAAAGGGTGGATGTATATAAATGTTCCTTACACAAAGAAGCCAGAAGTAATATTTTAGAAGTCCAGCCCTCAGGATTTGTCAACCCCTGCATATGACTTTACCATTTCCTGACACTTCTAGCTATTTGAGGCTGGAAAGCAAATCTCTAGACACACAGCTAATCCATCATGGAGTTTGTATTTATTATATTAGCATTAATGATTAATGTATTAAGAGCATTAATGCTCTTCTAAGAAAAATGTATGTTTTAATATTCACATGCATTTGTAAAGTTTTCTCTACCATAACAGAACTTGCAAGAGTAATATACTGCAGTCATTTTCTTTTACAGCATGATTCACCTAGGAAGGTGTCCATCCGACAACAGTCAGGTACACCTAGAGCCTTTTTTGAGCATTTCATCTGCCTTGTAGGACACTGCAAGCTGTTTCTGTTTACAGTCTAACAAGACAAGAGGTATTTTGCACTAAGGTGTGATAAGAGGATTTTAGTCTTACCTGTTAAATCCTTTTCTCTTAGTCCATATGACAAACAAGTACCATGGGAAGGCCACAGCTCCTCCCTGTAGGCTGGAACAATTCTGCAAATAAGTGTGGGTGGAGCCTCCCCTTCCTTCCTATCAGGCTATCCCACTAACCCCACCCCAGAAAAACTTGTGACAAGCCTACTAAGTAGGACAGCAGGAAAAAAGAAAGGAAAGACTCCTATGAGTAAGCGATCCAAGTGGACTCCTATGTCCAGCAAAGTGAGACCAAGCTTGGCTTCTGTTACTGGGTGGGAAACTCGTATGTCATATGGACTATGAGAAAAAGATTTAACATATAAAACTAAAATCCTATTTTCTCTGTCGTCCAATATGACATACAGGTACCATGGGGATGTACCAACATTGAGCTTCCAGGGTGGGAATATAAGGAAAAGACCAAGTGTCGGTCCCAATGATACCAGAGTTCCTAAGGACTATCCAGGACACAGAACAGCCCAAAACTTAACTAAGTGTCAACAGACACTGAATAACAATATCAAATCACACACGAACAAAAGCCAGCCAGGCTCAAACAGTTAAAGAAATGAAGGAAAGGAAAGGTCCTAAACAGGCAGAGCAGCTTCCAGGACCTTCCTGCCAAAGCTAGCTTCAGCCGAAGCCAGGACATCAACACGATAGTGCTTGGCAAAGTTGTGCACAGAAGACCAAGTGGCCGCCTTGCACAGCTGTTCAGCAGATGAATGATTCTTGAGGCCCAGGAGGCCCCAACAGACCTGGTGAAGTGTGCTGTAATGAGGAAAGGAACAGGTTTCTTTCTGAGCTCATAAGCCTTGTTTAATCCAATATATAGTGACCTTGGATGCAGCTATACCTGCCCTGGGTTCACTTTTGAATGATCAGCTCTTTCAGCAGGTTGCATGGCTAAACAGCGCAACCTGACAATCTCACACTGCATGACAGAGCAAGATTGTCACGCCTCATAGCCAATGGGCGCATGCTGCAGATAAGTGTATCCTTTTATTTTTTTGCCGTCTTCACATCTCTGAATTGCTTGTCCTTGTCAACCCGTTTGTTAAGCACACAGAGGCAGCTGGAGCACCTCAGTGTGCTGCAAATAATACCTCGTCCAGCTGAAGGCACAGGCTAACAGGTGGCAGAAAGGACGGATTATTATCTTCAGCACACTGAGGTGCTCCAGCTGCATCCGTGTGCTTAACAAACAGGTTGAGAACCAGGGGAAGGACACAAACATTTCAGATATGTGAAGATGGGAAAAACAAAGAGATGAATAGTTGAACTCTCTTCTGCGTGCGGCCATTCAAAAGGGTACCTCTGCCCTGGGACCCTCAGGGATGACAAACAGGGTATCAGTCTTACAGAAAGACTCAGTACGGTGCACACTGAACTTAAGGCAGTGTACCACATCCAACAAGTGGAGATCCCTCTCCTTGTCAGATTTAGGGTCAGGACAAAAGGAAGACAACAATCACCTGACTTGAACTCAGAGACCACCTTAGGAAGGGAGGTACGGAGAATAGCCTTATCCTTGTGAAACACCAAGAAAGGAGGTTTGCAGGACAAGGGCTGCAGTTCAGCAGTTCTGCAGACAGAGACCACAGCCAGAAGAAAAGCCATCATCCACGTCAGACGGCACAGAGGAATACTAGCCAAGGACTTAAAGGGAGGCTGCTGCAAGACTCCCAAAACCAGATAAAGGTCCCACTGAGGAGTGGGAGCCTTATAGGCAGGGAAGGCATGAGCGACACCCTGAAAGAAAACCTTGACATCTGGTAAGAGTTAAAGTCTGAACATTTAAGGAGTTAACACTGAGCCCTTTGTTTACACCATCCTGCAAAAATGACAGGATTACCGGAAGAGCAAACTCTTGTGAAAACAGGTCCCCGTCAATACAACAAAAATGAAAAATAGACCAAACCCTAGGGTTTGGAAGAAACTGGTTTCCTGGCCTGGATCATCATGGCTAGTACCTAGGAGGAAAATCCTTTTCTCCTTAGGATGGAGGCTTCAAAAGCTATGCTATCAAAGCCATCCGCACCACATCCCCCTTCCAGAGATAACCTTGAAGGAGGAGATACAGTCTGAGTGGCAGTGGAAACGGATCCCGAATGGAGAGAGTCACTAGTTCTGGGAAACAGGGTTTCCTGGTCAAATGGGGGGCAATCAAAATGGCCGTCGAACACTCCATCCTAATCCTCCACAGAACCCTGGGAATGAGAGGAATTGGAAGGAATATGTAAGCCAGATGAAAGAGCCAGGGGATCACCAGGGCTTCCAAGGCAAGAGGGTCCCTCCAACGAGAACAAAAGAGTTTAATTTTCTTGTTGTACCTGGTATCCATCAGGTCCATCTGAGAAAGACCCCACCGCTGCACCAACAGTTCAAAAACGTCTGAATGGAGCTCCCACTCCCCTGGGTCCACTCTTTGTGGCTGAGATAGTCCACCAGGACGTTGTCTAGGCCAGGAATGTGCACGGCAGAAATGGCCTGACTGGACACAGACTGGACAACCCCTGAGTGGAGAGAACCAGTAAATCAGAGCATGCCAAATCACCTGAAGCTGCAGAACACTGATGGACTGAAGAGTCTCCTCCACAGTTCAAGTGCCCTGAACCCCAGATGACTGCTCCCCAGCCCCTGACACTGGCGTCCATCGTCACAAGGGTCCAGTCCTGAATTACAAAGGGATTCCCCTTATCCAGGTTGAACCTGTCCAGTCACCAAAGCAGGACCTGCCTGACCTCCTGAGGGAGAGACACACAGAGATCCAATAGATCTGGATTCCCATGCCAAGCATGGATAGTGAATCTCTGGAGCTCCCTGGTGTGAGCCATAGAGTATGGAAGTGCTTCCATCGTGGACACCCTGCAGCCCGTCAAGATCAAGAACTTGCAGAACGAAGCTGAAGGCCACTGCAGGGCTTGAGACACCAAATGCATGACCTGTTGGATAGAATCCTAAGTCAGGAAAACCTTCCCTTGGCAAGTATTGAACATGAGACCAAGGAAAACCAGGACCTGAGAGGGGACTGGAGTAGATTTCTCCATATTCAGAATCCATCCATGATGGAAGAGAATCTGAGTACAGTGCTGGAGTTCCCCGGGCAGCACCTTCAACAGAAGGTCGACCATGCAGGGAGTCACCTGAATCCCCCGGGTATGCAAAAAAGCAATCAGTGCCCCTACTACTCTTGTGAACAATCAAGGAGCAGAGGTAAGCCCAAAGGTTAGAGCAGTTAACTGGAAGTGCACCAGTTCGCAGGTGAATCTGAAGTACTTCTGGCTGTCCAGAAGATTCAGGACATGTAGATAAGCATCCTGCAGATCCAAAAAGGCCAGGAATTCACTTGGAGACATAGCTGCGATGATAGAGCGCACAGACTCCATCTTGAAGCTAGCAGTCTCCACAAAAGAACTGAGATCCTTGAGGTTCAAGATAGGACGACTGCTGCCATCCCTCTTGGCCACCACAAAGAGGTTTGACTAAAAACCTAAACCTCTCTCATGATGTGAAACTGGAGCCAGGACTCCCGCAGATTTTCTAGGCCCAGAGGAGTTCTGGACTGGAAGAATCTGTGAGGAAGGGATCTGAAGGGAAACCTGTATGCTTCCAAGACCACTTGCAAGACTCACTGATCCGGAATAGAGGCTGCCCAGGCATCTGAAAAATTATGCAGGTGACCACCCACAAGGAGCTGCGGACTAGGTTTCTGCAAGCCATGCAAAGGCGGACTTGCCAGATTTGGGCATGGTGGTGGCATGCTTTGAGTGGCACTGGGCTTGGTGGTCGGGAGCGACGCGCTGGCCTGAGACACACTCGGACACTGTCTTTGCACTTCTTTTAGGCGGGGACAAAAAAGATGCTGTTTTCTCACCAGGTTAGAGTGCTTGGAGACATGAGGCAAGAAAGTGCTCTTGCCGCCTGTAGCCTGTAGATCTGTTTCAGTTCAGGTCCAAAAAGAGACTTGTCTTGAAACGAACAAGCAAACAGTGAAGGAAAATGGTGTCCAAAGTCACAGCCAATCATCAGGATACACCACTAAAACGAGCTTCTGGAAATTGTAGTTTTGCCTGTTTGTCATTTCCTAGAAATGTTTCTACCTAAACTAGGGGCTCCAGGGGCCCCCAAAACACTGGGAATGCGAACCAGATTGTAGGGCAAGAGGAGACAAGAAGAACGAGCAGTCTCTCAACTCTGTATGTAAAGCAGTTGCAGAGATATGTCCCAAAAGCAGTTTGTCCCATAGAAGTTAATGGAGCAAGTACGGCCACCGTGTGGTAAAGCACGCTACAAAATGAACATGTTTCAAAAGTGAATAAAAGTACCCAAATAGCCAAGAGAGCATGTGGGGATAAATAAAAACAGACAATGCTAGAGGGAAAAGCCCAAAATAAGTCCCCAACCCGGAGAAACCAGCAGGGAAGGGGATAAAGATACATCAATGCAGCCTTCTAAGCTCCAAAAATCCTGGGATCAAACTAAATAAGATCCCTAACATGAGTGCAGGAGCTCAGGACTCCAAGAAGACCCCTTTAAGGAGGGGAATAGTGGGACATGTGGACCATAGCACTCATAGGTTTACTCATATAGTAATATAGTAATTTAGGTTGAAAAAAGACTTTCGTCCATCTAGTTCAACCCTTTTCCTATTCCTGTTTACCATCTTTGATCCAAAATAAGGCAAAAAAAAAATGCAATACAGCAATATCAAATTATGACTTGAACGGGGGGAGTAAATTCCTTCTTGATTCCAAATGGCAATCAGATTTCTCCTTGGATCAACAAGCACTAACTAAATATTAATCCCAATACTAACATACATAGCCCTCTATATTCTGCTGTTTTAAAAAAGTATCCAGCCTCTTTTTAAAGGCATCTAATGGATTTGATAGCACCACCTCCTCAGACAGTGAATTCCATACCTTTATTGTCTTTACTGTAAAGAATCCCTTCACTGCTGTAGATGAAACCTCCTTTCCTCAAGTCTAAGAGGGTGACCCCTTGTCCTTTGTACTGTTCTGTTAATGAACAGGTCTTTGGAGAGCCCTTTGTATGGGCTCTGAACATATTTATATAATGTTATCATATCCCCTCTAAAATGCCGTTTCTCTAGTGTGTACAAGTTTAACTTATTTAGCTTTTCTTCATAACTAAAACTTTCCATTCCCCTTACTAGTTTTGTAGCCCTCTTCTGCACTTTCTCTAGTTCCATAATGTCCTTTGAGAGAAAGGGTGCCCAGGATTGAACAACATATTCTAGGTGGGGTCTTACCATGAACCTGTAAAGAGGCATGATAATATCTTCCTCCCTTGATTCAATACTCCTTTTAATACATGCCAATATCTTATTGGCCTTTAGACTTGTGCACGGGCAAAATGTTCGGTAAAATTCGAATTCGGACAAATTTTTTTTTTTTCTAATTCGGATGATCTTAATTTCGGACCGGGCCTATTCGATTCGGACGAAATTCTGATCCATTCCGAATTATTCGGCCGAATTTAACATGGTTAAATTATAGCAGTGCGCCTCCGTGCACGCTGCTATCATTATTTGCAGACAGGGTGTGCATTTAGAAAAAGATCCATCCCAAAAACGGACATTGTCGTACATTGAAAGTCTGTGCATGTCACCTCTACTCTAGCATGGGATGCCAGTCACAATGCAAACGTCGAACATCGAAAACCCATGCCTGTCATTCAATTTAGCATGTTCGAACATCGAAACCCCATGCCTGTCCTTCAATCTAGCATATGTTTGAACATCGAAACCTCATGCCTGTCATTCAATTTAGCATATGTTCGACATCGAAAACCCATGCCTGTCACATCCTACTCAACATAAGTGGTCGACTCGAACATGGACAAACTACATGTCACATTCTATGTTAGTACATGGGTAAAGATTAAGGTTTCATTTTCTGGTACTAGCCTCCTACCCTACTGTCCCTCTTTAGTACCCAAATTCCTCTCTCTCGTTTTCCTATCCTGATTTCCCCTCATATCAGATAACTCTATGTGTATATACATTGTAGAGTTTTATACTACATCAAGAATAAACATCAATGATTGTAATGTGATAGATGTAATGTGTTAACCCTTTGAGTGCCAGAGTGGTACGCAATGCGTTGCATACCACTCTGGCATTCAAAGGGGTAAAAAGAAAAATTGAGACATTCTGTTGTGAACAAACTGCAACACAGGAGAGAAATAAAAAAAAATGCTTGACATCTATACTGAAGAGGGGTCCACAGCATTGTCTTAGTATAGCAATATCACCGTTTTCCGTGAGTGTGCAATACAGGGCTCTACGATAATTGCTGGGCATTTCCCAATGTCATAATCAGGGGATGATGGGAGTTGTATTCTAACTACTGTTAGGAAACACATTAGTGATGCACATTCATCTCCCACCTAGAAATTATTTACACACGAGGCAACTCCCCCAAGTAATACCTAGCCCCTTTCCAAGTGAAAGGACTTCCAGAAAGGCTTCAGATCTCTTAGTGACTCACCTGTTATTGCCAGTCAGCGGGACCCGGAGAGTAGGAGGGGGTGATGCTATGGCTGCACAGCACGGTGCTCTTAGTTGGTCACTTGTCGCAATGTTGAAGCCAGCACCTTCTGGGTGGAGACACCTCACAGCAATCCTGTTCAGGACACATCCTGCACTGTTGTGCACTCATACTAGGGATCCCAAATGTTTAGACTCATTTCGTACAGGGGGCACCCTCCTGTATTTGTAAAACCTCTCTAGCAAATCTGGGACGGTAGACCTATTTACTCAAGTCTTGACTTTAGGTGGGCAATAAACAATATAAAATAGGCATAATGTTTCACTATCACATAATTCACGTCACTGAAGCAGCCAGCAGGCATCGCTACTGAGTGAGCATAGGGCTGCCTGGCTGCTGACAGTCACACTGATGGGATGGGACACCCTGCAACACAGAAATGGCGGAAGAGCACAAAATAAACATGCTATGGGACGGTAAATTGCCGCCCCTGTCAAAGTGCCGCCTGGGTCCATGGACCCACTGGGACCCATGTAAGGGCCGGCCCTGTATTCGAACAAATACCTAATATTTTTTTATATTTTGCACAGGAACAAATATTACTTGCTCTTGCAGTGGCAATAACTGGAACTAATGCTGGTTGCCTACCTATGCCTAGCCTAATGCTACCTGCCTGCCTACACAACAACTGTACACTCTCTAATCTCTTCTCTCTCTGAGCTCCAACAACCCAATGAGGAAATGCAGGCTGTCTGTCTGTGTGACTGTGTCATTAGTCCAACCCCCATCATGAAACGAAGAAGGCTATTCGAATACAGACAAAAGAGGGAAGTAGTGCATGAAACGGAGAATGGAATTGGACTAGAGACATGGAGGGAAAATTATGGAGGGAAAGTAATTGAGCGCGCACAGGAAGTACAAAAAAGTCCTGGTCAAAAGTAGTCAAAACTTTTGGAAATGTGTCGATTGCCGAAACTTCCGAAAGTTTTGACGAATTTCGGACCTGGGCTGTTCGGAGTCGGATCATTTTTTCCGAATGACTATTGAGTTTCGGATTGGCCGAATGTCTCCGAATGACCCCATTTTCGACGAAATCCGAATGTCTCCGAATGCATTCGCACATGTCTATTGGCCTTTGCAGCTGCCACTGCACGCTACTGCTGAGTCTATTGTGTACCATTATTCCCAAATCATTTTCATTTGAGTTCCCCAAAGAAACACCATTTAAACTAAATGTTGCATTTTTATTATAACCAAAATGCATAACTCACCTTTTACTTGGCTTCTTCTTTTTCAGATTACCACTGAGGGAAAGAGCCTCCGAGAGACCCATTAAGGGATGAGAAACATGGGTTGCATGATTCTCCCCACAGGGCTGCAAGTCCACAACAGCACCTATTAGCTGGACAATCCTCCAAGGGAATCCAGAAATGGTAATCCACCTAATGGGGGAATTTTGGCACCCCATATCTAACAGAAAAATAATAAAATAATCTAAAAACTAAGCAGAAAAGTTCTCAGCCTGTGAACAGGTTGCTGGAACAAGTCTATCTGGGATGGGGCTAGTGGGATAACCTTATAAGGAGGAAAGGGAGGCTCCACCCACAATTCTTTGCAGAATAGTTCCAACCTACAGGGAGGAGCTGTCGCCTCCCCATGGTACCTGTATGTCATATTGGACAACAGAAAAATAGGTGATAAAGCAGAGATAACTTCTCCAGTGATATCACTTCTCCAGTTCCTATATTATTCTATGGAGCCTATGCACTAAAATGTCTCCAACTTTGGAGATCTTAGTGCTTAGGCTATATAGAAAAACATAGGAGCTGTATAAGTGATACCACTGGAGAAGTCATCTCCACATTGTCACCACTTTATCACACTTAAGTGCATAACCCCAAAGGTTTCTTATGATCCATTCAAGTCTATGAGAGCCTATTGTGTGCTTTGAGGAGGTGACCTAGGGCAGAGAGATCATTGTAAACAGGAAACTGCTGATATAATGCAAAAAAAGAGTATATGAAGGATACTGGTTAAGTTAATCTGTTAAATAACTTAATATAAATGTATTCCTAGGAGAGAGATTGTTCCTCTTTAAGACAGAGAATAGTGCATATGCTGTTCATATGCAGCTCATTGGGAGAAGCCATAGTCATGTATTACTTACTTTGTCTTATCTCTTAAGTAAAGAGCAGCATCCTGACCAGGAAGCTAAGAATGCAAAGGAAAATGTCTCCCCCCCAGCCTGCTGAAAATCTTCACATGGACATCTTATATTCTCTGTCAAGGTCTGAAACATTTACATTTATATCTGTGACTGTCACAGCAACCTCTTTAATATAAGTGCAACTTGTAATTTATCATTAGTGTTCCTTTAATATGGTCACAGATGTTACTATGGTAGCATATAACTTGGGAATGTGGTACTTCATGTTACACAGACATCTGATTTACCTTTGAACAGATGGAGAATGCTCAGAGGAGGATGTTTGAAATACACTTTATTATGTTGTGTAAACTTGACACTAATCCGAGAGACTTGCAAATTACCCATGTGCTCTTTTCCCTGTCACAGTGGCAAGAAAATAAAAAGGACATGTGCCTGAGACCCCTGCAGCATTCTGCACTTTGATACAGTGAGACTGAAGGGATGCACAAGGACTGTTCATGTGGCTTTTTGTTTTATCCCTTGCCATGTGCTTGGATATCAGAATGCAACTTTTGCATAAACAAGGAGCAGCAAGGGACGGGAAGGAAAAAACAGAGATGGCTTTCCAAGTGGGTGGGCCCTGACTTGGTAAAAAAGAAAAGGAAGAGAGACTTGGGCTCAAAGCACTTCAGGATCCTACGGGACAGAACTGAACAGGAAACAAATATCAAAATTCCAGTTACCATGAAGTGCAAATGCTAATGAAAGGCGTTTTCAATCTCAAGCTTGCCACCTAGTGGACAATGGACTGTGGTTCAGTATCAAATTGTCAAAATTTAATATCAATTATTACATTGTACAGAATGAGATTTTCTACAGCTAAAAATCACTAACAAATCCAATCAAATGTGAAGAATATTTTCTTTAACGCAGAGGAGAATGTGTAAATTTGCCAGCACAGCTTATTTACTGAACTTAATGTTCTCTTCCGCAGGACTTCAGGGTAAGTATTGGAGAGCATGATTATTTTAGTGCATACCCAAGCACACATTTCATCTTTTTAAAGATGCTAATGTCAGTAATCCCAGAATGCCTCCCCTATAGTAAGAATAGAATAAAGTTGACTTAAATGAGACTTTTAATCCCTAAAATGCTAGTGAGTTCTCCAATTCATAGCAAAGCAATATTTCCAGACATTTCTGGATTTCAGGTTATAAGACCCCTTTAAATCTTTAAATTAATAGAATTTATATTTGTTCCGTATGATGAAGCTGGTTTATTCAAGAATTGTTCCATTTCATCTTGGCAACTTAGCCTCAATGTACTAAGAATGAACCCAATGCATTATAAGAGACATTTTCAAATAACCCTAAGGCCTTGTTTATAAGGGCAATACTATTGTGCATTTTGCTGTCTGGCCCAGTGGATGTCAGATTTCCTGAATGGCTGCCACCCACATGGGCCAGTCTGTGATTAGATTGAATAGTTGCCATGTGATTTGCAACAATTCCCTGCATGACCAATTTGCATAGCAGCCTCATAGGCAGCATACAATCGAATACTGCTACGTAAATTGCACCAGGTTGTTTTAGCTGCCAGTTGTCCAGCATCTAGTCGGCACCATGTGAACAGCACAATAGAGTGAAATGTACCCTATTTTGGGGTATCTTTGCAAGGGTTAAGTCATCCATGTTAACAAGGGATAGTACCAAACAAACTCCCATAGTTTTAAAGAAACATCTCAAGTTAATTAGCAGTTATTTGTTTGTCTGTTTGTTTTCTTCATTATTTTTTTTTATATGTGATGAGAACACTTTGCATTTATAATTAGGTACACCAGAGTAGGGGGACAGGCACTGGTTATTAGCTTATGCTATTGGGGTAAATTTCTCCTATGTGTTGGAAATGAGCAGGTTTGCAGTCACTTTAATAACCAGGTTAATGTCAAACTACTCAGTAGTATTGTGTTTTACAGTTCACCATAACAGTCTAATGTTAAATGTCCCCCAATTGGTCGAATGTGAGTCTTCAAAAGCTTTATGGAGAAATATAAAAATACACCTTTGTGGAGAATGAGGAACTTTAAAATATGGCGAATGTTACTCCAGGGCCAAGGCCTACATAGAAAGTCATAACAAAATCCACAATTAGCCATTCTCAGGAAGGCAAATGTGTTTGTTAGATTAGAAAACATCACCAGCTACTGATCTTTAGGAAATACCTCATATTAACATGAAATCACATCCTCTGAAATAAAATAAAAAAAAACTCAAGTCAAATTTTCATATTCAAATAAGCACCTAATTAAGGGGGCCCTGAAATATAGTAAATGCAGTGAAGAAAAGGTGGAGAAACCCATGGCTATGTAGGCATATTTGAATCGTAACCACAGGTATAAGATACCATAATCCATACAAAGAGATGGATTTGTGACATATTTGCCAGAACATCTCCACACAGGACTCTTATCGAACCTTAGTGCATCTCCCTCATTGTCTCATCCGATGATAAAAATATCTACAATACATTGAGTCAAAAAGAGGTCTCTAGTATTGAAGATGTTAATTTATGTCACCACAGTATTAGCTGCTTACATAAAATAATTCCAATACGATTCTAAGAGAACAATTCATTTTTTATTACTGCTGGCCTGTAATGAAGACTCTCCCATTGGTAGACCCTTCAAGTGCATTTGCGTCATGCATTTCCAGCATCCAGCGAGGTCTCCTGCATGGTACTTTATAATAACATATTGGTATCCCAAGTGACTCCTCCAGTCATTTACATTTTGTTACACAAATCACAGTATTTCCTAGGTCATATTACTTGCAAATGAGCTCACTGCACACCTTAAATTAATAACAGACATTAACTGCAAGGTTTAAAAAATATATACAAATGGTTTAAAGGAGAATTAACAATAATCCCCTCACTTACCTTGCTACAGCCAGAAAATCCTAATGGCCGCTATGAATTATGTCCTGGTGCATTTGTACTAGAGATAACAGTCCCGAATACTATATGCTTGGAGGCAGCCATGATAATTGCTGGATGTTTTTTTCAAGCTGAAGCAGTTAGAGTGCAGGATCCTACTTAACCTCTTAAAAGCCACTGCATCTCCCTCTGGCCTTTAAACCTCAGAGTGCCAGAGAGGTAGCTAAAGCATTGTTAAAGGGTCAAGATTACCATATGCAGAGCAGTGGGTAGAGTTTATGTCCTGCAGTCCTGCTAGCAACTGGCATGTCCGCCGCCATGGGAATGCTGTCCAGGACTGACTGAAGAGGTTATCTCCTATCATGCCCCCAGAAAAATAGAGAGGTCATTAGGATTTTCTGGCCAAATTAATTGAGGAGTTCTTATTATAATTATACTTGGGAACTCTCCAGATCGGCCCCAGAGATTCTGTTTTTTGATGTTATTTACCAGGTCTCCGCGGCAGACACGGATTCTCCAGATGTGGGGAGTTTCCGCTGCTTCCCAGCCTGTTCCTCTCATTTCCCTCCCATTTCTCCTCCTTCTCCACCCAGTTCCTCCCACTTCTCCTCCTTCCCCAGCCTACTGCTACCACTTTTTTAATGTCTGTTAAGCCCACTCATGGTTAAGACCAACCCCTTTTGTGACGCAAATCACATAATTTATCCCCCCAGCAGCACCACAGGAGTTTCCTCCGGGGACTCCACAAGATTAAGTTCCCAGGTATGGTTATAAGTTATTAACTATCCTTTAAGATTAAGTTTATTAAAACATCTTTATCTTGCTCTACTGTAGTTTTCAAGTTCCTGCCCTGCAGCGCCTGCAATCTAACCCTGTTGAGATACAAGGATATAAATTGACTACCCTAAGGTCTCAAGTTACTGATATCTGAATCCAAGCAAGCTTCCCTTTCCCAGAGTCTGAGAGGCTGGTGTACAAAGAGGAGTCGGAGCAATTCTGAACCAAATCCACTAAGCCACAACGACCAAATAAAAATGACCAGACTTCCCATGAATTTAACCCTTTGAGTGTCATGGCACACCCCTCTCGTACTCGAAGGGTTAAGTCCCCGGAATGATAAATGCCAGTGCTAAAGAGGACTCCAAACCATAACTGTAAATAAATTGCAACTGGGATGAGCAGAGGAGCCATCTTAAGAGTATACACAAGGCAAAGAACAAGTACATCTCATCACTTGGAAGAATATATAAAACATTCAAAATACGGAATCAAAATGTCAAGAAGCAACTACTTATAATTGGCACCTGAAGACCTGCGCTTGATACAAGTCATGTACTAGTCACCTTTGAAATACTGTGTAATTGGGGCCAGATGTAAATATCAGACACCCCTATGCATGGAACCTAAGGTGGCAGGTGCCCCTTAGCTCCATCCACGGTCACACCACACTGATAATTTGACGTCATCCCCAGCCACAACCACTTTCCCTGGCACAGAAAACACTCTTGACCTTTAGCTGAAAACTCTTTTATCATCTTGCCTGCTAGTGAGGTCTCCAGCTCCTTGCTTCATAATGCAGTGCAGCCCTCTCTAGCATCCAAAGGGTAAAACAATGGCTAATAAAAGTGTAAATTAACTAGTAAATAAACTCACATTCCTATCACCACTCACCAGTCATCCACACTCATCATTTTCAAGCATCAACCAAAAACCTACCTGCTCTAGGAGACATCTTCGTAACAATATTCTCCTTGTGCTTACGGATAGTTACATTAGAATAATTTTGCACTTCCTTTACCGAAGCCTTGTACTTGCACTTATGATCCTCCACTTGATTTCTAACTAGATTTTAAGATCCTTGGGGCAAGGTCCCCTTTCCATTGTGTGAGTCCCTTTGCTGCACTTTCCCCCACTAATAATACAATGACCGCGCTTTAGCCTGATGCTCTTAATCCTGTCCTGTATTTTTGTATTGTACTATTGCTATTTCTGTAAAGTGCTGTGTACATGTATGGTGCTATATAAAGATAAAAGGATTTTAGTATTACCTGTTAAATCCTTTTCTCTTAGTCCATACAGGTTACTGGTAACTTGGGGGTAGGTGTTCAGCGCCTTTAAGTAAGCAGTAACAATTCTGAGAAGTGACTGCTGTGTGGCTCCTACCTCCTCTCCTTAGCTTGCAGCTAGCCAATCCCCAACCAAGATTTGCAGACTAACTATTGACTAGGTAGTAAGGAGGTAAAGGAAGACTCCTGTGAGCATGAACCTAAAAGGACCCCCACGTTCTGCCACAGGAGAGCCAAGCATGGTCCCTTGACAGGGTGGGAGACCAGTAACCTGTATGGACTAAGAGAAAAGGATTTAACAGGTAAGACTAAAATCCTCTTTTCTCTGTCGTCCAATACAGGTTACTGGGAACTTTGGGATGTCCAACCATTAAGTTCCCCAGGGCGGGAAGAAAAGCAAGGACCAGGCAAAGGCCGCCAAAGTCACCAGGGCACCAATGAACCTACAGATCATAAATACCTCAACACTAACCGCAAAGTGTCAACGGACACTGGACAGGGGTAAAACAAACCTCATGAACTGTTGCACAGCACACTGAACTAGAGCCAACAGGGCTCAAAAGTGAAAGAGTACTGAGAGACTAAAGAGATCCTAGATAGGCAAGGCTGCCTCCAGAATCTTCCTTCCAAAACTGGCATCAGCTGAAGCCAGCACATCCACACAATAGTGTTTAGAAAAACTGTGCACAGACGACCAAGTGGCCGCCTTGCACAACTATTCAGCTGAGGCCTGGTTCATGTAGGCCCAAGAACCCCCAATAGATTTTGCAGAATGAGCCGCGACCCTGAAGGGAACAGGCTTCTTCCGAAGTTTGTAAGCCTTACAAATCGTGGACTTGATCCGAGAAGCGATGGTAACCTTGGAAGCAGGATTCCCTGCCCTAGGACACTCAGGAATGACAAAAAGAGTGTCAGACTGCCTCAAAGACTCAGTGCAATGAACACAGAACTTGAGACAACATCCAACAGATGAAGATCCCTCTCTTTGTCAGAAGTAGGGTTGGGACAGAAGGAAGGGACCACAATCTCCTGATTAATGTGGAATTCAGATAACACCTTCGGGAGAAACTCTTGTGCACCTTGCCCTTGTGAAAGACCAAAAAGGGTGGTCTGCAAGGCAGGGCATTCAGCTCCGCAACTTGACGAACAGAAACAATCGCCAGGAGAAAGGATATCTTCCATGTCAGCATATAATGGAATGGTAGCCAAAGACTCAAAAGGAGGACGCTGAAGTACTCCCAAGACCAGGTTAAGATCTCACTGAGGAGCAGGGGACTTAAACACCGGACGGGTATGAGCAACACCCAGGAAGAAAACCTTGACATCAGGAATGATAGCAAGATGCCTCTGAAAGAAGACAGAGTGCGCACAAGTCTGAACCTTAAGAGAACTCAGACTAAGACCCTTATCCACACCTTCCTGGAGGAAGGAAAGAACTGTAGAAAGGTCAGATTCCTGAGACAGGACTTTGTCAGCACACCAAGTCAGAAAAGCAGACCAAACTCGATGGTAGGCCTTAGAGGAAACAGGCTTACGGGCACTAAGCATATATCCAACACACCAGAAGAAAATCCTTTCTTCTTTAAAATTGAGGATTCAATCTCCTTGCCGTCAAAGCCAGATGATGAACGTCTTCCTTCCAGAGGTAACCCAGTAGAAGAAAGTCCAGAAGCTCCGGGAACCAAGCCTGCCGGGTCCAGCACAGAGCAATCAGAAAGACTGGTCAGCGCTCTAGTCTCAGCTTCCGAAGTACTTTGTTTAATAGGGGAACAGGAGGAAAGATGTATGCCAGAGGAAATGTCCACAGAATCAACAAGGCATCGACTGCCAGTGCCAGGGGATCCGGCCAGCGAAAGCAGAACGTTGGCACCTTCCTGTTGTGCCTGGTTGCCATCAGGTCGACGCAAGGAAGACCCCACTGCTGCATGATGAGGTTGAACACCTCTGGATGTAGCTCCTACTCTCCACCATGTGTCGACTAAGGAAGTCTGTCAGAACGTTGTCTACACCAGGAATATTAACTGTGGAAATGGCAGGGACATGCTCCTCTGCCCATGATAAAATAGCCTTGACCACTAGCCAAGCTGCGAGACTTCTTGTGCCGCCTTGCTTTTTGATGTAGGATACCGATGTGGTGTTGTCCGACTGTACCTGTCACGGTTCCCCAGAGATGATCAGGAGTCAGTACGGTATAGTAAAATGCAATTTATTAAAAAACAATAAGGTAGCAAACAGAGGAAAATAGCAGGTACAAGCAAAGGGTCACAGCCAGCCAGTGCTACTACCAGAAATTGTAAACTGACGCAGAGGACCACTATACTAGAGACTAGGCTGAAGCCTCTGGTAGTCTCTGCTGGGACCAGGAGCTGGAACAGGAACAGAACAGGAACTCAAAGTCTTGATCCGAGGCACCAAGAAAATCTGACTCACGCCTGCAGTCAGACTGGAGCGTATCTATGACTCACACCTGCAGTCAGTATAAGGAAGCAATACTAGACTCATGCCTGCAGTCAGTATCAAAGCTAGTCTGCCAGAGCCCCAGTCCCGCACCAGATAGGGTGTCAAAAGAATAGTCAGACAGCCACAGGTCAGCACCAGAGAGGGTAGTCAGACAAGCCAGGTCATACACAGTTCAGGTAGTCAGCCAGAGCCACAGGTCTGCATCAGATTGGGTGTCTGCTATAAGGATAAGACAAAGGAATAGTCAGACAGAGCCACAGGTCAGCACTAGTGTTGAGCGAGCACCCCGATGCTCGGATGCTCGGGTGCTCTGACCGAGCACCCCCTGAGGCTCGAGTGCTCGGCCGAGCACCCGAGCCCCATTGAAATTAATGGGGCGACACGAGCATTACACCAGGCACCCCCTGCTCTGATGAGGGGAGGGTGCCTGGTCAATGCCCCCCTTCATCTCCACAATGTCCCCCTTCATCTCCGCTATGCCCCCTTCATCTCCGCTATGCCCCTCTTCCACAATGTCCCCCTTCATCTCCGCTATGCCCCTCTTCCACAATGTCCCCCTTCATCTCCGCTATGCCCCTCTTCCACAATGTCCCCCTTCATCTCCTCTATGCCATAGAGGAGATGAAGGGGGACATTGTGGAAGAGGGGCATAGCGGAGATGAAGGGGGACATTGTGGAAGAGGGGCATAGCGGAGATGAAGGGGGACATTGTGGAAGAGGGGCATAGCGGAGATGAAGGGGGACATTGTGGAAGAGGGGCATAGAGTCTATGCCCCTCTTCCACAATGTCCCCCTTCATCTCCGCAATGCCCCCTTCATCTCCGCAATGCCCCCGTACCTCCAGTCCCTGGTGGTCCAGCGGAGCGTCTTCAGATCTGTGCCTCTTCCGGCACAGATCCCCGCCACCTGAACATGGCGGGCGAGCACATGGCGGTACTCGACGAGTACCGCCATGTGCCGAGCAGAGCGATGCTCGAGCCGATCCGAGCATCGGCCGAGCACGCTCGCTCAACACTAGTCAGCACCAGATTGGATGGAAGACAAGCCAGGTCATACACAGAGCCCAAGGTAATAGAACTGCTTTGAACAACAAAGGAAGGGCAACTGAGTCAGACTCAGGCTGCCCTTTAAACCCCTCCTCAGGAAGTAGGTAGGAGGAGCAGACTCAGAAGAAGGAAGTAGGTAGGAGGAGACTACAGGAAGCATGGCATAAATCAGAGGCCTGATTCACTCTGATGCCTCACGTCTGCAGATGACGCATGGAATGACGCCAAGCTTTGCTGGAAACAAAGTAAGCTGTGACAGTACCCCCCCTCAAAGGCCCCCCTCTGTGGAGCAGGCCGGGGTTTGTCAGGAAATTGCTCATGAAATCTGTGCACTAAAACAGGAGCGTGAACATCGCCAGCTGGAACCCAGGAGCGCTACTCTGGACTGTATCCCTTCCAATGAATAAAGTACTGTAGGTGTCCTCGAACCAAACGGGAGTCCAGAATATTTTGAACTTCATACTTCTTGTGATCTGCAACTCTCATGGGAGCAGGATGGACAGGAGCAAAGGTATACTGGCTGCAGACCAAGGGCTTTAACAGGGAAACATGGAAGACATTATGAATGCACATATTGGCAGGGAGCTCCAATGCATAAGCCACCAGTTTAATTCTGCGCAACACACGGAAAGGACCAATGAATCGAGGAGCCAATTTGTTACAAGGAACCTGGAGGTGCAAGTTACAGGAAGACAACCACACTCTATCTCCTACCTGGAAGGTAGGTGCCGGCAGTCGCCTGTGGTAAGCCTGCCTTTTTTGTCTCTGCACGGAACCACGTAGGGTATTCTGTACCCGAACCGAAGAGGAACGGAGTGCCCTCAAATGCTCGTCAAGAGCCGGAATTGCTTGTGCTTGGAAGGTCTCAAGAAGAACCGAGAGTCGGAACCCATAGTTGACCAAGAACGGGGAACTCTGAGTAGACGAGTTAACAGCACAATTCCTGGCAAACTCCACCCAAGGTAACAGGGTAGCCCAATTATTGTGGTGGTCAGAGATATAGCAGCTGAGGAACTGTTCTAAGGCTTGGTTAGACCTTTCTGCCGCACCGTTAGATTGTGGGTGGTACGCGGAGGAGAATGCCAATTGAATTCCCATCTCAGCACAAAAACACCTCCAGAAGTGGGACACAAACTGGATTCCTCTATCGGACACAATTACTTTGGTTATGCCATGGAGTCGGAAAACGTCCCTAGCAAAAACCAGCCAATTCCTGTGCAGATGGTAAGCCCTTAAGTGGCACGAAGTGAGCTATCTTTGAAAATTTGTCCACAATCATCAATATGACTGTACAGCCCACGGAGCGAGGGAGGTCGACCATAAAATTGATAGATAGATAGATGTGACCAGGGACGTTCCCTGTTGGCCACTGGCTGGAGTAAGCCCACCGGCAGGTGTCTAGGTGACTTATTTTGAGCACATGTTGTGCAGGCAGCAGTGAAGGCATCACAATCAGACCGGAGAGTAGGCCACCAGAATACTCGAGACAAGGAACAAATCAATTCGCGACCAATGTGGCCAGCAATTTTTGAGGCATGATAGGTCTCCAACAGCTTAATGTGCAACTGCACCAGAACGAGGCAACTGCCATCAGGTTTGTCAGCCGGTGCTGATGCTTGAGCAGCCAAAATCCCTTCTCCCAGAGGAGAAGTAATACAGGTTTGTATAGTAGCAAGGATACGATCAGCCGGAATGATCGGAGACTGTGGAACCTCCTCCCTGGAAGGCAAGCAAAACTGGTGAGACAATGCATTTGCCTTAACATTTCTCGAGCCAGGAAGATATGAGACCACAAAATTAAAATGGGAAAGGAACAGAGCCCATCTGGCCTGCCTGGAAGACAAGCTCTTGGCCTCGGAAAGATAAATGAGGTTCTTGTGGTCAGTCAAGATTAAGATAGGAGTCATAGTGTCCTCCAATAGGTGCCTCCATTCTTTCAGGGCCAGGACAATTGCCAGTAACTCTCTGTCCCCAATTTGATATACCATCTCTGTTTGAACAGTTTTCTGGAGTAAACAAGGGCGCAAGGCCTCCCCAGGAGCAGAACGTTGTGACAACAGGGCACCCACTCCAATCTCGGTTGTGTCCACAGTCAGGGTAAAGGGCAGGGAGGGACTGGGATGCACCAATATCGGGGCTGCAGCAAAAGCTGCCTTCAGTTTTTCAAAAGCCAAGATAGCTGTTTGGGACCATTCAGAGGTCTTGGCCCCTTTACAAGTCATGTCAGTTAGAGGTTTGACAATAGTAGAGAAGTTTTTTATGAATTTTCTGTAATACTTCGAGAATCCCAAAAATCTTTGGATCGCTTTGAGTCCCATAGGAAGAGGCCATTCCAGTACGCAGACAACTTTTGAGGGTCCATAGCGAACCCGGAAGCAGAAATGACATACCCCAGAAACGTTACTTGGGGCTTAAGAAATTCACACTTCTCCAGCTTGCAGAAAAAGATGTTCTCACGTAATAGGTTCAAAACCTTGCATACATCAGGGCGATGGATTTCTAGCGTTGGAGAGTGAATGAGAATGTCATCCAAATAAACAACCACACAACTTTGCAGGAGTTCTCTTAAGACATCATTAATGAACTCCTGGAAGACAGCTGGGGCATTGCATAGAGCGAAAGGCATAACCAAGTATTCATAGTGCCCACTCCGGGTATTAAAGGCTGTCTTCCACTCGTGCCCTTCTTTGATTCGCACCAAGTTGTAAGCAGCTCTCAAATCAAGTTTTGTGAATATTTTAGACCCTTTGACATGGTCAAAGAGTTCAGTAATCAAAGGCATGGGATAAGCATTCTTGACCAACAGTTTGTTTAAACCACAAAAATCAATGCACGGACATAGCTCTCCATTCTTTTTCTTGACAAAAAAAAATCCAGCACCAGCGGGGGATGTGGATTTACAAATAATGCCTCTTGCCAGAGCATCTGAAACATACTCCTCCATAACCTTATTTTGCTCAATTTATAAGAGGTAGATACGACCCCTAGGAGGCGTAGTACCAGGCAACAATTCCAAAGAGCAGTCGTAAGGCCTATGTGGTGGTAAAGACCCGGCCATACTTTCCCTATAGACATCTTTAAATGTGTCATACTCCTCGGGGAGGAGTGGAGCAATAGCGTGGGTGAGTCTTATAGGACATGACAGACAAGACTTAATACATTGTGGAGACCAAGCCACAATGTCACACGTGTGCCAATCGATCCTGGGGTTATGTTTCTGAACCCAAGGAAACCCCAGAACGATGGCATAATGCGGAGAATTAATCACCTGAAAATTCAGGGTTTCATGTGTAATGTGTGAGGGCTGCAAGGGACGCCTATCAATGGCTTCTACGGCCAGAGGAGACGTAAGCAGCTGCAAAGGGATATTATTACTGGCTGCAAACTCTGCATCAATAAAGGAGCCAGCGGCCCCCATGTCCAGAAAAGCTGGAACCGTGATTGACTTATCTGCCCAATAAATGCAGGCCTTCAACATGGGCTTATCCGAAACATTCTCTGGGAAAAGTGAAATGCCACCAATGATTTGTCCCCGGCCTGGACGGACTGGATAGGACCGAAACAAATATCCAGATTCACCACAGTACAGACAAAGTCCCTCCCTCCTCCTGAAGGCCCTCTCCTCTTTCGAAAGCCGGGTAGCACCCGCTTGCCTGGGTTCAGTGCCCTCAGAGGCCAGTACAGGAGTTCTGGAAGGTAAGTCAGAAGGATGAGAGGACAATCTACCCGGAGCAAATGCAATTTATTAAACAACAATAAGGTAGCAAACAGAGATAAATAGCAGGTACAAGCAAAGGGTCACAGCCAGCCAATGCTACTACCAGAAATAGTAAACTGCTGCGGAGGACCACTCTACTAGAGACTAGGCCAAAGCTACTGGTATTCTCTGCTGGAACCAGGAGCTGGAACAGGAACAGGAACCGGAACTCGAAGTCTTGATCCAAGGTAGCGAGAAAATCTGACTCACGCCTGCAGTCAGAATAGAGCGTATTTCTGATTCACTCCTGCATTCAGTATAAGGAAGAGATACTTGACTGACGCCTGCAGTCAGTATCAAAGCTAGTCTGCCAGAGCCCCAGGCCTGCCCCAGATAGGGTGTTTGCCAGGTACAGGGGAAAATCAAAATAATAGACAAAGCCACAGGTCAGCACCAGAGAGGGTAGTCATACAAGCCAGGTCATACACGGTTCAGGTAGTCAGCCAGAGCCACAGGTCTGCACCAGATTGGGTGTCTGCTATAAGGATAAGACAAATGAACAGTCAGACAGATCCACAGGTCAGCACCAGATTGGATGGAAGACAAGCCAGGTCATACACAGAGCCCAAGGTAATAGAACTGCTTTGAGCAACAATGCAAAGCCAACTGAGTCAGACTCAGGCTGCCCTTTAAACCACTCCTCAGGAAGTAGGTAGGAGGAGCAAGCTCAGAGGAAGGAAGTAGGTAGGAGGAGACTAAAGGAAGCATAGAATAAATCAGAGGCCTGCTTCACTCTGAAGCCTCGTGCCTGCAGATGACGACTGGAATGACGCTGAGCATCGCTGGTAACAAGGTAAGCTGTGACAGTACCCTGACCGGGCAATCCTCCAGTTGCCGTATCCAGTGATGTAGGGCATGAAATATCGCCCGAAGCTCCAAGACATTGATGGGAAGGAGAGATTCCTCCTGATACCACCAACCCTGAACACGCAAGTGCCCCAGCACGGCTCCCCATCTGGAGAGGCTGGCATCCATCGTCACTGTGGTCCAGAAGGGCACCAGGAAGGGTCTGCCATTCAGGAGATTGTTCAGGTTGAGCCACCACAAGAGGCTCTGCTACACTTGAAGAGGGAGAGATAGGGATCTTTCTAGGAGATCTGGATGGCCTCTGCATGCCAGGATTAAAAACCTCTGAAGTTCCTTGGTGTGAGCCATGGCAAACGGGACTGCTTCTATGATGGAAATAAACTTCCCCACCAAGGATGACATCTTCTCAGCTGGAACTGGATCCTGAGACAGTATAGCCTGGACCTTCAGAGCAATCTGATGAGCCACATTGTCCGTGAGAAACACCATCCCTCTCTGAGTGTCGAAGAAGAGGCCCAGAAAGACCATCCTCTGGGAAGGAACAAGGTCTGAGTTGTTCAAGTTGATGATCCACCTGTGATAGGAGAGAGCATAAATGCAGTCCTGCACCTGCTGGTGAAGGAGTTCCGGAGAAAAGGCCTTCAGAAGGAGGTCGTTCATGTATGGAGTCACCCTGAAGTCATTCCGATGTAGGATGGAGATCAATGCTCCCAGGACTCTGTTGAAGACTCGAGGAGCCGTGGTCAGGCCAAAGGGGAGGGCAGAAAACTGGAAATGCCCTCGGTCACAGGCAAAGTGGAGATACTGCCGACTCTCTGGATGAATGGTGATGTGCAGATAGGCATCTTGAAGATCCAGAGAGGCCAGAAATTCTCCAAGGGACATGGCCGCTATCAAAGTGTGCAGAGACTCCTGGGGGTATTGGGATCTGACCACAAAGGAGTTGAGATCTTTCAGATCCAAAATGGGATGACAGTCACCGTCTTTCTTGGAAACCACAAAGAGGATGGAGTAGAATCCCAAGCCCCTCTCCTGAGGGGGAACTGGCTCCAGGACCGCCTTGTCCAGTATGGCCTGTATAGCTTCCTCAAAAAAGGTGGCGCTTGTCTGCTCCCAAGGGAGAACGAGAAACAAAGGTCCTTGGAGGTGGAAGAGATAAAGGGAATCTTGTATCCCGTGGCCACCACTTGTAAAACCCACAGGTCTTCCACAAAGGCTTGCCAAGCCAAAAGTTAGTGGGGAATGTGGCCATCTACCTGCCGGTGGGAACCCGGGTTTGGTGAGTCATGCAGAAGAAGGTTAGGAAGCCTTGGGCTTCAGAGGACTTGGATCGCCATTGCTGCTTAGGCTTGGATGAGGAGAGTGAAACCCGAGGGACCGTCTGGGTCACATGGCGTGAGTCTGCCTGAAAGGGACAAAAAAGCCAATTCCTCTTGACAGGTGCCTTCTTCCTCAGGACCACTGGTAGGTGAGTACTCTTCCCTCCAGTGGCCTCATTGATGAGATCCTTGAGCTCAGGTCCAAACAGGGAGGATCCCTGAAAAGGCAAAGACAGGAGAGCATTCTTGGAGGCCGTGTCAGCAGACCAGATCTTGAGCTAAAGAGCCCGTCTGGCTGAATGACATGGTAGATGCCCTGGCTACCATACGCACAGTGTCAAACAGGGCAGCAGAGACATAATGCTGAGCCTCAGCAATGTTAGCGAGAAGTCGCAGCATGTCAGAAGTAGGGGCCCCCTGACGGACAGCAGAATTGAGCTGTTCAGTCCAAACAGCCACAGCCCTATTTACCCATGCAGCAGCAAAGGTAGGGTGAAGGGCAGAGCCCGCAGTCACAAAAATAGCCTTGAGAGAAGTCTCAAGCTTCTTATCAATCCAGTCTTTGATAGCAGAGGCGTCAACCACCGGCAAGGAAGTGGACTTAGAAAGCCTGGAAACTGGGGCATTCACTTTGAGGGGATGAACCCACTGCGTGAGGACCATTTCAGAAAACAGGTAAAGATTAGCAAACTTCCTTGACACAGATGGTTTCCTGCCTGTAAATTTCCACTCCTCTGACACCAAACAGTCAAGGGTGGGGTCAGATGGAAAACAAGCATGGGGCCTAACAGGCTCCTGAAAAACACCAGAGGGGTAAGAAGACGCCTCCTGTACCAAGGGAATGTTCAGGGTGGTCAACACAGACCTGATCAGGCCCTCATCCGAGGGGATGGGGTCTGCCTCAAAGGGGTTCCCAAAAAACTGAGATGGAGGAACAACTGAACAGTCATCATCATCAGAGTCCACCAACAATTCCTCCTCAGAGGAGTCAGACACATCAGGTACACTCGGCGGTTTTGGCATGGAAGATATGATGGGGACAGGGGTCTGCCACAAGTGGAAAACCCCCTGTAAAGTGGATGGAAGAAGTTGTAAGGTAGACCGGAGGTCCCTGGTAGTAGCCTTAAACTCTTGCATCCATACTGACTCTAGTGCATGGCTGGAGGCCCCTGCAGAGGATTCAGGGGCAGCAGCGCATGCTGGGCAAATATGACCTGAGTATTTTCTAGGTAACCCTGAGTGACATGAGGAGCAATGAGCAATGGGGGACACAGACAACCCAGTATCCTTAGTCTTAGGTTTAACGCAGTAGACATTCTCACAAAGTCAAACAGTAAAAGTATTAAAACACCCACAAAATAGCATGTATGATAAATAAATGCACACCAGAAATGCTAAATAAGACTTATCTGGTAGGAGAAGGGTTAAACTGTGGAGGAGAGAAAGAGAGCGCCCAAGCCCTGCGTAGGATACTCGATCTGCAAATACACAAAATGGCTGCCACGACAGGAGCCAATTGGAAATGAGCGGATGAAGCAGGTGCTCATGGGAAACGTAGTTAGCTGACAGAGTACCCCAA
Source organism: Rhinophrynus dorsalis (assembly GCA_037306005.1). Lineage (NCBI taxonomy): Eukaryota > Metazoa > Chordata > Amphibia > Anura > Rhinophrynidae > Rhinophrynus > Rhinophrynus dorsalis. The sequence goes on along the minus strand of CM074721.1, from coordinate 170,457,961 downwards.
CAGTGCCCGAAGCCCCCTAGAGCCCCCAACATCCCCAGAACATTGACCGATGACAAAGCAAGGGCAAACACACAAAATGAGCCATCTCTGACCTCACTACATGGAGCGGTTGCAGAGATTCGTCCCAAACTGCAAAGTCCCATAGAAGTAAATGGAGCAATGGCGTCTATATGGTAAACTCATGCCTTAAATGCGCGGAACATAAAGTTAACGAGGTGAATACCAAAACGTAAAACCACTCAAAAGCCCACTAGAATTAAATAATAGACCCAATAAACACTGGTCCCAGTAGCAAGAGTGTCCAAAGCCCCCTTAAAACATGCTAACCAGCAACAAAAGGGTTAAGTTACCAGAGAAACTTGCTCCAAGCACCTCACAGACATACAGAATAAACCCAGTGAGTGCATGAGTATGTAATAGGAACTCCAAATGAGACCCCTGTGTGGAGAGGAAGCATGGGACATGTGGACCTCAGCACTCAAAGGGTGCTCACCTTTTTCAGCAGATCTTCTGTCTTCAGGTTACCATATATCAAGAAGAAGCCTCAGTGGGCAACTCCTGGGGAAAGAACTTGCAGCCAAGATTTCCCCAGGGCTTAGGTCCACAAAAGCACCTGGTAAGCTGCGCTATCCACATTTAGGTGATGGGAATTGTCAGTGATGGTAATTCGCCTAATGGTGGTATTCCATATCTAAAAGAAAAATAAGAAAAAAGCTGAAGCTATAGCAGAACTGTTCTCTTGCCTTGTGTCTTGACCAAGGAACAAATCTTACTGGTTGATGATTGGCTAGCTGCAAGCTAAGGAGAGGAGGTAGGCTCCACCCAGCAGTCATTTCTCAGAATTGTTACTCCCTATTAAAGGGGCTGATCACCTACCCAAAGTTACCAGTAACCTGTATTGGATGACAGAGAAAGCCAATTACGTTTCATAAGCGTCTGCTCCCTGGAAACCATAGGCAGGAGGGTACTGTTAGCCCCTGTGGCCTCACTAATCAGATCCTTAAGATCTGGCCCAAACAGAGAAGTGCCCTGAAAGGGCAAGGAGAGCAATACTTTCTTAGAAGCAGTGTCAGCAGACAGGTATTGAGCCAAAGATCTCGTCTGGCAACCACAGATGCCATCAACAAGGAAATAGAGACCTAATGCTGGGCTTTAGAATATTGGCAAGAAGTCTCAACATGGCAGAAGCAGGAGCTCCCTGACGAACTGTAAGCATGAGGTGTTCAGATCAAACCGCAATGGCCCTATTTACCCAGGCCACAGCAAATGCTAGACATACGGAAGTACCAGCGGTGGCAAAAATGGACTTGAGGGAGGCCCCAAGTTTCTCGTCAGACTAGTATTTAAGAGCAGAGACATCAGCAACTGGCAAAACAGTGGAGTTAGAAAGCCTAGAAAACAGGGGCATCCAGCTTGGGGGGATGAACCCATTGAGCTAGCTCTGAAAAGGGGGTAAGGCTTAGCAAACTCCTTGGAGACAGAAGGCTTTCTGTCAGGAGACTACCACTCATCAGACACTAACCGGTCAAGCGTGGGGTTAGGTGGAAAACAAGTATGGGGCCACTTGGGCTCCAGAATTACATCAGTGGGGTCCGAAGAAACCTCTTGAACCATGGGAATGTTTAGGGTGTTTAATACGGCTCTGATCAGACCCTCAGCAGAGGGATCAGGGTCAGCCTCAAAGGGGGGTCTCCAAAGAACTGAGATGAGACCACTGCAGAACATTCCTCAGCGTCAGAATCCACCAACAGTTCCTCATCAGAGGAATCTGATACGTCAGGTACTCCCTAAAATTTCAGTAGGGAAGATCTGACAGAAGTAGGGGTCTGCCAGGAGCGGAAGACCCCCAGTAATTGGGATGGAAGAGTTGTGTATACGGAGGTCTCTAGTAGCAGCCTAAACTTTTGCACCCAAACTGGCTGTAATGCATGGCTGGAGGTACCTGGGGAAGACTCAAGGACATCAGAACATGCTGGGCATAAGTGACCTGAGAATTTTTTAGGCAACCCTGATTGACATGAGGATCAATGCGCAAAAGGGGGACACAGAGACCCCAGCATCCTTAGTCCTAGTCCTAGCCCCAAGTTTCCCACAGTGTCAAAACGTTCAAAGTATAAGGAGATTACCCAAATACAGTGTTTATGATTAAAATTTCACCCCAGAAATCACTAAAATACTCTGGCAGGTGAAGGGTTAATCTGCTGAGGAGAGAAGGAAGGTCAAAGCCCTGCATAGGATACTCGTTCTGGGAAGGCACAAAATGGCTGCCGTTGCCAATCAGAAACGAGCGCACGATGCAAGCGCTCATGGGAAATGTAGTTTTCCCAGAAAAAGTACCCCAACAGTGCCTGAAGCCCCCTGAGCCCCCCAACACACACTAAACGTTGACCGGATAGTAGAGCAAGGGCAGACAATGAAAATGAGCCATCTCTGAAGTTGCTATGTTGAGCTGTTGCAGAGAAATGTCCCAAACTGTACAGTCCCATAGAAGTGAATGGAGCAATGGCGTCTATGCGGTAAAAGCAAACCCAATTTTTGCAAAGTTGTAACTGTGAAGTATATTTGGACGAAACATCACTTAAACATGTCACTAGACCCAATAAATACTGAACCCAGTAGGGAAAGTGCTCAAAACCTCCAAAAAAGATGCTAAACCTGCAACCAAAGGGATAAGTTACCACAGAAACTTGCTCCAAAACACCCAACAGACATACAGATAAACCCAATGAGTGCAGAAGTATGTAATAGGAACTCTAAAGGAGACCCTGTGTGGAGGGGCAACGTGGGACATGTGGACCTCAGCACTCAAAGGGTTGCTCACCTTTCCTGCAGATCTTCTGTCTTCAGATCACCATGTATCAAGAAGAAGAAGCTTCAGTGGACAACTACTGAGGAACTTGCAACCAAGATTTTCCCCCCAGGGCTTAAGGTCCACAACAGCACCTGGTAAACTGAGCTATCCACATTTGGGTGATGGGAATTGTCAGTGATGGTAATTCGCCTAATGGTGGTATCCCATATCTAACAGAAAATAATAAAAAGCTAAAACTATAGCAAAACTGTTCTCTTGCCTTGTGTCTTCACCATGGAACATGTCTAACTGGAGCTGATTGGCTAGCAGCAGCAGCCAAGGAGGGAAGGTAGGCTCCACCCCCTGCATTCACTTCTCAGAATTGTTCCTGCCTACTTAAAGGGGCTGATCTTCTACCCAAAGTCACCAGTAACCTGTATTGGACGACAGAGAAATATATATTTATGTTGAAATTAAGATGTATGTGTATGTTATACGTGTAAATTGTCTGATTTATTTAATTTAATAAAGACTATTAAAAAAAAAAACACTGCGCGTGGTGACACTTAGTGGGGTTTGTACTAAGGAAAAGTGATGCAACTTTGGGGAAAACTAACGCTAGCATACAGAATGAATACATTTTCATTTAAACGGGACAGTTAACCATTTGAGTGCCAGTGAGGAAAGCAACGTAAGCAAAGCATTGTGTACCCATCAGGCACTCAAATGGTTAACCCCTTGAATGTAGGCAGGTCTCAGTCAAATTTCATAACAATTAAATGAGTTGGAGTAAACCATGTGCATCATTAGGGGCAAATAAAAAGTCCCATTGATTTAAATGGAGCTTTTAACCATTTGCATGCTATTGAGGTCTGCCAACGCATTGCTTTGCAATGAATCAGAGACCTTTCTAGCATTCAGTGGGTTAAATGCTCAAGTTTAACCCTTTTTATTCTAGAGGGGGTGCACAGATTGCTTCCCAATAAACACCCCCTTCTGGCACTCAAAGAGTTAAATTAATGGCAGTCTGGAGACTTTTAATTTGTCCTTGATGATGCACATTATATGCTACAAAATTGCACTGCTTGTTCTTCGTTCACAGCCCCAAGATTACAGAGTGAAGCAAACCTGTTCTGATAGATCTGACAGTGAGACCAAGTACCGCTAGTGCATTGTGTATCTGTTCTCTACATGAGACGCCAAGCATCATGGCTTACCGGTTCCCGGCCATCCATTGCTTCCATCCAAAGCCTTCGGTCTTCTTCAGAATGAGCCTGCATTGTTATAATAGTTGGCCTGACACAAGGAGGAGAAAGAAAAAAAACATTTACTCAAAAATGATGTATAATCTGATGGATATGACACTAGAGAAAATCAGAAACATATTTAGACAGCTCAGATCAAACTAGCAAGTAAGGATTTTGATTCCCACCTGCCAAATACACTGCCAAGAATGCAGAAAACATGTTTTGCATTTCATTTCTTCATTTGCTTTAGTAAAAGGAACCAGCCAGTTGGGTTTGTGGGAGGATGCAGAGCTCAAGTGCCAAGACAGCACTGTGGACATAATCTTTGTCATCCACTGGGAATCTAAATTACTCAGGGCCATGTGACATTTTAACAAGGCACATGGATTGCAAGTAGGCAGTCTGTCAGACTTCTAACCATGTGCGCAGAGTAAAGGGGAACTAGAACTAAGTGAATAAACTGGTCTTAATTTGTTGCAATGAAGTATTTGCCTTGGTAGGTGCCCTTCAAACAGTAGTAGTAGTAGTAGTAGTCGGGTATAGCTATTTATATATGGCATTGCAAATCCATAGGGTATAACTATTTATATATGACATTGCAAGCAAATTTTATGAGATCAATGTGTTGAACACTCCTCTGGCATTCAAAGAGTTAAGTCAAACATTAATGATGAGGAAGTGTAAACATGCTGAATAAGCTAACAGTAGACCCCAGCACTGTAGGTATATTTGTTGCATCTCTCCTAGCACCATAATTACCTTTCACAATTATTAACCCATTGAATGCTAGGCAGGTTTCCTACACATGGTGAAGAAGTTAAACAAAATTACTATTCAGAACAAGAATATAAAAAGTTAATTTGTACAAAATAAAAGTCTGGGCTTCTCAGAACATTTATGTATACAGGAGATAGTTAAATGGAGTCAGAATAGGTTGTGAATGAATTAATGGGTAGAGAAATGTCCGGATTATGTGTTGGTAAAGTCAGTTTGTGCTTTTATTGGAGCTCCGTTCCTATAGTGGATACAAACAGTTGGACAGAAGTTAACACATTGACATGCCTCCCAACACTTCAAATGGCCAAAGAGGGACACTTTTGTTTTAGGGGGTGTTTCTGGGGAGTGGCTGGTGGGCGGAGCATTACAGAGAATTTTTAGATTATTTCATGACCTATTGGGACCTCTTTGTGTAACTGAATAAATAATTTAGAAGAAGACCAAATTATTTTATTTACACAGACTAATTTATATACTCATATACTGAAGTTTTACAAACATTAATGTGAGTTTTATTGTTGTGGAGTAATGTGATACACTGATACACACACACCACACAGTCTGACCTCTTAAAAGAGGGATACCAGGGTGGGAAAGAGGGACAGAGGGATTTGACTCTCAAAGAGGGACTGTCCCCCCTAAAGAGGGACAATTGGGAGGTGTGCATTGAAAATGTGATCTATAGATTCGTATACACCACAGAGACTTGAAATTCAGATGAATATCTCTCTGCATTTTATTTATGATGAGGATAACAGGTGAGTCAGACAAGGAAGTCACATTTAGTTAGTGAACATACAGAACTAATAACTAGTCCATTAAAGGGACAGCAACCTTTTAATTTGACCACATATATCAGTTACATACAAATGGGGGGTGGACAAAATAAATAATGGACTCAGCAGTGAAATCCCATTTTGTTATATATATAGGTTTTCACCAACTTTTTCAGATATTTTCTTCCCATATTCTGGGCATTCTATCGTGACCTTAGACACAGATGCACTGGATATACCTAATAAACTGGCAATTTCTGCCACAGATGCTTTAGCTAAACATGAGCCAACATTCTGTCCTATTTTAAACCTTTAACTGGCAGAGGCTTGGGACAGTCCTCACACCATGGAGGACATATCATTTTCAGCATTTTTGCTCTCCATCTGTTTAAGTCCAATTATATATGGAAAATATCACATTTTATTTTCCTGAAAACAAACAGAGCTTTTGCGTGATGCCTCACGTAAAGAAAACTTTGCATTGTGCTGCAAGCTATGACATAAATGCAAAAAAGTTTAAAAAGTGCTTTTTTTACTAAAATCACACACTGTATCATAAACATTTGTTGGTTTTCATTTATTTGAAAATACCCACAACCCCCAAGTCCAAAAATACCAAATATGCATAGTTTACCATTATTTATGGTCAGTGAAGACCTCTAATTACCAGGAGAGCAGAAATGGCATTTTCAACTTCATGAACTAAAATGCACATTCCAGTGGTTAAATTGTAAAACAGTTGAGTGTCTATATAAAATTACATATTTTTATAAAGTGGATATCCCAGTACATCAAATGGGGGTCACTTGCCTTTCTATCCCCTAACCTGGGGTGCACAAATGTTTCCAGAGTTTGCGGGGGGGGGGGGGGGGTTGTTTTGTTTTTTACTGAAATCTGAAAACTATGGTATTTCTTACTGTGTTCATTACCTACTGCCCTCATGAGAAAAATGACACCCCATTGGAATGAGATGACATACTATAGGGGGTGCCGGAAGCACATAACATCAACTACAATTTTCATTTTTCTTATGTTTTTAAACATGGCTTGCTTTTACTAATAGAGAACTGCAATAAAGGTACAGAAAGCATATCATTTTGGAAAGAAGATACTCCATTGGATCAAATAAGGGGTCACTTGACATTCTACACCTAGCCTTGGGTGCAAAATTGTTTCCAGGAAGTGGAGTTCAATGAAAAAATTTTATTTTATTTTTTTTTTACATTTCCACCTATTCAAATGTATGTGTGACTTCCAGGGGTCAATGAAGCAAGCTAGGGGGTCACACTGTGTTTGTCAGGATCTTTGACTACCAGGAGGCTGTGGAAACAGGTGTGTGTGTGTGTGGGGGGGGGGTTGTCAACTAGTGTATGTGCAGATCTTTGACTACTAGTGGATTCAGGTTCGGTGGCGTGTTTAGACAGTTCATATTGGGATCCCTGACTATCAGTGAGCAGTGAAACATAGGTGGGGTGGGTGTGGTGGTTAGACAGTCTAAAGGCTGGATTTGTGACTACCTGCGCACAACGCAATAAAGCTGAGAGACAAATAGTGTACATTGGAGGTCTGCGACTACCAGTAGGCAGTTGAACTGGGGTGGGGTGGGGGTGCAGCATGTGGGGATTTGACTACCAGTGGGCTGTAGTACCAGGCAAGGAGGAGGCAAGATATGCGAGTATATGCAGAACCAGGCCAGGGTTGTCCACCAATAAGCAAAGGTGTAGGGGGGCTTTCCCCCATCTCACCCACTCCTACCTGTGCATTTGGTTAGGAATGAAGGAGGTAAGCATATTGCTATCCTATGTCACCTACAGTATATTGATCTCCCAGTGCTATCAGGGGAAGGGCAGCATTCACAATAATATAATATTCTGCCTGAGTGTAGTGTAACCAAGATTATGAAAGTACACATTACCAGCACTCTCAGGACTTCCATAACAATAATTTATTTTAGAAAGAAAGATTGTTTCTATACACGCTTGTGATCTTTATCAGGATGCCATTTACAGTGCAAATACCCCATTTCAATACCCACTCAAAACCCAGCAAAATCATTGATGTGAACATAAAACTAAAAATAGAAAATATATAAGCACCTGAAAATGTGTCCCAGTGAAAGAAACATTATAGCAAACTGAAAATGGTAAAAATAAATATTAATAAAAAAAACATGTATTAAACCATTCTATACCTGAGTTCCATTGACCTAGAATGAATAAAAGTGGCCAACAACTGTATAATTCCAATTGCAGACCTACTAGTAATAAGTTCAATGCTAACTGAAACAGTGATATATGCAACTAAGTAATCAGCAAATCACAGTAATATCAGAAGTCTTTAACAAAAATGAAAGAAATAAGAGAGAGATATATTCCGCGAAATGAGATGCTGCTAGGCAGTGGTAGGTCACTACACCATCCACATCACTGGAAGTAAGCACATTGCAGGTCCCCCAATGCAGACAGAGCGAGGACCAGGCTATAACTATCATAATATATCTCACTCTCATCTCTTTCATCCTTATTAAAGACTTCAAAATATTACTCTGATTTATTAATTGAGTATTTTGTTGAATATATCATATTTCAATTAACTCAATACACCAATTATTTCTGCAACTGGAAATATACTGTTGTTGTCAACTTTTATTCATTCAATGGAACTTACTTATAGAATGGGTTAATGCATTTATTTTTATTTTAACAATGCTCATGTGGCTATAATTTTTCTTACACTGGGACACATCTTTTCAGGTGTTTACATGTTTATTTTTTATTCTCGCCTTTAAATTTGCATCAGTGATTCTGGTGGCTTTCAAGTTTAAGTCTATACAGTGGGTATTTAAACTGAGCATTTGCACTGTAATGGCGTCTTGATAAAAATCACAGTGGTGGATTAGAAAAACGATCTCTCTTTCTAATAAATCAATTATTCTTTTGGAAGAAATCTTGAGAGTGTTGGTTATATATATATATATATATATATATATATATATATATATCAATGTTTCAGCCCTATTTATTGTAAATCTAACACTTTGCTCTATGTTTAGCAACTTACTTTTATGTAGTCCTCAGGATATTAAATATAGAAGAATCCCCCTCCTGACCCTTCTGGACACATCATGCTGCCTGACTGTCTGGTCCAGATGGATGCAGCGAGGGACAAACTTCAGTAAGCAAAGGAAAATCCAGCCCTCCTTTGTCAAGGGGGCAGGGTTTTCCTTATACTTACTCACTGAAGTTTGTCCCTCTCCGCATCCGTTCGGTCCCAGGACCAGATAGAAGATTCAGTGGTAGGCAGCCAGAAGGGGCGGGAGGAGGATCCTTCGACATTTAATATCTTGAGAACTACATGAAAGTAAGTTGTTAAATATAGAGAAATGTGATAGATTTGCAATAAATAAGACTCAGCAATCTACTTAATTTCAAACATTACTATCCTTTTTAAACCAAAAAGCTGATAGGGGTGTATACACAACAAAAGTGAAGAAACTCTGGAACAAACCACTTGCCAAATAGGAGAGAAAAACAAATTCCTATTGATAAGAATAGGGCTTTCAACCCCTTGAAGGCTAGAAAGGCCTTCAGTGCAATGCAGAGCAATGGGTTGGTGGGCTCTCTAGCACTCAAGAATTTAAAAGTCTCATTTAATTCACAAAGTAATTTTACTTCTTCAGTTTGGTGCAGTTGTGTTACCCAGAATTACTCCACTTTTATCCTTTTTTTACATGTACCCCATAAAATTTAATTAGTCTCTTTGTTTTTCAATACAGGCCAAAAAGTCCGGCACATAGGGATAAACGTGACAAACAACAGGGTTTTATAGCCTTTCAACAGTCTCGCAATGTGTTTCCCTTTCCCTTATTAAAAGCCTGATAAGAGATAACGAGGGAGGAAGAGCTGTAGTTTCAAATCCAATTACTCCACAAATACGACAATCGCAGGAAAACAAATTAAACAGCACTGCTGTGTACTAAGAAAGGAGGGTTCTGGGAAATATTCTGTTTATACTGACACTCAGGTCCTAATTCATCAGTCTAAAGAAGCTCAATTCTAGAGCAATTTAACTGCACAAAAGGGGATAAATAATCCCCTCGGTTTAAATGGAGTTGTTGTTGTAACCCCTTCAATGATAGTGAGATTTCCAACACATTGCAAAGCAATGTGTTGGAGATCTCTCAAGTATCAAATGAGTTAAAAAAGCTCCATTTGAATGAATGGGGACTGGGAGAATGATCACGCGTTCCCTATGGTGCAGTTGGTTTTCCCAGAATGGTACCACTTAAACTTGCTGAATTATGAGGCCCTGGTGGTCATATTCACCAAAGTAAAAAAAAAGAGCAATTCTGAATCAAACCATGGGACAAGTAAAGGTTCCTCCTGACTTAACCCTGACCTGTATGATAGAGAGGTCTCTCTTGCATTGCAAAGCAATGCATGGGAGATATCTGTAGGGTTCAAGGGGTTGGAAGGGTGAAATGTTAAGGGAACGTTGGAATTTATTTGCCCCCCATAATACAGGGTGTCAAAGAAGAGCGATTCTGGAGCAAACCAACTCCACATGGGAGACAATAAAAAAAAAATGGTTTTAAAAGGATAATCTGGCAATCCTGTATGTCATGCGAACATATCTAAATTCAACAATATATTATAAGGCCTTGTTTCATTTCTTATATGGATGCTACTGACAACTCCAACACAATGCTTTGACATGTCTCTAGCATCTAAGGAGTTAAACATATAAATGATATGCCTATCCTTTACTTAAAGGAGACCTAACACCTGCTCATAACTCTCCACTTAACTCACTACATCCTGAAAATTATCATGCCCCTATGAATTTTCCTTTGCACCTTTATTCAAGAGACTAGCAGTGTGGAATGGTGTTTCTATCTGGTTGTATCTTTTTTTAAGCTATGCTTAAGCCTTTGAGTGGCAGAGGGGTACGCAATGAATTGCAATGCATTGCATACCCCTCTGACACTGAAAGGGTTAATGTGAACGTCGCTGACACAGGACCTGTGATATATACTGCATTATATACACACACACACACAGTCTACACACATGACTGTGTACATTAATATAGAATATATATTATATATATATGTGTGTGTGTGCTGCGGGTGCGTGTTGTGGGTGTGTGTGCGCGTGTTGTGGGCGTGTGTGCATCCGAGTTGCGGGCGCATGTGTATGTGTGTTGTGGGTGCATGTGTGCATGTTGCTGGTGTGTGTTGCAGGCGTGTGTCTGTGTGTGTTGCTGGGAGGTGTTGCGGGCGTGTGTGTTGCGGGCACGAGTGTGTGTGTGTGTTTCGGGCATACATTTGTGTGCGTGTTGCAGGCGCACGTGTATGTGTGCTGTGGGTGCAGGAGCATGTGTGTGTGTGTGTGTTGTGGGTGCAGGACCACGTGTATGTGTGTTGCGGAAGCAGGTGTGTGTGTTGCAGAAGCAGGTGTGTGTGTTGCGGGCGCACGTGTGTGTGTTACAGGTGCAAGTGTGTGTGTGTGTGTGTGTTGCGGGTGCACGTGTGCATGTGTTGCGGGTGTGTGTGTTGTGGGCGTGTGTGTGTTGTGGACGTGTGTGTGTGTTACAGACGTGTGTGTTTTGCAGGCATGTGTGCATGTTGCGTGTGTGCATGTTGCGGGTACATGTGTGTCTTGCAGGAATGCGTGTGTGTGTCTTGCGGGTGCGCGTGTTTCCTGTGGGCACACACGTGTGTCTTGCAGGCGCACGCTCGTGTGCATATGTTGCAGGGTGCGTGTGTTGCAGGCGTGTGTGTTGCGGGCATGTGTATGTTGTGGGCACGTGTGTGTTGTCTCTATGTATGGTTCATGAGTGTGTCTGTGTGTGGTGCATGTGTGCGGTGCGTGTAATGTGTGTGTGTGCATTGCACGTGTGTGTATATTGAAGAAGGCCCCTGCAATCAAATACCTTATCAAATGGCAGAGGGAGGAAATTACTTATTTGTTTTTTGAAAGAGGAGAGTGCGGGGGAGGGCTACTGCTTGCAGATAACATAACCAAGAGTATGGATATAGTCACAGAATTGTGAGTTCCATTCAGGTCCAAGTATGGGGTGATTCCAGTTTGCACGGTTTCTTCTTTTTGGCCGAGGAACCATGAGACCAGTCTCTCACTTCTGGGTTCCCAGTTCTGTTGTTGTGGCAGGAACAGTGTAAGGTAAGGCATTTGTAATTAATGCGTTGAAGAGTAGGGTAGTAGAGCAGCCTGTAAACCTTTTAAGACAATGTTCTTAATGACTGGATTGTTGAATTTGTGTGTGTGTTTGTGTATTGCCTGTGTATGTTCTGTTTGTGTATTGTATTGTGTTGTGCATGCGTGTGTGTGTTTTGCGTTTGTGTGTATTATGCGTTTGTTTTGCATGTGTGTGTTGTGGGGATGTGATTTGCGCACGTGTGTGGTGTGGGCGTGTGTTTTGCGTACATGTGTGTTGTGGGCATGTGTTTTGCTCACATGTGTGTTGTAGGAGTGTGTTTTGTGCATGTGTGTGTGTTGTGGCTGTGTGTTTTGCACGCATGTGTTGCGGGCGTGTGTTTTGTGCGCGTGTGTCATGGGCGCACGTCTGTTGTCTGTGTGTGTTGGGGGCATGTGTGTGTGTGTTGCAGGCATGTGTGTATAGTTTGGATAAAATGTGGAAGGACTCAAGCTTGTGAATGGAAGAGGCCATGTTAACCCTTTGAGTGTCACTGTAGTAGGCATCACATTAGTTTGCAATGCATTGTGCACCTCTTTGGCAGTCAAAGGTGTCCACACAATGTGTATTAACAATGTACATTAGTGTAGCAGTGCGGGAGTGTGCTGAATGGACTCCATGTGATTTTTTGAGAGTGCTGCAGAGAAAACAACACTGTTTTTAGGAGAAACAGAATGTGTTGATGGGTGAAATTTATGTCCCCAAGAGGAGAGTGTCAGTCAATTTTTTTGTTTCGGTGAAGGGATAGTGAGGGGGTGTGGACATTTAAATGGCTGTGTGTAGGAGATATGGTAATCTCCTCCCTAGCCACGCCCTGGGGTGTGTATGTTGGGCTATGGCACTCTATAGGAGATCTGCATATGTGCTCTTATGTGCCAGCCCTGGGGTGTGTGTATATTATAATTTTGTATGTAATACTGGGCTCTGGCAATAGAGGACAATGCAAATCTCCTCCTAGCTGCCTCCCTGGGGGGGTGTGGCACAGACATACAATTGTGTTCACCTGACCACTTCTTTTATAGTATAGATAATATATTCACTTCCGTTCTGGATGTCCCATACCTGGGAACTTCCAAAATGAGCTGACCCTGAGATCTTGTCAATTTTAACCCTTAAAGTTCCTATAATATAGATGCTGTGCAATATGTTCCAAACAGCTATAATCGAGAAGTGCTCCGATCAGTCTTCAAGTTGCCATTAAAGGGACAGTAATGTTGAGGTATTACAGTAAGATTGATTCTTCTATATACATTTCTATAACGGTGTGTAGCTTTACAGCCATCCATAACTTTGCCGTTTTCGTTTTATTCTATAATAAACTGTCTCTCACCCACCCCTTTTACATATGTCAAAATCTTCCCATAAGATCAGCAAACCGGTCCAGACAGATTGCGACAAGAGACAATCTTCTTTCAGCATAAGGAAAACCCTGCCCTCCTTCATCAGGCAAAAAGAAGATTGATCTGTCTGGTCAGATGAACGGATTCCATATCTGAGGGGAGGCTGTTTGATGTAAGTAAAAAGGGCGGGAAGACGGCACTTTACTATAGCATAAACGAAAAAGGCAAAGTTATGGATGGTTATAAAGCTACACATTGTTATACAAATGTATATGGAAGAATCGATCTTACTGTAATACCTACACATTACTATGCCTTCAGTATAGAACACCTTAAAGGTATCATTGTATGATCACACACACACAAGACAAGCAGGACTTCTCCCTCTGCCTTCCTGGTACAAGTGGCACCAAATTGGAGACTAAAGAAGAATTAAGTAGGTAGCACTGTACTTTTTCATCTGAGAATCTGTCCCTTCACCCTGAGACCCCAAGGTTTGGGTCAAAACCCTGAGTCTTAGGATCATGCCCTGAGAGTTCCCCGGATTGATCATGTCCACAGAGGCAAACATGCAGCTGTTGGCATTTTTTCACTCTAAAGCAGGGAGAGAGAAAACAGTTTAAGGATCAGAGGGTTGCACAACGGCTGGCTGGGTGCTGGGAGTTGTAGTCACCAAAAGCGGGAGATCCAATAATTGACAATCCCGGATGCACGAAGAGCAGTTTGTGTCCTGTGGGCCTGCTAGCAATTTTTATGTCCACCTCTGCGGACATGACATCCAGGTCTGATTGCAGATGTTTTCCCGTGAACCAAGGAGCAAGAGTATACTTATATAGGCCATTATGATTTAGTGGCCATAGGAAAGAAAGCAGGGGATATTATTAAGAGGAAGTTCTCCTTTATTGACAATGTTTAGTCAGTTTGACTGGACTGGCTTGACATTCAGGACCCTGAGGAATCCATGCCTGTCTGATGCTGTAAAAGTAAGCAAACTTCAGCTGTTTATTTCAGACGTATTCACTTCTTAAATAATACCAGTAAATCTGCCAAATCTATAATCCTACAGGATGACTTGCATGCACAAAATACAGGAGTCTACTGTGAGAACATTTTGCAGCACCAAAAAAGAATGCTGTTTGTTTAGATATTGTAACTTGGTGTAGAACAGATTAACATTATGCAATCACAAGTGACTATAATAAGCTTATTAACATATCAAATTATTGAGCAAAGTAATCTGTGACCTCTCATAATTATAGTGTGCTCACAATATTCAGCCAAGGAGGGGAAAGCAAAAGTCCTGCATTAGGGAACATAATTATAGGGGAACGTAGGAGGAGAGAGAAAGCCTGCTGCATTATGGGAAAATGAACAGAACAGAGGGGAACATGGAAGGATAAAGTAAACATGCTGCATTATGGGAAAATGAATAGAATAGAGGGGAATCTGGGAGGAGAAAGTAAGAGAGTGTGCTTTACAGGAAAATGAATAGAGGGGAATGCGCGAGGAGAAAGCAAACATTTTGCATTATGAGAAAATGAATAGAGGGGAATGTGAGGAGAAAGTAATTGTGTTGCATTATGGGAAAATGAATAGAGGGGGACTTGGGAAGAGACTGTAAAATTCTGCATTATGGGAAAATGAATACAGGCAAACTGGAAGGAGAAAGTAAAGGTGCTCATTATGGGAAAAATAATAGAGGGAAACTTGGGAGGAGAAAGTAAGTGTGCTGCATTGTGGGAAAAGGATTAGAGTTGAACTTGGGAGAAGAAAGTAAGCTGCTGCATTATGGGAAAAGGATCAGAGTGGAACTTGGGAGGAGAAAGTAAGCGTGCTGCATTATGGGAAAAGGAATAGAGTGGAACCTGGGAGGAGAAAGTAAACGTGCTGCATTATGGGAAAAGGAACAGAGTGGAACTTGGGAGGAGAAAGTAAATGTGCTGCATTACGGGAAAAGGAATAGAGTGGAATTTGGGAGGAGAAAGTAAATGTGCTGCATTACGGGAAAAAGAATAGAGTGGAACGTGGGAGGAGAAAGTAAGTGTGCTGCATTATGGAAAAATGAATAAAATGGAACTTGGGAGGAGAATCTAAGTGTGCTGCATTATTTGAAAATAGAGGGGAACTTGGGAGGAGAATGTAAGCTTGCTGCACTGTGGGAAAGGAATAGAGGGGGATGTAGGAGGAGACTGTAAGCTTGCTGCTTTATGGGAAAAAGAATATAGGGGAATATGGGAGGAGAACGTTAGCATGTTGCATAATGGGAAAATTAATAGAGAGGAATATGGAAGGTGAAAAGAATAGAAGGGAACATAGGAGAAGAAAAAGAGCATGCTGGTTTATGGGAATATGAACAGAGGAAATCTTGGGAGGAAAAAAGCAAACATGCTGCTATCTGACAAGAAAAATACATTGGAACGTGATAGGGATGTCAGATCATCCCTTTAAAAAGGGGCACATCATGCTGTATGGCTGCATTGGTTATTACTGAGCCACAATGATTCCAGTGTAGCCATGCAACATTACTTTTCCATTTGTGTGTCTTTTTAACCCTTCGCATGCCATAGGATTTAGCAATGCAATGCATATGTCTCTGGCACTCACACAGTTCAAGAGATGATTTGGCAACCCTGAATAGAGAGGAATGTGAAAGACTAATGACAGGAAAAGGAATGGAGAGGAACGTCAGATGAAAAAGTAGCACATTTAATTCTTGGGAAAAAATGTAAAAGTGGAAAGGGCATGCTGCATTATGGGAAAAGAATAGAAGAGAACATGGTTGATGAAAGTGAGTGTGCATTATGGGACAATGAATATATGGGAAGGGAAACAGCACTCTATATTATGGGAAGAGGAACATGGGAACTTCAGGGGAGATAGTATGCATGCTGCATTATGAGAAGATAAATAGATGGTGCATGTGGGATAGGAAAGGGAGTGTGCTGCATTACGGGAAAAGGAATAGAAGAGGAACATTTCTGGGGAAAGTAAACATTGCACACTAAGAGGTCAGGTTATTAGGTGCACTGACTAACAGCTGGAAAAGACTCCTTTGGTGTTCATAGCAGCCTCCAGTTTTTGGGGCATAGGCTCCACAAGGTGCTAAAAGCATTCCCCAGGAATGCTGGTTCATGCAGATTCCATCACACCCCACAGCTGTCTTGCGTGGACAAAGAACGGTCCCTAATGTGAAAAGCCAGTTCAACCACTTCATATAGGTGATCTGCTGGATTGAGATATGGTGACTGTGTAGGCCAATAAAGTATGGTAAATTCAACTGACATGTTCCTGGATCCTCTCCTTGTTACATGATGCACTGTTCTGCTGGAAGTAACTATTAGGAGATGGATATACTGAGCATGACGAGCAGCTCCTGATCATCAACGGTGTTCACGTGTAGCTCCACTGATACATGGAGCCTTCTGCTTCTCTTACAGAATTGTGGTGGTGAGGTTGTCTGATCTTATACCTCATCTATGACTGGATAAGACTTGAGAGCTGAGTTACTGGCATACTCAAGGTGCCTCTTGAATTAACAAGCTGCCTCTGGCCACAGGACTGACATTGACTGGATGTTTGCTGGGTTGCTGGCCCACAATCTACACACTGCCTTGTGGCGATGTCCCTAATTTGTGCATCTGGAAATCTAGCTCCAACTATCATATCATGATGCTGTATTAAAAAGCAACAAAACAATTCTGTGGCAAACCAAATGCACCACAGGGGACAAAGAGAAATTCCAAGAATTGACACTAACTTAAATGTGGATTTTAAAGGGTTAGTAATGTCCAAAATAAAGTTTATTCTATAGGTTAGATTTTACAAAAATAAAGTATTTGGAAAAAATCCTATCTCTCAAACCTTAATGGTTTGAGAGATATCCTCTGCTAAAGTTCTCCCCTCCCTCCCCTTCCCCTGACATCAGTGCTCTGCTGACAACAGAAGATCCCGGTCCGGGGATCAGCCGGTGGCTCTGCTGAAGAGCCAAAATTGCGTTATTGGAAAAAAATTACTTCATTGGAAATTTCTACAAAGTGTGCCTGATGTGCAAGCACACTTTGTAGACTGTTCCAGCTGACATCAGGAGAAGGGGAACTTTAGCAGAGGATATCTCAGAAACCATAAAGGTTTGAGAGATAGGACTTTCTCAAAATACTTTATTTTTGTATAATCTAACAGATAGAATCAACCTTATTTTGGGCATTACTAACCCTTTAAACTCCTGAATGCTAGAGAAGCATCAAAATGCATTGTGATGTAATGAGTTGGAGACCTCTAGTATCAAGGGTTAAAAGCCCCATTTAAATCAATTTTCATTTTTACCAGTCCCCTAGGACACAGATGGTTTGTCCTAGAATTGCTCATAGTCTCCTAAGTACATCAGCATCAGTGTCTCTTTCTGATGCCTGCTGTGCCAGACAGGTTCGTGGCACGTTGTTGGCCTCTTAGTCTACTATGGATTTTAACATTAAGACTACTGACAAATAACTGCTTTCCATTTAACCCCATTAAGTGATAACTTGTGAGTATTAGATACAGTTCCTCATTTCGGAGTTGGTCTGAATGAACTGAAAGGTCGGCATCATTTTGCTGTGCTTTAGTTTGCGGTTAAGCACATAACTTTAATAACCACTTATCTAGTTTATTTGATTTTGATAAAAACAGAACAGTAAAATTAAGCTCCCTTGCAGCAATTCTGAAGCAAACCAAGCACACCACAGGGAATACATTAAAAAGTCTTTGATTTAAATGAGGCATTCAATTCCTTAAATGCTAGGAAGATCTCTAACGCATGCATCACAATGCACTGAAGACCTCTCTAGCATTAAAGGGATAAAAGGCCCAATATAAATCAATGGGATTTCTATTTCTTGCCTACAGTCCAGTTGATCTACAATTACTCCTCTTTTCTTTGTGCTCTAGGCCAACTGCGTCCTGGAAGTAATACTTTGTAAATCTTACAACATAATCAAAGGGATAAGAGCATCAGCAATCCCCTTTTATGACTCCATTTGATGTTCTATGTAAAGTTAAGTTCAGTTGTATTAGTGCACTGTATCTCAGCCCAAATACTGAATTACTCTTTTTTTTGTACCATTAAGAATCTGGGAGATTCTCAGTCTCATTGCTCCACCCAGTGGTACAACTGACTATTGAAATAGGTCTAACTTAACCACCATAAACTGATAATAAGAATAGCTAAAATCTTGTATAACCCATTATATGTGTGTGTTGAATGAAAACATCCTCAGAAGCTGGAATCCATATTTAGACCTTACACCTGCCTAATGTCAAGTTACTGAACTACATGCACCAAAATTCCTCCCCTTAACACCACTTGAGCTAGGATGCGTTTTGGCATGTTCCTGTCACTTGCTCCTTATTTAACCCTTTTAGGACTAGAGGAGGGTGCAATTCATTGTGTACTCCTCTGGTCCTTAAAGAATTCTGCCACTGTACTAAACAAAGTGTAGACAGAATGGAGTGATCTTACACCATTTCCCTGCACATGCTGTGGGGCAGGTGTACAGTGCTTGCTCGGATTAATGTGCCAAGGATGGCAAAGATTGCATGCCGGTGTACACTGCGGTCTCACCCATGGTAGTACATACCCTGAAGAGTAGTCACTGGTGTTACATGTAACCTAAGTGGAGCTGCGCTAGCAAATTCTTCATCACAAAAAGCTGACATACAGATCAAACTGCTCTTCCCTGCTTTTTAATCTGATGTATTAAGAAGAACAGAAGGAATTCTGGAGCAACCCAGCTGATGCTTTGCAATGCACTGAGACCTCTCTACCATAAAAGCCCCATGTGATCCATTCACTTTTTATTTGCCCCCCTACGATACATTTGGTTTTCCCCAGGACTGCTCCTCTTTTGTCTATATACATATGTCTCACATGCATCAATGCAAAGTAGAAGAATTCTGGGACAAACCAAGTGTGCCACATAGAACAAATAAAACATAGTCAAATATCCATTGTAAAATATCCATGGATTCAAATGGGGTATTTGACCCCTTGAATACTAGGAAGAGAAGTAATGCGGTGGAGGTGTTAATATCATTTTAATAAATGGATGTTTTATCTGTCCCCTATGATGCAGTTGGTTTGCCCCAAAATTCTTCTAATTTGCCTTTATTCATATGGCCCCTAGTGATCCAAAGCAAAAGAATGTATAATGGAAGAGTCTGGCCTTTTCTAGCTGGTGCTCTTATTTGAGTCAGCATTGCAGGGGTTAACAGCACCTTGAGTAGCTCAGCCTACAAACAGCTCTGCTGACATCTTGTCTGTACAGTACATTTCCCCTCCATCTTACAGGAGACACAGCATCAAAAGGGTTAACTTTGCAGGCTATATTCACACTAACTGGTATTCAAAGTGCAAGATACTATAGACCAGTGGTTCTCAACATTTTTTCATTCAGGGCACCCCTAATACGCAATACAGATTCTTCGGGGCACCCCTGACATTTCCATAAATATGCATTTAAAACTTGACATTCACATTTTTGTCAGAGTCTTTACAGAAAATAAGTGGCACCCTCAGTGGATGTCTGTGGCGCACCAAAGTGCCATGGCATCCTAGGTTAGAATTAATACTATAGACTTATTATAGACACATTACAGGTGACATGACTCCCCAGAGACATACACACAACACAGCCTCTCTATACCCTCCTGCACAAGAGACAAACCATCCAAATCACCCAATGAAAGGGAAAGGAGCAGTACTCACCCAAGGGTAATGGCAGCAGTAAAGGACAGCAAAGAGGATGCAGCAATAATGAAAGTAAGACACCCCTATACCTAAATGACTGAGATAAACACATTTCAAATGAAAATAAAAAAACTGCAATCTCGTTATAAAATCTGTATACAAAGTGATATTATGGTAATTAGAAATGGATAGAAGTTAAAAATAATATCATCGCATACATGTCTGAAATATTATTGAGCAAGAAAATCACCACTAGAATGAGTTATAAGAAACGAACTCAACCGAAGCCATATAACAAAATGGAGTGAACCAGTGACTCGAACATGAAAACGGAAAGGGATACAGTAACCTGTGTGTGAGGGAATGAAATAGGGTGGAGTAGAAGATTCACAGAGGACATTCTGCAAATGTATAAAGTCACTAGGTATCCACAAGAATCAAAAGTGCAAATAAGAATTAATAATAATAATAATAATAATAATAATACAGTCCCATAGGAATAAGAAATCAGTCTTTCATGGTCACCTCTCATGCTATGACTGTCCCTGGTAAGCTGCATTCAACTGATGAAATGGTGATAGTGACAATAAATGAGATGGAGACGAATGGTTGAATATAAAAGTGTTAAAAAGTCAATAGTTATGTGTCCCAGAGGTTTCTTTTCTCTTTGTTCCTCTGTTCTGCTGGACTCTGCTCCTGAACTGTCACAGCATTAAGTGTATATATATCAGGACAAAAAGGAGCAGACACAACCTCCTGTAAAAGTAGCATTCATTGGTATTGTACTATATAAATAATAAAACTAAGGACGCTACTATAGGCATAAAATAGCAAAGATTCATAAATTCAGTGGTTTCACTTCCACTATGTATCTGATGTGGCAAAATTCGATGCATTTTGGATCTAGCGTGACCCTTCATCAGGATTGTTTGCTGGAGAAAAACTGAAGTATCTCATGTTACACACTATCACAGGTGTTTTTAAGTGTATAGTATCCCTGCTTAAATCCCTCTGGTATTTTAAGGGTTAAAGAACCTGAATTATTCCAGATTGTACCAGATTGTTTAGTTTGATGGATTATTTAAATTTCATAGATTGCTAGTTTCACCAGAAATACATCTGAAGGCGAGCAGGCCAACCCGTAACTACATGCACATATGTGTATGTGCACGTACATACACACAAAGTGCGCACATGCACACACAATGTGCGCACATGCACACACATTTGCATGCACAAAGTGTGCTCGCTCATGCACACACACAAAGTACACTCACTCATGGACGCACGTACACACATGCACACAGGGATATATGGGCAAAGATGAGGAGACATTTGGGGCAAACAAATGGCACTATAGTAAAATAATACAAGTTCCCATTGATTTAAATGGGTTTTTTAACCACCAAATGCAAGAGAGGTCTTCAACACATTGTATCCATCATTTAAGGGGTAAAAGGCTGATGTAAAAAATGGCTACTTTCATCTTCCTCCATCCAATAGCACAGTTTGTTTTCTCCAAATTTCCTCATCCTTTGCTTTATGCATTATACCCTTTGGTTCATAAGTCACAAGACAAAAGAGGAGACATTTTGGAGGAAAATTGGAAGAAAATCAGTATGATTTCAATAGGGCTTTTAACCCCTTGAATGCTCAAGGAAGCCAAAGAATTGAGACATCACCCACATTCAAAGTGTACATATCATAAGTAAATGGAATTGCTCCTCTATTTATTTGTGTGTATGGTCCAAAGACCAGAGTTTTCAAGGTGTGTTTGTCTGTTATTGTAATTCCTCTCCTCCAAACTACGTACTTTTATTCTAGACAACAATCCTTTTTCTTATCTCACAGTGGATGTACAACGCTATTCATTTTCTGCTGAACCTATCAAATAAAAAAGCCTTGACATCTAAATTCATGAACACAGGGCCCCAGTGGCCTTTAGAGGACTGCGAGCATACACTTTGAGAGTAGGGTCAGGAAGAATGAATTGATGCAGGAGCGCACATAATGGCTTTCCATTACATGGACACCATTATCCCCTGCGATGAGCTTTATGGTGACATAATTACAGACAATGGCTCCTACTTGGAAGTGATCAAAAACATAGCAGCTTTTCTCTTCAAATCTCCTGCTTTTTGATTAATTCTGCAAAGCGGACTAAAATTTCTAGCAAAGAGCTCATTGATTAGCCTTTTCAGTGCTATTAATCAAGTAACCCATTTTCCTGGTCCTGGCCATCACACTTAGTGTCCATTTTCATTTAAAATAATCTTGTGACAAGAGTTTCCTATTGCAGTGCATTTGGCTTTGTGATGGATTCACTTAGTATACCATTTGTGATACTCCTATCTGTTACTCTTAACCCTAAATATTACAATAGCACCAAAAGGCTTGTCTAAATAAATCCCAAAAAGATATTTTGACAGAAATAAAGGAATAGTTAAATGCATATGCAGCAACCAGTATAATTACATAATACTGAAATGAAAATAAGTGGTTAATAAGTTGTAACTGTACGATTTAAATGGTTTGTAACACCCTAAAAATGCATTTGTTAAGATATATATATCTTTAAAGCTAAACTAACATCTTATAGAACATAGGTGATTTTGAAAGCACCTTCAAAAATACCCTATTTGCTAAGTTACCCAATATTTATTTAACACAATAGTGAGATATTTAGTTTAATTTACTTGTTAGTTTATGTAAAGTAGTTAGTAACGACTGGCAAACCAACCAGATACTAAAAGTTTACACTCCTCTCCCAAATGGCGCTTCCTGCTGGTCAGTACTAGCTAAGTTGTATAAACAGCTCAGATTATTGTTTTAAATAAAAATGGCTAACATAGGTAATTTTGAAAGTTTATAAAATCACCTACCTTGTCTTACTTTGTTAGATCTGTTTTAACCCTTTAAGATACAAATGAGTTTTGTGCATCCCTCTGCACCTTAAATAACATATTTCAAGGTAGCATCTATACAAATAGACTACTTAATACCTGAGTCCTAGGCCCAAAATCTAATCTTAAATATGCAATTTGGAGGCATTCATTAAATGTTGTTACCCCCACTGGAACAGCAGTCTTGATACATGTTGTAGGTCATAGCGCAGAATTGTGTATACAGTCAGAGAAAATCCTTTATGAATACATGAAGGTAGGTGGTACAAATTTTAAAACATAGCTCTCATCACAACTTTGCACAAGTAAATGTAATAAAACAGTGATTTTACGAGACAGTCTACATATCATATTAAATAGAACAGGAAATTTATGATTAGATTTTAGTGATCTTGCACTTACCCCCATTTTATTTTTAGAGATTAGTTTTCCATTAAACAGCTGAATATCAGAAACATGTCTGTATCTAGACTCTGTCCTATCATGGACACTCTTTAAAACAAATGCTTACTGATAAATCTTTTTCTCGTAATCCATGTGGAACACAAGAATTATGGGGTAAAGAAGGCAGGGCACTAATAAGGTTCTCTGAAGGTGGATGCTCCCTTCTCTACTCCACTTCACCCCTACAATACATGCTCACATTTATAAAATAGAAAAAAATGAAAACACAAGTGAGGCAGGAGGGGGTCCACCTGAACCCAAAAGGACATCCTCCCTGCGACACAAACAACTTGCTTGTGAGTGTGAACAGCCAAGTCTGCCAAGATCTCTGTAAAAGCCAGTGGTGCAGGCGACAACCCAAAAGGAAGAGAGGTGAAATAAAAATGATGGTCTTGAAAAGGAAGCACTGATTATCTGAATTGATGGAAATATGCAGATATGTTTTCTTTATGTCTAGGGAGGCTTAAAAACTCCCATGGTACACACAAAAAGCAATGACAGAATGCAAAAACTCCATTTGAACTGGGGAGTAAGAACCAAATGGCTGAGATGCTTTAAGCCCAGAATAGGATGGCATCCACCATCTTTTATGGGAATTATGAAAAGGTTGGAATAGAATCCCATGAATCTTTCCTGTGGAGGAACAGGTAGTACCAAGACCTGCATGGCCACCACGGAAGAGACCATATCTTAAAGTAGACATCCCCTCACCGGACTGCGAGGAACCCTGGACATGAAGAAGCAATGTGGAGGAATGGATTTGAAGTCTATATGATACCATTCCATGATGACCCACTAGTCTGCCACAAAGAGTCTCCAAGTATCGTGAAAGAGACACAGACGACCTCCAATAGTTTGAGGCAGACCAGAGCCCTGCAAGTAATGAAGAGGTAGACTTTTGCGTACACTTCTTGCAAGACTAAGCCTGGTTGGGTTTCAGGGAGAATCGCCTGGGCTTCTGTAGGAGTAGACACTCTGGGGCCATACCCATACTGGCAAGTGTAAAGAAAAGCAAAAAAAAAATATTTGGAGGTACTCTGAGGTAATAGTGCACTGTTACCCCAAGTAGCATGGCTAATGACCTTCTCCAACACTGGGTCAATCAACTGGTGCCTTACGAATTGGAGGGAAACCAATGATTTCCTGGAAGACTGATTAGAAAAACAGATTTTTAGCCACAGACTATGACAAGCAGTAACATAAAGTGCTATGGGTCTCCCAGTATGCCTAGCAGAACCATGGGCCGCTTCAGTAAGATAACCATTAGCCTCAAGGACCTTAGAAACTGTCAGAATAACATATTCTTTTGGTGTGTCCACATGGACAGCCTCTAAACATTGTTCTCCCCAAACAGCAATGGCTCTAGTCACCCAAGCAACAGTGAAGGTGGGCCATAGAGCAGCACCGGAAGCCACAAAATTTGCCTTTAGGAGAGAATCCAGGAGCTTATCTGCCTGGTCTTTAAGTTCCACCACAACTGCATTGAGAGGCAAGAAATTGGAGGGTGTGCTGCTGGGGGTAGTGCACTGTAATAAGGCATCAGAAGAGAAGAGAAATAAGAGAAAATGTGTCTGGGAAAAACAGTCTCTTATCAGGCATCTTTCACTCCTCCAGAACCACCTGGTCTAAGAAATGGTAGAAATGTGCATCTTAAATGTATCAGGGAATTAAGAACTTGACTCTGAGGCCTTAGAAATATTTAGGGTTTCTAGTACTGCTCTGATAAGATGCTTGGCAGGAGAGCCAGGGTATTCCTTGAACAAATGCTCAGGGGTAAAGCACTAAACAAAATTGTCCTCACACACGTACAAAATTACTAAAACTGTTTTTAGGGGGGACATGACAACCCTGGGTCATAGACCATGTAGACTTCTCATGTTCAGTAGATGAGGGGCCTGAAGCTGTTTAGGGGCACAGAACAAGAGGTACATAAAGTACCAGTATAGTCCTTAGAAGACTAATTTGACATGGGGAGCAAAAATTTAAAGGGGAAACCTGAATCCCTGGTGGTTTGGGACTTTCCCATGTCTTTCCCATGAAATAATGAATACAGGACATAATTGTAACAGCAGCAGGGGGGTCCCCTAGGGCATCCTTTACCTGTAGTAAGAAAGGGTAAAAGATTAAGCCCCTATTTGCCCACCAAAATCCACCCTGTGCAGCAGAAAACTTTAATGTCAGTAACCCATATTTTCCCCTGATGAAGTGGATCTGAGAAATTCACGATACACGTTGGATATTCTCCTCCCTCCCCAATGCAGACTTTGTGCTGGGTCCCTCCCTGCCCCCTGTGAGATATCCCAGTTCCAGTTCGTATCTCTGGCTTCAACACTGCACTCTAACTTCAGTGTCTCTAACATCCCACAATGTTTTTTTCATTCTAGCCTTGAACTATCTTGCCCAGCAGTAATATCATAGTGCAGACAGTATCATTAGCACATGCCGACTCTTTGACTTGAGCAGTATTGGGAGCTTGCTTGCTGCAAGTACAAGGAATATGTTGGACTTTAGACATACAGTCATCAGCAGGAGACCAAGCATCTGGACAAAGGGACACAGCTACATGGCGATTAAGGGGTTGGACCCCTGAGATGCTTTAAGCCCAAGATGGGCATTGTGTATGTGCCTTGGGAGAGGAGGGGACAGTTCTTGTGTATTTTATATATTCTACTAATAAATACTACACTTAGAGGACTCCCTTTTTCTCCTCTTTCCTTCTTGTTGTTATGCTCTTTACTTCTAGACTTTTCCCCAGGTTTTCTAAGGACACCCATTCAAGGAGCTGCACCAAGTTGAAGTGGGAATTGTGAATATCCTCTTGACTGGATGTATTCATTCATTTACATTTCATCTGGAATCATTTCATTTTCATTCCATTTCCATTCCTTCATTCCATTTAAGCTAAGTCATTTTTCTTATCATCTGACTGTGACTTTGATGGACTTAGCATCTAGGAAGGTGGTATTATACATTAGTTGGATAGTATACTGATATCTTTATTTATTTTTGCTTTTATTATTTATTGATCTATCTATTGCATTTTTTATCATTTTGTATTATTTATTTATTGTCCTATATGTAGTTCTGTGGGCATCTCCTGTAGTGGTTGTTTTGGTTGCGCAAATTGTTTCTATTTGCTTCAACCCATCCAATATGGCTGCCACAAAGGCCTGAATAGAACAGGTAGGGACATGAAGCTGACAGAAAAGAATAGCAGAGTGCAGAACTAGAAATTCTATTACAGACCCTGCATTCTGAAAACTGGAATTCCCTCCTGGCTCCTGTAGATATTAAATGCTCAGACATTCAGCCAGGCAGAAAAAAAGAGGAAAATAGGAAAGAACGCCATCCTCTAGCAGACCCATGTCCTGTAACAGCCTGTACGCTGGTCCATATCCATCGAGGAAGCCAGAGACAAGAGCCCAAATAATTCAGGATTATACAGTCAAAAAAAAAAAAAAAAGTCTAGGAGAATCTTTGCCCTGATGCACCTCCTTTTAAATGGATAGTAATGTTTCACAATAAAAGCAGCTCCAATTAATCTTCATAGTATTTGGGCCATGGAGAGTGTTATTTCAATACTGTCAGAGTTTTAGTTCAAGCGTAATTGAATGATAAAGTAGCCCCCTCCTGCCCCTTTTACCTAGTGTCAGCCACCTCCCCTCAGAGACCAGACAGCTGACAGCAAGGGACAATCTTCTTACTGTGAACAAAAGGAAAACCCTGCCCCCATTGACAGGTTTTTCAGGTTTTCCCTTATGCTAATTGAAGATTGTCCCTCTCACCAAGCCATCTGGACACCACCTTGCTGCTCTGAGGTGAGCAGTGTTACATCAGTAAAAAGGGCAGGAGGGGGATACTTTATCATTCAATTACTCTTGAACTACAAATCTGACAGTATTGAAATGACACTCTCCATGGCCCAAATACTATGAAGATTAATTGGAGCTGCTTTTATTTTGAAGTATTACTATCCTTTTAAAATGAGTATGTCTGGATGGAGTAGATTGGAGGCAATAGGGAGTCTCCACCTCGAGAGAGAGTCTTTTAAGGCAAGTTCCCTGTCCTGCTGGCAGAGGATGCTTTACCTCATGGTTCCTGCATTCCACATGGACTAAGGGAAAAGGATTTATCTGCCCGTACACAAAAATCCATTTTTTTATTTGTGTTAAAGAATATCCTTGATTGGAAGGTCTAGAAAACACATGCATCTGATATTCAAACCCAACAAAAGAACAAAACGTATTGGCTCAGAAAAGGACATCAGACTTCAGCAACAGAACACATAATGAGAAAGATATTAGATTGTGCTCACCGATCAACTCATTCTACATCATAGCAAAACCTCTTCTCTATAGAGTCAGTTTTCCGTCGAATGCAGGATTTCAAGTAAACCACTTCTTCTCCCTAAAACATAAAAGGCAGAATGAAATTTTCTTGAGGGGTTTTGTTTTTCACTGCAAAATTTGTTTAACCTCTTTGTATTTACAGATGTGTAATGTTATTGTTAGTTTCTCTTATTAATAGGTTAGTTTATAACAGATAAAAATGACATAATTAATTATGTCCAAGACACCGTCTGGGATAAATATGGTCACTCTGAAAAATATAATCTTAAATGCAACATTGTCATTTGCAAACTGTATTTAATTCCTTGAGTTTAGCACCTGGGGACTTATTCCTCAAGCAAAGTGGGGGTTTGAAAACTCCAGTTGGTTTAAATGCACAATGCTCCATGAATTACATTACAATGCCTCTAATCCCTCCCTAGCTTTCAAGGGGTTAAAACCCCAGTAAAAAAAAAAATGGAAATTTCACGAATGTTCATTTTCTCAGTATGGTGCTGTTGGTTAGCATCTTGTTTACAGAGCTGTCACAGGATGTTGGTTAGAATCAAAAGCCTGGATGTCATTGCAGGTGATAACATTTTCATTTGATTTATTAATAAGTAACACTGTATCTTTAATATGAACCTTTGAGTGATATAATTTAGCACCTGCTATGTAATCTAGGCCAAAGTAGAGAAGAGATTTTTTTTGGGTGGGAGGGGGTGGATTCAACCAGAGGTCATTGGATTTCCATTACCATCATCTTCAGTTAACACCTGGGCCATGGCAGCCCACTCCTGGTCTAGACTGTAGACTTTCTACTTGTACCTATAGATGTGGATAGGGAAATGAAATGGGAGCTGTAACCTTGCCCATAACGGTGATTAATGTAGACTCATAGATTTGTTTGTCTGCTCAGTTACTAGTATCCTTGTTTACACTGCATAATTCTATCTAGTGTGCAAGTCAAAGGAAAACATCATTGCCCTCCTATTGTACATGCAGTGAGTCAAATATTGAGTCCAAAAAGCTCTCTCTCTCTGGGTGTGCCACCATTTCTTCTTACCTAGCTGGATAGAGATTAGACTCTAACCAGTTAAGCATTTAACCATGTAGTGGTTTAAGAATTTTAAAAACAAATTCTGCTTTGGCAGACTGAAAATATAACAAAATCATTCCATTCTGTTAGTTTTAAAATTGTGTTGTTGTTTGTTTGTTTTTTGCATAAATAGATAGACCAATAAGCTGTAAATAAGAAAAAAAAAAGTTGCGTTAGGGAGAGGACTAGGAACCATATGGCTAGGAATAATAGACTGGTACGACCTCTCCCCACTGACTTCTAGTGTTTGCCATCATAGCTTTCCATTCATGGAATACCAGATCAACCTGAATGTGACCAAAGTATTGCTACATAAAAAGTATAATAAAGGCTGAAAATAACATTAAGATTGTGTCTGATGACGGTCACATTCTTAAAAATGCAGCTCTTATGAAGTTATCAATATGTTATCTTCCCTTTCACTGACATCAGTTCCTTCTGCATTGAATAAACTGATAAGTTTGACGAGTAGACAAAATTGGAATTCCTTCTCTGCAAGCTATTTTACTGTGTCCTGAACACTAAATTTAAGACAACTTTGCTATGTACACAGTAAAATGATTTATAGGGAGATTTTTTTTATCTGTTCGGGCAGTAGGGTTTATGGATAGAGTTACTTTCTGAGCTCTTTAGCTGACCTCAAAAAACATAAAGGGGTGGGGTAGAAAAACATGATTAACTTCAGAAAGGTTTTGACACACATCAGTCACACTTTAATTGACCATATCAAACAATACTGAGCATTACTATTCCTTTAACTCTTTGAATGCAAAAGAGGCACTCAACACATTGTGTTTGGGGGCCCTCTGGCATTCAAAGGGTTAAGGAAAGAAGAATGCTGTTTTTTTTGTGTTTCATGAGCTAAGGTAAGAGGAAAGTAGTCAAAGTCCCTTAATTTCCTATTTCTTTCACCCTTTTCAAGTTGGAGAAATATTAGTACATAGACATCATGGAACAACATAGGGATGGGAGACTTTACTAAGGAAAAAGGAACATATCCCATCCCTATGTTGTTACATTGCCACCCACCACCTTCGATTCCAGGTACAGCCAGTTCCTTTACAAATGGATGTACACAAAGTAGTACTAGTAGTATATGGGAGATGACGAGACTCAAGTCTCATTCGTATAATCAGTGATTATTGGAAGATGGATCTATGCCTTTAGGAAGCAATAGACTGCAAACCCTGTGGTCCACAAAGAAAAAATAAAACAGGTTAAAAAGAAGATAAGTCTACAACATGTTGCTTTACCAGATGAGAAGGAGTTAAATGGTTGTTGATATGAAGAAAGACAGAAGATGGTTCTTATGCAGAAAGCAAAAGATGTGCAATTATGGAACAAATCACCTGCACCAAGTGAGGGGTAGGGTGAAAATCCACCAAATTCCTATTGATTTAAGTGAAGCTCTTAACCCCTTGAATGCTGGCGATGTCTCCAACATATTGCAAAGCAATACATTGGGTATCCCTCTAGCGTTCAAGGTGTTAAGAGACCCATTTGAAAGAATGAATATATATTTACATAGCACCAAAACTGTATGCAGCGATTACAATTTAATGGTTCAGGGCTGTCTAAGTTCAGTCCTCAAGGGCCATCAACAGGCCAGGATGTAAGGATTTCCCTGTCTAAGCGCAGGTGAGTCAGTCAAAATGGATGAGCCACTGATTAACTCACCTGTGCTGAATCAAGGAAATCCTTACATCCTGACATGTTGGTGGCCCTTGAGGACCAAACTTGGAAATCCCTGATTTAGACAATACAGGGATACAAGTGCTTTACACGGTGGAACACTGGATGTGGGATCCCTGCTCCAAAGCTTACAATGTAAATGAATTAAGAGAAACATACAGGATACATAAGGGTTAAGTGTGAGATATAGTGCTAGAGTTCTGATTGACTCCTACTGATTTACAGTCAGTAGGAATGTTGGGAATTTGTATTTGTCCCCATGGTGCAGATGGATTATTCCTCCACTTTTTCTTTCTGCATAATAACCTATATCAACATTGTAACAGAGAAAAAGCCCCAAAATGTATTTGTGAAATAAATTTTATACTGAATTTTAAGTTCCTTTAACAGTGTCAGATTACACACACAATGCTATGCTTTTCGTTGGGCAACAGGCATGAAAAACATATTCTGAATGTGTGATGCATAGACCATGGCAATGGCTGACACTGCTTAAGATGAGAGAATTATAGTTGTGTCAGGCACCAGGTAGCTTGTTAAAATAGAAAATCATTGTGACTGTTATTTGGTTTAGAAGCTCCACAGCAAGTTCCTCTGCTATCACATCATAATTATAAGGGATACGAGTGTAGGATTACTGGTTCATTGGCAGCCAAGCCTGGGGGGGCGGAGGGTAGAGTTGGAGGGCAGGTGATGTGGTCAAGAGTGGGCGGGCAGCCCCCTGGCCATTCCTGTCACAATTGATGCCTAGACTTTCACAGAGCCCTACAAGTGTCACCACTCCCTTTCTCTGTCCAAAGAACCGACCATTTCACCATCCCAACCTCCCTTTCACCATCCAAACAAACCCATGACCACCCACTCCCTTGGACTTCCCCGAACAGCTATCTAGGCTCTCACTTTCACCTCTTCATGTATAACCCACCTGCCTTCACAGTGCTATTATACACACTGCCCCCATGGTAAGTTTTCTTGATACCCTTAAACTAAAATCTCGTCTCTTAACCTTACATTTCTTTCAGTTGGATAATATTATTACCGCTCTCATTCTATGCAATCTAACTATGATCACCAGCACACCCGTTACACTGTGTGACTGTATCACCTCCCATTCACCTTGTTATATGGCTCACAACCTCCCCCCTCAGCTAAGTGTCTCACACACTCCCATTACACTTCCCATGGCTTACATCGATCTGCCCATCTCATCACATGGCTTGCAGCTTTAATCTACACTCACACTAGCCACCTTCATGTTTCCTTCCCATGTCCCCCACCGAGCCCGCAGTGCCTGAGGGCCTCTCTCACCACTTTACCTCACTGTGCACCCAGCTCAAGGAGAAAAAAGATCAAGACCTTGGACACCCTGCAGAGAATGTGACGAGGCCTCATACAAAAACAGAGGTTGCCTTTCCACCATGAAACACTAAGCACTAAGTATTTACATAGATCCCATGCCATTAGGAGCCACAAATGCACCCATTAAAATAGGCAAGGGGAGCACTCTCCCTGTATCTCGTCAGTGTGTGTTTGTAAGACTGACTTTGTGTGTGAATGTGTGTGTGTTTGTGTATTTATATGTTATAACAACAACAATAGTGGTATGGCTTTAAAAATGCAGTTTTAACCCTTTAAGTGGCAGAGGGGTATTCAATATACTGATGAACAATGAGTTTAGTATCCTTCTAGCACTCAAAAGATGTGTTGGATGCCTCTCTGGCATTGAACGGGGTTAAAAGTATATCCCCCATGCATTGGGAGACAGTGTTTTAGGTTATGGGTTAATCCTTTCAGTACCAGAGGGGCATCCAATGCAATAAGTGACTGGGAGTGAAAGGGTTATCCATTGCACTATGGTATCCAATCCACTGCAATAAACTGAATACATCTGCAGCACTGAAAGGGTTTAAAAAAATCACTGTGCTGTGGGGGACCCCTCTGCCACCGGAAGGGATAACCCTCTAAAAGGCAAAGAGGTATGGAATGCAAAAAATCTCTGGCACTGAAACAGCCAACATTTTCACTACCAAAAGGGTATCCAAATTATTTCTGTGGTGGTTGGTGGGCCCCTCTTCTACTGAAAGGGTTAACCATCTGAGTTCCAAAGTGGTATGCACTGCAATAGCTCTCTAGCTCTAAACAGTTTAACCCAATCACTGCCAAAGAGGTATTTATTAAAATGCACACATTAAACTTTTCAGTGCCAAAGAATTATCCAATAGCATATGTTTCTGGCAGAGAAAGGGTTAACAATTGCAGTGAGGAAGAGCTATCCAATGTTTTGCAATGTGTAGGACACCATACCTTCCAAGTGTCCCTCTTTAGGAGGGACAGTCCCTCTTTTAGACCCAAATCCCTCTGTCCCTCTTTCTCATCCTGATGTCCCTCTTTTCAGGAGATCAGATTGTGTGGTGTTTATATAAGTGTATCATACTGCTCTACAGCAATACAACTCACATTAATGTTTGTATAAATGTTAGTATATGTGTTTATAAATTAGTCTGTGTAAATAAAATACTTTGTTCTTATTATAAATCATTTATTAGGTTATACAAGGAGGTGTCAATAGGTCATGAAATAGGCTAAAAATTTTCAGTAATGCTCTGCCCACCAGCCACCCCCCCAAACAACACCCCCTAAACACAAGTGTCCGTCTTAGGCAATTTGAAATGTTGGGAGGTATGGGACACCTCTTTAGAACTGAAAGGGTTAAAAGAAAGGGTTCATGCACTGGATAGCTCTGTGACATCAAGGCACACTCACACGTATCCAAATCACAGTAAGAAAATAACTATAGAACAGGAAGGGAGGGAACCAGCATAATGGGGAGGGAAAGGGGAAGCACAACGATAGCTAGTAAAACATGGAGGGGGGGAAGGAACCAAGCGCAACAGGGAAGGGGGAGGGTACCAAGCACAACAAGGAGGGGGGAGTTACCAAGAGCAACAAGGAGGGGGAAGTTTCCAAGCACAACAAGCAGGGGAGAGGGACCAAGTGCAACAGGGAGGGGAGAGGGACCAGGTGCAACAGGAAGGGGAGAGGGACATTGAGGGGAGAAGGAAACAAGAGCAACAGGGAGGGGAGAAGGAAACAAGCGCAACAGGTTGGGGGGGGAGGGACCAAGCGCAACAGGGAGGGGAGAGGGACCAAGCGCAACAGGGAGGGGAGAGGGGGGGGGACCAAGCGCAACAGGGAGGGGGGGAGGGACCAAGCGCAACAGGGGGGAGGGACCAAGAGCAACAGGGGGGGAGGGAGCACAAAGAGAGTAAAATAGGAAGTGTAGTAGGGACCAAGAGCAATAGGGAGGGAGTAAAGGATTAAGCAAGAGAGAGCAAGAACAACAGGGAGAGAGGGTGGGAGGAAGCAAAAAAGGGATGATGAGGCAAACAGGGAGGGTGTGAGAGAGCAAGGACAGGAACAATGAGCCGAAAAGGGAGGGAGGAAGGACACAGTAGAGTGAGGAAGGACAGATGGGGAAGTGGGAAGGAGGAAGGACAGGGGGAGTGGAGGTTAGGAAGGACAGGGGAGTGGGTGGGAGGGAGGAAGGAAAGACAGGGGAGTGGGTGGGAGGGAGGAAAGACGGGGGATTGGGTGGGAGGGAGGAAGGGAGTGGGTGGGAGGGAAGAAGGAAGGACGGGAGAGTGGGTGGGAGGGAGGGAGGAAGGAAGGACAAGGGAGTGGGTGGGAGGGAGGGAAGAAGGAAGGATGATGGAGTGGGTGGGAGGAAGGATGGGGGAGTGGGTGGGAGGGAAGAAGGAAGGACGGGGGAGTTGGAGGGAAGGGATAGTCCTTGCAGAGATTTTGACAGGAATGGATATGGGAATTTGCATATCTCCTCCTTACTGCTGCCCTGGGATGTAGCAGAACAAAATGAGACTTTTCTCGCCTGTGACTTTGTTTTGTTTTTTTATAAGACATATGCAAGCCAACATCATCTTGGTGCACTACACTGCAACCACTGTGGCGGGCTTTGAGGAGGTCATATGGATGTGCCATCTCCATTTCCCAGAGCACTGCTTAAGAGATCAACGTAGGGCCAACATGGGTCCTTACCCAAATGGCACAGCAATGCTCCTACTTATCTCCGAATTACACCACATCCACTGAACATTCTGTGCTGAAATGGGCCTTGTTTCACTCGCACTCAGATGCTCTTTGGCTATACTTTAGAAAAGAAAACAAAGTGGGCCTGTCACCATAAAACAAGTTTAGTTTTGTTTACACAGAATTAAAATCTGCCTCTATGTTATACGAGCCATTTTTCAGTAAAATACATAGTTTTTGAGAAATTAAACTGTTTTTGGTGGCACAGTGTTGCCAGTTCCCTGCATGGTATGCTAATTAGTTAGGTCCTATGCCATTTTTACCTCTCTGTGCTATTGTTCTATATGGGCTCTGCTTAGGTTATTTCATATTTCATTATTTGGAGCAGTCCGTTTCAGACTCCCGGCATGATCACAGAATGCCTTCACGAATGCTGTGATCATTTAACTCATGACGTGCCAGGACCGTCACTGGTCCTTAAAAGAACTAAAGTTTTGACAGTCCTGTCACGTCCAAGGATGTCAAGTGGTTAAATCCTGGCCAGTTAGTGGGCCTCGAGGGAAGCAATGTGTTGCATAATCCTCTGGTCCTTAAGGGGTTAATATAATGGCCTGCTGGGAATACTGCTGTCTGAAGAAGTAGCATGGAAATCCTTTATTTTGTATCCCTATCATAATCTACAAAAGATAAAAAAATACTTCAGTAAACACAAATGTGTTCTGACTCATCTTATTCCATTTTCAGAGCTAACATCATGTGGGTGTCCTTGGAAAGTGAATAGAAATTACAGCTTATTAGGTTTCCACTTAAAGGCACACTGAAATGTGTCAGACTTACCCAACAGAACACTAGAAGCACAGTGGAAATGGTTAGCCTATCCACTTATCACTTGGCCAACTACACGTAGATCGTCATATTGCAGATCTCATTATAAATCGATTTAACCTTTGAATGCCCAAGAAGCAATGTGATGGATATCTCTCCGGCACTCAAAGGGTTAAACCCATTCTAGAACAATCATTCAGTGTCCTGCAGGGGGTGCTTATTGTGCCTTATGTAAAAGCAAAGTGGAATCAACATTACTTTAGGGGCTAAATAAAAATCTTCATAGAGTTAAATGGAAAATGTAATGCCTTGAAAGCTTGAGAAGTCTCTATTGCAGTAGCAGCAGCAAAATTCCTATAACATAAAGATGCAATGTTTCAACATTACAAATGTTCCGGACTGTTGGTGGAATACCTGCCCCTTTAATCACGCAAACTAAAAAAAATAAATATATAAAGAAACAGACACATACACAGGGAAAGATACATATAGATGCACAAAGATGTGATAGAGTGGAGATGATCTCTCTAATGATACCATTTCTCCAGTTAGTAGCAGAAAAAGGGAAGTGGTCATGGCACTCTACAGATCTCTAGTTAGACCTCACCTAGAGTATTGTGTACAGTACTGGAGACCCCATCTCCAGAAGTATATAGATACTTTAGAGAAATTTCAGAGAAGGCCTACTAAAAAGGTGACTGTTTACAGGAAAATAAATATCATGATAGACTAAAGGATCTGAACATGTATTGCTTGGAGGAGAGAAGAAAGAGAGGGGATATGATAGAAACATTCAAATTCACAAAGGGATTCAGCAAAGTACAGGATGGAAGTACATTTCAAAGGAGTAAAAATGTTAGGACAAGAGGCCATAGTCTAAAACTAGAGGGACTCAGGTTTAGATGTAATGTAAGAACGTTTTACTTTACTGAGAGGATAGTAGATACGTGGAATAGCCTATCAGCAGAAGTGGTAGAAGTTAATACAGTGACGGAATTTAAGCATGCATGGGACAGGCATAAGGCTGTCCTTAACATAAGACAAGACTAAGAACCAAATACGGTTTGAATTTTTTACATTAGGAAAATGGGTAGAGTAGATGGGCCGAATGGTTCTTATCTGTAGTAAAATTCTATGTTTCTAAGTTTACAGTTCCTTTGTTATTCTAGGGAGCCTATGCACTAAGATCTTTCCCATGTGAGAAATCTTAGTGCGTTATCTCCATAGAAAAACAGGATCTGGATAAGTGATCTCACTGAAGAAGTTATAGTCACCTTATCATCTCTTTATCACAGCTTAGTGCATCAAAGGGAAAAAGTGAGAGCACCTGAGAGAGGAAGCACATGCAAGAAAGAAAGTGTGCTCACAACAGTTAACATATGCAAGAGAGCAAGACTAAGCACACAAGACAGACTGCATGCACAAGAGCAATAAAGAGCATGCATAAGAGTGCAGAAAGAGGGCACATGCAAGAGAATGCACGCAAGATAGAGGGGGGCGGGACAATGCAAGCAAGAAAGAACACACTAGACAGAACGAGCACGCTCCAGAAAGTACACAAAACTGGTGAAACGCACACAAGAGAGACGCACAGAGAAATAGATGGTGACGGCAAGACAGCATTAATTAGAGGGAGAGAGAAACAGAGAGACATAAGGCAGCAACAGAGTGAAATAAAACGTGACTGTAAGAAGGATTGACACTGTGGGGGTGCATAACATGGTGTATGTTGCACACCACAGGGCCATATATGATAGTCAATTGTACTGGATAGTGTTCACATCTGTATACATTTCTGGAGTTTTTTTTAATTCTGTGAACAGCTTGCATAGTTCTAGAATATAGATGATCACATAGATATATCCTAGCATTGCTGTACTACTGAATAAATAGTACATATAAACATCACTTATATTCCTTTTAAATGGGCTGGCTATGAAACATGTGGCTTACCACTTTTCTTCCAGACTTCTGATCAAACGGTATCATAGTGATCTGTTTTGTTTCTCGCTGGTAGGTACAATAATGTTTGACCCAAGATGTGCCAAAGTGCCCTGCAGCAAATAGATTTAAAAATATTATGGAGGAGAAAACAATTGTAAATAAATTGCACTTATTAAAAGTACAGCATTTGTTTAATCTCTAGAGACAAAGATAAAAATAAACGTGTTTGTATAGGTTTAACTGAGGGAATTATGATCACAGATGTCTGCAGCTACAGGTGAGTAGTAAATGTTCATTGCTCTTTGTATTTAATTTACAGTAAATCAATGGGCCAAGCCATCTGGAAAGAAATAATTATTCACATTGCAACATTTTATATTCCCTGGAAATGAGATGCTTGTGAAAATCAAAAATAATAATTTTTTGATTAAAGGATATTGATGTTGAAGATGTCATTGCTACACATCTGCCTTGTACCTTCTGTAACAACCCTCTTTCTAATGCTTGCAAACGGAAATTCAGTGCAGCATGCAATCAAAGTCCAAGTCCAAAGAAGATGTAACTAGCCCAATTTAGGACTTCATGCACCGCTTTCCAAGAAAAGATGCAGACAGACTGGTCACTGTTGTAGTTCTGTGAAGGATGCTGACAATTATTCAAAAGGAGATCAACTTTTTAAGGGATTCTTCAACAGTCCAATGTCTTCCCATTCCACAAGGTTGTTGCCAGCTTGATCATAGATGAATAGAAGGTGCCTCACC
This sequence comes from Rhinophrynus dorsalis, assembly GCA_037306005.1. Classification (NCBI taxonomy): domain Eukaryota; kingdom Metazoa; phylum Chordata; class Amphibia; order Anura; family Rhinophrynidae; genus Rhinophrynus; species Rhinophrynus dorsalis. The sequence goes on along the minus strand of CM074721.1, from coordinate 170,420,053 downwards.
ACAAGTTAGCCCTTTCCTGAATAGTTTGGAGACTCTTTCCATTTGATCCCAAAGATTCTAAGACACAGGACATTTTAAAGGTTGAAATCACAGAGCTAGAGTCATTAGATGTTCTATTGCTTCCTAGAAGATGGCTTCACTTTGATGATCCCATTGAGAGGAAGGCGGAGGCAGCAGTTAAGAAAGCTTTTCAGGCCTCTACAAGCCGTTTCAGTCTAGGTATAATGGCAGTTTCAGTCACCCAATCCTTCAGAGTATGGATGTCAGAGCTGCAGGAGGACCCTACTTCCAAAGTTTCAAGAGACAAAGAAGTTCAGAAATTGTCAGCAGTGAGATTGGTTGTGCCTGTTTTCTGTAGTGCCCCTCTGGATGGAAATTGTGCACATTTATGAACTTCCTCAGTCCGTACTGTGATGGTTCATAACGCTATCACGAATAAGATCTGGGAGGCTGGAGAGACATTCAAAAGTCGCTTACACTCAATGCAGTTTGTGGGGTCAGCTCTATTTTGGACGAGGCTGCAGACTAGAACAATCACCTTGCCCTGAAACGCACCTTTCCCAGCTTCCACAAATAGTTTTTACTGGATCACAAAAGTCAAAATAATTAATCAAATTTCTTGATACCTGGAAAAAAAAGAATTTCCTCCAATCCCAGGAGAGCTTTCTGATCATGAAGCAGAAGTGGCTTTGCTTCCTCTTCTTCAATAAGCCAGATACCTTTATATTCCTGATGCCAGAAACTCTCACGATCCAACTCCAGTAGTTGGCAGTCTTCGTTTCTTCCTTTCTGCCAGGGAACTCGAATTAGGCTGATGGGTTCTCTGTAATTTCAAGGATAGATACAAGCTATTCTCCTAGCAAGGTATCAATTAGCCTCTCTTCTCTCCACTTCTCTCAGAAGAGAGTCCTTCCTGCACAAAATATCTTATCCAAGGAGAAGTTTTATTCCAGTTACTTCAAATCAGAGATGAGAGGGCACTTATTCCACTCTTTACAATCCCCTCAAGTATACTTGCTCATATACTTTGCAAAACTCATTTGCAAATTGAAATTCAAGATGAAAACTCCAAAATCCAAGCTAGAGATTCTATCACCTGGAGACTACATGGGCAAAAAAGATTTCATAAAGATGTAAATACATGTACCAAAACATCCTCTTCATCAACAGTTCCTGAGTAGCAATTCCTGTCAGGAGAAGTAGCCCATTATCAATTTCAAGCCTTCCCTTTGGGATTTCTACAGCTTCCTTGGCTTACAAGAAAATTTCGGTGGGCATCGTTGCCCATCTCAAGAAACAAAATATTTCAGAGATTCAAAACTTAGAAAAGCAGTTGGTAAAAGAAACATCCACTGCCCTTCTCAGGTATATCTTTCTGTGGTTCTGCGCACCCGTCAATATCTGGGAAGGTTGACAAAATGCAGTCAGACCTGATACCATCTCAAATAAAACAGCTTCTGGGTCTAGTTTTTGACTCTTTAGAACAGTGTTTTACAAGTTAATCCTCAGAGCACACCCACGGTGCAAGTTTTCAGGTTATCTCTTCTTAATCACAGGTGAATGATTAGTGGTTCTGTCATTGATTGATCTGTGATTAATTAGGAATATCTTGAAAACATGACCTGTTGGTGTTTCCAGACTACTGGAGGTGATCATCTCTGCTTCAGAAGCAAATACTTTTCTTTCAGAATCAAAACTGTCCAGTCTCAAACAAAAACTTTGAGCATCCTGAAGTAAAGCATGATGTTGAATATTAACTGTGTGGGGCAGCAGGAGGTTGATTATTAACTGTGTGGGGCAGCATATTAAACATAAACATTGTGGAGAAGCATGGGGAACATCACCATTGTGTGTTAGCCCCACATACACTGACTGACATCCTTCCAACCTTGTTCCCTTGCCCAGGCAGTGGGCCATGGGGATTTGTGGCTACCAGTAAGGACTGGAACAAGGCTGGGGGGGCAGCTGGTTTTCACAAATTCCCATGGATGCTGCCTGACTCCCAGCCTTGTTCCACTGGGAGTGCACATGTATTAATATGAAATGATACAGAGCTGAGGGGATGATTGTGTACTGGTTGGTGTACTTTTTTATCCATTTGAGTGCCACAGGGATATGCAATACACATCCCTATGGCACTCAAAGGGTTAAAGAAGTGATGCTGTTCGTGGTGTTGAAAGGATCCTCTCCAGTCCCCTACTGAGCAACTGGGGAAGCAGAAAGAATTATCTCAGAATTCAGGATTGTCATACTTCCAGTGATGTGCAAGAGAGGGCATCCCTTCCACAATATTGTATTGTAATGGAGACATTCTCCTCCCCTCTGTCCTTAAATGTTATTGCATATGGAGGTGTGTGACTACCTTGAAAAGTCAAAGTGTTTTGAAAGCATCGACAAAATCATGCCACAGCATCGTCCTTTAGTGTATCTCCCCCCTGGACTCTCTCAGAATTCATGAGCCCATAACTTCAATGTAATCTAGGCCACAGGTTTTCAACTGTGCCCACGGGGCCAACTTACAGGCCAGGACTTAGGAATTTCCCTGCTAGAGCACAGGTGTGTTAATCAGAGGCACTTTCACATTGATTAACTCACCTGTGCTCTAACTAGGAAAACCTCACATCCTGGCCTGTTAGTGGCCACTGAGGGCATGAGCTAAGAACCACTGGGGCCACAGATTGAAAAAGGGGTACCAAACATTTTACAGTAATAAAAAGAGAACTAGGGAATTCTGGAATAAATTAACTATATTGTAAGAAAGAGGTGTGTAAACCTTTCTTCAGGCAATGTATTTAGGATTTCCCTGTCTGTGAACAGGTGAATTAAATGACTGAGCCTTTGATTGAGTCACAGGTTCTCAAGAAGGGAAATCCTATAAGTGGTCCCATGAAAACCACTGCCATAGGGGACAAATGAAAATGTCCATATACATAATGTTTTTGCCTCGTATGGTGAAGCTGTTTTCTTAAATAACTGCTCCAATTGACTTAGTACATCAGCCTCATAAAATGTGTTCCTTTTATCCCTAGAAGTTTAGCTACCGTTCATTACAATCTTTTTACAAAATCAATAATGTTATTAGATTCACAATATAAGAATGCTGGTCTCTGAATTCCAGTGCAGCCATTTGTCCTTTTATGGTCAGGTCTTGCAAACGGTAGCATTACTTTGTCAATGACTATATTATTTCCAATGACGTGCTAAATTCTAGCTCTTAAATTTTATGATGGGCTTTATGATTTAATCTACAATATTCTATCCAGAGGCATACTGACACAATATTTAATTTAGGGTTAAGGTTTTAGACCTTAAACTAGGATATAAAATTACAAAACATGGTTTCTATTAGCAAAGGATTTCTTGTGAAAAGCAGCTATACATCAATGTTCTGTCTGTCATCGGCCCACTGCAATTACTTGTAACATTACACTGCTAATCTGCAATCTGTATCCAGGATATATAATTTTATACCTACTGTATTTCCCCAAACTAGAAAAAGCAATAGGATTTTAAAGTTGATAATTAAAAATGAAATTACTGGCATGGACTTTTAGAAAATAGTAAACATTAGGAAACATTTCTCAAGAAATAAAACAAGTCCTATAGTCAGAAAAGCACAGTGGCCTGTATTTACTAAGGTGTGAGATTCCTTTTAACATTAAGACAGGAGATGAGTGAGACAATTTTCACGCATTGCCCATCTTGTGGGATTTACTAACTTTGCTGATTAATGCTCTCAGGAAGGTTAAGTGTATGTTAAGATTAGTCTAGTTAGCAGTGGAATGTGAAGATTAGAGATAGGGCTTAGTCAGACTCATGGCACATTTGCTTAGCAAGGCATCTACTTCAGATAGAGGGCTCTGATACCCATTATGTAGACTGGCGTATACTGTTCATTTATTTGTTTCCTACTGAACGTTCCTGTCGCAGCAGGGTGGTTTCCCTTGACAGCTTATTTTTGAATAAAATAGAGCACTGAAGGATGTCTATTTGCATGGCCACTTTGGGAGTGCTTGTGTCTGCCACTTGAGGCCTTAACAGATAAGAGTTGGTACAGTGTTTGCTGTAGAAATACAGGAGGCAAATGTAGTTGTTGAAACTTTTATTGGATAACTAAACAGATTTAGGATGCAAGCTTTCAAGACATCTCACGTCTCTTCCTTGAGGCCTTAAGCACAGAAGTAACAAGGAGCAATTCTGAATCATACCAGCTGCACCATGCGGGAAAAATGCATATTTCCAGAAATTCCACTTTATTTAACTAGGTCTTTCAACATCTTGAATCAATGTGTTTGAAATCTCTCTGGCAATAATAACAGTTAAAATCCCCTTTTAATTAAACTGGAAATGGTGTTTGTGCCCTATGAATTGCTCATTCTTTCTTTTAAGCATAAGGCGCTCAGTTGCCTGCCCATAGACTTTAACACTAATTGGCAATAAAGGTAGATTAGATTAGGGCTATGACAGCAACTATTTCTGACCTATATACAGGCCTTGAAGACAAATTTGGACACCGCTGGCTTAAAGGGCAATTATGACAAATGAATGAAGCAGACTTAGAAAAGCTTGGGGCTGCTCCTTGCAGCCCCAAAATGGCTCCTATCATCCACCTGAGAGGGGTGTCAGAAGTTTGACTTCCTTAACTGGAACGGAAACCAAGAGTATATGGTTCTCAGCCACAAACTCCTGGGTTGTGTGTGTATTCCTCCTATACCAACTTGGGATTTCAAGTCTGATACAGAGGGTTTATGAGGATCTACGTCACACAATGAAGCATCAATACACCAGGGGAGCATGAGGGGCATCTCTTTTCAGACCCCCTTTCTCCTAACCTTTTGGCCACAGGGGCTCACAATGCAGCCCTTTCATTATCAGTAGGTCTGCTCCCATGGAAGCAGATCTGCCCAGAAGAAAACTATCAGATTATTGTTGCTTTTTAAAAACAAATATAGCCATAGACAAAAGCAAACTGAGAACAGTGGCATGTATGGTAACACGTAATCAACTGATCTCTTATCCCATTCGACTCTGTGGAGGTCTCCAACACATTTCTTACAACAGCTGGAAATATCTCTAGCCTAAAAGGGGTTAAGAAAGTGTAAATATATGTCACATTTTATTTTAACACTTCCATTGCGAACAAATGCTTTGGAAGGTAATTTCAATTTCATAATCTTTCTTAAATGGGATGTAATGAAAGGTTCAGGTGATTTGTTTCACTACTCTGCTGTTTGTAGACAACTTATGATGGTAAAATCCATGAGATAACTAGCTGATAAGTTGTCACCTGAAGTCCCAGAAGTCAATTTAAATGCTGGTATCCCACAAGATACAGAAATAACTGTGCCTAGCCAAAACAATACTTTCTGCCCTGCAAGGGAGTATGCCCTTCAGAGGTATGACACTGGTACCTACGATTCTCCTGGACATAGAGGTACCCCTCCATAGTGTAGGGGCTGAGGGTTCGGTGCTCATGGGGATTTTCTTTCATTTTCTTCATCAAAGACTCCACTTTGGATTGTGTACCTTCAAAGCGGTCTCGTGTTTGAGAACAAAGATAAAAACAAGACTGAATAAAATAATACAGCACAATTACTGTTTATTTTGTTCCCTCTTCAATCCTGAACATCCGATAGGTTATCAAGCAAACTCAAACTTTCTGATATAATTATGCCTTCTACTAACACTGGTGATTTGGAACACATTTCAACTGAGGGACATTAAACTGTTATTTTGTTAGAGGATCAAAAGCTGTAATAGGAGCATCGCTACCTAGAGGTGACTTCACATAATCGCATTTTGATTAAAATGAAATAATGAAAAACTGGAACAGTGAGGTTCACCCAATCATGAAGTGATTTAACATAGATTGTCAAGATAAATGGACATTAATATTTAGTCCAGTATCTCCATCCCAGGGCATCAATGCACCTTAGTGCATCTTCCCCTATTAAACAGTGATATTTACATATTAAAACAAGGGAATGTTAAAATTAAAATCCATTACAGCCAGGGCTTGATTTACATCTCAGGAGCCTGTAGGCACAGAAATTTGAAGCGCCCTCCCCATTGTCCGTTTCCTACCTCCCCCCGTTGTCGTGATGATGTCATCTCCCAGCGCTCTGCATTCCTAAAAAGGTGATAAGGGAGCTTAGCACCTACAGGACTGTGCCAAAGGAGGCACAGACCTGTCCTGCCGGGGAGGTAGGAAAAAGGGGGGGGCAATGTGAGGGCGACATGGAGTGGGTGCCACCGGCGCAGCCAGCAAGGTGGCTAGTTAAAAAAAAAAAAAAAATCAGAATAGCAGGCGCCCCTCGGTGGCGGAGAGCATTGTACCATAGATCAGAACTGTCCAATGACTGCAGTGGAAGCAGTGGCATCATAAAATAGAGTCCACAAAAAACTTTGCACCATTGTCTCCCAAAAATGCTTGCAATAACACAAAATAAATAAATTGCTCTAATCTCACTTAATCCATTGGGTCAGAAGCTGGAAGGCACACTTCCTTAGGGAACGTGAGGTGCTTCCAGGGGACACGCAAGGGTTTGTTTCACTATCAAACGTACGCTTTGCTGTGCAACCTAACGGTAGCTGTATTGTCGTGGTGTGACGCTTGGGAGATGCTGGTTCAGAAAACATTTCCAGTCTTCTATGTTTGCACTCTTGATATCCATACATTTGGCAGTTAGCCTATTTATATTACTTGTAGGAATGTCTCTATGTTTCTTCAAAACACATTACAAAATAAATAAAATGCAAAGGAATAATAATAATATATAAAATGTGTGTTGCAATGAGATGGATACCTCATAGAAACATAGAATTTGACAGCAGATAAGAACCATTTCAGTCCATCTAGTCTGCCCATTTTCCTACAGTAAAAACCTCAAACCTGTTTTGGTCCTTGGTCTTTTCTTAAGTTAAGGACAGCCCTATGCATATCCCATGCATGCTTTAATTCTGTCACTGTATTAACTTCTACTTTCTAACTTTCTTACATTACATCTAAACCTGTGTCCCTCTATTTTTAGACTATGACCTCTTGTCCTAACATTTTTACTCCTTTGAAATATACTTCCATCCTGCACTTTGTTGAATCCCTTCATGTATTTGAATGTTTCAATCATATCCCCTCTCACTCTTCTCTCTTCCAAGCTATACATGTTCAGATCCTTTAGTCTATCCTGATATTTCTTTTTCTGTAAGCCAGTCACCATTTTAGTAGCCCTTCTTTGAATTTTCTCTAGAGTATCTATATCCTTCTGGAGGTGGGGTCTCCAGTACTGTACACAATACTCTAGGTGAGGTCTAACTAGAGATCTGTAGAGTGGCATGACCACTTCCCTTTTTCTGCTACTAATGCCCCTAGCTATACAACCCAGTACCCTGCTTGCATTCTCCACCGCTTTATTACATTGCCTGCATACCTTTAAGTCATTAGAGATAATTACTCCCAAATCCCTTTCCTCTGTTGTCTCTGACAGTACAGTACCCTTAATAGTATATTTTTCCTTTGGATTTTTATGTCCCAAGTGCATTATTTTATATTTATCAACATTAAACTGCATCTGCCACACTCTTGACCATTCTAATTTACCTAAATAATTTGTCATTTGGCTTATTCCCCCTGGAATGTCTACCCTATTACAGATCTTGGTATCATCTGCAAAAAGGCATACCTTACCTTGAAGACCTATGTCAATATCACTAATAACAACTCCATTGGGTTTACCTCATGCACCCCAACGAAGACATAATATGTGCCCTCTAGCCTGACCCATTGCCACACAATCCCTGCTCACATGGCCCCTCTCCCAAACTCATCAGCTACTGCCTTACAGAGGAAAAAATCCTTTAGTTTGAAAGTCAGGGTTTGCCAACTCTTATCCTCAAGAGCTACCCACAGTGCATTTCTTTAGGATATCTTTGCTTGACCAGAGATTTATCAGTCAGTGGATCCATCGCTAACTGATCCCCTGTGAGTAAAAAGAGATGTCCTGAAAACATAGTGCTATAAAAGAAATACAAGAGAGCTCTTAACCCACTGGGTGCCAGAGAAGTAGTCAATGCATTAGTAGACTTTAGGGACAGATATAAACAGGCCTCATTAAAATAAGAGCGGGTTTCTGGTGCAGGTACTACTCCGTACAAAGAGCTGTCAGTACAGCTGGGTTCCCTTCGCAATTAGAAGAGCAGGGCAGATTACTAGTCTGCCTAATGGAAGATCTGTCCTTAACTTAGCAGGGATTTAAACCAGTCTTGTCCTCTCACATGTCCGCCATCACAAATCTTGACAAAACGGCTTATCAAAAGTATCTGGGCTTTATGGATAAAGAAACAGGAATAATTCTGAAGCAAACCAATTAACCGGGGAGGTGGGGGTCTATACAATTCCCTATATGTCTATGGATTTAAATGTGGTTTGTAAATGAAAGAGATGTCTGCAATGGACTATAAAGCAAAACATTTAAGGCCGCTTTAAGCCCCATGTAAATCTCCAGGTATTTCACCCCCGACTCCCATGATGCACTTGATTGCGCCTTTAATATAAGGTGAAAAATTAATCTTTTCCTTTATCTCAAATTCTTATTCTAGTCATCAAGCAAATATACATAAATAAATTAGGAACAATTTTGGACAAATCAACTGCATTAGTCACAATGCGTTGCATTCCTCTCCGGCACTCAGAGGGTTAAAAGGCCAAGAATAAAAAAAGAAAATCCCACTGATTTAAATAGAAATTTAACCCACTGAAGCAATGTGTAGGGAGACCTCTAGCATTCAAGGGGATAAAAGCCCATATTATTATTATACTTTAATTATATAGCGCCAACGTATTCCGCAGAGCTGTACAATAAGGAATACACATACAGAGATATTAAACACTAAAAATGGAACATAGAAAAGGATCAAAGGGCCCTGCCTGTGATGACTAAAAGGGACATTTTATTTCTCCCCTACTGCGCAATTGGCATGTTCTGGAATAGTTTCTCTTTAGCTTTCTGCATAAGGTCCCTGTGAAACGTGCACCGGGGAAAGGGGGGGGCCTAACTACCAGGGGTTATCTGTGTATTTAACCCTTTGAATGCCAGACGGGTACACAAAGCATTGCAGAGAAGAACAATACATGTGTACCCCTTTGACACACAAAAAGTTAAACTGTAAGGCTGATGTAGTAGAAAAGATGTACAATTCTGGAACAAACCAACTGCCTTATAAGGAAAAACAACTAAAAAAAAAATTCCCACTGATTTCAATTTAGCTTTTAACCTCTTGAATTCTAGAGGTCTCCAACATATTATGAAGCAATGCACTGGAGACCTATCTAGCATCCAAGAAGTTAAAAGACCCATTTAAATCATAATTGCACCACTTTTACTTCATACCTCAGCCCCACTGAGTGGATCATATACATATACGGCTTTTTTCTTGCTGCTTTTTTAATCTGATCTGGTTTGCTTTAAACCGCCTGTAGAATCTGCACATATATTAGTATGTAGATATGATAAAGGTAAATTATACAACCACACAGAATATACAAATAATATCAACTGAAAACAGAGATGTTAATCTCTTCAGCTTCCCAGCCATTACAATGATACCCTTGGTTAAAGGGATAGTAACACTTCGTTTTAACTTTATTTTATTTTGTAGGCATTAAAAAAACATGAAGAATGATATAAGTCTTATCTCTCAAACCTTTATGGTTTATGAGATATTCACAAGCAAAGTTCCCCTCCCCGCCCCTTTTTCCTAGTGTAAGCCATCTCTTCTCAGATGTGGATCAGGTTGTATGACAGTACAGATAACAGAAGGGGACAATTTTCTTTGTATGAAAACAATGAAAGCCCTTCCCCCCTTGAAAAGTTTTTCAGCTTTTTCCATTATCTTAATTGAAGATTGTCCCTCTCTGCAGTCTACCTGGGCATCTCCCTTCTTATCTGGTTGAACAGGGGGGGGATACTTTGTTTGTGAATATCTCTTAAACCATAAAGGTTTCAGAGATAAGACTTATATCATTCTTCATGTTTTTTTAATGCCTACAAAATAAAATAAAGTTAAAATGAAGTATTACTATCCCTTTAAGCAGCAATCAAATTAATGACTAAAACCCATAATATACAGTTTTGCTGCTGTTTTATTTTGACTAAATTATAGCCAAAAAATGAATATTTCATATTTATGTGGAATCACAAAAGATATTATGGCAAAATGAATCAGCCCAACAGCCGTCTCTTCAGTAACACAACTAAATGCTGTAAAATGACATTATTACAATGCAAAGTGCACTACTGCCACATGCTAGGGTCAGTCCATTTAGTGCTGGTGTGTGCAAGGATTAGAAAACAACATGTTATTAAAATTAGGAACAGCCTCCAAGGAATTAATTAGCCAACATATCATTTAACATTAATCTTCTGTTTACATATCTGCATCCATCTCCATTAGATCAGTTTATTACATAAAACAATAACAGACTATTTTCTTCAGTCTAGAGCTGTTTAGTGAAATTTGTCTCTCTTCAGGATAGAAGATAAAACGGTTTCCATTGTTATTCTGCAGCATGAGCTAACAATAGTCACAAGACCAAGGTTGGGCAATCCGTTGCTCTCCAGCCACTGAGGACTACCATTCCAATAGCTGGCCAGGAATGATGCTCTAAACTGCAGTAGACACTCCGACTTATGCACAAACAAAAGAGGAACAGTTTTGGAGCAAACCAAATACACATTAGGGGACCAATAAAAATTCCCACAGATTTAAATCTGTCTTTTAACCCTTGAATGCTACTAGTCTTCATCATATTGTTCAGCAATGTGTTGGAGACCTCTGTAGCATTCAAGGGGGTTAAGAAATCCATTTATATTAATTGTAACTTTGGGAACTTGGGCCAGTTGGTTTCTCCCAGAATTCTTCCTCTTTCCTTTTGTACAAAAGGCCCGCTGACCGCTCAAAGCACTGCTGCTGAGACAGTACCATGTGCAATGCCATAAGCCTGGCTGCACACTCACACAGTGAGTCAAATGTACCAAGGAGGGCAAAATCAATCCTGTGGCAACTGCAGCAGAGGAGGCAATATTCCCATGATTTAAAGTGATTTTTTTTTTGTTTAACTCCTTGGAAAGCCAAGTGGGGCAGACTGACAGCAATAGCGCCACCTGTGTGAAATGTCCCTTGATAGCCCAAGTGCTTCTGATGTCCACTCCAGTGAACTGAGAAAATCAAAGGTACAAGGGGATCAAAGGATCAAATTATAAATAACTAGTGTAAAAGCCTGTGTACACACCACCATTCTGTGCATTTGGGCAGTGTCTACTGTGCATGACTGCATCAGCAGTCTCTACTGCGCATGACTGCTTCGGACAAACATACATCTGGCCTTTTATATATATTTATTTTTTTGTGGGGTAGTTTAAATGATGGTTGTCGTAATAGTCCACTGCAGATATTTGACCTCACTCTAAAAGGTCACTATACCTCACCCACTCCCCTTTCTTTTTTTATTAATGTCATTTTCTGTAGGTAGGGTAATGTACTACCTCCAGTAGCACTGAATGTTGAGCCAATTACCAGGGTTCCGTGTTGCATTCTTACACTTATAGGCTGCACTGAGATGATTTATTGGGCTTTATCCCAACTATATAGGATGCAATTGAACCCTCTTTGACATTAAGTGGGTTAAAATCACCATTTACATCAGTGGGAGTGTATTTGTTCCCTATGGTACATTTCGTTTGCCCTACAATTGTTCTACTTTTATTAAGCACATCATCCTCTGTGGGTATTTCTCTTTAATATGTTAAGAAACTGAATTTTGTAAAACAATCAAAAAAAGAGTAATTCTTACTCTTACTTCATGTGAAAGTTCCATAACTGAAGTGCAAGTCAACCACCTTTTTGACTTTATATATTCAGCAAGTGAATACATAGTCATACTTACTTTATTTTTATTTTATTTTTTCATATTCATCTATTTTTAACCCTTTTATCTGGATTTATTTACACAGCTTTTTGTCAGGCTATGAAAGCAGAGTGCAACAATGTAAAAAAAGACAGTAAAACAATGTAGTTAAGCCTGCCTCTACAGCACCCAGAGTACAAAGCAACATGGTGTAAATAGCCCTGATTTCACTGTGCCAGACAGAAAGCTCTCTGGACACACAATGTCAACGTCAGAGACCTAACTGTAAAAAGGTGAAGAATTAAAAATAAAGCAAATCAATTTTACTTTGCATAATACGCACTTGCACAATAAGTAAACTCTAAAAAGGAGGTTGACTATCGTTTTAAGATTTGGATCAGGATTTCACTGAAATGTTTATTTATTCATATTAGTACAAGAGTACAAGCATTGACAATGCAGTAAACAAAGTGTGGTATGAAGCTATCAGCTATTTATAAGCCTGAGGGACACTGGACTTGTGTGTGAGAACAGGAAATGGGTCTCTGGGGATCTTCAGCTCCCATCATGCAAAGCAAAAACTGCACTAAGATCTGATAAAGAGGTGATAAGGAGGAGATAACGTCTCTAGGGAGCTAAAATCCCCAGGCCCTTAAAGGGATAGTAGTGGTCCATAATAAAAGCAGCTCTAATTAATCATCATAGTATTTGGGCCTTGGAGAGTGTTATTTCAATTCTGTCAGAGTTGTAGTTCAAGAGTAATTGAATGATAAACTATCCCCCTCCCACCCCTTTTACTGATATAACACTGCTCAGCTCATCAGGACGGGAGAGAGAAATCTCACAACTCCCAATTGTGTATATGAATGGAAGTTGCGAGATTTCTCTCCCCCATCCTGATGAAATAGCCTGTATGGTTATGAAACGCATTGGTATCTTTGAGCAACCATAGCAGTTGTTAATTTTTATTATTTTTTATTTGTATTAATAAATTATTTAAGTCAAGTTGGAGCATTAGCACTTCCATTTTTTTCTGGATTCCATTACTGTTTGGCATGCAGCCACCATCTAGTCCTTTGAACGAACAGGGTCGGTACAGAGAATTTTCCCTATTAGACTTCACCCGAGATAGGGTATATACCCCTCGGGTATAATATCTATCGAATGAGTATTCTGCTTCATTTGTATCACATCCAGATTTTGACCGTATTCAGATAAGACGCATTGATCAGATGACAATGACTATTATCGATGTTTGACTGAGTGGAGACAGTCGCTGTTCTCTCCACATGACTTAATCGCCTTAACTGACCGGTGTGCCATTCAAACGGGGATGCTACAAGTGAGTTGACATTCACTCCCTGTTTCTATTATTTTGTTTGAATACCACAGGATTTCACTACATTTGACAGCTAGATTGTGGACTTTATCAGTTTTACAGATCACACTATGTGTTTATGTTTTATTTCTTGCATGTACATCACGGTCTGACATTTGGAGCATTATCTTGTTCATTTGCAACTGTATATCCGATGCTTCATTTGGTGGTTTGTGAGTAATAGGTTTCCATTTGCTTCATATGATATTATTGTAACTGTTCTATATTGCATTTTCCATCACTAGTACACTGTCAGTATTATATGGTGTTTTACACTGTTTTGTAGTCATATGTTTGCAACTTTTTTACTTTGCTATCTCTTTTATATTTGCATACTATGTGGTAGTGTCCAACATATTGCAGTCTCACATTTCTTGAGCGCCTCTTATCACTGTTTTGTTTTATTTTGATTCACCATTTTGGTTTGTTTGGATTAGCGGCTCATTCTTAGTTTATTTTCAGTTTACCATAGTTATTAGATACCACTTTTAGACATTTTTGAGCGCTTCTTCATTTTTGTATGATCTATATTATTTTCTTGTTATTTCTGTTTTTTTCTTCTGGAGTTCTACTAAGTCTGCATCTCTGGGTGCAGACTTGGAAAAAACACGATATTGCCTTTTAAAGGAACACTAACAACTAAAACTGCTCTGTGGTTAAATGCACTCAAATACCCTCTACATCATGCAACTCACCATAGCTCTTTTCTCAGTACAAACAGCACAAACAATAATCCCTGTCCCTGAATAGGACAGTTTACACATGCTAGCTGTAAATATATGATATTGACATTTAAAGCAATGCTGTAATGGTTTTATTGACACTCAGACATGGAAAGTTTGGGTAAAATGCAATTTTATTAAAGAAAACCGTAAATGAATAACCCTCATGGGTCCAGTATGTATGCAACAGTATATTACTGACACAGGACAGGTAGCAGTACAAAATACCCACACAGGTCCAGTATATATATACATACACAATACAATACTGACACAGGACAGGTTTCAGTTATCAGTATCCACACAGATCCAGTATATATATATATATATATATATATATATATATATATATATATATATATATAATATATATATATATATACAATACTATACTGACACAGGTCAGGCACAATTCGTGCGAGTCCAAAAGATACAGATAAGGATTACTATTAGGCCGGGAGGACGGGGAGGCCCTAGTAGTGCAGTGGCCCTCAATATACTCTCTACTCAGAGAGTGACACAATGGCGACCAAGGCAGCAACGGCAACGAAGGACCTGGACAACGACAGACTACCGGAGCTGCCAGAGGAGGACTGCCACGGAGGCATGGAGTAACGCCAATCAGTGACTGCTAAGGCTGTACCCAATGTGCCAGTCACCAACCCACAAGGGGTTAACGAACGCTCAGACCTAGAATAGAGTACCAGATGGAGAAAGCGTGAGGCGTCCAGGAAAACCAACCTCAGCTAGGGCAGTATAGGTCAAGCGTACCGTGGTGTTACAGCGGGACACGCAACACCGGATAATATCACAAGGCACAATACTGATCGGGTTACAGTAACTGGGAGGCAAGAGAGGATCTGTCTGTGGACAGAGAGAGAAACTGACGTATGGCCCACAACCGGATACCGGATGGGTAGGAACAAGGACCGGAACGGTACACAGAGCAGGAATGTCAGCCAGGCCGAGTCGGTACACAGAGCAGGAACGTCAGCCAATCCGGGTCGGAAACAGAGCAGGAACATCAGCCAACCCGGGTCAGTACACAGAGCAGGAGCGTCAGCCAATCCGGGTCGGTACACAGAGCAGGAACGTCAGCCAATCCTGGTCAGTACACAGAGCAGGAACGTCAGCCAATCCGGGTCGGTACACAGAGCAGGAACAATAAAGGTAGAGTGGTCAGGCAGTGCGGGTCATACACAGGAAACACACGAATTCTGGAACAAGCGCTGGTAACGAAATACCACGAAAGGGCACTGAAGAAGTGACAGGGCTCAGTATATAAAGGTATTTACTGGGTGGAGCAACACCATGTTAGCCAATAAGAATGACTCAGAGATTTACTGCCAAACAGGCCTTGTGAGGTAGGAAATGTTAGTCCTGCGGCACTGCAGGGGTTTATTTGGTTACATTGTCACATAGCTGACAGATGTCTGCCAGCAACTCAGATTTGCACATCTTGCATCTAGGGTTGCCACCTTTTGTTAAAAAAATACCGGCCATGGCATTCCCTCCATAGACTTAACATTGGACAGCAGCCAATTTTTTACCGGCATGCCAGTAAAATACCGGCTGGGTGACAACCCTATTTGCATCTTGAATACGGCCCTTTTAGCTTTCATTACCCTTTCAATGCAATCTGTTACATGTGCTAAAATGTAATTGTCGCCCACAATCAGATTATTTCTCAACAGCATTTTCCATGACAATTCCTTATCAATGATTCTATAAATATTTTCTACAAGAAACTACCAAAATTCTTGTATTTAGTTTCACACTGAACATTTCTCTGTTAACCCCTTGGAAGTTAGAGATCTCTGCAATGCATTGCATCACAATGTGATAGAGACATCTCTAATATGTGAAGGGTTAAGGTATTTATAGTTTACTACAAGTCCAGTCTTGCTATGGTATTGCCCCCTTGTGAATTCTACTGAATGTATGACTTCCTGTTTACTCACAGATGTTCCATTCTGATCCAAGAGTGAGGGTCAGAGCCAAGTATCCGCCTGCATTTCTCTTAGCACTGGGAATATTAATCTCTATACACACTCAACCCACTCACCTTGTAACATAGATGATGAGGCTGAAAAAAGACATGTGTCCATCAAGTCCAGCCCATGCCAAAAACATCCCTGTTGATCCAGAGGAAGGCAAAAAAAAAGCCCTGTGGAGCAATTTCCAATTTAGCCCCAAGTGGGTAAAAAAAATCCTTCCTGACTCTAAATGGCAGTCAGATAGTTCTCTGGATCAACATCCTATCTGCTTTGAAGCCATCTGTCATTTTTTTCAATATTGTTCTGTGCTAGATAGGCACCCGTTGCTTTTTTGAAAGCAGTTGCATTATCAGCAAGTACAACATCCTGAGGCAAATAATTCCATAGTTTTACCACCCTTACTGTAAAGAATCCCTGCCTTTTAGTTGAAAGTGCCTTTCCTCTAGTCTTAATGGATGACCTCTAGTTCTTAACTCAGCTCTTTGCGTAACTAATTAATTGGCTAGTTATTTGTATTGACCTTGAATGTATTTGTAAATGGTAATCATATCACCCCTTAGACATCTCTTCTTTAATGTAAACAAACCCAGTTTGGCTAGTCTCTCTTTATAACTCAGATCCTCCAATCCGTTCATCAGTTTTGTTGCACGCCTCTGTACCTTTTCCAGTTCAACAATGTCTTTTTTAAGAACTGGCACCCAAAACTGTACTCCATATTCTAGATTAGGCCTAACCAAGGATTTATACATAGAGAGCATATTATTAGCATCCCTTGCATCTATACCTCTTTTGATGCAGGCTAGTACCCTGTTTGCTCTTGCAGCAGCTGAGTGACTCTGCACACTGCTGTGAAGTCTATCATCTATCAGTACTCCTAAATCTTTCTCTAATGAGGATTCCCCAAGTTGTTTCCCATTTAGAGCACTTGACCCTAAACCTGAGATAGGCAACTACTGGCTCTGCATTTGTTGGGACTACAGCTCCCTTCAGTCTCCGAGCAGCACTTGGCTGGTTCAGAGGATGATGGAAGTTGTAGTCCACAATAGCTGGAAAGCCAAAGGTTGACTAGACCTGCCCTAAAACATCAAGTACTGTCCTTAACAAGAGGGTGACTTTGTAGAGGTTAGAACCACTTGACATCCTACTGTCATTTATGGTCAACAAATGTCCACTGCAGTACACCAATAACTAACTGCATTCAATAAATACTTACGTTCATTCTGCTGACTGAAAATAATAAAAAGATGGAAAATAAAACACTAGTAAAGACACCAAGTCAATAACATTAACAGATTAAGGCTGGTGTCAGTCACAAATTCTCAACGAGCCCTTTTATTGACAAATAATCACCACAGAACTAAAGAAATTACATCTCAAAACAGACATACACTCCGACAGCAGCACTTTCACATAGTCATTGACAGATACCTTTGGGTATTTACACAGGATCCACCAAAGTGGACCTGGCATACAGGAATGGTGGATCTGCATGGTATTTTTTCCACTGGCAGATGGACATGCTCCAGATATGATAAGGCAATTGATGAACTGGTGATTGGCTGAATGCACAAGGAAAGAGGATTTTCCTGACCATTCAGCCATTGACCACTTTATGACTAGACCATATGTGTGAGACCTCAGCACTCTGTGAAGCTAGGTGTAGGTATACTCACCACTGCCTGAAGATAGGTGTAAGCATATTCACCAATGTGTGAAGCTAGGTATGAGTATATTCATGAGTTTACTCACCATGCTGTGAATCTAAGTGAATCTAAGTGAATACGTACTCATTACTGTTTGAAAATGGATGTAGAAAGCTCACAGTATTGTGTGAATCTAGGTGTGAATGCTCATTATCTGTGTGAGTGTTCAGAGCTGTGTGAAGCTGGACCTGAGCAATCAGCAGAGTGAAGTTATGTTTTGGTATTCAGCAACTGTGTGAAGCTAGATATAACCAATCAGAACTGTTTGAAGATATATGTTAGCACTCAACATTATTTGAAGTTTAGTGTCAGTGCAATCTGCACTGTGTGAAGCTAGGTGGGAAAGAATATTGTCTGTAACTAGGTGTAAGTACTCATCACTGTGTGGGGCCAGGTGTGAGCATTTAACACGGATCCTGCTGCACTAAAAAGAAGTAGACCAACTGCAATAAAAATTACAAATTCCAAGATTCTTATTGATTTCAGATATTTAACTTTTAAACTCCTTGAATGCTTGTAAGGTCTCTAACACATTGTGGTCAAAAGGTTAAAAGACCAATTTTATCCATTCAACACCCAAATTCAAGTGGTTAAAAGCCTAATTTATATCACTGGGCATTTTGATTCATCCTCTACAGTGCAGACCGTTTGCTCCAGAAATACTCCAGTTTCTCTTAGTAAATATCCTCATTGTGTATGTGTTGGCATTCAGAAACTGTACAAAGCTAGGTGTGAGTGCTCAGCATTGAGCTGTGTTAGGTATAGGATCTCAGCACTGAATGAAGCTGGTGTAAGCAATAACTCTCTTGATATAGCTCATTTTAGTTGGACTAGTTACAGTGCCACTGTAAGAGGTACTGAGTATACTCAGAAATACTGAAAGCTCAGCAGCATGGTAAACGGAGCTTGCTGTAACGATAGCCCACATAAATGCCACCAAGAAGGGAAGCGTGAGTGCGCTCCCTGGGGCATTGTACGGCACATACAGGGTGCTGCAGAACGCGGAAGTGCCCAATTTTTAGTCTTCATATCTTCAATAGTAGATGAGTAAAATGTTAAAAAAAAAACGCTAATCTAGTTTTACTGATTAAAGCCCATGTGCAAAAGTTTTTTTTATGTGCATGTTCCCCTTTAAAGGGATAGTAATACTTAAAAGGTAAAAAAAAAATATGTTGTAGAGTTTATACCCCTGAGTAAAACAAGGGTACACCCACTGCTGAAAGGTGTTTTATTCAAAAGTTATTACAGGTCAAAGTTGAAATTTTTTAGGTGCAATATCACAGTGGCCTTAAACTGTACAGTGGCACTGTTGCTACTCCATCTTATGGACAGCTGTCCATAGGATGGTGTAGCAACAGCGCCACTATACAATTTCAGGCCACTGTGATATTGCACCTAAAAAGTTCAACTTTACACTGTAATAACTTTTGAATAAAACACCTTTCAGCAGTGGGCGTACCCTTGTTTTACTCAGGGCGATAAACTCTACAACATATTTTTTTTTTACCTTTTAAGTATTACTATCCCTTTAAACATGCTCGATTGCACCGACTTTGTACAACTTAGGCTCTTAATAAATTATTTATGTTATGTCTCCTATCCTAACCAGAACTCTGGCACTGTATTCAGAACTTGACCCTTATGTACTCTGTATGTCTCCCAATAAAACTTTATATTGTAAGCTTTCGGGCAGAGACCTTACTTCCAGTGTTTCACTTTGCAAGGCACTTGTAACCCTGTATTGTCTCACCCCCTAAATTGTAAAATGCTGCATACACATGTGGCGCTATATAAATAAACATATTCATTCATTAATTCAATTATCTGTGCTTAGCAATATGTAAGCTTGTGTGATTTGAGTCGGCGACATTCGGAAGTCAACGAAAATGGAGACATTCGGGGCATTCTGAAAGGCAAGGTGGTTTGCCAAAAAAATCTGAATCCGACTAAGCCTGGTCCGAATGTCATAAAAAATGTCTGAAATTCAGCTCGATTACTTTCTCTCCATACTTCTCCCTATGTCTCTAGTCCAATTAGCTTCCCCATTTCATGCACTACTTTCCCGCTTTGTCTCTATTCCAATTGGCTTCTTCGTTTCATGATGGGGGTTGTACTAATGACACAGACAGTCGACACCCAGACAGCCTGCATTTCCTCTTAGTGCGTTGTTGGAGCTGAGAGAGAGAAGAAGCAGGAGATATAAGAGTCATTTGTTTGAATAGTTTTCAGAGTGACACAGCCAGTCTCACAGTTGTGTAGGCAGGCAGGGTGCCTTATTGCCACCACAAGGGAGAGTCATATTTGTTCCTGTGCAAAAAAATATTAAAAATAGTGATTTGTTTGAATAATTTTCAGAGTGACACTTCAGCCAGTCTCACAGCTCTGTAGGCAGGCCTAGTACCTTATTACCACCGCAAGGGAAAGTCACCTATGTTTCTGTGTAAAATATTAAAAGTAATAGTAGAAATTTGTTTGGATGATTTTCAGAGTGACACTTCAGCCAGTCTCACAGCTCTGTAGGCAGGCCTAGAAGTACCTTATTGCATCCGCAAGGGAAAATCACCTTTGTTCCTGTGTAAAATATTAAAAGTAATAGTAGGGATTTGTTTGAATAATGACACAGCCAGTCTCACAGTTGTGGTGTGGCCAAGTTTTTAAATTTTAAAACTACCTATCTGTTATGGATTTGAGTCCTAGTGAACAACCTGATGTTCCTTGTCCTGGTACCAGCTGCAGTGACCCACCAACACCATCACAGTGATGTTGCTTTCAAGCAGAGCTAGCAGCAAGTGGGCAAAGAAGAATACTTTGAGTACTACTAGTCAGAATCAGCAGCAGCACTCCAAACCAAAAACTAGAAAAAAGAAGGGAACTGCAGGTCATTCTACCTCTACTAGCAGGGAAAAGAGGTCCAGGTCCTCCTCTGAGACCACGAAGCAGCCGTCACCTGTGTCTCGTCAGCTGTTTCGTGATGATCCCCCAGAACCACCTGCACAATGACTAGTGCCACTGTCAGTTTAGTCACCACCTCCGCTACAGCCACTTCTATAAACCTGGGGACACCTAGCGTGTGTAACACTACTGGTCGGACACAGCAGGCAGTATCAATGCGGGATTTTAATACCGAATGTCTGTGAAAGCAGCCCAAACGGAAATTATTGCAGTCTTTGGATAACATTTTTCCTGCCACCACTATCACTGCCACTGAGAGCATATCTACTCCAGAAAATGTTATTGAGGGAGATAGTTTACCATTTCCCAGTAGCCACCAGGCAGAAGAGGAAATTGAGCAGGGCTCCCCAAAATCTGCTGCTGATGATGATTTTTGTTCCTGTCAAAACCTACAAGAGGTAGAAGACGAATCTGAGGGATCAAGGCCTCCTAAGCTTGATTTGTCCCCTGAGCTTGATTTTTCCATTGACCTTGATTATTCCCCTGAGCTTAATTTTTCCCCTGCTTCCTATAGTACGCCTCCTGTTTCTCCCATTACACTTGTCTATTGACAACTCAACACCTGCCTCTCCAGTACCATTTGAGTCTCCCAGCCAGGTAGTAGCTGCTAGTGTAATCGCCACCAGTACCACTGGTACTCCACTATCCTCCTCCAATACCAGTCCCAATATCCCTGCTGCCATCTTTAGGTCTACTGGTACCCCTGTAACGGTACGTAGAAAGAAAAAGCAAAGTGAGGTTGATCCGGAATTTGAAGATGAAGAAAGTGTCACCTCAGTTTCTTCTTCTCACCCAGCTTCCAGAGTCATCCATCGCTCCAAAGCGTGGGACCATTTTGTGGTACTTGGCGATGGCTGGCTAGCGAAATGCAAATTGTGGGGCAGGGAAGTCAGGCGTGGGAGGGTGTTGGGTCATCTAACCACCTCCGGGACAAACCAACACTTCAACAACTACCACAAGTCAGTGTTGATAAGTGCAGAAAGTGGCACTACTAGTACTGCATATACCAGTGTCACACTCACCACCAGTAGGCAGCAGGAGAAAGGGCAGGGGGATCATGCCACATCTGGTCCTAGTAAGTGCAGCAGACAGTCGCAGCCCATCACAAAATCAATACAGGCCACACTGGAAGATTTTGGTGGGTTTCTTTCAAAGGGGATGTGCAGTCCAGGAAAATTACACACCTCACTGCACAGTTCATAGCTGTTGGGGGTGCTACTTTTAATTTGGTGGATGGGGATTGGGAATTTGAAGGACCTGCTAGGAAAGGCTGGTGGTCAGTCAGTGTATGTTCCCACTGCATTATGGAGTGCTCCGAGTGGCCAGCATGGCTTCTTGTCATTGACGGCGCATTGGTGGCAGCTCAATGTGTTGCAAGACACATCATTACCGACAAGAAGTTCAGGTGCAGTAGCTAAGCAGACAGGGCACCGCTGTTTCCTCCTCCATGCTAAGGTAATGGATCAGTAGCACACCTCAGATAACATTCGCAAAGCACTGCAGAACATGGTGGTGCAGTGGCTAGGGGAGCAGGCAGGCACACAGGTACAAATGGGGTTTGTGGTTACTGACGGCGCAGCTAAAATGATAAAGGCTCTCCGGGATGGCAGATTTGTGGGTGTGCGCTGCTCAGTGCATGTCCTGCATTTGGTAGTGAAGGCTGCTCTCGAGGATGGCAGTAACACTGGAAGGTTGCCAGCATGTCTGGAGTCATACCGACAAATTGCTGGCCACTTCCATAGCAGCATCAAAGATAGCCAGCTCCTCAGGGAGGAACAGAAAAAGGCAGACCTCCCAGAGCACCGCCTAAAACAAGATGTTGGGACCAGATGGAACTCCACCTTAGATATGCTAGAGCATATCCTGGAGCAGAAAAAGGCAATTCACGCAATGTCATGTCACCATTTCATTGGCAATAACAGAACACTGGGCAGGGCTGACTGGGCCCTGATGGAACAGGTTGTGACAGTCCTCATGCCTTTCTATGCTTTGATGGAAATTTTAAGCAAAGAGAATGCTTGCCTGGCAGAAGTCATTCTCCCCTTCACACACCTCTCCTTAAAGTTGGACAATTTCCTTGCCCATATGGAATACTTGCCTGGTGCTGGGGGTAATATAATTCCTGATGTTGCTGCCCTTCTAACGAGG
Source organism: Rhinophrynus dorsalis (assembly GCA_037306005.1). Classification (NCBI taxonomy): domain Eukaryota; kingdom Metazoa; phylum Chordata; class Amphibia; order Anura; family Rhinophrynidae; genus Rhinophrynus; species Rhinophrynus dorsalis. The sequence continues at coordinate 170,397,251 of CM074721.1, read as the reverse complement.
CTGAAGACGGAACTGACTCGGCGCATGGAAGAGAGCATGGACAATTGTCCCAAGTTAATGCTTGCCACAATTTGCGATCTTTGAATCAAAGGCAAGACGGCCTAGGGAACACTTAAGAGCGAGGGTGCTTGAGAGGCAAAGAAAAAACAGGATGCAGTCACAGGAGGCGGGAGAAGATTCCCCAGATGAGCTGAAGGAGTGTAGCAGCGCCAGTAGCACTACATATTGTTCCGGTGGAGCAGCTGCTACTTTTTATGCTGAGGCAATGGACAGATTCAGACAAAACAAACCGCTTCCCATAAACAGATAAAGTGCTGAGGTTAAGCCTTACCTTGCAGAACCTTCTTTGTCCCCAAGTACAGATCCCTTGACTTTTTGGGATAACAAGAGGGCTGTGTAGTCTACTTTGTCCCTGGTAGCCCAGGAGTTGTTTTCTTACCCCCCAACCACTGTCCAGAGTGAGCGGGTATTTTCCATAACAGGAAACAAAGTTAGCCCCCAGTGCTCTCAATTGGCCTCCCAGCTCCTAGAGCAAATTACTTTTTTAAAAGTCAACCTGTCAAAGCTGGGTTACCCTGCTCTCAGGTTAGATGCAGATTAGAAGAAAAAAAAGATCTAGAACCATGGTAGGTTGGGCAGAGGATACCCTCTGACTTGGTAAGACTGAGGGGGGATTTTAAAGTCTACACTGTTGTCCCACTATACAGGTTGTTCAGTCTGGCTCTTCTCTTGTAAAAAAAAAAAGTCTGCGGTATCTATCTACTGAGTCCTGGCTGAGCCAGTGTTCTGCAGTTCTCTCTACATCTCTAGTGTTGCTGTTATCCTGAGTGCGCCTTGAGCAAATCATCCTCAGTTGCTGTATCTCTACTGAGTCCCGGCTACTCTGGTTTCTGCAGTTCTGGCTACATGTCCAGTGTTGCTGTCATCCTGAGTCCGCCTCACATCGGTCATCCTCAGTTTATCACGGTTCCCGTGATTGCTGCAGTCTCATGTCAGTTACCTGCAGGGGGCTCTCCATTGGCTGCTTCCCTTACACCCGCCTTTGACTGCCTATTTAAACTAAGCTTGGGCACCCTTTGGTTGTCCTTTCGTATTTGTCGCTATGCTGTTGTTCCTGCATGCTGCTCCAATGCTCCCTGGGCCTTGTCGCTGTTCCTGATCGTCAGTGTATCCTGTTCCTGCCTGCCAGTCGACCTAGTTCCTGCTTCTGTTCCTGATCTGGTTGGGGTTGCTGTTCCTGCGGTTGTTCCTGCTCCGTTCCAGATCCGGTCTACCAGTTGCTATACTGATCCTCTTCTTCAGCGGGGTTCCTGTAACATCTACTACCGGGTGCCTGCTGTTCCCGGTAGTCAGGGCGACATTTTCACTTCTTCATGGGTTTATCCAGTACGCGGGTACTGGTTTGCTCCACTGAGGTAAGTTGCTATTGCACTATGTGAGCCTCGGCTTATCCGGTACGCAGGTACTGGTTGGCTTCACGGTAACCGGCTGCCGTTGCACCGGAAGACACTTAGGTTACCCCAGTACGCGAGTACTGGTTCGCTCCACTGTGCTGGCGTCAAGCCACCGTTTAGTCTTGGTTCCCCCAGTACGTGGGTACTGGTTCTCTCCACTGTATTGGCGTCAAGCCACCGATTCGTCTTGGTTTCCCCAGTACGCGGGTACTGGTTCGCTCCACTGTATTGGCGACAAGCCACCGATTAGTCTTGGTTCCCTCAGTACGCGGGTACTGGTTCGCTCCACTGACATTGCTGCTATTGCTCTACTTGGGCCTTGGGTTATCCGGTAAGCGGGTACTGGTTGGCTTCACGTTACCGGCTGCTGTTGCAGCGGAAGAGTCTTGGGTTCCCCCAGTACGCGGGTACTGGTTCGCTCCACATTAACCGGTTGCTGTTGCACCGGTGGTTCTTGGTTTCTCCAGTACGCGGGTACTGGTTCGCTCTATTTTAACTGGCTGCAAGCCACCGATTTGCATTGATCTCTCCAGTACGCTGGTACTGGTTCGCTCCACGGAGATCGTGGCTATTGCACTACATGAGCCTTGGGTTATCCGGTACGCGGGTACTGGTTGGCTGTACGTTACCGGCTGCTGTGGCACCGGAAGAGTCTTGGGTTTCTCCAGTACGCGTGTACTGGTTCACTCCATTTTAGGAGGCTGTCCTGTCCTAACAGCCTGACACTTTGAAAGTTTCTCCCAGTACACGGGTACTGGTTTGCTCCTCGCATGACTGGTATTATTGCGCTGAGAGGCAGTCTATTGCTATCCTCTCCTGTGGCCTAGTTTGTCATCTCTGTGACTGGTCTCTACCACCTAGCCAGTCACCTTGGCCACCTCACTGCCCTCACTATCACGGTGGGCTGCCTTGCCCGGTATATTGGTAAGGCCGGTAGAACCTGTTACCATCTTGTGCCACTTAAGGTTGCCTTACCCGGAATTGGCAGGGCCGGTAGAGTCTGCATCCACCTAATGTATCATATTTATTTGCCTATGTAACTGCTAATAAATATATCTTGTATTTGCCTTCAACCCAATAGGGTTCTCTTAACTTTTCAATAAAGTTATGTTTTTACCTATCCACTGTGCCTGAGAGTCATAACAAACCGTGACACAGTTGCTGTATCTCTCCTGAGTCCTGGTTGCTCCAGTGTTCTGCAGTTTGCTTCTGACTATAGCTACAGTGTTGCTGTCATCCTGAGTCTGCCACGCACCAGTCATCCTCAGTTTTGTAGTCTTTTGTAAAAAAAAGTCTGTGATATCTTTACTGAGTCGTGCGTGCTCTAGTGTTCTGCAGTTTGCTGCTGGCTACACCTACAGTGTTGCTGTCATCCTGAGTCCGCCTGGCACCAGTCATCCTCAATTTTGTACTCTCTTGAAGTCTGCGGTATCCATCTACTGAGTCCTGGCTTCTCCAGTGTTTTGCAGTTTGCTGCTGGCTACATATACACAGTGTTCCAGTCATCCTGAGTCCGCCCTGCACCAGTCATCCTCAGTCTTCCTTCAAATTTAGCTACACCCATACTTCATCGACTTCAGCCATAGTACCATAAGGCAAAATGCCCACCTTACCCTGTTCCACCAACTTCATTTAGACCCTGGAAATGATTCCATTTATTTAATCTTCATTTTTTATTGTATTTTTAAAGGTATTTTAAAAAGTCGCCGAATAATTCGGACTGTCGTCAAATTTCGTCCGAGTCGAACAGGTTGGATCTGAATTGCGTGGTCGACTAATGGAAAAAATAAAAAAAAATGTCACCCGAAATAGAATTTTACCGAAAATTTTTGTTGTGCACAAGTCTACTTATTATATATATATATATATATATATATATATATATATATATATATATTATGTAAAACAACAAACAAAATTAATATCTTGTAATAACAGAATTTTGGATTGACAAGCTTTCGGGAGAACCTCCCTTTCTCAAGTCTGAAGCATTTTTGAGCACAAGGATTCACAGTTAAAACAGTTATAACAGTTAAAACAGTTAATACATTGAATTCAAAGTTGTGTTGTTTGCTGGGGTTAACTGTTTTAACTGTTATAACTGTTTTAATTGTAAATTCTGTGTCCTTGTGCTCACAAATGCTTCAGACTTGAGAAAGGGAGTTTATCCCGAAAGCTTGTCAATCCAAAACTCTGTTAGTCCAATAAAAAAGGTATTACAAGATATTAATTTTGTTTGTTATTTTACATCTACATCACTGGACTAATACGGCTACAACCTTAACTCTATGTATATATCTATATATATAAAAGAAGACTTCTGTGTGCCTGGCAAACACACCCAGGGGCGGCAGTAAGGCGGAGTGACTGCTCCCATTGGGTGATTCAATGGGGGCGTGATTTTCACAGGACTTAGCAGGGAGTTGGCCCGCCCCCACTTTCCAGCCCGCCCACCACTATCCAAGTTTGCAAAAAAAAACACACACACACACAAGACTTCCTTGCCTGTGGGATCCGGTCCATTGTTATGCAGCCACTCGCTCTGTTATCCCCAACGGCCCTGCAACTGCTTTTATTAGCACCTCGCCACATACCACCCACTGCCTCGAGGCGTGCTGACCCACAATACCAAACCATGCGCCCTACACCCCTCTTGCTGTGGTACTTCTACTGTGGAGTACCAGGTAATCGCGCTCCAGCACTTCTCCAACTAGCTTCACAACTAACTTGACCCTGTGGCTACAACTCACACACATACAAAAAAAATAAAAAAATAAAAAAACAATGGCCTGCACACACACATTTATTTATTGCCCGTGTGTCTGGGGAAGGCAGGGGACAGCCGCACAAAGTGATGGAAGGGTGGCACCGCATGCTCTGCTAAGGCAAAGTGCCCTGCTTCGTTGTGCTGGGCTCATGGTGGGGCCTGGGGTACAAAGTTTTTGTTTTTTATCCCAGTGTCTGTGCACCGTACAGTTGTTGATATCGGGGTGGAGGGGGGGTAGGAGGTGTCAAGAGTGCAGCTCTGCCTCTCTGTTTCTGCCACTCATTTAACCCTTTGAGTGGTACGGAACGTATTGCAAAGCAATGCGTTCCGTACTACCCTGGCACTCAAAGGGTTAACAGCCAGCCCTTCCGCTTATTGTCTCTGTGGCCTCAGCTTTGCCACTTTTCTGTATTATGCCTGCCAGCCCTGCTGTTCAGTTACCTCCTGCAACCGTCCCCTGCCCTGACTACATCTCCCAGACTCCTTCCTGTCACTGACTCCTGTCACCTCCCAAGTTTCAGCAAGGTGGCTGCTGTAAATTTGGAGGTGACAAGAGCCGCTGGCAGGAAGGAGCCTGGGACATGGAGAGCCGCTATTGCACTAATATGTGCCATGCCGGCACCCAATGTAAACTGTCCCTGTCGCATGTTTCCTGATCTGGGGCGGGGACACCTCCCCTCAGTTCTCGGTGTGTGTTGCCAGGGATCCTCCTGAGCGGGGCTGCCCTTGTGAGGAGCGGGGAACCGAGTTTAGTGGGAGGATGAAGGTGAAGTGCAGGAGGAAATATAAGGAGGGAGAGGGCAATAAACTGAAAGAAACTACACAGGACGTGGTGTGGAGGAAGAAACTGGTATTGAAGGACAGAAAAGGAGGTATCACTTAGGCACTGAAGGGGTATTTTACCGTTTGCATGTTACGATGTACTCTCAGCCCGCTGCTTCTTTATTGTGGACTCTGTGCAAGTGATCCAGCCATCATGAGTCTCTCTCCCCCCTTCTCCATCATGTCTCTCTCTCTCCCCCCCTTCTTCATCATGTGTCTCCCTCTCCCTCCCTTCTCCATCATGGCACGGCGTTGCCCGTGGGGATTAAGTAGTTTGAGTGCTTGAGGTTTTGGGTATGTTTGCAGCAGGGGTTAAGTATAGAGACCTTTTGGAGAAGGGAGGAGAGAGACACACATGCTGAATAAGGGGGATAGAGAGAGGGAGAGAGACGTAGAAGGGAGACATGTTGGAGAAGGGTGAGAGAGAGACATGAAGGGGAAGAGAGCGAGAGAGAGAGACATGATGGAAAAGGGGGAGAGAGATGATGGAGAGGGGGGAGAGATGATGGAGAAGGGGAAAGAGAGACACACATTATGAAGAAGGAGGGAGAGAGACATGTGATGGAGAAGGGGGGGAGAGACACATGATGGAGAAGGGGGGAGAGAGAGAGACATGATGGAGAAGGGGGAGAGAGAGACGCATGATGGAGAAGGGGGGGAGAGAGAGACACATTACTGACACATACTTAATCCCCACGTGCAACGCCGTGCCATTATGGAGAAGGGAGGGAGAGGGAGACACCTGATGAAGAAGGGGGGGAGAGAGAGAGACATGATGGAGAAGGGGGAGAGAGAGACACATGATGAAGAAGGGGGGGAGAGAGAGAGACATGATGGAGAAGGGGGGAGAGAGACTCATGATGGCTGGATCACTTGCACAGAGTCCACAATAAAGAAGCAGCGGGCTGAGAGTACATCGTAACATGCAAACAGTAAAACACCCCTTCAGTGCCTAAGCAATACCTCCTTTTCTGTCCTTCAATACCAGTTTCTTCCTCCATACCACGTCCAGTGTACTTTCTTTCAGTTTATTGCCCTCTCCCTCCTTATATTTCCTCCTGCACTTCACCTTCATCCTCCCACTAAACTCGGTTCCCCGCTCCTCACAAGGGCAGCCCCGCTCAGGAGGATCCCTGGCAACACACACCGAGAACTGAGGGGAGGCGTCCCCGCCCCAGATCAGGAAACATGCGACAGGGACAGTTTACATTGGGTGCCGGCACGGCACATATTAGTGCAATAGCGGCTCTCCATGTCCCAGGCTCCTTCCAGCGGCTCTTGTCACCTCCAAATTTACAGCAGCCACCTTGCTGAAACTTGGGAGGTGACAGGAGTCAGTGACAGGAAGGAGTCTGGGAGATGTAGTCAGGGCAGGGGACGGTTGCAGGAGGTAACTGAACAGCAGGGCTGGCAGGCATAATACAGAAAAGTGGCAAAGCTGAGGCCACAGAGACAATAAGCGGAAGGGCTGGCTGTTAACCCTTTGAGTGCCAGGGTAGTACGGAACACATTGCTTTGCAATACGTTCCGTACCACTCTGGCACTCAAAGGGTTAAATGAGCGGCAGAAACAGAGAGGCAGAGCCACACTCTTGACAACTCCTACCCCCCTCCACCCCGATATCAACAACTGTACGGCGCACAGACACTGGGATAAAAAACAAAATCTTTGTTCCCCAGGCCCCACCATGAGCCCAGCACAACGAAGCAGGGCTCTTTGCTTTAGCAGTGCATGCGATGCCACCCTTCCATCACTTTGTGCGGCTCTCCCCTGCCTTCCCTAGACACACGGGCAATAAATAAAAGTGTGTGTGCAGGCCATTGTTTTTTCATTTTTATTTTTTTTTTGTATGTGTGTGAGTTGTAGCCACAGGGCAAGCGTTCAAGTTAGTTGTGAAGCTAGTTGGAGAAGTGCTGGAGCGCAATTACCTGGTACTCCGCAGTAGAAGTACCGCAGCAAGAGGGGTGTAGGGCGCAGGGTTTGGTATTGTGGGTCAGTGAGGCAGTGGGTGGTATGTGGCGAGGTGCTAATAAAAGCAGCTGCAGGGCCTTTGGGGATAACAGAGCGAGTGGCTGCATAACAATGGACCGGATCCCACAGGCAAGGAAGTCTTGTGTGTGTGTGTGTTTATTTTTTGCAAACTTGGATAGTGGTGGGCGGGCTGGAAAGTGGGGGCGGGCCAACTCCCTGCATGATTTTCACAGGACTTAGCAGTGGACGAATCACCCAATGGGAGCAGTCACTCCGCCTTACTGCCGCCCCTGGGTGTGTTTGCCAGGCACACAGAAGTCTTCTTTCATATATATATATATAGATAAGATATATATGTATATATGTGTGTGTGTGTGTGTGTGTGTATATATATATATATATCTATATATATATATATATATATATATATATATATATATATATATATATATATATATATGTGTATATATATATATATATATCTATATCTCCACTATATGGCAGCACCACTAGTCAAACTACCAACTCTGAGAAAGGGTAAAATACATTAAAAGTGATACTTTTATTGCCTAAATAGCTTTAGCGTGTAAATTTTCCTATGTTATTATGTGGAGCCTATTCACTCTCCAAGGGTGGAGAAATCTTAGTGTACTAGTTACAAAGCCTGTATACATGGGCTGATCTGGAGCGGGGAGCTCCGGATGGCTCACAGCCTGTCTGTGCTCCCTGCTCCTGGGCAGCAGCAGAGGCGCTGGGTGACAGTTTGTCACCCAGTCGCCTCCTCTGCTGCCCCGGAGGCGGGAGCACACACAGGCTGTTAGTCTTCCGGAGCTCTCCGCGCCGGATCAGCCCATTCTGCAAGTCCCCACTGTGCATGTGCGGTGTCACGGATACAATAACGATACTGGAATCAGTACTTTTGTTAACACAAACTTTATTAAGATACACACGTACAGGCAACGGTACAACAAGAACACCATACAATAAGGATCGCTCATAACAACTGTTCTTCTGCCGTAACAATGAACTGAGCCCAAAGGACAATCTGGAGAGAATCTGCTCAGGTCCGCACCTGTACTGACAAGGTACCAAGCAAGTCGTAGTGCCACAGGTCCGCACCTGTAGAGACTATGAGACTAAGGTGGGTATCGCACCACAGGTTCGCACCTGTACAGACAAAGAGATGAAGGTAGGTATCTGAAGCGAATCTGCTCAGGACCGCACCTGAGCCCCTACTACAGGTCTGCACCTGTACAGAAGAAGTAACTAAGGTAGGAAAAGCACCACAGATCCACACCTGTACCGACAGTAAACCCAGGAGCAGTAAAGTCCACTAGAGCCACCAAGATACCCAACAGGTTATCCACTGGAGCGTTGGTATGCTGGTTACGCACCAGACAACCCCGGATAAACCAAGGTAGATAGTAAGATAACTGGAAATAGGATTGGCAAAATGCAATACCGAGCTGCCGGTCAGACCCAGAAGGTATCTAGGACTAACCAGAGTCATACACCGAAAGGGTAGTCGGAAAGAGCCAAAAGTCAGAACCAGAACGGATAGTCAGCTGGACCAAGGGTCATACACAGAGAGGGTAGTCTACCAGAGCCGCAGATTATGCACCAGAATGGTTCTCAGACAAGCCAAATGGTCATAACCAGAACGGATAGTCAGCACTACTACAACTCACCAACCTCACTGGACACCACCAAAGGGCAACTGAGAGTGGTGTCCAGTGGGTTATAAAGGCCACAACCCAGGAAGAGGAGGAGTCCCAAAAGGTGTGCATGTCCCTTCAAATAAGGAAGCGCCTCCTGCTTGCACGTGTGCCAAAGCACACCATGGGACTGCCGGAAGGAGCTGCAGCTAGGCTGCCAGGTAGCAGAACGGCCCGGCAGCTGCCACCCAAGAACTGCCTGCTGCCAGAGATGCTGTGCTGAGCTGCTGGGTAAGGTAGCGGTCGGCTCGGCAGCCACCGCTACTATAACATGCGGTTACACACACGGTGAGCGACGCATTCTAGGACTTTATGTTATAGGATTGGCTCCATAAAATAACACAGGTCTGGAAGTGATATGACTGGAGAAGTCATCTACGTTATCTCCATATTATCCTTTTTTGCATCTCCCTCTTATATATCACAAATAAAGATGCCCATACCACATTCTCACTAAAACCCACATCATCACGACCACATTCTCTTCCAGATATTGTAATGTTGTCTAACGCATTGGGGCTGGATTCAGTTGCAGGAGACAAATGTTATCTCCTGTTTTATCAAAAACATTCCTGTTGAAGTCTATGGGGAAACCTGGAGATAAAAGCAGAGATAAAATTAGCACCTACAACTGAATCCAGCCCTAGGTGAGTGAAATGTCCAGACAGGATTTTACAGCAGACTATAAAAGCTGTCCCTACTGAAGTATAAGGAGTAATTCAGAGAGAGGATGATGATGATAAGATTGTCACTTGCAATGGAACCCAAAGTAACCAATAACGTATTTCCTTCTGAATATGTAATGATTATCTGCTGTACAATCTATGTAAAGTTTTGAACAATGTATTTTATATATATATATATATATATATTATATAGAGATGTGTCATTACAGCCACCATCACAAATGTTAGACTGCTGCCCAAAACACAGGAGTTGCTTTCTAAGATGATGATATGTGTTCTGCAAAATGTTTTGATGTTAATTCTGATGCTGAGTATAATTATTTTACTTACTTCTTTTCACTATGTTTTCTAGTAGTTCTGTCCCTGTCTCTCTTAGCTTACAATGCAATCTTTCTGCTCAATCTGCGAAAGTTTCTTTATATGTTTTCACAGAATCTGACTCCTCAGAATGCTGTTGTTCACACTTTGGTAAAAATTCCTATCCCTCTGGCACTCAAAGGATTAAAGGGATAGTAATGCTTTAATATTACTATTCCCCATATTGTAGCTATTTCAAAAAGAACTGAATTGCCCCCAGTGTCAACTCTCAAACCTTTTTGGTTTGAGAGATAACCAAACGCAAAGTTCCCCGCTCCCTCCCTCTTCCCTGAAATCAGCATTGTACTGACTGCAGGGATATCTAATCTTATTTTCATCAGGCAGCTCTGCATCTGAGCCGCAAACCAAGCACATGTAGAATACCATTTCAGTGAAATAATTATTTTTCACTAACGAGATCTCGGCTCAGCTGCAGAGCCACCTGATGAAAATAAGACTGGATATCCCTGCAGTCAGTACAATTCTGACTTCAGGGAAGGGGGAGGGAGGGGGAACATTGTGTTCTGTTATTTCTCAGACCATAAAGGTTTGAGAGATGAACCTGGGGGCAATTCAATACTTTTTGAAATAGCTACAATATAGGGAATAGTAATATTAAAGTATTACTATCCCTTTAAAGCAGTGGGGCAGCAGTGTAGCAAGTATGTATTCCTCATTGCTTTTAAAGGAGACTATATTAGAATCCCACTCAAAGCATGCCAGATTGATTCACCAGCTGGCTCATGCCTATGTTGTCATTACAGTAAGTATCACTGGCAATGCTCTTCTTTTTTCTCTGTGGTAAATATATTAGTGGAATATCTTGCCAGTTCCTGACTAGCAATCTAGCATGTACAATGTGGAATCCCACCTGCTAGGGGCCTCCATTTTAAGCTGGTGATGGGACATGTGGTTACAGTCTTGCAAGGAATGTATCACATTGCAAGCACTATAACACCAGATAAATTGTACTCCGATTCTGGAAGAAATAATGTAGCATTTCACTTATGGTTTGGGATTCTGAGAGGAATTGAGTAACAATCAGATTTAGGACATGGGCAAAGCAGTGTATATGCACCATATATGCTATTCTCAAGACAGCTGTTATTATAGTGCAGCCACTGAGTGCAGACACATAGCTACATTTCAATTAGTGGGGTAGAAGCCATTAATCTAAGACCTGATGCAGTTTGTTTTATACATGTACGGATTTGTGGGATTGTCTCTCAAACCTATGAATGCATAAAGTGGCATGCCGATGGTATGGGCTGGCCTTTATTACTAGTGCCAAATGCAACACAGGAGGTAACCTGCACCATGCTGCTGCCCACTGAATGAAAAGATACCCAGTGAGAGTAATACTGTCTGTACAGGACATTATAGAAGGGATATATATTGCTACTTTTCAGTGGTGGAAGATTTAGCCTCTGCCTAACTTTTTTCCATATCCTCATTGCTCTCAGTATCTACTTGATCTGTCTTAGAAGGAGGAAAGCAGAAAGAAGGGACATCCTATATAATAATTCGCTAGGGTGTTTGTCAGAAGCTGTCATGAGCAGTAGAGACTGCCCGAACGCACAGAATGCTGGGAGTTCTGTGCTGGGAGCATTCTGTGCTTTCGGGCAGTGTCTACAATGCATGACTGTGTCGGCGGCAGGACCGGCCTCTCAACCCTTTGAGTGCCAGAGGGGTATGCAACGCTATGGCACTGAAAGGGTTAACATCACCCAGACCTTGGCCCGTGTACACGGGCTTTTACACTCATATTCTAAATAATCATCATCATCATCAGCAGTAGCATCCAAATTTTCTTCCTCTCCATGACTTTCATATTCTTGCAGATTATTTTAAAATCTGAAGAAGTTTTTTTTTTACTTACTTTACATTAGAGGACTTATAAAACACTGACCAATGATATGTGTAGGGGTGTCAGTGTCATAGTCTGATGCGGACATTAGTTGGAATTAGTTACCAGCATCAGTGTTTGGTACACTGAATAGAAAACGTATTAGACAGAGTCTTCACCAGCTTAGATCCACACACCAGGCTCTATTCATCACTCTAATAGGTGCAATTCTGGAGCAAACCAGCTACCCCATAGGAAAATGCTCATTAATTTAACCCTCTGGCCTTTAATTAAATAGGAATTGCTAGAAATCTATGTTGCAGTTGATTTGCTTTACTTTGCCTATTTAGATTTTAGTACCAACTGTATGTCCATATGTACTAAGGAATTTAACTCCAAGCTATCATAGAACTACCACCAGCTATTAACAACCCATTCTCTTACCTTACTATGGCCAGAAAATTCCAGTGGCCCCTGCCTTTAATCTTGGATATCATGCCCATTAAGGCAGACGTGATAGTTGCAGACAGTAAGTTTCAAAATGAAAAATGCAGACTGCATGAGCCTTCTTTAACCCTTTAAGGAACAGAGGGGCAAGCAATGCATTGCACACCCATCTGGTCCTTAAAGTGTTAAGATTTGCAGTGAGCAGAACATGAGGTCCTGTTTGCAAATCTCATGACATCCTGCGTTTTTAGACTGGACTCTGACTGGGCATCTCTCCAGGTGGCACGTCCAGTGGCGAAGAGCATAAAATACTGCCCTAAGCTCCAACACATTGATGGGAAGGAGAGATTCATCTGGAGACCACCGACCCTGCGCATTGCTGTGACCCACGACCACTCCCCAGCTGGAGAGGCTGGCATCTGTCATCACGGTAGTCCAGAAGGGTATTAGGAAGGGACAGCCCTTCAGCTGATTGTAGCGGTTGAGCCACCACAACAGACTCAGCTCCACGTGAAGGAGAAGAGACACTGACATCTTCACACATGGATCACAAACCTCTGAAGTTCCCTGGTTTGAGCCATGGCAAACGGAACCACATCTATGGTGGAAATGAACTTCCCCACTAGGGAGGTCAGCTTCTTGGCCGGAACTGGATCGTGAGCTAGAACAGCAGACACTTTGTGGACGATCTGGTGAGCCACCTCATCCATGAGAAACACCATACCCTGTTTGGTGTCGAAGAGGAGACCCAGGAAGACTAGTCTCTGAGATGGTTCAAGGTCCGACTTGTCCATGTTGAGGATCCATCCGCGATGGGTCAGTGCATGAATGCAGTCCTTGACCCGCTGATGAAAGAGTTCCGGAGAGCCTTCAGAAGCAAGTCGTCCATGTACGGAGTGACTCTGATGCCGTCCAGGTAGAGGACAGCCACTAATGCACCCAGGACGCGATTGAAGACCTGGGGAGCTGTACTCAGACCAAAGGGAAGAGCAGAAAACTGAAAATACCCTTGGTCTCAAGCAAATGTGAGGTACTGCCAGTTCACTGGATGAATGGCAATATGCAGGGATGCATCCTGAAGATCCAAAGAAGCGAGAAATTCCCCAGGAGACATGGCCACAATCACTGTTCTCAGGGACTCCTGGTGATAGCGAGTCTTGACCAAAAGGAATTGAGGTCCATGAGGCCCAAAATTGGATGACAGCTACCGTCTTTCTTGGAAACCACAAATAGGTTGGAGTAAAAGCCCAAACCTATTTCCGGTATAGGAACTGGTTCCAGAACTTCTTTGTCCAAAAGGGTCTGAATGGAGCGGTTGGAACAGATGGCGTTTCTCTGCTCCCTTAGGAGTATGAGAAGGAAAGAACCTGAATGGGGGAAGAGAGGCGAAAGGGATCCTGTACCCCTCAGATACAACCTGCAAAACCCACAGATCCACCACTGTGTCTGCCCAGACACTGAGGATGTGGAGCAAACGACCACCCTCTGGCGCATGGGGACCAGAGTTCAGCGAGTCATGCCGAAGGAGGTTTGGAAGCCTTGGGCTTGGTGAAGGACTGTTTAGCCCTCCATTGTTGCTTGGGCTTGGAGGAGGAGCGCGGAGCCTGGGGAACCGCCTGGTTTGCGGTGCTCACCTCAGCCTGACAGGGACGAAAAAGCCAATTCCGCTTCGCTGTATCCTTCTTCCTAGGCACTAAGGGCAGCAGGCTACTCTTACCCCCTATAGCCTCACTAATGAGGTCTTTAAGTTCCAGCCCAAACAGAGTACCCTGAAAAGGTAACAAAAGTAAGGCTTTCTTTAAGAGGTAGTGCCTGCAGACCAGCTCTTGAGCCAAAGAGCCTGTCTGGCTACCACAGACATGGTAGAAACCCTAGCAATTAGGCGGATGATGTCAAAGATAGCAGCAGAAACATAATGCTGAGCCTCAGACATTTTGGCAAGGAGCTGCAACAAATCAGCAGTAGGAGCTCCCTGACAGACAGCTACAGTCAGCTGTTCAGTCCAAATTGCAATGGCCTTATTCACCCAAGCAGCGGCGAACCCTGGGCGCAACAAAGTACCAGCCGTAGCAAAGACGGTCTTCAGGGATGTCTCAAGCTTCCGGTCACTCCAGTCCTTGAGGATAGATGCATCTGCCACAGGCAAAGCAGTGGACTCAAAGGGTTGCTCACCTTTTTAGCAGGTCTTCTGTCTTCAGATTACCAAGCCTCAGTGGGCAACTCCTAGGGAAAGAACTTGATAAACAAGATCTCCCCCCTAGGGCTGAGAGGTCCACCATAATGCCTGGAAACTGAGCTATCCACTAGGGAATGTATGCAATGGTAATCCGCTTAATGGTGGTATTCCATATCTAACAAAAACCAAAAAATAAGCTAAAACTATAGCAGTACTGTTATCTTGCCTTGTATCTTCATCAAGGAACAAATCTTACTGGAAGGGGATTGGCTAGATGCAGCTAAGGAGAGGAGGTAGGCTCCACCCAGCATTATCTTCAAGAATTGTTCCTGCCAACTTAAAGGGGTGGTTGCCTACCCAAAGTTACCAGTAACCTATATTGGACAATAGAGAAATATGTTGCTAAATATATGAAGAAACCTGTTGTGTGCATGATCTACATCTAGCTGGGATGTCACTAGAGAGGGTGAAATAAACCATTAAAGTGATAGTAATGTCTACTTGAAAGTATTGTGTCAAATCTTCTATATAAAAAACTGAGATTGAGCTATATTTAAGTCTTTAGTTTTGTGTAGTTCAAAAGTTATGCTAAGATAAAGATCCCCAGCCTGCCCGTTTCTGGCCTCCTCCCTCTGGATCTGTAATTGGGTCATGAGACTCAAAGGTTGCAGTGAGTGAAAAACTTCAGTTAGCATGTATAAGGGAGATCCTGCCCCCTTGACAAACAGGAGCAGGATTGCCCTTTGCTTAGTGAAGTTTGTCCCTAGCTGCAGCTGTCCAGACCAGACTGCAGATTCAGCAGTGACGTGGAAGAAAGGAGAGGGTGGGGGGAATCTTCATCTTTGCATAACTTTTAAACTACACAAACCTAAAGACTTAAATATAGTTCAATCTCTTAGTTTTATAAAAAAAAAAAAAAAAAAGTCTTCCACTAGATGGCAACAGCAACCAATTATTGAAGCCATCTGGACAATGGACATTCATAACATTGGTATTTCCACTACAGATATAATCTCTCATCATACACAAGTATTTTATGTGTAATATATACTTGTTTTCTGCATCTAGAGAAATAATCCAAATGTCATGTCAAGAAACAAACTAACAAAAGTAAAAATGAAAAGCTTATGTCTAAGTTTTCATTGCAAAGTTTAACCTGCAGGCAACAAGTGACTCTCCAGCTGTTCGAATATAAACAACATGACATACATGTTCAGACTGATACAAATGGAGAGTGGGCCCTGCTCGTGTGGGCTTAATTAGGGGCAAGAAAACATGAGGAAAGGGTAGTTGGGGGTGCTGTTCTTTAGACTCTAGAGAAAATGATAGGTTGGGGGCTTTGGAACTACAACTCCCTAATATAAAAAAGTATATTCAAAAGTTAGTTAACCCCATGAGGAACACAGGGGTGCACAAAGCATTGTGAAGCAACATGTTGTGCAACCCTCTGGTCCTCAATGGGTTAAGCTAAAAAAAAACCTTGTAAACCAAATACAAATCCTAAACATGACCTTTACTTTTTCCCCCTCTGGAAAGTGCACTTAAGCCTTTTTCACACAAGTGATGGAACTGCTACAGCCCTCTGAGACAGTTCAGTTGCCCATGTATCTCCACTAACCTCTCTAATAAGTTCAGCCTGTGATTGGAAAGCAAGGGAGGCAGGTCTGAGCACCAGCCAATATTACTGGCTAGCAGCCATGTGGTCAGCCATTCTTTGGAGGCTGAAACACTGCCAGAGTGAAAGGCCCACTTGTAGCCTCACAGCCTGGCAGGCAGACCTGCAAGCTGGACTTAAATGCATTAACAAGGGTGATAGTCATCTATATGATGAGCGCTGTAGTCTAGCATGTTACATTTCAGCACAGGCAACAATCCAATACAGCATCGCAAAGTTTATGTCGCTTATGAGAAAAGGGACTTAGGAAAGAGAGTTCATTTAGTTTTCTAGAGCAGGAACCCAAACAGTCCTGTTAACTCTAGTGAACAATAAATCACCTAAGGAATTATGTTTATTCAAAGTGTTTCACACTGGCAATACCAATATACCTATGGTGCTTGGGTAATATTACCCATCGTGAAAGGTACAATTTTGCATCACATGAATCTACCAGAGTCCAGCATCTGCACTTTAATGCATTCATGCAGAAACACAGTAAGGATGCTGAAAGGAAGGTTGGCACAGTGGCCTATAGAACCTGACAGATTATCTACACAAGTGTGTTGGCGAAATTCATTAAAACCTCAAATAAATGGAGGCCTACCTGGGGTCAGCCAATAACATTCAACTTGCATCCAAGTGGGCTGGCTGTCAGCCATGCATCCTGCGATGGGATTGATAGGTAAATGCAATTGGCGGTAAGTAAACGAACATTGGCAACAGAACCATAATAGGGGGATGTTACAGTTGTTGCCTGGGTGTGAGCGCTAAAGTGATTTTTTGTTTTTGTGTGTTTTTACATGCAGTATGCTGCATGCAGCAACAGATCATTGCCCATCTAATACACACTACCCTTAACCCTCTGAGTGCCAGAGGGGTAAGCAATGTATTGTTCTGCAATGCGTTGTATACCCCTCTGGCACTCAAAGAGTTAACACTGGAGCTCTCTCTAGCATCCAAGGGGTAAAGTCGATGACTGAATGACACAGAGTTGCCTGGGGAAATGCATCAAAAGATGTACATTGCAGTAAAAGATGTACAACCTCTATAACTGTCAGTTCAAGGACAAACATTTATATTCACCATGGGATATGTGGAATCCCCAAGGACAGGTAATAAAGTTAAGGAAATCATTACTTCACATGAGAAAATAGGATTTTAGTCTTACCTGTTAAATCCTTTTCTCTTAGTCCATACAGGTTACTGGTAACATTGAGTAGGCAGTCATCCCCTTTAAATAGGCGGGAACAATTCTGAGAAGTGACTGCTGGGTGGGGCCTACCTCCTCTCCTTAGCTTGCAGCTAGCCAATCCCCAACCAGTAAGATAAGAAGACTATTGACTAGGCAGTAAGAAGTTAAAGGAAGACTTCTGTGAGCATGAACCCAAAAGGCCCCCCACATTCTGCCACAGGAGAGCCAAGCATGGTCCCTTGACAGGGTGGGAGACCAGTAACCTGTATGGACTAAGAGAAAAGGATTTAACAGGTAAGGCTAAAATTATATTTTCTCTGTCGTTAAATACAGGTTACTGGTAACTTTGGGATGTCCAACCCTTAAGTTCCCCAGGGTGGGAAGAAAGGCAAGGACCAGGCGCAGGCCCACAAAGTGACCAGAGCACCAGTGAACCTAAAGATAGATAAATAGCTCAACAATAACCGCAAAGTGTCAACGGACACTGAACAGAGGTAAAACAAACCACAGGAACTGTTACACAGCACATTGAAGTAGATCCAACAGGGCTCAAAAGTGAAAGAGTACTGAGAGATTAAAGAGAACCTAGACAGGCAAGGATGTCTCAAGGATCTTCCTCCCAAAACTGGCATCAGCCGATGCCAGCACATCCACACTATAGTGTTTAGCAAAAGTATGCACAGACGACCAAGTGGCCGCCTTCCACAACTGATCAGCTGAGGCCTGGTTCTTATAGGCCCAAGAAGCCCCAATAGACTGCCGCAATGCACATAGAACTTGTGACAAAGAACAGCATCCAACAGATGAAGATCCTTCTTTTTGTCAGAAGTAGGGTTAGGACAGAAGGAAGGTACCACAATCTCCCGATTAATGTGGAACTCAGACACCACCTTCGGGAGAAACTCTTGTGAGGTGCGAAGCACCGCCTTGTCCTTGTGAAAGACTAAAAAAGGGTGGTCTACAAGACAGGGCATGCAGCTCTGCAACTTGGTGAACAGAAACAATCGCCAGGAGAAAGTCTATCTTAAACGTCGGCATAAGTAGAGGAATGATAGCCAAAGACTCAAAAGGAGGACACTGAAGTACTCCTAAAACCAAGCTAAGGTCCCACTGAGGAGCAGGGTTCTTAAACACCGGATGGGTATGAGCAACACCCTGGAAGATAATCTTGACATCAGGAATGATAGCAAGATGGCTCTGAAAGAAGACAGAGAGCGCAGAAGTCTGAACCTTAAGAGAACTCAGACTGAGACCCTTATCCACACCTTCCTGGAGGAAGGAAAGAACTGTTGGAAGGTCAAAATCCTGAGACAGGTCTTTGTCAGCAAACCAAGATAGAAAGGGAGACCATACACGATGGCAGGCCTTAGAGGAAACGGGCTTACGGGCACTAAGCATATTAGCCACCACCCCAGAAGAAAAACCTTTCTTCTTCAAAAGTGAGGATTCAATATCCATGCCGTCAAAGCCAAACGATGAATATCTTCCTTCCAGAGGTAATCCTGTAGAAGAAAATCTGTACGGGAGGGAAGTTGAAGAGGTTCTGCCATGGAGAGATCCAGAAGCTCTGGAAACCAAGCCTGTCGAGGCCAGTATGGAGCAATCAGAATGACTGGGCAGCGCTCCAGTCTCAGTTTCCATAGCACCCTGTTCAACAGGGGTATGGAAGGAAAGATATATGCGAGAGGAAATGTCCACTGGATCGATAAGGCATCCACTGCCAGAGCCAGGGGATCTGCCCAGCGAGAGCAGAACGTTGGAACCTTCCTGTTGTACCTGGTTGCCATCAGGTCGATGCATGGAAGAACCCACTGCTGGATGATAAGGTTGAACACCTCTGGATGTAGCTCCCACTCTCCACTGTCCACCGTGTGCCGACTGAGGAAGTCTGCAAGAATGTTGTCTACACCAGTAATATGAACTGCGGAAATGGCAGGGACAGGCTCCTCTGTCCATGATAAAATAGCCTTGACCTCGTGCCAAGCTGCGAGACTTCTTGTGCCCCCTTGCTTGTTGATGTAAGCTACTGCTGTGGCATTGTTCGACTGTACCCTGACTGGGCAATCCTCCAGTTTCCGTGTCCTGTGATGTAGGGCATGAAATATCACCAGGAGCTCCAAGGCATTGATGGGAAGGAGAGACTCCTCCTGGGATCACCGGCCCTGAACAATGAAGTGCCCCAGTACCACTCTCCATCTGGAGAGGGAGGCTGGCATCCGTCGTGACTGTTGTCCAGAAGGGCACCAGGAAGGGTCTGCCTTTCAGGAGATTGTTCAGGTTGAGCCACCACAAGAGGCTCTGCTCCACTTGAAGAGGGACATATAGGGATCTTTCCAGGAGATCTGGATGGCCCATGCATGCCAGGATTAGAAACCTCTGAAGTTCCCTGGTGTGAGGCATGGCAAATGGGTCTGTTTCTATGGTGGAAATAAACTTCCCCACCAAGGATGACATCTTCTTGGCTGGAACTGGATCCTGAGACAGGATAGCCTGGACCTTCAGTGCAATCTAAGGAGCCACATCATCCCTCTCTCAGTGTTGAAGAGGAGGCCCAGAAAGACCATCCTCAGGGAAGGAACAAGGTCTGACTTGCCCAAATTGATGATCCACCTGTGATGGGAGAGAACATGAATGCAGTCCTGCACCTGCTGGTGAAGGAGTTCCGGAGAAGAGGCCTTCAGAAGGAGGTCGTCCATGTATGGAGTTCACCCTGATGCTGTTCAGTTGTAGGAAGGAGATCAATGCTCCCAGGACTCTGTAGAAGACTTGAGGAGCCGTGGTCATGCAAAAGGGGAGGGCAGAAAACTGGAAATGCCCTCAGTCGCAGGCAAAGTGGAAATACTGCCGACTCTCTGGATGAATGGTGATGTGCAGATAGGCATCTTGATGATCCAGAGAGGCCAGAAATTCCCCAGGGGACATGGCTGCTATCACAGTGTGCAGAGACTCCTGGCGGTATTGGGATCTGACCACAAAGGAGTTGAGATCTTTCAGATCCAAAATGGGACGACAGCCGCCATCCTTCTTGGAAACCACAAAGAGGATGGAGTAGAATCCCAAGCCCCTCTCCTGAGAGGGAACTGGCACCAGGACTGCCTTGGCCAGTAGGGCCTGTATAGCTATCACAGTGCCTGTGATTCTTGTCACTCTTTCTTGTGGTTCGCTCTGATTTGCTGAGTCAGTTTGGCCCGTCCCTGGTGACCTTCTTATGCCTGGCCCAGACACCTGTCAGATGCCCTTTCGTGGTGTTTCTGAGCCAGTAGTGCTGTTGCTGTGTTCCTGTGTTCCGGATTTCTGTGTACCGAATCGGCTTGTCCTGACTTTTCTCCAGTGTTCCTGTTTGTGTATGACCCGGCCTGACTGCGTACCACCTTTGGATCCTGACCCGGCTTGGCTGACGTTCCTGTTTGTGTATGACCCGGCCTGACTGCGTACCACCTTTGGATCCTGACCCGGCTTGGCTGACGTTCCTGTTTGTGTATGACCCGGCTTGTATGACTACCACCTGCGTGCTCCGACCCGGTCCGGCTGACTTCCTGCTCCGAAGATCGACTTCCAGCCTGTTCCAGTGACCTGCGTTCCAGTTGTCGCCGTTGCGACATTCTCATCCGCTGTTGCCAGTCACCATGTGACTGCCTTGCCTGGTGTTGCCTATTATCTGTGCAGTGTACCGCTACCCTTGCAGAGCTGTGTGTGCCTCAGTGTGCCTCCCTCATCCTGCAGAGCCTCGTTGTTTTGCTGAAGCCTCGAATAAACGTGCTTATTAACCCTAGCAGTGCTGCCTTGCTCTCACTCTCTCTATTCCCAGAACAGAGCCTCTTTCTCGGTGCTACGTCTGCTGAGTTGGCCGCTCACCGTCGGCGACTCTATCCATTCCGTTGCAGAGTAGTCACGTAGTGTGGGCCGGTTGGGCGCCAAGGGCTCTCGCCTATTGTCGGTTACTGGGCGATATCCGTTAAGCAGAGTGGCGGCAGAGAGAAGGCTTCAGCGCTAGCAGATCCGGTATATACGCCTGTGGGGGCTATTGGCTCTAGCACTTCTAATACCGGTATCCGGTTAAGTCTGAGGAGGCTTAGTAGCTCTTGCATTGCAGGCCGGTTTCCGTTACGCCCGTGGGGGCTATTCTCACTTGCACTCGCAGAAGCAGATCCAGTAGGTACGTCCGAGGGGGCTAGTTGGATTCCCGTTCTGATTATTACTCGAACACTTTGGCTAGGCAGTCACGTCTCCAGTACATGGTGAACTTTGTCTACCAGAGCATCCTTATAACACCCAGGGCGTGCCAAACCTCCACATCTGAGACTGACTGTTTATCAAGTTCTTAACCCTTTGGGGTGATATTCCATTCTATTCATAGTATTTGTACATGTCATCTTATTGTGCATTTACACTTGTAACCTATCAGTCTTCACTGTGTGTTTATTTTCAACCGCCACTAGAGGGCGAACATTTGCATTATTGTTACTCTGAATAAATTGTGTTTTATTTCACATACTGGTTTGAGTGTCCTAAAAAACCGTTACAGTAGCTTCCTCGAAAAAGGTGGCACTTGTCTGCTCCCAAGGAAGAAAGAGAAGCAAAGGTCCTTGGAGTAGGAAGAGGTGAAGGGAATCCTGTATCCCGTGGCCACAAGTTGTAAAACCCACGGGTCTGCCACAGAGGCCTGCCAAGCCGAAAGGTAGTGGGGTAGGCGGCCACCTACATACGGGTGGGGACCTGGGTTCGGTGAGTCATGCAGAAGAAGGTTTGGAACCCTTGGGCTTTCAGGAGGACTTGGATGAGTTGCTGCTTGGATGACTTGCTGCTTAGGCTTGGATGAGGAGCGTGGAGCCTGAGGGACCATCTGGGTCGCTTGGTGTGAGTCTGCCTAAAAGGGACGAAAAAGCCAATTCCTTCTGACAGGCACCTTCTTTCACAGGACCACTGGTAGGTGAGTACTCTTCCCTCCAGTGGCCTCGTTGATGAGATCCTTGAGCTCAGGCCCAAACAGGGAGGATCCCTGAAAAGGCAAAGACAGGACAGCCTTCTTGGAGGCCATTTCAGCAGACCAGATCTTGAGCCAAAGAGCCGTCTGGCTACCACAGACACGGTAGATGCTCTGGCTACCATACTCACAGCGTCAAACAGGGCAGCAATGAAATAATGCTGAGCCTCAGCAATGTTAGCGAGAAGTCGCAGTATGTCAGAAGTAGGGGCCCCTTGATGGACAGCAGAATTGAGCTGTTCAGTCCAAACAGCCAAAGCCGTATTTACCCATGCGACAGCAAAGGTAGGGTGAAGGGCAGAGCCCGCAGTCGCAAAAATAGCCTTGGGAGAAGTCTCAAGCTTCTTATTAGTCCAGTCTTTGAGAGCAGAGGCGTCAGCCACCGGCAAGGCAGTGGACTTAGAACACCTGGAAACTGGGGCATTCACTTTGGGGGGGGATGAACCCACTGCATGAGGGCCATTTTAGAAAACGGGTAAAGATTAGCGAACTTCCTAGACACAGATGGTTTCCTTCTGGAAACTTCCACTCCTCAGACAGCAAGTGGTCAAGGGTGGGGTTAGGTGGAAAACAAGTATGAGGCCTATAAGGGTCCTGAAACACATCAGATGGGTCAGAAGAAGCCTCCTGTACCAAGGGAATGTTCAGGGTGGTCAACACAGCCCTGATCAGGCCCTCAGCCGAGAGAAAGGAGTCAGCCTCAAAGGGGTCCCCAAAAAAATTAGATGAAGGAACAGCTGAACAGTCATCATCATCAGAGTCCACCAATAATTCCTCCTCAGAGAAATCAGACACATCAGGTACACACGGCGGTTTAGGCATGGAAGATCTGATATGGGCGGGGGCCTGCCACGAGTGGAAGACCCCCTGTAAAGTGGATGGAAGGAGTTGTAAGGTGGACCGGAAGTCCCTGTGAGTAGCCTTAAACTCTTGCATCCATACTGGCTCTAGTGCATGGCTGGAGGCCCCTGCAGGGGATTCAGTGACATGAGGAGCAATGAGCAATGGGACACACACACTCCCCAGTGTCCTTTGTCTTAGGTTTAGCCCCAAGGTCTAACGGAGTAGACATTCTCACAGAGTCAAACGGTCAAAGTATCAAAACACCCACAAAACAGTGTGTATGATAAATACATTCACCCCAGAAACACTAAATAAGACTTATCTGGTAAGCGAAGGGTTAAACTGTGGAAGCAAGAAGGCGAGTCCAAGCCTTGTGTAGGATACTAGATCTGCGAATACACAAAATGGCTGCCATGGCGGGAACCAATCAGAAACAAGAGTGCGAAGCGAGCAATCATGGGAATCGTAGTTTCCCTAATGTAGTACCTCAACAGTTTCCAAAGCCCCCTAAGGCCCCCAACATGCCCAGAACGTTGACCAGATGACAGAGCAATTGCAAACCAACAAAATGAGCCATCTCTGACCTCGCTACGTGGAGCTGTTGCAGAAATATGTCCCAAACTGTAAAGTCCCATAGAAGTGAATGGAGCAATGGCGTCTATGCGGTAAACACGCGCCTTAAAGGCGCGGAACATAAAGTTAATGAGGTGAATACCAAAACGTAAAACCACTCAAAAGCCCACTAGAATAAATGAGTAGACCCGATAAACACTGGTCCCAGTAGGGAAAGTGCCAAAAAAAAAACTAAATCAGCAGCAAAAGGGTTAAGTTACCACAGAAACTTGCTCCAAACACCTCACAGACATACAGATAAACCCAAAGAGTGCATGAGTATGTAATAGGAACTCCAAATAAGACCCCTGTGTGGAGGGGAAGCATGGGACATGTGGACCCCAGCACTCAAAGGATGTTCACCTTTTTCTGTCTTCAGATTACCATATATCAAGAAGAAGCCTCAGTGGGTAACTCTTGGGGAAAGAACTTGCAGCCAAGATTTTCCACCCGAGGCTTAGGTCCACAATAGTACCTGGCAAACTGAGCTATCCACATTTGGATGATGGGAATTGTCAGTGATGGTAATCCACCTAATAGTGGTATTCCATATCTAACAGAAAAAATAATAAAAAAGCTAAAACTATAGCAGAACTGTTCTCTTGTCTTGTGTCTAGACTAAGGAACAAATCTTACTGGTTGGGGATTGGCTAGCTGCAAGCTAAGAAGAGGAGGTAGGCTCCACCCAGCAGTCACTTCTCAGAATTGTTCTTGCCTACTTAAAGGGGCTGATCGCCTACCCAAAGTTACCAGTAACCTGTATTGGACGAAAGTGAAATAGCCATTAAAACGGTAAGCTTTATACCTGGCAAATGGTTCATCATCTGTTACGGGCTCTGTAAAGTCAATTACTTTGTACCAGTCTCTCTAAGAATCTGAGGCCTTATGTATCAAAGCAAACTGAAGCAAAACCATGTTCACCATATGGGACAAAAGACAAACCCATTAATGTAAATAATACTTTTAACCCCTTGAATGCTAGGATAGCAATGCAATGGAGTCCTCTCTAGCATTCGAGAGGTTAAAAGTCCTATTTAAATCAATAGTCATTTTGGAAATCATTTCTTCCCTATGCCATAGTTGGTTAGTCTTAGAATTGCCATGATACACAAGAACCTTGTAGACACATAGAAAGACCAGTAAAACTATTTTCCTGCAAACTGTCACCCCCTTAGGGGACAAACTTAAAATGTCCTCAAATTCCCATTGATTTAAATGGGGCATTCAACCCCACTGAAATCTAAAGAGTCATTAATGCATCGCAAGGCAATGTGCTGGAGGCCCTTCTAGCATACACGTGGTTAAAAGCCCCATCTAACTCAATGGCAATTTTTACTGCACCCCCCTGATGCAGTTGGTTTGCACCACAACCATATTTCCTAACATTTCAAATTGCCAAAGAGGGACACTTGTGCTGTAGGGGGTGTTGTTAGGGGTGTTGCTGGGGGGCGTGGCTGGGGGCTGGGGCATTACTGAGAATTCTTAGGCAATTTCATGACCTATTGACACCTCCTTGTGTAACTTAATAAAAGACTTATAACAAAACCAAAGTATTTTATTTACACATACTAACTTATAAACACATATACTGACATTTAAACAAACAATAATGTGAGTTTTATTGCTGTAGAGTAACATTATACACTTATATACACACCACACAATCTGGTGTCCTAAAAATAGGGACATCAGGGTGGAAAAGAGGGACAGAAGGATTTGGGTCTAAAATAGGGACACTTGGGAGGTATGCAGAACTGTCCTGCTTTCTCATAGTGTATATGGTGCTTGTTATCCTGGGCATGAAGTGGATAGCAGTGGACCAATAGCGTGCCGGGGTTCTTCCTGCACTCAAGCACTCATTCACAGTAATCAGTAACCTAGAGTGAGACTGAGGCACATATGCACAAAATAAGAGGAGCAATTATGAAATATACAGCAGCACCATAGGTGACAAATAAAAATACCCCAAATTGAACTTCTGGGGAACCACATGCGGTTTTGTTCTTTTTAACCCCTTGCTAGAAAGAGGTCTATAGCCTCTCTAGAATTCAAGGGGTTAAAACCAAATTTAAGTAAATATATTTTATTTGACTCATATTGTGCAGCAAATGGGCCCACTTAATCTTCCTGAATATGACCATAACTGGTTGTTCTGGAAGCAAATATGACCATTTAGAAAACTGCTTATTGTACAGTGACAAATAACAAAAGGAGGGTATCTCACTGGGACTAGGAACTGCAACTGGGACGTGCGGGATCACCCGATTATTGATCTTACCAGTGGATCCTGCCTGTGTCTCATTGTGAGATCACCGGTAAGATAGCATGTGCAGCCTAATCAGCCCATCTTCACTCAGGCACCTCCAGCAGTAACAGATCCAATAGACACAGAATGTATACAAGTACTAGACTTGTGCATGGGTAAAATTTTCAGTAAAATTTGAATTCGGACGAATTTTTTTTTTTCTAATTCGGATGATCCTAATTTTGGACCAGGCCTATTCGATTCGAACGAAATTCTGATCCATTCCGAATTATTCGGCCGAATTTAACATGGGTTAAATTATAGCAGTGTGCCTCCGTGCACGCTGCTATCATTCTTTGCAGACAGGGTGTGCATTTAGAAAAAGATCCATCCCAAAAACAGACATTGTCGTACATTGCCAGTCTGTGCATGTCACCTCTACTCCAGCATGGGATGCCAGTCACAATGCAAACGTCGAACATCGAGAACCCATGCCTGTCATTCAATTTAGCATGTTCGAACATCGAAAACCCATGCCTGTCCTTCAATATAGCATATGCTCGAACATCGAAAACCCATGCCTGTCATTCAATTTAACATATGCTCGAACATCGAAAACCCATGCCTATCACATCCTACTCAACATAAGTGGTCGACTCGAACATGGACAAACTACATGTCACATTCTATGTTAGTACATGGATAAAGATTAAGGTTTCATTTTCTGGTACCAGCCTCCTACCCTACTGTCCCTCTTTAGTACCCAAATTCCTCTCTCTCGTTTTCCTATCCTGATTCCCCTCATATCAGATAAGTCTATGTGTATATACATTGTAGTGTTTCATCAAGAATAAACATCAATGATTGTAATGCGATAGATGTAATGTGTTAAAAAGAAAAATTGAGACATACTGTTGTGATCGAACTGCAACACAGGAGAGAAATAAAAAAAAAAAATGCTTGACATCTATACAGCATTGTCTTAGTATAGCAATATCACCGTTTTCCGTGAGTGTGCACTACAGGGCTCTACGGTAATTGCTGGGCATTTCCCAACGTCATAATCAGGGGATGATGGGAGTTGTATTCTGACTACTGTTAGGAAACACATAAGTGATGCACATTCATCTCCCACCTAGAAATTATTTACACACGAGGCAACTCCCCCAAGTAATACCTAGCCCCTTTCCAAGTGAAAGGACTTCCGGAAAGGCTTCAGATCTCTTAGTGACTCACCTGTTATTGCCAGTCAGCGGGACCCGGAGAGTAGGAGGGGGTGATGCTATGGCTGCAGATTAAGTCTGGCACGGTGCTCCTAGTTGGCCACTTGTCACAATGTTGAAGCTCAGCCCTGCCAGCACCTTCCGGGTGGAGACATCTCACAGCAATCCTGTTCAGGACACATCCTGCACTTTTGTGCACTCATACTAGGGATCCCAAATGTTTAGACTCATTTCGTACAGGGGGCACCCTCCTGTATTTGTAAAACCTCTCTAGCAAATCTGGGACGGTAGACCTATTTACTCAAGTCTTGACTTTAGGTGGGCGATAAACAATACAAAATAGGCATAATGTTTGACTATCACATAATTCACGTCACTGAGGCAGCCAACAGGCATCGCCACTGAGTGAGCATAGGGCTGCCCGGCTGCTGACAGTCACACTGATGGGACACCCTGCAACACAGAACTGGCGGAAGCGCACAAAATAAACATGCTATGGGACTTCAAATTGCCGCCCCTGTCAAAGTGCCGCCTGGGACCATGGACCCACTGGGACCCATGTAAGGGCCGGCCCTGTATTCGAACAATCTGGGATTACCATTATACGAGTGTAACACCCCTACCTCCAGGATCTTCACATATTAAACCTGGCCTAGCTAACTGTGTGGGGGTAGTTACTGGGTTCTGCCCAGTCATGTATATGGGCTTCATGCTGTCCTAGACCTAAACACACCCATATACATTTAGTCACACCCTCATTTTATCCAAAATATATAAAAGTCTGAATCATATATATTAAAGGCCAGTGCAAACAAAACAAGCATCCAAAGGGTTAAAATTTTGATTCTGGGGGAAGAAGCCTGGACACCACACTAACAAGACTCACTGTGAAAGACGTCCGCATCACGGATCAATAAATCCACTGTTACCTGCTTTTTCTCAAGCACTGTCCCAAGAAACACTTGGCTTATTAGCCACAGCACCCTTTCCAGATCACAACAGTCCCTTTATTGTGGCCTGGAGATATACCATTCAGGCCTACCACCACAGGTAAAGCCATGGATAAATTTCCAGCTCTACTGCATTGTAATAGTTTCCTGTCCTCAATGGGAGGATAGAGGTCAACACCTTCATTGGCTTATTTTATTTACCTTGCCTGAGTGAAAGCTTTGTGCATTTGGGGACACTGCTCACAATTCAGTTTACTACTGGAAGGCCTTCTCAATCCACAGGAAACCACCTGCCTATTTGTGGCTCAACCTTGCCACCTCAGACATTATCATACCTGTAAACACTTTTCACTTGAATCCACGTCAGTACAGTTCTGCCAAGCCCTAACACAGAGCCTGCTTTCTGCAAAGTGTTGTGACTAGCCCTCCCCAGGGGCATAACTTGGTCAACTATCACCATATTGAAGTTAGTACCCTTGCCACAAAGTTATACCATGCTCTCTACTCACTCTGCATATGCATCCTCAGCATCACTCAATTCTCTCATTACCCTCTATCTTCAGAATGAAGCCATAATAACCGTTAATCTCCCCTTGGGTCACAATGCTGTTTCTGTGTGTATGCTGTGTAATTTGGGAACCTAACCATCCATGAAACCTATTTTAAGCATGCTATCCATTGTACACTAATAAGTCATCTTCTAACTATAGGAGGCAAATATAATTTTTGCTACCTTTTATTGGCTAACTAAGCAGATTTAAATGCAAGCTTTCAAAAAAAAAAACATACTGATAGGCGAATTTAGATTGTGAGCCCCAATGGGGACAGGAACCAGTATGAGTGTAAAGCGCTGCGGAATCTGTGTGCGCTATATAAATAAAGGATTATTATTATTATTATAAATATGAAAACATCTCTCTTAAATACAAGTACACATCACATTGTTTAGCATGGAAATCAGATAACAGAATGCAGTCCAGATCCAGATATCTTTGATCAGTCAATGGTAAATTGCACTCTTCCTCTGAGGCTTTAGAGGTATTTACGATGCTCTTGGGTCTGTTGGAAAGGTGGATCAACTAAATTATATTTTGACAGAAATTCCTTATCCCTGTTCAAACCACTACAAATTGCATTAAATTTTAACATTAATTTTACCTCCCATACCTTTCTGTCCCTCTGAGTGCGGAACAGTCCCATCAATACAGTTAACTTAATATCCTTGACACTGTGCCCATTTTGGCAAAAATGTTCTCCCACTGGTGTCTCTGTCTTTTTGTTATTAACACTGGATCTGTGGGAATTAAATCTCCTATGTAGTGCTTGTCCAGTTTCTCCCACATACAGAGCTGTTGGGCATTTTGCACACATGATAAGGTATATTACATTGGATGATTTACAGGTGAAGGTACCATTGATCTTATGGTGTAACTGGGTGTTTGGAATTGGTATGTTGTCCGTGGTGTAAATGTGTGCACAAGTTTCACATCTCTTTTGTAGGCAGGGAGATGTGCCATTTTTCGTATTTTTATTCAGGGCACTCCTCACCATCAGTTGTTTCAAATTTGGAGGCTGTCTGAAGGAGAGTAAGGGAGGCTATGGGAATATGTTCTAATTTAGTTGGTTGACCTTTCCAACAGAACTAAGAGCATCGTAAATACCTCTAAAGCCTCAGAGGAAGAGTGCAATTTACCACTGACTGATCAAAGATATCTGGATCTGGACTGCATTCTGTTATGTGATTTCCATGCTAAACAATGTGATGTGTATTTAAGAGAGATGTTTTCATATTTATCTGTATAACATGCCTGAGGAAGAGACCTAAGGTCTTGAAAGCTTGCATTTAAATCTGCTTAGTTAGCCAATAAAAGGTATAAAAAACTATATTTGCCTCCTGTATTTCTACGGCTAACACGGTACCAATTCTCATCTATCTTCTAACTATGTCTGACAACCTCAAAGAGGCTGTCGCCTCCCTGACAGATTTGAAGGATATTCTACGTGACATCATGCCTATCAATTCTGAAGATAATACTTGGGCTATCTTTTCTGCAACAACAAAGACAGTGTCCAATATGTGAACCCCTATTTTTGACAAAAAGCTTGATACTATCCAATACTCAATAAATGAGAATTTGTCTGACAATAAATCACACAAAGGATAGCTAACAGAGGTAGAGTCTCACACAGAATCTTGTGAAACCAGTGTAATGATTATGCAGCAAACAATCATTGCTTTGGAAAAAACAGAACTCTCAGAGAAACTGCATGATTTGCAGAATAGAGGTCATAGAAATAACTTGAGAATCACAGGGCTTGAAGAAGCAGTCAAAACAAAGGAACTCTGTGACTTTATTTCCATTACCTAACCTACTATTCTTTGAGTCATCTCGTGCCCTGTTCATCTTCAAAAGGGTACACTGCTTGGGCCCTGCTCCAAAAACCAAGACCATTTATAGTAAAGCTGTTCCATTTTGCATATAAAAAACAGATTCTACTGCATACCACAAGCTTGTTCAGCTGGAATAAAAAAAAAAACTCCAAATTTGTCATTTTTCAAGATTTCTCAGCATCAGTGTCATAAAAGCACAGTGAGTTTTTGGAAATATGCAAAAAGTTGTTTGCACTCATTTATTCAACATACCACAAGATCACCACAGTGGATGGCATCTTGTGGTTCACTTCTCCTAAATATGCGTGGTCATACTTTGACACTCTTCCTACTTAACCACCTGAGACCGGCTCACTTTTTCAGCCCCATACCGGATGGACCTTTGAGTGTGCCTTGAACTATAGCTGGGGAATGCTTGGCTCAGGTGGCCTCTGTTCATTGGCTTCCCGGTGTCTAATTCTTGGCTTCTTATAGAATTACTATGGTGTTAATACCTTAGAGACACAATGTTAAATTAATGATACAATTCTCACTTGTACTTAAGTTAATCTAAAGTGTTTTTGCATGCTTTACTAATGCACAAGATATATTCATAGCCAGGTCTAGTATATGACCTTGGGAACCTTTTGGTTAGGATCCTACTTGATTCTTTGTTTATAATGTTTATGATAGTGCCCTTCTAGCAATTTTAAAGGGGAAGGGTTAAAATGTTGAATGTGAACAATATTTGTCGAATTTAAATGGTGAAAGAGTCACGGGAGCACTGTAGTTGAATTTTAAAGGGGGAGGGGTTAAAATGTGGAATGTGAAAATTTGTCGAATTTAAATGGTGAAAGAAAGTCATGGAAGCACTGTAGTTGAATTTTCAGGGGGAAGGGTTAAAATGTCAAATGTATAATATTTGTCGAATTAATGTGATGAAAGAAAGCACTGTAAGTCAAATTTTGCAGGGGAAGGGTTAAAATGTGGAATGTGAACAATATTAGTCGAATTAAAGTGGTGAAAGAAAGCACTGCAAGTCTACTTTTAACCCCTTAGTGACAGCCGCGTCCGCACGCGGCTGTCACCTTAACTCCCGTCATACAAAAAAAAACAAAAACTTGCATAATGATTCCGGAGACCCGGACTTCCGGGACTTACCAGGTACGTCCTCTGTCACTAACTTACAGTTGTTGCAGGATGTACCTAGTAAGCCCATTGTCAGGAAGGGGTTAAAAGGGGGGGTTAATATGTCAAAGGGGGAGCTCTATTTCGGATTTTGATAATAAGGGGAAGACATCTAACCCTGAACTTGATCTTTCTGTCGTCAAATGTACTCCTATTTCCTTGGACTTTGACATTTTGCACTTTTTTTAGGTGGTAGTCGAATAAAAGCAGACAGTGCCAGTTTTGTTAGTTCTCGGAAATGTGCTGTCTACGCCAGTTTTGTTTTACTGTGGTTCTGCAATAGAATACCGACGTAACACATGTTTGCAAAATTCACGTTGCTTGTTTTTCTTGTACCGCCAGTTTTAGTGCTGGTAATAGAATAGAGCCCCTAGTGGCAATAAGTTGAAACTTCTGATTATGAGAGGATTCCATTCATTGCATGTCCTCTGGTGACCGCCGGAAGTTTCAACTTATTGCCACTAGGAGAGGCAACAGCGCAGTGGAAACTTTGCAATATCCACAGGAAGGTTCTCCAGCCTTCTAAGGCATACAGGCAAGAACATTCCACTTGCTTATAATTGCATATACTGTGGAATGAAAGAGATTTAATAGACTGTTTGGCTCTGCTTATTATTGATATAACGTAATATGTAAGTACGAACCACCCGGGTTGGTGGACCTTGGTACCTACTACTACGGTCAGAGGACATATAGACCAATAGGTTTCTTTAACCAGGTTGCCTCAGATATACATGGTGAAGAATGGGTATTGACTTTTGGACGCTCCACACTATCCATCAATACAGTGTTTGATATTGTTGGCTTTTTCTTGCTAACCGCATATAAATGAATATAAGACAGTGATTCTTGCCCAGCTATTATGCTTGCAGATCTGTGTTGTTATACTATTCTAAATTTATTTTTAATCATACTTTACAGTTAATTTCAAATATTACTGTATGTACATACATGTATGACATCATTTTTATTAGCCAAGTAGGCCAGCTTTTTTGCAAAACACGTGGCCTTTCTTTGATGTTTAAAAGGTTCTAGGATTTGAATGTCCACTGTCTTGAGAAAGACCCTAAGGAGGGTTGAAATGTCAACACCAATAAAGTTTGCTATAATTTATAAATCCCTGTGAGTGCCTGCAGTTGATATCACATTGTATATGATACCACTTTTTTCTATTTATACATTTTCAGCAAAAGAACCCAGGTACTACTGGAGAGTTTTGCCTATTAACCCTTTGCGTACCAGAGGGATAGAAAACACACTGCAATGCGTTGCTACCTCTCTGGTACTCATAGGGTTAATATTGCAATACAAACTTAAAGGGGATGTCGAGTAAAATAGGAGAATGGTGAAAGAAAGTCAAGGGAGCATTGTAAGTTGAATTTTAAAGGGGGGAGGGGTTAATATGTCAAATGCACAATATTTGTCAAATATGGTGAAAGAAAAGCACTATAAGTCGGATTTGAAAGAGGAAGGGTTAAATTGTCGAATATGAACAACATTTGTCGAATTAATGTGGTGAAAGAAAAGCACTGTAGTCTACTTTTAAAAAGGGGTTAATATGTCGAAGGGGGCACTCTATGTCGGATTTATATGCTGTATAATGTATTCCACACTGCTTTTGTTCGAACAACGATTGTTTTGAAACTGTCATTGTGACTTCCACGCCTCAACCTCTGAGGCGCAGAATCTCCGACTTAACTTGTATAAACAAAACAGGCGGTAATACTGAGCATGGGTAATAGGATACTACTTGCATATTGTTTTGGATTGTTTCCTATGGGCTTTTTTTTTGACTGGAGGTATGTCTAATTACCGCTGATTTTGTTTTCACAAGTCGGGTAATAGGAAACCAAAAACAGACTTAAAAAACATAGCATCTGTTTTTTGTTTTAACGCTGGTAATAGAATCGAGCCCAGAATCTGTTATTTGAACTGTGATTTAAGTCATCCTTAGATAGATTTTGCACTTTTTTCTTCACCTTTGGATAGATAGTCCAGTCTCCAGAAGCACTGAAGGGGCCTAGTGTAATTAAACTTCTGTTTTAATACCATTCTATGCCTGTCATGTCTTACCTTACTTTCCCCAAATGTGTCCCTTCACTGCCCAGAAGTGCTGCAATATCACAGCTGCCCATGTCTTGAGCTAACAGTAGCTGCCCGGTGTATTAACTGAGTTGCATCAACAGAGTGTTAACCCTTTGAGTGCCAGAGGGATATGCAACGCTAATGCACCGGGCAGCTACTGTCATCTCAAGACATGGGCGGCTGTGATACTGTCATGCTGCTGGGCAGTGAAGGTACACATTTGGGGAAAGTAAGATAAGACTCCATGAAAAAGCAATGTTCTATTGATCTTTTATTATAGTTAGGCAGTGAAGGGACAACTGGAAGACTTGCTCTGGCCACATTAGAGACTGGGGAGACGATGGGTAGCACACACACAAACACACACACTCTCTCTCTCTCTCTCTCTCTCTCTCTGCTAGGCTTCTCTTGTACAGCTAACAGTAGCTGCCCGGTGTATTAACTGAGTTGCATCAACAGAGTGTTAACCCTTTGAGTGCCAGAGGGATATGCAACGCTAATGCACCGGGCAGCTACTGTCATCTCAAGACATGGGCGACTGTGATACTGTCATGCTGCTGGGCAGTGAAGGTACACATTTGGGGAAAGTAAGATAAGACTCCATGAAAATGCAATGTTCTATTGATCTTTTATTATAGTTAGGCAGTGAAGGGACAACTGGAAGACTTGCTCTGGCCACATTAGAGACTGGGGAGACGATGGGTAGCACACACACAAACACACACTCTCTCTCTCTCTCTCTCTCTCTCTCTCTCTCTGCTAGGCTCCTCTTGTACAGCTTTTCATGTGAAAGAAGTTACGGCACTGCCGGCAAGTTAATACAAATGGGAATATGATGTGTAAAGGGGCTGGGTTTCCCTTTGTAACCTATTACTTTTTGTTTTTCTGTGCTACCCGTCTGGTCGTACATCCAGAATTCACATCCACAAGCCAGATCTGTGATGTCAGGAAAAGGGGCAGTAAGGGGAGATTTTGCTATCAAATTTAAGATCAACCAGAGTGTTTCAGAGCATGAGTAAGGTACCAATGGGCATAACTTTCCCTACTATCCCTTTAAAATAAATAAATAGAAGTAAAATAACCTTCCTCCTCTCTCTCAAACCTTTATAGTTTGAGAGATCGAAGATTGAAGCATCTAAAATTCCCCCCTCCCTCCCATTTAAGAGACGTCAGAGTTCTATGGGTATCACGGTACCTGTGATTCTGCTTGCCTGTGATTCTGTCTGATGGTCCGTGGTCTATGCTGCGGGTAGTACCTGGCCACCTACATGCTTGTCTCTATTCTGCGGGCATGCGTCTGTGATGTCACGCTCGCTATTTCGTAGCATTAGGCTCGATTGGCCAATGGAGTCCTGTCCTCCGGCGGTGGCCTTATAGTTTGACTGCAAACTGAGCTTAGTTGCCCTTTCGTGGTGTTTTTGTGGGTTATTCCAGTGTTTCTGTCTTTTGACCCTGCATTGGCTTCCATGTATTCTCTGGTTTGATACCTGGCTGTGTCTGACTATCCTCTCTGGTTCTGACCAGTGGCTCTGTCTGACTATCCGATCTGTGTAGGACCCTGGCTTATCTGACTACCCACTCCGATCTGACCTTGGCTGTGGCTGACTACACGATTTGTCTCCTGACTGTGGCTTGTCTAACTTACGCTCCGTGCCTCCTCCCACTCCTGTCTGACTACCACTTGCCTCAGTCGGCCTCAGAGGGCTCTCTCCATCGACCCGTTGCAGCAGTTACCTCAGTGGTAGTGTTGCAGGTTGCCTTTCGCTCTGTTGCCTCCGCACCATGCTTTTCCAGCAATTTATTTATGTAACTACGGTGGCGCTGTAAGAAGTAAATGAAAGGTATATCTACTCTCATCTGCCTGACCTAAACCCCTACTCCAAAAAGGTTCAACAAAAAAGCAAAATAAACTCTATATGGTCTAGCGCTCAAATAGTAGTAGGGACTCTACCACATGCAAAGACAGAGGCAACAGAGTAAACCAAAAATAGTCTAGACACTTTTAATATCACATAAAAATATCACAAATTCTACGTATTGCAATACTAATAAAAACATCAATAATATACAAATAGATAGTAACAGATGTATCCTACCCCCTCATCATAAAGGGAATATTATCATTGACATCTAATAAAATTGCCAGGATCTCTCTCCAAGGCACCAAGAGTACATGCAAAAGCTCAGATGCCACAGAAAAGTAGTTTGTTTTTTATATTATTTTTTATCGCATATGTATATGTGAATTCTAGATTTTTTAGATTAGGTATTTTCTACACTTTAAATGTATGGATCCTTTAAATGTATGAATTCCTTTTTTGGGAATGAGTATAACCTATAAGGAATGCAGGCATTAACTTGGATTTTATTTTATTGTGATTCAGTCATTCATGGTAATGGGATTATTGTGTGATTACAGCTGGAGCTCATTTGGTGGGAGGAGTAGAGAGTTATATAGCGAAAGGTAGAAGGTTTTATTTATTTCAATTTTGACTCCCTGAGTAAGAGGCTGGTAGAGCCTTGAAACGCGTTGGAGGGGGTGCGGAGTGCCAGCAAGAGTGATATCTAAGTGGCAGTGAATGCGGGTTACGGTGAATCATTGTTGCGCTGAGAAGTAGATTACTTTACATCGGTGGAAGTAGTTAAACTAAAGGAGTACGAAGCAGTGATATCACATGACACGGAAAAGACATCTAGTTGTGAAGACCTGAGAAGTGGAGGTCACGGTAGACAGGCGCGGGAAGACACCAGAATTTCTTATTTGGAACAACCGAGAGGTCCTGGTTTAAACCACAAGGAGGTATCGAGGTGAAGGTATTGTGGGAAGGAGATATAGAAGTCGTTGCTATTTGTCTGCAACTCATTGAGAAGTGACAATCGAGGTTAATGAGAGTCAGTCCAGTTGAGGACTACAAGTAGCATCAGATAAGTAAAGGGTTAAGACGTGGATTAAGCCTATTGTATAGCTGGTGAATGTTATATAAGGCACATATTTATAACCCATACACAGTATAAGATGCGTAATACTCTTAAGATTTGACATTTGTTAAAAGTATATCAAATATGCCTTTATGAAGATCGTTAATGTTTATGCAGACATAATATTCCTCCTGGTTGTACCACAGATATAATAACCCGGTGACTGTTATATTTCAATACATCTGCTTTGATCATTGCCTTTAAGGAACTTAGGAGATACCGGATAAGCATTGAAGTTGTGAACTCTTAAGATATTCCGCATCCATGTTTTTATTTTTGGATTTTTTACATTTTTCATATACCGGTATATAGATAGGGAAAGTGGTTTGGGGTATTTTGTAGTGTAGTATTAGGTAGCATGTTATGTATTTTGTCTAATGAGATTGACTAGTGATACTGTGTTGCTATAGTTGCTGTATCAGTACAGTGGCAACATTGTTTAAAGTAATTTTAGGGACTTATCTGTGGCATCTGAGCTTTTGCATATACTCTTGGTGCCCTGGAGAGAGATCCCGGCAATTTTATTAGATGAAGATGATAATATTCCCTTTATAATGAGGGGGTAGGATACATCTGTTACTATCTATTTGTATATTATAGATGTTTTTATTAGTATTGCAATACATAGAATTTGTGATATTTTTATGTGATATTAAAAGTGTCTAGACTATTTTTGGTTTACTCTGTCGCCTCTGTCTTTGCATGTGGTAGAGTCCCTACTACTATTTGAGCGCTAGACCATATAGAGTTTATTTTGCTTTTCCAGCAATTACCTTACCAGTATTGTTGGTTGTTATCCTCCACTCTGTGGCCTCCGCTCTGTGCATACTCTGTACTTCTGGTCGCTGTTATTCTTGCTAGGCTTATCGTTACTGTCTGCCTACATGACATTTACCACCCTGGTATTGTTGCAAGCCGCCCGAGGCTACAAGTCTGAGATTGTCCCTCTTGAGGGATCTACTGGTTACGCTCTCTCGGACTGGACTCCTGGCGTTCCATGTTTCTGCTTGCTCTGCTGGTTAGAACCACACTTGGTTCTATATTCAAGTTCTCCTAGCGGACTGGGTACAACTCAGTATCAGTTCCTGGGTAGTGGACTAGGCACTGTCCTCACGACTGTTCCTTTCTTGGTTGTGGAAGTGCTTGCTCTTGCTTATATATTTTAATAAACTGGTTAAATTCATCTGTGCCTGTGTTGTGTGCTTTATTTACCGAAGAGTCCCATGACAGTGGGACAGAAGCAGATCCTGGTCATTTGACAAACCAGGCACACTTTGCAGACCGTTCCAATGAAGTATTTGTTTCTACATAGCGCTATCTTGGCTCTGTTGAAGAGCCTCTGGTCAGTAAATTTACCAGGATCTGCCTCTGTTCCATAAAGCGCTGATGTCTTTGAAAGGGATGGGAGGGGGGCACTTTAGATACTTTGATCTCTCAAACTATTAAGGTGTGAGAGACGGGAGGTAGGTTATTGTACTCCTATTTTTAATATGTAAAACCAACTATTACTATACCTTTAAAAAGATGGAAGCAGTGTCAATGCATTAGAAATCTCCCATTGTTTCATTGCTTTCAGTACATGTATCAAACTAGCAAGTTCTAAGCTGCCTACCTTGGCTGCACCAATCTGTTCCTTGCAGAATTTCTCCAGTGGTTTTATAAGTACTTCTCTAGTGTTCTCAATCTTGTAAACAAAAAAAGGAGGAAATGTTAATCATAATTATTTGCCTGTTCTCAAATATCACTCTGGATGGCTGCATTCTTGTACTGCAGCAGATACATGGATTTAGTTGACTTAAATCGAAGGGTGGAACTATTCTGGGCCTCTGAAATGTTAATTTTAGTGCTTATTTTTTTAGGGTACATTAGAAAATCCCTGTGCACTGACATTTCTCATTGGATCCCCAGTATATTGTTTATCTTTCTCTCTTTTAAAGGAACAGCAAAATTGTTGGGGAACATATGTTAGAAGGATATTACTGCTAAGTAAAACAAGGATTTCCCATTTTTCAGTCGGAAATTATTACAGCTCAGACTAGGTTAACCCTTTGAGTGCCAGAAGGGTATGCAACACTTTGCAAAGCAATGAGTTATATACCTCTCTGGCACTCAAAGGGTTACTAAATAGCAGGTGGTGCTGTTCATGTCAGTTTCTATCTGTTGTTCCTATCTGAGGAACACCATAGTGAATGGCTCAGGCTCTCCCAGAATGTGGTGTTTTATAAACGTCTTTTGGACAATAGTTGGAGCTGTTGCTAAATAACGTTGAATTAAAAATATTGCGGCAATGGGAGCAGCCTCATTTTATCCACTAGGAAAAGTTACATAATAAGAGGATTTTAGTCTTACCTGTTAAATCCTTTTCTCTTAGTCCATATAGGTTACTGGTAACTTTGGGAAGGCGACCGCCTCTTTAAGTAGGCAGGAACAATTCTGGGAAGAAATTGCTGGGTGGAGCCTTCCTCCTCTCCTTAGCTGCTTCACAGCCAGTTCCCTCCAGTAAGGTTTGTTCCTTGATGAAGCAAGGCATGAGAACATTTTTGCTATAATTTTAGCTTTTTTATTATTTTTCTTTTAGATATGGAATACCACCAATAGGCAGATTACCATTACTGACAATTCCCAAGTGGATAGCTCAGTTTCCAGGTGCTGTTGTGGACCTGTCAGTCCTGAGAGGGAGAAGCTTGTGTAGCATGTTTTTTCCCTAGGAGTTGCCCACTGAGCAATGGTAATCTGAAGACAGAAGACCTGCTAAAAAGGTGAGCAACCCTTTGAGTGCTGAGGTCCACATTTCTATTGTTCCTGTGACCCAAGTCAGCATGACCGGGACGGCCCCACGGTCAGAGGAGAGCGCTGAAATAAACAAGGAAGGTCTGCTTTTGTCCTTTCGGACAGGAACGTAACACAGGAAAAAGGACACTGCTGTCTGGACCAGTTCCTGAGAATTTCCAGATGAAGCTTCTGTGTGAAACTGAGCAAACACAACTACCTCCAGAGCAGAGACGAGGTAATCCAGTACTTTCATGTACTCGAGCACCATCGCAGATGGATAGGAAACTGCTACCTATTGATAATGATCAGATATTTTCGTCCAGTAGAAAGACCTTCCCCTGAAGGGTGTTATATCTCATGTCAAAAAAGCGTAAGACCTGGGACAGAACCATAAAACATTTTTTGATATTGAGAACTCAGCCATGTTGTTGCAGAATGGACAAGCGGGACTGAATCAGAGTATGCAACAGTTTCGCTGAAGGAACCTTCAGTAAAAGGTCATCAAGATAGGTCATATAAATCCCATCAGGGTGAATGTGAACTGTCAGTGCTGACATGACCTTTGTGAATACCCACAGAGAGCAGACGCCAATCCAGAGAGAAGAGCAGTGAACTAAAGTGACCATCTTGGAAGGCATACTGCAGGAAACACTGATGTTCTGTGCAGATAGGAATCTGTGTGCCTCATGGCTAGGGAAGCCAGAAACTCACCTGTATGCATGGCTAAAATGAAGGATTACAAAATGGTTGAAAAGTTTCAAGTCCATCTGCCATCCTTATTGGGGACTATGAAAAGACTGGCAGAGAACCCCTGAATCTTTCCAGAGAAGGAAGTGGTATTAACACCTGCATGTCTAGCAGCGAAGTCACAATGTCCAAAAATATGTAGCTTTACTTGAGATTATGAGGAACTCTGGACAGAAGGAAACAATGTGGAGGAAGGGACTTGAAATCTATGTGGCACCCTTCTAATATTACCTGCAAAACTCACTGGTCCACTGCAGAAACAGCCCATGTGCAGTGGAAAGAACAGAGACATCTCCTATTACTTGTGACAGCACAGGCCCTGTGAGTCATGCCGAGGTAGGTTTGTCAGATTTGGGCTTCTTGCCCACCCAAGCCTGCTAGTGTTTAGACAGGGATAAACCTAGGTCACAGAGGAGAGTGAAGTCTTCTAAGATAAGAATGAACTCTTCAGAGTGACTGGATGGCTGGTCTGATGGCCAAATCTTAAGCCAACATGAGGCCACTGAGAAATTAGACACCTTTCCAATAAGCTCAGCAACATCAAAAGCTGCTTCAGTAAGATAATCATTAGCTTCAAGGATCTTGCATATAATGACCACCAGGTCCTCTCTGGGAGTGTCTGTATGGATGGCATTCAAAAGCAGATACCCTCAGACAGCCTTCTCTCTAGTGAACCATGGAATTTCAAAAATAGGACACAAGGTGACATCACAGACTGGAAAATTCACCCTCAAAAAGGAACAAGAGATTTCTCTGCCTGATCCTTGAGGGCCACAGCATCCACCAGTGGCAAAGCAGAGGTCTTTGAAAAGTGAGAAATTGTGGAGGTCATCCACAGGGGGAGAGGCTCAGTGTGCTAGAGCCTCAGCAGAAATAGGGTACAAAGAGAAATATGTGGGTTAAAGAAAACCCTCCTGTCGAGAGTCTTCCATTCCTCTATCAGCAATAGGACCAAGAAATGGTGGGGACAAAATAAACCACAACCTCCTCCTTGCATTGCTTAAATATATCCAAGGAAGATGAACTAGAATCATAAACCTCTGATACTTTAACCCTTTGAGTGCCAGAGGGTGAACAAGGCAGAACAGATGCAGAAACAACAACAATTAACAGTCACTGAGCACTTGGAAGCATGGAATATAAAGTACAACTCACTTGCAGATGAAAGCTAGATGATGGGTGGCCATGAGTTGGTAGACAAAACTAATTTTCAAGGCTGCTTCAGAGTGAAGCTACAGTGTGAAGCTGGGGAATGGTGTAAACTGCAAGAAGCTTACAAAGGTGAATACAAGACTAGGAGGTCACAAACAAACAAACAGGGTCACAGGATCCAGATAGGCAAACAGAATCATGACTGAAGTGAATCAGAAATCACAACTAGCAGCAAACAAACGTGGTCAGAGTACAAAGCCAAGATCATACACAGGAAACAAGAATCTCAGCACTGGAACAGCAGTCAGTACAACACTACACTGGTACACCGAAATGTCTGTAATGCTGATAGATATAGGCCTCAGCATGTGTGTCCTTGATACAGATGAAGACAGGCAAAAGCAGAGCTGGAATGAATTGCATGTGTGTATACAGGCAGAGCTACAGATAACAGTTGATCAGGACTTTTTGGACTGGATTCTTACTGTCACACACTCTATGTTAAAAGCCAGGAAACATGTTTTTAAACAAAATCAATAAAAATCTGGTAGCAATTAAAATCATCAACAACTCAACAGGGCCGGCCCTTACATGGGTCCCGGTGGGTACATGGGACATAGACGGCACTTTGACAGGGCCACCCCACGGCATATTTGCCACCCCAAGGCATATTATTTCCGTGCCTGTGCTCCAAGTCTGTGTTCCGCATCAACCCCCAGGCCGCACTGGGACAATAAAGAGTCCCCATCTGATCCTGCGATGTGGCTGTAGTATGTACAGTGTGGTTCAGCCTACCTACACGCACCCCACCAGCTAATAAGAGTGTATTTGTTCAATGTGGTCTGTCTTCATTGGCTGGCTGGGGTGCCAGATATGTGTGGTGTGAGACAGCAGGGACGCGGCGTGAAGCCTGCACTCATGAGGCACTGTGCACATGTGGTTGAG
This sequence comes from Rhinophrynus dorsalis, assembly GCA_037306005.1. Lineage (NCBI taxonomy): Eukaryota > Metazoa > Chordata > Amphibia > Anura > Rhinophrynidae > Rhinophrynus > Rhinophrynus dorsalis. The sequence goes on along the minus strand of CM074721.1, from coordinate 170,355,065 downwards.
ATTGTGAGTGAGTGGACAGATCCAGGGGTAGGTAAACTCTCTGGAGTTTGGATACTCTGTGTATGAGACTGATGCTTATTTTTTCCCTCCTTGATTTCCTATTTTCTTACATCTCATGTCTCAAGACAACAGGGCTGTAAATATGCACACTTCTCTGATTTACAATATGTCACCAACCAAGTGTAAGACTATAACTGATATTTAGACTAAATATCAGTTATGCTCTTACACTTGGTTGATTCCTACAGACATATTGTAAATGAGATAGCAAATAAGAGTTAACTGCTCAAACACCACGTGTTGATAGAAAAAATCACCTATCAAATGCTGTTTTTTTATCAATAATCAAACCCTTAGGAATCACTTCAAATTCCACATATTTGGTTAAAACTATCCTTTCCCAATATAGTTTGGTGACCTTTATTAATAGTTTTTCAAGTTCCTTGAACTAATTTGTCATCTTTATCTCCACATCTTTAACCTTCAACCTATTACCATCATCCTTTTTATTGGGATGTGCAAACACCGAATCTAGTTGGCTATCTCTCATAGACCTCATTAGCCATAATGGTGAATTTTCCACCCCCATGATTATGTTGCAGCGAGAAAAACTCACAGAACAAGTGGTAAACAAAATAGAAATAGCAAATAAGAGTTAACTGCGCAAAACCACGTGTTGATAGAAAAAAAATCACCTATAAATGATAAACATATATAAAATAATATACAGGGCTGCAATGGAATAAAATTCTAACACTACCACTAAATGTGTTCTAAATTGAATAAGAAAAATTATAAAGATATATATTCCCACTCCCTAAAATATAAAATACATAAAAATATAGAGATATATATGTGGAGGTAAAGTGGAACACACTATTAAATATTAAAAGGACATCATACCACAAAATGGGAATAAAACTAAACCGAAAAGTAAGTTTTGTGGCGAAAACTGTATATTGCTTCGCAGGGCCGGTGCAAGGATTTTTGAATACACAGGCGAAGGTGCATTTTGATGCCCCCCCCCCCCGACACAATCCACCTGCCCCCCCCTGACCTTACCACAGTCCTCTGCCCCGCCCACATATTCACCTCCACAATGCTCCTTCATCTCCACATTGCACCTTCCACAATGCTCCTTCATCTCCACAATGCCCCTTCATCTCCACATTGCACCTTCCACAATGCTCCTTCATCTCCACATTGCACCTTCCACAATGCTCCTTCATCTCCACATTGCACCTTCCATAATGCCCCCTCAGCTCCACATTGCTCCTTCCTTTATGCCCCTTCATCTCCACACTGCCCTTCCATAATGCCCCTTCATCTGCCCCTTCCATAATGCCCCCTCAGCTCCACATTGCTCCTTCCTTTATGCCCCTTCATCTCCACACTGCCCTTCCATAATGCCCCTTCCATAATGCCCCCTCAGCTCCACATTGCTCCTTCCTTTATGCCCCTTCATCTCCACATTGCCCTTCCATAATGCCCCTTCATCTGCCCCTTCCATAATGCCCCTTCAGCTCCACATTGCTCCTTCCTTTATGCCCCTTCATCTCCACACTGCCCTTCCATAATGCCCCTTCATCTGCCCCTTCCATAATGCCCCCTCAGCTCCACATTGCTCCTTCCTTTATGCCCCTTCATCTCCACAATACTCCCTACTTTGAGTCCCTGGTGGTATAGCTCTAAGAGAGCTCTGTGCCTCCTTCGGCACAGAGCTCAGCCTCCCAGCGCTGTTCTCAGTAATGCAGAGCGCTGGGCGATGATGTCATCTCCCAGCGCTCTGTATTACTACAGAGCCTGGGTCGCTCTGTGTTGTGAGCGTCCCATAGATGCCGCGAGGGAGCGCTTGGTCGTGTAAATGAGCGCTCCCTCGCGGCAGATATAGTTAAAAAAAAAAAAAAAAAAAAGAAATTCTCAGCTTCTCCCTTTTCGGCGCCCCTCCGATGCGGCGCCCTAAGGCGGCTGCCTGTGCTGCCTTAATGGTAGCACCGGCCCTGTTGCTTCGCTACAAACTCATATTAAGCGTAACAGCGGCACTATATAGTTCCCACACCTGAGTGTAAACACAAATATAGAAGATAATAAAGTTATCTGCCAAAAAACTATCCAAAACAAATATGATGAATTACAGATCTAACAATAAGTCTCAACTAATACCAAAGCGAGTATAGTCAGAAACAAACATAGGAAGCATATGTAGAACAATATTATCTAAAACTTACCCCGCATCTCCACACATGCAGCCGCTCGGGTGCTAGGGAAAAAAAAAACTGTATTCCATATAGCTGCACTATCGGAGAAAAACGGAGCAAGTATAGACCATTTAAAACTACAATAAAAATGCACAATAGAACACACTGCGTATACAACAGACTTAATGAGCAGAACAGGTATAAACTGTATAAAAATAGAGTTAAGATACGTAATAAACCACAATATGTCTATATCAAACTAAGTGAGGGAGAATCAGATGCGAACCATTCCACTTTATAAGGGATAATAATCACACCTGACACGACCCACACGTTAGTAAACATTCAGCACCGACAAAATGGTAATCAAAAAAGCCAATATAAATGCATATATACAGTAAAACTATATTTATTAAAACATATCCCTCAATGTGTTAAACGAGGAAACTTAGTTAGTACCATATATGCTATTGAAACAGAGTCATTATAGATCAATGGTCAATTATTTCTGCAAATCTGGGGTCTGTAAACCACATCAGGATAATGCTTCCAGGAGGGAGATGCACTAAGCTGAGCAAAGTCTTTCCGGTGACAGAAATTTCTCTAATTCCTATGTTTTACAATTGGGCCTCTTAAATGCACAGGCTCTACAGTACAGCATAGTAATAGGAGTGTTTCCTCTCAGTGGTAGTTCGTTTTACACTAAGATTTGTGTTAAAGGGATAGTAATACTTTGTTTTATCTTTATTTTATTTTGTAGGCATTAAAAAAACACGAAGAACAATATAAGTCTTATTTCTCAAACCTTTATGGGTTGAGATATTCACAAGCAAAGTTTCCCCCTCCCGCCCCTTTTACCTAGTGTAAGCTATCTCTTCTCAGATGTGGAATGCAGTCCATAGACCAGACAGATAACAGCAGGGGACAATCTTCTTTCAATGAAAACAATGAAAACCCTGCCCCCTTGACAAGTTTTTCAGGTTTTTACCTTATATTAATTGAAGATTGTCCCTCTCTGCAGTCTACCTGGGCACCTCCCTTCTGCTCTGGCTGAATGGTGTTACATCAGTAAAAGGGGCAGGAGGGGGATACTTTATCATTGAATTACTCTTGAACTACAACTCTGACAGAATTGAAATAACACTCTCCAAAGTCCAAATACTATGATGATTAATTAGAGCTGCTTTGATTATGAAACATTACTATCCCTTTAAGGTGCACATGCATAGGCTGATTTGGGTCTGGATTCCATTGAAGCTGGTAATGTTAACATTGCTTTTGTCTACAAATTTCCACTAATTTCCATTTCACACAGGCACCGACAATGGTGATGTTGTCCATTCTGAAATGGAAAATGCTGAGCTATGGTGACTTTCATGCATGCGATTATGATCCTAAGTCCAGCCTAATGGCCCCCTTAGAGATAATTAAAAAAATGGTTTGGGAGGTTGCATTGCTCATTGCAACCTCCAATAAACAGCTGATCCACCTGAACAAAAGCAAATAATACTTAGTTAATGCTCACATGGGCCAGCCACACCCCTCCAGTATTTGGATCTGTGATAGAACACAGGAGAAAGGTCAGTTTACAACATGAGTGACAGAACTGTAGGCCAGCAGGGACCTGCTACAGTTCTGTTGTCCATGTGAAAGGCACTATTAAAGGACAAGTAGTAGCTCCTAATAATAACAACCCCCGCTTCACTTACTTGCAAATAGGATATTGACCCGGGGAACTATTTGACTACCAGTTGGAGTCAGGAAGGAATAATTCCCCCCCAACACACACACACACACACACACACACACACACACACACACACTTGGGACTACATTGGAAATTGCTCCGGAGGGCTTTTCTTGCCTTCCTCTGAATCAACAGGGGTGTTATTGGCATGGGCTGGACTTGATGGATGCATGTCTTTTTTCAGCCTAATCTACTATGTTACTTACTATAACCATAAAATCTAATCTTAACCTGAAGCAGTCATGGTGCATGAGCCGACTTAACCCTTTAAGGACACTGGCGTAACAATAGGGGTTGCAGAGGACGCACTCATCACTCCATGGGCCCGGTCGTCCCCTGCGACCCCCTCGCCCGGCTCCCGCAACAAGTAGGTCTGTGCCTTCTTCTGCACAGACCTCTAACACCTGATCTCCCTCTCCAGTGCTCTAGTAATGCATAATGACATCACCTCCCAGTGTTCTGCATTACTGAGAACCGCTCGGAAGCTCCAGCTCTATAGAGGTCTGTGCCAAAGAAGGCTCAGACCTCTCATACCACACCACTAGACCCCCAGGGAGGTTGGAGATGGACACAGGGGGGAGGGGTGTAGTCAGTAGGGGCAAGGTGGAGATTGGGGGCAATGTAGAGATGTGGTGGCAATGTGGAGATTGGGGGCAATGTGGTGGCAATGAGGAGATTGGGGGGCAATGTGGAGGCAATGTGGAGACTGGGGGGCAATGTGGTGGCAATGTGGAGATAATGTGGAGACTGGGGGCAATGTGGTCGGGGAGGGGGCCCATGGCAGTTTCTGCACCAGGGCCCTGTGGCTTCTAGTTACGCCTCTGTTTAAGGACCAAGGGCAAGCAACACCTTCCAAAGCAATGAGTTGTACACCCATCTGATCTTTAAAGGGTTAAGATCCCCATGTGGAATGGATGGCGTTTGCCTCCTGTGGTCCTGCTAGCAGCTGCCAAATATTCCTCCACGCACGAAGGACTAATTGAAGAGGTCATCTCTTGAAAAAAGTAATGGAAGTGTGTGTGTGTGTGTGTGTGTGTGTGTGGAAGGGGTTATTATGAGGTGTTACTTCTCCTTTAAGTTTGCCTTTCACATGGGCAACAGAACAGTAGAAGTCCCCTAGCATAGTTCTGTCATCTGTGATGCAGACTCATGTTGCTGCAAAACTGTTTCTCTTTGGCTTAGACACTTAGTAAGATATGGTAACTGCCCCTTAAGCATTTTCTTAAAGGGGACAATTTACTCCCCTCCCAAGGCAGAGATAGATATAAGATACCCAAATAAGTAGTTAACTGCCAAATTTGAATATTATATATATATAAACATGCAGTCTATGAGCAATGTCCTATGCCACTGCGACTACTTACCATCCGTATCCTTTCATCTTCAAGATTCCCCAATACAGCTGCAAACTCCTGCAGGGACCTTGCTGAACCTGCAAGGAAAGGAAATCAGAACAATGCAGTGAAGCCAAGAAGAACGTCTGCCAACAGCAGCAGCAGTACTGATAATTTCCTGTTTATGTCAACATGATCACTAGTGGACTCATTTACTTCCATTGGAACTCCTTCGCCCAAACTGTAGACAAACTAAATACATTAATGGTGAAGGTTAACCCTTTGTGTGCTCAACGGGTGTGCAATAATTGTGGAGCAATGTGTTGCACACACTTCTGGTACTCAGTGGGTTAATTATGAAAGCTTCAAGGAGCAGTAAACATTTTTGGATGAAAACCTACGTTATTGGGTTTATCCTGCAGATCAAAACAAGGGTACTCTCACTTCTGTCAGCATGACTACTTCCTGAAAGTGCAAACTAAAAGCATGACTCATTAGTTTCTATCACATTCTATTGAGAATGACATGTGAGTGACTCACCTCTCCCATAAAATGCAACAGAAATATTAATTAAAATCTGACCACTGAGGGGCACCATTAATTTATAAAAAAACAACAGTTTAAACTGTATGCATCCCTCAGCAATGTGAGTATCATTGTTGAACTCCATAGGAAACCCAGTACAATACTGTAAAACACTTACTGCTAATATACTCCTGTTTCCAATTTGCGATATTAAGATTATTTTTCTCCTAAAATTAATTATTTAATCCAACTTGAATTCTGTGCATGTTGAGGAAAAGAGAAAAAATAGTTAGAAAACCTCCAAGTACAAGTACTACCTTAAATTAGATCTGTAACCCCAATATAAGTTTAGTTACAAACATAGAATTTGACTGCAGATAAGACCCATTCGGCCCATCTAGTCTGCCCATTAATTTTAATTTCATTTTAAACAGGACTGAAATCTGACATTGTTTGTAATAAAAATTATATTTGGTAATTAACCTTTATATGTTGGTGGCACAGTGTGGCATTTTCTGCCAATTTATTTATGTGCACACTGTGCTATGAACTATGCATTTCTAATAGTACAGGGTACCGACTGCAAAAACTAATCTATAGAAAACATGCTAGCACAACACTGAGGTAGATTTTAACTTTCTGTGAAACAAACTAAACATGTCTTAGGATGACAGGTCCACTTTAGTGAGTAATGGATACCAACATTTCTTCCAAGGCTTTCCACTGGTCAGCAGAACAATAGCAATATAGCTGCCACATTCTAAGCTGTATTCTTACCTGCACTGTCCCAACAACTGAATCAGACAAACATGACTGTCTGATGCCAGCTGTGTTACAAATAATTTTATAGATCTCTATATGCATCTCAGCAATTCAGTTGGACATGCGAACAATCTGCTTGGAAGATGGTAAAATATACAATAGAGAAAATTACTGGGGAAATGAATAACTCACCCAAATCCATCAGGAAAAGGGCTGTTACTGTATGCAGGTAGTGTGTGTTTGACATGATGAGTGAAGCAGTAGCTGGACAACAATGGCCATGCGTACACAAAGGGAAAAGAGCAATTCTGGGCATACCAACTGCCCACAGCAGAGAAATGAAAATGTCCATAGGTTTAACTAGGGCCTTTATCCCCTTGAATTCTAGAAAGGTGTCCAATGCATTGCACTGCGGTTTGTTGGAGACTACTCTACCTTTCAAGACGTTAAAAGCTCAGTTTAATTAAATCAATGGGAATCTTTATTTGTCCTGTGGAGAAGTCTGTATGCCTAATAACAAGTGCAATTTAAACCACTGGCATACCAAGCATTCACTGGGGGTCCCCTGAGTTCCAAAAAGTACCAAATTTTCAGAAAAAAATCCAGTTTAATCCTGGATTTAGAAAGGTACAAAAACATAGCAACGTGGCTGCTTTTGCCACAGGTATGAACCATTTGAGTGCCAGAGGGGAATGCAATGCATTGCAAAGCAATGTGTTGCTTGCCTCCCCTTCACTCAAAGAGTTAATGGGCCTAATGAAGACAGCCACAAAACTTTAATTGGATCCTATATCCCATCCATAATGTCACCCAGGACCACAAAGGTTACTAAAAGGTCAGCACATTTTTATTACAAAATAAAAAAACAAACAAACAAATAAAACCCAGAACATATTGCAGGACTCTTCTTGCAAAGAAAACAAGGGTTCTTCCAAATCTGGCAGTTGCTTTATTAAAAATGTATTGCAGTTTAAAATAGTTACAGTTGAGCCATTTTATGACAATCACAGTCTATGGAGAACTGTAGTCAGTAACTCATCTGTCCCATACAGAGTGTAACGGAAGCAAGAAGGGACCGTGTCACTTTCCTGGGTTTCTCCCTCTCAACGCCGGACTGGCATAATCGGATGCACCAGTCAAGCAAATGGCCAACTGATCGAACAGAGTGGTGTCGCAAACTCCATGTCGAAGTCAACAAAGTGGTAGCGGCGTCGACTTCGAGTCAGAGGACAGCCAGGCAAACAGGGAAAGAGTCGGAGGTGCACCGCCAGAGCTGGGTCGCAAACTGGTACCACGGGCCGTAGAGAGTGAGGCCTCTACTCCCGGTCTACGAATAACAGGAAAAGTGTTGCGGGAACCCAAGGAAGGTTGAAGACAGATAATCTCAGGAAGAAAGCAGACAGAGTCCACGTTGCCGCCTGACAGCATCCGAAGTTGGGTTGCAGGATGCTGGCAGCAGACGGTCAAACAATGCAGGAACCTTGGCTCAGATGGGTGTCAGAGTGGCCGCTTTAGTACCATAAGAACAGAAGACACCAGGACTCTTGTTCACTCCAAAATAAGACTCTCTTTATTGTACAAAACCACACATATTTATACAGATCAACTACATTGAAATACATGGGCCAACCAGATACAATAGGGTGAGGGGCAGGAATAATACAATCCAAACATAAGACAAGGAACCAGCAGCAAATGGTAAGGGCTGACACAATGGGAGCATTCACAGAGGTAATCAAATCACAACATATAATACAAAGGACTGACAACAGAGTTTCAGGTTATACAATAGGTGACTCACAGACTGAGGGGCGTGAATGAATTAACACACGGCAGCGGGTCTCAATACATCTTACAATACACAATACAATGGCTTGAAGGACTGCAATACACTTTGGAAGAATTAACCCCTCACTGCCCCTTCCCCTGGAAGCAAGCCAGCAGTCTAACACAGGGCAGTTTTGTATAATAAAATCCATTTGCCCCATTCACATAAAGTCTATCCAAAGTCTTTTAGTGCACAACCAGGGATTGAAAGGTTTATAACCAGTCACACAATATTGTCCCATAGGTTACAGCGCCTCTAGTCTCTTGGGCCAAGGTGTGGACGGTTGTAGAATCAGGCTCAAGGGAGTGTTCTCACAGGGAAGAATGTCCACAGTATCTGGGGGCTTTTGTGCCAAAGTCTCAGTCCCAGACAAGGGCTTCAGTAACGGACAATGATCCCCCACAGGAATCTATGGTATCTGCCAGTCCGAAGCTGGTGTATGAAAGTGGTGGAGCTGCTTGGCCCTTACTCGGTGATGAATGAGCGAGGGTCAGATGCACTCTAGCCAATGAAGAATCAGTGAATGGCTAATGTGCAAGGAATTTTCCTGTATATTATCTCATTCATACCTTGATGAATTCCACTCACAGCAGCCATTAGGATTTTCTGCCCAGATTATGGTAAGTGAAGGGGTTAGTAATAGAGGTTAATATTTCAATATCTGTGTAATGCACATAATTATAACTGTTGCCTTGCTCTTCTAATTGTCTACTGCATCATCCGTTCATGCACAAGGTACTACACACTGAAATTCAATTGTTGTCTTATTGAAGAACTAGTAAAATATTTTCACTGGTATCCAGAAAGCTTAGCTACAGTTCACCTGGTGTACATACAGTTATTCTTTTTACATCCTATGGCAGAAGTGAGTCAGACTGCAGGTCTCATATAATTTTATAGTAATAGTGTCAGCACTATTTTAACTGGTTAAATAAAATAAGTGCCAGTAGTGGGAGTACATTGCTTTACTCAGCAGGAAAAACACTAAAACATATAGGTTTTTTATAAAAATAAATTAATAGGGGGGCGTGGCTGACCGCCGAGGAAGATGGCTGCTTAACTTTGGAGCACCACCACCTTTCCCACTAAGCTTTACAATCTGCTTTCATCTGCTACAATGGATCGCTGTAAGAAAGGCTCTTCTGAGACCTCTACGCCCAGAGGCAAGGGGAAGGCTCCCGCTGACTCTCTTAGGGACTTCTTTCAAATCCAGTCATCATTTGACTCCTTGGTTGCGGATGGCCGCGATGTGGCCTCGCCATCTTGCTCGCTCTCATCTGGGGATGATGCCTCAGACCAGATAGTTGGAGCCCGTCCTGAGTCGACAGCCCCTGACCCGACAACGCTTCTCTTCTCTTCTGCTCCTTAGCGTACCGATTTCAACACCCTAATCCTAGAAGTCAAACACAAGGTGCAGGACGAGGTATCATGGTGCCCGTGATTGCTGACTTCTGCTGTCAGTCAGGTGGGTGCACTCTCCATTTGCCACCTGTCTTTTGCCCTCCCAGTATTGCCTTTATAGACTGGGCTGAGGCACCCTTTGGTTGCCCTTTCGTGGTGTCTCTATGTCTAGCAGTCACCTGCCTTGTACCTATTCCTTGGGCCTGTTTCGCTCTACTACCAGTGTCAGTGTTGCTCCAGTAGTCAGTGCCTCTCCTGCGTGGTTCCTGCCTCTGTTCCAGATCTGGATGAGCTGTCGTTCCTGCTTCCATTCCTGATCCCGTGCTGCCGTTGTTCTTGCTCCGTTCCTGACGGTTAGCAGTTCTGTCGTTCCTGTGGTGGTCCTGGCTTGTCTGTTGTTTCTGCTGCTGTATCCTGATTGTCATCCGTCTGGCTGCTGGGTCGCCTGGGTGACATTCTGATCACCGTTTTCTCCATGTTCACTGGTTGCTGATCCGTTAGTATAGAACCGGTTGGGCGATACGTTTGTCCAGTACGCGGTACTGGTTTACTCCTCATACACCGGCTGCTGATTCTGCTAGTATAGAGTCGGTTGAGCGCTACTGTTGTCCAGTACGCAGTACTGGTTTACTCCACATACACCGGCTGCTGATTCCGCTAGTATAGAGCTGGTTGAGCGCTATTGTTGTCCAGTACGCTGTACTGGTTTACTCCTCATTCACCGGCTGCTGATTCTGCTAGTATAGTGTTAGTTGAGCGCTATTGTTGTCCAGTACGCGGTACTGGTTTACTCCACATACACCGGCTGATTCCACTAGTATAGAGTCAGTTGAGCTCTATTGTTGTCCAGTACGCTGTACTGGTTTACTCCACATACACCAGCTGCTGATTCCGATAGTATAGAACCGGTTGAGCGCTATTGTTGTCCAGTACACGGTGCTGGTTTACTCCACCTTTACCGGCTGCTGATTCCGCTAGTATAGAGCCGGGTGAGCACTATTGTTGTTCGGTACGCGGTACTGGTTTACTCCACATACACCGGCTGCAGATTCCGCTAGTATAGAGCCGGTTGAGCACTATTGTTGTCCAGTACGCGGTACTGGTTTACTCCACCTACACCGGCTGCAGATTTCGCTAGCATAGAGCCGGTTGAGCGCTATTGTTGTCCAGTACTGGGTTACTCCACATTCACCGGTTGCTGATCCAGCCAGTATAGAACCGGTTTGTTGTACGTTTGTCCAGTGCATGGTACTGGTTAACCCTTCATTCACCGGTTGCTGCTGCCTCCGTTATTGCACCGGTTTGGTCTCCCTGGTTGGGAAACTGGTTTGCTCCACTGTTCCATCTTATGCTGCTGCTCCATCTATTCAGCATTAGTGGAGCTGTCCTTCTGTCCTCCTGGCTGCCTTGCCCGGTATATTGGCAAGGCCGGTAGAGCCACAATCAACTTGTCATGTAAACCTCCAGGCTGCCTTGCCCGGTATATTGGCAAGGCCGGTATGGCCACATTCAGATTGTCGTGCAACCCTCCAGGCTGCCTTGCCTGGTATATTAGCAAGGCCGGTAGAGCCTACCATGCTGTATCTTGCAATAACTACTGTTTGAACCCATTGTGTACATGTGATTTATAAGTATGTTCAGGACCCGTGAGGGTTCCCATTAAACTTTTCAATAAAGTTTGATTTTTATCTTACTCTGTGTCTGAGAGTCAAAACAAATCGTGACATGAGGTCTCTAAACTACGCACGGATGTGCGGGGCCTAAAACAGCGGGTACTTGCGCAGGAGGAGTCGTCAGCATCCCAGTCATGCAAACTGATTGCTCTCTCCCAGACTTTTGTACAGCACACATTCTACTTGGAGTACAGACACCGGACCGAGGGCCTTGATAATTGTGGCCGCCGGCACAATATCCGTGTCCGAGGGGTTCTGGAGGTGGCTGCAGATACAGATGAAGATATCCCGCAATTGCTAGCTACCATCTTTAATGCAATGCTGAGACATCCTGCAGGATCTGCGGTGGCATTTGTTAGAGCGCATCGGGCCTTGCAACCGAGAGGTCCACCCTCCAGTCCTCCATGAGACATCATTTGTCTTTATGCTGAAAGAGGAGATAAAGCGATGAGTCAGAGAGTTGGGCTCCTGGTCTCATGATGGCCATCCAGTGACTTTTTTTCAACACCTCTCCGATCTCACGCTCCAGGCCAGGCAAGCTTTGCGGCCCCCTACCCTCTGTCGTCCAATAGCGATCCATACAGTATTTCTGGGGTCATCCCTTCAGCCTGTCAGTGTGTTTGGGGGGGTTCTACCTACACTTTGCAGTACTATCAGAACTTACCTGCCTTCCTCAACTACTTGGAGCTTCCTGATATCCAAATACGAGATTGGAGCCTCCTGGAGCTTTGGGGCCCACTGCGATGCCGTTCTAGATGACAACCTAGGGCCTTAGACCGCCCTCGTGCACCTCAAGATTACAACGACAGCTGGGTTCAGAGACAGGTGGAAATCGAGGAATAACTTCTCAGGTCCTAACCTGTGGCCTGCCTTTCACCCAGCTCTGACTCCCCTGTTCTGGCCTTCCTGGACTTGTCCTCTTGCTTTGGGGGCCTGGGGGAATGTATCTACGGCTGTTTGGTTTCCTAGTCCTAGCCTATGTATGTTGCTGGACCTAGATGGCCGATTCAGGTCCCCCCAGCGGGGTTGGCTGTTGCCTTTGTGTCTTTATTTTGCTCCTTTGTGTCCCATACCTGCTGATTCCCGGCCTCAACTTTGGGCTAGGTTCCATACCTGTTGTGTAGTGGGGGCCCCAGCTGGGGTCCCTATCCTTCCCTCTTTCCGCTCCCTGCTTGGCTGCTTCCCTTCCTGGCACCTCTGGGATCCTGTGCTCCGTTCCTAATAGGCTTGATCCTCAACACTATCCCCTACTTGCCCACCTACCCTCTGTGTTGCTCTCCTTTTCCCTGGTGGGGGGTTGGCTTGCGGGGTCCTTTACTGTGCACAGTCAGATGGCTATTTTGTTCAGCTCCCTTCCCTCCTAACCTCAGTGTGCCTGGGGGATGCTGTTGCCACTACCTCTCTTCTAGCTGTCACCTTCTATTCCAGAATGTGGCCTATTAGGTGTTCCTTGTGCTGTGGTTCTCCGCGCCCCACTTGGCGCTGCTCTGGGGCTTGTGGCTTTCCAGGCACTCGGTGCTTAGCAACTATGTTGTTGGCTGGGTTTCCCCAGGCTCCCGATCACTGCTATATAAGCCTTGACTCTGGGCGTGCTGTGCTACTATCACCTTGAACACCTTGTCCTGGGGCAGCTTTGGGTGTTATTAGGTTTGGGGTTCTGTATAAATGGTGATGCGGACAAGGTGCTTTGTTTTTCTACCCTGTCTTCACCCCCTCCCCCCAACCTTCTTGTGTTATATTGCCCTTACGCCTAGGGTTTTGCCTCCCGGGTCCTGGTGCTGCGTATCCCCTCCTTCCCGGTACTGCCCTGATGTGCCCCCCCGGGATGATCAGCACTATGTATATTGGGCCCTCTGTTTTATGGTTATTATGTTTTGTGATCATTATAGGGTCCTTCATTTCAACACATATGCCTTCCCCTGCCTTGCCCCTCTGACTGACGTGCCCTAGATGTGTGGTCTTGCATTGCTGTGGCTGTGCACTGGGGTGCAGTAGTTCCCGGGTGCGAGGTGGGTTGCCTTGGGCCTCCCCTGGGTTGTTTGGCATACACCCTTTATTATTTACTCCTATGTGCATTGTTACGCTGTTACTGGAGGATCTGCCGGGCATCGCCTTCGAAGCAGGAGGTGGGGAGGGGATTTGGGCCTCCACTCACCACCGGGACTAATTGTTCCTATTTATGCAATGCTCCTTCTGCTCTTTTCTTGCTCTCCTTCCTGGTCTCGCCTTCTGGGTGTTGGCGGACCATGGCTGGGAGTGTGGGAGATGAGATTTTCCTGGGTCCCCCAGTGGGCATTGAGTGGGCTGAGCGTCCTGGCACCCGGTTGGTGGCTTTAAGTTCACTGCCCGGGGCTCCGATGCCTGTCCATTTTTTGCACCTATACTGTCATTCTTGATTGTTCTGTTCTCTTTGTATTATTCTCATTGTTAATGTGGGCGAGTGGGGGTTTACACCTTCTTGAACTTGTTAATTTACTTTTGTGTTTCCCTACATAACTATTCCTACATCTGTAGACGCTTAGACGTCTTCCTCCGGTTGACACTTCCCCCTTATACCAAAATCTCCCTGTCCTATTGGTGTGTCCATAGCCCTTGCCTCTTTTAGGCTCCTAGCGGCTGCCTTCATTCACCAATTGGTGTTTCAGAGTATACCTTGTATTCTATACCCTACTTTCTTTCTTTCCCCCTGCCTTTCTTCCCTCCTCTCCCCCCCCTCTTTTTTTCTCTCCCCTCCTCTTGTTCCTCTATGAGCTGCCGATTCTTGACATTTTTGCGTGAACTGAAATGAATATGCCGTTACACTCTTCCTTTGCCCCAGCTGACCTTAGGGTTATGACCTTCAATGTGAAGGGTCTTAACATTCCTGAAAAGTGATCTCATCTGCTTCGTGATCCCAGATCCTACCATATCCCCATAGCTTTTGTACAAGAAACCCATTTCTGTGGTGCTTCTCCACCCCATTTGACTTCTAGTGACTATCCTCAATGTCACTATAGCAATGATCCTCTTTCCAAACAGAAAGAGACTGCGATCCTTATCTCTAAACATACCCCTTTTGTTGAGACCGCACATCTCATTGACTTCGAGGGCAGATATGTATTTCTGAAGGGTATGATCACTGACCACACCTACACTCTTGCGACTGTTTACCTCCCAAATGCTTGGCAACATGTCTCTTTCGCCGCTACCTTAGCTGTTCTTCGCCAGTTCCAGGAAGGTTTCACGATCATGGGTCGGTGACCTTATTGTTGCCCTTGATCCTGCTCTTGACACTTCTACGGGTTCTACCCCTACCCCACTGCATGTCTTGCGGAAATCAGGAGATTACCATGACTATAGTTTTTACTCTGCCCCCCATGCGAGAATACGATATTCTCGCATAGACTATTTGTTTGTCTCTCACTATCACCTTCCCATGCTGCAATCAGCCTCTTATGGCCTTATGACCTGGTCGGACCATGCTCCTCTCACGGCATCCTTCACCTCGCCACTTGTCTACCCCACTCAGTGCTCTTGGAGGCTTAACGATTCCATGTTGACTGACCCACATACTTTACTATCCACTAAAATTCTCCTTGCTGATTATTTTGCTGATAGCTCGACTTGTGGTGTTGCTGAACTTACGATGTGGGAGGCACACAAGTGTGTGGTCCGTTGGCCACCTCCTCCGGCTTGCTACTGAGGCCAGGAGGGCACAATCCGCTCAGATGATTGAGCTTTACCGCAAATTGCGACCCTTGAGACAATTCACATCCGATGATGATATCCAGGGTTTGACTGTAAATGGGACTCATCACAAGGTTCTGGGATTTGCTTACAATCTCCTCTTCCCCCTTACTGCCCCAAGACTCTCTCTCCCAGTTCTTCTTGAGAAATTTCAGATTTACGGGGAACTTGCGAACTTCAAAATCAATACCAGCAAATCGGAAATTTTGAACGTATCTGTCCCTTAGAGCGAGGCGAGATGTCTTTCATCCTCCTTTTCTTTTAAATGGTGCAGCGATAAAGTTCGATACCTGGGTGTATGGCTGTCTAGAGATTTCTCGCAGCTCTATACATACAATTTCCCCCCATTCTTGGCAACTCTGCTTACGTTCTTGGGCTTTGTTACATGTCTCGTGGATAGGTAGAGTTAACGCTCTCAAGATGAATGTTCTTCCAAGACTTTACCTTTTTCAAACGCTTCCTATCCGCCTTCTAGTCACCTTCTTTACCTCTATTCCTCTCTGTTGCTGAAGTTCATATGGACTTGGCAGAAACCTAGGCTGCGGTTTGATGTTTTGATGTGACGCAAATCACAGGCAGGTTTGGCCTTACCCTTCCCCCGGATATATTACAGGGTCTGTCACTTTCTTCGCATTCTGGAATGGTCCTTCCACCCACCCCAAAAGTTGTGGGTCGCAATTGAGGAGGTTGGGGTGGGGGTTCCTCTGACTATACTTTCTTGGTTACAGCCACACAATGCTCTGTCAATTTCTGGTACCCATCCTCTGGTCTCCGCTACTCTCTCTGAGTTTCATGGTTCTTGCGATCACTTTCGCCTCACCACCTTTCCCTCTCCATTAACACCATTGCGCGGAATCCTGCTTTTATTCCTCTGTGGGACCTTTTCTGGATACCTCCTTCGATGGTCCATCAAGGATTGGTTCTTTCTTGACTGCTGCTGGCAAGCTTCAACTTCTGGCTTCGAGCCTGCCTTCTTGTCCTCCGTCGGTGCTCGATCAATTTCACTACACCCAGCTGGGATACTTCATCAGCTCCTTATCTTGCCCTACAGCCCTTCTTCGTTCTGCTACGCCCTTTGAGGCCCTATGCACTGGAGATGCTCTTCCTTCCCATGGCATCTCCCTTCTATCCCATCTGTTACTGGACTCCACAGCCTCTTCCCTCCCGTCTTTCGATGGGAGAAGGGAGACTTCTCTCCAACTTTCGTTTAGCAGGGGACAATGGGAGAAGATTTTCATGTTGACCCATAAATGCTCTTTAGATTACAAGATTCAGGAAATGTCATACAAATTGCTTTCATACTGGTATCGTACACCAGCCCTCTTGCATGTTTTTCCCCCAGGGAAACCTGATGTTTACTGGAGATGTGGAGGATCCTCTGGTACTCTACTGTCCCCTTATTTCACCCTTTTGGAAGTCGGTCTATTCCATCCTGGTGAGGTTTACGGATGTCCCCCCCCTTCTCCCTGCTCCTCTACTTTTACATCACACTCCACTACTCATCCCTCGGTACAAGACCTCTGTCGTTCGACATTTGCTGAACGCTGCTAAGGTGCTCATTCCTTTACATTGGGGTAAACCCTCATCCCCGATGGTTCGGGAGTGGGTTGCAAGAATGGAAAGCATTAGGACTATGGAGGAACTGATTTCAGAGGTAGATGAGAGTTCAAACAGGTATACCACCACCTGGTTAGCATGGATGCAATTCTTGGAAGATCCGGCGACGCAGTCCCTCTTGGATGCCGCTGGTCAGTGACTTGGAGGACTGCCTAAGCTGCTTGGTTTCCCCCCTCTATTTCATTGGGGGTTTCGGGCGCACAGAGGGGCGAGATTGATATCTCTCTCCCTCCTACACCCTCCCCCCATTCACTTCCCCTCTTCCTCCCCCTCCCCTTTTTTTTCTTCTCTCCCCAAACTCTTCAACTCCATTCTTTCAGGGTTTTCTAGGCCCTGTTCGGTGCCCCCTGAAGCTGATCCTACATCTAGGGCCGTATAGTGGCTCCTATATCTTGTGTTTGCTGTTGGCCTACTTCGTGAAATGTCATGCTCTGTTGTACCTTCCTCGATTTGTGGGAGATACCCCTTCCTTTTGTATAACCCCACTTTTATCTTATACCTTTCCTACCTCTGTTTGTTATAGATTCCCTACAGATGGGAATAAAAATAAATATTGAGCTTGCTTGTTTTCATCTAGTGATGACTGCATTACTCACGTTCCATGATGTTTCGGGTGCTTAGATGACATACTTCATTGTACTTTTGCTTTATTACTTTGGCAGTGTATGAATATTCTGTATTCACAATTTCGATGATTTATCATTTTTGTTCTATTGAGCTGCGCCTCAAGATTGCTCTTTATTGTATTCCCTTTCCCTCTTTCCCAAGGTCCCCTGCTTTCCTATCCTTTAGATTGTTCTTCCCTATTTCAAAAAAACAATAAAATAAATAAATAAATATTACTGCTCCTTTAAGCTACCGACATGACAAATAACATATCTCCAGAATAGAATATGTGCAACTATGTTCTCTTGAAGAAGAAAAAAAAGGAACATAGAAATTAACCCCTTCTTTTCCTATTTTCTTCCCCCTCAACCCAGCTCTATTTTCTCCATCCCTCTATCCTGATCTTACTGT
The DNA here is from genome assembly GCA_037306005.1 of Rhinophrynus dorsalis. Classification (NCBI taxonomy): domain Eukaryota; kingdom Metazoa; phylum Chordata; class Amphibia; order Anura; family Rhinophrynidae; genus Rhinophrynus; species Rhinophrynus dorsalis. Next base: position 170,337,237 of record CM074721.1, on the reverse strand, counting down.
GCTCTCTTCCTGGTCATATGGTATCATGACTCCTAGGATTGATAGGAGGCCTCTCAGATATTTAGATTTTCTTTTCCTTCTGGTTTCAGAGTCTCTACATTCTTCATCTTTTGCACCTTTCATTTTATTCATTAGCATATTGGGCTAGCTTTTGAAAGTCATTGTTGTCAATTATTGTTGCTCACTTGAGAGGAAAACGTTTGGATTACTAATTTAATATTCAAGTGTCAGAACAATTGTAGAGACTTTCAGCACTTTTGTCATTGACTCCTTATATGACAGCTATTGGACCGCTTGTACTTGTGCTTGTCTGGTCACCTTACAAAGCAAAAATGAATACATTCATTAATTAATAACCCTTTGAGGACCAGAGGGGTGTGGAACACATTGAAAAGCAATGCGCTACACACTCCTCTGGTTTTTAAAAGGTTAACACAAACAAACAAAAAAGAAAATGGATTAATTAGAAGCCCTAAAACTATTAAGTGTGGGATCACATGGACACTGTGCACTCCAGTGATCAGACATTATGCTATATGGTAAAACACTAGAATGTTTGTCCAATGCAGTCATGCGCAGTAGAGACTTCCCAAACGCACAGAATGCTGGGAGCATTCTGTGCATTCGGGCAGTCTCTACAGCGCATAACTGCATAACGTGCTCCGCCAGTGAGGAGGCGACAGTATGCAAAGCAGAAGCGCCTCTTAACCCTTTGAGTGCCAGAGGAGTACGCAATGCATTGCAAAGCAACTAGGGCTTACTGGAATGATGTGGTCTGTCCATGTTAGTACAGAGTGTCAGACCTGGCTGTCTGGTGTTCCAAAATTGCTAGGACACAAGTGTGCACATTCTGTAGAAAACTGTATAGCATCTCTGAAGCGATCTTGGAGCTTCAACTTGTGCCTAACGTCATGCATGGAACAGCCTCTCCCAACACATTTCCTCAGCCTCAGCAGACATCAGACACCATATTCAAGTTCCAAGACTGCTCCAGTCAAGGGAAGCAATTCTCTTGATGGCAGATGGAGAGAAGAGAAGTGAGATAATGGAGTCCGGTCCTGATGGTGTTGAGGAATGACTAGACAGAAATTACTTGGTAAATATATATGCCTTTTTTTCTTAAATAGGAGTACTTTTTTTTTTATCCATGGGCTGTTTTTAAATAGTAAATACTTTACTATATGCATATTGTCTTGCTATCAAATTTTTTTGCTCTTAGTGAAGGCAGGGTATGAAAAGGAATGGAAAACTTATTTTGATTTTAACTATTCTGCAAGAGCATAACATGTAAATTCAATTTGCCTATACTTGACTTTCTGAACCCAGGGAGTTTTCTGTCTGAGAGGAAGCGGGGATATGTATAAAATGTTGCCACCTCCCTGCAGTACTGATTTATCTGCATGCTGTAGAGGCTGGTTTTTCTACATGGTTTCACCATCTTTTTTACATTGTTGAACTCTTGTCTGCTTCCACAGCCACATACAGAATGCTTTCTGAAATAAAATTCAGATAGCTCCATGTGAAGATGGAAAAAAAAAATCTAGAAATATTTTATGTATATATTATATAGTATAGGCAATTTGGCTTTACATATGATGCACATGCAGAATATGTAAAGCAAAATAAAAGGTCATTATTCCTTTAAGGAATTTTGTACCCCAGAGTGCTATGGTCTCAAATCTGTGGTGTTCAGTAAGTGTGATTTATTTTGCACAATGGTGAAACACTAAGGTGTTACACATATACTTGTCTCTTTGTGTTCTCCATCATTGAAGACATTCTGGGAAGAAACAGCTGAAACATTGCACAATTGCTTTTCATTATATGAACATATTCTTTTAATTTAAAATTCACACTGTCATTTAGTAAAAAAAAAAAAAAAGAGTGTTTTTTTTTCAAATCTCAGGAAAATATGTTAATATAAAAAGAGAGATTATAATTAAACTAAAACCTAAGCTGTACTAAGTTACATCTACGAACAACTGTCATATGAGAACCTGGCTGTTAAATATATAGGTGGGTTTGTTCATAGTGTTAGGAGAAATGTCAACGATTTAAACATGTTTGATACACAAGGGGGGGTTATGTACTAAGGCGTGATACAGAGATGACATCTCCAGTGATATCACTTCTCCAGTCCTTGTGTTATTCTAGAGAGTCTATGCACTATGATCTCCAAAGTTGGAGAAATCTTAGTGCACAGGCTCCACAGAATAACATAGGAACTGGAGAGGTCATCTCCGCTTTAGTGCAGTTTCCCTCACCCCCCGCTGAGGGTATGAAAGAGGAGTTTGTGGAAAGGAATTATAATGAGAAGGATATGGAGGACACTATTAATACTGTTAGAGATGGATGCAAATTGCTGAAGGATCAAAAAAAGTGATCTAGTAAGATAAAAGAGGAGCACAATTTTACATTAAGTACCCCACAGAGTGCTGATTATAGAACATAAAAAATGAATACAAAAACATTAGGGACTAATACATTTCTAATAGAAATTCTGGTAGACAACCTAAAAATGTTTTTAACAGGTTTACAAATAACACCTAATGCCCAAAGAGTAAAAACTACAAAGAGTTGGTTCCAGAATGATAGGAGACAGATGTGTCAGGCAGTAGTGGGCAATGCAAGGTCCACCAACTGCTGCCAGACTAGAGTCATTGCTACCAGACAAATTCCAAGAGTTGTACTATGATAGCTGTTGGAAAGCCATCTGATGTAGCGTGTAAAAGCAGCAAAGTACAGGGGAATGTTAAAAAAATAATAATAATCTACGACTATTTGTAAATGTTGGGAAATTGATCTGAATCATAGCTGGTCAAAACAACATAACCTGAGAGAATTAAAGAACACTTTTATAATATTAGATCCCATATATTTGGAGAAACCTTTCTGAAACACATTTGTGAATATAATTCTGACTCAAGTTCCCTAATGTTTGTTGAAACAGATATAGTTGCTAAAAACTGGAGGGTAGGAGATTATGTTGCTAGTATGTCTCACAAAGTACCAGAAAGTATCTCCAACTTAAAGGCCATAAAGCTGGATGGTTTTAATGCTGGAGTTGGAGATTTTCGGGTTTCTTGTGAGACTTCTGCAAAGTTTTTGAGTAATCTTTCTAGATGCCCTGTTGTATGTATGAGAGGTGGATTTTTTACCATTATACATTTTTTATCACGCAAATGCAATGTTTTAGCAAGATAGCCCTGTTTTATGTATAGTTTATAATGTTAGAGCCAAAACGTCACGGCTGGCTAACATTTTTTTAAAGAAGTGACACTAAAGATTTAAATATCAGGAGGAAACCCATAAATGCTTTGGTACTGTGCAGACTACATGCACAAGAATCACTTTATCACGGTTACACTTGAAGGTTTCTGGTATAGGATACATATGTTAAAGGGGTAGTAACAATTAATATGTAAAAAATATGTATTGCAGGGTTTTTCCTTCCAATTAAAACAAGAATACTCTCACTGCTAAGACGTGTTTTATTTAAAAGTTATTGCAACTCAAACCTTAATGTTTTTTTTTAGAACTCAATGGCATAAATGTTTACAGTGGCACTGTTGCTACACCATCCTATGGACAGCTCTCTCCACAGGATGGTGTAGCAACAGCACTACTGTACAATTCCAGACCATTGACATACTAAACCTGAAAAAATACAGTTTGAGTGGGAGTATACTTGTTTTACTCGGGAGGATAAACCCTACAATATATGTTTTTGTTATAAGTGTTACTGTCCCTTTAAGAGGAGGCCAGCGTCCATGCCTAGATTTTAAAATCAATGAGAAAGCAAAAGCTGTAAATACTCAGGAGACACAGGGTAACTGGAATATTCATTATTATTATGTTACAGTTAGAGGAACTGGAAGAGGTGTATATACATTGTCTACCACAGACTTGATGTCTTGATGTATGTGGACTTTCATTGTTTGTGTGAATATAGCACATCATAATTTCCCGAGGTGGACTACAAAGTTGCTGAGACTACAGAGAACAATTGGCAAATATTATCCTCATAAAACATATATTTCATCCACTGATATGTCATGTATATGAACGAATGTGGCTAAGTGAATATAATGTATTTACACTATATAACTAGTGGACGGTGCACTATCTTTTGCGCTGTCACACTAATGGACATATACTACAGTTCATAAAAACAACCCGGTGTCCCTTACGTATTATAGATGGAGATGCAGGTTTCTTGCTGTAGGCAGACTAATTAGAAGCCTCCTGGCCATTACTGTAAAACATGTTGCAGCAAGATGTATGGTCCGGGGCAGAATTTTTGACATATGTAACGGTTCTCTGACGTGAATCATAAAAAAGCTCGGAGAGACAAATCCCGCAGACAAGTTCACATGAGTGCTTGAACAGAAGAATGTGAAATAGAGTTACTTTAAGGACCTGAACAATGCACTGCTTTGTCCAGCCTCAGTATTTTCATTTCACCTCCGATAAAACTGGCAGTGCAAGTTGGAATGACAATTAAACAATTTCCACATAGAAAGCCAGACAGGTGGCAAACAGTCTGTGAAGGGACTGTGCCTTTAAGGGAAGGCCCTCATGGAGCTGTTGAGAGCTCCAGTTTAAGTTTAAGGGTATGGTCCCCTTTAAGAATTTTGCTGTGTAAATAAATAAATAAATAATAGAAGTTGCTAGAAGTTTTGCTCTTCCCGCCTAAAGAGGTGATTGGCCGCAGCGCAAAGGGTCTTGTGCTCGGTATATAGTCTTTAGGCGGGAAGAGCAAATATAAATACCCAGTAAGAATTTCTCTTTGCAGGTTCTTCAAAGCGACCCAGCCTGTGGAAGTGTTCCGACGCTGCTGAGCAAGAGAGCTGTTCACGTTGCAGCAGAGGATGTCTGCAGAGCTGGAGTTGCTGTTCGGCAGGATGAAGGAGCGTGCCATGTCCGGCAGAGGTGAAGAGTGGCTGCGTCAATGCCTGGGAGACGGCCCATAGACGTCAGGATCGGCTGGGGCGCCCGCGTCATCGCGTTCATCGGAGGAGGAGAGGGGGAAGCGGCATCGGCTCAGCATGTCTCTGCCTCTGTCACCTGTCCCATCCATCATAGAAATGGGAGGCGGAGACTTCAGGGATGATCAGGGTCTGAATGGTGGAACGCAAGAAGAGCTGTGCGTTCCACCAGTGACTCCAACATATAGAAAGAGGCAGCCCAGGTGAGCTTTCTCGCCAGAAGATAGAAGAGGTCCAAAGAAAGCCAAGAGGAAGAGGATTCCAGCAGACAACAAGACAGACTACCAGACAGACAACTTGAGAAAGAACTACATACAGACGTTTTGCCATCAAGCCCAGCTCCAAGTGCTGCAGTTCCAGTTATTCAGTCAGCAGCAGGGAAGGCTGGTGAGTATACTGACGCTGTTTTTAAAACTGATGCATTAGGGGATGTTCTAAGCTCCCTAGCTGGAATTTTAAAACAGGTGCAACCTAAAACTGCTGATATAGCTAAGGTATGGGAAGTTGCTGAGCTGGCTGAAAGTGTTAAAAGTAGTGAAGTGTCAGCTGGGTTACAAGTTCATAGTGACAGTTTGAGGAAAGACAATTTGGGTAGTGTTAATGAATGCTGTTTAAAAGAAGCTTTTGCATGTAGTTCATCCAAATTAGGCTTTCATCTGTCAACACAGGTAAAAGAAAAAATCTGGAAAGGAGAGTTTTTGGATATGTTATCTTTATTGCAAGTGGCAAAGGAATTTATTCATAAGAAGAGTGAGGAAAAATCTGATGTTGACAGAAGAAGGCTTATTCCTCGTACTTTTCATAATTGGCTCCAGGCTTTTTCAATATTTGCAGCAGTAATGGGGGAAAGGCACCCTGAACTTTGCTCGGGACTTTTCCAACATTTAGAAATAGTTTTGGAAGCATTTAGGATATTTGGGGGGTTTGCATGGTTTCTTTGTGATGAACAAGTTCGTCAGAGATTGGCAGTACATAAGGTGGTCTCCTGGGGTCAAAAGATGTAGTGCTATGGGTTTCCCTAATGTCACAACAAGCTTCTGGTAACTTGCAGAAAAATTATTTATTGACACATGGTCAAAACTACAAGAAAGGTACTTGTTGGGCTTTTAATGAAAGTCAATGCAAATTTCCTAATAATTGTAAATTTAAACATGAATGCACGACCTGCGGAGGCAGTCATCCCAATTTTCGTTGCTTTCGAAAACAAAGCCCAACAACACCAGCAGTACAAAAAAGTGTTTTTCCCAAAAGCAGTCACCCCAGTGAGTTGGATAAGAATGTTGCCTTGGCTAGGAGCCTATCCAGACAGGGAGACTGCAATTCTGCTCAGACAGGGTTTTGAACAAGGTTTTCGTCTACCTAGTCATTCTGATAAAAAATTTCAGTGGGTAGAAAATTTAAAATCTGCAGAGGACTATCCAGAAATAGTAGCTGAAAAAATTCAGAAAGAATTGGAACTAGGTAGCGTTGAAGGACCTTTTGTTAAAGCCCCTTTTGAAGAATTCAGGTTGTCTCCTTTGGGAGTAGTTCCTAAAAAAGAGGAAGGTTCATTTAGATTAATTCACCATTTATCTTTCCCTCCAGGAGCCTCATTAAATGACCTCATAAGCGAAGAGATGAGTTCAGCGTCATACACCTCATTTGAGGAGGCTCTTAGGATGGTTAGAAGATGTGGTCAGAAAACTCTTTTGGCCAAAGCAGACATTAAATCTGCTTTTAGATTGCTACCTATACACCCAGAGAGTTTTGGTTCTTTGGGTTTTCAGTTCCAAGGTTACCTTTATTTTGACAAATGCTTCCCCATGGGCTGTTCTTTGTCCTGTGCTTATTTCGAAAAGTTTTCAGGTTTCATAGAGTGGGTGGTAAAAGTAAGGAGTGATCAAAACAGTGTTATGCACTGTTTGGATGACTTTTTGTTTGTGGGCCCAAGGAATTCTTTAATTTGTTGAAACCTGCTTGACACATTTGAAGAAGTCTCTATGGACTTTGGGGTACCTTTGGCCCACGAAAAAACAGTGCAGCCTTGTACTGAGCTAATTTTTCTAGGTATTACGATTGATTCAAACAAAATGGAATTTCGGTTACCTGAAGCAAAAATGAATAAGTTAAAAAGTGAAATTTAGATTTCAGTTTTATAGAGTTTTCTCGTTGTGTTTGGATAAGCTAGGTTTGTTGAATCAAGGTTTTTCGTTACATTCTTTTAGAATTGGGGCTGCGACAGAAGCAGCAAGATTGGGGGTTTCTGAGAGTAACAATAAGAAAATTGGTAGGTGGAAATCCAAGAGGTTTAATTTATACATTCGCCCTCATCTGCTTTTTGGTAATGGTTAAGCTTTTTGTTTTTTCTTTTTAGGGAACAGAATGCAGGATATATGGATTTTAAGACACTCATTTGTGTTTTGGGCATGGAAGAGGGCACTGTTACGCAGTTATTCAGAGAACCTAGGATTTAACACTAATATTTGCAGATTATGGTGGCACGGTAAGCGTGGTATGCTCTGGGAAAACTTTGAGTCAGAATTGAATTTTTGCTTACATAACTTTCCTGATGTTATTGTAATCCATTTGGGTGGGAATGACATTGGTTTGGTCAAGTCTCTGGAGCTCTTATTCAGAGTTAAAGCACTGATAGCTAAACTGTTGGTTTGGTTTCCTAATGTGATGTTATGCTATTCTGAAATTATCCCAAGGTTATATTGGTTGATAGATAAGCACATGAAGCCTTTAGAGAGGACCAGAAGAAAACTTAACCGTTTCCTGTCAAAGGCTTTTGTCAGCACTGGTGGTTTGGCTTACTGGCATATCGACCTGGAGGATGGTGGTTTTGGCCTATACAGGAATGACGGGTCCATCTCTCTGATATAGGTTTGGACATCTTTAATATAGGTCTTCAAGCACTCATAGAATAAGCGCTTAGCGCTATGGGAGGGGCTCAGCCCTTGGTAGGTCAAGGGCTGGCTGTGGAGGGTTAGTTTTTTAAGTTATATTTAATGGTATCCTATGGTTAGCTCTTGGCTGGTAGGGCAGAGCTTTGGTGTTTGGTATTTTAAGGGTTTATCTGGCTGGTTATAGCGGATAAACGGTTAATGGTATTATTATTTATTTATTAAATACATTTATTTATTGGTTTCATAATTTTAATAAATACTGCAGCCTTACCATCATCCTCTGAGTCTGTGTCTTTAATTTTTAGTTAAGTTGGGGTTGTTGGGATTGGGAATGCGAGCATACAGCCTCCATGTGTCTTCCTCTTGTCTGTATTTGTCCTTGTAAGTCAATCACCAGATCCCATGCAAAATGGATTTCTACTGGTCATCCTCATTAGTACTTTTACACCTGAACTCCAAGGGGCAGATGTACAAAGAAGAACAGACAGTAGATGCGCTAAGGAGTGATAAAGAGGTGATAAACTGGAGATAACTCCTCCAGTGATATTACTTCTCCAGTTCCTATGTTACTCTATGGAGCCAATGCACTAAGAGTTCTCCAGCTTTGGAGATCTTAGTGCATAGGCTCTATAGAATAAGATGCGAAATGGAGAAGTGATATCACTGGAGAAGTTATCTCCACTTTATCACTCCTTAGTGCATACCCCCCAGAGTAATTCTGGAGCAAACCAACTGCACCATAGGGAACACATAAAAATACCCATTGCTTTACACTGGGCTGAGTACCTCTCTGGCACTCAATGGGTTAAACCCCTGGAATGCTAGGGAGGTCTCCAACTCATTCTTAGTACATCAACCTCTATAAGTTTATTATGCTTTCGTACCATTGGGATATCCTGGCGTCTGATTAGCACTATACGTGTAGAGATGTGTATTGTGGTTCTGCACACTACTTTTCATATCCTTGTGGAACTCATAGGGTTATTATTGAAACCGATTACCCTCCAGAGCTCTGCTAGTTTAGATATTTATTTTGTACTAAAAAAGTGATATTTCCTGCTCTTTGTGAGTTTAGTTTACAGGAGCCCTGAGAGAAGCTGCTGCCCAACATCCATTGTACGGTGGTTTGGACAATCCTCTGTGTTCTGGGAAATAAGGATTCTATTCCACATACTCCCAGTGAAACCATACTAACCTAGTTATTACTAATGATTTTATCTCACAGATTCCTATTGATGCCTATGGGGAAATTTGTAGATAAAGCCATTAAATGCAGCAATGGACTACATGCCATAAAATGTGCAGTATGATATTTATTTATTTATTTATTTATTTAATGTTATTAAAGCCATTAAGGACCATAGGAGTGCAAAATGCACTGCATACCTCACTGGTCATTAAAATTGAATTCTCACCTCCCATAAACATAAGCCTATTTAAATAGTCTTCTTCTATGAAGCTTCAATCCACAATTAATTTTTTTTAATCTGTATGGTCATGGAGATATTAGCAGTTAAAAAGTTACCTGCTTACATTACTGGTTTGACCGGTGCGGTACACTGAACACGTGTCCGGCATGCAGAACGGGGGTCTGATAGTGACCAATCCTGTCTTGGAACGGTCAATTTTAGAACCCACTAGTGATCACACCGCTGCCACAGGACCGCTGTGAGCACAAAATATGCGACGTGCCAGGACCATCATTGGTCCTTTAGGCAAGGAAATCTGTGACGGTCCTGACACATCACCGGTCCCTAAGGGGCTAAAGATGAGTTTTTAGTCACATAATATGCCCGCAGTATGCTAAATTTGCTATACAAAGATGCTATTATTTGACTAAACCACATCTATATTACAGTGGTGATAAACAGGCTGTATGCCACAGAGTAAAGTGGTGAATGCCACATTCCTCTAGCATTCAAAGGGTTAAAGGTATTTTGACTAATTAGGCTCACTTATCAGGCAGGATGCCACTAAAATCTTTAACCATACTTTTTCTTTTAATTACTTGATTGCTACTGGACTGCAGTAACATAAGGCCAGCTTACCACAAGAATAGCTTCTAAGAGGGAAGGCAGGTGTATCACCTCTTTCTGGTATAAGCAAATCTTGGTTTATTCAGATCGATTCCAATGGAATATTTCAGTTATTTATCCAAAACAGACTTAAAACCTGAAACAAAGGTAATACATCTTCATCACTAACCCTAGGTTTTTTAACTACAGTTTTGTGGTGCCTCTGCGCTACCTTAAAGAACATATTAAGTACTAATTTCAAGGCATGTGTAAACATGAAGAAATATTTACTAGAATCAGAGCAGAAGCCTATAACCTGCGGAGTGACCGCTAACACCTTCCATGTAATGATCAAAGTACTGATAGAGTGCAAGGTTCAGCTAGGCCATCCCACCATAACCCTTACACTGGGCCATCTTTGTGCCTTATGCAAAGAACAAGATAGAGAAGTCTCTGGAAAGTCCTTTCAGGCATTCAACGGGTTAAAAGGCTCATTTAAATCATTGTGAATTTGTGCTCCCACCCTTTCTATGGGGTAGTTGATTTGCTCCAAATTTACTTCTATTTAGTTACCCAAACACAGCCTTAATAGTGAATTGTCACTTATTCCTCATCAAGGGAGACTGCATCCAAGGTACACTCACTCCCCTGTATAATGGGTAGACTCCACACCCCGCCACTTTCATCCCCCTCCCAGAGCCATCAACAGTTAACTCCAAGTTGTGCTGTCCTATCAGCATAGTAGGGGTTAACTAAGCAGAACAAATCAGCCTTGTAAGCACTCTACTTACAATTCTTCATATTTAAACCAACCCCCCCATCCCAAAAATGCCTAGGGATGGGTCCATTCAGTTTATATACAACTCCCCAGTCTAAAGCCAAATGTCAATCACCTTCCCTTAAAAACACGTAAAAAATAATGGAGGTTGGGAGAGATGACCCAAATTTTACCTCAATGTTTTGAAAGATAATGCAGATCTCTCTCATTACTGGAAAATGAAAATAGAGTTAACCCATCCATTGCCACTGTAGCAATGAAATAAATATTCGTGTTCATTTTCAGCACCATGGACAGAGGGGCAAGTCTGATGCAGGTCATATGCACACAAAGGTTGATAGACTAAGTACAAACCTGGTCTAGGGCAACCCAGCTGCACCACAGGAAGTGACTGACCATTCCCATTTACTAATATGACGCTTTTAACCCCTTCAGTGTTAAAGATGCCTCCGGAGCATTAATTCACAATGACCTCTATAGACACACTTAGGCATCTGAGTGCCAGAGTGGTGTGCACACAATGCATTGCGCACACACACTTGGCACGCAAACTGTTAAATCAATAGCATTTTCTGGTAGTTTTATATTTTCGCTACATTGATCTTGGTCTGCACCCCCTTTACTTACAGCCACTGCAGCACTGGCTGCTCCAATGTGCAGTATGCAATGTGCTCCTGGTTCATAGGCACATACTGGTTCAGGTACCAAACAAATGACTTTATGCCCAGCCCCAGCTTTAGTAATTAGCTCAGCTGAAGAGAATGTAGTGAGAACTGAAGAAAACCATCTGTACCATAGAGGACAAATAAAACCCTCAAATGTGAGATTTCTCCAGGACATTGTTTTGCAACATTTTGGAGACATATCAAGCATTCAACAGGTTAAAAGACCCATTTAAATTAACGGAAGCTGTTATTTGTCCCCTATGAAGCCGTTGGTCTGCCCCAGAATTACACCAGTTCTTCTTGGTACATTAGCATCAATGTGTTTGCAAATATTAAAGTGGCTCTTGGATGTTAAGTCCAGTTTAGTTTAGTTTGCAGATCTCCCTCTGTGTTGTTTTGGCCATTTTTCTTAAATTAAATTGTTTTTGAGAAATTAGCCTTATTTTGATGGCATATTATGGCTAATTACGTTTGTTCAAGGCGAAACTTGTCACTCACTGTGATATAAGAAATGACCCATTCCCCCTAGTGCAGGTTGTTCCCATATTCTTTCATAGCACACTGTGTGGTAATATTGCACATAAACTGTATAGTGCCACACTGTCACCACCAATATCACAAAACATATTTATATTACAAACAACCGAGTAATACAACATAACAACATGTTAATTTTCTTTAAATTTAAATAAACTTCTATTATGTTGACAGATCCACGTTAAATCACAATGGAAATCCCAGACCCAAAAGTAAAACCTACATGGTTTTTACCACCGCCAAAACTTAAAGGGGAACTATCACCCAAAATAAAGTCTCCCTCCAACTATTAGCAGTCTATCAATAAGCTTAACAATAGTACTATTAAGTCACCATAATTATCACGTTACTCAGAAATCCTACTTGTGCCAAGAAAGATGGCCAGGCAACAGAGCAGACATCTTTGACTACAGACATCTGCGCGCCTGTGCTGTCCGTCCCAGTCTCCTCTAGGAGGCATGCATGGTATCTGACGTCAGAGATGCCTCTAAAGCACTGTTGCCTGGTAGCCAGTCTTGACAGAAGTAGGATTTGTGAGTAAGGTGGTAATTATGCTGGCTAATAGTACTATTGTTAAGCTTGATGGCTAATTGTTGAGGGGAGACTTTATTTGGGGTGATAGTTCCCCTTTAACTTTGGATTAGCATTTGATTGCTTAGATTTCTGAACAAGAGAGAAGGGTTTACTTGACAAGGTTAGCACTAATGTTCTGAGTCATACAGGCAAGTGATCTCATTTGGATGCAGGGACTAGTAGTTTCCATTTTCTAGGAGCCAAAGTAGATCATTGCAGTCTGTGGTAAAAATGCTGCCTGCTCACCTCCAAATATTTCACCTTATTCAAGTAAAACAAGTTTCAAATATGATGCAAGTCCTATATTGGCACATATTAAATTGCACTGCAGCCATTTTCAGGGAATAAAACTGCCAGATATAACCTTGTAATCCTAGATAAATGTATGTGAATCTGCATTATGAAACACCAGCAAAATTAAAACTGAGCTACAACAAATTATATCTTCTTGAACACCATTTGGGAACTGTATTCAGTTGTATCCGATCCAGAATTAACCCTATAGCACGCAAACATTTTTGGCAGCAAATCACCAGTGCAGCTTGTTGCAAATCAATTTAAAGTATCAGACCATAACATTTTCCATTGTCAACAACAGTGTAATTAAATTGTAAATCTTTTTCATTTTTCTTTACATTTAATTTAATCTGTAAAGTGGCACAAACAACTTTAATTTCTATTAAACTACACATCTTGTGCTTTAAAGTGAAAGTATACCTTGTGAATAAACTACTCATGCCAAAGTAGTTGTCCTTAAAGGGATATTAATTGCATCATATAAAGTTAATTAAGATTATTCATGATATTTTTAGAATGCAATATACCGTTGTAAATGTCAATATCGTTTTAGTCTTCTTGGAATTTTAAAGTTTCACCCTCCCGTCCCTTTTGCCTACATCATTCACAGTCTTCTCATATCTGAAAGCTAGTCTGGATGGATAGCAACGAGGGACAATATTGTGTCAGCATAAGGAAAACTCTGCTCCCGTCATCAAGTGAGGATGGACAGAGTTTTCATTATACAGACACACACTATATTGTCTCTCATTGTGATCTGTCTAATCTTCATAGTATTTGGGCCATGAAGAGTGTTATTTCAATACTTTCAGAGGTGTAGTTCAAGAGTAATTGAATGATAAAGTATCCCCTCCTGCCCCTAGTGTAAGCCATCTCCACTTAAATGTGGAATCTGGTCCTCGGACCAGACAGCTCACAGCAAGGGACAATCTTCCTACTGTGAGCATAAAGAAAACCCTGCCCCCCTTGACAGATTTTTCTTTATGCTCACTGAAGATTGTCCCTCTCTGCGATCCATCCAGACAGTCTTGCTGCTCTGAGTTGAGCAGTGTTACATCAGTGAAAGGGGCGGGAGGGGGATACTTGATCACTCAATTACTCTTAAACTATAGCTATGACAGTATTGAAATAACACTCTCCATGGCCCAAATACTATGAAGATTAATTGGAGCTGCTTTTATTGTGAAACATTACTATCCCTTTAACACAGAAGTAAGCTTTTCTATATAGTTTTTACATTATAGCTGCAGTTACCTGTATGCAATGATCTCTGTTGAAGTCTGACTCTAGGTCTCACCTCCTCACAACAAACAATGAGCTTCAATAGAGCTGAATTACTTGTAAGGGACAAACTGTAATTTGAAATAATTACCAGTGAGCTGGCTGCAAGACAGATTAAAAACAACTTAAACCGCATATATTGATGTAACTGATTGTTGTTCAAAGGACACCTACCTAGATAGTACCTTTTGTTAATCAAATTAAGAACCACTTATACCTAGGGAATAGTCCCCCTTTAATGCTATGACTCACTGAGATGAAAAGACTGATTTTAACCCCTTAACGACCGGTGACATGCTAAGACCATCACCGGTAAACTTTCCTAAAGGACCGATGATGGTCCTAGCAAGTCATGTATTTTTCGCTCCTGTGGGACAGATGTGAGAACTAATGGGATCTCAAACTGACCACTCCAAGACCAGAGCGATCACTATCAGACCCCCATTTGGTGAGCTGACTGATAAGTCACGTGTGCCGACTCACCGACTGTGATCAAAGGGGTCTTTAAGGGGAATCCACTTCCCCGGATCACTGATTGTTAAGGGGTCAATCACCTACTTCAAACTTTGACACATTGTAATACACAAGCCCTCCATCACGCAGGAAGCTTATTACCCCCCCCCCGAAACCTCACTTACTGCTCAGAAGAATAGCTGGTTTAAATGACGATAAGTTATTTCAAAGGGGAACTATACTAAACCTAAAGCTTGCAAGCTCAGTATCAAGGTAAACGGAGCTTGCTGTAACAATACACCACATAAATGTATCTATGAAGGGAAGCTTTAACGCGCTCCCTGGGGCAGTTGGGAGGGAGGTGGAAACTCCTGCTCCGCTGTGCCACACATACAGTGTGCCGCCGAATGCAGAAGTGAATAAAATTAACTCTCCATATCTGAAGAAGTAGGTAACCAAGTTGAAGAAAAAAAAAATTCTAAAATCATCAAGCCCATGGGCAAAAGTTTTATTCAAGTGAATGTTCCCCTTTAAATTAATGTTATTGTTTTATATCCTTCTACGCTAATATTTCTAGCAGCACCCCCAAAATCTGGTGATAGGCCTCCTCGCATTACTGCAGAGTCAGGATTTCTGGACTCTCTCAGAAGTCATGAGCACTGGAGCACATATACTAAGATCCATGCTGCACTTCTGGAGCAAACCAACTGTACTATGGGAAGACATAATATCCATTTATTTAAAATGGGCATTTAATGCCCTGAATGCTAGATAGGTCTCCGTCGCATTGCGATGTAATGAGTTGGAGACCTCTCTTGCATTCATAGGGGATAAAGAGCCCAGTTAAATCAATGGACATTAAAAGTTGCTTATGCTTTTCACTTGATGAAATTCTAGAAATTATTACATTTTAAAATATTTAGAGCAATATTTATCATTTTACATCATATTTTGAAGGCACAGAAGGATAATAGGCAGTTCGCAAGCATCAGTAAGAATTATGTAAAATGAAATAGTGAATAGTGAAAATAAAAATCGAGAAGCTCCCTAGAAAAAACATAAGTTATCATTACTCCAACTAATCCATTGAAGCTCTAGTAAATATACCTGGCCAGACAAAACCTTTAAGGGCATGAGTGAATATGGCCCTGTAGGATTTAAAAGACAACTAATGTGAAATGAACACACACAAAAAACCTAGCTTAATATTTTACTGTTTTATTGCACCTTCTCTTACCCTCTAAGTATATGTTTTAGAAACTCACAGTCCTGATTGTGCAGATCTGCCCTGAGTCTCACCTCCTGATGAGCAGAAATTGCCGATGGTATTCTCTCTTGTACTGTCTCTGAAAGGGAGTGTGGGGTCACCGCAGCTAATGTCAATAAGGTGAAATTTACTCACCGATATTTTGTTTTCCTCTGTGTCCTTCCACTGCAATCTACTGTGGGAACTGGCTCTGCCCTCCAGCTGGTAGGACCAATCAAAAATTAATAAAGCTGCCTGAATCCCTTGACTTCTCAGTTATTCCCCGTTAACCAAGCTGAAATTCGACAAAGAAATGGTTAGATATAGACAGCATAAATACTATAGCCAGAATAAATAGATAGAATCAGTTATACATAGACTATAAGAAGAGTCATAGTCTCAATCTACCAGAAATATATATAGATATATATATATACTCATGCCAAGAGGGGAACGATGCAACCACCTTACCGGATCCAATAAGGGTGAGTTGCAGTGGAAGGACACAGAGAAAAACAAAATATCGGTGAGTAAATTTCACCTTTTCCTCTGTGTCAAATCCACAGCAATCTACTGTGGGACTTACCAGAGCAGTACCCCAGTAAAAGGGTGGGAGATTCAGTTGGAGACAGGAATGGCTGCTTCTAGCACCTTCCTGCCAAACTTAGCATCTATAGATGCTTGAATGTCCAATTTATAATGCTTAATAAAGGTGGACAAAGAAGACCATGTTGCTGCTTTGCAGATCTCCTCTGGCATAGCTATGGCCCTCTGGGCCCAGGAAGTGGCAACAGCTCTTGTAGAATGTGCCTTAATCCCCGCTCGGGGTTGTAACCCAGCAGCCTCATAAGCCAGGATAATGCCCTGTTTTATCCATCTGGAGATGGAGGCTTTGGAAGCCCCAGTACCTTTAAATTTTCCTGCAAAGTGCACGAAAAGGGCTTTATGCTTCCGGAATCCTTTAGTTCTGTCAAGATAAATCTGTAGGCATCTCACCAGATCCAGATTATGAAATTTCTTCTCCTTGTTGTTGGTCGGATTAGAGCAAAAAGAAGGCAAGATAATCTCCTGGTTAAGATGAAAACTAGAGACTACCTTGGACCTGAATGACGGCTTAGGACGCAAAACCACCTTATCCTGATGAAAAATAGTATACGGGGGTTCACATAACAGGGCTTGAAGTTCTCCTACCCTGTGAGCAGAAGTAACAGCTGTAAGCAGAACAGTTTTTAATGTTAGATATTTCAGAGAAATAGATTCCAAAGGTTCAAAAAAACTATATGAACAGAATTGGATAAAGACCAGGTTCAAATCCCATGGAGGAATAACATCTCTAATTGTAGGTTTGATTTTAGAAATAGCTGACATATATCTTCTAAAAACATATTGTTCTGAAAATGGAGATACTAATACTGCTGATAATGCAGACAGTTGGACCTTTAAAGAGGCTGGTTTCAATCCCTTTTTGAACCCTTCCTGAAGGAAGTCCAGAATGCGTCCTGATGAAATAGCTTTCCTGTCCAAGTTCTGTTGGATACACCATCTGTTGGATACACCATCTTCTGAAAACAGCCCAAATCCTGTAGTAGATCTTGGAGGTTGACGGGCGTCTACTGGCCAGGATGGTTTCTATTACTGAATCCGAAAGCCCATTAAGTTTCAGTGACTGCCGCTCAGTCTCCATGCCATCAGCCTCCAAAATGCTGGGTCTGGATGTGCAATTGCACCCTGAGTCAGCAACTGAGGGATCAGCGGTAACCTGATGGGATCCCTGATGGACATCCTCAGAAGATCCGAATACCATACCATACCCTCCTGGGCCAATCTGGAGCAATCAAGATCACCTCTGCTCTGTCCCTCCGGATCTTCTGGAGTACTTCTGTTAACAAGGGAACTGGTGGAAACAGGTATGCTAGATGAAAATTCCACCTGAAAAGGAGAGCATCCTGCCCTACTGCCTTGCTGGACCTCCACTTGGAAAAGAACATCTGGCACTTGGATTCTGATGCCATGAGATCTATTGTGGGTGAGCCCCACATTGCTATGATCTCCTGGTACACTTCTTTGTTTAGAGACCATTCGCTTTGGTCTATACGAAACCTGCTTAAGAAGTCTGCTTGAGTGTTGAGCTTCCCTGAGAGGTAGGTCGCTTTTAAGGTTATCTGTCAAGATTCTGCCCAAAGAAGAATTGTGATGGCTAATTTGTTGAGAGGCAGGCTCCTTGTTCCTTATGGTTCATCAGGTATTGTACTGCTGCTGTGTTGTCCGACCGTACCAGCACAAACTTTCCTATGAGATCTTTTTACAGAAATCTGAGAGTGTTCCACACAGCCTGGAGTTCTAACAGATTTATGTGTCTTTTTGCTTGCGCTGGAGACCAGCGTCCTTGGGCTGTTTTTGATCCCCAAACACATCCCCAGCCTGTTAGACTGGCATCCGTGGTCACTGTCTGCCATGATACTTCTCCCAGAGTCCTGCCTTGGGAAAGGCTGGCACCACCACTTTAACTCCTTCCGGGTGTCCACAGCAATAGGAATCTTTAACCAGATGTTTGATGGATCCCTTTTGAAGTGTTTGAGGTAACTGATCTGGACACAGCGACTGTGAGCCCTCGCCCAAGGAATTATGGGGTGCGCTGATGATAGATTCCCCAGTAGACGTGAGAACTCCTTTACTGTTTGTTGACGATGTGCCAGAAATTTTGATACTCTCTTTTGCAGCCGACTCTGCCTGTCCTGTGATAGAGTTACTAGATCCTGTCTGGTGTTGAATAATACGCCCAGAAAGAGAAGTTCTTGGACTGGCTGTAGCTGGCTCTTTTGAAGATTTATCAGCCAGCCTAACTGTTGAAGCAGATCTAGACACAAAGCTTTGCTTTCCCTTGACTTTTCCTCTGATTCCTCCACAATCAGAATGTCGTCCAAATAGGGAAGAACCTTTATAAGCTGTTTTCGCAGGGATGCCATGGCCACGGTGAGTACCTTTGTGAAAACTCTGGGTGCTGACGCCAGCCCGAAGGGCAGCACCTTGTAAAGTGGGAGTGGAAGATCTGGAATCTGAGAAATCTTCTGTGAGCTTGGTGAACTGGAATATGATAATAGGCATCCCTCAGATCTATTCTGGTGAGAAATGCCTGAGGGAAGACTATCTTCATTGCTGTTTGTATGGTTTCCATCTTGAATTTCTGAATTTTTAGATGAGAATTGATCTTTTTTAAGTTTAAGATAAGGCGTGATTCCCCTGAAGGCTTCGGAACAGCAAAAATTGTAGAATAAATTCCACGGAACTCTTCGTTCTTGGGAACCTTCTCTATTATATTGTTCTTCAATAGAACAAAAAGCTCCTTCATTTCTTCTGCTGTCCTCTGATTCCGTATTCTGGAAGAGCAATAGTGATTGAACTGAGGGACAGTTTTGAACTCTAAGTAGTACCCCATCTGAATTATTTGACGCACCCATCTGTCTGGACTGATCTTGAACCAAGCGTCCTTGAAGGACTCCAGTCTGCCCCCTACAGGAGTCCTTGATGGGGTGACTACAATATCATTGTTGATTTTGCTGGAACCTAGGTTTCTTCTGGAACTCCTTTTTTGTTCCAAACCGGGGTCCCTGAGATGATCCACTCTGTCTCTGATCGTATGTACGGCCAGGTCTGTACCTTCTTGCTTCACGAAAGGACTGCTTTCGTGCAGAAGCGCCTCTAGGAGATGATGTTTTGGTCTTGCGTTGTTGTGGAAGGAACTGGCTCTTCCCACCTGAAGACTGGCGAATTATGTCTTCCAGCTGGCTACCAAATAATTTGTTGCCTGTGAAAGGGAGAGAAACAAGCTTATTCTTAGATGTAGCATCAGTTTCCCAAGACTTTATCCAGATGGCCCTTCTTGTTGTGATGGATAGTGCTGATGATTTTGCCAGTCCCCTAATGTTATCCAGGGTGGCGTCACATGAAAAGTTTAAGGCATCCTTGATAGGACCTAATTCCTTTAGCAATCTGGACCTGGATACTGAAGAGTCCAATTTTTCTTCAAAATCAGCTAGCCAGATGCGCAGAGTTCTAAAGACACAAGCCATAGCTGTAGCAGTTTTAAGAGTCTGTCCAATCACTGAAAACCGCTTTTTTAGAGCTGAATCTGCTCTTCTGTCCATAGGATCTTTTATAGATGTTCCTTGTTCTAGCAAAAGGGCAGTTCTTTTGGAAATCTGGGCAACAGCTGCATCTACCTTGGGAGGAGAAATCCATACAGCCGTATCTTCTTCAGTTAAAGGATACGTGCGTTGCATGCGCCTAGTGTTCTGTAGGCGCTTATCACCCAGCTTCCATTCATTTGCAATCATATCCTTGATTGAACTGTGAACAGGAAACAAAGGGGTCTCTTTCTTGTAACCTATGAAGGCCACATCCATAACATTTAATTCTTTATGGGTGTCTGTTAAACCAAGGGTCTTTCATAAGGCTTTAACCAATCCATCCACCTTGTCAATACTAAAAGCACCTTGATCTTCCAGGATTTCTCCTTCTTCAGCAGACGAGGCTGCAGCTTCAACATCCATTAGGCTAGTATCATCCTCCTCCAGCAAATAGGAAGTGCCCTCTTGAGGATCAGACTGTCTATGCCTTTTTCTTGAAGTCTCCTGCATAGAAGAAAATGTTTCTTGCATAGATGACTTCATCCAGTTCAGAAATTCAGTGAATTGAGCGGGAACTTCAGAAGAGGATACTTTTTGCAGGCAATCCACACATAATTTTGCATTGTCAGAAGCAGGGATCTTCCCATCACTGCCTGCACAAGGTTTAAACTTAACAGAAGGTCTATCTTCTTTGGGGGCCTCTGCAGGCTTTTTCTCACGCTTGCCCTCCTTAGACATGTTAGGAAACTAAATGGCAATAACCCCAACAATACAGCAAGCAAAAAAGCTTAAATACATCTATATATATTTATAGAGAAAGTTAAACTTACTTCCCATAGCGTCTGCACGTCCTCTTAAGCCGCCCGCCTGTTTAAGGGCCTTTGCGTTCCACCCTGGAACGCACCGCGAGTACTTCCTGTTCCGCTTCCTGTTGGACCGGGCAAAGAGCGCTCGTCAGCCGGCGCCTCCGTTTGGCGTGTGGATCGAGGCAGCATCGAGGATATGCACCAGGGACAAGGTACTTGCTTCATACACCGCTTAAGAACGGGATAGATAGCAAGTCCCATAGACAGAATTGGGTCTAAGATCCTTCACTGTATGGGATCTAGCACCCGTTTGGAATAAGCCTTACAGTGCTTGGAATACAATGTAGTTTGCATTAAAAGGCAAACTACATGAGAATAAAATAAAAAAGCTAAGCAGGAGAAAAGGATGAGAACTCCTTCCGTCCTCCAGCTTGGTAGGACCAAAATAACTGAGCAGTCAAGGGATTCAGGCAGCTTTATTAATTTTTGATTGGTCCTACCAGCTGGAGGGCGGAGACAATTCCCACAGTAGATTGCTGTGGATTGGACACAGAGGAAAAACAGCTTACTCTATGGAGCTCAAATCCTCTGCTCTTGGGAGAAGCATTCCAGAGGAGACCTATACACTTGTTAGCTGCTTGAAAACTCCCTCTGTTAGCGCAGGCAGCTAGTTACTATAAAAGTAGAACATGAGAGCGAACCTAAGGACTGAAAAAAAAAAAAACAACGTATCAAGAACAAAGGAGAAAAAATACCAGAGCACAGTACCGACAAGGGAAGAGACACAATAGTGAGGTCAAGAAATGAAGCCAAAGGTCTGGGCAAGCTGAAAAGGAGCGCTACAATAAACAAAAAACTGAGGTCAGGGCAGGCTGAGAACTGAATCAGGAACGATAGACAAGCCATAGATTAAAAAATTGAAAGAACTGAGTCATAAGTAAGGCAGGAAATACAATCTATGAGCTAGCACTACAAGTGAACACTGAAGCCGGCGCGGCACAGCTCTTTACAGGCCTTAAGTGTGTCCAATGTCACCAAACGCAACGTCATGCATCCAGGAAGTAGCCGAAAGCCAGAACCATGCATGCGTGAATCGTCAGATGGATCTGACGGCACAATGGGAGACCCAATAACAGCAGATGCCACCCCCAATCGGACGCCCTCCAGGTGGACACAAGCGTCAGACGGTCCGGGTGCGACTCATGAAACACTTTCATGCAGGAGGGTGCATGGACAGTGGAGCTAGGTTCCCGTGACCGGTCTTCTAGGCCCTAGCCCTTCCAATGAGCCAGGTACTCCAGACGTCCTCTGCGAAGTCTGAAATCCAGGATCAGCTGCACCTCATACTCCTCAGAGCCATCCAGGATGAGCGGCAGAGGCGGGGACGGCTGCCGATCTGGATATGGGCTGGCCTTCCAAGGCTTAAAGGGATAGTAATGTTTCATAATAAAAGCATCTTTAATTAATCATCACAGTATTTGGAATTTGGAGAGTGTTGTCTCAATTCTGTCAGAGTTGTAGTTCAAGAGTAATTCTATGACAAAGTATTCCCCTTCCACCCTTTTTACTGATGTAACACTGTTCAGCCAGAGAAGAAGGGAGGTGCCCAGGTAGATTGCAGAGAGGGACAATCTTCAATTAAGATAAGGGAAAAACCTGAAAAGCTTGTCAAAGGGGGCAGGGCTTTCATTGTATTAATAGGAAGAAGATTGTCCCCTTCTGTTATCTGTCTGGTCTTACAACCAAATTCCACATCTGAGAAGAGATGGCTTACACTAGGTAAAAGAGGTGGGAGGGGAAACTTTGCTTGTGAATATCTCTTTAACCATAAAGGATTGAGAGAAGACTTATATCATTCTTCATGTTTTTTTAATGCCTACAAAATAAAATAAAGTTAAAACGAAGTATTACTATCCCTTTAAGCTGGGACACATAGAATGTGGGATGAATCTTAAAAGTGTCTGGTAAAGTGAGACGAGTTGATGACTTTGGAGATGGTGAAAGGCCCCAAGAAGCGAGAGCCCAATTTCCTAGTAGGACAAGACATACAAACATGGATGGAAGACAACCACAACATTGTCACCAAATTCATATTATGGTCTGGCTAGTCTATGTTTGTCTGCTTGCCTTTTATACATTGCTTGGGCTTGGCCCAGAAGTCCATATAGTTCCTTATGTAATTGCTGCAGTCCTAAGACTCTTTCATTGGCATCTAGGGACTGTTGATGTTGGTGGAATATCAGGTAGGACTGTTGGATGGAAACCTTAGGTAGCATAGAAATAGAATGTTTGAATGGTGCGAAGGTAGTGGCTGTTGTAAGTGAACTCAGCTTGTTGTTGCTTGAGTTAACAGATGACTAGTGAGGGCTAGGAAACGATGTGGCTGTAGAATCGTATCAGGAGGGTCAGAGGCAGTCACAGTGGGACTGTACATTCTGTACAAGGCATCCGCCTTACCATTTTTTTGTGCTAGGTCTATATGTGATATGGAGCGGGAATCTGGAAAAAAACAGAGCCCAGCGGGCTTGTCTGGGACGTAACTTATGAGCAGACCGTAGGTATTCCAGGTTATGATGGTCTGTATATATCATAACAGGAGTGGATGCCCCTTTGAGCAGATGTCACCACTCTTCAAGAACCTGTTTAATGGCTAATAGGTCTTTGTCTCCTATATCGTAGTTTCATTCAGCTGGAGCCGTTTGGAGAAGTAGGCAAGGAGTGATACTGTTCTTTGGGACCTCCTCGTTGTGAGAGCATGGCAACTGTAGCTATGTTTTAGGAATCAACTTCAAGAAAGAAGGGCTTTGTGGTATCTGGTTGTTGCAGGACTGGAGCTTGCGTGAAGGTTGTCTTTAGAGAGTCAAAGGCCTTTTGGGCATTTGTGGACCAGACAAAATGCACATAGTTCTTCACAAGTGTTGTCAGAGTGGACACAAGCCTGGAGAAACTGGTAAAAATCGTCAAAGCCAATAAATCACTGCACAACCATCTTATATACAGGAGTAGACCAATCCAGGACAGCTGATATCTTACGATGATTCATCTTGACACATCCAGGTGAGATCAGGAAACCCAGGAAGTCTATTTCTTATGGTTTCTAACTAAGTATAGAGACCGTGGTCATGGAGGCAAGATAGTATGGTCTTCATGTGCTCTCAGTGTACAGGTAGAGATGGTGAGAAGATCAGTATATCATTCAAATAGACAATGAGGAATTGATCCAGAAGGTCACAGAACACGTTGTTTATGAAATATTGAAAGCGGCCGGAGTATTGCATAGCCAAAGGGCATGACCATATACTCGAAGTGCCCATAATGAGTACGGAGGGCCATCTTCCACTCATCCCCATCCCTTACACGCACCAGTTTATAGGCACCCCTTAAGTCTTAGTGAAGATTTGTGCAGAGGTAACATGTTCCAGAAGATCTGGTATGAGTGGTAAGGCATAGCGGTTCTTCACTGTGATCTTGTTTAAGTCCCAGTAGTCAATACAGGGGCGTAGACCTTTATCTTTTTTGGGGATAAAAAAGATTCCTGCTCCAGCCGTAGATGTAGATGAGCGAATTAAGCCATGTTGCAATGTACTCCTTTAGGTGATGTGCCTCCGGACTAGAAATCGGGTACACATGCCTGTACGGTATAGCTGCCCTGAAAAGCAGGTCTATCGGACAGTCGTATGGTCTGTCAGGGGGTAAAGTGGTCACTTTCCGCTTGTCAGACACATCAGCATATCACTGGTATTGAACAGGCACAAGTGGAAAACAGGGGATGACAATAAGGAAGCCCCTTCAGACGTGAGGCAATGTTCTTTTCAATATGCTGACTGGAACTTGACAGAAGCTGAAGATCAGATGATGCATAGATCGTGGACGCGAAGCCAGGGAAGGCCAATAATTACAGGATACAACAGGGAGGGCATCAAATCTCTTCGGTATGTAAATCAGAAGGCGAATTGAAAAGGTATCCAACTTGATAGATCCAACTGGAGGGGACTTTGGTGAGCCATCTGCACCACAAGAGGGTGGCTCTTTTGCTGTATGGGTATACCCAAGGCAAGGGCATATTCTTGGTTGATAAAACAACCACTTGCCCCTGAATTGATCATAGCGGATACGCTACTCTGCTGGTTGTTCCACTGTAGGGAGACAAGAATGGACACATACGTAGTGGCAACGGTGGAAAAAGCATAAGGTGCAAGAGGCAAGCAATCACTACCTGAATGAGGTCGGGGCCTCATGGGACAGATCCTTAGCAGGTGGCCACTTCCCCCACAATACAGGCAAAGATTCTGGAGCCTGTGGCCCACAAATAGCTCCCAGTTGCAGGTGCTCCTCTGAAGAGCTGGCAGACAAAGGGGTAGCATTGTCCAAAGCATGAGCAGAAGGTGTGGTAGGCCATTGACTGGATGTTGGGGCCATATCTAGCCATTCTCTGCGTCTCTCCCTCAATCGTCAATCAGTTTGGATAGATAGACGGATCAGATCTTCTAGACTGGAGAGCAGGTTGACCCTGGCCAATTCATCTTTCAGGTTGTCCAAAAACCCAAAGCAGAACTGATCATACAAGGCTGCCTCATTCCAACGGGAGTCACTGGATAAACGGCGTAAGTCAGTCACATTGTCCTCCACCAGTATTTTTCCCTATGTCAGAGAAAGCGAATTGCTTTGGGCAGAGGTGGCTCGAAACGGATCATCATATAGTGCCTCCATGGTGTGCTGGAAGGTTGACCAAGAGTCCAGCATGGAGCGGTTTATGTGCAGGAGGTGATGAGCCCAGGCTTGCAGCTAGCCATACAATAGGGTGATAGCTGTGCATACCTTGACAAACTCCATAGCATAGGTGAACGGGTTAAGGGAGAACATTAGTTCAGAGGCAGTGATGAACAACCTGTTATTGGTTCTGTCACCGTCAAAATGGTCCAGAAGGGGTATCCTGGGCTCTACGGGATGAAAACCATCACTGCCATAAGCTGAAAGCCCACTAGGGCCAGGTGCAGTTGGAGGGGGAGAGATACTAGGCTGCAGGCCCTGCAATTGATGCTGCAAGTGTGTCTGGTTAGCCTTGAGGTCTTGCACTGAGTGTGTAAGGGCTGATATATACGGTTTCCCAGAGAGGTTAGTGCTTCTATCAGATTTGCAGGTTCAATCTTGCTATAGAGGCTCACTTGCTCTGATAGCTGCTTGAATACTCCCTCTGTGCAGAAGTGTTAGGACAGAGCTAGTTACTATAAAAGTAGAAGATGAGAGCAAGCCTGAAGGACTGACAAAAAAACTGTATCAAGGACAGAGGAGAAAAAAATACCAGAGTGCAGAATCGACAAGGGAAGAGACACAATAGCGAGGTCAAGAAACAAAGCCGAAGGTCTGGGCAGGCAGAACTGGAGCAAAACAGTAAGACAGAGCCTAGGTCAGAGCAGGCTGAAAAGGAGTGCAATGATAAAAACAAAGCCAAGGTCAGGGCTGGCTGAGAACTGAAGCAGGAACGATAGACATGCCAGAGGTAAAAAACCCCCAGAAGAACTGAGTCATAAGAAAGGCAGGGAATACTATCTTCAAGTTAGGCCGTCAAGTGAGCACTGAGGCCGGCACAACATGGCGCTTTATAGGCCTCGAGTGGGTCCGATGTTACCACGTGTGACATCGCAGATCCTTAAAAGGAGCACTAATGCTTAAAGGAGTAGTAAACTTTTTATGAAAAAATATATATTGTAGGGATTTTCCTAAGGGAATTCCCACTGCTGAGAGATTTATATTTCCAGAGTTATTACAGTTTAAACTTATGTTTTTTTTTACATTAGCAGTGCCCCCTAGTGGTCAAATTCTAATTAGTTTTGATGTTAGATTCTAAAGCACAGTAAATTCACTTCCTGTTTATTTGAACAGTTATAACTCCTATATAATAATTTGCTAAGTATGTTTGTCAGAAGCCATCATGCACAGTAGAGATGGCTGCGTGTTCTGAATTCAGACCGTAGTACTCTCTGGGGGTCCCAGGAAGGTGCGCAGAGAGGGCTACGGTATGAATTTGGAGTGCCCCGCTCTGTTATCAGCCGTGGAGGGTTCGGGTAGTCAGTACTGCACATGATTGCAGCGCGGCCGACAGGATCCGGCAACCAGCTAAGGTTGCTGGGTGGCACTGTGGCCCGTGTATCAATGTGGCCCATTTATCAATGTTGCAAATATTAAATAAGAAAGCAGAAGAGATAAGAAAGAGTGTCAACTGGTAACTTTAGAGGTGGGGAGATAGAAAAAAAGAGGAGGAAAGGAAAGAAGGAAAGCAAGAGAGGAAAGCTTCTCTCATCAAGGTTAATGAAACAGAACATAGTTCTGCATCAATTTAGAAACGTGCTGTTCATATTAATACAGTATATGTATTCTGAGTCCTCTTGCTGTCATCTAAACAGCGTATTTGAAACTGTGAAATAAATTCTGTTTGGGTGTATGAAGTAGGGTTTTGATTAATTCTTGCCACAGTATGATACATTTTTCTCCTTTAATGTATTTATTTTGTAAAGCAGTATGAATGAATTTTAGTGAATTGCAGCATTTTGTTTTCAATAAGGATTTCCAATGTAAGTGGGGACAGGTCATTCCATCCAATTAGAATACATTTTAGGGCTAATGTTTTGGTAAAATCTAGTAGTCAAATTTGTATTTTGAGTGCAGGGATGACAAAGAGATGCCCAGAATGAAAGTTGCTTTGGGAATTTAGATGGACAAATGTAAATAGTCATGGAAGAACCATAGAATCTCCTACTAGTAAGTTGACATTCTGGGGCACAAGTATAATATGTGTAGTAGGTTGGTTTTAGCATGCTCACATTTTGAGCAGCAGTTGGTTTGGCTCATGCCTATTATTTTAGCTAGAGTTGGAGGGAGGTAAGATCCATTCAGCAGATGGTAGATTCATTTGTTTAAGTATGTGGATGGAGAGGTTCTCAGCCTTCTACCAGTTCTGGGAGGTTAGTTTTCTCAATAAATGGTATTGTTTGTTAGTGGTTATCCTTGTATCTGCTGTACAGTTATTGATAGAATTGTTAAAAGGTTTTATCAATGAGATGTACGATTTCTGTAAGAAGGAAGGGAATGCCTGTAGTGCCTTTTGTTATCCTAATAAGTTTTCTAGAAGTTTGCCTTGTATGTTAGCCTGTTGAGAAAAATATACCATTTCCTCTATTATGATATAATTAGGCTGATGTTTGGAAAATGGCATTATAAATGTATTTGACATTTAGAGATTTTGTTTTGTAGAATGGTGTGAGAGATCTGAGCCTTACGTTCAAGTTAAATGTTTCTGCTGTTTGTTAAACTCGACTCTTTTTTTGCTTGGCTAGATAAGAAACGATATGTCCTACGAAGACTGCTTTAGAAACTTTCATACAAACAATTTCATAATCTAGGCAAGTACTCTTAAATTTAGAGACCTAGAGTTCTGCAATAGTGCAATATTAGTATTGAGGGGTTTCACATAACGTATTGCTTTCTTTCTCTTAATAGGATTATGGATGCCTTGTACATTATATGAAATATGTATGTTGTGTGGTTAGAAGCATATAGTGTTCATCATATTGTTGTTCATGTGTCTTGAATAAGGATCATTATTTAAGCTGATGTGATATGGTGGGGTCATCAGAATCCTCTCCCAGGAAGAGGATGTAGGTAAAAAGTCAGAATGATGCCAAAGCAATCCGTGTGTTAGTATGAGAAGAGGAGGTTTCCAAAGAATATGAGAAGGGAGAAACAAGTAACATGGAAAACAGCAACATAAAACATGAAATTTAGCACATTTGTGCTTGAAAAGTAAACCAATGAATTATAAAATGTGGCCCACCCAGGAGAGAACTATAGAAAAAGTCTAGGGGGTTGAAATACATTGGGTAGGGTAGATGTGGGTAATTAAGGTTTGGGGTTTGGCTTATGTGGTCTCGCTACAGCATGTCTGTTGGTTTGTGCCACCTTCCACCTCGACATAGTCACAACCAACGGTATTCTCTGATACAACACACACCTGCAAATTCTAGGAACAGTAGACATTGCACAGAGAGCTCAACAGCACGGTATTTCTCGACAGTTTGCTACAGTGTAACAAGCCTCTATGTCTGTTAGCAACCAAGGATGTGATAACTGTATGGCAACAGGTAAGTTGTCTCAGAGGATTTTGATTACAATGGTAAAAGTCTATGGAATTAGTATAAGTGGGACATAATAGGAAGATTACTGCCAACTGCCCGGAAGGAAGAGCCCAACCACGGTGCGTTAGGCATCATATCCAATTGGATTTTGAGGAAATGATGACACATTTACCTGACAAACAGGTCAAGACTCCATGTAACAGATTACAGTATATCTGTAAATACTAGAAGCATCTGTGATTCCATACTTGAATTATGTAGTAACAACTTGAGTCTTAACAGAACAAATTAACAAAGAACCTCACAAATTTTAAGTAGAAGAGTAAGAAGGCATAAAAGTCAGAGTCCATGTGATGCTAGTCTCTTTATCTTCTAGTGGCTGGTTTATCTGTCATAAGTGGAGGAACAAGTGGAGCTATTGAGGTAGAAGGTTTAAGATGGAACATGTTCACTTGATTTATTTTGTAAGCTGCCACCAGGTATTAGTCTGAGGCCTGGTTCTTGTAAGCCAGGAAGGACCCAGAGATCTGGTGCATTGCGCTGTGATCTTAAAGTGAACAGGTTTCTTCCTGATCTCATACGCTCTACATATGGTAGCCTTGATCCAAGAGGCAATGGTAACCTTGGACGTGGCCTGACCAGCTCTGGGACCTTCAGGGATGGCAAACAGAGAGTCAGCCTTCCTAAAAGAACAAAGAATTTTAGGCAGAGCAACACGTACAATAGATCGAGATCTCTCTCCTTATCAGACACGAGAAGGCACAACAATCTCCTGGTTGATGTGAAATTCGATACCACCTTGGGAAAAAACTCCAGAAAGGTACAAAGGATCTCCTTGTTCTGACAGAGCTTTAACTCAGTGACCCACCGAACAGAGGAAAGCCATCTTGAGCGTCAATTGGCGCAAAGAGATGGAGGCAAGAGGCTCAAATAGAGGCCTTTGCAAGGCACCTAGGACAAGGTTAAGGTCCCAAGAAGGAGTGGGATCCTTGAAAGAAGGAAAGGCATGAGGCACTCCTTGGAGAAAAACCTTGATATCTGGGATGGCAGCAATTAGTCTCTGGAAGAGAACAGAGAGTGCTGAAATCTGAACCTTAAGAGAGTTCAAACTGAGGCCCTTGTTCACCCCATCTTGAAGAAAATATAACACAAAGGGAAGGTCAGATTGCTGTGGAGACACATTCTAGTCTTCGCACCACTTGTGAAAAAGAGACCATTACCTCGGAAGAGACCAGCTTCCACACCTGGATCATAGTGGATATGACCTCAGCGGAAAAACCCTTCCACTTCACAATGGTGGATTCAAAAGCCATGTGGTCAAAGCCAGCCTCTCCACATCTCCAAACCACAAGTCACCCTGGAAAAACACATCCGACCTGGGAGGTAGAATAATCGGATCCTGAAAAAACAGGCTGAGCAAGTCCGCTAACCACGTTCCCATGGGCCAGTATGAAGCAATCAGAATGACCAACTCCCTGTCCATTCTGATTTTCTGGACCACCCTGGGGATGGGAGAAATTGAAGGAAACATATAGGAGAGATGAAAGCTCCACTGAATGGTCATCACTTCTGTCGCTAACATTGGAACCTTCCTTCTCTCTCTGACTGCCATGAGGTCTACTGCTGGAACCACCACCCCCTTCCCCCGGAGTTGAGCTACATAAAACACCTCTGGATGGAATTCCCAGTTTCCTGGATCTACAGCTTGGTGACTTAGAAAGTCCTCCAACACATTTTCTACTCCTGGAATGTGAAGAGCGGAGATGACCTGAACATGTGTCTCTGCCCAGCTGAGGAGATCCTTAACCTCCCTACAAGATACCTCACTGAGGGTCCCTCCTTGGTGTTTGATGTATGCTACAGCCATGGCATTGTCCAACTGCTCCCTCCCCAGAGCATCCTTGAGTACTGGGGAACAATGAAGGAGAGCCAGGCGGATTGCCCAGAGTTCCAGAATATTGATGGACAACAGACTCTTATCTGGAGTCCACCTGCCTTAGACACCCAGGTGTCCCAGGACCGCACCCCAGTCCCGCAGGCTGTAATCCATGATGACTAGACTAGAGCCCACTCTGAGATCACAAAGAATGAGGGTATAGTCTTGGACATGATGAGCCAGGAGTTCCTCAGAAGGAGCCTCGATGAGGAAATTGTCCAGATACAGGATCAGAGAGATGCCCTGGGTGTGACTGAATGTGTGTAGGGCCGCCATGATATTTGAGAAGATTCTTGGCACCAAAGCCAGGCCAAGTGGCTGAACTGTGAATTGGTAATGGTTGGAACTGAAAGCCAAACGCAGGTAGCATTTACTGTCCGGGTGTATCGGGACCTGTAAATATGCACCCTGAAGATCCAGGGAGGCCAGGTACGATGATAGAATGCAAAGATTCCATCTTGAAGCGAGTAGCGACCATAAAATTGTTGAGGCGTTTGAGTTCCAGAATGGGGAGCAGTTAATGCACTGCTTGGGAACCACACACAGGTTGGAATAGAAACCTGAAGAGAGCTCGGGGGCTGGTACTGGGGCCAGCACTTGGTTATTCCAGAAGAGTCTCAACTGACTCCTGGAACAGTCTTGCTTTGTCCAGATTCTTTAGAACCTTTGATAAAAAATACCAGATATGGAGGAAGGGATTTGAAATCTATGCGGTACCCTTCTGATACCAACCGCAAAACCTACTGGTCTGGCACGGAGGATGCTCAGGCTTCTCGAGACAGGTGGAGATGGCTTCCAACAGACAATGGATCAGGATTCTGTTAGTTATGCAGAGGTGGGTTTGTCAGACTTAGACCTTAAAGCTGATCTCTTGGGCTGCCAGGCTTGTCTGGGTTTTTCTGCAGTGTGTACATGTCAGGTTTGCAAACTTTGCCTTCTCTGTGGAGGTGGATGAAAAATATATGCTTCCCTTGCCAGAAAAGAGCACTTGATAGAGATCTGAGGCAACAAGGTGCTCTTTCCACACGTAGAGTCACTAATGATCTGTTTCAGGTCAGGCCCAAAAAAGGGGCTTACCCTGAAAAGGCAAGGAAACCAGTGACTTCTTGGATAATTGTTCATCAGAACAAAGCTTAAAGGGATAGTTATACTTACAAATTACTAATCCCAGTATTATAGTACTAAAAAAATAAATTAATTTCCCCCAGTGACATCTCTCAAACCTTTATGGTTTGAGAGATATTCACTCTCAAAGTCCCCCCCTCCCTTTCCCTGAAGTCAGCGTTATAACTGACTGCAGGGGAAGCCTGTCCTACGATCATCCGGTGGCTCTGCAGAAGAGCTGAGACTCTGTTAATCAAAAAGAAATAATTCACTTAAAAGGTCTTCTACGGGTGCTTGCTTTGCATAGAAGACCTTTTAAGTGAATTATTTTATTTCTGATTAACACAATCTCGGCTCTGCTGTAGAGCTGCTGATGGTAATACAACAGGCTTCCCCTGCAGTCAGCTACAACGCTGACTTCAGGGCAAGGGGAGGGAGGAGGGAACTTTGCAAGTTAATATCTCTCAAACCATAAAGGTTTGAGAGATGCCACTGGGGGCAATTAATTTATTTTTTAGTACTATAATACTGGGATTAGTCATTTGTAAATATTACTATCCATTTAAGAGACAGGGTGTGGCACATAGTATCTGAAAAGGTGCAGGCCTTTGCAGAGATTACATCAAATCTCACCTCAGAAATATAGGCTTTGGCCTCCGTGATGTAGGCCATCAGGACCAATAAGTCCTATTTTGCAACATAAACATGCAGAGCATCAGAGAGTTGCTCATCCCAAATGGCTACCTGCCTTTTGACTCAGACAGAGTCAAAAATAGGCATCAGTGTCACCCCAGTAGCCAGAAAGGAGGCATTGTGAAGGGAATTAAGCCTCTTATCCACTTTGTCCTTCAGACCCGCTGTCTTCAAGTGGGAGCGATGCAAAATAGGAGGTCTACAAAAGCCACAGTACCAAGGCCTCAGCCAAAAACGATATCTCTTAGCAAAGTGCTTGTTAAGGAAAATACTCTTACCAGTTTTCCACTCATCCATAAAGATCTGATCAAATGCCTCTGGAAAATATCTGGAGAGGGAGCTCGCCCTGAAGGGTCTTCTGGACTGCATTGATGAGCACCTCAGGTGAGAAAGCGGATCAGCTTCATAGAGATCTCCATAAGACAGCAATTCTTCCGCCAGAGAAGAAACCCCAATAACCTGAAATACAGGGGAAATCTGTTTAAAGGTACGCACAGGTTTCCAGGATTGAAGCAGGAAATTGGGCCACTGAAGATAGCAGTGTCTTAACCCAGGCAGTTACTATGGTGAAGTAGTAGAGTCCACTGCACATATGGGACACAGAGACCCTAAATAATCCCTAGGTCTCTCTGTGTGGCAAGAGGAACTACGTGTGTGTGTGTGTGTGGGGGGGGGGGGGGCGTCTAAAGCCCTTGAATTTTTTGTCGTAGATTAATCCCCATGCCCCCTAGAGTCTGACATGTTTCTGATAAGTGTCCCATACTTAGTAAAATACTAGATAAAATGTCCACAGATTAAGAGAATAAAGCTGAATATCCAGAAATACACTTATCTGGAAAGCGAAGGGCTAATCTGGAGAAGGAGAACAAGGAGAGTCAGCTTCTGCATAGGATAAGCAAGAGAGAAGTAAGATGGCCACTGGAAAATGTTAGTAAAATTAACCCTATGAGTGCCAGTGGGGGTATGCAACCCATGGCAGAGCGCTGCATACCCCACTGGAACTTGCAGGGTTAATCAGACTACAGCTAACATCATCACATGAAAATAAACACATACCTGTAATCCTGATGTCCAGCATGGTCTACAGCTATGGTAAGTCTTCTTTTGTCATCTTCAGTCTCCTTTTCTTTCTCTTTATCTACATTTCTCTTATTGTCTGGCTTCTGATCTTTTTCTTTGTGACAAATCAAATGTCACTGCAAATAAAAAAATAAGGGGCAAATTAAATGTTCCCCCCAAAAACTATGCATCAAAGATATGTTGGCCCAAACCCTTTGATTGCTGGAGGGGACAGCAATGCACTGCATACCTCTGGCACTCAAAGGGTTAAACTGGCAGTCTAATGTGAAAAGATATGGTGGCATGCAAGGGGTTAAAAGTGTGTTGCCACTCAGCAGCAGGAATGCAGGACCCTCGCCGGGGTTAACATTTGGGCCATTGCACGAGCCTTTCTGTGGAAAAATTGACTGGTTTGTATATGGCAAGTCTCTGTTCAAAATGGTTTCCCATGCTACAGTTGCATGGGATGTGTGCATACGCACCTCCCAGGCAATCAGCCTCTATCGGGTTTCTAGCAGGGGAATTTTTTCCTGCATTCCTGCCACTTCTGATGACAGTAGCACACTTTTAACCCTTTAAATTTCTTCGGCACTCAAAGGGTTTAGGCTGGCATATCTTTGATGCATACTTTTGGGGGGCATATTTGATTTGCCCTTTTTTTCCTTTGCAGTGACTTTTGATTTTCCACAAAGAAGAGAACATGGAAGATAGGTGATGACAGAAGAAGACGATAGATAAGTGTCATAGGTCTGGTTTACGGGTGTTAAGATAGTGTTAGGGCTAGAATGGTTTCACTTTATTGTTAGGGGTAGTGTAGGGTTAGTGTTTGGGAGGGTGACTGTGTTTTAGCTCATGCTCGATGCTTGACAGTGTGTCAAGCACAGAGCATTAGCCATTTTCCTTTGATGTTCCCATGTCTCGCACTATTAAGTGTGGGTTTTCGGAACTAAAAACACACAACGAATGTTTGGTCAAAAGTCAGGTTCTTTGGCCCAGCATTCATTGTAGTTTCCGACAGTGACACAGTGTGTGTACCAGTCGGTATCCATTTTGGCCCTACTGGCAGTTTTAAAGGGGCAAATTGAATAGAGGCCTAGATTTACAAGGCATCTGTGAACTGGGCAGTCCATTTTCAGGGAAGTCCAATGAAGGTAACCCCCCCTAATGGGGAATTATACAGCCCCATATCTAAGAGGAAAATAATAAATAGCCTAAGAAATGAAGAGGATGGCCTTCCCATCCAGCTTACCTATAGGACACATGAATTCTGGGAGTTAGTAGGTGTGGGGGGGGGGCAAGCTAGAGGAGTCACCAACCCCAAAGACCTTGTCTTTTGTTATATGGAGGAGGGACTCAACCATACATGGTACCTGTGTTCCATATTGGACGTAAGAGAATTGTTATTTATGCAGATGATCAAACATGGCTTTGTGAAAGATAGGTCTTGTCAAACGAACTTGATCGCATTTTATGAAAAAGTAAGTAATAATATAGATGAGGGAGTGGCGGTTGACGTGATCTATTTAGACTTTGCCAAGGCATTTGATACAGTTCCGCACAAGAGGTTACTGTACAAATTGAATGAAATAGGACTAGGGGAAAATGTTTGTGTGTGGATTGGAAATTGGCTGAAAGATAGAATGCAAAGAGTGGTAGTAAATGGCAAGTTCTCCAGTTGGATAAACGTGATAAGTGGAGTGCCTCAGGGATCTGTCCTGGGTCCTCTTCTTTTTAATTTGTTTATTAATGACCTCCCAGAGGGCATAGGAAGCCATGTATCAGTGTTTGCCGATGACACAAAATTAAGTAAGGTAATAAAGTCTGAACTGGATGTGTCTTCATTACAAGAGGATTTGGACAAATTGAGTAACTGGGCAGGCAAATGGCAAATGAGATTCAATATAGACAAGTGTAAAGTTATGCATTTTGGGTATAATAATAAAAATGCAACATATAGTTTAAATGGTGTTTCTCTGGGGAAATCTACTAATGAAAAGGATTTGGGAGTAATGGTAGACAATAGACTTAGCTGTAGCATGCAGTGCCAGCTGGCAGCTGCAAAGGCCAATAAGATATTGGCATGTATTAAAAGGGGTATTGACTCAAGGGAGGAAGATATAATTATGCCTCTTTACAGGTCCATGGTAAGACCCCACCTAGAATATGCTGTTCAATTCTGGGCGCCCTTTCTGAAGAAGGACATTATGGAACTAGAGAAAGTGCAGAGGAGGGCTACAAAACTAGTAAGGGGAATGGAAAGTTTTAGTTATGAAGAGAGGCTAGAAAAGTTAAACTTGTACACACTGGAGAAACGGCGTCTTAGAGGGGATATGATAACACTATATAAATATGTTCAAGGCCCATATAAAGGGCTTTCAAAAGACCTGTTCTTTAACAGAACAGTACACAGGACAAGTGGCCACCACCTTAGACTTGAGGAAAGGAGATTTAATCTACAACAGCGGAAGGGTTTCTTTACAGTAAGGACAATAAAGGTATGGAATGCACTTCCGGAGGAGGTGGTGCTATCAAATACATTAGATGCCTTTAAAAGGGGCCTGGATACTTATTTAAAAGAGCATAATATAGAGGGCTATGTACGTTAGTATTGGGATTAATATTTAGTTAGGGCTTGTTGATCCAGGGAGAAGTCTGATTGCCATTTGGAGTCAGATGCCTTCTTTTGGGTCAGAGATGGTAAACAGGAATAGGAAAAGGGTTGAACTGGATGGACGCAAGTCTTTTTTCAGCCTAAATTACTATGTAACTATGATTGGAATACATAATTACAACAGCCTGTTAGAGCCTAAACTTTGGTGGTTTAGTGTGTTGAGGGCAGGGTTTTAGAGCCAAACAATTTGAACGAACAGATTTACAAGTACTGCAAAAAGGATATTGCTTTTTCTGGGGAGTTGAAATGTGTGGTTTTCATTTTGGTACAGGGTGATATATTTCTTTGCCCTTTGCATATGTATTTTATTGTAATTAATATCACTTATGGGATGTAACATTGTTATGTTTTTTTTTTTTTTAAAGTTCAATACAAATTAAACTTAAAAAAAGCAGCAGTAGCAAAAGAAGAAAAAAAGACTTTGCTAATGCAGGGTCATTAGGGACTTTGGTATAAAAAAAATGAGGAGGTGGTAATCAGATAAAATTAATTTTACATCCCTGAGTAAATACCCATAGTACACATTGATCTGAGATAGACTTTCCCCATTGTAGACTGAAATACTGGATGGTTTCAGGGTAGTGGCTGACTCAGGGGGGAATGGGGTTTTATAACCCCTGGTTTGGAAAAGTGCTTATTTGCATACCAATTAGCTTCAGGTCTGCTGGAATAATGAAAGGCTGAATTTGGTTGCTTAGAAAAAAGCCTTATAGTCTCTAGGAACATATAGCATAATGAACCTATGTTACAAATCTAGCCGTTTATGCTTCCTTTGAGGTAACAGAGTGCTTTATGAATTATAACTTGACTTATAAGTTTGTATAGTTCTGAACCAAAGAGAAGTTTTCCTGAAAATGGTAGAAACCCAGTGATTTTTTAAAGAAGTATTTGTATTCAAAATTTTTAATCTTAGGGTATATTATGCTGCCACAGAGGATGCTAAACTTTTAGATGCCATTGTAGAAATTTCCAGTGCTGCATCTCCATTGTAAAAATTGCATCTTGCAAATGACCTAAGAGGGAAAAGACGTCTGCCTCAGGAGTAATCTTCCAGAATAACTCTACAGAGCTGGTCATCCCAGACCTCCATGGCTTGACAAACTCATGCAGTTTAAAATGTGAACAATGTATCCTATCCCTGAAAACAAATGTTTCAAAACAGAATCCTTTTTCTGTCCACAGACTATTTTAGGGCTACTGCATTTCATATAGAAATAGCAGTATGTTTCGACAGGCAGGAGACTGAAGGCCAACTTTTAGGAAGTGATGAACAAATGTCCACTAATTCCTGGGAAAAGGGAGTGTGTCAATTAAGCTTCTTAGGAATGGATAATGCTCAAACTGGATATTTTGTTTAATCTCGGAAAAGCTAGTTCAGTTGCTCATAGGAAGGAAAAATAACATGTCTTTTTAAATGTCTGAAAAAGATTTAAGTAGGGGCCCTTTTACTTCCATTCCTTTCAGTCTTACTTGGTTTGTTGGAGACAATAACTCACACAATACGACTAATAAATCTTTTAAAACTTTCAGACGGATTGGAACTTGCTTGATAAAAACTTTTTTTTTTTTTTTTTGATAATGCATACTGTGGCACAGCTTGAGTCACAGTTTGACTCTCATTAAAAATTACAGGAACAGAAACCACCTGGTTACCAAAATAGAAAGTTACAGTAAATAAAGACAATTATAAGCTGTAATAACTTTAGAATGAAGCATCTACCAGCAGTAGGACTGTGCTTGTTATACTCAAAAAGAAAAGAGCTATAATAATTTTTTTCATAAAAACTGTACTGCTCATTTAGCTCTAATTTGGCAAATAGAAGTCCTGTAGAAGGTACCCCTTGACACTTGTATGGAGTAAAACCTCCAGCTGTGCCGTTGCTGACCCATGACATCCCAGATATAGCCAGTTACACCCTCCATTGATCTTTTGTTTCCCTCCTCTTTCTTATTGTATTCCTTTCATATTTCTTTTTACTTATTACTTTGTTTTGCTTTTACACCATCACAGTGGTGGGGCCATGTCTTGGTTGTCACTAGTTAACAAACCGTTTTGGAAATAATCCTGCATAGGAGAATATTTAATTATCTAATTGTCTTAGGTGAGAGATTGTTCAGAACATGTTTTGTTATATTATGACATATCCATTGTATGATGATTCACCTGTCATGACTGCTTCTCTTTCCTATGCTATAATTGCAGTCGCTCTTTGTTTATAATAAACTACATAAAAGTAAAAAAAACTTACTGCTCATTTGTTTCGTTTAGAGGCAATAAAGACTTATAACATACTAGTTGAAGAGCCCGTTACACGGGCCACAGTGTCACAGCCACCCGGTCGCAGGGCAGTCACGCGCAGTGGAGCGTCCAGCTCTTTATCAGCCGCGGCGTGGGCAGTCTCTACTGTGCATGACTGCAGCACACACAGCAGTGTCTACTGAGCATGACGCGGCGTTCCACACGTTTTATCGAATTATTATATAGGATGAACACATATGTTAGAGTTATTTAGTGTTCCTGGACTAGAATAACTTCTACTTAGAGTACTAAGTTCCCACTCAGTTATTGATTCCATGTAGTTAGTTCTAAGATCTCGAGAACTGGGACTGTTGTGGCACAGTCTTGGAGTCAAATTAGGCAAAAAAAAAAAATAAATAAACATCAAAGTTATATTGCTGTTTGAAAACTAGTGTTAAGGGGAGGGGAAAAAGTTACAGGATATTGTATTAAAATATATTCTGTTTTCTGTAGTAAATCTATGTCAGAGAAATCTAGTTCATGAATTGACTGACTAACTCTACATTAACAGTCACAGTGTGAGTGAGACGGCTGCTCGAGCCAACCGCATATTACCTATGGGGGCACTGTGACTGCTCAGGTGGCTCGGCTGCAGCCTTTCCCCCCCAGCCGCCTCTGTGTGCTAGGCGGTCCGGGTGACCTCACCTTCGGGCGCACGTCCAAGGGCATGGATGTGCGCCCCATTTAAAGGAGACTTGCCTATTATGTGCTCCTCCTTCCTTTAGGGGCAGGCCTTCTCAAGCTGCCTGGACACAGGGCTCATTCACCCTTTCGTTGGTG
Organism: Rhinophrynus dorsalis; assembly: GCA_037306005.1. Taxonomy (NCBI): domain Eukaryota; kingdom Metazoa; phylum Chordata; class Amphibia; order Anura; family Rhinophrynidae; genus Rhinophrynus; species Rhinophrynus dorsalis. Next base: position 170,297,909 of record CM074721.1, on the reverse strand, counting down.
TCCAGTACAGTTCATTCACTTGTACCTCCGTGTATTACCTGGTTTTGTCTGACTATCCCTTCTGGTGCTGACCTGTGGCTCTGTCTGACTACTCGTTCTGTGTATGACCCTGGCTTAGTCCGATAACCAATCTAGAGCAGACCTATGGCTCTGGCTGACTGCCCGTTCCATGTATGACCCCTGGCTTGTCTGGCTATCTGTTCTGGTGCTGACCTGTGGCTCTGTCTGACTACCTGCTCCGTGTATGACCTTGGCTTAGTCTGACAACCAATCTGGTGCAGACCTGCGGCTCTGGCTGACAACCCATTGCGTTATGTCCTTTGGCTCGTCTGACCATCCATTCTGGTGCTGACCTGTGGCTCTGTCTGACTATTCTTCAATTGATCTTCCTTTGGAGTGAAATACCCAATCTGGTGCGGACCTGTGGCTCTGGTAGATTCTAGCGTAGTGACGGCAGGTGTGAGTCAGTAGTCTCCCTCGTTGCCATCTATTGGAAGAGACGGCCTTTCTATTACTGACTGCAGATGGGAGTCAGTGGTCTCCCTTGTTGCCATCCTTTGGGAGATACGGCCTTTCCATTATTGACTGCAGGTGTGGGTCAGTAGTCTTCTTCTGCAGTTTCCTTGGAGTAGACCTTTTGATTCTACGCGGGGCCTATCTGGCATATGAGACTACCAGTGGCTTCGGCCTAGTCTCTGCAGTCCGGGAACCTAGAGGCGGCCTCCTATTTCTGATAGAGGCTTTGTTACAGCTTACCTTGGTTTCAACTTCATCTGCAGGTGCGAGGCTTCAAGCATGCAGCAGGCCTGTTTTATGTGTTTGCTTCCTGTAGTCTCCTCCTACCTACTTCCTCCCTCTGAGCTGCTCTTCCTACCTACTTCCTAAGGAGGGGTTTAAAGGGCAGAATGAGTCCTGACTCAGTTGCCCTTGCGTTGTTGTACAATACAGTTCTGTTTCCCTTGGGCTCTGTGTTTGACCTGGCTTGTCTGACCGTCAGTTCTGGTGCTGACCTGTGGCTCTGTCTGACTACTCTTTTGCCTGCTCCCATTGTGTAGTGGACACCCAATCTGGTGCGGACCTGTGGCTCTGGCTGACTACCTGAACTGTGTATGACCCGGCCTGTCTGTCCAACCATTCTTTAAGGGCCAGTATAATCACCAATAGTTTGGAGGGATTGGGATTGGATGTACCAGTATCGGAGCTGCTGCAAATGCTGCTTTAAGGCTTTTGAAGGCAGACAGTGCTCTAGGAGACCATTTTCCATAAATTTCATGGTGGAACTTCCTGCATCGATGGGCTACATGGTTATTCTTATGATCATGGACAGGTTTTCTAAAATGGCCCACTTCATACCACTCAAAAAGCTGCCTTCTACTCAAGAGTTGGCCAGGGTGTTCGCTAAAGAAGTGTTCCAACTCCATGGTATACCGAAGGTGATTGTATCCGACAGGAGAAGCCAATTTGTGTCCTGATTCTGGAGGTGTTTTTTCTCTCAAATGGGGATTCTGATTGCCTTTTCCTCAGTATATCACCCCCAATCGAATGGTGCAGTGGAGAGGTCTAACCAAGCCCTAGAACAATTTCTCCATTGTTACATATGCGACCACCACTACAATTGGGCTGCCCTGTTACCCTGAGCGGAGTTTACCAGAAATTGTGCTATTAACGATTTTTCACAGAGTTCTCCATTCTTGATAAACTATAGGTTTCAATCCTCCGCACTTCCTGAGACTTTTGAAGCACAAGCTATTCCAGCTCTGGATGAGCATTTAAGGGTGCTCCATTCCTCTTGGGTACTAGTACAGAATACCCCTCGTGGTTCGATGCAAAGGCAAAAGCGACAGGCTGACCACAGGCGATTACCTGCGCCAACCTTTCAGGTGGGGGAGAGGGTATGGCTGTCGTCCCGCTACCTCATTCTCCAGGTGCCATGTAAGAAACTGGCCCCTCATTCTGTTGGTCCCTTTCGAGTCATTTGATGAAGCAACCCTGTAGCGTACGCTCTTGAGCTTCTGGCCACAATGCAAATTCATAATGTCTTCCACGTATCGTTGCTCAAACCATTAATTTGTAACCGATATACTTCCAATACTGTTCGCCCAGCACTATCACGGTGCCCGTGATCTTCCTCTGTCACTCTTTGCTGTGGTGCGCTCCCATTGGCTGAGCATGTTTGGCCCGCCCAGTATGGCCTTTTCATACCCGGCCTTTGGCACCTGTTAACACTTGCAGAGCAGTTGTCTCCATTCACTGAGCCTCCGTTAACACTTGCAGAGCCGTTGCTTCCGCTACCCTGAGCCTTGGGCCTCCGTACAGCACCTGTGGGGGTGCCATTGGCTCTATCCAGCTAAGCACTTGCAGTGTAGTTGGTCTCCATTACAGCGCCCGTGGGAATGCCATTTGGCTCCATACAGCTAAGCTCTTGCAGTGTAATTGGTTTCCATTACAACGCCTGCGGGGGCTATTGGCTCTATTATCCTCAGCTCTTGCAGTGCACTTGCTCTCCATTCATGCACCGGTTGGGGTGCTAGTGGCTCTAGCTCATTAAGCTCTTGCAGAGTATTCTGGCCTCAGTTCCCTGTCTCAGCATAAGCAGTAGTCTATGTCCTGCTCTATTACTGGTGTTTTCTCATCTAGCACCACTGATCGCTCTTTTACCATCTTATGGGCGTGTCAAACACACCACAACAGAGACTGATTGATTTCTATGTACTTTAACCATTGAGTACCCTGTATGTTACTTATGCCTGTCCTGTGACAGTATATATTTATTTCTCTGCATACTGGGCCTGAGAGGGCATCTGTACTTTACTGTTCATTTCAGTTATTCTGTATTGCCTATAGACGGCAGTCTTTCTTGCCTTTTAATAAAACTGTGTTTTATTCTAACCTGCTGGTCTGAGTGTCCTACAAAACCGTTACAGTACGAAAGGGTCATGACCTCAGACAGTAAAGGTGAAGGTAATACACAAAACATCCACTGGAGAATGGATGTTCATGAGCAGCGTTTGGACCAGTTGGCACTGGCCTTACAGACATTACTTGAGCGTACGGTACACCTTGACAAACCTAGCCAGAATCTGGTGGTCCCCCCAGTTTCAAAACCGGATAACCATTCTGTGGTTCCTGCTGCACCTACCAGAGGTCTAATGGCGGTGGCGCCGTTACCGTTGAGATATGACGGTGAACCTACCCAATGCAGGGGGTTTATTAATCAATTAGAGATATTTCTGGAACTGACACCTCATGCGTTTCCTAACGACCGGAGCAAGGTCGGGTTTATGATATCCTTGTTAACGGGCAAAGCTCTGGCATGGGCCAATCCCCTACGGGAGAATGCCAAACCCTGCACTCAGAACTTCAGTGAGTTCGTAAGAAAGTTCCACAGAGTGTTTGAGGTTCCTGGTAGAGCTGCCTCTGCTGCCAAAAGGTTGATGGAGATACAACAAGGTGACCGTACCTTGGGCGATTATGCCACTGAATTTCAAACATTGGCAGCAGAGGTGGGATGGAATAACGAAGCATTAGTGGCAGCTTTTGCTCAAGGCTTCTCTGACTCCATCAAAGATTAAATATCTGTCAGAGATGTACCCAGTGATCTGGATGAATACATTGATTATGTCATGCTTACTGACTCCCGCATTAGCGAAAGGCGTTTTGCTAAAAGGGCGAGATCCAGAAATTATGGGCATGGCAGTCTTTTAAACCCACCCTCGCCTCCCATTCCTCCTGAACGTTCACCCGAACCTGGCGAACCAATGCAGCTTGGGTTCGCCAAACTCACAAAGGAGGAACGGGCGCACCGTAAAAGGCAGGGCCTATGTTTATATTGTGGAAAAGCTGGGCACCTATTACGCACATGTCCAGTACGGCCGGGAAACGGATGCACCTAGGGTACCTTGGGGGACAGGCCCTAGGTGGCGTACAGCAGTCCCTAGACTCAAGTACACAGAAACCCACCATCCAGGTGGTATTCTCTTTGGCTGATCAGTCTGTGGAGGTGATGGGCCTGGTAGACTCCAATGCAGCCGGGTACTTCATGGATCACTCTTTTGCCAAGTTGCACAAAATTCCGTTGGTCAAAAGGGACACTCCCTTAGCCAGTGAAGCTATTGACGGTAGACCTTTGGAACGTGCATTTATCACTATGGAAACGATTCCTATTATTATGTCTATTGGGGCTCTCCACAAGGAGGAATTAAGTTTTCAAATAATTCATTCCCCTCATCATGCAGTCATTCTGGGGCTCCCATGGCTGCTATCAGATAATCCCCAGTTTGACTGGCAGAGATGTGAGGTCAGATCATGGTCTGAATACTGTACGAAAAACTGTTTGTCACATCCTGTCAAGATTTTATGTACCTCTCCCTCCGTGCCAGCTGAATATCGTGAATTCAGTGACTTATTCAGTAAGGGGGAGGCTAGCGCATTGCCTCAGCACAGACCGTATTATTGCGCTATTGATCTGCCTCCGGGCGTGGTGTCTCCTAGGAGTCACACTTACCCATTGTCCTGCGATGAAAACAAAGCTATGGAGGACTATATTGAGGACGCCCTCGAAAGAGGAATCATACGCAAGTCTACTTCCCCGGCTGGTGCCGGTTTCTTCTTTGTAAAAAAGAAAAGTGGCGAACTAAGACCATGCATTGATTACCGTGGGCTGAATAAGCTTATGTCTAAGAATGCCTACCCCATACCACTTATTACGGAACTATTTGACAGGTTGAAGGGCTCTTCCATTTTTTACTAAACTTGATCTGTGGGCCGCTTATAACCTGATCAGAATTAACACTGCGGATGAGTGGAAGACGGCATTTAATACCAGGTCAGGGCATTATGAATATCTAGTGATGCCATTTGGTCTATGTAATGCACCTGCGGTATTTCAAGAGTTCATTAATGACATCCTCCGTGACATGCTTCAGTCTTGTATGGTCGTATACCTCGATGATATATTGATTCACTCTGCTAACCTAACGCAGCATATTAAGGATGTCTCTGAGGTCTTGCTTCGATTACGCAAAAATAAACTGTTCTGCAAATTAGAAAAATGTGAGTTTCACAGGCCCCAAGTACCCTTCCTGGGGTTTGTAATTTCTAGAGATGGCATTGCTATGGACCAGGAGAAACTTGCAGCAGTCCTACAATGGTCTCGCCCCAAGGGGTTAAAAGCTATCCAGCGCTTTTTGGGCTTTGCCAATTATTATAGGAAATTTATCCAGAACTTTTCTACTATCGTTAAACCTCTGTCTGACCTTACGCATAAGGGCGCTAATCCCTCTCAATGGTCCAAAGCACCTGAAAATGCTTTTGAGACTGTGAAATCCGCCTTTGCTTCTGCTCCTATACTGTCCCACCCCAATCCCGCCCTGCCATTCACCTTGGAGGTTGATGCCTCCGAAGTCGGGGTTGGGGCAGTACTTTCCCAGCGTCCTGTGGGAGGTGGCACCTTGAGACCTTGTGGGTTCTTTTCTAAAAAACTCTCCAGTGCCCAAAGCCATTATGAAATTGGTGACAGAGAACTTCTGGCTATTATTCTTGCATTAAAAGAATGGCGTCACCTACTGGAAGGTACCAGAACCCCGGTGTTAATCCTAACTGACCATAAAAATTTGACTTATCTCTCTGAAGCAAAAAGGCTGTCCTCCCGACAAGCTAGGTGGGCACTTTTTCTGTCTTGGTTCAATTTTGTAGTGTCCTATCTACCAGGCTCAAAGAACGTTTGGGCGGATGCCCTGTCCAGACAGTTTGCATAGGACATTGAGAGGGATGAAGAACCCGTACCTATTATTCAGCCAGATCGTATCCTGGCCACGGTACGTACTAGCATCACTTCGCCACTAGGGGAGGAGATTTTGGCATCTCAGGAAAGGGCTCCCCCAGAAACCCCAGTTGGCAAGTGTTTTGTGGATGAGCCATTCCGTACCCATCTGCTGGAGACATACCACTCTTCTAAGGCTGCTGGGCACATCGGGAGGGATCAGTTAATATGGTCTCTATCACAAGTATTTTGGTGGCCCTCCCTTAGAGCCGATTGCTCTGCTTTTACTGCAGCCTGTGCCACTTGTGCTCATGCCAAGACCCCCAGACACCTCCCAGTGGGCCTACTCCAACCCGTGCCTAATGGCGAATGTCCATGGTCCCATATATCTATTGACTTCCTGGGAGAACTGCCAGTGTCAAGGGGGTACACGTTTATCCTAATGGTGGTCGACAGGTTCTCCAAGAGGGCTCATTTCATGCCCCTTTCTGGCCTTCCTTTGGCCCAGGAATTGGCGATAGTTTTTGCCAGAGAAGTGTTCCGCTTGCATGGGGTACCCAGAGTGGTGGTGTCTGACCGTGGGAGCCAGTTCGTGTCCAGATTCTGGAGGGCATTCTGTAGCCAGATGGGCATTCAATTGTCCTTTTCCTCCGCCTACCATCCCCAGACCAATGGGGCTGCTAAGAGTGCCAATCAGGGATTGGAGCAGTTCCTGCGATGCTTTGTGACCGATCATCATGACAATTGGGCCGACCTGTTTCCGTGGGCAGAGTTCGCCAGGAATTGTGCAGTTAATTCATCGTCCGGGAGCTCCCCATTTCTCATCAATTACGGGTTCCAGCCGTGCTTGCTCCCGGATTCATTTCAGTCGCAGCAAATTCCAGTTCTGGGCGAGCATATTGAGCAGCGCCTCTCCACTTGAGCACAGGTTCAGAGGACCCTCAGTTAATCATTCCAGCGACATCAGCTGCATGCCAGTTGTAGACGGCTGCCAGCGGACTCCTTCCAGGTTGGGGACAGGGTATGGCTCTCCTCCAGAAATCTCAATTTGCAAGTACCTTCCAATAAGTTGGCTCCCCGGTTCATTGGTCCGTTCAAAGTTATCCGCAAAGTGAACCCTGTCTCGTACGCATTGGAACTCCCAGCTTCTATGCGCATACATAATGTGTTCCATGTGTCTCTGTTAAAACCCTTGGTTTGCAACCACTACACTACCACTCCGGTGGTCCCTGGGCCGGTGGACGTTCAAGTCCAAGAGGAGTACGAAGTCCAGAGTATTATTGATTCTAGGAGATTTAGAGGGAAATTGCAATCTTTGGTCCATTGGAAGGGCTATGGCCCTGAAGAACGTTCTTGGGTAAATCAGAAGGACCTCCATGCGCCTAGATTATTGCGCAATTTCCACTCTAAAGATCTCCAGAAACCTAGACCTCCTGCTAGGAGAGGGGATCTTTGAGAGGGGGGTACTATCACGGTGCCCGTGATCTTCCTCTGTCACTCTTTGCTGTGGTGCGCTCCCATTGGCTGAGCGTGTTTGGCCCGCCCAGTATGGCCTTTTTATACCCGGCCTTTGGCACCTGTCAGGTGCCCTTTCGTGGTGTTCCTGAGCCAGTGTTGCTGTGTAGCTGTGTTCCTGCTTCCTGTGTACCGACTTGGCCCGTCTGACTATGCTCCTTAGTTCCTGCTCCGTGATTTGACCCGGCCTGGCTGACGTTCCTGCTCCGTGATGTGACCCGGCTTGTCTGACGATCCTGCTCCGTGATTTGACCCGGCCTGGCTGACGTTCCTGCTCCGTGATGTGACCCGGCTTGTCTGACGATCCTGCTCCGTGATGTGACCCGGCTTGTCTGACGATCCTGCTCCGTGATTTGACCCGGCCTGGCTGACGTTCCTGCTCTGTGACCTGACCCGGCTACGTTGCTGACCCTGCCTGTGTTCCTGCTGTGTGCTGTTCCAGTGTCGCCTGGGCGACATTCTGACTTCTGCTGTGCTTGTGGCAGGGCTGACGGTGTAGTTGTCTCCTGTGTACTGGGCCTTTCCGTTTACTCTTGCTGAGCCTGCTGCCTCCATTACTCTGGGCCTCCGTTTACTCTTACAAAGCACTGTGCATTCCGTTAACACTTGCAGAGCCATGCCTCCGTTCACTGAGCCTCTGTTAACACTTGCAGAGCAGTTGTCTCCGTTCACTGAGCCTCCGTTTACACTTGCAGAGCCATTGCTTCCGCTACCCTGAGCCTTCCGCTACACTTGCTGAGCCTTGGGTCTCCGTACAGCACTCATGGGGGTGCCATTGGCTCTATCCAGCTAAGCACTTGCAGTGTAGTTGGTCTCCGTTACAGCGCCTGTGGGGGTGCCATTTGGCTCCATACAGCTAAGCTCTTGCAGTGTAATTAGTTTCCGTTACAATGCCCGTGGGGGCTATTGGCTCTAGTATCCTCAGCTCTTGCAGTGCACTTGCTCTCCGTTCACGCACCGGTTGCGGTGCTAGTGGCTCTAGCTCATTAAGCTCTTGCAGAGTATTTTGGCCTCAGTTCCCTGTCTCAGCATAAGCAGTAGTCTATGTCCTGCTCTATTACTGGTGTTTTCTCATCTAGCACCACTGATCGCTCTTTTACCATCTTATGGGCGTGTCAAACACACCACAACAGAGACTGATTGATTTCTATGTACTTTAACCATTGAGTTCCCTGTATGTTACTTATGCCTGTCCTGTGACAGTATATATTTATTTCTCTGTATACTGGGCCTGAGAGGGCATCTGTACTTTACTGTTCATTTCAGTTATTCTGTATTGCCTATAGAGGGCAGTCTTTCTTGTCTTTTAATAAAACTGTGTTTTATTCTAACCTGCTGGTCTGAGTGTCCTACAAAACCGTTACAAGCACCCATTCGGGTGGGAGACCATGACGAATATGACGTACAAACCATTTTGGATTCTTGGAGAGTGAGGGGGCAACTACAGTACCTGGTGCACTGGAGGGGCTACAGCCCAGAGGAACGCTCATGGATTTCCTCTAAGGATGTACATGCCCCAATTCTGCAATGAGGCTTTCACTCTCGCTATCCTGATAGACCACGTCCCTGTCTGCAGAGGAGGGGTTGTTGAGGGGAGGGTACTGTCACAGTGTGACCGCAGCGGCTGCTTGAGCCGACCGCATCCTTACCTAAGGCAGAACTGTCACTGCTCAGGTGGGTCGGACGCAGCCTTTCCCCCTCGTGGCTCTGCCGTGTTCTATCATCCTCGTGGCCCCAGCCGCCTGTGTGTGCTCGGTGTTCTGGCCGCAGCCAGGTGATGTAACCTTTGGGCACATGTCCAAGGGCATGGACGTGCGCACCATTTAAACTAGACCTGTCTATTATGTGCTCCTCCTTCCTTTTGGGGCAGGTCTTCTTATGCTGCCTGGACACAGGGCTCATTCACCCTTTCCTTGATGTCCAGTGCAGTTCATTCACTTGTATCTCCATGTACTACCTGGTTTTGTCTGACTACCCGTTCTGGTGCTGACCTGTGGCTCTGTCTGACTACCCGTTCCGTGTATGACCCTGGCTTAGTCCGATAACCAATCTGGTGCAGACCTGCAGCTCTGGCTGACTACCTGTTCCGTGTATGACCCATGACTTGTTTGACTATCCGTTCTGGTGCTGACCTGTGGCTCTGTCTGACTACCTGCTCCGTGTATGACCTTGGCTTAGCCTGACAACCAATCTGGTGCGGACCTGCGGCTCTGGCTGACTACCTGTTGCGTTGTGTCCTTTGGCTCGACTGACCATCCATTCTGGTGCTGACCTGTGCCTCTGTCTGACTATTCCTCCATTTGATCTTACTTTGGAGTCAGATACCTAATCTGGTGCGGACCTGTGGCTCTGGTAGACTCTAGTTTAGTGACGGCAGGCATGAGTCAGCAGTCTCTCTCGTTGCCATCTATTGGGAGAGACTGCCTTTCTATTACTGACTGCAGGCATGAGTCAGTGGTTTCCCTTGTTGCTATCCATTGGGAGAGACAGCTTTTCCATTACTGACTGTAGGCGTGGGTCCGTCTTCTTCCTCAGTTTCCTTGGAGTAGACTACCAGTGGCTTCGGCCTAGTCTCTGCAGTATGGGAACCTAGAGGCGGCCTCCTATTTCTGAGAGAGGCTTTGCTTCTCTGATTACCCTCTGCTCTTTCCTCTTACTTGCTGTGATATTTCAATGTTTATTATCGCTTCTAATAAAGGTTATTACGCTACCACCTCACTATATGTTTTGTAGGGGAGGGCTGGCCTGGAGGGCAGGGGGGCAATTGCCCCCTGGGCCAGTCATATACTGGGCTGGTGGGCCACTCCCGCTTGTTGCTGCAAATGTAGCTATAGTAGTGATACCACAGAGCTTACAACTGAAATTGAGCTACAATCCAAGTGGAGCTACACTAATAGCATAACCCAGTTCTCTTGTAAGCTCTATGGTATCACTAGTGCAGCTTTACTTAAATTGTAAGCTCTGTAGTTGCACCAGTGTAACCCCATCTCAATTGTAAGCTTTGTGGTATTGCTTGCCTTATTTCACAACACTAAGCAATGCGTGGCATACCCCGCTGGCACTCAAAGGGTTAATGGCAATTTTAAAATTAAAAAAAAGGGAGTGGGCTGGGACAGTGGGTTGGAATGATAGTAAAATTGGGCCACTTGATTGTAATTGCCCTCCAGGCCACAAGTTGCCAGCACTCCCCTGATGTTTTGTTTAGTTCCCGTGACACTATAATATATTAAAAACTAACATATCATCACTTCTAGCTCCAGAAGCCTCATGTTACAACTGCAGCATTTCATAAGCATATGTAGCAAGGTTGTGTCAGAGCTTGAACCATACATTTTCATACACAGGGGATATATGTTTTATGCACTAAAAAAGTGGTTCCAATGGCACATCAGATTTTATGTTGTAGAAAATTTTATTTTTGAGACATGTAAGCTGGAAAAACAATGTAATATATTTTGAAAGAAGTGATATGTTAACCTTAAATATGTTGTGATACACCAAGTGAGAACCACTGCAGTAAAACAATGATCATAGAGGTACATGTAGTTTATGTGAACAAAAAGTGACAAAACAAGACTGGTGAAAAATTAAATCATCTTATTTTTAAGAAAGTTAAAAGTTAATCATTCATTTTTTGTATAATTATTAGATTTTTCGGTTGTATTTCATTTTTGCACAAATGCTGTTAGCTGTACACCTTAAAAGGTAACACATAAAGGGAAAGAAAACATAAAAAGTACTCTCCTTTCAACATTATTTTTTATGTGCATAGTTACAAACTTTAGATTTTTTTTTTTATTATTAAAATACAGCACAGGTATCATCACTATTTTCTGTCTTAGATGGAATAGGATTTGTTTACTTTTCCTTAGTGTATAGTTTAAAAACTCACTGGATTTGACCCAAACCCTTTTTTAACTATAAACTACCCAGTCAACAGGGACTGCACATTTTTCTCTGGGTTCAGAGAATTCCCTCACCACCCACTTCCACCATCCTACCCAACCTCTACCCATGACACCTAAGACCCACACATGATAATTCAGATCCTCTGGTCCCGCATACCCAAGGAGATATAAGCACTTCAGGGGAGTGGGGTGCCAAAGTTTCCAGGTATCATTAAACAAGCACAACATGAAGACAAAGTGAAATGAACCATCTGTTTATAGAACAGTGAATTTGTCTCTGGAAATATTACACTTCACCCCTTACTTTGTTGCATTTTAGGATGCCTTTCCGAAAGCCAGCTCAAGTTTCTTTAAGTTTAATATCAGCGACTTTGCAAAGAAAGTTCAAATTATTGCATTTAGATGGGGAAAAATTGCTAAATCAACTACACAATATTTTGAATTAAGTCAAATTTCTATGTATACTTTGAACTATGCTAATAATTACATAAGTTGGGCATGTCCTGTCAATAAAATGTAACTCTTAACATAAGAGGAAATCAAAGAATCACATTGTATTTTAAAAAAGTAATATCCAATTTAAGCTCATCTGCTGTTGGAAGAGGAAAAATAGGACCACTTCCATCTTGTTGCTCTTGTTAAAACACTCTCCGTTAACAATCATAGGAATCCTTCATCCAGCAGTCCAATATATCCATTTATACATCTTTGTAAAGATATATTGGACAGCTGTATAACTGACATACACACTGTATATAGGTAGAATCTTCTGTCTAACTAATTAGTGGTCTTTAGACTCTGCTTACTAATTATGTTATTTGGCGGCAGTTTTCCAGACCACCCCAAGATATCTGGCTTCACTGTTAGTAAAAAAAAGAAAAAATTAATGAAAAGTCACACACAGTTTGAACAGTATATTTATATATATTTATTTCAACATGTGTTGTAAAAATCACACAGTATTTGTAAACCCAGAACCCTAGAAGTGATTGTTCTTCCACAAAGATGTCTTACAAATATGTAAGCACTAATTTCAACAAAATATCTAGCTTCCAATATAAAAGCTTCTCAAACAGGCCAGCAACCAACAGACAGAACAGAAGCATTAGGCATTAAGATTCACTACCACACATACCACACTGGTGTGCAACAGATTAACAGACTTTGGCACCATATCATGAAATGTTCTCTTGATCAAGTGGACTGCAGAAGCTACAATGTGATCCCACATCACTTCACTAATTGTAGCACAATATGAAAGGTGCAAACGCTTACTAGCTGTAGCTTCTGAAAGAGTAGATATGAAATAAATTATCTGTTCAAAGCACTTGAGTGGAAAATAGTGGTTTATAGTTTACAATTTGGCTCAACTATTGCAGCATAAGAAGACACCACTACAACAGCAGAACTACTAAACATTAATGTGTGCTGCAAAACTACTGTATGATACAAGCCAGTACAATGCAGTACTTTATCTTGTGAGGAAAGAAATTTGCAATATATTATTCTGAAATGCCCTGTTGTGTATCTAACAAGCATTAATATATTAGGATATGAAAGTGCTGCATTTATCAGCATTTGCCACAAGCCTATGAATTGTTTCTGGCTTTGTTATTCAGTGACTTATGAAGAAAGTACGAGATGATCAATACTGGAGTACACCAACTGCGACCTAGGGGACAAATAATAATAACAAAGGATTTTACCAGGAAGGATACATTGAGATTTTCTCTCGTTTTCAAGTATGTCATGGGGTATAGATGTTATTATTACCCAATTTAATGGTACCCTTTTTATCTCCCTTGGAAGGATGACCCTGCTGGACTGTAGCCTGTGACTCTGAGGGTTGGACAGATTCTACAGCTGATGCATCAACCAACTGAGCTATTTCACAGGCTAAAAAAAAAATAAAAAAATCACGTTGATTTATGTTGGCTTTTAACCCCTGAATGTTAGAGAGGTTTCCAAATCCTTGCTTAACAATGCATCAAAAGGAGTTAAAAATCCTTTAAATCAATAGGAATTTTCATTAACATCTATGGTGCAGATGGTTTGCTCCAGAAGTGCTCATATATTTCATTCTGGATAAAGCCCATAATGTACTGTATATACTTGCGTGTTACAGACATCAAATGTAAACAGTTGAAAATAATCTTCTAGTTTCAGTTTAATTGAACAGTCCAAAAGGTAGCTTACACAATTCTGGTGCTCCTACATTTTTAACCCCTTAACGACCCTTGACAGTCATAGTACGTCAAGGGTCGATTTGACTTAACGACCGATGACGTACTATGACCGTCATCGAGTTCCGGGCTCCCCCCGCGGCTGCACGCCGTTCGGGGAGTCCGGAACGCAATGGAGCAATAAAAAACAAATTGCTCCGTGGTCGTTGAGTCGCGTCCGCGACCGGATTCCCCGGTCGTTAAGGGGTTAAACTTACATTTTTAAACTAACAGTATTACTTAAAACTATGTTTGAGATGTGTTAATAAACAGACAAATCATATGAACATTTAACTGGCTTAGTTGGTCATTGAACTCCTGACTATTTCTGCTTCCAAGCCAGAAGAGAGTGCCTTGGAGCGGGTCAGTGAGTAACTTCTGGCTGTGAGTTTCAGGAAACCTCCTCATCACCCAGTGCAACAATTATATCACAGATACAATTGCAAGGATACCTAGAATTAAGCCTTCAAACACCTTGTAAAACTGTATGTTCACTGCCAGATCTGACTCTGTTCTTCTCCAGGACGCACACTCTTGGCTGCCAATGACAACACCAAGGGAAGTGGGGCTTCTCCAAGCAGGAGTGGAACAAGTGCTGGAGCCTATTATGTGCAGAGCACCAAGGGGAATAATTTATTACTTGGTGATAAGAAACCAGAAAGGCATGTAGATCATATTGAAGATGTGCCTAGTACTCCAGAGGGGTTTATTTAGAATGGAATGTCAGAACACATGTACATATAATGAATATGGTTAATAATATAACAATGTAGATATGTAGAAAAATTGATTCTTCTTTGGAGTGTCAAGAAATGTTCCTATGATATTCACAAGCAAAGGAGAAGAGTTTTGCTAGCTACAGTTTTATCTGTCAATGCTAGTCTTCTTTACATTTTGTATTTTAAATAAAATAGATGGTAATAACCTAGTGCAAAGCACTTTAAAGCTGGTTATGGCTACAGCAGCAAATAACAGTTGGAAACAGTCCAGCCATAATACTGCAGGTTCAGTTGAAAATTTAAGTCTTTTAGTTGACTATTTAGGGGTCTAGACCAGAGCTGCACAAATGGTTTCTGAGCTATATTTAAGAACTAAATACCTCAGACACGTATACACTTTGCAGCGACATGTTTCCCAATGCCTCTCTTACCTTCAGACCTGAACAGCAACTGATTCTTGTTCCTGCAGCCAAACATTGTGTAATTACACTCAGGACCAGCTGTGATGTGATGTATGATGACATGAGTAAGAAGCAGCCCCTGCTAAGGTCTGAAGGTAGGAAAGGCACTTGAAATCATGCAAAGGGTATAAAAACTGGAGCTAATCAGTGCAAAAACAGTTTGTGCAGAGCTTATCTCTTAAGTAGTCCTCATATAGGCTGATTTAATATAAACTGGAGCAATTCTGGGGTAACCCAACTGCACCATAAGGAATAAAATGGGATTTTTGTGTACTTATCAATAAATCCTTTTCTCTTAGTCCCCTTCATCAAGAGCACAAGAAACTGAAAATAAGAGGTGTCTGAGGTGGAGACTCACAGCCTGCACTACTTTACCCCACCTGGATGTGCTTTGTTTTAATATATAGCAAAGCCAAAGGAAACAGAATTGGAACAAGACAGCAAATCTCCTAGACTAGAGACCCTAAGAGGACCCCTCCTGCCCGGGACTCCAACTGTCTAGTTTTTCTCCAGGAAGGAATTCCAGTGTTCCACATGGACTAAGAGAAAATTTATCGGTTAATACACAAAAATTCCCTTTTCTTTTATACAGTTGTGCTCAAGTTTGCATACCCTGGCAGAAATTGTGAAATTTTGGCATTGATTTTGTAAATATGACTGATAATGCAAAAAAACTGTTTTTATTTAAGGATAGTGATCATATGAAGCCATTTATTATCACATAATTGCTTGGCTCCTTTTTAAATCATAATGATAACAGAAATCCCCCAAATGGCCCTTATCAAAAGTTTACATACCCTTGAATGTTAGGCCTTGTTACAGACACACAAGCTGACACACACAGGTTAAAAATGGCAATTAAAGGTTAATTTCTCACACCTGTGGCTTTTTAAAATGCAATTAGTGTCTGTGTATAAAGAGTCAATGAGTTTGCTAGCTCTGCATGGACGCACTGAGCAGGATATATACTGAGCCATGGGGAGCAGAAACGAAATGTCAAAAGTCCTGCGTAACAAGGTAATGGAACTTTATAAAAATGGAAAAAGGATATAAAAAGATATCCAAAGCCTTGAAAATGCCAGTCATTACAGTTAAATGCCAGTCATTACTGTTAAATCCCCACTGTGAAGCATGGTGGTAGCTCACTGATCTTTTGGCGGGTGGGTGTTAGCTCTAAAGGTACGCAGAAATCTTGTGAAAATTGATGGCAACATGAATGCAGCATGTTATCAGAAAATACTGGCAGACAATTTGAATTCTTCTGCACGAAAGCTGTGCATGGGAAGCTCTTGGAATTTCCACCTTAACAATGACCCTAAGCATAAGGCCAAGTTGACCCTCCAGTAGTTACAACAGAAAAAGGTGAAGGTTCTGGAGTGCCCATCACAGTCTCCTGACCTTATTATTATTGAGCCACTCTGGGGAGATCTCAAACGTGCGGTTCATGCAAGATGACCAAAGACTTTGCATGACCTGGAGGCATTTTGCAAAGACGAATGGGCAACTATACCACCTGCAAGAATTTGGGGCTTCACAGACTACTATTACAAAAGACTGCATGCTGTCATTGATGCTACAGTGGGCAATACACAGTATTAAGAACTAAGGGTATACAGACTTTTGAACAGGGGTCATTTAATTTTTTTTATTTGTTGCCATGTTTTGTTTTATGATTGTGCCATTCTGTTATAACCTACAGTTGAATATGAATCCCATAAGAAATAAAAGAAATGTATTTTGCGTGCTCATTCATCTTTAAAAATGGTACATTTATTACCAATTTTCCAAGGGTATACAAACTTTTGAGCACAACTGTATCCTATGTGGTACACAGGAATCATGGAGAGACACAAAAGTATCCGTGAAGATTCCACGGAGGCTAGGACAGAAAAAAGCAAGAAAAATGTTCGAGTGTTGTGAAACTCAGAAACAACCTTAGGGAGGAACCCTATGGGATCCTCAGAACCACCCTATCAGGGTGGATGACCAGAATGGAAGGCTTAAAAGATAATACCTGGAGTATTGCCATCTGCCTGTCTTGAGCATCAAGAAACACAAGGAAACCAAAGCAAAGTGCCCAGAATGAGTCTTCAGAAGCACTCCCAAAACCAGGTTCAAGTCCCTCCGAGGAAGGGAATTCCGAAAAACACGGTAGGCATGAAACCAAGCACTTTCTGAAGAGCATCCTGAAGAAAAACCAATCAAAAGTAAAAAGATTGTGGCCATGACCCCCAATCCTCACAGCACTTACAGAAAAGAGCCCAAGCCCTGTGATATGACTTGGAAGAAAATGGCTTTTGAGCCTATAGAATGGTAACAATGACAGTCAGAAAAACCCTTCATTCTCAATATGCTAGTCTCAAGAGCCAAGCTGTAAATGCCAATTTCTCTACCTGTGGATGACAGACCACAGACCCAGAGTCAAAAGGTCCAGATGCAGATGGAGCTGAAATGGCTCCGCCACAGATAGATTGAGAAGATCTGAAAACCAGGCACAAGAGGACAACCAGAATGACATGAGCCCAGCACCTTCGGAATGCAGGCTGGAATCTCTGCCCCAGATAGCTTTTTTTGCTCATTGCCCTTAAGGAAAGAGCTTTACCAATGGTTTACTCATGGTTCTGGTGTTCAATACAGGACATAAGAGAAAAAAGGAACCATGGGGTAAAGTTCCCACTCACCCCCCAGTTTCAGGATATAGCAGAAAGAAACAAGAGTGAGACGAAAGTAGGAAATCCCCTGAACAAAGAACCCAAGAGGACCCCTCTGCCCAAGGGACTTATATCACGTTTTTTTTCTTTAGGTGGGAGTCCTGTGTTCACATGGACAAAGAGAAAAGGACTTAATGGTAAGTTCAGTAAAACTATATTTTTTCTTTTATGTCCAGTGTAGAACACAGGAACCATGGGGATATATCAAAGCATCCACTATGATTTCTGGAAGGGCAAAAGAGAAAAAAAACAGGCAGTACCATCTAAAGGACCTTCCGGCCAAAGCTGGCCTTCACTGAGGCCAGAACATTGACACAGTAATGTTTTGGTGAAGGTATGCAAAGCCAACCAGGTTGCCACCTTATACAACTGCTCAACAGTGTCCTGGTTTTTGTAGGCCCAAGAGGTGCCCACTGAACATAGCTTGCAGTGACTTGGCAAGAGACAGGCTTCTTTCTGAGCACATACACCTGTAAGATAGTGGTCTTATCCAATAATCTATGATTGCTTTAGATACAGACTCGCTTGCTTGTGGGCACTCAGGAATGACAAAAAGAGAGTATGATTTCCTGAAAGTTGCCTGCGATGGACATAGTACTGAAGACAATGCACCACATCCAGCAGATGGAGTTCCTGCTACTACTTGTTAGAAGGGTCAGGGCAAAAAGAAAGAATGACAATCTACAGACTTATGGCAAAAATCCTCTGAAAGTATGAAGAAACAGATGAAACAGGCATAAAAGGAGTCCTGTAATGAATTCCTAACACCATTGTAGGGTAGGTGTGAGCCACCCCCCTGAAAAAAGATCTTGACATCCGAGAAAAATGTAATTAGCTTCTGAAAAAGAACTGAGTGGGCTGAGCTCTGAATCTTAAAAGGATTTAGACTGAGACCATTGTTGACACCATCCTGAAGAAAGGTCAGAATTGAAGGACGGATGAAAGACTGCAGGTATATTTCCCGATAAGCACACCACTGGTAAAAGAGATCAGATCTTATAATAGGCCTTGAATAAATCAGACTTCCTAGCCTGAACCATAATGTAAATGACAGCGGAGAAACCTTCCTTCTTCAAGATGCTGGCTCAAATGAAGGCATAAAGGTTATGTGATGGACAAATTGAGAAGATCCATGATCCAAGCCCAACAGGGTCAAAAGGGGGCAATCAGAATTACTTGAGCCCCCTCCATCTTGATCTTCCTCGGCACCCAGAGGAATCAAGGAAAATAGTGGAAACATATACGGCAGATGGAAGTTCCACTGAATGGACACTGCTTCTATCGCAAAAGCTAGTGTCATTCTTGTTTTGGTGCAGAAGAGCAGAACCTTCTGGTAATAGAGAGATACCATGAGATCCACAGATGGACCCCCAGGGCAATCTGATCAGACACACTATGATTTCTGGGATCGAGACGCTGGCATCTTTGAAAGTCTGTGAGCACATTTTCCACTCCTGGAATGTGAACTGCGGAGATGGCTGGGATGTGAGCTTCTACCCACTGAAGAAGTTCCCAGATCTCTACCCAAGCAGACTCGCTTCTAGTTCCTCAGTGGCAATTTAAATAGGCAACTACTGTCACATTGTCTGATGTTTCAAGTGTTCCACATTGGATGTAACAGAAATAAAATTACCATTGGTTTAAATCATTATTTTAACTCCTTTCATGCTAGACAGGTTTCCAATACATTGCAAAGTGAAGTATTACAGACTTTTCTAGCACTCAACTCATTAAAAGCACCACTTAAACCCATGTGGATTTGGGGAACTTTATTTGCTCCTGATGGTTTACTCCAGTTTTTCTTATTGAAATAGATCTTAAAATCTTTAGATACTGGCACTGCCTCTATAACCCATGGATTAAACAAAGGCATTAAAAAAATAATAACAATTCATAATAATATACCCCAGACTTAACCTAACTTGGGAAGAAAATCTGAATGGACACTAGGAATCCATTATGCTTGTTTGACTTCTGAAATTAATTTGAATTTGTACTGTATATCATGTCCATGGAGATGAACGTGATTCTTTTTTTTGCTGGATTCCACGATGCAGGACTTAAACGTCTTAATATGGCTGAACCGCTTCAGAGGCATTTGGGGTTTGGGAATTTGGCAACAAGTAATCATATCCACATCTGTGGACAAGGCATACAGCACTAATTAAAAAAAATATATATTTTGGGCAACTATTAGGAGGTGCTAATGTTCCACTAATGATGTAAAGGTGTAAACCCTGATGCTATCATCACTTTTATTTGATTCTCCCAATCCCACATTAATATGGTAGTTTCCCAAGTGATGCAGAAGAACATTTTATCCGACTTGAACAATTCTGATGCTTCCTACAAATTGTGAATCAATGTTTTGAAGATGTCTCTGGAAATCAAGAGATTAACTACTACTCTGTGATTTGCTTGGAATCTTCCAGTCAAAAAGAGTTGTTGTACCACATGCAAGTATTATAAATGGTGTCTTGTCAAAGTGATCTGCACAACAGATTGCTATTATAGTAGATTCAAAGGTACTATGGGAATTAATTGTTTGATACTGCATTAACATCTACAAGTATGGATTACAAGCTTGTTTTACCCTCTGACTGCCAGAGGGGGAGCAACACTTTGGGAAGCAATGCATTGTGCACTCCTCTGCCACTCAACAGGGTTAAACTTTGCAACAATCTATGGCTATGAAAAAAATATTTAGAAAAGTTGATGTTACCTCACAAAAATGAATTAGTGCACTAAAAATATCAAATGCAAAACTTTGTCTCATAGTACTCAACGTGACTCAATATTTACAGTGTTAACAGAATAAAATATACAGCATTTTTTTTTTTAACTCAAGTACTAGTCACTTAAAAAAAAAAAGTAAAAAAACAACAACAAACAAAACAAAAAAAAAAACACAACAAAAATAATAGACACAGTGAACCAATCTACAAAGACAATGAGGAACAATTCTGGTGCAAACCAATTGCACAATATGCAATAAACAATTTGAAAACTTAATTTTTAAACCTCAGTGTCAGAGAGGTAACCAAGGCATTGCAACACAATGCGATGGATCTCTCTCTGGCACTCAAAGGGTTAAATCGGGAGTCTCTAAAGCATTACTTCTAGCATTCAGTGAATTAAAATCCACAAGTAAATCAATGTCCCCTTGGGTGCAATTAATTTGCGCCCCAGAATTGCTCCACTAATCTTTGGGTATAATGGCCAGTATGTATGTGCAGGGTACATACAGTGCAATGTATGAAAAGCGCTATTATTGAGTGCAGATATTAAAAATGGCATGCCATTTTATTTTTGTAATCAATCAAGGCAATGGGAGCGTGAGTATACACATACAGCTCAGGTGCTTGCTTACACAAGGCTGTAATCAATTAGCTTAAAGCAGAACTTTCACATAGTATTAAGTTGCCCTTCAATAACATATGGCAACTACCTTCACAATATGTGTATTACCTGTCAGAAGTGCCAGATTCTAAAGAAATCCTTAAAGTGGATGTGTCACCTATGCACAACATGCCATAAATAGTTAAGTGACACATCCAATACCATCAAAACGTTATTTATTTTTTATTTTCAAGTTCCCGAAAGGGACTGACGCACAGGAGGCACTAACCTGGCCGTCAGTCTCTGAAGATTAAGGACTTCTTTAGAATCTGGCACTTCTGACAGGTAATACACATATTATGAAGCTAGACGTCATATGTTTAATTATTGAAGGGCAACTTAATACTATGTGAAAGTTATGTTTTAAGAGATGCAGTTCTGGAGCAAATCAACTGCAATAGAAATAAAATTGCCCAGTGACTTAAAAAAAAAACCTTTTTTAACATCTTAAATGCTAGAAAGCTCTTCAACAAACTGAATAACAATGCACTAGTGACCTCTCTAGCATTCAAGAGGTTTAAACATTTTTTTTTAAATCAATGGGATTTGTGGGAACTGATATTTTTCTCCCTACGGGTTTGCGGCAGAACTGCACCACTGTAAGATGATTGAGCGGATAGTACTTTATGCATGGAAAGTTTGACAAAAACTGATGTCTTAGCATATCCTTCTTGACCTATGTTAGGGAAATATATTTGATCATATCAATGTTTAGTGTATTTCAGATAAACTGCCCTTGCTGCAGTGCTTCATGTGTGGAGGCCATTACCACCAAACAAATGTATTTCAATTTAATGAAAAATCTGGTAATAATAACCCCATACATCTTAGCCCTTTGAGTGCCAGAGGGGTATGCAACACATTGCATTGCATATCCATCTGGCACTCAAATGGTTAATCCTAATTGCCACCACCAATCAGTTTTGAGTGGATTGGCTCTCCAAAATTAGTCTTTAATTAGTATTGAATAACATGTCCATTTATGCAGCCATGATTCTTTGATGCAGGACTCCCGGACTCTAAGAGCCTTATGTATAAAAGCAAACTGTAGTCATTCTGGGTTAAACCAGATTTACCATAGGGGGACAAATTAACATTTCCAAAATTCTCATTGTTTTAAAGCAGAACTTTCACTCAAATTAAAGTGCCCTCCAAATCATTATGTACATAGTGATACACATATCAATACTAGGATTACCCTGAATAATTCCAGAGTTATTGATAAATCCAACTCTTTCTCAGACGCACAGACAGGCATCTTGCTGTACTGGCATCTGTGCACCTGTGCCATCAGCCTCTTCCTGTACCTTAAGGTACAATGCAACTCCTCCTCACCAATCATAGATTAGATAGGGACAGACAGCGCAGGTAACACAGATGTCTGTTTGGATGAGGTCTGCGCTGATGCCTGCCTGTTTATCTCAGAACGAGCTGGATTTCTCAGTAACACCGGACTTATTCAGGATAATACTGGTATGGATATGCGTATCTATATGTGCATAATGATTTTTTTTGGGGGGGGCACTTTAATTTGTGTGCAAGTTCTGCTTTAAATGAGTTTTAACCCCTTAACAGCTAGGTGAGGGCTGCAACATAGTGTGTTGGAGGCATCTCTAGCATACAAGGGGTTAAAAGCTTCCTTTAAATCAGTAGCTGGTGTGCCCCAGAATATCAACTTTTATTTTACACAAAGTTCCTACATTCCTCCAACTGAAATCTTCTTAGGAGAACTTCAGTAAGAGGAGTTTGGGGTCTTGGAGTCCTACACCAATGTATCATATCTGCCTCCATGGAAATTATATCAAGTAAATTAAAATGATTACCTTCTGGCTTAGATGTTATCGGTGCATGAGGTACAAGCTGAGCTGTACTGCAGGAATATTATTGCAAGGATGGCTGTCCCCTGTGAAGCAGAATCCCCACCCTCCAACTTCTCTGCTCATCATGATGTATATATTATAGTGAGATTGTGTTCATAGAATGCACTCTCACTATATATATTGTGGCAGCCCAGTGTGCACGGTGCACCTGTACCTGAGAAAAGGGGCAGGCTTATATGACAAAATTGAAAGCGATCAGGAGGTAGAGCACTGCCAATTTTTAATTTGTCATCAAGATGGCCTCGCTCTCCCTCCTGGTTGGTAAACTTAAAACATAAAAAAACCTTTTTATATTTAATTAACGTTTTTTAAACTATTTTTTTTTTGCAATAGTAAACTTATTTAAAACTATTTGGGGGGGGGGTGTATAGGGTAGGCGACAGTTCCATTTTAAAAATTAGAGGTGTTGTCAAGCAGGACAGAAATGGAACCCTTCCAACAATGAAGAGTTTTAAATGTATTCCAGACATCTATCCAGTTTACCACCTAATAAAAACACAAGCCTAGTTCCTAGTAGGATCAGATATTGGTGATGTTCATCAGAGAACTGCCAAGCAAAGACATTTATTGCCTAAACACTGCAGGGCTACTAAATGTCTGAAAAAGCTGAAAGGCAGAGCAGATGAGCTGCTGTTTATTTCTGTGTGTGGTGGAGGGTTGGGGCTGTCATTGGGGCATATTGGTATATAACGTTAGCAGAGGCAAGAAATGATGGACCAGTTACACAAATACAAAAATGGAGCAAGTCTGGGGCAAATCTGCCTCACCATAGATTGAAATCTCCTTGTGTTGGAGACCTATCAATCAATGGATTAAAAGTTCCAATGAAATCAGCTGTGGTGCAGCTGAATTGTTCCAGAATTGCTCCACTTTTATCCTTGTGCATATGGCCCCTAAGGTTCTTCTTGCAATACTGGGTATTCTGGGCAACCTGAGGTGCTTCGGGTATGTAGCACTACAACTCTCGTTCATCTCAGGCAGCTGGGGATGGTGGGAACTGCAGTCCTCTATAGCTGAAAGGCATAAAGTTACCCACTCCAGTTCAAGAAAGCACAAACAATTTAAAAAGGCTACTTCTACAAAAACAAATTGTGTGTGGGGGCTGAGATGGAAAAATACCCTGTGTAATAGAAATTTTGCCATGAACAACAAGCAGAGGGGAGGGTGGGAAGCTCTTGAAGAAGGCTGTTTTTATTTGATTCAGTTATGGCGGCATTGAAATCTGCACTCAAGATGTGACAGTCTTATTTTGCTCATGTAAGTAAAAAAAAAAAAAAAAAAAAAAAAATGCACTAGAGAAAGTCCATTACATCCAATCAAAATTGCCTGTGCAGCCTGCAATATATAATGCTCTCTAGTCCGGATTGGTAAAGTTAAAGTGGAAATGGGCTTTTAGTGAATAAAATTAAAGTAAACTCTATTAAAAATGGTCCCTTATAAAAGCACTTGCATCTTTTTATATTTTAAAGCCACCGTATATCATTTGAAAGACTAAACTAAACTAAAAATCCTGGTCTGCTACAGATATTCCAAAGGAATTGCACTGCAATGCGTTGGAGGACTCTGACAGACAAGGGATTAATACACATATTCACTGCAACAGGTACTGAAAAGTCCTTCACCCTGTTTCATAGAGGCAAAGAGAAAATCTTCCACGCCGTCAGCAGTTGCCATGGATACCATGTAAAGCTAAGCATTGCTGGCTGGGTGTAAAGCTATAGAAATTCCACGTAGTTTTCAGGAATTAATCCAGTCTTCCCGTTGAGTGTCCCTTCTAACCAGCCAGGCTCCTGTGATGGATGAACTGTGTGAGAAGAAACAAAATAAGCATGTTACTTTCACTAGCAAACTCAGAAACAAAGGCCTCGCTTGCTCATGGTGATTTAACCATTTAATCTGATGAGCATACCTGGGAAGTTGTGTCCCGGTAGCAGGCTCATGGCCTGGGAGTGGGTATGTCTATATGATGCAAACTGTGCCATAAAATGGGTGTGGCTTAATATGATGGGTGTGGTTTAATTATGTTGGGTGGGGTTTAATTAGATCATGAGGAGGAAAAAGTAGGGTTAACTATAGAATTGGTGAAATAGGGTGGGATGTACGAGGAATGGCTGGGAAGTTAGTGGAGTTGCCCAGGAATCTCACAACAACCAGATAATCAGCCTCTGTCCCCAGAGACCTGATAACTATCTCTAAAAACCAGGGTCTCAGGGGCAGATCAAGCAATATCCCCAGAGCAAAGCATGTTTTCATACATTTGTTGCAGTTTACAGTCAAATAAAAACTTTCAGTACTCTTCTGTGAACAACCCAAACATCAAATATTATTTTGTTTTCAACAGACCTTGCACTTTGAAAACATGCTATTAGTTTGTGGATATTCCCTAATATGACCAAAACCAATTTACCCAGAATCCAAAAACAACTGAAAAAACCCAAAAGAAAAAAACCTCAAACATTCTAATAAAATGAAATAAAAACAACTGTTAATAATAATAATAATAATAATAACTAGTATTTATATAGTGCCTTTCTCCCAGTGGGACTCAAAGCACTTTCAGCACACGCTCTTGGAATTAACCAAATCGGCAGCTGAAATAATAGATGTTCTGGAGTGTATTTAATATTTCCCACTAGAAAATGGTTTAGTATTACCTTGCCTTTCCAAAACACCAAAATTTGTGTCTTTATGTGCAGGGCTTCCATAAACAATTAGCAACAAAAAAAAAAGTCAAATTCTCTTTTTTTTCTCATTTTAAACCAGTCTACACACTATAATGAGAAAATTCATTCAAAAGTTATAACAGCTCAAACATGTTTGATTCCTTAGCTTTAGCTTCTTTAATCAAACCAACTCTATAAATGTGACTACTAGGTGGTGACATGTCATTAGTTGCTACTGGAGTTTCTTTCATGGACTGTAAAGCTCTCCAAATAACATATTTCTTCAACAATACAATATCTTAGATATATCGCTGTCAGGAGGCAAGGTCAGAAAACACTGACTGGTTGAGAAGGAGGCAGGGGGTGTGGCTGGAAAACACTGATTGGTTGAGGCAGGCTGCGTGACCTCTTGCTTCCCTGCATCACATCTATTGATCTCCCAGCATCAGGAGGGGTCCTCATGGCCCAGCACAAGGTCTTCTCTTAATACTACGTATCCCTTTCACTGCCACAGAGGTATCCAACGTATTGCAATCCAATGCACTGGATACATCTCTGGCACTCAAAGATTTATAAAAAAAAGAAAAAAAAAAAGTTCACAGCTTGGGCAAAGCCATACTGCATGCCTACTAGTATATTTACATAAAAAATACATATATATATATATATATATATATATATATATACACACACACACTAGTGTAAAAGCCCATGTACGCGGACCAAGGTCCGGGCAATGTTAAGCAGCCACGTCATGCGCAGTAGAGTCTGCCCAAACGCGCGCAGTCTCTACTGCACGTGATGGCTTCTGACAAACATCCTTTGAATTATTATATAGGATTCTTTTAAGTGTAATGTACAAGGTTTTCTGCTGGTGTTTCACTACACAGTACTAAGCCCAGTAGTGCCTACCCAGGGGAGGTGTATCTGAAAATAGTTTTGAAATGTAAGTACAACTAGTATTCATATTGCTGATTCAATAAAGAAAATAGTCAAAACTATGCTTGGAAAGCATAAAGAGAGGAAATTAAACTAATGATCTACAGCCAAAGATATAAAACTGATATTTGTTTTTAAGACAACTGAAAGGATCTTGAGCTGATCTGTGATTATTAAAGTCTATTGCATACAATAAATACTCTGCAGGCTCTGGTTTGTCTGGATTTGGCTCATTTATATGTCTAGGGATCCCAGACACTTGGTAAGTAATTCCATTTCCACTGATTCGTTTAAAGAAGTTTTTTTTTTTTCTTCAAAAAATCCAAATAAAAACAGGAGGTTGAATTTAATTTGTATTGACCACATTTGTCTGTCTAGCACTGATCATCTGCTGCAAAATGGCATCTGGATCACAGCCTGGGTCTATTTCATTACCATAGCAAGACCCCTAGCCACATTTTAATAAGCAAAATAAGGCTGGTGTACTAAGCAGAACTAGAGCAAACCAAATATAACATAGAAGGCAAAAAAAAAGAAACCTCCAGGGTTAAAAGCCCCATTTAAATCAATTGATATTTTTTCATTTGTTCCTAAAGGTGGGATTATTTTGCTAAAGAATTGATTCGCTTTTGCTTTTTTGAATAAGGCCCAATGGGGATTTAAATAGGGGTTTTAACCCTTTGAATGCAAGGTGAGATCGCCAACATATTGCTTCTTAATGAATTAGAGATCTTTAGCATTCAAGGGGTTAAATGCCTCATTTAAATTGATGTGGACCATAGGAATTCTCCTGTATGGTGCAGCTAGTTCGTCCAATAATAGCTCCACTTTATCTTTATACATAAAACCGAATATGTTCAATCTTACTTCAATTAAATAAATAACGACTAAAATAATAATGTATGAATGTGCGCGCATGTGGCACTTTGATATGGGTCGGACATGAGATATGGCTAGGTGTCTTTGGCCAAGTCCATAATAAAACAGTAATCCAATAAAGTATCATCAGTTTGCACTCACAGTGCTTGTTTCGTAGTCTCTGAACAGTGGAAGCCATGGACTGGCTGTTAAAGTAAAGGTCAACAGGAAAAGGCATGGCATCATGCATGAACTCATACTTCTAGGCCACCTGTCTCAGTTACAACCCAGGGCATCTCCATTTGCCCTCCGAGTGCCAGAGAGGTATCCGACACACTGCAATGAAATGTGTTGGACATTATCTCTGGCATTCAGAGAGTTAAACAGCAAGTGTAAACATGTACATAATTCAAGATAAAAATAGATACACACATTGTACTGCAAACAGCTGTTAATGTTTTAGAGACTCTCCACATCAGCCATGGAATACAGGATTCACCATAGACTATTGCCCATCTCCAGCTGTTTTGAGTCTCATCAAGCATTCCGTCAAAACTCTAAAGGAGGCTTGGATTATGGTCATCCATTATAAGCATGCTTATTTCAGATCATATACATTTAAAGGAAAAGTATGGATAACATGGAAAATCTCTGTTTTATAGGACATTTTCTGCTGTGTAAAAATGGGCACTCCCACTGCCAGGGCATACTTTATCCAAAAGTTATTACAGCTCAAATGTCTATTTTTTGGCATGTACCTCCAAGACCTGCCATTAAGTATGGGGTTGTTTTTATTGCTTCCTGTCAATAAATTTTGTCAATAACAATAGCCATTCACAAACTGCTGTAGAAAGGACAACACCTTATAACTGAGTTATAATTATAAATGCTTTTTATATCATGTAATACTTTTCTTTTAAAGAGATAAAGGCATTTTAAAGTATAAGTTGTATCCTGAATGCTAAGGGAACCAAGTTCCTATTGCTTAAAACCTACCCATTCACTCACTGTTTGCCGTGCGATCTCAGGGCTGGGTGACATCAGCTCCTCCTGCAGTGCTTATGGGAGATTTCTCTCAATCTACACTCAAGCTCATTGACAGCACATTCGCTGACAAGGGGCTTCTATGAAGAGAATAGTGATTACACTTCCTCTACGATACACGCTGAATGAAGAGCTTATGTCACCCAGCCCTGCACATCATGGAGATGTTCAGGGCTACAGAGAAAGAATGGAGGTGGGGTTTAAGCTATAGGAGCTCAATTCTCATCGCTGAAATGACACAATTTATTGTTTAAAATATTCTTATATTGACCCTTTATGGTAATTTAATAATAATGACACACACACACTACTCTTCTTCTTTTAAGGTTTTAGAAATTGTATCATAGTAGGTCATTTTTGGCTTTGACCATAACACACACCTAACATTAGCTGAGAGAAAACATACATCTATCTACACAATTCAACAAACCAGATGATTCCGTAAATGTGAGCAGTAGCTTAGCAGAATTTAGCTGGATAAGAAACGTATAAAATTGAAATGACATCAGCTGTACAGCATTGCCGTACTCTTTGTACAAGGCTGCAAACATAATTACAGAAGTACAGGAAATTAGACACGTACACGAGTGCTGTGCCCTTTTCCTCTCTCTTTCAGTGTAATTATCTCTTTAATGCACAGGGCAATAACATAAAGCAACAACTGCAGCGCTGGAAATATGAAACTCTATGAGTTCCAAACAAGTATGTGCTTCCAGAAAAGGGATTGTCTACAAGAAACTTTATTGGTTTTGAAGCTGGGCCAAATTTTCAGCCAACAATGACCATATTAAAAACTAAAATGGCAAGTGTGCTGCTGGTGAATCATCTGTTTTAAAATGTCTAGCAACATAGGAGTACAGTGAATGAGAGAATTGCTGAAGGCTGCATACTTCACTATAGGTCATATGGACAAAGTAAACTGGAGCAATTATTTGGTTAAAAAAAAAAAGTTTATTAGCAATTTAAATACAGCTTTTAAGCCATTGATAGCTAGAGAGTTTGCCAATGTGCCAGATACCTCTCTAGAATAAGTATAAATGTCCCATTTAAAGGAATAATCAACTTTTTTCTATGCAAACCAATACATTGTAGGGCTATCCCTGCAGAGTAAAAGAAGGCACTCCTACTGCTGTCAGTTGAACATGAAATATTAATTTAGTAAAAAGTGATGTGTGGAAAAGTCAACTCACCGTTTTCAAATACTGTGCCGGCTATAAAGGAGAGCTCTGAGTCATGCTCAGCTTTGCATGCGTACAGGGCCTTCGCTTTCCGTGGTAAACTAATAAACAAAAACACATAAATTACTTGACTTTGTTCATATTTCATTGAAAGGAATAATTCCATGGGGGAGAAACACTGATTAGAACATGAAATTCTGATGTGGGGCACCCTGGAATGTATAATTCCAAGGTAAATGAGCAAAGAAGCAGGGCAGTGGGAAAAGCTAGCAGGATATTAGGCTGCATAGTAAGAGACATTAACATGAGGAAGGGAGGTACCAATGCCACTCTATAGATCACTGGGGTAAGGGCTCAACTAGTGTACTGCTAAAAGTTCTGGGGACCCTAAATGGTGGAAGATCTTCATGATAAAACAGGGACAATAACTTAATATGTATAGCTTGAAGAGATAAGGGAGAAGGGTCATGTGATAGAAACCTTGAAATACGTTAAAGAATACAAAACAGGAATAGCAGAACAAAAGGATGTAATCTAAAGCTAAAGGGAGGAAGACTCAGAGATAATTTGCATGAGTACTACTTTACATAATGGGTGATGGACTAATGTAAAAACAGTGGCGATAGTAGCAACTAATACAAGGCCTAGTATACACTGTTTTTTGCTGGCAGAATCCTATTGAAGTTTGTGTGCTTTTTAATAGAAAATGGGCAGACAGGGTGGTCACTTGGTTTCTTATCTGCTGGCAACATTTATGCTTCAATGTTTTTCTAGAATCCAAGAGAATTATGTAAAAACACAAAGTCACACATACACATTAGGAAGGAGTTTCAGATTTGAACTGATGCATTATAAAAAGGTATTGGTTTGTTGGGTTGAGACAGTACATACAGGTATGCATATACACATACACACACAGGAAAGAATGGACAGGCACACACTGGCATATATACATAAAAATACAGACAGGTAAACATAGGCATTCTGATACAGATACACATGCACACACTCATGTGTATATATATATATATATATATATATATATATATATATATATATACACACACACACACACACACAGAGAAAAGTATTTTGTTAATGTCTATACATAACGGTGAGAAAAGGAAAGATGCTAAGGAATATATGGAACTAAGAGACATATTCAATAAGATAAAGTTGAGCGATCTGAAGCAAATTAACTGCACCACAGGAGATGAAACATTTTAACCTCATGAGTGCTGGCTAGGTCTCCAATTCATTGCAAATCAATGTGTTGGAGACCCCTCTGAAATAAAAGGGGTTAAAAGATGCATTTAAATCAATGGCCATTTTCATTTCTCCCCTAAGTTGCAATCAGTTTGTACCTATTTAGCTTATTGTTGTCACCCAACTGTGCAGATACCAGTGATCTGCATAGCAATCTGCACACAATGGGCAAGTTCTTAACTATGGGAACTGGCAGTGTTAAAAAGGTCTTGTATTGTCCCTTTAATACTGTTGTGCTAGTCATTTGTTTTTCATTTAAATAATGTTTTGGAAATTAGCCTCTATTTGTTGATGGCACAGTGTGGCACTTTATGGAAATGAATGAATCGAGGCAGCGCTCATACGCTGGGGACATTTCTAAAAGCATAAGATCACAGGAAGTGATACCTATGGTCTGGAACATAACCAATTAACATACTGTTATGGGAAAGTTCCACACAAATATAAAGGTTACTTTCTCAAAATCTATTTATTTTACAGAAAAATTGCTAGAACAACATATAGGCACATTTCAGTTCTCTGTAGGACAAGTTAAACTTTTCTTAAAGGGAATATATCCCATTCTGATTAATGTAAAGGAGCATGGTACAGCAGGTCCATTGAGAATTGTATCAGGCAGAGAGGAAACCTAATGCAGCACAGATACACTATAGAGCATTACAGATACACTATAGAGCACTGGTAGTCTCCTTTCAGACCTTTGTTCTGGTCTCCACTGATGGTGCACCAGGGCTCACAATGCAGATGCAGCTTAACCCTCTGAGTACCAGAGAGGTATCCAAAGCAGTACAACTCAATGCTTTGGCTAACTCTCTGGCACGCAAAGGGTTAATCAGCAGGTCTGCTCTCAGAGGAGCATATCTGCCGAAAGACAACTGATGATAATTTCCCTTTAACAAGGTAAAAGGTTCACTTTAAGCATTACTATAATTTTAAATTTGAACAAAGTTTGAAGAAACAGTGTGAGTAATGGATATACAGTTATAAACAGATACGTTTATGTATTTTTATTAACTTCAGGAGAGAGCCAAAAAGCTAAATGAATGCAATAATTCCCAAGGTCACATTTACTTGAGACAACCAATACAAAAAAACATACTGAATCTGTTAAAAGAAAAAAAAAAACTCTCATACAGTACCTAGCAGAAAGGAGCATTTTGCTATGATAGAAATGTTATTATCCCCCCAAAAAATTCATCTTGGGTCTAGGGCAAACTGCACTGTGTGCTGCAAATCTCACAATATGGACATTATCTTCTGAGGTCACTGGTAGAGGCAAAAGCTGAATAAATGCAGCAATATTGGAATATCTGGGTGAGTCACGTACTAGAAGTAGTGTGCAACAGGCAAAAATGTTCTCTTAATATTTAGTCACTAACAGGAAACAGAAAGGGGTGAGCTAACAGGGGAAACTTTATGACCCACACATAATTAATGTTCTCTCTAAGCTGTAGTGTATTTATTAAAGGTGTACTAACTCCAACTAATAATAACACCCCTACCCACCTTACCATGGCCACAAAATCTTAATGGCCCCTATGAAGTTTGTACTTCCTTCTTGGCTCAAGGGATAACATCTTCAGTCACTTCTAGGTGTCATGTACATGGTGTAGAACATGACAGAGGACAACTGACTCTGCTCTATGCACATGGTAATTTTAACCATTCAAGGACCAGAGGTTTGTGCAATGCTTTGCACACTCCCGATCTTTAATAAAGGGCTTAGAAAGCTTATGCAATCTGCCTGCTTCAGTTTGGAAAAAAAATGGATAGCAACTGTAATGTCCGGCTCAGTGGACTTGACATCAGGATTTACAGAAGAGGTTATCTCATGAACAAAGACAAATGTATAGGGGCCATTAAGATTTTCTGGTCATAGTACGTTAAATGGGGGGTTATTATTAGGACATGCTAGCCTACCTTTAATAATACAACAAACCTATTCCATAATACTGTATGCATTTCTACAAGACAGTGGACCACATGTACAAAAAAGAGGAGAGCAATTCTGGAGCAAACCAATAGAGGGCAAAGACAAAATTGTGCCACTTAATATGTTCTTTGTGTGTCCAGGGGTGTCCAAACGTTACCCTCAATTTTTTCCACACTAGAAAAAGAATAGTAAGTGGAAGGCCACATAATACTAAACAATATAATAACATTTATGACAAGCATTCAAAAAATGAGTGTTAATATCAACTATACACAATCCTTGGCTAGGCTAATAAACCACCTTACATTTTAGTACATAAATCTATGTAATAAGCATTAAACGTCTGCCTGATTGTTAGATGAGGTAAGGATTATTATGTTTTTGCTGCTATCTACATTTTTATTATTTAATATAATTTGCATCAAGGGCTGGTTTGTTCATGAATAGCCATACATTGTCCCCAGGCAGTAACCTGGACAACCCTGGTGTATGATGTGTATAACAATTTTATTGCTATCAGTTTCTGCTTTGGTAAATATATCAATTACATTGGCAATATCTTACAATACTGTGGGAAAAAAAAGAGAATTAGAGCAATGTGACAGGTTAAAATAACTGTCCACAACTGGACATGAGCTATTATGAGGAAATTTGATTGGAGTGTGGCATATTGGGAAGGGAAGGGGTTAAATTAGTTTTACATGGTAAGCCATTTACTAACACTTTATTGGCAGTCAGCAGATGTTAAGTAATTGCCCTTAGCTTATCTTTTCCCATTGTCTAGTTCAGATGCCCTTGAGTCTTACCTTCACTCCCCTTTTTAGTTGGCCGTATTATACCATCTTAGCAATGAAAATATTCACTCACTCCATTTTTTCAAATTAATATTATTGCAGGCAAAATAAAGGACAGGCTGGCTCAGATTCAGGCTGATCCCTTAGACTTGGGAACGACTGAATCCAGTATCACTCTGGCAATATATCCAGGTTATCATCACCCTTGACCCCTTTCATAGCATTTCAACCCTCAAAACTTAGAACGTCTCAGTCGAAAAAATACCCTTGCTCCAGCCCCAAACGAGCTCCTTTGGCATCAACCGCCTCTAAACAACTTCTTGTGACAGCTCAACTTAGCTCAGGCTTTAAGCTGAGGTAGGGTAGATGGTCATAGAAGATCCCTTCTGTTTCTTCCTGAGCCTCTGGAAAAAGATCAGAGAGGGAGATCCCCCATGTGCAGTATCAGAGACCTGAAGAGTCTTCAGCACTGCTTTGATGAGCCCCCCAGCTGAAGGGACAGGATCAGCCTTATAGGAATAGCCATAAGAATAGGAAGCATCCATATCCTCATACTCCTCATCATCCTCTGAGGCCAGTTCTTCCTCAGTGGATGCCACAATTTAATATGCCCCTTGAATACAAAGTCAATATGTTTGAAGGTGGTAATAGTTTTCCAAGAATAGAGAACCACCTGAACTGAAGAAAGGATCTGGTCCACTGAAGAGAGTAGTGTCTCAACCCATGCAGGCTCTTGTTCCGTACTAGAGGGCCAAGGCTGTGTAGTAAGGGCCACAGCATAGGAGGGGCATAGAGACTACCAATATTCCCTTGGCAGCCTTGTATGGCATGAGGAACAGTAAGTGAGGGGATAAGTGAAGCTTCTGAATGTTTTGCATTGGATTTCCCCATATGCCCCTTAGTGTCAGACACGTCCCTGGGAACATGTCCACAATCTAGTAAAACTAGATTAAATGTTCCCAGAATATAGATAAAACCCAGAAGTATTTGCACTTATCTGGTATGCAAATTGTAAATTTGGGGAAGGAGAGCAAGGAGAATCAGCCTCTGTGTAGGATAAGCAAGAGAGAAGTAAGATGGCCACCAGAAAAATGACAGCCAATTGGAAGAAAGCCTGGGAAACAGGGATTTTGGGACTGTAGCCTTCTCTACTGCTTGTTGCTAGCAATGCCTACTAATAAGGCTGAGAAGTGTTCCCTGGGCTCCGGTTCTTAAAGGAGCTGCCTCACAAAAATCGATCTAATTAAAGGAATGCAGAAAGAAACCCCAAACCCCCAAGGAACAAAATAAAATCCAAGTAGTGGGGTAGTAGAAATAAAAACACGCTCCAAAGCACCCAACACACATCAACAGGCAATACAGCAGTGGAAGGATTAACCACAGCAAAGAACAGCAAGAACCACAGGCATCTGTACTACAAAGCACTAGTAGAGTGGAACTATAAATCCAGTAGTCAGGTTGGGGGTCAATGCTTTTCAATTATATGTCAAGCCTAAGTTAGTGGAAATGAATAAAGGATTTTATATTATTACATGAGTGCTTTGACCTTGTTTTAATTCATTTTGATTTGCGTTTACTAGAGAATTATGAATCTTTCAGGTGTCTAGGATGTTTACGGGGGGGGGGGGGGAGGTGTCATTGTTAATGTCATTTCTTTTGTTGTCAAGAGTGGTATTAATCATTAGGACGGGGGCAGCCAACAATGATCCTCAAGAGTTACCAACAGTGCAATATTTTTTTCCTGCATAGGGGTTTGTCCATGGGCATATGCCACTGTGAAACCAATAGCTGCAGAATGGTGGGTTGAATTAGTTTAGTTGAACCCCATTGTGCTGGTGAAAGTTGCGGCAGGTGGGAAACCAATGTCAAGGACCCATTTACATTATGTAACCTCATATGTAAACCCCTTGTGGGCCAGAAGTGTTATGTTAAGTGCTGTTAAGATTGATTGTTATAATATTTAAATTGTTAGTGTAATACCTTTTTTTTTCTTTTCTAATTTGTTGTCTTAATAAATGATGTGGCCTTAT
This sequence comes from Rhinophrynus dorsalis, assembly GCA_037306005.1. Classification (NCBI taxonomy): domain Eukaryota; kingdom Metazoa; phylum Chordata; class Amphibia; order Anura; family Rhinophrynidae; genus Rhinophrynus; species Rhinophrynus dorsalis. Next base: position 170,262,628 of record CM074721.1, on the reverse strand, counting down.
ATAAAATATCACACATTCTAATCTGTTAGTTAATTATGGGGAAATTTCTCATGGGCATATTTCTCATGTGATGAGCGAACCAATGGGCCATTCTTGGAGCTGAGAAAACTATTTCGTAATAACAGATGAAAATAGGATTTTAGTCTTACCTGTTAAATCCTTTTCACTTAGTCCATACAGGTTACTGGTACACTGGGGAGGCGATCCGCCCCTTTAAGTAGGCAGGAACATTTCTCTAAATGTATGCAGGGGGTGGAGCCTCCCCTCCCTCCTAGGCTGCTCCTCAGTCAGCACAAGCCAGAATGATTTGAGACACTAACACTGACCAGAGACAGAAGAGAAGAAGAAGACCCCTGTGAGCATGTCCCAAAGGACTCCCACAGAATGCCACAGGAGAGCCAAGCATGGTCTCTTGACAGGGTGGGAGACCAGTAACCTGTATGGACTAAGTGAAAAGGATTTAACAGGTAAGACTAAAATCCTATTTTCACTGTCGTCCAATACAGGTTACTGGTACACTGGGATGTCCAAACATTGAGTTTCCCAGAGGCGGGAAGAAGGCAAGGACCAGGCGCAAGGCCCCCAGTGTCACCAGAACGTCTATGAACCAACCGGTCAGAGATCCCAACCATCAGAAGTGTTAACGGACACCAACCAGGGGTAAGAACAGACCCCAAGAACAAAACACAGCACACTGAACCAAAGCCAACAGGGCTCAACAGTAAGCAAGCACTAAGAATCTCAGAAGAAGAAGATCCTAGACAGGCAAAACTGCCTCCAGGACCTTCCTCCCAAAGCTGGCATCAGCCGAGGCCAGCACATCCACACGGTAGTGCTTCGAAAATGTGTGCACAGAGGACCAAGTGGCCACCTGGCACAGTTGATCAGCAGATGCTTGATTTTTATAGGCCCAAGAGGCCCACCACTGATCTGGTAGAATGAGCAGTGACCCGAAAGGGCACATGCTTGTTACGCAATTCGTAAGCCTTACGAATGGTAGATTTTATCCAAGACGCGATAGTCACCTTGGATGCCGGTCTCCCTGCCCTAGGTCCCTCAGGAATGACAAACAGAGCATCAGACTTCCTGACAGACTCAGTGCGATGAACATAAAACTTGAGACAACGCACAACATCCAATAAATGAAGATCCCTCTCCTTGTCAGAGGAAGGATTAGGACAGAAAGAGGGCACCACAATCTCCTGATTGATGTGAAATTCGGAGACAACTTTAGGCAAAAACTCCTTAGAAGTGCGAAGCACAGCCTTATCCTTATGGAACACCAGATAAGGTGGTTTACAAGACAAGGCCTGTAATTCCGCCACCCGGAGAACCGATACAATAGCCAAAAGGAAGGTCATCTTCCAGGACAAAAGGCGCAAAGGAATAGTAGCCAAAGACTGAAAGGGGGGTCGTTGAAGGGCCCCCAAAACAAGATTGAGATCCCATTGAGGAGCCGGACTCCTGAAAGCGGGACGAACATGAGCCACACCTTGGAAGAAAACTTTGACGTCAGGAATAACAGCAATGCGCTCCTGGAAAAAGACAGAGAGCGCTGAAGTCTGGACCTTAAGAGAACTCAGACTGAGTCCCTTATCAACACCGTCCTGTAAAAAGGCCAGGACAGTAGGAAGATGAAAATCATGCGATAGATCCCTATCAGCACAACATGCTACAAAGGTCGACCAGACTCTGTGATAAATCTTAGAAGACACAGGCTTACGAGCGCGTAGCATCGTAGACACCACAGCAGAGGAAAAACCCCTTTTCTTCAAAATTGAGGATTCAACCTCCAAGCCATCAAATGAAGACTATGAACATCCTCCTTCCACAGATAGCCTTGTAGCAGAAGATCTGGACGAGAGGGAAGCGGAAAAGGCTCCGCCACAGACATGGCCATCAGGTCCGGATACCAGGACTGACGAGGCCAATTCGGAGCGATCAGAATAACTGGACAACGCTCCATCTTCAGCTTCTGGATGACTCTGATCAACAGTGGAAGAGGAGGAAAGATGTATGCTAGGGAGAATTCCCAAAGAATTGACAAGGCGTCCACTGCCAGAGCCAGTGGATCCCTCCACCGAGAGCAGAACACTGAAACCTTCCCGTTGTGTCTGGTTCCCATCAGATCCACCACAGGAACCCCCCACATCTGAGTGAGGAGTTGGAACACCTCCAGATGAAGAGCCCACTCTCCGCTGTCAACTGTGTGACGACTGAGAAAGTCTGCCATGACGTTGTCTACGCCTGGAATGTGAACCGCTGAAATGACAGGAACATGAACTTCCGCCCAAGACAAAATGGCCTTGACCTCTAACCAGGCGGCGAGACTTCTTGTTCCGCCCTGCCTGTTGATGTAGGCCACTGCGGTGACGTTGTCGGACTCGACCCTGACTGGACAACCCTCCAGTTGAGATTCCCAATGGCGTAGGGCAAGGAAGATCACACGGAGTTCCAGAATGTTGATGGACAGAAGAGATTCCTCTGGTCCCCACTTCCCCTGGGCACTGAAGCGACCCAACACCGACCCCATCCCAGGAGGCTGGCATCCGTCGTGACCGTGGTCCAATAAGGGATCTGGAAGGATCTCCCTTTCAGGAGATGGGAAAGATACAACCACCATTCCAAGCTCAACTCGACATGAGGAGGTAGAGGAACTGAGAGCTTCAGATGGTCTGGACGATTCCTGCACGTCTGGATCACGAACCTTTGAAGTTCCCTGGTGTGTGCCATAGCAAACGGCACCGCCTCTATCATGGAAATGAATTTCCCCACCAGAGAAGTCAATTTCGGCACTGGAATCCGCTCGAGGGCCAGGATCTTCGATACCCGGAGAGCAATCTGATGAGCCACCTCTTCCGGCAGAAACAGCATGCACCGCTGAGTGTCGAACAGAAGACCCAGGAAGATTATCCGCTGAGATGGAACCAAGTCTGACTTGTCCAGATTCACAATCCATCCGTGGTGAGTGAGAGTCCGAATGCAAGCCTGAACCTGCTGGTGAAGGATATCTGCTGATGTCGCCTTCAAGAGTAAGTCGTCCATGTATGGAGTCACTCTGATGCCACTCCGATGGATTACCGCTATCAATGCTCCCAGGACTCGTTGAAAAACATGTGGAGCTGTCGTCAGCCCAAAGGGAAGAGCCGAAAACTGAAAATGACCCCTGTCGCAGGCAAACCTGAGATACCGCCTGCTCTCTAGATGGATAGGGATGTGCAGATATGCATCCTGAAGGTCCAGGGAGGCAAAGAATTCCCCCGGAGACATAGCAGCGATCACTGTGCGCAGAGATTCCTGTCGATAGTGGGTACTCACAACAAAGGAGTTGAGATCCTTGAGGTCCAAAATAGGACGAGCTCCGCCGTCCTTTTTGGCCACAACGAACAGGTTGGAATAAAATCCTAAACCTATGTCCTCCTGAGAAACTGGTTCCAGGACGTCCTTGTCGAAAAGATCCTGAATAGCGTCGTCGAACAGACGCCTTTTAGTGGAGTCCTGAGAAGGACGAGTAAAATGGAAGCGAAAAGGAGGAAGGGAAAAGAAAGGGATCTTGTATCCCTCTGACACCACCTAAAGAACCCAAGAACTTTCTTGGAAGCGGTGTCAGCAGACCACATTTTTAACCAAAGAGCGCGTCTAGCCACCACAGAAGAAGTGGAAGCCCTCGCCATCATGCGAACAGCATCAAAAGCAGCGTCAGAAACATAATTCTGAGCTTCAGAAATATTAGCAAATAATTGCAACTGATCTGACACTGGCGCATCTTGGCGAACCGCCACAGTAAGTTGTTCAGTCCAGATCGCAATGGCCCGGTTAACCCACGCCACAGTGAAAGTTGGACGCATGGCAGTACCAATAGAGGCAAAAATTGACTTAAGGCAGGTCTCTAACTTTGTGTCAGTCCAATCCTGTAAAGTAGAAGCATCAGATACAGCCAAAGCAGTAGATTTGGACAACCTAGAAACTGAAGCATCCACCTTAGGAGGATGAACCCATTTAGCCAATTCAGTCTCAGGAAAAGGATAAAGTTTGGCAAACTTTTTCGAGACTGAAGAGGACTTATCAGGATTTTTCCACACATCAGAAACTAAACGTTCAAGAGTAGGGTTAGTAGGAAAACAAGTAACAGCCTTTGAAGGTTTCTGAAACACATCCGTTGGGTCAAGAGGAGCCTCTTGGCACAAGGGAAGATTGAGAGTGGTCAGCACAGCCCTGATCAAACCCTCAGCAGAGAGTTCAGGATCACATTCAAAAGGGTCTCCAGCCGATCTGGTAGACTCAATAACTGTACCATCCTCAACATCAGAATCCTGCAACAGTTCTTCCTCAGAAGAATCAGATACGTCAGGGGCTCCCTGTGGCTTGGGCAGGGAGGTCCTGACAGTGGAGGGGGTCTGCCATACTTGAAGAGCCCCCTGAACCTGAGCGGGAAAGAGCTGAAGAGTGGATCTGAGATCCCGAGTTGCAGCCTTGAACTCTTTCACCCATGTTGGCTCAATAGCGTGGCTGGAAGGCCCTGGGTTGCTGCCCTGACCTGGGCAGCTGGGCATAAATGACCAGAAAATTCTCTAGGTAGCCCTGAATGACAGGAGGAGCAAAACGCAATGGGGGATACTGATACCCCAGCCTCCTTAGTCTTAGGTCTAGTCCCAGGCTCCAGTGGAGTAGACATACTCACAGTGTCAGATATACCCCACAGACAGAAATCACCCAATTAAAGTGTGAAAGATTAAGTATTCACCCCAGAAACGTTTAAAACTAAACTTATCTGGCAAGCGAAGGGTTAATAAGCAGAGGAGAGGGAGAAGGTCCGGTCCCTGTGTAGTATACTCGATGAGAAGAACTCACAAAATGGCTGCCGCGATGGGAGCCAATCAGAAAAAGGGCGCAAACCGAGCGCTCATGGGAATCGTAGTTTTTCTCACCAAGTACCCCAAAACAGTGCCCGAACTCCCCGAGTCCCCCAAAACACTCAAACACGAAACCGGATGATAGAGCAAGGGAAGACAAACAAAATGAGCCCACTCTGAAGTCGCTATGTGAAGCGGTTTCAGAGATACGTTCCACACAGTGTAAGCCCATAGAGAGTAAAGGAGCAATGGCGTCTATGCGGGAAAAGCTCGCTTAAAGGCGCGGAACATAATTCCTAATAAAATTATTCCTTAAGTTAAAAGTTCCATAACACATAGCAAACACATGAACTATGTAAGCAAACATTACCTCACCAAGGCAATATCCTAAAATACCCATAAAACTGGCAAACCCAGCAGATAAAGGGTTAAATCCCACATAAACTGCTCCAAAACCCAAGAAATACACAGATACATTGCATATACATTGCAAGATATAGAAAAACACCCAATGAGTGCTGGAGTGCACAATGAGAACTCCCAAGTACAAGCCCAATGAAGGGACACTGAGGGACAAGTGGACCTTCGGCACTCAAAGGGTGGCTCACCTTTCTGCAGGACTTCTGTCTTCAGGTTACCAATTGAGTAAAGAATTATCACAGAGGATAATCCCTCAGGGAAGTACTTGAAATCAAGTTGTTCCCTCATCAGGGCAAAAGGTCCACCAGAAGTACCCTGGAAGCTGTGTAATCCACTTTAAAGAGGGCATATGACAGCCATGGTAACCCGCCTAATGGTGGTATTCCATATTTGCAAAAATAATAAAGAAACTAAAGTTTGAAGAGAGATGTTCTCCACCTGGTGTGAACACACCGAGGAACAAATCATTCTGGCTTGTGCTGACTGAGGAGCAGCCTAGGAGGGAGGGGAGGCTCCACCTCCTGCATACATTTAGAGAAATGTTCCTGCCTACTTAAAGGGGCGGATCGCCTCCCCAGTGTACCAGTAACCTGTATTGGACGACAGTGAAAGTATGATTAAGAGATTGGTTTGAAAGATTCCAGGAAATACATTTAGTGCAAGCTTTCAATATCATTTCCTCAACCATTTTTGGAAGATAATATAAGTAAATGCACATACATACAATATATATATACTAGTTGAACAGCCCGTTACACGGGCCACAGTGCCACTGGCACCCGGTCGCGGGGCAGTCACGCGCAGTAGAGACTGCCCGCGCCGCGGCTGATACAGAGCTCGACGCGAAATATGAGTTAAAAGATGAGTGCTTTGAGAAAGAAAATCCTTAAAGGGATAGAAATACTTCGTTTTATCTTTATTTTATTTTGTAGGCATTACAAAAACATGAAGAACGATATAAGTCTTATCTCTCAAACCTTTATGGTTTGAGAGATATTCACAAGCAAATTTTCCCCTCCTGCCCCTTTTACCTAGTGTAAGCCATCTCTTCTCAGATGTGGAATCTGGTTATAAGATTAGACAGATAACAGAAGGGGACAATCTTCTTCCTATGAAAACAATGAAGGCCCTGCCCCCTTGACAAGTTTTTCAGGTTTTTCCCTTATCTTAATTAAAGATTGTCCCACTCTGCAGTCTACCTGGGCACCTCCCCTCTGATCTGGCTGAACAGTGTTATATCAGTAAAAGTGGTGGTGGGGGGATACTTTGTCATTGAATTACTCTTGAACTGCAACTCTGACAGAATTGAAATAACACTCTCCAAAGTCCAAATACTAAGATTATTAATTAGAGCTGCTTTTATTATGAAACATTACTATCCCTTTAAGTTCTAGAGTATACAAAGGGTATGTGTCTAAACATTTCAAATCCAAGAGACCGTTCTCTTAGGTAAAAGGACGTAAGCCCAAAGTAACCCATTGATAGTGCTGGTTCCTAATAAATCTTACATAGACCTTCAGCTTTGGCACAAATGGCTATAAATAATATTGAACTAGCTGTTTGACAGATTCTCACTTGAGAGACCCAATGCCCAAGTATCCCAATAGGTGGTCACTGTGACTTACGAACCTTGGACAGATTGTGGAATATTGGAATTTCTGGATGAGGAACCTTCATGAACTCAGCCTCATTAGAAGTAATGAGTACCCATGCCATTGTCAATTATCCGTGGCCGCAAGGTGACAAAGGACCGTGGCCGCGAAACTTGAAGAACCACCGGGCCTCTTCTAGTGAGTGGAGGCAGGCAGGGTCTCAGTAGCGTAGCCGGGGAGGGCTGGGCCCCCCCAGAGTGCGTGGTTCCCCCGTGTGCCCCGCCGCTTACTCCATAAGTGCCATTAAGCTTCACTTCATTGAGTCTATTGAGACTCAGTGAAGTGAAGCTATTTGACAACTGTGCATGCGTACGCTACCTTCAGGTCAGCGTATGCGTGTCATGATGACACCATGAGGCATCTAAATATGCTCTGCGCGCCAGAGCACAGCAGATAGAAGGCTTTTTTCTGTTTGCCAGCAGCTTATGAGGCCTGCATTGATGCGGCAGGCTGCAGAAGGACAATGTTTGCGGACTCTGGACTGGACAGTAAAGGTAATGGTGAGTGAACAGTGAGGTCGGTACAGAGTGGAGGTGCACTGGAGGTGGGCATTGTTGAGGTAATGTAGGTAGTGTTGAGGTGGGCATGTGCAGTGCGTCTGGAGGACCAAGGTTGACAGGGTGTGGCGATGGACAATGTGGAAGTGGATAGGGTGTGGAGATGGACAATGTGGAAGTGGACAGGGTGTGGAGGTGGACAATGGGAACAATGTGGAAGTGGACAGGGTGTGGAGATGGACAGGGTGTGGAGATGGACAGAGTGTGTAGATGGACAATGTGGAAGTGGACAGGGTGTGGAGGTGGACAATGGAGATAATGTGAAGGTGGACAGTGGGGACAATGTGGAAGTGGACAGGGTTTGGAGAGGGACAATGTGAAAGTGGACAGGGTATGGAGGGGGACAATGTGGAAGTGGACAGGGTGTGGAGGTAGACAATGTGGAGACGGACAGGAGGTGGGCATACTGTTATATTTTATGTAGAAGTTGCTATTAACCCTTAATGATGTCAGTCAATGACTATAGTATGTTATGAATTTCTTCCATGCGCACACGACTGTCTAGTTTAGCTATTCTGACAAATCTGTAGTTATCTGAGTAAAGAAGATATTTTTATAATATGCATCTATCATTGACATTAAGGGTTAATTAATGTTGATTTAGTTTTAAAATTTAAATGTGTGCTTAGTGTGGTAAAATGAACTTAGAAATTCATAATATATGCTCTTGTTGTTGCAGTCCAAGGGTTAATATATGAATTTCTTCACTGAGAACATGCGGTTCTATTATAAACAGAAGTTAACCTGGAAAATACCATTTGTTTTAAAAAAAGTCTTGTTACTGTTTTCTGTCTGTAAAATGCTGTTTGAAACAGTGGCATTAAAATGAATGTGCAGCGGCTAACTCTTCTCCCCCCATAAAAGCGTTCTAACTTACAGTATATTCCAAAGTGGAGCTTTTTAAGTTCATAAGGGTAAATTTGGCAACATCTGTTGGTCACATTACATAACTAATTTGCATGTTGTATGCCCATTTGGTGCCCTGTACAGATTAATACAATGTGGCATGGATGTTAATATTTAGAATAACATGGACAAGATTATTTTATTTATCACCATCCACATCACATTGCATAAATCTAGGCACCAAAGATGCATACCGTAAAATCTCAGGTATAATACGCACCTGTGTATAATATGCAGGTGCATATTATACCTAAGGTTTTAGGGGAAAACAAGAGTGCCTATGTATAATATGTACCCTTGTTTTCCCCATTGCTAAAAAAAAATGTTAATGCTTCCCTCCCTCCCTCCCAGGGCCAAAACCGCTGTCAAACCAAGTAAGTATTGGTTTGGCAGCGGTTTTGGCCCGGGTGAGGGAGGGAAGGTATCTGCCAACCCTAACTTTTCTTTTTTTTTTTACTCGAGTGTATAATACGCACCCCCCACTTCACATAGGGTGAAGTGGGGTAAAATTGTGCGTATTATACCCGAGATTTTACGGTACATACAAGTGGAGAGGCAAATCAGTTACACAATGTGCTCCACTGCTGTTGCCAAATATACCAATATGTGTATAAAATTGCCCTACTCTGGCATATATTATGAATTATAGTGCTATTGTGGGAGGTAGTGAAGCACTGTGGTGGCATATCATGCCTTAGTGCTCTGCTGGTAGCATATAATGGCAAATTGCTCTGCTTGTGGCCTACAGTGGCTTATTTCTCTGGTTACATATAACCTTCTCTATTGATCTGGTGATGACATATACCTCTGCTGCTGGGCTGGTGGCATATATATAACCCTCTGGTGTGCCATGTAACTATTGTTGTACTGGTGGCATATATGCATTGCTCTGGTTCTGTTTTTTCTGGGCTGGAGGCATATACCTATGTATTGATGTGCTGGTAGCATATATGTATTGATGTGCTGGTGGCATATATGCATTGCTTTGCTGGTGGCATAACTCTGTCTTGTTCTGGTGGTGGTATATAACGTATATGCCACCACCAAAGTAATAGATGGTTATGTAGCCAGCACAATCTGTATTGCTCTGGTGGTGGCATTCAAATGTATTTTAAAATGCATTGTTTACTCTTTTATGAACAAGAAAAAAATGCCATTATGCTATAGGGCTGGTATAATGATGCAATGCTATGGGGCTGGTATAATAACGCAGTGCTATGGGGCTGGTATAATGACGCAGTGCTATGGGGCTGGTATAATGATGCAATGCTATGGGGCTGGTATAATAACGCAGTGCTATGGGGCTGGTATAATGACGCAGTGCTATGGGGCTGGTATAATGACGCAATACTATGGGACTGGTAAGCAATTTTTTCCAGGGCTGGTTTTTATTCCCAGTCCGGCCCTGTGAGTACCTGAGGAGGCCCATCATACATCAGTATCCATAATTATCTTGTGAAAACGTGCTGTAGAATTAGAGGGGAGAAAGGTATACAATGTGATATCTGGTTTTGTGTCTCCTCCTTGAATTTAACAGCATCACATTTAACCATACACTCCACTTGTCTGCATTGTTGTTAACAATATATTTATTGCTAGAAATATATTAAATTGCCAGTTTCTCAGTTCAGATAACAAAATATGGTGTTAGACATCATTATTATATGAGAGAAATCTGTTACTCTTGCTCAACCACTGATTTCACATTTATTAATGGCTAGAACCGGATTGAATGGATAGAAATCTGAATGTGCTTTGAAATGGGATTTACTGTGTGAAACAGGAACAATAATGTTTCTCAAATAAGTATAATCATTCTCTAGCTGTAAATCCGCCAAATCCTTTTGCATACACAAAACTTTGAACAAAGAAAAATTTACAGAAATATCACTAATTGTTGCTCAATATACATCTTTAGTAGATACATTCAGGTCTCCATCAGTCACGAAATTTGTGTGCAAAAATGTGTCAAAATATATTGATGGTAAAATGAAAGTCCACATCTTGAGAATTACAAGCTCAAAGGAAGAAAATGTAACTGGTGATAAATTCAGTACATCCTGTGTACCGGAATGGAAGTTTGCTCGCTCTACAACCTCTGCTCTCCTTCCTCTTGTGCCTCCTCTGGTCGGTTGTAACTGTCTTGACCAAACCAATGCATTGGAGACCTCTCTATCATACAATGGGTTAAAAAGATCCATTTAAGTTAATGGGATTTTTTAAAGAACTTTTATTTGTCCCCTGTTGTGCAGTTGGTTTACTCCAGAGTCGCTACTCTCTTGCCCTCTGCCCTTTGTGCAGTTGGGATGACTGAACACTGTAGATTTCATTTTCTTACTTGGTAATAGAAGGAGGATTGAGAAGGAAGTAACTGGCTAATTTAGAAAAAGAGAAAGAAAAAAGGGGGTCACATATTAGTCTATCAGCTTGATTGCTTCAAATTGTATTGTGATTGCCTATTGATGAGTCACAGACAAGCACTGTATCTAACCTGTGGTGAATCTCATTTCCTAGCCAAAGTTATGTAAGACATTGCAGTAAACTTAGATTCTTCCCCTTCTGTTTGTTGGAAACTACTAAACCTTAGGGCTTTAGCATTTGAGCATTTCCACCAGAAGTGGTTGTGAATAAATGTGCAACAGATAATAAGCCTTGTGCGTAGCATAATCTAGATCTGCAGCTACACATTTCAAACAGGGTGGGGTTATTTGCAGTCAATAGGCCCTATTTTCAGAAGAAAAGTTGCACCAATTCTGGTAAAAAGCAAACGCACCATAGAGGATACATAACATTCCCAAATTTTCTATTTGTTTCCCCTTGAATGTTAGAAAGGTCTCAGATGGATTGCAAAGGCACTTGGGAGCTCTTTAGCATTTGGGAGGTTAAAGGGATAGTAATACTTAAATTTGACCCCACTGCATCTTGTAGCTCTTCAAAAAATAAATTAAATGCCCCCAGCTAGAGCACTGACATCAGGGAGGGGGGAACTTTGAAAACAAATATCTCTCAAACCATAAAGGTTTGAGAGATGGCACTGGGGGCATTTAATTTCTTTTTTGAAGGGCTACAAGATGCAGTATGGTCAGATTTAAGTATTACTATCCCTTTAAAAGCCCCATTTAAAAATCAATGGCAAGTTTTATTTGCCTCCTGTGGTGCCGTTGGTCTGTTTCAGAATTGTTCCGTGTTGCCTTTATACATGAGCCCCAATGACATGTTGGGAGCTCATATCTGTATATTAATGCAGAACTCCACAAGACGTTTACATTAGCTTACAAGAGAGAGAGGAATATAGATTAGTTATAATTATGTATTCAAAAGAAAAAGTGGAGCAACAATGGTGCACACCACCTACACATCAGAAACAAATACAAATTCCTAATGGTTTAAACTGGTCTTTTAACCCACTGAATGCTAGAGAGGTGTCAAAACTGTTCCATTTTGGTAGCTCATTTTGACAGGCTTAAAAGAGGATGATGACGGTGTCATTTGCGTGGACACATACACACACACACTAAAAAGGGAGGAGATTGTATTCTTCTCCATAAAGGAACTCTATCACTGCCCTATAGAGTAAGGTTAATCTTGGTGGTGGTGGCGAATCAGACATTTTGCCATTGTACAAATCATTGGTAAGACCTCACCTTGAGTATGCAGTACAGTTTTGGGCACCAGTTCTGAAAAAGGATATACTAGAACGAGGTTATAGAGAGGAGCAACAAAATTAAGAGAATGGAGAACTTGACATATGAGAAATGACTAGACAAACTTGGTTTATTTACTCTAGAGAAAAGACAACTAAGAGGAGTCTTTATCACATTGTACAAGTATATGAGAGAGGTCAATACAAGGATCTCTGCGGTGAGTTATTCATTCCAAGGCCTGATCAGGTGACCAGGGGACACCCCTTGAGATTAGAGGAAAGGAGGTTTAGACGTTCAGCAGAAGAAGGTTTTTTTTTTTACAGTAAGGTCTGTTAAATTGTGGAATTCCTTGCCCAAGGAGGTGGTTATGGCAGATACAAAGGATACATTTAAGAGAAGATTAGATACATTTCTTTCAAGTCATGTCATAAGAGAGGGTATGACCCATAAATAAATACAGACACATTAATATTTTGGGGATAACAGACCACAGCTTTATTTAACTATTTACTCACATATTATTGTTCTTATTCAACACAAGAATAATTAATCATTAACCAATAATCAATCATTAACTGACAGTCCTTGTAAATCCGCCTTGAAACCAAGCATGGCCAAATTGTTCGGGCTCATGCTAAACTCTTCAGCACTACAGCTGATCCCAACGTTCGTCAGCACTTACAGTTGACCACCATTCTTCAGCACTTATAGCTGATTACACTATTTTTCAGCACTTACAGCTGATTCCACTATTCTTCAGCCCTTATAGCTGACCCCCAAGAAATTACTCCATTGGCCATCCACCTTTAGCTTCAACGTTACCTCCCGCGACCTAAGTCCGGGGCAAACTCCCAAAGGGCTTCCGCCCGAGGATAAAATCCCCTAACTTTACCACATCAATTATCGATCTCTGAAAACCATGCAAGGACTATCTGCCCATTGGAGAAACACAACCACACCAAAAAAGAGGAGGGGGGGAGGGACTCTTTCTTTGTTCTCTCTTCCTACACATGACAGACCACTTCCTGCTACAACCCTTCTTAAACCCTTTCCTTCACTCCTCCCATCAAACACACTTCCTATCTGGCTCAACCGTCCCTATGACATGTTTCCCCCTCCTGTACCCTGCGGTCCCTTCCGGGGAATTTTTTGCACTAGGAGAGGGTATGACCCATAAGTAAATACAGACACAGGGGTGGATTGTCCTGTTGGGGGACTGGGCATCCCCCGGTGGGCCGTGTGATCATGGGCCGGTGAGGAGATCGGAAAATCTTCCTTGCCTGGCCCACAATGTGCGTGAAGGAGTGGAAGGTCTGTGCACTTGCAGACAGATCAGTGTTCAGTCACCTATTCAGACAATGCATGCTTTCTCTGTCCCACAGAGAGCATGCTGAACCAGCCACATATAGAAACAGAGTCCTGCTAAATCTGACAGCTGAGCTCATCCTTCACCGGTGAGTTCAGCTCATTCATAGATAATGTTGCGGGCAGGCATGCGAGTTGCGGGGCGGGGGCTGGTTGGAGGAGAGAGTGAAAGCAAGCGTGGAATGGAGATGGTGGGTTTTGGGAAGAATAATGGGGGGAGAAGAAAACAAGATTTGTCTGTAGAAGAGCAAGAGAGATAAGAAGAAGACAGGAGGATTAATAGCTGGAGGGAGACGGAGGGATATGAGTGCAGGAGGAGAATGTGAAAAATAGATACGGGTGTACGGAGGAGAAGATAGAGACATAGGTGCAGAAAGCTAGACTAACATGGGTGGGGGAGAGGGACACATAAGTGGTCAGGAGAGAGAGAGAGAGACATGGAAAAAAATAAGATACATAGTTACATACACATGGAGAACAGATGGCACATCTCAGGAAAGTTTTTTTTGCAAACCAGAGATGGTGTTTATATACCTTGATCAGTTGGGCCCCCCGCCACCAGGCCCGACGGTCAACGTCCTGACCAGTCGGCCCCCTACCTCCACTAACGCTGTGGTCTGAACCCCCAACACTCACCAGCACTCCAACCTGAACGCACACAGCCCACATCAGGTACACCTCCACACAGAACCGAACACCTCAGACAAGCCACCAAAACAACCACAGACAACCATCCACATACCAGTCAAGCAAATTGCACCCAACGCTGACAATCAGCCAACCAAGAGAAAAAACAGCCAAACTCCACAGCCCTGTGCTCCCCATACTCCCGGCCAACTCCAGTCACACGGGGAGGGGGGACAATCCAGACCAACCAAACAATAACCAGTCAAGTGTAAAGAAGCAAGAACATGTACCCCACACGCAACCCGCCACACAGTGAGGGTGCCGAAAACACCAACAGCAAAACACCACCCGTAAAATCAGAAGGGCTGAAAAGAAATAAGGCATTGCATGTTCATTCAGTCCACTCACCCAGCCCCAGACCCAACAGCCATACGTCCACAGAAAGCAACAGGCACACAGACAAATCCACAGAGAGTGAAACCAACAGCTACCAAACACAAAGTGCTGCCACAAATGCCCCAGACACACCCTGCACCAAAGAAATAGAACTACCACCACACAAACACAGATGCAAACAAAACAGACAGAGAAACACTTATAGCCCAGACATAGACATACATACATAGACCTGACAGCAATCACCAGCTGACATCAGCCCACTGAAATCAGACGTATGGCACACTGAAACTGTACATACTCCATGCACCCCAACCACACACGGAAACCCACACATATACAGATACACTCCCACAACCAGAACCACCATCCACACAGAACCCCAAGTTCCAAGGGGCACCGTGGAACCAAGTCCACACTGCACCAAACCTGTCATCACCTCAGAACCTCATCCGGCACACCACAGATGCATGCCCTCTGAGAATCACAGCCAACATGTCTCCAAAACAGCCAGGACTCAGCCTGCTATCCGCAAACTGGGAAGCAAATGAAAAGAAACCTCCATGCCAGCTGCATACGGTGCCAGGCACCCCACAGCTCTGCCGCATATCCCCTACTCGCAGTAGGACATGAGCAATGCTACCACATCTCTGGCAGCATAATGGAAGTCCACCAGATACCACCAGGCCCTGTTGTACCGTCCCACAGTCCAGGTACCCAACAGGCTGAGGATAGATGTTCAGCTAACCACCACGATCCCCAAACAATGGCAGGACAGGAGCAACGCTACCTCCACTCTGTCAGCGTAATGGAAGTCCACCGGATACCACCAGGCCCTGTTGTACCGTTCCACAGTCCAGGTATCCAACAGGCCGAGGCTAGATTATCAGCTAACCGCCATGATCCCCAAACAATGGCAGGACCGGAGCAACACTACGTCATCTCTGCAGGGTAATCAAAGTCCACTAGATACCAGCCCAGGAGGAACGCCACAATGAAGCCTGGACCCTTAAGGAGTCCAGCCCGGTAGACCCGCAGTGCCGACCACACCCAGGGAGAAATCAAGCAGTAGAATGACCCTCGTCCAGCTCAGCCAGGTTGCCTCCCTGACAGAGGCACCACACAACCGAAGTCCACCGAGAGTCGCGGCGACCACGCACACTCACAGGAACTGCAAATCCCAGTGAACATGAGGCAGGCAGCAGCAGCAACCCAACATACACAACAGAAAGGGGGGGGGGGCTGGCCCACATGCCGTGCTCAGGAAAGACCCCAAACAAAACCCTAAGGAGAGACTGACAACCCGATATCATCCAACCCTCCCAGAGCAGCATAGCCAGCCATATGCTCCTACCATCCCAGCCAAGGACATTGGCATAGGACAAGACACACAACTATACAGCTATGGTTCACTGCCCCAGAAACAAGAAGCAGGGAGAGAACCCAAGGTGCCACATGCCTACTCCATTAGGTGACGAATAAGCCAGGAGGGACACGAACCATGTAGGCAAGTATGTCAAGCATATGTAAACAAGGAAACCTGGTAGGTGGAGCGTGGACACCATCAAAGTAGCATATGTGTAAAATTTAATTTAAAATTACATAGATATACATACATACGCACACACACAAACATAGATATACACATACATACATACATACACACACACATATATATATACATACACCCATATACCTATACCCATAGACACACCTATACTTTTATTTATCTACTGTGTAAATAGGTTCCAGCCTGCAGCACAAGCTCCTCTAGTCACACACTCCAGCAAGCACATGGCACCCACAAAACAGATTGTTTGATAAGTATACGTTCTTGTTTTTATTTATTTTTTTTTTTTAAATCTATTATGCCCCTGTCCCCGACCAGAAATGAAGTGGGGGGGTGTTAAACTACCAAGGATTCCCGCTCAACCCCACATAATGGGAACATACCCAGAGTGCTGAAAACCAAACCCAACACCAGACACTAGCTGGCTGGAACGACTGCAAGGAGGCATGGAGAAAAAACAGGCGCCGCTAGAGTGGGAGAGGACCGGAAGAAAAAAAAAAAAAAAAAACCCAACGATGGAGCCCCAGTGAAACCCATGACCAAGCGCCCATTGAGAGGGTGTTGCGTCCAAAGTTATACAAAGATAGACATACCTACAAACAGATAAATATATATACACCACATAAAGACAGACAGACACAGAGATGCCCACACACACATACATACAAAGTCAGGGTTTACATACACAAAAGACTGATAGTTGCAAACAGTAGGAACCGCAGGGGAACCCGAATATGGACAGGGAGGACTGCATCTGAAACCCGAAAACTGCCCCCATAACGGACCACCAACCCAACCCGCCGCAAGCATCATAACACGAGAAGAAGAAAGGAATGAAGGAGTACCGCGGAGGACAAGCAAAAACCGCAGGAGCAGAAGTGAAAAAAAACAATGAACCCCAAGTGCAGGCACCGGATGGGGAGGGTAACCAGGAGAGTAGAATGGCAGGAGCCGGAAATACCTATGCAAACCCCGACCTGAGCATGCACCCGCCCCCGCACACATCAGTAGCTACAGAATGAGGTACCCAGGAAAGCGCGCAGTCCACCCTGCACGAAAAAAAGGAATGAGACAGGACAGCGGACTAACAGCAGGATGGCTAGAAGTGTTCCACAAAATGGAGCCTGGACGCCCCCCACCCCGGCACAAGGCCCCAGACAGCATAGCAGGTAAGACGCGTTGCATACATAGGAAACAAACAGAAGAGTAAACCAGTCATGTGAGCCATGTGTGAGGATTGCAGATACCAGAGCCAAGTCAGCGAGCCCATCCCAGAACCACCGGAACAGCCGTGAAACAGACCTGAGGAGGGAATCCAGTGCAACCATGAGGAAGGCGAGCCTCCGCTGTCGTTGGGCCAAGTGCCTGTTCATCTGGGAGCCGAAGTGCACAGTCTGTCTTCGGGCTACCACAGGAACACGAAGCTCCAAACTGGACGCCATCCGCCCACTACCGGCAGTGGTAAGTGGCACCCAAACTGCTGCAAAATAGGCCAGTAAGAGGGAAAAAGAAGAGAGCATACGGGGGGGTGGGGTGCAGGATGAAGTGGACTGCATGAGAAAGATAGAGGGAGGGAGAGGAGAAAGAGCTAAGAAGAGACAGAAAGAACAAAAGGCAGAAATAGACTGGAAGAAAGAGTTGGCTGAAGGACCACCGCAGGGAGACTCCACTGGAACCGGCAGCTGTGCCCGGAGACCGTCAGGAATGCTGGAAAACAGGGCATCAGCAAGATCACGCTTCCTTTGTTCTCTCATCTTACACATGACAGACCACTTCCTGCTACAACTATTCTTAACCCCTTAACGACCTGCACGCGCACGAACGGCTGGCACTTGGTGACCACGGGGCTTTTTTTTTATATCATCACTTCCGGTTCAGGGCTTTTGGAGCGGCGTGCAGCTGCGCCGGGAGCCCTGATCTCCATGATGTGCCAGGACCATCAC
Source organism: Rhinophrynus dorsalis (assembly GCA_037306005.1). Taxonomy (NCBI): domain Eukaryota; kingdom Metazoa; phylum Chordata; class Amphibia; order Anura; family Rhinophrynidae; genus Rhinophrynus; species Rhinophrynus dorsalis. The sequence goes on along the minus strand of CM074721.1, from coordinate 170,244,695 downwards.
TGGTCCTTAAGCGCCGGACCAGCGCGACAGTCCGGGTACATCATTGGACGCGAAGGGGTTAAAACCTTTCTTTCACTCCTCCCATCAAACACACTTCCTGTCTGGCTCAACCCTCCCTATGACATGTTTCCCCTCCTGTACCCTGCGGTGCCTTCTGGGGAATTTCTTTGCAGTAAATGTAGATTCTTCCCCTTCTTTTATCGGAAACTACTAAACTTCAAGTCTTTAGCATATGTTAATTTCCACTAGAAGTGTTTATGTATAAATATACAACTGTGATAAACCTTGTGGGTAGAATACTCTAGATTTGAATCTACACATTTCATGAGGGGAGGGGCTGCAGTCACTGGGCCCTACATTCAAAAGAAAATGTGTTAGAGAGCTCTCTAGTATTCAAGGACTTATTAGCTACATTCTTTGGTATGTTTTATTTGTTTCACCATAGGGGAAAAACAAAAAATGGATATTGAAATAAATGGAGCTTTTAACCCTTTGAAAGTTAAAGATGTCTCAGACTGATGCAGTTGATTTGCCCTAGAATTGCTCCACTTCTTCTTTATACATACAATAAGTCCCACTGTGTATTATACAGTAAATACTAATATGTGACCTTGACTTTGTTGCTTACATTTTCTAGGTCCTTTATATCTCTGAGGATAAGTGCTGTGTGTGTATATTGTGTTTGTGTGTGCATATTCTGTGAGTGTGTGCATTGTGTATATTTGTGTCTTTGTGTGTGAATTGTGTGTGTTATGTGTAGTGTGTGTATTGTGTATAATGTGGGTGTATGGCATGTGTGTAGGATGTAGTCATTAAAAACATAGATGCATATCACATACTATACAGAGGTAGGAGCATATCAGATGACATATACACTATACAGAGGTGCATAACACATAGTATACAGAGGTAAGTGCATATCACATAACACACAACATACAGAGGTAGGTGTATAAAACATTATACACACACTATACAGAGGTAGGTGCATATCACATGACATACACTATACAGATGTAGTTGCATATCACAACGCACACATACAATGCAGAGTTAGGGGCATATCACATAACCAACTATACAGATGTAGATGTATATAACATACACACACACTATACAGAGGTAGGTGCATACCACACACACACACTATACAGAGGTAGGTGCATAATACACACGCACACGCATATCATATGACATACACTATACAGACGTAGGTGCATATCACAACACACACACACTATGCAGAGTTAGGTGCATATCATATAACCAACTATATAGGTATAGATGTATATCACACATTAGTCAGATGTAGGTGCATATTACACACACACACACACACACACTATACAGAGGCAGATGCATATCACACACTATACAGAGGTAGGTGCATAATACAAACACACACACACTATACAGAGGCAGATGCATATCACACACTATACAGAGGTAGGTGCATAATACACACACACACACACACACACACACACACTATACAGAGGTAGGTGCACATCACATAACACACACATTATTCAGAGGTAGGTGCATATTAAATAAAACACAATATAGAGATAAGTGCATATCATGCACACACACTGTACTGAGGTAGGCATATATCACACAACACACAATATGGCAAATGTATATCACACTCACACACACACAATACAAAGGCAGATGCATATCACACACACACACACACATTATACAGAGGAAATGCATAACATATATACACACACACACTATACAGTGGCAGATGCATATCACACACACTGTACAGAGGTAGGTGCATAACTTTCACAAAGTATCCCGAGGTAGATGCAAAACGTACACACACTACACAGGGGTAGTGTTATATATACACACACACACACACACTATACCGAGATAGGTACATATCACACACACACACACACACACTATACAGAGTTAAGCACATATTAATTAACATACAAACAACATATAGAGGTAGGTGCAAATCACATAACACACACATTATTCAGAGGTGTGTGCATATAACGTAGCACACTATACCGAGGTAGGTGCATATCACACACACACACTATACCGAGGTAGGTGCATATCATATAACACTCACTCTATACGGAAGTAGATGCATATCACATACACTATACCGAAGTAGGTGCATATCACATAACACACACACACTATGCAGAGGTAGGTGCACAACACATACTGAACACAGGTAGGTCCATCCTATATAATTTGTTAAAATGTTCGTAACAACGCAGTCATGTGCAGTAGAGACTGCCCGTGAAGCAGCTGATAATTCGGAGTGGGTGCTCCGAAGTACCAGCCGTGGCGCGGGCAGTCTCTGCTGTGCATGACTGTCCCGCGACCGGCTGGCATTGTGGCCCATGTACACGGGCTCTTCAACTAGTATCATATAACACACTATACAGAGATACTGTATGTACATATCACACACTATACAGAAGTAGGTTCATAACATGCACACTATACAGAGGTAGTTGCAGAGCAATGCGATTTGTACCCCTCTGGCACTCAAAGGGTTAACTTACCTTAATATGGTCACAGATTTGTAATGGGCCCTATGAATTTTGCGTACAAAAAACATCTTTAATCAGTCCTGGATGCCATATAAATGGAGGAGGTCATAACAGTTGCTAGCAGCACCACGGGGCCTCAAACTCACTGCACATAGTAATGGCACTCAAAGAGTTAGGGTTACGTAGGATCATGCACTCTCCCTGCCTCGGTTTGAAAACGTGCCAGCAAATGTCATGTCTGCCTCTGTGGATTTGACATCCGGGACTGATAGAAGATGAGTAAAGGCACAAGGGCACAATAAATAAGGGCCAATAAGATTTTCTAGACATAGTAATGCAAGTGTCGGGGTTATTACAAGGTGTTAGGTCTCCTTTAAGCTCCATAATGTCCCTGGTGGTGGTCCAAAATTACAGCTGTTTTACAATACCCAGGAGTGAACTTGAAGGTGTTGGCTGCTTGTTCTGGTCAACAAGTATTGACCTTATGTGTATTATGGTTTCCGTTACTGTGTTTCTGGTATCTCAAAGTGCCTTGCAGGATGATGTCAGGGCTGTGATATTCCAGCCACTTTAATACCCTTCAGAAGACCTGCTGAGATCTCAAGGGCACGAACTAGGTGTAATATTCACTCACTAGTTGAAGAGCCCGTTACACGGGCCACAGTGCCACTGCCACCCAGTCGCGGGGCAGTCATGTGCAGTAGAGACTTCCCATGCCGAGGCTGATACAGACCTGGACGTTCCGAAAGAGCGTTCAGCTCTGTTTCAGCCGTGGCGCGGACAGCCTCTACTGCGCATGACTGCTTCGTTACACACGTTTTAGCAAATTATTATAAAGGATTTGTTTTGGCCTGCAAGTGTGGCAGGAAGCCAAGAATGCATTCCCGAGCTCTCTCTCTACCCCTCTGGTGTTTGTAAAGTTTACTGCACAATTTACGCCTGTTATGGGTGTGTACAAAGGGGGATGGCAGGTTTATAGAGCACCGGGCATGCATCTGGATCCCAAACCGCAGAGTGCTGGCATCTGTAAAAGACGTGCGATTAACCTTTTTCGGACTTAAGGGTTAAGTAACACATTGCACACCCCTCTGGTCCTCAAGCTGTTAAAACGTTTCAAACAAGCAAGAAGTTCTGCTAAATCTATTCCATGTATTCTCTTTTAACCCACTGAGTGCCAAAGGGGCATCCAGCGCATTGCAGAGCAATGCACTGGATACTCCTCTGGCACCCAAAGGGTTGAACTGTTTTCACGGAGAAGAAAACAAAAAGTTTGTTTTTTTTTCTCTTAAAGTGACAGTCAACTTCCTTTTTGACTATAACCTTTATTGCTATTTTTTCTATCTTCACCTTTTTATTTTACACTTTTACATGTTTGTCAGTGAACTCCCTGAATCACTGTTTCCATAGAACTTTGTGTCAGGGGCCTATGAAAGCAGGTATAATGATACAAGTAACATTATCCGTACAGGAAATACTGCCTCCATACTATTAAATACAGTATACAGGGATAGTGGTTTACTGTCACTTAAAGAAACATGAACACATCCCATTAATAAACCTCCCACTCGCCATAATCTAGACAGAACATCCTAATGGCCACTGTGAATCAAATCTGTATTGTTTGGTTCCCCCCAATTAGTCTTTCCTTAATGCTGCATATCATGTCCATAAGGAGGGCATGCTTTTTGTTGATTGACTAAAGCACTCCAAATTCCTCCCACTTAAGTGTTTTTTGGACAAGATATCCAGTACTAAAATTAATTTTAAGGAAAACATCTGCACAGAACTGATTCTTCAGAACCATCGGATTTTTTTGCCCACACGAAATGGACTCATCTCCACAGATACCAACCCCAAGAAAATTACATAGTTTTAAAGCACATAAAACTACTAGCTTCCTAGGGACAAATTAACCTGGTTTTAGTGGAAGCATGCTTAATGGGGATGTGGGGTAAAGGCACCAGGGAGCTTTGTCTGGCCAAGCCCTTGGATGATATCATGCATTGCGCTTGAACCAAGTGATGGTGCAGAAGAAATCAAACATTGTAATGTATTCTGGCAATAAGTAGGGGGAATCTGGAGAAAGTTGCCCCAGCTTCACATTACTTCCAATAGACATTAGAATATTTGATTTTATTACAAGATCGGAGGCTCCTATTATGCTTTATAAATCTTTACTACTCACACAGCAGTTTAAAAGTATACGATAACAAGAAAAAAAGAAAAAGAACCAAAAGAGGTGGTTCAACATGAGGTCATGCCTTCTGTCCTTTATACTCCAATCGGTGATAGACCTCTTCTATAAATCATCCAACTCCTGCAGTAATTTCCTCTTTCTTTACTGCTCTGCTGGAAGTTAAATATACCTCTACAAATTTAACTTGTATATGGTTTTAAAAAAATCTACATTTTGTATTTGCACCTTTTCGTACTCTTCTAATTTTTTTTATAATTCATATGTGCCTGACTACTTTCTTTGACTATCATTTGTATCTGGTATATAAGCATAATTTTCCTTTGCTCGTGTTATTAGGCTTCTTTTAACCCTTGGAATCCCCTTAGTATTATCTTTCGGTCCTATACATTATCCATCCTTCTTTACTTGGTCTCCGTTTTGTTTACTTATCTCTACAAACTTGTCCACACTCTCCTACTTCTTTGGGGTTGTCTTATTACATCGATAGTGGTTACTCTGGCCGCCCTCGATTGCTTTGGTGTCCTCGAGTGGCGGCCATCATTGTGCCCTCTGTTTGCTGCTGCGCATGTGCGGTTCTGACTTCCGGATTCGGCTGAACAGAATACCTGTTAGACGCAGCATTTGAACAGGCTTCAGTTACCTGAGCATAATATTTTCAGCTCTATTTTACAGAATTTAGTCTCTTTTTGTGTATTTCACATAGAAGTTATATATTTTTTACTGTGGTATTTATTAAGTCCATTGCTCTTTTCAGATATTTTGTTATTTTGCAGATAATTTAGTATGTCCTATAAAGATTTTCCCATTCCTCCCTAAACTTCTCAAAAATCTAAGAGATTTCCCCCACATTTCTTGAGAAGAGAGTCTTTCTCCAGTGATCCCAGCTATCAGGAAGCAACTAATGATATCTCAGAATTTCCTGAGGGAAAAATCCAGGCTATTGTGGACACCTCGGTTGGCAAGTCAGTGGCTATTGCCATTTCAGATTGCATGAGACAGATGTCTGAGTCCATAGAAAAATCTATAACTGAGTCCCTCAACAAAAATACTATTTCTCCCCAGGTTGCTTCCAAGGATTCGGGGTCTTTCCCCATGGCTCAAACTGATTTACCTCAGGACACTAATCCTGAGAAATCTGAAGGGGGGAAAAGGAAATCTAAATCTCACCATTGTGTACCTGTAAATCTTGACGCTTACACGTCACCTATTGACAGGCATGTGCACACATAGACACCAAGGGGGGCTTGAGCACCTGCCCTTTATGTCCAAAGTGCCCTTAAAAAAAAACAACAAAAAAAAACCCTCCTGCCGCTGGACCACCAGGGAAGAGGTAGGAAACAGACACTGGGGGGCAATGTGGATTTGATGGGGGCAAGATGGAGATGATGGGGCAATGTATGTGAGGGTAAGTTGGAGCTGATGGCAATATGGAGCTGATGGGGGGCAATATGGAGATGAAGGGGGCAATGTGAGGGTAAGTTGGAGCTGATGGGGGCAATATGGAGCTGATGGGAGCAATATGGAGCTGATGGGGGCAATGTAAGGGCAATATGGAGATGATGGGGGGCAATGCAGAGATTAGGAGCATGGTGGAGGTGTCCAGTAGAGATGGCAAATGGGGGGGTGCTTCAGATTTCTGTGACTACAGGCTATGAGATGTAAGTTCTTTTCTTTTTTAAATATATATTTTGAATAAATAATTATGAGAAGTGCCCTTTTTTCATTTGAGCCCCTGCCCCCCAAAATGTCTGTGCACGTCCCTGCCTATTGATTCAGCTAGACATTCTAACGAGATGAATTGTGGTTTAACCCCACTCAAGAGACCCTCCACTCAAGAGGAAGTCATTTTGAGTAAAAAATGCAGGATCTATCAAAAACCAGATTACTTTTGTACTTCTTCCTCCTCTGGGGAAGAGTCAAATGATTCTGCAGAATACATCTCTGATTCGTCCGATTCAGACTCCACTTATGAACCTGATACAAATAAAGATTCTTCAAAGGATCTAAATAAATCTGCTCATGGTACATCTATTTTTGACTACCAAGGAAACCCTTTATTCAACCCTGAGGGGATAAAACATCCTAGGTCGTCCCTAGGGACCATATAGCTGATTATATAAAATTATGGTTGAGAAAATCTCTGAACAGTAAAACAAAGAATAAATTACAAGCAGAATGCCCAAGACCTACAATAGACTATATCTGTGATACCCCCATAATTGACCCCCGGTTAATTCAATACCTATCAAAATCGGGGAAGGATCCCAGTAAGGGTTTGGACAGATCCCTTAAAAACTGTCAGGATAAATTGATAGATATAGTAGGCCCACTAGCCAAAATCTTCGAATTGGCAGAGAATTTTGTCCATTCAGGTCAACCAGTAGACAAACACTCTTCGAGGATGGATCCAGAGAGCTTTCTGCTTCTTGGGTAACACCAATTCAGCTTTGTCGACTGAGAGACGCCAGGTGATCCTACTTGAGATCAACCCAAAACTGACTGAAATTGCATCAGTTGACGAGGGCCCAGAAGCGGAAGGTTTTCTCTTTGGCGATTCTTTCATCAAAGAGTTAGGAAAGTTTGTGACTATGTTCATTGCCCTGGATAAGGAGCAAACTTTGATAAAAAAAAGTGTTCAATAAACGTGTTTTTGGGAAGGCCGGGAAATATAGGGGTCAATTTCCTGGCAGCTCCTATCAGGGTTCTTAAAGAGGATCCTTCCGAAACTATCATGACCCCCCTATGTATGGGAAGGACTTCCCTTCAGTTTAATCCAGGAATCCCTATCCCTTTTTCCCTCAACATAGCAGAGGATGGAGATCCAGGGTATCAAGACAGAAGGCATTCATTGTCTCAGGGACTTGCTAAACCTAGCAGACTGGATGGTCAAATTGGACCTCGAAGATGCTTACTTGACAGTCCCCATGTGTTCAGAAGATTAAATTTCTGCAGTTTCTATGGAATGGCAAAAAATGGCAATTCACATGCTCCCGTTAGGGTTGTCATCAGCCCCATGGTTCTTCACAAAACTCATGAAACCGGTGATTTCGTTCCTCAGGAGCAGGGGCATAAGACTTATAATCTATCTAGACAATATTCTCATTATGTCTCAGGATCGCATGACGGCAAAGAATCACTTAATATTGACCGTCAAGATCTCGACTCATCTAGGATTTCTGATAAACTGGAAAAAATCTATTATCCAGCCGTCTCAAATGATAGAATTTTTAGGCTTCATAATCGATTCCAAGAATGCCTCGCTTCTTCTTCCGGGAAAAAAACTAAGAACAATCCAAAAGGAAATCAAAACAGTTCTAAAAAAAGGACCTCATCTCATTGCGGATGATTGCCAGGATTGTGGACCTTCTATCGGCTTCTATCCAAGCAATTTTCCCAGGACCTATCCATTATCGAGCCTTACAGAGCCTAAAGACTCTATATCTCCAGAGAGGACTAGCTTATTCGGATTGAATTCCTCTCTCGATTGAAGCCAGGGAAAATCCCCATTGGTGGTTAGATCACATGGAAGCCTGGAATGGCAGAGCCATCTTTGGCATGTCTCCAGAATTGGTGATAGAATCGGATGCCAGCAATACCAGCTGGGTAGCTCGTTGCGGAGATCTCACTAGCGGGGGAAAATGGTCCCAGGTAGAAAAACTTATGCACATAACTTGTCTGGAACTTCTGGCGGGTTACTTTGCAGTCAGAAGCTTTATAAAAGATATGTTCAATTGTTGTATTTTACTAAAGATGGACAATCTTTCAGCTGTCCAGAATATCAATCACCTGGGAGGCACCAAATAAAAGATCTTGGCGAACCTAGCCAAAGACTTTTGGCAATTTTGTCTCGAAAGGGACATTTCAGTCCAAGCAGAATATCTTCCGGGTCTTTCAAACAGAGTCGCAGATTGAAATTCCAGACATCTCGTAGATTACAGCGACTGGACTCTCCATTATTCTCTTTTTCAAGAAACTTCTTTTTCTGTGGGGGTCCTTTAGAGATAGATCTCCCGTTTGAACATGAGACTACCCAAATTTTTCAGTTGGAGGCTGGACCCGGAAGCTCAAGCGGTATACGCCTTCCTTCAAGATTGGAGCACTTCCATGAATTATGTGTTTCCTCCCTTTGAGTTAATCTCCCGGGTCATACTACAAGTCAGGAGACATCGTATTGATAACACCCTTTTGGTCGGCGCAACCTTGGCTCCCAGCTCTTCTTGAACGCTCAGTAGATTACCCTCGATATCTGACTCCTTTTCCCTCTCTCTTAATGGATCACTCAAAGAAAGAGGAAATTAGTGCAGGAGTTGGATGATTTATAGAAGAGGTCTATCACCGATTTGAGGATAAAGGACAGAAGGCATGACCTCATGTTGAACCACCTCTTTTGTTTCTGTTTCTTTTTTTCTTGTTATTGTATACTTTTAAGCTGATGTGTGAGTAGTAAAGATTGATAAAGCATAATAGGAGCTTCCGTGTCTTTAATAAAATCCTGACTTTCCTTCACTTGGCTAGGAAAATCTTAGAATTTCTTCTGCACTGTGATCCAGAGGGCGGGGCTACTTTCTGAACAGATACCAGTGAAGGTACAAGGGCTATATGCTCACTGGTGTTGAAGGCTTTCACACTGGCATAATACTAAAGCACAAAGTGGATGGCTTAATATTAGCTGAGTGGGGTGTGACTGTTCCTTTAATGTAAGCATGCGGGAGATATTATTAGGAGGCATTAGTGTCCCTTTAAAGAAAATTAGTAAACCTTTATTTTGAAAAAATGTACAGCTTCTGATGAGGAAAACAATAGTACTTTCATAGCTGTGAGATCCTTTGTTCAGAAGTTATTGCATTTACTTAATGCCCAGACAGTTATTGTACTTCAGTGATTCCCAGACCTAGACCCAGTCCTTATCAATATATATATACATCAATGTATAGAGAAGCAAAAATTATTAGAATCAAAAACGAATGGTTTGTGACAAACAGATACACATTAGAACGTCCATCTAAATATATATTGTCCTTTCAAGTAAAACTATCCCAGGGTGACTCCAAAAGATAAGCAGTACATAGGCTATTTGTGAGTTCTTCAATATATATTTTTCTTCTTTCTTTCTGCTCCCGGGGTTTGCTGCCCTTTCCACACTAGTAGATTGTGTAGGATTCAATAACTGTAAAACAACAAGAAGATAGGGGCTCAGAACCCTCTAAGAGCAAAACCTGTAAAGTTATTTAAGTATAGCCCCAAGTTAAAACTGCCTACCAGACCACTGATAGGTTCAAGCTTTCAACGTACTTAATATCAGTCACTTCTCCATAGGATTTTCTTATAGTGAAAATCTCAGTGTCCAGGACTCAAATGTATTTTACACAGGTCAGTCTTTATTTCCAAATAAAAATATAAATATAATTGTCCAGTGCGTTTTGTGCCTATATTGGCACTTTTTAAAGGGTGTATGTAATAAAAATTTTTTTCAGTAAAATCATATAAGATCTGCAAGGTGTACACCTTGTAGATCTCATATGATTTTACTGAAAACATTTATATTCATATTTTTTATATTTTTATTTTGAAATAAAGACTGGTCTGTGCAAAATAACATTTATATTTATATATGTTTTTATATTTTTATTTTGAAATAAAGATTGGCCTATGAAAAATAATAACAATATGACTGATATTAAGTACACTGAATGCTTCAATCTATCAGTCACTTCTCCACGGGATGTTCTTATAGTCAAAATCTCAATGTCCAGGACTCAAGTGTATTTTACATAGACCAGTAGTTATTTCAAAATAAAAATATATAAATATAGATGTTTTCATAAAATCATATAAAATCTACAAGATGCTCTTATATGATTTTACTTAAATTTTTTTTATTACTTGCGCCCTTGAAAAAGTGCCAATATGGGCACGAAAGGTGTTGGGCAATTATATATAGATTTTTATTTGGAAATAAATACTGGTCTGTGCAAAATACAGTTGAGTCCTGGACATTAAGATTTTGACCATAAGAACATCCCATGGAGAAGTGACTGATGTTAAGTGGTCTGGTAAGTAGTTTTAACCCTTTGAGTGCCAGAGGGTTACGGAACGCATTGTAAAGTAATGCGTTCCGTACCCCTCTGGCACTCAAAGGGTTAACTTCGGGCTATAATTAAATAACTTTACAGGTAGAGGAATCTGCGCCCCTGTCTTCTTGTCAGGTTAATAGATGGCCCAACCTCTGATTAACTCACCTGTCCTCAAGCAGGGAACTACTAAAAACATGACTTGTTAGCAGTCCCTAAATATATGTTTTTTTTATATATTGCATTCTACTGGAGCAGTGAGCCGCTGGTTACACTTTTCTATAAAATTCTATGGTTTCAGCTCCACTACTGTGTCACGCTTTGAAGCACAATAACTTTTGTATAAAGCAACTACCAGCAGTGGGAATACCCTTGTTTTACTTGGCAGAAAAAAAACTGTAATAAATATTTTTTTCCCATAATTAAAGTTTACAGATCCTTTAAAGATTAATTGGAAAAGACCTGCAATATGATATTTTGAAAGTGCCGAAATCCAATTCTAGAGATGCATTATGTTTCTCTTTTAATTTACTATCAACTCCAACTAACAGCTGCATCTCCAGCAGTAATAGGGCTATTGTAATATATTTTAAAGGGGCAGCATATGGTCAATAAAAGGCCCTTCTAAAACCATGAAAATGCTCTTGGAGCAATGGGAACGGATTTCCCATAGCTTAATTCACCCATTCTCTCCTGGTCTGCTATTATCTGGGTTATATCATCTCCTTAGTCGGCATTCATGGGAGCTCTCCTATCCATAGAATCACACTGATGGTGGATTGTCGGACACAGGATTTCTATGGGGAGGGGAGAAAACTCCCTGAATGCTGATGGTATCACATGAGTCTACTGCATCATCTATGTAGCAGCTTGTACTGAACTACCAGGATAGGGGTGGTGAAACCCCTAATGCTTTGTATCGGTTTGCATTGAGGTACATACTGGTGAATACTGTATGTTAGTAATTCAATCTTTCAATATTGTTGTAAAACATTTGTATAAAAAGGGCCACCAGAAAATATTTTTGTACTTGTAAACCGAACACCCAGTAAGGCTCTGACATGTCTCAGCTGTGCAAAGTTCCATGGTCTACACAGCAAATTGGGAGAAAACATTTATGTTATAAGCTACGAGAACTCTGTTGCTATAGCTCTACGACTAAGCTCTCTAGACTGTACGCTCCAATGAGCAGGACTTTCTGAGTCTCTTGTTTTTCCATGTTCCATTTGTACTGTTTATAATCGCTATATGCCTATTCTCCATTGTTGAGAGCTACATAACACGTTGGTGTTAAAATAAATAAAGAATTATAATAATAATAATAGTGGTTTAAAAGTGTCTTTTACTGACCCAATACTGACCCTTTAAATTTCACACTTGCTGCTTTAGTGATATCACAGTTGTGAAAACTAGTATGCAGAACTACAGTGTCTTTCACATGGGCGACTATCATCTCAGTAACAGTAAAAATACAGCAAGGAAGGTCTGCGTGACAGCCTATAGGGCCGCATCCAGACCTTGCAAATGATCCTTGTGGGAAGTTGAGATGGTCATTATAACCTCCAATGATTGATGGATGAGTGAAAAAACATGGGCAAAAGAATTGTAGCAGGTGCTGCTAGCCATGTAAAAAAAGCCCTTAAAGAATCCTAAACATGTTTCTTATGAAAGAGCATGTGTTATAGTGCTTTTTCTGATTTTTAAAACAAGGTACTCCCACTGCTGACTGTTATTTTATTCAAAGTTATAACTTTTCAAACTGTCAGGAATAGGGTGACCACATTTCCAATCTGCCATTCCTGGACATGTGGTCAGCCTACAAGTGTTACCGAGTCTCTACCAGCAGGAGAGTCTATGGTTATTAACTTACACTTACTCTGGCAGGACTCAGGACTAAGCCAGGCAGGGAGTCATGAGGACGTCACTGTCATCGCTGCCAGCTGGCGGGAGCCACTCAGTCAGCCGCCGGAGTCGGGACTCAGTCTCTAGACTCTCAGACGCTGCAGCATGCGTTCAGCGCTGTTCACTCTTCCATGCTCTCTCCTCTTCTGTAACAATTACTTTCTGCATCTACTCTGCAGTCGCCTCACTGCTCCCAGACACAGTCACTCTCTGGCTGCCTCACTCGTACTACTCACTCACTCACTTCATGATGGCATGCGCGCCAGTGAGTCAGCGAGGCGAGCATGCGTACCACTTCACACGCACACAGACCAGTCAGCCAATGGGAGAGGAACATTGTGCAAATCCTCTCCCTTCATTGGTTGGTCTGGTTGTGCGTGCAGAGTGCTTATGTTGTAGGCTGTGACTCACTGAGCTCAGCTGGGCTGGCAGCACCGCACAGAACAGGGCTCACAGAACAGGGCTTACAGTGAGACACTGATTCCAGGACTCTTTATTGTCCTGGGGAGTTATGATTCGGGACGCAGGACACAGGGCAAAATTAAGGGACAGTCCCTGGCATTCCGGGACGCATGGTCACCCTAGTCAGGAAGTGATTTCACACTGTCCAGATGTGATGATGCTCTTACTAGAACATTCTTTGAAGAACTCTGGTCAGTGATTCGCCTCTTCCATACAATGCAATAAAATAACTGTATGAACATCATGTACACTATAGATTAATTTCTGGCCTCTAAAGGTAATGTAAAAAAACATAGCTGATGAGGCTGAAAAAGACCTGCATCCATCAAGTTCAGTCCAATTCGTATCACCCCTGTTACATAGTTACATAGTAGTTTAGGTTGGAAAAAAGACCTGCGTCCACCAAGTTCAACCCTTTTCCTATTTCTGTTTACTGTCGTTGATCCAAAAGAAGGCAAAAAAAAAACCCTCATTACAGCAATTTCAAATTCTGCTTTGAATGGGGGGAAAATTCCTTCTTGATTCCAAATGGCAATCATATTTCTCCTTGGATCAACAAGCACTAAATAAATATTAATACCAATACTAACATACATAGCCCTCTATGTTCTGCTATTTACAAAAAAGTATCCAGGCCTTTTTTAAAGGCATTTCATGTATTCGATAGCACCACCTCCTCAGGCAATGAATTTTATACCTTATTGTCCTTACTGTAAAGAATCCCTTCTGCTGTTGCAGACAAAATTTCCTTTCCTCAAGTCTAAGCGGGTGACCCCTTGTCTTTTGTACTGTTCTGTCTTTGGAGAGCCCTTTGTATGAGTCCTGAACATATTTATATAATGTTATGCCCTCTAGGATGCTGTTTCTCTAGAGGGTGGCAAAAAACCCATTGATGCCATTTAAGCCCCTAGTGAGTAAAAAAATATTTCCTGACTCCAAATGGCAGTCAGATATTTCCCTGGTCCAACATCCTAGCTGCCAACTGTCATAATTTTTAATATTGTGCTAGATAGGAATCCATAATTTTTCTGAAAGCAGTTACAGTGTCTGCAAACACAGCATCCTGAGGCAATAAATTCCATAACTTTACTGCCCTTACTGTAAAAAATACCTGCGTATGTTTTAATTGAAAGCGCCTTTCCTCAAGTCTTAATGGATAACCTATTTTTCTTTGCTCAACTCTGAATAAATAGTTCATTGGAGAGTTCTTTGTACTGACCTTGAATAGATTTGTAAATGGTAATCATATCACCCCTTAGACATCTATTCTCTAATGTAAACAAACTCAGTTTGGCTAGTAAACTGTAATAATTCCAGAAATATGCATCTCCCAGCAGTGGGAGTACCCATGTTTTCCTCAGCAGGAAAAGTGAATAGGTTTTTTGAAACAAAAAAGTTAACTGTTCCTTTAAAGAGATAGTAATGTTTCACAAAAACAGCAGCTCCAATTAATCTTCATAGTATTTGAGCCATAGAGTATTTTTTCCAATACTCTCAGAGTTGTAGTTCAACAGTAACTGAATAATAAACTTCCCCCCTCCCGCTCCTTTTACCTAGTGTAAGCCACCTCCCCTCAGATGTGGAATCTGGTCCACAGACCAGACAGCTTACAGCAAGGGACAATCTTCTTACTGTGAGAACAATGAAAGCCCTGCCCCCATTGACAGGTTTTTCAGGTTTTTGCCTTATGTTAATTGAAGAGTGTCCCTCTCTGCAATCCACTTGGACACCACCCTGCTGCTCTGAGCTGAGCAGTATTACATCAGTAAAAGGGGCGGGAGGGGGAGACTTTATCATTCAATTAATCTTGAACTACAACTCCGACAGTACTGAAATACACTCTCCATGGCCCAAATACTTTGAAGATTAATTGGAGCTGCTTTTATTATGAAACATTACTATGCCTTTAAAGTGACGGGTGCATATGAAGAGCTTTAGAGTGGATTCACAAGTTTAATGACATCTAAGTGCCAGACGTACCGTAATGCTGCTCCTCTAACCATCTCCTACGTGCCTGAAAGTTGTACTTCCATTATGTATTAGTTGTAAGAAACAGATGTATAATACAGATGATGCAACAGATGATACAGCAGAATGATATGTCCTCACATTTTAGCCCCTTGATTGCCAGAGAGGTGTCCAGCATATTTGTAATGGATACCTCTTGGCACTTAAAAGTATAAATAAAAGTTGTTAAATTACTTCCCAAAACGATTTCAAATGAATTGTACTTTGAAACGTCTGTGACATGTAGACTTATATAGAACGGTCAGTCATCCATTCATTCTTTGGCATCTTCTATCTATCTATCTATCTATCTATATATATATAAAAGAATAAGCCTCATTGCATAATTTATGGTTCCTCACACACACACAACATAATTTATGTCTCCTCAGAAAACACACACACACATTGCACAGAATGCCTCATTACATAATTTATGTCTCATCAGGAGACACAACTTCCATTGGGTGACTCAGTGGGGACATTACTACTCCCATTGGGTGATTCAATAGGGGCATGTTATATATATATATATATATATATATATATATATATATATATATATATATATATATACTAGCAATGTGGGATGGCGTTGCCCGTCAGGATATATAGAGAATTAATGCACACACATGGATGCAAGACAAACAGAGACACACACGCAGATGCACATGCATGCACTGAGATGCATAAAGAGCGACAGTCATACACACATACATGCAGACACATAGAGTGTGATACAGACATGCAACACACACAGTGAGGAACACACAGGCACACGCAGAGACACACACACAGAAGTGAGTCATAAGGGGGTGACTTATGTGTCATTGTAATGAGTTTGTGTTTGTACTTATGCCTCAACTGTAGTATTCATTCATATAGTTGAAATGCATGTGGTAATTGCACATACTATGGTGGAAGGTGGATCGTGCTGGCTCCCGGGGTGTGAGTGAGACTATTGTGGAAGGTGGATCGTGTTGGCTCCCGGGATGTGATTGCGTGTGAGTGATTGCGTTTGAGTGCGAGATTGAGTGATTGCATGTGAGTGATTGCGTGAGTGTGTTAGTGAGTGTGTGTGATTGAGTGAGAGTGAGACGGTATATGAGAGTGAGAGGGTGTATGAGAGTGAGAGGGTGTGAGTGAAAGGGTGTGAGTATGAGAGGGTGAGAGTGTGATTGAGTGTGAGAGTGTGCTTGAGTGTGTGATTGTGAGACTGTGAGAGTGTGATTGAGTGACTGAGTGAGTGTGAGACCGAGTGTGAGACAGAGTGTGAGACTGTGATTGAGTGTGTGTGAGTGAGAATGAGAGTGTGAGTGAGTGTGACACTGAGTGTGAGAGTGTTATTGAGTGTGAGTGAGTGTGTTTGAGTGTGAGTGTTTGATTGTGAGTGATTGAGTGTGTGTGTGTGTTTTTTGTCTGTGTTTGTGTCTGTGGTGTAGGAGCGAGTGGCAGCCATTTTGTTTTTTCAGTTACTTGGATAGTGGTGTGCGGGCTGGATAGTGGGGGCAGGCCAACTCCCTGCATGATTTAAATCACTCCCCCATTGAATCACCCAATGGAAGCAGTAACTCCTCCTTACTTAACGCTCTGAGTGCCAGAGGGGTACGCAACGCATTGCTTTGCAATGCGTTGCGTACCCCTCTGGCACTCAAAGGGTTAAGTTGAGCTAATATAGCAATAAAACACACAGTGGCTCTTCAGTTGAGGCAACGTAGCAATATGCTGAGGGAACAAATAGAAAGTGGTGTTTGAGGCTTGCCCTCTGTAACATACAGCAAAGCATTTCTGTCCCTTTAAGGAGAAAGTGCGGGAATCAGGAAGCAGGAAGTGGAGGAGTGACAGTTGAAAACAGACAGTGAGGTGACTGAAGAGATGAAGAGTTAAATAAAAGAGTTGCTATTAAGTCTATCCCTTATGTTTTATGGAAACAATACACCCTCATACTGAAACAGAGTGTATGGAGGGTTAGTTATCTGTGGGAGGTGAAACAGTGTGTTTGTGGGGTCATGATCCTGAGTGAGATTGTGTGTGTGGACCGGGAGAAGTTATTGATATCCCTACTTCAGAAGCTAGTGGTAGCTATATTTTTTTTTGTCAGTTGGATACTGGTGGGCGGGCTGGAGGGGGCGGGCCAATTCCCTGTATGATAAACATGCCCCCAATGAATCACCCAATGGAAGCAGTAAAGTCCCCATTGAATCACCCAATAGGAGTTGTGTCTCCTAATGAGACATAAATTATGTAATGAGACATTCTGTTCAATGCGAGTTTCTTTTCTGAGGAGACATAAATTATGTTGTGTGTATGGGGTACCATAAATTATGCAATGAGGCTTATTCTTTTATATATCTGCCACTCGCTCCTGAAGTAGAGGATATCAATAACTTCTCTCCGTCCGCACACTCTCACTCAGGATCATGACCACACAAACACACTGTTTCACCTCTGACAGATAATTGTAACCCTCCATACACTCTGTTTTAGTATAAGGGTGTAATGTTTCCATAAAATACAAACACTCAGGGATAAACTTAATAGCAACTCTTTTATTTAACTCTTTTCATCTCTTCAGTCAACCTCACTAACTGTCTGTTTTCAACTGTCACTCCTCCACTTCCTGATTCCCGCCCTTTCTCCTTAAAGGGAGAAAGACGCTTTGCTGTATGTTACAGAGGGCAAGCCTCAAACACCACTTTCTATTTGTTCCCTCAGCATATTGCTATGTTACCTCAGCTTAAGTAATGGGGGAGTGATTTAAATCATGCAGGGAGCTGGCCTGCCCCCACTATCCAGCCCGCCCACCACTATCCAAGTGACTGAAGAAACAAAATGGCTGCCACTCGCTCCTACAGCACAGACACAGACACACACACACTCACACACAATCACACAAACACACTCACTCACAATCATACACACTCACACTTACACTCTCTCACACACTCTCTCACTCAATCACACTCATTCACACACACTCATTCACACACACTCACACAATCACTCACATTCACACACTATCGCACTCACACATTTACACTTACTCACACTCACATACCTCCCAACATTTCAAATTGTCAAAGAGGGACACTGGTGTTTTAGGTGGTATTTCTGGGGGCGTGGCACTACCGAGAATTTTTAGGCTATTCCATGACCTATTGAGACCTTCTTGTGTAACCTAATAATTGACTTATAACAAGACCAAATAATTTTATTTACATAGAATAATTTATAAACCCATATACTGACATTTAAACAAACAATAATGTGAGTTGTATTGCTGTGGAGCAATGTGATACACTTATATATATACCACACACTCTGATCTCCTAAAAAAGAGGGACATCAGGGTGGGAAAGAGGGACAGAGGGATTTGGGTCTAAAAGAGGGACTGTCCCTCCTAAAGAGGGACACTTGGGAGGTATGCACTCACTCACACCCCGGAAGCCAGCACAATCCACCTTCCACCATAGTCTCACTCACACTCACTCACACCCCAGGAGCCAGTACGATCCACCTTCCACCACAGTATGTGCAATTACCACATGCATTTCAACTACATGAATAAATGCCACTCATACACACTCACTCACACCCCGGGAGCCAACACGATCCACCGTCCACCATAGTATGCGCAATTACTACATGCATTTCAGCTACATGAATGAATGCCACAGTGGAGGCATAAGTACAAACACAAACTCATTACAATGACACATAAGTCACCCCCTTATGACTCACTTCTGTGTGTGTGTCTCTGTGTGTGCCTGTGTGTTTCTCACTCTGTGTGTTGCATGTCTGTATCACATTCTATGTGTCTGCATCTTGTGCATTGCATGTATGTGTGTATGACTGTGTCGCTCTTTATGCATCTCAGTGTAAGCGTGTGCATTTGCGTGTGTCTCTGTGTGTGTGTCTTGCATCCGTGTGTGTGCATTAATTCGCTATATAGCTTGACGGGCAGCGCCGTCCCACATTGCTAGTGATGTACTAAGACAACTAAGAGGAGATCTTATCACATTGTACAAGTATATGAGAGGTGAATACATGGATCTCTGTGGTGAGCTATTCATTCCAAGGCCTGATCATGTGACATGGTTACACCCCTTGAGATTAGAGGAAAGGAAGTTTAGACTTCAGCAGAGGAAGGGGTTTTTACAGTAAGGTCTGTTAAATTGTGAAATTCCTTGCCCAAGGAGGTAGTTATGGCAGATACAATGGATACACTTAAGAGAAGATTAGATACATTTCTTTCAAAAGGGAACACACAGGGTTATACTGAATATTAGAAGGCAAATCAGGAAGGTCTTAAAATGACTAACTTATTTGGAAGCAGGAAAGCTATATCATTCTCAGTCACTGGGGTATGAGGCAAAGGCTGAACTTGATGGACTTTTGTCTTTATTCAACCTAATTTACTATGTACTGAGAGTGATCACTGTAAATTCATTAATTTTCAATAGTAACCATTTGAGTGCCGGAGGGGTACGAAACGCATTGCTCAGAGGGTTAATAGTTGGTTTATGGGTAAGAAAAGAATTGTAAACTAAAAAAAAAAAAAGCTTTAAAAGTGCTGCAAAATTATGTTTTTTAATACACATTCCATGGGATGCACATCTATGACAAAACGAGCTCCAGAATCACTCCGTAAACCAGACAGGTCTTTTCACAATGAGTATGTTAATATATGGGCTTAGAAGCAAAAGCATTGCCTCAGAAGAGAACCTAAGGTTATTGACATTATACTTTACATTAATACAATGGCTATAGTTATAAAATGGGGCAATCACTACATACTTTCAAGATATTTTTCTGGGGGACAGAAAACAGCCCTCCACAACAATCTTTCTTGACTCAGTAGAACAGAGGTGTGAAACTTCCAGGGCCAGATAGTGCATACCTTTTGGATATACGTGATTGTGTATATGTTTTTCATTTAAAAGGAGTGTGCTACGGATCAGTGATATCCCACAAACTGGCACTGTATCGGCTCTTTGGGAACACAGTTTGACACCAAAAGCACCAGATTATATGCAAGGCAGAACAAAGAGCCAGGTATCACAGCCTGGATGACTGGGGCAAGGAGAGGGCCTTGCTATGGCTGAGGAGCTGTAGCAATCGGTGAGAGGCATGAAATAGGAAGGAAGTTGTTAAGGTGGTTTGACTGGGCAGCTCATGAAGTGGGGCAGGAATGTGAACCCCAGGATAGGCATGTTCTTGGTACATGTGGATGGGAGACTTGGGTGGAATTCTGGGGTTTTAAAGGGGGGTGGCATGAAAGCAGTTATTAGGGTAGGCTGAACAGCCGTTATTGGGGTTTTGTGACAAGTATGAACGAGTTTGTTATGGGAGTCGGGTGACAAGAGGGCATTTATTTGGGTGACAGTGAAATCTGGTGGTGGGGTAAAACTGGGGAATTGGTACCTTTCCTATGGCCCTGTATCCAGCTCTGGAGATAAGTGGGCCTGAGGCTTTAATTCTTGGATTCCTGGGCTTCAAGCGAAGAGGCATGTGCTGACACCCTTCTACTGACTGTGACCAATAGATTCTCATACTGTCATTAAGTCTAACAGGAGGCATTAATACAAGTGAAACCCTTGACTTTAAGCTCAGCCTCATAGACAACAACAAATACCATATAAATTAGAGCCCCTTGCTAATCCTAAAGCCTGTTCTAATTAGAGAGCACTTAAAAAAGGGCAAAACTAGATGGCATAATACCTATACATAGCAAAATTCCATATTCACAAAGAAATTGGAGTTATTCAGAAAGAAACCAAATGATCGGTGGGAAAATTTAAATTTCTCACAATTCTCATTAAGTTAAACAGAACATTTAATCCCCTGAATGCTGTGAAGGTATCCAAATAGAAAATTAATTATAGATATCTTTTGTATTCAAGTGGATAAAAATCCCACTTAAAGAGATGGGACTTTTGTTGCCTAGTATGATGCATTTGATTTACTCCAGCATTGGTCTATTTTCTTTGTTCAAATGGACTGCTATTCAGGTTAAAATTTTCCATTAGATCAGTCATTGACACCTCCATTCTTCAGAGACATATGGCAGTCCAGCACTGGTAACCTTAAGGCACCTGATTACGAGCAGGTTGAGGCTATATGATGATTGACACAGGGATATCTGTTTAACTAAACTCCTAATAAACAACCCTCACTTAATCCAGGCAGGAATTCCTAATTCATAATATGATCTATTCCCAGTGGATTGGTTACTCAAAACGAATCTGATTTAGTACTGGATATCATTGCACAAAGGCAGACTCAAGAACCTAAACTACTCCCAGGGAAGTCTTCTTACACTGGAAGGAAACTTTCACAGGGACGGTTTATGTGAAACAAAGAATCATATCTGCCTCCATGGACACGATGGCTAATAATAATTAAATATTAATTTGGCAGAAACAATCCACAAAACTAACTCATATTGGCCTTTAGGATTTTCTGCCCAGATTAAAGTTGAACTTTCATCAAAATTAAATTGCCCCTAAATCCTTATTAAAATAGTGATACACATATATATACTTTTATTATGCTGAATAAGGCTGGCATTATTGAGAAATACAACTCGTTTGGCAGGTATCAGCGGTAGGGCTCTTGCTGTAGGCACTCTGTGTACCATCAGTCCCTTCCTGTACCTTAAAGTACAAAAGAACTCCACTTGCCAATCCTCGAGGTGACCGGGACAGACAGCGCAGACTCACAGATGCCTTTTATGCAAAATATCTGCACTGTTTGCCCACTGATGCCTGCCGATCGAGTTGTATTTCTAAATAATGCCAGACTTATTCAGCATAATAAAAGTATTTATATGTGTATCGCTACGTTAATAAAGATTTGGGGGGGGGGGGCACTTAAATTTTGATGAAAGTTCAGCTTTAAGGGAAGCAGTTGTTTATTATTAGGATGTGCTAGTGTTCCTTTAAGTTTATAAGGAATGGAATTTGAAAACAATTGCAAAAAGAAACAAAAGACATTGCTATGGTATAAAAAACATTTGAAAAAATTCTGGACTTCAGTAACAGAAATCTGCTCACATAGATACACCATATTCCTATGAATCATGCTAATTTGTGAGTAATAAATCACACAACTCTTCTATTTTATATATATATATATATATATATATATATATATATATAGATGATGGTAAAGCATATTGAAATCTGAAGAGCAACTGACCTTACTGGAGACGAGTCACTAGACGTTGAGGATGTCGGCATTGGGCTTGATGGAGCTGAGAACATGGGACATGTAAGGGGTGATGTCGGACTTGGGTTCAGTGAACTATCAAAAAGAAAAATTATACAGAGTAAGTGGAGAACTACATACACAAAAAAAAGTTGTCAAATCATGGATCGTATTCAATAAACTAAAGAGGAGAAATTCTAGGGCAAAGCAACTGAATCTTAGGGGACAAATAAACATTCTCATAAATTCCCATTTATTTAAGCGAGGCTTTTAATACCTTTAATGTTAGAGGAATTAAGGAATAAGTTGTTAAACTCCTCATATAACTCGTTACCTGCTTATCTTTTATTCTCAATAAATGTGTCTTAGCTTCCAATACCTTGTGCTTTTTTTTTTTTTCAAACATTTTATTAGTTTGGGGGAATTTTGTTTAGTTGCTGGAGAATCTATCAGATCAGTCAGATAAAAACCAGCATAATTACTTATTTATATGTCCATAAAATCACCTCTCTTCATTTTCTTACACTGCTAGAACCAGTTTCCAACATAGTGGCGAAATACATTAATGGAAACAATTAATCATGCAAATCCTTTCAAGATGGAAGTTCCTACTGAGGCGGGAGTATCCCCAAAGTATCCCCCCCCTGTTCAGCCAGATCAGAAGGGAGGTGCCCAGGTAGACTGCAGAGAGGGATAATCTTCAATTAAGATAAGGGAAAAAGCTGAAAAACTTGTCAAGGGGGGAAGGGCTTTCATTGTTTTCATACAAAGAAGATTGTCTCCTGCTTTTATCTGTCTGGTCTCACAACCAGATTCACATCTGAGAAGAGATGGCTTACACTAGGAAAAAGGGGCGGGAGGGGGAAACTTTGCTTGTGAATATCTCTTAAACCATAAAGGTTTGAGAGATAAGACTTATATCGTTCTTCATGTTTTTTTAATGCCTACAAAATAAAATAAAGATAAAACAAAGTATTACTATCCCTTTAATGATTTCAGTGGGACTTTTAATGCCTTGCGTGCTAAAGAGGTCTCCAGAGCATTGGTTTTCAATGTTGTGGAAATTTCTCTAGCACTCAAGGAGTTAAAAGCCCCTTTAAATTAATAGGTATTTTGGGAATTGTTATTTTTCCTTTATGGTACAGTTTGTTTGCTCCAGATTTTATCCATTTTTCACATTGGATACAGCTCTAAGATCCTGAAAAATTTGTGTAATTAAACTATTTTGGCTATGTAGGAAAGACAATCTGTTAACACTCTGAATGCCAGCGATACATCTGTGACACTCAATGAGTTAAGGAATGTATACACTCAGGCATCATATATAGAGCCACAATTGGGTTCCTCCAGATATAAGCTGGACATTCAATTGGCTACAATTTCCTTACTCGTTTGTGGCTCAATGAGTTGTGCTGAGCAGTGATATAGCCAATACAAAAAAAGAGAGCGATAACAGATTGATTTACTTCCTATTAATGAGATTCTAAACTGAATTCAGTTAACACTCCCACCATCAAAATCTAAGATAAATGAAACTTAAAAGTACATGAACTCATCCATCTATGCTAATATTATGCAGTCAGTCTGTTTCTACTGTATATTGGTTCCCAATGCTTTTAATACGTCTCCAGTGAGCATATTAGCAAAACCCATGTAATCAAAAGATTCTTAAATTCTAAACTGTAGCAATATTGACAAAAACTAGCATTATATAGGCATAGTAAAGAAGTGCTGTAAAGGAAATTCTTAGTATTAATTATGGGACATATAAGAATTCATCTTTTTTGCAGTTGTGTAACTGTGTAAGGAAATATATACAGTATTTCAGTACAGTGTTCTCAGCAAACAGAAACACTAGTTTTATGTGACTCATACCTCTTTTTGACCATAAAACTGTAAGATTAGGATTTGCCCCACTCCATGTAAAGAACACAACTAAAGGCTATTGGAGGGGTGAGTAAATGACATCTCTGAGCAAAAGGTGTTTACTTACAGGGTAATAATGTATGAAGCTGAAATAGGGAACCCCACAAATCCTGGATATTTGGATCTTGTGGAAGACATAAGAGGAGATGCACTAAAGTGTGATGAAGAGGTGATAAAGTGGAGATGGCTTCTCCAGTGACATCACTTCTCCAATTCCTAATTATTCTATCAAGCCTATGCATTAAGATCTCCAAAGTTGGATAAATCTTAGTGCATTGGCTCCATAGAATAACATAGGACTTGGAGAAGTGATATTACTAGAGATATCATCTCTGCTTTATCCTCTCTTTAAGACACTTTAGTGTATCTCCCTCATAACCTTTTTATATACCACATATTGCTTGGTAGCCCTGTTCCTAAGGTACTGAGTTCCAAATTCCAGATTTGTGTATGCTCAGTAGGTACTGTGGAGCGATCCACTACTTGTTATAAATGTATAGTACATTAATTCTAAATGTCAGTTGACTCATTGGAGAGGTTGTTCGGTTTAAACTAGGACATTTTATTTAAACACTAATCACAATACTTAAAGGGGATGTTTACCCCCTTCACAACTTTGCCTGTATCGTTTCCTTATAAAAGATAAATAATGGAATCTGTATCTTTTTAAAAAAAAAATCCGCTTGTTTGGAGAAATTAAAAGATTAAATGTAGCTCTGTACCTACTTCCGGCAGACAGTATTGACCTGATCTGTACCGCAGTGACACGGTTTTTGATGAACACTCAGACAAGACTAGTAAGGTGAAAATAACTTTATTGAAATAAAGTCCAGACAGCAATAATGTAATATGCACACAAGCCCAAAAGGACAGTACAGGCACAGTACAATACACAATGGCAGAGTATGCACAATATGAGGGAGGTGTACTGAGAGTAGCAAGTCCCCTAGCGGGCTAGGGTGAAGAGGAGGCAGTGACTTGCTGATGATGGTACTGAGGCTTAGAACCCAAAGGAGTATCAGAGTCCCACGACTCAGACTACTGGCAGCAAGGACCCTAGATTGCTAGGGATTAATGGAGGCAACGCAGCACAGGCACTGGCAACAGGGACCCTAGAACGCTAGGAGTCCAGAGGCAGACAACTGGCACACAGACCCAAGAACGCTAGGGTCACACAGGACCCGGTAGAGGATACTGGCAGCTAGTACCCTAGGACACCAGGGTATCAGAAGGACCAAGGCAACCGCTACTGGCAACAGAGATCCTAGAATGCTAGGGGTGGATCGGAAGCAACGTATCTCGGAAGGCAACAGGTGTCCAAGTACTTACAGTACCAAGATGGTACACCACGCAACAGCTGGCTCTTGAGCCTTACGGCTACTGCAGATGGCAGGACGAGACAGTGAACCAGCCTAGAGGATCTAGGTACAGAAATGTTCAGGAGGTAATGCGCCCAGAGGAATGCCTGCAACTCCCACAGGGAGTGAGCCCAGCCAGTGGTAATCGGAGCAGAGGACACGTACAGGTAACAAGAGTAACACAGTCCGAGCTGAGACAGCACGGAACCGGTACTTCGCATGTGCACACCGCCAGGGGCGGTTAAACCAGTATGAGCGGCTACAGCAGCAAGTGCTCAGCCCAAGGTCGACAACGTAAGCAATAGCGCCAGCCCAGCGCCACGTCAGTGGAAACTCAGCCAGATCAGTCAGCAGCGTAGCGGATTCTCAGCCAGGCCAGTCAGCAACGGAGCGGGTTCACAGACAGATCAGTCAGCAACGGAGTGGGTTCTCAGCCAGGCCAGTCAGCAATGGAGAGGGTTCTCAGCCAGATCAGTCAGCAATGTTCTCAGCCAGATCAGTCAGCGACGGAGCAGGTTCTCAGCCAGATTAATCAGAAACGGAGTGGGTTCTCAGACAGATTAGTCAGCAATGGAGCGGGTTCTCAGCCAGGCCAGTCAGCAATGGAGAATCAAACAAATCATGATACGCAGGAACGTCGTCAGGCAGGCCAGGTCATACACGAACAGAGCTGTAACAGGAACTAGCGCTAGGTACAGGTACACCACGAAAGGGCGCCAGAGTACTGTCATGACAAGGTATAAATAGGCTGGCCTTGGGTGGAGTCAAGATCAAGGACCAATAAACGTGAGGCAGTCAAAACCAGTAAGTGAGAATGTTGCCGCCCGCAGCCAGGAGGACGGGCACCGTGATACGCAGTCTGAACTTCTATCCAGCCTCCTCCAATGATGGAGGCTGTCTGTCTGTAAATTGGAGCACTCTCATTGGCCAGAAACCGATCTCTGCCAATGAGATCGCTCCAACTTACAGACAGACAGACTCTGTCATCGGAGGAGGCTGGACAGAAGCTCAGACTGAGGTACAGATCCAGTCAGTACTGTCTGCCGGAAGTAGGTACAGAGTTACGTTTAATCTTTTAATTTCTCCAAATGAGAGGATTTTTTTTTTTTTTTTTAAATAATACACTTTCCATTATTTATCATTTCTAAGGAAACGATTTAGGCAAAGTTGTGAAGGGGCTAAACATCCCGTTTAATCATTTAATGGGAATAAGGATAACTTTTATATCGGATACACAAATTGTTCACTTTTTTGCTTGCATGAAAACAAAGTCTATAATAGTGCTGGAGAGGGGTTTCAGTTACATCCATTGATTACATACAGATGGAATACTGTATTATATTTTTTGATGGAGAGTGAATACAGTTGCTGACATGGATATTTGATTGAATAAAGACACATATTATGGACATATAGTCTATGTTAGTGTTGGCTTTCTGTTATTGGGAAATACAGAATGAATATAGTATTGCAGTTTTTTGGTATAGTCTCTAACAGTGCTGGAGAAAATTTTGTATTACTGCCACAGAAAACAATGACTAAAGTATTATAGTTGATTGAAGAAAACATCTGGATAACAAAAAAGGTTGATTGTGTGCATGAAGCATGCTCACTCTAACAGCATTAAACAACAACAAAAAAAAAGATAAAAACCGAAAGTTGAATCTGATGTTAAAGTTCCTCTCCTTAACATCAAAAGCTTTGGGAGGGATATAGTTCACAAAATACAACTTTAAGTGAATGGCCTGCACTACAATTTAATGTCATGGATTATGCATTAAATAATAATAACCAACAAAGCAGAGGGGTCATTCAGTTACAGTTGTCCTCTCCAAATTTTAACTGTCATTTCTAATGCTTTCAGTGGCTCAAGTGACAACTTTTATGGTGGAGAGCAGCTCAACAAAATGAAGAGAATACAGCAAATACGAGTGAAATTAGTCTTGGCTAAAATGCCATATTAATTAAAGGGAAATAAATCTGCCTTGCTGGAAATGGCAATATGCAGTTTTAAATTAATAGGACACTTTAAAGGGGAACTACCACCCCGCAATAACTTAACCTGAAATGAGTCTTCGTTTGGTGACTAGCTGCTTAGTAGCGCTAGTTGCCAGCAATATTACCCGGTTCCAAAGATTTTTGCGTTTTTCCGATGGTCACAGGAGCAGGTAGCACGGACATCTCGTCACAGTGACGTCCGTGTGCCTGAGCTGTCAGTCCCTTTTGGAGCCAAGTGGCTCCCAGTGCAAATGGTAAAGGTTTATACAGAAATGAGCAATTTGCCATACTCCAGCTGCTGTTGGACAATAGCTGCTCACTTAAAGGGATAGTAATGTTTCAAAATAAAAGCAGCTCCAATTAATCTTCATAGTATTTGGGCCATGGAGAGTTTTATTTCAATACTGTCAGAGTTGTAGTTCAATAGTAATTGAATGATAAAATATCCCTCTCCCACCCCTCTTACCTAGTGTAAGCCACCTCCCCTCAGACGTGGAATCTGGTCCACAGACCAGACAGATCACAGCAAGGGACAATCTTCTTACTGTGAGAACAATGAAAACCCTGCCCCCATTGACAAGTTTTTCAGGTTTTTTCCCTTATGTTAAATGAAGATTGTCCCTCTCAGCAAGCCATCTGCACACCACCTTTCTGTGCTGAGGTGAGCAGGGGGATATTTTATCATTCAATTACTCTTCAACTACAACTCTCTCAGTATTGAAGTTACACTCTCCATGGCCCAAATAGTATGAAGATTAATTGGATCTGCTTTTATTTTGAAACATTACTATCCCTTTAAACCTCAGCTGGGCAAAGGATGGTAGAGGATGATGGAAACTGTAGCCCAACAACAGCTGAAAGATGGAAAATTGGCCACCCCTGGGCTAACACGGAATCCTTTTCATATGTCGCATCTCTTAGATCGCGCGTCACTAAATGGCACATCTCTTTGGATGCGTGTCTTCAAATGACGCATTCTAAATATTGCAATGCTAAATGGCGCATCTCTTTGGTCGCAATGCTAACTAGCGTGCAACATACAACAGCATGCTCCATCATGTCGCTAGAATGGTGCTATATAGGTGCAAATGGCGCTATATGGGCGCAAGGATACAAGGACGCAAAAGGTCGCAAAACTGTCACCACGTGGGAGCAAGGGTCAAAGGGCATAATAACGCCACAACAATGGCGCTATTTGGGTGCAATGTTATAAGGATGCAAAAATGATGCAGTAATGACTTCGTAATGACGCACTGTGTCAAAATCCAGCGTCATCTGTGCAGGAAGTACAAAAACGAAACAGGAAATACCAACCAATGTACACTACTACAGACACTGTGGAACCAGAGAGTGCTACAAACACACTGGGGACCCACACTTTCAAACCACACTGTGGAACAATGCCTAGAGAGCTTTCTTTTACTAATGCTGAGCTGGGGATACTTGTCTACTATATGGACAAGTATCTTCCAGATAGGCTGAGGGACAGACTGGACTCTGCATTTTGCAGGCGTGTTTTAACAAAATGGCCTGCAAAATGCAGCGGTCCAGTGGCATCGCTAGGACCAGGAGGCAGATTCTTCATTGGTGGTCCGACCTCAAGAGACGAGAGTCTAGATTGTTGCAGACTTTTCGCGCGGGTATGATTATTTCATTTTTATTGCTGGGAGGGATGTGTTGCTTGTAACTGTAATTCATATGTTTCACAATTTTTTAAAATTTTGTTTTTTTACATCTCCACCTAGGTCCGGAACCACCATGAAGAGCCTCTCCTGGTCGTCAGATGGCCACCCAAAAAAGGTCCCTGAAGCCTACCAGTAAGTAATTTTTTGTGCCATTTACACAATACACAACAATGCTCAATTATGCTATATAAACTGACATATTATTATTAATATTTTTATAGGTCGTTCTGCATCTGGAAGGCTCTCTAGGCCTGCTCCTCTGGCTCCTCCTCCTGGTAAGTTCCACTGTAAGTCACATTGTAGCTCACAAATAAATAACTGCTATGTACTAGGTATTCATAGATGTTTTCTATCAATTTATTTGTAGCTCGAACGCTGCACAGAAGGCTCTCGCATGACCCTTCACCCTCACCTCCTCATAAGTATCCAATGAGGACTGTGGGTAATACCACTATGACATATTTAACTACTTGCTTACCACTGACACACAATATACACATACAGCACTAACAAATAAATAACTACCATGTACTAGGTATTCATATATTTTTCAATCTATTTATTTGTAGCTTGAAGAACACGCCACGGAAGGCCCACTGTTGTGGAGTCACCCTCACCACCTGGTCAGTAACCAATGAGGATTGTGGGTACTACCAGTATGACATATTTAAGTACTTGCTTACCACAGACACACAATATACACATACAGCACTAATAAATAAATAACTACTATGTACTAGGTATGCATAGGTTTTTCTATCAATTTATTTGTAGCTCTAAGAACACTTATTTTAATTTTTGCAATACTAGATTTCAGACATTTCTTCTAGTTGTCCTTTTAGTGCATTTGTTGCATAGATACTCAGACAACATTTTAACAGCTCCCCAAACTACATGTAAATAACCAATACACCATAAGCAAACTAAATGTGTACTTAGTTGTTACAATTTCCAGTAGTACACATTTATCTACTTACTTTGCAATACTACACACATAATTTACTACACAAATAACTTCTGATGTGTGTAGTAGTGCAAATGACTAGCAAACATGTGTACTCCAGGAAAATAAAAGTAAACTGACTTAGTTTTTACAATTTCCAGTAGTGTACATTTATCTACTTTTTGACATTGAACTGTGGAACGGTTTCCATTCAGTTTTGAATGACCTGCCGAAAACTAATAACTCTGTAGAAGGGTGGCATAGAGGGTCCAGCTTTCTTCTAGGGGCATGCCACCCAACTATTTGGAACTTTATAAATGGACTAAAAAAAGAACAAAGCTTAACTGAATTAAAATTGGCACAGTATGCTGCAGGACATGAACCACCACAACCTCAAAAAGTGTGTAGGGACAATGCACGAAAATTGAAAATAATTGTTATGAACTATGCAACCACACAGATGTCACAGCACCTGCATAAATTAACTATTTTTGGTATGTTTTGTTTTATATTGAACATTAAAATGTTATGCTTTATTTGTTGTCTTATGTTATGCATGCTTTGAAATAAAGATTGCTACAAAACATATGTGATTATTCCTAGAATGAACTTTTAGGGTGTATTTGTTTTATCATGTTATGCATACTTTATAACATACTAGTTGAAGAGCCCGTTACACGGGCCACAGTGCCACAGCCAGCCAGTCGTGGTGCAGTCATGCTCACTAGAGACTGCCCACGCCGCGACTGATGCAGAGCGGTCTGTATCAGCTGCGATGAGGGCAGTCTCTACTGCGCATGACTGCAGCACGCGCAGCAGTGACTACTGCGCATGATGCGGTGTTACACACGATTTAGCGAATTATTATATAGGTTTGGTTTGAAATAAAGATTGCTACAAAACATGTGTGGTTATTCCTAGATTGAACTGTTAGGCTGTATTTGTTTTGTTATGCTATGCATGCTTTAGAAAATATTGAACGGTTTGGAAATAAACATTTCTACTTAACCCTTTGAGTGCCAGAGAGGTACCAACGAATTGCAAAGCAATGCTTTGTGCACCCCTCTAGCACTCAACATGGTTATTGCTCCTCTATTTGTTATATTTTATGCATACTTTGTCAAATATTGCTTGGTTTCAAATAATGATTTCTACTTCACTACTTTTTGTTACTTGTACTTCTTGCACCTTACTTCCTCTTTACAGCATCCCTAATGAACACTATTGTACCCACTTCAACCATAATGCTACTCTAAAAAGCGCGACATGCTAAATGCGTCATTCGGAATGATGCAACATATACAATTTGCGACTCAATTACTGGTGACATTTCAAATGCGCCATTCGGAATGACGCGACTAAACAAATGCGACAATTCAAGATGCGATATTCAGCCTGCGACATATCGAAAGTAAACCGGCTAACACAATTGGGGAATTAAGGAATGCCCATTTGTGTGTTAAGTTCCCAAAACACATGCTAAATAGTGTGAATAATGGGAACATCAAAGGAAAAGAGCTCTGTCAAGCTCCGAGCGTTACCTCAGACACACAGTCATCCTCCCAAACACTAACCCTATGCTATCCTTAACAGTAAAGTGCAACAATACTACCCCTAACACTATCCAAAAACGCAGATCTGTGTAACACTTACCTGTCATCCACTGTCCATCTTCTTCATTAACCCTTTGAATGCCAGAGGGGTAAGGAACACATTGCAAAGCAATGTGTTACATACCCCTCTGGCACTCAAAGGGTTCATCTTCTCTCCTTGTTTCTGTAATCAACCGTCTTCTGTCTTCTCTCTTCTTTCCAATCTGCAGTTGAAATAGAAACAAATGTCACTGCAAGATTTTTTTTTTTTTTGGTTAACCGAAAATGCCCCAAAGATACGCCTGACTTAACCCTTTGAGCATCGGGGGTGGTGTACCCCTCTGGCACTCAAAGGGTTAAATGCAGTCTGGCATTTCAGATATGGATAATATGTAGCCATTTCGTAAAAAAAAAATATAGCAAGGCATTAGTCGACAAACAAATTCAAGGCATCCCAAGGGCGGCAGAAATGCACAGCAACACAGGCCCCCTCTCCGTACTTTTCAGGCCATTGCCCGAGTCCAAATGAGGGCTTTTTACGCAGAGTCTGGCTTTTTATATGGCCAGTCTCTGGTTGGTATGTGTACTTACTCACCTCCCAGCCTATCATCTTCTAAGGGGGTGATTTAACAGGAACTACATATTATTCATAACGGATATTCCAGACTGCACTTAACCCTTTCAGTGCCAGTGGGATACGCCTCGTGCATTCAAAGGTTAAGTCAGGCTCTTCTTTGTGGCATTTTTGTTTAAAAAAAAATCTTACATTGACATTTGTTTCTATTTCAACTACAGACTGGAAAGAAGAGAGAAGATGGCTGAGTACAGAAACAAGATGACAGAAGAGAGAAGATTGAAGAAGATGGACACTAGCTGATGAGGGTGCTGAAGACTCCACTGGACATCAGGAGTCAGGGGCTGTTTTTTAACTTGCACAAATAGGGTTAATTTTACTAACGTTTCACACACTTTTTCAGTACTTTGGCTGTATTGGTATGGGCCTTAGGGCCCCATATCAGTACATCCGTTGGTGACACTGGATTTTTTCAGCTTTGTTTTCATGTTCAATTTTGGTGTCAGCACTTATGAGATGTGTTAAGGGACTCTGCATCCAGTACAGGTCCCTTAACGTATCTTAGTGCTAAAGCATGGAATTGAACGGCATATCTGGGTATTTTGTTGTGTGCCAAAAGGCCACAAGATTAGTGGTTAAGGTTGTTTTATTTTAGCCAGTATTTCTTCATAGCACAGGTAATTGCATTGCTTACCGTGTTTGAAGAAATGCTGTCGGATGTGTGTGTTTTTTGGGGGGGATCAGAGTCCGGATCGAGCCCATAGAGCTCATAGAGTCTAGATGCAAAATCTGACAGTCTGCATTGGAACACTGCCAACATGTACAAGCTTTTAAGAATTACTCCGTGATTAAAGGGCATCCAGTGCAGAAATACAAATTGCTGTTATATGAAGAAGCATGTTAACATTTCCAGATTGTTATGAAATAGTTTCCATACCTTGATAAAAGTTATTTGATATTGCACATGCAGTTTTACAGGAAAATTGCATCCCTAAGCCTCCCCAAGCCTGCTAAAAGACTATAAAATACTAAATATAGTGTAAAACAATATGGAGAACATACTGGATAATATGACTGCAACACTGTTGGCACCACAAGGTTCAATTCTCATCATTTTAATGATCAAGTTGCTATCACTGCTATGTCTCATACACTCTAAAGTTATCACTATTTTATTTAACTCTCTTCACCTCTTTTTTGGTAAATTTTCAACTTAGAAACAACTAATAAGCACAAGCTATATGTGCAAAAATGAAGCATTACAGAGGCAAATCAGCTGCACCATAGGGTAAAAATGCAAATTGTGCAAAATTAACATTGATTGAGATGGGGCTTGTTAATCCCCTGGAGACATCTGTAACATTAACCCTTTGAGTGCCAGAAGGGTACACAACACATTGCTTTGCAATGCGTTGCATACCCCTCCTGCACTTAAAGTGTTAAAGCAAACATTTTTTACAGTTATGTGGAGCTTAAAATATTAATCAAATCACTCCAAACCCTCTCTCTCAAACCGCTATGGTTTGAGAGATATAGGGATTCAAAGTCCCACCCCCCTTCTCCTGATGTCAGAGTCTAGCTGACAGCAGGAGATGCCGGTCCTGGGACCAGCAGGCGGCTCTGTAGCAGAGCCAAAATCACTGTACTTAAAAAAAGAATTAATTCACTAGAAAGCTCTACAAAGTGTGCCTGCAAACCAGGCACACTTTTTAGACCTTTCCAGTGAATTAATTCTTTTTAAGTAACACGATTTCAGCTCTACTGCAGAGCCTACTCGAGTCGTATGAGAAGAGGAGGGATCTTTGAATCCCTATATCTCTCAAATCATAGCGGTTTGAGATATAGGGTTTGGAGCGATTTGATTAATATTTTAAGCTCTACATAACTGTAAAACCTTTTTTTGGGACATTACTGTCCCTTTAAGGGAGGGGTGCGGGTTGGTTTGCTATCTGATTGTGTAGCTATTAGGGCCTTTATCTACAAAAAAATATTAGAATATTTCTGTGGCAAACCAACTTCACCACAAGGGAAAAATAATAATTACCATTGAACTAAATGAGTCTTTTAACCTATTGGACACTATATGTTTTTTTTTTTTTTTTTTAGCACTGCTTAAAGGGGTTAAAAGTCTAATTTTAAAGTGGATGTATCACCTATGCACAACATACTCTAAATAGTTAGGTGACACATCCAGTAGAATTAAAACGTTATTATTTTATGCTTCCGTTTGGTTTAAATGTAACTGGGCTGCAGTTACTTCCGTATAGACTGCAGCCCGATGCTCTGCCTCTGCTCTCCTCTTTCCTCCAATGACGGAGGCGCCTGTCTGGAAGCTGAAGCGGTCTCATTGGCTAGATATCGATCTCTGCCAATGAGACTGCTCCAGTTTACTGACAGACGCCTCTGTCATCAGAGGAGGGAGGGGAGCAGAGGCAGAGCGCTATGTATAAAAAGAGAAAAGGGAGGACAAGGGAAGGGTCGCCCTGTGTGTTGAACCTCAATGACAAGAACACCTTCAACAATCACCCTAATGTGCAGTACTCACAAAATAAATTGCTGTTCCACCACATATGTGGGAAACAGCCTGAGCACTTAGGGGGATATATAATTGCCCCAAATCAATCGATTAACAATCGCTTGAACCAATGGGCCGCTCCTGTCCAAATCGTTCTCCCCAAACGATGAACCATAGAAAACAGCAAAAAGAGAAAGGGCGTCCAATGGTGTAGTAAAGTCTAACAATAGGTAAGAGATGAAAAAAGTGTATATAGAGATATACTCACAAAGGTAAATGTCAGTTAAGATGTGAACTGACAAATGCGCATTCGGACAGAATGACCCTGTGCCCGCTCAGGGTGATAGTAGCACTGGAACTTCTGTGACACTGGAACTCCAAATCACTAAAAATAAAAATACCTCACACGGCTCCAGAAAAATCAGATATATAACAAATTTATTAAAATAGTAAATCCAATAGGATATATAAAATAAAAGTCAATAAACATAATGCTTCTGTACTTATTGTTTATTGATGTGTCACATAACTATTTAGGGGATGTTGTGCATAGGTGATATAACCACTTTAACCCCTTAACGACATGTGTCGTACTATGACCGTCACGGTCCTTGAAATACACAAGGACCAATGACGGTCATAGTACGTCACGTACTTTTTACTTACAGCGCTCTACCGGGAACGCTGGAAGTAAAAATAGGGCCTGAAATTGACCGCTCCAAGATCGGAGCGATCTCTATCAGGCCCCATAATGACGCGCCGATACACGCAACAGGTCACGTGTACCGGCGCGTCCACGTGGTTCAATGCGGTCCTTATGGGATGGAAACGTCCCAGGACCGCCAGTCGTTAAGGGGTTAAATCAGTGGGAATTTTGCACACTGCTGCCTACCATAGACAGTAGTGAATTGGATGCTGTATGATCTCAGCCATTGAGGCCTATGGGCTGCTTCATTGCAGGTCTATAACTTGAGTCCCCACCCCCTCTCCCCCACCAGCCCTGGCAGACAGCTTTCTGACTGCCATGATCTGTACTTCTCAGGAGCAAGAGCAGATACAGAGATACAGCAAGCGCATGCAGGAACCACTTAGGTTGAGGCAGAAGTAGGAAAGGGCCCGTCTGCCCAAAATCCAGAAAAGGGAAGAGGATTGTTGACAATGTTCAAAAAGAGCCTCCATATCAGCTCAAGTGGAAGCTCCGCAGAACAGAGGGAAAAGATAAAGCAGGTATGACAGCATTTGTGGGTTCTAAAACAAGTGACAGAACTACATATCGTAGTAGGAACCAAGGGAAAAGAATATTCTTGCATCTCCTGATTACTAGCTAGTACTGAAAAGTTGTCATAGTTGCAATATGTGCGGTGGTCTGATTGGTCCTTATTTATTCCTTACTGACCGCACACTGCAGAAACTGGTACTGGGTCTGCTCCCATTGGATTTGACTGAAAGGAGGTAGCAACCATTCCGAAATAGACATGAGTGGACGGATAATATAATCTTAGAATTTCTGTGGAACAAGCACTTAGAATACTGACAATCACTTTGAATGACACTCCCATCTAGTTTCCATTGCACTTGGAAGAAATAGAGTATGTTTGCGAAATCCTAACAATGTAGAAATTAGTTGCACTGGCCCATAAAGACAAAAATTGAGGGTACTCCTACTTCTCTGTGCCTGTTGCATGTTGTGGGTATTATATTCCATCACAGTGGCCTACAGTGCAGCAGGGAAGACTGCTACAAAGGCGAGTCTGTGTTGCAGGTTCTCTTTTAACAACCAGTTGTTATAAGCCCTTCATTACTCAAAAATGCTGCCTGTTACCTTGGTGTTGGCAAAAATAGGGGCAAAAACATTCAACAGAGCAAATAGTAAAATGTAGCTTACATGTATAATATCTTAAACCACAGCCAGTTTAAACGGGTTGTTCCCCAGGATCCTACCAGCTTCATGACCTACCCAGACCCAATATTGCATCTAGTCCAGAGATTTGCCATGACCTTACCAGCTTTTTGACCCATCCACAGGAAATGTTCAGTCTGTTTCAGGGATCTGCAACCTGAGGTCTCCAGCTGCTACTGGACTTCAGTTCCTATCATCCTGAGCCAGCCATTGGCCAGGGGAATATTATGGTAGCAATAGTCCACCAACAGCTGGGGGTCTGCAGACTGCCAACTCCTGCTCTGAAGTGTTTGCACGATGGATCAAGTAGAGGGATGTATGGTTCCCCACCCAATCAAAAAGACACTCCTTGGCCTTTGTCTAAAACTAAACCAATTTTACAGTAAACTCTAAAGATTCAGGCATATTTATACTATTTCACTATCCTGTTTATAGTTACACTATAAATTAGTAACAGTGCTTTACAAATAAATCTTCATAAACATTTGAATGTATGGCTTTCTTTTATTATTCAATGAAATAGGAAATGCATCAGTAGCAGAGTTTAATTTTTTAACGCTCAGCCTTTTACAAACATTTCGCAACAGCAAAGTAGCAAAACAATTACTTTAGAAGTAAATATGCTACATTTATGAAAACAGTACAAATCAAGTAAATAGTTTTTACAAAACATCTGACATCTCTGATCTAATACTGAACGCCTGTGATGTTTCTTGGATGTTCTAGTTCTTTCACAATAAGGATGATTTGGACCAGAACTGACTTCACAGACGTGGCATGTGTTGGCAGCTAATTGCACCTTTTATCAGATGGTGTAACTTGCATGATAAGCTAAAGCATCTGATAGTGCCTCTAACACTATATATATATACATTATATTATGGTATAGTATCTTTACAGCAGGGGAGAGAGATAACAGTCAGTGCTTGAGCTACACACAAGAAAATTTGTGAAATTTCCCTAATGAATACATCCTTAACCACTTGATCCATTGATCTGGGAGTGGGATGCATTTAGGAAAGTTGGTAGAGCCGGCCCTTACATGGGTCCCGGTGGGTCCATGGGACCCAGGCTGCATTTTGACAGGGGCGGCAGTTTGCTGCCCCAAGGCATGTTCTTTCGGTGCTAGACGCCAGCAGAGGTCCCCGCATCCGGGTATTCTGTTAATATCCTCAGAAGGAAGGGACCAGCTGCTGCATGATATTAGCAGGGAGAGGAGGTGGTTGGGCCTTCCTGCCCCATGTATTGTGGTTGCTTTCACACATTCCCCCTAATTTCACTGTTGGCTGCTGCGGAGAAAAGGGCTGCTTGAGCTCCATGCTTGCTGTTAAGGCTGGAAGAGGACATGATAGCTCGTCTCAGGCCTTATGACTACAAGGCTGGAGAGCTCGTGTTTGCTAAAGTGAAGGGATACCCACACTGGCTGGCCAGGGTGAGTATATGTGCCTGGGACGCGGGGAGGAGAAATGGTAGATCTCACCTGGAGGCAGGAGTACACTGTGCACAAAGAGAGACCCCTCCAATAATGTGCATAAGATACTGACCAGGGGAGTGGAACCAATGTGTTAAAACCCCAGAATAGGGGAGCTCAAGTACCAGACATCCTGCTACAAAACTGGGGTATACAATAAAGCAGAACCCTGCACCATTTAGCTCTTTTTTTGAACTTTGTAAAATCCATGGCTATGTTTATTAAAATTGTTATTCATTATTTTAACTACTGTTGATTTCTTAGATTATTTATTATAATTTTTTGTTAACATTATTGCTGTTTTAGGACCCGAAGCCCAAAAGAAAAGTAGAGAAATATGAGACAAACAATCTGCACTATAGGGGTCAAATGCAAATACCCAATGATTTAATGTTGCGTCTAACACGTAGGGGGTTATGCACTAATGCTTGAAAAGAGCTGGTAACGCAAAGATAACTTCTCCCATGATATCACTTCTTCAGTTCCTATGTTATTCTATAGAGCCTATGCAAAGTGGGAGAAATCATAGTTCATAGGCTCCATAGAATAACATAGGAAATGGAGAAGTGATATCACTGGAGAAGTTATCTCCATGCCATCACCTCTTTATCAATCCTTAGTGCATAATCCCCCTTGACTGCAAAACACTGGAGACCTACTTGGCATACAAGGCGTTAAGATCAGTGGGGAATTGTATTTGTCCCTTATAGCACTCTTGGTTTATCCTAGAATTACACCACTGCTCTATCAAGTGGTGGATAAATTAACAGCTGTAGAAACACCTGTAAACTTTGTTTTATATATAAAATTGGACTTTGTGCCAGAGCACCAAGCTCAAACATGCTCAGTGACTGCTGGGAGTTATTGAGAGGGCATGAACTTGCAGTGCAATCACCACAACTTCTGGCGGCTTGGTTAATTATCATGATAGAACAAAGGATGTTGGCGTGTTTTGGTGGGGGTGGTTTTGGTGGTGTTGGGGGGCAGCATTTCATCCTTGGACCCAGGCAGCACAATGTCTTGGACTGGCCCTGGGTGGGTGCAATGCAATGAGGAAATGGGAATAGAGAAGGTGCATGGGGGGGTTGGCGAGAGGGAATGGACAAGTTCATCTAATAGGGAGGTGCCAATGTTACACCCTGTTTAAAGGCAAATACATGTTTCAAAGAATACAATTTTTCAGAATGGCAATAAAATACGATGTAAGAATGTAAATGCTCAGTCTGTCTGGAAAGATGGGGGGACTGGAAAAGATTGTCATGTATGAGCAGTATGATCTAATTGGTGTGTTTGAAGCCTGGTTAAAGGATACATATGACTTGGCTGAAATACACACTGGGGACATACATAATAAAAATATTTTAATGTGTATTTGCTACCAGCCGCCTAATATTGGGGAGTTTGAAGAAGCCCAACTGTTACTGCAAATGGAAAATACTTCTTGGTCAGGAAATGTAATCATAATGGGAGACTTTGACTACCTTAATTGGCAGGAGAAATGTGACATCCAGCAAAGCAAAGGGAAATTATTTTCTTAGTATGATTAATGAGAATTTCATGTCCCAACTAGTAGAGAATCCAAAAAAGAGGCCTTGTTGGACCTGGTACTCTCAAACAATTCTGACATGGTAAACAGAATGCAGGTAAGGGAACATTTAGGCGTCAATGACCACAATATGGTATCCTTTGACATTTATTATGAAAACCCCAGTAGCAAGGGTTTAACCAAAACATAAGATTTTAAAAAGGTTGATTTTGCAAAGCTAATAGCAGTATTAAAATATATTCAGTGGGATATAATCTTCAAAGATAAAAATGTACACAAATCTACAAATAAGGAATCGGGCTGGATTCTATTGCAGGTGCTAATCTTATCACTGCTTTTTTCACCAGGTTTCCCCATAGACTTCAATAGGTAAATGTTTGATAAAACTGGAGGTAACATTTATCACCTGCAATAGAATCTAGCCCCAGGCTAGCTAAAATTGAAAATGAGGGAGATAATGCAAGAAGAATCCTAAACAATTCTACATGAATATAAATAACACAAAGATTAATGATGATATTGGTCCTCTAAGGCTGCAATGGGTGAATTGATTAGTGAGGATAAGGCTATGGCTGACACCTTAAACATATTCTTTGCTTCTGTATATACAAAGGAATCAACAACGGCATGCTGTGGGCAAACAGAACCACATAATTTCCTCCATCATGTACATGGCTTACTTGAGACAAAGTCCAAAAGAGACTGGAAAAGTTTATTCTGAATAACACACCTGGACCTGGTGATATACAACCAAGGGTTCAGTGATAGCAAGACCATTATACTTAATCTTCACTGATTCACTTTCATCAGTAATAGTGCCCTGTGAATTGGAGGAAAGATGACATAGTACCATTGTTCAAAAAGGGGGCAAGATCCAAAAGGAAATTATAGACCTGTGCGCTTGACTTCCATAGTGGGAAAGATATTAGAAGGGTTTCTAGCTGACAGTATTCAGAACTGTGTGAAGATCAACAACCTTATTAATAAGAGCCAGCATGGATTTATGAAGAATAGATCATTTCAAACAAATGTACTTGCATTTTACAAAACGGTAAGTAGTAATTTGGAAAAGAGAGTTGCTGTTGATGTAGTATACTTGGATTTTGCAAGTCTTTGATACTGTTCCTCACTTATTCAGGTTACTGAATAAGTTAAAAGGCTTCTGTTTGGGAGGAGATATCTGTGCCTGGATAGATAACTAATTAAATGATAAATCAAGAGTTGTTGGAAATGGAACCTTTTCAAGTTGGTCTAAAGTTGTAAGTGGGGTGCCACAGGGATCTGTCATGGTTTTTAATTTGTTTAATAATGATCTAGAAATGGGAATTAAAATTCATTTCACTATCTTTGTTGATGACACTATACTGTTATCACGGTGCCCGTGATTTGCTGCAGTTACTTGTCTGTCACCAGTAGGGGGCTTCTATTGGCTGTCTGCAGATAGCCCGCCTCTTATTGACTATTTAAACCTGGATTGGGCACCCTTTGAGTGCCCTTTCGTGTTGTTTCTGACCTTCTTGCTATCACTATGCTAGTGATAGCTGGGCCTCTGTTCCAGTGTTCCTGAGTTCCTGATTTCATGTGTTCCTGAGTTCCTGATCTCTTCTGTTCCAGTGTTTCCTGCATGCTGAAGTACTTCCAGTCCTGGTTCCGGCCTAGTCTCTGGTGTTGCAGTTCCTGCTGAACTTCTCTGCTGTTTTCTGACCTGACTGATCGTTGCTGGTTCCTGTCATCTCATCACCTGTCTTCAGTATCCTGGCGACCTTCTGCCTGGTCGCGTTGGTGACATTGCTACAATTCCGTGTTGGTCCCAGCGTGCGGACGCTGGTTTGCTCCCAAGCCTTGCGGCTATACAAACTCACTTGTTACACCAGTGTGCGGTCACTGGTTTGCTCCAAAGCCTTTCAGCTATACAAATCTGTGTTGGTCCCAGCGTGCGGACGCTGGTTTGCTCCTAAGCCTTGCGGCTATACAAACTCACTTGTTACACCAGTGTGCGGTCACTGGTTTGCTCCAAAGCCTTTCAGCTATACAAATCTGTGTTGGTCCCAGCGTGCGGACGCTGGTTTGCTCCTAAGCCTTGCGGCTATACAAACTCGCTTGTTACACCAGTGTGCGGTCACTGGTTTGCTCCAAAGCCTATCAGCTATACAAATCTGTGTTGGTCCCAGCGTGCGGACGCTGGTTTGCTCCTGAGCCTTGCGGCTATACAAACTCGCTTGTTACACCAGTGTGCGGTCACTGGTTTGCTCCAAAGCCTATCAGCTATACAATTCTGTGTTGGTCCCAGCATGCGGACGCTGGTTTGCTCCTAAGCCTTGCGGCTATACAAACTCACTTGTTACACCAGTGTGCGGTCACTGGTTTGCTCCAAAGCCTTTCAGCTATACAAATCTGTGTTGGTCCCAGCGTGCGGACGCTGGTTTGCTCCTAGCCTTGCGGCTATACTACTCGCTTGTTACTCCAGTGTGCGGTCACTGGTTTGCTCGCTAAGCCTAACGGCTATACTATTCAGTGTTGTTCCCAGCGTGCGGACGCTGGTTTGCTCCAAAGCCTTGCTGCTTAACGATTCTGCTAATTTGCCAGTTCCATCTGACTGCTGCTATTATCTCTGGGCTGCCCTGCCCGGTATTGGTAAGGCCGGTAGAACCTTTTACCACATTCCATCTGAGGTTGCCTTACCCGGTATTGGCAGGGCCGGTAGAGCCTACATTGTGTATCTATTGAGGCTGCCTTGCCCGGTAATTTGGTAAGGCCGGTAAAACCGTTATGCAATTCCATCTGCAGGTTGCCTTACCCGGTATTGGCAAGGCCGGTAGAGCCTAAAGACTGTCCTGTCCGGTATATTGACAGGACCGGTAGAGTCTGCCTTCTGTCTGTGCTATATTCTGTATATATATATATGTATGTTATTGCCATCCTAAGTTATCATTTATTATTTCAATAAAATTGATTTTTTTTTTACCTAAAACTTGTGTCTGAGAGTCATAATAACCGTGACAGTACGAAAGGGCCATGACCTCAGACAGCAAGGGTCAAGGCAACGCACAGAATATCCATTGGAGGATGGATGTGCTCGAGCAACGTTTGGATCAGTTGGCAGTTGCAATTCAAACGATCCTTGAACGCACGGTACCTGCTGACCAATCTAGCTCTAGCCCGGTGGTCTCGCCAAGTCAGACACCGGAAAGTGATACCAGACCCCTAGGGGGTACTGCTAAAGGGTTAACGGCTTCTGCACCCTTGCCGCTAAGATATGATGGTGACCCTAGTCTCTGCAGAGGGTTCATCAATCAACTCGAAATCTTTATGGAATTGACGGCACACGCATTTCCCAATGATCGTAGTAAAGTGGGGTTCACGATATCACTGCTCACTGGCAGAGCATTGGCCTGGGCTAACCCCTTGTGGGAGAATGCTAAACCTTGTACTAAGAACTTTAGTGAATTTGTGCGTTCCTTTCGAAGAGTGTTTGAGCCTCCTGGTAGAACCACCTCTGCTGCCAAACGCCTTATGGAGATACAACAGGGCAGGCGTACAGTGGGCGACTATGCCATCGAATTCCGCACATTGGCAGCAGAGGTAGGTTGGAATAACGAGGCATTATTGGCAGCCTTCTCTC
This sequence comes from Rhinophrynus dorsalis, assembly GCA_037306005.1. Lineage (NCBI taxonomy): Eukaryota > Metazoa > Chordata > Amphibia > Anura > Rhinophrynidae > Rhinophrynus > Rhinophrynus dorsalis. The sequence continues at coordinate 170,201,189 of CM074721.1, read as the reverse complement.
AAGGCCTGAATGACCACATTAAAGACGAAATCGCTGCTAAAGATCTACCTATTGATCTAGATGATTACATTGAGTATGTTATGATAATTGACTCCAGAATACGTGAGAGATCAATTGCCAGAGATCGTAAGTTACGGTCAAAAAATAATGAGCCTAGTAGCATGTTTTGCCCACCCATCCCTCCCTTGGCATTGAAGTCTAGTGAACCAGTACGGGAAACAAGTGAACCTATGGAAATAGGCTTCACTAGACTATCCAAGGCAGAGAGACTATATCGCAAAAAACAAGGGTTATGTTTATACTGCGGTAAAAAAGGGCACTTGCTAAATTCCTGTCCGGTACGTCCGGGAAACGCACACACCTAGGGTATCTTGGGGGACAGGCCCTAGGTGGTGTACAATCGTCCCCAGTGTCGGGCATAATGAAACCCACCATACAGGTGGTATTGTCTTGGGCACAACGCTCTGTGGAGGTTTTGGCCTTGGTTGACTCCGGTGCAGCAGGGTATTTTATGGATAATACCTTTGCTGAATTGCACGGAGTTCCACGCATTGAAAGAGAAAACCCCTTGACTATTGAAGCGATTGATGGTAGACCCTTAGAACCGCCTCAGGTTATATTTGAAACTATGCCATTGTCTATGACTATTGGGGCACTTCACAGAGAAGAGCAGCAGTTTCAACTGATTAATTCCCCGCACCATGCGGTGATATTGGGATTTCCGTGGTTACAGTTACATAACCCACAATTCGATTGGAAAAAGTGTGAAATTGCTGCTTGGTCCCAGTTTTGTATGGACAAGTGCGTCATCCAGCCTATTAAGGTCATGTGCACCTCCTCTGCTATGCCGGATGTGTACCAACAGTTTGGCGATGTTTTTAGCAAAGGAGAGGCTAGTATGCTACCCCAGCATAGACCTTATGATTGTTGCATTGAATTGCAGCCTGGTGCAGTACCTCCGAAAGGACGCACTTATCCATTATCTTGTGATGAAAATAAGGCTATGGAGGATTACATTTCTGATGCCCTTGCTAGAGGGATCATACGTAAATCTACCTCTCCAGCTGGGGCTGGGTTCTTTTTTGTAAAAAAGAAAAATGGCGAATTAAGACCATGCATTGACTACCGGGGCTTGAATAAACTAATGGCTAAAAACGCATACCCAATACCACTCATCACCGAGCTTTTTGACAGGCTTAAGGGCGCTTCGATATTTACCAAGTTGGACCTACGGGCCGCTTACAATCTGGTTCGCATCCGAGCAGGTGATGAGTGGAAAACTGCCTTTAATACTCGAGCTGGGCACCACGATTATCTAGTAATGCCTTTTGGGCTGTGTAATGCACCCGCAGTTTTCCAGGAACTGATAAATGATGTTCTGAGAGATATGTTACAGACATGTGTTGTGGTGTACCTCGACGATATACTGATTTACTCCCAAAACATGGCACAGCACATCAAAGATGTATCCGCAGTATTGCTACGACTCCGTGAGAACAAATTATTTTGTAAAATGGAAAAATGTGAGTTTCATAGAACCAGTGTGCCATTCTTGGGGTTCATAATTGGCAATGATGGCATTGCCATGGACAAAGAAAAGTTGTCAGCTGTCCTACAATGGCCAAAACCCAAGGGTCTTAAAGCCATACAGCGTTTCCTGGGTTTCGCTAATTATTATAGGAGGTTTATTAAGAACTTTTCTTCCATTGTCAAACCTCTGTCCGATCTTACGCACAAGGGTGCTAATCCTTCTTGTTGGCCGGTATCTGCTGAGAAAGCCTTTGAGAATTTGAAGCTGGCATTTGCTGCGGCTCCTGTGTTATCCCACCCCAATCCTTTACTTCCATTTACGTTAGAGGTTGATGCCTCAGATATTGGGGTCGGGGCAGTACTTTCGCAGCGACACGAGAAAGGTGGAACTCTCAGACCTTGTGGGTTTTTCTCTAAAAAGTTGACTGTCACTCAAAGCCACTATGAGATAGGTGACAGAGAATTATTGGCCATTATCCTTGCTCTTAAGGAATGGCGTCATTTGCTTGAAGGTACTAAGAATCCTGTCTTAATCCTAACAGATCATAAGAATCTGACCTATCTCTCGGAGGCCAAGAGATTGTCCTCTCGTCAGGCCAGGTGGGCACTGTTCCTGTCTCGATTTAATTTCATTGTATCATATTTGCCAGGGTCAAAAAATATCAGGGCTGATGCACTGTCAAGACAATTTGAGGCCGACAGTGACAGAGTGGAAGCACCAGCTCCTATCATTCAACCTGATAGAATACTGGCTACTATACGCACGAGTATCACTTCTCCTCTAGGGGAGGAGATCCTGGCCTCTCAGGGGTCCGCTCCCCATGAAACCCCAGTGGGCAAATGTTTTGTCGCTGAATCATTTCGTACTAGGCTGCTCGAAACCTACCATTCCTCTAAGGCTGCGGGACATATTGGTAGAGACCAATTGTTATGGTCCCTTTCTCAGTTATTTTGGTGGCCTTCCATGAGAAACGATTGTGCCGAATTTACGAATGCCTGTGCCACCTGCGCCCGCGCTAAGACCCCGAGACATCTCCCTGTGGGCTTGCTTCAACCGGTGCCTAATGGCGAACGCCCCTGGTCTCATGTTTCCATTGATTTTATGGGAGAGTTGCCTATGTCGAAGGGGTACTCCTTTATATTCATGGTGGTGGACAGGTTTTCTAAAATGGCTCATTTCGTGCCCCTCCGTGGTCTTCCTTCAGCGAAGGAATTGGCAATGGTGTTCGCCAGAGAAGTATTCCGGTTGCATGGAGTGCCTAGGGTACTGGTGTCTGACAGGGGGAGCCAGTTTGTGTCTAGATTTTGGAGGGCATTTTGCCAACAGATGGGCATACAGCTGTCCTTCTCCTCTGCCTACCATCCCCAGACCAATGGAGCCGCTGAACGAGCTAATCAGGGCTTGGAACAATTTCTCCGTTGTTTCGTTACTGACCATCATGATAATTGGTCCGACTTGTTGCCTTGGGCAGAGTTCGCCAGGAACTGTGCGGTCAATTCTTCATCTGGGAGCTCTCCGTTTCTGATTAATTATGGGTTCCAGCCCTGTTTGCTTCCAGACTCATTTCAGACGCAACAGATTCCAGCTCTGGATGAGCATATCGAGCAACTCCGTTCCACATGGGCACAAGTTCAGAGGGCACTTGGTCAGTCATTTCAGCGTCATCAGCGCCATGCTAATCGCAGAAGGCTTCCAGCGGTTTCCTTTCAGGTTGGGGATAGAGTATGGCTTTCCTCCAGAAATCTCAAGCTGCAGGTTCCGTCTAATAAGTTGGCTCCTCGGTTTATTGGTCCATACAGAGTTATTCGCAAAATTAACCCTGTCTCCTATGCACTAGACCTACCTGCATCCATGCGTATCCATAATGTGTTCCATGTGTCCCTTCTTAAGCCTCTGGTTTGCAATCGCTATACTACCACACCTGTGGTGCCAGGACCTGTTGAGGTCGAGGGCCAGGAGGAGTACGAGGTTCAGAGCATTATTGATTCCCGTAGGCTTAGAGGAAGGGTACAGTACCTGGTACATTGGAAAGGGTATGGTCCTGAGGATCGGTCATGGGTGGATAGTACGGACCTTCATGCACCTAGGTTAACTAGGGCCTTTCATGCCAATTACCCGCAGAAACCTAAACCCTATTCTAGGAGAGGGGGTCTTTGAAAGGGGGGTACTATCACGGTGCCCGTGATTTGCTGCAGTTACTTGTCTGTCACCAGTAGGGGGCTTCTATTGGCTGTCTGCAGATAGCCCGCCTCTTATTGACTATTTCAACCTGGATTGGGCACCCTTTGAGTGCCCTTTCGTGTTGTTTCTGACCTTCTTGCTATCACTATGCTAGTGATAGCTGGGCCTCTGTTCCAGTGTTCCTGAGTTCCTGATTTCATGTGTTCCTGAGTTCCTGATCTCTTCTGTTCCAGTGTTTCCTGCATGCTGAAGTACTTCCAGTCCTGGTTCCGGCCTAGTCTCTGGTGTTGCAGTTCCTGCTGAACTTCTCTGCTGTTTTCTGACCTGACTGATCGTTGCTGGTTCCTGTCATCTCATCACCTGTCTTCAGTATCCTGGCGACCTTCTGCCTGGTCGCGTTGGTGACATTGCTACAATTCCGTGTTGGTCCCAGCGTGCGGACGCTGGTTTGCTCCCAAGCCTTGCGGCTATACAAACTCACTTGTTACACCAGTGTGCGGTCACTGGTTTGCTCCAAAGCCTTTCAGCTATACAAATCTGTGTTGGTCCCAGCGTGCGGACGCTGGTTTGCTCCTAAGCCTTGCGGCTATACAAACTCACTTGTTACACCAGTGTGCGGTCACTGGTTTGCTCCAAAGCCTTTCAGCTATACAAATCTGTGTTGGTCCCAGCGTGCGGACGCTGGTTTGCTCCTAAGCCTTGCGGCTATACAAACTCGCTTGTTACACCAGTGTGCGGTCACTGGTTTGCTCCAAAGCCTATCAGCTATACAAATCTGTGTTGGTCCCAGCGTGCGGACGCTGGTTTGCTCCTGAGCCTTGCGGCTATACAAACTCGCTTGTTACACCAGTGTGCGGTCACTGGTTTGCTCCAAAGCCTATCAGCTATACAATTCTGTGTTGGTCCCAGCATGCGGACGCTGGTTTGCTCCTAAGCCTTGCGGCTATACAAACTCACTTGTTACACCAGTGTGCGGTCACTGGTTTGCTCCAAAGCCTTTCAGCTATACAAATCTGTGTTGGTCCCAGCGTGCGGACGCTGGTTTGCTCCTAGCCTTGCGGCTATACTACTCGCTTGTTACTCCAGTGTGCGGTCACTGGTTTGCTCGCTAAGCCTAACGGCTATACTATTCAGTGTTGTTCCCAGCGTGCGGACGCTGGTTTGCTCCAAAGCCTTGCTGCTTAACGATTCTGCTAATTTGCCAGTTCCATCTGACTGCTGCTATTATCTCTGGGCTGCCCTGCCCGGTATTGGTAAGGCCGGTAGAACCTTTTACCACATTCCATCTGAGGTTGCCTTACCCGGTATTGGCAGGGCCGGTAGAGCCTACATTGTGTATCTATTGAGGCTGCCTTGCCCGGTAATTTGGTAAGGCCGGTAAAACCGTTATGCAATTCCATCTGCAGGTTGCCTTACCCGGTATTGGCAAGGCCGGTAGAGCCTAAAGACTGTCCTGTCCGGTATATTGACAGGACCGGTAGAGTCTGCCTTCTGTCTGTGCTATATTCTGTATATATATATATGTATGTTATTGCCATCCTAAGTTATCATTTATTATTTCAATAAAATTGATTTTTTTTTTACCTAAAACTTGTGTCTGAGAGTCATAATAACCGTGACAACTGTGCAAGGAAATACATACAGAGCAGGATTTTTTATCTGCAGAAGGATTTAGATAAAGTGAGTGAATGGGCAGAAAATTGGCAGATATTCAGTGTAGATAAATGGAAGGTATATGTAGCTACATATACACTAAATGTGAAACTACTTAGGGAATCCTCATTAGAGAAAGATACAGGAGACATCACAGAAATGTGCAGTGTTGCTCAATTGCTGCAAGAGCAAATAGGGTACTATTCTGCATAAAAGGGGTATAGATGCACGGTATGCAAATCTAATTCTGCTATTCTCTCATCTAGAATATGGAGTACAGTTTTGGGTGCCAGTTCTAAAAAAAAAAAACACTATTGAACTGGAAAAGGTGCAGAGACTTGCAAAAAAACTGATAAAGAAATTGGAGGATCTGAGTTATAAAGAGTGTCTAGCTAAATTATTCCCACATGGCAGGAATTTATTTACAGTAAGGGTAGTATAGTTGTGGAATTATTTGCCTTGGGATGCTGTGCTTGTAGCACAGAAGAATATTGAGAATTATGACAGTTTGCTTCAAAGCAGATAAGTTATTGATCCCAGGAACCATCTGACTGCCATTTGGAGTCAAGAAGGAATTATTTTACCCACTTCGAGTTTAATTGAAAATGGCTTCAATGGTTTCTTTCTTTTTTTTTTTTTTTTTTTTGCCTTCCTCTAGATCAACAGGGATTATTTGGCATAGGCGGAACTTTATGGATGCATTTCTTTTTCAGCCTCATCAGCTATGTTACTATGTAAATGTTGAAAGTACTCTGTTAGAAATCATGTTTCTACTGCACCTGAGGAAGAAGTAAGTGGACGGTCTCTAACATCCCTTGTCCCTTCTTACAGCTGGAAGTCAATCTGAATGGCTCCCTGCACTACCACATGCTTTTTATCCCTTTGAAATTATGGCGAAAAGTATGTGGTGCTCTGTCACTATTGAGAGCACGTCTCCATATAAGCACCCAATGGGGGAAGCTGGTAGTCGGAGATGGGCATCTTCCTCTCCTGCTGCTCGGAATCAGTAAAAGGGTTACAATGAATCTAAATGTAACCACATTTAAAGGCATGGGGGCATGATCTGTTGCATGGCTCAATAAGAGAGTATGCTGTTCATGACGTTGTGCATAGGTACAACATATTGACTACAGGACAATTAGCGCTAACCTGTCATTCATAGTAAATGTGAAAATAAAACAAAAAATAAATATCACCTCATATTAAAAATCATCTTCATTTAAATATCCTGCAGAGATTACTGTTTTGTTTTGTGAAAGTATTTTACCAGGAAGGATACACTGAGATTATTGCTGGTCTTCAAGGATATCCTGGACCCATTTTATCTACCTCAGAACGGTGAATGGCTGAACTGACCTTGCCAGGACTAGAACATGCGACCCTGAGGTTTGAACTGATGGTGCATTAATCAACTGAGCCATCTCACCAACTTCTCCAGTGGTATCACTTTTCCAAGTATTATGTTATTCTGTGCACTAAGATTTCTCAAGTGGGAGAGACCTTCTTGCACAAGATCCACAGAATGGCATAGAAACTGGATAAGTGATATCATTGGAGAATGCAGGAGACTAGCAGACTAAAAATTATATCTTTATTGGCTGAGTGGCTCTAAGATGGAAGTTTTCAAATTTTAGAGCCACTCAGCCAACAAAGGTATAATTTTTACTCTATTAGTCTCCTGCATATTCTATCGCTAACACGGTACCACACTTTACCCATCATTGTAGAAGTCATCTCAACTTTATCACATCTTAGTGATTAACCCCCATGAAGGCTTTTTCCCTAGAACACTTTGTTAAAATACACAAATTAATTGCTACTTCATACAATGTCTCGGTTTCAAACAAACATGCATTGTAAGCTCTGCAGTGCTTGGCGTGAGAGAGACTGGGCTGGTCTGGGAAGTATGGGAAAGGAATTAGTGGACATTAAAGAACTGGGATATTTAAAGTTATGTCTCAATCCTTGGTGATGACACTAAACTTTGTAAGGGAAAAAATACATACATAGCAGGGTATGTTTTCTTTAAAGAAAGATTTGGATAAATTCAGTGGGTGGAAAAATGGAATATGAGGTTTAATACAGATAAATGTAAGGTTATGTGCATTTGGACTGCAAAAACAAAAACAAAAACTGGGACACAGTCCCAGTGAGCTCTTTGCATGTATTTGCTAGCTCATGAGCCTAGTTGAGCATCTCTCACCTTTCTTTCTACATTCTACATATACACTAAAAAGGGGGAAACTTGGGAAATCCTCTTTAGAGGAAGATTCAGGAGTACGGATAGACAGACTTCACAGCAGTGTGCAGTGTCACTCAGCAGCTTCAAGAGCCAATACGATACTAACCTGCATAAAAAGAGGTATAGCTAAAATAGATTGGAATATAATTCTATATCTAAGGCCTCATCAAGAATACGGAATAGAGTTTTGTGCACCAGTTCTTAAAAATCACAGGGATGTGAAACAAAACTGATAAAGGGATTGGAGGATTTGAGTTATAAAGAGAAACTAGCTAAACTGGGTTTATTTACATTAGAAAAGAGATGTCTAAGGGGTGATATGATTACCATTTACAAATACATTCAAGATCAAAACAAAGAACTCTCTAAGGAACTATGGCCCATATTTATAAAAGCAAAATGGAGTTATTTTGAAGCAAGCCAACTGCAAAATAGGAAACAAATAAAAAAACCTGTTAAATTGGGCTTCTAGCTCCTTGAATGTTAGAGATGTCTCCACTGCATTGTGATGTAATACTATGGAGACATTTGTAGCATCCAATGCATTAAAAAGCTCTATTTAAGTGCATCAAAATGTAAGAATAATTATTTGTCCCCAGTGGTGCATTTGGTTTTCTACAGAATAACTCCAGTTTGCTTTTATAAATATTGGCCAATTTACCCAAAGACCTGAAAAAAAAATGAGTAAAGGTAAGGGACCGCTTTTTCTTTCCTAAAAAGGCTGCATCCATCACATCTAAATCTTGCTGTATCTCTGACAGGCCCAAGGATTTCCTAACTAGATGGAGCAGACTATAAATTCTGCCCAGACCAAAGGAACCTGGGTCATCTACAATTGAAGAATTGGTCTCTGGGTCAAAAAGGTTATGTTCTATGTTGTCTTCCTCCAGGCGGGAACAAGTACCTTCTCCTGGATCAGTGCGTGGCCATTTTTTCACAGGTTCTCCTTCTTGCATGGCTTTGAAGGTTTCCTGCATGGATACCTTCATCCAGGATAGAAATTCTGAAAACTGGGATATCATATCAGGCCCTGGTGCCTTCCTGATGCATTCTTGGAAAATGTTACCAGTGTCACTGGACCCCAATTTGGTATCACAGGATAGGCAATTTTTAATTTTAGAAGAGCCCTTATCCTCCTTACAAGGTGTATCAGAAGCTGGAACAATCTGCCCTCAAGCTGGGCCACCAAAAGCGTCTGGTCATGGACCATATCAGCTGGTCTCTACCAACGTGTCCTGTTTCGTTAGAGGAATGGTACATCTCTAGTAATCCGGTACGGAGGGATTTGGGCAAGAAGCGTTTCCCATTAGGCCTCTCTGCCGGGGGGGGGGGGGATGTAATACTGGGACGTAGCATAGCCAGGATGTGGTTAGGAGGAATAATAGGCACCAGAGGAGACTACTCGTAGGATTCAGCCCCAAATTGTCAAGAGAGAGCATCTGCTCTAATTTTTGGATGATATCATCTTTGCATGATATAGAATTTAGGCTGGCTAAATCTTGCTGTTTGATTTGAAAGGAGTACCAAAAAACCCAAAACAAAACAATAAAACGCACCACAGTAGAGTCCCTTAATGAATGGAAAATTCCAAGTATTTGGGCTCCATGACCTCACCAGTGTTAAGGCCTTACTTAAAATGGAAGTGTTTCAGTTGTCAGTGGAGCAACTGTAAAGACAGAATTGAAGTTTTACAACAGAACTGCACAAGTACAAAAAACCCAGTAGTGGATTATAGTACAACCCCATATAACAAGGCTCAATAAGCTGTAACTCTTTAAGTGCCAGAGAGGTATCCAATCATATGATGTGCAACCACACGTACTGAGAGGTGTCTATCCTAAGGCCCATAAACATTTGTGGGAAAAGCAGTCATGATGTGCACTGTATACCCAAGTCTGCTCTCCTCCTGCCATTGAAGCAGAGAACAATATTAAACTGGTTCTTTGCTAAAAATTGGGATAAATTGAAACCCCAGATGAATCCCACTAAAAAGGTGGGCACAGGTGAATGACAGGCATACCCATCCTGTACCCAAATCATTATGGCAAAATCCTCCAGGAAAATGTTCAACTGAAACACAGCAACTTAACCCATTGAGTGCCAGAAGGATACTCAACACATTGCAAAGCGATGAGTTGCGTACCCCTTTGGCACTCAAAGGGTTAAAATATTATTATTATTAAAAAGGTCAAATATAGTAGGGATTTTCTCCTGAGTAAAGCAAGGGTACTTGCACCACTGGGAGAATCTTTATCCAGATCTTATAAACCCTTTGAGTGTGTGGCATTGGATAGCTCTCTGGCAGTAAGAGTTAAAGTTCAGTCTGTTACGATGTGGTATAGCTGTTACTATAACATTTTTATCGAAAACCGTAGCCTGATGGATCAGCTGCCTCATATAGTGCAATAAAAACTGTTTGCCCACAAGGTGGCACTATCAACAGCTGTAACAACCTGGAAACAAAGCATCTTCCACCAATGAGCATACCCTTGTTTTAAAGGTCCTACAAGGGGTGAACCATCTTCTAACAAAAAGTGGGAGAAAGAAATAAATTTGATGAACCAGCAGGACATTTTAGAAGCTAGACTGTAGGCACCAGATTCAGGCTCTTGGGGCCCCTGCACGCCCCAATAATTGTCTTTTTCATAATGTTTTAATATTACATCAGTACCAGGATACATCAGTACAGAGTATAACATGTGCATGACATCCAGCAACATATTAAAGGAATACTAACACCTACTATCTGGGATGAAACTCCTTATGGCCACTATTGGACTGGTTCTACAAAATGTATTTCACTGTCGTCCAATTAGGTTACTGGTAACTTTGGGTAGGCGACCTGCCCCTTTAAGCTTCTGTTAGATATGGAATACCACCATTAGGCGGATTACCATAACTAACAATGACCTTAGATGTGGAGAGCTCAGTTTGCAGGTGCTATGGTGGACCTTTTAGCCCTGAGAGGAAAATCTTGCTGGACAAGTTCCATCCCAGGAGTGGCCTTCTTCTTAAATACATGGTAATCTGAAGACAGAAGACCTGCTAAAAACGTGAGTAACCCCTTGAGTGCTGAGGTCCACTTGTCCCACGCTTACTCTCCGCACAGAGTTCTCCATTGGAGTCCCTACTACATACTCCTGCACTCATTGGGTTTGTCTGTATGTCTGTTGAGGGGCTTGGAGTAGTGTTCCTGTGGTAATTTAACCCTTTGTATGCTATTTTGACATGTTTTGGGTACTTTTAAACACTTTCCTGGTTGAGGGCAGTGTTTATTTCACTTTTACTATGTTTTTGGGTGTATTTGCTAATTTGTTTACCTCAGTGTAAATTTTGTAAAGTTTGTTTTTACCGCATAGACGCCATGCTCCATTCACCTCTAGGAGGCTTTACTGATGGGACATATCTGGAACCGCTCATCGTAGCGACTTCAGAGATGGCTCATTTTGTTTGTCTACCCTTGTTCTATGATCCGGTTCATGCTCTGAGTGTTTTGGTGGGCTCGGGGGGCTTCGGGCACTGTTTAGGGTACTTGTACAGGGAAACTACATTTCCCATGAGCGCTTGCTTCCCGTGCTTGTTACTGATTGTCTCCCATTGTGGTCGCGATTTTCTTTCATCCCTTCACGAGTATCATATGCAGTGCTGGAGCTTTCCTTCTCTCCTCAGCTCATTAACCCTTCGCCTGCCAGATAAGTGTATTTTAGCGATTTCTGGGGGTGAAATTTTAATCTTAAACACTGTTTAGCTTATACCAGATATATTGAGATGTTTGTGACACTGTGAGAATGTCTAATCCATCTGAACTTGGGGCTAGGCCTAAGACTAAGGACCCTGGGATGTCTGTGACCCCCATTGCACATTGTTCCTTATGTCAGTCAGGTTTACCTAGAGAATATTCAGGTCATTTATGACCTACATGCGCTGCTGCCCCTGAGTCACCTCCACCAGTACCACCAGCCATGTATTAGAGCCAACTTGGTTACAGGAGTTTAAGGCTACTACTAAAGATTTGAAGTCTTCCTTACAACTTTTACCATTTCAGTTCAGTTCAGTGGCAACCCCCTGTATCCTAATATAAAAGGTAGCAATGTATTTTGACACAGCAAATCTTAAATCATAATATGAAAAAAGAAAAGACAATGTATATTGATACAGGGGTGGAATAATTCAGTCCAAAACTCCGACCCACCAATCAACTATAAAGAGATCAGTTCTGTGTCGAAAAAGAGCACTCCATACTCAGTGTAAAATGTAACTTTTACTTAAATCGCTTAATATATATATATATATATATATATATATATATATATATATATATTTATATATATATATATATATATATATATATATATATATATATATATATATATATATATGTATAATATTCCTCTAAAGTATTACAGAGGATTAATTAAAACTCGAAAGTGGTCTCATGGCCACATTCAACTTAAAAGAAAAGAGTGGGATGATAACATCAACCTCAAATTGTCAGTCCTGGTATCACTTCAAAAATAATGCATTAGCGATTAGCTGCTTTTCTCTAATATACCAGCACTTTAGTATTAGATTTACATATAAACCCAAAAGGCCGTTATTCTCAAGTGTTTCCCATTTATCATTCGGCTTCCTTAATATACAGCCTCCCATATTAGATTGTTATTGATATATACAGAAAAGTGTAATATAAAGACCTATAGGTAAACTACTTGCGTTAAGGACTCATGATGGTCCTCGGGCCACCAACAGGCCAGGACGTAAGGATTCCCCTGATTCAGCACAGGTGAGTTAATCAGTAGATCATTCATTTTGACTGACTCACCTGTGCTTAACCCCTTAACAACAAGTCGTGTGCCGCGCGACCGGTGGTTAAGGACTACGGCTTTTTTAAATTTTTGCCACATACGATTCAGGGGTCCCCAAGTGGCGTGAAGCTTTGCGGGGACCCATGAATTCCATGAAGTGCCAGGACTGCCACTGGTCCTGAAGGGTAGGACCGCCGTGATGGTTCTGCTGTGTTATTGGTCCTTAAGGAGTTAAATCAAGGAAATCCTTACATTCTGGCCTATTGCTGGCTTCTGAGGACTAATATGGACAGCCCTGGTCTATGTAATATGCATTTTGTCTGTGTCACTTTAATGCTGTGACATTACCTATTAGTGACTGGCTCTCGAGAAAAAATATTTGGGGACCCCTACTGTAAAGGCACAAAATAAACCTCATCTTACCTTGATAAAAGACCGGATATGTTTTTCGGGTTCAGTCTGCAAAACAAATGAAAACGGATCATGAAAGATTATTAAATTGACCTAGCAAAGTCTGCAAAGTCAGAACATTCACAAGTCAACAAACTTTTGCTGTGTGTACCTGGGTTAGAAATCGGTTAATTCTGTAAAGGAGGGATGTACAAACTGAGGCCCTTCAGCTGTAGAGGACTACGTATTCCATCAAAAGGACTACAGTCCTCAATAGCTGGAGAGCCTCAAGTTTCCCAAGGGTGAGCACATTTCCTTCCTACCATTAAGGGACACCATTGAGACATGGGCAGGAAAGAACTTCTACTTGGATGCAATGTGGCTGAGCAGGGCAGTGGACATCAATGTGCAACCTATTTTTTCCACAGAATGCCTGTTTTGCATTAGGAAGTAGGGCTCTTTTCACCCTCTACTATTTAGAGCTCTATACCAGAACTTTGTATTGTCCAGGTTGCGTGGGAAAACGGGAAGCATATTTAAAAAAAAAAAAAAAAAAAAAAAAAAAAAGACTGTCCTGGGCAATCTGGGATGCATGTTCACCCTACCATACCTGCTGTAAAGAAGAGTTGTATATTAATATATTAATTCCCTGATGTTTCCATTTCAAATGAAAAAACAAAGACTGCATCAACCCCTTGGATGTATCCAAGTGGATAAAATAAATCATGTATTACAATAGTTTGTTGCTGCTGAGCAAATGAAATTCTAATATGTAGTGAGACCTTATGCGTAAAAGCAAAGAGGAGCTGCTTTTATTATGAAACATTACTATTCCTTTAAATAGAGGTGATGCATCCCCTTTAAAGGTGACAGAGCTAAAAGTTTGAATATAGCGACCTGCATAATGGTTTTAGAATACTTTTTCAAAAACTTGATAAGTGATAGACAATTAGCATTATATAGTGAAAATGTGATGACATTTAGTGATTTTTTTTTAAAGGACAAATATTTACACACAAGACTGTTCAAATATAAATATCTAAGACAGCCAGTTCAACTATCACTGAATAGCAAACAAATGGTCATTGTCAACACTAATACATATTTAAGTCTTGTATTTGCTAATAACATACCTGGGAACTCTCTGGATCTGCCCTGGAGACTATGGTTTTTAGAGTTAGTAACCGGGACTCTGGGGACAGAGGCCGAATCTCTAGCATTCGTGAGTTTCCTATGAAACACTGCCCACTTCTCGCCCCTTCCTGCCATGTTCCTCCCAGTTCCCCTCCTTCACTCCCTGTCCTGCCCAGTTCCCAAGTAACATGCTGATAATCCCCACCCACCAAATTAAGCCCCTACCCCCTGTATGACACAAAGTACTTCATCTTCATATACCCAGTCATCAGGGGAGGGCTGGACTGGGGGGCAGAGGGGCAATTGCCCCCTGGGACGATCATAGGTCTGGGCTGGTGGGCCACTGCCTCACTCAATCTCCTTCTTGCTGCTGTAAATGGAGCTACATTTGTGATACCACAGAGCTTACAACTGAAATGGAGCTGCACTAGTGATATCACAAAGCTTACAACATAAACGAAGCTGAACTAGTGATACCACGGAGCTAGTGGTACCTCTAGTAGCATAACCCATTGCCATTATAAGCTCTATGGTATCACTAGTGTAGCTTTAAATTTTAAAGCCTTGTAGTATCACTAGTCTAGCTTCCATTCAATTGTAAGCTCTATGTTATCTCTAGTGTAACTCCATTTGAACTGTATGCTCTGTATTATCACTAGTGTAGCCCCATTCCAGTTGTAAGCTCTGTGGTATCATTTGTCTTACTTCACAGCATTAATAACAAGTTTAAAATGAACAAAAGGGGATGGGCTGGGACAGTGGGCTGGAACGATTGTTGAAATGGACCACTTGATTGTATTTGCCCCCCAGGCCACAAGTTGCCAGCCCTCCCCTGCCAGTCATCTTCATACCCCTTCATATCCCCATCACATGAGCCCTCTCCAGGGGCTCAAGTGGATGAAGTTCCCAGGTACTCTTATAAAAACCATTTAGAAAAAAATGAGCGAACATTTATACAGTATACTGATACATATGCCCCAGTGTGTCATTCTGTGTAAACCAAAAAGGAAGACGTATTCCTCTGTGTTAAAATGAACCAGTCACGTTGGGTTAAAGGTGTCACTTTGTATCAAATAGGTGATTTTTCAAAAACCATCTATATTTATGTTAGCCATTTTTTTTATTAAAACTATAGTTTATCAGATATTTATCTCTGCTGATCGGTCAGTTAATGCAAATCTGGCAAACACAACTAAAATTCCACACCGCTCTCCATCCTGTCATTGCCTGCCAGCCAACACTAGTTTATATGCCTGTCTAAACTGACAAATAAATAAAGCTAAGCATATTAAATTATTGTTTTAAATAAAACAAATGGCTAACAAATAATATAGACATTTTGAAAGCTATTTCAAAAACACCTCCTTATTACAAAGGGATTTTTAAACTTTAAGGAAATAATTAAATAATAATAATTAACAACAAAAATTATATGAGTCTTTTACTTCTGTGGGAGTAAAAGCATTATAAGCGTTGAACACTCAATATACAGGTCTACACCGTACTCCTAGGTAGGAGAAAACAAGGGTGCATGTACACCGAAGGTTGTTAAGTTTATAATATTGCTAATCCCAGATGTGGGACAGGCAGTGCTTAACAAGTAAAAGACTGAGCTTTAATTTATTATATAGAGTATACAATGTGGATTTTTTTTTAAATGTTCTCTACCGATTGTGTAGCCAAAAGACAAGCAGATATACAGTTTAAAACAAATTTTAATTTCGAAATGATAATAATTTCCTTTCTGAATAATATTATCTTATTTCCTAGCACTATGCATTCATATATATATATATATATATATATATATATATATATATATATATATATATATATATATATATATATATATATATATATATCCAGACTTAGGATTTTCTATACTATGCCTAGTCCTGGGACCATACAGCTCACAGCAAGGGACAATCTTCTTACTGTGAGCATAAAGAAAACCCTGCCCCCTTGACAGGTTTTTCCCTTATGCTAATTGAAGATTGTTCCTCTCTGCGATACATCCAGAAGTATGTGCATCGCCACATTGTGCGTGCACTTTACCTTAATGCAGTCGAATGCAGTGTGTGTCTGCTTTTTTTTTTTATTTACACTGCGTTAGAGGGTATATTTTTATTGACTGTGGACTGTATGTGTGTGGGGAGGTGAGGGAGAGTTTAAATCTGAAAACGTGACTTTTAGCTCTTACAGGGCAGGCATACAAATGCCTATGAAAATGTGACTTTTGCTCCCAGCTGGGGAAGACTAAAACATGAATACATTCTTCAGTAAAATTGTTCAGAGAAAATGGAAATGGAAAAGCCTGAATGGTAATAAAAATAAAACAGACTTCATATTTGCTAATAATAAAATGATATTCAATGACTTCTCAGTCTTAAAGGCATTCCTGTGCAAACATCCCTATCATCATCACTCAATGTAGCAAATGTATCAGGTTAGTAAATACTGGAGTTTCCTCCCTTCTCCTCTGTCCCTACTTGCCACATCTAACTGTAACCCATCTAGCTACCTGCTCATTCTTTGTACAGTCTCCACCCCAGAACTTCCAACAACAGCTTCCTTCTGCTAAGTGAGCAGCACACCCCTCTCAAGATTGTCCGTTTTCCTCAGTGTTGCAACTTGCTTCTCCAGATCTCTAATTTGAGCTTCCAGAAAGGCAACTTGCTCACATCTGCCACAGAGGTATGCGCCCTAGAACTGGTGTTCCAGGTGTGGAAACATCTGACAGCTTTGAGCTTTGTGCATGGACTTAAACGGACAGTCATACTACCATTCGTATTATGCCAGTTACCACGAGTAACATTGACACAACTGCTTTAACTCCTTGAATGCTGGAGATATTTCCAATCCATTGCTATGTAATGAACTGAAGATGTTTCTGTTATTCCATGGGTTAATGACCAGGAATGTTCATAATATTCTTCATTACTTGGCAAAAAAAAACAAACAAAAAAAACCTACATTTTTGTGTCACATGATAAATATGAGCTCACAAAAACAAAAATGCCATCTATGTGGGCATTGCAATTCCTTTTATGTTTTACACAAAAAGAGCACTTAGCACTAACAGCAAAGTAGTAGAAATGAAAACACAACAAAAACTCCTGAATCTTTTTTCTGTGTAAAATCATTAAACAGAAAATCTTCACAAATTTGATTAGTTTTGCTCTTAAAGGCAAATCACACAGGGAGAAATCCAATAAATAGACATCAACTACTGTAGTGAGGTAAAGGAACAATAAAGTTTAAATCTAAACTAGCTACACGTTATTCTATTCTGAGAGCTCAGGAGATTAAGTGAACAAGAGTGTAATCATCCGGCAGGCTAGATGCGATGAACTGCCATGGAGTAGCAGAGACATGATCCGGAGAGAAGTCACAGCCAGGCTTATCGGAAGCACACCATGTGAAGTACCACAGGGGAAATCCAGAAGAGAGGTCAAACAAAGCCAGTGTTGGTCACTGAATGCAGTGGAGGAAGTGGATATACTCAGACCAAAAATTAGAACAAGCAACATGAAAAAGACAGCTATCTGTCAGCAAGGAGGATCCCCCACACAGTTCCAGGTGTACTACTAGGTGTTTTCAAAATAAAAAAGTCACTGTATAATGGCAAAGCGTAAGTCTCAGTTCGACAATCTTTTTGTTTCTTGATGGTCTCAAATCCTTCTTTTGCAAGCTGCCGCTGGGCTCCGAACAAGCAAATGGCTAGAGGAAGGCACCATGGATTTAAACCAGCATCAGCCAATAGAAAAAAACAAAACAAAACCAGTAAACAAGAACAACAGTAAGTAGCAGAGCATCTAAAAACAAGGCTTATAGCTTTTTGTACAGAAATTATGGCTAAAAGAAAAGCCATTTTAAGAGTAAAAAAAAAAAAAAAAACAAAACAAGGAAGTCTATGAAATAAGTTCAAAGGAAGGTCTCTGAAGAATACCCAAGGTCAAGTTTAGGTCCCAAAGGGTTTGTGGGACCCATAAGGAAAGGAAGGCGTGAGACACTGAACAAAATTCTTAACATCTGGCAAAATAGCAATACGCTTCTGGAAAAGGAATGATAAAGCAGAGATCTATATCTTGATAAAGCTCAATTGAGAACTTTGTTCACATCATCCTGCAAAAAAGTCAAGACGGGAGGGAGGTCTAATGTCTGAGCAGACATATCTTTAATAAGCACACACCGGTAAAAGGTGGACCAGATAATATGATATGCTTTGGGACTAGTAGACTTCCAAGCTTGGATCCTGGTAGATTTGATCTCTGAGAACTTTCTTTCTCAGTATCTTGGCTTCAAGAGCCATGCAGTCAAGGCCAGCTTTCCCACCTGCTGATACAAGATTAGACCCATAGTAAGAAGGTCCAGTCTCAGAGGAAGGAGGTTGCTTGACAGACAGATTGAAAAGACCTGAAGACCAGGCAATTACGATGACTACAGCCTTCTCCATCATAATTTTCCTGATCACCCTGGGGATAAGAGTTAGTGGATGAAACATGTAGGCGATATGAAAAATTCCATGGGAAGGACATTTTGTCCATAGCAAAGACCCAAGGATCTTTTGTCTTGGTGCAGAATAGTGGAACTTTCCTGTTCTGGTGGGATACCATCAGTTCTACAGATGGGTGGCCCCAGTAGTGGACTATCTGTTAGAACAAGCCTTGGTTCAATTCCAGGATTCCTGAATTCAGGTCTTGACGACTGAGAAAATCAGTGACCATGTTTTACACCCCCGGGATGTGGACCTCCAAGATGGCTGGAGCATGAGCTTCTGGCCATTGAAGTTCTCAAACATCCTGGCTGACTTGCTTTGAGTTCCTCCTTGGTGGTTAACGAAAGCCACAGCAGTCAATTTATTTAACTGAATTCAAACTGGGGTTCTGCAGTGAAGGAGTGCCAGAGGAATGGCCTGATTCTTCAGGATGTTGACTGATAGGATACTCTCCTTCTCTGGACCAACAGCACTGAGCTGTCAGGGGACTTCAGGTTGCTCCCCAGTC
Source organism: Rhinophrynus dorsalis (assembly GCA_037306005.1). Taxonomy (NCBI): domain Eukaryota; kingdom Metazoa; phylum Chordata; class Amphibia; order Anura; family Rhinophrynidae; genus Rhinophrynus; species Rhinophrynus dorsalis. The sequence goes on along the minus strand of CM074721.1, from coordinate 170,182,247 downwards.
TCTCAGGATCACAAATTTTGGTGAAACCAGCTTCTGAGGATATCCAGTTGAAGCTGACTCATGTGAAACTGAGCATAAGGCACTGCTTCCAGGGCTGACACCAGGCGCCTACGGATCCTCACATAATCACTTATTATCAGTAAAGGCCAGGCTAAGGCTCAGGACATATCCTGAAACAGGATCTGGATATTGTCTTCTGGAAAGAACACTCAGCCTTCCATGGTGTAAAATTTCATCCCCAGGAAAATAGGATTTTAGTCTTACCTGTTAAATCCTTTTCACTTAGTCCATACAGGTCACTGGTACTCTGGGAGGCGTAAGTCCCCTTTAATAGGCAGGAACAACTATGCAAATGATTTGCAAGGGGCGGAGCCTTCCCTCTTACTTAAGCCACCTTCTGGCCAGAGCCACTTAGATTGATTTGAGACCCTAAAACTGACCTCAGGTAAGCAAAAAGAAAGACTCCTGTGAGCATGCCCGAACAGTCTCCCACTGGATGCCACAGGAGAGCCAAGACTGGTCCCTTGACAGGGTGGGAGACCAGTGACCTGTATGGACTAAGTGAAAAGGATTTAACAGGTAAGACTAAAATCCTATTTTCACTGTCGTCCAATACAGGTCACTGGTATTCTGGGATGTACAAACATTGAGCTGATCCAGAGGCGGGAAGTAAGGCAAGGACCAGGCGCAAGGCCCAAGTCACTAGAACTGCTATGACCAGTTAATAACATAGCCCAAACTGTAAGTGTCAACGGACACCAACCAAGGGAACAATCCCTGAACTAACACAGCACACGGAACCAGAGCCAACCGGGCTCAACAGTAAGGAAGCACTAAGGATCACAGAGCGGAAGACCTACACAGGCAAGACTGCCTCCAGGACCTTCCTTCCAAAACTGGCATCAGCCGAAGCCAGTACATCAACTCGATAGTGCTTAGAAAAAGTGTGTACAGAGGACCAAGTGGCCGCTCTGCACAGTTGATCAGCAGAAGCTTGATTCTTGTAGGCCCAAGAGGCCCCAATAGATCTGGTGGAATGGGCAGTCACCCGGAAGGGAACATGCTTATTCCTCAACTTATAGGCTTCACGGATGGTAGTCTTAATCCAAGAGGCAATGGTAACTTTGGAAGCCGGTCTCCCTGCCCTAGGCCCCTCAGGAATGACAAATAGAGCGTCAGACTTCCTGATAGACTCTGTGCGATGAACATAAAACTTGAGGCAACGCACCACATCCAACAGATGGAGATCTCTTTCCTTGTCAGATGAAGGATTAGGGCAGAAAGAGGGAACCACAATTGATGTGAAACTCGGACACAACCTTGGGTAAGAATTCCTTGGTAGTGCGAAGCACAGCCTTATCCTTGTGGAACACCAGGTAAGGAGGTTTACAAGACAAGGCCTGTAACTCTGCTACCCTGCGCACTGACACAATAGCCAAAAGGAAGGCCATCTTCCAAGTCACAAGACGTAATGGAATGGAAGCCAAGGATTCAAACGGTGGTCGCTGGAGAACTCCCAGCACCAAATTGAGGTCCCACTGGGGAGCAGGACTCTTGAAGGCAGGTCGAACATGAGTCACACCTTGGAAGAAAACTTTCACATCAGGAAGGATAGCAATCCTTTCCTGGAAAAACACAGACAAGGCAGAAGTCTGAACTTTGAGGGAACTCAGACTGAGCCCCTTATCCACACCGTCCTGCAAGAAGGCCAGGACAGTGGGAAGATGGAATTCAAGGGATAACTTCTTATCAGAACACCATGTCACAAAAGTTGACCATATGCGATGATAGATCTTGGAAGACACAGGCTTACGAGCACTGAGCATAGTCGACACCACAGAAGGAGAAAATCCTTTCTTTGCTAGAATCGAGGATTCAACCGCCATGCCATCAAATGGAGAGAGTGAACATCCTCCTTCCACAGATACCCCTGAAGAAGTAGGTCCGGACGGGCGGGAAGCGGGATCGGATCCGTCACTGACATGGCCATCAACTCCGGATACCAGGACTGGCGAGGCCAGTTTGGAGCAATCAGGATGACAGGACAACGTTCTCTCTTCAACTTCTGGATAACTCTGACCAATAGAGGAAGAGGAGGGAAGATGTAAGCCAGGGGGAAGTCCCAAGGGATCGACAAGGCATCCACTGCTAGAGCAAGGGAGTCCCTCAACCGGGAGCAAAACACCGGAACCTTCCTGTTGTGTCTGGTAGCCATCAGATCCACCACAGGCATCCCCCACCGTTGAGTGAGCATGTGAAACACCTCTGGGTGAAGAGCCCATTCTCCGCTGTCGACGGTGTGACGACTGAGGAAGTCTGCCATGACGTTGTCCACGCCTGGAATATGAACTGCAGAGATGACAGGCACGTGATCTTCTGCCCAAGACAAAATATCCTTGACCTCCCACCAGGCGGAACCGCTTCTTGTGCCGCCTTGCCTGTTGATGTAAGCCACCGCCGTGGCGTTGTCGGACTCCACTCTGATCGGAAGACCGGTCAATTGAGACTCCCAGTGCCTCAGGGCTAGCCGGACAGCTCGGAGTTCCAGAACATTGATGGAGAGCATGGATTCCTCCAGACCCCATTTCCCCTGAGCACTGAAGCGACCCCAGACTGCACCCCAGCCCCGAAGGCTGGCATCCGTAGTGACTGTGGTCCAATGAGGAACTAGAAAGGATCTCCCTTTCAGGAGATGAGAGAGATCTAACCACCAGTGCAGACTCGACTCGACATGAGGAGGAAGAGAAACAGACAGATGTTGATGATCTGGATGATTCTTGCACGTCTGGATCACAAATCTCTGAAGATCCCTGGAGTGGGCCAGGGCAAATGGTACTGCTTCGATCGTGGAAATGAACTTCCCCACTAAGGACGACAACTTCGGTACTGGAATTTCGTCCATGTCCAGAATCCCAGCCACTCTGACGGCTATCTGGTGAGCCACGTCCTCTGGAAGAAACACCATGCATTGGCGAGTGTCGAACAGGAGACCCAGGAACAGAAGCCTCTGAGATGGAACCAAGTCCGACTTGTCCAGATTCAGGATCCAGCCATGACGGTTCAGGGTGTGCATGCACATCTGTAATTGCTGATGGAGAAGCTCCGCTGAGGAGGCCTTCAGTAGGAGATCGTCCATGTAGGGGGTCACTCTGATCCCATCCTGATGGAGCACCGCTATCAAGGAGCCCAACACCCTCTGGAAGACCTGAGGGGCTGAAGTCAGCCCAAAGGGGAGCGCTGCAAACTGAAAGTGTCCCCTGTGGCAGGCAATCCTGAGATACCGCCTGCTCTCTGGATGAATAGGGATGTGAAGATAAGCATCCTGAAGGTCCAGGGAGGCAAGAAACTCCCCTGGAGACATTGCTGCAATCACAGAGCGCAGGGACTCCTGGCGGAAGTGGGAAGTCACCACATAGGCATTGAGATCTTTGAGATCCAAAATGGGACGAGCTCCTCCGTCCTTTTTGGCTACCACAAACAGGTTGGAATAAAATCCTGAACCTGTGTCCCCTTGAGGAACCGCCTCCAGGACCTCTTTGTCCAAGAGATCCTGAATAGCGTCGTCGAACAGACGCCTTTTTGTGGGTTCCTGAGAAGGACGAGTAAAATGGAACCGAAAAGGAGGAAGGGAAGAGAAAGGGATCCTGTATCCCTCTGACACCACCTGAAGAACCCATGGGTCCGCCACTGACTCCTCCCAAGTCCGGCGAAAGATGCGGAGACGACCGCCTACAGCCGTATGCGGACCCGGGTTCGGCGAGTCATGCCGAAGCAGTCTTGGAGGTCTTGGCCTTGGGGGCAACTTTGGGCTTCCAGGACTGTTTGGGCTTGGAGGAGGAGCGCGTAGTGGGAGGACCCGTTTGGGCCGAGGAGCGTGTCTCAGTCTGAAAGGAACGAAAGGACCGATTGCGTTTGGCTGGAAACTTTTTCTTAAAGACTGAGGGTAGAAGAGTACTTTTACCGCCAGTAGCCTCACTGATCATTTCTTTGAGTTCAGACCCAAAAAGCAAATTCCCCTGAAAGGGCAAGGAAAGCAAGGCTTTCTTAGAGGCTGTATCAGCAGACCAAATTTTCAGCCAAAGAGCGCGTCTAGCCACCACAGAAGAAGTGGAGGCCCTCGCCATCATGCGCACAACATCAAAAGCAGCGTCAGCAACATAGTTCTGAGCTTCAGTGATATTAGCAAGTAGCTGCAACTGTTCAGATACTGGCGCATCCTGGCGAACTGCTTCAGTCAGTCGTTCAGTCCAGGCTGCAATGGCTCTATTAACCCATGCCACAGCAAAGGTTGGGCGCATGGCAGTGCCAATGGAGGCAAAAATATACTTAAGAGAAAGCTCTAGCTTCTTATCCGTCCAATCCTGCAGGGCAGAGGCATCTGAGACAGCCAAAGCGGTAGATTTGGATAGTCTAGAAACAGGAGCATCCACCTTGGGAGGATGAACCCATTTTGCCAGCTCAGCCTCAGGAAAAGGGTAAAGTTTAGCAAACTTTTTGGAGACAGAGGAAGATCTATCAGGATTCTTCCATGCCTCAGAGACCAGACGGGCAAGAGTAGGGTTAGTTGGAAAACAAACAACTGGCTTAGATGGCTTTTTCTGAAAAACATCAGTAGGATCATAAGTGGATTCCTGAGTCAGAGGAAGGTTGAGCGTATTCAGAACCGCTCTGATCAGACCCTCATCCGAAACTTCAGGGTCACACTCATAGGGGTCCCCAATGGACCTGTTAGATTCAATAACAGTACGTTCCTCAGCATCAGAATCCTGTAAGAGTTCTTCTTCAGAAGAATCAGTGACATCAGGAGCTCCCTGTGGCTTAGGCAGGGAGGTCCTGGTGGTAGAGGGGGTCTGCCAGACCTGGAGAGCCCCCTGAATCTGAGAGGGAAAGAGTTGAAGCGTGGATCTGAGATCCCTAGTGGCAGCTTTAAACTCCCTCACCCAAGATGGCTCAATAGCGTGGCTGGGAAGCCCAGGGTTGCTATCTTGACCAGTACAATTAGGGCATAGATCCCCCACATTATCGCTATCCAGCCCAATGTGGCAAGAGGAGCAAAACGCCATGGGGGTAGCAGACCCCCCATCCTCCTTAGACTTGGGTCTAGCCCCTAGCTCCAGTGAAGTAGACATGCTCACAGCGTCAATATACCCCACTAATAACACTATCACCCAGAAAAAGTGTAAATGATTAAAGTTTCACCCCAGAAATGTCTAAAAACGGACTTATCTGGCCAGCGAAGGGTTAATCTGTTGAGGAGAGAGAAGGCTCGGTCCCTGCGTAGTGTACTCGCCTAGGAAAAGTACCACAAAATGGCGGCCGTCATGACAGCCAATCAGAAACGAGCGCGAACCAAGCGCTCATGGGAAATGTAGTTTTCCCTTACAAGTACCCCAAACAGTGCCCGAAGCCCCCCTGAACACCCCACATAAATAAAACACATTCCGGATGATAGAGCAGGAGCCTAGCATTAAAATGAGCCCTCTCTGAAGTTGCTGTGACAAGCGGTTCCAGAGATATGTCCCACACTGTGAATTCTCATAGAGAGAAAAGGAGCCCTTGCGTCTGAGCGGGAAAAAGCCGCGCTTAAAGGCGCGGAACACCATTTTTAATAAAGTTTAGGAAAACATTAAAAAGTGCTCAAACAAGCATGAAACACATGAGAAACATATATAAATGAATACCCAAAGCTCCAAAACCCAGAGAATACCACAGAAATTGCATAAATACATTGTAATAATGCAATAGAAACACCCTATGAGTGCTGGAGTGTATTAAAACTCCCAAATACAAGCCCATCAAAGGGACACTGTGGGGACAAGTGGGCCTTCAGCACTCAATGGGTGACTCACCTTTCCTGCAGGACTTCTGTCTTCAGGTGACCATGATAAGGAGGGAAAGAACCAGAGGTAAATTCCCCAGTAGGGGAGCTGCTTAACACAAGCTGTCCCCTCTTCAGGGCATAAGGTCCACAGAAAATCCCTGGAAGCTGCACCAGCCACTTTAAAGAGGGCAATTCACAGCCATGGTCACCCTCCTAATGGTGGTATTCCATATTTGAATAAAAAAATAATAAAACACTAAGATGCATAGATGTTCTCTACCTGGTGTGCAAGCACACCAGGAACAAATCAATCTAAGTGGCTCTGGCCAGAAGGTGGCTTAAGTAAGAGGGGAGGCTCCGCCCCTTGCAAATCATTTGCATAGTTGTTCCTGCCTATTAAAGGGGACTTACGCCTCCCAGAGTACCAGTGACCTGTATTGGACGACAGTGAAAAACAGGGTCTGCAAGAGAATCAAATATGACTTCTTGAGAGTGCGCACCCACCCGTTATGGACCAGGATGCAAGCACAGTCCAGGACATGGCAGACAAAATGTATATGGCCAGAGCTGCCATGATCTTTGTAAAGATACTTGGAGCTGACACCAGGCCAAAGCACAGTGAAGTTAGCTGGTAATAAACTGCAAGAGAAGGTGAAGTGGAGGAAACTTTGGTGGTCAGAATGAATAGACATGTAGGTTTGCATCATGAAGATATAGGGAAGATAAATATTCACCTGAACACATCACAGAGATGACAGAGCTCAGAGACTTCATCTTGAAATGCATGTCCACCAAATAGTGGTTGAGACATTTCAAATCCAAGATAGGACGGTATACATCATATTTTTAGGGACCATAAAAAGCTTGGACTAAAAACTCAAAAATTGTTCCTGGGCCGGGACAGAAACCGAAAACTGCTTGTCCAGCAGAGAGTAGACTATCAAGGAACCCTTGGGATTTTTTGGAAAATTGGTTTGCCAAACAAATCTTTAACCATTAGGTGTACCTCGTGGAAACAGATAATGCTAAGGACTTTCCAGAACATCTGGCAGCATCGAAGGCTGCTTTAGAGATATTTGCATTTACTGCCAAAATACTGGCAGTAATATCAGCACAGATAGTTTCTGAGAGCTGTTCAACCCATACTGCTATTGCTTTGTTGACCCAGAAGTAAAATACGGTCAAAGAGCAGTGTATGCTAATTGAAGAGCTATATTTGTAGCCAAATGTAAAGTAGGGAAAGCCCACTGCGCTAGAGCCTTAGAAGCAAAGGGGTATAGTTTAGAGATACCCTTGTTAAGGAAAAGTCTCTTATCTGGTAGAACCTAATCTAAGGTGTTAGGAGAAAAGACTGGGGATTCTTTTATCTCTTGAAGATGTCAGGAGAGGTAGATACCCCATCAGAGGCCTCAGTCCTAAAGGTCTCCAACATTGTTCTAATGAGTCCCTCTGCTGAGGGTCAGGGAAGAGTCCATGTCTTACTCCTCATCAAATGATTCCCCAATTAGTTGAGCATGTTCCCTGAAAACAGGATCAAATTGTCCAAAGGGGGGGGGGGAGATGAGGGATTAGAGAATGAATGCCATGGCGGACTGAGTTTTAACACAATCTGGCTCTTAATCAGTGCTGGAGGGCACCGGTGGTGTAGTAGGACCACAGTGCATGAGGGACATAGGGACCCAGAATATAACATGGAAGCCCAGTATAGAATGAGGAACAATCAACTAGGAGGTTAAGGAAGCCCCTGCCTTAGTGTTTAGGCTTGGTTTTCCCCATGTGTCCCTTATGATCAGGTGTGTCCAGAGAAATACCTCTGAACTGAGTAAAATGGCAGCCAAATTACTGCCCATTTAATCAGCAAAAAGCCTGGAAAGTGGAGGAGTCTAGGCAATATAACTTTATCCATGCAAGTTACACTAAATAAACAGTGGCTCCCCAGCTGCAAAACTCAAACCATAGCACATGACATCATGCAATAGAACATGGCCAGCAATGACCAACTCTGACACAGTATAAACAGTTGCAGAGATATTACCCATACCTTTGAAGTCTATGAGGCAAATGAATGGCCTTGTTCGTAAAGGGTCCGCATACCAAAATGTGAAGTAACTTGAAATAAAGTAAATAGTTATCGAAACCCATACCCACAAATAAGAAAAGTCTAAAATTAACCTAACAATGATGCGGAGAAGTGTATGTGAAGAAACAAGTTCAATATTCCGAATGGTATAAACTGGTTCTGAAAGGGTTAATAAGTGGTAAAAAATAAGGCAGCCAAATGTATAAAATAGAAATGTGAATGGAAGGATACATGATAAATAAAATTAATGCCTATAATATCCACTGAAGATGTATACGCATCCTGAAGGTCCAGAGAAGCAGGGAACTCCCCAGGAGACATGGCAGCGATCACTGTGCGCAGAGACTCCTGACAATAGTGAGTCCTGTTCACGAAGAACTTTAGATCCTTGAAATCCAAAATAGGGTGACATCCGCCATCCTTTTTGGCTACCACAAAGAGGTTTGAGTAAAACCCCGAACTCCTGTCTGAAGGAGGCACTGGCTCCAGGACATCCTTGTCCAGAAGAGCCTGAAAAGCGCCGAACAGACGGCGTTTGTCGGTGTCTTGCCGAGTACGAGAAAGACGAAAGCGAAAAGGAGGAAGAGAATAGAAAGGGATCTTGTATCCCTCTGTCACCACTTGTAAAACCCATGGGTCTGAAACAGAATCTTCCCAAATCCTGTGAAAAAGTCGAAGACAGCCACCCACAGCGGGATGCGGACACGGGTTCGGTGAGTCATGCCGAAACAGTCTTGGGAGCCTTGGGCTTAGAGGCAGCCTTAGGCTTCCATTGCTGTTTGGGCTTGGAGGATGAACGCGGAGCTGATGGAACCTACTGGTTCGTCGAACGTGTCTCAGTCTGAAAGGAACGAAAGGACCGTTTGCGTTTAAACGGCAACTTCTTCTTAAAGACCAAGGGTAGAGGAGTACTCTTACCCCCTGTGGCCTCGCTAATCAGTTCCTTAAGATCAGGCCCAAACAAGGAGGTACCCTGAAATGACAGAGAAAGTAAAACTTTCTTGGAAGCAGTGTCAGTAGACCAGATCTTGAGCCAAAGAGCACGCCTGGCTACCACAGAAGTAGTAGAGGCTCTCGCCATCATGCGAATGGCATCAAAAGCAGCAGCAGATACATAGTGTTCAGAGATATTGGCAAGAATACGGAATTTCTCCGAAGTAGGCGCATCCTGACGGACAGCTGTAGTGAGTTGTTCAGTCCAGACTGCAATAGCCCGGTTAACCCACGCAACAGCAAACACTGGACGAATAGTGGTACCAATAGAAGAAAAAATGGACTTGAAGGAAACCTCAAGTTTCTTGTCAGTCCAGTCTTGCAGGGCAGAAGCATCAGAGACAGGTAAGGCAGTAGATTTAGTCTAGATATGGGTGCCTCCACTCTAGGGGGAGGAACCAATTTAGCAAGTTCAGCTTCAGAAAAGGGATAAAGTTGTACACAGAAGCAGACTTGTCCGGAGATTTCCACATCTCAGAAACCAAGCGTTCAAGAGTGGGGTTAGGAGGAAAATAAGTAAGGTGCTTAGCTGGCTCCTGAAAACATCAGAGGGATCCTCCTGAACCAAGGGAATGTTGAATTTGGTTAATACAGCCTTGATCAGGCCCTCAGGTGAGGGTTCAGGATCAGCTTCAAAGGGATCCCCAAGGGACCTAGAAGACTCTAAAACAGTACCATCCTCAACATTCGAATCTAGCAACAATTCTTCCTCAGAAGAATCTGACACATCAGGTGCCCCCTGTGGTTTAGGCAGGGAAGACCTGATAGTAGAGGGGGTCTGCCACATTTGAAGCGTCCCCTGTATCTGGGATGAAAAGAGTTGTAAAGTGGACCCAAGGTCCCTAGTCGCAGCCTTAAACTCTTGCACCCAAGCTGGCTCAATAGCATGTATGTATGTGTATTTGCTCCATGTGGCAGAGCTGCTTTGCCATTCTTCTCTTAACGGAATAATAACTTTAGCAGAGATGATGCCACAATTCCATTACAATGTCACCCAAAGTATATAAACTCAGCTTTAGGAACCTGTAGCTGTTATTATTATAGTAACTACTGAGCTGAAAATATATATAGAGAAAAAGATATGGATTGTTTTCCTCTCATTGCTCATATAGCCTGTCTTTGAGGTCCCCAAAGACAACAACGGTGTTGTTGATATTTGGAATGAAGCTCCTGAAATACTGGAACGAGCAGCTGGTGAAAACAGCTTTTTTGAACTGAATCCACTGATGGCCATCCTTCGTTTGGAAAAGCTCTTGCTGTTGGAATCGACAAAGTGTTTGAAGTCATCAGTGCACAGATTGCCAAATACATTTACAGGTACCAGAAAGAAAAAAAAAAGGAGCTTTAAGAGGTTGTGGCAGAGACAAGTGAATCTGAAGGACACGTCCAAGCCCAGGAAATAGATATAACTATTCCAGAAGAACCACCTTTGGAGCTTCAAGGGGTTGGGGCAGAGATAAATGAATATGAAGGACAGGTCGAAGCCCAGGAAGAACAACCACCTTCGGAGCTTCAAGAGGTTGAGGTAGAGACAAACACCGCAGGAATCTGGTAAGAAAGAGAAAATCCATTTGCCATGAGATTGATGAGGAAACAACTAAGAAAGGTTCAAGCAGCAGCAAAAAAAAGGAAAAGTAGCTCCTGCATGGCTGATAAAACCACCAAACTATAAAAAGGCAAAATTCCACCAACAAAGCCTATAAAATCTCCTAGTGGCTAAAAAATAGACAAAATTCGAACAGAAAGACCTCGCAACCCCTCCATGAAACAGTGAATTATGCCAAAAAGACCGGGATGAAGGTGCCATTTACATTAGTTTGGAGGAAGTAAAATGCATCAGTAAATGAAGATCTTGGTGGTAGGGGGGCCCTCTCCATAGACATCACATTCAGCACTGATTGAAGATGTTCTCTCTTTAAGAAAGACACAAAGGCAATATTCGTAGATGCCCCTGTAACATTCCCATTGATGTGGATAGGGCTTACCAACCTATGTGTACTTGACAAGTTGCCAATGCATTTCTTATAATGCACTGGAAGGCCTAGTGGAGTTCAAAGGGGGGGTTGGGCCCTGTTTAAATAAATGAGAATGTGTCTTTGCTCCCTGTGGTAGAGTTGCTTTGCCATTCTACTATTAACGGAATGTTGGCTTTAGCAGAGATGGTGCCACAATACCATTACGATGTCACCTAGAGTATACAAACTCAGCTTCAGGAAGCTGTAGTCATTATCATTATGGCAACTGCTGTGCTGAAGATATATACAGAAAAAAATGTGGATTGTTTTCCTCTCTTTGCTCATATATTTTGTCTTTGCAGTCCCTACAGATAACAACTGTGTTGGTCCCTGGGGAGAGAATCAACGAGGTCAGCCGGATTAGAGGGCTAACCTGTTAGTATAGTATAGAGGAAGGATTATATCAAGAGGGGCTGGGTTGAATGGGAGGGGCCACGGAAGACATGCGTCCAGAGTAGGAGGGTTGCAAGATCTTTATTGCTGCCTGCAGCCCCTCCCACAAACTCAGGCCCAGCCTTGCACTTCTGCTCGAGGCTATCATCTGATAAGGATGGAGAGTGTGGCGCCCCCTCCCTTAGGGCTAAGTTCCAAGGGAGAGAATCGATGCAGTCAGCCTGATTAGAGGCCAAAAAGGAGACACTGAGTTAGCCAAAAACTTTTATTACTAGTGCTGTGTAAAGCACAATTGAATTAATGGGTGAGAGATGAGAGGGCCGTTCTAATTTCTTGTCTGGATTGTATATGTATCTTGTAAAGCAATTTGAGCTCTATCTTCCCAGTCTTTATATGATGTAGGATGGGACTTTATTTTTTTGATGCTGCTGTTGCTGCTCCGATTCAGAATGAGTGTCTTGAAAACTGAAAGGGGTTGAGACCGAGCCTGGCAAGTAGTAGTCCAATGTATTTGATGAAGATGTGAATGGTAAGCAGACCATTTTGTATAGGCAGAAGTGGGCTATTGGGATGGTTGGGGTCTATAACAGCTAGAAGTTTGTGCATTATAGTTACTGGGCACCATTTGGTTGAAGTGGGGTATATAGAGTTCATCCTTCTTCTGTCTGTTGTTGAATGTGTAACTTTAGTTGGAAGTGATCTAAATGGTAGGTGAGTTGGCTTTTGGAAAAGAAGCGGGATTTGTGGGATTTTGCTGTGAACTTGCTTGGTCTAACGAAGCCATAGAAGGCAAGGCATGTGGCTGCTGCTATGATGGTGCTTAGGTGATAGCCAAAAGGCATGGAACTAAGGAGTTCTAGGAGTTGTAGTAGGAGAGGACGGGTGATTTGCATGCGTTGGTGCGTAGGGTGATGGGGTACTTTGCTAAGGCCCTTAAGAAATAGTTTGACTTGATAGTTGATGAAGAGAGATGGACAGTGAGGTGATTGTAAAGCCAGGTGATGCTTGATGCCTGTAAGGTATAGTTTGATGGTGGATGGAGATAGGTGACGTGTGGAGCAGCAATAGGCTGCAAAGGCTAAAATGGTGGATGATGAATGGTGATGTATTGGATGAGTCAAGCTGGTGAATATAAGGAAGTTTGACCATACTATGTGGTAAGTGTAATGTGTGTTGGAGGCTAGAGCTGAATGAATTATTGAATTAGCTTGGTGGGTGAAAAATTATATATCGTTATCAGGTGTTTGAAATTTGGAGGATGAACTGGAGCGGAGTCTGCGAGGGGTTGACAGTTGAAGAATACCTGTAGGTTGAAATGAAACAGAGCGTCAGCTGCTGTGTTGGGCTGGGCTGGTCTGAAAGAACTTACGATAAAAAAAATTATGATACATGGAAAACCATGTTGGTTTCCAGAGAAGCTACATTACTAATGGGGAGGAACACCTTCCTTTCTTGGTGATGTTAGTTGTTGAGATGTTCCTAGAAATAAAATTGACTGACCCGATGATTGGTGACCCCATAGAGCGCCTGCCGCTACTATGGGGTATAATTCGAACAGGGAGGATGAAAAGAAATGAGGAATGGATTAGACTTTTACTGGCCAGGGTCTGAGAATCAAGCTGTATTGAAAATGGCTGAAAAACCATAGTCTGGGGATGCATTTATAAATATAGTGTTGGGGGGGGGGGGGGATTTGCCATTCCAATTGTTTAGAAAATTGTACCACATTCTCAGGTCTGCTTTGGCTGGAGGATCTAGTGGTATGCGACTGTCTGTACTGTAGTTTGCTGATTTTCATTTTAACATCTTCCTCTGGCCACTTACAAATCTTAAGGGACCGGTAAATCCAGTCATACTCCCAAGACGGACGGGAGAGGATTCTAAGGGAGAGTGAGATATCCCAGTTATTTTCATTGGCATCTGCTCTGGACAGCTATATATTTATTCACAAATTATCTTAACTTCAGCTTATTGCACTTTATTACACTACTAGTTGAACAGCCCATGTACACGGGCCACAGTCAGGGCTGGATTTACATCTCAGGAGCCTGTAGGCACAGATATCTGAAGCGCCCCCCCCCTGCCATCTCCACAATGCTCCAAATCTCCATATTGCCCTCACATTGCCCCCATCACCTTCACATTGCCCCATCAGCTCCACATTGCCCCATCATCTCAACACTGCCCTCACGTTGACCCCCATCAGCTCCACATTGACCCCATCACCATCAGCTCCACATTGACCCCATCAGCTCCACATTGCCCTCACACTGACCCCCATCAGCTCCACATTGACCCCATCACCATCAGCTCCACATGGACACCATCACCATCAGCTCCACATTGCCCTCACATTGCCCCTCATCAGCTCCACATTGACCCCTATCATCTCCACATCGTTTGCCCCCCATCATCCCCATATTGACCTTACATTGCTCCCATTATCTCCAAATTAACCCTTTGAGTGTCAGAGTGGTACACTGGCACTCAAAGGGTTAAGCCTCATTCTCTCCTCCTACATCCGTTTCCTACCTCCCTGGTGGTCCAGCGGCTGGAGACATGGAGCTGCTGGAGCTCCCGCACGGCCTTCCCTTTAGAAATGCAGAGCGCTGGGAGATTTTATCTCCCAGCACTCTGCATTGCTAAAGAGCCGAGAGAGCTCACAGCTTACAAGGCGGCGGCTGGCGGCTCGGCGCAGCATGGCAAGCCGTGCCAAGTAAAAAAAAAAAAAAATCAATTGTAGTGGCAGGCACCCCTCTGTAGGGTGCGCCTGTAGGCAGATGCCTACTCTGCCTTACTGGAAATCTGGCCCTGGCCACAGTGCCACCCAGCAATGGCGCGGTGCAGTCATGCACAGTAGAGACAGCCCAAGCCGCTGCTTATACGGAGTGGGGTGCTCCGAATTCAGATCATAGTCATCTCTACCCACCTTCCGGTGCACAGAGAGGACTCCAGTCTGAATTTGGAGTACCCTGCTCCGTATCAGCTGCAGCACGGGCAGTCTGTACTGCGTATGACTGCAGCATGCACAGCTGTCTTCTGACAAACTTAGCGAATTATAATATAGGATATATATCTTTTTGGTGCATAGTTTATTATTTTTATATATGTGAATAATCTATATATTATATAGACAGACAGACTATTTTTATTTTGTGTTCCATTTTTCTATGTTTATGGTTATATATCACACTTCAATCCTTTACAATGTAGCTGTCTCTACTGCGTTATATGATAAGGATACTCTACTATTTACCATATATTCTCCTCTTCATCTATTATATGTAATTTAACCCCATAACGACCCTTGACAGTCCTGGTACGTCATGGGTAAAAGTGACTAAACGACCAATGACGTACCAGGACCATCATGGGTTTCAGGGCTCCAAGCGTGGCTGCACACTGTTGGGGAGCCCTGAGTCGAATCGACAAATAAAAAAAAAAAATGCTCTGTGGTCCTTGCGTGACCACTGTGTGTGTGTGCGGCCGTTCGTTAAGGGGTTAAGTACTTGTGCTGAGTTATATATTATTTAGCCAATGTTGGGATGATATACTGTCTTATTATTGGTGTATAATACTGAAGGAATAGCGAGCCTTATTGCCTGAAAATAATGTTTTTTATATTGTAGCCCTTAAAAAAACATTAAAAATGATACAAGTCTTATCTTTCAAACCTTTATGGTTTGTGAGATATTAGCAAGTAAAGTTAAGTAAAGTTCCCTTTACCTGGCTGTTTTAGCCAAGTCTGCCATCTAGTGGGCAGATTTGGAATCCGGTCCACAGATCAGCAGGCAGCTCTTTAGCAATGCTAAGATCACGATTTTTAAAAAGAACTACTTCATTGGAACGGTCTACAAAGTGTGCCTGGCTTCCAAGCACACTTTGTAGACCATTTCAATGAAGAAATTCTTTTTAAAGATCATGATCTCAGCACTGCTGAAGAGCCGAGGCCGGTCTGGGGACCGGATTCCAAATCTGAAGGCTTGAGCAGTGAGGTCACTCCAGGGGAAACATTACTTGCTAATATCTCCCAAACCATAAAAGTTTGGGAGATAAGACTTACACCATTTTTAGTGTTTTTTTAAGGGCTACAATATAAAATAAAATTATTTTCAGGCAATACTATCCCTTTAATTATACTTCTCTTTTTCTTCCACCCTTCCCTTTTTTATATATGGTTTGTCTATATGTAGTGTATATAGGTGTGTATATATATATATATATATAAATTTATTTATTTATTTTTTTCCTCTTTTTCTCAGACAGACAGACATAGTTGGGAGCTCTCCAGATTTGCAGCGGAGGCTCTGGGTTTTGCTTCTGATTCCTGGATTTTCAGGGCAGATACTGATTCACTGGATGTAGGGAGTTTTTAATGAAACTCTGCCCACTTCTACTCCTTCCCAGTCTATTCCTCCTACTCCTCTCCCTCTTCTCCTCCTTCCCAGCCTATTCCTCTTACTTTTTCCACTTATGTTAAGCCACACCCACACTCATAATTAAGCCCCACCCCTCCTTTGACACAAATCATGTCATTCATTTCCCCCCGGGGAGTCCACAAGACAAAGTTACAGGTATGTAAATAGATAGAAAGACAGACAGCCAGATGGATAGATCTGACCACTGCTTGATGGACACCTAACTAGGTAAGACTATGGACTATATGTTCAAAAGAAAAGTGGAGGATTACAGGTGCAAATCATTTGCTCTATAGGTTACAACTAAAAATTCCCATAAGAGTTAAATGGGGACTATATAGCCCCTTGAATATTAGACAGAAAGCATTGTTAGAGACATCATTAGCATTCAAGTGGTTAAAATCCTCATTTAAATCAATGGGAATATTTAGCTCTCCCCATATAGTGCAAACGGTTTGCCCCAGAGCGCCTCCACTTTTCTTTTTAACATACGGCCCTATATCTTTAACAAATGAATAGCAACTTATTTCCAGGGTACAATTTCAATTTTTATTATAAGTTATTTTACCCACTGGATACTAGTGAGTTCTCCAGAGTTTGCTCTAACATGTTAGTGGTTAAACCCCATCCTAAATCCTATAGAAGGGAATGTTTATTTGTTCCCCACAGTTCAATGGAGTGTCAGAAACTTTGTCCTGGGGGAGCATAGAGGGTTAACTCTAACAGTAGAAATTAATTGAAATTCTGTTTAAAATCTGTTCAGATTCTCTCCTCTTTAAGACAAATAAATAATTATCTCATGTTAAAATAATGGCCTCTTTGGAGGAGAAATAACTAAGTGACATTAACGGGCGATTAATGTTCAACTGGAGACAAAAAGCCTGAGATGGACATAGCCTCCTTATGGGAAAGAAGAGTAAAATTACTGGTTTATGGGGTTTCTGATAACCTCCTTGCCTTTCTAAATTCTGATGAAAGCCATGTGATCTGTCACCTGTAAAATTTTAATATAGAGTAATGGCGCCATCTGCAGCTTTTATATTGTAAAATACTCATAATGTTTATGTTTGTATTTCATTAGCATAAGATATGAGTATCCAATCAGGGCATACTGCTGACATCACTGTATAATGAGATGGATCTTTGTCCAATCATTGGAAAGAGGTGGGGATTACTGATAAGGCAAAAATTGCCAATATAATGCCAAAATATTCTTAGTTCAGGGCTGGGCTTCACTTCCTGTAAAAGAAAAGGAGCGGCTTGACTTTCTGAAAAAGAAAACTCTGGGTTCCTGGGCTCTCTTGGCTGATGATCAAATTCCTCACCACACCTTATAACTTCAAGAATTCACACTGATTGACTTGGTAATTATATTTTATTTATTCTAATTCTGCCTAATTTCAAAATAAGTATATTTCCTCAATATCTGAGGAAAATTATATATATATATATATATATATATATATATATATATATATATATATATATATATATATATATATATATATTTGCCCATAGAAGCCTGGCCAGTTTTATGGGAAATATTATAATCTGCTATATTTAGCATAGTCAATATGAAATTACGCAGAATTAATTATTTAATTTATTGTTATAAATTACCAGAGAGATCATAAAATAGAGATAGCAGTGAGATATATTTATCCTTGTGTATATTGGTTAATATAATTTTGGTATGTCTAGAATATTGTGTTTCTGGTAAAATTATAATAGCTGATATTTAATCAAGGGAATTCTTGGAATTAATTTATTAACTCTCTAACTGCTGTTTGTCTATTTATTTGTGGTGTGCATTTTAAAGTTCTTTGTGAGGGTAATAGGCTTTTATTTTGTAAATTGGAGGTTTTCATTTTTAATATACAAAACTTCTGGGTGTGGCACCTATTTTAAACGAGTGGATTAACCCTTGGAGTGCCTATAGGTTTTATATATGTTGCTGTAGTCAAAATTATGATATATGTTGCATTACTAGACATATGTTACTGGATTAATTCTGGTAGATTATTTGTATAATCTTTGATTGACTATATTAATTACAATTTATATATTTTATTCAGAGGTAAGCAATATTTAATTCAGTATATAATTAAATTATAGTGATTCAAATCTGGGATTCTATTCCAGTTATTCCCTAAATTTGATTATTATTGATATATGATACAAGGAATTGTTAGAGGAATTATTTAATTCATCTCACAATACCCCTTACATCATAATTGGCATAGTCTATACAGTTTCTGGGGCAGAGGTATTAAGAGACCCTGCAGCCAACTGTATTATATTAATTGTAAGAATAAATTAACCTGTTCTAAGCTCCTGAATGCAATTATTGTTATTATACCTCTGAATATACCCATGTGTGGTTAACCTTTGCACCGCTGGTAATCCTTATGGTAATAAGTGTAGTTTGATTTTCTATGTACCTATTATAATTGCTAATCACTTATATATTTCATTGTTACTGATACTTGTTATATATATAGTATATTGTATTTTAATAAAATATATATTTTTGCACAAATATGAAGGATTGATTCTTGTGATCAGTTCGTTACTGTGAAGTAACGTGTCAATACATATTAAAGATAAAGTTCTCGAATTATTTTATTATCAATTGTCTATTTAAGTGAAGAAATCCAACCTGAGTGGTTCTCTGTTTTAACCCTTTGGATACCTTCATATAAATAGTCCGACAGGAGTTGCTCCACAATTGCTGTACTTTTTCTTTTGTACCTATGGCATGTTTTCTATTTAGTGAAGTAAATATATATCTTTTATTAAACTGAAAAATAACTATACTAGAAAGGTCCTGGATACTGACACTTTTTCAATCAGCACATACTGAGCCATTAACTTGCATTGTGGAACCTGTCACAGGTCCTAAAGTTTTAAATAGCACCGGCCAGCTGTTAGGCACTTCATGAGCCAGTCCACCCCTAAATCATTCATTACAGTGATGGCTGATAAGCTTGGATTTCAGTGCACTCCAGTCTCACTGCATCAAGCAATTCTCTCCACATACCCAGTCCCAGGTTATTCCAGCATCACTTTTCCCTTAAGATCCTGGATATCGGGGGACTAACTGCAGGGAGTGCAGTGTGTGCAGTTCTGCCAGGGTCCATCATCGGAGGGGATCCCATCCACCCCAGGGTTCAGATGGGTCTAGCTTTGTCTCAGTGAAAATATTTTTGTGATGGATGTCAGAGACTCTGCCATGACTGGAGAATAGAGGGTTACATTTTTAGAAACCAGTATCGGCTTTCTAAAATCCTTTTTAAATACTTATGTGTGAATAATCTCATTTCAAGAAACAATGGCCAATTTGCCTCAATGTAGGGGGTGGAAATATTTTAATGACATTTTATGGGGAGTTACAACTAGGTTGTAGACGAAATGTCTAGAAAATACTTACAATATTATGTGAGAATCTAAGACATAGGATTATAATTGACATGTTTGCATGACGTATGATGACCTGACAAAATACCGGGCATGTCATCACATATGCAGTTTTTAATATGGTATTGGTGCTCCATCTTCAGGAATAATCAAATTATTGCTAAGGGAACTTAAAATATCAGAAAAGTGCAGATAATATCATCTGACATCATAGTATAATGATCAGATTAATCAGTCAACCAAGAAAGCTTGTGCTTTCTGATAAGGATTCTTACCTGACATAAAGAGAAAAAAAAAACAAATTAAATCTGAATCTTTTGAGTGCCAGAGAAGTACGCAACACATTGCATTGCGTTGCATAACCCTCTGGAACTCAAAGCGTTAAATAATCTTATGCAATAGATAGCATTGTACCTCCTATGCAGACACACTAAAATCCCTTCTAGTATGGGACACGTTCATGCAGGGCAGAGGAAAGGAGTGATTTTTTTGTTTTTGTATTGGGGGTTTTGGAAGTTAAATACTAATTCCCCATGCCTCCTGGTGGAAAATATGTTCACCCATGATCCCTGTGTCCCTCACTGGAAACAAAAGAAATAGATAATACCAGGTGAAGCAGCATACTTATTACAACATTACCAACTGCTGAGTAAGGTCCAAGTGTCCTGGAACTAACTAGCACATGTTCAAAGTACTTACAGGGAATTAGGCCTGCTGACTTTAACCACTTCCAGGTCAGGGTCACTGGAGTTGAGATTATTCATATTGGAACGCAGTGCACAGCTGGAATTCACAGAGCTGTTTGCGTTGGATGAATTCACAGATTCGGCACTAGAATTTACACTATTCCTCTTCTCTTCTGAAAACAGAAACACAATCCATGAAGAACTAGGGAAAGGGGAGGGGAATCAGTAAAACATTTCTTCTTTTTACAGCAGCAGGAAGGAATAGTGCAAAGTTATGATAAAATGTGATAAGGACATACATTCACCAGTGTGATAATGTCTCCAATCTCTATGTTATTCTGTGGAGATTCAACACTAAATTATCTCCAACTGGGGATATCTTAGTGCATAGGATTGATAGAGTAACATATGGAGAGGAGAGTTCATCATAATGGACAATTAATCTCCATTTTAGCACACCTTAGTGCAGGAGTGGTTAGTATTCAGACCTCCAGCTGGTTGAGGATGATGGGAGTTGTATTCTCCAACAGCTGGACGCCCAAAGCCTGTCTACCTTTGCCTTAGTGCATAACCCTCTTGTACAAACCTACCACACACCACAAGGAACAAATGCAATATCCCTCAAATCCCCTTTGATTTAAACGGGACATTTAATCCCCTGATTCCTAGAGGTCTCCAACGCATTGCCGTACATCCTATATAATAATTCGCTAAATCGTGTGTAACGCCACGACATGCTCAGTAGACACTGCTGCACGTGCTGCAGTCATGCGCAACAGAGACTGCCCGCGCTGCGGCTGATACAGAGCTGGGCGCTCCGAAGGAGCGTCCACCTCTGTATCAGCCGCGGCACAGGCAGTATTTACTACGCGTGACTGCCCAGCGACCGGGTGGCAGGGCACTGTGGCCCGTGTAACGGGCTGTTCAACTAGTGTGGTTATAAAGTACCGTTTAGATAATGTGAACTGAAATTGTTCATTACAGTTGGGTTAGTCCAGGATTGCTCCAGTATAGCTTCTGAATATGTCCCATATGGGAAGATGCATAAAACCATTCCTATTGTATATTTAAGAACTGTCACTAAAATTTGCAACAACAGGTCATATTTATAAAGGAGTTTAAAGGTTAAAATTTATTAAAGAGAAAGAGGGAGTGAAGAAATATGTTGCTAGTGGTGAACTCTGTTAAATAATGTAAACACTTTAAACAAATTGGTTAAATTATTACAGAAACCTGCTGGGCCAATGTATACAATTTTTCCAATTGGAATAAAAAAAAAAAGAAAAGAAAAGATCACCTCTCCTGATATCAGCACTAGTGCGAGCTACTGGAACCTCTCTAGCTATGCACAAAATTATATGTAATCCTCAGGAAATAAGAAGGCAAAATTGTAGACTGGACCAACTCAGTACTTAATACATAAATAGCTCAAGTAATCAGCAACTGTCACCCAACTACCTCGTTCTAAGCACTTGCTTGTTTGCTTTTGGTACTGAAATAAACAAATAAGATAATGTGGGATATCTATTACACTCCCATTGAATCAGAGAGATATATAAATCAACTACAGGTGCCTAGAGTGATGATTCAAAAACGGAATACTTGATGAATGACCTATCTTTAACGTACTGTAGTGAGCAATATTGCCTGCATAATGTATGAGATAAAAGGACTGTCAAAGAATCTCACACTGCCCAGTTTTCAGGTTTTTGGGACCTTAATTCTATATTATCATACCGATATTATAACAAAAAGGAAAGAAACCAAGAACAGTAAGAATATAGTGAACATGGAAATAGTTGTGACACACCAACACATCGCAAACCTAAATAATAATACATTTGCGCATATCGGATTTAAACAAAATGATGCTCATCAACATTATATTTGAAGCCATGATATGTAAGTGGTGCTAATTAAGTCTTTGTAATAATATCACTATACATAATGAGATTTGACAGAGAGGTAATGGTGTACTTCAGTGCTGTTAACTCATTAACAATTAGAGAGGCTAGGCAATCAGGTAACACTATTGGTGAAAATTGGCTTCAGCAAAAATATCTGAATACAAATTCAACATATGTTGGTGGGGGAAAAATTAGTTATCATTCTGCTGACTAAAAAGGGGAATGCACTTTCACTATACAGTTCCAGTAAAGGGATAGTAACACTTAAAAGTTAAAAAATATATATTGTGGGGTTTACTCTCCTGAGTAATACAAAGGTACTGTCACTGCTGAAAGGTTTTGTTACAAAATTATTGCAGCTCAAACTTGAATTTTTTTAAGTGCATTATCACAGTGGCCCTGTTGCTACACCATCTTATGGACAGCTCTGGTCAGTTGACCATAAATCTCCATAGGATGGTGTAGCAACAGCGACACTGTACAATTTCAGGCCTTTGCGATATTACACCTAAAAATTTCAAGTCTGAGCTGTAATAACTTTGGAATAAAATACCTCTTAGCAGTGTGAGTGCTTTTGTATTACCCAGGAGGATAAACTGTACAATAGAGATTTTTTTTTTTTTTCTAACATTTTCAGTATTACTACCCCATTAAGTACAGGTTATACTTGGAGTTAAGATTTCATCACTACAACTGCCTTTATTTTTGGCACAATTAGCAAATTGCTTTATAAATACGCTAAGACACAATTCTTATTTGGAGAAGACCATTTCTACTTCACTTTTCAAGGAAAGTCTACTGACTGCAATTAGTACTTTCTTGCTTTGTGAACATTTTACAGACACTTCATTACTCCAGTTTTAAACATCTCACTCATAACTCCTAAAATGGATCTTGTTCAGTAAAGAACCAGTATCTATCTTCAGAACTGGGTGCCTGTTTCTTATAATACGTACACCTTTAAAATGCCTTTGTCGGGTTTTCTGGAGATGCTTAAAAAATATATATATATTTGTGTGTTGCATCTATGAGATTCGGATATATGCCAAAAATTTGAATGTATAATATTTTTTATTAGTATTTTGTGTTGAGATCCCCAAATGTTATGATGCACTGCATGTGATGCGACTTGTCTTTTTTGGGCTTCCGTGGGCTGCATTTGTGAAATTCGGACATAGAGTGCATGGGATATTAACTGCTTCATTTCCCTGACTGATTTTATAAATATTATTGGTATCAGTAATATATATTTGCATCATTTTGGAGATAAGCTACTGTTTTGTTAATCACTGGTATATTTTTGCTTATGAACTTAGGTGGAAGTGCTTTTTTTGGTATTTTGTAGCAGCCTAGGCTCTTTTTTTCATATTTTCTTGCACACATTAGATTTATTTTTTTCATAAAGAATATTAGATAGCTGTATAACCGCTTCAGTTTCAAAGTAATTACCCTTAGTTGGAACTGGAGCATGGAACATAGCCCCATTAATATTATTTACATTTGGCACTCTGAAGTCATCCATCTCTTTTATTGAACTATTTAACTACACTCCTGAAAGACAGAGTTGTTTTCTGTTGCAAACAGCATATTATTGGAAACTATGGAGACTGTTTGTCTTTAACATTTTCATTTCTTTCCAGGTAACATTTGTCAATTTGCTTGAGTGAATTGCTGAAAATCAATGAAGATAGCCCTAAAATATTTAAGCTTAGAGTTCCTTGAAATATGAGCAAAACTGTAGAACTTAGCATGAATGATTAGAATTGCTCCTCTTCTATTTTGTGCATAAGGCCCACTCTGTTTGACTAGAGGTCTGCAACATCTTGGGGGCGATTCACTAAGTGGAGATGACTTCTCCAGTTTATCATTTCTCCAAGTCCTATGTTATTCCATGGAGTCTATGCACTAAGATTTCATCAACTTTGGAGATCTCTCAAACCCAGAGTCTCCAGGACAAATCCGGGGAGTTCCCAGATATGGTCATTGGTGGTTAAGGAAGAGGGTTCTGTAGAACAGAGTGCCCTATTGCAATACACCGCTCAGCGTAGCTGGTACTAGCACATTGCAGCTCAGTGATAAATTAGTATGTGGCCAGGGCCGGATTTACATCTCAGGAGCCTGTAGGCACAGAAATCTGAAGTGCGCCCCCCCCCCAAAAAAAAAAAGAGAGTTTTAAATAAATCCAATGCATTTATATACACAAACCCTATAATCAGCCTATCACTATCAGACTCTCAAACAAAGAAACAGTCACTGTGTCGTGCCAACCCAGGCTGTGGGCGGGATCCGTTCCACTGTGACCCCTCTACCTCACACTCATGGTTTAGATGGAGTGACATTCTGAAGTGCATGTCCCCTTCAATGCCTGTGAGATATTTAGTGCATGGCATCTGTGGCATCCAAGGGGATAATCATTTGAGTGACTGATGACATACATTTCTAACCCTGTAGGCATTTAGGGGGTTTCCGTATTTGTCCAGATACAGAGTGATGCTGATTATAAGGCAATGGGTGGCATGGGTTCAATTGCTGTCTGCTCTGTTGTTTGTATCTGCATGTCATGCCATGTCTTGTTTTTCATATGTGTAGACTCACACCGTACAAACAGACTTGAATCTGTTCATTGAGTGATGGGGCAAGAAAGGATCTGCACACTGAATGACAGGACAAGACAAGACCTGGAAGGACCTGAAATGAAGAAGAGGTCCACAACATAATCGTTGAAGGCATACTGATATATTAAATATATACTATATTTGAGCATATTAACAACTGGAACAGTGGAAAAAATGTGTCCTCCAAGGAGCTGGTCTATGCTCCCAGACCAAGGCATTCGAGTTGGTTGTCAGCGGTTAACAGAGCGATCACCTGCGGGGGTTGGTTTGGAAAAAATAAAGCATAATCGAGCATAATAATAAACTGATTTAGCTTTCCAAAATGGTTTCAAACTTGGTTCTCCATCCAGCTATTTACTAATTATAGATGTGTGCCTGCATCTCCGTGTGTCATTGATTAAAAGTAAAGCTGTCTCATAATAACCTTTTCTGTGCCGAAAGGGTTAATATGCATATTTTTATCGGGCAGCTTTACTTTTAATCAATGACACACGCAGAGGCAGGCACACATCTATAATTAGTAAATAGCTGTATGGAGAACCAAGTTTGAAACCATTTTGGAAAGCTAAATCAGTTTATTATTACTCTCGATTACACTTTATTTTTTCCAAACCAACCCCTGCAGGTGATCGCGCTATTAAAAGAAGCGACATGAAAATATTGCGTTGATATGCAGGCCAAGATTTTCATGTCGCCCTTTCAATGCGGCGACCTACTTAATGCGGCTCCAAGCAGCGCACTCTTAAAACTGTGCTGTTTTAAAAGTGAACCATGCAGGCTTACTTACCTCAATCAAGGCGGCAGGCTGGGTTAAATAAACAGCGTGGGCCTGTGCAGCTTCTAGTGTACTCTACAGTAGACAGAGGCAGGCAGGCAGCTCCTGTTTGTTCGTGGGCCGCACTGAGCGTCTGGGAGGAGGCGGGGCAGTACTGTTCCAGGCAAGTCAGTGGTGAAGTGAGGATTATATGCGCAGCCTCCGTGACACCGACTCCAGCTCCTGTCTCTCTTAAAGTAAGTTCTGTGTCACACTGTCACAGTCACATCCGGCTGGTGCAGCATCCCCTCCCCCCCTCCAGTCCAACAGGCATGATGAATCTAAGGAAAAGGCTGGCTATTTTTTTTTAAATAAAAAAAATAAATAAAAGACTATCACAATGACAGGCGCCCCTCTGTGGGGTGCGCCTGTAGGCAGATGCCTACTCTGCCTTATTACAAATCCGGCCCTGTATGTGGCTGGATTTGGAATAAACTGATCCTTTCTCACAGTGGGACTGCTGCTATCCTCATTTGGTTGGTGATTGGTGCACTTCAGAAATGACCCTTGCAATGTCAGCAAACTGAAACACAAATGCTAACACACAAATAAAAGGGCATAATATAACATTCATATATATTCATGTAAAAGCCTCCAAATGTTTACTAGATATGCTGACCTATTAGAAGTTATAAACTTTTCTGGCCCTCAGAATTGTGCCAGAAGTATTCCACAGGGATGCTGGCTAATGCTAACCTAATCTCACTGCAAATTTGGGTGAGGATTGGACAGTGGTCTGTCCCTAATGCAAACAGCCATTCCAACCTCATCCCACACATTCTTACAGGGTTGTGACTGGGTGGTTGCAAAGGCTAATGAAGTATAGGTAAATGCAGGCTTATTCCCCTGTAACCATTTCTCAACAGTTCACACTTTGTGATGATGCACTGCCCTGATAGATGTAATGGTTATAGGATTGAAAAAATGTGAATATGAAAGGATGCTTATGATTGGCAACAATTTTCAGGTAGGTTTGCATTAATGAGTAGTTCCTCTGGTATCAAAGGCATATGGTGTGTCATGAAAACACTCCCTCCAAAAGTCATCATGGCATGAAGGATTCAGTGATTGGTGCTACTGTTGCTACACTCTGGATCTGACATCAGAATGAGAAAACGTATTCCAGTATTTGTCAAGCCAGAGGACTTTTCTTTCACTCCTCTAGTTTCCAGTGTTGGTATTCTTGTGCCCACTGTAGCAGTTGCTACAACACTGGGTTCTTGGAACATTCTTTGCACAATCTAAACATGGTTGTGCATAACCACACATAAGTGGTGACAGAGTCTATGATAACTTGCACTGGAACGTTTAAAGAGGACTATTATAACACGTTCAAAGTCATTTTGGTCTTGCTGTTAGCCCATTCTCTTCATGAAGTATATAGAAACACAAACACATTGTATCTTGTTATGACTACCTGCTTTATATAGCTTGGTATGAACACTTAAAGGGATAGTAATGTTTCATAATAAAAGCAGCTCTAATTAATCATCATAGTATTTGGACTTTGGAGAGTGTTATTTCAATTCTGTCAGAGTTGTAGTTAAAGAGTAATTCAATGACAAATTACCATACCTGGTAACTCTCCGGATTTGCCCCGGAGACTCCGGTTCTGACAGAGCTTTACCGGGTCTCCGGGGAAGAGGTAGATTCCTCCGGATGTGGAGAGTTTCTATTCATCAGCTTTTTTTCCCGTTGTGCCTCCGTCCCCAGCCTTGTGTGTGACACATTTAACCCTCTGAGTACCAGAGTGGTACGGAATGCATTGCTTTTCCGTACCACTCTGGCACTCAGAGGGTTAAATCCCCCCCCCAACACTTGAGTTAAGCCCCACCCCTTTTTGACGCGATTAGCGTCATTTTTGTTACCCCCTGGTGAACAGAGGACTACCCTCCGGGTAGCCCTCAACTGAAAGTTCCCAGGTATGCAAATTACCCCCCTCCCGCCCCTTTTACTGATGTAACACTTTTCAGCCAGAGCAGAAGGGAGGTGCCCAGGTAGACTGCAGAGAGGGATAATCTTCAATTAAGATAAGGGAAAAAACTGAAAAGCTTGTCAAGGGTGGCAGGGCTTTCATTGTTTTCATTGTAAGGAGATTGTCCCCTGCTGTTATCGGTCTGGTCTTACAACCAGATCCCCATCTGAGAAGAGATGGCTTACACTAGGTAAAAGGGGCAGGAGGGGGAAACTTTGCTTGTGAATATCTCTTAAACCATAAAGGTTTGAGAGATAAGACTTATATCATTCTTCATATTTTTTTAATGCCTACAAAATAAAATAAAGTTAAAATGAAGTATTACTATCCCTTTAAAACTAACCCCGATGGTGTGGTTGGTTACTTAGCTGAGGAGGACGTTCCTAATAAACTAGCACTTTAGTGTAGGAGTGTTCATAAAAGGGAAATGTGCAACTTACTATTAGTGTTCCTTCAAGATGCTTCTGCAATATTGCTATGTTATTCTTAGAGCCATATGTTCAAAAGAAAAGTGGAGGCGTTCTAGGGCAAACCATCTGTACTATAGGAGAGAGCTACAAATTCAAAAAATTCCCACTGATTTAAATGTCAGCATTCAATGAGTTATAATCCCCATTTAAATCAATGGGAATTTTTTGTTCTCCCCTATAGTGAAAAAGGTTTGCCCCAAAAGTCTGAACTTTTCTTTTGACCATACTGACCTCAGTGTTTATTAAAAAAAAAAAAAAAAAAAAAAAAAAAGTATAATTCTTTGCATACTGCAGACTTCAACGCATTGCTTTACAATACTTTAGCAATGCCTCTAGTATCCAGGGAGTTGCGAGGAATTGATAGGGGAGATCACCTGATGCTATGATACTATCTAACAACATCTGCATCTCAAATTGTAGCAATTTCTTACCAAAAGCCATACGTACAAAGAAATTCTAGAGTAAATAAACTGCACAATAGGGAAAGATTAAACAAATTTCCAAAATACCAGTTGATTTAAATTGAGCATTTTAACCCTATAGATGCTAAAGATGTCTTCTATAGCATTCAAAGAGTTTAAAAATTAAGGGCATGTTTTGTCTATCCTATTATGCACCATTGGAGGCAAACCAAAACTTAGTTTACCTCAGAATGACCCTGCTCTTTTTGATAGGGCCTCAGTCTATAATTTATAACACATTTTGATTGTGGAGAATGACTGAGAAAAACACTTACTTGTTTCCCACAGATAACTTAAGAATCTTGGTAACCAACACTCACTGAGCAGTTTACACTAAGCACTGGGTTCTCTATAGGCTGATTTGGCACTAGGCAGAAAAACAAAAATTCATAAATAGGAGCCAATTGTTTGATATTTTTCTCTGAGGCGAAATCTGACATTGCTTCAAATTTGTTGTTCATTATAGAAAATTGGAATAGAAATGCAGTTTTTGTAAAATATACATAATTTAACGTAATACGCAATTACAGTTGTCAACACAATTCTGAACTTCTCACAAACAGCGAGCTTTGGGCGTAAGAAGTAAGAAATGTAAACAGAAAACGGTTAGTCTTTACATAGCACTACATTGAGGGCTGTAATTTATTTTTTCAACGTTAAATTATTTGACTGGCTTAAAAGAAATGATAATTCACACTGAAATATGATAAAACAAGTATTTGTAAGAACTAATGGAGAAGAAAACAGCAATTAAAAAGCCCCAAATAAAGTATATACTTATTGTCCACATATACAAAAATGTAACTTCATCCAAATCTCTGTCATATTTTTTATATGTTGTCAGCCAACATGCACTTTGTATTCGGTTTAGGTGAGGAAAATAACATGATCCTTTTGGGTGAGGAGGCACGGGGCAGCTCTCCCTCAGCCAAGTCAAACCCACCCCAACCAAACATCACATTTCCCTGAGGTATGGCTGCCATTGCACCAGAAACCTTTTCCGAGGCATCTAAAACAGGGCTAGCCTTATTTTATTTTATATATAAAAAAAAGTAAATACAGTGATTTGAATTTTAATCCAATACTGCCCAGTTGAAAAATTAATTTATGGTGATTCTGGACTCTAAATCTAATCTCTTTGGCAACTGGCAGCTCTTTTAGGAACATGTGCTTGCCAACACTGCCCCGTTGAATCTCAACACATGCCCCTTCAACATTCTACTATGGCACTGAGCAAAGTGCTGAAGGTGCAGATGAAGCAGGATCCTGCTTCTAACAGTGTCTTACTTAGAGTCAGTATCCATTGTCATAAAGAAGAGATGGAATAAATTATAAGGCTCAGTGGTGGGCAACAGGCTGCACTTTTGTCTTCTGGTTCAGTGAGGAGATGAAATAATGTTCCTTTTCATCATTGAACATATTTCCACCTACTCCCCCCAAAAAAGTTTACCTCACAATGCTTCTTTTCGCAATCATAATGCCTATATTTTAATCCCTTGGGTGCTAGAAGGACTCTATTTTCAAAAGAAAACTGAAGCAAGCAATTCAGGGGCAAACCAGCTGCACCACGGGGGGACAAATAGACATTTCCACATACTTCAATTAGGCTTGTAACCTCTTGAATGTTAGAGAGGTCTTCATCTCATTGCAAATAAATGTGTTAGAGGTTTCTAGCCTTCAAGGGGTTAAAACCTCCAGTTAAATCAATATGAATTCTGAGAATGACCTATGGTACAGTTGCTTACCTCCCAAGTGTTCCTCTTTGAGACCCAAATCCCTCTGTTCCTCTTTCCCCACCCTGGAGTCCCTGTGTTTAGGAGATGAGACCGTGTGGTGTGTATATAAGTGTATCAGTGACGGCAGAAGGTGATGGGAGTTGTAGCCTGACAACAGCTGGAGAGTCACAAGCTGCCCACCCAGTTGTTTTCAATTCTCTTTTCCCTCCAGGAGAACACATAATTAAACCTATGAACAGATAACATGACATGCTTATATGCGCCGGTCTTCAGGAGATTTGTCCACTTGCACTGTATTCAATAATTAGGTGTGTAACTCTGGCCTGCTTAGTGGGTCCTCATGTCCCTGCTATTAGGAGCCATCAAGGCATCACGTTACCGTGTATGCTCACTGTAGAAAAAATGCACAAGGAACTGATGCTGCAGTTGAATTTACGCATCTGGAGATTGTAACCATCCTAGTACTTTGGGACCCACACGCTGTGTTGTGTTACAGAGCTGGCGAGAGCAGGGCATGACCTGCTTCTGTTGTACAAAGCATCCTTTTGATTCACTTAACCTTCCTTTCTAACTTGACTCCACGAGCCTGATCTCATCAGGTTAAATCATTAGTTGACCAGTGCTTTAAAATAATTAAAGCTTAATATTGAAAAAATATAATTCAGAGTTTAACCTACTGATTAAAACATGGAAACTACAACTGATGATACATGTTTTATTCACAAGTTATTGCAGCTGGAACTTCAATTTTTGTTAGAAGTACCTCTATAGCCTGATGATTTACAGTGGCACAATTGTTAGACCATCCTAAGGCCTTTAAAAGGTTAAGCATTGTGTTGCTTACTATGTATAAAGACAAAGTGTAGCAAATCAACTGTACCATGTTTATTAAGAGTTTCAGCAGTTAAACCAAATATTTTATGCCTCCACTTGTTGATATCTTATGCACTTATTTTCCTTTTAAATTAAGTGTGTACATTTTTTGTTTGTTGTTAAATATGTTTGTTAATTTTATTCTGAATAAAACACAGAACAACAGTGTAATTTCCTCAAAGAGAACTTGAGATGGGTGGGGTTAAAGGTGGAGATATGGGTGGGGTTAGGCGTGGAAACTGGTGGCAAGTAACTTTTCAGTCCTGGCTAGTAGCTCAGGACTTGAAATTATGATCCCTGAATATATATTTTATATTATATATATATATATATATATATATATATATATATATATATATACACAGTGAGGGAAAAAATTATTTGATCCCCTGCTGATTTTGTACGTTTGCCCACTGACAAAGAAATGATCAGTCTATAATTTTAATGGTTGGTTTATTTGAACAGTGAGAGATAGAATAATAACAAAAAAAATCCAGAAGAACGCATTTCAAAAAAGTTATACGTTGATTTGCATTTTACGGAGTGAAATAAGTATTTGAACCCTTATCAGTTAGCAAGATTTCTGGCTCCCAGGTGTCTTTTATACAGGTAAGAAGCTGAGATTAGGAGCACTCTCAAAGGGAGTGCTTCTAATCTCAGCTTGTTACCTGTATAAAAGACACCTGTCCACAGAAGCAATCAATCAATCAGATTCCAAACTCTTCACCATGGCCAAGACCAAAGAGCTGTCCAAGGACGTCAGGGACATAATTGTAGACCTACACAAGGCTGGAATGGGCTACAAGACCATTGCAAAGCAGCTTGGTGAGAAGGTGACAACAGTTGGTGCGATTGTTCGCAAATGGAAGAAACACAAAATAACTGTCAATCTGGGGCTTCATGCAAGATCTCACCTCATGCAGTTTCAAAGATCATGAAAAAAATGAGGAATCAGCCCAGAACTACACAGGAGGATCTTGTCAATGATCTCAAGGCACCTGGGACCATAGTCACCAAGAAAACAAATGTCATAGAAAACATAGTCACCAAGAAATACAACGTGAAGAACTCAAATCCTGCAGCGCCCGCAAGGTCCCCCTGCTCAAGAAAGCACGTGTACAGGCCCGTCTGAAGTTTGCCAATGAACATCTGAATGATTCAGAGGAGAATTGGGTGAAAATGTTGTGGTCAGATGAGACCAAAATCGAGCTCTTTGGCATCAACTCAACTCGTCATGTTTGGAGGAGGAGGAATGCTGCCTAATACCCCAAGAACACCATCCCCATAGTCAAACATGGAGGTGGAAACATTATGCTTTGGGAGTGTTTTTCTGCAAAGGGGACAGGACAACTTCACCACATCAAAGCGACGATGGACGGGCCAATATACAGTCAAATCTTGGGTGAGAACCTCCTTCCCTCAGCCAGGGCATTGAAAATGGGCCATGGATGGGTATTTTAGCATGACAATGACCCAAAACACAAGGCCAATGCAACAAAGAAGCGGATCAAGAAGAAGCACATTAAGATCCTGGAGTGGCTTAAGCCAGTCTCCAGACCTTAATCCCATAGAAAATCTGTGGAGCAAGCTGAAGGTTCGAGTTGTCAGCCTCAAAACTTTAATGACTTGGAGAGGATCTGCAAAGAGGAGTGGGACAAAAACCCTCCTGAGATGTGTGCAAACCTGGTGGCCAACTACAAGAAACGTCTGACCTCTATGATTGCCAACAAAGGTTTTTCCACCAAGTACTAAGTGATGTTTTGCAAAGGGGTCAAATCATTATTTCACTCAGTAAAATGCAAATCAATTTATAACTTCTTTGAAATGCATTTTTCTGGATTTTTTTGTTGTTATTCTGTCTCTCACTGTTCAAATAAACCTACCATTAAAATTATAGACTGATCATTTCTTTGTCAGTGGTTAAACATAGAAAATCAGCAGGGGATCAAATAATTTTTCCCTAACTGTATAATTATTATAAGACAACTTGAAGTGTGTTTTTTGCAACAGACTAGAGTTAATTTGCTAAGCTTCTGAAAAGCAGAGTATGCCGTTTGGCTGAGGAATTGTGGGAACATGAACGAGGTACTCAGCATTGTTTTCCCACCTGTCAGTAGCAGTTTCAGAAACTGTCATTAGCCAAAACACAGTTCCAGCTTTTCATATTTGGGAGTCGTAGATAGGCTGTTTCCATGAACAAGTCAAAGTTCTTCTGTGTACCAGGATCCAGGACCACTGGGGCACTGCCAGAGTACAGAGCCTTTTCACACTGGGCACACAGGTGCACCTGACTATTAATAAATTGTGAAAGTTACGAGAGAATGCCTGCCTTGTGGATAACTATGTTTTTCTTGCATTTAGCCACAGCCGTTACAAGGATTATCTGATAACAGGTTTGGGAGGAATTCAAGTACCAATTTCTGTCAAGCTCTCACTTCAACTCCAATTAGCCAACATTAGATGAAGGGATATTTTTTAACTCATGTTTTCATGGTTTCTGGAAACCATGCCAAGTTATACTGCATGTATGTGCTCAATCAGTGAGCATTTCATGCTAGATTATCAGTAATCCCTGACAAACTTAGTACGACGACTCCAAGGCAAAAAACGTGATTTCATCCTTTTATCCTTAATTTATTTTGTCCACATTGAGGTGGCCACATTGAGCTGTAATTCTGAATGCAATGTGCCCATTTCACAGTCTCCTGGTCTGTGTCGGAAAGCTGCATTTACAATTATGTTCTTAATATCTTTTAAAGGAAAACAAACAAACCAAAGAAAATGAAATGCTGGCTAAAGTAACTCAATTACTGGGACTGTAAATAAAGCAGGAGTAAAGTTTTATATATTACAAAATATATATAATATATTCAAGTGGAGTAAATCAAAGATACTTCCACTGACTGGAAATACCTAATTAAAAAATTATAGCAGTTCAAATTATAATGTGGACGTGGAGTTGCTACTATTACATTCTATGGAGTGAAGTAACCACCTGAACTTGTGGTACGTGGGTCATTAGTAGCTCTGAGTCCTCAGTGTTGTGCAATGAATTTGAGCACTTAGTTAATCCTTTGCGTGCCATAGGGGAAATGCAACACACTGTGAAACAATGGGCTGCATACCCTCTGGCATTGAAAGGGTTAAAGGTAGTGAATGAATAGAATGTAATAAATAATATAGTATTTCATCAGGTTTGAAAACCATATGTCTGACTGAGAGAAGTGTGATATATTGCACAGCAGTCTAGCACTGAAAGGGTCAATAGTAGTAGCACAGATCTAATGCTGTGTACTTGATCTGTGCTAAAATCATTGTGATCCCCTACCTAAAATCAATAAATCTGATCACCCCTCTAGAATAATTTAACTTTCCCCCAATAAATTAATATTTGGTCTCCTCTAAGTAAGTTATATCACATCTAGCTCAGGTGTTCTCTTAAGCCAGTGTTGTCTCTTTAAACCCATTCCGGCTTCTCTGCCCATTTCCTAGCTGTAACTGATCCTTCAGTGTGATAACATCATCACACAGAACACAACACACTACAGGACTGTTATACTGGATCAAAGGGACCTAAGCAGCGGTCAAAAAAGCTGAGTTTGCAGAGACACTGGTGTGGAGTTTTACTTCACTGAGAGGGTGGTAGATAAGTGGAATAGCCTATCAGGAGAGCTGGCAGAGGTTAAGACAGTGACAGAATATAAGCATGCACGGGATAGACATAATCCTTAAGACAAGACAAGACCAAGGACCAAATAGGTTTGATGTTTTTATAGTAGGGAAAAATGGCCAGACTAGATGGGCTGAAATGTCATCATATTATATGTTTCTATGGTTTAAGATGACATCTCTCAACTTTTGAGGAACGAGGAGTGTGCAACTCATTGATACACAATGCAGTTTGCATAC
This sequence comes from Rhinophrynus dorsalis, assembly GCA_037306005.1. Classification (NCBI taxonomy): domain Eukaryota; kingdom Metazoa; phylum Chordata; class Amphibia; order Anura; family Rhinophrynidae; genus Rhinophrynus; species Rhinophrynus dorsalis. Next base: position 170,147,664 of record CM074721.1, on the reverse strand, counting down.
TTCTATTAATATGCAAGTGTGACTGTGCGAGTGCTTGTGTGTGTGAGTAAGCAAATGTGAGTGACTGTGTGTTTGTGCAGAAGTAAATGAGTGTATGAAAGTGTGCAATTGTGAGTGCTTGTGTTTGAGAGTGTGCACATGAGTACATGTGAGAGTGTGTGTGTGAGTGCATATGGAAGTATGTGCACGAGTGTGTGTGAGCGAGTGTGCATGTGTGAGTGTATTTGCAAGTGTGAGAATGTGTTGTGAGTGTGCAAGTATGTGCAAATGTGAGTGTGTGTTTGTGTGAATGGAAGTGTAAGTGTGTGTATGTATGTATGTATGTATGAACAAGTATGTGTACAAAAGTGTGTAAGAGCGCGTGCACATGCAAGTGTGTGCAAATGTGAGTAGCTGCAAGTGCAAGTGTGAATCTGGGCATGCTTGGGTGTATGATCAATTCCCTGTGGCAATGCCAGGGGCCCTGCCCCTATAATGCATTACTCCACCCATTGACCATCCCAGGGGTGTACCCAGCACAGATCCAGTCACATGACTTCCATATATATATCGATACTGAACAATCACAATTTCAATGGATTTGGATATACAGTTTGACTTGTAGGTTGGCACCCAGTCAAGTAACTTTTACTTACAGCATGTGCACAGACCTTAGGAGATATATATATATATATATATATATATATATGTATACAGGGCTCAAAATTTCCACTTGCTTCCTCGCACTTGGCGAGGAGAAATTGAGTCAGAGCGAGTGGAAATTGAAGCCCTGTATGAAAATGCAGTGTTTGCGCTGTTTTCCACCTTTGGCCATATTCAAAGCAAGAATTCCCATCATCCTCATCTGCCCTGTACGAGTAATACTTGTGGATTTTGCCAGTTAGTCTGAGCCCCGTGTTAGAGAAGCAGGAGTCCCATTGACTGCACTAGGTATGTGAGCCGTGCCATGGGCAACCCTAGGGGTGGGCTAAAGGGGCTGAAGTCAGTAACCAGCCCCGAATGGATAATGAGGTGTAACTCATGGTTAGACAAACACCTGCCTCCATGTTGCCCAAAAAAGTAACCTGGTGCCTAGACTTTGGCTGCACACAGGCCTGTCACCAAGAATGGCCTGGCAGAGCCAGATACATAATACCATGATATACTGAAACCCTATTTTAATTGGAGAAACAGCTTGCACTTTTTGGTCTGCCTCTAACTTTGCATAGGGGATTGGTTGTCAGCTGCATGATACGTTCTGAGATAATCAAGAAATTGTGGCCCGCCTCCTCCTGTAATTGGCTGCTATGCTTACTCTGCCTTGGTTTCAATGTGAGAGGAGAAAAGCAGCACAAGACTTTTGCAGTGCTCTCACGTGCCATACCTGCAGAACACTGTCTCTTCAAATATAGAACCCACAAGAAGATCTTAGGTAAGATGTACCATGTTTGCTCCAATTTGTATAATTTGCCTCTCCAAGCCTACAATCTCTCTTTTAAAACTTGAAACAGCAGTGCACACATAAGTACTGCATCTTTAAACTGCATTCACTGGCAGTTCAGAAGAGCACCAGATTTAAAGACAGAGCTCTAATATGCTTACCGACATAAATTATGGCTTAGTCCTGCATGATCGAGCAGCTGTTCACACACTAATCTATGCATTTTAGGATTCAGTCAAATGAATCCTAAAATGCAGAGATTAATGTGTTAACAGCTTCCCCATCATGTAGGGCTAAGTCATAATTTCTATCAGTGTGCCCATAAGAGCTCCATCTTTAGATCTTGTGCACTTCCAAGTTGACAGTGGCACGATTTAAAGCTGCAGTTCCTATGTGTGAACAGATATAAGTTATTACATAGATGGGGCAGTTGTTAACACATTAAGTCCTGTGACTGAGATTTCAATGAGCAACTCAGTACGACTGCTCCATTTGTAGGAGACTTTGGATAGCAAGGTATGATCATGCTAGGAGCTTCAGACTTCCTCCAGAAGTGGAAGACTGAGGGTGTGGCAGCTGTCAAAATAATTTAGGAGCGCACTTGGTTCTCAGTTTGGGGTATTTATTTAAAGAAACACCTAAAAATTGCTTTCATACTGAAAGACACTTACTAAACAGCAGTCATGTAAACTCATGGAAAAAGAACACGTTTCCACCACTCATAAAAGCTAGGGCTGCCAGATCATTTTAAAATGGGGACACATGAAAAATGTCTGTCACAGGGCTCCAGTAGTTCATTATTAGATTGCAGCGGTTCCCATGTATCAAGGCAGCATGCATTTTTAAGTGTGTCTTTTAAAAGATTGATCTGGCAGCCCTACACAAATACATAATGGGCCTTATGCATCAAACTAAAGAATGGAAATTAGATCAGTGGAAATGTGTAACAGTAACATGGTTGATGAGGCTACAGAAAGATGCAAGTTCATTCATCATGCTCTGCCCGTGACTCATCACCCTTATTGATTCAGAAAACCCTACTGAAGTAATTTCCTAATAAGCCACAAGCAGGAAAAAAAAAAAAAACACACACAATTTGTCTCTCTGAATTGATGAATCAGGGTACCCCATCATTTGTATATTTAGTCTTATGTGCTTTTTAGATTCATTCAAATGAAGATCGAGTGTAAGATGAATAGCTTGGTGTCGAGTATCTGATATTGTCACGGTTTTCTTCTGACAAGGAATACACACATTAGTTATTTGAATTAACCCACCAGTCGCTGGACCTGCTTGCTACACTTTACTCTGCAGTTCCACCCTTTCTGGCAGGGAAAATGCTAATCTATTTTTGGCATTGATTCTTGAAACAAAAAAAAATGCAAAAAAGGAAGCAAACAGCAATTAGCGAATAGGAAGGGAAAATGAGATACCAAAACATACCTTTAACTCTTTAAGATAAGGCGTCCCAAAAAATAAAATAAGCATTCTACAATACATATAATGTGTTTTGTGTATTTATGCATCCAACATCCATTGCAGCTACCAATGCATGGACCAAAGTTGAGCAAGAAGCTAGCCTCCAGCTGTTGCTGAACTACAATTCTAATCATCCTCCTCCACTGGTCATTGGATAGTGGTAGATGGTGGGATTTGTGGTATAGCAACAGCTGAAGTTTAACATTTTGACCACTTCTACCATAGACATACGAACAACTGCAGCATCTATTTCTAATTTTTAAGACGGTTTGCTTCTCATTGATTTAACAGGGAAAACAATGAGAATAATGGATGGTTGTGAGTAACTTGGTTTGCCCTTAAGACGGCAATGTAATATATTCTATAGCTGTGTACCCCACCTACACTCAGAGGGTTAATTTTCAACAGCAGTCTCCTCTCCTAAATGCATTCTGCTGTGTGAATGTGTTGGATGGCTTGTTAGGTAGGTGTGTGTGTGTTTGGGGATGGGGGACACCCACCTCTCTCTGACGAATGTGTAGTATGGAAAAGCGTTAAGGGCCTTTCACTGCAGGAAGGTGGCTTTGAGTCAGTACTCCTTTTACGAGACAAATGCAGATGGGAGTTAGTCTGAGGCATCTCTGGTACGGTGGAAAACATCTATAAATAAAATGAGATCCAAAAAGTCAACTGGTTATAAAACACATAGGGGAAATGGCAGAAAATTAAATTGATGTACATTGCTTGCACAATAAATTGCATTTAACCCAATCACATGAACAGCTAGGAAGTCAACTCTTCCTAGATTAATTGCCCCATCCAATTCCATACTTAGCCTGTTAATAATGACTGCCACATCAATTAATTGTGTGTTAAAGTGAACTTGTCAAGTTCATTTAAAATAAAAACTGCTTTTATGTTATACTATCCATTTGTCTGTAATACTGTATTTGAAACATGAACATTTATTTGTTGGTAGCACAGTGTGACACTTTATGCTAATTAGTTTGCGTGCTGGGATAATATTAATATACACTGTGCTATGAATGAATCTAGACAGAGCCCACACACTGGCTACATTTCTTATAGCAGTGACATATAGTCCAGGGAAATACAGTGCCACCAAAAATAAAAGGATTTTCGTGAACTTACCATTAGATGCTTTTCTCTTAGTCTGTGTGAAACACAGGAACCATGGGCTGAAGTCTCCTTATCTAAGAGGGCAGGGCATTTCTAGGTAACTGTGGCAGAGACTCCTTCCTCACTCCACTTTACCCCCACCTGCTACCATCCAGTTTTAATGTATAGCAAAGACAAGATATAGCAAAACAGAAGTGAAACCCTCTGCCTAGGAACTCAACCCAATGGTTTTTTTTTCCTCTGAGAGGGAGTCCTGTGTTCCTGTGGGTAAGATCATTTAAATCCTCTTTCATCCAATGAGGAACATAAGAACCATGGGGATATACGAAAGCATCCGCCTAGATTTCAGCAAGTGAAAGTGAAAAAACGCTTCCATGCATGCGATGAACATAGTATTTCAAGCATCTTACCATATCCAACAGATGAAGTTCCTGCTCCTGTCTAGCTTGCAGCTACCAGCCGAACATACACAACAGCTAGAAGAAACACAGAATGTCAGCAGATGAAAAAAAAAATGAAAAGAGGTTCAAAGGGAGGTTTCTGGAGCACCCTAAAAACCAGGTTTATATCCCATGGGATCCCAAAAGACAGAGTAGGCATAAGCCACACCTTGCACTAACGTTTGCTCACCAGGAAGCAAGGCAATGTGTTGCGAAAAAAAAAAAAAGGAGTGTGGAAATCTGAACCTTGCTGGAACGAAGGTTAAACATTTTCTGAACACCATCCTGGAGGAGCAAAGGCCAAGAAAAAACAGAAGGAGAAAAGGCTGCAGGGACGAGCCTTGGTTGGCACTCCACTTGTAAAAGAGGGACCAAACTCTATGATAGGCCTTGGAAGAAATCAGGTTTCTAGCCTGGACCACAGTAGCAATAACCGCACCTGAAAAATTATTTTTATTCAGGATGCCTTAAGAGCCAAGCCATCAAAGCTGGCTGCTCCACCCGAAGGTTGCATAACGGGCCCTGAGTCAGAAGGTCCAGAAGCAAGGGAAGGCAAAAAGGTTACTCCATGGACAGATTGAGCATATCCAAAAATCATGCTCGATGGGGACAGAATGAAGCATTCAACACAACATGAGCCATCTCCATCAATTTTTCCTGGCATCCTGGGAATTGGGGAAGTTGGCGGAAACATGCCAATCAGAACAAATTCCCATGGGTATGTCATCACATCCACTGCAAAAGACAGAGGGTCCCAGGAAGTGGCTAAGAACTGAGGGACCTTGCGGTTCCGGCAAGATGCCATGAGATCCTCTGAAAGTCCCCAATGATGAAGGAATGAATTGAAGATGCTCTGATTGAGCTTCCAATTTCCGTTATGCAGGTGTTGGCGACTGAGAAATTCTGCCACTACATTTTTTACCCCTTGAATATAGATGACTGAGAGGGCCTGCAGGTATTCCTCAGCTTACAAAAGGATATTCCAGACCTCAGCCCAAGCTGACATTCTTCTGGCTCCTCCTTGATGGTTGATGTAAGCAAATGCTGTTGAGTTGTTGGACTGAATATTGGGGTCCCTAAAAGGGGACAAGACCAGTGGTATAGCATGAGACAATTTGCTCGCAATTCCAATGCAATGAAGGCCAGAAGGCTCCCCTCCCTGGTCCAGAGGCCCTGGGCCATTAAATGGCCTGTGGTAACACCCTAGCCCAGCAGGTTGGCATCCATTGTAACCACAAATCAATCTGGAATGAAAAACGAATGACAGTGTCAGATAGGACCTCTGAAGCTATCAGTGAAGGTCAGATGTGACTGATGACTGGACCAATTCCCCTTATGCCTCCAGGGCAGAAGGCAGGTAACCCAGGACCTTCATGTACTCTTGAACCATCACGGACATCCAGGAGATTGCCTGAAACACCTGGAGAGTCAAGGAGTGAATCTTGCTATCAGAAAGAAACACTTTACCTTGCAGGGTATCAAAATGCATGTGTAGAAAATGAATAAGATTTTGTTTTTTTAATTAACTACCCAACAGTGCTGCACCAGAATGGAAACGGCACTCCTGAATCTGGGTGTGCAAGGTTTCCTTGAAAGAGCCTTGAGTAAAAGGTCATTAACGTAGGGAGTCAAAGAGATCCGTTGTACACAGATATAAGCTGCCTAGGTGGCATGACATTTGTGAAGACCCTCAGAGCAGATGCTAGACCAAATGTAAAGGCAACGAACTGAAGGTGACTGCCCTGAAATTAAAAGTGCAGAAATCGCTGATCCGCATGGATCAGGACATGTATGTAAGCTTCCTTCAAATCCAGGGAAGTAAAAAACTCCTCTAGACACATAGCTGTGAAGACAGAACACAATAACCTCATCTAGAACTGTGGTACCATCACAGATTGGCTAAGGCATATTAAGTACGGAATAGGACCACATCCCCAATCTTTTTTTGGGTCCCACAAAAATATTGCAGGAGAATCTGGTGACATGTTCCTTAGGAGGAACTGGGACCAACACTGCTTTTCTGGCAAGGAGGAAACTAGATCTAGAAATGGATGGCCCCAAACTGGGCCCCAAGGAACTCTGGAAAGGAAAAAACAGTGATGTGGAAAAAACTTGAAGTCTAAGCGGTGCCCTTCTGAAATCACCCACAAAACCCACTGATCCATCACCCACAGAATTGTCCATGCATTTTGGAAAAAATGTAGCCAACCCCCTAAAGGCAGAGATGGACCAGGACAATGCAAGCCTTGAGTAGGTGTACTTTTCAGCCTTAGGCTTCTGAGCAGCTTTCTGGCCTGCCCCAGTCTGCTTGTGTTATGGGGAGGAGGCACCTGGGGGGCCTGAGGAACTGGTGCCCTAGGCAAGTACTCAGACTAGTGGTGGTAATGAAAGCCATGTATCTTAGGAAAAAAGGCATTCTTAAGAGAAACGTGAAGGAGCAAGGTACTTTTGCCCCCTGTGGCATGGCTGATAAACTTCCCCAGGTCAAGGCCAAATAATGGTTTGCCTAAAGATTGGACAGCCATACTATGCACTGCCCAGCAACTGAAGCAGAGGCTTTCCCTGAGAACCTGGTGGCATCAAAGGCCTCTTCATCCTTGGCAGCATCCCCATGGATTGCATCCACAAGTTTGTCATCCCAGATAGCTATGGCCATAGTAACCCAGGCAGTGGCAAAAATAGAACATAAGGCTGAACCTGTGGTGGCAAAGTTTGCCTTCAGCAAGGACTCAAGAGGTTTATCCACCTGATCCTTAAGGGCTGCAGCATCTGCTGGGGCATCTCAGTATTCTTGGAAAGACGAGAAATGGAAGGTCTCAACAGCAGAAGGAGTAACCCATGGCGATAAAGTCTCAGGAGTAAAAAGACACAAGTTAGAAATGCACCGATTAAGGAAAAGTTTCCTGTTAGGAGTCCTCCATTCCTCCAGGAGATCCTGGTCTACATAATGGTGAAGCAAAAAAACAAGCATCTCCTTTTTACGTCCCATAAAAATATCAGTTCAAGAGGTGTCAGATTCCATTTCCTCTGAGACATTAAGCATGTTCAGGGATCCCTTAGTAAGTCCCTCAGCCAAGGGGCTACAGTAATTAGACTCGTGCAAATTGGTTCAGCCGATTTTGGAATTCGGACGAATAAGGGTCATTCGGGCCATCCGAAAGGAAAAAGTTGTTAGGTTTTTTTTACAACCAGATCTGAACAGTCTTGGTCCGAAATGTCGTAGAAAATTTAGGAAATTCAGCAACGACTACCCGCGCGATACTTTCCCTCCCTCTCTAGTCCAATTAGCGTCTTCGTTTCATGATGGGGGCTGGACTAATGACATGTCAGACACCCAGACAGCCTGCAATTCCTGCGCCATGAGAAGGCAGGAGCAAAGCCCAAAAACGGGAGGTCAAAACCACCGGTATGTGTTGAAAACTGGTTTCCAACACATACTTGTGGTTGAAAAATAGAAAAAGATTAACCTTCTGAGTGCCAGTGGGATATGCAATGCATTATACAGCGCTGGCACTCATAGGTCTAGAAAGTTTCAAGCTGTCCCGACAATTAAAAACTTAGCAGTAGTCCTGATGTTCAGCGGGGTCGCGGCCAGCTTCTTCTTTTCTTTAGTCTTCTTTTATTCCTCTGATTTTCTTTCTTCATTCTTGTTTGTAAATAAGAAAAAATACTTCCCCAAAGATGAGCTCTCCGTCGCTCAAAGGGTTACTATTTGTGGCATCTTGCTAATATTAAATATATATGTGGCATCTTGTTAATTTTAAATTTCCTTCTTGTGTGTCAATATGTTTAAAAGGTTAAAATTCTTTACCCCCTTGCCTCCACCGTCGTCATCTCCGCTGGAAGTGGAAGGCATGTGGACCGGCACAGATTCAGCTTCTGACCTCTTAGCCATTGCCCGAGTCAGACTGCTGGAATTTTGAACCAAGACTGGCTTTTATATGCCAGTCTCTGTTCAAAATAGATTGTCAGTCTCCTATTGGCTGGGAAGTATTTACGCACCTCCCAGCCAATCAGCAACTAGCAGGGTTCGTCATCACCCACACTAGAAGCTGATTAGCTGACTCGGGCAACTCCAGAGAGGTCAGAAGCTGAATCTGTGCTGGTCTACATTCCTTTCGCCGCCAGAGGAGACGACGGCAGTGGAGGCAAGGGGGTAAAGAATTTTAACCTTTTAAACATATTTACACACAAGAAGGAAATTATATATTTAAAATTAACAAGATGCTACTCATATATTTAATAGTAACAAGGTGCCACAAATAGTAACCCTTTGAGCGCCAGAGGGCTACCCCTATTTAGCGCAAGTTGTGGGAACAAAAAAACATAATGAGCATTTTGCCAAAAAGTGAGTTTTGGACAGCAATGCTCATTTTTCCATGTACCTCTCCAGCAACAGAATTGCTGGGGTACATGGTTGATTTTTTTTGGCGCTACTGTTTTTACTATAATCATCTGTTTTATCATTGGTAATAGTATTGAGCCCTAAGAGACCAGTGCCCATACACCCCTTAATTGACGAGGTCAATTAAAAGTGGATGCTGGCAAGTGATGGTAAAGTGGAGGAAGGAGGGAGTCTATGCATCAGAGACCTTTTTTTAGAAGTGCCCGACCCTCTTGGAGGAGAAGACTTTACACCATGGTTTTGGTATTACACATTGGACAAAATATGTTATTTTCTTAAAGAAAGATTAATTATAATAGAACAATGGATAGTAAAACATACAGACTGATTTTAATTTGCAGTAAAATAAATAAAACTTGTCTTAAGTTAGGAGGTCTGTTTAATTTGATTTAAGGATTAAACCCTCTTTTTTGCCATTGGTTTGACTTATCCCTACAAATTCTAAAGAAAACAATCACATTAATGTTAAAATGGATAATGACTTTTCTGTTAGTTCAATCTGTATTGGACTTGAAGAACAATTCAAAAAGCTATTTCACTGTTGTCAATGTGTTTTATGTATAAAGGCAATGTGAAGTTCTGGGGCAAATCAACTGCACCACAGGGTGCAAATAAGATTTTCCAAATGTTCACTGATTTTGAATGGGGCTTTTGTCCCCTTGAGAGCTGGAGAGGTCTCCAATGCATTAAATCGCATTCAAGGACAGTGAGACCCATGCAGTCACTCTGGGCACCATCGTACGGGGATCCTGGCACCCTCTGGCCAAAATATTTTTTATTTAAAGACGTTCTCTGGATAATGATGCTCAAAGAGAAAGGGGAATGGGACAATGTGGTACTTAGCTTTAAAGTGTAACTTCCTATTGATGCTGGAGGTTGCTTAGCACCTGACTAAGCTGCTCTTTCTATTGACTTTTGGATTCCCTGTTGCCTGCACTGTCTGCTTGATCTCAGTTCTCTATGACACCAGAGTCAGTGAGCTGTGATGATGTTAACACAGTGTGCCAATTCCAGGGGCACTAGACCACATGAGTTGGCTGCATAGGAAAGGCAAGGGGGATCAAGAGGTAATTCCACAGACAGTGCGCTGGGTGCTAAGGACAAGTCAACTTCAACAGGATGTTATACTTTTAAGCTAAGTAATACATTTTACTCACTATGGGGCTAAGCTGACATGGGGGTAGGTGAAATTCTGCATCTGAGAAACTAGTGTGCTACAGCTAACAGTGGAAAAAGGCTGGGCTGTCAGGCAGATTTTGTCTTGTTCTGTGACTACCTGTGGTCAATGGGAAAAGGCTGGGGTGACAAATTATGTGTGTCAATGTACAGTGGAGCAAGGCTGTGGTGTCAAAGTGTATATCTGGTTGTTTACTAATAGTGGTACAAAGAAGCAAAAGTAAAACAAAGTAGCTTGCACAAATATAAAAAAAAGAATATATAAATAAATAAATGGATGAGTAAATAAATATAAAAATAGAAACAGTAACAATAAAAATACTCAGTCCCAAATCTTGAGATACTAGAGAAAATGCATAACAATAAAATGTTGGGCCCCTCTGCATACTCTTTTGAGAGGGGCCCCACCACCAATTTTTTTTTCTCCAATGTACAGATACATATCAAGGTATATAATCTATCTGTACATATACATGGGCAAGACAAACCCTGTCAGCCCTAAACTAAAAGGCGCCCCGATCAAAAACTGGCTATGCACTTCACACTGACACACACAAACTTGCAGTCTAGCGATCTCTGGTAACTCATGTCATTAGAGCTTGCATTTTATAGTGATAGACATCACAACAGATTTTGTACTTTATAGTGATCTACATCACAACAGAGCTTGTACTTTATAGGTTCACTATAACAGGCAGTGCTGGATTTACATCCCAGGCAGCCCTAGGGAAGGCACTCTAGGCACATTTAGCTCCGCCCAGGACCACAACCCTTTTCCTTATATGATCCCTCCCACAGTCCCATTCATTGTTTCCTTGAGCAGAAAACTCAATACACTGCTCTTTTCAGATCCTTAAACAGGAAACTGGAGAGATGCAAATCTGGAGAATAACACCTTAAGAGGGAACTAAAAATTCTCATGGATTTAACTCTTTCAGTGCCATCCTTGTAAAATTCATGACGTTCTGAAAGTGGGCCTGAAAGGCTAACCATAGGAATTTTATGAGATTGTATTTAGAAGGATCCCTTCCTGTGAAGGGATAAGCTTCAAACTGGCACTGTCTGTAGGGAAAGTGTCTCCCCACACCGCAGGACCTAGTGTTAAATTATACATGATTGGCCATGTTTGTGTAAATGAAAGGTAGTGGGGAGATATATATATATATATATATATATATATATATATATATATATATATATATATATATATATATATATATATATCATACTATAAATTCCATGCAACACAAAACATTCAATACAGGTTCTTCTTCCATATTCCTCTTTTGCTATGTATATGTGATGCACTGGTTATTCATTTACTTCAAAATCCACTCTAAACCTTTGAATTCCAGAGATGTGTCCAACACATTGCAAACATCCATTCTTCAGATGTTTCAATGAGCATCACAAACTCCCAATGTGTAAGTACTGACAGTAGCCCCACAGTCTGCCATACACACCTTCCTCACTGTAACTTTACAGAGGAATGCAGTGAAGTTTAGCATGTTGGACTGTGGTACTTGGAATACAAGCTCATAGTTGCCTGTGTTAAAGATACCACATTCCAACATGTTACCCTTCACCATAGGGCAATGCATTGAGCATCGAGCCAATAGCAGCCTCTATGTCTGTGAGTATTCATTTTGGAGGGATATGGGTGAATGTCTTGTCCTTGTTTGCAATAATCTGGACTGCACTTAGAGGAGAATTGTGTTGTCCCTTTTCTCTTTTTGTGATATTGGGGTGATAAAGTGGAGGTGCCTTCTCCAGCGATATCATTTATCCAGTTCCTATGTTATTTTATGGAGTCAATGCATTAGGTTTCTCAAGTGGGAGAGATATTAGTGCATTGTCTCCATAGAATAGCATAGACATTGGAGAAGAGATGTTACTGGAGAAATTATCTTGACTTTATCACCTCTTTATTAACCCTCTGTGCCTCTTCCTCAAAGTGTTTAAAAGGTGCTTGGTCTCCCAAAGGAAAAAAATCCCCCAATCACCTGGAAATATGAAGGTTAAATGAGGCTTTAAACTCCAGGGGGTAATGCACTAAGGGGTGATAAAAAGGTGATTACGCAGAGATAATTTCTCCACTGATATTACTTCTCTAGTTCCTATATTATTCTATAGCGCCTATGCACTAAGATCTCCAAAGCTGGAGAAATCTTAGTGAATAACATAGGAAATGGAGATGTGATATCACTGGACACGTTATCTCCACTTTATCACACTTTAGTGCATGTCCCCCTTCGAATGCTAGAGGGGTCTCAATAATTTCTTCACAAGGCTTTGGAGAGAGCTCTAGCAGTCAAGAACTTAAGTGTCCCATTCTAATCAACTGGAATTTGGGGAATTTTTTTTTGTCCCCTATGGTGCAGCTGGGGTGCTCCAGAATTATACCTCTTTTGCTTTCTATGTAAGGCCCACATTTGACTACTACTAAATCACCATGCTAAAAGAATGAATGGGGGGGGGGGCAGACTTAGATTTCACCCCTGGGTCCTGTTGGCTGCAGTTACGCCCCTGCACAACACAAACATTGCAGTAGTAGCTCTGTATTTTATGAAGGATTAATCAATTTGCCTTATTCTTCAGCTGTCTAAAATCCTCTATACTAATTGACAGTACCAAGAAAAAAAATCCACAAGAAATGCAAGAGAGCTTGGTACATATGCATTAAGGCAAATTTGTCTTTTTATATCATGCTCCCAGGGAATGGTATACATCTTCGTAATGGAAGATAAATAGAAGTAAAGAGTGGAAAGCATATTTTACAAGAATGCGCTTCTGTCAAGGGATTCTGGGAAAGCAGGAGGACTATAAATCAAAGCCTTTGACATGTAATATTCTGAAGAGATAGTGAGTTTTGGCAACTGTAATACCCACTGAGATCAGCTACATCAATAAAGATAACCTTGTGCAGTGACCTTCAAGAGAAAGACTAACTCATTCGGAAGAGTCACCTTGTCATTTTAACAGTTTAACATAATACGGTATAACAAATTTGGCTTAAAAATGTGTCCATAGTACACATGTTAAGGTTGTTTTTTTGTTAATAAATTATTCTCCCATGCATGTCCCCATAACCCATCCATTATTTTGTATTTCTCATGTTCCCCTGCAATTAATACAAACAAGGTCAATATTTGTGTGGGGCAGTAGAATCTTATGAAGAGAAACGTAAAGTGTGCCATTCAGAAAAGTGATTAAAAACTGGTGTGTGTGTGTATACACACACACACACACACACACACACACACATATACACATATACACTAAGGGCCGCATGTTCAAAAGAAAAGTGTAGGATTTCTGGGTCAAACCATTTGCACTGTAGGGGTGACCTATAAATTCCCATTGATTTAAACAGGGATTTTAATCACTTAAATGCTAGAGGAGTCTCCAACACATTGTGAAGCAATGTGTAGGAGACCTCACCAGCATTCAAGTGGTTAAAACCTCCATTTAAATCCATGGGAATTTGTGGATTTTTTTTTATTTTCTTCCACTTTTCTTTTGAACATATGTCCCTAAGGTATGATAAATGAGAGACAACTTCTCTAGTGTGGTAAGCTCTACAATTCCAATGTTTTACTGTGCAGCCTATGCACTAACATCTCTCATTCTGTAAAGATCTTTGTGCACAGACTCCACAGCATTGAGGAGTTTATCGCAACAGAGACAGGATATCCTCTTTAACACACCTCATTGCGGGGGTTCTCAAATACCACGCTGTTGTGAAACCTTTCATTTTTATGCAAAATCTTATTCTAACTCAGTCAACCCATTCAACCCCACAGACACTAGAAAGGCCCCAATGAATTGATTCACAATGTTTTGAAGCTCTCTAGCATCCAAGGAGTTGAGATAGTATCAGAAGAATTAAGACTACATGTTTTAGGCAAAAATTAATCAGGTAACAATTTAAGGAGACTAGTATATTATATATTAGAAATATCCCAAAAAGCAAAAGGACCTTAGTCATCAAACAAAACAGGAGCATACTTCTGGTGCATTTCAACTTCACCTAGGGGAAGGGGGTGTGTGGAAATTCCTCAAAGTATGATTTAATTGGGGCTTTTGACCTCTTGAATGCTAAATAGGTCTTCAACATGTTGCAAAGGGAATCTGAGTTTTCACTTCAATCCTATTTTGCAGCTGGGTTTCTCCAGAGACATCTAATGCAGAGTGAAGAGATGCACCGCTGTGGCCTCCCTGGTGACAATCAGCTCCTCAGGTGTGCTCATCCACAAATTTTCATGAGAGCATGGCGGCTCTTGCTTTCCACTCTCAGAACAACTGTAACATTGGTGGGTCTGCCATTCAAGAACTTCTGGGCTATGCATTCTAAGCTATGGGGACAGAAGTCAGATATAATTTTTTTGTAAGTGTTCATTTTCACGTAAATGTCCAAGCCCACTGAGAGGTAGGATGTATCTTGTTGTCTGTTGTGTAAGTCCCAACTATAAGAGGGATATGCAAAAAACCTATGGTGACTTCATTAAAGGGATAGTAATGTTTCACAAAAAAAAATCGTCTTTGGGCCATGGAGCATGTTACTTCAATACGGTCAGATTTGTAGTTCAAGAGTAATTGAATGATAAAGTTTCCCCTTCCACCTAGTGTGGAATCTGGTTGCTTGACCGGACAGCTAGCAGCAAGGGACAATCTTCTGAATGTGAGCATAAGGAAAACCCTGCCCCCTTGACAGGTTTTTCAGGTCTTTTCTAATGCTCACCGAAGATTGTCTCTCTCTGCTAATCATCCATACAGTTTTGCTGCTCTGAGGTGAGAAGTATTACATCAGTAAAAGGGGCGGGAGGGGGATATTTTATCATTCAATTACTCCTGAACTCTGACATTATTAAAATAACTGTAACGGAAGCTAGGAAGGGACCGCGCTGCCTTCTGCCGTCGTTCCCGGGTCTCTCCTTCTCGACGCCGGACTGGCGTCGTCAGATGCACTGGTCAAGCAGATAACGTCCCGATGGTCGAATCAAAGGTTCTACTGGAACTTGGAAGAAGCAAGGCAGAGTCTACTTGCCGCCTGACAGGATCCGAAGATGGGTAGCAGGATACTGGCAGCAGACGGACAAACGATGCAGCAACCTGGGCTCAGACAGGTGGCAGAGTGGCCACTTTAATACCATAGGAACCCTCAAGACTCCATGACTCTGGTTCACTCCAAAACATAACTCACTTTATTGACAAAGACCACATATATTTATACAGAACTCTTACATGGGAACTTATGGGGGAAACCAGATACAATAGGGCGTGATCCAATCACAATACATCAGACAAAGGCCAGCAACAGATGGTCTTAACAGATACAATAACTTAGACAGGATTACATTTCAGATACAAAAGGGTTTGATTGAACAAAGACTTGAGGGCTTGAACTAATTACCACACGGCAGGGGGTCTGACTGCAGTTCACAATGGCTTAACACCCAGCAGGAGGTCTTGCTACAGTACCCATAGTCACTGGCTTGAGGGACTGCAATACACATTGGAATAATTAACCCCTCATTGCCTATTCCCTTGGAAGCAAGCCATTAGTCTACCACAGGGCAGTTGTGTGTAATAATGTCCATATCCTCATTCACATACAGTGTACACAAAGTTTGGTTAGTGCATAACCAGGGAAAAATGTCCACAGTTTTTTGTTAAACAAACTTATGGCCAGACAAGGGCTCAAGTAACGGGTATGATCCGTTACAATAATACTCTCCGTGGTCCAAATACTATGAAGATTAATTGGAGCCACTTTGATTGTGCAACAGTACTATCCCTTTAAGCCTACTGAAAATCCTGTGTCAGTCTGAGTTGTCCTGTTTGACCCACATTAAAAGCAATCATTCATCATTGGATATTAAACCTAAATAGACAGTTGATTAACTTTAAACCCACAGTATTTCGTTTGATCCCAAAACTAAAATTTTCTGAGACTGGGTACCCAAAGTGGATGTAGCAAGACTGTCTAAAAAAAAAAGCCACTATGATGGTTCAGGATTTAAAATACTATGGATAAAAATTTCAGGATGGCCTTACACAGATGTTATGAGACAGGTGAACTCTCTTTCAGAGCAGCGTTGCTACTACTGTACTTCTGTTTCTAAAACCATGTGCCTATGGATAGATCAATTAAAGAAAGTGGACCTTTCCCCTTGATTCAACTTTGGGTATTTGAAAACAGCATTAAAAACATCCTGTGTGTCATGTTAGCTACAGTTAAGGAGATATTCATACATGAATGCACAAAATAGGAGAGCGAAGAAATATATTGTACATGTCCTCCGGGTCGACCCATTATTTCAGGGATCGACTCTTTGACCAGTGGATTATCGGAATTTGTGGATGAATTCCTGCAACCTTTAGTGAAAACACACAAGTCATATCTTAAGGACACCATTCACTTACTTCAAGATATGCAGGACATTCAGTGGGAGCAGGATTACATGTGGGCCACTTGTGATGTAAGTAGCCTTTACACCAGCATTCCCCATCTGCGGGGTATGCAGGCCATCAAGAGTTCTTTGGAATCACAACACATTATGCCTTGTAAACAAATAGACTTTTTGGTGGGATGTGTGAACTTTGTGCTACACCACAACTATTTTCTTTTTCAAAATACGTATTACCTTCAAACATCTGGTGTGGCTATGGGTTCCACATTCGCACCTTCATATGCAAACATCTATATGAATTATTGGGAGGATCAATATATGTACCACAACAATCCATTTTTGCAACAGATCATCTATTACAAACGATATATAGATGATCTGGTGTTCATTTGGAGAGGAACACTGGAGGATTTTACCCAGTTCCTTCTCCATATGAACACCAACCCAATGAATCTGAAATTTACCAGTAATACACATTTTGAACAAATAGAATTTTTGGATGTCATTCTTTATCATGAGGGCAGTAAGGTACTATCAAAGAATTTTAGAAAGAAATGTGAAGGTAACAGCTATCTCCATGCGAAAAGTGGTCACCATAAAAGGTGGATTAATAACATACCTTTGAGTCAATTTCAAAGAATCAGGAGAAATTGCTCTAAGGATGAAGATTACGTTATGGAATCACAGGTGATCACAAAAAAGTTTTTGGATAAATCATATAATAAAGAATTAGTAGAAAAGGCTAGAGACAAATGTCTCAATTACTCAAGGAAAGATCTCTTATCATATAAGGATAAACGTCAGAATACTCAGGAAAACAAACAAGTTCCGTATTTTGTTACTAAGTACAATGATCAAGCACCCCAAATTAAACAAATTCTAGAGAAACATTGGCACATACTAACGCAAGATCCGATTTTACATGCAGAACTTGGGGATAAACCCAAAGTTGTTTTTAAAAAGAATCACAACCTAAAAAACAGACTTGCCCCGAGTGACATTCACAATAAAGTAAAGCCTCCCAATACTAATAGTTCATTTTTACAAATTAAAGGAATGTTTAGATGTGGCAAAACCAATTGTACCACATGTACACATATCCCTAAAAAGAGTCAGCAGACATTTAAATCCACTGTTACTGGAAAGGAATATGAGATCAAAGAATTTATTAATTGTCATAGTACTTATTCAGTTTATTTAATCACGTGTGGCTGTGGACTCCAATACGTAGGTAGAACTAAGAGAAAGATTAAAATTAGATTCTCTGAACATCTAAGAAATATTTCCTGCGGCTTGGAGTCTCACAGCCTATCAGAGCATTGCCGAATTACTCATTCATGCCAACATTCAGAACTCAAAATATTGGGTATAGAACAGGTGAAACTTTCACATAGAGGTGGAGACCTTTTTAAGAAACTTAGACAAAGAGAATCCTTTTGGATATATGAATTGAAAACCATGTGTCCTCAGGGGTTAAATGTTGATTTTGACCTTATGGCTTTTAAGTAAAATGTTCTATTTTTAACTCTATTTTAATCATATTCTATATTTTATTATAGCATATGTACATGTCTCAAGATGGGGGCCCATTTTCTTCTTCTCTTTGTTTTCCTTTCATCTCTCCTTTAATATAGGGTTTTATTTTCCCCATACTATCTTTTACTGTTCATGCTTCTCTATTTGATTATGCCTCTGTGGTCCCCATGATTAGCATACACATAGCTAATATTGATATATGTTTATAAAGAGAGGACACTCTTTTCATTATTTGTGTGGGTTTCAAATGTGAGCCTACACATACACATATACATATAGGGAGTTGTGATTCTGGCTTTTAGTACCTCTGTATTTAGTACATTTTATAATTCCCTTATGATTCATTTAGAGTCTCTATATTAACCTCATACACCACTATGAGTAGTCTTTTATTACCAATATGAGACTATTCGACTTCATTCACATATATAAACACAATACAGTTTGTCAGTAACAATATCCAAACAGATTATAGCGAAATTTTACATATCAATCATTGGATTATTTGTTCCCTTATATAAAGGGGTTATTATCAGTCCCTCATTTATTGATATTTTTGGATACCAAACAAATATTTATTTTTACATTCATATATTTCTTACATTCCATTACATACATCTTTTTTATCTATGTTACTGTTAAGTATTATGGACTAGTACTTACTCTATTTCATTTTATTTTATTTCATTCACAATTGTTTTACTTCGTTTTAATTTGTATCAATTTTATTGAATGTGTTGCTATATGACTCTATTGCGCTATTATTGTAGGCTGCTACAATGTTCTCAAACAGTATAAATAGATGTAATAATGTAACACTTTCTGTAATACCCCTGATGAAGTGGAGTTGTATCTCCACGATACGCGTTGGGTAGAGATAGCACTCAGACGTAGCGGGATCCCGCCCACACCCCCTGTGAGAACCCGCCTCCTGCTCCCGGTTTTCGGTCCCAACAACTAGCCGACAGCGTCGGCCTACACACGTGTAGTGCGGCATGTCACTGTGGATATTCAACTTGTGAACTTGGATAACTTTGAACAAACTCGATCTGCCTATACCGAGGGGACCAAAATAAGAAACATTTATCCACCTTGTTGCCGGTTGTAGCGGGAGAGCAGACGGACACAGTACGTTGGTTAGAGGGGCGGGAGCCCTGATATGCATCAAGCCCAAGATGGGCATCATGTGAGTGCATCATATTATTGCTTTTAACAACTTGTTTTATTAAACTTTCTACACTTAGATATTACTGTTTTTTGCTTCTCTTTTATGTCTTTGCACTCAGATTCTATGAAAGATATAATAAAATACCTGTATTACCAATAACATATAAAACATAAATAATAACATAAAGCTCATATTTTGTGCATTAGTTTTTAGTTATTGGGCTCCTACTACTGACGGAGCTAAGGATAGTAGCGAAATAATTTATCGTATATTATTTTATACAGTCTTACTCTGTGACCATAGGGTGCCGTGATCACACGTTGTTGTATATTTTGTATTAGATATTCATACATGTTACTGTATGCTAACTGGGATAACAATGGCATTCCATATGCTAATGAAGTCTTTCCAGTGATGTTTCATATGCCAATGAGATTGTTCAATGGCATTTCATATGCTAATTAAGGTTTTCAGAAAGTTTCATATGCTAATGATGCTTTGTGCAGTTCTAGGAGATATTCACTTTTCTCACAAATAAAAGTGTGAATATTTTCTTAATTACACTTCTGCTGGTTAACATGACACATAGGCAGATTTGATTGAAATATTCAAATATGTAAAAAAAAAAATACTGAAGTTTATTTCTATGTTCTGATTGGCTGCCAATTTTATATGTGATGCTTCAATGGAGTGTGCATACATGACTGCTAAAACAAAACAAGCATAATGTCAGAGAAACAAAAGTTGTTTTAGGACTTATCCTGGATCCATAGTGGGGAAGATGTTGCTACCATTAAAAAAAGACAGAAAAACTGCTCAATTAGGTCAATACTCTTAAAGCAACCAGCAAAATGTCATTGTCAATTGATATCCATTGTGGGTTTGTTGACATATTTGATAGAAGCAGTTCCTTGGGATTGACTGGACATGAGAACCTTATAAAAATTCTGGACAAAGTACTATTTTCCCATGAGTCAAATGTCCTTAGCATGGTTGTCAAGAAATAATCTATCCAATGAGCTTTCTTGGTCAGTACCTCATTGGACAGTAATTACTACAAATGTAAGCAAGTAGCAAGTACATGAACTTGTTCTCATTCTAAAGCCTATGGTCTCCGTCAGAGCAAACTTCATTCCTTTCATCTATAACTTTTTTTTGTGGAGACCATTGAAAGCACCAATTCCTCAGATCAAAGGTCACACTGTAAAAATCAGATTGCAGAAGACAATATTTTATCTAGTAAGACAAGATGGAACAATAAGGCAGAGGTTAATCTCAAGGAAAGACAATGATTGGGAAGACAATCTGAGCAGGAAGATGATTCAAAAAGAAGAATGGTCTCTCAATCAGTAAGTATTCGGTTCTCTCACAACACGGGAATGTCCTCAGGTAAATCCTATGGCCACCAGATGTGGAATTTCTCAAATTTTTCTCCCAATTTCCTCAGAACCATCCAGAGGCAGTGGATGCCCGGGTACAGACCTGGCCATTCTAGGCAGCATACATTTTCTCACCCAGAGGCTAATTTCAATGGTGCGAAAAATAATTCAGGAAAGAAAAATAGCAATCTGGTAGAGCTCTTTACTGGTCAAGAAGAGCTTTTGTTTGTTACTCTGAAATCTGACAGTGCCTAAGGCCCCGTGGCTCACTATGAAGCCTTCAATTTAAATTTGGCAGCTTGGTTCCTGAAACCAAAATTCTGTTTGCCCAGGGTCTCTCTCATAGCAATTGACCTCCTCTTTAAAATGCAGACAGAAATGTAGGTCCAAAGCCTACAACTGGAAAAGGAAGGAGTTTTTCTTCTGTTGCAAAGGACACAATAAAAAAACCCTGTTTCCTTCAATTCAAAGTATTTTGGTGTTCCTTTTTGATGACTTCACTAAGAGACTGAGGGCCAGATTTAAAGGTTTTCATTAAAACAGCCGGTAGGGCCAAAGTGAGAACCAACAGACATAAAATGTCTAACCCTTATTTAAAGGCCCTACCAGCTAAAAGAACAATGGACGTTAGGCCACAGAAATTACCTTGTGGCTAAATGTCCACTTTGTGCGTTAAGTTCCCCAAACACCACTAAATAGCAGTGATATTGGGGACTTAACAGTAAAAAAGTTAACTATCGGTGCCTGAAACACTGCCAAGCACCGATCGTTAACTTATATGTGTTAAACTTACCTGTTATCCACTGTCTGTCTCCTTCTGTCTTCATTCTTTCTTGTATCTTCTGTCTTCTCTTCTTTCTCGTATCTGTCAATAAAAAGAAAAATAGAAATACAAAACTGAAATGCACTAATATATAATTTAACCCCTTGAGTGCCAGAGTGGTACACAACGCATTGCAAAGCAACACGTTGCGTACCTCTCTGGGGCTCAAAAGGGTTAAAGCAAGTCTTACAGTTCGGTGCCATAAGAATATGCTGCCAGTTAGATAACGATGTCCAAATAATAAGTCCAGTAATGCCATAATAATATGATTCTTTGTTTCTAAGAAATACTTAGCTTAATATTTGGTTGCTGTGTCCGCCACTGTGTGCGGCTGCTTCCCCCCATCTTCTTCCTCACAGGCCGATACCCGTTACACACTGAGGGAAGTGGAACTGAGACTGCATTTATATATAGGCAGTCTCAGTTCACATTCCCTCACAGCCATTGGCTGGGACGTGCTTACCCAGATCTCAGCCAGTCAGTTTAAAGCACAGCCTTTCAAAGCTGATTGGCTGGGATGTAAGCACATCCCAGCCAATGGCTGTGAGGGAATTGGAACTGAGACTGTCCATATATAAATTCCAGTTTCCTCAGTGTGTAACAGGCATTGGGCCGTGAGGAAGAATACGGGGAGGGGGGTCTGTGCCACATAATACTGTCTCCACCGGCAAAACAGAAACCAAATATTAAGCTAAGTATTTCTTAGAAACAAATTATATTATTATGGCATTAGTGGAGTTATTATTTGGACATTGTTGTCTAACTGGCAACATATTCTTATTTATGGCACCGAACAGTAAGACACGCTTTAACCCTTTTGAGCCCCAGAGAGGTACGCAGTGCATTGCTTTGCAATGCGTTACTTACCACTCTGGAACTCAAGGGGTTAAAGAATGTATTAGTGTATTTCAGCATTGTATTTATACTTTTCTTTTTATTGACAGATACAAGAAAGAAGGACAAAAGGTGACCAGCATGTTGAAGACACTGCTGGACATCAGGATTAATGGTAAGTGTTACTTGTAATGGGATGTTGCATTGTTACTTAGTGGGGTTAACCCTATGAGTGCCCGCGGGGTAACTATACCCCACTGGCACTCATAGGGTTAATTCTACTAACACTGAACAGTTTCTAGGCACTTTGGATGTATTGATGTGGGGCTTAGGGCCCCTTACCAATATATCCATATGTCACTAGTGTAGGGATCCCTAGCTTTGCATGCATTTATTTTTAAAACACATTTCGATTACACGTTGGTGGTTATGAACACGCGTTAGGGACTCAATGCCTAGTTTTCTAGGTGCAAATTTAACGCGAAAAACAGAGTCATTAACGAGTGTTACTAGCCACTGCATGTAATTGAATAGCACATTCACTGGGTTTCTCAGTGATCTCAATGGCTGTTTATTTAGCGCCTGTTGTGCATTTTTACTGTATGGTAGTTGGTCACAGCGCAGGGAATAGAATACCTAACTGTGACTTACAATTACAGACGGCAGTTTACTTTTTATAAAGGAGACAACTGAATCAAGCCTAATATCTCCAGGCTTCTGGAGAGGCTGATTTTGGTTGTAAAGTGTTGCAAGCAGTGTTTTAATTACCTTAAATGGCTTAGTTCACTGAACTCTTGCAACATGTGTTACCAAGAGACGCTGAAGGATTTTTTTTTCCTATCGATTCCCTCTGTTTCAGGTTTCCACTGGTAGTGCAAAAATGTTTTCCCCATGTGTTTGTTGTCATTAAAGTATTTTTTAATAATTACATTTTAGATTCCTGGGTAATCATGTTTTTCTGTTTTACAGACAGGTAAGAAAAATGTTGCATTTCTGCATAAATCAAGGATCCAGGAGGTGTTAAGCATTCCTGTAAAGGAGCAGTAAACATTTTTATGAAAAACTATATACTGTAGGGCTTTTCCTTTTCAGTAACATAAGAGTACTCCCACTGCTGAGAGATGCATATTTCCAGAGTCATTACAGTTTAAACCCATGTTGTTGTTGTTTTTTGTTTGTTTTTTTACATTAGCAGTGCCCTCTAGTGGTCAAATTCAAATTCTTTATTCTGTTACATTCTAATGGAGAGGAAAGTCAGTGACATACTCCACAGAATGTGATAGAAATTGCTGAATCATGCAGTAATTCAGAGTTATCAGGAAGTAAACGCACAGTAAATTCACTTCTTGGTTATCTGAACTTTAATACATTTTGAATAAAACAACTGATAGCAGTGGGAGTGCCCTTGTATTACTCAGCAGAAAAAGCTCTATAACATATTTTAACATATATGTTTTATAAAAAAAAAAGGTTTACTGCTCCTTTAACCCTTTAAGTGCCAGAGTGCATTGGTTTGCATGGCATACTTCTACTGCTGCTAAGCCTGGTTATGATATTACAGGGCTGAAAAATAAAGAGATGTTCTTCTTGCAGATATTTTTTGATGACATGTTCAAGATAACATCAGAGTACCAGAGGGTCATATAGCATTGCGCAGCAATGTAATATATACCACCTCTGGTAGATAGCTGCTGGCTTATAAATGTAAGAAGGCAATGAAGCGGCTTCAGTCAACAAAGACTTCTGGGAAAACAACACAGGATGGTATTTATCAAGCTAAAAAGGGGTGATTCTGGAGCAAACCAACTGCACCATGGGTAATTTTCCCATTTATTTAACCCTTTGAGTGTCAAAAAGGTATCCAATGTTGCAATGCATAAGATACCTCACTGGCACTCAAAGGGTTAACAGAGGCTTTTAACCCCTTAAATGTGAGAGAGAGCTCTCTAGTATTCAAAGGGTTAAAATCACAAATTAAATCATTGTGGATCTGTAACATTTTCATTTCAGCTCTGGTGTAGTTAGTTTAGTCCAGAATTGCACCTTCTACTTGACGAATAAGAACACAATCTGCCCACCGAAAGGATAAAAAAAAAGTGAAAAGAAAATATGCTGAATTACTGTGAAAAACTTCTCAAACTCTCTCTTCAGGCTAAGTACCGGTAAAACATATTAAATTCAGTTAGACTGCCTTAGGCCAGTACTTAATAGCTTTCTTATGTGTTGGTCTGAAAACTAATTTCTGCTGGTCACAGCTTCAAGCTTTCAAAAGAAAATGATAATGGCATAAGGAAACATAAAGGTCGGTCTAGCCACGTTTCAAGATTTGCCACCCTTTCCTCAAAATAAATAAATGAAATAAGAAAATAAAAATGCAACTAAATGTATATTACCTCATTACATTGGTACAGTGCAGCAATATCATACATAGTTGTGATAGTACTGTGAAATCTATCTGGACTATACTAGTATCTGAAGGACCATGTCATGAGACTAATATCTCTCACAGTGCATAAGTATAACCTAAGTAAACAGCAATAGACTGTGGACGGTGAAGCAGGCACAGCTTGGCCATCAAGTTCAATAAAATGGACTACTAACTACAGTGCTAACTATTTGTCTGTTTCCCTCCTGTAGACATATGTGCACAGAGAAAAGTAGACCCTCTCCCCATTGTCTGACACCACTCCCACTAATTTAGCTGGGGAAATGTTTGAGGCCCTCTGATTATCCCATTCTCCTACCCTTGTCCCATTATCTAATCCATCACAACCACCAAAATGTAGTAGGTTTACTATTAATTTAACTGTACATAAGGAATATGTATAAAATCTGTGTGTGTTCCCAAATAAGAGTCAGTTCCAGTGACCAGGTCCTAAGCTAACACTAGGTCCTTGGGAGGTTTGCTATTTTATGCCTCTATAGAAGTCTTATTTTTGACGACTACTGTCCAGTGTGATCTCTAAGTACTAAGATCCCACACAGTGGGGAAGTTCCTTATTAATCCCATCACATCAGCACAAGTATACCAACTGCACCATAGGGGACACACAAAAAATTCCTGTCAATTTATATTGGCCTTTTAACCCCTTGAATGATAGAGAGGGTTCAATTTTATTTTAAATGATTTTTTATTTGTCCCCTATGGTGCAGTTGGTTTACTCCTGAATAACTCCGGTTTGCTTTCATAAATATGTGCCTAACTTTCATGGAGTCAATCAGTGGTAATTTGCATTTTGCCCCCTACGTTCCAGCTATTGTGCTTCAGATTTGCTTTTATAAATATGGGCCGTAGGGCCTTATGCAGGAAGCTGATCATATACAATTCTGGAATAGCTAACTTTGCCAAAGACAGGAAATCCAAATCACCATTGATTTAAATGGGACTTTTATTCCTTGAATACTAAAGTGGTCTCGAGAATTCAAGGGCTGAAAAATCCCCATTTAAAATATTGTGAATTCTTATTTCTTCCCTACAGTACAACTGGTTTACTCTATCTTACTGATTTCTGCCAAATGTGCGTTCGCTACAGAATCACTTTCATACGTTTTTACAGTTCATTTACATATATGTTTGTTAGTTGGCTTTGAGAAAATGGGTGACCTGCGAAACGCGTAAGCCATTTCTAATAGCCACTTTTAATGTAATTTTTTTTTTCATTTACTAAATTGTTTTGATATAAATTGGGAGTGCGGAGTATTACTACATATTTCAACAGCCGTTTGATCGGAATGAGAGACCGAGTGGAGACAGTTTATTTTCACTATATGCTCGTTTGTCAGCCTGGAGATAACTCTTTGCTGACCATCAGTCCATGTGAGTATGTTTGATCTTTATATATGTACCAGTGATTTAGCACCCGGCCAGTACTGCTGTCAAAAAGGCAATTGTTTCTCAATGCTGGTTTAATGGAGAAAGCCATAGCATGTCACCAAAACACCAGTGAAATAAACCGTGAAGCTGCTGCAGAGTCTCTGTGAATTAACATATTCTTCATGAAGATTTCAAGAAGCTCAGTGGTAACAGACATCTCAGCAATGCAAGATCTTGTACAGCTATTGACGTCTTTAAAACCTAAGTATTAGAAACACCACCAATGTTGTAGATGTGTCTAGCATTCAAATGGTTAATTCAATATTACATCAGGCTCAGATGGAGTGGGTGAGTTTTAGAACAGTGACAGACAGCCAGATTCACCTCAAGGCTGCATTTGTGGCTCTTCACAATGTGTTGAAGACCTCTACAACAGCCAAAGGGTTAAAAAGGAAGGTTATGTGTTTGAAGGGAATAATGCTGTGAGGAAGAGGATGGAGTGTTTTTGGAGCTAAAATAGTTCATATGTGATTATAGATGGGGAAATGGTTTACTGTTGTCACTGCAATATTACAGTCTGGGGCTGCAGGATAAGACTGAGGGCCACATGTGGTCCACAGCATCTATACTGCCCAGTACCATTCATTGAATAGGCTGCCATAGGTACCAGATTAACATCACAGGTGGGGCTGCCAAGGCACCCTTTATGCCCTAAACTTCACCCATGTCAACACCCCATCCCCAGTGCCATCATCCGCTTTCCACAAAATACCAGATACTCCTGATCCCAGGTATAGAAACTAGCCTAGAAGAACACAAAAAAAGCAATATTTAAACCTTTGATTACCAGAGAGGTATCCAACACATTGCTTTGCAATGTGTTACATACCCCTCTGGCACTCAAAGTTAACCCCTTGGTAGACAGGCAGCCTTCTTTAGCATCCAAAGGGCTACACAAACTGGTGCAGGGTCATTGAGAATGGTGTGTCCCTCCTAATTTGGAGATCAAAACAATTGCAACAGCCCTGGTTGTTCTGGTTCCCCTGTGTGTATCTTACTGGGAGGCAGGCGGACGCGTGTTTTGATTGCAGCAAGCTGTTTACAAGAACTCTGCTCTCAGCACTGTGAAACAGCAGACAACCTAATCCTCAAACAGATTAAAGTCTTTGCAAAAAGCATGCCTTTTCAAAAAAATGTCTTATTGACAACATGATTCATGCACTTCTGTAATATGGCTTCTAATATCAAGTTGATTGGTGAAGAATCATTAAAATTATATTCGTCTCTGCCTGCCACAGTAAAATGTACCTGAATATCTATTTCTCCCTTTCCTTTTAATACGGTATAACTAAACTGTACATTTTTGTACCGGGGAGCTTGGAGAGTAAATGTATAGCTCCAGACCACCATATAGACTATAATCTTCTACAGGTGTTCCTTACCCTATACAGTAAATGGAAAAAATGGCTGTGATGGAATGGTTGTCACCCTGAGAATGAACCCTGTCTGTTTTCAGTGATCTCTATTGTCTTCATGTGTGTTCCCATTCTTGAAAACATTAATGTCCCATGTGTGTGTATGCAGAGTGTTGGCCATTTACCAGTATTGAATGGGTTAGTTAGTATGTATGTTTGATGTACAGAGGGATGGTGCCATCCAGTCTAGCTAAGAAAACAGATTGTGTTATGATATAGCCCACTGTTGGTCAGATGGGGGGGGGGCTAATCTGTGAGTGGAATGTGTGTCCCTTCCACCTTATATCAGGCTAAACAAAATAGACCTTCTAAATGGTACTTGTGACATCAGATCATGTAGGGGGTGGGTAGAAGGAAGCCGGAGAAGAGAAGGGAGTCTATAAGAGAGAGGAGAGAGATGAGAATGTAGTAGCAGGGGAGAAGGCTTCCCTAGAATGGAGGGAGGCCTGGTGCCAGTCTGGAGTTAGACTTGTCCATGTGCTTTCTAAAGGAATACTGGGGGCACTGGAACTGTTGTGTGCACTCACCTAAAGCGTTAGTGTGAGTGGGTACTGAAGTGGCCAGGTGCCCCTTTCAGTTGTGGGCTGTAAAGCCAAGGTGCGGTGGCTGCAGACACAGAAAGTACCCTGATGTTCCCTTAACAAGGATAGCGGCCAAAAAAGCTAAACTTTGGTGGCTATGGCCCAAGGAAAGCGGCTGTGGATTGATATCTTAGGATGCCTTCTCCAAAAGACAAATAAACTTCATGCAATCCAGCACCATGCATAGTGGACGGGTTGCCCACTCTTGGCTCTATTGGGACTATGTGTAAGCTCCAGTATAAAGCTAAAATGGACTGTGAGTATTATGTGGAAACCCTGGCAATCTGTAAAACTTTGCTGGCATACCAAGAAAAGAAAAGCAGAAGTGTTTAGTTTTTATGCTTTACCCCTGTTTGTGTGTCTGTAATTGTTGTCCTATGTTTGTGTGCTGTGACCTCTCTAATAAATCCAATTTATTATCTTTTTGTCTGGTTGGATAAATCGTTTAACCCTAGGTTTACCAAGCAGTAACCCATGTACCCGTCACAATGGTCTTTATGGAAAACTAGCCTCTAATAATTTTTATTATTACTTATGACCACCAACATATTTCTGCATCTCTGTACAAAAAGCGGAACAGAGGAAAATACAGTTACATAGAGAAATGGACAGGAGGACTTTGCTTACAAACCAATGAATTGGGGACCTCTTGCATTCAAGGTGTTAAGTCCCTTTTAAATTTGGTCGGGTATGTTTATTTGTCCCCTGTGGTGAAGTGGTTTGCCACAAAATGGTTCCTCTTTATCTTCGATTAACCCTTTGAGTGCCAGAGGGATATCCAACACATTGCTTTGCAATGCATTGCTATCCCTTTGGCAATCAAAGGATTAAAGTGTTAGTAATGTCCAAGTAAAAATATTTTGCATTGTGTAAAGCTGATAAAGTTGAATTGAATGCAAAAAACATATCTCTCAAACCACTATGGTTTCAGAGATACATGCATTCAAAGTTTGATGTTTCCTGTTGTCAGCTGTAAAGCTGTCAGCAAGAGATCTGTGACGGCCGACACGGAGGCTCTGCAGCAGAACCGCAATCGTGTTACTTAAAACGAATGACTTCATTGGAATGGTCTAAAAAGTGTGTCTGGTTTGCGAGCATGCTTTTTAGACCATTCCAATGAAGACATTTGTTTTAAACCCTTAAGGACCGGAAAAAACTGAGGTTGTTTTCACTTAAGGGCCGGAGCAATTCTGACCTTTTTGACTATGTCTTTGTTCAACAGTGTTTTCCCTCTAAGTACTTTATTTTACCCATGAAAATTATATTCCGTTTTTTTATGCACAAATAGGGCTTTCTTTTGATACCACACTTATAAGGATAGCCCGCCATTTATTTTAGGAAAATTAAGGAAAACCGTAAAAAAAATGTTTTAAAAACCTGCCATTTTTTCTCTCTCTTGGGATCATTTGGGCACAATGGATTCAATTTTATGGACACTGCATTAAGCATATGACCGGTCAGTCATACCTACAAAATGGGCAGTCTTAAGTGGGCACTGTCCCCCTGGATGAAAAACCCCATGTCCCTTTTTCCCACCCTATTTTCCCACTTTTTTATTGATTACATTTGGCGGTGTATATAAATGTATTACATGGCTCCACAACAATCACACTTCCTATTTTGGTTATTGAAATGTTTTTTTTAAATTAAATAAAATGCTTGTTAAAAAAAAAAAGTGCTGTGTCTTTAAAAAAAAAAAAAATTAGCAGGTCAAAAATGGACCAGCATTTAGCCAGCCTCCAGCACAGCAGTGAAGGGGTTAAAACCCCCAGCTGATGCATTTTATTTGTCCACTTGGTGTCTCCTCTCTGCTTCTCTTTTCCTTACTTTGATAGCAAGGGACAGGCAGCTGAGAAGAGACACTAGAGGCAGTGTAGAACACTACAACTGAAAGTCTGCCAAATACATAAGAGTTTTGAGAAGATGTGGCACCACTAGAGAAATGTAATCCCCAGACCTACATGGAACATGTGGATGGGTCATGACAGCTTCAAAAAATGTTTTTCCAAACAACTGCTGCCAGAGTGCATGTTTTCTTCAGTACTTGTAATGAGCTCTTACTACTATTCCTGTCTGCCCAGGTGTCTGTAAAAAATTAGGAAAGATGCCAAAACGTGGTGCCAAAGCAGTCTGGGATAATTAAGGCAAATTGAAGGACTACTTTGAAACCTTGAAGGAGAACAAATCCTGAGAGACTCTCAACTGAATGCACAGTGTATTAACATTATTGAAAAAAAAAACAAAAATTTGGAAGAGATGGTTGAAAACTCATTAACAATAGCCTGTGATGATTTAAGTTTGCTGAGTGCACTGTCCTCTGCTGCCGACACAGGGCATCCAGGCAATCTATAGCAGCTGTAATTTTCTTCCACCTTTTTGCAGACAGATTCAAACCCACACATTGATCTGCAGAGAACCTTAAATGAATTAAATTGATTAATCTGAGATTTATTGGTTTTAAAATGCAAGTTCAAGTTCTACTTAATCAGTAATGAACTTTCAAGCTGATGCAAGTGGATCCTAAGACTGGTATCCAGCAGGACCTAAAAAAAACACAGCTATACTATCTGGCAACAGATGTGCATAAACACTCAAGTCTTAATAATGCTTTTGTCTTAATTACTTGCTTTGTATCTTTTTTTCCTTGTATTGTCCTTGTGGATGCTATTAATCTAGTACATAATGATCTGGCCAAATTCTCAGGATACCACATATTAAAAGGAGAACACCGCCTAAAAGCCCCACACTTACCTTGGCCAGAAAATCCTAACTGCCCCATGACATTTTTTATTGCTCTTTGTTTTAATAATATTTTCATTCAGTCCTATATGTCCTGTCCATGAAGGCAGACATAACAGTTGCTACAGAAACATGGGACCTCATACTGTGCAAAGTGCTCATGGTAATCTTAACCCTTTAAGAAGCACGGGAGTATGCAATCCCTCTCTCCACAATGTGGTGTCACACACCCCCTCTGATTCTTAAACTCTGTATGTTCCAGTTTGAAAAAAAAAAAAAAAAATGCCAGCAACTATCAAGTATGCTACCATGGATATTATATCCAAAACTGCCTGAAGATCTTGAACAAAGGCACAAGGACAAAATTCAGATGGGCCATGAGGATATAATCTGTGCCAGCAACTGACAGAGAATCAATTTCACATCTATCAGACAGACCCAATGTGTTAAAGACCTCATCTAGCATGCACTGCACAAAGTGACACTAAAGTCATATCACGGATAACCTTGAAATGCACATCCCTGATGAAAAGAAACATGGCCATTTAATGCAGATGGGTAAAGATTAACTATATATATATATATATATATATATATATATATATATATATATATATATATATATATATATATATATACACACACACACATACAGTGCTTAAAATTTGTAGTCCTTTGCTACTAGCCAGACCTGAAAAGTTACTCGCCACTGCAAGCCATATTATAGCCACCAGGGCTGAATTTCTACTCGCCAGGGCTAAATGTTCACTAGCCAATGGCGAGTGGAAATTTGGAGCCCTGTATATATATATATATATATATATATATATATATATATATATATATTTATATATATATATTTATTTATTTATTTTTAAGTGGAGTAATGCTGTGGTAAATGAATTGCACCACAGGGGAGATATGCAAATTCCTCAAATTCCCATTCATTTAAAAGGGTTTTTGATTAACAGTACACCACTGTAGAAAAAGGGCGCCCAATAGTGTAGTATGTCACAAATATCAGAAGGAAATCATAAATGATAAAAGATGGGTACTCCCAAGTGTACTGATTAACAGTAAACCCTATTTCTAAACCAGCTGAAAATGAGTGCTACAGATAGCTATGCGGGTCAACAGCCCAGGGTTTATTATTTACCAAATTATTCAACCAGTTTAAATGAGGCTTTTCAAAGGAACAGTAAACCATATTACTGAAATAGTCGAACAGAGTGGCAATGCTACTGATAGTCTAATCTGTTAGCTGATGGGTTAATACTTAACAAGACGCTCAACTGGTCAATCTGACACCAATTCCTGCAGCGTTGAGTGCATAAAAAAGGATTAGCACTTATGGGGCTTTAAGAAATGTACAGAGCCTTTTGGCCAGAATTTACTTACAGGTAAATCACCCTTTAGTGTAAAGAACAGTAGGTATTTTATTCATTATATAATAATGAAATAATGCTTTTCTTGAATTTGTAATTTTTTTTTTGTCTTGGACAGGTGAGTAATCCCATTAGTCAATAAAAGATATTTAATATAAGCAAGTCATATATATATATATATATATATATATATATATATATATATATATATATATATATAGGGAGATTATTGTGAAAGGTATCTTTATGTCTTTTTCATGCTAGGTTTTTAGTTTGTTTGTTTTTTTCATGCTGGGAGTACTACTGATTCTATTTTTTTTTTTTTTTTTTGTCTTTCCATGCTGGGCCTAACGCTGATTTTATTTCAATTGTGTGTCTTTCCAAGCTGGATTTTTTTTTTTTTTTTTTTTTAATTTCTAGTCTTTCCATACTGAGCCTTCAACTAGTTTTCTTTTGATTTTGCACAGTTCCAAGCTAGGTCTACCACTGATGTTTGTTGATTCCATTTCCATGCTGGTTCTACTGCTGATTTGCTTTTGATTTTGTGTCTTTCCAGGACAGATCTACCACTATTTTATCTTGATGGCATATTTTTCCAGGCTAGGCCTACCGCTGGTTTTATTTTGATTTAATGCCTTTCCATGTTGGGCCTACCACAAATCTGAGGGAGACCAGTTTTATTGTGAAGGTCTACCACTGCTTTTATTCAAATGTTGTCTTTCAATACTGAGTCTACCACTGGTTTTATTTTAATCCTGTGTCTTTCCATATTGAGCCTAAGATTAATATTTTGATCATGTGTACTTCCATATTGGGTCTAACACTAATATTATTTTGATTTTCTCTCTTTCAAATTGGCCTCCCACTGATCTGTTTCAGTGACAATACACTCATTATTTATTATTAGCATAATAATTTGAGAGTTTTTCTTCACTGTAGTGTCTACTCTCCCTGATCTCTTGCTTACCGCCTCAAGGAGTTCACTAACAGCCAAAAGAATTTCTTCATGCCTGATAGAGAGCACCATGAAGGCAATCACTCCCTGTCATTGAAAAATATAGATAAAGGCCGCAATCTCTGGCCGAAATGTCAAAATAAACAATGTTTGAACTTTGAGCATCCCTGTGAGTGCCATCTCTTCCTCCATGAACTGTATGCATCTTTTCTCTTGATGAGCACCTAGTATCAAGGGATCAATGATAACTTCTCAATAAAGTCTTAAGTAATGGAGTTTTTACTTTCTTTTAAAGAGGAACTTTCATCCGATATAAAGTCATCCTGCTATAATTAAGCAGGTAGCAACTAGCTTTAGAGTATATATTTTACAGTAGCCCGATCTATAGAAACCATCATTGAAGGAGACAGGAACCCAGGCTACAGCACAGACATCTTGACTGCACACCTCTGTTGTCAGTCCCGGTCTCCACTGAGTAGAATGCAGTGCACTATATGGTTACCTGAAGGGACTGACGGTGCAGGCGAGCAGACTGTGCTAATCCGGCAGTCAGTCTCCTACAATTACTGTTTTCTTTAGGTCGGGCTACTTTTGAAAGGTAAAATACATATTCTAAAGCTAGTCGCTACCTGCATAATTAAAGCGAGGTGACTTTATAGAGAATGAAAGTTCCGCTTTAAAATGCTAAAGTTTAACTGATACAATGTCCATGTACATTTCAAAATACAGCAGTGCTGCACAGCAGTCCAACATTTCTATAAAATACAGCAACTCGGGTCCCTACCATATAACTCCACCTTATCGTTGTGTCACGATTAAAAAAAACCCCATTTAAATCAATGCTTTTTCCTCCCCCTACTACACAGTTGGAATGCTCCAGAATTGCTCATATTTTGTCATTTCCAAGGGCCATAGTCATCGAGATAAAGAGGCAGAATTCTGGAGCGAACCAACTACACTATAGCTTTGAAATGCTACGTTCAAAATGGATTTAAATGGGGCTTTTAACATTTTGATTGTTTTACAATGTGTTTAAGACATCTCTAACACTCAATAGGTTAAAGCCTCTTAACTCTATGAATACAAAAGGGGTGCCCAACATATTGCTTTGCACCACACTGTCACTCAAAGAGTTAAACCAATGGGAATTTCAGTATTTTCATTTCAATCCTATAGTGTAGTTTGTTTGCTCCAGTACTGCAATTCTTTAGCTTGATGAATAAGGCCCCAGGTTTCAAGGAAAAAAACTTCTCTGAGTCCAGAAAGCCAATCAAATGAGCCAACCTTTTGGCCTACAGGAACTGGACCTGCACACCATGCAAAGACATCCACACACACACTGCCATCAAAGGCACTGAAATGGCATATGCATAACACACAACTTGTCTTCAGCAAAAGGGTTTGACTATGATTGAAAGCCATTTAGTATGCCTGGGTATCTGCACTTGAAGGCTAAAATATATCTAACTACAAAGAGTGTCATTTCAAGGCTTAGCAATTAGGAATTCATCTAGACACATCCTTCTATTGACAGCTTTCGTGATTTGCAGTGGTTAATTACTTTGTGAAGGATCAATAGCCAACTAATAAAATATACTGCTGGCTGGGAAAACACTTATATTAATATGGCTGAGGATTGAGACCTTGTTCCATTGCTGCCAGATGCTCTGAACAAGACACTGACTGGGGCTGTACACAGTTGGCTGGTTGCACTGAACACCTGAGCTGCAACAATAATTAAATCAACAAAACCTCTTAGTCTAGTCACCTGTGTCTTATACAGAGGTGTGGATTGAACAAATGTTTGCTTAGCTTGGGTTTTGTTTAGTTTTCTGCTCTTAGCCAGCCTAAATGTCCAAATACCTTAAGTGATTTACATTTATCCCACTTGATGATCATGCCAATGAGGGATTAACAAGGCTGGTTTAGGACCAAAATTATGTAAATGCATCCCAGTCTGCTCTGCATTATCTCATACAACTCATTAAAAACAGCAGGTCTTGTGATGATCTGTGTACTGGTAAGAACAAAACAGCACTAAAAAGCATATTCATTCATTCACTATTAAATGGTTTAGGAAGCAAACTGCAGAAATAGAGAAAACGGTACAATATAACATTATCCATGCTGCAGAAAAGCCTGCCTTCATTCTTTTAAGTATAGTATACAGAGCACAGACTGCTGCAGTGATCGCTTTGCACTATGTCAAATTCATGGTTTTCACAGTCCCTGACAGAAAGCTGTCTGGAAACAGAAACTGAAGGAGTTCACTTCTAGGAACATTAAAGTGTTAAAAAACTAATAAACAAAAAAAAATAATAATAAAAAAAAAAAAAAAACAAAGTGACAAATGATGATGATAATATAAACAACGCATATAGGCACTTTGAGTTTGCATATTATTCACTTGCAGAATAAGTAAAGTCAAAAAGGATGTTGGCTAACATGAACGATTGGGCAATCCTCTGGTCCTTAAGGGGTTAAAAGAGGCCAAGAAAGATTGTGTTTGTTTGACAAAACAATTGATGGACTTGACCAAAAATAAAGTTATGATATTAATCTGTGTATGGGAAATAACAACCAGACCTAGCTTTACATTTATCCTCTCTTACAGTACCTAATATAGGAGTTACTGATGTGCTCTTCATGAATGGTCAAGTACCTTTTATGGTCAAATATGTACGGACAATATATAGAATAGAGTATCTTAGCACAATTATACCAAAGAATTGATAAAACCATTGTTATCTGGTTACTATGGTAATATGTACTCAGAAAATGTTACAGAATAAATGTACAGTAGATGAAGGGGCAGGATGAATTATACAATAGATAAAGGATGACTCAATAATGTACACCATCAATGTTGCAAAATAACACTAAGCATGTATTTAATGAAGTTAGCCTGTATTATTTATACATTCAATCTGTAACCCTTTTAATTAATGCTAATTTGTCAGTTAGAAACAAACTACAGCAAAAAGCAACAAAACAAATAAGGACAACTTGACACCTCATTTGACGTTACCTTTTCATGGTTCTCAATTATTATTTCCACCACAATGTTCTGAAATTTGATATCCATGATGGCTGCCACGGTTTCTTCTTGAGGACGTAAAAGTGTAGGCCCAAAAACTACTCCCAGGTTAGCAACTGTCATCAAGTTTTGTTTGTGGTTAGCAGCAACTCTGCAAGGCAAAGAGGCAGTTAGCAAGTGACAAACAGATGACAACAACATTAATGCAGGTAATAAAGTTAATGCTTAGAATGCCGGAGAGGTATCCAACGCATTGTGTTGCAATGCGTTGGCTACCACTCTGACACTCACAGTCTAAACTGTGCACTTAACCCTTTGAGTGCTTTGCAATGCATTCAGTACCCCTCTGGCACTCAAAGGGTTAATGAAAATACCAAACCATTAACAGGTAATTATGACTCGATTCAAAGTCGAAAACACATCCGCTACAATTCAGTAATGGAAATTCATTATTGTAAATACAAATTATAGGAGCTACATGTATAACATCATTAAAGGGATATTAATACTTTGTTTTATCTTTATTTTGTAGGCATTAAAAAAAACATGAAGAATGCTATAAGTCTTATCTCTCAAACCTTTATGGTTTAAGAGATATTCACAAGCAAAGTTTCCCCCTCCCGCCCCTTTTTCCTAGTGTAAGCCATCTCTTCTCAGATGTGAATCTGGTTGTAAGACCAGACACATAACAGCAGGGGACAATCTTCTTTGTATGAAAACAATGAAAGCCCTTCCCCCCTTGACAAGTTTTTCAGCTTTTTCCCTTATCTTAATTGAAGATTGTCCCT
The DNA here is from genome assembly GCA_037306005.1 of Rhinophrynus dorsalis. Taxonomy (NCBI): domain Eukaryota; kingdom Metazoa; phylum Chordata; class Amphibia; order Anura; family Rhinophrynidae; genus Rhinophrynus; species Rhinophrynus dorsalis. Next base: position 170,110,698 of record CM074721.1, on the reverse strand, counting down.
CTCTGCAGTCTACCTGGGCACCTCCCTTCTGATCTGGCTGAACAGGGGGGGATACTTTGCTTGTGAATCTCTCTTAAACCACAAAGGTTTGAGAGATAAGACTTATATCGTTCTTCATGTTTTTTTAATGCCTACAAAATAAAATAAAATAAAACGAAGTATTACTATCCCTTTAAGATTGGCGCTCTGAGGTGCAAATTTTTTTAAAAATTAAATACATTTAGAGTTTGATTATAGGAGCAGTAAACTTTTTTTATGAAAAAATATATATTGTAGGGATTTTCCTATTGAGTAAAATAAGGGTACTCCCACTGCCGAGAGATTTATATTTCCAGAGTTATTACAGTTTAAAACCATGTCTTTTTTACATTAGCAGTGCCCTCTAGTGGTCAAATTCTAATTAGATTTCCTGTTAGATTCTAATGGAGAGGAAAGTCAGAAAAGTCAGAGACATACAATTCTCCTTAGAATGTGATAGAAACTGCCTGTCACTTCCTGTCAGTTAGAACTATCAGGAAGTAAACACAGTAAATTCACTTCCTGATTATTTAAACTGCTATTATTTTTGAATAAAACATCTGACAGCAGTGGGAATTACCTTGTTTTATTCAGTAGGAAAAGATCTATAAAATATGTGTTTTAAAAAACAAAGTTTACTGCTCCTTTAAGTTAAAAGAACCTCTTGGTTCACTGTAACAGTGAATGACCTCATAGTTTGTACTGCAGCATACCAACAGTTCCATCACCTGAGAAAGCAAATAAAAATGTCCCAAATGCCCAACTTTTATTCACCCCACCCTTACGGTGCAGTTGGACTTCTCCAGAATTACTTTTCTCTTGCTTTTTCCATAAGTCAGAAAACAGGAAGTTTCTCCTTTATCATGGTAAATAGTTTCACACAATAAAAGTCCTAAAGATCCAGAACATTTTTCCATTGAAATTTGTGATGGCAAGATACAAGAAGGATCTTCAAGAATGGATATAACTTGGTATTAGCAACTAAAATATACACGTGTTACAGTTTATTCAGATAAGCTGTTGATAATGGGAGAAATCAAACTTCTATATTTAAAATAGAGATATATTTCTTTTAGTCTGTACTGAATAATATGAATTACTACATTTAAAATGTTGCAGCCATTTGAATCAAGAGAACTGAGAGCTGTTTGATGCTATTTTTTTACCCTTAAATCTGTGTTATTGGAGAGTAAAATTTCAGGTTATGGATGAACTGAACCAAGAAAATGCAAATTTGAGATGCAATAATGTTTAAATAAACAAATCTCAGCAGTGCAAGTAACTTTGTAACTTTTAAGCCTGTGATACATATTTTTCATGATTAAGCATTAAAATCCCTTTGAAATATTGTTGAGGTTATCTGAGGTTGAAGTCTATGTGAGAGGAGAGTCATTGACAAACAGTCCTCCATAGAATGTGATAGAAACTTCTGAGCCACTTCCTCTCAGTTTGAACTCTCAGGATGTAATCAAGCTGCAACTCACTTCCTGAGAATTTTAACTGTTGGCATTATTTAGAAATCTATGATCCTAGGAGACTCACAACCAGACGACAAAGCAGACATCTTGCTGAAGAGGGATCTGTGCGCCTGCACTGTGCATCCCGGTCTCCTCACTGATTGGTAAGAAACCTAAGGGGATTTGCATCATGCCGCATGGTAAAGACAGGGACAGACAGCGCAAGAGGACAGATGCCTCTTCGGCAAGATGTCTGCACTGTCGTCTGGTGGTGAGTCTCCTAAAAACTTACATTTCAAAATAATGCCAACACTTAATAGGGATTATAAATGGATTTCTATGCTTACCGCTACAGTAAAAATTAATTGGGGGGCACTTATATATATATATGTGATAGCTCTGCTTTAAAACAACTGACTGCTGAGGGAATGCCCTTGTTTTACTCTGCAGTAAAAGCCGTATAACATAGGTTTTAAGGGAGCAGTAAACGTTTTAATGAAAACCTATATGTTATAGAACTTTTCCTGCTGAGTAAAACAAGAGCACTACCACTGCTGTCATTCAAAAGTTATAAAAGTTCAAATAATCCGGAAGTTAATTTACTGTGCGTTTACTTCCTGGAAGTTCTAACTAACATTATGACTCAGCAGTTTCTATCACATTCTATGGAGAACTGTTAGTCATTGACTTTCCTCTCAAATAGAATGTAACAGAATAAATAATTGGAATTTGACCACTAGAGGACCCTGCTAATGTAAAAAACTGTAATATATATGGAAATGTGCATCATTCAGCAGTGGGAGTACCCTTATTTTATTCAACAGAAATAGCTCTAAAATATATATTTTTTTAATTAAAAAATGTACTACTGCACCTTTAACAGAAAAATGTTTACTGCTCCTTTTAATTAGGGTTTTCACTGAAGACCTCTAGCATTCAAGGAGTTATAAACCCTATTTATATCAATGGGAATTCGGGGACAATTGCTATTTTTATGATAAAAGATTACACAAAATAAAAGGTCAATCCGACTATTACATACCTCAATCTGGCAAAAACACCTCGGACTCGAGGTATAAAGGTCTTGGGACATTAGCCCTCACTGACAGAATCTAGCAATGCCTCCGTCTCTGTGTGTCGGAGGAATGAAGGATTTCTTAAGAACTAGATTAGTTGTAGAGCAAACTAACTGGGGACAGATAACAACTGGGAAGCTTCTTTATCAGAGCCCCCAGAGTGATCAAATGTGTTGCGGTAGGAGTGTTCAACATTACATGATTAGAGTCAGTTGGTGGAGCTTAACTGGGTGAGCAGGATTTAACATAATGAGAATATGGGGGTTGTCACAAAAATGGGTGGGGAGTGGGTAGAACAGGACAGGAAGTAGGTGGAATATAGTGAGGCAACCAGGGAACCAACCAACCATAGAAATATCTTCTGTCCCCAGAAACCCTGTAAATAGCAGTCTATGAGGCAGATTGGGAGATTTCCCAGATATGCAAATGAAACATTTCAAAATTTACACTGACCTCTGTAGCACTCAAGGGGGTTAAAAGGCACACATATCAATTGGGATTTGTGTGTGTCCCCTATACTTGTACTGTTTTACTCTCAAATGAATCCAGGTCTTCTCAGTACATTAGATCATCTGTCTAGCTAATATCACTTTCTCTTTGAATTTTGAGTGAAATGAATCATTTATAGGGGGAGTAATTCAGCAAAGTGGAATGTATTTCTGTATAGCTGTACATCCCATTACCCCAAATGGTGGCCCTGTTTATGTCACTTTACTGGCTCCTAAAACTCAGAGGTCCTTCTTTTTAAAATGTGCTGGACAATCCTCTGGCAATCAAAGGGTTAAATAGGGCTATTAACCCCTTGAATGCTAGAGAATCGTCCAACACATTACAAAATGGAAAAGGGGATAAAAGCCTTATTTAGCTCAATGAGAATTATTCTTTGTTTCCTACCCTAGACTCGTTCCACTTTGGTCTTATACCTAAGGTCTATATTTGGCTCTGAAACATTCTGTCTAGCTCCTGAGTTAATTAGATTTTGTCCAGCCTGGTGTTAACATTATTTTTGCAGCTTTCTTATGCTGCTGTGTCCTTTAAGTCACCTTTAATAAATAATATACACATACACCTACACACAGTGACATTCATACAAGGCCTGTGATACTGGTAAATGGTTTTTCCCTTTCCCAAATATTTATTTATACATCGAATAGGTAAATTAGCCCATACAGTCACCAAATTGTTCAATCGCTGGCATTCAGCTATCAAGAACCTCTTTTCTAAACAAAAAGATGATTATAAGTGAGTAATGTAATGTCATTCTTCTAAACACACTGTAGTCTTCTCTACTCAGCTTGTGAACTCTGCTGTCACACTACTCATTTCATACATGAAAGTGCTAACAAAATATTTTAAAATGTGTTTTCAAACATGAGAAATTCTAATAAGGGTACGCTCTTTTGTTACTTAAAGGGACATTAACACATAATATGTAAAACAATTCATATTGTAAGGTTTATTTTCTTGAGTAAAACAAGGATTCTCCCACTGCTGAAAAGTGCCTTCATAAAACGTTATTGTAGCTCAGACTTGAATTTCTTTAAATGCACTATCTCAATGTCCTGATATTGTACAGGGGCACTGTTGCTACATCATCCTATGAATGTTTATGGTCAACTGACCAGAGCTGTCCATAGGATCATATAGCAACAGCACCGCTGTACTATTTCAGGCCATTGAGATACTGCACCTAAATAATTCAAGTTTGAGCTGTGATAACTTTTGATTTAAATCTCTCAGCAGTGGCAGTTCCCTTTTTTTTTACTCAGGAGAACAAACCTTATAATATATATTTTTACATATTAAGTGTTACTATCACTTTAAATCATGTGACTATAATACCCACCATTATTTTGAAGAACTGAAGTTATTTATATTAGCACTTAAAGGAGTAGTATTTTTTTTATATAATAAAACACATATATTGTAAGGATTTTCCCACTGTTTGGTGATGACTCCTTCAAAAGGTATTATAGTTTAAACTGATATTTTTGCATAGTAAACAGTTAGTTAGTAACTGTGCTACTTGGTGTCCAGAGAGTTAGTTTATTGCATTCCACGGGAGATGTGAATCACTTACTACAGCTTTCCATAAGATGTATTAGAAACAGCGCCCATCCCCTTGTGACAGTTTAACCGTTTAATGCCAGCAACCCTCTAAGGCTACTACTGTGGCTCCAGCCTGCTCTCTGCTACAGTTGGAGACAGAGGTCATCTGCCTTTTTCCACTCAGACTTAGAATTTGTAAACATAATGTGTGGTCCTTAGGTGGACGTTAAAGCCATATTTATGTGGTCCTTAGGTTGAACTTTTCAATTAAAAAAAAAATTGATAGCAGTAGGTGTACTATATACATATATTTTGTAGTGAAAATTTTTCCAGTCTCCAATTTTATTCCAAGGTCCTAATGAAAAAATAAAAAACCATTTAGAAAATAAAGTTTTTACATAATGCCACTGTAGTCTCCTCAACACCACAACACACAATGTAGTATGGTATGTGATTTTACAAGTTTCACCGTAGTGTTTTCCACACTGTTGAAAATAATGTTCTATTACCATATCAATACAAGACCAAGGGCCTTGTTTATCAAGCTAAATATGTGGAATTCTAGAGCTAGAACCAACTATGCAAGATAAATAGGTGCAATTCTAGAGCTAGAAGCAACTATACAAAATAAATTGGTGCAATTCTAGAGCTAGAACCAACTATACAAGGTAAATAGGTGCAATTCTAGAGCTAGAACCAACTATACAAGGTAGAACCAAATATGTATACATTCTAGAATTAGAACCAACTGCACATAAGAGGTGGGGGATGTTCTCATTGATTAAAAGAGGCTTTTAACCCCTTCAATTATCCAATGCAGTTGAGACCTCACTACTATTTAAGGGGTTAAAAAACCCAGCTTGTAATCAATGTAGAATTTGAGGAATTTCATTTAGTGCATTGGTTTGCTCCAGAACTGAACTTCTTTAGACTGATCCCCAAGGGTCAGATGCAGAGATTTACACATTTTGAATGCAGTTGGTTTACTCCAGAATTGTTCCTCTCTGTCTTTCTGCATATCACCAAGCATTCAACTGGGTGGTTTTTGTGCACTGTATGACTGTCACCTGTCACATTTAGAGCAGATCTTCCATGAGGGTTTCCTCAAGACTTCATTGTGTTTCCCCTCTGTGTGCAGCATTAATATTAAGCAATGACATCTGCTGCTCTATCAAACAGATTACAACTGGTAGTAAGAGGGAATCGGCTCAGGAAAGCCATATCTCCTCTGCACAAGATCCTTGGATTCCAGATAGAAGTACATCAGTGGACGGCAACATTTTTCAACTAAACATGGACAACACTACTGACAGTGTACTATGTATTCTTTATTATTGGGAGAAGGCTTGCCAGGGCCATTTAAATCAATATCACAGAAAAATGATTTTGGCAATTAAGCCCTACTTCTCACTAGCTACTATCCCCTACAAGCTTCCTGTATATGCACTATGACATAAGTGTCCAATAAGCTGCCATGTAAAGGTGGCCCAGGGTGCAGCCCACCTGAGATTTATTTACTAAATAACTGTTTTTACCTAAATAGCTAGCACACATGAACTAGAAGGTTTAATCATCTGCCTGCCTCTTTGATTGTATAACTGACACTCTAAAGTTCTGCAGAACAGTTCAGTATGTTAAATACCAATATTCCCAATGACTTGTTCAAAAGCTATCAGGTTATAATTTATCACTAACATCAATTAAAAATAAAAGGATTGTGGCCCTCCGACATATGGATTTCTGATTAAGCGGCCAACGAGTGAAAAACTTGGATGTCCCTGCTCTAAAAAGGTGTGATTATGGAGACAACCAACTGCTCCAATTTAATGCGTTGCAGAACTCGCTAGCATTGAGGAAGTTAAAGGCTCCACTGAAATAACTGGGAATTTGGGTAAGTTTCATATGACCCAGACAGTGCAGTTGGTTTGCTCCGCAACTGTACAACTCCATCTCTTTAGATTATTGAATACGACCATAAATGCTACAGCATTTTGAAAAACACATAAAAGTGAATAACTAAAAAAAAAAAACCTCACATATCCTGATTTTATTATAATGTTCTATTTAGTTTATATTTCTGTCTACTTAATACATTTATTTAAAAGTGCATTGATCCAAGACCATCACTGCCCTCAGCAGTCATTGATGGTTTTCATTATCTTTACATGTGATAAATTGCTGTGCCATAATTATTGTGTTAAGATAATGAACAGGGTTGTGTAGTGTTGATTAGTCCAGACTGTATAAATAAATGTGCTAAAGTCCACATAGGAGCCCCCAAGCACTTACAAGCTATAGCCCTCTTGCCAATATTACATATGTAACATCCTATATAATAATTCGCTAAATCATGTGTAACGCCACGACATGCGCAGTAGACACTGCTGCGCATGCTGCAGTCATGCACAGTAGAGACTGCCCGCGCCACGGCTGATACAGAGCTGGGCGCTCTGAAGGAGCTTCCAGCTCTGTATCAGTCGTGGCGCGGGCAGTCTCTACTGCGCGTGACTGGCCCGCGACCAGGTGGCAGTGGCACTGTGGCCCGTGTAACGGGCTGTTCAACTAGTAAAACTATAAAGCTTTATACATTCATTTTTATTGGTTGTCAAACATAAGGAAAGAATGCACTTTTTTAGCTATGTTTATTTGCTTCAAATGATGATTGGGTATTTGCTTTGACTAATAATGCCACAATGAGAAAGATTCTGTACAATAACTGTAATTATTTATTTGACTATATCAATCACTAGAAAATATAAATATATGAAATCATATAATGACAACAGAAGGAGAATGTTAGAATTATAAAAAAATTGTGAATCGAAATATAAAAGTAAAAAGAAACATATACATGTGCAAAAGTTTAAGGCAGGTGTGAAACAATGCTGTAAAGTAAGAATGCTTTCAAAAATAGACATGTTAATAGACATAGTAAGTGAACAGAAGAAAAACCTATATTCAACCAATATTTAGTGTGATCGCCCTTTGCCTTCAAAACAGCATCAGTTCTTCTAGGTACACACAGTTTTTTTTAACCCCTTAACAACCCTTGACGGTCATGGCACGTCATGGGTTATTTTGCGTTAATGACCGATAATGTGCCAGGAACGTCATGGAATTCAGGGCTCCTCGCGCAGCTGCACTCTGTTTGGGGAGCCTGGAACCGGATACAAGAAAAAAAAAAAAAAAAAAAAAGATCCGTGGTCCTTAAGTGCCAGCCGCATGTGCGTGCGGCCAGTCCTTAAGGGGTTAAGGAACTCGGCAGGTAGGTTGCTCCAAACATCTTGGAGAACTAACCACAGTTCTTCAGTGAATTTTGGCAGCCTCAGTTGCTTCTCTCTCTTCACGTAATCCCAGCAGACTCAAGGATGTTGAGATCTGGGCTCTGTGGGGGCCATATCATCACTTCCAGGAGTCCTTGTTCTTCTTTACTCTGAAGATAGTTATTAATGATTTTGGCTGAATATTTAGCGTCATTGTTGTGCTGCACAATACGTTTGGGGCCAATCAGATGCCTCCCTGATGGTACTGCATATGATGGATAAGTATCTGCATGTAGCATTGAGAATACCATTAATTCTGACCAAATCCCAACTTAATTTGCAGAAATGCAGCACCAAACCTCCAAGGAACCTCCACCATGCTTCACTGTTGCCTGCAGACACTCTTTCTTGTACCTCTCTCAAGCCCTTCGTGAACAAACTACCTTCTGCTACAGCCAAATATTGCAATTTTGACTAATCAGTCCAGAGCACCTGCTGCTATTTTTCTGCACTGCAGTTCCTGTGTTTTTGTGCATAGTTGAGTCTCTTGGCCTTGTTTCCACAAAGGAGGTATGGGTTTTTGCTCGCGAGTCTTCTATGAAGACCACTTCTGACCAGGCTTCTCTGGAAAGTAGACAGGTATACCAGGATCCCACTGTTTTCTGACAATTCTGAGCTGATGGCACAGCTGGAAATCTTCCAGTTGTGTAGTGAAGTAAGCATGATGTGTCTTTTCCTTTTTTCCTTGGCCAACCACTGCGTCTACGGTCCTCAACGTTGCCCGTTTCATTGTGCTTCTTCAAAGAGCTTGGACAGGACATCTGGAAACCTCTGCCTGCCTTGAAATTTCTGTCTTGCCATGGTGTATGACTTTTTCACTGAGAGGGTAGTAGATAAATGGACTAGCCTACCAGCAGAAGTGGTAGAAGTTAATACACTGACAGAATTTAAGCATGCATGGGATAGGCATAAGGTTGCCCTTAACATAAGAAAAGACCAAGGACCAAAAAAGTTTTGAGGTTTTTACAGTAGGAAAACAGACAGACTAGATGGGCTGAACGGTTCTTTTCTGCCGTCAAATTCTATGTTAACTTTTGACATTAAACGGTCTTCAGCAACCTCACCTTGTTAACCGAGTTTGGCTGTTTCTCACCCAGTTTTATTCCTCCTACACAGCGGTTTCCGTTTCAGTTAATGATTATGTTTCAACCCACATATTAAATTGATGATTGTTAGCACCTGTTTGGTATAATTGTTTAATCATACTCCTGACGATATGCCTACAAAATCCCTGACTTTGTGCTAGCGTACCTAGAAGAACCGATGCTGTTTTGTAGGCAAAGGGTGGCCACATCAAATATTGATTTGATTTAGTTTTTTTCTTCTGTTTACTCACTGTGCATTTTAATTGATCAATATAAACTATCAACATGTCTATTTTTGAAAGCATTCTAACGTTAAAGCATTTTTTCACACCTGCCTAAAACTTTTGCACAGTACTGTATGTAATGCATTTGAGTAGTTTGTAGTAAAGTTTTTACAAGCAAAACAATGATCATGCTTTGTACTCCTTACCATTTCTGAAGTGGTAAAAAAACAGGACTAATCTCAATTTGTGTAACTATTCAACAGTAAGAGTACAAAACCCTCTTTTAATGGCATTAACCATCTCTCACATTAAATGCTATGTATAAACTTAATTTCTGCTTGTGCTGCAAAGGCTGTAATCACTCGGGAACCTTGCTCCATTGTTGGTGAACCTGTCCTAAATTTATGCATTTTTGGAAGAAGATTGTTAATTTGATCTTGACCGGTCTGCATCAGTCTATTACTTTGGACCCTGACATGTTTCTTTTCTCTAGACCCTGCCCAGATGGCTCACATTCCCAGATCAAACAGATAGGATTTGTAGAGTTGGCTGCTCACAGATGCAGAGTCAAAAACTGAACAAAAACTATATCCCTATTACAAGTCCTTATGGAAATTTTTGTTGCTACAAAATGGATATGTTATCCTCTAAAATTAATGGAAACCTCAGATCCTTGGGCCAACAATCTGAACCCTGGATAATTTATTCTTTCTATGATCTTGCATGCAGGACACTGTTAACTGCTTAGTTGTGAACAACTGGGAAGAAAAAAAAAAAAAAAAAAAAAGGAAAGTTGTAAACCTGTCCCCTGATAATCTTTCTGTAATTCCGTTCCCCATTTACAGTGCAGTCCATATGGTTTGGCTCTGTACTCCAGCACACTGATGAAACAGTAACTAAGAGGATAAAGTGCAGACTGTCAGCTTTAATTTTAGGGTATTTACGTCCATAAACCATGAACTGTGTAGGAATTATAACAGCCCTGCATTCCTACTCTCACTGCAGGTGGCAGCATATTTTAACCATTTGACTGGCACTATGTCTATTATAATTGGACTGGCACCATATATTTTACAATGGACTGCCAACAACAATTTGTGACCAGATTCCACATCTGAGTGGAGGTGGCTTAAACTAGATAAAAGGGGTTGGAGGGGGATACCTTATCATTTAATTACTCTTGAACTACAAATCTGACAGTATTGAAATAACACTCTGGCCCAAATACTAATAAGATTAATTGGAGCTGCTGTTTTTGTGAAACATTACTATCCCTTCAAATACAGGGTCAAACAGTTTGAAGGTGGACAAAGGTTTTCCCTGAACTGAAGAAGGGATCTGTGTCACCAAAGAGTGTTTAACCCATGCAGGCTCTTGTTGAGTGCTGGAGGGGTTTGAAAGAGTGGTAGGGGCCACAGCAGAAGATAGGCATAGAGACCTAAAGTATTTCCTTGGAAGCCCAGTATGGCATGAGGAAGAGTGGGTATGGGTGTGAGAGAAGCCCTGAAGCCTTAAGCCTTGGATTTTCCAATATGTCCCTTAATGTCAGACATGTCCGTGAAAGAGTGCCATATTCTAGAAAAACTAGATTAAATGTCCCAAGTATAAAGATAAAACCCAGAAGTACCAAAAAAAGGCACTTATCTGATATGCAAAGGGTTAAACTGGAGAAGTAGAGTCAGCCTTTGCACAGGATAAGCAAGAGAGAAATAAGATTGCCACCAGGAAGTATGTCAGAAGAAAGTATTGTTGTTTAGCAATGCTTGTTATGTTGGCCATAAGCTGTGGCGTGATCCCTGGACACTCAGAAAGTTGACTGTATGATAGAGCATGAGGAGACAAGAAAATAGAGCACTCTCTGACCACTGTAGCCCAAACTGTTGCAGAGAAGTTTTCTCCATAGAAGTAAATGGAGCAAAAAACGCCACAGAGGGGCTTTGTTTTGTAATGGAACCCCAAACCCCCAGGAAACCCCTACGTAAGTAAAAAATTAAAAACTAAATTAGAAACCTAGTATTGGAGGAGCAAAAATGCACACCAAAGCACCTAACACTGTACTATAGTAGCAATAGTCGTGAAAATAGGCTCAAGCACTCTGCTGACAATGTCATGTCTTCCTCCATGGACATGCCACCAATGGTTGTGTGAAGTCATAAGGACCATTATGAGGTTCTGCCATAGTAAGACAAGTGTGAGAGTGTGTGTGTGTGTGTGTGTGTTATTATTATTTAAATGGAGAATATGCTAGGGATGTCTTCATTGTTCTTGGAAAGGAATGAATTGAGATTTCTCTAGCATTTAAGGGGTTAAAACCCTAATATAATTCAACATGGATTTTTTTTTATTTATCCCCTATGGTGCAGTTGGTTTACTCTAGAATTGTTCCTCATGTGATTTGGGTACAAGGTCCTAGGAGCAGAAGTGGTGTAAAAAGCATTAAGAAAAGAGATGTGTAAACAGATTAGTCTCATAGTAAATATAAGCCAGACAGCTCATTAAAATCCACAGTTTTATCATCTAATCAAATCGAAATGTACAGACATACTGAGCTATGCTGTTACCACTTAAATCCCACATACATTGCCTGGTTTCCTGTATCATCATCTGATGTTTTTAAATCCTCTAAGAACAGAGCTACATTTTTACTGACACAGAATAGCCCATTTTATTTTCTGTGAGATATTTATGCTGAAACACATTTTTACCATCTTTGTGGGCTCTCTAGAAAAACCTACTTATTACAATTTTCACTTATTATAATGTTTACAGGTGTGAAATTAAAATATGCCTCTAACCATGCTCATCATCAATATTGATCTTGCAGCATTGCCTAGTGTACTCCTGAGAGACATGCACAGGCCAGAGACCTGTTGCTATGGCAGCATTTGTGCAACCCGTATGATGCACAACTAGCCACTGCACATCAGCGGAGGGAAAGATTTAACCCCATGGATGACAGATAGGTCTCCAATGTAATGAAAAGCATCTAGATAACTCTTTAGTATCCAAGAGGTTACAAGTAATACGCAAATAAGAACTAAATAAAGGACCCCAAATTATCATACAAGATAGAGAAAGGGCCATTGCATCAATAACCTAGAGGTGCAATTCGGGTGCAAACCAACTTCACCACAGAGGAAAACTATAAATTCCCAAAAGAATGCACTGCTACATAATGTGTTGGGGAGTTCTTTAGCATTAAAGGAATTAAAAAGCATGCCTTAAACAAATGAAGACAAAAGAAAAGAGACAGAGAGATAACGCCTCTAAGTGAAGACGTTTTGTGACTGGTAATTCTCCCACTTCACTTTCCCCTCAAGTAGGGTACTTATTATCCGTTGAGGCTACACCAGCCTCTGAGTACAAAAGCACGTCACAATAATATAAGTCAACCGCCTCCCGTCCTTCTTGTAATTCCAACTCCCTCTCACGGAGATTAGGTCACTGGATCCGGAATTATCACGGCGACTAATATTAATTTAATAACTCCTTTATTGGAGATCAATCTAAAAATATGTAGACACAAATAAAAAAATTTTTAAAGCCACAACAAATAACCCTACACATTTCGTCCTACCGTGGACTTCATCGGGGGCACAATGTACACTGCAACAAACAGTTCTTGTATACATACATATACATTTAACTCCAGGTGACTGTCATCTCCATAGTTCGTCTGTGGACCCGCGAAACGCCATACCTCCACTTCAAACTAATACCCCGGAAGTGCAACCACTTCCGTTGTTGGTCGTGAGCAAGATGGAACGCAAACTTCAATACAGTCGCTTCCACTTCCGACCAAAGGTGAGACACAAGCCACAGGCGACCCTACTGAATAGGGACTACTACAACGTCTCATAGTAATATCACATAATCCAATATATAGAACAAAGGAGATGGCATATCATCCGGAGTAATGTTAGCCAATGCCAGAATCCACATATCTTTCAAAATCTGAAAATGATACTTTATATATAACCACCCCCTAATATATATATATATATATATCTCTATATATCTACATCTGCAAACACCCAAACATCCAACAATATTAACATCTGGATAATTGGGTGACAGCATAAATGTACACCAGGGGACACATCTATCGCTACCTTACTACACTATATTACATATGTCTATATTGTCATTTAGGCCAAATGGAGAAAGAGTATTAAGCAAATATATCCACTTGGCCTCTTTGCGACACAATGTTCTGAATCTGTCTGGACATACTGATGGTACCCTTCACCCACCCTTTCTCGCAGGCTTCTCAAGTTTTATTAATTGCAGTAGTAGGTATGTAATTTACCTCCTACAATGTGAGTGCAGGGCACAGTATGTTGGAAGGACCACGAGAAGCCTGCGAGAAAGGGTGGGTGAACATTGCAGGAATAACTTGGCCTGTGATCCAAAGAATACTGTGTCCCGACATTCTTTAAGTTGCCCCAAAGGAGATATATCTAATTTTACAGTAGCAGGTATATATATGGTACCCTCAGCATGTCCAAAAAGATTCAGAACATATAAATAAGGGGGATGGTGTTCGTTCACTTGCTCCTGATGAAAATGCTGAGGTTGTATTGAAACACTGACATCAAAATAAATCTAATATCGATTTTGCATAAAACTTGAGAGTGCTTGTACACTTGTATCTTTTTCACATGTACTAATTACGTTCCAAAGTACTTGAGCACCCAGGTGACGTAACTATTTGGTTGGAGCGCTTCCCGACTGTATATTTAGGGTATGTGATTTACCCCGGATAGCACCCACACTACGACAGACATTACCCATTTGATATTTTGCTTGAGAACACATTTCCCAGCTGCAGCACTGAACACCTTGAATATCGTGACAAGCGATGGCAGAATTTTTGGATACAGCTTCTAAAGCTTTGGAAGCTGAAAATATTGTTGCTTTTTCCACAGAACAAATAAACAAGATCTTATTCTCCACAGCCCCGGACGAATTGATTGAGACGAAGGTACCTCAAAATCTTTATTTTGATTTACTTAAACTTAAAAAGAAAGAGATCTGTATCTGCACGGATTATACATTTCAGATTACCACAGGAGCCATCAAATCCCACGTGGCTTTAGGATTAGGAATACACCTACCATTGGCAGAAATAACTTTGATTTCTGCAAAAGATGGTGTGGGATCCTAAATAAGTGTTCGTTCGATCTGATGGTTCTTGTTGTTAAAGAGGTGGGGAACAATTTGAATGTGGTAAGACAGAATATTAATATTTTTGAGGAGAAATATAGGGAGACACTGATAAAAGATACTAAAACTGACTGGCTCAACAAGCTGGAAATAGCATTAAATAAATATAAACAGGATTTGTTGAATTTTAATCACAAAAAAACTACAGAAGGTTAAAGAGGATTACCAGGATAAACGTTTGTATAGGTGGTTGTTGGGCCAGACAGATAGACCCTTTAGGAGCAGAGAGGTGAAATTACAGAATAGAGAGACAAAAAAAGGGTCTAGAGTTGACGACAGCACATCTTCGGGTTCAGAAGTAGAATCAACTGATAGTAAAACTTTCACAACATTAGACATAGAGGGCAGTAACACAATTGACCCCCCTTTTTTTAGGAATACAAACCAGGTCTCAGGCAGGAAGAGATCCAAAAGGCCACACACAAGGAGGGGTGGGAACGGTACCAAACGACAAAAGAAACACAAATCCAAAACCTCCATTATGTCCCAGACAATTGTCCACAACATTAGCTCCAAGGTGTTATCTCCAGCAGAATTAGCAGTGTTAAACAGGGGACTTTCATTTGTGCCCACCAAAGGGTTTGATTCTTTTTCATTACAGGTTGATATACAAAGATTTCAACATACAATTAAACTTAGGGAGTGCTTTAAATATCAAATAGAAGTAACCAATGAAACACAATTAAGAGCAAAAACACACATCCATCTATCAGAACCTATTAGGCAAATTACTGATACTAGTAAAAATCTATAAACACCTAAGAAGTGCAGACCTAATATCACTAGGACATAAAAAGCTGCAATAAAATCACTTGCAAGTGATGATGATATTGTTATTCGCCCGGCAGATAAAGGGGGAGCAATTGTGGTGATGGACTCTTCCCATTACCACAATGAACTCCTTGGACAGATTAATGATGTGAATACATACATCAGACTTACTATGGATCCCACTGATAAGTATAAAATAGAGATAGATGAGAAACTACAAATTGCTTTGAATATGGGATGGATAAGCAGTATACACAAGTACCTAGTGTGCTCACATCCACGTATACCAAAAATATACACTTTACCGAAAATTCACAAGGATCCCATAGCCCCTTCAGGTAGACCGATCGTGTCTGGTCGAGGCTTCCTTACACAAAATATTGCTACTTATTTGGACACTGTTTTGCAGCCGGTGGTGACGAGAATGGTGTCCTACATGAAAGATACCACAGATGTACTAAAGGCATTGAGAAATGTGACGTGCACTCAAGGCAGGACCATCCTCGTTACCATGGACGTAAACAGTCTGTACACGATTATTCCACATGACACAGGGATCCAGGCTGTTAGGGATGCTCTCAGTGAATCAGGGTATGGTGGTGATGCTCCTATCAAATTTATATGTGATCTCCTGTACATAACCTTGACCATAACTACTTCAGGCACGATAATCAATTTTATCTCCAGCTGACCGGCTCTGCGATGGGTTCCAACGTAGCTCCATCATACACCAACATCTTCATGTTGGCATATGAGAAAAAAACACCTAGTCAACCCAAATATCATTTTTATAGGCGTTACATTGACGACCTGCTTCTATTGTGGGAGAGTGATGTTGAGCAGCTCATCGCTTGGCATGATCAGCTGAATGACCTGAAGAGTACAGTGAGGTTTAAGATGAACTACAGATTTGATAACATAGAATTCCGGGATGTCAAACTTTACATCAAAGACTCCAGAGTGTACTCCACCCTATACCAAAAACCCACAGATAGGAATTCCTTACTCTGTGCAGATAGTGATCATCCTCGTATGCAGATTAGAGGTATCCCATATTCTCAATTTCTCTGTGTGGATCGGAATAATACTGAAAGAACACTTGCTGATAAACAACTGATTGAGATGTCGAATAGGATTTTGGAGAGGAAATATGACCGAGTATTAATTGAAGAACAATTAAGTACATGTGAAGGGTTAACACAGGACACTCTATTAAATATTACAGAGAAATACAGAAAAAGAGACATTGGCATTTATATGCAATCATTCCCCACAAGGAGACAAGATCAGTAGGACTGTTAAGAAATGTTGGCCTATTCTCTCTACTGACAATACCTTACTCCTTTTTAATAAGAGGCCACCTTTTGTGACATTTAAGAGAGGGAAATGACTGCAGGAATTGCTCATGAAACCTGAGGTTATTCACACCAAAAAAGAAACTCCCATCAGTAAAACAAAGACTACCCAAAACCAAAAGGAAGGATGCTACAGATGCTTAAACTGTGTGACATGTAATACCATGCTATCAGCAGACTCATTCAGACATCCTCATACTAATAAGATCAGTATTAAACACAGATTAACTTGCACTTCGGACTTTGATGTTTATATACTCATCAGCCCATGTGGACTGTATTACGTAGGCAAGACAAGTGCTACTTTTAGGGAAAGGATGGCCAATCATAGGAGCAGCATTGGAGAGAAAGACTTCAGACAAACCTGTGGCTAGACACTGGTTGGAGAATGGACATTCGGTCACAATTCTTTAATCTATGCTCATTCATCATGAGCCTCCACTGAAAAGGGGTGGCAATAGAGATTGTCTATTACTTCAAAGAGAAACATATTGGACCTACACACTAAATACAGTATCTCCAAATGGTCTTAAAGGGATAGTAATACTTGCAAATTACTAATCCCCATATTGTAGCTTCATTAAAAAGAAACTTATTGCCCCCAGTGTCATCTCTCAAACCCTTATGGTTTGAGAGATGATAGCACTCAAAGCTCCCCCCTATCTCCCCCTTCCCTGACTGAACGCTGATTGCAGGGATATCTGGTATTATTTGCATCAGGTGGCTCTGCAGCATTGCCGAGATCGCGTTTATAAAAAATAAATATTTCACATCACTAAACGGTCTTCTACGTGTGCTTGCAAACCAAGCACACATAGAAGATCATTTTAGTGAAAGATTTCTTTTTTATAAACGCGATCTTGGCTCAGCTGCAGAGCCGCCTGATGCACATAAGACTGTCATACGACAGCTGACCCTGCAGTCAGCGTTCAGTCAGGGAAGGGGGGGGGAGGGGGAACTTTGAGCGCTATCATCTCTCAAACCATAAGGGTTTGAGAGATGACACTGGGGGCAATACGTTTCTTTTTAACAAAGCTACAATATCGGGATTAGTAATTTGCAAGTATTACTATCCCTTTAATGAAATGGTATCTTATTCCTGCTTTTACTGAAATAAAGTTAATATGGTAGCCCCATATGTGCTAGGAGACATTTATGTGCAAGACATTGCTGAACTGTGTACTAATATAGGTGAGACACCTAGTGGCTGCTAGTAATCATTACCTCTGTTTCCAGTTTTTCTGTACTGATTAATCACTTCCCCTAGTGGTCAATTGCTATATGTTTCAAGTTGTGGTTGTTACAATGTCGGGCTCTAGTGGTATCTGTGGGACCTGATTTGACCTTACCCCTGTATACACTACCCTTCGTTTGGGGTTCCGGATGAAAGTTTTTGTTCAATACAGGGGATATCTGGTAGTGCCTCTGTAATTGACTGGGATAGCCTCCTGATCATTCGTGAGACGCAGTGGGTTACCTTGAATTTAGTCCACAGACACTTGGAAAACCTCTGGGGTCACTGTGGCTACTTTATCAGGGTTCACCTTGGTTCACTTAGATGCCGGGACTAGTGATACTGCAATATTACATCAGTGTACCATAAGGTTAATGTAGGTGTAACCTTGACTGAGTGAGACACTGTGGAATTATGTGATTATGTGTCTGTTTTGTGCTCCATGGATTACTGACATAAGGGTAATGCAGTTTTATCAGAGCATGTTGATGATGAAATAGCTAAAGGTGTACTCACTTGTACCAAGTAACACAGTAGGCGCTGCGATGTATAGGTGTCATCGTGGGTACATGGATTAGTCTACCAATTTGTAATATAACATTGTCGATTCAGTGTTACTCTATTAATGCCTCATATTGAACTCATATGTTAGGGTATGGACTGACTGATGAGAGACATACCAAAAAATGATCTCCACATGGAAATAGCAACTACCTTTGAAGCGTATACACACTGTTAGTCCGATTATTGGCATGTATACAACTGCCAGGTAGGGTGCCCCGCGATACAATGTATGGGCATCTCTAGTTAAATTCACAAAATGCCTCAGTGGTTTGTGTATATTAAACCCACGGTAGGCAGTGAAAGTGATGACTATTGTGTTATACATATGAGGTTGATGCGGTGCACCCGACACATACGGGACTGCATGCTGCATGATTGTATATTCTATACCACAGAGATATTGCCATTTGGTTGGAGTGCTTCCCAACTGGCTATGTATATTTTATACATATATATATATATATATATATATATATATATATATATACACACACACACACATATAACACTCCTGTGTTTATATTATTATACATGATATATATACTCTGTACAAAACAATATACAGTCATGTCTGTACAGTGTGTAGAATAATATACATTATATTTCCACTCCTGTGGATATCAGCCTCACATTAACCCTCTGAGTGCCAGAGGGGAATGCACTGCAATACATTGCACATACCTCTGATAAGGAAAGGGTGCTTAAAAGAAAGAAACAGATGGCCAACTCCATCCCACACTGCAGTATAAATGACAAGTAAGTCAATTGTGGTCTTTCTATACGAGATATAGGAAAATTACATATAGTGTGACAGTAGCTCCTATCACTGAGTACGTGGTGATATGATGAATGGATTCCCAACAACTGAAGATATAGTAAAAGAGGGCAAAGGTGTTAATAAATAAATGCTGTAAGATTTTCTCCTCTCCATATTTATCTGTGAAATATAGGTAGGTTTTCGTCCGATGTGTCGACAAATATATATCTCTCAACTATTAGTTCTCCATAAAGGTGCTACGTAATGAGAAGAGCAGTCTTTCCCGTCTTATACAGAGTGAAAAAAAAATATATATATATGAATGAAATTAAATAAAATCTTGTTCCAGTGATATAACTCATGGAGCACTATACTGGCATTCCCTGATGAAGTATCATCTGATACGAACTGCGGAGAAAGTGGTGTATTAGTGGTCTATTAGAATAGTGGTCCATGAGTTATATCAGTGGAACAAGATTTTCATTTCTTTCACATATATCGCTCTGTATCATTTTTAAGATGGAAATGACTGTTTTTGACATTACTCTGGCCGCAAACACCTTTATGAAGGACTAATAATCAAGAGAGTGGTATATGTATATAAATACTTTACAGGAGAGAATTTTACAGCACGCATTCATTAACCCTTTGAGTACAAAGCAATACATTGCGTACCCCTATGGCACTCAAAGGGTTAAGACATGCCCATTTTTACCATCTGTTCACCTGTCTGGAAAAGCACCTGGTGTCACCCTACAAGTTGAAGGGGGAGGCTCAATTATCACATATGACACCTCTCTGGCCGCTCGGGAGCAGGACAGACCAGCACCATTGGGGGAAGTGTATTCTAAACGATGACACTGTACACTTGCATGTTGTGGTCAGTGTGACACAGCAAAGTTGCATATCCTGGCTAGACAGCACAGCACTGGGGGGACAGCATATACAAGCGCTCACAGCATAGCCTTGCATATTGTGTGTCTGCACTGTGTTGTCTTGCCAGGATATGCAACTGTACCGTGACACACTTCCCAGGATATCAGAGAGTACTGTGTCACTGTTTAGAGGACGCTTCCCCCAATGCTGATGCAGGAAATAATTCAATTATGGCATTCCTTAATGGATTGTGATTAGAGTCCATTGCTGTTGTACTGTCATCTTATCTTGTCTCAGACATATTTCCAAATACTTGTCAACATTTTAGGACAGCAAAATGTAAATCTATCTGGAATTCACTTGGGTTGTAGCTCTGTATACCTGTATGTGTAGTGTCACAGAAGAAACCAGCTGCTAACACAGCAGCAGTTCAGAGGGAATGGTATTTAGCCATGCTGAGTCTCCATACAGTCCCTTATGTTAAGTCTGCTGGGTATCACAATGCCAACAAGGTATTTTTAAACTAAGGACCTAGATATGTTAACTAGGGGAAATTAGTGCTGGCCTCCGGAGCCAGAGTGGATTTCTCTCAATACTATATGGAGGGGAGCAGTATATAACCCACCTACACACCGCTGCAGTGGCATGCGTTACCATGGCAAAGGCTGTTTTCTCTCAAATAAAGGATTATGGAGGTTAAAAGTTCACTGTACATAAACAGCAGAGACTTCAAAAGGCATCATTATGGGAAATTAAAAGAACTAATGAATTAAAATAACATTAAAGCACTTTCCAGCCTTTTTTTCACAAATTGAGGAACCGAGGTTGTTGCCCAAACTCCTGGGAATTAACCTAATTGATACGTTAATCCACTGAGTGCCAGAAGGGTACCCCTATGGCATTTAAATGGTTAACTCTGTGCACCAGATGGGTATGCAATGCATAGCAAAGCAATATGACGCATACCTCTGTCACTCAAAGGGTTAAGCCTTCGAATGCTAACTGCCAAAAGGGTTAATATCGGGTTTTGTGCATGAAGTGCATTCCACAAAAGAAAAAGGGACAATTATACAGCAAACTGACTATACCACAGTGGGGATACAGATTCATGTTGACTTCCTGTTGGCTTTTAACCCCTTGAATGATACAGATGTCAAAGTTTTGTAGGCTTCTCTAGCATTCAGATCAGTCAATGCAAATTTGGGGAACTTTTATTCCACCCCCCACCGGAGCAGTTGGTTTGCTTCAGAACTACTCTTATCTTTTGTGGATAAGGCCCAAGCACATACCTGACACATGGCACATACTGCACGAACGATCATGGTAAGAGCTACACCATGCCTCACTGTTCTAGCACAGAAAATACTCTTAAAGGGATAGCAATGCCCACTGATCATTTTATGCTATATCGTAGATTTAAGGTTTGAGAGATTTTCACAGCTAAAGTTCCCCCTCTCTCCCTCCCCTTCTCCTGACATCAGCGCTCTGCTGACAGCAGGAGATCCTGGTCCTGGGACTAGCCAGTGGTTCTTCAGCAGAGTCGAAATAGTGATATTTAAAAATAATTACTTCATTGTGACGGTCTACAAAGCGTGCCTGGCTTGCAAGCACACTTTTTAGACCATTCCAGTGAAGTACTTCTTTTTAAATATCGCTATTACGGCTCTGGTGAAGAGCCTCCTCAAGTTGGCCGACACGGATCCCCTTCTGTCAGCTTTACAGCTGACATCAGTAGAAGGGGACGGAGGGGGAACTTTAGCTGTGAATATCTCTCAAACCATAAAGGTTTGAGAGATGGGACTTGATCCACATAATTTATTTTTTTTTAATCTACAATATAGCATAAAATTATCAGTAGACATTACTATCCCTTTAACATATAAAATACAAGAACCAAAAGATGAGAGCTCTCCAATGCCTAGCAACCAAGGGGTTAAAGGGATAGTAATGTATATAATAAAGTTTAGCTCTGAGTCTTCTATATTGTTTTTAAAACATGCATCGCTATGTTTAATAACTTACTGTTCTGTAGTTCAAAAGACATTCAAGCTGAAATGATCCTCCTCCCGCCCCTTCTGGCCACCTTCCATTAGATCTGGAATCCGGTTGTGGGACCTGAAGGATGCAGCAAGGGACAATCTGCAGCCAGTAAGTATAAGGAAAACATTGCCCACCTTGATGAAGGAGGAAAGGATTTTCTTTTTGCATACTGAAGATTGTCCCTCGCCGCTCTCCATCAGGACCACGCTTACAGGCAGTGTGACGTGGCCAGAAGGGGCGGGAGGGGGATAATTTCAGCTTGAATATCTTTTGAACTACAGAATAAGTTATTAAACTTAGTGATGCGTGTTATAAAAACAATATAGAAGACACGGAGCTAAACTTTATTATAGACATTACTATCCCTTTAAATAATAGCCAGAAAATGAGTTTATAAACTAGTAAATAAAACAGCTATTATAAACCAGCAGTGTGAGTCTGTACTTGTGGCATTGGAAGTGCATTGGCCACCCCACAACTCAGAATGTGGGCATGGCCAGCACAATGAGGCATCCTTCAAACTATGTAGCTCTCAAGACAGTTGTTATATGGGAAATCCAGCCCCAGTCTCAGAATACTCCCTACAGTTCAGCAACATTCTAGAATTCTCCATATTAAAATAGTAATGGATAGCCTGTTTCTCTATAGATGAAGAAAACAATCCCCAAATTTTGATGGATGAGAATGATGGGAACTGAAGTCCAACAATGTCCATAGTGACTCAGCCCCCCAAGAATTACTGAAAATTATCTTAAGTATGCAGTTATACTGAAAATATTTTAATGCTGAGACCGCTTAGTTGGTTATTGCACCAGCTGTAGAATCTGTTCAAATCTCAGGGTCACAGGCTCGGGTCATGGCGAGGTCAACTCAGCCTTTCAACCTTCTGAGGTAGGAAAAATGAGTCCAGGACATACTTGAAAAGGAGAGCTAAAGCCCATGCATCCTTCCGTTAAGATAAATAAATAAAAATGGTGCTTTCAGCATAATATTAATTTACAAAGTTGTTCAAGGTTCTTTTATTAACAGTAACACTACAAATGTAATCATGTGGATATTAACAATCTAGAAATGAAATGGAAAAATGAGACAAGTCACAGTAAAGGAAAACTGCTTTTTGAACAATCTGAAAAATGACAGCATGTCTCAACAAGTACACTGACCAACAAGAAATTAGACTATACTGCACCTAGAGAGATGAGAGAGAAGTTTCTGTATTCTAGTGCAGGTACATTTGGGGATATAAAATGGTATTTGAAACTGGATTTCAAAAACAATATTTTATAAGAATAACATAAATGCAGTATTAACCCCCTTTATAGCCACTGAGGTCTTCAATGCATTACTTCAGGGCTCAAAATTACCACTCGCCACTAGCCAATGGTGAGTGAAAATGTAACCCTGGCAGGTAGAAATTCAGCCCTGGTTAGTATGTTTTGGCTTGCAGTGGCGAGTAACTTTTCAGGTCTGGCTAGTAGCAAAGGACTTAAAATTATAAGCCCTGCATTACTTCATATACATCCATATTACCTATAATGGGAAATTATTATGGCCAAGTAATCAACTTAAGAGAAATGTGCTTGAAAGAATGAAACTTTTATTTGTACTTCCAAATACTGAATAATAAGCATAGCAATTTGAAGAAATAAAATCCTTAACTCTTTGAGAGCCAGAGGAGTATCCATCACTTCCACAATGCATTGGCTACCTCTCAGGCACTGAAAGTTTTTTTTCTATAGAAACAGCAACACAAATAAGTAAATAGGAGCACATTCTAAGACTTTTCATGATCAGTAACTTTTTAAAAACGAGCGGTCCGCGGAAGTGACCTTCCCTTAAGGACCGCTTTGATCTTGGTCAATGCACTGGCACGCCGAACGGGAATCTGAGGAGGGACCTCTCCAGTCTTCAGCAGTCAATTTCAGACCCCGCTAGTGCTTGCAACGCTCCCACAGGAGCACTGCAAGTACAAAATACGTAACATGCCAGGACTATCACCCCTCCTCCAGGCACAGAAAAAGGGGATGGTCCCGACGTGTCACCAGTTGTTAAGGGGTTAAAACAGTAAGAGAGGATTTTAGTCTTACCTGTTAAATCCTTTTCTCTTAGTCCATTTAGGTTACTGGTAACTTTGGAATGCTGGGTGGAGCCTACCTCCTCTCCTCAGCTGCAGCTAGCCAATCACCCCCAGTAAGATTTGAGATACTAACTATTGACTGGGTAGTAAGAAAGGAAAAGGCTACTCCTGTGAGCATGAACCTGGAAGGACTCCCACGTTCAGTCACAGGAGAACCAAGAATGGTCCCTTGACAGGGTGGGAGACCAGTAACCTATATGGACAAAGAGAAAAGGATTTAACAGGTAAGACTAAAATCCTTTTCTCTCTGTTGCCCAATATAGGGTACTGGTACCTTTGGGATGTCCAACCATTTAGTTTCCCATAGTTGGGAAGTAAGACCAGGACCAGGCGCAGGTCCCCCAAAGTCACCACAGCCCAAATGGACTAACCAGAAACAGCCTAGGCCAGTAGCAAACTAAGTGTCAAAGGACACTGAACTGTAACACAGCAGACCAGGAACTGTAAAACAGCACACAGAATAAGAGCCAACAGGGCTCAAAGGTAAAGATCACGAATACGAAGGAAATAAAGTCCAAGATAGTCATAACCGCCACCAGGACCTTCCTGCCAAGGCTGGCCTCAGCTGACGCCAGAGCATCAACCCGGTAGTGATGAACAAATGTATGCACAGACAACCAAGTGGCCACCCAGCCCCAGGTCGGTGTGAAGCACAGAGACCACTCGAAGAAGAACTCCTGGAAGTAAAAGGAACCCCCTTGCCCTCGGAAACACCAGGAAAGGTATCTTCCAAGACAAGGCTAAAAGTCAGCAACTCTGAGAACAGAAACAAACGCCAAGAGGAAAGCCATCTTCCAAGTCAGAAGACGAAAAAAAATAGTAGTCAAGGACTCAAAAAGGAGGCCGCCTGCAAGACTTCCAGAACCAGATTAAGATCCCACTGAGGAGTGGGTTGCTGAAAGGCAGGGAAAGCAGGAACGACACCTAAAAAGAAAACCTTGATATCCGGAAGGATGAAGAAGCGCCTCTGAAAAAGAGAGAGAGAGAGAAGTATGAACCTTCAAAGAACTCAGGTTAAGGCCTAAGTACACTCCATCCTGTAAGGAGGACAGGACAGTTGTCAGAGCAAACTCTTGTGAGGGCAGATCCCTGTCCACACACCAAGAGCGGAAGATAGACCAAATCCAGTAGAAAGCCTAGAGGAAACAGGTTCCCGAGCCTGAATTCCAGTGTCAACCACAGCAGGAGAAAATTCTCCTACTTCAAGAACAAGGATGCAATCTACAGGGCGTCAAACCCAGATGCAGGTAGTCCTGTGGTAGGAGAACTGGTGTGCATGGAAGTCGAAAAGGACCACATGCAAACAGGTCCAGCAACCCCTGAAACCAGGGCCGCCAGACCCAGTATGGAGCAACCAGGATGATTAGAGACCACTCCACACACATCCCCCTCAGAACCCTGGGAAGCAAGGGAAGAGGAGGAAAAGGCTAGACTAAGGGAAACACCAAAGGGAACGACAGAACATCCACTGCATAAGCCAGAGCAAAGCAGCAAAAAACTAGCAGTTGAGACAAACGACCAGCAGGTCGATCTAGGGAAGACTCCATCTCAGAGAGATGATGATGAGTGTCTCCTGGTGAAGTTCCCACTCTCCGTTGTCCACGTTGAGGCAACTCATATAGACAGTGAAAACGTTTCCTGTACCTGGGATCTGAACTTCAAAGAGGGCAAGACCTAGTTTCCCATACACAGGAAAGTAGCCTTGATCACCAACCAAGCTGTGAAACATCAGGAGCCGTCCAGGCTGATGATATAAGCAACAGCCAAGGAGAAGTCAGACTGGAGATCCCATGAGAAGAGATGACCAACCCCTCAGAGAATGAAATATCGCCCTGAGTACTGGACACAGACAGGTAGCAGAAGCTCCCCATAAACCAAATACTGGACATCCAGGCGACCTAGAGCACTCCCCAGCCGGATAGACGGGAATCCAACAAATCCTAGATGCAAATGGAACCATAAGGGCCTACCTCTCGCAGGCTGAAGCGACACAGCCACCCTGGAAAACTCAGCACCACATGGAAGGGGAGAGAGAGAATATAGATACTCCATGCAAAATGGGAGCACAACCACTAAGAAACCCACGATCCAAGGCAAAATGGTATCGCCCCCCCCAGCAGGAACCAAGCGCCCAACGAAAGAACCCAAGGGCTAGGCCCGAATGGATCTGCGAGACAGAACAGAGGCCACCAAGGGATGACCCGATAAGGTACCATCAGAAAGAAATGCCTAGCCAGGTGTCGAACCAGAGACCCATACAGACCAAGCCCAGCGATGGGATAAGGTCTGACCTGGGCATAAGAAAAACAGGTGAGGCGATAGTGTGGAAGGGGCCCCGAGCAGAGGGACCTGAATTCCCATGAGTGCACTACCGAAAGCAATGCACCCAAGACCCAAAAAACCACCAGTGGATGAAATCAGCCCAACTGATGGAGGTCCCAGGATGCCCAGCCCAGAGCGAGCAGGCACCATGCGAAGCCCATCAGGCCATGAATTCCCTCGGACACCTTGCCGGAATAACGGACCATAGGAAATCCCGGTAAAAATAAGTCTAGACCGAAAAGGAATCAAGGTCCTTGAGGGCCAGAACAGGACAGCAGCAGCCCTGGGAAACACAAATAGGGTGGGACATGAGCATACCTGGGAACTCTCGGGTTTTGCCCCGGAGACTCCAGATTTCAGACTGAATTACCGGGTCTCTGGGGCAATGTGTGGATCACCGGGTGGGCAGAGTTTAAATAGAGACTCTGCCTACTTGTGCTCTGTCCCGCCTGGTTCCTCCCACTCCCCGCCCTCTTAGATACATTTTTCAGGTTTTTTTTTTGTCCCCCCCCCCTCCGCGACTAAGCCCTGCCCCTTTTATGACGCGAATCACGTAATTTTCCTCCCAGTTCGGCACTGACAGGGTTACCCTCCGGGTAGCCCTGTTTCAAAAGTTCCCAGGTATGGACATGAGTTAGAGCCATATACATGGAAAAGAACCAGGTCCATACCCGCCTTGTCCAAGAGATACGGAATGGATCCAAGGAAGGAAACCAGGCAGATCCGGTCGCAAAGGGGAACGAAAAGAATAGAAAAATGGAAGAAAGGAAGCTGAAAGAATCCAAACTCGTCAGAAAACCACCAGCAAAGCCCACGAGTCCGCAACAATATCTGCAGAAACGCTGAAACGAAAAAGGGGTAGTTGCAGACAGACACCAAGAGGTGCATGTGGACAGAGGGTCAGTGTCACGTTTCCTCAGATATATCCAGGAGTCAGTACGGTATAGTAAAATGCTATTTACCGAACTAATAGTAAGGTAGCACACAAGTAAGATAGCAGGAACAAGCAGAGGGTCACAGCCAGCAAGCACTACTATCAGAAATAGTAAACTGCCAAGGCAGACCACACTGCTAGAGAGTAGGTCTAAGCCACTGGTAGTCTCTGTTGGAACCAGGAACTGAAAATGGAACGGAACAGGAGCAGGAACAGGAACACGAAGTCTTCATCTGGGATAGAGAGAAATAACCCTGACTCACACCTGCAGTCAGTACAGAGAAAGCAGATACTAGAATCATGCCTGCAGTCAGTATAGAGCTGATCTACCAGAGCCCCAGGTCCGCACATAATTGGGTGTCTTCTAGGTACAGGGGACAATCAAGAGAATAATCAGACAGAGCAACAGGTCAGCACCAGAGAGGGTAGTCAGACAAGCCAGGTCATACACAGTTCAGGTAGTGAGCCAGAGCCACATGTCTGCAGCAGATTGGGTGTTCATTATATAAAGGATAAAGCAGGAGAATAGTCAGACAGAGTCACAGGTCAGCAGCAGATCGGATGGTCAGACAAGTCAGGTCATACACTGAGCCCAAAGAACAGAACTGTATACTACAACAAAGCAAGGGTAACAGAGTCAAA
Source organism: Rhinophrynus dorsalis (assembly GCA_037306005.1). Lineage (NCBI taxonomy): Eukaryota > Metazoa > Chordata > Amphibia > Anura > Rhinophrynidae > Rhinophrynus > Rhinophrynus dorsalis. Next base: position 170,082,608 of record CM074721.1, on the reverse strand, counting down.
ACTCCGTTCCCCTTTTAAACCCCTCCTCAGGAAATAGATAGGGGGAGCCACCAAAAGGTATTGAATAAAACAAGCCCTGTGTTATTCTGCCGCTTCGCGCCCGCAGATGACGCATCTAATAGCATTACAACAATTTCCCGCCATAGCTGCGTCACAACATTGACCATAAGCCCACAAATGACGCATCTCAGCGATGTGTCCATACTCTGCGTCATCCCAGCAACAATGTGTGCGACATTACCATCCCGCCAGAAGCCATGAATGGCTGATAACTCCACTAATAGCATACAGACCCAGACCAAGGAAAGATACATCGAACATGGCAGAAGCGTCAAAGAGCAGGACAATTCTTCAGAGTCGCCAGGAGCGTGGCGCTAGAATCTAGGTACGCCGACATTTGGCTAATCCTACCAAAGTAGGTTAGGCTTGGAGGAGGAGCTACCTGATCTCCAGTGCTGTGGAGGCATAGGGATAGAACACGGTGCCCTGAGATAGCACCTGGCCAGACCCCTGTGTTCCATCAGGAGAAGCATGAAAAGGAATGTGCCTTCTCGCGTAATGATTGCGCTTAGAGGACAAGGGGAACCAAGCACTCTGGCCTTCAGTCATCTCGCCAATGATGTCCTTCAGATCAGGGCCAAAAAACGGAGGAACCCTAGAAAGGGAGAGAAAGCAGAGTTTGCCTAAAGATCGGGTCAACAGACCAGAACTTAAGCCACAGGGAGCGCGTTGCAGCCACAGAAAGGACAGAGGCCTTAGCCTCAAGCCTAACCGCATCAGATAGGGCATCAGTAAGACAGAGCCGACCCACTGAAATATTATCCAAAAGCGACAAAATGTTAGCTTTAGGAGCACCCATACGGGCAGCATCAGACAGCTGTTCAGTCCAAACAGCAATGGCCCTGTTAACCCATGCAGATGCCAAGGTAGGCTGCAAGGACGCACCTGTGGCAGGGAACACAGCCTGTAAAATATCATCAATCTCCCGATCAGCTAAGTCTGTGAGAGTCGAGGGATCCACTGCAGGAGATGCAGGGGAAGGGAAATGACTGGCAAAATGGGCATCAACCTTAGGAGGTGTAGCCCACTGAGCCAAGGCAGCGTCAGAAAATGGATAGAGCTTAGAAAGTCTCACAGACAGAGACAGACACAACAGGTGGGTTGAGGCAGAAAAAGTGTGCCAAACGTCTTGCGGCCCCGAAGGAGAGCAGAAGTAGGCTGAGGTTCCAAAATAAAAGGAATGTTCACGGTGTTTAGAACTGCCTTAAATGAGGCCCTCAGCAGAGGGTTCACGGTCAAGTTCAACGGAGGTGCCACCAAGTTGGAAGGAAGCCCCAATAGAACACGCAGAATCCTCTGAAACTTCCAGCAATTCCTCCACTGAGGAATGAAACAAGTCAGGAATGCCAGATGCCATAGGGGCCACATGCCTGAGGGAAGTGGAGAGAGTTGAAGACTGAATAACCACTTGAAAAAGAGGAGGAATCTGCGCCATAGAGGACCTAAAGTCCCTGGCCTAATGTGGCTCTTGCTCATGGCTGGAAGGCCCTGGGGTAAGCACAGGTGCCACAGTACATAAAGATGTAAGTGTCCTGAATACTCCATTTGGCATGAGGAACAATAGTTAATGGGGTTCAAAGATGCCCCAGAACCATCAACCCTAGGTCTGGCCCCAAGTTGCAATGGGCCTGAAATCATAACAGGGTATTAACGTCTGAAAATGTAAGGAAACCCAAATACAATGTATAAGATTAAGAATTTCACCACAGAAATAGGTAAAACACACTTATCTGGCAGGCGAAGGGTTAATCTACTGAGAAGAGTCCAAGCCCTACTCATGAAGGAAAGGCAGAAAAGTGGCGTCCACGACGACAGCCAATCAGAAGTATCCAAACAGTGCCCGAAGCCCCCCAGAACACACAGAACATAAACTGGATGAGAGAACAAGGGCAGACAAACAAAATGAGCCGTCCCTGTAGTAGCTACGTTGAGCGGTTGCAGAAATATGTCCCAAACTGTAAAGTCCCATAGAGGAAAATGGCGTCTATGCGGTAAAGAGCGCCTTTACACAAAACTGCTAAATTTTACAATGAAGAGTAAATAGTCGTACAAACATCAGAACACATTAATATAAACAAATAAACACTGTACCCAGTAGGGAAACAAACAAACCAGCAAACAAAGGGTTAAATTACCACAGAAACCCAGTTGCTCCAAATCCCAACAGACATACAGATAAACCCACTGAGTGCAGGAGTATGTATTAGGAACTCCAAAGGAGACCCCTGTGTGGAGGGGGAGCACGGGACAAATTGACCTCAGCACTCAAAAGGGTTGCTCACCTTTTCAGCAGGTCTTCTGTCTTCAGATTACCATTGATAAAGAAGAAGCCTCAGTGGGCAACTCCTAGAGAAAGAACTTGCTAAACAAGATTTTCCCCCTAGGGCTGAGAGGTCCACTAAAGCACCTGGAAAGTGAGCTATCCACTAGGGAATATCAGTAATGGTAATCTGCCTAACGGTGGTATTCCATATCTAACAGAAAACAAAAAATAAGCTAAAACTATAGCAGAACTGTTCTCTTGCCTTGTATCTTCATCAAGGAACAAATCTTACTGGGGGAGATTGGCTAGCTGCAGCTAAGGAGAAGAGGTAGGCTCCACTCAGCATTCCAAAGTTACCACTAACCTCTATTGGATGACAGAGAAAATAAGTGTACTCTCACATGCAAAATTTACTTGAACCAGACCACAACATTTTTTTTTTTTTATTTTTCTTAAAAGAACATCTGTGGCGGTTGTGCACTAAGGTGTGATAAAGAGGAGATAAAGTGGAGATTACTTCTCCAGTGATATCACTTCTCCAGTTCTTATGTTATTCTGTGGAGCCAATGCACAAAGATTTCTTAATGAATAGCCTCCATAGAATAACATATGAACTGGAGAATTGATATCACAGGAGAAGTCATCTCAACTCTACCACCTCTTTTTTGACATTTTAATGAATTCCACACACAGGCCTCAGACTGTACTTCTCCATAGAAAGCAACAGCACCAGTGACACCCTGTGTTGACCTTTTATACACTGAATTTTGATTTAAAAGAAAACGGAGCAGCAAATCATTTTCAATAAAACATCTGCTAGGAATGAAAGTGGCATAAATTTACTCAGCAGGAAAAGCCCAGCAATATATGTGTTTATATAATAAAAGTTCATTATTCCGATGTTATACTCTGTGTCCGACTGATTAAAAGACTTTGTTTTAGATAACCTCATGACCTGTATATGTCTCTTCTTGTGAAAAACCAGCAGTGTGGTAATGTTTTTTTTAACCTCTTAAGGACCGATGACATGCCAGGACCTGCATGCCATTTGGGAAGCCCTGAATCCATTAGTGGAAAAAAAAATGCTGCGGTCCTTAACTGCCGTCCACGTGAAGGGGTTAAGGAGAAAATTACCATACAGTCTTATACAGGTATGACTCTTAAGACTCTGTGGTAATCAATGCGTACAGTAAAACCACAGTAAAATCACTAGTGTGACATGTTCCGATTATATTGAATACCTCTTGCTCCTGTACTGCCTCAATCTCCACACCCTGTGTCCACACCCACACCCTGTGTCCACCTCCACATCCTGTGTCCACCTCCACACCCTGTGTCCACACCCTATGTCCACCTCCACACCCTGTGTCCACACTCTTTGTCCACCTCCACGCCCTGTGTCCACACTCTGTGGACACCTCCACACCATGTGTACACCTCCACACCCTGAGTCCACCTCCACACCCTGTGCCCACACCCACACCCTGTGTCCAAACCCTGTGTCCACCTCCACACCCTGCCCACCCTGTGTCCACCTCCACAAGGTGTCCACTTCCACACCCTGCCCATCCTGTGTCCACCTCCACACCCTGCCAACCCTGTGTCCACCTCCACACTGTATCCACCTCCATGCCCTGCTCAACCTGTGTCCACCTCCACACCCTGCCCATCCTGTGTCCACCTCCACAGCCTGCCCACTGTGTCCACCTCCATAGCCTGCCCACTCTGTGTCCACCTCCATAGCCTGCCCACTCTGTGTCCACCTCCACATCTTGCCCACTCTGTGTCCACCTCCACATCCTGCCCACTCTGTGTCCACCTCCACATCCTGCCCACTCTGTGTCCAACCCCACACCCTGCCCACCCTGTGTCCACCTCCACACCCTGCTCACCCTGTGTCCACCTCCTCCACACCCTGCTCACCCTGTGTCCACCTCCTCCACACCCTGTTTCCACACCCACTCCCTGTGTCCAAACCTTGTGTCCAAACCCTGTGTCCAAACCCTGTGTCCACCTCCACACCCTGCCCACCCTGTGTCCACCTCCACAAGATGTCCACTTCCACACCCTGCCCATCCTGTGTCCACCTCCTCATCCTGCCTACCCCGTGTCCACCTCCACAATGTGTCCACCTCCACACCCTGCCCATCATGTATCCACCTCCACATCCTGCCCACCTTGTGTCCACCTCCACACCCTGCCAACCCTGTGTCCACCTCCACACTGTATCCACCTCCATGCCCTGCTCACCCTGTGTCCACCTCCACACCCTGCCCATCCTGTGTCCACCTCCACAGCCTGCCCACTCTGTGTCCACCTCCACAGCCTGCCCACTCTGTGTCCACCTCCATAGCCTGCCCACTCTGTGTCCACCTCCATAGCCTGCCCACTCTGTGTCCACCTCCACATCTTGCCTACCCCGTGTCCACCTCCACAATGTGTCCACCTCCACACCCTGCCCATCATGTATCCACCTCCACATCCTGCCCACCTTGTGTCCACCTCCACACCCTGCCAACCCTGTGTCCACCTCCACACCCTGCCAACCCTGTGTCCACCTCCACACTGTATCCACCTCCATGCCCTGCTCACCCTGTGTCCACCTCCACACCCTGCCCATCCTGTGTCCACCTCCACACCCTGCCCATCCTGTGTCCACCTCCACAGCCTGCCCACTCTGTGTCCACCTCCACACCCTGCCCATCATGTATCCACCTCCACATCCTGCCCACCTTGTGTCCACCTCCACACCCTGCCAACCCTGTGTCCACCTCCACACTTTATCCACCTCCATGCCCTGCTCACCCTGTGTCCACCTCCACACCCTGCCCATCCTGTGTCCACCTCCACAGCCTGCCCACTCTGTGTCCACCTCCACAGCCTGCCCACTCTGTGTCCACCTCCACAGCCTGCCCACTCTGTGTCCACCTCCACAGCCTGCCCACTCTGTGTCCACCTCCACAGCCTGCCCACTCTGTGTCCACCTCCACAGCCTGCCCACTCTGTGTCCACCTCCATAGCCTGCCCACTCTGTGTCCACCTCCACAGCCTGGCCACTCTGTGTCCACCTCCACAGCCTGGCCACTCTGTGTCCACCTCCACATCCTGCCCACTCTGTGTCCACCTCCACATCCTACCTACTCTGTGTCCACCCCCACACCCTGCCCACCCTGTGTCCACCTCCACACCCTGCCCACCCTGTGTCCACCTCCACACCCTGCTCACCCTGTGTCCACCTCCTCCACATCCTGCCCACCCTGTGTCCACCTATACACTCACTTTTAACTTAAGCTGCCTCAGTCCGACCCAACTCCAGTCAGTTACTGCGGTGCTGGGTGCTGCTGGCTTAGGCCTCCTGTCCTGATCCTGAGTCCTGACTCTGCCGGCCTCCTCCTCCTGCTCCTCTAGCCTATGAAAGTCATTATCTGCTCTGGATAGCACTATGCCTGTATCAGTACAACAGCCTGTCTGTGTGCTCAGAACCTAAACCCCAGACTACACAATAACCATGTTTTCTACTTGTCACTTCTAATCTACTATTGTCTGCTCTGTTGGGATCCCAGCAGCATTTATGTTAGTTACGACCCTCTACCACCCATCCATTCTCAACAAATAATCTTTTCAGTATAGGAGGTGTGCACTGCACGGTAGTTGCACGCACAAGGATAACACCTGCAGGAGCACCTTTCTACACAGCAGTTAATAAATAAACAACAACATACATTTGCAAAGCATCTTAACCCTTTGAGTACGGGGAAGGGGCTGGCCCATTACTATGGCATTCCAAGGGTTAACACCGATCAATCCAGCAGTGTAAATAAGAAACCACCTGCAATTACACGGCGTCTTTACATGTTAACATACAGCCAGCTATAGGTGATTTTGTGCATCGAGTGTAACCCTTTAGGGACCACAGAGGGATGCATAAGCCTATGCTAAGCAATACAAAACATAGGTCATGTAACGATGCAGGAGCCCATCGAAACCAACAGTGCGGCGGTACTTGAATGAAGCACGGATTTAGCCCTAGCCCCTACCTCAATCCACTTCTGAGCCTCTTTGCATGCCGAGTCAGGAGGCGATTCCTGGGGCTGCTCGATCTCCTGTAGACCTAGTGCAGGGCTGGCCATATCCAGAGATCGGTCAGTACAGCTAATGATGGAGTGTCTGGCTCAGGGAGGAAAAGCTTCCTCCAACCCCTCTGTGGGCTGCTGTAGGGATAGGCTCTTGTCTTGCACTAGGTCGCAAAGTGAACTGCCTAATGGAGTCTGTCTACGCGCAGTGCCTCAGAACATGCACAACCAATGAGAGAGGAGTATCAAAGCACTCCTCTCTCATTGGCTGCAGTGCGGCAGCATGACTAGGAAGGTACTGGACGGCGGGGCACAATTCTAATGCTGTCCTTACCTTTGTATTCCTCATCATCATGCGCTTCTGCTCTGCTTTTTGTTTTATATGCGCCGCGGGCTGCGGGCATCACAAGCTGCCGCTAATAACGGGACAAAATAGCAAAACGACTGGACGGCCAGAACACATGTAAAAAAACGGGACTGTCCCATTCAAAACGGTACATACGGTCAGCCTAAATAATAAGCACACACCATATTATGGGTAGAAAACCCTAATGTCCATATGAATTGTGCATTTGTTCAGTAGATAACACTCAGTCCTGGAAGTCATGCCCATGGAAGCAGACATGATAGTTTGGGTCAGTTTTTTTCACTGAAATAGACATCAGCCTACATGGCCCTTTAAGGACCATGTGAGTATTTCAAAGCAATTCATTGCATAACCCTGTGGTCCTTAAGGACTTAACCCTTTATGGACCGAGGGCTGTGCAACACATTGCTTCACAAGGCATTGTGAGCCAATCTGGTCCTTAAGGGTTTTTGGTTACCATGTGCAGTGGGTGGAGTTTGGGTCCTGTGGCCGATCTAGCAACTGTCAAAATGGACAAGGCATCCAGGACTAACTGAAGATGTTAATGCTTGAATTAAGGAGCAGGGGACAATCACAGAAACTGTTAGAATTTTCTGGACATAGTAAGGTAAATGTGAGGTTATTATTAGGAGCATTTACTTTAAAATAACACCTGCAAATTATATAATCATACCTCCCAAGTCTTTCTTTAAGATATATTAGGGGTCCATACCTCCAAGTGTCCCTCTTTAGGGAGGACAGTGCCTCCTTGAGACCCAAATCCCTCTCTCCTTCCTTCCCACACTGTTGTCCATCTCTTTAAGAGATCAGATGGTGGTGGTGTGTATATAAGTATATCACTTTGCTCCAAAACAATAAAACTCACATTAATATTTGTTTAACCCCTTAACGACCCATGACGGTCCAGGACCATCAATGGTTGTTTTGCGTTAAGGACCCATGATGGTCCTGGCCCGTCATGGGTTAAATGATAGCAGTGCGCCTCCATGCACGCTGCTAGCATTAATTCCAGGCTGAGACTGAGCACTCCTGTACCGGAGCGTTCAGTCTCAGACACTTTCACTATTGCCGGGTCATGTGATAGCTGCAGGAGCGATCTCATGTAATGGCATTTGGAATGAATGAGACATACACACTGTCTCTGTATGTCCCCTATGCCTGTCTGTCCCTTACGATCAAAGTAAGAGACAAAGAATCAGAGAGGAGACACCTACTAGTAAAAAAAAAAAAAATAAAAAAAAATAAAAAAAAATAAAAAAAAAAATCAGCTGCTGTGCTGGAGGCTGACTGAATGCAGGTCAATTTTTGACCTGCTCAAATAAACTTTTTTTTTTTTTTTTCAAAATAAAATGATATTAAAAAAAAAAAAAAAAAAAACATTTGAATGAACAAAATTGGAAGTTTGATTGATGTGGCCCCAAGTTGCAATGGGCCTGAAATCATAACAGGGTATTAACGTCTGAAAATGTAAGGAAACCCAAATACAATGTATAAGATTAAGAATTTCACCACAGAAATAGGTAAAACACACTTATCTGGCAGGCGAAGGGTTAATCTACTGAGAAGAGTCCAAGCCCTACTCATGAAGGAAAGGCAGAAAAGTGGCGTCCACGACGACAGCCAATCAGAAGTATCCAAACAGTGCCCGAAGCCCCCCAGAACACACAGAACATAAACTGGATGAGAGAACAAGGGCAGACAAACAAAATGAGCCGTCCCTGTAGTAGCTACGTTGAGCGGTTGCAGAAATATGTCCCAAACTGTAAAGTCCCATAGAGGAAAATGGCGTCTATGCGGTAAAGAGCGCCTTTACACAAAACTGCTAAATTTTACAATGAAGAGTAAATAGTCGTACAAACATCAGAACACATTAATATAAACAAATAAACACTGTACCCAGTAGGGAAACAAACAAACCAGCAAACAAAGGGTTAAATTACCACAGAAACCCAGTTGCTCCAAATCCCAACAGACATACAGATAAACCCACTGAGTGCAGGAGTATGTATTAGGAACTCCAAAGGAGACCCCTGTGTGGAGGGGGAGCACGGGACAAATTGACCTCAGCACTCAAAAGGGTTGCTCACCTTTTCAGCAGGTCTTCTGTCTTCAGATTACCATTGATAAAGAAGAAGCCTCAGTGGGCAACTCCTAGAGAAAGAACTTGCTAAACAAGATTTTCCCCCTAGGGCTGAGAGGTCCACTAAAGCACCTGGAAAGTGAGCTATCCACTAGGGAATATCAGTAATGGTAATCTGCCTAACGGTGGTATTCCATATCTAACAGAAAACAAAAAATAAGCTAAAACTATAGCAGAACTGTTCTCTTGCCTTGTATCTTCATCAAGGAACAAATCTTACTGGGGGAGATTGGCTAGCTGCAGCTAAGGAGAAGAGGTAGGCTCCACTCAGCATTCCAAAGTTACCACTAACCTCTATTGGATGACAGAGAAAATAAGTGTACTCTCACATGCAAAATTTACTTGAACCAGACCACAACATTTTTTTTTTTTTATTTTTCTTAAAAGAACATCTGTGGCGGTTGTGCACTAAGGTGTGATAAAGAGGAGATAAAGTGGAGATTACTTCTCCAGTGATATCACTTCTCCAGTTCTTATGTTATTCTGTGGAGCCAATGCACAAAGATTTCTTAATGAATAGCCTCCATAGAATAACATATGAACTGGAGAATTGATATCACAGGAGAAGTCATCTCAACTCTACCACCTCTTTTTTGACATTTTAATGAATTCCACACACAGGCCTCAGACTGTACTTCTCCATAGAAAGCAACAGCACCAGTGACACCCTGTGTTGACCTTTTATACACTGAATATTGATTTAAAAGAAAACGGAGCAGCAAATCATTTTCAATAAAACATCTGCTAGCAATGAAAGTGGCATAAATTTACTCAGCAGGAAAAGCCCAGCAATATATGTGTTTATATAATAAAAGTTCATTATTCCGATGTTATACTCTGTGTCCGACTGATTAAAAGACTTTGTTTTAGATAACCTCATGACCTGTATATGTCTCTTCTTGTGAAAAACCAGCAGTGTGGTAATGTTTTTTTTAACCTCTTAAGGACCGATGACATGCCAGGACCTGCATGCCATTTGGGAAGCCCTGAATCCATTAGTGGAAAAAAAAATGCTGCGGTCCTTAACTGCCGTCCACGTGAAGGGGTTAAGGAGATTTCCTTTTACATTCCCTCTGGTCCACATGCATAATGCAAAAGTGGGAGACAAACATTCTTAATGCTTTAAATAAGGATTTTAACCAATTGATTGCTAGATAAGTCTCCAAAGCATTGTTCAGCAATGCGTTAGAGACCTCTCTAGCAATCTAGGCTTTAAAAGCCTCATTTAAATCAATGCCACATTTAAACATTTGTAACTATGACTTGTGGCACAGTTTTTTTTTTTTTACCTAAGGATGGCGCCACCTTACCTTTTTTTTCTTTAAAGGGAAACTACCTCTGCAGCGGATCTCCTGGGAGCCGAGCTGGGGTTGTACTGTAAGCCACCAATAGAGCAATGGTGGAGCAGAATGGGAGTCAGAGAAAAGAGACCTCATGCTCCCCTTGGGAAAAGATTGAATTAGACTCACTGTGTAGGGCTCAAACCCTGACACAGCAGTTCTATGGAGACTGTGGATGCAACCTAAGAGCTAGCAGCTGGGAGCCCAGACAGGTTAGCAGGTTTCTGTGATCCTGGACAGCTGACAGAAGCCAATGTGGTACAACTCCCCTGGCACTTAAAGGACTAAGGCCACTGACCCATACAGTGAATGCATCTATACGTGAAAGACCCAGGACACCAATGGTTTTATATAACTTTAGTTTGATAAAGGATTTGTAGATTTGTTTAGCAGAACAGCATGGTTAAAATGTGTGAACAAATTCAAATTAAACAAAAGAACATTAACCTTTTCAGTGCCAGAGGAGTACGCAACACATTGCAAAGTAATGCACTGTGTACCCCAATGGCACTGAAAGGGTTAATATATATATTTATTTTTATATATATATATATATATATATATATATATTTTTTTTTTTTTTTTTTTTTTTTAATGGGAACATGAATAATTCCAGAACCATTTCTTCTAATTTACCCATTGGATGTTGGAGAAGTCTAACATTCAAGGGATTAAAAAGGAAACTATTTCACGTTTACGGAGGTTTAACAGTAAAAATAAGTGGAAAAACCATTTCACCATCATTGAGAACACTCATGATAACTTCTTAGTAAAGAAGGGTACATAGATTGTCATTTCTGTGATTACATTAATTGTTGCACTCATTCTGGAACAGACATAATTGCATTTTGGAGTCAGGAATATTCTTTCTCTTCCAGGGAAAATTGGAAATGGCGTTAGGTTTCTTTGTCTTTCAGTGAATGAAGAGACCAGATTTGGCAAAGACTGAACCTAATGGGTTTGTGACTTCTTTCATCCTCATCAACTAGGTAATATAAAATGAAAAGCATGACATATTCAGTGTGCCCTATTAAATAAATAAGCCTAATGCAGCACTTGTAAAACACATTTGCTTGGTTAATGGGTATGTTCTATGGACATGGACCATATCTTATGCTGTATTTATTTATTTATTAACAGAGGGAACAAAATATAAAAATTCCTCAATAGGGAAAATTGAACATAGATGTATACTCATTTTATGGATTTTTGCACTGCCTTTTTAACTACAATGTAATTATATTTAAAGTAAATATGTGGTTTTAACGTAAATGGAAGTCACACACCTCCTAATAATAATAGGCTGACCATATTTCCTTGAGACAAAAAACGGGACGGGGTTATGTAATATTCCATATTTTATTTATCGTGAAAATTACCATACAGTCTTATACAGGTATGACTCTTAAGACTCTGTGGTAATCAATGCGTACAGTAAAACCACAGTAAAATCACTAGTGTGACATGTTCCGATTATATTGAATACCTCTTGCTCCTGTACTGCCTCAATCTCCACACCCTGTGTCCACACCCACACCCTGTGTCCACCTCCACACCCTGTGTCCACCTCCACACCCTGTGTCCACACCCTATGTCCACCTCCACACCGTGTCCACCTCCACACCCTGTGTCCACACTCTTTGTCCACCTCCACGCCCTGTGTCCACACTCTGTGGACACCTCCACACCATGTGTACACCTCCACACCCTGAGTCCACCTCCACACCCTGTGCCCACACCCACACCCTGTGTCCAAACCCTGTGTCCAAACCCTGTGTCCACCTCCACACCCTGCCCACCCTGTGTCCACCTCCACAAGGTGTCCACTTCCACACCCTGCCCATCCTGTGTCCACCTCTACACCCTGCCAACCCTGTGTCCACCTCCACACTGTATCCACCTCCATGCCCTGCTCAACCTGTGTCCACCTCCACACCCTGCCCATCCTGTGTCCACCTCCACAGCCTGCCCACTCTGTGTCCACCTCCATAGCCTGCCCACTCTGTGTCCACCTCCATAGCCTGCCCACTCTGTGTCCACCTCCACATCTTGCCCACTCTGTGTCCACCTCCACATCCTGCCCACTCTGTGTCCACCTCCACATCCTGCCCACTCTGTGTCCACCTCCACATCCTGCCCACTCTGTGTCCACCCCCACACCCTGCCCACCCTGTGTCCACCTCCACACCCTGCTCACCCTGTGTCCACCTCCTCCACACCCTGTTTCCACACCCACTCCCTGTGTCCAAACCCTGTGTCCACCTCCACACCCTGCCCACCCTGTGTCCACCTCCACAAGGTGTCCACTTCCACACCCTGCCCATCCTGTGTCCACCTCCACATCCTGCCTACCCCGTGTCCACCTCCACAATGTGTCCATCTGCACACCCTTCCCATCATGTATCCACCTCCACATCCTGCCCACCTTGTGTCCACCTCCACACCCTGCCAACCCTGTGTCCACCTCCACACTGTATCCACCTCCATGCCCTGCTCACCCTGTGTCCACCTCCACACCCTGCCCATCCTGTGTCCACCTCCACAGCCTGCCCACTCTGTGTCCACCTCCATAGCCTGCCCACTCTGTGTCCACCTCCATAGCCTGCCCACTCTGTGTCCACCTCCACAGCCTGCCCACTCTGTGTCCACCTCCACAGCCTGCCCACTCTGTGTCCACCTCCACATCCTGCCCACTCTGTGTCCACCTCCACATCCTGCCCACTCTGTGTCCACCTCCACATCCTGCCCACTCTGTGTCCACCCCCACACCCTGCCCACCCTGTGTCCACCTCCACACCCTGCTCACCCTGTGTCCACCTCCTCCACACCCTGTTTCCACACCCACTCCCTGTGTCCAAACCCTGTGTCCACCTCCACACCCTGCCCACCCTGTGTCCACCTCCACAAGGTGTCCACTTCCACACCCTGCCCATCCTGTGTCCACCTCCACATCCTGCCTATCCCGTGTCCACCTCCACAATGTGTCCATCTGCACACCCTGCCCATCATGTATCCACCTCCACATCCTGCCCACCTTGTGTCCACCTCCACACCCTGCCAACCCTGTGTCCACCTCCACACTGTATCCACCTCCATGCCCTGCTCACCCTGTGTCCACCTCCACACCCTGCCCATCCTGTGTCCACCTCCACAGCCTGCCCACTCTGTGTCCACCTCCATAGCCTGCCCACTCTGTGTCCACCTCCACAGCCTGCCCACTCTGTGTCCACCTCCACAGCCTGCCCACTCTGTGTCCACCTCCATAGCCTGCCCACTCTGTGTCCACCTCCATAGCCTGCCCACTCTGTGTCCACCCCCACACCCTGCCCACTCTGTGTCCACCTCCATAGCCTGCCCACTCTGTGTCCACCTCCATAGCCTGCCCACTCTGTGTCCACCTCCATAGCCTGCCCACTCTGTGTCCACCTCCACATCTTGCCTACCCCGTGTCCACCTCCACAATGTGTCCACCTCCACACCCTGCCCATCATGTATCCACCTCCACATCCTGCCCACCTTGTGTCCACCTCCACACCCTGCCAACCCTGTGTCCACCTCCACACCCTGCCAACCCTGTGTCCACCTCCACACTGTATCCACCTCCATGCCCTGCTCACCCTGTGTCCACCTCCACACCCTGCCCATCCTGTGTCCACCTCCACAGCCTGCCCACTCTGTGTCCACCTCCACACCCTGCCCATCATGTATCCACCTCCACATCCTGCCCACCTTGTGTCCACCTCCACACCCTGCCAACCCTGTGTCCACCTCCACACTGTATCCACCTCCATGCCCTGCTCACCCTGTGTCCACCTCCACACCCTGCCCATCCTGTGTCCACCTCCACAGCCTGCCCACTCTGTGTCCACCTCCACAGCCTGCCCACTCTGTGTCCACCTCCACAGCCTGCCCACTCTGTGTCCACCTCCACAGCCTGGCCACTCTGTGTCCACCTCCACAGCCTGGCCACTCTGTGTCCACCTCCACAGCCTGGCCACTCTGTGTCCACCTCCACATCCTGCCCACTCTGTGTCCACCTCCACATCCTGCCCACTCTGTGTCCACCTCCACATCCTGCCCACTCTGTGTCCACCTCCACACCCTGCTCACCCTGTGTCCACCTCCTCCACATCCTGCCCACCCTGTGTCCACCTATACACTCACTTTTAACTTAAGCTGCCTCAGTCCGACCCAACTCCAGTCAGTTGCTGCGGTGCTGGGTGCTGCTGGCTTAGGCCTCCTGTCCTGATCCTGAGTCCTGACTCTGCCGGCCTCCTCCTCCTGCTCCTCTAGCCTATGAAAGTCATTATCTGCTCTGGATAGCACTATGCCTGTATCAGTACAACAGCCTGTCTGTGTGCTCAGAACCTAATCCCCAGACTACACAATAACCATGTTTTCTGCTTGTCACTTCTAATCTACTATTGTCTGCTCTGTTGGGATCCCAGCAGCATTTATGTTAGTTACGACCCTCTACCACCCATCCATTCTCAACAAATAATCTTTTCAGTATAGGAGGTGTGCACTGCACGGTAGTTGCACGCACAAGGATAACACCTGCAGGAGCACCTTTCTACACAGCAGTTAATAAATAAACAACAACCTACATTTGCAAAGCATCTTAACCCTTTGAGTACGGGGAAGGGGCTGGCCCATTACTATGGCATTCCAAGGGTTAACACCGATCAACCCAGCAGTGTAAATAAGAAACCACCTGCAATTACACGGCGTCTTTACATGTTAACATACAGCCAGCTATAGGTGATTTTGTGCATCGAGTGTAACCCTTTAGGGACCACAGAGGTGGGTAATGCATTGAGCACCCGTTTGATCCTTAAAGTGATGCATAAGCCTATGCTAAGCAATACAAAACATAGGTCATGTAACGATGCAGGAGCCCATCGAAACCAACAGTGCGGCGGTACTTGAATGAAGCATGGATTTAGCCCTAGTCCCTACCTCAATCCACTTCTGAGCCTCTTTGCATGCCAAGTCAGGAGGCGATTCCTGGGGCTGTGCGATCTCCTGTAGACCTAGTGCAGGGCTGGCCATATCCAGAGATCGGTCAGTACAGCTAATGATGGAGTGTCTGGCTCAGGGAGGAAAAGCTTCCTCCAACCCCTCTGTGGGCTGCTGTAGGGATAGGCTCTTGTCTTGCACTAGGTCGCAAAGTGAACTGCCTAATGGAGTCTGTCTACGCGCAGTGCCTCAGAACATGCACAACCAATGAGAGAGGAGTATCAAAGCACTCCTCTCTCATTGGCTGCAGTGCGGCAGCATGACTAGGAAGGTACTGGACGGCGGGGCACAATTCTAATGCTGTCCTTACCTTTGTATTCCTCATCATCATGCGCTTCTGCTCTGCTTTTTGTTTTATATGCGCCGCGGGCTGCGGGCATCACAAGCTGCCGCTAATAACGGGACAAAATAGCAAAACGACTGGACGGCCAGAACACATGTAAAAAAACGGGACTGTCCCATTCAAAACGGTACATACGGTCAGCCTAAATAATAAGCACACACCATATTATGGGTAGAAAACCCTAATGTCCATATGAATTGTGCATTTGTTCAGTAGATAACACTCAGTCCTGGAAGTCATGCCCATGGAAGCAGACATGATAGTTTGGGTCAGTTTTTTTCACTGAAATAGACATCAGCCTACATGGCCCTTTAAGGACCATGTGAGTATTTCAAAGCAATTCATTGCATAACCCTGTGGTCCTTAAGGACTTAACCCTTTATGGACCGAGGGCTGTGCAACACATTGCTTCACAAGGCATTGTGAGCCAATCTGGTCCTTAAGGGTTTTTGGTTACCATGTGCAATGGGTGGAGTTTGGGTCCTGTGGCCGATCTAGCAACTGTCAAAATGGACAAGGCATCCAGGACTAACTGAAGATGTTAATGCTTGAATTAAGGAGCAGGGGACAATCACAGAAACTGTTAGAATTTTCTGGACATAGTAATGTAAATGTGAGGTTATTATTAGGAGCATTTACTTTAAAATAACACCTGCAAATTATATAATCATACCTCCCAAGTCTTTCTTTAAGATATATTAGGGGTCCAAACCTCCAAGTGTCCCTCTTTAGGGAGGACATGTCCTCCTTGAGACCCACATCCCTCTCTCCTTCCTTCCCACACTGTTGTCCATCTCTTTAAGAGATCAGATGGTGGTGGTGTGTATATAAGTATATCACTTTGCTCCACAACAATAAAACTCACATTAATATTTGTTTAACCCTTTAACGACCCATGACGGTCCAGGACCATCAATGGTTGTTTTGTGTTAAGGACCCATGATGGTCCTGGCCCGTCATGGGTTAAATGATAGCAGTGTGCCTCCGTGCATGCTGCTAGCATTAATTCCAGGCTGAGACTGAGCACTCCTGTACCGGAGCGTTCAGTCTCAGATACTTTCACTATTGCCGGGTCATGTGATCGCTGCAGGAGCAATCACATGTAATGGCATTTGGAATGAATGAGACATACACACTGTCTCTGTATGTCCCCTATGCCTGTCTGTCCCTTACGATCAAAGTAAGAGACAAAGAAGAAGAGAGGAGACACCTACTAGTCAAAAAAAAATCAGCAGCTGGGGGTATTAACCCCTTCACTGCTGTGCTGGAGGCTGACTGAATGCAGGTCAATTTTTGACCTGCTCAAATAAACTTTTTTTTTTTTTTTTTTTTTTTTTTTTCAAAAGAAAAATTATATTAAAAAAAAACATTTGAATTAACAAAATTGGGAGTTTGATTGATGTGGAGCCATGTAATACATTTATACACACCGCCAAATGTCATCAATAAAAAAGTGGCAAAATAGGGTGGGAAAAAGGGACATGGGGATTTTCACCCAGGGAGGACAGTGCCCACTTAAAACTGCCCATTTTGTAGGTATGACTGACCGGTCATACCTTTCATGCAGTCTCCATAAAATTTTAACCCATTGTGCCCAAATGATCCCAAAAGAAAAAAATGGCGTTTTTTTTTTTTTTTACTTTTTTTACCGTTTTTTTTAACTTTACTAAAATAAATGGTGGGTTATCCATATAAGTGTAGTATCAAAAGAAAGCCCTATTTGTGCGGAAAAAAACGGTATATAATCTTCTTGGATAAAATAAAGTACTTAGAGGGAAAACACTTGAACAAAGACAGTCAAAAAGGTCATAATTGTTCAAGTCCTTAAGTGAAATCCACCTCAGGTTTTCCCAGTCCTTAAGGGGTTAAACTTCAGTACATGTGTTTATAAATTAGTTTGCTTACATAGAATACTTTGGTATTGCTCTAAATCATTTCTTCTGTTACACAAAGATGTGTCAGTAAGTCATAATATAACCAAAAAATTCTCATTAATGACCATACCTGGGAGCTCTTCGGTTTTGCCCCGGAGACTCCGGATTTCAAACTGAATTACCGGGTCTCCGGGGCAATGTGTGAATCACTGGGTGGGCAGAGTTTAAGTAGAAACTCTGCCCACTTGTGCTCCATCCCACCCGGTTCCTCCCACTCCCCGCCCTCTTACCTCCATTTTTCATTTTTTTTGTCCTGCCCCCCCCACGACTAAGCCCCACCCCTTTTATGATGCAAATTGCGTCATTTTCCTCCCCGGTCGGAACTGACAGGGTTACCCTCCGGGTAGCCCTGCTTCAAAAGTTCCCAGGTATGTTAATGACCCACCCCCCAGCTACACCCCCCAGCAACACCACCTAAAGCATAAGAGTCCCTCTTTGGCTATTTTAAATGTTGGGAGGTGTATACAGTGACTGCATACAGTAATGGATATTTTAGTATGGATTATAAAGCTAATATTTAACTGGATTACCACACTTAAATCTGAAATAAGATAGTAACATAAGATATTCAATTCTATAGAAGCAATTGGAAACTTTGGGAAACATGGAACAGGAAAGCCTTCCTTACTTACCAATGCAATCAATGCCAATTCATGTACTTTTCAGAGTGGGATTGGTAAATGGCTGACATAAAAACTGTAAAGGTATTTCCAATGTTCTGATTTGCTAAGACTCACAATGAGTGACTTAACCCTTTGAGTGCCAGAAGGGTACGCAACACATTGCTTTGCAGTGCCTTGCATACCCCTTTGGCGCTCAAGGGGTTAAATCATTAGTAAAGTAAAAGTGGAGGAATTACGGTTTTCTACACAAAACTGCATCTTAAGGGCTAGTTCACACAAGTAACTGTGCCGTGGTGAAACCTTCATTATGCATAGTCACGCTAACATAGGGTGCATTTCAACCTACTGACTCCATAGTATAGACCTATACACAAAGCACAGACACAACAGCAATGGATATGAATGCAGCAACTCCCAGGTAACTCAAGACGGTCACAGAGAGTTGCAGCAGGCAAAGTTTACATAGCGGACCTATAGGCTGTTAATCTAGCCATATACACAGGTGACAGTCATTGTGATGAATTTTTCAATAATCCAGTCAAAGGCTGGACCAAGTAAATCATGTAATGCTGTTGCCTATGTGGGCCGGCTGTCTGCTTTAAAGTGTGTGCCCTCTATGCATTTAGGCTTCCTTGGGAAAATCAGTATAGCAGATGATGGAAATAACAGCAGTGTCAAAGGAATTATTAACTATACATAAGTGAGATGGTACCTAAAACATAGGCAGCCTAATTGGGCCATTACATACCCTCTAAGCTGGCAACCAGACTGAGGGCTTAAGCTATATGACCTGGGGTTTTACCACCCTTAGCCAGTACCTAGCAATGCTCTGGCAGATACACGAAGCACCAAATTCAACCTAGTTTTTAACATCTATACTAAACATTTGCTGTTGTCTCACACAACAATATACTGAATATATAATGTTAACAAACAAAAGAAAACCTAGGAAAAGGAGCATATTATCTGTCAGATACAAAACCTCGCTCTTTATTACTTGTCAAAACTGTTAATTTTATCTTCAGTTTTGACAAGCAGGGTCTGATTAGAACATTGCAAGTGATGTACATTGCACAAAAGAAGGAAATAGTTCTTAGATCTCCTAGGAACATTTATTTCTTGGTAATTAAACACTCACATCATTTAGATCTTCAAAATTCTATAAAATGTGAAAATACTGACTTGATAGAGTCAATAAAATAATTAAGGTTGCTCATCATTTCTGCATCAAAAGCATAATGTAAAAATGCAATTATACCTTCCTACTCAGAAAGCAGGAAAACATAGGTTTATGGCAGGAAAAAATAGGTTCATGGCCCTGAAGCAGTAACAGTCATTCAGTAAGGTCACGGCTATGCTTAGACCAGACAATGCACTCAGATTGGATAATCCAATCACAGCTTGATGAAAATATATAAGAGAGCTCTGCGTTTCTCTTAACCGCTTCCTTAATACATTGTACCGTGAATTCCTTTAATAGGAATAGTGTTAAAACTGATCCATTTATAGCATCAGCTGGACAAAATCAATCTGTCCCTTATCAAAAGTGAGGATTTCATAAAGGTTGCATAAACAGCAGAAACAAAGTACTCAAAAAAGAAAAATGTTTAACCCTTTGAGTGTCAGAAGGGTGTCTAACACAATGGAAAGCAATGTGCTGAGCATGCCTCTAGCAATCAAAGGGAATCCAACTGAAGGGTGAACTTGCCTTACACTGAATGGAGAGAATGGACATTATTAGCCCTTTAAGAACTATAGTGGTGTACAACGCAGTGCTTAAAGCGTTAAAGAGCAATGAAGCCAACAGTAAACTACTATGCCTGCCCTGATCTCTTCTGCTGTGGACCAGTCAGGCTGTCATCATTACAGTGCAGAAGGGGTGTTTATGATACTGGACATCAATGTTGATTGGCTATGCCCAACAAGGTGAATGAAGAAAGGGTTAATTCCATGCTTGAATATGGTTGCCTTGTATTCTGTTTATGAAGCATCCAGAACCTCTTCTGACATATAAAATATGATAGAAGGCTACAGGCTCAGTTTCACATTTCAAATTACTTTACTAGAGTCGTAAAGGTCACTTTTTTCACGTTTGTGAGACCAGAGTGATTTATAGACATAGCCATTTAACCCTTTGAACACCAGAGCATGCACACTAATACTTACAGGCATCTGTTGTGAAGTCAGTCACATAACTAGCCCGGATTTGCCTCTATAATATTCACTACAGAACTCAGCTTCAACATTTGCTTGGAATAGAGAGGTAATAAAACAGGGCTGTTATCAAAATATCATACTTTAACCCTTTGAGTGCCAGAGGGGTATGCAATTCATTGTGAAGCAATGCATTGGATAGCTCAATGGCACTCAGAAGGTTAAATAAAATGCATTCTCAGCCAGCATGCAAAAAAAAAAAAAAATTTCAGGAGCCATAAAATTCAGTCTTAACGCTTTGAGTAACCCTACTCAAAAGGTTAAAATGAAGAAGCAGCCATTGTATGGCAACAAGTGCAACGCAGTGTCTAGGGTTACCACCCAGCCGGTATTTTACCGGCAGGCCGGTAAAAAATTGGCTTCTGTCCAATGTTAAGTCAATGGAGAGAATGCCATGGCCGGTATTTTTTGTAAGAAAAGGTGGCAACCCTAGCAGTGTCAGAGGTAGAGACACTCTATTAATAAACCAATGGTGGTTCTGTAGCTCAGGCACATGTACGTGCACACATTAATAATAAAATATTTAACCATCTGTATGCTAAAGACATTTTCAACACATCACAAAACAATGCACTGAAGATGTATTTAGCATCCAACAGCTTAAAGCCAGAGTTGAGGGCTAGTATACCAAATAAAGAGGCGATAACATGTAGATCATTTCTCCAGTTCTATGTTATTCTATAGAGCCTATGCACTCCAAAGCGGGACAAATCTTAGTGCATTGGCTCCATAGAATAACATAGGAACCAGACAAGTGATATCACTGGAGAAGTTATCTTCGTGTTATCACCTCTTTATCATGCCTTAGTGCATAAACACCATTATTTCTGATGAAATCCATCAGATTGAGGTTAGCTTTACAATCGTTTTGGTGACTGCACCAAGGGATGTATTCAGTAAAGTAAAGCCCCTTGCACATGGGGTGACACCGACTCAGTGATGGTGTATTGGTAATGATGCACATGGTAAAAGGTATGGTGCTGAGCTAGGAGTCCTTCTACAAGCGTACCTATCACTAGCATGAATGTAACAAGTTCAGCAAGCTACAACTTCACTGCACACATGCAGGAACCAGGGGCGTCGCTGGGGGGCTAAGGGGGCTGAAGCCAAGAGTGTATCTGGGGCAGCCACGAATGTTGTTGATAGTCACAAAAGGAACGTATGAATGGCATTACGTAATTTGTATGTGCCATTCAGTGCCTTTCCAACAAGAAGCCAATGAGAGAGAGGAGAGTTTTGTAAGGTTAGCCCTCTCTCATTGGCTGACTAGTACTTGTGACATTGGGGATGGTGGCCCAGTGCTGTTGTAGTGGAGTGGAGCAGTGAAGGAACACAGGCAGCAGAACAGGAGGCCTGAATAAAGATAAAAGCAGAAAGTCTGTTCAAAGGCAAGGAAGGTGAAGGATGGTTAGAAAATGACTTGAGGTGAGCAAGAACACAGCCACTTCACTGAAGAATGTAAAGTGGCAGCACCAGCTTAACCATTTGAGTGCCAGATATGTATCCAATGCATTGGATACCTCTGGCACTCAAAGGGTTAAATGCCAGCTGGTCCATGTGTGTTGAGAGCCCAACTGAAGAGGATTAACCCTCTGAGTAGTGTGGGGCATTAATATTCACATTGCTGTTGGCATGCTGCATATGAAAGTGCAGTGCTTTTCGCGCGCCAACAGCAGAGCGAATTTAATGCCCCAGCAACATAATGTGGTTTTTCTTCTTCTGTCCCCTGGATTTATCACAACAGAGAGACAGGTTGGTCCATTATCAAGTCTAGGGACTGCCAGAGAGGTGCTATATACATTGCATTGCAATGAGTTGCATCCCTTGGCATCTAAAGGGTTTATAGTTGCTTCCTTTCCCTCTTGGTAGCTATTAAGCCGACATGCCCATCCTTCTTGTTTGATTCTTCTAATAATGGGTTAACCCTTTGAATGCTAGAGAGGTACAAGGTATTGCAAAGCAATGCAGGTACACCTTTCTGGCATTCAAAAGGTTAATTTGGATGGTCTCATGTAATGGGTACTGGCCTGGATTTAGGTAATTGAATAACAGTCTGGTAATGGGCTAGTGTCCTGGTCTCATCGCAAGTAATGACCTAGTCGCATATAATGGAGTAACAGTTTGGTCTCATGTAATGGGATAATGGTCTGGCCTCATGTAAAGGTGTAATAGTCTGGGCTTCTGGAACAGAATGATGCTCAGCTGCATCTAGTTTCATGCAATAGGGTAACATTTTGATTGGTTTTCTTTTTGCAATCAAGTGCCTTCTACTTGCTTTCTAGTGTGTGTTTGTGACTGCATGCCAGGATGTGTTTTTGTGTAACTAACTGCATTCTAGTGTGTGACTTCATACCAATGTGTTTGTATGTTTTTTGTGCATGTATCATAGCACTGACAGGCATATGGGTGTGGTGGTGGTGGTTGTGGTGTGTGTGATTTCCATATGTAATTACTGCATTCTGGTGTAAGAGTACTTGAAGAATGAGTCAGGTGTGTCAGGGGCTAATTGGGTGTGTGTCTGTGTAGAAGTGAGAGGAAGGCCCAGATTGCTACTCTGCTTAGTGCTCTATGGAATCTTGATTCTGCTCTGCCTCATCCCACTTGTTGCTGGAACGTAGCAGGAGGTGCGGATTAGCAGTGCACTTGGACCCACTAATTCACCAGCCTCGCTGCTGCGCCATGGATATTCTTTTATCAGATTCTTTTTTATCATGTTTCTGTTCCACAAGCTCTGGTTTGTACCTGATTCTGCTGGGTTGCACTGAGGTGACCTCGGTGCAACTTAAAATATCAGGTAGAGCAGAGCTTGTTGAATGACTTTGTGAACTGAGAACAGCACTATCACGGTGACCTCTGCTACTTACAGAAAAGGGTAAAACATTAAAATACAATCTATGTGTGGATCTTTGATTACCAGTGGAACAAGGCTGGTATGTCAGACTGTGTATGTGTGATTTCGAAGTCCAGTGGACAATCGAATAAGGCTGGAGCCTGGAGTGCCAGAATGTGTATGTGTGGATCCTTTACTACCAGTTGACAGAGGTGGCAAACTGTGTATGAGTAATTCTGTGGCTACCAGTGGAACAAGGCTGGAATGTCAGTGTATGGATGGTTCTGTGCCTACCAGTAGAACAAGGCTGGAATGTCAGTGTATGGATGGTTCTGTGCCTACCAGTAGAACAAGGCTGGAATGTCAGTGTATGAGTGATTCTGTGGCTACCAGTGGGACAAGGCTGGAATGTCAGTGTATGGATGGTTCTGTGCCTACCAGTAGAACAAGGCTGGAATGTCAGTGTATGAGTGATTCTGTGGCTACCAGTGGGACAAGGCTGGAATGTCAGTGTATGGATGGTTCTGTGACTACCAGTAGAACAAGGCTGGAATGTCAATGTATGAGTGATTCTGTGGCTACCAGTGGGACAAGGCTGGAATGTCAGTGTATGGATGGTTCTGTGACTACCAGTAGAACAAGGCTGGAATGTCAATGTATGGATGGTTCTGTGACTACCAGTAGAACAAGGCTGGAATGTCAGTGTATGGATGGTTCTGTGACTACCAGTAGAACAAGGCTGGAATGTCAATGTATGAGTGATTCTGTGGCTACCAGTGGGACAAGGCTGGAATGTCAGTGTATGGATGGTTCTGTGACTACCAGTAGAACAAGGCTGGAATGTCAATGTATGAGTGATTATGTGGCTACCAGTGGGACAAGGCTGGAATGTCAGTGTATGGATGGTTCTGTGCCTACCAGTAGAACAAAGCTGGAATGTCAGTGTATGGGTGATTCTATGCCTACCAAAAGACAGTGAAGCAAGGCTCCTTCTTTCCACCTGTCTCTCTCCCTCCTACCTCCCACTACTTATTATCCTTCTCCCACTACTTTCTCTCCTTCTTCCCCTTTCTCTTTGTCATTCCTCCCCTGCAACTCTACTTCATTTATATTCTTTTCCCTTTCTCCCCATCCTACCTGTCTCTAATTCTGCTCACAGTCTTTTCTTCTGTCCTCAATTCTTCCTTCCTCCAGCAGTCTTTCACCTTTCTTATAGACTCCTTTCTCCCCACTCTCTCTATAAGCCTGTCTTTTTTATTTTATTAAATAAATAGCAAGGAAAAACAACAAAAAAACAAACCTGAAAACTATTTTCCACCCAGCCCTGCAAAGATTAAAACTGGCACATGAAGGTGCGAGTGTGTGGTGCTGCCCTCCTGCTGGGTGTTCTGTAATTCCAGTCAATGTGCTGTTTCCCTCTCACTTGCTGCTTACAGTGTGAGGTGTGCACAGGCTGGCTGCTGGTCCAGCAGTGTGTGAGTGTGTCAGTAGAAATGGGCTACCTGATTGTACTTGCCCCCCAGCCCTCCCCATGAGGTTCCTCCATGTTGCTTAGGGATCATTAGAGAGAGAGCAGGTCATCTGTCCATGTACCCTTCCACTGTGCACTGTTACACATTTCTGACCAGTGCACCATGGAGGAATGCATGGGCTGCCTCTATGTACAGAAACAGTCTAAGCATTGTGTGGGAGCATCAGTAAAGAAGTAATTTGATTATGGCGTCAGCCTGTCAGTTAGCCCTTTGGGTGCCAGAGGGGTACGCAACGCATTACTCTGCAATGTGTTGCATACCCCTCTGGCACTTAATGGTTAATTAAACAGTGCATTGGAAGCACAGCATGGCCCTCCATCTGTTTTTTCACTACAACTTCCATCATAACCAGCAGGTTATTGGCTTGCTGTGGTTGATAGGAGATGTCCAACAGCTGCTGGGAGGCCATGAATTGTCCATCCTTGGTGTAAAAAGGTGAGGAGGAAGGTCTTCTTATACTGTCTTTTGTCTAACCTCTTCTCTCTTTCTTTCCCCTCACATTCTGCTCCCTATCCATGCCCCTCTCCCACCTCCTCCTCCTTCTCTCTTCCTGCTCAAGGCTCTCTCTCACTTCTCTCTCTCGTTTTCTCTCAACTACATTACGGTACTTTCTCTCTCCCCATTCTCTCTCTCCATTGTTTTTTCCTCTCCAACATGCAAGTCCACATACACACAAATCACACATATACTTATTTAAGCATACACACACACAAAGAGAGATGCACGCACACAAAAAAAACAGGTGCACGCACGCACACACACACCCACACACACGTGTGCACAGAGAGAGAGAGAGAGAGAGAGAGAGAGAGAGAGAGAGAGAGGAACCAATGGAAATACACACACAAAAAAGGAGACATAAGCACAAACACAGAGAGAGAACCATAAACCTATCAACTATCACTGGCAGCGGACACGCTGTTGAATTTTGCCATGGGCTCTAGCCCCAGATCTTTTTGGAACCTAGAAACACCCCTGGAAGGAACACAAAAAAGCTGATGTAGGACTTGGCTATACAGTGTTCATGGGACTGCCAACAGGCCTTTCACCTGAGATACACTGGATAATATTCAGCTGACACTCCCATAGGCAGGCTGCCAGCCATGCCCCCATGCATTAGAAATCTGCCGGTAATGCAGGAGAAAGGCGAGTTCAGGACACAGGTGACCAACGTTGCAGGGGGATGCTACATTTCTGTCGCCTGTGTGATACAGCTCTAAAGGTGAGAAATTCTGGAGCAAACCAACTGCATCATAGGGGACAAATTAAAATTCCTCTTCATTTAACCCCTTACTGACTGGCCACACAGACAGAAGTTAAAGGACCATGGAACATTTTTTTTGCAATTTGGATTCAAAGGTGCCAGAGCAGCGTGCAGCCGTGCAGGGGCCCCTGAATTCCATGAGGTGCCAAGGCCATTGCTGGTCCTTAAGTGCAGAACTGCCATGACGGTCCTGGAACTTTTTGGTCCTGGAACTTTTTTTTTTTTTTAAGTAACTTTATTTTGTCAAAATTTAAGTTATAAAGTCTGGGCTGCAGCTACTTCTGGGACAGACTGCGGTTACCTGCTCTGTAACCGCAGTCTGTCACTGTGCCTCTGGTCCCCTCCCTCTAGCCAGCCTCCTCCAATGACAGAGGCTTCTGTCTGTAACCTTGAGCGATCTCATTGGCTAGATATCGATATCTGTCAATGAGGCCGCTCCAGCTTACAGAGAGAAGCCTCTGTTTTCGGAGGAGGCTGGCTAGAGGGAGGGGAGCAGAGACACAGCGACAGACTGCAGTTACAGAGCAGGTAACCGCATTCTGTCCCAGAAGTAGCTGCAGCCCAGACTTTATAACATAAACTTTGACAAAATAAAGTTTGTTTGTTTTTTTTTGTTTTTTTTTTTTAGCTATATAACCTAACTATTTAGCCTAAGTTTTATATAGGTGATACATCCCTTTTAAGGGGTTAAATCAAACTTTTAACTCAAATTGGACTTTTAACTCTAGGAATGCTAGAAAGGTCTCTCTAGCATTCAAGGGGTAAAAAGTCGCATTTAATTAAATGAGAATTTGGAGAATATTAATTTCTCCAGAATGGTACAATTGGTTTGATATAGAATTGCTCATCTTAGCTTCCCTGATAACCTACAACAGCACTGCATGGTTTTGTGGGAGAGCACCAGTAGAGATCTGAAAGTATCTTCTATCTAAAGGCCAAAGTAGGAGCAGGCCCCGCTGTGCCCAATTTCATTCTCAGCTAGTCTTTATTTTTACAGCTTGTGTGGTGAGAGAGCGCCTGTTGATGTCTGAGGCCAACACATTATTGCTTCTATAACGGACTGACATTTCTTTTAATTGCTGGCGCCAATGCAAAAGAAACTAAATGAAACTCTGCACGTAAAGTAACAACATCCATAAAATCAGCGTTTGAAATGTGGATAAAGTTTAAAAAGGTTTAAGATGTGACTGTTAAATCTTGCACCCTGGAGAAACTCAACTTTCATGGGTAACAGTTCAGAAAAATAATTTCGATATGATAAGGTAATGCATTCAGAAGGCACACTTGGAAAATATTATTCCAGTAACATCAGCACAGCTGTGTCACTCAATACAAACACAGCATTCAGGGGTGTGAACAGAGCCTGCTGGTCCCTGGGGTAACACACACACATGGTGTTATGCACTAATGTGAGATAAAGAGGACATAACACCTCCTGTGTGATAAACTCTCTACTACCCATGTTACATTACAGAGTCTATGTACCAATATCTCTCCAACTAGACTGATCTTAGTGTACAGGCTCCATAAAATAACTTACTAACAGGAGAGTTTGTCACACTGAAAAAATTGTCTCCTCTTTATCTCATCTTTAGCCCACCTTTGTGCATCATATCCATGTTCTGAAGAAAATTTCAGCAATGTTCAACAACAGAAATCATTTAAAGTCCAAAAGCAAGTTTGAATGCTGTGCTGACAAAGATCCAAGGTACAATTGGAGAATCTCAGAAGGTCTTTGTGATGGGGAATGACAAAGAGGCAAAGCAATATGTCTGCACCACCAGGGAACATGCGCATCATATTAATATTTGGGAACTTCACACTGTAAAGCCCCCAAAAAGGGCTCATGTGCTGTGACCAGGAGTATTTTAATGATGCAATCCATGTTATAAAGGGGTGGGGCTTATGTGGGTGTGGCTTACTGTCTGTGCTAGAGAAGTGAGCAGGAAGTAGAACAGGTTGGGAAGGAGGAGAAGTGGGCAAGAAGTGAGTGGAACAGGTTGAGAAGGTGGAAAAGTAGACAGAATTTCACAGGAAACACATCACCTCCTGTGAATCGGCCTCTGTCCGCAGAGAACTGGTAATTAACACTAAAATAACAGAGACTCAGGGGCAGATCCCAGGTATGATCATAATTCATGTTGCTATTGCCAGAGGGTGTAAAAGGCATTACTTTTCAATATGGTGCTTAAAGGGTTAATGAAGAAAAGTGACGGGGTTGACCAATGCAGAGATTCTGAAATTAATCCAATTGGCCTTATATGTCAGTTACAACTCTATCTATAACACTAATACACAAACATATGAAACTGTTTGATAGAACATTAAATATCATGCATGTATAGCTAGCATGTTTAAAAATTAAATATTAATGTTGCATGCCAAAAATATAATCCTAAACTTGCTATTTAATGCATGTGTAACTTCTCCAGTTAAGTGAGCATTTAAAGAGTTAGTAATGTTTAATTTAGACTTCAGCTAGGATCATTCCTTATAATGTATACAATTGCTCAGTTATGTTGGTAATGAGAAAGCGCTATATTTCCAATGATATTATATTACATCATTAATTCTCCTCCTCCCTCCTCTTTACAGTGCAGAAGGCCACCTCCCCTCAGATGTGAAGTCTGGTCCCTTGACCGGTCAGATTGCAACATGGTACAATCATCCTTCATCCAGTATAAGGAAAACCCTGCTCTCCTTGATAAAGGAGGGTGGTTCTTCCCTATACTGATTGAAGATTGTCCTTTGTTGCAATCCTCCTTCAGTTCTCCTTCATGAAGAATGATGTCAGCATAAGGGACGGGAGGGAGAGAAATCATGATATAATATCATCAGAAATATAACGCTTTCAGCATTACCAACATAACAGAGCAATTGTACACATTATAAGGAATGATCCCTGCTGAAGTCTAAATGAAACATTACTAACCCTTTAGTTTTGTTGTGCTCTTTGTATTGCGTGAGAAGACTCAAGTCAGTTAAACCCTTAAGGGCCAGAGGAGTGAGCAACACATTGAAAAGCAATGTGTTGCACATCTCATCTGGTCCCTCAGGGGTTAATGAATTGTGATTAGTGCCCACTTCTCTTGAAGTCAGCCCATACACAGATAATCCTGGACTCTCAATGGGAGCCCTCGAAAAGCCAGGAAAAGCAGCTCCTTCACAGAGTATGTAAAACTAGATTTTAGACCTTGAAAATAGAGAATGTGTACAAATGCCAGAATTAAGTATTTAGGTGTATATAACCCCAATTCAATTTAGGTGTTAAGTGTTCCTTTAACACAGCCACAAGATGCGATATGTATAGGGTCATACTGAAAAAGCTAAAGAGGAACAATTCTAAAGCAAACCAGTTGTACCATAGGCAACATAATAAAAATCAAATATTTAAACAGCAATAAAATGGTTATGAAAAATTATATTGCAGGGTTTTTCCTAATTAGAGATGCATATTTCCAGAGTTACTAAAGTTTAAACTCATGCTTTTTTACATTAAGAGTGCCTTCTATTGGTTAAATTTCAATTGATTATATACTGTTGCACTCAATGGGGGAGATGAGTCACTGACAAACAGTGATTCCTAGAATGTTATCGAGGGTTAGTAATGCCCAAAATAAAGTTGATTCTTTATGTTAGATTTTACAAAAATAACGTATTTGGAAAAAGCCCCATCTCTCAAACCTTTCTGGTTTGAGAGATATCCTCAGTGAAAGTACCCCTCTCCCTCCCCTTCTCCTGACGTCAGCTGTAAGCTGACAGCAAGAGTTCCTGGTCCGGGGACCGATAGGCGGCTCTTCAGCAGAGCCGCAATAGTGCAATTTAAAAAGAAATAATTCTTTGAAACGGTCTGCATAGTGTGCCTGGTTCGCAAGCACACTTTTTAGACCATTACAAAGAAGTGTTTCTTTTTAAATCATGCTACTGCGGCTTTGCTGAAGATCCTCCTTGTGTCAGACGACCCGGATCTCCTTCTGTCAGCTTTACAGATGACATCAGGAGAAGGGGATCTTTAGCGGAGGATATCTCTCAAACCATAAAAGACTGAGAGACAGGACTTTTTCTAAATACGTTATTTTTGTAAAATCTAACACATAGCATCAACTTTATTTAATCATGCTGTCACTCACTTTCCTACAAATTTGATCTGCTATAACATTTAACTAACATCTGCAGTGGGAGTACCCATGTTTAACTCAGCAGGAAAAGCCCTATAGCATGTATGCTTTAATTAAAAAAAAAAGATGCTGCTCCTTACAATTGGGCTATTAACCACTTGCATGCTAGAGATGTCTCTAATGCACTCGTGTAGGAAACCTCTCTAGTATTCAAGGGGTAAAACATCCTATTTAAATCAATAGTCAAAGTTCTCAATATCATTCTGAACTAGAACGGTACCCATTATTTTTCTGAAAGCAACTACAGTATCTGCAAGTATGGAATCCCAAGGCAAAAAATTTTACAACTTTACTGCCCTTGCCGTAAAAAATCCTATACCTTTGTTTTAGTCAAAAGAATGGTTACTCTAGACTTAACAGATAACCTCTTGTTTTTTCCTTGGATCTTAAGCAAATAGTTCCTCAGAGTGTGTTTTGTATTGACCTTGGATATATTTGTAAATATATTTTCTCTAACATTAACAAACCCATTTTGGCTAGCCTCTCTTTATAACTCAGATCCTCCTATCTCTTTATCATTTTATCAGTTCAACATGTATTTTTAAAACTGGTGCCCAAAACTGAACTCCATATTCTAGAAGAGGCCTTACCAAGGATTTATATAAAGGTAAAATTATATTTCCATACCTCTTTTTTACATGCTAGTACTCTATTGGCTCTTGCAAAAGCTGAGTGACACCACACACTGCTGTGAAGTCTATTGTCTATCAGTACTCTTAAAGGGATAGTAATACTTCGTTTTATCTTTATTTTATTTTGTAGGCATTAAAAAAAAATGAAGAACAATATTAGTATTATCTCAAAAACCTTTATGGTTTGAGAGATATTCACAAGCAAAGTTTCCCCCTCCCGCCCCTTTTACCTAGTGTAAGCAATCTTTTCTCAGATGTGGAATGCAGTCCATAGACCAGACAGATAACGGCAAGGGAGGCTACCCGGAGGGTAACCCTGTCAGTGCCAACCGGGGATTGCGTCATAAAATGGACGGTGCTTAGTCGCGGGGGGGGGGCAGAACAAAAAAAAACCCTGCAAAATGGAGGTAAGAGGGCGGGGAGTGGGAGGAACCGGGCGGGATGGAGCACAAGTGGGCAGAGTTTCTACTTAAACTCTGCTCACCCGGTGATTCACACATTGCCCCGGAGGCCCGGTAATTCAGTTTGAAATCCGGAGTCTCCAGGGCAAAACCGGAGAGTTCCCAGGTATGCCCATTGTTGCCCATTGAGTGTATATGTAGCGTGTTTGTTTCTGTAGCCCAACTGTATAACCTTACATTTATTAACCCCTTAACGACCGGCCGATCAGCGCTGCGTGGTCAGTTAAGGACAACAGAGCATTTTATTTTTAATATTCTGGTTCTGGACTCCCCGAATGGCGTGCAGCCGCAGGGGGAGCTCGGAATTCCATGACAGTCATAGTACGTCATGGGTTGTTAACTCAGATTGATCCATGACGTACTATGAACTTCAAGGGTCGTTAAGGGGTTAATATTAAACATCTTCCACTTATCCACCCACTCACTCTGTTTATCTAAATCGTACTACAGAGAAAAACCATCCTGCTCTATATGTATTTGCTTACACAGCTAAGAGTCATCAGCAAAGATTGAGTCATTACTTTTAATACTCATTTTTAGATCATTAATAAACAAATTAAAAAGCTTTGGGCCCAGGACTGAACCCTGTGGGACCCTGCTTACAACTTTACACCAACTTGAAAAGGTTCCATTTATAACCACTCTCTGCCATCTATAATTAACTAGTTAACTTATCCATGCACAGATATCAACTCTCAAACCAAAGCATTCTAATTTATACATTTAGATTACTAAACGTGGCTCTTAGAGAGGGCATGAACTGTCATTTGAGCAACTATTTCAAACTTACTTGGCCAAGTGCTTCATTAGCAAGTGCAGCATCTGCCGGTTTTTCTCTGGTAGACGGTGAATTATACAATGAATTTCCTTCATTCTTGACTCCTGGTTCTCTAGTTCTTAAATGAGATGAGATGTCAACATTAATTTTAAGACACATACACATAACATGTACAGCTCAGTAAATTGTAATCAAAATGGAGACTGCAGATTGTGGTGGCAAAATGGACACTGAATGTGCAACGAATTGTACACCTGTCTGGTCCTTAAAGGGATAGTAATGTTTCATAATAAAAGCAGCCCTAATTAATCATCATTGTATTTGGACCTTGGAGAGTGTTATTTCAATTCTGTCAGAGTTGTAGTTCAAGAGTAATTCAATAACAAAGTATCCCCCTCCCGCCCCTTTTACAGATGTAACACTGCTCAGCCAGAGCAGAAGGGAGGTGCCCAGGTAGATTGCAGAGAGGGACAATCTTCAATTAAGATAAGGAAAAAACCTGAAAAACTTGTCAAGGGGGGCAGGGCTTTCATTGTTCTCATAGGAAGAAGATTGTCCCCTGCTGTTATCTGCCTGGTCTAGCAACCAGATTCCACATCTAGAGTTGCCACCCAGACGGTATTTTACCCGCAGGCCTGTAAAAAATTGACTTCTGTCCAATGTTAAGTCTGTGGAGGGAATGCCATGGCTGGTATTTTTTTGAAGAAAAGGTGGCAACCCTATCCACATCTGAGAAGAGATGGCTTACACTAGGTAAAAGGGGCGGGAGGAGGAAACTTTATCCTTCAATTACTCTTGAACCACAACTCTGACAGTATTGATATAGCACTCTCTATGATTAATACTATAAAGATTAATTGGAGCTGATGTTTTTGTGAAATGTTACTATCCCTTTAAGGGGGTTAAAGCAATAGTAAAAATGTATTAACCATTTGAGTGCCAGAGGCTGCCAGATCAGACGTAGCTGAACATCAGAAGGGGTCCTGATGTCCCATCACAAGGTCTGACTTTTTTTTTTTCTTTTCTTCAAGCGGTTGGCTGAAGAGGCAGGGGGCCACAGAGTAACACTTTATTTTTTCCTTTTGAAATAGAGTAGAAGTGGTGTTTGGTTGAGATCAGCTCTTTCCAGCACCCCCCCCCCCCCCCCCCCCCGGACAGAGAACCAGATTACCAGATTCACTTAGATATATATTTACATATAACATTACTGTTCCTTTAAAGGAAAACTTTCACTTTACGACACATAAGTCTGTTTTCAAAAATAAGAATGTGCTATGGAAAAGAGGATTTTAGTCTTACTTGTTAAATCCTTTTCTCTTAGGTCATATAAAATACAGGAACCATGGGGAGGAGACATCCTTCCTAGTAGGCTGCAACATTTCAAAAGACAAGGTATTTGAGGTGGAGCTTTCCCTTATTCTTATCAGGCTACCCTAGCCCCACCCTTTCCAGTCTGACATGAGACTAACTCACTAGATAGGACAGCAAGAGAAGAAAACGTTAAGTTCCAGTGAGTAATAAGACCCAAGAAGGACTCTCACGTTCAGCCAAGTGAGACCAAGCAAGGTCCCCTTTCGCTGGGTGGGAGACTTGTATGTCATATGGACAAAAGAAAAGGATTTAACAGGTAAGACTACAATCCTTTTTTCTCTATCATCCAATATGACATACAGATACCATGGGGGTATGCCAACAATAAGCTCCCAGGGTGGGAAGTAAGAGAAAGGACCTAGCGTCGGTCACCATGATACTGGAGTTCCCTAGAACTATCTGGAACAGGCCAAACATAACTAAGTGTCAAAGGACACGGAAAACAATATGACAGCACACAAGAACAGGAGCCAACCAGGCTTAAACAGTTAAAGAACAGTAGGGCACAGGAAGGAGTAGATCCTTAGATAGGCAGAACTACCTGAAGGACCTTCTTGCTAAACTTGGCTTAGGCCAAAGCATCAACACAATAGTGTTTGGCGAAGGTGGAGACCTGGTGGAGTGTGCTGCTGTAACGGTTTGTTTGACACACAGACACAGTAGGCTTGGATAAAACACAGTATTATTGAACAGTTGTAATAACAGTAACCCTCGCGGGTCCAGTAATATATCAGCAATATAGTACAGACACAGGACAGGTCACAATGAGGTATGCCCACACGGGTCCAGTATATGCAAATAATACAGAATAAAATATACTGACACAGGTCAGGCAGTTTTCGTGTGATACTCAAGTTAGGCAGCACTGAATGGGTTACTATTAGGCCAGGAGGACTGACAGGACCTAATAGCGCAAGGCCCTTTAAGAAACTCAATCTTGAAGAGAGAGCACAATATCGAGTAACGCCCAAGCTGTAACGGAGACTAGAGCAACCTGTGGACTGCCGTACCAGTAACGGAGACCAGAGCAACTTTTGGACTGCCGTAGCAGTAACGGAGACTAGAGCAACTTGTGGACTGCTGTAGCAGTAACGGAGACCAGGGCAACTTGTGGACTGCCGTAGCAGTAACGGAGACTAGAGCAACTTGCCCGGAGAGGCACCCAACCGGGGACTGCACGAAGGAAGGAACACACAGCAATGTCGCCTGGGCGACACCGGTAACACCGGAGACTAGAGTGCAGAGACAGAGACTGTCCGGAGACAGGGAGTATCCTGTCACAACCCCAACCGGAGACCAGCTAAGGCGTAGCAGGAGGGATTCCCAACCACAGGAGCCCAGCACGGCTGGCTCGGTACACAGAGCAGGAACGTCAGCAAATCCGAATCGGTACACAGAGCAGGAACATCAGCCGGGCAGGGTCGGTACACAGAGCAGGAAATATCAGCCAATCAGAGTCGGTACACAGAGCAGGAACGTCAGCCGGGCCAGGTCGGTACACAAAGCAGGAACGAGATGAAGAATAGTCAGACAGTCCAGGTCGGTACACAGGCAGGAACAAGATGAAGAGTCGTCTGGCAGGCCGGGTTGGTACACAGAGATCACACGAAACACAGGAACAATCGCTGGTACGGAAACACCACGAAAGGGCACCGGATAAATGACAAGGCCCAGTATTTAAGGACAAATACTGGGCGGGGACAAGTCACTTCAACCAATGAGTGAGATCAATAGAGGAAACTGACAGAATGTCGCCAGCATAGCACGGGCACCGTGATAGCTGCAACACGAAAGGGAATACGTTTCTTCCTGAGTTCGTAAGCCTTAAGAATCGTAGACTTAACCCAGGAAGCAATAGTGAACTTGGATGCAACCTTACCTGCCCTAGAACCCTCAGGGATGACAAACAAGGCATCTGTCTTACATAAATACTCCATGCAGTGCACATAAAACTTCAGGCAGTGTACCAGATCCAACAAGTGGAGATCTCTCTCCTTGTCAGATTTGGGGTCAGGACAGAATGAAGGCACAACAATCTGCTAATTGATGTGGAATTCAGAGAACACCTTAGGAAGGAATTCTTGAGGGTTTCGAAGAACAGCCTTGTCTTTGTGAAATACTAGGAAAGGCAGTTTGCAAGACAAAGCCTGCAACTCAGCAAGCCTGCACAGAGAGACTACAGCCAGAAGAAAAGCCATCTTCCATGTCAGAAGATGTAGAGGAATGGTAGCAAGAGAGAGGAGCAGCTGCAAAACGCCCAAGCAGGTTAAGGTTCAACTGGGGTGTGGGAGCCTTGTAGGCAGGGAAAGCATGAGCAACTCCCTGAAAGAATACATTGACATTTGGCAAGATGGCAATGCATCTCTGTAAATTACAGAGAAAGACGAAGTCTGAACCTTCAAGGAACTTAGACTGAGTCCTTTGTTCACACCATCCGGAAAACAGGACAGGACCATCAGAAGGTCAAACTCCTGTGAAGATAGATTCCTGTAGACACACCAAGAATGAAAAATGGACTAAACCCTGTTTTAGGCCATAGAGGAAACTGACTTTCTACCCTGGATCATACTGGAGATAACCTCAGGAGAGAAACCTTTTCTCCTCAGGATTTAGACTTCAACAGCCATGTCGTCAAAGCCAACCGCTCCACTTCCTCCTTCTAGACGTACCCCTGAAGAAGGTGATCCGGTCTGAGTGGCAGTGGAAAAAGATCCTGAATGGAGAGGCAAGCCAACTCTGGTAACCATGCCCTCCTGGCATCATGATCATCTCTGGACCATCCATCTGAAGCACCCTGGAGATGAAAGGAATTGGAGGAAATATGTAAGCAAGAAGAAAATGCCATGGAATTGACAGGGAGTCCATGGCAAAGGTCAGAGGGAACAAAACATTTAGACTTTCCTGTTCCATGTGGCCAACAAATATATCTCAGGAAGACCCCACCGTGTACCAACAGGTCGAAAAGGTTGGGATGGAGCTCCCACTCTCTGGGGTCCACCCTTTGGTGACTGAAGAAGTCCACCAGTCCCCTGGAATCTGCACGGAGGAGATAGCCGATACATGATCTTCTGCCCAAGCCAAGATCGACTTGACCTCTGACCAAGTGGGAGGGCTTAGAGTGCCTCCTTGCTTGCTGATATAGCTACGGCTGTGGCTTTGTCCGACTGGACTTGTATTGGATAACCCCTCATCTGAAGGGACCAGTAAACAAGAGCATGCCGGATCGCTCCGAGCTCCAGAACACTGATGCATTGAAGGGACTCCTCCAGTATCCATCTGCCCTGGATCCCCAAGTGACCCAGAACCACACCCCATCCCCTCAGGCTGGCATAGGTCGTGACAAAGATCCACTCTGGAATCACAAACAGTTTTCCCTGCTCCAAGTTTCTCCTGTCCATCCACCAGTGGGGATCCTGTTGGACCTCCCGAGGTAGGGAGATCCTCATATCCAGGAGATCTGGATTCCCTTGCCAAGAAAGGATGATGAACCTCTGGAGCTCCCTGGTGTGGGCCATAGAGTAAGGTACCGCCTCCATGGTGGACACCATGTAGCCCGAAAGTGTCACGAACTTTCAGATCACAACCAAGGGCCACTTCAGAGCATGGGACACCAGACGCATAGTTTGTTGATGGAATCCTCCATCAAAAAAACTTCTCCAGACAGATGTCAAACCTGAGCCCTACTAAGACTAAGTCCTGAGAGGGAGCCAGAGAAGACTTCGATACATTAAGAATCCACCCATGGGGGAGCAGAATCTGAGAACAGTCCTGGACCTGGTCGGAGCCTTCAGCAGAAGGTTGTCCATGTAAGGAGTCACCTGAATCCCCTGGGTGTGAATGGAGGCAGTCAGGGTCCCCAGAACACTGGCAAACACCCGATGAGCAGAGGTAAGTCCAAAGGGAAGAGAAGTGAACTGGTAGTGCCCTGAACTGCAAGCAAAACGGAGGTACTTTTGACTGTCCAGGTGAATAGGAATATTTAAGTACGCGTCCTGCAAATCCAGAGATGCAAGGAATACTCCTGGGCACATAGCTGTGATGACAGAGTGCAACGACTCCATCATGAAGGGAGCAGTCTCCACAAAAGAACGGAGGTCCAGAATAGGGTGGCTGCCACTATCACTCTTGGACACCACAAAAAGGTTTGAATAAAAACCTAAACTGCTCTCTTGGTGTGGAACTGGAACAAAAACTCCCTTGTCCCGAAGAGAGTGCACCGCCTTGTTGAAAGATCGCAACATCTCCTGACCATGGGGAACACTGGACTGGAAGAACCTGAAAGGAGGAAGTGACTTGTACCCTACTCTGTACCCTTCCAACACCACCTGCAAAACCCACTGGTCCGCACAGGACGCTGCCCACTAGTTGTAAAAATGGCGCAGACGCCCACCCACAGGCTTTAGCAGAATAGGATTCTGCAAGTCACGCTGAAGGAGACTTGCCAGACATGGGTTTGGCAGAGGGGCTTTTTAAACCATAGGCATTTTTACTTGTACCTTATAGTACAGTCAGTGGCATAACAACAGGGGTCGCACCAGCCGCCCCCTATTACCCCCGCCCACAACAGGCAACAAGCAGAGGTTTGTGCCTTCTTGTGCACAGACCTCTAGCAGCTGATCTCCCTCTTTGGCATTCTAGTACTGCAGAGCACTGGGAGATGATGTTATCTCTGCATTACTGAAGACAGGACCACGCAGGAGCTCCAGCAGTATAAAGGTCTGTGCAGAAGGAGGCACAGAACTCTGCTGCCACGCCGCTGGACCACCAGGGAGGTAGGAGATGGACAATGGGGGGCAATGTGGAGATTGGGAGAAATGAGGAGATTGCGGGTAATGTGAAAATGGGGGACAATGTGAAGATTGGGGGCAATGTGGAGGAGGCCAGTGGAGGTGACCAATGGGGGGCTCAATGTGGTCAGGAGGGCCCATAGCAATTTTGCATCAGGGCCTGGTG
Organism: Rhinophrynus dorsalis; assembly: GCA_037306005.1. Classification (NCBI taxonomy): domain Eukaryota; kingdom Metazoa; phylum Chordata; class Amphibia; order Anura; family Rhinophrynidae; genus Rhinophrynus; species Rhinophrynus dorsalis. The sequence goes on along the minus strand of CM074721.1, from coordinate 170,044,233 downwards.
GCTTCTAGTTACACCTCTGAGTACAGTTGCTTTGTCCCACAATTTTGCTTTTATACATAAGGCCCAAATGCAACCAAAATATGTTGGTGAAAATGTTGCCTATAGCTCTAGGCCAGTGATTCTCAACCAGGGTGCCGTGGCACTTTGGTGTGCCGCGGACATCGATTTAGGGTGCCTTGTGTTTTCTATAAGGACTAACAAAAATGGACCTCTAAATAAAGATTTATAGAAATTAATATGTACAATATGTTTAGTTTTGTTATTATGATTATAAAGCCTAATAATAACTGTATAATTGTGTATTATACCCTTCATTATGCCCTTGAAAAATTACATTAAATATGTTAGGGGTGCCCCGAATGTTCAAGATTATATGTTAGGGGTGCCCCGAGCAAAAAAGGTTGAGAAACACTGCTCTAGGCAGTCATACAAGTTGTATAGTATTTGATGTACCATACAAGTCTGTCTACGTAGTATTTTGATCAACAGACTGTCACGCTCAAAGCTATGGGCATTATGGCCTGGGGAGGAACTATGGAGGAAACCAATTACACCACAGGGCTAATAAAATCCCATTGATTTAATTGGCTCTTTTAATGGCTTGAATGTGGACGAAGTCTCCAGCACATTGCAAAGTAACAAGTTGGAGAACTTTTTTGCATTCAAAGGGCTAAAAACCCCATTAAAATTAATGGGAATAATTGTGTCTTCCCTATGGTGCAACTGGTTAGATCCAGAATTCCTTCACTTCTCTGTTAACCATAAGGCCCTATGTGAATGTCATAGTATTGGGATATATAGTGAATACAGGTGGCCCAGTCTTCGCACACAACCCAATGCCCTGTCCATTGTTCTCTGATACATAAATGTTGTATATATCTTTATATCAGGTCTCAGGAGATTTGCAGCAATGTTTCACAAGGTTAATGGGAAGTAATCGTGAAATCTGAGTCTGTTCATGCCAAAGCGACTTGGTACCTAGCCAGGAGCAGCCCAAGCTTACAAAAGCTTCAGAGAAATAATGAAATAAAGTGGCAGTTCTTTTCTTTACAGAAATGACATCTTGACACTTGTTGTCTAGCCCACCCTGCACAGTGTCATAACCCTATACTTGTCCCAAGCAGGGAAAAATCTCTGGGCCTTGTGCAAAAAGCAAAACATAAGGAATGCTGAACTCTGAACTTGGATACTATGGATCATGTACACAAAGACAAAAGGAGCAGGTTTGAAGCAAACCAACTGTAACATAGGTAATAAATCCTATTAATTTAAAAAAGTTATTTAACCCTTTGAGGGCCAGAGGGGTATGCAACGCATTGCAAAGCAATGCGTTGCGCACCCCTCTAGCCCTCAAAGGGTTAACCCCTTGGATGCTGGAGGAATTTTTACTGTAAAGGAGCTGACAGATCTATTTAAATCAGTGAGGATTTTGGAAAGTTTGTTTGCTGTGTAACCCTCTGGCACTCAAATGGTTTTAACCCTTTGAGTTCCAGAGAGGTAGCCAACATATTGCAATGCAATGCGTTGGATACCTCTCTGGCACTCAAAGGGTTAAAGGGGTACTGGACCCTAAGAATAAATGGCTCATAAGTTTTTTATAAAATGAAATTACCAAGGTAAATGTCCTTCAAACAGCAGGTTCTATTTATTGTTTTTGTTTGCATGTGATATCTCTTGTAGTACCTGCTAATCGTTTCAGTTTCAGACTGATATTTGTATACCGTACAGGTCATTCAGGTATACTGAAGCATATTGTTTGCTGAGATATAATACAAACAGTGTACAGACAGATACACCTGACTGCTGTTTGAAATACTCCTACCTCGGTAAGTCAATGTGTTAAACAACCTAATTCTTTTTAAGATACCACAAAACTTATAATTGAAATGGAGCTGTACCATTAATATCTCAGACCTTACAATTGAAACAGTGCTACAATAGGGACAATGCAGAGCTTACAATTGAAATGGAGCTACACATACCTTAATGTCTCAATCCTGTAATATTGTACCTGGCAATAAAGCAATCAAAGACTAACAGAAGTGCAAGAAAACTAAAGATCACTCTCCCATCTCCTGATTGGAGAACCATTTTCCAGTAGAACTGGACATCATAATGTGATTAGGGTCAAGAAGTTGGGCCTGGTGCGCCCACTCTGCATTATTCTTCATTGGTGATGCGGGCTGAGATATGTTGGGGCTCAGTTGCAAGAAAATGCTGACATGCGAGAAGGAATCTTCAGCTCCAAATTTTACAGATGTGGTCCACTCCTCCCCTTGTCATACACTTTCTTTCCTACCAGGATGTGAAAAGCGAGCCTGCACTCAGAGGAATTGTGTGACAAAAGGAGGAGCGATGTGCTTCTCTAAAAATTTCCGATGCCACCCTGGCTTGCCGCGTGCCACCAAAAAGGGCCTCTCTGTCCTAGTGGTGGCCTGCATGCCATAGGTTTGCCATCACTGACCTACTTGTGGAGCAATGTGACATATCTATATACACAAACTATACATACTATTCAGAGGGACACAGGGGTGGGGAACAGGGACATAGGGATTTGTGTCTCAGAGGGACTGCTGCACCTAATGAGGGGCACTTGGGAGGTATGTGACTGAATCAACCTCTACAACATTATCCAGCAGAACAAAATCCTTTAACCCTCTGACACCAGAGGGTGTGCAATGCAATGCTTTTCAATGTGTTGCTCACCCCTCCCATTCTCAAGGGGTTACAAAAAGCATCTACTTCATTGTGACATTAACAACTGACATTTCTGTCTCAAAGGTGAAGAGACACAAATCCTACATAGTGTAGCTGAACAATCACGATTTAACCCATTGAGTAGCAGAGGTATTCAATGCATTGCATTGCACAACCTAGGATATCTCTCTGGCACTAAAAGGGTTTAATGACAATTCTTCATTTAGCTAGATGCTGTTATTTATCTGGTATATTACTTGACCCTTTACACTGACTCTCCAGCCCTATTGCACAGTACAATTTATTGCATGTGTCCCAGTGGATATAGAAGTTACATTGAAAGCACTAAAATCAGAGACAAATATCAAAGCTGATGGCTGTGCGTCTGATAGGAAGCAGTTCAGTCAGGCTTTTTATTTTTCATAGAAAAAGGTCAATACACAGAAAACTTACTAGCTGCTTTGATGAAGCTTCTTTGAAACTGGTATGTCATGAGGGGCCCTGGAAGCATCCTGCAATATAAAAGTGTGCAATGTACAGTACTTTAACCAGCAGCTCAAGGAAACTATGGCAGAGACATTGAAAGCTCATAACCCCCTGCTCAAAGTGCATTTTATAATAATTCCAAGGTTTGTACATGCTTATAGATAGGATTATCAGAATACCACAGGGATTAATCACTCAAAAAATAACTCCCAAAAATGCAGAGTGCAGCATGGATTACTATCCTGCACACAATCAAATTTACATTCTCTCTCTCTCTCTCTCTGCAGTACACAGTGCACACTAGGACTGTATTAAATTATCTGAAGGGGGAAACAGGGGTCAATAGAGATTATGGAGAAAGAGGTAAACAAAGGAACAAATGAATAAGAAAATAACAACCACTATGAATGAAAGAAGAGTTAAAAAGCAAAAGGCTGACTATAGTATATATGTTGAACAGGACACATTTGTAACAGACTAACTTAATTATTTCTGAATTCTTTCTGAAACTGAAGAAGGGAAATCACGAAATGTAACAATACAGTGTGACATAATTGCTTACAGAGGAGTCAAACTGCTGGAAATGTGAACATTAAGACTTAGTGATGTTGATGTATGAATAAAAACTGAAGCAATTAGGTCCTGTTCATACGAGCAGCATAAACTTGTTTCTAGTATTAAAAAAAGAAAAATAATTAAAAAAATAAATAAATTGGGGTGTGTATGTGTCTCTTCACACAAGTCACTAATGCAGTGCTTTTGCAGAACACTTTGTGAGCTCAGACAGAGGAAAGATGAAGTGGTGCATATCTTATGTATGGATAAAGAGTATACGTGTCAGTTAACCCTTTGAATACCAAAGGGGTATGTAAGACATTGTGGAGCAATGTTTTGCGTACCCCTCTGGCACTCAAAGGATTAACCTGCCTGGAAAGGAGGACCTCCACTTTCAATCCAAAAAATGTCGGATACAATGCAAATGAAATTCCTGGGGCTTAAAAGGACATATACACCAAAATGTTCATAGCAAAAAACTGTAATAAATGAATCAGTGAAACTCAAAATATTAAGAATCCATTCTTAATGGCATTTATTTATTATACACAGACTAAATTAGCACAATAAAATGCCAGTGTTGACAAATGAGATGAATACTCTTGAGAGCTGCACAGTGTACCATTCAAAATTCTAATATATATTATATATTAGAATTTTGAATGATACACAGTGTGAATCTCTGGCGTATTTATCGACTTTGAAGTCTCACAGTAACTATCCATAGGATTTTTATGTGCATATTTGTCAACAATGGTGTTTTATTGTGCTGATTTTGTCTGTGTATAAGAAATAATTGTCATTCAGAATGGATTCTTAACATGTGCATCACAGATTCAATTATTATAATTTATTTTATGCTCTGAACATTTTGGTGTACATCTTTCCTTCTGTTTAAGCACCAGGAACTTCTTTGTATTATACTTTGCAACCTGTTGCAGCATACTGTAACTTTAATATGTTCTTAGAAAAATGCATCCAAGTCGCAGCATGTCTGATACGCAAAGCCACCTGTGAGGTCACATGCAGATAGTTCTCATGGGTGTGTTTGGAGGCTGTGATGCTCTTTGCAGTGTCCAATACATGGCTGATCTACATGGGTCTCTGCCAATAATATGTGGTTGATATTGAAGTAGTTCAGCCCCTGCCGCCCCAGACAAAAGCAGGAGACTGCAGCTGGGTAAAAGGCAGGAGTAAAGGCACTGCATCACTGCGCTGTTTAACCCTCCGCGTTCTAGAGAGGTAGCTAACGCACTGCAATGTATAGATCTCACTGGCACCCAAACAGTTAAGTCACTCATGTGATCACAGCCATATGTGGTAATCCAAAAATAATATATGGGATAAATAACAACTTTAACTTTTAACCCCTTGTATGCTAGAGAGGAGACCTATTCAGTGTTCAAGGGGTTAAACACACATTTAATGCAATCAGAATATATATCTATCCCTTATATTGTTTTGGTTTGCTTTAATTCTCCTTAGTACATCAGCCTCAGTATGTCAGTGTGACCAGAAGTGATACAGTCTAAAGCTTAGGGCCACACTTGAAACAACTTTAATACAACTATTTGTATAGTAAAGATTGACAGGAGTCGGCGTGGATGTTTATAAAAAAAAAAAAAAAAAAAATGTACAAAGCTTGACTTCTTTCCCAGACATATACAGGGAACAAGGAACTACAAGGTTGTGAGTCCTCATAGTGGAAACTGTAATGGAAGCCAAGTGAGGAGACCAAACAGCATGGGTTTTCTATAACCCTATGTGTGCCAGAGGAGTATCCAACACATTCCATTCAATGCAGTGGACAACTCTCTGGCACTCAAAGGGTTAAATTAGAAGGAACACAAATATAGTACCCTTAAATCTTAGTAAGATCACTTTCACTGCCCTGCTTACATAACAGATTAACAATGTGCAATGTCTGGGTTCAAATTAAATAGCAGTAAACCTTCCAGCTCCTTTCAAATGGGTGTTGCACTGGTTATGTCACATGTTGTAAAAGGCTCTATCCGGGCTATGGTGATTTTCACACAGGTGACTATAGCCTCATGTGAATGCACCAAAGTCCAGCATACTGCATGTTTACTGTACACCCACAGGAGCTTTCACAGGAATGCTGTTGTAGGTTGTGATGATCATCACAATCTCCACTGAATAGTAAACCCACATGGGTGTTCCACTGCTGATCTGGACTCTGGAAAAGGCAAGTGAAACAACATGAGTGATAAATTATTGCACGGGGCTACAACAGTTTTATACCCCATGTGAAACAGCTCCTAACATAATAAACATTATTATATTATTATCATTACAGCTCGAACTGCTGCTTTTTTTGTTAATATGAAACAGTTAGCGACTGTGGCTATTTGTGCCCAGAGGTGAAATATGGTCTATGGCTTTCCATAGAATGTAATAGTAACAGCTCCATCACGTCATGACAGATTAAACTGTAATAACATTTGAATAAAACAAATGCCAGCAGTGGAAATATACTTTTTTAGTCTGAAGGAAGAACCATGCTATATATTTTTTTATCCAAGTCAACTGTTCTAGAGAGGTGTTCTACATATTCATTTGTAATGTGTTGTACACGCCTTTGGTCCTTGAAGGATTAAGCAGAAGACAGGTAGAGTTAGGGTGATATATTTATTGTCTGAGTAGCTTCAGAGAGCAAGCTTCCAAGACCATTTACGTCTCATCAGGCATGATATAAAATGTGAACTGAAAGTATACAGAAAGCACAAATCATTACATGCATATGGCACCTTACATAAGTACCCCCCCCCTTGACTTTTCCACACTTTATTGTGTTACAACCTGGAATTCAAATTAATTTAATTAGGATTTTAATAACTGATTTACACAAAATAGTACATAATGTTGAAGCTACACATTTTGCAAAATTATTTACAAATAAAAAACTGTAAAATCTTGATTGCATACATATTCACCAGCCTTTTGCTGTGACACCCCTAAATAAGCTCTCATGCAACCAGCCACCTTCAAAAATCACATAATTAGCTGCATGAAGTCCTCCTGTGTGTAATTACAGTGGAAGGCTCCAGAGTTTGCTAGAGAGAAACAAGTCTGGGATAAAGTTCAAAGAAGCACCAATCAGGGTTGGGTTATAAAAAAATATCTAACACTATTAACATCCCCGGGAGAACCATTAAAGCCATAATTAAAAACAATGGAAAGAATATGGCACAACAGTGGCTCTGCCTAAAGAAGGTTGTCCATTAAAACACAGTGACCAAGTAAGGACGGCATTAGTTAGAGAAGAAATCAAGAAGCCAGTGGTAACTTTAAAGTGGAACTTTCATCACATTAATATTGAGCCTCAAATCATAATTACAATAGCAGTATGCATAGATGTATTTGTATTTTCACGTATAATTGCGGCATTATTGAGAAACAGACCTTTCTAGGCAGTCAGGAAACGGCAGGGATCTAGCAGTAGGCTCTCTCTGCACCTGCGTAGTCAGTCCCTTTTGGTTCCTTAAGGTAACCAGACATTCAACTCACCAATCGTGGAGTCAAAGGGGACGAACAGCGCAGACTCAGAGATGCCATCTCTGCAAGATGTCTATGCTGTTCCCAGCTGTCTGTCTGCCTAAAACAGCAAATACACTTGAAAATACAAGCAAGTCTATATTCATATCGCTATTGTAATTATAATTTGGGGCTCAATATCAATGTGATGAAAGTTCCGCTTTAATGGGGTTGGAGAGACCACAGCTGAGGTAGGAGAATCCATCCATAAGACAACTATCACCAGGATGCTGCACAAAACAGTGTTTATATAGAAGTGAAGAGTGGAGAGAAGAAAGCCATTGCTGAAAAATATCCACAGAAAATTCTGTTTGGATTTTGCCAAAAGACATGTGAGAGACACAGAAAAAAGTTTTCTGGTCTGATGAAACCAAAACTGAGCTTTGATGACACAGCAAACAAAACTCTATGCATAGCACAAAGCCAGCATTTCTCATTGCCCAGAGAATACCATCCCCATAGTGGAGCCTGGTGGTGGCAGCATCAAATTGATGTTTTTCATTGATACGGTAATTAGTGCAACATAGACCTGGTTTTAACTGAAACATCCAAATATTTGGAAAAAATTGTGTATTGTGTAAGAAATAAAACAAAAAAAATAACAGCAGTGAATGGCTTTTTAGTCAGTGTTGACAGGAACACCATACTATCAGCACTAAAAGTATTTCCATGCCACTTGTTAGCTAGGCTTAACATTTAAAGTGCAACATGAAAATATTTTCTAAAACAATGTGTAACATGTAAGAGGGGAAAAACAGCAGTGGCTGTTTTATTCATTGTTGAGAGCAATATCATCCTCCGCCTGATCTTCATTTTCTGTGCTGTGGTGTGTCTTTCCTCAAGATATCATCATATGAAACATCCACAGCATTACTGATGCAACATTCATTGAAGCCGATTACAATGTTGTCTGAAAAGATCTGATCCAAGCATGAAGTACCCATTCACAGAGGAGACTTGCAGATGGATTTTTATTTATCCTGTTTGAGTAAGGGCACAATCATTAGCTATAAGCCAATATCTGTGCTGTTCCTTAACCCCTTAAGGACCGAGAACATCTGAGGTTGTTTTCCCTTAAGGACCGGAGCAATTCTGACCTTTTTGACTATGCCTTTGTTCAACAGTGTTTTCCCTCTTAGACTTTTATTCCACCCCCATAAATTATATACTGTTTTTCTACGCACAAATAAGGCTCTCTTTTGATACCCCACTTATATAGATAACCCACCATTTACTTTATGAAAATGTAAAAAAAAAATGTAAAAAAAAAAGTAAAAAAAAAATACCATTTTTGATTTTTCTCTTGGGATCAATTGGCCACAAAGGGTTAAATTTTTATGGAGACTAAATGAAAAGTATGATCGGTCAGTCATACCTACAAAATGCGCAGTTTAAAGTGGCCACTGTCCCCCCTGGGTGAAAATCCCCATGTCCCTTTTTCCCACCCTATTTTGACACTTTTTTATCCCTGGCATTTGGTGGTGTATATAAGTGTATTACATGGCTCCACAACAATCACTCTTGCAATATTGTTCAATTATATATATTTTTTTTAAATAAAAAAAAATGTTGTAAAAAAAAAAAAGTGTGTTGTGTTGTTTTTTTTTTTAAGTGTATAATTGCATTTAGCCAGCCTCCTGCACCAGCAGTGAAGGGGGTTAATACCCCCAGCTGCTGTATTTTTTTTTACCACTAGGTGTCTCCCGTCTACTTCTGTCTCCCTTACTTTGATAGCAAGGGAGACAGAGGCAGACGAGACAGGCACAGACAGCATGCTTTGCATGCTGCCTCTGTCTGTCACTATGCCGGTACATGTGATCGTTGCTATGGCGATCAAATGAACTGGCACAAGCAGGAAGGGCTGAGACTGAATGCCCCGGTCTCGGAGCGCTCAGTCCCAGCCTGGAATTAATGATAGCAGCGTGCACGGAGGCACTCTGCTATCATTTAAGCCATGACGGTCCTGGACCGTCATAGGTCGTTAAGGGTATAACAACCCATGACAGTGCAGTACCGTCATGGGTCCTTAAGGGGTTAAATCATCTTTGAATGGTTTGCTAACGACAACATCCAGGACTAATTACTGTGAGGTCATACCTCCAGGGATAATAACCAAATCAGTTTTCATTTTTTCAACCTGTTTCTTAACATAAGGGGGGAGATTCACTAAGTGTTGATAAAGAGGTGATAAAATGGAGAGGACTTCTCCAATTTATCACTTTCCCAGTTCCTATATTGTTCTATGGCGCCTATGCACAAAGATATCTTCAACTTTGGAGATCTTAGTCAATAGGCTCCAGAGAATAGCATAGGAACTGGAGAAGTCATCTCCACTTCATCACCGTTTTTCCCCCTTAGTGAATCTCCCCCCTGGAATTAGGAGTCCTCTGAATGCATCAAGAACAAGCATTCTTCTTTGTTTACACCGACTTCCTTGATTTCTTCCCCAGATAACTTTTAGCCAGTCTAGAACAAAACTTTTTTCCATGCATTCTTGGACTATTGATCATGATGGCAATTTTTCTTTTGGCATTATTTTTCTTTTGAGCTTTGTACCATCTGCTTGAACAGCAAGCATCTCCGTTATTCTTGATTTTTAATTTCCAGTCGTTTTGATGAGGACTGACTTTTCTCCTTTATTGTGCATTGTTGTACTGGTAAGCATGTCAAAATACACTTGAGTTTGATCTGCATTACAAATGGAACTAAGGGCATACTTGTGCTTTTTCATATGAGTAAACACATGGCAGTGGTAAGAAAGGAATTTCTCGCTTAAATCATTTGGCAATCTCTCTGCCAAAGATGTATGTCACCTGAAAGCTAAACAATTTCTTAGCATTATTATTCTAAACCATCCCATGCTTGCTTTAAATTCAGTTTCTGGGATGTTTATATGTTTTGCAAATTCCAATTTAGGCGGTAAGTTTGCCTTACAATACTGTAGCATTGTAGTCACATGTGTTTTCATGGTTCTGAATGCTCTCCTCCTGAGGTAGTGAATGAAGACATCATAGTAGACAATCCAAACAAGAGTACCGTACTGATATTTTGCACCGTAATACAGTAGCGGAAGGTCTTTGGTCTCTCAAAATGCATTACATAGAGACATTACTGGTATGTTAAAGTAATGTTCAATTTTATGGTATGTTCAATAAAAAGATATCATATGGTAGTTTAAAAGAGAAAAGATGGAAGAGTTGGCAGTGGGGTTCCAGGACCAAGTGATGGCAGAGAGGGATAGGCACCAGCCTTACAGGATGGACAGTTGTCACAAAAATAATTCTCTCATCTCCACAAAACTCAGCCTCTTCTCCTCAGTCCCTCAGAATCCCCCCACCTATACCTTCTGACTAAATACCATCTGGGGCCTCAATGCCAGCACTTCCATCAGCCACACCCACTATCAGTGCCTACAGTCCCCCACAACCCTAGCCTTCACACATTAGTGCCCTCAAGATCTCCTCCAGTCAGCCACATCCACTGTCAGTAGCCACAGTCACCACAACCCTAAACCTAAACTCATCAGAACCCTTCTTCCATCAACCACATCCACTACCAGTGCCCACACTCCCACACAATATTACCTCTTAAATCATTAGATTGGGAAATCTGCTCTCCTTGCAGTTAACTTCACCGCTGCAACACAACCAGTGTGCAACACAGCCCACCCTCCAGAAAACCTGCCCTCCTGACAGCCCTGGTATGTGCCTTATTGGCTGGATGGGAGCCACACTCCTCAATTATGTCAAAATGAGGAGCCAGCCCCTTCAGCCAAATGGATTGATATGTACTGTTGGCAGCGAGCACAGAGTAGCAAGTTGCAGAAGATAAAAGGACTATATTAGTAATTCCTGCATGTAGATTTTCTTTAGTAACAAAAGTATCTATTTTAGGGCAACCTCAAATATAAGGAGAAGTTGCTTTTTCAGCTTCAAGTCCTGATAAATACATAGTCTTATATTCAAGCAAATATGATAAGTATTGAGTCAGAGGTGTGAATACTTTTGCAATCAACAAATGTGTTTGTCTGTTTTAGTCACCTTTGTAATTAAAGTGATAAGTTATGTAAATCAAATGGTTAAAAAAAATGAAATCATTTTTAATTCCATGTTGTAACACAACAAAATGTGAAAAAGTAAAAGGGGTAGATACTTATGCAAGGCACTGTAGTAGTATAGTGCTTTCTGCATAAATATAGCACGCATGTCAAACTCAAACAGAGTCAAGAGCCATATTGTCAACATCACACCCAAAGGATTAAAACTTATAAAAGTGACAAAAGCTCTTGCCTCTGTATATAATGATCCATTCTCACAAGTACAGTGGGAATTTTACATGAACTCAGAGGATGCCATTCATATATTGGATTAATAATTTAGCTGTATTGTTGCAGGCAGCAAGAAGAAGGAAGTAGAGCTGCAATTTGCTTTAAATTTTCAATGAGTGTGGGAGCCACACGTATGACATGCATGAGTGAGAGTTGATGTTAGTTTCTCATTTTATACCAACCATGAAGAAGAGTCCTAAGTGATCTTGACAGCTTGCCCTCTAAAGCTGCTCCGTTAAAGAACAAGTATGACAGGTTTAGGTTAGCAAATAATTTAACATACTGCACCTCAAGTAAGTCTTCAGTGCACTTGTGATGGTCTTTATCTCCCAATCAGAAGAAATTTCAGTTTCTATTTCTGGAGATATTTTAGTATCTGCAAAGTGAAAAGGAAATTTGAAAAGATGTAAAAATGCTTACATTTTTATGAACTATACTATGAGGTGTTGTATAGTATTAAAGTAACAGAAGTACAAGACATACAAAAAGTATTCTTACATATACAAATGATGCGAGGGACTGCTCATTATACCATACAATCTAGGTGCTCTATATAGAAAAACAAAGGCCATTAAAGCCATATGGACAACTATTGTGCAGCAATGTAAATGCACTTCACATACATTAGTGAATGAACCCTGGCTTGTTTGAAAAAGTCCACAAGGCCACCATTTAATGGGAAGTCATCTGTGCCAGCACAACTTTCCTGGTATGGACGAGTATTACCTGTAAATTGCAGAGTTTTATATAAGAAGAGCAGCCAAAGGGTCAAAATGCAAATTCTCAAAAATGATTGGATTGTTGTGAAACACATTTCAATCTCCAAAAACTGTGGGTCACAAGTGGAAGTCAGCAAATCATATCTGGCAAACATCTTGTGTGCCTGCCCACTGCCACAGGCTTCTCTTCTACAAATTGGTACTTGTGATCCGTAGTGAAAAGACGCTTTATTTAGGCAACTGAGCATGGTGGCTATGTCCTTGCATTGCATTTAGGTGTGTGAACATAAATTCAAAAGGTATATACAGGGTGCCTTCAAATATAAAGGGATTTCTATCTTCAGGTCTCAGGAATACTCAGTGTAGGTTTTCAGGACCTCCTAGGCAGGCCATTTAGCCATAGAAGCCAATGTACAAAGAAGAACTGCAGACATTCTGGGGCAATCGAAACACAGGGGACAAAAAAATTCCAAATTTCCAAGTAATTTAAATGAGATGTTTATAAACCTAGAATCCTAGAGAGCTTTCCAAAGAATTGGAACACATCTACATCTGTAATATTTAGTTTGGTACAGGATGTCTAAAATCTGATCAGAGAGACAGTTAACCTCCTTTTTGACTTTACCTATTCTGCAGGTGGAAAATATGCTAAGTGGAATTGCTTATACATGTTATTATTGGTTTATTTCCCATCTTCGCTTCACTGCTTTCACATTCCTACTCAGAAAGCTCTCCAGAAAAGCATTCCATTTGCTCCCTGACAGGGACATAAAAGTGTAAATATCCCATAGATGAAGATGCAAATAAATAAAATAAAGTACAGGCAATGATAGTGTATATAGCATGCAAATGAAGAATATATAATGTAAAACAGGAGACTGTCACTTTAAGCATGCCTGTGTATAGTAGGATTATTGCAAATGTGTAATAAGTGTGTATGTAATATATCCCATAATTCTAAGGAAGGATACAATTATCTTCTAATTTATATGAATGGAATAGGTAGATCCTTGTTTCTCCTCAGCAAGCACCAATAGACCTGGACCTGAAAATGTCCCTGATTATGCACATGTGAGAGAATAAAAATTACTGAGACACTGGTTAATTCTTGTTTGTTCAAGAAGGAAATCCTCAATCCTGATTAATAGCTCCTAAAGGGGATGGGTTGAGCTTTAGATCATTACTTCCAAAAAGCTTGCATAAACAAAAGCAGGCAAAGAGCAACAACGAAAGTAACCTCTGGTTATCAAGCTAGTGTAAAACTGCAATTCCCACCAACCCACTCGCCATCTGAATGTGATGGGAGCTGTAGTCCTAGAGCAGAGAAGTCACTCCAACCCCTCTATTATTCATGGCTCCAATGTGATGAGATCTCTGTAACTTGAGAGAGTTGCATAGAATAACATTGGAACTGGGGAGTTTCTCATTGATGAGTTTGTCTCTCCATATGTCAACAGACTACACAGTCAAATGAAAAGCAAGTTTAAGATGGCATTTTAGGTCCCCACAATAAAGAATGAAACAAATATGGACAGATGATACATGTGGTCAGTCTAGCACAGTGATGAACTTAGTGACAATTGTCCTACTTTCATTTCCATTCCTTTTTATACTGTTCAGATAGGGGAGTATCATGCATGAGAGAAGACAACATGCTGCAACTGTGCAATGATAACAGAAGGGGCACTATCTACCATACCTCCAAGGTAAAGGGGACCAGGATCCATTCACTGATCTCTGGTTCTGGAGAATGGAACTGTAAGTAAATGTGTGTTTTTTATTTTTTTATTTTTAAACTATAATCCAAAGTTCAGATAAGGATACCATACATTGTCACTTCTAATCAAATGTTATAGTATGTGACATACATTGTAAATCACAATTTAACACAAGAATCACACTGAGTGGCAGGACACATGCATCAGCAGATTAACTAACAACCACCACATCCACAAAAAGCAGTTTACCTTGACTAATGCTAACAAAGATCCAGTTATGTAACATTACCAAATACCATTCAGACCACAAGGCTTTTAATAGCACATGTGAGGCCAGGCTCTCTAAGATAAAGTCCATCCATTTTAATTCACATCACTCTCAGCTCAGCCCAACATATTACACATTCCACAGCAATCTTGTTTGCAGGCTGAGCTGCCAATATGTACACCTCTCTGTACTTCAAACAAGAGGCACTGAGAGATTACAGACATCATCTGTAATCCTTTCCCTGCCACATGGGAGTGCAATGTATTGCAAGGTCCACACCTGGTCAGGCAGCCTTCTCATGAGAAAAGAACATTACAAAATGTAACCCTATGACTGTCAGTGAGGTACTCATGAGGAGGGGAGGGGAGGGGAGTCTCATAAGAACTTATGTTTCCACATAATGTCTGCACTTAAACATTATAACAGTATTTAAATGATTACCGCTATACTAACTATTAATAGAGGGGCAATTTCAGTGATTTTACTTTTTTACAGCAAGCCTTAAGATCTAAACCTCAATAGCAAATGTACATTTGGCTTCAGAATAGCTGAATCTCATTTTTAAAGTTCACAGCTAATAAAGGTCACAGTACAAAAAAATAGGATTTTAGTCTTACCTGTTAAATCCATTTCTCTTAGTCTGTACAGGTTACTGGTAACTCTGGGGGGTAGGCAATCAGCCCCTTTAACAGGCAGGAAAAATTCTGAGAAGTGACTACTGGGTGGAGCCTACCTCCTCTCCTTAGCTTGCAGCTAGCCAATCCCCAACCAGTAAGATTTGCAGACTAACTATTGACTAGGTAGCAAGAAGGTAAAGGAAGACTCCTGTGAGCATGAACCCGAAAGAACCCCCACGTTCTGCCGCAGGAGAGCCAAGCATGGTCCCTTGACGGGGGGAGACCAGTAACCTGTATGGACTAAGAGAAAAGGATTTAACAGGTAAGACTAAAATCCTATTTTCTCTGTTGTCCAATACAGGTTACTGGTAACTTTGGGATGTCCAACCATTAAGTTCCCCAGGGAGGGAAGAAAGGCAAGGACCAGGCACAGACCCCCCTAAGCTACCAGAGCACCAATTAACCTACAGATCATAAATAGCTCAACACTAACCGCTAAGTGTCAACGGACATGAAACAGGGGTAAAACAAACCCCATAAACTATTGTACAGCACACTGAACTAGAGCCAACAGGGCTCAAAAGTGAAAGAGTATGGAGAGACTAAAGATCATAGACAGGCAAGGCTGCCTCCAGGATCTTCATCCCAAAACTGGCATCAGCCGATGCCAGCACACCCACACAACAGCGTTTAGAAAAAGTCTGCACAGATGTCCAAGTGGCTGCCTTGCACAATTGATCAGCTGATGCCTGGTTCTTGTAGGCCCAAAAAGCCCCAATAGACCTCGCAGAATGGGCCGTGACCCTGAAGGGAACAGGCTTCTTCCAAAGTTTGTAAGTCTTACGAATCATGGACTTGATCCAGGAAGAGATGGTAACCTTGGAAGCAGGCTTCCCTGCCCTAGGACCCTCAGGAATGACAAAAAGAGCATCAGACTGCCTCAAGGACTCAGTGTGATGCACATAGAACTTGAGACAACACACCACATCTAACAAATGGAGATCCCTCTTCTTGTCAGAGGTAGGGTCAGGGCTGAAAGAAGGCATCACAATCTCCTGATTAATGTGTTGACTACCTTTGGGAGAAACTCCTGAGAAGTGCGAAGCACCACCTTGTCTTTGTGAAACACCTAAAAGGGTGGTCTACAAGACAGAGCATGCAACTCTGCGACATGGCGAACAGACACGATCACCAGGAGAAATGCCATCTTCCACGTCAGCAGGCGTAATAGTAGCCATGGACTCAAAGGGAGGGAGCTGAAGGATGCCCAAAACCAAGTTAAGATCCCACTGAGGAGCGGGAGTCTTAAAAGCAGGAGTATGAGCAACGCCCTGGTAGAAAACCTTGACATCAGGAAGAACAGCAATGCACCTCTGAAAGAAAACAGAGAGAGCAGAAGTCTGAACCTGAAGGGAACTCAAACTGAGGCCCTTATCCACACCACCCTGCAAGAAGGCCAGGAACGTAGCCAGATCAAATTCCTGAGAAAGGTCCATGTCAGCACATCAAGATAGGAAGGTCGCCCAGACACGGTAGGCCATAGAAGAAACAGGTTTGCGGGCACTGAGCATAGTAGCCGCCACACCAGAAGAAAAACCTTTCTTTATCAATATTGAGGATTCAACTTCCAAGCCGTCAAAACTAGACGATGAACATCCGCCTTCCACAGGTAACCCTGTAGAAGAAGATCTGGACGGCAAGGGAGCTGGAATGGCTCAGCCACTGACAGATCCAGAAGCTCCGGAAACCAAGCCTGTCGAGGCCAATACGGAGCAATCAGAATGACTGGACAGTATTCCAGTCGCAATTACTGTAACACCCTGTGCAACATTGGGAGGGGAGGAAAGATGTAGCCCAGAGGAAATAACCAAGGAATGTACATTGCATCCACCGCCAGGGTTAGATGGTCCCTCCGCCAAGAGCAAAACCTCGGAACCTTCCTGTTGTGCCTTGTCACCATCAGGTCGATGTAAGGAAGACCCCACTTCTGAACAATGAGGGCGAAAACCTCTGGGTGCAGTTCCCACTCTCCGCTGTCCACTGTGTGTCGAAAGAGGAAGTCTGCCATGATGTTGTCTACGTCAGGAATGTGCACTGAGGATATGGCAGGAACATGTTATTCTGCCCAGGACAAAATAGCCTTGACCTCTAACCAAGCGGCGAGACTTCTTGTTCCGCCCTGCTTGTTGATGTAAGCCACGGCCGTGGCATTGTCGGACTGGACTCGGACTGGGCATTCTTCCAGCTGGGTTGTCCAATGATGAAGGACATGAAATATCTCCCGAAGCTCCAACATGTTGATGGGAAGGAGAGATTCCTCCGGTGACCACCAACCCTGAGGACTCAGGCGACCCAGAACCACTCCCCAGCTGGAGAGGCTGGCATCCGTCATCACTGTGGTCCAGAAGGACACCAGGAAGGACTTGCCCTTCAGCAGATTGGAGAGGTCGAGCCACACGACAAACTCAGTTCCACATGAAAAGGGAGGGATATTGACGTCTTCAGAAGGTCTGGCTGACCCCTGCACACCTGGATCACAAACCTTTGGAGTTCGCTGGTGTGAGCCATGTCAAATGGGACCGCTTCTATGGTGGAGATGAATTTCCCCAGTAGAGAGGACAGCTTCTTGGCTGGAACTGGATTGTGAGCCAGAACATCAGAAACTCTGTGGGCGATCTGGTGAGCCACCTCGTCCGTGAGAAACACAATGCTCTGTTGAGTGTTGAAAAGAAAGCCCAGAAAGACCAGATGCTGGGATGGGACAAGATCTGACTTATCCATGTTGATGATCCACCCATGATGGGTGAGAGCATGAATGCAGTCCTGAACCTGCTGATGAAGTTGTTCAGCAGACGGGGCTTTCAGAAGCAGGTCATCCATGTATGGAGTAACTCTGATGCTGTCCTGATGGACGACGCATACTAAAGCTCTCAGGATACAGTTGAAGACTTGAGGAGCTGTAGTCAAACCAAAGGGAAGAGCTGAAAACTGAAAGTGCCCTTGGTTACAGGCAAATCTGAGATACTGCCGACTCTGTCAATGAATGGCGATGTGTAGATACGCGTCCTGAAGATCCAGAGAGGCAAGGAATTCCCCCGGGGACATAGTAGCAATCACAGTCCTTAGGGACTCCTGGTGATAATGAGTCGTGATCACAAAGGCATTAAGATCCTTCAAATCCAAAATGGGAAGACAGCCGCTGTCCTTCTTGGAGACCACAAAGAGGTTTGAGTAAAAACCCATACCTCTGTCCCGAACTGGTAAAGGCTCCAAAACATCCTTGTCCAGAAGGGCCTGGATAGCGCCATTGAACAGACTGCGTTTCTCTGCACCCTGGGGCATATGAAAGGGGAAAAACCGAAAGGGAGGAAACAAGACGAAAGGGATCCTGTACCCTTCCGCCACCACCTGTAAAACCCACGGTTCCGCCACTGAATCCTCCCAGACGCTGTGGTAGTGATGCAGATGGCCACCCACAGCCGAGTGGGGGCCTGTGTTCAGTGAGTCATGCAGAAGAAGGCTTGGAAGAGACCTTGGGCTTCAATTGCTGTTTGGGCTTGGAGTAGGCATGCGGAGCTGAGGGAACCGCCTGGTTCGCCTGACGTGTATCAGTCTGTAAGGAATGAAAATAGTCTTCTTCCTGGGGACCATAGGCAGAAGGGTACTCTTACCCCCTGTGGCCTCTCTAATCAGATCATTAAGATCTGGCCCAAACAAAGATGTGCCTTGAAAAGGCAATGAGAGCAAAGCTTTCTTAGAAGCAGTGTCAGCAGAACAGATCTTGAGCCAAAGAGCTCGTTTGGCAACCACAGACATGGTGGAAACCCTTGACACCAAACGGATGGCATCAAATAAGGCAGTAGAAACATAGTGCTGGGCCTCAGAAATGTTGGCAAGAAGGCACAACATATCCGAAGAAGGAGCATCCTGACGGACAGCCAGGGTGAGCTGTTCAGTCCAGACCACAATGGCCCGGTTCACCCATGCCGCAGTCAAAGCTGGACACATGGTGGTACCAGCAGTGGCAAAAATGGACTTGAAGGAGACCAAGATTCTTGTCAGTCCAGCCTTTCAGAGTGGACACATCAGAAACTGGCAAGGCAGTGGACTTAGCCTGGAGATAGGAGCATCCACTTTGGGGGGATGAACCCACTGAGCAAGCGCCGCCTCAGAGAAGGGGTAAAGCTTGGCAAATTTCTTGGAAACAGAAGGTTTCTTGTCCGGAGACTTCCACTCATCAGACACAAGGCGGTCAAGAGTGGGGTTAGGTGGAAAACAAGTATGGGGCCTCTTAGGCTCCTGAAACACATCAGAGGGATCTGAATAAACCTCTTGAACTAAGGGAATGTTTAGGGTGGTTAAGACAGCCCTGATCAGGCCCTCAGTCGAGGGCTCAGGATCAGCCTCAAAGGGGTCCCCAAAAAACTGAGAGGAGCACACAGCAGAACATTCCTCAACGTCTGAATCCACCAACAGTTCCTCCTCAGAGGAATCCAATACGTCAGGTACTCCCTGCGGTTTCGGCAGGGAAGATCTGATGGAAGTAGGGGTCTGCCAGGAGTGGAAAACCCCCTGTAACTGGGATGGAAAAAGTTGCAATGTAGATCGGAGGTCTCTAGAAGCAGCCTTGAACTCTTGCACCCAAACTGGCTCTAATGTATGGCTGGAGGTCCCTGGGGGAGACTCAGGGACAGCAGAACATGCTGGGCATAAATGACCTGAGAATTTTCTAGGAAACCCTGAATGACATGAGGAGCAATATGCAATAGGGGACACAGAGACCCCAGCATCCTTAGTCTTAGGCCTGGCCCCAAGGTCTAATGGATTAGACATTCTCACAGTGTCAAAACGTTTAAAATATAAGGAATCGCCCAAATACAGTGTGTAAGATTAAAATTTCACCCCAGAAATTGCATAATTCAATTATCTGGCAGACAAACGGTTAGTCTGCAGAGGAGAGAAGGAGAGTCCAAGCCCTGTGTAGGATACTCGTTCAGGAAAAGGCATGAAATGGCTGCCACGGCGTGTGCCAATCGGAAACAAGCAAGAATCAAGAGCTCATGGGAAATGTAGTTTTCCCAGACAAAGTACCCCAACAGTGCCCGAAGCCCCCTGAGCCTCCCAACACACATGAAACATTAACCGGATGACAGAGCAAGGGCAGACAATTTAAATGAGCCATCTCTGAAGTCGCTAGGTGGAGCAGTTGCAGAGATATGTCCCAAATTGTACAGTCCCGTAAGAGTGAATGGAGCAATGGCGTCTACGCGGTAGAGCGCACCGGAACACAACTTTTGCAAAGTTGAAACTGTGAATTAAAATTACATGAAACATCACTAGAACATGTTAGCAGACCCAAAAAAAACACTGAACCCAGTAGGGCCAATAAACCCCCAAAAGATGCAAAACCAGCAGTTAAAGGGTTAAGTTACCACAAAAACTTGCTCTAAAACACCCAACAGACATGCAGATAAACCCAGTGAGTGCAGGAGTGTGCAATAGGAACTCCAAAGGAAAAACCCCTGTGCGGAGGGGCACTGTGGGACATGTGGACATGCAGTACTCAAAGGTTTGTTCATCTTTTCCTGCAGATCTTCTGTGTTCATATTACCATATATTAAGAAGAAGCAACTCCTGAGGAAAGAACTTGAACCCAAGATTTTCCCCCCGGGACTTAAGGTTCACAAAAAGCACCTGTATACTGAGCTAGCCACATCTAAGGGCATTGTCAGTTATGGTAATCTGTCTAATGGTGGTATTCCATACCTAATAGAAAAATAAAAAATTAGCTTAAACTATAGCAGAACTGTTCTCTTGCCTGTGTGTGTTCATCAAGGAACAAATCTTACTGGAGCTGATTGGCTAGCTGCAGCCAAGGAGGGAAGGTAGGCTCCACCCCCTGCATTCACTTCTAGAATTGTTCCTGCCTAGTTAAAGGGGCAGATCGCCTACCCAAAGTTACCAGTAACCTGTATTGGACGACAGAGAAATTTAGTTTATAACTAAATTACACACAATACATATTTTAAAGAATAAAATAAGTTACCCTCTGAAAGCCAGAGGGGAACTGGATACCCCTCTGACACTCAAAGGGTTAAAACCATCCACTAAAGGAGGGATTTTATGGAAAGGCCAGATTTAAATCAATGGAGATTTTTAGTTTACACCGGGCTGCTAGTTACACTGTGTGTGTATGTAGTGACACGCAGTCACACAGAAACTCAGTGAGGCAGATGTACTAAGGAGGTTTAAAACAACCACACCATAGTGAAGAGATAAACTACCTAAAACGGTCACTGACCGAAATGTGGATTTTAACCCCCTGAACGTAAGAAACGTGTTCAGTGCATGTTAATGTGTCGGCACCTATTGAGTAATCAAGCTATTAGAAGCCCTATAATGTAATGCTTTCACCCCCCCCCCCCAAGTTGCAGTTGGGTTACTCCAGAATTAGACCATGTTTTTGAAGTACATCAGACCCACTGCACACAAGCTCACTGTCACATGTATTTACATATATATATATATATATATATATACACACACACACACAGTCTGACCCCATAGTCTTGTTCCACTGTTCACTGGTAGTTATAGAACCACAAATACTCTGTGTCTGCCTCCCCAGTCCTGTCGTACTGGTAGTCACGGAATCACCATCTGAGTGCCAGAGAGATATAAGCCACGCTGGGGTTGGAGGAGACTGAAAACAATACAACCACTTGTGAGTACCCAAAAGATAATTGGTGTCCTGTTGTGATACGAAAGTAGCCTAACACTTACATTACAGCTTACATGCTCACATATCTCCTAGGACTGTTTTACAAAACGCCCCCTCCAGCTAAACCAAGAGGTATTGGGCCTTGTATTCTAACCTCACGTTGATTCTGATGCGGCTGTGTGTTTAGATTACCAACTACACAGAGCCTGAAGGCTTTCTGGTGGAAAAATGACCCTGAACTGTAATCCAGTTACTGAAGGTAATCACTTCTATAGAAGATAGAAGCAGTCTCATTGTACAAACGTTCTTGATAAAATAATCCTGTGCTTGTGGTATCCAAGACATCTGGGGCCTTATTCAGAAAGAAAATAAATGTAGTTCTGGAGCAAACTAAACGCACCACAGGAGGGAAATAAAAATCTCTGTCCACTTAACTCTTTCAGTGTCCCAGAGGTATCCAAAGCATTGTAAAGTAATGAGCTGGATACCCCACTTTCATTCAAATGTTTAAAGGGATAACAGCATAAAATACAGTTTAAAAAAAGCAGTTGTGAGATGCTTTATTTATAATTTACTTCAGCTCAGACTTGCATTGTTTCAGTGCAGTACCTCCATGACCTGAAATGTTATGGTGGCACTGTTCCTGCAGCAGCCTAATAGAGGTTACGGTCACTGAAAATAGCTGTCCATAGACTGCTGGAGCATTAGCCAATGATATATAGCCAACACCCATGTGGACCTCCTATGTCATACTTCCACCACACCCCTTAGCTATGGGATTTCCACTGTAATGCAGGAACAAGGTAGGTAAGTAAACTGGGCAATTTGAACAGCTCTGCCTGACAACACTTCTCAGCTCATTAGTTGTGAAAGAGTCATTAAAAACCTTTGAGTGCAAGAGAAGTTACCAACACATTGGGGGAGATTCACTAAGCAGTGATAAAGAGGTGATAAAACTATTCAAACTGCTAGGAGATGTTTCAATGAAAAGTTAGTATAGCTACACACAATAATTAAGCATTTTCCAGCAGAGGGAGCACTCCCTTTTGTTTTACACAGCAAGAAAGGCCAAGTTCTTAAAGAAATAGTAACTTTTTATTTTGACTTTACAAAATTCTACAAGTACTTATATGTGAAGTAACATATTTATTTAATCGTCACCTATTGTGTTTTTCTTTTTCTTAATAACACACGTCCTTTACAGCAAGCTCTCTGAATCTCTGTTCCAGACAGCTTTATGGTAAGTTGACCATAAAAGCAGGGTAAGATGCAATGAAACCCTACCACTGCAGCACTGAATGAGCAGTTTGGGTTTTTTTTTACATTGTATCTTTTATACATTGGATCAGTACAGTGTCTAAGAGAAAGCTAGTTCAATATTAAGGATTGAAAAGGGTTAACCCTTTGAGTGCCAGAATGGCATACAATCCAACGCCTGGCATTCAAAGGGTAAAAAAAAAGTTTATGGCCCAGGTGCACAATCCCTAGCAAATGTAGGATACAACAGAGATGAGCAGCACTTTTATATATTTATATATATATATATACACACACACACACACACACACACACACACACACACACACACACACACACACATTAAAAATAATTTTTTTTTTAAAAAAAAAAAGATAGTTTAGCCAGGGATGGATTTCCCAATATTCAGAATAGGCAACGGCTTAGGGCTCCAAGAGGTGCCTGAGCTATGCTGGCCACACCCACATTTTGAATTGCAGGCATGACCAGAACAATCTCAATTTCCTGCACTAGTTTTACACCCCTTTGCAGGCTATTTAATTCCTTGGATGCTAGAGAGATCTCCAGCACATAGCAGGGTAAATGCTTTGGAGATCTCTCTAGCAACCAAGGTGTTAAATCTTTTTTCATTCTTGATTGTTTTAGGCCAAGGGTATTTTCTGTGCCAGTAAATAGTGGATGGGCCTGGGGGAGTGGTCATGTGAGATATAGGGGTGTGGGTGGAGCTAAGAGTGCCTAAAGTGCTTTGGCCTAGGTGTGCCTGGGATATAAATCCAGCCCTGAGTGTAACATAAATTTGAATTTATAGGTTATGCACTTGCAGAATATGTAAAGTCAAAATACAGGGAAATGTTTCCATTACTGGGAAACTATCAAAACATTTATCTTTAATACTTTAATAACCCTACAGTAGTGGCCAAAAGTTTTGAGAATGACACAAATATTAATTTTCACAAAGTCTGCTGCCTCAGTTTATATGATGGCAATTTGCATATACTTCAGAATGTTATGAAGAGTGATCAGATGAATTGCAATCAATTGCACAGTCCCTCTTTGCCATGAAAATGAAGTTAATCCCAAAAAAGCATTTCCACTGCATTTCAGACCTGCCCCAACAGGACCAGCCGACATCATGTCAGTGAATCTCTCGTTAACACAGGTGAGAGTGTTGACGTGGACAGGGCTGGCGATCACTCTGTTATGCTGATTAAGTTAAAATAACAGACCGGAAGCTTTAAATCATTGTTATTCCTCTGTTAACCGTGGTTCCCTGCAAGTAAATACGTGCTGTCATCATTGCTTTGCACAAAAAGGGCTTCACAGGCAAGGATATTGCTGCTAGTAAGATTGCACCTAAATCAACCATTTATCGGATCATCAAGAACTTCAAGGAGAGAGATTCAATTGTTGTGAAGAATGCATCAGGGCACTCAAGAAAGTCCAGCAAGTGCCAGGACCGTCTCCTAAAGTTGATTCAGCTGTGGGATCGGGCACCACCGGTGCAGAGCTTGCTCAGGAATGGCAGCAGGCAGGTGTTAATGCATCTGCACGCACAGTGAGGCGAAGACTTTTGGAGGATGGCCAGGTGTCAAGAAGGGCAGCAAACAAGCCACTTCTCTCCAGGAAAAACATCAGGGACAGACTGATATTCTGCAGAAAGTACAGGGACTGGACTGCTGAGGACTGGGGTAAAGTCATTTTCTCTGATGAATCCCCTTGCCAAACGTTTGGGGTATCCAGAAAAAGAGATTATCCGGAGAAGTCAAGGTGAGCGCTACCATCAGTCCTGTGTCATGCAAACAGTAGAGCATCTTGAGACCATTCAAGTGTGGGTTTGCTTCTCAGCCAAGGGAGAGGGTTCACTCACAATTTTGCCTAAGAACACAGCCATGAATAAAGAATGGTACCAACACATCCTTCAAGAGCAACTTCTCCCAACCATCCAAGAACAGTTTGGTGACGAACAATGCCTTTTCCAGCATGATAGAGCACCTTGCCATAAGGCAAAAGTGATAACTAAGTGGCTCGAGGAACAAAACATCAAAATTTTGGGTCCATGGCCAGGAAACTCCCCAGACCTTAATCCCATTGAGAACTTGTGGTCAATCCTCAAGAGGCGGATGGACAAACAAAAACCCACAAATTCTGACAAACTCCAGGCATTGATTATGCAAGAATGGGCTGCCATCAGTCAGAATGTGGCCCAGAAGTTAATTGACAGCATGCCATGGCGGATTGCAGAGGTCTTGAAAAAGAAAGGTCAACACTGCAAATATTGACTCTTTGCAGTTCAATACAATCAGAGATTTGCTTCTAAGTGTTACGATGTGGCCTTGCTCGATAAAGCACTAGAATAGGCTAAAGGCTAGAACAGGAAAGACCTCTTAAGGGGAGGTAGAAGAGCCTCTAATTCCAACAGACTAAATTTCAAGTTGTATTAAATAACTGATGCATCTTTATGAGAGACATCTTTTTTTACCTAGATCAAGAAGTACAAAGATCTCATTTTGGTATTGACAACATTAACAGATAGGCAAGTGAAGAGTGAATACAGACAAAAAAACCCCATCAAACTGGCTTACAGTTAGGAGTCCTATAGGTAATCATAAATGTGACACATGCTCTTTATGTCCTTTCACTTTAGAGTATGATTCTTTGTAAGAGAAAGCCCATCCCTTTAAGTGTCGCACTCCTAGTGTAGTGTATATGCAGACATATCCTTGTCACCATATATACATAATGAAAATGATAGGACCTATGAGGGAACACATTATGGAGTATCATAGAAGTATAATAAAAAAAGATAGTGACTTAAGCATGTTAAGAATGTGCATAGTTAAAATATAGTTTATAATATGGAGTATTTTTTGTTTAAATCCGATTCTGGACTCCCTGAACAGTGTGCAGCCGCGCGGGGAGCCCAGAATTCCGTGACGGTCCAGGACCTTCATGGGTCCTTAAGGTGTTAAAGGGTCACTATTTGATTGAAAAACAATAATTATATTTGTGCATTTTTTTATGATCAGTACACACATGTATCTCAATATCCAGGGTGTTTCATCTCTACAACTTCCTCCCCCACCCAGCACTTTAATGGGGCATGTACTTGTGTTTATATTTATTTTAAGGCTATTTTCTTGAATTGTTGTATATGTTCCTTTACTAAGTTGTGTGGGAGTGTGGTTTATTAACTCATAAACAAACCTGCCATAAGGCGTTTCACATGCCTTGATGAAGTGCTGGCTGAACGATACTAAACAGCTTTCGGCTCTCTATGATCAGTTGCTGCTTGTTGACTCTCTGCTGCATTTACTTCACAGTTACACCCAGCAGTCCTTCTCAGTGGGTCTACCATTCAAAGTGCACTACATGTGTAAGATCATGTGTATTTAACTTATCTGCTTTTAAGTCTTTGGAATAAATTTTGATTTTTCCGGTGTGCTGGAGCATAATGTATTTTTTTTTTAGGAAGACTGGAGGAATGGGCTAGAGTGTAATGTTGAAAGGTACAAGATAACACATTTTGGGCACTAAACCTAGGGGGAGGGGGGTGGATAGGGTGTAATGATCCCACCTATATGGACAGTGGTACTGCCACCCAAAGTCTTGTGCTCTCACTGCTGCTATGTATTGATTGAGCCCTGGTTGTGAGAATAGTGCTGCCACCTATTGGTACACCACATGTCCTGTGTACTCACTGTCATCCCTGTGTACACACTGTCACTAGCTATTGGTTGAGCCCTGGTTGTGAAGTACAGGTGTTGTGTCTGAGAACATTTCTGCCACCTACTGGTAGACCTAATTATGGCCTGTGTACTCACTGTTGCCATCTATTGGTTCAAGCTGTTGCACAGCAGTATTGTATTGCTTGCGAGTCTAATGCTGGTGACCAATAGCCAGGTAGTATACAAATCAGTTACGCTTGCCATTTTTATAATTCCAAACGGTTATGCCTGTACTACCTTAATTCTTTTCCATTTCATACACCCCACGAATATTACATCCTGTTATTTTTATTTTAGGTTCACATTATGTTATTTTATTTAAATGCATGTATTGTCACCCAAAGTTCAGTTGGTTGTTAAAGGCCAGGCACTGTATTTAAATACATTTGGATGCATGTTTTCTACCCCTGAAGCATATGCCTAAGCTCTGTTAATAGGGGGATTGAAAACAGCTAGGTCTGTGTAGCCATATGTGCTTTGCTAAAGGATGTATTCAGTTATTATGGTAGAGAGGTAAGTGCCTGCCTGGTGAAAAGTTGGAGCAGAGGGGAGCAGGTATAGAAAACAGGCCTAATTATAATCAATATTGAAGCAGTGAGGAGTTCATGTTCTTCTTTAATGGTCAGCATATCCTGTATTATAATAGGCTAAAGATGTATGTCAGAAGCAGTCATGCGCAGTAGAGATGGCTGCACGTGCTGCAGTCATGCGCAGTATAGACTGCTTGCGCCACTGCTGATACGGAGCAGTGCGCTCCGAATCCAGGCCGGAGTCCTCTCTATGCACCTTCCTGGGACCACTTGGTCAGTACTGCGCATGACTGCAGCGCCACCAGTGTTGGCCCGTGTACACAGGCTTTAAAACTAGTAATAAATAATAGATTCCAAAAAACATGGCAACATAAGGGATTATAAGATTATAAAACACAAAATACAGATATTAAAATACAATCTACCTATTATAGTTAATCTTTTTATGAGACTTATTTTGTGACTTGGGGGGAGATGCACTAAGCCGTGATAAAGAGGTGATGACTTCACCAATTCCTATGTTATTCTATGGAGCCAATGCACTAAGATTTCTCCATCTTTGGAGATCTTAGTGCATGGGCTCTATAGAATAACATAGCAAATGGAGATGTGACATCACTGGATACGTTATTTCCATGTTATCACCTCTTTATCGCACCTTACAGCATAACCCTCTTGGCGTTTTGGCAGAATAAAACTGGAGATCTTTCCAGCTTGGATGTACTTTGAAGTACTCTTCTACAATGTTGTATCCATCTTTAAGCATGCTTCCTAAATGGTATCCTGAACAAATCTCCTGTTACTTCAGGAAACATCACCTCTGAGGACTGCCTGCTGCTCACCATTAGATTAGACAGACAGACAGAGACAGAATTATAATATGAAGACAGGAAGAGAGATAGACACACATTTTAAATGCTGTAGTTCATTGGTTCCCCCAGGCCTGAACAAAAATGATACATTAAATGATCAGCGCAGGACATACACTGGAAATTTCCACCACGCTGAATTGAACAACTTATTATTCCATTTGTTTAAATAGAGCTAGACTTCGAATTTTGCAAGTAACTTACAGCATCAATGTTCCCTGCAGCATTGTAAGAGGAGGAAATGGGATCATTTGTGAAGACAGATATAAGTGGTCACACTTATCTGCCTTGAGCATCTTCAACTATTCTTGAACCTTAATTAGAGTAACCATCAATTGATTACCAGGATACACATAAGAAATGGCTCAGGAATTTTAATTATTTGCTCTGTTCTAATATGGTCATAATTTACTAAATATATTGTCACCGTCTCTTTTATCAAAATCCAAAAAAAAATGCAAAATAAAAGGAGCTGTAAACTTCTATTCATGAAATATGTAAAATATGTTATAGGTATTTTTCTGATGCGCAAAACAAGGGTATTCCTATTGCCCAGTTTTGTTTCAATCAAATATTATAACAACTCAGTGTCATTTTTTTAAATCAAATAATTAGCAGGAGTGATAATTGATATTCATAAAGACATGTTTTTATAATGTCCTCTATGTTACAGTTTGAGTCACAGACTATGGCTTACTACGGTAAGTGAGAGGAACAGCACCACCTGGTTACCACGAAAGAAAAAGTGCAATAAACAAAGTGCAGAGTAGTCTAAGTAATGCAAGGGTAGACAACCCTGGTGCTCAAGAGCTATCTGCTGTGCAAGTTTTCATTATATCCCAGCTGGAGCACAGGTGGACCCATTTTTACTACAGGGTCATAATGTCATATAACCCCTTAGATGTTTCAGAGGGCCTCTCTAGAACTCCAAAGACTAAAAGGGAAGTTAAAGGGAAGTTATCACATAATATCAACAAAATCACCTACACCATATTAGTTATTTGTAATCTGATACAACAGATTATGAGATAGATGCCATGATTTATTTGTCAGTTTATGACAATAGGCTAATACGGACCAGCACAATCGGGGAGAAGATACCAACATCCCACACATGGTTCTCCCTCCCATCTGCCCTACTCTCATGCTCTTCCTCCTTCACACTAATTTTACTAACTGGAAAGAAGGGGTCCATAAGATCCCCTCTCTCCAGTCAATAATATAACTATCTGTAATTTAACCCTGTGTGTTCTAGAGGGTTGGCTATCCCTCTGGAGCAGTGATTCTCAGCTCCAGTCCTCGGGACACACCAACAGGCCATGCTTTCAAGATATCCCTAATTAATAACAGGTGAATCAATTACAATGACTAAGCCACTAATTATTCACCTGTGATTAAGCAGGAACACCCTGAAAGCCCTCGGGGCACACCAACAGTGCAGGTTAACGTTGAGAATCACTGCTCTGGAGCCTAAAGGTGTATAACTAATAAAATGTTAGTCTTTGGGCAATACTACCCCATTTATTTCTATGGAAGAAACATTCCCTATAGATATGCAGTAGTATCACTAGGGTCCCACTTTCACTTTGAGCCCCAGGCTATATTTTGAAGGATAAATAGTACCATTCCTCTCCATGTGTATAGACGTTGCTGTCTCTCAGCCACTCCAATATACTCAAAACGGACTGCTATATCCATTAAACTGAACAGGGAAACAGTTCACCAAAGATAATAAGTGATGTGTTTGAAATGATAGATTACATTTTTTTATTATAATTTTAATAAAAAATTTTTCATCACAAGTGCATGATCGATCTCCCAAAAAATAGATCTAGAAATGAAACTGATCAAGCAAGCAACAGTATGTTTGATTAAAACACAAATGTTTGTAGTTTTGATTAATGTTAAGGGTGTAAAAAAAAAAAATTAAAAAACTTGAAAATTAAATGGGAAAAAACATACAATTATGATTCTCACTCAAGTGTACAAAAGCATGAAAATACAGGATTATAAGTATAACTTGGCTCCCTCCATCCTTTTCTTTAATTAACTATACCCTGAATCTCTATGGTTTTGCATGCTTGAATGAGAACTGTTTCATGGGTGCTAATGCACGTTTATTTTTTTTTTAAATAAAAGTGTTAAAGGAATGTCTCCCAGTGACCTCTCTTTTCTGGCAGTGATTATATTCTATACTGGAACCCACTGATGTTAAAACAGAAAAACTGTGTTCAAAGCAGAAATTTAATATTTGGGTCCTTGTGGTCCTCGATATGTTCAAACCAATGTTTGGGAAACCTGTCTCACATCCAATTAATTATTATATACTAGTGTAAAAGCCCGTGTACACGGGCCAAGGTCCATGTAATGTTAACCCGTTGTGTGCCAGTGCGGTACACAATGCATTGCTTTGCAATGTGTTGCATACCCCTCTGGCACTCAAAGGGTTAAGCACCCGCTACATCACTGCTCCACGCGATGCAGTCTTGCGTCACCTCACTCACGCGATGCAATCATGCGCAGTAGAGACTGCCCGAATGTGCGCAGTCTCTACTGTGCATGGGGGCTTCTGACAAACATCCTAGTGAATTATTATAAAGGAAGGATTTCAAAAATGATCAGGGAGAAACAATGAAACAGTACCTGAGAAATGGTGACTACAGTATTGCCTAAATAGGGCACTTAAGAAAAATACAATGCGTAAATGCAAGTGAAAATAGTAAAGCATTTTATTTTAAATATAGGAATATTATGTAACAAGTACACAAAACTAGAGTTACTATGCATGATCCTTCCAACCATTAAATATTTCACATAAACAGCAGATCCAATTAATCTTCATAGTGTATGGGCCATGGAGAGTGTTATTTCAATACTGTCAGACATGTAGTTCAAGAGTAATTGAATGATAAAGCATCCCCCCTCCCGCCCGTTTTACCTAGTGTAAGCCACCTCCCCTCAGCTGTGGAATCTGGTCCTGGGACCAGACAGATTACAGCAAGGGATAATCGTCTTACTGTGTGCATAAAGAAATCCCTGCCCCCTGTAACAGGTCTTCCTTATTCCCACTGAAGATTGTCCCTCTCTGTGATCCATCCGGACGGTCTTGCTGCTCTGAGGTGAGCAGTATTATATCAGTAAAAGGGGGGGGGAAGCAAGGCTGGTGCAAGGATTTTTGCCACCCTAGGCAAAACCTCATTTGGCTGCCCCTTGGCTCTGCCCCTTGAGTCCCGCCAACGTATCCACCACCTCTTGTAATGATTATTACTTTAGCTAATTACCAGATTTTTTTGATGCAAATTTAGAGGACAGCTTGTTATTGTCACAGTAACCCATATGTTTTGCATGCAACACTTTACCAGCCTCCCTATCATCACCCTGAACCACACTTTTCTAAAATAGTACTGTTATATTTTATTTCCCTTAAATCAAAATAAATCAATATCTATTAACCCTTCAAGGACCAGAGGGCAGTGCAACTCATTGTGAAGCAATGGGTTGGCACACCCCCACTGGTTTTTGGAAGCTTAACCCTTTGCATGCCAGAAGGGTGTCTGTGCAGCACATTTCTTTTGCTATATGTTGCACAGACACCACTCTGGTTAATTCTCCTCGGTTGGGCTCTCAATGTATGTAAACCCACTGCCCTTTAAGATGGTGCTGCTATTTGAAGAAGTTATTCAGCTAACTGAGAATGATAACCACTGGTCTATAACAATTATTAGAATACCATTGTACCAGTCCTGTCTTTCTTAGTATCAGATTATTGTGGGTGTCCCCACAAAGAGGTTGGCGTGGCATGGATACCAATTTAGGATGACACTTTTACGTATTGTGAATTTGATAAAAGTGTGAACGTAGAATATTAATTGTATATTTATATACATTTTTAATCGCAATATGCCCATTTTTATCATTCAGATAGAGAGACCATTACATGTATATGTACCCTTCATTATGCTCTTCACTAATAACCTATAAAATGTTGGAGGCTCCCTGAAATGTCTACACTGTGTTTTAGGAGTACCTTGAGCAAAAAGATTGAAAATTACTGACTGAGCAAATAATAAAGTAATGGAGAAGTGGGATTTTAAATTAACCCCTTAACATCCAATGCCGTGCCAGGACCGTCATGGCTGTCCGGCACTTAAGGACCAGTGATGGTCCTGGCACGTGATTGAATTCAGGGCTCCCCGGTCATTAAGGGGTTAAAAACATTTGATTTGCTGCTGCCTTCATCATTTTACTTGTTAGGCAAGCTTAACCCTCTGAGTGCCAGAGGGGTATCCCATGCATTGCAAAGCAATGCATTAAATACCCCACTGGAACTCAAAAGGGTTAACAAAGTGCCACATTTTTCCAAAACAACAACAAAGAACTGAGGATTAGTGGAATCTACAATTGTGCTGGCTGTGTATCGCCTCTGCCTCTATGTATCTCCTTGATTTGCGACCGGTCAATGTCCCGACTCCCGGACACACTTCAGCATCTTTGTCCAAGTGAAGCAGCTTTTATCTTCCTTCTTCCAATTAACCCTACTTTTCATTCTAACCTTTTTTTCTACAATATACAGAAGAAAGAGCAAAACTGCTTCCCCAGGGTTAAGAAACGTTTCACCATTTGAGTGTCAGAGAAATGTGCAGCACAAACCTTTGTCACTTAAAAGGTTAATTCTTTCTCATATTAAAAAGAGGGACAATCACAATCAGAAGGGATTAAAAACATTTAGTGCTACCCACAGACTGTAACTAATATAGTTATTTCTAATAACTTGATGGATGTACCCTTGAATGAGGAGTCCCATGACCCCATGAGGAGTCCCCATCACCCTCAGTCAAAGCACCAAGAAGGCACACAGTCAGGTATATGACAGCGCACAATTCATTCTCCAGAGAGAGACAGCAAGAGGACAGCACTGTAACGCACAACACCAGTTACACACTGCAAATTCTTAGCTGGTGTTTGACATATTTAAGAAACCCTCGCAAACCATGTGAGGGCCGGTAGAGAGCATAGCAATGTAACAGGATATCACCCCACTTTGGATATTGGGCCTATTCACAACCCTGTAGTTATACCACCTCCTGTATACAATCCAAAGGTTAACCCTTTTAGTGCAAAACAATGCGTTGCATACCCTCTGGCACTCAAAGGGTTAATGTCAATTTCAGTGGCTAGACTTACTTATCCTGGAGATATTGCAAATGCAACTAAGCAATCCATGTAACTCTGTTT
Organism: Rhinophrynus dorsalis; assembly: GCA_037306005.1. NCBI lineage: Eukaryota > Metazoa > Chordata > Amphibia > Anura > Rhinophrynidae > Rhinophrynus > Rhinophrynus dorsalis. The sequence continues at coordinate 170,010,954 of CM074721.1, read as the reverse complement.
TATAGTCAATCATGCTCACAGGGCTGGCTGCGGACAAGTTTCTGTGGCAATATGGCCTCCTTGGGGTTATGGCTGGTGCACTCCACTACTCTTCCTGCTGTCTGCGGTGATGTTGTGTCACCACTCCGCTCCACCATGACCCTGCACAACAGCACCACCTTCATACACACTTGACAGCCAATGAGAGAGGAGAATCCTGGCAAAACTCTTCTCTCTCATTGGCTGCATTGCTACTGAAGCTGCTGCTTGGAAAGTACTGGACAGCACTGCATATATTAGGTAATGTGGCCCGTCCGTACTGCCTCCAGCTTCCAATGCTTCCTATAACTTATGTTTATCAGTCCATGTCCACCAGCTTTCAACCTCACTGCACCCCAGTAGATGTGCGCCCTAAGCCGGTGCCTACCTCGCCTAGAGGTGGCGCCGGCCCTGGGCGGGAGGGAGATACTTTATCATTCAATTACTCTTGAACAACAACTCTGACAATATTGAAAGCACACTCTCCATGGCCCAAATACTATGAAGATTAATTGAAGCTGCTTTTACTGTGAAACATTACTATCCCTTTAAAACCCAAAACAACTGGGACCACAAGCCTTCTGCCATTGACGCTGCTTACCCATTAAAATGCTCAACAGTTTCTGAACCCTGGAGTTGACTCCAACAATTCTGTAAAGTCCTTGCTCGTTGATCCCTGTAGAAAACAAAGATTTGATTTAATTAAAGATGTTAACAGCTAAAAAATTTTTTCTTGTACTTGAATATGTTTCTTTAATAGCTACAGAAATTAAAACCTCCCTTGGCAGTACAGGGAATTCTCACTTTTAAAAGCAGAAAAAAAAAGTTTTGATGTCTGTAGTTTTGTTCTTAAACCTTTGTGTAAAAACTACAGTTATAGTACTTACATTATACCTGTACTAGGGTGTTTTTTTAAAATACTAAATAATTATTTAGTTATTTAGCTGCAATAATTTCAAAGCTCAATATCACCTCATCCCTAGTTCTCCTTTTTATTTTTTTTCTGATATAGACCTACCAATTTGAGCTGTAAACACTAAGAATTTCTTCTAAAACAATTTTTAGTGACTCAAATTATAATTGAGCATTTAATAACCAATAAATATTTTCCCCACACAAGTGATGTTGCCTTTTAAAAGGACAGTAATGTCCCATAAAAATATTTGTATGTTTTGTAGATTAAAGAAAAATAAATTATTTGCAGTAAATCCTATCTCTCAAACCTTTAAGGTTTGAGAGATATTTGCCTCTAAAGTTCTCTCTCTCCTGATGTCATGGTTCATGAATAGAGCCCTAAATAAAGACTTTGTTATTTACTCCATGAAAGCACGGTATCAAGGTGTTAGACTATGGCAGCATTCGATAAATATGTTTCTACTTAGATTTATAAGCACTAATTCTGTTTTTACAGTCATGTTTTCAAAGGATAAAAAAAGGCTATTTGGCATTGTTGTATTTCATGGGGATAATCACATTTGTTCTGACCTTTGCATCAGGAAGGTAAATGTCACTTACTACACAACTTGTATGAGTTGTGCTTTGAACACCTGCAAGTTTCAGTAGAATTGATATGTACAGCGGCCTATGGAGCCGCAGAGCCAACTGCTCAATTGAGAGATTTTAGTGTCTTCTATGTTTGTCACAACCTCCAATAACAACTGTCAGATCCATGAAGGTATGACTCAACAAGATACTGCGGATATCGACATGAAACAGAAATTATCACCCCTACCATGCCTTCCTCAGTGATGGGATAACAGGGAAGCACCTGGCGAACACAACCTTAGTCTGAGATTCCCAGTGACCCCCAGTGTTTTAAAGACCCTACAATTTTCTGCACTCCATACAGCCGTGTGCTGATTTTACCACAGTTATGGGGTCTTTAGTGAATGCATCAAAATATTATGCAAACTGACTTCTTTACAAAATAGAAAATCAAAATGCACCAATGATAATGCTCCAATGCATCATAAGTAAAAATTCCAGGTCTAATCTATGTAGCCCCAGGTGGCTGTAAGGAAGGAAACTTGGATTTACAAGTATAGTTTGTGAGTTAATGGGGAACTGTAGCGTAGGAAAACCTGACTCTATTTGTTTAACTGAAGGACTTACCTAAGTAGGAATCCTTCAAAGCAGGTAGTTATATCTAGAGATGTACCGATACCAATTTTTTAAGACCGAGTACGAGTACCGATACTTTTTTCAAGTACCCACCGATACCAATTACGGATACTTTTTTTTGTGGTCATTTGCCAGTTTTCCAAGTACCTAATATATACTTTAGGTACTTGGAAAACTGGCAAATGACCTAAAAAAAAAAAGTATCAGTAATTGGTATCGGTGAGTACTTGAAATAAATATATATATATATATATATATATATATATATATATATATATATATACACACACACACACACACACGCGCACACACACACATACATAAATACATACATACACGCACCACCTCTTGATTCTCCCCTTTTGCCTCTTTCTCCCCCTCTTGATTCCCACCTTTTGCTTCATTCTCCCCCTCTTGAGCCCCCTCCTTTTGCCTTGGCTCTCTCTCTCCCTTTTGATCCTCCTTTCTCCCCCTCCTTGACTCTTGATCCCCCTTTGCCTGCCTTACCCTCCTCTGCCAGGTGCTCGCTGTTCTCTCGCAAGCCCCAGCAGAGGTCAGCGTCGGAGCATTGCCACGGTAACCCACGGCAACACTCCGACGCTGCAGGAGGGAGAGAGGTGACCAGGGTGCATTGTGAGCAGCTCTCTGGGCTCCCTCTCTGCAGCACCGACCCTGACACAGGGTATCGGTGCTGGCATCGGCGCAAATGCCGGTATCGGCACCGATACCGATAGCAGTATTGGTATTGGTGCAACCCTAGCTATATCTATAGTTGATTTGGTACTTGACTTCTGTTGAAGACCACTGCTCACTGTTTCAGTTTAAAAACTGCTAAAGACTAGTGAAGTATATGCCACTCAGCTTTATTTAAGTGTATATAACCCCAGCTCATTTCTAAGTGCTAGTGTTCCTTTCAACCTTTCCAAAGGTGAATCACACAGAAGTAGTACATGTTTATCACAATAACAATGACAACTGATTTTCTCTCTTTTTATAAAGGTCAAGTTGTTTTTAACAGCCCTAATTGGTTCTTTATATTGTAATTGCAATTGTCAACTGTATAGTTTTATGGAACTCTTTACTGTCTATATTTATCACACTTTTTTTCTTTATGAGGAGTGAGGGTAAGAGGCAGGTTACTTATTTATTTTATTTAGAAAGTGTTTTACTAAGAACAATAGCATTTATTAATATTTATAATGAATAGAAAATTATATTTCAGAAATTGATAACTTTTCATTTTCCTACTCTCTTATTGGATGAATTCACTCTTCCAGTCTCCACACACCCAGCACTTTATGGAAATGTTATGTACATTAAAGTAGATGTATCACCCCTATATTGCACCACGTATAGCATGTTATTGTAATTACTATGCAATTCTGAAGTTGTATTGTATTGCAGATGGAAAACTGCAGAATCATGGCATTCAACATGCAGCAAGAAATGCACAATAATCTCCTGCAAATCGCATACTTACGCGATGTGTTGCATACCCATCTGACACTGAAAAGGTTAAAGCACAACGCCACAAACTAAAGTGAGACAATTCTGGAGCTAACAAACTGCACCATGTGAACCCCCCACCCCCCAAAAAAAGGCTTTTAACCTCTTGAATGCCTGAGATGTCTACAATGCATTGCTTTCCAAAGAGCTGGTGACCTGTCTAGCATTCAAAGTGGGTTAAAGGCCCCGTTTAATTCATTTTGATGTTTAATTTCTCCCTTGCAGTTCAATTAGCTAGCTCCAGAATTTCAGCTCTTTAGCTTACTGAATTTCCTCTTTAGAGTGCAGCAGCTGAGGTTCTAGAGCAAACGTTCCTACCCTCAGCAGTAGGTTAAGAAGAAGAAGAATTAGAGATAAGTATACACAGATCTTTGTGCAGATTTTGAAATGGGTGAAATGATTTGGTGGCAAACCCACTTAACCCTGAGAGCAAAAGGGCGTGTGCAGAGTGATATGTTGCACAGATCTCTGGTCCTCAAAGGGTTAAACCAATTTATTCATGAATTTTGCAGAAACCATAGGTGTAACTTTACATGGATCTTTGCTATGAGTAATTCTCATTTCATTCCTGAAGAAGTTGTTGCAATAGCAAAGGGACTCTATGATGCACACAACTTTGTACCCTTGATTCATTTCTCTACATTGACCTAAGCGATATGCCATCTGTCATACAGAGATACTTGTCCTCACCTCTTGTTTCCACAGCTTGGATACACTTCCGAATGATGTTGAATCCAACGTTGTCCAGCTGGGCAGCTAGAGGGAAAGGAAAGAACTTAAACAATTACTTGATGGCACATATTCAATAGACAATATTAAATTGACAGATTTATAGAGATGCTCTGCACGTGTGTGTTCTGATTTCAGATATCCTACCACTGATTCTTTCAGCAACTTCTACATAAACTACAGAAGAGTATCTACCATTCTCATCCTCAGTATATGTGCCCCACTCTTGCCTGGCCCTGACATTAACTTTAACCTGCACACAAGCACAAAAAAAGTTCTTAGACTTTACGGGTCCCAGTGCATTGCTTTACAGTGAATTGAATTCAAAGGATTAAGAGTGTCAGAGAGGTATCCTATGCATTGTGTTCCAATGCTTTGGATAAGTCTCTAGCACTCAAAGTGTTAAATAAGGTGGCCAGTAAAGTGGGGTTTGTAAACTATTAAATAAAGTGGCCACGTTTGCATAGAAACTGGATAATATAGCAGGAAATAAAATGGCTGCCATAAACCAGAAGCTGGTGTCTGCACAGTGGAATTGTGTTAGCTACACCCACAATTCAGCACTGTGGGTGGGGCTTTGGCAGCTAAGGCACCTCATAATTGGGGTCCCTAATTAACTATCTAGATCGGTTCTTACCATGCATTCGGGGCCCTCTAAGGAAAATATGTGAGGATTTTCCAGCTTGATCACAGTTAATTTGATCAGAAGCTCGGTTAATATGATTCACTCAACTTTGTTAAAGAGGAAATCCTCAAGTCCTGCCCTGTTAGAGGTCCCTGAGGGCATGGAGTGAGAACCATAAGTCGACACTGCATAAAGGGAAACCCAACTCTTCATTCACAAGACATCCTTATTCCAGCCATCCTGCTGATTCATCTCCTGTGTTTCACTTGTTGCCCTATTGCTCTTGCTTTTGAAGTGGAACAGTGATTTTGCAATGGTTGATTTGGAAAGCACTTTCAAAAGCATCCGGTGTCCCTAGGCCAACAGACTACCTGCAGACCCTCCTTACTGAAATTACCCCACTGACTACTGCGAGACCACAATACGATGCACAGTCGGCAAATGTTGGTTGGCACAGTTGCCTGTGTGCAACGCACCCGCTGTTGAGTGAACTTTCTCTATGTCCTGGAGAAAAGCAAGTTACAGCCTCCTCTCCAGGCAGTCAGAGGGCCACATGAGAGACCCTAATCATCATCCTTCCTCTTAACATCTTGTTGTTGCTCCCAGGAGCAGAGCCTCACTCATTCTAACAGGACATTTTCCTCCAGTTGTTAATGCTAGCTGCTCCCATTAACACTTCAGATACAGGAGCCCTTATATAGGCATACCCAGTAAGGTAACCTGTTGCAGAAGCTTCTGATGAGCAGTAAGTGCAGTCATCGTAGTCAATTAATTAAGCTCACCAATGGCAGATTAGAGTCTCTGTGAAAAGAACTGAGAATTCTTATCATAACTATTGCCTGATTTATATTTCATTATATATTTTAACAGCTTTGATAATCAAATATGGGCCAAAAAAGGCTACCTACACAGTAACAGAAAATATTTTTTGTATAAAAATATTCATATTCAAGATTTTCTTGAAGGAAAGATAGTTAGGTAGAGGGAATGGATGACATATAATTAGGAGAAGATGATAGGAGGACTAGAATTGGCTAGGGGGATGGGTTAGCTAGCTATAAGGCATTCTCATATTATGAGAGCATAGGAGTAAAATGTTTAGTCCAGTGGCTTAAAGACAATTGCTTTCACTGCAGTGTGTATATTTGAAAAACATATTATCCCCCCTATCCAGCACGTCTGTCTCTCAAAGATATACTAGAGCAATAGGGCTGAGGCTCTCCAGGATGGTGAGGGATGGCTGCCAGAGCAGTTTTGGACCTTGTCTGCGCTGTCTCACCCCTGACTCATGTGGTGACTCCTTTGTCTTCTCCCTCCTCAGTCCCTTCATTCCATTGTGCGGCCTACAAGGAAATGTCCTCCAGCTCGCCTTACCTTTTCTCCATCTCTGAATTGCTACAGCCATCATTGGGTTGCAAGCCTGCAGCAATAAAAGAGGCAAGATGGAGGTGAAGCCCACAAGGCCACATGGGAGGAAAGCTCTGACACAGTGGATGCCATTTTGCATCAGAGGGAGGCGCAGTCCATTGGGAGAGTGGTGAGAAAAGGCAGCAACAGGAAATTTAGAGGGGTGAATCACATTGTAGGGTAGAATGTGTGGTAGGAAGGGTGGTCAATATCCTGGTTGGGTCTAGCAGGAGAGGAGGGACACAGCAGGCATATTACACCCTGCTCAGCAGCCTCATCATAGTAGGAAGGCTGTCTCTAATGCTGGAGTGATGCAGGTCAGGAGAACTGATCAGCAATTTGCACAAGGGAGTCTTATGTGGCCCTCTAACGGGATGAACTTCTCTAACTCAGGGGTGGCCTTCCATGGGCCATTTGGTACCAAGGCAATGCCTTCTCTCGTCTTCTCACAACTGACTTCAGATGGACAGAGAAGAAGTCACTCCAGGGAGGGAAAGTACAGCAAATGTAATTCCAGGGAGCTTGAGAAAGGGATAAGGCCTCTTTCTGCCCCAGGTTTAGGGACTAGTGCAGTCATCAAAACACTGAAATGGCATTTGATGTCTAGCAGTTGTTGCCAGGAAGGTGTCACAGCTGACCCATCTACTTCTGCAGTGAGGCTTACAGATCAGACACTGCAATGACTTACATTTCCACAGCAGCAATCTAAATTGACACTGCATACACCACAATCAATTGAACACACTAATACTGGCCTCCAGAACAGGTGAAGATCAGATTAACAGGTTAAGAGAGATGATGCTATACATGGAGACAGGGCTTAAAATGTGAAGTTCTTTGTTACTAGCCAGACCTGAAAAGTTACTCGCCACTGCAAGCCATAACATACCCACCAGGGCTGAATTTCTACTTGCCAGGGCTGAATTTTCACTCGCCATTGGCTAGTGGAGAGTGGAAAATTTGAGCCCTGCATGGAGATAGAGATCACAAGAATGGTGGGATTTATGATCTGTCTTAGAGACCTGTTGGCTAAACTGGAGTATGGTGGGATTTATGATCTGTCTTAGAGACCTGTTGGCTAAACTGGAGAAAGTGTGTGAGAAGAAATTTAGAATGTGCAATAAATGGGAGTGGGCAAAAAAAGATAATTTACTTCTCACAGCTGCTATAGGCAAACTAAAGGCCTCCACCACAAGACCCAAAGAACAGGAAAAAAAAGGAAATATCTAACCAAATTGCTAGCTTTCAGTAAAACAACATTCAAAAAATATATTTATTTATTTGGGGGAATGAAATGTTAACGAACATATTCATATAAAAATTACAAAATATAGTATGTTATACCTAAAATAGTACAAATATCCAACATATGATTCTCCAGTAATTAACAATTTTTATAATGGATATCTAAATGTACCAGTTCTATATCTCATATAAGAAATTGTCTTAGACGCACCCATCAGGTACCATGTACGGACTTCACAACCTGTCCATCTAAAACATGTATAATAGCCTCAGAACCTAACCTTTACATCATAAAATCCCAAGGTGTGCTCACAGCACTACAGACCCATGTAAGACTGACTGCTGAAAAGAAGTTGCATACATACATGTGTATCGGGACATCTAAGAGAAAAGTATCACACCTTTATATGTGCATGTCTACACATCCATGCAGCCAGAAAATATACTTCTGGTATTATTGTTCAAGCCTGTGTTAGGATACACAATAACCTATAGAGTAGTATATTAGGAAATACACAGGCTGCCCTACAGACACCTAATAGTTAACATTGGTAAGGTAATAAATGAAAATTACAATAACCTGTAGGGCAGTGTATTTAAAAAAATATAATAACCTACAGGGTAGTATATAAAACTGGAGAAAACTGAGGTGTGTCTGGTAGTGGCCAGGGATGTGTCAAATGATTCTTTGGGCCTGCCTACCAATGTCTGTATGAGTAGCAGAGCAAAGCCACATTAATCAGTGAGATCTGTGGTAGAGGTACTGGTGGTGGTGGTGGGGGGGGGGTCAGGACAGTGTAGGGATATCTAGGGTTGAGGAAAAGACAGGGGGTAAGGAGAATGATGGCTGTGAGACATCATAAAGTTAGAAAAAGGAGAGTAGTGAGAAGGCAGCAACTGTTTCTGATTTGGCAATATCTCGGTTTTGAAGGTCCACTTGAGGAAAACCTAATGCAAGAGGTGTAGGAGAAAATGTTGAAAATGGAAGGCCATGGATATATTCACACTGCTGCTTTTACAAAGCTTCCATTTGGACAAGTGGGAGCATGAGAAGGAATGATAGAAGTAGGAATATGGAGATAGGTGGCATTTTCAGCTGATTCTACACACATTCTCCAAATGACTCCAAGAGTTTACTATCTTTTGAGATAAACAGAAAGTGGGGCAGCATTTGCTACTTGTTGGCTTTCAACAGAAGATGGGTATGTTGCTATACAAAGATGGTGAATTTAGGTGAGGGACGGCATATCGGTTAGATAGAATGATTCGTACAGAAAATACTTTAAGAGAGGTCAGGACAAATTATAGAAACAGATGGTGAATATCACAGAGGTGGTACCTTGATTAGATAGATACCACAATCATGACACGGCTGTGCAATTGTAACAGAGTTTTGAGCTGGATTTCCTATTCTAATTAAAGGGGCAAGGGTGCATTTGCTATCAGGTAAGTTGTGACTGACACCAAGGGATCATACGGGGAATGATGATACTGATGAGGACCAGTGTTCAGTCTAATATACCTCATTTGATGAAGCTGTTGAAGAAGTTGGGATGGTGAGAGTAGCTAGACAGGTTTTGTTGCTGGCGATAACTGATATGGACGCCACCTTTCACCTCCTTCTTATGCATCTGGATTGTTTTCACAGATTCATAGAAAAAGGTTTGGTCTCTTTCAGTGGCTCTCAAAGTGGGGGACATGAAGCTCTTCAGAGGGAGGGTTTTGAGTCTTTGTTTCAGCAACAATCATCCTTATTGCTATGCAAAGTAACAGTAGCTATACTGTTGACAAGTGATCTTGTTTAGAAGTGTGAGAAGGCTGGTTTAAAGAATAGTTGTGAACATCATAACCTGCCATGCTTGTAGTTGCGATCTGTGTACATTATTTCATTATATATAATTATTTTTGTATGGGTTTGCAGAAATGTCTCCAGCAAAGAAATAGATATATAATGAATCAGTTTGTTCAATATATGTTAGAAAATAAATATATGAAAAATGAATAAACACTTTCCAAAAATGTTACATTCAAATTTGGTCAAAGGGAGTGTCATGTCAAAGTCTGGGAATGACTTTTCTGTTTCATGTAAGTACCGTGAAATGGTCAGTAAATTCATGGAGTGAGTTTGAATTAGGCTTGTCATCAACGATATACTATCTGGATGACTTTTGATTTTCCTACTATTGAGAGTGTGGCACAGTGGCTTGGTATACCTTTGGCTGTCGACAAGCATACCTGGGCACTCTACAGATCTGCCCCGGTGACGGGTGGTGAGTTTCTTCTACAACTCTGCCCACTTCTTCTTCTCAGCCTGTTCCTCCTACTTTTCCTCCTTCCCACACTGTTCTGTCCACTTCTGCCCACCTTATGACACAAAGACACTAGGCTCCTCCCACCAATTAAGTCCACCACCTTCTTGATACGTAATCACGTAATTTACACCCCCCTGGTCGGCAGCACATGAGCCCTCTCTGGGGGCTCAAGGGGAGAAAGCCCCAGAAATGCTGACAAGTCATAGGGATCATCTATAGTCATTTCCATTTTGGGTATTGATATGAATTACAAGTGCATGGTTTGTCAGTTATTTGAGAGAAAAGCTATAGGACCTGAGGGGCATGGTGTTTATGGTGCAGGATTCTAAGAAGCTGATGCTCAAGCAAATACAATTGCATTTCACTTCCAGAGTAATCCTCATGGGACAAATTTTTTGAGGCATTGACTGATAACAATTATGTGTGTTTGAGAACCACATAATTTTATTCTGGTGACTAGGGAACATGTGGTAGAAGTACAAGGTTGTGTCGAACCTGGGTGTTTACAGATGCATCTGGGTGCGGAGGAGCTAGTGCATATGCCCAAGGTGTGCTGGCCATTGGCCTGATGGATGGTTCACGGTTGGCCTGACAATAAAAAAAATATGTGTTATGGACCTCTACTGTCATGGAGGTTGGCTAATTGTGCTGTATTACTCAAATCGGACAACAAGAAGCGGTTAAGGAAATCAATACCATTAAGCCAGCTCAATGCCAGTTATTGTAGATTTGTAATCTTGTATTAGGTGGACAAGATTTTGGGAACTGGCCCTGCTAGCGGAACATCTGTGGATAAGAGGGTGTTAAGAGCCATGGCATGTATGTGCAATTTGTTTGCTCCAGATACATGGAAGTCCTATGATAAAGGTTTGTCAGAAAAACTACTGGGTTGGGGTGTTACGGACCTGTTATTATTCAAGTTTTATCTGTAGCCACCATTTAAAGGCAAATAGCAGCTTTGTCCTTTTTGTTTGAGATGTTGGGATGGCCTGATGTTATGAAGCAATTTTTGATCAAGTAGCCTTAAGGAAAAAAGGAAGGGTGTTGGATAGCAGAAAGACTGTTTCCATTTCCATCTTAGGTGAAATGTTTACGCAATTACAGTTATATGCATGTCAGATTTGTAGCTTTCATTGTTTAAATATGTTTTTCTCATGCTTTTAGCGAGGCTATGTGACTAGGAGGGATAGTGTGCGTAAGAACAATCCTGGGGATTTGTAGAGAAGAATTTCAGTTACAATTCTGAGGTCAAAGTCTCACGGTTTTTAATATGGGTTTTTCAGTGGCTTTTAATGCTCTGGAAGGTTGTGAAACTTGTCCAGTAAAATGCTATGTGGATTACCTGCTTTATCTTGGACAGTCACAGTTTTGGTTTTGCAATATGGAAATGGTTAGCTTCTTTCCAAATCTCAGTGTATGACATTTTTCAGGCAGCGTCTGAAGCGTGTTTCATTTGATTGATGCATTTAGGGGGTAGTTATACACAAATACCAAAAAAAAAAAAAAAAAAAAATAGGGAGTTGATAATCACACTGTTTCAAATCTTACATTCGCCCCCAATTATTACAGTATTAAGATGTACTTATTGATGCGGTTCTTGTATATTGTTTGGATTTCTGATTTTATTTTCTGCTTAATAGACTTTTTTGTTCTTGTAATTACAGACACAGTTATTCTCTGCTTGTCTGGGTAGTTGAGCATCTTCTGGGTAACAAAAAGGGCTATGTTACTTTTGGGGGGGCAGGGGGGCAGTTGGGATTCAACCGTGCACAAGTAGAGGTTGTAGATTAAGAATGGTGGGATGCTTCCCTAAGGACAAGGTATCAGTGAAACAAGTTGAAAGATCTTATGTGGTCAAAAGAATAGTTTATTTTTGCCTTTCAATAGTATTGAAGCTATGACCATGTGGCTAAGGGACCTGTGATTTCCAGAACAAGTCATTGGATTAGCAGGTTTTCAGTGGCAGTAGTATTCCTACTTCTAGAATCTTCCCTACCACTGGATTGGTGGATCAGATCAGCTGGCCTTGTTAGACAAGTATTTGATTCAGACTTCTGTTTTCTAGGCCTGTACCTGACATTAAGCATTCCTGTTTATGGATTGTTCTTGGACCCTGCTCGACCTCTGCTTGTCCTGACAAGGACTATGGACTCTGATTCATCTTGCTGATTCAGTACCTCATACTGGACTTTTTTGTATCCAATCATGGCCACAAACCCTGTGGTTCCACCTTAGGGGCAAGCGGCTACTCACCTAGGATACTTCTGCTTTCAGCACCTGGCCCTCCAGCCCCTTGCCCTCCAGTTTCTGGGATTTCCAGCACCCAGCCCTGAAGATTATGGGCTTCCAGAACTTGGCCTTCCAGCCTCTGGGCTTTCAGCTCCTGGCTTCCTACTATACAGCACCCATCCTCCAACACCTGTTCTGGAGCTACCCCTGTGCAGACACTCATAGCAAAGGCTCTGTCTCCTTACTCAGCCCCCCCAAGTAGTGATGTTCTGCATGGGTATGCGCCACCCTGCACTTGAACTCCAGCACCTTCTCAAGCCTGGGTATCAGGTACTGTTAGAATGGTTTCCTGTATTGACAGAATATTCTATAGAGGTTTGTTCTGCACAGAAAGAATATAAAGCAATAGCAAACACATAAATAAATATGGCAGTCAACAACAGAACTGTATGCAGACTGCACCATTACAATCAATACATAATCTATACATAGGGTAATCACATTTCTTTTCTGCCATTCAAGGAACAATACCAAGATAAGAGCAGCTGTTTATTATAATGTAGTAAGGCACCGGTTATTTATTGGTAAACAAAATCTGATGGTCAGACTCTCTCTCATATGTTTACTTTCTGTATATGCAGCCAAAGTATAGGCTATGCTGTTCTTTTAATGATACATATTTATAACTATTTGAACACTGTAGATAAGCAAAGCCCATCTCACAAGGTCTGTGTGTGTATTTTGGGAGATTTTAGCTCCTTCCATTTTCTTGGTTAGTACCTCCCAGCCCATGGGTGCTTTTGTAATTAGGGAAGGTATAATACCTCCCTTATTTCCTTCACTTGGAATCTCTCAGATGTAAGTCAGTATCAGTGCTTTCTAATTTCATTATACCAAATACATGTTTGTTTCAGATTTGAGGCAGATAGGGATGTGCCCATTCTAAGATGCCTTGATGATGGCAGACAAGCTACCCATGCTTTTGGCCACAAACATACAACTAAAACCTCACTTTTTTATTACCCATATTGTTTTTAGGTTATTCACTGGTATAACTTGAGATCTGATGCACAGACTTTCACTTTTATTTACTTTCGGAATGATGAGAGCAACAGAGTTCTTCTCAGCTCTAACACAATTGTGAGGGCAGGGTCATGAGACATCACTGGACATCAGTGCACAACCTCTGCTCTGACCAGAGGACTAGAGGGTTCTAAACCATACAGAGAGACAGAACCGCTCTCTCCTTTCTACCACAGGTGTTACAACAGCATGTGATGACCATATTCTTATATCCCAGCACCAGCATCACATTTTTCCCAGGAGTCCATGGACAGTTTAGAATGATATGCTATTGTGGCTTCATTCCAGGACTTTGTATTGTCAAGCACAGGGAATGTCTTGGATGTGAGACACATGGTCAACCTATCTATAAAACATTATTTAACAACTCGGATGCTAGGCATGACAAGAAAGGGTTAAAGTTGTAATTGAAGATAAATTACTAAAATATCCTGTGGAGGAGTGAAAGAGAAATAAGTGAAATGCATAAATCCCATACCTTTAATTTACTGAATTTTAACCCTTTCACAATCATATCAGTGGTTTCCACAAGATTTCCTCGGCTTGCCCCAGTTGTACAAAGAGCAATTGCCATCTCCAATTTACCTCAGACTACAGGCCATATTTTCATAAGAAAAGTGGAGCCTTTTGGGGCAAGCCAGCTGCATTATGGGTTAGATATAAACATTTCTATTGATTTCAATGAGGATTTTAAACTCTTCAATGCTATAGTTATTGGAGACCTTTTTAACATTAAATGGGTTCTAGGCACCATTTAGAACAATAGAGATTTTATTTGTCCCCTATAGTGAAGCCCTAGAATTTCTTTACAATTTGACCATATAGCTCTATGTAAAACCAAAACACTTTCATTCCACTGGAATGGCAAAAAGATCTTATAACTGCTCTTTACCAACCTCTATTATTCTGAGAGACTGAAATGTGTAAGACGTGTCCTGGAATCTATCAGGGCAAGATAAAATATTTATTTTGTGCAAAATTATGATACCCTAAAGGCTTTTAGCTCAGATCTTGGAAGTGAGATTTGAAACAGTCAAACTAATGAAATATAAGACTCAATTAATCACTGCTGGGGCTGAGATTTTTCATTTTCTTTTTTTTTTAATTTCCTTTCAATTTTAAATGAAATATGTTAATAATACACACAGAATTAACCCCTTAGTGGACTCTGATTCATCTTGCTGATTCAGTTCGTCATAATGGACTTTTTCGTATCCAACCATGGCCACAAACCCTGTGGTTCCACCTTAGGGGAAAGCGGCCATTATTTAATTAAAATGATTCCGGACTCACCGAATGGCCTGCAGCCGTGCGGGGACCCGGAATCCCAGGACATACATGTACGTCTTCTGTCTTTAAGGGACATCCGCTCGGGACATACATGTATGTCCTCGGGCATTAAGGGGTTAAAACCTGCTCCCATTTTTTTTCTTCATTAGCTCAGTACTAGCAGCAGAGGATAAAAATACTTAAAGTGGAACTACCACCCTTAAAAAATGTTGTACCAAATAATCCCCCATCTGGCGACTAGCTGCTCAGTAGCGTTAGGCAGGACGGAGAGCGGACATCTTTCCATAGTGACATCCACACGCCTGCGCTGTAAGTGCTCCTCACTACTTTCCTGCACTCCTGTCTGCTAACATGGACATATACTCTCCAATCAGTTCTACTCAGCACTTACCATAATCTAACTAATCCTCCCTTTTAACTGGGGAAACATATACAATATGTACATTTAAGGTCTACAGTAAAATCAAAGCAGCCCTGCAGGATACATTTTCGATATGTGTCACAATAAAAGATGAGGTCTGGCAAGCCTAACTTACCTGTGCTCCTGTCTGCTTTCTTGGACAGGCCTCCACGGCCTCCCTCAAACAGATACACAAACACTTGAATCTGCACATGAAGTGTTAAAAGAACTTCTACTTTTGGTTTATTTACAGCATATAACAACTGATTGTTGATCAACCACACCTTCTTTTGGCCTTGAATCTTGTCTAGTAAAGAACTCTGGCATATTAAATGACTGCCACCAACCTTCAACACTTCCTTGACCACTGTCTGCTGACTGCCTTTACCACTTCCTGATAAACGCGTACCATTATTGTTTGATGCCTTCCTAGCCCACTGATTGTTACATTTTAAAGAAAAATAAAAGATCAAGACTAATGGCATTATTATTTATTATTATTCTTTATTTATATAGCTACATTTTATTCCGCAGCGCTGTACAATAGGTACTGAAAGTGTATTCCACAAATCGCTAGCTAATTGGTACAGAGGCTCTCAAAGCTGTCATCAGGCCCCTTCTCCAACCCCACAGTCCAGGTTTCAGGATCTGATCAACTGATTACAAGTGAAAATCACTAATACAGGCAGATACTTCAGAATTAACAAGCAACGCACTGGTCTAACTACACTCATGTGAAGAGATCTTGAAACCCTACACTGTTAGGGGTCTTTAGGTAAGATTTGAGCAACAAGGGATTGGTAAAAAAGGGTTAGTGCTATATTATTTATAACCCCTCAAAGGTTCAGAGTACAAACTTCCACTCAATCACCATGCATATGCTTGTAGGCATTCCCCCTTGGCTCATTTCTATTTGTGTCAGAGGTGTATGTATTTGAGAGGCCCCAGTCCCATTTGCATGCCAGAAGGATGAATGAACCGGAACAGCATGACAGACTATGGTGGATGAACAACGAGCCTGTACAGCATGACAAACTATGGTGTGGAGACTGCAGGCTACTTGCAGTCCTGAGCATAAAACATAATTGATTCAAACACAATACAAGCGATATATTAATAACTTTGCAGTAAGAGATATGCAAAGACACCAATGTTCAAAGAAGAAACTGGGTATTTCTGGTGCAAAGCAACAGCATCATTGTGAGCAAACATAAAATAGGTTTATGACTGCTAGAATGCTAGAAAGGGCTCCAACATATTTTGAAATAATGCACTGGAGACCTCTCTAGCATTCCAGGGATAAGAGGCCAATTTATTAACCCCTTTAGCTGTTTCTCTTGTTCAGAGAGGAATTATCTGGCATTTCGTGGCTGGACTGTCATTTGGCAGGACCAGTATGATTTCCTCTTTGTGTAAGGCACTGGTCAACTAGTGAGCTGCTTACATGTATTTGCTAGCTCATGAGCCTAGCTGAGTATCTCTGACCTTTCTTTCTACAAATGCAAATAGCTCTTGGGGTTGGTCACCCTAAGAGTAATGGGAGGAATCCAGACGTGGACCCCTTGGTCGTTGTGCCTAGAAGGATCAGCTGCATCTCACAGACGAGGCTTAAAAAGGCCGAAACGTACGCCTGGGGTTAGCCGTTTCCCTTGTTCAGAGAGGAATTGTCTGGCTGGACTGTTATTTGGCAGGACCTGTATGATGTGCTTCAGAAGATTTCCTCTGTGTAAGGCACTGGTCAACTAAAAGATTGCACCCTGGGTGCTGGACGCAGTCCTAGTGAGCTTCTTGAATGTATTTGCTAGCTCATGAGCCTAGTTGAGTATCTCTTACCTTTCTTTTTACATATGCAAATAGCTCTTGGGTTTGGTCACCCTAAGAGTAATGGGAGGAACCCAGACGTGGACCCCGTGGTCGCAGTGCCTAGAGGGATCAGCTGTACCTCACAGACGAGCCCTAAAAAGGCCAAAACATACGCTGAGGGTAGCGGTTTCCCTTGTTAGAGAGAGGAATTGTCTGGCATTTCGTGGCTGGACTGTCATTTGGCAGGACCAGTATGTTGTGCTTCAGAAGATTTCCTTTCTGTGTAAAAGAGATTGCACCCTGGGCACTGGACACAATCCTAGTGAGCTTCTTGTATGTATTTGCTAGCTCATGAGCCTAGTTGAGCATCTCTGATCTTTCTTTGCACATATGCAAATTGCTCTTGGGGTTGGTCACCCTAAGAGTAATGGGAGGAATTCAGACGTTGACCCCTTGCGCACAGTGCCTAGAGGGGTCAGCTGCACCTCACTGACGGGTTGAGCATCTCTGACCTTTCTTTTTACTATCCAGTTGTAACACAGCATTACATGAACACAGATTCTAAAATAGGACAAATATCACAATTCACAAAGCATTTTTCGTCATATAACAACTGGTGTTCTAGCACAGCATTTATCAAGTGCACCCACCAGAGTGCACAAGAAATGGCTTCAAGTGGCAGTGGGATGAGGCTGCTGTTGGTATCGAAATTGGAAAATACTGTAGTGGAGTCTGTATGTGTGGTTCTATGGCTGTTGTGGGGCAAGGATGGGGGTATGCATGTGTAACTTCATAGCTTCTGTAGGACAATGGTGGCAGCTGGTCAGGTCTCAGTATGTGTTTGGTTCAGTGGCTACCAGTGGAAAGGGATAGGACTGAAGAGGTAAATATGTGGTGTTTATATGGGCACCAGTGCAGTGGCACATGGTTGGGGGCTCAGTATGTGTATGGTTCAATGGCTACCAGTGCAGAGATACAAGATGGGGTGGTGGGCAAGAAGCCCAGTATGTGTGGTTCTGTGGCTACCAATGCAATGGGATAAGGATGATGGCAGTATGTGAGTCTATGGCTACCTGTGCAGTGGCTCAAGGCTGGGTGGTCTGTATGTGTATGATGCAGAGGGATAAGCCTTGAGGGATCAGTATGTGTGGGTCTATTGCTACCAGTGCAGAAGGACAAGAATGGAGGGGTAGGTATATGTAGTTCTATGTTTACCAGTGAAATGGTACAAACTAAAGGATCATTTGCATCAAAATAAAGAGTAGACATTCTGGAGCAATCCAACTGCAAAACAATTAAAAAAAAAAATTAAAATTTCCGTAGATTTAAATGGAGTTTTTAACCTTTGGAATGCTAATGAGGTCACCGATGAATTGCTTTGCATTGAAAACAGTGGACAGGTACAGAATTGTCACCTTCCCATGGTGCTGTTTGTTTGATTCAGGAATGAGATATACATTTATTGGTTTTGTACATATTTAAATCCAATTCTTTATGACTTAATCACATTGGACCATTCACGCATGTTGTTTGCTAGTGTGGCTCCAGAAAAAAAATCCGTTTGAGAACCAATGTTCTAGCATCAGTATTCCTTTAGCCATCTGAGTGCCAAACTCTTAATGCACTGTGCACCCCTCGAGCACAAAGTGTTAAGACTCAGTTACATACTGAATTTTATAAAACTTTGCACCAACACAAACCGTCTGTTACATGTGTACATAGTCAATAATTAAATGAAACTTTGCCAAAAACTAGCTTGCAAACAATGTTTTACACATATGCTATTTTCAGTTATCACTTTATTTCCTTTTATATATGGTTAGTAAAGACCAGACAGATTATAGCTTGGGGAAGGGGTGGGGGGGGGCGGTTGTCGGATGCTAGGTGGGAATTCATCAAGCTGAGGGAAAGGCAGCTAGCACTTCTCCTCGATCATTTATGGATACCTTTGGGCACTTACCAACGCTTGATATTCCCTGTCTTGAGTATGCAAATCGGGGAAATAAAATAAAAACAATGCATAAATGCAGCAATTCTGGAGACACACAAACATGCAGGTGATGTCTGTGCACTACAATGCGATCCGCCAGCTGCAAGCTTGTGGATAGAATTTGCTGAACTATCTGGCCGTTGCTCAAAGATACATAAGAAATGGCCAGATATTATCTGGCCAGTGCAGAATAAACTGGTATGTTGAATTCACCACGTGACAAGGTTTGTTAAGGCTCAGCAGCTTGCAGATCAACAGATAAGAGAAAAAAAAAAAAAAATCAATAGGGGGCAAAGAAATTCCATGATGAGAGGTCATTTACACTAAAAAGTTTACATTTTGACCTTAAATGAAGGTAAATTTGAACTTGTTCCCTGTAGTGCTACTAGTTTTTCCATAATGACTCCACCTTTCTTTTGTGCATTACACCCTGTCACAAGTCCATGTTTGAAGGAAAAGGATGAGCCTAATTCTCTCAAGTAGGTGATTCATCTGTTCAGCTTCCTGCTCACTGCAGATCACAAAAAGGTCACAGACTCTTTTGCAGCCTTTTAATCTGAAGAAATAATATCTAATTAAATATCCAGACAGCTTTTATCTGCCTCTAATTTGACTTTTAATAAGGTACTACAGGGACAAGAGATTATATCACAAAGCTTGTTTTGTAAGCTCGTGTACAAAAGATTTGCCATTCTCTATGTCCCCTGAGTCAGAGTGTAATTCTGTTGATGCTATAGTCTGCTGATGCCTCTGGGCATGCTGATGAATACTGACCCAGTGCAGTCCCAACAACTGCAAGTCCATTTACCATGCTAAACAGGGTTCTATATTTAGTATGATGCTACCATGCTGGATTCTAACTAAGAGTCTTAACCCTTTCAGTGCCACAGCTGTATCCAATGCATTGCCAAAAGCAAAGGAAACATTCTGGAGAAGGTGATGAATACAAATTTCCATCAAAATTAGATTCTAAGCACCTGAATGTTAGAAGAGGTCTTCAACACACTACTTCCAAAATGTGCTGAACACCAGACAGCATTCAAGGGGTTAAGATCAACATTTAAATCAATGGGCATTTTATCCCCCCTGTCCAAATATGGTGTGGTTGATTTGCTCATATTTTCTTTTTTGGTTTTCTGAACAAGGTCCCAAGAGTATACGAGTATTTCATTTTAACTCTGAATGCCAGAGAGGTATCTCAAAGGGTTAAAGGTGTCAAGCCTACACCAATCTATGAAAAAGGAGCACATATGCAAAGTTTTATATGCATGTACACTACCATTCAAAAATTTGGGGTCACTTAGAAATGTCCTTGTTTTCCATCAATGACAGGCGCTTCTTACGTACCATACGGTCAAGCTGATCCCATAACAGAAACAAGGAAATGTGTAAGTGACCCCAAACGTTTGAACGGTAGAGTATGTTATTTTGTATTACATATACTAGCCCACCAAAATTATAGAGATATTTTCAAATTACCTTGATGCCTACATCTAGGATTGATTTTCTCCATGAACACATTGTTAAAACTGATTTCTCGTGCTCTCTCCCCAATTATTTCTCTCTCCCCTATTCTATTTTTCCCCCACAGTTCTCTAGTTCATCATCCTACTTCAGTTGTTCTTGATTCAAGGTCTACCCCCTGCTGGTTCTCATCTTTATCCTAGCAAAAGGAAGGGTGTCACATGAAAGACTTTAGCAAGAAAAGGAAAGATATAAAATACAGCAATATTCCCCCATTCCAACCCTGTTTACACTAGCCTAACTGTAGGAACTATAGCCCATAATTGATAGATAAACAATTACCTACTTAACTAGTAAATCCACAAACAAACAAAATGTAGGACTTTAAACCAGTTAGTAAAAAGAGAATAGTTTTGGAATGTCCAGCTGCCTTCATTATATACATGGATTGACCAGCACTATATCTTAGTATTTTAAATATATAAATGTATAAGAAGCCAAGATGAAGTACTGGTCAATGCTTCTACAGCAAACTTTGATTATAGCACGCTGTAGATAGCAAGACTATCTTCCATCAAGACCGTTAATGTCTTCAATCAGGAAAAATATAAAAAATGTTTTATTATTGTTTACAATCCAGAATTCAGAAAAATAACATGAAACAGTGTTATTGCAATGTACACAGCTGCTTCTTAGTCTTCTGGAATTGAAACCTTTGCTTTAGTACTTTAAGGGAAAATCTGAAAATACAGAGATCTGCTGTCTTTACAGGCAGAGTATTTTCTCTCTGTCCCTATTGTTTAAAGGGATAGTAATGTCAGAAAAAAAGTATTAACTATGTGGTATATACAATTAAAAGAGTACTTGCACTTATTCATATCTCTCAAACCGTTATGGTTTGAGAGATATAGGAAAATAAAGTTCTCTGGTCCCTCCCCTTTCTGCTTGACGAGCTGTAAGGCTGTCAGAAGCAGATTCTGGTCACTTGACCAGATGTGGCTCTTCAGCAGCGCCAATATAATGATATCTGAAGATTAATACTTAATTTGGAACGGTCTACAAAGTGTGCCTGCCTTGCAAGCACACTTTGTAGACCGTTCCAGTGAAGTATTTATTTCTAAGTAGGGTGATTTCAGCTATGCTGAAGAGCCTCTGTCTGATCAAATGACTGGAATCGGCAGCTGTCAGCTAGATGGCAGACTTGAGTAAAACAGCCAGGAAAATGTAACTTTAGCAAGTTATCGCTCTCAAACCATAAAGGTTTGAGAGATAAGACTTACATTGATGTTAATCTTTTTTTAGTGTCTACAATATTAAATCAACTTAAAATTAACCATTACTATCCCTTTAAGGCTATGCTTACATGGGCAACATCAGCATGGAGCTAATGTCAGCACAATGTAATTTGGCAACAAACAGCACTGCTCCCAGACTGAGCTGTTCACACTGGTAGAAATCATAAGTGCATACAGCAGCCTAGTGCAGCTTGCTGTAAATTTCTACTGTTTAAAGCAGAACACAGGGAAGTTTCAGCAGTAAAGATCTGCATGGTGCCTACTGGGGAACCAAGAAGATCACTTATATGGATGACTTGGTCATTGGCATGTGAATTTAACTTTTAATGAAATGCCAATCCAAGTAGGTATCAGGAAATATGTATGACTCACTGCAACAAGGATGGGTCATCAAAAGAAACACCACTCTGGGACAGAATGTCAAATCTCGCCCTGTGCCACTTTGGTCCTGCTCTTTCCCTACTTCATTTTGGTACTGTCAGATCTCCCTATGACTTCTTGGTCCTATTCTCATTCCCTACTTCATTTGGTACTACCCTTCACTGCTATTGGGTGTCTAGGGTTTATAGCATTCTTTTCACAGTTCTTCCCTCTCCCAATTATTGAGATTCATGTCTGATTTTCTGCTAATGCTTTGACTTTGGCTACGTACTGGATCCAGTTTGTCTAGACTTACAGGATGTCTGTCATGCTGCCAGTAGCAGTACCAGCCCACTTATGAGAATACGCAGACCAGCCTCCAGTAACGTGTCCAGCCCATCCGGCCTTACATTCGGTTCCGCCTCCAGTAGTAGTACCAGCTTGCTTACCAGAATAAAGCAGTCCAGCACCTAGTACCTGGACCAGTCTGTTAAGCTTTGCAGGCAGTCCTGCAGCCAGTTGCGTTACCAGCACTCTTACCAGAATAGGCAGCCCAGCCACCAGTACTGAGTCCAGCCCGTTGAGCTTGGAAGTTGGTCCCTGCTGCCAGTAGCAGTACCAGCCCACTTAGCAGAATAGACGGTCCAGCCGTCAGCACCAAGTCCAGCCTTACAGGAGGTCCTTCTGCCAGAAGCAGTCTCAGCCTGTTTATCAGAATAGGCAGTCCAGCCTCCAGTAACTCCTTTAGTCCACCTTGCCTATAGGGGGGCCTTGCCAAAGAGTAGCGGTTCCAGCAGCTTATTAGTATCGGTAGTTCAGATGTCTGACCTACCTACACCACTCTCCTTGGTAGGCAGTTCGGCTACCTAGAACAGTATAGCCTGCACACATTTTGTATTCTGCCAAGCAGTATTGTTGATATTAGCAATCCAATAGCCCACCTTCCCCTGTGCACCCTTTCCTTCTGTCCATTGTGGCCATTCTACATATCTTGTTCCTGCACCTGGGGTCCTGTTCTTTCCTGGGTCTGGATTAATTACCAGGTCCAAAATTTTCCCATCCTGGTCTAGGCCACAGCTCAACTGGCTTTGTGGTCAGCACCTTTTGACTCGACTTTGGCCACAGCAAGGGAATCTTGTGACTGGCATTGATTTCTAGCTTCCCTCCCCAGTGTCAATCTCAACTACTCATTTATTCAGGCTAAACCTCATTCCCATGACACAGGCTCTTTGGAGGAAAATAGCAGAAGCTGCATAAATAGAACAAATCATTGCTGAGTTGCATGTGTGAACAAAGCCCAAAAACTGAACTATGAAGGCTCAGGGTTGTGTGTCCCGGGATTGGGTTCACATGGGGACTGTGTCTCCTTTCTATTGTGAAGACAAGTGAAACAGCTTTTCCCAGAATCCCAGGTTGCTTCCTTGCATTTCCACAGACAGCCCACTTCCATAATACGGGGATTATTACTATGGATCCTCTTTTCCTTTGTTGCCCTCCTCAGTTCTGCTGAAGCTTTGCTCTGCTTGCCTATTCTCATGTAATGTTTGTAAATATTGCTAAAACACAGCCTCAACAATTTGGCCAGCCTCAATTTTTGGAGACATGGTGACTTAGCGAAGGACGATTGTCTTCACAATATTTGTCTGACTTGGTTAGGAGAAAAAAAAAAAAAGTTTTTTTTTTCTGAGCTCACTGGGGGATTTACATGTGTTTAGAGCAAATCTTTCATCTTGGCCTCCTACTCATATTGGATTTTTTTCTAGTCTGTGTGGATGATTTTAAGCAATAAGTTTAGGTCCTGTGCTCCATCTATACCTGAAATTCTCTGAGAGTATTTCATTTTACACAGATGGAAGCCTGGTAGCAGGCTCAGTCTGCATGTCAAAAGCATTTACACCAGGAGTAAGTGGCAGTGGAACCTAGCAAGTAGCAGTATAGCTTAGCTCATCTCATTTTCTTTAATCAGATTAAAGTAGATCTATCACATATAGAAAAGAAATGCTCATTAGTTAGAGCATTTAGCGAAAAAGTTAAACGTCATTAAAAAAAAAACTGTTACCTGCACAAAAATTCAAGTTTAAAAGATGCCAGCAGCCTACTTCCGCTTGTCGCACAGAGGCTGCTCCCGTCCCACTACCCAGCATCCTCCAATGATGGAGGGTGTCTGTCTCTAAGCTGGAGCGATCTCATTGGCTAGATATTGATCTCTGCCAATGAGATCGCTCCAGCTTAGAGAAAGAGGAGGATACTGGGTAGTGGGACGGGAGCAGAGGCAGTGCTGCAAGCAGGAAGCAGGCTGCTGGGCACCTCTTAAACTTGAATTTTTGCTCAGATAACGGGTTTTTTTCAAACATGACTAACTCGTTTAACTGTTTCGCTAAATGCTCTAACTAATGAGCATTACTTTTCTATATGTGGTAGATCCATTTCATAACAAAATAAAGTCGAATCAGAAAACTTCACAATACACTCACTAAAAAGAGAAAACCTACATTTTATTAAGTAGGTTTGCAGATGGAGGACTTGTAGCATGAGGGATAAACAGCTGTTTAATATTTATTTTAATAGCCACTAGCTTGTGATTACAATAGTAATATTTTAAATATTCAGACATACTTCAAGTGTTTAAATAATAAAGTGGACATGAACATAAGTAAAAAAGAATTCAAGCTAAAAGTACCATAAATAATTCAGATTAAATAAAGTAATATTACATAAAGTAATTATGCCGATAGCCTCTGGGATCATATTCCAGTATCATTCCTCAGATGTTCATAAATACTACATAAACTACATAAAGGTGACCAGATTATTTAAAATGAAATCCGGGGAAATTTTTTTCTCCACTCCCTGCCTACCTCTACCTCCTGCCCACCGTCTCCACACATTGCCCACACTCTCTCCACCCTCACACCCTGTCCACACCACACACTGCCCACAGAGTCTCGCTCACATCCACTCTGCCCTTCTCCGTACACTGTCCACCCTGCCCACCTCCACATTGTCCACCTCCACACTGCCCACCTCCACATTGCCCACACTGTCCAGCTCCTCACTGTTCCCCTGCACACTGCCCACATTGTCTGCCTCCACATTGCCCACCTCCACACACTGTTCACATCACCTACACTGCCCACATTGTCCACCTCTACACTGACCACATTGTCCACCTCTACACTGCCCATCTCCACACACTGCCTGCACTGCCTACTTCCACACCCTGTCCTCCTCCACGCCGCCCACACTGTCCATCTCCACACTGCTCACCCCATCCTCCTCCACAAACTGCCCATCCTATCCTCCTACAAACACTGCCCACATTGTCCACCTCCACACTGCCTACCCCATACTCCTCCACAAACTGTCCACCCTGTCCTCCACACACTCAAAAAGGTTCTGGGGTAGGGGAGAGACAGTGCAAATGTGATCTAAATTAGCATAAATATACACTTTTAAAGGGATAGTAATACTTCATTTTATCTTTATTTTATTTTGTAGGTATTAAAAAAAACACGAAGAACGATATAAGTCTTATCTCTCAAACCTTTATGGTTTGAGAGATATTCACAAGCAAAGTTTCCCCTCTCGCCCCTTTTACCTAGTGTAAGCCATCTCTTCTCAGATGTGGAATGCAGTTCATAGACCAGACAGATAACAGCAGGGGATGATCTTCTTCCTATGAGAACAATGAAAGCCCTGCCCCCCTTGACAAGTTTTTCAGATTTTTCCCTTATCTTAATTGAAGATTGTCCCTCTCTGCAATTTACCTGGGCACCTCCCTTCTGCTCTGGCTGAGCAATGTTACATCAGTAAAAGGGGCGGGAGGGAGATAATATGTCATTGAATTACTCTTGAACTCCAACTCTGACAGAATTGAAATAACACTCTCCAAAGTCCATATACTATGATGATTAAGTAGAGCTGCTTTTATTATGAAACATTACTATCCCTTTAAAATAGTAGCAGGTAAATATGGAAAGGAAGTCTCAAGTGAACAATAACAATAATATTAAAAGAAATGGAAAAGAGAATTAAAAAAATATATATATCTATATAAGGCATTATATAGATATATACGATGTAAATCAATGAATATAATGAAATAAAATAAGAAATAAAGAAACAGTATATGATACTTGTCACTGGACCACAAATTGGTTAATCAAAAGGCTCCTAGTTCAACTGGAGCAGTCTGGGTATAACATATATACCCATTCAAAGAGTTAAACATAACAAAACATATTTGGGTTGAGCACAGGTAAAGTTCTTAAAACAAAATAGTGAGTCAAATGAGCTCGTCTTTCAATCATTGTCTGAGGTTTCTTTTTCTATTATTTCAGCCTTGTCAGCAGCTTTAAACCTGTTTATTTTAATAAAACTTGCATGTTGTTTACCTTGGGAACTTAACAGTCTTTTGAACTAGTGTGGAGTTTTACTAGAAAGGTGGTAATGTTTTATAGAGAAATGTCTCATTAGTTTGCTGGGAACTGTAACAATGAAGCGGAGCAGTCTGGGTATAACACATATACCCACTGATAAAGTTTAAGTATTCCTGAAATAATACAAAGATATGAGGGAGCTATAGAGAGAGTATACAATATGACAATATGTATGTTCTCGGGGGATCGTGGAACACAGCCCAGAGAATATCTCATTAAATGGTTAAGTCAATAATCAGTGTGACAGGTAGATAGCGTGCTACAATACAGAAGTGTACAGAAGTGTATCCTGTTAAGCTTATTTCTGTATTGTTAAAAAGGGAAAAAACTGTGTTTAGGCTTGGGCATCATAAAAATGTCATCTCTGCCCTAACATTATGTTAGTGCAGAAATTAGATTATGATTGCTCAACCCTGACCAAGATGTTTTTTTTTCCCTTTTTACGTGTTTTAGTGGGTGTTTTTTTCTTTTTTTGGGGGGGGGCAGCATTTCATCCACGGACCCGGGCAGCATAATGCCTTGGGCCGGCGCTGGCTAGAGAGCTGGGGTCTCTGACAGATCCGGCAGAATGGGGCGGTGAAAACAGTAAGTCTTTTGATCTTAACCTTAGGGGCATTTAGGATGCATAAAGTGATGTCTATGTACTAGGCCCCACCTACAGTCAGGAGAAAGGGGAAAACATGTCGTTCTCTTGATGTGATGGATGGTAATCCTATATACTTTCAGATAGGCAAAATTCTTTCCGATTGGCTGGCTGAGGATTATGGGATGTGTAGGCCGGTGTACAATACATGGGAGAACCGTATACTGTCAAAGTATCCTTTAAATCCATGGGGTAGCTGTATGTGGATATAGAGGTGCTCTGGGAGAGCCAAAAAGTGTCCGATGAGTGTACACTGCAGCGAAGGTGTTAAGTGTTCTGGTAGGCAATGTTTTGGTTCCGCTATTCTATGTGAGGAGTCAATCAGTGCCCAGTTGGGGGGTGAATGAAGCTGTCAAAGCTGTCAAAGCAGTCAAACTGGAGGACACTTAGTATTTCTAGAAGTCTGGTAGGTCTGAGAGAGAGAGTGTGCATAGTCTGAGAGCAGAGAGTGTGTGCTTAGTCTGAGAGAGAGTGTGTGCTTAGTCAGAGAGAATGTGAGCTTAGTCAGAGAGAGTGTGTGCTTAGTCTGAGAGAGAGATTGAGTGTGTGCTTAGTCTGAGAGGGAGAGTGTGTGTTTAGGGTGAGGTGGGCAGTGTGTGAAGGTGGGCAATGTGGAGATGGGAAGATGAATATGTGGGACAATCAAAATGAATGAGCCACTGATTAATAAGTGAAATCTTTAAATCCTGCCCTGTGGGTGGCCCTCAGTGATCAAACTTGGACACCCCGGTCCTAAAATACAGAAAAATACTTTGAATTCTGTATAGTTATCAGTAGGCTTCAGTTTTTCCCTTTGTTGTTTGTCTGCAGAAACATTGGTGTGTGTTGACAGAATAGCTTTACTCCTCTATGACCATATGGACAAAGAACTACATTCGTTTCTCCCAGTGGAACTGGGATAGTTGGGAACCCAAGGTGAGGCTCCATGAGACAGGAGGCCACCAGTGGACTTTGGGTATGCCCAGTGCATTAGAAAGAACCTGGACTTTTCTTAGCTGCTATACAATGTTTTGTCTGCAAAACTAGGAAGTGGGAGGAGGCAACCAGAGTGTCAGAGATGTCCAAACTAAGGTCCAGAGGCCAATTAGGCAGTTTGTGCAAATTGTATTAAACAATAAAAATGAGATTTGTTAAAACAACATAATTCTTATCTAATGGTTAGCAAATCAGGCAGACATTTAATAGAGTATGTATGGTTATGTATAAAAATGCAAGATAGCTTCATTAGTCTACTTATGGACTTGGCCTGCATAAAACAATCTGTATAATCTTTGCCTTTACATTACTGTGTAGTATGAGCCCCTTGATTCATTGTTCCCTTAATAGTTTGGTCCTTATAGAATAAAAGTTTGGACACCCTTGTATTAAGCAGTACAATTCCCATCATCTCTCTGCCAGTTGATAGGTGTTATAGCCCACAAGAGCTGGAGGACCTGTTTGTTCACCACTACTGTAAATAAATATATAGTATTGACCAAAATGCAGTTATTAATTCCCCCCATAGACACACACACACACAAACTGAAATCTGTTATGTGAGAAATTCAGGGATCAAATTTTTATATGTTGACCAATCCATTCAGATTGGAACCCTTTTTATTCCATAATATATGGATGTGATTTAGAGAATTTCCTCTCAATTTCTGTTTAGTTCTCTTTACTGAGAAACGTACTATTGAAGCCTGAAAGTTTCATTCTTTTTTGCTCAGCACCAGGGACCCAAAAGCAATTTCATTCTAGTCTATGAGCCAAAGAAAAATTTGGCCTGGTTTCAATGGCGAAGCTGTTGTGCAAAATAAATAATATTAATTTTATTATTGATTCAGGAGCCAGAAACTTTGTGAAATGTCCCAATGAAAAATGGTCACTCATGTCCTCTACCCTTACTTGTGTAATGTAAAATGTTTTTGTGCCAAACTGAACATATAATCCTTGTTGTTATTCTGTCAGAAAAGAACCCAGTCAGGTACGGGTTTACATATCAGGAGCCCCTAGGCAAAGCCCTCTAAACACAAATAATTCCACACAGTGGCAAAGACTAGAGAGATATTATTGAAGATGGCCCAGTCGAGGATTGTATAGAACTGGTTTGGTTGATTCACCTCTGCCAACACAAACTCAGAGAGTGGATGGTACATAGAAAATCATCATTACACTTCTCAAGGGCCAGGCACATCTTTTTTATGGTGTCCACAAAGGGTATTCTCAAAGAATGCTTTTATTTCCTTGATTGAAATGACAGGGCTAGGAGGGTCCCCTTTAGGTGTGTTTCATCCCCTCCTCCATCATCAGGCGCCACTTTGTAGAGGCCTTTATAAATCCACTTTATCATTAAGGGTGGTAAGCATCTTCAGCTTGACCTTTAAAGCCCTAGTTCTAGTTTTGAGTCTAGAGTACCCTTCACATCTGAACCCTGAAAGGAATCCTGTGCCTCCCTTGGTATTATTAGGGGCACACTCAAGGGTAGCTAGCTATGTGGTGGCAGATGGCACTGCATCTCTGATGGAAGGAAGCATTGGTGGCTCTGAATGCATACTCTGCCTTTTCTACCATCTCCTCCACATCTTGTGTGATGCTTATATCAGGGTCAGTGGAAGACAGATCAGTAATTGGAACAGGCCCCTACAAAATATTAAGTGGAGGGTCTGCTTGGTTTTCCTCCATCATAGCCAATTCCCCACTTCCAATATCCACCTGTGCCGTTCCACATGTAGGGTCCTGAAAGGAGAATAAATCTAAGTCAATCCACTCTAGCAGTGGCATGTCCTGGGGTGATGGTATTGTCCATTACTGCCACTGAAGAGTGGCCCTAGTGGGAGAGAATTACTATGTTCCCCAATGCTCAGTACTTCAGGAACAATAACCACCCATTCCACAGTGGCTTTGTTGGGTTTCCCTTCATACTCCAGGGCAAGTCATCTTGCATAACTACAAGCTGACTGTCTACAGAGTTTACTGAGAATAATAACCAGGTCAGACAATGTTACTCTATTTAAGTCTGGAGGGATGGGAGATATGACCTTCCCATTCCTCCAGTGTCTCTCGATTTATCTTTAAATTTCCATTTCCTTGAGGTGTTATCCTAGGAAGAGTAGAAGCCGTTACCGGTAGTAATGCAAGGTAGCGTGGAGCACTTGAAGTGTTTGGCACTGGAGTGGGGACTTTAGAATGCTGTCTTTTGGGGCAGCTCTAGAAAGTATTTCCTAGCTCCTTGCACAAGAAGAACCTCACTTCCTCTGTGCTGTGAAATATCCTGTGCAGCATTCTGAGGCAGGAGAACCTGTACCTGCCTCCTGAAAGAGAGCATGTTTAAGTGCCTTCTCTTTACCTAGAAGAATTCTAGAAATGTTAGATTTTAACTCCCCTTAGGCTTGCAAGCGGGGGCACACTGGACAACAAAATCTGTCTGCTCAACCTTCCAGGGGTTCCACAGGGACATAAATTCACCCTACAGTGATCCCCCTCTGCAACAAATAATGTACAGCGACCAGCGTAAGTATAATGAAAACTATATTGCTGTACATTTTGTTGGCCGCTACAACTGCAGAGGTGCTCACAACATCTGTTACAGCCCTTAAATTTACCCCAATGTCATGAAACCCAAACAAAAATCATATTACTCCATACCTCCTATTCAGCTGTTCTCCACCAAAGTTGGACTGACTGGACCAGCACCTATCACTTGAAGAAAAGATCTTGCAGAGACAAGAGTGGTTGTGCCAGCAGGCGCAGCCTCAGCGGAGCAATTTATTGAAATAAAATTATAAACAAAATCAATAAAGAAAGAGAGGAAGGTTTTGTAAAGAGGACACAGAAAGAGAGAGACAGACAGGACAGGAGAGAGAGATTCAGTGTAGTGCACTGGAAGGGTTAACATTATATAAAAAAAAGTTTTTAAAAGGTGCCCCTTTCAGCTGCTTTCCTCTCTCCCTCAGAAAATCAATTAAAGCAAAACAAGATTTAAATAAATAAATAAATAAAAAAAACTTTCCTCCACGCAGCAAAGGGGGAAAACACTTAAATAACGAAAATAAAATGTAAATCAAACAAGAAAAAAAAACAGGAGTGGGGATGGGTCAGGGGAGTGAGGTAGAGAAGGATGCCCACAGGAAGTGAGCTATTTAGAGCTAACAGACGGACTTCCTGGGGCTGAAATTAAAAAGGTGATAAAACAACTTAAACACTCACAAGTAAATATTTATAAACAAAGTAATATCAAAATAAATCTGAAAAGAAGGCTTTTAATTATCTTAACCTCTTAACGACTGGCTGATCGGCGCAGCGGACCACAAAGCATTTTTTTTCCCCAGATTCCTGTTCCGGACTCCCCAAACGGTGTGCAGCCGCTGGGGGAGCCCGGAATTCCATGAGGGTCATACTACATCATGGGTCATTAGCTCAGATCGACCAATGACGTACTATGACTGTCAAGGGTCGTTAAGGTGTTAAGATGACTTTTCAGAGGGCTCTTTTTTCACAAAGACCCTCTCCCAACACAGAGCAGTCCAGTTTATCAGTGATCTACAGTGGTATTATAACCTCTCTTCTTGTTGCTAAAGCCCATGGTTTGCTTTTCCCACTGCTTTACTGAATTGCTCGTCTACATTCTAGTCATCTGAAATAACTCCCAAGTCCTTTATTCTCTTTGTCAACATTGTCAGTCCAGTACCAATAAGTCTGTATTTCACATTTGGGTTTTTGTGTCCTAAATTCATTACCTTGAACTTTTCAGCAACTTTACATCCCATACTCTTGTTCATTGCTTCAAATTCCCTAAATCCTCATGTATTTAGTTTACATCACCTGGAGAGTCAACTTTGTTGCAGATTTTGTATCATCTGAAAAAAATGCACTCCTTGCACCGAATACCACTAGTAATATCATTAATGGAAATACTGAAGAGAACGGGTCCTTGCACTGACCCCTGTGGCATTTCACTAGTAACCCATCCTTCCTCTGAATAAATACAGTTAATATGACACACTGTTTTCTGTCCTTCAGACAATGATTTATCCAGCCAACTACCTTTGAGCCCAGCTCCAAACTATGCATCTTATGAATGGATTTCCTATATGGCAGTGTGTCAAAAGCTTTACTAAAATCCAAACAGGTTACATTTACTGCTCCTCCCTTGTCTATTACTTGAGTAACAATCAAAATATGCATCTACATTTGTCTGACATGGTCTTCCAGTTGTAAAGCTATGCTGCCATTAATCTTGCATGTCAGACTTCAGAAACAATTCTTCCTTTCAGTAGTGTTTCCATTAATTTCCCAGATATAAATGTGATACTCATAAGACTGTAATTTCCAGGGTCCTCCCCACATCCTTTTTGTTTAGTGGCACTACAATTACAATTACCCAATCAACCTGGACCACATCTGTCAACACAGATTGGTTAAAAAACTCAGCTAGAGGTGCTGCAAGCAAAGGCCTAACCTCTCCTAGTACTCTGGGATGAATCTCATCTGGACCAACTGATTTAACTGCTGTCAATTTTAATAACGTCAGACTCGTGTCCAATGGCTTAACAGTAACAGTTCTTATTAATAGGGGTCCATTTCTTCAGTCTTCATTAAATACTGAGTAAAAATAATTATTTAGACAGTTTTCTATTAACTTATCTCCAGTCACATACCAATTTCTTTTTCTCTTTTCAATAACAATACTAAAGAAATTGGTTTTGTACTCTGTTTGGGATATAGCACAGTTTATGACAAGCTTAGTCTTCCTCTGTTTAACCCCGTTAACTTTTCCACCTTTCTCTGATTCAGTCTTTCTATATGTCTTAGATAAACATTTTTAATCCTTTACAATACATGCCGCCTCTCTAAAGAACCAGATTTTTTGCTTATACTTCCAATGCAGGAGTGAGTGCGGGATGCAGTCGCACTGGGCTTGTGATTACCACACCCACAAATCAACATATTGTGTGGCTAGAATAGCTGAGACACCCTTCGCAAGTAGGTTCTGGCACCGTCGAAAAGGCGACGCTTTTCCGCTACCAGAGGAGTTCAAGAAGAGAAGGTCCGGGAAGGAGGAAAGGAGGTGAAGGGGATCCTGTACCCCATAGCCACCACCTGCAAAATCCACAGGTCTGCCACAGAGGCCTCCCACCCTGAGAGGTAGTGGCGTAAACTGCCACCTACCTGCGGCTGAGGACCCAGATTTGGCGAGTCATGCAGAAGGAGGTTTGGAAGCCTTGGGCTTTGCGGAGGACTTTGGCCTCCATTGCTGCTTAGGCTTGGATGAGGAGCGCAGAGCCTGAGGCACCACCTGGGCTGCCTGGCGTGAGTCAGCCTGAAAGGGACGAAAAAGCAGATTCCTTTTGACAGGCACCTTCTTCCTCTGGACCACTGGCATGTGAGTACTCTTCCCTCCAGTGACTTCACTAATCAGATCCTTGAGATCAGGCCCAAACAGTGATGTGCCCTGAAAGGGCAAGGACAGGAAAGCCCCCTTGGAGGCCGTGTCAGCAGACAAGATCTTGAGCCAGAGAGCACGTATGGCTACCACAGATGTAGTGGATGCCCTGGCTACCATACGCACAGCGTCAAACAGGGCAGCAGAAACACAATGCTGAGCCTCAGAGATGTTGGCAAGAAGCCACAACATGTCAGCAGTAGGAGCACTCTGACGGATAGCGCTGTTCAGTCCAAACAGCCACAGATCAATTCACTCACAGGGCAGAACCAGCCGTCGCAAAAATAGCCTTGAGAGCAGTCTCAAGCTTCTTGTCAGTCCACTCTTTCAAAGCCAATGCATCAGCCACAGGCAAGGCAGTGGACAGGGGCGTCCACCTTGGGAAGATGAACCCACTGAGCTAGGGCCACTTCAGAGAACAGATAAAGCTTAGCAAATTTCCTAGAGACAGATGGTTTCCTGTCTGGCAACTTCCACTCCTCAAACACTAAGAAGTCAAGGGTGAGGTTAGGTGGAAAACAAGTATGGGGCCTAACGGTCTCCTAGAACACATCGGAGGGGTCAGATGAAACCTCCTGCACCAAGGGAATGTTAAGGGTGTTCAACACACCCCTGATCAGGCCCTCAGCTGAGATGACAGGATCAGCCTCAAAGGGATCCCGAAAAAACTGAGAGGAAGGGACAGCAGAAGAGTCTTCATCATCAGAATCCACCAATAATTCCTCCTCAGAGGAATCAGACACATCAGGTACACCCGGAGGTTTAGGCAGGGAAGATCTGATAGGGGTGGGGGCCTGCCTGCATGGTGGATGGATGGAATTGTAAGGTGGACCGGAGATACATGGTAGTAGTCTTAAACTCTTGCATCCAAACTGGCTCTAGTGCATGGCTGGAGGTCCCTGCAGGGATTCAGGGACAGCAGCACAAGCTGGGCAAACATGACCTGAGTATTCTCTAGGTAACGCTGACTGACATGAGAAGCAGTGAGCAATGGTGGACACAGATGCCCCAGTGTCCTTAGTCTTAGGCCTAGCCCCAAGGTGTAACGGAACAGACATTTTCACAGAGTCAAACGGTCATAAAATAGTGTGTATGAGAAATAAAATCACCCCAGAAACGCTAAATTAGACTTATCTTGTAAGCGATGGGTTAAACTGCTGAGGAGAGAAGGAGAATCCAAGTCCTGCATAGGATACTCGATCAGCGAAGGCACAAAATGGCTGCCGCGGTGGGAGCCAATCAGAAGCGAGCTCGCAAAGTAAGAGCTCATGGGAATTGTACTTTCACTAAAAGAGTACCCCAATAGTGCCCGAAGCCCTCTGAGCCCCCCAACATGCCCATAACAGAGCAAGGGCAGACCAACAAAATGAGCCATCTCTGACCTCGTTATGTGGAGCGGTTGCAGAGATATGTCCCACACTGTAAAGTCCCATAGAAGTGAATGAAGTAATGGCATCTATGGGGTAAAAGCGTGCCTTAAAGGAGCAGAACACAAAGTTACAAGGTGAATACCAAATGTAGAAACCACTCAAAATCCCACTAGAACAAGTCAGTAGACACAATAAACACTAATCCCAGTAGGGAAAGTGCCCACAACACCCAAAAAGATGCCAAACCGGCAGCCAAAGTGTTAAGTTACCACAGAAACGTGCTCCAAACACCCCACAGACATACAGATAAACCCAATTAGTGTATGAGTATGTAATAGAAACTCCAAATGAGACCCCTGTGCAGAGAGGAAGCATGGGACATGTGGACCTCAGCACTCAAAGGGTGCTCACCTTTTTAGCAGGTCTTCTGTCTTCAGATTACCATATATCAAGAAGCAGCCTCAGTGGGCAACTCCTGGGGAAAGAACTTGCAGCCAAGATTTTTCCCCTAGGGCTTTGGTCCACAAAAGCACCTGGTAAACTGAGCTATCCACATTTGGGTGATGGGAATTGTCAATGATGGTAATCCACCTAATGGTGGTATCCCATATCTAACAGAAAAATAATAAGAAGCTAAAACTATAGCCGAACTTTTCTCTTGCCTTGTGTCTTGACCAAGGAACAAATCTTACTGGTTGGGAAATGGCTAGCTGCAAGCTAAAGAGAGGCGGTAGGCTCCACCCAGCAGTCACTTTTCAGAATTGTTCCTGCCTACTTACAGGGGCTGATCGCCTACCCAAAGTTACCAGTAACCTGTACTGGATGACAGAGAAACAAAGATTTAAATGCTCTATTATTTAAGGGGTTGAAATGACCATTTGAATTAGTAGGAATACTAGGGAACTTTCATTTGCCCCCTATGATGCAGTTGGTTTGCCCCATAATTGCACCTATTCAGCTTTGCGAATACAGTTCTAAGTATCTTCCCTCATAGCATTATATTGCCTAAAGAAAAATATTTGGAAAGCTGACACAAAGGGTGGCAAAATGGTTATGTTCCCAAAAAGTGTTATGCAAAAAAGATAAATGTACAATTCCAGTCAGTGTAAAAACTTGGCATCACATAAGGAAAAACACCAGAGATCCTGAGAGTTATGTCTGGATAAGAGCCTAATCTTGTCACTATGCACCTACGATGGTGAAATTTCAGAATATACAAAAATGAAGATATTCTTATTAATTATATCCAGACATAAGAACGTGTCACTCTGAAGAACTGCTTCTGAAAAAGAAAAAATTCAAATAAAAGTACGTGCACACAGAAATCTCCAGTGTGTGTGTGTGTGTGTGTGTGTGTGTGTGTGTGTGTGTGTGTGTGTGTGTGTGTGTGTGTGTGTGTGTGTGTGTGTGTGTGTGTGTGTGTGTGTGTGTGTGTGTGTGTGTGTGTCTGTGTGTGTGTGTGTGTGTGTGTGTGTGTGTGTCCGTCCCCAGGAGGGCTACTGCTCTCTAGGGTACTCCTGCCTGATACAGACATAAGGGAACAGGCATATGGAATGGTCCATCTGCTGCCCTTGCACCTGATGGTTCCTGGGTGGAGATATAGCCAGCCCTGCACCTGAAATTCTGTCTATGTAACAAGGATCCAATAGGGCCTTGTTACACAGGCGTTATGAAATGCAGGGTACTAGCACAGGAGGATCACGGCATCAAACATCAATAAGCCTGGGGTTAGGTACATGACCCTCACTGACTGCCATGTCACTAGTAAGAAACTGTGTGCATAAAATGGTTTATTTATAATCTCACTGCCCTGTGCTTCTACAATACCAAATAAATATAAAATGAGGAAGAATGTTTTCTGGCAGTTATAGACCGCTCAAAGTATTTGTGGCAAATTGCTTCTAACAAGATGTCATTCAGGAATCAGTGCTGTTTTGTTTACTCTGAAAATTGCTTTCCTATTCAGCATGTTTATCAGCAATCTCCAGCAATTTATATTTTCATAGCAGGTTGTTTCTGAGCCATCATGTAGCAACTAGTTGAAAAAGTTCCCTACTGCTGGAGGTGACGTTGGATCTGACTGAGCTTACCTCATTTATTCTGCAAACCATACATTTACAAGTTACACCTTTTTTTGCAAGCTAGAATACAATACATGTACTGTACATACAGTATTTCAGGACTATTGTTTTGTAGAAATTGGATGCTTCAGTAACCTAAATATCTATTAATGGCAAATTATCAACCTGAAGTGAGTGTTTTAAAGAACACATGTCCAAAGTTGTCCTGAAACAATATTGCAGTATGCCAGAGTCTATACCTTCCACAGACCTCCACAGCAAAAACTGGGAATGAGGAGGTAAAAACAATGTAGGAAAAGTCCATGCCTCTGCTCCACTTTCCTCACTGATGCACTGGGAGAGATTACAGAGCATGGTTATGACTTTTTAACTTAAACTCCTACATTACTGCCTGCTTATCTTCTGTCTCTTGGTTACCATCCTCACAAGCAGAGCTCTGAAAATCAGGGGACAAAACAAAAGCCTGATAAGGAATAGAGAACGCCTGTTTCGGAGCAAGTGTCATTAAGGCTGCCTGCTGGTTCATCCTGGGTGGCAGAAAAATTGGGGGAAGAGGCTAAGGGAATTAGGATAATTAAAAATATCTATAAAGGAAGCCAACCAGGCTGTCTTCAGAACTAATCTATTTTGTTTATGTTCCACAAAAGCCCAAACCTAAGCAGGTTCAAGAATTTATGGACTCTCTGTCAAAATGTCAGAGCAGTGGTCTTCAAATCAGCTGTAACCCTTTGAATGCCAGAGGGGTACGCAGTGCATTGCTTTGCAATGTGTTGCATACCCCTCTGGTACTAAAAGGGTTATGAGTGGGGAGGTAATAAAAAAGTTAGGCAAAATACCCTGAAGGTTTTCATTTTCAGGTGGTCAGGCTTGGCCTGATGGTAATGGGATAGAACAGCAGACACTAATTGTGTGGTCAGAACTGCTGAAGGCCTGAGAAGCTGGGCTAGCACTGGAAATGCACTGTGATGAGATAAGGGGACATTGGTGCCAAGAGGCATCTTGGAAATACCTGAACCACAATAAGATTGCAATGGGCTGAAACAATTTCAGAACTCTGATGAAGTGCCAATATACTTAAAAAAAAACACATCAGCATAAGCAATGATAATTAAACATCATCTATGTGCTCCTCATTTCAGTGGTGTAGTCTCTATATATAGGCAGTGTACCATTACAATTGGTTCTGGTGTATCTGACCACTTCTCTCCTTACTTCAAATTGCCTGACTCCATCTCAGCATTTAATTAATAATAATAATTCTTTATTTTTATATAGCCCACACAGATTACGCAGCGCTTTACACTCATATTGATCCCTGTCCCCATTGGGGCTCACAATATAAATTCACCTATCAGTAAGTTTTTTGGAGTGTGGGAGGAAACCGGAGTACCTGGAGGAAACCCACGCAAACACAGTGAGAACATACAAACTCATTGCAGATGTTGTCCTTGGTGGGATATGAACCCAGGACCCCAGTGCTGCAAGGCAACAGTGCTAACCACTGAGCCACCGTGCTGGCATGTTACTTGTTTTCAGCCGAGATTGTTCCATGGTGTGCCTCCTGTATTCCCACAGCCCTCATGTGTTTATTTTTGCTCCAATGGACACCCCACCATCCCCACAGTATAATTGTGAAGGCACTTTTACTTAATCACGCAATTTTAAACTATAAGATAATTGTTTCATGTTGACTATATCTCGCTTTGCTGAGCAAGCAAAAGTTTACTGAATTAAAGCATAGGGTTGCATTGAACAGATCCAGAATGTCTCATGTTATATGCTTAAAGGAGCAGTAAACTTTTTTTATGAAAACACATATTTTACAGAGCATTTCCTGCCAAATAAAACAAGGTCACTCCCACTGCTGTCAGATGCTTTATTCAAAAATTATATCACTTTAAATAATCAGGAAGTGAATTTACTGTGTTTACTTCCTGATAGTTCTGAGAGGAAGTGACAGGCAGTTTCTATCACATTCTATGGAGAACTGTATGTCTCTGACTTTTCTCTCCATTAGAATCTAACAGGAAATCTAATTAGAATTTGACCACTAGAGGGCACTGCTAATGTAAAAAAACATGGGTTTAAACTTGAATAACTCTGGAAATATAAAACTCTCGGCAGTGGGAGTACCCTTATTTTACTCAAGAGGAAAATCCCTACAATATATATTTTTCATAAAAAAAAGTTTACTGCTCCTTTAAAGGGATAGGTTTCAGAAGATTGATCCAATTGCGTAGCAAATATAAAGTTACTAAAAAAAGAGTGATCATTTTCCCTATCAAAATTGAAAGTAAAGTTTCAATGGACTGGAGACTGGGATCCTAAATACTCTGAAGATTCACCAGGCTGAAAAGAAAACCATGATCACTGCTGTACTCATCGGTCCTTATCAGTGCATCACCCAACACGGTCAAGCCACTCAAAGAGTGCCGCACTCTTAACTGAGCTGGTACAAATTTACATCTCCAAAGTTCTACAGCACAGTTCAGAGTACGGGCACAGTCTGAGTGGCTGGGTTTAGAACTTGTTGCACTGAGCAGGACCGGAAAGCACATCAGTTTTCAGTATGATGAATCTTCAGCTAGAACTTGCGAAGTTGGAAACTTAAGTTGATCAGTGAAAGTGTCTGGAAGTGGAGAGGAGGCGGCTAGAAGCACTTGCTGAGATGTACAGTCCCCTTTTGTGCATTTTTACTCCAGAAATGCTGGGGTGACTAAATGGCTCTCCAGTTATTGAAATGTTACCCTCTATTTAGCGACACTTAAGCGTGCAACCATAGAATGCCACCCTTTTGATGTAGGCGACATTCTGATGTCGCCCTTTTGATTCGGGCAACATTATGATCTTGCCCTTTTGATGGTCGCCAAGTAGAATGCGACATAACAATAGTATACCCTGCCCTGGCTAGCTATGTTCTTACTGTGGCTACTGTACTACTGTTTAAAGGCACTTTGGAATAGAACATTATAACTCTCAAAAATGTAACTTGCAAACAACATAACTTTCAAAAATGAAACTATATACTACTGTATGTAGTTAGTGTGCTACTCAACTCCACAAGTGTAACATAACGTTCTTGAATGAGAAGGTACAAACAGATAGGAACCGAGGATCAAGGCTAAAGGCCCAAAAGACAAGTTCAGAAGTGTAAGGCAATATTCAAGGTCAGACAAGCCAAGGGTCGAGACAGGCAGCAGAGGTTTGTTAGTAAGCCAGAGAATCCTACAGTCCAAGTGTCACAGCAATATGTGTAAATCAATACTCAGAGGTCAGATAAGACAAGGGTCAGGGAAGGCACCAAAGGTTCAAGAGTACAGGTGAATAGCCAAAAGGTCAGGTCAGGCAGCAAAGTAGTCCAGATGAACAGTCAAAGGTCAAACATATGAGCACAGCAAGCAAAGTAGACCTCCACAGCAACTGGAGGCTAAGGATAACCGAGCACCAGTACCTGGGTGCTCAGGATTTAAATAGGCCTGTATAAGAACGTCATAAATGTGTTCCCTGCGTAGTGACACACCGATGCAAGTTATTTAAGGCGTGTTGGGATTCCGCTCATGCACACATGAGATCCCGCACTGCGTCTGAGTGAGGAACCCGGAAGCCAGGGGAGGTGGCGCTACAATGAGGGCCCTTTATTTACCTACTGGATGAAGAATATTTTCAACACATTGTAAGGCATTATACTGGAGATGCTTCTAGTTCTCAATTAGTTATCTGACAAGGACAACAAGGAAAGAGACCGTCAGAGCTGGCAATATATAGAAATGACGACCAGATAGGTGTGATCAACAGTGAAACGGAAACTCAGAACTTGCAGTCTGCAGGAGAACTGTCTCACAGAGTTTATATTATAAATAATGGCTTGATCACACTTCAATCAACAGTAAAACTAAATCCAAGAGCCTGCACTTTAGAGTAGAGCAGACTAACACAAAACAGACATACTTCATAAAAGTTCTTATAATCAGCAGTGAACCTAAGAACCTGTAGTTTGTAAGAGAATTGTGGTTCAGTCTTCACAGATCAAAAATACTGAGCATCAGAATAAACTATAAAATCTTCAAATATAAAAATATATTGTATACTTCATTTTGCATACAATAAAGCAGGTATTCATGATAATTACCCTTATTTTTTTCAGGCTGTATAATATCTACAAACTATTATATTCAGTTGTCACATTTAAAATGTTTATACAGACACACACCAAAATTTATAAATGGTCATTATTATTATTATTATTATTATTTTTTTTTTTTTTTACAAGAGGTTACAATAATTAGTGGGGGCAACCTAAGGTCCTCAGCCTGCTCTAGACTACAATTCCCATCATCCCCAGCCAGCCACTGTTTGCGAATGGTGGGGATTGTAGTCCTGAACAGCTAGCTCGAAGGCCTCAGTTTGCCCAACCCCATTAATATGATAATACTTTAAAACTATAATTGAACTGAAAAAGGAAGGATTCTATTGTTTACATACAGATATTCTTACCTTCAATGTTTTACTTTGCTTAACCCTTTGACTGCCAGAGGGGTGAGCAACGCATTGCAGAGCAATGGATTGTGCACCCCTCTGGCACTCAAAGCGTTAAACCATGCTAAACAATGCGCTGTCACTTATTAGGACAGTGGTTCTCAAACGGTTTTCTGCTCCCCGATATACAAGGCATCCTACGTAACAAATTTTGGTAATAGCAGGCAATGGAAAGACTGGGGTGGCATCCTTAGGATGAGGTCCTAAGAAAATGTAGATAATTCTACAGCATCACAGGGGAAAAATACAATTTCCCATTGATTTCAATGGGGCTTTAGTCCCTGGAAACTAGAGAGGCGTCAAACTCATTTTAAAGCAATACACTGTGAGAACGCTCAAGCATTCAAGGGATAAAAGGTACTATTTCAAACAATGAGAATCTTATGAATTTTAATTTGTTCCCGACATACAGTTGGATTGCTCCATGTTTGCTTACAACATTAGACTCAGCATATGTGTGATTCTATGAATTGCAGTGGACATGTGGCAGATTATGGTAATGGTTAACTGAAGCTTTAGCCTACTAATGTTAATTTTAGTAGAAACTAACATTCTAATAAATGTGATTTTCGTAACAAGTTAACTTCTTTGATTCCAGAGATGCTTAAAACACAGAGGAAAAAAATTCAATGGAGACCTAAGTAATACCCAAAAGTAAAAGGCCTAGTTCACACGGGTATTTTTAAACACAGAGTTTTCAAGGTGCATTAAACAAACCAAATTGCTCCCTAGTGCTGCTGACAGTACTGTTCACACAAGCAATATTGTCTCGTGTCACACAGCCCGAATGCATCTTACTGAAACTTTCCTACATTCAGTGCAAAAAGCAGGAAGGTTTTAGCAGAGGCTTGACTTATCTGGAAACCATGCAGCATTCATATGGATGATTGGATTGGTGCATTGCTCACTGCAATGATCTGATCAACGGCTGGTCCACATGGGTATCCGCTAATAACATTTGGCTGACACTCCCATGGGCCAGAAATTCGTGAAACCTCCATAATGCAGGTATTCTGGACGTAAGCTTGACATGGGTGTTTGAATGCCCTGCATCATATATAAATAATATACACATTTATATATATATATATATATATATATATATATATATATATATATATATATACACATTTTTTTTTTCCCCACTTTATTTCTTTAAGCGCTGGTTAGGAATATGCAATACTTCATGCATGATCCCTATTTACGTGATTCTTTCGCTCTAAAATAAATATTTGTATTTAAACAGATTTTACTTACATCCTTCACTTTGACTGTCTTTATTTGAATTATAAACCTGCAAGATAAGAGAAGAAAACAATATATGAACACTAGAATACATACTTGTGTATATATATATATATATATATATATATATCAACAGGAGGAAATAGGAAAAAAACAATCCGTTGTTAACGAGCTGCTAGCTTGTGGTTGGGAATAGAAATCAGTAATTTGCAGGAAGAAAAAGAAACAGGTTATAGTTAATCATTTGAGGGCCAGAGGTAAACAATCCATTTAATGGGTTAATTAAACTTTGCTCGTCTTGTATAGATTACACCCTGTTAACAAATATGTAGGGGCTGTTATCCTGGCAAGAGAGTTTAGCCCTTTTCCACAGAAGGACTGCCACACTACGTTGCCCATGGGCATACGCATTTTTTCCCACTCATAAGCAACATGATCAGAATGCCAGATTAATTCTTTACTGCTAAAAATGGTGGATATTATATGGATTTTTTTCTAGTTGTATAAAAAAGCAGTCAAACACAAAAATCAACATTATACATACAAAACTATAGTTATGGGTCTAATGGTAGTCTTAGATCAAGTTTGACCAAGTCAACACTAATATCTGACTGAACTATTCTTGAGAGCATGAGACAACGGTAATGGCATGCAGATTATAAGGCTCTATGGGCCTGATAGTTTATGTGTCCTAGCTAATAAGATAAATATTTTTTGTTAAGAATCTCAGTTATTCCACATCCTGGGGTCAGGCAGGTGGCACTTGGCTCACAGGCCACATGTTTGATGCCCATGACCTAGCCAAAAAGTGCCTCCTCTTTGTACACTCAAGTTATGATTGTTTAACCTGCTGGCTATTATAATTATTCATTAAAGTGGGCCTGTCACTGTGAATTCAAGTATGCATATTCAAAAAACTGCCTTGTGTTATCTTATCATCTATCAGCAGCTACATTCAAAATTGGGAACTTGTCGGCTTTCACCTGGAGACTCCGGAAATTGGGGAGTCTCTCCAGATGAAGTGGCAAAGATCTATAGGTTTCTGAGAACAGATTCCTTCTAGGCTCCAAGCT
Organism: Rhinophrynus dorsalis; assembly: GCA_037306005.1. NCBI lineage: Eukaryota > Metazoa > Chordata > Amphibia > Anura > Rhinophrynidae > Rhinophrynus > Rhinophrynus dorsalis. Next base: position 169,967,266 of record CM074721.1, on the reverse strand, counting down.
AGCAACACTGTTCAATGTAACACCGGCCGCTATAGGAGGTGGTCTAAAGGTGTTTCATTGTTGAACAACATGCGCACCGCACCCAAAGGACTAGAGTTAGAGTGACAGCATGAATAACGCAGTGGACTTCAATGCTGCATCACTCCATTTTATTGACACTCTCTGGCAAGGTCTGTGGAGCAGCAGGAACACGTTACATATGGGAGCAGCAGGAATACATAATTAACAGAGCAAAGTTTGCACAAATATTTTAAAAGGTAAGGATCAGCTACGTAAAAAGAAAAACAATCCATCTTTAACCAGTTAACTCCAAATGACGTATCAGGACCATCACAGGAATCTATTCTTTAAGGACAGGTGATGGTCCTGGCACATCAAGTGCCAATTGATCACATATGCCAACTGAGCTACACTTGTAAATATACATTGCTTTTGTCACTGTTCTCTACCTCTACCTAGGGGTAGGTCACTTGATGACCTATTGCCACCTGTTTGCTTTACTAAATAAATGACAGAGCAAGAACAAAGTATTTTATTTCCACAGAGTAATGAGATTATTATTGCTGTGGAGCAATGTGATACACTTATATGCACACCCCAGTTAAAAAGGGAATTATACCTATAGGAATAAGTGTCTCTGAATTTATAATAGTATCGGTAATTCCCTTTATTTGCTGTGCACCATTTTAGGTCTCTAGTTTTCAATAGTTGTTTTCAATCTGAATCAGATTACCACTGTTAGAGACCCCAACCCATTCTACTGGGCCAAGAAAACCTTCTAAAAGTAGTAAAATATTCCCTGTTCAGTTATAGACTACAGAAGACTTCAAATACAGTGTAAGTATATATAAAGGGTTGCTGTATGAACGACACATTCTTAAAGGGATAGTAATGCTTCATAATAAAAGCAGCTCTAATTAATCATCATAGTATTTGGACTTTGGAGAGTGTTATTTCAATTCTGTCAGAGTTGTAGTTCAAGAGTAATTTAATGAAAACGTGTCCCCCTCCCACCCCTTTCACTGATGAAACACTGCTCAGCCAGAGCAGAAGGGAGGTGCCCAGATAGATTGCAGAGAGGAACAATCTTCAATTAAGATAAGGGAAAAACATGAAAAGCTTGTCAAGGGGGGCAGGGCTTTCATTGTTTTCATAGGAAGAAGAATGTCCCCTGCTGTTATCTGTCTGGTCTTACAACTAGATTCCACATCTGAGAAGAGATGGCTTACACTAGGTTACAGGGGCGGGAGGAGAAACTTTGCTTGTGAATATCTCTTAAACCATAAAGGTTTGAGAGATATCGTCATGGTTTTTTTAATGCCTACAAAATAAAAATAGGATTTTAGTCTTACCTGTTAAATCCTTTTCACTTAGTCCATACAGGTTACTGGTACATTGGGAGGCGATCCGCCCCTTTAAGTAGGCAGGAACATTTCTCTAAATGTATGCAGGGGGTGGAGCCTCCCCTCCCTCTTAAGCTGCCCTCAGCCAGAACAAGCCAGAATGATTTGAGACACTAATACGGACCAGAGATAAGAAGGAAAAGGAAGACTCCTGTGAGCATGCCCCAAAGGTCTCCCACTGAATGCCAAGGGAGAGCCAAGCATGGTCCCTTGACAGGGTGGGAGACCAGTAACCTGTATGGACTAAGTGAAAAGGATTTAACAGGTAAGACTAAAATCCTATTTTCACTGTCGTCCAATACAGGTTACTGGTACGTTGGGATGTACAAACATTGAGTTTTCCCAGAGGCGGGAAGCAGGCAAGGACCAAGCGCAAGGCCCCAAAGTCACCAGAGCCCCTATGAACCAATTAATCATAGAGCCCAACAACAGAGGTGTCAACGGACACCAACCAAGGGTAAAAACGAACCCCATGAACTATCACAGCACACTGAACCAGAGCCAACAGGGCTTAACAGTAAGGAAGCACTGAGAACCTCAAAAGAAGAAGATCCTAGACAGGCAAAACTGCCTCCAGGACCTTTCTCCCAAAACTGGCATCAGCCGAGGCCAGTACATCTACGCGATAGTGCTTAGAGAATGTGTGCACAGAGGACCAAGTGGCCACCCGGCACAGCTGATCAGCAGACGCTTGATTTTTATAGGCCCAAGAGGCCCCAATTGATCTGGTGGAATGAGCAGTGACCCGAAAGGGAACGTGCTTATTCCGCAATTTGTAGGCTTCACGAATGGTAGATTTTAGCCAAGATGCAATAGTCACCTTGGATGCCGGTCTCCCTGCCCTAGGCCCCTCAGGAATGACAAATAGAGCATCAGACTTCCTGACAGACTCAGTGCGATGAACATAAAACTTGAGACAATGAACGACATCCAACAAATGAAGATCCCTCTCCTTGTCAGAGGAAGGGTTAGGGCAGAAAGAGGGCACAACAATCTCTTGATTGATGTGAAATTCGGAGACAACCTTGGGTAAAAACTCCTTAGAAGTGCGAAGCACAGCCTTATCCTTGTGGAACACCAGGTAATGAGGTTTACAAGACAGGGCTTGTAACTCCGCCACCCGGCGAACTGATACAATAGCCAAAAGGAAGGCCATTTTCCAAGTCAAAAGACGTAAAGGAATGGAAGCTAAAGATTCAAACAGGGGTCTCTGAAGAACCCCCAGCACCAAATTGAGGTCCCACTGAGGAGCTGGACTCCTGAAAGCAGGCCGAACATGAGCCACACCTTGGAAGAAAACTTTAACATCAGGAAGAACGGCAATGCGTTCCTGGAAAAAGACAGACAGAGCAGAAGTCTGAACCTTGAGAGAACTCAGGCTGAGTCCCTTCTCAACACCATGCTGCAAAAAGGCCAGGACCGTGGGAAGATGGAAATCAAGTGATAGATCCTTATCAGTACACCATGCAACAAAAGTTGACCAAATTCGATGATAGATCTTGGAGGACACAGGCTTGCAAGCCCTAAGCATCGTAGACACCACAGAAGAGGAAAACCCCTTCTTCTTTAGAATTGAGGATTCAACCTCCAAGCCATTAAATGGAGATGTTGAACATCCTCCTTCCACAGGTAGCCTTGAAGCAGCAGATTTGGACGGGCAGGGAGCGGAAAGGGATACGCCACTGACATGGCCAGCAGGTCCGGATACCAGGACTGACGAGGCCAGACAAGTGATTAGGATGACAGGATAACGCTCCACCTTCAGCTTCTGGATGACTCTGATCAACAGAGGAAGAGGAGGGAAGATGTAGGCTAGGGAGAATTCCCAAGGGATTGACAATGCGTCCACCGCCAGAGCAAGTGGGTTCCTCCACCGAGAGCAGAACACTGGAGCCTTCCTGTTGTGTCTGGTAACCATCAGATCCACTACAGGTACCCCCCACATCTGGGTTAGAAGGTGAAACACCTCTGGATGAAGTGTCCACTCTCCGCTGTCGACTCTGTGACGACTGAGGAAGTCTGCCATGACGTTGTCTACGCCTGGAATGTGTACCGCAGAAATGACGGGAACATGTTCCTCCGCCCAAGATAAAATGGCCTTGACCTCTAACCATGCGGCGAGACTTCTTGTTCCGCCTTGACTGTTGATGTAGGCCACTGCGGTGGCGTTGTCGGACTCCACTCTGACTGGACCACCCTCCAGCTGAGATTCCCAGTGTCTCAGGGCAAGGAAGATGGCACGAAGTTCCAGGACATTGATGGAGAGGAGAGATTCTTCCAGTCCCCATTTCCCCTGAGCACTGAAACGACCCAACACTGCCCCCCATCCCCGGAGGCTGGCATTCATCGTGACTGTGGTCCAATAGGGAATCTGGAAGGACCTCCCTTTCAGGAGATGAGACAGGTCCAACCACCATTCCAAGCTCAGTTCGACATGAGGAGGCAGAGAGACTGACAGATGCAGATGGTCTGGATGATTCCTGCACGTCTGAATGACGAACCTCTGAAGTTCCCTGGTATGAACCATAGCAAATGGCACCGCCTCTATTGTGGAAATTAACTTTCCCACCAGAGAAGTCAACTTCGGCACTGGAACCCTCTCGAGATCCAGGATCTTGGATACACGGAGAGCAATCTGATGAGCCACTTCTTCCGGTAAAAACACCATGCACTGCTGAGTGTCAAACAGGAGACCCAAGAAAAGGATCTGTTGAGATGGGATCAAGTCTGACTTCTCCAGATTCACAATCCATCCGTGGCGATTGAGTGTCTGGATGCACGTCTGAACCTGCTGGTGAAGAATCTCCGCAGATGAAGCTTTCAGGAGTAGATCCTCCATGTAGGGAGTCACCCTGATGCCATCCCGATGAAGCACAGCTATCAAAGCCCCCAAGACTCTCTGAAAAACCTGAGGAGCTGAAGTCAGTCCAAAGTCAGCCGAAAATTGAAAATGGCCCCTGTGGCAGGCAAACCTGAGATACCGCCTGCCTTCCAGATGGATAGGGATGTGCAGATATGCATCCTGGAGGTCCAGGGAAGCAAGGAACTCCCCTGGAGACATAGCAGCTATCACAGTACGCAGGGATTCTTGACGATAGTGGGAACTCACAACAAAGGAATTGAGATCCTTGAGGTCCAGAATAGGACGGGCGCCCCCGTCCTTTTTGGCCACAACGAACAGGTTGGAATAAAATCCTGAACCTGTGTCCTCTGTAGATACCAATTCCAGGACTTCTTTGTCCAAAAGATCCTGAATAGCGTCGTCGAACAGACGTCTTTTTGTAGGCTCCTGAGAAGGACAAGTAAAATGGAACAGAAAGGGAGGAAGGGAAGAGAAAGGGATCCTGTATCCCTCTGATACCACCTGAATAACCCAAGGGTCCGCCACTGACTCCTCCCAAATCCGGCGAAAAACATGACGTCCACCTACAGCCGGATGCGGACCCGGGTTCGGTAAGTCATGCCGAAGCAGTCTTGGAGGTCTTGGCTTTGGGGGCAACTTTGCGCTTCCAGGACTGTTTGGGCTTGGAGGAGGAGCGCGCAGAGGATGGACCCGCCTGGGACGCAGAGTGTGTCTCAGTTTGGAAGGAACGAAAGGAACGATTGCGTTTGGCTGGAAACTTCTTTTTGAAGACTGATGGTAGAAGAGTACTTTTACCACCAGTAGCCTCACTAATCATTTCCTTAAGCTCAGATCCAAACAGTGAAGTCCCTTGGAAGGGCAAAGAAAGCAGAGCATTCTTAAAAGCGGTGTCAGAAAACCAAATTTTTAGCCAAAGAGCGCGTCTAGCCACCACAGATGAAGTGGAGGCCCACGCCATCATGCGCACAGCATCAAAAGCAGCGTCAGAAACATAATTCTGAGCTTCAGAAATATTAGCAAGTAGTTGTAACTGCTCAGACACTGGTGCATCCTGGCGAACCGCCTCGGTAAGTTGTTCAGTCCAGACCGCAATGGCCCGGTTAACCCACGCCACTGCAAAGGTTGGACGCATGGCAGTGCCAATAGAGGCAAAAATAGACTTAAGACAAGTTTCTAACTTTTTATCCGTCCAATCTTGTAGGGTAGAAGCATCAGATACCGCCAAGGCAGTAGATTTAGACAACCTAGAAACTGGAGCATCCACTTTAGGGGGATGAACCCATTTAGCCAGTTCAGTCTCAGGAAAGGGATAAAGTTTAGCAAACTTTTTTGATACTGAAGATTTATCAGGATTTCTCCACACATCAGAGACTAAACGTGCAAGAGTAGGATTAGTAGGAAAACATATAACGGACTTGGAAGGTTTCTGAAAGACATCCGTTGGGTCATGAGTAGATTCCTGACTCAAGGGAAGATTGAGGGTGGTTAGCACAGCCCTGATCAAACCCTCAGCAGAGAGTTCAGGGTCACATTCATAAGGGTCACCAATGGACCTGGTAGACTCAATAACAGTGCCCTCCTCAACATCAGAATCCTGCAATAATTCTTCCTCCGAAGAATCAGACACGTCAGGAGCACCCTGTGGCTTGGGCAGGGTGGTCCTGATAGTGGAGGGGGTATGCCAAACTTGAAGAGCCCCCTGAACCTGAGAGGGAAAGAACTGAAGAGTGGATCTGAGATCCCTAGTTGCAGCCTTGAACTCTTTCACCCAAGTTGGCGCAATAGCGTGACTGGAAAGCCCTGGGTTGCTGCCATGGCCTTCCGCACATTTTGGGCATAAATGACCAGAAAATTCTCTAGGTAGCCCGGAGTGACAGGAGGAGCAAAACGCAATGGGAGAAACTGACACCCCGGCCTCCTTAGTCTTGGGTCTAGCCCCTGACTCCAGTGGAGTAGACATGCTCACAGCGTCAGATATACTCCACTGACAAGAATCACCCAATTGAAGTGTGAAAGATTAAAGATTCACCCCAGAAACGCTTAAAATTAAACTTATCTGGCAAGTGAAGGGTTAATCTGCGGAGGAGAGAGAGAAGGCTTGGTCCCTGCGTAGTATACTCGCTGAGAAGAACTCACAAAATGGCTGCCGCAACAGGAGCCAATCAGAAAACGGGCGCGAAACAAGCGTTCATGGGAAACGTAGTTTTTCTCAGAAGTACCCCAAAACGGTGCCCGAAGCCCACCAATACCCCCAACACACCGAATCATTTAACCGAATGATAGAGTAAGGGAAGACCAACAATTTGAGCCCACACTGGAGTCGCTGTGACAAGCGGTTCCAGAGATACGTCCCACACTGTGTAAACCCATAGAGAGTAAAGGAGCAATGGCGTCTATGCGGGAAAAGCACGCTTAAAGGCGCGGAACATACATTTTTAATAAAGTTACCCTGACAGGAAAAAGTTAAAAAACACATATCAAACACTTGTAAAATATGATAAAACAATATCCCAATAAGGAAACCAGCAGGGAAAAGATTAAAACCCACATAAACTGCTCCAAAACCCAGGGCATACACAGACATTGAAGAGATACAGTGCAACATAAAGAAAAACACCCAATGAGTGCTGGAGTGCATAATGAGAACTCTCAAATACAAGCCCAATGAAGGGACACAGTGGGACAAGTGGACCTTCAGCACTCAAAGGGTGGCTCACCTTTCTGCAGGACTTCTGTCTTCAGGTAACCATGTGAAAAGGGAATTAACCAAAGGATAATCCCCACCAGGGAAGCTACTTGAATCAAGTTGTTCCCTCATCAGGGCATAAGGTCCACCAGAAAATCCCTGGAAGCTGCGCTAGCCACTTTGGAGAGGGCAACTGTCAGCCATGGTCACCCGCCTAATGGTGGTATTCCATATTTGAAGAAAACAATAAAAAAAACTAAAGTTGATTGAGAGATGTTCTCCACCTGATGTGCACAGCACGCAGGAACAGATCATTCTGGCTTGTTCTGGCTGAGGGCAGCTTAAGAGGGAGGGGAGGCTCCACCCCCTGCATACATTTAGAGAAATGTCCCTGCCTACTTAAAGGTGCGGATCGCCTCCCAATGTACCAGTAACTTGTATTGGACGACAGTGAAATAAAGTTAAAACGAAGTATTACTATCCCTTTAAGTAATTCCTATTTAACACATGAAGGGTCACTTATTTCAAATGAATGGTTATCTTTTTGAAAGAAAAAAAAAAGGTAATAATAAATATGCAATACCTAGAAATGTGATTGCAAAACCAAAAGCCACTACAGCTTAAGGATGGAACAGGGATGATAAATGTGTGAACCTCCAGCTGTTATGCTACAATTCGCATGACGGAAGTTGTAGTCCTAAAACAGCTGGATGGCTGCAGGCTGGCCATCCCTGACATAGATTTACAGCAAAATATCATTATAGGGGCAATAACAGTTTGCATCTCTTTGATCTGATAGGCATAGCAGAGTGTGCTGGGTTGGGTAGTTCTAAGTCCCTATTCACTTTACCTATTAAAATAGGTCACAAAACTAGATATAATACCATCTGAACAGAAGATAATCTTAGGTTTCATGTTCTTAAACGGTTTTAAACACCTCTAGCAATCACTAAACATGTTCTTATAGTCAAGTATTGTGAACACAAGGCACTTCCATATACTGTCTGTTTACTTAAATGTAGGAATGTATCTTTGGATAGCAGACTGTGCTGCTTAATACCAAGAAGTAAATAAACGGGATCTCACTTTATAATAGTGCAGCTCGGGTCTCCTATTCAACTTCAACACCTTATTATATATCTACTAAAATATTGGCAGATTTACTTATTACATATCCACATTTTATTTTGCTACACCAACATGTGTGTCCCATATGGTGAAGTGCACAGGCAAACACCTGAAATTAACATATGGCCACAGTTCTCCTTTCATGCTGAGGTTTCTTCTGGATGTATTTTACCCTTCTACCCATGAAGAAAGACTATTCCACGTACCCTAATCCCACTTCCTGTTTATTGCAAACTGTATCAAGACTTTTTCCCTTTAGGGTTCTCTCTCATGTTTCTGGATTATGAAGTAAAAAATCAAGGGCAAGAAACTGGACGATTACAACGTTGATCAAAGAAACATCTGTTCTTCAATGTATATAGAAGTCCTGGGTAAATGTAATTTCTAGTGGTTTAGGCCAGGCTGACCTATTTTTTTCAAAGGAAAGAGCTTGTCTTAGTGTAGAGTGAGAGGTTGTGAATGTTTTGCAAAGATGAATTAATAAATACATCAATAAACAGATCTTTATCTCATAAGCACCCACCATTTATTTAACGGAGTTGTGTGCTTTTAAGCCCTAGAGACCCAATCCCCCAGCCCATTCATATGATGCTCTGCCACCAGTTCCAAAGTGATTTATGCCTACATAAGGGGGAAAACTAGGGATAAGCTGAAAATCAGCTTTGAGGTGCCAGTACCCATACCTGGGAACTTTTACTTGTTGACTCCCGAGAAGGGAGTCCTCTGGTGCCGCAGGGGGGAGAGAAATGGCATGATTTGCATCAAAAAGGGGGTGGGGCTAAGCTGTGGGTAGGGGCAGAGCTTAAGAAATGTAGGAGGAATAAGCTGGAGAAGGAGTATAAGTGGGTGGGGACTGGGAAGAATAGACTGGGAAGGAGCAGAAGTGGGGCAGTGTTTCAGTAGATACTCACCAACATCTGGAGAATCAGACTCTGCCCCGGAGACCTGGTAATGCAGAGTCAAAACTGGAGTCTTCAGGACAATTCCGGAGAGTTCTCAGCTATGCCAGTGCCTGCTCACTATGAACTTATTCTATCCTCCTAGACCAGTGGTTCTCAATCTTTTTTTGTTCGGGGCACCCCTGACATGTAATCTAGAACATTCGGGGCACCCCTGACATATTTAATCTACTGTATCAAGGGCATAAGAAGGGTACAATATGTAAATATACTGTTATTATTAGGTCTTTTAATCATAATAACAAAACGAAACATATTGTGCATAACAATTTCTATAAATCTTTATTTAAAAATCCATTTTTATTAGTCTTCATAGAAAACATGGGGCACCCTAAGTTCATGTCTGTGGCACACCAAAGTGCCACGGCACCCTGGTTGAGAATCACTGTTCTAGACTAAGGCTCAAGTCGCTCAAAAAAAAAAAAAAAAAAAAAAAAAAAAAAACATGAAATAATGCTTAGCTCTCAAATTAATACATCACTATTAATCTAAGTGTTGCAGAAAACATAAGATTCATTTGTGCAATATTTGTTATGTAAAACACAAGTTCATCTGACTCACTGATTCCATTGTACCAGGAAGAACTGGGGTAATGCTGACATAAACTAATGGCACTATAGGGGACATAATAAATCTAAAATTACCCATGGATTTAAATGGAGCTTTCAATGGGGCAATGCTTTGTGTACACCTCTGGCACTCAAAGGGTTAACCCCTGAAATGCTAGAGAGGTCTCCAGAGCATTATATTTCTAGCATTCCAAGGGTTACAATCCCATTAGCCAAGACGTGTGCAACACATTTTTCTGTAATGCGTCACACACCCCTCTGGCACTCAAAGGGTTATAACGGCAGCGCCTCCAATGCCGAAATGGAGATAAGTACAGTAACATATTAAAGGAAGAAAAGAAACAAAATCTGCTTTTTATTTTGTTCTCCCAATAACTTAGTCAAGCCCTCTTGACTAATTCTGCTCCTTAAAATGTCATTACGTGAGGTCAGAGTTTGATCATCAGTGAGAGGTTTAAAGGAAGAAATGAGCAGAATTAAGAGGCAACAAACTTCATTTTGAAGCCCAGCAGAAATTCATTTAATGGTGAAAAAAAAAAAAAAAAATCAGCAACTACATTTTAACCCTTTGAATACCAGAGGGGTATGCAACGCATTGCAAAGCAATGCTCTGTGTACCCCACTGGCACTCAAATGGTTACACGTTTGTGAGCTCACAAAGGAGTGTCACCATACCTCCCAAGTAGTGGCCCGCAACTAGCAACAAGGTAGCAGTAGATTGGCCTCTTCCTCACTCTAGTAATGCAGTGCGCCAGGAGATGACATCATCTCCCTGCGCTCTCCATTACCGAACAGACGACTGCACGGGAGCTCAAGCTGTAGAGAGGTCTGTGCTGAAGGGTTTACTATTAAAGTGTTGCATGTAAAGTTTTGCATCATAAAACGATGCATGTGTTTTGCCGTGTCACTTGAAGTGTCGCATTTAAAGTTTTGCGTCATAAAGTGACACACATTCTAAACTTTGCGTTGCTCCGAATGGCACATACACCATTTTGTGCGTTAACGTGTCGCAATATGGGTGCAATAATGACGCAATATGGGTGCAATAGGGGTGCATTAAGGACGCAATATGGGTGCAATAATGATGCAATATGGGCGTATCCAGATGGCTGGATACACTCAATCATTAAAGGTAAAGTCCATCCAAATAGAGGACTAATATCCCTGATGAGCCCAATCCAGCCCAAGTTGTGACCGATAGTCCGATGGTATAATACAGCTGAATATGTACATTGTAGCTGCTGGCCAATATGTAGCTAAATGTTGTGAAGCAAGCTGATTTAAACAAGTCAATATAAGAATGCTAGTGGAAACGCAGTGTTCACCAATCTCTTTTATATGTATACTAGTTGAACAGCCCGTTACACGGGCCACAGTGCCTCTGGCAGCCGGTCGCGGGGCAGTCACGCGCAGTGGAGACTGCCCGCGCCACTGCTGATACAGAGCTGGACGCTCCTTCGGAGCGCCCAGCTCTGTATCAGCCGCGGCGCAGGCAGTCTCTACTGCGCATGACTGCCGCACACGCAGCAGTGTCTACTGCGCATGTCGGGCGTTACACACGATTTAGCCAATTATTATATGTATATAAGCAGGTGCACAAAACTCCCGTATGTAATAGTAATTCCTTACCAGTGTGCAGGTGTGTGGTCCTCCCGTCTCTTGTTTGCGGGCAGGTATACAGACCTCCCGTCTCTCCTGATTCAAGCTTTTCCGGTAAGGGTTTTACTGAATGTCTTTCTCTTACAGAGCTTATAATATGTGGACAGGTGTGCAGATCTCCCGCTCCCCTGGGTGTTAGAATCTCCACTGCAGACAGCTATTGCTGTCGATACTTGTATTAAACATACAGACAGCAGCAAACAACGATTACATTGTAAATCAGCAATCTCCTTGGAATATTGGGCTCTCAAATGCAGGTATTATCAGCTTAACTCCCAGAAGAAGAGCTAAGAAGTGCTAAAAATTAGCACGAAACACGGAGAGAGATAGCAAGAGCCATAGAAGTACCAACAGACAATAGACTTCACAACAAAATACGGTGTCACTCATTTGATGCAAGACCTAATTGGGTACTATCATGTATAAAAAGCGATAAAGATGCACTGGATGGGAATATAATTCCATAAATCTTTGGTAAGGCCTCATCTAAAATATGGAATATCGTTTTGTGCACCATTTCTTAAAGTAAATATTGAACTGGGACAAATTACACAGAGCAAAACTGATAAAGTGTCACTGGTTCAAAGGAAAAGAAGGAGGAGTACCCCTATGCAGAATCTGAAAATGGGATTTAACTTATAAAAACCAAGACTGCTGTGAGTAAAGTTATCAATTCATGGATTTTCCTAACAATTGTGATGGAAAGTCAGAATTTTATTAAAAACAAGGAGGCGAATATTATGCTTAATCTCTCTTAACTGCCACCATCAGCAGCAAAAGAACCTTTATTGATACAACAAACTCAAAGCAAACTTGATAGCACTATCCTCCTCCCCTTAGTTAACCACTCCCATATCCCCTTAAAACTGGGATTAATCCTTGATCACGCCCTCTTTCTGCATACAGCGACCGAAAAATAATGAGTTCAATTGGTAACATCTTCAACCAAACATGTCAGCCAACCAGGAACCGTAACTTAATACTGTAATGCGCATTGTTCCCACAGAGAACCACACCTAGGCATACAGAATCTCCACCTGAAAAGTACAGCGTTCTCACAAAGAGCAAATGCAGATGAAAGTCAAGAGACTTCAACCTGGAAAAGAAGAAAACAGTGAAAAGGGGGGGGAACACAGGGAGGGATATTATTCGCCTCCATGTCTTTAATAAAATTCTGACTTTCCATCACAATTGTTAGGAAAATCCACAAATTTTATGGCAAGCACGGAGGCTTCATATTATGCTAGTTCAAAGCTTAGCAACAATACACAGATCCACAAGAAGAAAGAAAGTAATAACATCCAACTTACCATAGACACCATGGTACCTTCATAGACCCTATGATGCCCCCATAGGAAAACTCCAAAGAGACGACAGCAAGGCCAGCCACTTGCACAGTCCAGCCCAAGCTCTCAAGCCCACTTCACCGCCAACACAGGTAACTGACCACCACAAAGGCAACTGGCTAGAACATAAAGTCACAAATAGGAAAACTGAATTGCCGTAGCCAGGGAAAACCGCATACAAGAACACCAGAACTCACGTGTTGGCTGGCCAGGCATCAAACCGACAGCCAGAAGGTGTAAAAGAAGTAGGTGACAGCCACCACATCCAAAACCTCATGAAAAAAGGCAAACCAACATACCAGCACCTAGAAGTATTCTAACTAACACTAGAAGACAAAAACACCTCCGGGACATCAAACAGCCAGGAAAACGAGACTGAAGAGAAACAGAACAATTCAAAGCTTGTGAAACCCACAGACATAAGAATGAGGACCCCCAAGAAGGCCATCTACCAGGATAGGACCCAACGAAAACCCCTGAGGAAACACAAGTAGTGACCGATAGACTCGCCCCAACAAAAGAGGAGACAAAAAACACAACAAAAGATCTGTTGTCAGAGGACCCCAAAGGTCCGTAAAATCATGGGAACATGTCCCAGCTAACTGGATGAGAGTAGCCAGTCTCCAAGGGGAAGGACCAGGATAAAGAGCGTAACTCATAGAACTGCAAATAACTGTAGACCAGCAACGGGAAAAGTGGGAGAGTCTGCCCCCACTATCCCGGGAAAGAAAGGAAACCCTGAACTAACTTACCAGCATAACAGAAAACTGACCCCCACATCGGGAAAGTAACCAACAACCCCCAAAGCTGAAATAAGAAATATAAACAAATGGTCCTGGGCTAAAAAGGCCTAATACAGGGAAATCCGAGGCAAGCAAGTCAAGAACTAGTATGGGCCAAAGAGCTAAATGACATGCAGTCGAAGCAGCAACAGAGATATCCCCAACGAAATAGATCAAATAACACGGTCAAGCAATTAAAGAATCAGAAGGCCGCCGCAGCCAAATCAAAGATCCACGACCCAAAGACTCCAATAATTGGTCTGAGACGGATCCAAAATCCATGAATGTCCATAGGTACATTGACATGTCCGAGGACATTCTGCCTGGAATCCATATCTGGAGGTCTGCCAGAGATCTAGGGGCTAGGACATTCTGCCTGGAATTCATTTCTGGAGATCAAATTCATAGATACTGGAACCAATCTCTGGATAACAAATTCATAGGTACTGGAACCTAAGACTCTACATACCTGGGCACTAGGCCATAGTGGAACAAACGAAAGACCTCCCGTGTGCGGAAAAAAAAAAAAAAACACAGCTGAAACCGCAGAGGCGCTCAGAGTTGACAAACCCACCGCGACAAAATGAAGCCAGTGCACCTCCAGAAAGCCATAAACGAAAGAACATAATAACCGTTACGCCACAGCACTAGCCTCACATAGAGAGGGAAAAACAACCAAACACGACAACCATGAACCACAACATAGCCGCCACTCGAGGAGAGATCACGTGGAACAAAGTCACAGAAAGCAAAACTGCCCAGATACAGAGACGGCAATAGATTCAGAGACAAACAGGCTTTATTACCATCAAGCTTTCACAGCAACAGGTCTTCCTCTTGAGGAGAGGGTTCGTGTGTGGAACGAAGTCTCACAAATCAGTCGCACAATTAAATTGCCATATGTGGCAAGATCAACTGCTCATATGTGGCGAAGGCCATGTAGTACGTGATATCATGTGCCGTAGCATATCGTCCTCTGGAGGAGAGGGTCATGTGTGGAACTAAGTTGCACAAATTCAATTGCCCATATTTGGCAAGATCAAACTGCACATATGTGGCAAAAGCCATGTAGTAAGTGATCTCATGTGCCGCAACATATCATCCTCTGGAGGAGAGGGTCGAATGTGGAACTAAGTCGCACAAATGAAAGTGCCCCTACGTGGCAAAGGCCATATAGTATGTGAACTCATCTGCCTCGGCATATCATCCTCTGGAGGAGAGGGTCATATGTGGAACTAAGACACACAAATAAAGGTACCCATATGTGGCAAAGCCATATAGTATGTACACTCATTTGCCTCAACATATTCTCTGAAATGGGAGGTAGTTTATGGAACTAAGTAGCACCAATTGTGTGTGGAACTAAGTCACATAAATCAAAGTGCCCATATGTGGCAAAAGCCATATAGTATGTGAACGCATCTGCCTAAACATATCATCCTCTGGAGGAGAGAGTCGTTTGTGGAACTAAGTCCCACCAATCAAACTGCCCTTATGTGGCAATGGTCATATAGTAATTGATCACAGGCGCCGCAACATGACGTCCTCCATAGGAGAGCGTCTGGTGTGGAACTAAGTAGCACAAATCAAAATGCCCAAATCAAAACGAGTCAGAAAGAACAAAAGGAACGCGCCAAACAAAAACCACATCTGCCCCAACATATCGCCCTCCTGAGAAGAGGATCATGTGTGGACATATCATCCCCTTGAAAAGAGGGTCATGTGTGGAAACGAAATCGCACAAATCAGAAAACTACCCTAGGCAGCAGTCAAAATAGACCGGGTAGCTGAGTCCGCCATTGTAGTAAATAAGGGACGTCTGCAGCAGGAATATCTGTCAGAAAAACAGTTCCAAGGAGGCACAGCCTGTAGATGTAGCAACTTCACTACCCAGAGCAGGGTCTGAAAAACAGCTACCCCCTCCCAAACCTGGGGCCTAAGTAGAAAAAATCCAATAGGGGAAAAAAAAACATAAAAACTCTGAGAACTACCAGATGTCAGCAGGCACCAGAATGCCACTAAAAGTAGAAAACAGCCACGATAGGGAAGAAAAAGGGTGAACCATCCCCTAAACCTGAGGGTCCTAATACTAGCACCCCAACAACTCAGGTAACGTAATACTAGGAACGCAACACAGCCCCTGAAAGTGATAGCTGGGAAATGCTTAAACAGCAGATAAAATTGCACCACAACCACCAGGTTCCAATGCGCCTAGAATCACAGAGGACTGGACCGGTCTGCACTAGGCATCAAACAGACAGTGTGCATGCGTGCTTATGCAGCAGATGAAACTGCGCCACAAAACCAGGTTCCAAAGCACCTGCGCCAATGCAAAAGGAAGACCTAAACTAATACAACAATTGCGCTAAAACAGCAAGTGAAAAAAAACACCCGTGGGGGTACAGTACCACGCACGCAGACATTAGCAAAGGAGCCAATAACAGTAAAACCCCCAGCTTGTGAGATTCTCTATAATCAAACAATTAGAGCTAAGCAAGCAGCTAGTAGTGATGGTCGAAAGGGCGAACATAAAACCAGGGTAGATAAAGACAGCAACTTCATGAAAGTAAACTAGTTCTAGTGAGTGAGACCACATAAAGAAAAAAAAAAAAATACGGAGCCATACCCTATAATTCGTGCATAACAAAATATAGAACGCCACCAGCGCTGATGCACCGTCAGGTATACCACATAGATAATCAGCGCTGGATAAGAAGACACCACCTGGAAAAACCTAGCAACACAGGCCTGCGGCCAGAGATTAAAACGGAGAGCCCAGGGAGAACACACAACCCGAGAGAGCATCTAAAATCCGGCTCCAAACAGTCAAACCTTCGAAGGGCGAAACATAAGTGCACAGACTAAGGGGAAACACAAACCGACAGGACTGTACTGGGCTACAAAGGTGACTGCCACCTCAGTAGAGCAGCGAGCCAGGCAAAAAACAGAAAACTAAATACACATGATACACCAAATTAAAATAACAAATAAATCAGAGGGAATAGACAGTGTCCATCTTGATCACAAAGGATGATGATCATCCCAGTAAACCAGCCAGCCAGTGGCCACGCACTCCGAATACAACAAGACAATTGTAGTCCATACAAGTGTAACACATTAAATTTAGCAACAATTTAATACATACAAGTGTAACATACAAAATTCAGCAACGTAATATCAATCCATACATCCAAGACAATATTAAATCAATGCAAGTGTAATAAAGTACAAGAAAAAAAAACACATCTCTGAGGGAAGCAGCAAAAGAAAGAGGTGTGATCAAGGATTCATCCCAGTTTTAAGGGGATATAGGAGTGGTTAACTAAGGGGAGGAGTTGAGTTTGTTTTATCAATCAAGTTTCTTTTACTGCTGAGAGTGGCAGTTAAGAAAGATTAAGCATAATATGAAGCATCCTGCTTGCCATAAAATTACTTTTCTTTTGTTTCCCTCCCTCCCAGCCCATACATATTGCCACTGCTACTATGGAACTGCAGCAGAACTGCATCAGGTAGAGAAGAGGCCACACTTAGCTTAAAATGTTGCCTGAGTCAGCTTAAAGAAAAACTTAGGTCTGTAATGCTTCAGTGTGGTTTAGCCAGAGAAGTTTAAGGTGGGCATTGGCTACACAGCAGATTCTGGCATCCAAAGTGGGCCAATGCCGGTTAGACACTAAGGTAAAGGGGAAGACTTGACCTCACAGATGAAGAAGTGCTGTCATCACCTAGGCTCAGGATAGGCACCTGTGCCTGGGAAGTCAATATGTGTATCACAGGGGGTACGCAGCTGAGTATGGGTTTCAGCCCATTCTACTGTAGCTTTATACATGAGTTGGTCTATGCTGTCTATAGCCAGGTTCAGTCGGGCTGTTGGCATATTAAAGGGGGAGTCCTTCAACAGTAAACAGGTCAAACCCTATTTTAATAAAGCTATGATCTCTTTATTTGCTAACCTACTTTGCTTCTTGGGTGTTTACTAAAAGAAAAAAAGAATGAAGCTTGGCATAGGGTGTTGTTCTGTTAAATGTTTTGGGAAAAACGTGGGAGGTGATGAGTTACCATCTTATAGTTATAAAGAGAGATTGGCCAAACTGCTTGTTTTTGTTTTGTTTTTTTTTTCATAAGAGAAGAGAAGTCTATGATTACCATTTGCAAATATATTTGAGGTTAATACAAAAGTACTCTCTGGGGGAACAATTAATTCAAAGAGCACAGCAAAAAAAAAAAAAAAAACAAGTGGTCATCTATTAAGACTAGGTGCTTGTGACAACATGAAGGTGATAATTATATACACTAAGGTTGTAGAATTATTTGCCTCAGGAGGCTGTTTTTTTCACATAATGTAGATGCTTTCAAAACAGTATTGGATAATTTGCTTATATAAATGGAGGCTTTTAACCCCTTAAGAACGTCTCCAACACATGGAAAAGCAACGTGCTCTGGAAACTTCTCTCACATTCAGGTAGTTAAAATGTAATTTTTAGTCAGTGGAAATTTTCAGTTTGTTTTTTTATGGTGCAACGGATTTGTTCTAGAATTGCATCCATGCATCATGTTGAATACAGACATATTAATTTTGAAAAACAGTGCTGTCCTGTACAGTCCACATAAACTGTTCTCATCAGAAAGGGGAAAAGGCCACCACAAAGAGGTTTGAATGAAAACCTAAACCTCTCATAAGGTGAAACTGGAGTCAGGACTTCCGCAGCTTTCTAGGCCCAGAGGAGTTCTGGACTGGAAGAATCTTTAAGGAGGAAGGGATCTGAAGGGAATCCTGGAATCCTGTACGCTTCTGAGACACATGCAAGACCCACTGATCCACAACAGAGGCTGCCCAGGAATCTGAAAAATGACGCAGGCAACCACCCACAAGGAGCTGCGGACTAGGTTTCTGCAAGCTATGTGAAGGCGGACTTGCCAGATTTGGGCTTGGCGGTGGCGTGCTTTGAGTGACACTGGGCTTGGTTGTCGGGAGCAGGGTGCTGGCCTGAGACATGCTCAGACTCTGCCTTTGCACTTCTTTTAGGCAGGGACAAAAAAAGACGCTGTTTTCTCACCAGGTTAGGGCGCTTGAAAACATGAGGCAAGAAAGTGCTCTTGCTGCCTGTAGCCTGTAGATCTGTTTCAGTTCAGGCCCAAAAAGACACTTGCCCTGAAATGGAAGAGAAATCAGTGACTTCTTAGATGACAGGTCCGCAGACCATATCTTAAACAACAAGGTGCGTCTAGCAGCAACAGAGAGGGCAGAAGCCTTGGCTGCAAGATTAACAGCATCAAAAAAAGCATCAGTAATATAAGTCTGAGCTTGGAAAATCTCTTGGAAGGACAGAGGCGCTTCTCAGGCATTTTCCACTCAGCAAGATCCAGAGTGGGATTCGGTGGAAACACAGTGAGGGACTTCTTACGCCTCTGAAAGGCATCAGAAGAGGTCTGACCCTCATCAGGGGTAGCACTGACCTGCAGGGTCGTTAAAACAGTCTTGATGAGACCCTCAGCTGAGGGTGCAGGGTCAGCTTCAAAGGGGTCTCCATAAGCATATGAAGAGAGCCCTTCCTCATACTCCCCTTCCTCTGTATCAGCCTCAAAGGAATCCTCCTCAGAGGTTTCATAGAGGTCAGGAATGCCTGGGGCCTTAGACAATGCTAGAGGGAAAAGCCCAAAATAAGTCCATAACCCGGAGAAACCAGCAGGGAAGGGGATAAAGATTCATATATGCAGCCTTGTCATGGTAGCTGAAATAAAGAGAATGATAGGTACAGTAAGATCAACACCACTTTATTGAAAGATATAAGCCACAGTACATGCACGGAGCGGGTAGTCAGCCAGGCCAGGGGTCATACACAGATCTGGTAGTCAGACTGAGCCAGGAATCGAGCACGGATTGGGTAGTCAGATAAGGCCAGAGGTTCAGGCACAAATCGGGAAGTCAGAGAGAGCCAAGGATCATACATGAATCAGAATCAGCAGCCAAGAACGGGTCACAATGAGGAATCCAATCAATGCTCAGATACACCACGAAAGGGCACTGAAGCAATGTTTGAAGGCCGCATATAAGGCCTACCGGAAAGGCAGAGCAATATTTGGTCAATTAAGCCGTGTGTACAAAGTAGTGAGCGCGCTGTAGTGACACGCATAAGCAAACAGAAAGTCAGGCAGCGACCAGACTTGCTGCTGTCCAGCACAAGTGGCGAAAGGCAGGTAACGCCACAGGAGAAGATCACAAGCACTGTGATGGTACCCACCCCTTAATTACGTCTCCCTCGTGGAAGAGGACCAGGTTTAGATGAAAACCGGGAATGGAACTTGCAAAGCAACACAGGAGCATGGACATTGCCTCTGGACACCCAGGAACGCTCTTCAGGACCATAACCCTTCCAGTGTACAAGATATTGTAGGTGACCTCTGACTCTAAGAGAGTCTAGAATGTTTTGAATCTCATACTCCTAATGATCCTCCACCAGTATAGGCTCAGGCTGGACAGGTGCAGAAGTGTAACAGTTACAGATCAATGGCTTAAGTAAAGATACATGAAACTCATTGTGAATGTGCATACCAACAGGAAGGTCCAAGGCATACGTGACAGGGATGACTCTCCGAAGCACCCAGCAGGGACCTACAAAACGAGGGGCCAGTTTTTCACAAGGCACTTGGAGGTTCAGATTATGAGAGGATAACCATACTTTCTCCCCTACTTGAAAAACTGGAGCCGGGAGTCTCCTATGGTCTGTGTGTCTCTGATAGCGCTGCATGGACCTTTTTAAGGCTCTCTGGACCCGTACCCAAGTGGAGCGGAGTTGCCGAAAATGCTCATCCAGAGCCAGAATGTCTTGTGCCCTAAAGGAGTCAGGAAGAAATGATGGCTTTAAACCATAGTTGATCAGGAACTGAGAACTCTGGGAGGAAGAGTTCAAGACACAGTTCCTGGCAAACTCAGCCCACAGTAACAAGATCACCCAGTCTTTAATGAAGCAGCGTATAAACTGTTCCAACCCTTGGTTGGATCTTTCAGCAGGACCTTTCGACCAAGGGTGGTAGGAAAAGGAGAACGAGAGTTGGATACCCATCTGATTACAGAAAGGCCTCCAGAAATGTGACACAAACTGGCTTCCTCGATCCGAGGCCAACACCTTGGGCACTCCATGGAGTCAAAACATCTCTTAACAAAGACCTCAGACAGATCCCCTGAGGAAGGAAGTCCCTTCAGAGGGACAAAGAGGGCCAACTTGGAAAACCGGTCAACTATCATCAAAATGACCGTGTATCCCTTGGATGCTAGCAGTTCCACCATAAAGTCTATGGATAAGTGAGACCAAGGACGCTCGCCATTGGGAACAGTTTGAAGGAGGCCCACCAGAAGATGTCTCAGGGTCTTGGCACGAGCACAAATGGAACATGCTGCTATGAAAGCTGAGCAGTCTGCCCTCAGGTACAAAGCATTTACCGCTGGGTTTGTCTTCAGGAGCAGAGGCTTAGGAGGCCAAAATCTCTTCTCCCAGGGGAGATGTGATACTAATGTGTATAGCAGCCAAAATACGACGGGCGGAATGATCGGCACTGGCGTATTCTCAGCCTCAAGGACAGGCCCGAACTGCCTGGAAAGAGCATCCACTCTAACATTCTTCGTACCAGGAAGGTATGAGACCACATAGTTGAATCTGGACAGAAAAAAGCGCACCTGGCCTGCCATGGAGACAGCTTAGGACAGATATGTTGTATTCTTGTGGTCCATAAGAACCAGGATTGGGGAACTCGTCTCCTCAAGTAGGTAACGCCATTCTCTGAGAGCAAGGATAATGGCCAGGAGTTTGCGATCACCAATGTCATACAGACTCTGAGCTTTAGACAGTTTTTTAGAAAAAACCCACAAGGGAGTAGGGTTTTACAAGTTCTTGATCGCTGGGACAGAAGGGCACCTACTTCTGATGCAGACAAATCGACCTCCAGCGTAAAGGGTAGGGTAAGGTTGGAATGAGACAAGATGGGAGCCCTTGCGAAAACAGACTTCAACTCCTCAAATGCTTGAAGAGTACTGGGGGATCACTCAGATGGGTTTTGCCCCTTGTGTGTGTCATGTCAGTTAGTGGTTTCACCACTGTGGAAAAGTTCTTTATAAATTTCCTATAATAGTCAGTGAGACCCAGAAATATCTGTATGGCTTTTAAGCCTACCGGGCGGGGCCAGTGCAGAACAGCCGAGAGCTTTTGTGGGTCCATCGCTAGACCGGATGAGGAAATTACATAACCCAAGAAGGTCACTTGAGTTTTATGAAATTCGCACTTTTCCGACTTACAGAACAGCTTGTTCTCCCTCAAAAGTTGCAAAATTGATGCAACATCCTCCCGATGTGCCGCTAGGTTCGAGGAATGGATTAGAATATCATCCAAATACACTACTACACACTTTTGTAGGAAATCTCTTGGAAGACCGCTGATATCTAGCCAATTAGATCCCTCCAGCTCAGTAACAGAAAGCCTCCGTCATCAAAGGATGATGGGTAGTGGGACGGGAGCTGCCTCTGGTCGGCAAGATTTGGCAAGCTGTAAGTAGGCTGCCAGACACTTTTTAAACATTAATTTTTAAGCATATAACTGTTTTGTTTTAAAAATGAACAACGTTTTCAAGCTTTTTGATAAATGCTTATAAGCATTACATACATATAGGCGAGACATCCCCTTTAAGGGACTGGAGCGGATCCGGACAGCGCTCGGAACATACCACTCTCAGAGTTTGCAATCACAGTCGGTGTCGAGTCAGAGGAGGCCACCGGTTGTCGTGCAGCCCTGTCAAGGTGCGCTGTGCGATTAAGGAGGGTTTGCATAGCCAAGGCATGCGGATCAATTCCTTGATCTTGTATGTTCATTCTGGCCAAAATGCTAGGCACCTGTGAGTTGCCTGTACCTTCAGTAGTCATTGGCCATTTTGTACTGTCACGGTAGTTTAGACAAAGAACGTCTCTGACAAGTACAGTAAGATCAAAACCACTTTATTGAAAGATATAATACAATGAATAGTAAATAAGCACTTCCCCAACCTTCCCCGGGGTCAGGTGTGGAGACAGTGCTACACTCCACTACCCAGGAGTTGACACTGTACTTAGCCCAAAGTACTGGAACCAGGAACATGGCAAAGAACCTAGCCTACGGTTCTGGGTACCACCTAAGATGGAGAAGGGTGGTAAGCAGCCGATCTCTACCCTAGAATGCTAGGGTCAGCAGAGGCGCTATACTCTAGAATGCCAATGTCTAAAGTGATGCAATCCCCTAGAACACTAGGGTCCACAGCAGTTAGACACCACACCCTAGAACGCTAGGGTTCAGGCAAAATGCTCTGTAAGACCAGAGCGATACAAGGCCTATCGTTATAGACAAATTCTGGAGCAGTACGATGGCAAAGACCAGGCCCAGGAACCTGCACGAAGAGAGAGCCAGGCCCAAGGTATAGCGCAAGTGGAGTCAGACAAAGCCAAGGTCAAACACATATTGGGTAGTCAGACGGAGAGGGGGAGCAATATTCAGTCAGTTAAGCCGTGTCTGCAAAATAGTGAGAGTGCTGTAGTAACGCCCGTAAGCAAACAGGAAGTCAGGCAGTGACCAGACATGCTGCTGTCGAGCACAAGTGGGGAAAGGTAGGTAACGCCATGGGAGAAGATCACAGGCACCATGATAAGCCTTCTAAGCTCCAAAAACCCTGGAATCAAACTAGATAAGAAACCCAACATGAGTGCAGGAGTTCAGGACTCCAAGAAGACCCCTTTAAGGAGGGGAACAGTGGGACGTGGACCATGGCACTCATAGGGTTACTCACCTTTTACTCGACTTCTTTATTCAAATTATCATTGAGGGAAAGAGCCTCAGAGAGACCCATTAAGGGGAGAGAAACATGGGTTGCATGATTCTCCCCACAGGGTTGCAAGTCCAAAACAGCACTTGTTAGCTGGACAGTCCTCCAGCGGAATCCAGAAATGGTAATCCACCTAAAGGGGGAATTTTGGCACCCCATATCTAATAGAAAAATAATAAAATAATCTAAAAACTAAGCAGAAAAGTTCTCAGCCTGTGAACAGGTTGATGAAACAAGTCTATTTGGGACGGGGCTAGTGGAATAGTCTTATAAGGAGGAAGGGGAGGCTCCACCCGTACTTCTTTGCAGAATAGTTCCAGCCTACAGGGAGGAGCTGTCGCCTCCCCATGGTGCCTGTATGTCATATTGGACGACAGAGAAATAGGTGATAAAGCAGAGATAACTTCTCCAGTGATATCACTTCTCCAGTTCCTACGTTATTCTATGGAGCCTATGCACTAAAATGTCTCCAACTTTGGAGATCTTCGTGCATAGGCTATATAGAAAAACATAGGTGCTGTATAAGTGATACCACTGGAGAAATCATCTTCACATTATCACCACTTTATCACACTTTTGCTCATAACCCCAAAGGTTTCTTAGGATCCATTCATATGAGAGCCTATTGTGTGCTTTGAGGAGGGGACCTAGGAAAGACTTCAAGAGAGATAATTGTAAACAGAAAACTGCTGATAATGCAAAAAAAAAGTTTATGAAGAATACGTACCTGGTTAAGTTAATCTGTTAAATAACGCAATATAAATTTATTCCTAGGAGATTGTTCCTCTTTAAGACAGAGAATAGTGCATATGCCGTTTTTGCAGCGTATTGGGAGAAGCCATAGTCATGTATTACTTACTTTGTCTTATATGTTAAGTAAAGAGCAGCATCCTGACCAGGAAGCTAAGAATGCAAAGGAAAATGTCTCCCCCCAGCCTGCGGAAAATCTTCACATGGACATCTTATATTCTCTGGCAAGGTCTGACACATTTACATTTATATCTGTGACTGTCTCAGCAACCTCTTTAATATAAGTGCAACTTGTAATTTATCATTAGTGTTCCTTTAATATGGTTACAGATGTTACTATGGTAACATATAACTTGGGAATGTGGTACTTCATGTTACACAGACATCTGATTTACCTTTGAACAGATGGAGAATGCTCAGAGGAGGATGTTTGAAATACACTTTATTATGTTGTGTAAACTTGACACTAATCCGAGAGACTTGAAAATTACCCATGTGCTCTTTTCCCTGTCACGGTGGCAAGAAAATAAAAAGGACATGTGCCCGAGACCCCTGCAGCATTCTGCACTTTGATACAGTGAGACTGAAGCGATGTACAAGGACTGTTCATGTGGCTTTTTGTTTTATCCCTTGCCATGTGCTAGGATATTAGAATGCAGCTTTTTCATAAACAAGGAGCAGCAAGGGACGGGAAGGAAAAAACAGAGATGGCTTTCCAAGTGGGTGGGCCCTGACTTGGTAAAAAAAAAAGAAAAGGAAGAGAAACTGAACAGCTTGGGCTCAAACCACTTCAGGATCCTACGGGAGAGAACTGAACAGGAAATAAAATCAAAATTCTAGTTACCATGAAGTGCAAATGCTAATGAAAGGCGTTTTCAATCTCAAGCTTGCCACCTAGTGGACAATGGATTGTGGTACAGTATCAAAATGTCAAAATTTAATATCAATTATTACGTTGTACAGAATGAGATTTTTTTTACAGCTAAAAATCACTAACATATTCAATCATCAAATGTGACAAATATTTCCTTTAATGCAGAGGAAAATGTGTAAATTTGCCAGCACAGCTTTTTTACTGAACTTAACTTTCTCTTCCACAGGACTTCAGGGTAAGTACTGGAGAGCATGATTATTTTAGTGCATACCCGAGCACACATTTCATCTTTTTAAAGACACTAATGTCAGTAATCCCAGAATGCCTCCCCTATGGTAAGTATAGAATAAAGTTGATTTAAATTACACTTTTAACCCCTAAAATGCTAGCGAGTTCTCCAATGCATTGCAAAGCAATACTTTCCAGACATTTCTGGATTTCAAGAGGTTATAAGCCCCCTTTAAATTAATGGGAATTTATATTTGTCCTTTAGGATGAAGCTGGTTTATTGAAGAATTGCTCCATTTCATCTTGGCAACTTAGCCTCAATTTATTAAGAATTAAGGGCAATACTATTGTGCATTTTGCTGTCTGGCCCAGTAGGTGTCAGATTTCCTAAATGTCTGCCACTCACATGGGCCAGTCTGTGATTAGATTGAATAGTTGCTATGCTATTTGTAACAATTAGCTGCATTACCAAAACAATTACCTGCATGACCAATTTGCATAGCGGCCTCATAGGCAGCATACAATCTAATACTGCTACGGGGGGTTGAACCAGGTTGTTTTAGCCGCCAGTTGTCCAGCTTCTAGTTGGCTCCATGTGAACAGCCCCATAAAGTGAAATGCACTCTGCCCACTTGTTCTCCATCCCGCCTCGGTTCCTCCCCTCTCCCCGTCCTTTTACAATAGTCAACATATATTCAGCTTTTTTTTTTTTTTTTTTTTTTGTCCCGCCTTCCCCCTGGCAGCTAAGCCCCGCCCATTTTATGAAACGATGTACGTCATTTCTCTCCCTGATTGGTGCTGGTAGCAAGTTCCTGTCAAGTTCCCAGGTATGGTTATTAATGTTAACAAGGGATAGTACCAAACAAACTCCCATAGTTTTAAAGAAACATGTCTCAAGTTAATTAGCAGTTATTTGTTTGTGCGTTTTTTTCATTTTTTTTTTATATGTGATGAGAACACTATGCATTTATAATTAGGTACACCAGAGTAGGGAGGACAGGCACTGGTCATTAGCTTATGATGTTGGAGTAAATCTCTCCTATGTGTTGGAAATGAGCAAGTTTGCAGTCACGTTAATAACCAGGTTAATGTCAAACTACTCAGTAGTAGTATTGTGTTTCAAAGTTCAGTCTAATGTTAAATGTCCCCCAATCATCGAATGTGAGTCATCAAAAGCTTTATGGAGAAATATAAAAATACACCTCTGTGGAGAATGAGGAACTTTAAAATATGGCAAATGTTACTCTAGGGCCAAGGCCTACACAAAAAGTTATAACAGAATACACAATTTGCCAGTCTCAGGAAGGCAAATGTGTTTGTTAGATTAGAAAACATCACCAGCTACTAATCTTTAGGAAAGACCTCATATTAATATAAAAACACATCCTCCGAAATATACAAAAAAAACACCTCAAGTCAAATTTTAATATGCAAATAAGCCCCTAATTAAGGGGGCCTTGAAATATAGTAAATGCAGTGAAGGAAAGGTGAAGAAAGGCATGGCTATGTAGGCGTATTTGAATCGTAACCACAGGGATAAGATGACAAAGACACTATAATGTATGCAAAGACATGGATTTGTGACATATTTGCCAAAACATCTCCACATAAGACTCTTATCAAACCTTAGTGCATCTCCCTCATTGTCTCATCCGATGATAAACATATCTACAATACATTACTTTGAAATTAGTCAAAAAAAGAGGTCTTTAACATTGAAGAGCTTAATTTATGTAATTACAGTATCAGCTACATACATAAAATAATTCCAATACGATTCTAAGAGAACATAATTAATTTTCTATTACTGCTGGCCTGTAATGAAGACTCTCCCATTGGTAGACCCTTCAAATGCATTTGCGTCATGTATTTCCAGCATCCAGAGAGGTCTCCCATGTGGTACTTTACAATAATACATTGGTATCCCAAGTGACTCCTCCAGTCATGTACATTTCGTTACACAAATCACAGTATTTCCAAGGTCATATTACTTGTAAATGAGCTCACTGCACATCTTAAATTAATAACAGGCATTAACTGTAAGGTTTAAAAAATATATACAAATGGTTTAAAGGAGAATTAACAATAATCCCCTAACTTACCTTACTACAGCCAAAAATCCTAATGGCCGCTATGAATTTTGTCTTTGTCCATTTGTACTAGAGATAACAGTCCTGAATACCATATGCATGGAAGCAGCCATGACAATTGCTGGATGTTTTTTTCAAGTTGAAGCAGTTAGAGCAGTGATTCTCAATCAGGGTGCCGTGGCACTTTGGTGTGCCACGAATATCAACTTAGGGTGCCCCATATTTAACAAAAATGGACTTTTAAATAAAGATTTATAGAAATTGTTATGCATGATATGTTTGATTTGTTATTATGATTGTAAGACCTAACAATAACTGTATATTTATGCACTGTACCCTTCATTATGCCCTTGATAAATTACATGAAATATGTTAGGGGTGCCCTGAACATTCTAGAATACGTGGTAGGGGTGCCCCAAGCAAAAAAAGGTTGAGAACCACTGAGTTAGAGTGCACTGCATCTCCCTCTGGCTTTTAACCCTTTGAGCAACAGAGCGGTAGCTATAGCATTGTTAAAGGGTCAAGATTACCATAAGCAGAGCAGTGGGTAGAGTTTATGTCCTGCAGTCCTGCTAGCAACTGCCATGTCCGCCGCCATGGGAATGCCGTCCAGGACTAACTGAAGAGGTTATCTCCTCTCATGACCACAGAAAAAAAAAAAAAAAAAAAGAGAGGTCATTAGGTTTTTCTGGCCAAATTAATTGAGGAGTTCTTATTATAATCATACCTGGGAACTCTCCAGAGCTGCCCCAGAGACCCTGGTTTTTGATGTTATTTACCAGCAGACACGGATTTTCCAGATGTGGGGAGTTTCTAATGAAACTCTGCCCATTTCTGCTGCTTCCCAGCCTGTTCCTCCTATTTCCCTCCTACTTCCCCTCCTTCTCCACCCAGTTCCTCCCACTTCTCCTCCTTCCCCAGCCTATTGCTAGCACTTTTTTAATGCCTGGTAAGCCCACTCATGGTTAAGACTGACCCCTTTTGTGACACAAATCACATAATTTATCCCTCCCCCCAGCAGCACCACAGGAGTTTCCTCCGGGGACTCCACAAGATAAAGTTCCCAGGTATGGTTATAAGTTATTAACTCTCCTTTAATATTAAGTTTATTAAAACATCTTTATCTTGCTCTACTGTTGTTTCCAAGTTCCTGCCCTGCAGCGCCTGCAATCTAACCCTGTTGAGATACAAGGATATAAAGTGACTAACCTAAGGTCACAAGGAACTGATATCAGAATCCAAGCAAGCTTCCCTTTCCCAGAGTCTGAGAGGCTAGTGTACAAAGAGGAGTCAGAGCAATTCTGAACCAAACCCACTAAGCCTCAGGGCCCAAGTAAAAATGACCAAACGTCCCATGGATTTAACCTTTTGAGTGTCAGAGGGTGTGCCATGCATTGCACACCCCTCTCGCACTTGAAGGGTAAAGTCCCCGGAATGATAAATGCCAGTGCTAAAGAGGACTCCAACCCATAATTGTAAATAAATTACAACTGGGATGAGCAGAGGAGCATTCTTAAGAGTATACACAATGCAAAGAACAAGTACATCTCATCACTGGGAAGAATATATAAAACATTCACAATATGGAATAAAAATGTCAAGAAGCAACTACTTTTAATTGGCAACTGAAGACCTGCGCTTGATACAAGTCATGTACTAATCACCTCTGAAATACTGTGTAATCGGGGCTATATGTAAATATTAGACACCCCTATGCATGGAACTTAAGGTGCCCCTTAGCTCCATCTACGGTCACACCGCACTGATAATTTGACTTCATCCCCAGCCACAACCACTTTCCCTGGCACAGAAAACACTCTTGACCTTTAGCTGAAAACTCTTTTATCATCTTGCCTGCTAGTGAGGTCTCCAGCTCCTTGCTTCATAATGCAGTGCAGCCCTCTCTAGCATCCAAAGGGTAAAGAAATGGCTAGCAAAAGTGTAAATTAACTAGTAAATAAACTCACATCCCTATCACCATTCACCAATCGTCCACACATCACTTTCAAGCATCGCCTAAAAACCTACCTGCTGTAGGAGACATCTTCGTAACAATATTCTCGTTGTGCTTACGGATAGTCAAATTAGAATAATTTTGCACTTCATTTACTGAAGCCTTGTACTTGCACTTATGATCCTCCACTTACTGTCTCTGTATGTTGTCATGATTTCTAACTAAATTTTAAGATCCTTGGGGCAGGGTCCCCTTTCCATTGTGTTAGTCCCTTTGCTGCACTTTCCCCCGCTAATAATACAATGATTGCGCTTTAGCCTGATGCTCTTAATCCTGTCCTGTATTTTTGTATTGTACAACTGCTATTTCTGTATACATGTATGGTGCTATATAAAGATTCATATATACACATAGGTAAACCATGAGCGGTGGTCTGGTATAGAGTGAGGCTGAGGCACTCCTCAAAGCTTGGCTCTCTAGGTATTATTTTGTTCTAGAAGGAAACCGAAAACAAACAGTAAGCTCAAAGACAGTTCTGACAGTAGCACACGAGGAAGGGATAAGTATACCTGAATGAGCAGGCACTTATGAGCGCAGGGAGGAATCTTCTATGACCAGGTATGACTTAAAACTCCTGGACCAGAGTTCAGTGAATTCTAGTGTTTTTTTCCCCAGGTGTGTTTGAGTGTATCAGAAAGGGCACCAAGAAATCTTCTTAAAAATAGCGTACTCTATGATTAACACTGTGAGAAAGTTAAACACCTCACACTGAGAGGTCCCCCACTCACAAAACCAAAGATGTAACACCGCCTTATTGGGATGTACCACGAGTTCTTCAGTGATCTCCAATGTCAAAAATGAGGATAATGGACACTAGGCAGGCTTTACCCTACTTCAGGTGCTACTGTCAGAAGTGTCTCTGCGTTTGCTTTTTCTTTTGTATATATGCATTACAATGAGAAGGTGTGACTGAGGACAGTAATAGAAAGTAGTGAGCTCCTAAGGTAATACCCTTTCATTGGGACCATTATTAGAACTTTTCATAGCATAACCACCAAGAATCCTTATCTTCATTCCGGTAAGAGCACATTATCTTATATATGTGTTTTTTTTTAATAGGAAATCTGGCCCTGTGTGTACTACCGAGCTCTGATTCTTATTGCCGATCACATAATATTTTTCTTATGTATATTACACAAGGTTGATGAAC
This sequence comes from Rhinophrynus dorsalis, assembly GCA_037306005.1. Lineage (NCBI taxonomy): Eukaryota > Metazoa > Chordata > Amphibia > Anura > Rhinophrynidae > Rhinophrynus > Rhinophrynus dorsalis. The sequence continues at coordinate 169,936,928 of CM074721.1, read as the reverse complement.
ACTTTTTGGTCATTTGGGGTTATTGCTTCTCTCAAATATTCATTTTGATTACTGGTTGCCAATTTCCCATTTACAATGTTTATTTTACCACTGCTCATCCTTTACTTTGTTTTACTTTTTATTCCACACATCCTCCAAGTACAAACATACCTGGGAACTAACAAAAGAACTGACCCTGAGATGTTTGAAATATTAACCATTACATTTTCCCTGTACATATATTATACACAATATTCTTCTGTTTGTCCAAACTGATCAGTGCTGCAATGAGTTCTCAAGGAGTCCTTAACATGTTACATCTTAGAGCAGTGGTGCCCTAAAGCCTTTTTTCGTGGATGTGAAGGTCACCTATGTAGCCCCTGGAATAAATCTGGTCACTTTAAAGAGATCACTGCTTGTATATACACACAAAGACCAGAAGGACATCTCCCTTTGCCTTTCTAGTAGAAAGGCTATGGCTTATGAAAGTAAAGCAACAGTTAATTGGTACAGATCCTGTGTTAGAAAAAAATGGACTCTCTCACAGTGAGGATTTGGGTTTTCACTATGTCCATGAGATTTGGGTCAAAATCCTGAGTCTCAGAATCAAAGCCTAAACATTTCCAGGTATGATGATGGCGAGCCAAGAGGACAACCTTGAAATGAGAATGTCCATGCAGCCATCTATTCAAAATGGCCAAGTCACCATCATAAAATGGTAACAGTGTTATTGTCAGCTTATGGAACAGGGGACTCTGGTGCTCAATTAATTATTAACAGTTCAGGGGATATGCAACAGGCTGAAATGTGCTGAATCAGCAACTAAGCCAATGTAAGTCTGTTCTTTCCGACTGTCACAATGCACAGATTACTTGGCTTTTATAAAATGGGAATGATGTACTTCTATAATTGACTTGAAAAATGTGTAGAGAAACTACATGACATTGACTTTGGACAGTAATTGAACATTTTAGGTAAAGTGGTAGCTATTGCATCCATAAACAAGACTTGTATGCAGTGCATTAGCACACAGTTTAATGTGGTAGATATCACATGGAAGGGAGCATTGGGTGATTGACTTGAGACATTCCATGGGGCTTAAATAGGATTATGGGATGTTTTATTTGTTCTCTACTAGTTCAGTTTCCCCTGAATTGACCCACTTTTGTTTTATGCATAAAGACATCTGTATTTTGGGTACACAAGCAAAGAGGAAAAAGGAGACAAATATTGTATGGGGCAGGAATGGCCAACATTAGGCCCTCCAGCAGTTGCTGAAGCTACAACTCCCATCATCCTCTGGGCAACTGTCGGCTGTCAGAGGATAACGAGAGTTGTACTACAGCAAAAACTGGGGGGCCTTAAATTGCCCGTCCATGGTACTGGAGATAGGGAGGTAACTGTATAGCAAGGGTTTCATTCTTCATTCCACTGATTCTTTGGAAATAGCTACATTTTATTAAGACTAATATCCAGTATACTGGAGATCTTTTTCTACTGAGCAAAACAAGCATATTCCCTTCACTTGGGTGATCCTTCATTAAAATGATATTGCAGCTGAAAGTTGGTGATCCGTCCACAACACTGCATTTTCTTTATTTCAGTATACAGATCAATTTTGGTCCCCAAGTGAGGTTTTCCACAGACAGCCCCATTGCCACCTGATAACCAGAAAAACTGCACTTTGATTAAAATTAAATGTAATAACTTTGAACAAAGTTTCTTCCAGTGATGGACGAATCCTTGTACTTGTACTGATAAAACACTACTGTACCTTTCAATAACTGTGACCTATTTTATTTTACTAACCCAGACCAGTTCACTTATTTGTAACTGACAATCCTCCTCTTGGAAAACATATTGAAATAACTAAAAATTATGTAAAAAATATAAACATTGTTGGCTATATGGAGCGGAAGTCATTTTGCACAGATAGCAGTGACAAAGCCTGGCCATACACACCAATGAAAAAGGGTGTTTCCTTTGGGTAATAGAGAGTTCTCCAACCTACTGCTGCTTTGCTAGGTGCTTGAGAACTTTTTAGCATCCGAGGAGTTAAATAACACTGCACGTGGTCACACTCAGTGGGGTTTAAGTGATGCAATTTTGGGGCAAACTAACGGTACCATACAGATTGAATACATTTTCATCCAAATGAGGCTTTTAACCGTTTGAGTGCTAGAGGGGAAAGCAACGCAAGAAATGCATTGTGTACCCACCCATCTGGCACTCAAATGTTTAACCCCTTGAATACAGAGAGGTCTCAATCGAATTTCACAACAATTAATTGAGTTGGAGTAAACCATCTGCATCATTAGGGGCAAATAAAAAGTCCCATTGATTTAAATGGAGCTTTTAACCATTTGCATGCTACTGAGGTCTGCCAAAGCATTTCTTTGCAATGAATCAGAGACCTTTCTAGCATTCAGTGGCTTAAATGCTCAAGTTTATCCCTTTTTATTATAGAGGGGTGCACAGATTGCTTCTCAATGAACACCCCCTTCTGGCACTCAAAGTGTTAAATTGATGACAGTTTGAAGACTTTTTATTTGTCCTTGATGCTGCAAATTATATGCTACAGAATTGCACTGCTTGTTCTTCATTCACAGCCCCAAGACTACAGAGTGAAGCAAACCTGTTCTGATAGATCTGACAGTGAGACCAAGTACCGCTAGTGCATTGTGTATCTGTTCTCTACATGAGACGCCAAGCATCATGGCTTACCGGTTCCCGGCCATCCATTGCTTCCATCCAAAGCCTTCGGTCTTCTTCAGAAAGAGCCTGCATTGTTATAATAGTTGGCCTGACACAAAGAGGAGAAAAAAAAAAAAGGTTTACTCGAAAATGATGTATATAATCTGATGGATATGCCACCAGAGAAAATCAGAAACAGATTTAGACATCTCAGATCAAACTAGCGAGTAAGGATTTTGATGCCCACCTGCCAAATACACTGCCAAGAATGCACAAAACATGTTTTGCATTTCATTTCTTCATTTGCTTTAGTAAAAGGAACCAGCCAGTTGGGTTTGTGGGAGGATGCAGAGCTCAAGTGCCAAGACAGCACTGTGGACATAATCTTTGTCATCCACTGGGAATCTAAATTACTCAGGGCCATGTGACATTTTAACAAGGCACATGGATTGCAAGTAGGCAGTCTGTCAGACTTCATGTGCGCAGAGTAAAGGGGAACTAGAACTAAGTGAATAAACTGGTCTTAATTTGTTGCAATGAAGTATTTACTTTGGTAGGTGCCCTTCAAATAGTAGTAATAGTATTAATCTGGTATAGCTACTTATATATGGCATTGCAAATCCATAGGGTATAACTATTTATATATGACATTGCAAGCAAATTTTATGAGTTCCAATTTAGTCTGCATTAAGTTTAGCTGTCTGATTGTCAGAAGAGAACATAACGCATTGAAGATGAATGTGTTGAACACCCCTCTGGCATTCAAAGAGTTAAGTCAAACATTAATGATGAGGAAGTGTAAACATGCTGAATAAGCTAACAATAGACCCCAGCACTGTAGGTATATTTGTTGCATCTCTCCTAGCACCATAATTACCTTTCACAATTATTAACCCATTGAAAGCTAGGCAGGTTTCCTACACATGGTGAAGAAGTTAAACAAAATTACTATTCAGAACAAGAATATAAAAAGTTAATTTGTACAAAATAAAAGTCTGGGCTTCTCAGAACATTTATGTATACAGGAGAAAGTTAAATGGAGTCAGAATAGGTTGTGAATGAATTTGTGGGTAAAGAAATGTCCAAATTATGTGTTGGTAAAGTCAGTTTGTGCTTTTATTGGAGCTCCAGTTCCTATAGTGGATACAAACAGTTGGACAGAATTTAATACATTGAAAATGTGATCTATAGTTTCGTATACACCACAAAGACTTGAAATTTAGATGAATATCTCTCTGCATTTTAATTATGATGAGGATGACAGATGGGTCAGAAAAGTAAGTCACATTTAGTTAGTGAACATACAGAACTAATAACTAGTCCGTTAAAGGCACAGCGACCTTTTCATTTGACCACATGTATAAGTTACATACAGATAGTTGGGGTGGACATTATAAATAATGGAATCAGCAGTGAAATCCCATTTTGTTAGTATAGGTTTTCACCAACTTTTCCAGATATTTTCTTCCCATATTCTGGGCATTCTATCATGATCTTAGACACAGATGCACTGGATATACCTAATAAACTGGCAATTTCTGCCACAGATGCTCTAGCTAAACATGCGCCAACATTCTGTCCTCTTTTAAACCTTTAACTGGCAGAGGCTTGGGACAGTCCTCACACCATGGAGGACATATCATTTTCAGCATTTTTGCTCTCCATCTGTTTAAGTCCAATTTTTTTTTTTGCTAAAATCACACATTATATCAAACATTTCTTGGCTTTCAATTATTTGAAAACACCCAGAACCCCTACCCCCACCCCAAGTCCAAAAATACCAAATACGCATAGTTTACCATTATTTATGGCCAGTGCAGACCTCTAATTACCAGGAGAGCAGAAATGGTATTTTCAACTTTATGAGCTAAAAATTCACATTCCAGTGGTTAAATGGTAAAACTACCCTTAAACTGATGAGTGTCTATATAAAATGACATATTTTTAGAAAGTGGATATCCCAGTGTATCAAATGAGGGGTCACTTGCCTTTCTATCCTCTAACCTGGGGTGCACAAATGTTTCCAGAATTTGCAGGTTTTTTGTTTTTTTTTTTAACTGAAATCTGAAAACCATGCTATTTCTTACTGTGTTCATTACCTACCTACTGCCATCATGAGACAAATGGCACCCCACTGGTAAGAGATGACATACTATAACGGGTGCCGAAAGCACATAACACCAGCTATAATTTTCATTTTGCTTATGTTTTTAAACATGACTTGCTTTTACTAATAGAAAACTGAAGTAAAGGTACAGAAAATATATTTTTGGAAAGAAGATGCTCCATAGCATCAAATGAGGGGTCACTTGCCATTCTACCCCTAGCCTGGGATGCAAAATTGTTTCCAGGAAGTGGAGTTAAATGAAAAAGCTGGATTTTTTTTTTTTTTTTTTTTTTTTTTTTTTTTTTTTTTACATTTCCACCTATTCAAATATACTGAAATCTTAGAAAACAATGGCATTTCCAAATGTATTCATTAGCTACTGCTCTTAAGAGAAAAATGGCACCTCATTCATACGAGTTCACTTACTGTAAGGGGTACCAAAAGCACAAAACACCAACATGTTTTCTTTTTTGAAAATAGCTGCCTAAAATGGTCATAACTTTTAGAGATATGAAGGAGAGGAATGCAAGGTATACCATTTTGGAAAGCACACATTCGCCCACATCAACTGAGGGATGGCATGTCTTTCTACCCATATACTAGTGTGCACAAATATTTCTATAAAATGGTGCTTTAGGAACAAATATAGGGTTTTTCACATTTCTACCAGCTCAAAGATACTAAAATCCTTGAAAACCATAGCATTTCCTACTATATTCAGTATCTGTACAAGCCTGAGAACATTTGTACCCCATGTGTGTTTAACATACCATATGGGGTACCCGAAACACCAACATACACCTTCCACTTTTCTTTTGTTTTTGTTTTTTTTAATTACCTACCTGCACTAAAATGGTCATGACTATTACAGGAGGCGCAGAAAAGGAAAGTGAGGTATACCATTTTGGAAAGTATACATTCCCTGCATCAAATAAGGGGTCACCTGTCATTCTACCACTAGGCTGGTGTGCACAAATATTTCCAGAAGGAGATGCTACTGGAAAAATAGAGCTATTTACATTTCTACCCCTTAAAAGATACAGATATATTTGAAAAACATTGATTTTCCAAATGTTATGATTACCTATTGCTCTTCCAAGAAACATTACACCCTGCTAGTATGAGCTGACATACTGTAGGGGGTGCCAGAAGCACCACATTATACCAACTACAATCTTGCATTTTCCATACATATTTCAAATATGATGTGCCTGTACTAAAATGGGAATAACAATGAGGGAAATAAAGAAAGTAGACAAAACATTATTTTGGAAAATAGGTAAGTCACATCAAATGAGTCATCACCTGTATTTCTACCCCTAGGTTAGTATGAACAACTATTTCCAGAAACTGGTACTATAGAGAAAAAAAAGCATATTTCTGTACACAATCACTTAAATGGGATTTCCTAGTGTATTCAGTACCTACTGTCAGCCTAAGAAAAATGATAGACCATTGGTATGTGTTGACATGCCACAGTGGGTACCAGGAGAGCAGCTATAAGTGCAACAAGAATAGGGAAGTAAGCAGTGTATGTGATTGTACAGCTACCAGATGAAAAAAGCTGTGGGAGATCAGACGCAATAAGGCTGGGAGACCAATAGCGTACGTGGGAGGTCTGCGACTACCAGTAGGTAGTTGAACTGGGGTGGGGTGGGGTTGCAGTGGTCTGTAGTACCAGGCAAGGAAAAGGCAAGATATGTGAGTATATGCAGAACCAGGCCAGGGTTGTCCACCACTAAGCAAAGGTGTAGGGAGGCTTTCCCCCATCTCACCCACTCCTACCTGCACGTTTGGTTAGGAATGAAGGAGGTAAGCATATTGCTATCCTACGTCACCTACAGTATATTGATCTCCCAGTTCTATCAGGGGAAGGGCAGCATTCACGACAATATAATATTCTGCCTGAGTGCAGTGTAACCAAGATTATGCAGATACACATAACCGGCACTCTCAAGACTTCCATAACAATAATTTATTTTAGAAAGAAAGATTGTTTCTATACAGGCTTGTGATCTTTATCAGATTGCCATTTACAGTGCAAATACCCCATGTCAATACCCACTGTGTTAAACTCAAAACCCAGCAAAATCATTGATGTGAACATAAAACAAAAAATAGAAAATATTTAAGCACCTGAAAAGATGTGTCCCAGGGAAATAAAAATTATAGCAAACTGAAAATTGTAAAAATAAATATTAATAAAAAAAACATGTATTAAACCATTCTATACCAGAGTTCCATTGACCTAGAAATAATAAAAGTGGCCAACAACAGTATAATTCCAATTGCAGACATACTAGTAATAAGTTCAATGCTAACTGAAACAGTGATTATATTCAACAATCAACAAATTAGAATATAATATCTAATATCAGAAGTCTTTAACAAGAATGAAAGAGATAAGAGAGCTATATTATAAGAAATGAGATGGTGATAGGCAGTGGTAGGTCACTACACCATCCATATCACGTGAAGTAAGCACATTGCAGGTCCCCCAATGCAGACAGAGCGAGAACCAGGCTATAATTATCATAATATATCTCACTCTCATCTCTTTCATTCTTATTAATGACTTCAAATATTACTTGGATTTATTTATTATTGATATGGATTTATATATTATTGAATATATCATACTAGTTGAAGAGCCTGTTATACGGGCCACAGTGCCACTGCCAGCCGGTCCCGTGGCAGTGATGTGCAGTAGAGACTGCCTGTGCCACGGCTGATACAGAGCTGGACGCTCCTTCAGCCGCGGCGAGGGCAGTCTCTACTGCGCATGACTGCAGCACACGCAGCAGTCTCAACTGTGCATGACTTTATCGTTACACACGTTTTAGTAAATTATTATATAGGATTTCATGTTGTCCACTTTTATTCATTCTGTGCCAATGGAATTTACTTATAGAATGGGTCAATGAATGTATTTTTATCTTAACAATGCTCATGTGGCTATAATTTCTATTACACTGGGACACATCTTTTCAGTTGTTTATATGTTTATTTTTTATTTTCGGTTTTAAATTTACATCAGAGATTTTGGTGGCTTTCGAGTTTAAGCCTATACAGTGGGTATTTAAACAGTGCATTTGCAATGTAATGGCATCTTGATAAAAATCACACACTGATATATATATATATATATATATATATATATATCAATGTTTTGGCCCTACTTATTGTAAATCTAACACTTTGCTCTATGTTTAGCAACTTACTTCAGTAACAAAAGGAAAATCCTGCCCTCCTTTGTCAAGGGGGTCAGGGTTTTCCTTATACTTATTCACTGAAGTTTGTCCCTCTCTGCATCCGTTCAGACCCAGGACCGGATTGCAGATTCAGTGGGAGGCAGCCAGAAGGGGTATGAGGAGGATCTATCTACATTTAATATCTTGAAAACTACATAAAAGTAAGTTGTTAAATATAGCCATTGTGATAGATTTACAATAAAGAAGACTCAGTGATCTACTTAATTTCAAACATTACTATCCCTTTAAACGAAAATGCTGATAGGGATGTATACACAACAAAAGTGAAGACACCCTGGAACAAACCACTTGCCAAATAGGATAGAAAAACAAATTCCTATTGATAAAAATAGGACTTTCAACCCCTTGAAGGCTAGAAAGGCCTTCAGTGCAATGCGGAGCAGTGGGTTGGGGGGCTCTCTACTACCCAAGGACTTAAAAGTCTCATTTAATTCACAAGGTATTTTATTTCTTCAGTTTGGTGCAGTTGTGTTACCCAGAATTAATCCACTTTTATCTTTTTTTTACATGTACCCCATAAAATTTAATTAGTCTCTTTGTTTTTCAATACAGGCCAAAAAGTCCGGCACATAGGGATAAACGTGACAAACAACAGGGTTTTATAGCCTTTCAACAGTCTCGCAATGTGTTTCCCTTTCCCTTATTAAAAGCCTGATAACAGATAACGAGGGAGGAAGAGCTGTGGTTTCAAATCCAATTACTCCACAAATACGACAGTCACAGGAAAACAAATTAAACAGCACTGCTGTGTACTAAGAAGGGAGGGTTCTGGGAAATATTCTGTTTATAGTGACACTCAGGTCCTAATTCATCAATCTAAAGAAGCTCAATTCTGGAGCAACTGAACTGCAAAAAAATTGGACAAATAATCCCCTCGGTTTAAATGGAGTTGTTGTTGTAACCCCTTCAATGATAGTGAGATTTCCAACATATTGCTAGATCTCTCAAATATCAAATGGGTTAAAAAAAGCTCAATTTGAATGAATGGGGACTGGGTTGTTGTAACCCCTTCAATGATAGTGAGATTTCAAACACATTGCAAAGCAATGTGTTGGAGATCTCTCAAGTATCAAATGGGTTAAAAATTTGAATGAATGGGGACTGGGAGAATTTTCATGTGCCCCCTATGGTGCAGCTGGTTTGCCCAGAATTGCACTACTTAAACTTGTCGAATTAGGAGGCCCTGGTGGTCTTATTCACAAAAGAAAAAAAAATTAAGCAATTCTGGACCAAACCAGGGGACAAGTAAAGATTCCCCCTGACTTAACCCCCATCTGGATGATAGAGAGGTCTCTCTTGCATTGCAAATCAACTCATGGAAGATATCTGTAGGGTTCAAGGAGTTGAAAGTTCTATTTAACCCTTTGAGTGCCAGAGGGGTACGCAACACAATGCACTCAAAGGGTTAAGGGAATGTTGTAATTTATTTGCCCCCTCATAATACAGGGTGCCAAAGAAGACCGATTCTGGAGCAAACCAACTCTACATGGGAGACAATAAAAAAATGGTTTTAAAAGGATAATCTGGCAACCCTGTATATAATGCAAACATATCTAAATGCAACAATATATTATAAGGCCTTGTTTCATTTCTTATATGGATGCTACTGACAACTCCAACACAATGCTTTGACATATCTCTAACATCTAAGGAGTTAAACTTAAAGGAGAACTAACACCTCCTGATAACTCTCCACTTATCTCACTGCATCCTGAAAATCCTGCACCTATGAATTTTCCTTGGAACCTTTATTCAAGAGATAATATATTCAACTCAATTCTGGATGTCCCATACCTGGGAACTTCCAGAATAAGATGACCCTGAGATCTTGTTCCAAACAGCTGTAATCGAGAAGTGCTCCGATCAGTCTTCAAGTTGCCATTAAAGGGACAGTAATGTTTAGGTATTAAAGTAAGATCGATTGTATTTACATTTGTAGAACGATGTGTAGCTTTACAGCCATCTATAACTTTGCAGTTTTCATTTTATTCTATAATAAAGCCTCCCTCACCCACCCCTTTTACATATGTCACGAATCTTCCCATTAGATCAACAAACCAATCCGGACAGATTGTGACAAGGGACAATCTTCTTTCAGCATAAGGAAAATCCTGCCCTCCTTCATCAGGCAAAAAGAGAAGATTGTTCCTTGCTGTGATCTGTCTGGTCAGATTAACGGATTACATATCTGAGGGGAGGCCGTTTGATGTAAGTAAAAAGGGTGGGAGGACGACAATTTACTATAGCATAAATGAAAAAGGCAAAGTTATGGATGGTTATAAAGCTACATATTGTTATACAAATTTATATGGCAGAATCGATCTTACTGTATTACCTACACATTAATATTCCTTCAATATAGAACACCTTAAAAGTATCAATGTATGATCAAACACACACGACTTTATTTCAGACTTTTTAAATAATACCAGTAAATCTGCCAAATCTATAATCCCACAGGATGACTTGAATGCACAAAATACAGGAGTCTACGGTGAGAACATTTTGCAGCACCAAAAAAGAATTTGGTTTGTTTCGATATTGTTACTTGTAGAACAGATTAACATTATGTAATATCAAGTGACTATAATAAGCATATTAACATATCAAATTATTGAGCAAAGTAATCTGTGACCTCTCATAAGAATAGTGTACTCAATATTCAGCCAAGGAGGGAAAAGCAAAAGTCCTGCTTTAGGGGAAAATTATTATAGGAGACGGTGGGAGGAGAAAGAAAGCCTGCTGAATTTTGGGAAAATTAATAGAACAGAGGAAAACATGGAAGGAGAAAGTAAATGTGCTGCATTATGGGAAAATAAATAGAATAGAGAGGAACATGGAAGGAGAAAGTAAGCATGCTGCATTATGGGAAAATTAATAGAATAGAGGGGAATCTGGGAGTAGAAAGTAAGCGTGTGCTTTATGGGAAAATGAATAGAGGGGAATGCGAGATGAAAAAGCAAGCATTTTGCAGTATGGGAAAATGAATAGAGGGGAATGTGAGGAGAAAGTAATTGTGCTGCATTATGGGAAAATGAATAGAGGGGGACTTGGGAAGAGACTGAAAAATTCTGCATTATGGGAAAATGAATACAGGCAAACTAGGAGGAGAAAGTAAGGGTACTCATTAAAGGAAAATTAATAGAGGGGAACTTGGGAGGAGAAAGTAAGTGTGCTGCATTATGGGAAAATGAACAGAGTGGAACTTGGGAGAAGAAAGTAAGCGTGCTGCATCATGGGAAAAAGAACAGAGTGGAACTTGGAAGGAGAAAGTAAGTGTGCTGTATTATGGGAAAAAGAATAGAAGGGAACTTATGAGGAGAATGTAAGTGTGCGGCACTATGGGGAAATGAATAAAATGGAACTTGGGAGTAGAATCTAAGTGTGCTGCATTATTTGAAAATTAATAGAGGGGAACTTGGGAGGAGACTGTAAGCTTGCTGCTTTATGGGAAGTGCCTAGAGGGATCAGGTGCACCTCACCGACGAGGCCTAACAAGGCCGAAACGTACGTCTGGGGTTAGCCGCTTCCCTTATTCAGAGAAGAATTTTCTGGCATTTTGTGGCTGGACTGTCATTTTGGCAGGACCTGTATGATATGCTTCAGAATATTTCTTCTCTCTGTATGGCATTTGTTAGCAAAAAAAGATTGCACCCTGGGCACAAGAACAAAGTCCCAGTGAGCTTTTGCATACCCTTGCAAGCTCATGAGCCTAGTTATCACGGTGCCCGTGCTATGCTAGCGACATTCTGTCAGTCTTATTCACAGCTAGCTCTGATTGGTTGCAGTGGCCTTGGCCCGTCCAGTATTTGTCCTTAAATACTGGGTCCTGTCACTTTGCTGTTGCCCTTTCATGGTGTTTCTGTACCAGCGCTTGTTACAGTTTCTCGTGTGATTCCAGTGTATGACCCAGACTGCCTGACTACTCTGCTGCATCTGTTCCTGCTCTTTGTACCGACTCAGATTGGCTGACGTTCCTGCTCCGTGTACTGACCTGGCCCAGCTGACGTTCCTGCTCTGTGCACCGATTCTGATTGGCTGTCATTCCTGTTCTGTGTACCGGCCCGTTGGGCCTCAGTTCCCTATCTGTCCAGGATTGCCTGCTGCTCTCTCTGCGGCTCTCATTGGGCATGGCATCCGGGAAGTGTTGCTTACCGCATTATCATTCCTGCAACCTGGTCTCAGTTACGTTCTGTGTCGCGCGGGTACGCTAGACCCGATTTCCTGCCATCAGCTGAGGTTGGTCTTCCTTGGCTGTCTCAGGCTACTATCCACCTCGGGCAGTCGACATTGGTCTGAGTGTTCGTCTACCCCACAGGGAAAAGGGCCAGTCTCCACCGGTTGTTGGCATTGCAGTCTCCGTTGGGCATCCTCTGGGCATACAGTCTGTCCTCCGCTACTGCTACGGCAGTCTATAAGCTTATTAAGGGCCTCCGCTTACTCCTGTGGCATTACTCACTATTTATACTCTCCCTCCTAAGTGAGAGTCTTAAGGGCCTCACGCTAATAGGGCCTGTCAGTCTTCCTGGCCTATTAGTAACCCGTTCACTGCTGCCTCGTTTGAGTATCACACGAATTACCTGACCTGTGTCAGTATATTGTTATTACTGTATTGTACAATTGCTGGACCCATGTGGGTATTTACTACTGTAACCTGTCCCGTGTCAGTACTATATTGTGTATATATTACTGGACCCGTGAGGGTTATTGCCATTTTAAGTTTGTTCAATAAAAATGTGTTTTACCTAACTTACTGTCTCTGAGTGTCAATAAAACCGTTACACTAGTTAAGAATCTCTGACTTCTTCTCTGAAAGTAAAGTAAACATTGTACACTAAAAAAAAAAAAAAAAAAAAAAAAAAAAAAGATTTCAGTCTTACCTGTTAAATCCTTTTCTCTTAGTCCATACAGGTTACTGGTAACTTTGGGTAGGCGAACAGCCCCTTTAAGTAGGAAGGAACAATTCTGAGAAGTGCTGCTGAGTGCAGCCTACCTCCTCTCCTTAGCTTGCAGACAGCCAATCCCCAACCAGTAAGATTTGAAGACTAACTATTGACTAGGTAGCAAGAAGGTAAAGGAAGACTCCTGTGAGCATGAACCCAAAAGGACCCCCACGTTCTGCCACAGGAGAGCCAAGCATGGTCCCTTGACAGGATGGGAAACCAGTAAACTCTATGGACTAAGAGAAAACGATTTAACAGCCAAGACTAAAATCCTATTTTCTCTGTTGTCCAGTAGAGGTTACAACCATTACGTTTCCCAGGGCGGGAAGAAAGGCAAGGACCAGGCGCAGGCCCCCAAAGTCACCAGAGCACCAATGAACCTACAGATCATGAATAGTGCAACAACAACCACAAGGTCTCAACGGACACCGAACAGGGGTAAACAGACCCCAGTAAATGTTACACAGCACGCTGAACTAGAGCCAACAGGGCTCAAAAGTGAAAAAATACTGAGAGACTAAAGATATCCTAGACAGGCAAGGCTGCCTTTCGGATCTTCCTCCCAAAACTGGCATCAGCAGATGCCTGCACGTCCACACGAAAAGGTATGCAAGGTTTTGAAAAGGGATGCACAGACGACCAAGTGGCCGCCTTGCACAACTGATCAGCTGAGGCTTGATTTTTGTAGGCCCAAGATGCCCCTACAGACCTTGCAGAATGAGCCGTAACCGTGAAGGGAACAGGCTTCTTTCTAAGTTCTCAGTGCGATGCACATAGAACTTGAGACAACATACACCGTCCAACAGATGAAGATCCTTCTCCTTGTCAGAAGTAGGGTAAGGGCAGAAGGAAGGAACCACACTCTCCTGCTTAATGTGGAACTCAGACACCACCTTCGGGAGGAATTCCTGTGAAGTGTGAAGCACAGCCTTGTCTTTGTGAAACACCAAAAAGGGTGGCCGACAAGACAGGTCGTGCAGCTCCGCAACACAGCGAACAGAAACGATTGCCAGGAGAAAGGCCATCTTCCACGTCAACAGACGTAGAGGAATAGGGACCAATGACTCAAATGGAGGGAGCTTAAGGACTCCCAAAACCAAGTTAAAGTCCCAATGAGGAGCAGGGGAATTAAACACAGGATGGGTATAAGCAACACCCTGGAAGAAAACCATGACATCAGGAATGAGAGCAAGGCGTCTCTGAAAAAAACAGAGAGCACAGAGGTCTGAACCTGAAGGGCACTCAGACTGAGACCCTTATCCACTCCATCCAGAAGGAAGGAAAGGACCGTAGGCAGATCAAAATCCTGAGACAGGTCCTAATCAGCACAAGATAGAAAGGCAGACCAACCTTGATGGTAGGCCTTAGAGGAAACAGGCTTTTCAGGCACTAAGCAGAGTAGTCACCACACCAGAAGAAAATCCCTTCTTAAAAACTGAGGAATCAACCTCCATGCCGTCAAAGCCAGATGATGAACAACCTCCTTCCACAGGTAACCCTGTAGAAGAAGATCCGGACGGTAGGGGAGCCGAAGAGGTTCCGTCACTGAGAGATCCAGACGCTCCGGAAACCAAGCCTGTTGAGGCCAGTACGGAGCAATCAGAATGACTCCATAGCACCCTGTGCAACAGGGGAATAGGAGGAAAGAGGTACGCCAGAGGAAAAGTCCACGGGATCGACAAGGCATCCACTGCTAGAGTTAGGGGATCCGCCCAACGAGAGCAGAACATTGGAACCTTCCTGTTGTGTCTGGTCACCATCAGATCTATGCATGGAAGACCCAGGGCTGGACAATGATGTTGAACACCTCTTGATAGAGTTCCCACTCTCTGCTGTCCACCGTGTGTCGACTGAGGACATCTGCCAGAATGTTGACTAAGCCAGGAATATGAACTGTGGAAATGGCAGGGACATGCTCCTCTGCCCATGACAAAATAGCCTTGACCTCTAGCCAAGCTGCGAGACTTCTTGTGCCGCCTTGCTTGTTGATGTAGGCTATGCTTGTGGCGTTGTCCGACTGTACCCTGACCGGCAATCCTCCAGTTGTCGAGTCCAGTGTCGCAGGGCATGAAATATCTACACAAAGCTCCAAGACATTGATGGGAAGGAGAGATTCCTCCTGGGACCACCGGCCCTGAGCGTTCAAGTGCCCCAGGACCGTTCCCCATCCGGAGAGGCTGGCATCCGTTGCTACGGTTGTCCAGAATGGCACCAGGAAGGTTCTGTCTTTTAGGAGATTGTTCAGGTTGAGCCACCACGAGAGGCTCTGCTCCACATGAAGAGGGACAGATAGGGACCTCTCCAGGAAATCCAGCCGACCCCTCCATGCCAGGATCAGAAACTTCTGAAGTTCCCTGGTATGATCAATGGCAAACAGAACCGCTTCTATGGTGGAAATTAATTTCCCCACCAGGGATGACAACTTGTTGGCCGGAACCAGGTCCTGATTCAGGATAGCCTGGACCTTCAGTGCTATCTGATGAGCCACTTCGTCTGTGAGAAACAACATACCTCTCTGAGTGTCGAAGAGGATGCCCAGAAAGACCATTCTCTGGGAAGGAACAAGGTCCGACTTATCCAAATTGATTATCCTCCCGTGATGGGACAGAGCATGAATGTAATCCTGCACCTGCTGATGAAGGAGTTCTGAAGAAGAGACCTGCAGAAGGAGGTCGTCCATATACGGAGTAACTCTGATACCATTCCAACGTAGGACAGAAATCAAGGCTCCCAGGACTTGAGGAGCTGTGGTCAGGCCAAAGGGGAGGGCAGAAAACTGGAAATGCCCTCGGTCGCAGGCAAAGCGAAGATATTGCCGACTCTCTGGATGAATGGTGATGTGCAAACAGGCATCCTGAAGATCCAGAGAGGCCACAAATTCCCCCAGGGGACATGGCAGTCATCACCATTCGCAGTGACTCCTGGCGGTATTCAGACCAGACCACAAAGGAGTTGATATCCTTCAAATCCAAAATGGGACTACAGCCGCCATCCTTCTTGGAAACCACAGACCCTTTCCTGAGGAGGAACTGGTTCCAGGACTGTTTTGTCCATAAGGGCTTGAATGGCCTCCTCAAAAAGGTGGCGCTTTACCGCTCCCAGAGGAGAGCGAGAAGAGAAGGTTCTGGAAGGAGGAAGAGAGGTGAAGGGGATCCTGTGCCCCGTAGCCACCACCTGCAAAACCCACGGGTCTGCCACAGAGGCCTCCCAAGCCGAGAGGTAGTGGCATAAGCGGTCACCTACCTGCGGGTGAGGACCCGGATTCGGCAAGCCATGCAGAAGGAGGTTTGGAAGCCTTAGGCTTAGCGGAGAACTTGGGCCTCCATCGCTGCTTAGGCTTGGATGAGGAGAGCGGAGCCTGAGGCACCACCTGTGTTGCCTGGCGTGAGTCAGCCTGAAAGGGACAAAAACGCCGACTCAGTTTGACTGGCACCTTCTTCCTCTGGACCACTGTCAGGTGAATACTCTTCCCTCCAGTGGCTTCACTGATCAGATCCTTGAAGTCAGGCCCAAACAGTGAGGTGCCCTGAAAGGGCGAAGACAGAAGAGCCCTCTTGGAGGCTGTGTCAGCAGACCAGATCTTGAGCCAAAGAGCACGTCTGGGTACCACAGACATAGTGGATGCCCTGGCTACCATACACACAGCGTCAAACAGCACAGCAGAAACATAATGCTGGGCCTCAGAGATGTTGGCGAGAAGCCTCAACATGTCAGCAGTAGGTGCCCCCTGACGGAGAGCTGAAGTGAGCTGTTCAGTCCAAACAGCCACAGCTCTATTCACCCACGTCGCAGCAAATGCAGGGCAGAACCAGCCGTTGCAAAAATAGCCTTGAGAGCAGTCCCAAGCTTCTTGTCAGTCCAGTCTTTCAGAGCAGACGCATCAGCCACAGGCAAGGCAGTGGACTTAGAAAGCCTGGAAACAGGGGCGTCCACCTTGGGAGGATGAACCCACTGAGCAAGGGCCGTTTCAGAGAACAGATAAAGCTTAGCAAATTTCCTAGAGACAGACTGTTTCCTATCTGGAAACTTCCACTCCTCAGACACCGAACGGTCAAGGGTGGGGTTAGGTAGAGAACAGGAATGGGGCTCCTGGAACACATCAGAGGGGTCCGAAGAAACCTCCTGCACCAAGGGAATGTTCAGGGTGTTCAATACAGACCTGATCAGGCCCTTAGCTGAGGCGACAGGATCAGCCTCAAAGGGAGCCCAAAAAAATTCAGAGGAAGGGACAGCTGAACAGTCATCATCAGAATCCACCAATAATTCCTCCTCAGAGGAATCAGACACATCAGGTACACCTGTCGGTTTAGGCAGGGAAGATCTGATAAAGGCGGGGGCCTGCCACGAGTGGAAGACTGCAAGGTGGATCAAAGGAGTTGTAAGATGGACCGGAGGTCCCTGGTAGTAGCCTTAAACTCTTGCATCCAAACTGGCTCTAGTGCATGGCTGGAGGTCCCTGCAGGGGATTCAGGGGCAGCAGCACATGCTGGGCAAACATAACTTGAGTATTCTATAGGTAACCCTGATTGACATTGTCAGGGTTTTTGAAGACTCTCAGACTTAAGGTTTGGTAAAATAACTTAACTTTATTAAAAGTTAAAGGCAGTCCCCGTAGGGTAAACATACATAATAATACAACAGTAATAGAACATACAATAGGTACTACTGGCCTTGCCTAAATACCGGGCAAGGCAACCCAAGTGACAGTTTAAATGACAGGCTCTACCGGCCTTGCCTATACCGGGTAAGGCAACCGTGAGATGACGTATTCCGTTCTACCGGTCTTACCAATACCGGGCAAGGCAGCCCAATGGAATGCTGAATGTAGGCAGGCTCTACCGGCTCTGCCAATACCGGGTAAGGCAACCTTAAAGATGGTGAATTACAAGGTTCTACCGACCTTACCAGTACCGGGCAGGGCAGCCCAAAGGAGTACTGTAGTAGGCTCTACCGGCCCTGCCAATACCGGGTGAGGCAACCTACAGGATGGTATCGTCAAGGTTCTACCGGCCTCACCAATACCCGGCAGGGCAGCCTGAGCAAGTAGACCAGCTGTCAGGTGACTAAGACAGCAGAGAGCATAAGTATAGAGATCTAAATCAGAAGAAGTCTATTGCCAGGGATACTCAGACAACTGCAAGGAAGTGGACAGCGACTGACCACAGTACTGGATGTCCAGGAGCAAACCAACGTCCGCACATTGGGACTAATGGTAAATAGCGCCACCAGGTTTAATGGAGCAAACCAGCGACCGTACGCTGGAACCAACAATGTATATCGCAACCAGGTTTAGTGGAGCAAACCAGCGTCCGCACGCTGGAACCAACAACGTATATCGCAACCAGGTTTAGTGGAGTAAACTAGCGTCCACACACTGGGACCAACAATGTATATCACAACCAGGTTTAGTGGAGCAAACCAGCGTCCGCACGCTGGAGCCAACAAAGTATCTCGCAACCAGTCTAGTGGAGTAAACCAGCGTCCGCACGCTGGGACCAACAATGCATATCGCAACCAGGTTTAGTGGAGTAAACCAGCGTACGCACGCTGGAACCAACAATGTATACCGCAACCAGGTTTAGTGGAGTAAACCAGCGTCCGCAAGCTGGAACCATCAATGTGTATTGCAACTAGGTTTAGTGGAGCAAACCAGCGTCCGCACGCTGGAACCAACAATGTATCTCGCAACCAGTTAGTGGAGTAAACCAGCGTCCGCACGCCGGAACCTGCAATGTGTGTCGTAACCAGGTTTAGTGGAGTAAAACAGCGTCCGCACGCCGGAACATAAAATGTATATTGCAACCAGGTTTAGTGGAGTAAACAAGCGTCCGCACACTGGAACCAACAATGTGTATGCAATAGCGAGGAGAACAATGTCGCCGAAGCGACAGCTGGAGCGCGAGACTCAGGAACTCGTACAGGTTAACCCGCACGGTGCTGGAGCACAGGAACCCTAGAATACAGGCACACAGGAATGCTGGAACACCGGAACGTTAGCATACAGGAACACTGGAACGCTGGAGCACCGGAACATTAACGTACAGGTACACCGGAACGTTAACGTACAGGTACACTGGAACGTAGCATACAGGAACACTGGAAACAGGCCCAGAGATCTGACAAGCAGGTCAGGCAGAGTGGAGTCAGAAACACGACGAAAGGGCAACCTGGAAGTGCTCAACCTGGGTTTAAAAAGGCTGTGTGAGGAGGGCTAATGACAGACAGCCAATCATGAATACTCAGCAAGTGACAGACACAGAGCAGCACGAATCACGGGCACCGTGATAGTACCCCCCTTTCAAAGACCCCCTCTCCTAGAGTAGGATCCAGGCTTCTGAGGGTATTTGGCATGAAATACTCGTAGTAACTTGGGTGCATGAAAGTCCTTACTGTCTACCCAGAAACGATCCTCAGGACCATAACCTTTCCAATGCACCAGATACTGTACCCCTCCTCTACGTCTTTGGGAATCAATAATGTTTTGTACTTCATACTCCTCCTGCCCCTCGACTTCAACAGGACCTGGCATCACAGGTGTGGTAGTATAACGGTTACAAACCAGAGGTTTAAGGAGAGACACATGGAATACATTATGAATGCGCATAGAAGCAGGCAATTCCAAGGCATAAGAAACAGGGTTAATTTTGCGAATGATCCTGTATGGACCAATGAACCGAGGTGCCAGCTTATTAGATGGGACCTTGAGCTTTAGATTCTTGGAGGACAGCCATACTCTATCCCCGACTTGGAAGGAAACCGCTGGAAGCCTTCTGCGATTGTCATGACGCTGATGTCGCTGAAAAGACTGGCCCAATGCCCTGTGAACTTGTGCCCATGTGGAACGGAGTTGCTCTATATGCTCATCCAGAGCTGGAATCTGCTGTGATTGAAAGGAATCCGGGAGCAGACAGGGTTGGAACCCATAATTGATCAAAAACGGAGAGCTCAAGGCAACAAGTCGGCCCAATTATCATGATGGTCAGTCACAAAACATCGCAGAAACTGTTCCAATCCTTGATTGGCCCTCTCAGCGGCCCCGTTAGTCTGGGGATGACATGCCGAGGAAAATGATAGCGGTATGCCCATCAGGAACTCGTACAGGTTAACCCGCACGGTGCTGGAGCACAGGAACCCCGGAATACAGGCACACAGGAACACTGGAACATCGGAACGTTAGCATACAGGAACACTGGAACGCTGGAGCACCGGCACATTAACGTACAGGAACACTGGAATGTTAACGTACAGGTACACTGGAACACCGGAACGTAGCATACAGTAACACTGGAAACAGGCCCAGAGATCTGACAAGCAGGTCAGACAGAGTGGAGTCAGAAACACCACGAAAGGGCAACCTGGAAGTGCTCAACCTGGGTTTAAAAAGGCTGTGTGAGAAGGGCTAATGACAGACAGCCAATCACGAATACTCAGCAAGTGACAGACACAGAGCAGCACGAATCACGGGCACCGTGATAGACATGAGGAGCAATGAGGGACACAGACACCCCAGTGTCCTCAGACTTAGGCCTAGTCCCAAGGTCTAATGGAACAGACATTCTCAAAGAGTCAAACTGTCAAAGTATCAGAAACACCCACAAAACAGTGTATATGATAATTCAAATAACCCCAGAAATGCTAAATTAGACTTATCTGGTACGTGAAGGGATAAACTGCTGAGACGGAAAGTTCAAGCCCTGCGTAGGATACTCGATCAGCGAAAACACAAAATGGCTGCCAAGGTGGGAGCCAATCAGAAACGAGCGCGCAAAGCAAGCACTCATGGGAATCGTAGTTTCACTAAAGGAGTCCCCCAACAGTGCCCGAAGCCCCCTAACATGCCCAGAACATTGAGCGGATAACAGAGCAAGGGCAGACCAACAGAATGAGCAATCTCTGACCTCGCTACGTGGAGCAGCTGCAGAGATATGTCCCAAACTGTAAAGTCCCATAGAAGTGAATGGAGCAATGGCATCTATGCGGTAAACAGGAACATTAAGTTAACAAGGTGAATACCAAAATGTAAAACCACTCAAAAGCCCACTAAAACAAGTCAGTAGACCCAATAAACACTGGTCCCAGTAGGGAAAGTGCCCAAAACAGCCCAAAAGATGCTAACCAACAGCAAAAGGGTTAAGTTACCACAGAAACTTGCTCCAAACACCTCGCAGACATACAGATAAACCCAATGAGTGCGTGAGTATGTAATAGGAACTCCAAATGAGACCCCTGTGCAGTGGGGAAGCATGGGACATGTGGACCTCAGCACTGAAAAGGTGCTCACCTTTTTTAGCAGGTCTTCTGTCTTCAGATTACCATTTATCAAGAAGAAGCCTCAGAGAGCAACTTCTGGGGAAAGAACTTGCAGCCATAAAGGTTTGAGAGATAGGACTTTCTCCAAATATTTAATTTTTAAAACTCTAACAAATAGAATAAACTTTATTTTGGGCATTAATAACCCTTTAAACTTCTGAATGCTAGAGAAGCATCAAATGCATTGTGATGTAATGAGTTGGAGACCTCTAGCATCAAGGGTTAAAAGCCCCATTTAAATCAATATTCATTTTTACCAGTCCCCCATGACACAGATGGTTTGTCCTAGAATTGCTCATGGTCTCCTAAGTACAACAGCGTCAGTGTCTCTTTCTGATGCCTGCTGTGCCAGACAGGTTCCTGGCACATTTTTGGCCTCTTAGCTCACTACAGATTTTAACATTAAGACTGCTGACACATTACTGCGTTCCATTTAACCCCATTAAGTGATAACTTGCTAAATGTAAGTATTAGATACAGTTCCTCATTTCGAAGTTGGCCTGAATGTTTGAACTGAAAGGTCGGCATCATTTTGCTGTGCTTTAGTTTGCTGTTAAGCACATAAACTAGATAAGTGGTTATTAAAGTTATTCGATTTTGATAAATACAGAACAGTAAAATGAAACTCCCTTGCAGCAATTCTGCAGCAAACCACAGGAGATACATTAAAAAATAATTGATTTACATGGGGCATTCAATTCTTTAAATGCTAGGAAGATCTCTAACACATACATCACAATGCACTGAAGACCTCTCTAGCATTAAAGGGATAAAAGGCCCAATATAAATCAATGGGGATTTGGGGGGGATTTTTATTTCTTGCCTACACTGCAGTTGGAATGCTCTATCCTATTTTCTTTGTGCTCTAGGCCAACAGCATCCTGGAAGTAATACTTTGTAAATCGTACAACATAAACAAAGGGATCAGAGCATCAGCAATCCCCTTGTATGTAAAGTTAAGTCCAGTTGTATTGCTGCACTGCATCTCAGCCCAAATACTGAATTACTCTTCTTTTTGTACCATTTTTGTACCATTAAGAACCTTGGAGATTCTCATTCTCATTGCACCACCTAGTGGTACAACTGCCTATTGAAATAGGTCTAACTTAACCACCATAAACTGATTATAGGAATAGCTAAAATCTTATATAACCCGTTATATGTGTGTTGAATGTATACATCCTCAGTAGAGATGCACCGATACCAAATATATATATATATATATATATATATATATATATATATATATATATGCTTTAGGTACATAGAAAACTGGCAAATGACCGCAAAAAAAGTATAGGTAAATGGTATCGGTGAGTACTTGAAATAAATAAATATATTATATATATATATATATATATATATATATATATATATACACACACACACACATTCATATACACCACCTCTTGATCCTCCCCTTTTGCCTCTTTCTCACCCTCTTGATTCCCACCTTTTGCTTCATTCTCCCACTCTTGAGCCCCCTCCTTTTGTCTTGGCTTTTTCTCTCCTTTTTGATTCCCCCTTTGTCCCCCTCCTTGACTCTTGATCCCACCCTTTTGCCTCTCTCTCCCTCCTGATCCCTCCTCCTTTTGCCTCTTCTTGGCACCCCTCCTTTTGTCTCCTGATCCTTCCTCCTTTTGCCTGTTTTTTTTTCACCCTTTTGCCTCTTTTTCTCCCTCTTGATCCCCCTCTCTGCCTCTTTCACCACCCGCTTTGGATGCCCCACATTTTGCCATCTCTTTGCCTGCATTAGCCTCCTCTGCCGGGTGCTCGCTGTTCTCTCGCGAGACCCAGCAGAGGTCAGCATTGGAGCGTTGCCATGGTAACCGTCGGCAACGCTCCAACGCTGCAGGAGGGAGAGAGGCGACCGGGGAGCATTGTGAGCAGCTCCCCGGGCTCCCTCTCTGCAGCACCGACCCTAACACAGGGTATCTGTGCTGGCATCGGCCGCATTTGTGCGAGGACGAGTACTCATGCAAATGCTGGTATCGGCACCGATACCGATACCAGTATCGGTGCAACCCTAATCCTCAGAAGCTGGAATCCATCTTTAGACCTTATACCTGCCTAATGCCAACATACTGAACTACATACACCAAAATTCCTCCCCTTAACACCACGAGCCAGGAGGCATTTTGGCAAGTTCCTGTCACTTGCTCCTTGTTTAACCCTTTTAGGACTAGAGGAGTGTTATGGACACAGATAAATTGCAGCAATTTGCAGCAAAACTGTATCCATTGCATGGATATGTTCCCCTGTCCTAAAATCACATTTAGTGTTTTAGACACCATTTTCCTTTGTTGTCTCCCTGGTCTGTTTGGGCGGGAAAATGACAAAGAAGGACAAGCTGCTCTTTTGTTTCCTTTGTTCTAGGAAAGGGGAGGAGGGGTGTGTCAATCAGGTAAAGTGGGCTGGTGATGGGCGGGGCTTGCCAACAATAAGAGAGGTGTGCAGAGAGTCAAAGGGGCAGTCTTGAAGAGGTCTTTTGGGAAGAAGGGTCTTGGAGCAGGAAAGCCATGGAGAGGGAGATGTGACCAGCAGCAAGGGGGCCATGCCTTGCCTAGGCCCCAAGAACTGTTCCAGGATCCTGGCCTGTTTTTCCCCTGCAGCGCCATCCTCATTGTTCCAGATAGATGAGTATAGAAACTAAGTATCTCTCTATTATTTTGATACTATCTATAATATTTCTAGGAAAAATACCTTAGTAACCAACGTATAGTGTTTTCTACTATAATTGTTGTATTATGTGTTTTATTTGCACTGCAGTAAGTAATTGTCTAGTTAATATTATTAGATGTTTTAGCTAGAATATATTTGATAATATACAGTGTATTGTTAATATTATTGTTTGTTATTAAATATTATTGCTTATTGCTAGTACTGGGGTGTTATTGTGTTAATTGTGGTATTGGTCATTAGGACAAATTTCTCTGGATATATCCTTTAATTAAAGGGTTGGCTTTTTGGGTGTTGGCAAATTCATATTGCTTCTAATAGCTGTGTTGGGGTTTGTGTGGTGTGAGCAAGTTGTAGGCCTTGCCTTTGTTCATAGATTTTATCTCAGAGCAAACACATGGTCTGACTCCATCTTGCTAGGCCCCAGCCTGTCTCCACATGGTTGAGGACGCCATTTTGTAAAAAGCACATGGTGTGAGTTTGCAGTTTCTTCACAACTACATTGATTTTAACACAGCTGCTATTGTGCAACCTTTTGCGCCAAATTAATTCACCCAAAGCCACGAACTTAAAACAAATGGCGTAGTTGGCAGGATATTCGCAGAAATTATTAATATTAATGATTAATAACCGTTATTGACATATTTCCTAGAAATTAATATTTTGTTAAAAAATACATTTTTTAATTAATATTTTTTCCTGGGCAATTTAGTAAGTAAGCGTCCCAAGTTATTTTTGTGTGCCAGTACCACACTGCGACAAGAGTGGTGGGTTTTAGTATTGTCACACTGCAAGGGGCTTATTCACTAAAAGAGGATTTGTGTGCTGGAATACTCTTGAATTGTAATAGGTGTACTTTACATGCTTTGATTATAGACTTGTGGGGCCCTCATAGAGGAGTTTCAAACTTCAAAGTGCATAGATAAGTGCTCATATTACAGTTACCTGTATTGTCTGTATTGCATATATGATACGTGCCTGGGTATTGTGATGTATATGCCTGGTTATTGTGTAGGTGTATGGGTATAGATATATACAGAGGCAAGAGGGAGCGTTTACAGTTGCACTGCTTCAATTAACCCTTGTGTGCTCTCATTAGAGGAGTGCTAACTTTGAGGCATTTTAATTGTAAACGTTTAGGTCAAGGTTCTGCAATTGCCGGACGTGATATTTCTAGTGTGGCTAGATTTATTGCGCATATGCATATCTCTGTACTGTCAAGATTTCCTATTAAAGGGACTTTAATTAACTCTTGTGTGCTCTCTGTAGAGTATAACTAACTCTGAAGTCCTACTTCAGTTAAATCCTTGTGTGCCTCTGCAGAGAAGTGGCTAACTTTAAAGTCACGCTTCAATTATAGACTTGTGTGCTTTCCATAGAGGGTAACTACATTGGACAATTGACTAGTCACTAGCACTTGTACCTAGACAGGTGACTTGAGCTCCTGAGGCAGGTGACTAACTAGCATTTGTACCATTTGCCTTTGTGGAGATGTCACTAACTTTGAAGTAGTGCTTCAATTATAAAACTTGTGTGCCCTTTCATTGGGAGAACTAACTTTGAAGCCTAATAGGAAGTCACCTGACGTGCAGGTGTGTGTATATGAGTTTGTTTGTTTTCTTCAAAGGCATAAAAACATTCAACAGTTTGTGTGTTCTGTAACTTTCAGAGTGGTTTGCGTGTTTTCTCCCTGTGTGAAAGTAAAAACATACGTGTTCCTGCTAACCTGTGTTCAGGTACTTGGTTAAACATGCATATCTGCTCTGCTGTTAAGTTGCTTTAATTAGAAACACTTGTGTATTGTTTACAATACTAACTTTAAAGTATATTTAACGGACAGCATGAATTTCCTGAGAGCATGAATTACTGAGTGCTTTGATGGGGGATTAATTCTACACTACCCAAAGTAATATGTCTGGATAAACTGGATTATTACCTACATAACATCGTACTGTATCAGGTGACTTTGAGCGCTTGTTCCCTAGGCAGGTGACTAACTAGTATTGTACCATTGCAGTGGACAATTGACTAGTCACTAGCACTTGTACCTAGACAGGTGACTTCAAATACTTGTACTAAAATTCCCAAGACTGATGTATGTGTTATGTATGAGTTTGTTTGTTTTCTAGAAGGGCAGGAAAAAAACATTCAACAGTTTGTGTGTTCTGTGACTTTCACTGTTAGTTTGAGTGTTTTCCCATGAGTGAAAATAAAAACACATAAGTGCGGCCTGAGTGTGTGTGTGTTAGTGGTACAACACATACTAGTAAGGCTCATTACAAACACGTGGTTGTCCTACCGTCTGATTGCGCTTGAGATTCTGACTGAGAGAATGGGATTCTTTAAGAAGAAGTTGAGTGCATTGATTGGGGGCAAAAGACCCAAATTTGGGGCTGTACCACATTGGGCTACTGCTATGGGTAGATGGAATGCCATAGCAGATGAGCTAGTACGTCACAGTGCTCCAGTGTACCCAGAGGTTGGGGAAGAGATAGGAGGTATGGCACTTAAGCTTGATTTAGGGGTCTATTCTAAACATGAGAGCAGAGCTGCGGCAGAAGTGGGGTGGATTATTTTACATACCTTAAAAAATGAGGTAGTAAAGAGACAAGCCCTAGAAAGAGATTTAGCTGATGTAAGACAAAAATTGTTAATATCAAATGAATGTTTGGAAAATAACAATGCCCGTAAGACTGAATTACAGGAGACTAATACTCGGCTAATCAATAAACTTGACCGTTGTCGCTCTCACAGGAGTGAAATGCCATACACCACCAGAAAGGTGAGAACACTGACTACAGGGCCCTGCAGGGACCCAGAGTCACTCTTCTCATCCTCCTCTGAAGAAAAGGAGTACTCAAAATACTCATATGTTTCCTCCTCTGATGATGACGAAAAGGTGGACAGCTTCAAAGCTCGCCCACTCATCACCCAGCAGAGAAAACGAAGGGTACACAGGGACTGTGATAGACATGAGTCTGTAAATGCTAAAAGAGGGTCCCCTTTGTCAATGATAAATGGTACAGCAGAAAATTGTCAGATTTTTGTGAGTACAAAAAGGTTAGCAGAATTGGGGAAATACAAAACAGAGGAAAAGGTTAATCAGAAAAGGGGTGTCTCCATGGCTAGCAAGCCAGAAAGGAAGGATGAAGGGATACCACCTATTGATAAACCTAAGAGGAATAATGAACAGGATGCTTCCACACACACAAAGGTGTCAAGGAAAGAAATGATGGTAGATCTTGTTAAAGCTGGTGTCAATGTAGATGAGCTAAAAAAAAGGTCAAATCATGTCTTGTTCAAAAGGTGGAAAGCTTTTAAGAGAAAGGTACATATTAATGTACCTATTTCTAAAACTCTCACTAATGAAGCAAATCTGATATACACACCATCTGAATTTAATATTCCTGTTGCTAATTCCTGTCCTCTTGTTCCCCATCCTAGGAAAACAAAATCCCTGTACCCATTATGTGCCATAGCGGACAATGACGGAATGGACCCATGGGACGGCCAATCCCCAGCACAAAGTTACCCATCAAGGCTGGGGATCGACAGCCCCATTTTCCTTTGACTGTAGGGTGGGGAAAGGAAACCAACCACACCTAGGTTTTAGCCTTAGTATACACTGGGGCCGAGGTAACAGTATTACAGGTAACCCTTCCAAACTTGTAGGCCCCATCATTTCACAGAGAGGGCCTAGGGGAAAGAGTAACTAAGGCTATACAAACCACAGTCACATATTCCATAAACAAAGGGCCCCTGGGTTTATGGATAATATTTTGAGTTTCTAATTTCCTGACAATATCTTGGGGGTAGATATATTGTTAGGACGCATAATAGAGATGCAGTTGAGAAGTGTTCAGATTTTGGCTTTCCTCACAAACCCTTTTATGTTCATGCGGCAGGGGAGGTGGTGAGAGGAAATACAAACTGGACACCTGTTGTCCTTCTCCCTCCCTGTAGTCCAACAAGGGCTACCAGGAGGGTTGAAAGAAATCAGATTAGTCAGTTTTAGTTCATCCTGCAATTTTGCTCTTTAAACACTCCTGTGATTCCTGTTAAGAAACCAGAAGGTTTCTTGGTGTGGAACGATAGATTATAGGGGACTCAATAGAGTGGCACCGCCATTGAGCGCTGCAGTCCCCAGTATCGTCCCTGTCATTTATGACAGCCAAACAGACACAGGGGTGGCATGCAGCGATTGAAATAGTGGATACTTTCTTTTCCAATTCTCATTGCACCTGAGTCACAAAATTCCATTTGCATTCACTTGGGAAGGAAGCTAATATACCTTTGATGTCCCAACACTATCTACACTCCCCCGCCACATGCCATGATCCGGTTGCCAGAGAATCAAGCCAACTTCCAATACCTTTTAGAGACTGTGACATTAAAGGCCCCAACCACTTGGGGTGAAGAGGCCTACCTATCCGTGCAGAGGTGGGCCAGGAGTCCAGCTCTCATGAAGTGGAAAATGGTACGCACAAGAGCAAGGTGAATTAACAAAGCTTCAATGGTCTCGCGACATATGAATTCTTGCCACATCCAAATACTTGGAAGATACTTGCATTACAGCTTTCTCCAATCAAGTCAACTTTGCCATATGAGGAATTATACCCTGCAAAGAACAAAAGACGCTGGACTGTTGTAACATGCAATCCGTATGGAGAGGTGGTGATACAAGAGCAAGATATAGGTGATTCAAATTACCAGAAGTATGCCGATATAAAGAGACTACCTTTGGCTTATTACATGGAACATTAGTGTGAGGAGGTAGAGAACTTTGGGAGAAGATTTGGGCAGCCGCCTGAACAAGACTAATGCCAAGAGTTGTGGGGGAAATGAACCTCAATAAAACTACGGAAGAATTGACTCAAATAAGGAACCTGAAGACCAAAATGAAGAGGTCCCATAGATCCAGTTTTCAAAACGGACAACGGTACTCGCCTTGCTGGTCAGTCCAACAATGGGCGCAGGCTATCCCATATCACCCCAAACCTCGGGGTTGATTAAAAGGTGCAATGGGCTTTTGAAAGGACAGATTCATACACTATCCCCAAGTATGTCATAGAAGGGGTGGGATAGAACTTTTACACAGGCTCTTTAGGATTTTACATGACTGACCAACAGAACTTATCTCTATATGCCCGGCTTACATGTAATGACAATCCATTTGTTAGTTTGCGGGTTGACATGTACTGGTAGCCACCCCATATTTCAATTTAAACTAACATTTTATTTTACTTTTTTTCTCTTGGTAGTGGGAGAGGTTAACAGAAGTTAGTCTTTCCCATAGGAGGCAATATGCCTCCAGGAACAAGAGGTAACCTTAGTGCTCACTAAAAAATTGACCAAAGAGGGTTGGAGCACAACAGGGAGTGTGAGTGTGGATGGATGAATGCATCTCTGTCTAGGAATGACCCAAGTAGGTTAATTGCTGGTACAATCCTAGGAGAGGTGGCAGCCTGGGTACCCCATAAAATCTT
The DNA here is from genome assembly GCA_037306005.1 of Rhinophrynus dorsalis. NCBI lineage: Eukaryota > Metazoa > Chordata > Amphibia > Anura > Rhinophrynidae > Rhinophrynus > Rhinophrynus dorsalis. The sequence continues at coordinate 169,907,458 of CM074721.1, read as the reverse complement.
GTTATCCTGGGATGAGGATAAACAAGTGCTCATGGGGTCCAAAGTGTGGGTGTTACCGCGATCCACTGATCAGCACAGGCAGAAAGGAGAGGTTATTTCAGATGGTCCTGGTAATACTAAAGTTGTATTATGAAATGGTGATTCTGTACCTATCTTCTTTCCCTCAAATAGATTGGTGGCCGGCTAGCTCCTCTGAACCCTTGATCGTCCAACACATTCATGAACCCCTTGGCCAGCTATGCAAGAGTGGACAACTCCTCTGACTGTTGCAGCACCATCCCAGTCAGTGAGGAAGGAGGGTACCCGTTCCTTGGAGTCCCGTGGGCCCAGCGAGAAATGAGACAACTCTCTGGACACAACACTGGACTCTACTACCAAACTGTCTTATGAGCAGCTACAAATCAGGGCGGTAGCTCTCCAAAATCGCCTAGCCCTGGACTTTTCTTACTGCCAAAGTAGGAGTTTGCTGGCTGGTAGGAAAATAATGCTGCAGTTATATTGTGAACTATGAAGGCGAATTTATTTATGATCCATCAAAACTGACAGCTATAATAGACAAACTCCAGGAAACATCAGACGTTGGACTATTTGGGTGATTTGGGAAGTCAGTGACCTACCTATCCAGTGAGCGACTTTAGTGTGGTTTATGACATGGGACCAAGAGGTGGAATGTTATGGACACAGGTATGTTGCTTCAGAATTTGCGACAAAAACTGCGTCCATTGCATGGATATGTTCCCCTGTCATAAAATCACATTTAGTGTTTTAGACACCATTTTCCTTTGTTGTCTCCCTGGTCTGTTTGGGCGGGAAAATGACAAAGGAGGACAACCTGCTCTTTTGTTTCTCTTCCTTCTAGGAGAAGGGGAGGAGGGGTGTGTCAATCAGGTAAAGTGGGCTGGAGATGGGTGGGGCTTGCCAACAATAAGAGAGGTGTGCAGAGAGTCAAAGGGGAAGTCTTGGAAGGTCTTTTAGGGAAGAAGGGTCTTGGAGCAGGAGAACTATGGAGAGGGAGATGTGACCAGCAGCAAGGGGGCCATGCCTTGCCTAGGCCCCAAGAACTGTTCCAGGATCCTGGCCTGTTTTTCCCCTGTGGCACCATCCTCATTGTTCCAGATAGATGAGTATAGAAACTAAGTATCTCTCTATTATTTTCATACTATCTATAATATTTCTAGGAAAAATACCTTAGTAACCAACGTATAGTGTTTTCTACTATAATTGTTGTATTATGTGTTTTATTTGCACTGCAGTAAGTAATTGTCTAGTTAATATTATTAGATGTTTTAGCTAGAATATATTTGATAATATACAGTGTATTGTTAATATTATTGTTTGTTATTAAATATTATTGCTTATTGCTAGTACTGGGGTGTTATTGTGTTAATTGTGGTATTGGTCATTAGGACAAATTTCTCTGGATATATCCTTTAATTAAAGGGTTGGCTTTTTGGGTGTGGGCAAATTCATATTGCTTCTAATAGCTGTGTTGGGGTTTGTGTGGTGTGAGCAAGTTGTAGGCCTTGCCTTTGTTCATAGAATTTATCTCAGAGCAAACACATGGTCTGACTCCATCTTGCTAGGCCCCAGCCTGTCTCCACATGGTTGAGGACGCCATTTTGTAAAAAGCACATGGTGTGAGTTTGCAGTTTCTTCACAACTACATTGATTTTAACACAGCTGCTATTGTGCAACCTTTTGCGCCAAATTAATTCACCCAAAGCCACGAACTTAAAACAAGGAGGGTGCAATTCATTGCATACTCCTCTGGTCCTTAAAGTAATATGCCACTGTTTTAAAACAAAGTGTAGACAAAATGGAGTGATCTTACACCATTTCCCTTCACATGCTGTGGGGCAGGTGTACAGTGTTTGCTGGGATTAATGTGCCAAGGATGGCAAAGATTGCATGCCGGTGTGCACTACGGTCTCACCCATGGTAGTACATACCCTGAAGAGTAGTCACTGGTGTTACATGTAACCTAAGTGGAGCTGCACTAGCAAATTCTTCACCACAAAAAGCTGACATACAGATCAAACTGCTTTTCCCTGCTTTTCAATCTGATGTACTAAGAAGAACTGGAAGAATTCTGGGGCAACCCAGCTGATGCTTTGCAATGCATTGGAGACCTCTCTCCCATAAAAGCCCTATGTGATCCATTCACTTTTTATTTGCCCCCCTACGATACATTTGGTTTTCCCCAGAACTGCTCCTCTTTTGTCTATATACATATGCCTCACATGTATCAATGCAAAGTAGAAGAATTCTGGGACAAACCAAGTGTGCCATATAGAACAAATAAAACATAGTCAAATATCCATTGTAAAATATCTATTGATTCAAATGGGGTATTTGACCCCTTGAATACTAGGAAGAGAAGCAATGCGGTGGAGGTGTTAATATCACTTTAATAAATGGATGTTTTATCTGTCCCCTATGGTGCAGTTGGTTTGCCCCAAAATTCTTCTAATTTGCCTTTATTCATATGGCCCCTAGTGATCCAAAGCAAAAGAATGTATAATGGAAGAGTCTGGCCTTCTCTAGCTTGTGCTTTTATATGAGTCAGCATTGCAGGGGTTAACAGCACATCGGGTAGCCCAGCCTACAAACAGCTCTGCTGACATCTTGGCTGTACAGTACATTTCCCCTCCATCTTACAGGAGACAGCATCAAAAGGGTTAACTTTGCAGGCTATATTCACACTAACTGGTATTCAAAGTGCAAGATACTATAGACCAGTGGTTCTCAACATTTTTTTGTTCAGGGCACCCCTAATACGCAATACAGATTCTTCGGGGCCCCCTCAGTGGATGTCTGTGGCACACAAAATTGCCATGGCACCCTAGGTGAGAATCACTACTGTAGACACATTATAGACACATTACAGGTGACATGACACCCCAGAGACATACACACAACACAACCTCTCTATACCCTCCTGCACAAGAGACAAACCATCCAAATCACCCAATGACAGAGAAAGGAGCAGCAGTCACACAAGGTTAATGGCAGCAGTAGAGGACAGCAAAGAGGATGCAGCAATAATGAAAGTAAAACACCCCTATACCTAAGTGACTGAGATAAACCCATTTCAAATAAAAATAAAAAATTGCAATCTCGATATTAAATCTGAATACGAAGTGATATTATGGTGATCAGAAATGGATAGGAGTTCAAAATAATATCAACGTATACATGTCCGAAATATTATCAAGAAAGAAAGCCACCACTAGAATGAGTTATAAGACACTAACTCAACTGAAGCCACATAACAAAATGGAGTGAACAGTGACTCGAACGTGAAAACGGAAAGGGATACAGTAACCTGTGTGTGAGGGAATGAAATAGGGTGGAGTAGAAGATTCACAGAAGACATTCTGCAGATGTATAAAGTCACTAGGTATCCACAAGAATCAAAAGTGCAAATAAGAATTAATAATAATAATAACAATAATACAGTCCCATAGGAATAAGAAATCAGTCTTTCATGGTCACCTCTCATGCTATGACTGTCCCTGGTAAGCTGCATTCAACTGATGAAATGGTGATAGTGACAATAAATGCGATGGAGATGAATGGTTGAATATAAAAGTGTTAAAAAGTCAATAGTTATGTGTCCCAGAGGTTTCTTTTCTCTTTGTTCCTCTGTTCTGCTGGACTCTGCTCCTGAACTCTCACGGCATTAAGTATATATATATATATATATATATATATATATATATATATATATATAAAGAGCAGACACAACCTCCTCTAAGAGTAGCATTCATTGGTATTGTAGTATATAAATAATAAAACCAAGGAAGCTACTGTAGGCATAAAATAGCCAAGATTAATTAAATCAGTGGTTTCACTTCCACTATGTGTCTGATGTGGCAAAATTCAATGCATTTTGGATCTAGCGTGACCCTTCATCAGGATTGTTTGATGGAGAAAAACTGAAGTTTCTCATGTTACACACTATCACAGGTGTTTTTAAGTGTATATTATCCCTGCTTAAATCCCTCTGGTATTTTAAGGGTTAAAGAACTCGAATTATTCCAGATTGTACCACATTGTTTATTTTGATGAATTATTTAAATTTACACCAGAAATACATTTGAAGGCGAGCAGACCAACCCATAACTACATGCACATATGTCTATGTGCATGTCCGTACACACACCAAGAGCACATGCACACACAAAGTACGCACATGCACACACATTTGCATGCACAAACAAAGTGTGTGCGCTCATGAACACACACACAATATGTGCGCAAATGCATGCACACACATACAGTACGCTCACGCACGCATGTACATACATGCACACAGGGATATATGGGCAAAGATGAGGAGACATTTGGGGCAAACAAATGGCACTATAGTAAAATAATACAAATTTACATTGATTTAAATGTTTTTTTAACCACTGAATGCAAGAGAGGTCTTCAACACACTGTATCCAGCATGTAAGAGGTAAAAGGCTGATGTAAAAAATGGCTATTTTCATCTTCCTCCATCCAATAGCACAGTTTGTTTTCTCCAAATTTCCTCATTCTTTGCTTTATGCATTATACCCTTTGGTTCATAAGTCACAAGACAAAAGAGGAGACATTCTGGAGGAAAATTGGAAGAAAATCAGTATGGTTAATAGTGCTTTTAACCCCTTGAATGTTCAAGGAGCCAAAGAATTGAGACATCTCCCACATTCTAAGTGTACATCTCGTAAGTAAAAGGAACTGTTCCTCTATTTATTTGTGTGTATGGTCCAAAGACCAGAGTTTTCAAGGTATGTTTGTCTGCTAATGTAATTATTCTCCTCCAAACTACATACTTTTATTCTAGACAACAATCCTTTTTCTTATCTCACAGTGGATGTACAACGCTATTCATTTTCTGCTGAACCTATCAAATAAAAAAGCCTTGACATCTAAATTCACAAACACGGGGCCCCGGTGGCCTTTAGAGGACTGCGAGCATACACTTTGAGAGTAGGGTCAGGAAGAATGAACTGATGCAGGGGCGCACATAATGGCTTTCCATTACATGGACACCATTATCCCCTGCAATGAGCTTTATGGTGACATAATTACAGACAATGGCTCCTACTTGGAAGTGATCAAAAACATAGCAGCTTTTCTCTCCAAATCTACTGCTTTTTGATTAATTCCGCAAAGCAGACTAAAATTTCTAGCAAAGAGCTCATTGATTAGCCTTCTCAGTGCTATTAATCAAGTAACCCATTTTCCTGGTCCTGGCCATCATACTTAGTGTCCATTGTCATTTACAATAATCTTGTGACAAGAGTTTCCTATTGGAGTGTATTTGGCTTTGTGATGGATTCACTTAGTATACCATTTGTGATACTCCTATCTGTTACTCTTAACCCTAAATATTACAATAGCACCAAAAGGCTTGTCTAAACAAATCCCAAAAATATATTTTGACAGAAATAAAGGAATAGTTAACTGCACATCCAGCAACCAATATAATTACATAATACTGAAATGAAAATAAGTGGTAAATAAGCTGTAACTGTACCAGTTGTAACACCCTAAAAATGCATTGGTTAATATATTTAAAGTTAAACTAACACCTTATAGAACATAGGTGATTTTGAAAGCACCATCAAAAATACCCTATTTGCGACTTACTCAATATTTATTTAAAGCGTATCTACCACTCTTTACAAACAAGGCCCCAAATAATTACCAATCTGGTGACTAGCTGTTCAGTAGCTCTAGTCGCCAGAATTATCACGGTGTTAATGAAAATTATACACTGCTCTCAGACTGACAGGCAGGACACAGTGCAGACATCTTCCCATAGTGACATCTGCAAGTATGCACTGTCAGTCCCAGCCTGCTCTAGGAGGCATTGCTAGGAGCCGTTCGGCTCCAAAAGGTACTGACAGCACAGGCGCACAGACGTCACTATGGAAAGATGTCTGTGCGGTTTCCTGCATGTCAGCCCAGGAGCAGTGTATAATTCTCATTAACGCGGTAATAATTCTGCCAACTAGCACTACTGAGCAGCTAGTCGCCAGGTGGGTAATTATTTGGGGCCATGTTTGTAAGGGGTGGTAGTTCCGCTTTAACACAATAGTAAGATATTTAGTTTCATTTACTTGTCAGTTTATACAAAGTAGTTCGTAACGGCTGGCATACCTGCCGGATACTAAAATTTTACACTCCTCTCCCTCCCAACTGTTGCTTCCTGCTGGACAGTACTAGCTGAGCTGCATAAACTGGCAAAAATAAACAGCTCAAATTATTGTTTTAAATAAAAATGGCTAATATAGGTGATTTTGAAAGTCTATAAAATCACCTACCTCGTCTTACGGTGTTAGATCCGTTTTAAGTTAAGTAGTGTTGTGCATCCATCTGCACCTTAAATAACATACTTCAAGGTAGCATCTATACAACTAGACTATTTGAAACCCGATGCCTAGGCCCAAAATCTAATCTTAAATATGCAGTTTGGAGGCATTCATTAAATGTTGTTACCCCCACTGGCACAGCAGTCTTGATACATGTTGTAGGTCATAGCCCAGAATTGTGTATACAGTCAGAAAAAAATCCTTTATGAATAAATGAAGGTAGGTGGTACAAATCTTAAAACATAGCTCTCATCACTCATTATAACCTTGTACAAGCGAATGTAATAAAACAGTGACTTTACGAGACAGTCTACATATATTAATTAGAACAGCAAATTTATGATTAGATTTTAGTGATCTTGCACTTACCCCCATTTTATTTTTAGAGATTAGTTTTGAATTAAACAGCTGAATATCATAAACATGTCTGTATCTTGACTCTGTCCTATCATGGACATCCTTTAAAACAATGCTTACTGATAAATCCTTTTCTCTTAATCCATGTCGAACACAAGAACTATGGGGTAAAGCATTCTCCTGCCAGGAAGGCAGGGCACTAAAAAGGTTCTCTGAAGGTGGATGCTCCCCTTTCTACTCCACTTCACCCCTACTATATATGCTCACATTTAATAAAGAGAAAAGACTGAAAACACAAGTGAGGCAGGAGGGGGTCCACCTGAACCCAAAAGGACATCCTCCCTGCGAAACAAACAACTCATTTTTCTTCAGGAGGGAAGTCCTGTGTTCCACATGTAGGACTTATCAATGCATACACAAACTTCGCCTGTTATCTTACATACTATGCGGAACATAGGAACCATGATAATATACCAAAACATCCACCAAGATTCCAGAAAGGCAAAGAGGAAAAAACACTCAAAATACAGACCAGTTCCAACAGAGATGAACTGGAACAAGTATGAATATCAGGTGTCAAACCAAACCAAGTAACATGGAAAAAAAAAAGTTACTGGTAATAAACATATCAAAGTTACCTACACCCAGTGCTCCAGCACATTGGTGGGCAGTGTTCCAAAGGCCCTGTGCCATCTGAGAACCCAAGGTGGCACCCCATCCAGTCAGGCTGGCATCCGTGGTTCCAGAACAGGCAGAAGTCTGAATCTGAAGGTGTAGAGCCTCCACTGAAAGAGCCTTTCTCAAAAGATCATCCAAACAGGGACTAAGAAAATCCCTTTAGAGTGAGTGTGAACAGCCAAGACTGCCAAGACCTCTGTAAAAGCCAGTGGTGCGGACAACAACCCAAAAGGAAGAGAGGTGAACTAAAAATGATGGTCTTGAAAAGGAAGCACTGATCTGAATTGATGGAAATATGCAGATAGGCTAAAAACTCCCCTAGTACATACAAAAAGGATGACAGAACGCAAAGACTCCATTTTGAAGTAGGAAGTAAGAACCATATAGCTCAGATGCTTTAAGTCCAGAATAGGATGGCATCCACCATCTTTTATGGGAATTATTAAAAGGTTGGAATAGAATCCTATGAATCTTTTCTGCGGATGAACAGGTAGTACCAAGATCTGCATGACCACCATGGAAGGAAAAAAAAAAAAAAAAAGGCTAAGAGACTCTTTGCCCTGATGCACCTCCTTTTAAAGGGATAGTAAAGTTTCATAATAAAAGCAGCTCCAATTAATCTTCATAGTATTTGGGTCATGGAGAATGATATTTCAATACTGCTAGAGTTGTAGTTCAAGAGTAATTGAATAATAAAGTATCCCATCCCTCCCCTTTTACCTAGTGTAAGCCACCTCCCCTCAGATGTGGAATCTGGTCTTGAGACCAGACAGCTCACAGCAAGGGACAGTCTTCTTACTGTGAACAAAAGGAAAACCCTGCCCCCATTGACAGGTTTTTCAGGTTTTCCCTTATGCTAATTGAAGATGGTTCCTCTCAGCAAACCATCTGGACACCACCTTACTTCTCTGAGGTGAGTAGTGTTACATCAGTAAAAGGGGCAGGAGGGGGATACTTTATCATTCAATTATTATTGAACTACAAATCTGACAGTATTGAAATGACACTTCCCATGACACTTTCCATGGCCCATGTCTGGAGGAAGTAGAATGGAGACAACAGGGAGTCTCCAACTCTTTTAGCCCCTTCCTGTCCACTGAAGTGCCAGGACCGTCATGGCTGTCTGGCACTTAAGGACCAGTGACGGTCCTGGCACGTCACGTACTTTTACTCATAGCGCTCCTGCATTAGCGCTGTGAGTAATAGCAATCTCTTTCAGTCCCCCTTTCGGCATGCCAGCACACGTGATCAGTCACGTGGGCCTGCACGTCAAAGTTTCCAATCTGGTCCTTAAAGGACCACACACCCCGGGACCGCTGGTCCTTAAAGGGATAGTAATGTTTCACAAAAACAGCAGCTCCAATTAATCTGCATAGTATTTGAGCCATAGAGAGTGCTATTTCAGTACTGTCAGAGTTGTAGTTCAAGAGTAATTGAATGACAAAGTAGCCCCCTCCTGCCCCTTTTACCTAGTGTAAGCCCCCTCTCCTCAGATGTGGAGTCTGGTCCTTAGAATAGACAGCTCACAGCAAGGAACAATCTTCTTACTGTGAGAACAATGAAAACCCTTCTTGAAGATTGTCCCTCTCTGCAATCTACCTGGACACAACCAGCTGTTCTGAGCAGTGTTACATCAGTAAAAAGGGGGAGGGTGATATTTCATCATTCAATTACTCTTGAACTACAACTCTGACAGAACTGAAATAACACTCTCCAAGGCCCAAATACTATGATGATTAATTAGAGCTGCTTTTATTATGAAAGGGGTTAAGGCAAGTACCCTGTCCTGCTGGCAGTGGATACTTTACTCCATGGTTCCTGTGTTCCACATGGACTAAGGGAAAACGATTTATCTGTACGTACACAAAAATCCACTTTTTTTTTTATTTGTGTTAAAGAATATCCTTGATAGGAAGGTCTAGAAAAGACGTGCATCTGATATTCAAAGTCAGCAAAAGAACAAAACGTACTGGCTCAGAAAAGGACATCAGACTTCAGAAACAGAACAATTAATGAAAAAGATATTAGATTGTGCTCACCGATCAACTCCTTCTACATCAAAGCAAAACCTCTTCTCTATAGAGTCTGTTTTCCGTCGAATGCAGGATTTCAAGTAAACTACTTCTTCTTCTCCCTTAAACAAAAAAGGTAGTATGAAATATTCTTGATGGGTTTTGTTTTTCACTCTAAAATTTGTTATTCTCTTATTAATAGGTTAGTTTATAACAGATAAAAATGACATGATTAATTCTGTCCAAGACACCCTCTGGGATAAATATGGTCACTCTGAAAAACATAATCTGAAATGCAACATTGTCATTTGCAAACTGTATTTAATTCCTTGAGCTTAGCACCTGGGGACTTATTCCTCAAGCAAAGTGGCGGTTTGAAAACTCCATTTGGTTTAAATGGGGGTTTTAACCCTTTAAATGCTCAATGCTCCATGAATTACTTTACAATGCCTCTGATCCCTCCCTAGCATTCAAGGGTTTAGAACCCCAGTTAAAAAAAATGGAAATGTCATGAATGTTCATTTTAACAGTATGGCACTTTTGGTTAGCTCCATAATTGCACTTTCATCTTGTTTATATGGCCATAGATGTCACAGGAGGTTGGTTAGAATCAAAAGTCTGGATGTCATTGCACGGGATAACATTTTGAATTAATTTATTAATAAGTAACACTGTATCTTTAATAGTAAACTTTGAGTGATATAATTTAGCACCTGCTATGTAATCTACACCACAATTAGAGAGGAAATTTTTTGGGGGGTTGGATTCAACCAGAGGTCATTGGATTTCCATTCCCATCATCCTTAGTTAACACCTGGTGAGTCATGGCCCACTCCTGGTCTAGACTGTAGACTTTCCATCTGTACCTATTGATGTGGATAGGGAAAAGAAATTGGGGCTGTAACCTTGCCAATAATGGTGATTAATGTAAACTCATGGATTAGTTTGCCTGCTCAGTTACTTGTATCCTTGTTTACACTGCATAATTATATCTAGTGTGCAACTCAAAGGAAAACATCATTACGCTCCTATTGTATGTGTAATGAATCAAATACTGAGCACAAAAAGCTCTCTCTCTGGGTGTGCCACCATATCTTCTTTCCTAGCTGGATGGAGATTAGACTCTAAACAACTAAGCCTTTAACCATGAAGAGGTTTGAGACTTTTAAAAACAAATTCTGCTGTGGCAGACTGAAAATATAAGAAAATCTTTCCATTCTGTTACAATCTTAAAATGTTTTTTTTTTTTGTTTGTTTTTTTTGCAGAAATAGATAGATCAATAAGCTCTAAATAAGATGAACAATATGAAAAAAAAAGTTGTGTTAGGGAGAGGACTAGGAACTAAATGGCTAGGAATAATAGACTAGTACGACCTCTCCCCACTGACTTCTAGTATTTGTCATAGCGTTCCATTCACGGAATGCCAGATTAATCTGAATGTGACCAAAGTGTTGCTACATAAAAAGTATAGTAAGGGCTGAAAAGAGAATTTTAGTCTTACCTGTTAAATCCTTTTCTCTTAGTCCATACAGGTTACTGGTAACTCTGGGAGGCGATCCGCCCCTTTAAGTAGGCAGGAACATTTCTATAAATGTATGCAGGGTGTGGAGCCTCCCCTCCCTCCTAGGCTGAATCTTAGCCAGCTAGCTCCAGAATGATTTGAGACACTAATAACTGACTAGAAAATATAAGGGAAGAAGACTCCTGTGAGCATGCCCTGAAGGACTCCCACATACTGCCACAGTAGAGCTAAGCATGGTCTCTTGACAGGGTGGGAGACCAGTAAACTGTATGGACTAAGAGAAAAGGATTTAACAGGTATGACTAAAATCCTCTTTTCTCTGTCATCCAATAAAGGTTACTGGTAACTCTGGGATGCCCAACCATTGAGTTTTCCAGAGGCGGGAAGAAGGCAAGGACCAGATGCAATGCCCCCAAAGTAACCAGAACCTCTATGAACCTACCGGTCAGAGATCCCAACAAAACTTAAATGTCAACGGACACCAAACAGTGGTAAAAACACCCCAGGAACTGATAACAGCACAATGAACTAGAGCCAACAGGGCTCAACAGTAAAGGAAGCACCAAGAACCTAAGGAGAAGATCTTAGACAGGCAAGACTGCCTTTAGGATCTTCCTCCCAAAACTGGCATCAGCCGAAGCCAGCAGATCAACCTGGTAGTGCTTCGAAAAGGTGTGCACAGAGGACCAAGTGGCCGCCCTGCACAACTGATCAGCAGAAGCCTGATTGTTATAGGCCCAAGAGGCCCCAATGGACCTGGTGGAATGAGCTGTGACCCGAAAGGGAACCTGCTTATTCCTCAACTCGTAAGCCCTACGAATAGTGGACTTGATCCATGATGCAATAGTCACTTTAGATGTAGGTCGTCCTGCCCTAGGACCCTCAGGAATGACGAACAGAGCATCAGACTTCCTGACAGATTCAGTGCGATGGACATAAAACTTGAGACAACGCACCACATCCAACAAGTGGAGATCTCTCTCCTTGTCAGAGGAGGAATTAGGGCAGAAAGAGGGCACCACAATCTCCTGATTGATGTGAAACTTGGAGACCACCTTAGGTAAAAACTCCTTGGAGGTGCGAAGCACTGCCTTATGCTTGAGAAAACCACCAGATGTGGGGGTTTACAGGAAAGAGCTTGCAATTCTGCAACCCGGCGAACGGACACGATCGCCAGGAGAAAGGCCATTTTCCACATCAAGAGACGTAGAGGAATAGAAGCCAAAGACACAAAGGGAGGACGTTGGAGAACTCCCAATACCAAATTAAGGTCCCACTGAGTACCTGGGATCCGAAAGGCAGGACGCACATGAGAAACACCTTGGAAGAAAACCCTGACATCAGTAAGGATAGCAATGCATTTCTGGAAAAAGACAGAAAGAGCCGAAGTCTGAACCTTAAGAGAACTCCCTGCAAAAAGGCCAGGACAGTGGGAAGATCAAAGTCATGAGACAGATCTCTGTCAGCACACCAAGACACAAATGTCGACCAGACACGGTGATAGATCTTGGAAGAAACAGGCTTACGGTCACTAAGCATAGTAGACACCACAGCAGAAATAAACCCTTTCTTCCTTAAAATCGAGGATTCAACCTCCAGGCCGTCAAATTGAGCCGATGAACATCTTCCTTCCACAGGTAAGCCTGAAGAAGATCTGGACGAGAGGGGAGCGGAAATGGCTCCGCTACTTATAGGGCCAGAAACTCTGGATACCAGGACTGACGAGGCCAATCCGGAGCAATCAGAATTACTGGAAAACGCTTAATTTTCAATTTCTGTAACACCCTTATCAACGTTGGGAGAGGAGGAAAAATGAGAGTCTCTCCACCGAGAGCAAAACGCCAGAACCTTCCTGTTGTTTCTTGTTGCCATCAGATCCACTTGGGGCACCCCCCACCTCTGAGTTAGGAGTTGATACACCTTGGGATGTAGCTCCCACTCTCCGCTGTCGACTATGTGACGACTGAGGAAGTCTGCCATGACGTTGTCTACTCCTGGAATGTGCACTGCGGAAATGACAGGAAAATGAACTTCTGCCCAGGACAGAATGGCCTTGACCTCTAACCAAACGGTGAGACTTCTTGTTCCGCCTTGTCTGTTGATGTAAGCCACTGCCGTGGTGTTGTCTGACTCCACTCGGACTGGACAGTCCACCAGTTGAGACACCAAATGACGGAGAGCATGAAAAATCACTCGAAGTTCTAGGATGTTGAGGGGGAGAAGGGACTCCTCCATGGACCACTTCCCCTGGGAGCTGAAGTGACCCAGAACAGCTCCCCAGCCCAAGAGGCTGGCATCCGTCGTGACCGTGATCCAGTAGGGAATCGGGAAGGATCTCCTCTTTAGTAGACTGGAAAGGTCTAGTCACCACTCCAAGCTCAACTCTACATGAGGAAGAAGGGAGACCGACAGCTTCTGATGATCCGGTCGATCCCTGCACGTCTGTATCACAAACCTCTGAAGTTCCCTGGTGTGCGCCATTGCGAATGGAACCACCTCTATCGTGGAAATGAATTTTCCCACCAGAGAGGACAACTTCTTAACTGGGATCTAATCCCGAGATAGAATCGTTGAGACCCTGTGGGCAATTTGATGGGCTACCTAGTCCGGTAGAAACACCATGCTCCTATGGAGTATCGAATAGAAGACCCAGGAAGATCAGTTGCTGGGATGGGACAAGATCTGACTTGTCCAGGTTGACAATCCAACCGTGATGGTAAGGACTTGAATGCAGGTCTGAACCTGCTGATGAAGAAGGTCCGCAGAAGAGGCTTTCAAAAGCAAGTTGTCCATGTAGGGAGTCACACCGATGCCGTCCCAATGGAGGACGGATATCAAGGGCCTAGAACTCGTTGGACAACCTGAGGAGCCATTGTCAGACCAAATGGAAGAGCTGAGAACTGACAGTGACCCCTGTCGCAGGCAAACCGTAGGTACCGCCTGCTCTCCTGATGAATTGGGATGTGTAAATATGCATCCTGAAGATCCAGAGAAGCTAGGAACTCCCCCAGAGACATGGCAGCAATCACTGTGCGCAAAGACTCTTGACGATAGTGAGTCTTGATCAAAAAGTAGTTGAGATCTTTCAAATCCAAAATAGAGCAGCATCTACTGTCCTTTTTGGTCACCACAAAGAGGTTTGAGTAAACCCCAAACCCCTGTCTGAAGGAGGCACCGGCCCCAGGACATCCTTGTCCAGAAGAGCCTGAATAGTGCCTTCGAATAGATGGTCTTTCTCGACTTCCTGAGGAGAGTGAGAAAGATGAAAGCGAAAAGGAGCAAGAGAAAAGAAAGGGATCTTGTATCCCTCTGACACTACCTTTAAAACCCATGGGTCCGATACTGAATCCTCCCAAATCCTGCAAAAAAGGCGGAGACAACCACCCATAGCGGGATGCGGACCCGGGTTCAGTGAGTCATGCCGAAGCAGTCTTGGGAGCCTTGGGCTTTGATGCAGCCTTGGGCTTCCATTGCTGCTTGGGCTTGGAGGAGGGACGCGGAGCTGATGGAACCACCTGGTTCGTCGAACGTGTCTCCGTTTGAAAGGAACGAAAGGACCGGTTACGTTTAAACGGCAACTTCTTCTTAAAGACCAAGGGTAGAAGTGTACTCTTATCCCCTGTGGCCTCGCTAATTAGTTCCTTAAGTTCACACCCAAACAAGGAAGTACCCTGAAAAGGCAAAGAAAGAACCTTAGGGGGATGAACCCATTTAGTCAGTTCTGTTTCAGAAAAGGGATAAAGTTTAGCAAATTTCCTGGACACAGAAGCAGATTTGTCTGGATTTTTCCATGCGTCAGAATGAGTGGGGTTAGGAGGAAAATAAGAAAGGGGCTTTGTGGGCTCCTGAAAATCATCAGAGGGATCAGAAGGGACCTCCTGAATCAAGGAAATGTTGAGTGTGGTCAATACAACCCTGATCAGGCCCTCAGCAGAGGGTTCAGGATCAGACTCAAAAGGGTCCCCAAGGGACCTAGAAGACTCCAAAACAGTACCATCCTCAACATCCGAATCTTGCAACAATTCTTCCTCAGAAGAATCTGACACATCAGGTGCCCCCTGCGGTTTAGGCAGGGAGGATCTGATAGTAGAGGGGGTCTGCCATAATTCAAGGATCTGGGATGGAAAGAGTTGCAGAGTGGACCTAAGGTCTCTAGTCGCAGCCTTAAACTCTTGTACCCAAGCTTGCTCAATAGCATGGCTGGAAGTCCCTGGGTTGCTGTCAGGAACTTCAGAACATGCTGGGCATAAATGACCAGAGAACTCTCTAGGTAGCCCTGTGTGACAGGAAGAGCAATGCGCAATGGGGGATACTGATAACCCAGCCTCCTTAGTGTTAGGTCTAGCCCCTAGCTCCAGCGGTATAGACATTCTCACAGTGTCAAAATAACAACTGTACAATAAATCACCCAATTCTAGTGTGTTAGATTAATATTTCACCCCAGAAACGCTAAATATAGACTTATCTGTCAGACGAATGGTTAATCTGCAGAGGAGAGAAGGAGAGTCCAAGCCCTGCGTAGGATACTCGCTGAGAAACGCTCACAAAATGGCTGCCGCTACTGGAGCCAATCAGAAAAAAAGGTGCGAAACAAGCACTCATGGGAAATGTAGTTTTTCCCAAAAGTACCCCAAAGCAGTGCTCGAAGCCCCCCACCACACTTGAACTATAAACTGGATGATAGAGCAAGGGTAGACAATTAAAATGAGCCCACTCTGAAGTTGCTGTGTGAAGCGGTTGCAGAGATACGTCCCATACAGTGTTGACCATAGAAAGTAAATGGAGCAATGCTGTCTATGCGGTAAAGCGCGCCTTAAAGGCACGGTACACAATTTTACTAAAAGTTAAAATAGGAGTTAAAAACATGAAAAACATATAATGAACATGTGTGCATACTAAGAAAACACTAACCCAGTAAGGAAAGTGTCAGAAAACCCCACAAATCGTGTCAAAACAGTAGACAAAGGGTTAAGTTACCACCAAGATTTTCCCCCTCGGGGCTTAAGGTCCACCAAAAAGCACCAGGACACTGAGCTAGCCACATTGAAGGGAATTTGTCAGTCATGGTAACCCGCCTAATGGTGGTATTCTACATCTGACAGAAAAATAAAAAAGAAACTAAAACTAATGACAAATGTTCTCCACCTGGTGTTGTCACACCCAGGAACAAATCTTTCTGGAGCTAGCTGGTTAAGATGCAGCCTAGGAGGGAGGGGAGGCTCCACCCCCTGCATACATTAAGAGAAATGTTCCTGCCTACTTAAAGGGGTGTATCGCCTCCCAGAGTTACCAGTAACATGTATTGAACGACAGAGAAAATAACATTAAGATTGTGTCTGATGACGGTCACATTCTTAAAAATGCAGCTCTTTTGAAGTTATCAATACGTTATTATCTCCCCTTTTATTGACATCAGTTCCTTCTGCATTGAATAAACTGATAAGCTAGAAGAGTAGACAAGTTTGGAATTCCTTCTCTGCAAGCTATTTTACTGTGTCCTGAACACCAAATTTGAGACAACTTTGCTACGTACACAGTAAAATGATTTATAGGGAGATTTTTTTTATCTGTTCGGGCAGCAGGGTTGATGGTGATGTCTCGAACACATTGCAAAGCAATACATTGGTTATCCCTCTAACACACACAAAGCTATGCTTTTTGTTGGACAAAAGGCATGAAAAACATATTCTGAATGTATGATGCATAGACCATGGCAATGGCTGAGAGAATTATAGTTGTGTCAGGTACCAGGTAGCTTGTTAAAATAGAAAATCATTGTGACTGTTATTTGGTTTAGAAGCTCCACAGCAAGTTCCTCTGCTATCCCATAGTTATTATAAGGGATACAAGTGTAGGATTACTGGTTCATTGGCAGCCACTCCCTGCTGGGGGGGGGGGATAGAGTTGGAGGGGAGGTGATGTTCTCAACAAAATTGATGCTGAGACTTTCACAGAGTCCTACAAGTGTCACCACTCCCTTTCTCTATCCAAAGAACCCACCATTTCATCATCCGAACCTCCCTTTCACCGTTCAAACAAACCCGTGACCACCACCCCCTTGGACTTCCTCGTATAGCTCTCACTTTCACCTCTTCATATATACCCCACCTGCCTTCACAGAGCTATTATACACACTGCCCCCATAGTAAGTTTTCTTGATACCCTTAAACTAAAAAGCTGGATAATACTATTACCTGTGTCATTCTATACCCTCTAACTATGATCACCAGCACACCCGTACACTGTGTGATTGTATCTCCTCCCATTCACCTTGTTATATGGCTGACCAACTCCCCTCTCAGCTAAGTGTCTCACACACTCCCATTACACTTCCCATGACTTACATCAATCTGCCCATCTCATCACATGGCTTGCAGCTTTAATCTACACTCACACTAGCCACCTTCATCTTTCCTTCCCATATCGCCCACCGAGCCCGCAGTGCCTGAGGGCCTCTCTCACCACTTTACCTCACTGTGCACCCAGCACAGAATGTGACTACGTCTCATACAAAAACAAAGGTTGCCTTTCCACCATGAAACACTAAGCAGGAACTACAAATGCACCCATTAAAATAGGAAAGGGGGGCACACTCCCTGTATCTTGTCAGTGTGTGTTTGTAAGACTGACTGTGTGTAAATGTGTGTTTGTGTATTTATATATTATAACAATAATCGTGGTATGGCTTTAAGCATGCTGTTTTAACCCTTTAAGTGGCAGAGGGGTATTCAATATACTGTTGAACAATGAGTTTAGTACCCTTCTAGCACTCAAAAGATGTGTTGGATGCCTCTCTGGCACTGAAAGGGTTAAAAAATATCCCCCATGCATTGGGAGACAGTGTTTTAGGTTATGGGTTAACCCTTTCAGTATCAGAGGGGTATCCAATGCAATAAGTGCCTGGGTGTGAAATGGTTAACCATTGCACTGTGTTATCCAATCCATTGCAATAAACTGAATACATCTGCAACACTGAAAGGGTTAAAAAATCCCTGTGCTGTGGGGGACCCCTCTGCCACCGGAAGGGATAACTCTCTAAGAGGCAAAGAGGTATAGAGTGCAAAATATCTCTGGCACTGAAACATTTTGACTGTCAAAAGGGTATCCAAATGGTCTCTGTCGTGGTTGGCGGGCCCCTCTTCTACTGAAAGGGTTAACCATCTGAGTTCCAAAGTGGTATGCATTGCAGTAGCTGTTTGGCTCTAAACGGTTGAACCCAATCACTGCCAAAGAGGTAGTTATTACAATGAACACATTAAACTTTTCAGTGCCAAAGAGTTATCCAATAACATAGGTTTCTGGCAGAGAAAGGGTTAATAATTGCAGTGAGAAAGAGCTATCTAATGCTTTGCAATGTGAATGACACATCTTTGGTACTGAAAGGGTTAAAAGAAAGGGTTCATGCACTGGATAGCTCTGTGACAACAAGGCACACTCACACTTATCCAAATCACAGTAAGAAAATAACTACAGAACAGGAAGGGAGGGAACCAGCATAATGGGGAGGGAAAGGGGAAGCACAACGATAGCTAGTAAAACATGGAGGGGGGGGGGAGGAACCAAGCGCAACAAGGAGGGTGGAAGGGACCAAGAGCAGCAGGGAGGGGGGAAGGGACCAAGCGCAACAGGGAGGGGGGAAGGGACCAAGCGCAATAGGGAGGGGGAAGGGACCAAGTGCAATAGGGAGGGGGGAAGCACAAAGAGAGCCAGTAAAATAGGAAGCGTGGAAGGGACCAAGAGCAATAGGGAGGGAGTAAAGGATTAAGCACAATGGAGAGCGCAAGCACAACAGGGAGTGAGGGTGGGAGGAAGCAAAAAAGGGATGATAAGGCAAACAGGGAGGGTGTGAGGGAGCAAGGACAGTAACAATGAGGCAAAAAGGGAGGAAGGAAGGACACAGTAGAGTGAGGAAGGACGGGGGAGGTGGTTAGGAAGGACAGGGGAGTGGGTGGGAGGGAGGAAGGAAGGACTGGGGGAGTGGGAGGGAGGAAGGACTGGGGAGTGGGTGGGAGGGAGGAAGGAAGGTCAGGGGAGTGGGTGGGAGGGAGGAAGGATGGGGGAGTGGGAGGGAGGATAGACAGGGGAGTGGGAGGGAGGAAGAAAAGGGGAGTGGGTGGGAGGGAGGAAGAAAAAGGGAATGGGTGGGAGGGAGGAAGGAAGAACAGGGGAGTGGGAGGGAGGAAGAAAAGGGGAGTGGGAGGGAGGAAGAAAAGGGGAGTGGGTGGGAGGGAGGAAGGATGGGGGAGTGGGTGGGAGGGAGGAAGGAAGGACTGGGGGAGTGGGAGGGAGGAAGGACTGGGGAGTGGGTGGGAGGGAGGAAGGAAGGTCAGGGGAGTGGGTGGGAGGGAGGAAGGATGGGGGAGTGGGAGGGAGGATAGACAGGGGAGTGGGAGGGAGGAAGAAAAGGGGAGTGGGTGGGAGGGAGGAAGAAAAAGGGAATGGGTGGGAGGGAGGAAGGAAGAACAGGGGAGTGGGAGGGAGGAAGAAAAGGGGAGTGGGAGGGAGGAAGAAAAGGGGAGTGGGTGGGAGGGAGGAAGGACAGGGGAGTGGGTGGGAGGGAGGAAGGAAGGACTGGGGGAGTGGGAGGGAGGAAGGACTGGGGAGTGGGTGGGAGGGAGGAAGGAAGGTCAGGGGAGTGGGTGGGAGGGAGGAAGGATGGGGGAGTGGGAGGGAGGATAGACAGGGGAGTGGGAGGGAGGAAGAAAAGGGGAGTGGGTGGGAGGGAGGAAGAAAAAGGGAATGGGTGGGAGGGAGGAAGGAAGAACAGGGGAGTGGGAGGGAGGAAGAAAAGGGGAGTGGGAGGGAGGAAGAAAAGGGGAGTGGGTGGGAGGGAGGAAGGATGGGGGAGTGGGTGGGAGGGAGGAAGGATGGGGGAGTGGGAGGGAGGAAGGATGGGGGAGTGGGTGGGAGGGAGGAAGGATGGGGGAGTGGGAGGGAGGAAGGATGGGGTAGTGGCTGGGAGGGAGGAAGGAAGGACAGGGGAGTGGGAGGGAAGGGACAGTCAAGCCAACATCATCTTGGTGCACTACACTGCAAGTACTGTGGCGGGTTTTGAGGAGGTCATATGGATGTGCCATCTCCATTTCCCAGAGCACTGCTTAAGAGATCAACGTAGGGCCAACATGGGTCCTTACCCAAATGGCACAGCAATGCTACTACTTATCTCCGAATTACACCACATCCACTGAACATTCTGTGCTGAAATGGGCCTTGTTTCACTTGCACTCAGATGCTCTTTGGCTATACTTTAGAAAAGAAAACAAAGCGGGCCTGTCACCATAAAACAAGTTTAGGTTGATTTACACAGAACTGAATCTGCCTCTATGTTATACGAGCCACGTTTCAGTAAAATACATAGTTTTTGAGAAATTAAACTGTTTTTGGTGGCACAGTGTTGCCAGTTCCCTGCATGGTATGCTAATTAGTTAGGTCCTATGCCATTTTTACCTCTCTGTGCTATTGTTCTATGTGGGCTCTGCTTAGGTTATTTCATATTTCATTATTTGGAGCAGTCCGTTTCAGCCTCCCGGCATGATCATAGAATGCCTTCACGAATTCTGTGAACATTTAACTCATGACGTGCCAGGACCGTCACTGGTCCTTAGAAGAACTAAAGTTATGATAGTCCTGTAATGTCCACGGACGCCAAGTGGTTAAACCCTGGCCAGTTAGTGGGCCTCGAGGGAATAGTTGAAAGCCACTGACTATATGATACAGTTGAAACGTCACAGAATTGCTTCAGCCTCAATATGTGTAGAATTTTGTCAGATGCATTTGTCCTTGTATGTTGGTTCAGCAATCAGTGGCACATGCACCCACTGCAGTATTTATTATAGTCATGCCGTTGGTGGATCCATGACCAGATTCAAAGAATGATCTAATAAGAACAAAGAAAAAAAGAGGAGCAATTCTGGAGCAAACCAGCTTCATCATAGGGGACAAATACAAATTTCCACTGATTTAATGGGGGCTTTTAGCTCTGTGAATGCTGGAGGTTTCCAATGCACTGTGAAGCAACCAATTAACGACCAGAGAGGAGAACAAAGCATTGCTAAGCAATGTGTTGCATAAACCTCTGGTCATTAAGGGGTTAATATAATGGCCTGCTGGGAATACTGCTGTCTGAAGAAGTAGCATGGAAATCCTTTATTTTGTATCCCTATCATAATCTACAAAAGATAAAAAAATACTTCAGTAAACACAAATGTGTTCTGACTCATCTTATTCCATTATCAGAGCTAACATCATGTGGGTGTCCTTGGAAAGTGAATAGAAATTACAGCTTATTAGGTTTCCACTTAAAGGCACACTGAAATGTGTCACTTACCCAACAGAACACTAGAAGCACAGTGGAAATGGTTAGCCTATCCACTTATCACTTGGCCAACTACACGTAGATCGTCATATTGCAGATCTCATTATAAATCGATTTAACCTTTGAATGCCCGAGATGCAATGTGATGTATAGCTCCCCAGCACCCAAAGGGTTAAACCCATTCTAGTGAAATAATTCTTCAGCAAAACAACATCACTTTAGGGCAGTGGTTCTCAACCTGTGGGTCGGGACCCCTTCGGGGGTCGAATGGTTATTTGCCGGGGGTCGCCTAAAATCATCAGATATTTATATTTCGATTCATAACAGTAGCTAAATGACAGCATTAAAGGAGCTGTTAGGGGTCGCCACAACTTGGGAAATTTTATCAATGGGTCACGGCACTAGAAAGGTTGAGAACCACTGCTTTAGGGGCTAAATAAAAATCTTCATAGAGTTAAATGGAAAATATAACCCCTTGAATGCTTGAGAAGTCTCTATTGCAGGAGTTGCAGAAAAATTCACAGAAGTGGCCAAAGAGCAAAGCTTAACAAGAAGTCGTCTAGGTGCTCTCTAAGCCTATCATTTAAATCTTGAAATGGAACAGGCACTCAGAGGACTTTGTTTAAAACAGTATATATTGTTAAAGGGGATCTCTCACCTATAGATATATAATGCTCATTAGTTAGAGCATTTATCAAAGAGATTGAAAACGTTGTTCATTTTGTAAAAAAAAACAATTATATGTGCACAAATTAACTTTTAAAAAGTATCCGGCAGCCTACTTCCGGATTGCTGAACCTTGCCGACCGGAGGGAGCTCCCGTCCCACTACCCATCATCCACGATGACGGAGGCTGTCTGACACTAAGCTGGAGCGATCTCATTGGCTAGATATCGATCTCTGCCAATGAGATCGCTCCAGCTTAGAGAAAGAAAGCCTCTGTCATCGGAGGATGCTGGGTAGTTGGACGGGAGCAGCCTCTCTGCAGGAAGTAGGCTGCCGGACACTTTTTAAAAGTTAATTTTTCCACATGTAACTGTTTTATTTTTCAAAATGAACAATGTTTTCGATCTTTTTGATAAATACTCTAACTAATGAGCATTATATATCTATAGGTGAGAGATCCCCTTTTAAACATGAAGGATAATGTCAATGTTTTGGTCTGCATCTTGGACCGTTATATGTCATGTTTTAACTATACGTGTTTCCTTCAGTAAAATAAAAAAATAAACATACACATCCTTATTGCAAATGTTCTGAAGCTTGGGGTTATGCCCATAACATAAAAATGTAATGTTTCAACATTATAAATGTTCTGGACTGTTAGTGGAATACCTGCCCCTTTAAATTACACAAACTAAAAAATCCTATATAATAATTTGCTAAATCGTGTGTAACGCCCGACATGCGCAGCTGACACTGCTGCGCATGCAGCAGTCATGCGCAGTAGAGACTGCCCGTGCTGAGGCTGATACAGAGCTGGGCGCTCGGAGAGCCCAGCTCTGTATCAGCCTCGGCGCGGGCAGCCTCCACTGCGCGTGACTACCCCGCGACCGGCTGCCAGAGGCACTGTGGCCCGTGTAACGGGCTGTTCAACTAGTAAATATATAAAGAAATAGACACATATACAGGGAAATATACACATAGATGCACAAAGATGTGATAAAGTGGAGATGATCTCTCTAATGATACCACGTCTCCAGTTAGTAGCAGAAAAAGGGAACTGGTCATGCCATTCTACAGATCTCTAGTTAGACCTCAGCTAGGGTATTGTGTACAGTACTGGAGACCCCATCTCCAGAAGGATATAGATACTCTAGAGAAAATTCAGAGAAGGCCTACTAAAATGGTGACTGGTTTACAGGAAAAGAAATGTCAGGATAGACTAAAGGATCTGAATATGTACAGCTTGGACGAGAGAGAGGGGCTATGATAGAAACATTCAAATACATGAAGGGATTTAACAAAGTGCATCAATGAAGTACATTTCAAAGGAGTAAAAATGTTAGGACAAGAGGCCATAGTCTAAAACTAGAGGGACAGATGTTTAGCCATAATGTAAGAAAGTTTTACTTGAGAGGGTAGTAGATAAGTGGAATATCCTACCAGCAGAAGTGGTAGAAGTTACTACAGTGACAGAATTAAGGCTTGCGTGGGACAGGCATAAGGCTGTCCTTAACATAAGACAAGACCAAGAACCAAACAAGGTTTGAGGTTTTTACATTAGGAAAATGGGCAGACTAGATGGGCCGAATGGTTCTTATCTACCGTCAAACTCTATGTTTCTGTGTTTCCAGTTCATATGTTATTCTAGGGATCCTATGAACCAAGATCTTTGCCATGTGAGACATCTTAGTGCATTGTCTCCATAGAAAAACAGGATCTGGATAAGTGATCTCACTGAAGAAGTTACAGTCACTTTATCAACTCTTTATCACAGCTTAGTGCATCAAAGTGAAAAAAGTGAAAAGTGAGAGCACTTGAGAGAGGAAGCACATGCAAGAAAGAAAGTGTGCTCACAAGAGTAAACATGTGCAAGAGAGCAAGACTAAGCACACAAGACAGACAGCATGCACAAGAGCAATAAAGAGCATGCATAAGAGTGCAGAAAGAGGGCACATGCAAGAGAATGCACACAAGATAGAGGGGGGCGGGACAATGCATGCAAGAAAGAACAAACTAGACAGAACGAGCACGCTCCAGAAAGTACACAAAACTGGTGAAACATCCACAAGAGAGACGCACAGAGAAATAGATGGTGATGGCAAGACAGCAATAATTAGAGGGAGGGAGAAAAGGAGAGACATAAGGCAGCAACAGAGTGAAATAAAACGTGACTGTAAGAAGGATTGACACTGTGGGGGTGCATAACATGGTGTATGTTGCACACCACAGGGCCATTTATGATAGTTAATTATACTGGATAGTGTTCACATCTGTATACATTTCTGGAGTTTCTTTTTTTAATTCTGTGAACAGCTTGCATAGTTCTAGAATATAGATGATCACATAGATATATCCTAGCATTGCTGTACTACTTAATAAATAGTACATATAAACATCACTTATATTCCCTTTAAACGGGCTGGCTACGACACACGTGACTTACCACTTTTCCTCCAGACTTCTGATCAAACGGTATCATAGTGATCTGTTTTGTTTCTCGCTGGTAGGTACAATAATGTTTGACCCAAGATGTGCCAAAGTGCCCTGCAGCAAACAGATTTACAAATATTATGGAGGAGAAAACAATTGCAAATAAATTGCACTTATTAAAAATACAGCATTTCTTTAATCTCTAGACACAAAGATAAAAATAAGCATGTGTTTGTATAGGTTTAACTGAGGGAATTATGATCACAGACGTCTGTAGCTACAGGTGAGTAGCAAATGTTCATTGCTCTTTGTATTTAATTTACAGTAAATCAGTCTGCCAAGCCATCTGGAAAGAAATAATTATTCACATTGCAACATTTCATACTCCCTGGAAATGAGATGTTTGTGAAAATCAAAAATAATTTTTTGATTAAAGGATATTGATGTTGAAGACGACATTGCCACACATTTGCCTTGTACCTTCTGTAACAACCCTCTTTCTAATGCTTACAAACGGAAATACAGTGCAGAATGCAATCAAAGTCCAAGTCCAAAGAAAATGTAAATAGCCCAATTTAGGACTTCATGTACCGCTTTCCAATGAAAGATGTAGACAGGTTAGTCATTGTTGTAGTTCTGTGTTGGATGCTGACAATTATTCAAAATGAGACCAACTTTTTAAGGGATTCTCCGAACAGTCCAGTGTCTTTCCAGGTTGTTGCCAGCTTGATCATGGATGAATGAAAGGTGCCCGACCACAAGTTAGCCCTTTCCCAAATAGTTTGGAGACTCTTTCCATTTGATACCAAAGATTCTAAGACACAGGAAATTTTGAAGGTTGAAACCACAGAGCTACAGTTAGATGCTCTATTGTTCCCTAGAAGATGGCTTCACTTTGATGATCCCAGTGAGAGGAAGGTAGAAGCAGCAGTTAAGAAAGCTTTCAAGGCCTCTACAAGCAGTTTTTGTCTAGGCATAGCGGCAGTTTCAGTCACCCAATCCTTCAGAGTATGGATGTCAGAGCTGCAGGAGGACCCCACTTCCAAAGTTTCAAGAGACAAAGAAGTTTGGAAGTTGTCAGCAGTGAGATTGGTTGTGCATGTTTTCAGTAATGCCCCTCTAGATGGAAATTGTGCGCATTTATGCACACTCCTCAGCTCTTACTGTGACAGTTCATAATGCTATCACAATAAAGATCTGGGTGGCTGATGAGACCTTCAAAAGTCGCTTATGCTCAGTACAGTTTGTGGGGTCAGCTCTTTTTTGGACAAGGCTGCAGACTATAACAATAGCCTTGCCCTGAAATGCACCTTTCCCAGCTTCCACAAACAGTTTTTACTGGATCACAAAAGTCAAAGTAATGAATCAAACTTCTTCATACTTTGAAAAAAAAAAAAAAAATTTCCTGCAATCCCAGGAGAGCTTTCTGATTGTGAAGCAGAAGGGGCTTTGTTTCCTCTTCAACAAGCCAGACACCTTCATATTCCTGATGACAGAAACTCTCACGATCCAACTCCAGTAGTCTAAGTTTTTTTCTTTCTGCTAGGGAACTCGAATTAGGTTGCTGGGTTCTCTGCAACTTCAAGCATGGATACAAGCTATTCTCCTAGCAAGGTATCGATTAACCTCTCTTCTCTCCACTTCTCTCAGAAGAGAGTCCTTCCTGCACAAATTCTCTTATCCAAGCAGAAGTTTTATTCCCGTTCCTTCAAATCAGAGATGAGAGGGCACTTATTCCACTCTCTTTACAATCCCCTCAAGTACACTGGCTCACCTATACTTTGCTATACTCATTTGCAAATTTAAATTCAAGATAGAGACTCCAAAATCCAAGACAGAGATTTTATCACCTGGAGACTAAATGGGCACAAAAGATTTCATAAAGGTGTAAATACATGTACCGATAAATCCTCTTCATCAACAGTTCCTGCGTAGCAATTCCTGTCAGGAGAAGCGGCCCACTATCAATTTCAAGCCCTCCCCTTTGGATTCCTACAGCTTCCTTGGCTTATCTCAAGAAACAAAATATCTCAGAGATTCAAAACTTAGAAAAGCAGCTGGTAAAAGAAACATCCACAACCCTTCTCAGGAATATTTAACAGTGGTCCTGCGCACCCATCAATATCTGGGAAGGTTGACCAGCTGCAGTCAGATCTGATACCATCTCAAATAGAACAGCTTCTGGGTCTAGTTTTTGACTCTTTAGAACAGTGTTTTTCAAATTAATCCTCAGAGCACACCCACAGTGCAAGTTTTCAGGTTATCTCTTCTTAATCACAGGTGAATGATTAGTGGTTCAGTCATTGATTGATCTGTGATGAATTAGGAATATCTTGAAAACATGACCTGTTGGTGTTTCCAGACCACTGAACGTGAGAATCTCTGTTTCAGAAGCAAATACTTTTCTTTCAGAATCAAAACTGTCCAGCCTCAAACAAAAGCTTTGAGCATCCTGAAGTAAAAGAATAAGGTTTAATATTAACTGTGTGGGGCAGCATGATGTTGATTATTAACTGTGTGGGGCAGCATATTGAATATAAACATTGTGGGGCAGCATGGGGGACATCACCATTGTGTGTTAGCCCCACATACACTGACTGACATCTCTCCAACCTTGTTCCCTTGCCCAGGTAATGGACCAATGGGATTTGTGGCTACCAGTAGGGAATGGAACAAGGCTGGAGGCAGCTAGTTTTCACAAATTCCCATGGATGCTGACTGACCCCTGCCTTGATCCACTGGGAGTGCACATATTGCTGTTTGTGGTGCTGTAAGGATCCTCTTCATTCCCCTACTGAGTAAGTGGGGAAGCAGAGAGAATGATCTCAGAATTCAGGATTGTCATACTTCCAGTGATGTGCAAGAGAGGGCATCACTTCCACAATATTGTATACTAATGGGGACATTCTCCTCCCCTCCTGTCCTTAAATTTTATTGCATATGGCGATGTGTGACTATATTGAAAAGTCAGTGTTTTGAAAGCATCGACAAAATCATGCCACAGCATCGTCCTTTAGTGAATCTCCCCCCTGGTCTCTCTCAGAATTTATAAGCCCATATAATTACAGGTTTTGGAGTTTGCATTGGAATGGGCTTGTTTTACTCTGGGGGTATAAGGTGGGATGGCACTTAAGGGGTTAAGAGCAAGGATATTAGAAGCAGAGCTGGGATAAATGTAACAGTCTTTCTGTCCAGGGACAAGATAGGATAGGTATGTGCTGAAACAAATGGGTGGGAGAAGTAACCAGTAAGTTCTAGGAAGCTGTAGAAGGTGATTCTACATGTGCAAGCATAATTCTGTATATAAGAGGATTTTAGTCTTACCTGTTAAATCCTTTTCTTTTAGTCCATATACGTTACCGGTAAATTTGGGTAGGTGATCCGCCCCTTTAAGTAGGCAGGAAGAATTCTAGAAGTGAATGCTGGGGTGGAGCCTACCTTCCCCTCCTTGGCTGCAGCTAGCCAATCACTTCTAGTAAGATTTGAGACACTAACTGTTGACTAGATAGTAAGAAGGGAAAGAAGACTCCTGTGAGCATGAACCCAAAAGGACACCCACATTCTGCCACAGTAGAGCCAAGCATGGTCCCTTGACAGGGTGGGAGACCAGTAACCTATATGGACTAAGAAAAAACGATTTAACAGGTAAGACTAAACTCCTCTTTCCTCCGTTGTCCAATACAGGTTACTGGTAACCACTGAGTTTCCCAGAGGCGGGAAGTAAGGCAAGGATCAGGCGAAGGGCCCCCAAAGTCACCAAAGCATATATGAACCATCAGATCAGAGACAGCCCAACAATGACAAACGAAGTGTCAACGGACACTCATCATGCCAGGAACTGTTACACAGCACAGTGGACTAGAGCCAACATGGCTCAAAAGTGAGGGTGCACTAAAGAAACGAAGAAGATCCTAGACAGCTAAGACTTCCTCCAGGATCTTCCTCCCAAAGCTGGCAACAGCCAATGCCAGCACATCAACACGGTAGTGCTTCGAGGTTTGCACAGATGACCAAGTGGTGGCCTTGCGCAGATGATCAGCAGTGGCCTGATTCTTGTAAGCCAAAGATGCCCGAATAGATCTTGTAGAATGAGCCGTGACACGAAAGGGAACCGGCTTCCTTCTTAGTTCATAAGATTTACAAATAGTGGACTTAATCCAGGACGCGATGGTCTCTTGGATGCATGTCTCCCTGCTCTGGGACTCTCAGGAATGAGGAACAGAGCGTCAGACTGACGAATGGACTCAGTGCGATGCATGTACAACTTGCGACAGCACACCACATCTAACAAATGGAGATCCCTCTCCTTGTCAGAGGCAGGGCGCTGGGCAGAAAGAAGGCACCACGATCTCCTGATTCATGTGGAACTCATAAACCACCTTTGGGAGAAACTCCTGCAAAGTGAGAAGCACTGCCTTGTCCTTGTGAAACACCAAAAATGGTGGTTTACAAGACAGAGCATACAACTCCGTGACACAGTGAACAGACACGAACGCCAGGAGAAAAGCCATTTCCATGTCAGCAGGCATAGAGGAATAATACCCAAGGACTCAAAGGGAGGGTGCTGAGGGATGCCCAAAACCAAGATCTCACTGAGATGCGGGAGACTTAAAAACAGGACGAGCAGAGCAACGCCCTGGCAATGCACCTCTGAAGAAAACAGAGACAGCAGAAGTCTGAACCTTAAGGGAACTCAGAGGCCCTTATCCACACCTTCCTGTAGGAAAGCCAGGACTGCAGGGAGATAAAAAATCCTGATATGGGTCCTTATCAGCACACCAAGAGAGAAAGGTAGACCAGACTCGACGGTAGGCCTTAGAAGAAACAGGTTGCGTGCACTAAACATAGTAGCCACCACACCAGAAGAGAACCCTTCTTCTTCAGTATTGAGGATTCAATTTCCAAGCCGTCAACACCAGACGATGGACATCCTCCTTCCACAGGTAGCCCTGTAGAAGGAGGTCTGGATGGCAAAGGAGCCGGAAGGGCTCCACCACGGATAGATCCAGAAGCTCTGGAAACCAAGCCTGCCGAGGCCAGTACGGAGCAATCAGAATGACTGGACAGTGCACCAGTCTCAGTTTCCGTATCACCCTGTGCAACATGGTAATGGAAGGAAAGATGTAAGCCAGAGGAAATAGCCACAGAATGGACATGGCAGCCACTGCTAGAGCCAGAAGATCCCTCTAGCGAGAGCAGAGCATTGGAACCTTCCGGTGGTGTCGCCATCAGGTCAATGCATGGAAGATCCCACCTCTGAACAACGAGGTTGAACACCTCTGGATGCAGTCCCACTCTCCACTGTGTGTCAACTGAGGAAGTCTGCTAGGACGTCGTCTACGCCAGGAATGTGAACTACGGATATGGCAGGAACAGGTACTACTGCCCAGGACAAAATAGCCTTGACCGCTAACCAAACTGCAAGACTTCTCGTATCAGCCGTGTTTGTTGATGGATACCACTGCCGTGTCATTGTTGGACCAAACCCAGGCAGGGCAGTCCTCCCGCTGGCGCATTAGGTGGCGAAGGGCATGAAATACCACCCGCAGCTCCAACACGTTGATGGGAAGGAGAGATTCCTACGGAGACCACCGTCCTTGAGCATTCAGATGACCCAGATCCGCTCCCCAGCCGGATAGGCTGGCATTCGTTAACACCATGGTCCAGAAGGACACTGTAAGGGCTTGCCTTTCAACAGATTGGAGAAGTTGAGTCACCACGACACTCAGTTCTGCATGAAGAGTTCCCTGGTGTTAGCCATGGCAAACGGGACTGCCTCTATGGTGGAAATGAACTTCTCCACTAGAAAGGACAACGTCTTGGCTGGTACTGGATCTTGAGCCAGAACAGCAGAAACCCTGTTGGCAATCTGGTGAGCCACCTCATCCATGAGAAACACCATGCACTGCTGAGTGTCGAAGAGAAGGCCCAGAAAGACCAGCCTCTGAGATGGTATAAGATCCGATTTGTCCATGTTGAGAATCCACCCATGATTGGTGAGAGCATGAATGCAGTCCTGAACCTGCTGATGAAGGAGTTCTGGAGAGGGTGCTTCTAGAAGCAGGTCGTCCATGTATGGGGTGACTCTGATGCCGTTCCAATGAAGGATGGACACGAAGGCTCCCAGAACACGATTGAAGACTTGAGGAGCCGTAGTCAGACCACAAGGAAGAGCAGAAAACTGAAAATGCCCTTGTCACAGGCAAATCTGAGATACTGACGGCTCTCTGGATGAATGGTGATGTGCAGATACGCGTCCTGAAGATCCAGAGAAGCAACAAATTCCCCAGGGGACATGGTAGCAATCACAGTCCTTAGGGACACCAGGTGATAATGAGCCTTGACTACAAAGGAATTGAGGTCCTTGAGGTCCAAAACTGGACGACAGCCACCGTCCTTTTGGAACCACAAACAGGTTTGAGTAAAAACCCAAACCCCTGTCCTGAACAGGAACCGGTTCCAGAACCTCCTTGTCCAGAAGGGCCTGGATGGCGCCGCTGAACAGACGGCGTTTCTGCACACCCTGAGGTGTGTGAGAAGGGAAAAACCGGAAGGGAGGAAGAGAGGTGAAAGGGATCCTGTACCCCTATGATACCACATGCAAAACCCATGGGTCGACCACCGAGTCCTCCCAGATGCTGAGGTAGTGGCGCAGACGTCCACCCACAGCAGCGTGTGGACCTGGGTTCGGCGAGTCATGCCGAAGAAGGTTTGAAAACCTTAGGCTTGGTGGGGGACTTAGGCTTCCATAGTTGTTTGGGTTTGGAGGAGGAACGCGGAGCCTGGGGAGCCGATTATGCTTGGTAGGCGTCTTCTTCCAGGAGACCACAGGCAGGAGGGTACTCTTGCCCCCTGTAGCCTCACTATCAGATCCTTAAGTCCTGGCCCAAACAGAGAAGTGCCCTGAAAGGGCAACGAGAGCAATGCTTTCTTAGAAGCAGTATCAGCAGACCAGATCTTGAGCCAAAGAGCCCATCTGGCAACCACAGACATGGTAGAAACCCTGGCCACCACACGGATGACATCAAACAAGGCAGCAGATACATAATGCTGGGCTTCAGAAATGTTGGCAAGTAGCCACAACATATCAGAAGTAGGAGCCCAGTGATGAACAGCAAGTGTAAGGTGTTTGGTCTAAATGACAATGGCCCAATTTACCCAGGCCGCAGTGAATGCTGGGTGTAGAGAATTACCAGTGGTGGCAAAAATGGACTTGAGGGAGGCCTCAAGCTTCTTGTGAGTCCAGTCTTAAGAGCAGAAGTGTCAGTGAAAGGCAAAGCAGTGAACTTAGAAAGTCTAGAAACAGGGGCATCCACCTTGGGGGAGGATGAACCCACTGAGCTAGCGCCCCATCAGAAAATGGGTAAAGCTTAGCAAATTATTTGGAAACAGAAGGTTTCCTGTTCGGAGACTTCCACTCATCAGACACTAAACGGTCAAGAGTGGGGTTAGGTGGAAAACAAGTATGGGGCCTCTTAGGCTCCTGAAACACATCAAAGGAGTCTGAAAATACCTCTTGAACAAAAGGAATGTTTGGTGCATTCAATACAGCTCTGATCAGGCCCTCAGTGGAGGAATCAGGATCAGCCTCAAAGGGATCACCAAAGAATTGTGAGGAGACCACCGCAGAATATTCCTCATTGTCAGAATCCACCAACAGTCCCTCATCAGAGGGGTCTGAGACATCAGGTACTCCCTGCAGTTTTGGTAGGGAAGACCTGACAGAAGTAGGGGTCTGCCAGAAGTGGAAGACTCCCTGTAACTGGGATGGAAAGAGTTGTAATGTAGACAGGAGGTCTCTAGTAGCAGCCTTAAACTCTTGCACCCAAACTGGCTCTAGTGCATGCCTGGAGGTCCCTGGGGGAGACTCAGGGACAGCAGAACATGCTGGGCAAAAATGAACTGAGAATTCTCTAGGTAACCCTGATTAACATGAGGAGCAATGAGCAATGGGGGACACAGGCACCCCAGTATCCTTAGTCATTGGTCTAGCTCCAAGCTCCAACGGAATAGACATTCTCACAGTGTCAAAAATTTCAAAGTATAAGGATTTACCCAAATACAGTGTGCATGATTAAAATTTCACCCCAGAAATCGCTAAAATACACTTATGTGGCAGGCAAAGGGTTAACCTGCAAAGGAGAGAAGGAGAGTCCAAGCTCTGTGTAGGATACTCA
The DNA here is from genome assembly GCA_037306005.1 of Rhinophrynus dorsalis. Classification (NCBI taxonomy): domain Eukaryota; kingdom Metazoa; phylum Chordata; class Amphibia; order Anura; family Rhinophrynidae; genus Rhinophrynus; species Rhinophrynus dorsalis. Next base: position 169,874,935 of record CM074721.1, on the reverse strand, counting down.
TTCAGGGAAAGCATAAAAATGGATGCTGCAACGGGAGCCAATCAGGAGTTAGAACGAGATGTAAGCACTCATGGGAAATGTAGTTTTCCCAGAAAAAGTACCCCAACAGTGCCCGAAGCCCCCTGAGCCCCCCAACACACACCAAACATTGACCAGATAGTAGAGCAAGGGCAGACAAACAAAATGAGCCATCCCTTTAGTCGCTACAATAAGCGGTTGCAGAGATATGTCCCAAACTGTAAAGTCCCATAGAAGTGAATGGAGCTAAGGCGCCTATGAAGTAAAATCGTGCCTTAAAGCCGCAGCACCCACATTTTGCAAAGTTGTAACTGTGAAGTAATATTGCATCAAACATCACTAGAACATGTCACCAGACCAAATAAACACTGAACCCAGTAAGGAAAGTGCCAACAACCCTCCAAAAGATGCTGAACCAGCAACCAAAGGGTTAAGTTACCATAGAAACTTGCTCCAAAACACCCAACAGACATACAGATAAACCCAATGAGTGCAGGAGTATGCTATAAGAACGCCAAAGGAGACCCCTGTGCGGAGGGGAAGCGTGAGACATGTGAACCTCATCACTCAAAGGGTTGCTCACCTTTTTAGCAGATCTTCTGTCTTCAGATTACCATGTATGAAGAAGAAGCCTCAGTGGGCAACTCCTGAGGAAAGAACTTGTAACCAAGATTTTCCACCCAGGGCTTAAGGTCCACGAAAGCACCTGGAAACTGAGCTATCCACATCTAAGGGCAATGTCAGTTATGGTAATCCACCAAATGGTGGTATTCCATATCTAACAGAAAAAAAAATTGCTAAAACTACAGCAGAACTATTCTCTGCCTGTATCTTCATCCAAGGAACAAATCTTACTGGAGGTGATTGGCTAGCTGCAGCCAAGGAGGGAAGGTAGGCTCCACCCCAGCATTCACTTCTAGAATTGTTCCTGCCTACTTAAAGGGGTGGATCGCCTACCCAAAGTTACCAGTAACTTATATTGGACGACAAAGAAATGTATGTTTGTTTAAAACGTTTTGTTTCCAGTAAATTGTATTTATAGAAGTATGCTGTGTCATACACTGTTCAGAATAGTGCTCTGACTGGCTTGATAGAACATTATATCTCCTCATGAGATCATATACTTGACACCAATATTAACCCATAAATATCCAGTGTGGACCCATCACACATTTTGTACCTCCATATATAAATTCTAGAACACAGGGAAATTTTGGCTGTCTTACAAGGCCTGTTTTATTGGAGAAGCCTACTTTGGAGATCAGAAATCCTCATCCAGTGGGACAATCAATCAGTAGTAGCATATCTAAATTAGGGTTATACCAGAAGCAGTGCTCTATTTAAGCTAGCAATACAGATGACCACATAGGAAGAGTACATTCTTAACCCTATCAGCATCTGAAAGGCAACCGCAACTTGATGTGGACGTTTTGAGCAGACACCAACTTCTCCAGGAGGGAATGAGATTTGAAGCAGGAATTCTTCATATTATACACACCTATGGTTTAAAAAAAACGACAATCCTTTATTCCCTGAGTTCTTAACCCCTTAAGGACCGGGAGAATCTGAGGTCGTTTTCTCTTAAGGACCGGAGCAATTCTGACCTTTTTGACTATGTTTTTGTTCAACAGTGTTTTCCCTCTTAGGCTTTTATTCCACCCCCCTAAATTATATACTGTTTTTTTAAGCACAAATAGGGCTTTCATTTGATACCCTATTTATATGGATAACCCACCATTCACTTTATTAAAATTAAAAAAAAAGGTAAAAAAATGTAAAAAAAAAAACAAAACATTTTTTTATTTTTCTCTTGGGATCAATTGGCCACAAAGGGTTACATTTTTATGGAGACTGCATGAAAAGTATGACCGGTCAGTCATACCTACAAAATGTGCAGTTTAAAGTGGCCACTGTCCCCCCTGGGTGAAAATCCCCATGTCCCTTTTTCCCACCATATTTTGACACTTTTTTTGTCCCTGGCATTTGGTGGTGTATATAAGTGTATTACATGGTTCCACAACAATCACACTTGCAATATTGTTTAATTATATATATTTTTTTTTAAATAAAAAAATGTTTTTGTAAAAAAAAAAAAAAAAAAGTGTGTTGTGTTTAAAAAAAAAAAAAAAAAGTGTAGAATTGCAGGTCAAAAATTAACCTGCATTTAGCCAGTCTCCTGCACCAGCAGTGAAGGGGTTAATACCCCCAGCTGCTGTATTTTTTTAACCATTAGGTGTCTCCCGTCTACTTCTGTCTCCCTTACTTTGAGAGCAAGGGAGACAGAGGCAGACGAGACAGGCACAGACAGCATGCTTTGCATGCTGCCTCTGTCTGTCACTATGCCGGTACATGTGATCGCTGATACAGCGATCGCATGAACCGGAAGAAGCAAGAAGGGCTGAGACTGAATGCCCCGGTCTCAGAGCGCTCAGTCTCAGCCTGGAATTAATGATAGCAGCGTGCACGGAGGCACGCTGCTATCATTTAAGCCATGACGGTCCTGGACCGTCATGGGTCGTTAAGGGTATAACAACCCATGACGGTGCAGGACCTTAAGGGGTTAAGTCCATCCACTATGCACTGTCTATGCACTGCTTCAAAGTGGTATTTCCAGTTAGGATGCATTTTTAACCAATACATGTAATTCCAAAAGTTCTGAATAAATTGGAATGAAAACCACAGTGACTGCTCCTTTTTAGCCCAGACATGTATGGTTCATTGACCTACAGTGACCGTCACTGTGGGACCCTACTTGGCTACCTCTCAGGACTTTCTACATGAGGAAGAATTTTTCACATGGTCCTCACTTTCTCACCCTGACAGTCTGGATGTCAAAACACAACTCAAAAGGATCTAAGCTCCTGTAATCAAGACCTTGCTCCACAGCTGTAAGAGGGCCACCAGTCACAGATAAATCAATATCAGGAAGCTTTTCTCCACATGGGTTCAAGCCAAGGGAGTCTTCTTATACTGCGGGGATGGATTAAGCTCTGGACTTTCTTCTGGACTCTCCAGCTTGAAACCTACTACTCTTAATGTCGTTGCTATCAGATCCCTGAAAAACTCACCTATAGCAGATCATCCTCTTATTCACATCTTAATGAAAGCCATTTACATACTAAGACCCAAAATTCTCCAAAGTGTTTGTGACCAGATGGAATAATTTAGAACTATAATATTTGAAATATTTATCACTGTTTTGTACATTGTGTGACATTTGGTAATAGTGTGTGTGTGTGTGGGGGGGGGGTTACATTGTAAGTCCTGCAAAGGGGATGGCAGTGGGGAGTCCAGCACTCTGGCTTGTTTAAAGAATACTCCATGTGCTAAGGAATGTTTGGAATATGAATTGAATCCTGCTGTGCTTCATTGACCAGTCAGGGGAGGTTATTATGGACCAGCTAAATGTCCCTTTTTCAAGCACTAATTTGTATTCTTATCTTGATAAGAGTGTCTGGAAGTGTATATAAGCCGTGTGTTTTATCAATAAAGGCTGTTCTGTTCTACCCTCCTTAATACAAGTCTCGGCTGTATTTCTGCAGGAGACTTGGGCTGAGGATTTTAACCTTAGCCACTGCAGGAGCGAATTCACTTGCCTCGCTGGTCTACTGGCGTAGGGCCTCTGGAAACCCCACCTAGGATTCTGCAGCTAAATTCACTAGCTCTGCCAGTCTGCCAGGGGGCAGCATCCAGTTGTTCCTGCCTGAGTATCCAGGACCTCCAGACCACCAGGAAGCAGCAGGGCTCCAGACGGCCGTGGAAGAGGGGCAGAAGCAGCGGCGGTTCAGGAACAGATGACCCCAAAATGGTCCAGTAAATCCTGGTACCGTCACAGTATTTTTCCACAGGACTTTAACATATTTTTGAACAGGCTCTGTCCTGCTACATTTGAACCCACTGAAGAACTGTAAGTTAAGTACATGACGCTCAAAATGACATTCCTAATTGCCTTTACCTCAGCTTGGCGGACTGTTGAGCATCAGTTTGTTTCTATGAAAGAACTCACTGGATTTAACAAGCCACTGGGTTGGTATATGAAACATCTAGACTAGACTCACATTCTTCGCTCAAAGCTCATTCTACTTGGGCTATCACATCACCTGGGGCAGAGAAAGAAGAAGCTTCTCCTAAACAGATTTGCAGAGAAGACAATTTGAAATGTGCCCATATGTTTTCCAGATACTACCCCCTAAATGTTCTTCCTATGTATGAAGCATTCTTTGGTCACAAAGATCTTCAGACTGTAGTCTGTAGTCTCTTAGCAGCCCTTGCTTTTTTGATTTGTATGTATTTATATATATATCTTTATTTGGAATATTTCTAGTGGTATACTGCTAGGAATAGCAAGGAAAGTAAGAATTCCAACTTATCTGGGAATTCATTTTCCATGTTTATCCCAAGACAGCACATGGGTCTTCCTACCCAAATATATTTCTTGACAGCATTCCTTTTTTTCCCTAATTTATACTTTATAATAAAGTCCCTGGGGTGGCAGGGCCTTTTAAAGGGGCGATTTTGAGTCTGATCTGTCTTACTGTAAAGGGGGAGAAAAAGCGGTATGCTGCTTTGGGATAATAGAGGTGCTTAAGCCTCTAAATAGGTTATAAACAAGTTTCCATATCAAATATAGATAGCTGTACTTAGCATAAACAAACATGGGTTAGATGGCCATGTCCTAAAAAGTGATAATATATATATATGTTCTTCAGCAAGTAATCCCAAAAAAATGTATATAGGAGCACCAATGCATTGGTGCTCCTATATACATTTTTTTGGGATTACTTGCTGAAGAACATATATATATATATATATATTATATATTTACCCTACTACCACATTGTTATAGAGACACTTAGTGTCCTATATACTACACTCCAAATAAGGGGGTGATAGTGAAATTACAAAGAGTGGTTGTAGAAGGTGAACAGTGGAGAATATCTGGAAGAGAGCAGAGAGGTGTTAACCAGTCTGGGGTTCAAACCAGGAATGCTGATTTACACTGGAAGGCAGTAAAAACCTCATCTAAAAATGAATACCCAATTTGGAGCACGTGGTGAAGGTGAAGGGAAAAGAATTTGGAAAATACTACACTCAGAAGAGTCCATTTGCGCTGTTTTTATCTTCTTTGCTTTTTAGTTGCATTACTGGGAATCCCAACCCATTACTCAGCAGCATTGGACTTTGAGATCCATCATTGGAATAATTAAGCTATATCCTCTTGACGGACTATTTGTGAGATTTATTATATCAATATATTATAACATTATTCTGGCGCTTCCCAGTATACCCCAGGGTTGGAACTTGTGGTAGCTCCATACTTTAGGGATATACTAAAATTGTGTGTGTGTAGATTTAGGTGAACGGGACTGAGTGGGTTCTAATCTCAAAACACTCCTATTTATGGTATTATCAGTTTTTTCCACAGGCCTGATAACTTGAAGCAAATGTAGCCACTCTTTTCCTTCATTTTGAAATATTTTAGGAATTTCACAGTAAAGGGTAAAAAAATACACTGAGGGAGTAAGTCACATTTCAATAGATATGAACATTTTCATTTTTTTTAGCGTTGTGTCCCTTTAAAAAGCATAAACTATCTTCCTCCATCTCATTTTACCTTTAAGCACATGAAAGGTGTACAACACATTATTTCGCAATGTGTTCTACACCCGTCTAGTCCTAAAGGGATATGATCCCACTATAGTTCCCCAAAAAGTTCCCTATTAAGTCGTCTTTTTCACCTGACATTAAAGTAATTAAAAAAAAAAAAAATCACAATTATATTCAAGTTCTTTTCATACTTAAAGACACAATCCCAGTGCTCACTGGAGGATGAGGTACTCATCCAACACTAGAGAGAGCATTACTGATAGGCAGCTGACTACTTGGGAGTCAGATAGCTAATCTAGTAGTTAACCAGACAGCTAGTTAGGCTGTTTTAGTTTGTTAGTAAGGGATACTGAACTTATAGCTATAGTATTGCTCTGTACTATACAGAGAAACTCTGCTTGTAAGTTTTCAGTTTCATAGGCAAATGCAGTATTTCCAGAGAGGGGTTTCCAAAATGAAAAGTAAATATACAATAATATGTGCAATTTGTTCTGTTTAATTCTGCATCAAAAACCCATAACAGATCCTCGAGGATAGACCAGGAGAGTGCAAGCTACAGTGTTTCAGCTGTTGTTGGATTACAAACCCCATCATTCTCAGATGGCCAATGGCAGTACAACAGCTGAAGCTGAGCCCTTATGCACAACATCACTGAACATTTCTCACTACTGGAATGCTTAACTTGATCTTTCCGTAAACTCATGGTGGAAAAAAAAAGATTTCAAGTGGGATTCTAGGAAATGTAAAACACTAACTTGGACTGCCCTTGATTTTAAAAAGGCAACAGTCTATCCTTTGCAAACCATTGAGAAATAATAGGTAAAACCCAAAGGGAGAGAGGTGGCTTGTTTAATTTGTTAAATGCTTTAAAAATTACTTAGGCAACATTTTAACAATGTTTGTGAACATATTAATTATACAAGGAAGGATTTTCCATGAAGAAAAATAGGTGACCCATCAAGATAGGGACAAACTGCCTTTGAGTCTGTAGCTGTTGGAAACAAACTCCCATCATAACTATCAGTTATTGGCTGGTTGTGGATTATGGGAGCTGTATTCTCCAACAACTAGAGAGCCGAAGTTGCCTATGATTGTACTAGGAGAACACTACTTCTTTTGGAAATAATATCATTATGGAACTCTCTTGATGTTTTTCTCACTGTTGGAGAACACCAACGTAGTCCTGGATTCCACTGCAGTTAATAAGTTTATCAAAAGTGTTAAATATAGATTTTTCCATAGACTTTAATAAAAATAAGTTAGATAAAACCAGTGATAACACTTAACCTCAATGTAATCTAGGCCAGAGGTTTTCAGCCGTGCCCTCGGGGCCAACTTACTGGCCAGGACTTAGGAATTTCCCTGCTAGAGCACAGGTGTGTTAATCAGAGGCGCTGTCACACTGATTAACCCCTTCATGTCCAATGTTGTGCCAGGTCCGCCACGGGTGTCCGGCACTTAAGGACCAGTGATGTTCCTGGCACGTCATGGAATTCAGGGCTCCCTGTGTGGCTGCACAATGCTCGGGGAGCCCTGAATCGAATCCACAAAAAAGACCAGTGGTCCTTACGTGTCAACCGCATGTGCCGGTTGGTCCTTAAGGGGTTAACTCACCTGTGCTCTAACCAGGAAATTCTCACATTCTGGCCTGTTAGTGGCCACTGCGAGCACGGGCTGAGAACCACTGGGGCCACAGATTGAAAAAGGGGTACCAAACACATTACAGTTATAAAAAGAGAGGCTCATATATGAACAACTGGGTAATTCTGGAACAAATTAACTACATTGTAAGAAAGAGGTTTGTAAACCTTTCTTCAGGCAATGTATTTAGGATTTCCCTGTCTGTGAACAGGTGAATTAAATGACTGAGTCTCTGACTGATTCACAAGTTCTCAAGAAGGGAAATCCTATAAGTGGTCCCATGAAAACCACTGCCATAGGGGACAAATGAAAATGTCCATATACATAAATGTTTTTGCCTCCTATGGTGAAGCTGTTTTCTTAAATAACTGCTCCAATTGACTTAGTACATAAGCCTCATAAAATGCGTTCCTTTTATTATTAGAAGTTTAGCTACCGTTCATTACAATCTTTTTACAAAATCAATAATGTTATTAGATTTACAATATAAGAATGCTGGTCTCTGAATTCCAGTGCAGCCATTTGTCCTTTTATGGTCAAGTCTTGCAAACGGTAGCATTACTTTGTCAATGACTATATTATTTCCAATGACCTGCTAAATTCTAGTTCTTAAATTTTATGATGGGCTTTATGATGTAATCTACAATATTCTATCCAGAGGCATACTGACACAATATTTAATTTAGGGTTAAGGTTTTAGACCTTGAACTAGGATATAAAATTACAAAACATGGTTTCCATTAGCAAAGGATTTTTTGTGAGAAGCAGCTATACATCAGTGTTCTGTCTGTCACCGGCCCACTGCAATTACTTGTCACATTACACTTCTAATCTGCAATCTGTATACAGGGTATATCATTTCATACCTATTGTATTTCCCCAAACTAGAAAAAGCAATATTGATAATTAAGAAAGAAAGAAAATTACTGGCATGGACTTTTAAAAACTGGCAGACATTAGGAAACATTTCTCAAGAAATAATGCATAGTAACATAGTAGATAAGGCTGAAAAAAGACATGCGTCCATCAAGTCCAGCCAATGCCAAAAACACCCCTGTTGATCCAGAGGAAGGCAAAAAAAAAAAGCCCTCTGGAGCCATTTCCAATCTTGTCCCAAGTGTGTGTATGTGTGTGTGTGGGGAATTATTCCTTCCTGACTCCAACTGGTAGTCAAATAGTTCCCCAGATCAATATCCTATTTGCTTTGAAGCCATCTGTCATAATTGTCAATATTGTTCTGCGCTAGATAGGCATCCATTGCTTTTTTGAATGCAGTTGCATTATCTGCAAGCTCAACATCCCGAGGCAAAGAATTCCATAGCCTTACCATCCTTACTGTAAAGAATCCCTGCCTTTGTTTTAGCTGAAAGCGCCTTTCCTCTACTCTTAATGGATGACCTCTTGTTCTTAGCTCAGCTCTTTGCATAAATAATTAATTGGATAGTTCTTTGTACTGACCTTGAATGTATTTGTAAATGGTAATCATATCACCCCTTAGACGTCTCTTCTCTAATGTAAACAAACCCAGTTTGACTAGTCTCTCTTTGTAACTCAGATCCTCCAATTCCTTTATCAGTTTTGTTGCACGTCTCTGCACCTTTTCCAGTTCAGTAATGTCTTTTTTTTTTATAGAACAGGCACCCAAAATTGTACTCCAAGCAAGTCCTATAGTCAGAAAAGCACAGTGGTCTGTATTTACTAAGGTGTGAGATCCCTTTTAACACTAAGACAGGAGATGAGTGAGGCAATTTTCACACATTGCCCATCTTGTGGGATTTACTAACTTTGCTGATTATTGCTCACAGGAAGGTTAAGTGTATGTTAAGATTAGTCTAGTTAGCAGTGGAATGTGAAGATTAGAGATAGGGGTTAGTCAGACTCGTGGCATATGTGCTTAGCAAGGCATCTACCTGAGATAGAGAGCTCTGATACCCATTATGCAGATTGGCGTATACTGTTTATTTATTTGTTTCCTACTGAACGTTCCTGTCGCAGCAGGGTGGTTTCCCTTGACAGCTTATAAAATAGAGCACTGAAGGATGTGTATTTGCATGGCCACTTTGAGAGTGCTTGTGTCTGCTACTTGAGGCCTTGCCAGATAAGAGTTGGTACCGTGTTAGCAGTAGAAATACAGGAGGCAAATGTAGTCGTTGAAACCTTTATTGGCTAACTAAACAGATTTAGGATGCAAGCTTTCAAGACATCTCAGGTCTCTTCCTTGAAGCCTTATGCACAGAAGTAACAATGAGCAATTCTGAAACATACCAGCTGCACCATGGGGGAAAAAGGCACATTTCCAGAAATTCCAGTTTATTTAAATAGGTCTTTCAACATCTTGAATCAATGTGTTTGGAATGTCTCTGGTAATAATAACAGTTAAAATCCCCTTTTAATTAAACTGGACATTTTGCTTGTGCCCTATGATCCAGAATTGCTCATACTATCATTTAAGCATAAGGCGCTCAGTTGTTTGCCCATAGACTTTAACACTAGCTGTCACATTAGATTAGGGCTATGACAGAAACTATTTCTGACCTTATATACAGGCCTTGAAGGGGGTGTCAGAAGTTTGACCTGCTTGGCTGGAATGGAAACTAGGAGTATGTGGTTCTCAGCCACAAACTCCTGGGTTGTGTGTGTATTCCTCCTATACCAAATTGGGAGTTCAAGTCTGATACAGAGGGTTTATGAGGCTCTACGTCACACAATGCAGCATCAATACACCAGGGGAGCATGAGGGGGGCCTCTTTTCAGACCCCCTTTCTCCTAACCTATTGTCCACAGGGGCTCACAATGCAGCCCTTTCTATATCAGTAGGTCTGCTCCCATGGAAGCAGATCTGCCCAGAAGAAAACTATCAGATTATTGTTGCTTTTTAAAAACAAATATAGCCATAAACAAAAGCAAACTGAGAACAGTGGCATGTATGGTAACACGTAATCAACTGATCTCTTATCCTATTCGACTCTATGGAGGTCTCCAACACATTTCTTACAACACACTGGAGATATCTCTAGCCTAAAAGGGGTTAAGAAAGTGTAAATATATGTCACATTTAAACAGTTCCATTGCAAACAAATGCTTTGGAAGGTAACTTCAATTTCATAATCTTTCTTAAATGGGATGTAATTAAAGGTTCAGGTGATTTGTTTCACTACTCTGCTGTTTGTAGACAACTTATGATGGTAAAAGCCATGAGATAACTAACTGATAAGTTGTCACCTGAAGTCCCAGAAGTCAAATTAAATGTTGGTATCCCACAAGATACAGAAATAGCTGTGCCTAGCCAAAACAATACTTTCTGCCCTGCAAGGGAGTATGTTCTTTGGAGGTATGACACTGGTACCTACGTTTCTCCTGGACATACAGGTACCCCTCCATAGTGTAGGGGCTGAGGGTTTGGTGGTCATGGGGATTTTCTTTCATTTTCTTCATCAACGACTCAACTTCTGATCGTGTACCTTCAAAACGGTCTCGTGTCTGAGAACAAAGATAAAAAAAAAGACTGAATAAAATAATACAGCTCTATTAACGTTTATTTCTTCTTCTCTTCAATCGTGAACATCCAACACGTTATCCAGCAAAATCAAATACATACCATTTTGAGGATGTGCTAGATATAATTTTGCCTGCTACTAACACTGGTGATTTGGAACACATTTCAACTGAGGGACATTAAACTGTTATTTTGTTAGAAGATCAAAAGCTCTCCACGGGCTGTATTAGGATCTTCACTACCTAGAGGGGACTTCACATAATCGCATTTTGATTAAAATGAAATAATGAAATACTGGAAAAATGATGGTTCACTCAATCATGGAGTGATTTGAGAAAGATTGTTGAGATAAAATGGACATTAATATTTAGTGCAGCATCTCCATCCCAGTAAGGCAAAAAGAGAGAGGGCACCCGAAAGTGTAATTCTATAACAATTCTATAATAGAATAAATTTGAAATTGCACTCACATTTCGTGAAGATCAATACCAGCTTGCAGAGAGTTCTTAACCCCTGACTCTGCTCAGGGGCTTTGGAGTTATCCGAAAGTCTCCACCAGGATAAATCCATCTGGTATGATATTATAGGAGAATTTCTACCTCCTCTGTATCTCTCTTGAATGGCGAGTGAAAATTCAGCCCTGGCAAGTAGAAATTCAGCCCTGGTGGGTATGTAGTATTCAAAAAGTTGTATCCGATTTATTATTTAAAAGACACATGTGCCTGCAATTTAAAATATATGGCTATGCATTTCAAGGGTACCCCACCGCTTTATCGAGCTATCAACAAAGAAAACGTTGATAGCTCGATAAAGTGGTGGAGTAGTCTTGAAATGCGTAGCTATACATTTTAAATTGCAGGCACGTGTCTTTTAAATAATAAATTAGATACAACTTTTTGAATACTACAGATTTTTTTCAGTTTCTTTTTTCAGTTTTATTCATTTATTTTTTTTTATTTTGTTGCTTATCAAGAGAGATATAGAGGAGATAAAGAGGAGGTAGTAATTCTCCTATAATATCATACCAGAGGGATGTATCCTGGTGGAGACTTCCAGATAACTCCAGATGGAATTGAAAGACCCTGAGCGGAGGCTGGGGTTAAGAACTCTCCGCATGCTGATATTGATCTTCACTAAATGTAAGTGCAATTTCAAATTTATTTACATTACTTCAAAAAGAAGGTTAAAGGGATAGTAATACTTTAATATTATTATTCCCCACATTGTAGCTATTTGATAACGAATTGAATTGCCCCAAGGTTCATCTCTCAAACCTTTATGGTTTGAGAGGTAACCGAACGCAAAGTTTCCCCCTCCCTCCCCCTTCCCTGAAGTCAGCGTTGCACTGACTGCAGGGGAAGTCTGTCATACAACGGGCTTGCGGCTCTGCAGCTGAGTCGAGATCACGTTAGTAAAAAAAAGAATTATTTCACTGAAACGGTCTTCTAAGTGTGCTTGGTTTGCAAGCACACGTAGAAGACCGTTTCAGTGAAATTATTTTTTATTACTAACGCGATCTCGGCTCTGCTGCAGAGCCGACTGATGAAAATAAGACCAGATATCCCTTCAGTCAGTACAACGCTGACTTCAGAGATGACACAGGGGACAATTCAATTATTTTTCAAATAACTACAATATGGGGAATAGTAATATTAAAGTAGTACTATCCCTTTAACTGACACCCATGAGTATTTACAATGGAAGAAAGGAAAGGTTTTCACCCTTTGAGTGCCAGAGAGGTATCCAAAGCATTACAAGGCAGTACCTTTTTGGCAATCTGAGTATTAATGATACTGATCCAATGCCACAATCAGTTCCAACTAAGAGTCCCCTCCTATTGTACTTACATTCTGAATGCTGATTGAGAGCTGCGTTTTGAAGTCACTGAAGTCTTTAGCCAGTTCATAGCCGTGATGGTAAAACGTGAAGAGACCTTGTAAGAATGCGAGCAACTGAAATAACACACACTAATTAGGTGGGGAGTACATTCAGAATGGTTACACGATTTTATAGTAATTCAATGCAATCAGCAAACCTGTAAGACTTCATTTATAGTTACCTGCCAGACTAAAAGTATTTTTTATAATTTTTTCATTTTATTAAACTTTTTATTTACTGGAGAGATATACCATACATTTATTCACAATGCTTTGCACACCTCTCTGGCCATTAACCCTTTGTGTTAAAGGATTAAAGGGACATTATAACAACATGTATAAGCTTCATTTAAATCAACACAAAATGTTTATAGTGTAATTGGTTTGCTCAAGAATTTGTCCACTTCAGCTTCCTGCACACATTTAGTTGTCAGTACTCCATTGGGTTTACCTCATGCACCCCAACGAAGACATACTACATGCCCCCCTAGCCTGACCCATTGCCACACAACCCCTGCTCACATGGCCCCTCTCCCAAACCCATCCGCTACTGCCTTACAGAGGAAAAAAACTTGAGTTTGAAAGTCAGGGTTTGCCAACTCTTGTCCTCAAGAGCTACCCACAGTTCATTTCTTTAGGATATCTTTGCTTGAACCAAAATTTACCAGTCAGTGGATCCACTAACTTATCCCATGTGAGTAAACAGAGATGTCCTGAAAACATAGTCCTATAAAAAAATACAAGAGAGCTTTAACCCACTGGGTGCCAAAGAAGTAGTCAATGCATTAGTGGACTGTAGGGAAAGACATAAACAGGCCTCATTAAAATAAGAGCGGGTTTCTGGTGCAGGTATAACTCTGTACAAAGAGCTGTCAGGACAGCTGGGTTCCCTTCGCAATTAGAAGAGCAGGGCAGCTTACTACTCTGCCTAAAGGAAGACCTCTCCTTGACATAGTAGGGATTTAAAACAGTCTTGTCCTCTGATATGTCCGCCATCACAAATCTTGACAAAAGGGCTTATCAGAGGTATTTGGACTTTATGGATAAAGAAACATGAATAATTCTGGAGCAAACCAATTAAAGCGGAACTTTCACCCCACCATGACCTTATCTGTGTGTGTTGCATTAATGTAGTTATAAAGCGCTGTGTAATTTTAAAAATCAGAAAACTGATCGATAAGGCACAAAAGAAGATTAATGTTTAACCTTGTGACGTGTAGAGCATTGTGAGCGCTACTGCGCATGTCAATCTGGTTACCGTGCCGTTAATTAGTCACTCCCATCGTTCTCTGTTATCCCATCCGAATCCTCCTTGTCCTGCCCTTATTGACACGTCACCTGGCGCGCACGAGCCTGTACTAGACTGGAATTAACTTTCAGCCACATTTTGCCCATAACTGAGCCAGAGGTGCAAACGGTATGCTTTGCGTTTGCACCACTGGCTCAGTTATGGGCAAAATGTGGCTGAAAGTTGGAAGGATAGCGATGCGTCTCTGAAAGAAGACAGAGTGCAGAAGTCTGAAACTTAAAGGGATAGTAATACTTAATATGTAAAAAAAAAAAAAAAAAAAAATTTTGTAGGGTTTATCTTCCTGAGTAAAATAAGGCTACTACCACTGCTGAAAAGGGTTTTTATTCAAAAGTTATTACAGCTCAAAGCTGATTTTTTTAGGTGCAGTATCACAGTGGCCTGAAATTGTACATTGGCGCTGTTGCTACACCATGCTATGGACAGCTCTGGTCCCGGGACCATAAATCTCCAGAGGATGGTATAGCAACAGCGCCACTGTACAATTTCAGGCCACTGTGATACTGCACCTAAAAAAATTCAGCTTTCAGCTGTAATAACGTTTGAATAAAACACTTTTCAGAATTAGGAGTAGCCTTGTTTTACTCAGGGGGATAAACCCTACAACATATATTTTTTACATTTTAAAGTATTACTATCCCTTTAAGGGAACTCAAACTGAGGCCCTTATCCACTCCATCCTGCAGGAAGGACAGGACCATTGGAAGATCAGATTCCTGGGAAGGATCCTTATCAGCGCACCAAGAGAGAAAGGAAGACTGGACTCTACGGTAGGCCTTAGAGGGAACAGGTTTGCAGGCACTAAGTACAGTAGCCACCACACCAGAAGAGAAACCCTTCTTCTTCAGTATTCAGGATTCAATTCCCATGCCATCAAACCCAGATGGTCCACATCCCCCTTCCACAGGTACCCTTGTAGAAGAAGATCCAGATGGCTGGGAAGCCGAAAGGGCTCTGCCATGGAGAGATCCAGGAGCTCTAGAAACCAAGCTTGACAAGGCCAGCACGGAGCAATCAGGACGACTGGAAAGCCCTCCAGATGCAGTTTCAGCAACACCCTGTGTAGCATGGGAATGGGAGGAAATATGTACGCCAGAGGGAAGTGCCATGGGATCAACATGGCATCCACTGCCAGAGCTAGAGGGTCCCTTCAGTGAGAGCAGAACAACGGAACCTTCGGATTGTGCCTCATCTCCATCAGATCGATGCAAGAAAGTCCCCATTTCTAAACAATAAGGTTGAACACTTCTTGATTGAGTACCCACTCTACTGCCCACTGTGTGTCGACTTAAGAAGGCTGCCAGCACGTTGTCTACGCCGGGAATATGAACTGCAGATATGGTAGGAACATGCTCCTCTACCCAGGTTAAAATAGCTTTCTCTGTCGTCCAATACAGGTTACTGGTAACTCTGGGAGGCGATCCGCCCCTTTAAGTAGGCAGGAACATTTCTCTAAATATATGCAGGGGATGGAGCCTCCCTTCCCTCTTCAGCTGCATCCTAGCCAGCTAGCTCCAGAATGATTTGTTCCTGGGTGTGACAACACCAGGTGGAGAACATCTGTTGTTAGCTTTAGTTTCTTTTTTATTTTTCTGTCAGATATGTAATACCACCATTAGGCGGGTTACCATGACTGACAAATGCCCTTCAATGTGGCTAGCTCAGTATCCAGGTGCTTTTTGGTGGACCTTAAGCCCTGAGGGGGAAAATCTTGGGTACGAGTGCTTCCCTATGGATTACTCTCTGAGGTAATTCTTACTGCATGGTAACCCGAAGACAGAAGATCTGCAGGGGAGGTGAGCTACCCTTTGAGTGCTGCAAGTCCACTTGTCCCACAGTGCCCCTTTGTTGGGCTTGTATTTGGGAGTTCTCATTGCGCACTCCTGCTCTCATTGGGTATATATGTGTATGTCTGTTTGGTATTTGGAGCAGGTTTATGTGGTAACTTAACCCCTTGTCTACTGGTTTGACACGTTTTGTGGGGTTTTCTGACACTTTCCTTACTGTGTTAGTGTTTTCTTAATATGCACGCATGTTCCCTGTATGTTTCTCATGTTTATAACTCATATTTTAACTTTTATTAAAATTGAGTACCGCTTTACTGCATAGACGCCATTGCTCCATTTACTTTCTATGAGTCAACACTGTTTGGGACGTATCTCTGCAACCGCTTCACACAGAAACTTCAGAGTGGGCTCGTTTTAATTGTCTACCCTTGCTCTATCGTCCGGTTTATAGTTCAAGTGTGTTGGGGGGCTTGGGGGTTCTGGGCACTGCTTTGGGGTACTTTTGGGGAAAAACTACATTTCCCATGAGCGCTTGTTTCGCACCTTTTTTCTGATTGGCTCCAGTAGCGGCAACCATTTTGTGAGCTTTTCTCAGCGAGTATCCTACGCAGGGCTTGGACTCTCCTTCTCTCCTCTGCAGATTAACCATTCGTCTGCCAGATTAGTCGATAGTTAGCATTTCTGGGGTGAAATAGTAATCTAACATGCTACAATTGGGTCATTTATTGTACAGTTGGTCATTTTGACACTGTGAGAATGTCTATACCGCTGGAGCTAGGGGCTAGACCTAAGACTAAGGAGGTTGGGGTATCAGTATCCCCCATTGCGCATTGCTCTTCCTGTCACACAGGGCTACCTAGACAGTTTTCTGGTCATTTATGCTCAGCATGTTCTGAAGTTCCTGACAGCAACCCAGGGCCTTCCAGCCATGCTACTGAGCCAGATTGGGTGCAAGAGTTTAAGGCTGCGACTAGGTACCTTAGGTCCACTTTACAGCTCTTTCCATCCCAGATACAGGGGGCCTTACAGACATGGCAGACCACCTCTACTATCAGATCTTCCCTGCCTAAACCTCAGGGGGCACCTGATGTCTCAGATTCCTCTGAGAAGGAACTGCTGTTGGATTCAGATTTTGAGGATGGTCCAGTTCTGGAGTCTTCTGCGTCCCTTGGGGATCCTTTTGAGTCTGATCCTGAACCCTCTGCTGAGGGCCTGATCAGGGTTGTATTGACCACACTCAACATTCCCTTGGTTCAGGAGGTCCCTTCTGATCCCTCTGATGTTTTTCAGGAGCCTACAAAGCCCCTTACTTATTTTCCTCCTAACCCAACTCTTGACCGTTTGGTTTCTGACGCGTGGAAAAATCCGGACAAGTCCACTTCTGTGTCCAGGAAATTTGCTAAACTTTATCCCTTTTCTGAAACAGAACTGGCTAAATGGGTTCATCCCCCGAAGGTGGACACACCCATATCTAGACTGTCTAAATCTACCGCCTTACCTGTTTCTGATGCTTCTGCTCTGCAAGATTGGACTGACAAGAAACTTGAAGTTTCCCTCAAGTCCATTTTCGCTTCTATTGGCACCACTATGCATCCAGCTTTTGCTGTTGCGTGGGTTAACCGGGCTATTGCAGTCTGGACTGAACAACTCACTACGGCTGTCCGTCATGATGTGCCTACTTCGGAGAACTTGCGTCTTCTTGCCAATATCTCTGAAGCGCAACACTATGTTTCTGCTGCTGCTTTTGATGCCGTCCTCATGATGGCAAGGGCCTCCACTACATCTGTGGTGGCCAGACGTGCACTTTGGCTTAAGATTTGGTCTGCTCACACTGCTTCCAAGAAAGTCTTGATTTCTTTGCCTTTTCCTTGTTTGGCTCTGAACTTAAGGAACTAATTAAGAAGGCCACAGGGGTTAAGACTACACTTCTACCCTTGGTCTTTAAGAAGAAGTTGCCGTTTAAGCGTAACCAGTCCTTTAGTTCCTTTCACACGAAGACACGTTCAACGAACCAGGCGATTCCATCAGCTCCGCGTCCCTCCTCCAAGCCCAAGCAGCAATGGAAGCCTAAGGCGGCATCCAAGCCCAGGGCTCCCAAGACTGCTTCGGAATGACTCACCAAACCCGGGTCTGCATCCCACTGTGGGTGGTCGTCTCCGCCTCTTTCGCGTGATTTGGGAGGATTCAGTGTCGGATCCATGGGTTTTACAGGTAGTGTCAGAGGGATACAAGATCCCTTTCTTTTCTCTTCCTCCTTTTTGCTTTCATCTTTCTCGCTCTCCTCAGGAAGTCGAGAGAAGCAGTCTATTCGAAGGCGCTATTCAGACTCTTCTGGACAAGGATGTCCTGGAGCCAGTGCCTCCTTCAGACAGGGGTTCGGGGTTTTACTCAAACCTCTTTGTGGTGACCAAAAAGGACGGCGGATACCGCCCTATTTTGGATTTGAAAGATCTCAATTGCTTTATGGTCAAGACACACTATCGTCAGGAGTCTCTGTGCACAGTGAGTGTGCAAGGGGAGTTCCTTGCGTCTCTGGACCTTCAGTATGCGTATTTGCACATCCCAATTCATCAAGAGAGCAGGCGGTACCTGAGGTTTGCCTGCGACAGGGGTCATTTTCAGTTCTCAGCCCTTCCATTTGGCCTGACAACGGCCCCTCAGGTTTTCCAATGGGTTGGGGACTTGATATCCGTCCTCCATCGGGACAGCATCAGAGTGACTCCCTAGATGGAAGACTTGCTTTTGAAAGCCTCCTCTACGGACATTCTTCATCAGCAGGTTCAAACCTGCATTCAAATCCTTACCCATCACGGTTGGATTGTTAACTTGGACAAGTCAGATCTTGCCCCATCCCAGCAACTGATCTTCCTGGGTCTTCTGTTCAATACTCAGAAGTGCATGGTGTTTCTACCGGGACGAGGTAGCCCATCAAATTGCCCACAGAGTCTCAACGATTCTATCCTGGGATCGGATCCCAGTTCCGAAGTTGTCTTCTCTGGTGGGGAAGTTAATTTCCACGATAGAAGCAATTCCATTTGCCATGGCACACACCAGGGAACTTCAGAGGTTTGTGATACAGACATGCAGGGATCGACCAGATCATCAGAAGCTGTCAGTCTTACTTTCTCCTCATGTAGAGTTGAGCTTGGAGTGGTGGCTGGACCTTTCCAATCTCCTAAAGGGGAGATCCTTCCTGATTCTGTACTGGACCAAGGTCACAACGGATGCCAGCCTCTTGGGCTGGGGAGCTGTTCTGGGTCGCTTCAGCGCTCAAGGGAAGTGGTACATGGAGGAGTCCCTTCTCCCTATCAACATCCTGGAACTACGAGCAATATTTCATGCTCTCCGTCATTGGGAGTCTCAACTGGAGGACTGTCCAGTCTGAGTGGAGTCCGACAACGCCACTGCAGTGGCTTACATCAACAGACAAGGCGGAACAAGAAGTCTTACCGTTTGGTTAGAGGTCAAGACCATTCTGTCCTGGGCAGAGGTTCATGTTCCTGTCATTTCCACAGTGCACATTCCAGGCGTAGACAACCTCATGGCAGACTTCCTCAGTCGTCACACAGTCGACAGGGGAGAGTGGGGAGCTACATCCCAAGGTGTTTCAACTCCAAACTCAGAGATGGGGGATGCCCCTAGTGGATCTGATGGCTACGAGACACAACAGGAAGGTCCCGGCGTTTTGCTCTCGGTGGAGAGACTCTCTAGCACTGGCTGCCAACGCAATGTCCATTCCCTGGACATTCTCCCTGGCCTACATTTTTCCTCCTCTTCCAATGTTGATAAGGGTGTTACAGAAATTGAAAGTGGAACGTTGTCCAGTTATTCTGATCGCTCCGAATTGGCCTCGTCAGTTCTGGTATCCGGAGCTTCTGGCCCTGTCAGTGGCTGAGCCTCTTCCGCTCCCCTCTAGTCCAGATCTCCTTCTGCAGGGTTATCTGTGGAAGGAAGATGCTCATCGGCTCAATTTGACGGCCTGGAGATTGAATCCTCAATTTTAAGGAAGAAAGGGTTTTCTTCTGCTGTGGTGTCTACTATGCTTAGTGCCCGTAAGCCTGTCTCTTTCAAGAACTATTACCGTATCTGGTCGATATTTGTGTCTTGGTCTGCAGACAGAGATCTGTCTCATGACTTTGATCTTCCCACTGTCCTGGCCTTTTTGCGGGACGGTGTGGACAAAGGACTCAGTCTGAGTTCTCTTAAGGTTCAGAAACGCATCGCTATCCTTCCTGATGTCAGGGTTTTCTTCCAGGGCGTTGCTCATGTGCGTCCTGCCGCCTTTCAGAGTCCGGCTCCTCAGTAGGACCTCAAATTGGTAATGGAAGTTCTCGAACATCCTCCCTTTGAGTCTTGGTTACTATTCCTCTACGTCTCTTGACGCCTGGTTTAGTGTGTGCCTCAGCCTGAAAGGGACAAAAAAGCAGATTCTGGTTCACTGGAGGCTTTTTCCTAGGCACTAAAGGCAGCAAAGTACTCTTATCCCCTGTGGCCTCACTAATGAGGTCCTTAAGCTCCAGCCCAAACAGAGAAGTACCCTGAAAATGCAATGAAAGCAATGCTTTCTTAGAGGTAGTATCTGCAGACCAGATCTTGAGCCAAAGAGCCAGTCTTGCTACCACAGACACTGTAGAAAACCTAGCCACCAAGCGGATGGCGTCAAAAATATCAGCATAAACATAATGCTGAGCCTCAGAAATATTGGCAAGAAGTCGCAACATAGCAGTAGGAGTTCCCTGATGGACAGCCACAGTCATCTGTTCAGTCCAAACTGCAATGGCCCTGTTCACCCAAGCAGTGGTGAACGCCATACGCATCGAAGTACCAGCCATAGCAAAGATGGTCTTCAGGGATGTCTCAAGCTTCCTTTCAGTCCAGTCCTTGCGGACAGATGCATCTGCCACAGGCAAAGCAGTGGACTTAGAAAGTCTAGAGACTGGAGCATCCACTTTGGGTGGATGAGCCCATTGAGCTAATGCCACTTTAGAAAAGGGGTACAACTTAGCAAATTTCTTAGATAGAGAAGTCTTCTTGTCAGGAGCTTTACACTCATCATAGACCAAATAGTCAAGAGTGGGGTTAGGTGGAAAACAGGTAGACTGCTTCTTAGGCTCCTGGAACACATCAGAGGGGTCCATGGGAGCCTCTGGAACCAAGGGAATGTTTAGCATATTTAACACCGCCCTGATCAGGCCCTCAGCAGAGGGATCAGGGTCAGTCTCAAAGGGGTCCCCAAAGAACTGGGAAGAGACCCCCTCATCAGAATCCACCAGTAGTTCCTCTTCAGAAGAGTCAGAGACATCAGGTATGTCCTGCGGCTTTGGTAGGGAAGGCCTGATAGGAGTAGGGGGTTGCCAAGACTGGAAGACCCCTGCAACTGGGATGGAAGGAGTTGTAAGATAGACCTTAGGTCACTAGTAGTGGCCTCAAACTTTTGCATCCAAACTGGCTCTTGTGCATGGCTGGAGGTCCATGGGGGAGACGCAGGGGCAATTGCGCATGCTGGGCATAAATGACCTGAGTACTCCGTGGTAACCCTGATTGACATGAGGAGCAGTGCGCAATGGGGAACACAGAAACCCCAGTATCCTTACTCTTAGGTCTAGCCCCAAGCTCCAACGGAGTTGACATTCTTATAGTGTCAAAACGTGCCAAGTATATGGAAACAAACCAATACAGTGTGTAAGATTAAAATTTCACCCCAGAAATCGCTAATTTGCACTTATCTGGCAGGCGAAGGGTTAATCTGCTGAGGAGAGAAGGAGAGTCCTATGTAGGATACTCATGAAGAGAAAGCAGAAAATGACTGCCGTGACAGGAGCCAATCAGAAACGAGCGCGTGAAGCAAGCTCTCATGGGAAATGTAATTTTCCCTGAAAAAGTACCCCAACAGTGTCCAAAGCCCCCTGAGCCCCCCAAAATACACAGAATGTTGACTGTATGATAGAGCAAGGGCAGACAAACAAAATGAGCCATCTCTGAAGTCACTACGTTGAGCGGTTGCAGAGATATGTCCCAAACTGTAAAGTCCCACAGAGGTTAATATAGCATGGAATCTATGCGGTAAAGCGCACCTAACTCAAATTTGCAAAATTTTACAGAGAGGTAAAAAGAAGTTGTAAAAACACCACAAAACAAGTTAAAAGTCAAATAAACACCATACCCTGAAGGGAAAAGTGTGAACCCCCCCCCCAAAAAAAAAAATGCCATTTGGCAGACAAAGGGTTAAATTTACCATAGAAACACTGCTCCAAACTCCCAACAGACATACAGACAAACCCAATGAGTGCAGGAGTATGTATTAGGAACTCCAAAGGCGACCTCTGTGGGAAGCATGAGAGGAAGCGTGGGACCAGTGGACCTCAGCACTCAAAAGGTTGCTCACCATTTCAGCAGGTTTTCTGTCTTCAGATTACCATTGATAAAGAGTAAGCCTCAGTAGGCAACTCCTAGGGAAAGAACTTGCCAAACAATATTTTCCTCCCAGGGCTAAGAGTTCCACCATAGCACCTGGAAACTGAGCTATCCACTAGCGAATGTCAGTAATGGTAATCCGCCTTATCTTTCTGGAGAGAAAGTGGCAAGATGCAGCTAAGGAGAGGAGGTAGGCTCCACCAAGCATTCTCTTCAAGAATTGTTCCTACCTATTAAAAGGGTGTTCGCCTACCCAAAGTTACCAGTAACCTATATTGGACGGCAGAGAAATGAATCTTTTCCTTTATCTCAAATTCTTATTCTAGTCAACATGCAAATATATACAAAGAAAAGAGGAACAATTTTGGGGCAAACCAACTGCATTAATCGCAATGCGTTGGATCCCTCTCTGGCACTCAGAGGGTTAAAGGGACAAGAATAAAAAAAGAAAATCTAACTGATTTAAATAGAACTTTAACCCACTGAAGCAATGTGTAGGGACACCTTTAGCATTTAAGGGGATAAAAGCCCATATTATTATTATTATAATTTATACTGTGCCAACTTATTCAGTAGTGCTGTACAATAGGGAATACACATATATTAAACAGCACAAATGGAGCAGGATCAGAGGGCCCTGCTTGTGATGACTAAAAGGGACATTTTATTTCTCCCCTACTGTGCAATTGGGATGTTCTAGAATAGTTTATCTTTAGCTTTCTGCATAAGGACCCTGAGAAACGTGCAGTGTGTGTGTGGGGGGGTGCTAACTACCTGGAGTTATCTGTGTATTTAACCCTTTGAGTGCTAGGAGGGTACACAATGATTTGCATGTGTACCCCTCTGACACACAAAGGGTTAAACTGTATGACTGATGCAGTAAGAAAAATGTGCAATTCATTTTAAGGAAAAACAGCTAAAAAAAATTCCCACTGATTTTAATTTAGCTTTTAACCCCTTGATTGCTAGAGGCCTCCAACATATTATGAAGCAATGCACTGGAGACGTATCTCGCATCCAAGAAATTAAAAGACCCATTTAACGCAACAGGAATATGGGGAATGTTTATCTGTTCCCCTATGGTGTAGTTGGTTTGCTCCAGAATTGCACCACTTTTACTTCATACCTCAGCCCCACTGAGTGGATCATATACATATACGGCTTTTTTCTTGCTGCTTTTTTAATCTGATCTGGTTTGCTTTAAACCGCCTGTAGAATCTGCACATATATTAGTATGTAGATATGATAAAGGTAAATTATACAACCACACAGAATATACAAATAATATCAACTGAAAACAGAGACGTTAATCTCTTCAGCTTCCCAGCCATTACAATGATACCCTTGGTTAAGTAGCAATCAAATTAATGACTAAAACCCATAATATACACAGTTTTGCTGCTGTCTTATTTTGACTAAATTATAGCCAAAAAAATGAATATTTCATATTTATGTGGGATCACAAAAGATATTATGGCAAAATGAATCAGCTCAACAGCCGTCTCTTCAGTAACACAACTAAATGCTGTAAAATTACATTATTACAATGCAAAGTGCACTATTGCCACATGCTAGGGTCAGTCCATTTAGTGCTGGTGTGTGCAAGGATTAGAAAACAACATGTTATTAAAACTAGGAACAGCCTCCAAGGAATTAATTAGCCAACATATCATTTAACATTAATCCTCTGTTTACATATCTGCATCCATCTCCATTAGATCAGTTTATTGCATAAAACAATAACAGACTATTTTCCTCAGTCTAGAGCTGTTTAGTGAAATTTGTCTCTCTTCAGGATAGAAGATAAAACGGTTTCCATTGTTATTCTGCAGCATGAGCTAACAATAGTCACAAGACCAAGGATGGGCAATCCGTTGCTCTCCAGCCACTTAGGACTACCATTCAAATAGCT
The DNA here is from genome assembly GCA_037306005.1 of Rhinophrynus dorsalis. NCBI lineage: Eukaryota > Metazoa > Chordata > Amphibia > Anura > Rhinophrynidae > Rhinophrynus > Rhinophrynus dorsalis. Next base: position 169,850,874 of record CM074721.1, on the reverse strand, counting down.
GGCAAGGAACTAGGCTCTAACCTGTAATAGATACCACGACTTATGCACAAACAAAAGAGGAACAGTTTCGGAACAAACCAAATACACATTAGGGGACCAGTAAAAATCCCCACAGATTTAAACATGTCTTTTAACCCTGGAATGCTATCAGTCTTCATCATATTGCTCAGCAATGTGTTGGAGACCTCTGTAGCATCCAAGGGGGTTAAGAAATCCATTTATATTAATTGTAAGTTTGGGAACTTGGGCCAGTTGGTCTGTCCCAGAATTCCTCCTCTCTCCTTTTGTACAAAAGGCCCACTCACCGCTCCATGCCATAAGCCTGGCTGCACACTCACACAGTAAAATGTACCAAGGAGGACAAAAGCAATCCTGTGTCAACTGCAGCAGGGGAGGCAAGTATTCCCATGATTTAAAGTGATTTTTTTTTTTAACTCATTGCATGCTAGAGAGGTCTTTAAAGCATGGAAAGCCAAGAGGTGCAGACTGACAGCAATAGCAACAGCGCCACCTGTGTGAAGTGTCCCTTGATAGCCCAAGTGCTTCTAATGTACACCCCAGCGAACTGAGAAAATCAAAGGTACAAGGGGATCAAAGGATCAAATTAAAAGCCTGTGTACACATGCCATCATTCTGTGCATTCGGACAGTGTCTACTGTGCATGGCTGCATCGGCAGCCTCTACTGTGCATGATTGCTTCGGACAAACATACATCTGGGCTTTTATATATACATTTTTTGGGGGGATGTAGTTTAATTGATGGATGTCATAATAGTCCCCTGCAGATATTTAACCTCACTCTAAAAAGTCACTATACATCACCCACTCCCCATTGTTTTTTATTAATGTCATTTTCTGTAGGTAGGGTAATGTACTACCTCCAGTAGCACTGAATGTTGAACCACTTACCAGGGCTCCGTGTTTCTTTCTTATACTTATAGGCTGCACTGAGCTGATTTATTGGGCTTTATCCTACTGAATACTAGATGGGGTGCAATGGAGACCTCTTTGACATTAAGTGGGTTAAAGGCACCATTTAAATCAATGAGAGTGTATTTGTTCCCTATGGTACACTTAGTTTGCCCCACAATTGATCGGCTTTTACTTAGCACATCATTCTCTGTGGGTATTTCTCTTTAATTTGTTAAGAAACTGAATATTGTAAAGCAATAAAAAAAGAGTCATTCTTAGTCTCACTTCATGTGAAAGTTCTATAACTGAAGTGACAGTCAACCACCTTTTTGACTTTATATATTCTGCAAGTGAATACATAAAGTCATATTACCTATATTTTTATTTTTCATATTCATCTATTTTTACCCTTTTATCTGGATTTATTTACACAGCTTATTGTCAGGCTATGAAAGCAGAGTGCAACAATGTAAAAAAAAAACATAGTGAAACAATGAAGTTAAGCCTGCCTCTACAGCACCCAGAGCACAAAGCTACATGGAGACTGCAACATGGTGTAAATAGCCCTGACTTCACTGTGCCAGACAAAAAGAGCTCTGGAAACACAATGTCAATGTCATAGACCTAACTGTAAAACGGTGAAGAAAAAAATTTAAAAAAAAAAGCCAATAAATGTAACTTTGTATAATATGCACTTGCTTATTTATTCATATTAGCACAAGAGTACAAGCTTTGACAATGCAGTAAACAAAGTGTGGTATGAAGCTATCAGCTATGTATAAGCCTGAGGGACACTGGACTTGTGTGGGATTCTGGGGATCTTCAGCTCCCATCATGCAAAGCAAAAACTGCACTAAGGTCTGATAAGGAGGAGAAACTTCTCCAGGGATCTAAAATCCCTGGGTCCTTAAGGAAGAAGTATTTTTTTAAAAGAAAAAAAAGAAAAAAAAAAAACATATATATTGTTGGAATTTTCCTTCTGATTAAAAGAGAAAAGAGGATTTTAGTCTTACCTGTTAAATCCTTTTCTCTTAGACCATACAGGTTACTGGTAACTCTAGGAGGCTATCTGCCCCTTTAAGTAGGCAGGAACATTTCTTTAAATGTATGCAGGGGGTGGAGCCTCCCTTCCCTCCTTGGCTGCAGCTAGCGAACCAGCTCCAGAATGATTTGAGACACTAACTAGGACTAGATAGTAGAAGGGAAGAAGACTCCTGTGAGGGTGACCCCGAGGGACCCCCACGGTCTGCCACAGGAGAGCCAAGCATGGTCTCTTAACAGGGTGGGAGACCAGTAATCTGTATGGACTAAGAGAAAAGGATTTAACAGGTAAGACTAAAATCCTCTTTTCTCTGTCGTCCAATACAGGTTACTGGTAACTCTGGGATGTCCAACCACTGAGGAAGGAAGCACCAAGACCCAAGAAGAAGAAGATCCTAAACAGGCAAAATTGCCTCCAGGACCTTCCTCCCAAACCTGGCGTCAGCCAAAGCCAGCACATCCACACGGTAGTGCTTTGAAAAGGTGTGCACAGAGGACCAAGTGGCTGCCTGGCACAGCTGATCAGCAGAAGCCTGATTCTTGTAGGCCCAAGAGGCTCCAATGGACCTGGTGGAATGAGCCATGACCCGAAAGGGGACATGCTTATTCCTCAACTCGTAGGCCTTAAGAATAGTGGACTTGATCCATGACGCAATAGTCAGTTTGGATGCCGGTCTTCCTGCCCTAGGACCCTCAGGAATGAAGGACAGAGCGTCTGATTTCCTGACAGATTCAGTGCGATGGACATAAAACTTGAGACAACGCACCACATCCAACAAGTGGATATCTCTCTCCTTGTCAGAGGAATGGTTAGAGTAGAAAGAGGACACCACAATCTTCTGATTGATGTGAAATTTGGAGACCACCTTAAGTAAAAACTCCTTGGAGGTGCGAAGTACCGCCTTATCCTTGTGAAACACCAGATATGAGCTTGCAACTCCACAACACGGCAAACAGACACAATCACCAGGAGAAAAGCCATTTTCCACGTCAAGAGATGTAGAGGAATAGTATCCAAAGACTCAAAGGGAGGACGTTAAAGAACGCCCAAAACTAAATTAAGATCCCACTGAGGAGCGGGACTCCGGAACATGAGCAACACTCTGGAAGAAAACCTTGACATCAGGAAGGATAGCAATGTGCTTCGGGAAGAAGACAGAAAGCGCCGAAGTCTGAACTTTAAGAGAACTCAATCTGAGTCCCTTATCCACACCGTCCTGCAGAAAGGCCAGGACAGTAGGTAGCTCAAAATCAAGGGACAGATCTCTGTCAGCACACCAAGACACGAAAGTTGACCAGACACGGTGGTAGATCTTGGAAGAAACAGGCTTACGGGCACTAAGCATAGTAGCCACCACAGCAGAAGAAAATCCTTTCTTCTTTAAAATCGAGGATTCAACCTCCAGGCCGTCAAATTGAGCCGATGGACATCTTCCTTACACAGGTAACCCTGCAGAAGAAGATCCGGACGGGAGGGGAGCAGAAAGGGCTCCGCCACAGATAGAGCCAGAAGCTTCGGAAACCAGGATTGACGAGGCCAATCCGGAGCAATCAGGATGACCGGACAACGTTCCGTCTTCAATTTCAGTAGCAACCGTGTCAAAATGGGAAGGGGAGGAAAAATGTAGGCCAGAGGGAATATCCAAAGGATGGACATCGCATCTACAGCTAGAGAGTCTCTCCACCGAGAGCAGAACACTGGAATGTTCCTGTTGTGTCTTGTCGCCATCAGGTCCACATGAGGAATCCCCCACCTTTGAACGAGGAGTTGGAACACCTCGGGGTGTAACTCTCACTCTCCGCTGTCCACTGTGTGACGACTGAGGAAGTCTGCCATGACGTCTACGCCTGGAATGTGCACTGTGGATATGTGTCACCCTCGCTCCCGTTCCGGCTGCTGTTATGCTTTGCGGGGCTTACCATTGTTCCGGTCCTCTTCCGGGTTCTCCCGACGCCGTGTCACGTGCGCCGTGACGTCATCTAGTGGCGTTTATTTCGTGTAGCTCCGGACAGGCACTGGTGCACTCTAATAGTGTACCTATGCCTTGGTTCTTGCCAGCCATTCCCTTTGCGAATATCCTGTCTGTGTATGACCCAGCCTGCCTCTTACTACTCTCTTTGACTGCCGATTTGGAGCCTGTGATCCTGTCTGTGTATGACCCAGTCTGCCTCTGACTACTCCCTTTGCCTGCCGATTTGGAGCCTGTAATCCTGTTTGTGTATGACCCAGTCTGCCTCTGACCTTTCTCCTGTTCCTGCTGTTCCAGTTCCAGTTCCAGTTCTTTTTGCTGCCGTACCCTCAGTTCCAGTTCCAGTTCTTTTTGGTTCCAGTTCTTTTTGCTGCCGTACCCTCAGTTCCAGTTCTTTTTGCTGCCGTACCCTCTGGACAGGTCAGTTCTCTCCAGCCTTGGAGAGTAAGTGCTTGCACTCTACCAAATGTTCTTAGGAGAGTTTCAGCCCTCAGGCCCCCACTCTATATCACCGCTCCCCACACCGCGCTCTCTAGCATTCACTCTCCCCCGCACAAGAGTAGGTGCTGTCTGTAGGGTATCATCCAGGGCTCTCTCCCAGCTCCTCTGGGGTTTGTCATCCAGCCTTGTGGCTGGCACCTTTACCCGGTCTAGGCCGCAGCACAGTACTCGTACAGACAGCCACCGCACGCCGAGCATCGCACCCCACTCCACGCTCCCAAGCACTCCCTCTCCTGCGGGTTCTGTCCCTCCTGGTGTTGCTGATCTGACAATATGACAGGAACATGATCTTCCCCCAGGACAAAATAGCCTTGAACTCTAACCAAGCAGCGAGACTTCTAGTTCCACCTTGCTTGTTGATGTAAGCCACTGCCGTGGCATTGTCAGACTCTACTCTGACTGGACAGTCCTCCAGCTGAGACACCCAATGATGCAGGATATGAAATATCACCTGAAGTTCCAAGACGTTGATCGGAAGGAGGGACTCCTCCATGGACCATTTCCCCTGAGCGCTGATTCGACCCAGGACAGCTCCCAAGCCTGAGAGGCTGGCGTCCGTCGTAGCCGTGGTCCAGTAGGGAATCAGAAAGGATCTCCCCTTGAGCAAGTTGGACAGGTTCAGCCACCATTCCAAGCTCAGTTCCACATGAAGAGGAAGGGAAACTAGAATCCTCTGATGATCTGGTCGAGTCTTGCACACCTGGATCACAAACCTCTGGTGTTCCCTGGTGTGCGCCATGGCGAATGGGACCACTTCTATCATGTATATGAACTTCCCCACCAGAGAAGACAGCCTGTGAACTGGAACCGGATCCTGAGACAGAATCGCTGAAACCCTGTGGGCGATCTGGTGAGCCCCTTCATCCGGGAGGAACACCATGCTCCTCTGAGTATCGCAGAGAAGACCCAGGAAGACCAATTGCTGGGATGGGACAAGATCTGACTTGTCCAAGTTGACAATCCAATCGTGATGGGTAAGAGCTTGGATGCAGGTCTGAACTTGCTGATGAAGAAGGTCCGCCGAGGTGGCTTTCAATAGCAAGTCGTCCATGTAAGGAGTCACTCTGATTCCATCCCGGTACAGGACAGATATCAAGGCCCCCAGAACCCATTGGAACACCTGGGGAGCCGTTGTCAGACGAAATGGAAGAGTTGAGAACTGAAAATGCCCTCTGTCGCAGGCAAACAGAAGGTACTGCCTGCACTTCGGATGAATTGAGATGTGCAAATAAGCATCCTGTAGATCCAGAGAAGCAAGGAACTCCCCTGGAGACATGGCAGCAAACACTGCACGCAGAGATTCCTGGCGATAGAGAGTCCTGATCACGAAGGAGTTTAGATCCTTCAAATCCAAAATAGGGCAACATCCGCCGTCCTTCTTGGCGACCACAAAGAGGTTCGAATAGAACCCCAAACCCCTGTCTGGAAGGGACATCGGCTCCAGAACATCCTTGTCCAGTAGAGCCTGAACAGCACCGTCGAACAGACAACATTTCTCGGTACCCTGAGGAGTATGAGAAAGATGAAAACGAAGAGGAGGAAGAGAATAGAAAGGGATCCTGAATCCATCTTTCACCACCTGTAAAACCCATGGGTCCAACACAGAATCCTCCCAAACGCTGTGAAAGAGTCGCAGATGACCACCCACAGCAGGGTGCGGACCCGGGTTCGGCGAGTCATGCCAAAGCAGTCTTGGAAGCCTTCGGCTTGGAGGACACCTTGGGCTTCCATTGCTGTTTGGGCTTGGAGGAGGTACGCGGAGCTGAGGGAAACGCCTGGTTCGCCAGACGTGTCTCATTCTGAAAGGAACGAAAATACCGGTTACGCTTAAGCGCCATTTTCTTCATAGGGACCAAGGGTAGAAGAGTACTTTTACCCCCAGTGGCCTCGCTGATCAATTGCTTAAGATCAGACCCAAACAAAGAGGTACCCTGAAAAGGCAAAGAAAGCAAGGCTTTCTTGGAAGCAGTGTCAGCAGACCGGATCTTGAGCCAAAGGGCTCGTCTGGCTACCACAGACGTAGTAGAAACCCTAGCCATCATGCGGACGGCATCAAAGGCTGCAGCAGAAACATAGTGTTGCGCTTCAGAGATATTGGCAAGAATACGCAATTTCTTTGAAGTAGGAGCATCCTGAAGGACAGCCGTAGTAAGCTGCTCAGTCCAGACTGCAATAGCCCAGTTAACCCACGCAATAGCAAATGCTGGGCGCATAGCAGAACCAACAGTGGCGAAAATGGACTTAAGAGAAATCTCAAGTTTCTTGTCAGTCCAGTCCTTCAGAGCAGAAGCATCAGAGACTGGCAAGGCAGTAGACTTAGATAACCTGGAGATAGATGCATCCACCTTGGGGGAATGAACCCACTTAGCAAGCGCAGCTTCAGAAAAGGGGTAAAGCTTGGCAAATTTCCTGGACACAGAAGCAGTCTTGTCCGGCGATTTCCACTCTTCAGAAACCAGACGGTCAAGAGTGGGATTAGGAGGAAAGTAAGTAAGGGGCTTTGCAGGCTCCTGAAAAACATCAGAGGGATCAGAAGGAACCTCTTGAACCAAAGGAATGTTGAGGGTGGTTAATAAGGCTCTGATCAGACCCTCAGCAGAGAGGTCAGGATCAGCTTCAAACGGGTCCCCAAGACACCAAGAGGACTCCAGAACCGAACCATCCTCAATATCTGAATCCAACAGCAGTTCCTCCTCAGAGGAATCTGACACATCAGGTGCCCCCTGAGGTTTAGGCAGGGAAGATCTGATAGTAGAGGTGGTCTGCCATGTCTGTAGTGCCCCCTGTATCTTGGATGGAAAGAGTTGTAATGTGGACCTAAGGTCCCTAGTCGCAGCCTTAAACTCTTGCACCCAAGCTGGCTCAGTAGCATGGCTGGATGTCCCTGGGTTGGTATCAGGAACTTCAGAACATGCTGGGCATAAATGACCAGAGAACTCTCTAGGTAGCCCTGAGTGACAGGAAGAGCAATGCGCAATGGGGGATACTGAGACCCCAGCCTCCTTAGTCTTAGGTCTAGCCCCTAGCTCCAGCGGTATAGACATACTCACAGTGTCAAAATAACCAACTGTACAGTAAATCACCCAATTACAGCGTATAAGATTAAAATTTCACCCCAGAAATGCTAAATACAGACTTATCTGGCAGGTGAAGGGTTTAATCTGCAGAGGAGAGAAGGAGAGTCCAAGCCCTGCGTAGGATACTCGCTAGAAACGCTCACAAAATGGCTGCCGCGACAGGAGCCAATCTAAATTTAGACGCAAAGCAAGCACTCATGGGAAACTTAGTTTTTCCCAAAAAAGTATCCTAAACAGTACCCGAAGCCAACTGAGCCCCCCAACACACTTGAACTATAAACCGGATGATAGAGCAAGGGTAGACAAGTAAAATTAGCCATCTCTGAAGTCGCTAGGTTAAACGGTTGCAGAGATACTTCCCAAACAGTATAGTCCCATCGAAGTGTATGGAGCAATGACGTCTATGCGGTAAAGCGTGCTTTAAAGGCGCAGTACACAATTTTTACCAAAATTAAAGTAAAACATGAAAAAGTGTAAAACATCAAGTCCAGTAGGAAAAGTGCCATAAAACCCCCCAATAAGATGCCAAACCAGCAGTGAAAGGGTTAAGTTATCACATAAACCTGCTCCAAACACTCAACAGACACACACATATATATCCAATGAGTGCAGGAGTGTACAATAGGAACTCCAGAATACAACCCCTGTGTGGAGGGGCACTGTGGGACAAGTGGACCTGCAGCACACGTTTCCTGCAGGTCTTCTGTCTTCAGATTACCATGCAGCAAGAATTACCTCAGTGGGTAAATCCTGGGGAAGCACTTGGAATCAAGATTTTCCCCCTCAGGGCTTAAGGTCCACAAAAAAGTACCTGGATACTGAGCTAGCCACATTGAAGGGCATTTGTCAGTCATGGTAATCCGCCTAATGGTGGTATTCCATATCTGACAGAAAATAAAAAAAAGACTAAAACTATAGCAGAACTGTTCTCCACCTGGTGTTGTCGCACCGAGGAACAAATAATTCTGAAGTGGTTGGCTAGCTGCAGCCAAGGAGGGAAGGGAGGCCCCACCCCCTGCATACATTTAGAGAAATGTTCCTGCCTACTTAAAGGGGTGGATAGCCTCCCAGAGTTACCAGATACCTGTATTGGACGACAGAGAAAAATGGTTTACAGCTCAAACTTGAATTTTTTAGGTTCAGTATCTCAGTGGCCTGAAATTGTACAGTAGCGCTTTTGCTACACAATACTGTGGAGATTTATGGTCAACTGACCAGAGCTGTCCACAGGATGGTGTAGTAACAGCGCCACTGTACAGTTTCTGGCCACTCAGATACTGAACCTAAAAAATTCAAGTTTGGGCTGTAATAACTTTTGCATAAAACACATTTCAGCAGTAGGAGTATCTTTGTTTTAGTCAGGGGGATAAACCCTAAAAGATATATTTTTTACATTTTAAGTATTACTATCCCTTTAACCCCTAAACAACCCGCACTCGCATGCACAGCCGGCACTTGAGGTCCATTGGGTTTTTTTTATTGTAGTTCTGATTCAGGGCTCCCCGAGAGGAGTGCAGCCACGCGGGGAGCCCTGAATTCCATGACGTTCCAGGACGGTCACTGGTCCTTAAGTGCCGGCCAGCCGTGACGGTCCTGGCACGACACTGGATGTTAAGGGGTTAATGCATATGGCAAAGGCTGTTGAATTCTCCAGCCATAGCATAGGAGACAAAAATAAACTGCCAATTGATTTAAGTGGGGATTTTAACTTTGCTTTGCAAATGCGTTGGAGACCTCATTCACAGGAATAAAATCCCAAATTAAATCAATGGGAGTTTTGAGAATGTGTAATTCTCCCCTGTGGTGCAGTTAGTTTGCTCCAGGATTGCTCCTATTTTCTTTGGTACATAAGGCTCAGGGACTATTGAGGAAGTTGACTCAGCTGCTCTGGGAAATTCCATGTTATGAAGAACCTGTGGGAAAACTTACTGGCTCAACAAACTCAAACATCTTCCTCTCTTGGACCTCATGGACTTTTAAGACGTATTCCAGGGATACCTCATAGAAATGCTGTCGCATCTGGTCCAGCTGGCTGTCAGCCTGAAATGATATACACAATAGTATAGTCAGGGAAAACAGGCAGATTGGTATATTATTTTCTTGTTATTTCTTTTTTTGTCTTCTGGCCTTCTACTAACTCTGCATCCCTGGATATTGCCTTTTAAAGGAACACTAACAACTAAAACTGATCTGTGGTTATATACACTCAAATACCCTCTACGTCATGCAACTCACCATGGCTCTTTTCTCAGTACAAACAGCACAAACAAAATTAAACAAATGCTCCCTTAACAGAACAATTTACACATGCCAGATTTAAATATATGATATTGACATTTAAAGCAATGTATTATACACTCATCTTTGGTCTTTAAAGGGCTAAACTCCTGCACAGTTAGAATGACAGATTTGCTGCCAAACAGGACTTGTGAGGTAGGAAATGTTAGTCCTGCGGCATTGCAGGGGTTTATTTGGTTACATTGCCAAGGAGCTGACATATTTCTGCCTGCAACTCAGATTTGCACATCTTTGCATCTTGAAAAAGGCCCTTTTAGCTTTCATTACCCTTTCGATACAATCCGTTACATGCGCTAAAATGTAATTGTCGCCCACAATCAGTTTTTCTCAACAACATTTTCCATGACAATTCCTCATCCAAGTTTCTGTAAATATTTTCTACAGGAAACTACCAAAATTCTTGTATTTAGTTTTCCAATGAACATTTCTCTGTTAACCCCTTGGAGGTTAGAGATCTCTGCAATGCATTGCATCACAATGTAATAGAGACATCTCTAATATGTGAAGGGTTAAGGTATTTATAGTTTACTACAAGTCCAGTTTTGCTATGGTATTGCCCCCTTGTGAATTCTACTGAATGTATGACTTCCTGTTTACTCACAGATGTTCCATTCTGATCCAAGAGTGAGGGTCAGAGCCAAGTATTCGCCTGCATTTCTCTTAGCACTGGGAATATTAATGTCTATACATGCTCATCCCATTCACCTTGTAACATAGTAACATAGTAACAGTTGATGAGGCTGAAAAAAGACATGCATCCATCAAGTCCAGCCCATGCCAAAAACACCCCTGTTGTTCCAGAGGAAGGAAAAATAAAGCCCTCTGGAGCAATTTAGCCCCAAGTGGGTAAAAAAAATCCTTCCCGACTCCAAGTGGCAGTCAGATAGTACCCTGGATCAACATCCTATCTGCTTTGAAGCCATCTGTCATGATTTTCAATATTTTTCTGTGCTAGATAGGCATCCATTGCTTTTTTGAAAGCAGTTGCATTATCAGGGTGAATTCGTAGAGGTTAGAACCACTTGACATCCTACTGTCATTAATGGTCAACATATGTCCACTACAGTACACCAATAACTAACTGCATTTAATAAATACTTTTATTCATTCTGCTGACTGAAAATAAAAAAAGACAGAAAAAAAAACTCGTAAAGACACCAAGTCAATAACATTAACAGATTAAGGCTGCTGTCAGTCACAAATTCTCAATGAGCCCTTTTACTGACAAATAATCACAACAAAACTAAAGAAATGACATATCAAAACAGGCATACACTCCAACAGCAGCAGTTTCACATATTCACTGACATATACCATCGGGTATTTATACAGGATCCACCAAGGTGGACCTGGCATACAGGAATGGTGGATCTGCATGGTATTTTTTCCACTGGCAAATGGGCATGCCCGGATATGATAAGGCTATTGATGAACTGGTGATTGGCTGAATGCACAATGGAAGATGATTTCATTGGCCATTCAGCACCCTGTGAAGCTAGGTGTAGGTATACTCACCACTGCCTGCAGACAGTTGTAAGCATATTCACAAATGTGTGAAGCTAGGTGTGAGTATATTCATGAGTTCACTCACCATGCTGTGAATCTAAGTGAATGTACTAATCACTGTTTGAAAATGGATGATGAGAGCTCACAATATTGTGTGAATCTAGGTGTGAATGCTCATTATTTATGTGAGTGCTCAGAGCTGTGTGAAGTTGGACCTGAGCAATCAGTTATGTTATGTGTTGGTATTCAGCAACTGTGTGAAGCTAGATATAACCAATCAGCACTGTTTGAAGATATATGTTAGCAGCATTATTTGAAGTTTAGTGTCAATGCAATCTGCACTGTGTGAAGCTAGATGGGAAAGACTATTGTCTGTAATTAGGTGTAAGCACTCATCATTGTGTGGGGCTAGGTGTGATATTTTAACACGGATGCTACTGCACTAAAAAGGAGAAGACCAACTGCGCTAAAAAAAAAAAAATACAAATTCCAAGATTCCTATTGATTTCAGATATTAAACTTTTAAACTCCTTGAATGCTTTTAAGGTCTGTAACACATTGTGGTCAAAGGTTAAAATACCCATTTTATCAATTCAACACCCAGATTCAAGTGGTTAAATGCCTAATTTATATCACTTGGCATTTTGATTCGTCCTCTACAGTGCAGACCGTTTGCTCCAGAAATACTCCAGTGTGTATATTTTGGCATTCAGAAACTGTGCAAAGCTAGGTGTGAGTGCTCAGCATTGAGCTGTGTTAGGTATAGGAACTCAGCACTGAATGAAGCTGGTGTAAGCATTAACTCTTTTGCTATAGCTAATTTTACTTGTACTAGCTACGATGCTACTGTAAGTGGTACGGAGTATACTCAGAAATACTGAAAGCTCAGTAGCATGGTAAACGGAGCTTGCTGTAATGACAGCCCACATAAATGCCACCAAGAAGGGAAGCGTGAGTGCGCTCCCTGGGGCAGCTGGAAAGTCCTGCGGCATTCTGCTGCAGAACATGGAAGTGCCCGATTTTAAGTCTTCATATCTCCAATAGTAGGCGAGTAAAATTTTTAAAAAGCAACAACGCTAATCTAGTTTTACTGATTAAGGACCATGCACAAAAGTGTTTTATGTGAATGTTCCCCTTTAAAGGGGATCTACCACTTCTTCAAGAATTTAACTTCAATAAATCCCAATCTGATGACTAGCAGCTTAGTAGCGCTAGTCGCCATAATTATTACCCTATTCCAAAGAAATGTGCATTGTTCTGGGGCTGACAGCAGGACGGATCGCGGACATCTTGCCATAATGATGTCCGGGCACCTGCGCTGTCAGTCCCAGCTGCGTCTAGGAGGCGTTGCTAGGAGCCGGCCGGGTCCGGAAGGGACTGACAGCGCGGGCGCGCGGACATCTTGCCATAATGATGCACATTTCTTTGGAATAAGGTAATAATTCTGGAGACTAGCGCTACTATTTTATTTATTTATTGAAGTTAAATTCTTGAAGAGGTGGTAGTTCCCCTTTAAACATGCTTGATGGCACTGACATTGTACAACTTAGGCTCTTTATAAATGATTTACGTTATGTCCCCTATCCTAACCAGAACTCTGGCACTGTATCCAGCACTTGGCCCTTATGTACTCTGTATGTCTCCCATTACCACTTTTCGAATGTAAGCTTTAAGGCAGAGACCTTACTTCCAGTGTTTCACTTTGCAAAGCACTTATAACCCTGTATTGTCTCAACCCCTAAATTGTAAAGTGCTGCATACACTTGTGGCGCTATATAAACATATTAATTCATTCAATTATCTGTGCTTACTATTATAAATATATACACACACACACACACATATATTATATATATATATATATATTATATATAGAACAAAAGGTGAGAGATGCTCAACTAGGCTCATGAGCTAGCAAATTCATGCAAGAAGCTCACTGGGACTGTGTCCTCGCGCCCAGGGTGCAATCTCTTTTAGCTCATCAGTGCCATACACAGAGAGGAAATCTTCTGAAGCATATCATACTGGTCCTGCCAAATGACAGTCCAGCCACGAAATACCAGACAAATCCTCTCTAAACAAGGGAAACAGCTAACCCCAGACGTACGTTTCGGCCTTGTTGGGCCTCGTCGGTGAGGTGCAGCTGATCCCTCTAGGCACTGTGAGCAAGGGGTCCACGTCTGGATTACCCTCATTACTCTTAGGGTGACCAACCCCAAGAGCAATTTGCATATGTAGAACAAAAGGTGAGAGATGCTCAACTAGGCTCATGAGCTAGCAAATTCATGCAAGAAGCTCACTGGGACTGTGTCCTCGCGCCCAGGGTGCAATCTCTTTTAGCTCATCAGTGCCATACACAGAGAGGAAATCTTCTGAAGCATATCATACTGGTCCAGCTTTTGCATACCCTTGCAAGCTCATGAGTCTAGTTGAGCATCTCTGACTTCTTCTACTTCTATGCAAATTGCTCTTAGGGTTAGTCACCCTAAGGGTAATGGGGGAATCCAGACGTGGACCCCTTGCTCACAGGTGCTTAGAGGGATCAGCTGCACCTCACCGACGAGGCCCAAGAAGGCCGAAACGTACGTCTGGGGTTAGCTGCTTCCCTTGTTCAGAGAAGAATTGTCTGGCATTTCGTGGCTGGACTGTCATTTTGTCAGGACCAGTATGATATGCTTCAGAATATTTCTTCACTGTGTATGGCATTTGTGAGCTAAAAGAGATTGCACCCTGGACGCGAGGACACAGTCCCAGTGAGCTTTTGCATACCCTTGCAAGCTCATGAGTCTAGTTGAGCATCTCTGACTTCTTCTACTTCTATGCAAATTGCTCTTAGGGTTAGTCACCCTAAGGGTAATGGGGGAATCCAGACGTGGACCCCTTGCTCACAGGTGCTTAGAGGGATCAGCTGCACCTCACCGACGAGGCCCAAGAAGGCCGAAACGTACGTCTGGGGTTAGCTGCTTCCCTTGTTCAGAGAAGAATTGTCTGGCATTTCGTGGCTGGACTGTCATTTTGTCAGGACCAGTATGATATGCTTCAGAATATTTCTTCACTGTGTATGGCATTTGTGAGCTAAAAGAGATTGCACCCTGGACGCGAGGACACAGTCCCAGTGAGCTTTTGCATACCCTTGCAAGCTCATGAGTCTAGTTGAGCATCTCTGACTTCTTCTTCTTCTACTTCTATGCAAATTGCTCTTAGGGTTAGTCACCCTAAGGGTAATGGGGGAATCCAGACGTGGACCCCTTGCTCACAGGTGCTTAGAGGGATCAGCTGCACCTCACCGACGAGGCCCAAGAAGGCCGAAACGTACGTCTGGGGTTAGCTGCTTCCCTTGTTCAGAGAAGAATTGTCTGGCATTTCGTGGCTGGACTGTCATTTTGTCAGGACCAGTATGATATGCTTCAGAATATTTCTTCACTGTGTATGGCATTTGTGAGCTAAAAGAGATTGCACCCTGGACGCGAGGACACAGTCCCAGTGAGCTTTTGCATACCCTTGCAAGCTCATGAGTCTAGTTGAGCATCTCTGACTTCTTCTACTTCTATGCAAATTGCTCTTAGGGTTAGTCACCCTAAGGGTAATGGGGGAATCCAGACGTGGACCCCTTGCTCACAGGTGCTTAGAGGGATCAGCTGCACCTCACCGACGAGGCCCAAGAAGGCCGAAACGTACGTCTGGGGTTAGCTGCTTCCCTTGTTCAGAGAAGAATTGTCTGGCATTTCGTGGCTGGACTGTCATTTTGTCAGGACCAGTATGATATGCTTCAGAATATTTCTTCACTGTGTATGGCATTTGTGAGCTAAAAGAGATTGCACCCTGGACGCGAGGACACAGTCCCAGTGAGCTTTTGCATACCCTTGCAAGCTCATGAGTCTAGTTGAGCATCTCTGACTTCTTCTACTTCTATGCAAATTGCTCTTAGGGTTAGTCACCCTAAGGGTAATGGGGGAATCCAGACGTGGACCCCTTGCTCACAGGTGCTTAGAGGGATCAGCTGCACCTCACCGACGAGGCCCAAGAAGGCCGAAACGTACGTCTGGGGTTAGCTGCTTCCCTTGTTCAGAGAAGAATTGTCTGGCATTTCGTGGCTGGACTGTCATTTTGTCAGGACCAGTATGATATGCTTCAGAATATTTCTTCACTGTGTATGGCATTTGTGAGCTAAAAGAGATTGCACCCTGGACGCGAGGACACAGTCCCAGTGAGCTTTTGCATACCCTTGCAAGCTCATGAGTCTAGTTGAGCATCTCTGACTTCTTCTACTTCTATGCAAATTGCTCTTAGGGTTAGTCACCCTAAGGGTAATGGGGGAATCCAGACGTGGACCCCTTGCTCACAGGTGCTTAGAGGGATCAGCTGCACCTCACCGACGAGGCCCAAGAAGGCCGAAACGTACGTCTGGGGTTAGCTGCTTCCCTTGTTCAGAGAAGAATTGTCTGGCATTTCGTGGCTGGACTGTCATTTTGTCAGGACCAGTATGATATGCTTCAGAATATTTCTTCACTGTGTATGGCATTTGTGAGCTAAAAGAGATTGCACCCTGGACGCGAGGACACAGTCCCAGTGAGCTTTTGCATACCCTTGCAAGCTCATGAGTCTAGTTGAGCATCTCTGACTTCTTCTACTTCTATGCAAATTGCTCTTAGGGTTAGTCACCCTAAGGGTAATGGGGGAATCCAGACGTGGACCCCTTGCTCACAGGTGCTTAGAGGGATCAGCTGCACCTCACCGACGAGGCCCAAGAAGGCCGAAACGTACGTCTGGGGTTAGCTGCTTCCCTTGTTCAGAGAAGAATTGTCTGGCATTTCGTGGCTGGACTGTCATTTTGTCAGGACCAGTATGATATGCTTCAGAATATTTCTTCACTGTGTATGGCATTTGTGAGCTAAAAGAGATTGCACCCTGGACGCGAGGACACAGTCCCAGTGAGCTTTTGCATACCCTTGCAAGCTCATGAGTCTAGTTGAGCATCTCTGACTTCTTCTACTTCTATGCAAATTGCTCTTAGGGTTAGTCACCCTAAGGGTAATGGGGGAATCCAGACGTGGACCCCTTGCTCACAGGTGCTTAGAGGGATCAGCTGCACCTCACCGACGAGGCCCAAGAAGGCCGAAACGTACGTCTGGGGTTAGCTGCTTCCCTTGTTCAGAGAAGAATTGTCTGGCATTTCGTGGCTGGACTGTCATTTTGTCAGGACCAGTATGATATGCTTCAGAATATTTCTTCACTGTGTATGGCATTTGTGAGCTAAAAGAGATTGCACCCTGGACGCGAGGACACAGTCCCAGTGAGCTTTTGCATACCCTTGCAAGCTCATGAGTCTAGTTGAGCATCTCTGACTTCTTCTACTTCTATGCAAATTGCTCTTAGGGTTAGTCACCCTAAGGGTAATGGGGGAATCCAGACGTGGACCCCTTGCTCACAGGTGCTTAGAGGGATCAGCTGCACCTCACCGACGAGGCCCAAGAAGGCCGAAACGTACGTCTGGGGTTAGCTGCTTCCCTTGTTCAGAGAAGAATTGTCTGGCATTTCGTGGCTGGACTGTCATTTTGTCAGGACCAGTATGATATGCTTCAGAATATTTCTTCACTGTGTATGGCATTTGTGAGCTAAAAGAGATTGCACCCTGGACGCGAGGACACAGTCCCAGTGAGCTTTTGCATACCCTTGCAAGCTCATGAGTCTAGTTGAGCATCTCTGACTTCTTCTACTTCTATATATATATATATATATATCCACTAGATGGCAGCACCACTAATCAAACTACCAACTCTGAGAAGGGTAAAATACATAAAAAGTGATACTGTTATTGCCTGAATAGCTTTAGCATGTAAACTTTCAAGACCACTTAGGGCTCTTAGACATTACGGAATAAGAGGTGAATCCTTCATATTATAATGCATATATTCTACAGCAAATAATCACACATTCATCACAGTGGGAAATAAAAGTTCCTGCTTACATTGTATTCCATTGCAAGTGACATTCTTATAATCAGCTTCTCGCTAAATTAATTTACTACTTAGAATTCAGCAAGAACATAATTTATAGTCTGCAATAAATTCCACTACAATTCAAGTAATACAAATAGTATTCATTGTGTTAATTCATCAATACTGGTCAATGTGTTTTGGGTGTTTGCAATTTGCAAGCAATTTGTGGGTAGAACATGTTTGTGTGGAATAATGGGACAAATTCCTTTTCGCAGATCAGAGTGTTAAACTTGGTCATCAGCTTCTACTTCTATATCTTTCTATGTCTCTGTTCCTGACAGTTCCCTGTCAGTACAGTGATCCTGACGAATATTTTAAATGTCTCAAGACAGATTTTATTATTTATGGACACAATAAATGCCAAGGTCACTGACACTCAAATTCAGGAAGTCACCAATATATCCAAAATAAATCTCATGGCATAAAACAACCACAGGAAGAGAACATTTCAACTTAAAATTCTGTGCAAAATCTCAAAAGTGCTTCAAACAAAACTTTAATCATATGATAGATTCACAAACTTTCCCAAAACTTCCTCTGCTCTTACAAACAGCCTGAACTTGAAACAACTGTATGTAAAGAGCACACATACACACACAATTGGTTATGCACTAAGGCATGATAGAGAAGTGATAAAGCGGAGAGAACTTCTTCAGTGATACCGCTTCTCCAGTTCCTATGTTATTCAATGGAGCCTATTCACTCTCCAAAGCTGGAGAAATCTTAGTGCATACACAGGACTGGAAGTGATATGACTGGAGAAGTCATCTGCTTTATCTCCGTGTTATCCTTATTGCATCTCCCTCTTATATATCACAAATAAAGGTGCCCGTACCACATTCTCACTAAAACACACACCAACAGGACCACATTCTCTTGCAGATATTAAAATGTTGTCTAAATCTTTTGGGCTGGATTCATTTGCAGGAGATAAATGTTATCTCCCGTTTTATCAAAAATATTTCTGTTGAAGTTTATGGAGAAACCTGGAGATAAAAGCAGATATAAAATTAGCACCTACAACTGAATCCAGCCCTAGGTGAGTGAAATGTCCCATCAGGATTGTATGTAGGTGAGACAGGACACACATCATGTAAACTAAATTAATTTGCATTATTCCACACAAACATACTCTGCCCGCGATGTCAGTATTCTTTGCCATTTTTGCTTGCAAACTTCCAAAACACACTGGCCAGTACTGGGGCAATTAATGCTTCAAAAGGTAGAGTGTACATCTTATAACTGCAAGTGGATTTTACAACAGACTATAAAAGCTGTCCCTACTGAAGTATAAGGAGTAATTCAGAGAGAGGATAATGATGACAAGCTTGTCACTTGCAATGGAACCCAAAGTAATCAATAACTTATTTCATTCAGAATATGAAATAGTAACATAGCAACATAGTAGGTAAGGCTGAAAAATGACATGCGTCCACCTAGTCCAGCCCATGCCAAAAACACCTCTGTTAATCCAGAGGAAGGCAAAAAAAAAGCCGTCTGGAGCCATTTCCAATCTAGTCCCAAGTGTGTGTGTGTGGGGGGGGGGGAATTATTCCTTCCTTACTCCAACTGGTAGTCAAATAGTTACCTGGATCAATATCCTATTTGCTTGGAAGCTATCTGTCATAATTGTCAATACTGTTCTGTGCTAGACAGGCATCCATTGCTTTTTTTGAATGCAGCTGCATTATCTGCAAGCAACATCCCGAGGCAAAGAATTCCATAGCTTTACCAGCCTTACTGTAAAGAATCCCTGCCTCTGTTTTAGTTGAAAGCACCTTTCCACTAGTCTTAATGGATGACCTCTTGTTCTTAGCTCTGCTCTTTGCATAAATAATTTATTGGATAGTTCTTTGTATTGACCTTGAATGTATTTGTAAATGGTAATCATATCACCCCTAAGATGTCTCTTCTCTAATGTAAACATACCCAGTTTGGCTAGTCTCTCTTTGTAACTCAGATCCTCCAAACTCTTTATTAGTTTTGTTGCACATCTCTGCACCTTTTCCAGTTCAGTAATGCCTTTTTTTTTTTTAGAACAGGCACCCAAAATTGTACTCAATATTCTAGATGAGGCCTAACCAAGGATTTATACAGAGGTAGAATAATATTAGTATCCCTTGCTTCTACACCTCTTTTTATGCAGGCTAGTACTCTATTTGCTCTTGCAGCAGCTGAATGACTCTGCACACTGCTGTGAAGTCTGTTGTCTATCAGTACTCCTAAATCTTTCTCTGATGAGGATTTTCCAGGTTGTTTCCCATTTAGAGTATATGTAGCAAGTTTGTTTCTACAGCCCGAATGCATGACCTTACATTTATCAACATTAAATTACATCTGCCATTTTTCTGCCCATTCACTTAGTTTATCTAAATCCTTCTGTAGGGAAAAAAACATCCAGGTCTGTATGCATTTCCTTACACAGCTTAATGTCATCAGCAAAGATTGAGATGCTACTTTCAATTCCCACTTCTAGATCATTAATAAACAAATTAAAAAGCATTGGTCCCAGGACTGGACCCTGCGGCACCCCTCTACCATCTATCATTTATAACCAGTTCTTAATCCATGTACAGATAACACCACCCAAACCAAAGCCTTTTACATACCTCCCAACATTTCAAATTGTAGAAGAGGGACAATTGTGTTTTAGGGAGTGTTGCTCGGGGCGTGGCCAGTGGGCGGGGCATTAACAAGAAGTTTTAGGCTGTTTCATGAGCTATTGGCACCTCCTTGTGTTACCTAACAAATGACTTATAACAAGACCAAAGTATTTTATTTAAACAGGCTAATTTATAAACACATATACAAATGTTTAAAGAAACAATAATGTGAGTTTTATTGCTGTAGAGCAGTGTGATACATTTATATATACAGCACACAATCTGATCTCCTAAAAAGAGGGACATTACGGTGGGAAAGAGGGACAGTGGGATTTGGGTCTAAAAGAGGGACTGTCCCTCCTAAAGAGGGACACTTGGGAGGTATGCTTTTAATTTATGCAGTAACCTGTTGTGAGGCACTGTATCAAAGGCTTTTGCAAAATCCAAGTATACTACATCAAAAGCAATTTCCCTGTACAAATTACTACTCACTCTTTCATAAAATGCAAGTAAATTAGTCTGACATGATCTGTTCTTCATGAAACCATGCTGATTCCTACTAATGATATTGTTTGTCTCCACATAGTTCTGAATACTGTCAGTTAATAACCCTTCTAGTATCTTACCCACTATGGAAGTCAAGCTCACATGTCTATAATTTCCTGGTTTGGATTTTGTTCCCTTTTTAAACAATGGAACTACATCAGCTTTCCTCCAATCTCAGGCATTATGCCTGATGAAAGTGAATCAATAAATATTAAGTATAATGTTTTGCTATTACTGAACTAATTGCTGTACAATAATGTATTTTATATATATATTATATAGAGATATGTCATTACAACCACCATCACAAATGCAAACACCAGCTAAATTGTACTCCGATTTTGCAGGCAATAATGTAGTATTTCACTTACGGTTTGGGATACTGACAGGAATCGAGTAATAATCAGATTTAGGACATGGGCAAAGCAGTGTATATGCACCATATCTGCTATTCTCAAGACAGCTGTTGTAGTACAGCCACTGAGTGCAGACACATAGCCACATTTCAATTAGTGGGGTAGAAGCCATTAATCTGGGATTCTCTCTTAACCCTATAAATGTATAAAGATGGTATGGACTGTCCTTTATTATTAGTGCCAAATGCAACACAGGAGGTAACCTGTACCGTGCTGCTGTCCACCGAGTGAAAAGATACTCAGTAATAGTCATATTGTCTGTACAAGACATTATAGAAAGGATATATATTGCTACTTTTCAGTGGTGGAATATTTAGCCTTTGCCTATTTTTTTCCATATCCTCATTGCTCTCAGTATCTACTTGATCTGTCTCAGAAGGAGAAAAGAGAAAGAAGGGACATATTCTAAATAATCATCAATACTTAGGTCATCATCAGTAGCATCCAAATTCTCTTCCTCTCCACGGCTTTCATATTCTTACAGGTTCTTTTAAAGTCTGAAGAAGTTTTTTTTTTTTTTTTTTTTTTTTTTTTTAAACTTACTTTACATTAGAGGATTTATAAAACACTGACCAATGATGTGTGTAGGGGTGTCATTGTCTTTGTCTGATGCGGACATTAGTTAGGATTAGTTACCAGCATCAGTGTTTGCTACACTGAATATAAAATGTATTAGACAGAAAGAGTCTTCACCAGCTTAGATCCACACACTAGGCTCTATTCATCACTCTAATAGGTGCAATTCTGGAGCAAACCAGCTACCTCATAGGAAAATTCCAATTGACTTAACCCTCTGGCCTTTAATTAAATGGGAATTGCTAGAAATCTACGTTGCAGTGGATTTGCTCTACTTTGCCTATTTAGATTTTAGTACCAACTGTATGTCCTTTTGTACAAAGAGATTTAACTCCAAGCTATCATACAGCTACCATCAGCTATAAACAACCCATTCTCTTACCTTACTATGGCCAGAAAATCCCAATAGCCCTGCCTTTAATCTTGGATATCATGTCCATAGAGGCAGACATGATAGTTGACAACAGTAAGTTTCAAAATGAAAAAGGCAGACTGCATGAGCCTTCTTTAACCCTTTAAGAAACAGAGGGGTAAGCAATGCATTGCACACCCTTTTGGTCCTTAAATTGTTAAGCAGTGAGCAGAACATGAGGTCCTGTATACAAATCTCATGACATCCTACACATCCCTTTGAGGGTAGCCTTTTAAAAGGTTGCACGAGAGAGCAGATAACATGTTGCCTTAATAAAAATTTTGTATAGATAAATATTGACAGGCACTGGTCTCTAATCAATTTATAGGTCCCTATGCAGCCACAAAAAATAGCAGGGTGCTCTCTAGACTTAAACTACAAGTCTAAGTACCATGCATATACACACACACACACACACACACACACACATGCAACAGTCATGGAGACACACACATACAGTGACATACTTAAAGAGTGAGGCACAGACACACACACATACAGAAAATGAAGAGAGAGTATGATACACATATGTAATATACATAGTGAGACACACATAGGCCGAAACATCACACAGACACACACAGTGATACACATACCCATGTATATAGAACACACTAGTGAGGCATAATGGTATACACCAATTGTTTTTAATGTATGTATGTATGTATGTGTGAAAGTTCACAGTCAGTGTGGAATGCACCAGCTTTAAACACAGAGCGCTTATGTGCCTACTGCCATAAATTATGAAATAGTCTGGCATGATCGGTCAGCTGTTAACGCATTAATGTGTGCATCTTAGGATTCAGTTAACAGTTACAGTAGGGGTTAACAGAATCATAAAGTGCAGAGATTAATGTGTTAAGAGCTGCCCAATCATGGCCAAGTATGTCATAATTTATGTGAGCAGGCACATAAGTACTCCCGTGTTTAAATGTCGTGCACTTGTGAACGGTAAATGAACATGATTTAAAAACAGAGTTGCTATGTTTATATCGCTGCTTAAAGTTTTAAAAGAGGGACTGCACGGCTAAGCAAGCAACTCGACGTAAATCAAAGTACTGTGTAGCACCATTTACTAAGCACAAGTTCAGTGAAGCTGCAGCCCCTTCTATAAACCCTATATAAAACCATTGAGTGGCAGTGGTTTGTGCATCACGTTGAAAAGTGTGGACTTTTAGGGGTTAAAGTTTTGAGACCCAGGGGAGTTGTGGAAGTTTTTGAACAGCAATGTAGCTTACACAGTTTAAGTACTGAATGGGTTAATTTTGAACTGTTGATTGAGTCAGTCATTATACATGGACGGTGGCATTGTATATTTTAGCCATGACTGACTCAGTTGGACCGGCCAGGCTTAGCAGTGCTGGTTTGGAGTGAGATCAAGCGTCGGCCTTCCAGCTGTTCTTCCAATGGGCTGCTTATGAGTGAAAAGAAACATACACTCTTGTAAGGGTAACACTGTATGTTATACTTAGAGGATTGTGTGTTTATTTTCACTCATAAGCAGCACATTGGAAGAACAGCTGGGAGGCTGACGCGTGATCTCACTCCACTACTTGTGGTCCCCTCCGACGCTTGATCTCACTCCATTACTTGATCCCATGACACACACACACAATTTGGTACCTGAAATGAACCATTTGCTCCCCTTACACACACGATGGTCAGGGTAGTTGACATTAAAGTTTTCCTTCCCACACAGACAAACAAACAGGGTGGCGAGTGGCACGTGTGTGGCATCTTCCCAGATGCTCTCCCATGTCTGTGTGGTTGCTGTCCTTCCTTCTCTTCCCAGTCCCGCTGTGTGAAGAAGCAGAGTGCCATGGTGTGTGACTGAATAAATGTAGGCAAGTGGGCGGCTGCTGCATGACATATATGGCTGGCGGGGAAAGAGGAAGTGGTGGGCATTGTGTAAATGTTCGGCGGCTGAAGGCATAAAACAAGCCATGCAGCCAGGATAGAATCAGATAAGCCATGTACCGCTATGTGTTTAATTTTAATATTGCTGAGCGCTGCGCTGAGAAGGGGAGAGAGAGAGGCTGGCGCAGCGCTTAGCAATATTTAAAAAAAAAAAAAAAAAAATCACATAGCGGTATATGGCTTATCTCATTCTATGTATAGTTATAAAGTAGCTGCATATCCCCTAATGTACTGGGGCTTGGGCCATATAGCCACACTGGGGAGTGTGGATACCGGTGAGCCTGGTTTACAGCATTAGCACCTGCCGCGTAGGAGGTGGGGGCGGGCCAGGTCCCTGCATGATTGAATCACCCAATGGGAGCAGTAACATCCCCATTGAATCACCCAATGGAACTTGTGTCTCCTGATGAGACATAAATTATGTATTGAGGCATTCTGTACAATGTGTGTGTGTTTTTTGAGGAGACATAAATTATGCTCTGTGTGTGAGGAACCATAAATTATGCAATGAGGCTTTCTCTTTTATATATATATATATATATATATATATATATATATATATAGATTTCTGCTGCAAGACTCTAAGAGTTTTATTTATCCTCTTCTGTTCTTGTTGATTAATACTTTGTCTTAGCTCTGTTGTTTGGGTAGCCCTTTCCTTGGATGTAGATAATTTATTTACATTTTCCAAGTTATTCAGTAAAACATATACCGTAAAATCTCAGGTATAATACGCACAATTTTACCCCACTTCACCTTATGTGAAGTGGGGTGTGTGTATTATACACAAGAGTTTTACTATTTAAAAAAAAAAAAAAATAGTAGCAGCAGACATTTTCCCTATGATTTCCTCCCTCCCCCGGCCCTAACTGCTTTGAAGATGACCCTTACTTTGTGCACGTGAACTGCCAAAGAGAAGTCAAAACTTCTTCCAGGTAAATGTTCCCTGTGGGCGGCATGCTTGCACTTGCTGCCCGTTTCCTTCAATGGGCTTTTAGGACCTTCCGCCTCCAGCTAATGGTAATGCCCTGTGACAGCAGGAAATCCCGGTCCAGGGACCAGCAGGCGGCTCTGCAGCACAGTAGAAATCGCATTATTTAAAGATAATTACTTAACTGGAACTGTCTACATGTGCCTGGTTTGCAAGCACACTTTGTAGACCGTTCCATTGAAGTAATTCTTTTTAAACAACGAGACTTTGGGCTCTGCTGAAGAGCCTCCTCGAGTCGACCGAAAAGGGAAACTTTAGCGGTGAATATCTCTCAAACTGTAAGGGTTTGACAGATGGCATTTTCTCCAAATACTTTATTTTTGTAACCTCTATAATATTAAATAAGGTTAAATATGGGCATTACTGACCCCATACTTCCCAAGTTTCCCTCTTTAGGAGGGACAGTCCCTATTTTAGACCCAAATCCCTCTGTCCCTCTTTACCACCCTGATGTCCCGCTTTTTAGGAGATCAGACTGTGTGATGTGTATATAAGTGTATAACATTGCTCTACAGCAATAAAACTCACATTAATGTTTTGTAAATGTCAGTAAATGTGTTTATAAATTAGTCTGTGTACATAAAATACTTCTGTCTTATTATAAGTCATTTATTAGGTTATACAAGGTGGTGTCAGTAGGTCATGAAATAGCCTAATAAAGCTCGGTAATGCCCCGCCCACCAGCCACACCCCCAGCAACACCCCCTAAAACACAAGTGTTCCTCTTTGACCATTTGAAATGTTGGGAGGTATGTGACCCTTTAAAGAAATGCTCAATGAAAAGGACAATTTACATGTGTTAAAAAGCAAATTTAAAATTATATTTTAGGGATGTAACATAAATAATTTGTTTTTACATATGCTAGCTTTAAGTATGTGATAGTTAAAGTTTTATCACCTTAATTTGGTTTTGGTGTTAGTGCTCTTTTAGTAAAAAGATAATATGCATAATAAAAACATACACATGGGTAGGGGAATTCTCCAAAGTATAAACAAGTATACGATACAATAATATATACGGTAATCCAAGAAATATCCCTGCTCTCTCCTAATATGTGGCTATAGTTAACCATATACAATGTGCAAAACAATCAATCTCAAAGAGTAATGCCAACTAGTATACATAGCATAAATATAAAGTACAAATACTTATCATTAGATACCAGTGCCATAAACAAGTGAACAGCCTCGGAGAGACAGGAGCATGGAGAAGACCCCTCACACTCGCCACACTAGCCCAATGCATACCTCCCAAGTGTCCCTCTTTAGGAGTGACAGTGCCTCTTTTAGACCCAAATCCCTCTGTCCCTCTTCCCCACCCTGATGCCCCTCTTTTAAGGAAATCAGACTGTGTGGTGTGTATATGTGTATCACTTTGCTCTACAGCAATAAGACTCACATTACTGTTTGTATAAATGTCAGTATATGTGTTTATAAATTAGTCTGGATAAATAAAATACTTTGGTCTTGTTCTAAATCATTTATTAGGTTTTACAAGTAGGTGTCAATAGGTCATGTTCTTGGTAATGCCATGCCCACAGCAACACCCCCTAAAATACAAGTGTTCCTCTTTGGAAATTTGAAATATTGGGAGGTATGCCAACGCGTCTCGCCTAAACGGCTTCATTCTCTGACATTGGTATCTAATGATAAGTATTTGCACTTTATATTTATGCTTTGTATACTTGTTGGCATTACTCTGAGATTATTGATTGTTTTGCACATTGTATATGGTTAACTACAGCCACATATTAGGAGAGTTCTTGGATTACCGTATATTATTGTATTGTTTACTTGTTTATACTTTGGAGAATTTCCCTACCCATTTCTGTGTTATTATATTTTTATGAGTCCATTTGTATTTGTCTTTATATGCCTAATAAAAGATTTTGCATTATATTCACTAGGTTGTGTGCCTTAGTTTAAGGGTTTCACTATTGTAGGTACAGGAAAGTATATTCGTTTTCCTCTTTATCTACACCTGTTCTGTTTGTTTAGTAAAAAGAAGCAGGACTTCTTCCACAGTGAGAAGTGCATGACCTAGCACCAACTTGCACACAGCATGTCCTCAGAATTCATACAGCAGACACTGAAAGAATACTGTACCCAGCAGCTGCCCAAACATACATTACTTGTGAACTAAAAGAGATTTAACCCCAACCATTAAGTGTATTAATATCCACAAAAGGAATTCCAAGTCAGACAAAGAACTCTGTTGTGCAATGAAAGATACACCAAGCAGAAGGAATGCAGTTCTCATGCCAGTCTCTTAATGGGGGATTAGTCCAACTGCACTCTTAGTGGTCTAGTGCCACCATGGGGAGGAAAACAGCTGGAATCTAATGGGAACCTGCCAGCACATAGCTGCTGCGAAGTGCATAGCATTCTTCTCCTGGTAAAGCTAAAGGCAAGTTGGCAGCTACCCTCCGTGCATGGCAGAGACCCAAAAGCAAGAGTAAGGGATGGAAACAGGATTAGTGATCTTCCCTGTCCAGTGGTAGACAAGGGGGTGGCTATCAAAAATCCATGTAAATATGTGTTTTATTGTTTATTTATTTATTTTTTATAGAGGGTTTGATCTGCATGCATGAAGTCTACAGATCTCCACAGCTTAGATAACAGTGAGGCTGCTGTACTAAGAAGGTGGAAGAACTCTGGGGCAAACCAACTGAACCACAGGGAACACAAAAACATTAAATGGGGTTTTAACCCACTGAATGCTAGAGAAGTTGCCAGTGCATTGCTTTGCAAAGAACTGTAGACACTATCTAGTACTGAATTAGTTAAAAATTGTGGGAATTGTAAATTGTTACCTGTGTTGCAGTTATTTTGCTCCAGAATTGCTCCGCTATGCGACCAGCACAGTGTGTGTGGGGAGGGGGGGGATAAAGCAGTAGTTCTCAGTTTGATACAGCAGAACCCTTTGGATCAGTTCACACAGAGATTTGGCAGTGCTTCACTGTTAGCTCTGAGCAAATCACTGGTGCAACTCACCTCTGGTGGTCCTGCCGCCCCGCTACTTTTCAAACAAGGGTATAAGCTTGCGCTGGTATGTGCAAGCCCCCCCCCCCCTTCAGAAAATGCTCATTTGTTGTAATAAGAGTAATGTTGGGTGATCCCTGTTTGAAAGAGGGTGATGCCCTGTTTCGAAGGAGGGTACCTCAAACAAAATTGGAGCTGTAATGAGAGAGAGGCTGCAAAAATGCCTCTCTTGCTTCCCTGGTGATCCAGCAGGATGCAGTTGTGCTAATGACATCACCATGCTTGGGCATAGTGACATCATCGGCACGAAAAGACAGGTCCAATGGTGAACTACAACAGTGAACTGAGGGCTTTAACAGTAGCAAGTTCCAGTCCCACAAGTTAATTCTTCATTGCCCTTCAGAAAAGGTTGTGGAGGGCCATACCCTTAGCAGATTTAGGGAGTAGGCAGATGACATGGCCCATCATGTCCTTAACAGTGAAGTGATTAAATTAATAACATAATTACTGAAAAATGCATGCTGCAGGGCTACAATGCAAAAAGAAAGCCAGCTGGGTAAATATGTTACAATATTCTATAAAAGTTATAATATTTCAAATAAATCAATGGGACCCTTCTAGTCTTCAAAGCATCAATACTACATATGCCACAAAACACCAAACCTTTCTGATAAAGATATTGTAATTGTCCTTTATAAACCTCCATCATACTTGGAAGAGCTGTAGGAGGTCAGACAAAGGGTTGCAAAAATACAACAAAAACAATGTTACATTAGTTACTGAGGGGCCTGATCACAGGAGTTTCAGTCTTGTGCAGTGGTTCTCAACCCATTTTTCAGGGACCCCTGCCAAGCAGTGCATTTAGGATTCCCTGCTTGTGTACAGGTGATTTAATTCATGTACTCTGATTATCTCATCTCTAGAAACATCCAAGAGTGTCCAAGGTCGGTCCTCAAGAGCTACCAACAGTCCAGTATGTAAGGATTTCCCTGTTTGAGCACAGATGGGCCAATCCTCAATAATCATTTGCTAAATAGTTTGTAACGACGCAGTCATGTGCAGTAGAGACTGCCCGTGACACAGCTGATACGTAGCAGGGTGCTCCAAAGTATCAGCCGCAGCTCAGGCAGTCTCTACTGTTCATGACTGCCCCGTGACCAGCTGGCACTGTGGCCCATGTGCACAGGCTCTTCATCTAGTAATGAATAAGCCACTGATTAACTCACTTGTGCCTAATTAGGAAAATCCTTACTTCCTGGCCTGTTGGGCTCCTCAGCTGTGCTGACCACGCTCATACTCTTAACTGTGGATGTTGCCGGGCAGTCTCAATGTCCTCCATGTTCCAGCACTGGTTTTATTCCCCTTTATCTCAAATGCATTGTTTTAGTAAGCAAGGGATAATAGGATTTTAGTCTTACCTGTTAAATCCTTTTCACTTAGTCCATACAGGTCACTGGTACACCGGAAGGGAGGCGATCCGCCCCTTTAATAGGCAGGAACATTCATTCAATTGTATGCAGGGGGTGGAGCCTCCCCTCCTACTTAAGCTGCCTTCAGGCCAGAGCCAAGCTAGATTGATTTGAGACACTTAAACTGACCAGAGGTAAGAAGGAAAAGGAAGACTCCTGTGAGCATGCCCCGAAGGTCTCCCACTGAATGCCACAGGAGAGCCAAGCATGGTCCCTTGACAGGGTGGGAGACCAGTGACCTGTATGGACTAAGTGAAAAGGATTTAACAGGTAAGACTAAAATCCTATTTTCGCTGTCGTCCAATACAGGTCACTGGTACACTGGGATGTACAAACATTGAGCTGTCCCAGAGGCGGGAAGTAAGGCAAGGACCAGGCGTAAGGCCCAAGTCACTAGAACTGCTATGAACCAGTTAATCATATAGCCCAGTAACAGAAGTATCAACGGACACCAACCAGGGGGGAAAAATATAAACCCCCGAACTAACACAGCACACTGAACTAGAGCCAACCGGGCTCAACAGTAAGGAAGCACTAGGAACCACAGAGTAGAAGTCCTAAACAGGCAAAACTGCCTCCAGGACCTTCCTCCCAAAGCTGGCATCAGCCGACGCCAGTACATCAACACAGTAGTGCTTCGAGAAGGTGTGCACAGAGGACCAAGTGGCCGCTTTGCACAGCTGATCAGCAGATGCCTGATTCTTATAGGCCCAAGAGGCCCCAATTGATCTGGTGGAATGAGCAGTAACCCTGAAGGGAACATGCTTATTCCGCAATTTGTAGGCTTCACGGATGGTAGATTTAATCCAAGAGGCAATAGTTACTTTGTTACCCCTCAGGAATGACGAACAAGGCGTCAGACTTCCTGACAGACTCAGTGCGATGAACATAAAATTTAAGACAACGCACAACATCCAACAAATGGAGATCTCTTTCCTTGTCAGAGGAAGGGTTAGGGCAGAAAGAGGGAACCACAATCTCCTGATTGATGTGAAATACGGAGACAACCTTGGGTAAAAACTCCTTGGAAGTGCGAAGCACTGCCTTATCTTTGTGAAACACCAAGTAAGGAGGTTTACAAGACAGAGCTTGTAACTCTGCTACCCAGCGAACTGAGACAATAGCCAAAAGAAAGGCCATTTTCCAGGTCAAGAGACGCAAAGGAATAGAAGCCAAGGATTCAAACGGGGGTCTCTGGAGAACCCCCAGTACCAAATTGAGGTCCCACTGGGGAGCAGGACTCTTGAAGGCAGGCCGGGCATGAGCCACGCCTTGGAAGAAAACCTTAACATCAGGAAGAATAGCAATCCTTTCCTGGAAAAACACAGACAGAGCTGAAGTCTGAACCTTGAGAGAACTCAGGCTGAGTCCCTTCTCAACACCATCCTGTAAAAAGGCTAGGACTGTGGGAAGATGGAAATCTAGAGACAGATCCTTAGCAGTACACCATGCTACAAAGGTGGACCATATGCGATGATAGATCTTGGAAGACACAGGTTTGCGAGCTCTAAGCATCGTAGACACCACTGAAGAGGAAAACCCTTTCTTCTTTAGAATTGAGGATTCAACCTCCAAGCCATCAAATGGAGATGCTGAACATCCTCCTTCCACAGATATCCCTGAAGAAGTAGATCTGGACGTGCAGGAAGCGGGACAGGATCCGTCACAGACATGGCTAGCAGTTCCGGATACCAGGACTGACGAGGCCAGTTTGGAGTGATCAGGATGACAGGACAACGCTCCACCTTCAGCTTCTGGATGACTCGAATCAACAGAGGAAGAGGAGGGAAGATGTAAGCCAGAGGAAACGTCCAAGGGATTGACAAGGCATCCACTGCCAGAGCAAGAGGGTCCCTCCACCAGGAGCAAAACACTGGCACCTTCCTGTTGTGTCTGGTTGCCATCAGATCCACTACTGGCACCCCCCACATCTGGGTGAGAAGGTGAAACACTTCTGGATGAAGCGCCCATTCTCCGCTGTCGACAGTATGACGACTGAGAAAGTCTGCCATGACGTTGTCTACGCCTGGAATGTGAACCGCTGAGATGACGGGCACATGAGCTTCTGCCCAAGACAAAATGGCCTTGACCTCTAACCAGGCGGTGAGGCTTTTCGTGCCGCCTTGTCTGTTGATGTAGGCCACTGCTGTGGCGTTGTCGGACTCCACTCTGACTGGACAACCTTCCAGCTGAGATTCCCAGTGCCTCAGGGCAAGAAAGATGGCACGAAGTTCCACAACATTGATGGAGAGAAGAGATTCTTCCAGACCTCCTTTCCCCTGAGCACTGAAACGACCCAACACTGCCCCCCAACCCCAGAGGCTGGCATCCGTCGTGACTGTGGTCCAATAGGGAACCCAAAAGGATCTCCCTTTCAGGAGATGAGACAGGTCCAACCACCACTCCAGGCTCAGCTCTACATGAGGGGGCAACGATACAGAGAGATGCTGGTGATCTGGATGACATCTGCAAGTCTGAATCACAAACCTCTGAAGTTCCCTGGTGTGTGCCATGGCAAAAGGCGCCGCCTCTATAGTGGAAATGAACTTTTCCACCAGAGAAGACAACTTTGGTAATGGAACCCTGTCCATTTCCAGGATCCTGGCCACCCGGACAGCAATCTGATGAGCCACTTCCTCCGGCAAAAACACCATGCACTGCTGAGTGCCGAACAGGAGACCCAGGAAGAGGAGCCGTTGAGATGGGACCAAGTCTGACTTGTCCAGATTCACAATACAGCCGTGGCGATTGAGTGTCTGTATGCACAACTGCAGCTGCTGGTGAAGGATCTCTGCAGATGAGGCTTTCAGGAGCAGATCGTCCATGTAAGGAGTCACCCTGACTCCATCTCGATGAAGCACAGCAATCAAAGCTCCCAATACCCTCTGAAAGACCTGAGGAGCTGAAGTCAGACCAAAGGGAAGAGCTGAAAACTGAAAGTGGCCTTTGTGACAGGCAAATCTGAGATACCGTCTGCTCTCTGGATGAATAGGGATGTGAAGGTATGCATCCTGAAGGTCCAGGGAGGCAAGGAACTCCCCTGGAGACATTGCTGCTATCACTGAACGCAGAGATTCCTGACGAAAGTGGGAACTCACAACAAAGGAATTGAGATCCAATATAGGACGAGCACCTCCGTCCTTTTTGGCCACAACGAACAGGTTGGAATAGAATCCTGAACCTGTGTCTTCTGGTGGAACCAATTCCAGGACCTCTTTGTCCAAAAGATCCTGAATAGCGTAGTCGAACAGACGTCGTTTTGTAGGCTCCTGAGAAGGACGAGTAAAATGGAACCGAAAAGGAGGAAGGGAAGAGAAAGGGATCCTGTATCCCTCTGATACCACCTGAATAACCCAAGGGTCCGCCACTGACTCCTCCCAAACCCGGCGAAAGATGTGGAGACGTCCACCTACAGCCGGATGCGGACCCGGGTTCGGCGAGTCATGCCGAAGCAGTCTTGGAGGTCTTGGCCTTAGGGGCAACTTTGGGCTTCCAGGACTGTTTGGGCTTGGAGGAGGAGCGCGTGGAAGACGGACCTGTCTGGGGCGTGGAGCGTGTCTCAGTTTGGAAAGAACGAAAGGACCGATTGCGTTTGGCTGGAAACTTTTTCTTGAACACCGATGGCAGAAGAGTACTTTTGCCACCAGTGGCCTCACTAATCATCTCCTTAAGTTCAGATCCAAACAGTAAGGAGCCCTGAAAGGGCAAAGAAAGCAAGGCTTTCTTAGATGCAGTGTCAGCAGACCAAATCTTCAACCAAAGAGCACGTCTAGATACTATGGAGGAGGTAGAGGCCCTCGCCATCATGCGTACAGCATCAAAAGCAGCATCAGCAACATCATTTTGAGCTTCTAACATATTAGTAAGAAGCTGCAACTGCTCAGACACTGGAGCATCCTGGAGAACCGCCTCAGCCAATTGCTCAGTCCAGGCCGCAATGGCCCTATTAACCCATGCCACTGCAAAAGTTGGACGCATGGCAGTGCCAACAGAGGCAAAAATGGATTTAAGGCAAATCTCTAACTTTTTGTCCTTCCAATCTTGCAGGGCCGAGGCATCAGACACAGCTAAGGCAGTAGATTTGGATAACCTAGAAATAGGAGCATCCACTTTAGGAGGATGAACCCATTTTGCCAGTTCAGTCTCAGGAAAAGGATAAAGTTTAGCAAACTTCTTGGACACAGAAGAGGATTTTTCAGGGTTCTTCCATGCGTCTGAGACTAAACGGGCAAGGGTAGGGTTAGTAGGAAAACAAACCACAGCCTTTGATGGTTTTTGGAAAACATCAGTTGGATCATGAGTAGATTCCTGAGTCAAAGGAAGGTTGAGCGTAGTAAGTACAGCTCTGATCAAACCCTCAGCCGAAACTTCAGGGTCACATTCATAAGGGTCACCACTGGACCTATTAGATTCAATAACAGTGCCTTCCTCAGCATCAGAATCTTGCAAAAGTTCTTCTTCAGAAGAATCAGACACATCAGGAGCCCCCTGTGGCTTAGGCAGGGAGGTCCTGATTGAGGAGGGGGTCTGCCAGATCTGCAGAGCGCCCTGAACCTGAGAGGGAAAGAGTTGAAGAGTGGATCTGAGATCTCTAGTGGCAGCTTTAAACTCTTTTACCCAAGTTGGCTCAATAGCATGGCTGGGAAGCCCAGGTTTGCTATCCTGACTTTCTGCACATTTTGGGCATAAATGACCTGAAAATTCTCTAGGCAGCCCAGAGTGACAAGAGGAGCAAAACGCAATGGGGGAAATGGTCACCCCAGCCTCTTTGGTCTTGGGTCTAGCCCCTGACTCCAGTGGAGTAGACATGCTCACAGCGTCAGATATACACCACCTAATAAAACCACCCAGTAAAAGTGTTAAAGATTAAAGTTTCACCCCAGAAATGCCTAAAATCGGACTTATCTGGCCAGCGAAGGGTTAATCTGCTGAGAGGAGAGAAGGCTCGGTCCCTGCGTAGTATACTCGCTGAGAAAAACACCACAAAATGGCTGCCGCGATGGGAGCCAATCAGAAAACGAGCGCGAAACGGGCGCTCATGGGAAACGTAGTTTCCCTCAGAAGTACCCCTAAACAGTGCCCGAAGCCCCCCCAAACCCCCAACACACTGAATCTAGCCACCGGATGATAGAGCAGGGGAAGACCAACAAAATGAGCCCTCTCTGAAGTTGCTGTGACAAGCGGTTCCAGAGAAACGTCCCACACTGTGAAATCCCATAGAGAGTAAAGGAGCAATGGCGTCTATGCGGGAAAAAGCGCGCTTAAAGGCACGGAACACTAAATATTAATAAAGTATACTAAAAGTAAAAAGTACACCAAACACACTTTTGACAATGGAAAACATGAGAGAATAAGGACCCAATGCTCCAAAACCCAGGGAATACCACAAACATTGCATAATTACAAGCAATATGAATAAAAACACCCTAAGAGTGCTGGAGTGCAGAAAGCAAACTCCCAAATACAAGCCCAGAGAAGGGACACTGTGGGGACAAGTGGACCTTCAGCACTCAAAGGGTGGCTCACCTTTCTGCAGGACTTCTGTCTTCAGGTAACCATGTTAAAAGGAGATTAACCAGAGGAAAATCCCCCCAGCAGGGAAGCTGCTTGACTCAAGCTGTTCCCTCTTCAGGGCATAAGGTCCACCAGAAAATCCCTGGAAGCTGCACTAGCCACTTTGGAGAGGGCAATTCACAGCCATGGTCACCCGCCTAATGGTGGTATTCCATATTTGAAAGAAAACAATAAAAAACTAAAGTTGAATGAGAGATGTTCTCCACCTGGTGTGCACAGCACACAGGAACAAATCAATCTGGCTTGGCTCTGGCCTGAAGGCAGCTTAAGTAGGAGGGGAGGCTCCACCCCCTGCATACATTTGAATGAATGTTCCTGCCTATTAAAGGGGCGGATCGCCTCCCTTCCGGTGTACCAGTGACCTGTATTGGACGACAGTGAAAAAACTTTTTCGTTCTTACATGTTATAGTCCAAGGGTACTTTATGTGCAAGGAAACAATAGATGGGACTGGGGTGGGGTCTAAATAGTGGGGGGTGGCCATGGGCAGAGCTAAGGGCACCTAGTGTGCCTCACCTAGGGGAACCATGAGTTGTAACATAGTAATTTAGGTTGAAAAAAGACTTGCATCCATCTAGTTCAACCCTTTTCCTATTCCTGTTTACCATTGTTGATCCAAAAGAAGGCAAAAAAACCTCAATATAGCAATTTCAAATTCTACCCTGAATGGGGAAACAATCCTGCTTGATTCCAAATAGCAATCAGATTTCTCCTTGGATCAACAAGCCCTAACTAAATATTAATCCCAATGCTAACATACATAGCCCTCTATGTTATGTTCTTTTAAATAAGTATCCAGGCCCTTTTTAAAGGCATCTAATGGATTCAATAGCACCACCTCCTCAGGCAGTGAGTTCCATACCTTTATTGTCCTTACTGTAAAGAAACCCTTCCGCTGTTGTAGATTAAATCTCCTTTCCTCAAGTCTAAGCGGGTGGCCCCTTGTCCTTTGTACTGTTCTGTTAATGAACAGGTCTTTGGAGAGCCCTTTGTATGGGCCCTGAACATATTTATATAGTGCTATCATATCCCCTCTAAGATTCCGTTTTTCTAGTGTGTACAAGTTTAACTGTTCTAGCCTTTCTTCGAAACTAAAACTTTCCATTCCCCTTACTAGTTTTGTAGCCCTCCTCTGCACTCTCTCTAGTTCCATAATGTCCTTTTTCAGAAAAGGCGGCAAGAATTGAACAGCATATTCTAGGTGGGGTCTTACCATGGACCTGTAAAGAGGCATAATAATATCCAGCCCTGCCCTTGTGGATCGAACTTGGACACCTTTGTGCTAAAATTACAGCCTGTTTGGCTCCACTGAGGAAAGGGTTGAGAACCAATGATATAGAAATCAAGAAAAATATATTATACATGTACACACATATACATACATACATACATACATGCACACACATTATATATATATATATATATATATATATATATATATATATATATATATATATATATATATATATATATAATTATAGAATAGATAGATTAGTGTTTTATCTGCTTTTCCACTGAGGTATATGGAAACATATGTAGATAAAATCCTTGATAAAGTTAACAACTGCAATGTAATTCATGCCTTAATGTGAAACAAGAATTACCAAGAAGTCAGAAATATGCTGCATAATAAGTGATGAAACTTGCTGTGTGCATTATCTACATGTAGCGGTGATGCCACTAGAGAGGGTGAAATAAAAAATTAAAGTGATAGTAATGTCTACTTAAAAGTATTGTGTCAAGTCTTCTTTATATATAAACTAAGAGATTGCGCTATATTTAAGTTTAGTTTTGTGTTGTTCAAAAGTTATGCAAAGATAAAGATCCCCAGCCCGCCCGTTTCTGGCCGCCTCCCTGTGGATCTTTAATCGGGTTGTATGACTCGAAGGCTGCAGTGAGGGACAAACTTCAGTTAGTATGTATAACGGAAATCCTGCCCCCCTTGACAAAGAGGGGCAGGACTTTCCTTTGCTTAATGAAGTTTGTCCCTCACTGGAGCCGTCCGGACCAGACTGCAGATTCAGCAGTGAAATGGAAGAAAGGGGAAGGCGTGGGGAATCTTTATCTTTGCATAACTTTTAAACTACACAAAATTAAAGACTTAAATATAGCGCAATCTCTTTGTTTTTATATAAAGAAGATTTGGAGTAACGCTTTTAAGAAGACATTACTAACCCTTTAACCTCTTAACAACAAGGTCCGGAGAGTGGATTCCCAGTGCACTGGCACACGTGACAAACGATCTGCTAATATAAACTGCTCAAGTCTTAAAGAGGTTAATTTCAGACCCAGCTAGTGCCTAAGTGATGTGCCAGGACCGTCACTGATCCTTTAGGAAAGTTTACCGGTGACGGTCCTGGCACGTCACCGCTCTTTAAGAGGTTAATTTTATGGATACTAAAGAGCTCTCCAACACATTGCAAGACATTCAAGGGGTTAACATGTGTAACGATGTATAATATTCTGGCACTGCAAGATTTCACTGTTGGAAAAACACGTCTAAAAAATCTCCCCCACTTCCACTAGATGGCAACAGCAACCAATTATTGAAGCCCTCTGGACAATGGACACTCATAACATTGGTATTTCCACTACAGATATAATCTCTCATCATACAAAAGTATTTTATGTGTAATATATACTTGTTTTCTGCATCTACAGAAATCATCCAAATGTCATGTCAAGAAACAAACTATCAAAAGTCAAAATGAAAAGCTTATGTCTAAGTTTTCATTGTAAAGTTTAAGCTGCAGGTAACAAGTGACTCTCCAGCTGTTTCTGGATTGTACAAAGTGTGTGTGTGTGTGTGTGTGTGCGCATGCGTGTGAATATAGACAACGTGACATACATGTTCAGACTGATACAAATGGAGAGGGGGCCCAGCTCGTGCGGGCTTAATTAGAGGCAAGAAAACATGAGGAAAAGGTAGCTGGGGGTGCTGTTCTTTAGAAAATGACAGGTTGGGGGCTTTGGAACTACAACTCCCTAATAAAAATGTGGCTATTATCTAACAACTGGGGAACCACATGCTGTTTGTACTATATTACCACAGTCCAATATATTTCACTGGAAAAATATTAAAGTATATTCAAAAGTTAGTTAACCCCATGAGGAGGACAGGGGGGTGCACAAAGCATTGTGAAGCAAAATGTTGTACAACCCTCTGGTCCTCAACGGGTTAAGCTAAAAAAAAACCTTGTAAAATAAATACATATCCTAAACATGATCTTTCTTTTTTTTTCCCCTCTGGAAAGTGCACTCAAGCCTCTTTCACACAAGTGATGGAACTGTCACAGCCCTCCAAGACAGTTCAGTTGCCCATGTATCTCTACTAACCTCTCTAATAAGTTCAACCTGTGACTGGAAAGCAAGGGAGGCACGTCTGAGCACCAGCCAATATTTCTGGCTGGCAGCCATATGGTCAGCCATTCTTTGGAGGCTGAAACACTGCTAGAGTGAAAGGCCTACCTGTGGCCTCACAGCCCGGCAGGCAGACCTGCAAGCTGGACTTAGATGCATTCACAAGGGTGATAGTCATCTATGTGATACGCACTGTAGTCTAGCATGTTACAATTCAGCACAGGCAACAATCCAATAAAGCATTGCAAAGTTATATCGCTTATGAGAAAAGGGCCTTAGGAAAGAGAGTCTGTTTAGTTTTCTAGTGTAGGAATCCAAACAGTGCTGTTAACTCAAGTGAACTATAAATCACCTAAGGAATTATTCAAAGTGTTTCACACTGGCATGAATATACCAGAGTCCAGCATCTGCATTCATGCAGAAACACAGTAAGGATGCTGAAAGGAAGGTTGGTACAATGGCCTATAGAACTTGACAGAGTATCTACACAAGCATGTTGGCCATTACAATATTCTTTAAAACCTCTAATAAATGGAGGCCCATCTGGAGTCAGCCAATAACATTCAATTTGCATCCAAGTGGGCTGGCTGTCAGCCATGCGTCCTGCGATGGGATTGGCAGGAAAATGTAGTTGGTGGTAAGTGAAAGAACATGGGCATCAGAACTGTAATAGGGGGATGTTACAGTTGTTGCCTGCGTGAGCGCTAAAATAGGATTTTAGTCTTACCTGTTAAATCCTTTTCACTTAGTCCATACAGGTTACTGGTAACTCCGGGAGGCGAAGCCCTATAGTGGTAGGTAGGAACGATTCACAAAGTGTATGCAGGGGGTGGAGCCTCCCCCTTCCCTCCTGGCCGCACCAGCCAATGAGCTCCAGATTGAATTGAGACACAAACCATGACTAGTTAAGGGAAGGAAGAAGACTCCTGTGAGCATGCCCCGAAGGACTCCCACGGCTTGCCACAGGAGAGCCAAGCATGGTCACTTGACAGGGTGGGAGACCAGTAACCTGTATGGACTAAGTGAAAAGGATTTAACAGGTAAGACTAAAATCCTATTTTCACTGTCATCCAATACAGGTTACTGGTAAACTGGGATGTCCAACCATTGAGTTTCCCTGAGGTGGCAAGGACCAGGAGCATGGCCCCCAAAGTCACCAATACATCTATGGACCAACTGGTCAGAAATAGTACAACAAACAGAAGTGTCAACCGACACCAAACTGGGGTAAACGACCCCGGAAATATCACACAGCACACATAACAAGAGCCAACAGGGCTCAACAGTTAAAGCACTAAGAACCAAGAAGGAGATCCTCGACAGGCAAGACTGCCTCTAGGACCTTCCACCCAAGGCTGACGTCAACCGAAGCCAGAACAACCACACGGTAGTGCTTGGAAAAGGTGAGCACAGAGGACCAAGTGGCCGCCCTGCACGGCCGATCACCAGAGGCCCGATGCTTATAGGCTTAGGAGGCCCCAATGGACCAGATGGAATGAACAGTAACCCTGAAGGGAACATGCTGATTCCTCAGCTTGTATGCCTCACAAATCGTGGACTTAATCCAGGAAGCGATAGACACCGTAGATGCAGGTCTTCCTGCTCTAGGCCCCTCAAGAATGACGAACAGCGCGTCAGACTTCCTGACAGAGTCAGTGCGATGCACAGAAAACTGGAGGCAGCGCACCACACCCAACAAGAGAAGACCTCCCTCCTTGACAGAGGAGGGGTTAGGGCAGAAAGAGGGCACCACAATCTCCTGATTGATGTGAAAATCGGAGACCACCCCAGGAAGGAACACCCTGGAGGTACAGAGCACCTCCGAATCCTAGGGAAACACCAGATAAGGCAGCTTACAGAACAAGGCCCGTAACTCCGCAACACGGCGAACAGACGCAATCGCCAAGAGGAAGGCCAACCTCCACGTCAAGAGACGTAAAAGAACAGTTGCCAAAGACTCAAAGGGGGGAAGAAAAGAACCCCCAGAACTAAATTGAGGTCCCACCGAGGAGCAGGACTCCGGAAGACAGGGTGGACATGAGCAACGCCCTGGATGAAAACCTTGACATCAGACAGAACCACAATGTGCTGCCGAAAGAACACAGAAGGTGCAGAAGTCTGCACCTTTAAGGGACTCAAACTGAGTCCCTTATCCAATCCGTCCTGCAAGACAGCCAGGACGTAGAGAAGGTAAAACTCAAGTGACAGATCCCTGTCAGCACACCAAGAGGTAAAAGTAGACCAAACATGGTGGTAGAGCTCAGAGGAATGTAGCGCGAAACGCGTTGATCTGTCAAGGGTTGTGTATGGCACCTATTGCTGGGTATATTTGAATATCTCCAAAAGTCTCTCCTCCTTTTCTTCGGGATATCGAGTTGTGAAGGTATTTGGAATTATACATTGTATCGCAATAAAGGAAACAACGTTTTTACTTTTACACTGCAAGTGTATTTTTTGTGAGCGGCTTTGTTTGTATGTTCTATGAGCTCAGAGGAAACCAGGATGTGAGAGCTAGGGCAGTCACCACCCCCGAGGAGAATCCTATCTTCCGTAGAATTGAGGATTCAACCTCCAAGCCGTCAAGGTCAGACAGGGGACATCCTCCTTCAACAGGTGTTACTGCAGAAGAAGATCCGATCGAGAAGGGAAACAAACGACTCCACTGCAAACAGAGCCAGAAGCTCCAAGAACCAAGGATGTCAACGCCACAACGGCGCAAGGAGAATGACAGGACAAATGCCAGCTGAAGCTTCCGAATGATCCTGATCAAGAAGGGTAGGGGAGGAAAAAAAAGTAAGCCAGTAGGAACATCCAAGTGATGGATAGAACGTCCACTGCTTAGAGCTTGAGGATCCCACCACCGAGAGCAGGACACAGGAAACTTCCTGTAGTGTCTCATTGTGCCTGAATGAGGAAGTCCACCATGACGTGATCTACACCTGGAAAGCGAACTGCGGATATGGCAAGAACGGGCCTAACAGCCCAAGGCAAACAGCCTTGACCTCTAAATAGCAACGAGACACATTGAGCCGCCTTGCTTGTAGAAGTAAGCCACAGCCGTGGCGCAGTCGGACTCCACTCAGACCGGGCAGACCTCTAACTGGGCCGTCCAATGGCAAAGGGCATGGAAATCGCCCGAAGCCCTGAGACATTGATCAGAAGAAGGATTCCCTGGATACCATCGGCCCTGAGCACTCAGGCGACCCAGAATGGCACCCCAGCTGGACAGGCTGGCGTCAGTGGTTATCTTGGTCCAAAAGGGAATCAGGAAACACCTGCCCATCAGCAGGTTGGAAAGGACGAGCCACCAAGATAGGCTCAGTTCCCAAGAAAAGGAAGGAACACCAACATCGTCCGATGTAGAGGCAGACACCCTCCCATCTGGAAGACCATCCCTGCAGGTCCCTGGAATGCAGCGTAACCAAGGGAACCGCCTCCACCGTAGAGGGGAACTACCCCACCAGGAAGGACAGCAGCAGAAGTGAAACTGAATCCCAAGACAGGATTGCAGAAAATCTGAGAGCAATCAGGTGAGCTACCTCTTCTGGAAGGTACACCATGCACATCTGAGTATCGAAGAGAGGGCTCAGAAACACCAGCCTCTGAGACGGAATCAGGTCCAACTAGTCCAGGTTGACTCTCCACCTGTGATGAAATAGAGATTGGGTACAGGTCTGAAGCTGTTGAAGGAGGATACCGCAGACGTGTCCTTCAATAGCAGGTCATCTATGTAAGGAGTCACTCTGACACCCTCCTGATAAGGGACAGCAGTCAGGGCCCAAAGCACCCGCTAGAAGAACTGAGGAGGTGTAGTCAGTCTGAAAGGGAGAGCAGAAAACTAGGAGTGTCCCCACTCGCAGGCAAACCGAAGGTATTGCCGACTCTCTGGATGGATGGAGATGGAAAAATAGGCATCCTGAAGAACCAGAGAGGCAAGAAACTCCCCCGGCGACATGGCAACAATCACTGTGCGCAGAGACTCCTGGCAATAGAGAGTTCAGAGTCACAAGGGAGTTGAGGTCCTTCAGATCCCAAATAGGGTGACATCTGCCGTCCTGATTGGGGATCACAAAGAGGTTCGAATAGGACCCAGAGCCCCTGTCCGGAACAGGAACTGGCACTAGGACGTCCTTGTCCAAAAGAGCCTGAACCGCGCTATCGAAAGACAGCGACACTCTGTACTTTGAGATGCATGAGAAAGAATAAAGCAAAAGGGAGGAATAGAAGAGAAAGGGATCTTGTACCCTTCCGACACCACCTGTAAAACCCATGGGTCCACCACAGACTCCTCCCAAACGTTGTGAAAGACGCACAGACGGCCACCCACAGCGGGATGCAGACCCGGGTTTGGTGAGTCATGCCGAAGCAGTCTTGGAAGCCTTGGGCTTGGTGGAGACCTTGGGCCTCCATTGCTGTTTGGGCTTGGAAACGGGACGCGGAGCTGAGGGAACCGACTGGTTCACCTGGCGTGTCTCACCCTGAAAGGGACGAAAATACCGGTTGCATTTAAGAGGTACTTCCTTCCTAGCCACTAATGGCAAATGAATACTCTTGCCAGTGACCTCACTGATCAATTCTTTAAGATCAGACTCAAACAAAGAGGTACCCTGGAAAGGCAGGGATAACCGAGCTTTCTTGGAAGCAGTGTCAGCAGACCAGATCTTGAGCCAAAGCTCATTTGGCCACTACAGACATGGTAGAAACCCTAGCCATCATGCGGACGGTATCAGAGACAGCAGCAAAAACATAATGTTGTGCGTCAGATATATTAGCTAGCAAGCGCAATTTCACTGAAGTAGATGCATCCAGACGGACAGCCGTGGTGAGTTGTTCAGTCCAGACTGCAATAGCCCGGTTAACCCACGCAATAGCAAAGGCAGGTCGCATGGCAGTGCCAGTGGTCGCAAAAATGGACTTGAGAGCAACCTCAAGTTACTTGTCAGTCCAATCCCAAAAGAAGAAAACATCAGAAACGGGCAAGGCAGTAGATTTAGACAGCCTAGAGACAGGAGCATCCACCTTATGGGGATGAACCCTATAGCAAGCGCAACCTCAGAAAAATGGATAAGGCTTAGCAAACTCTCTGTGTACAGAAGCAGTCTTATCAGGGAATTTCCACTCTTCTGAGACCAGCCGGTCCAGAGTGGGAGTGGGAGGAAAATAAGTCAGGGGCCTATGGAATGTTAAGAGTGGTTAATACAGCTCTGACTAGGCCCTCAACAGAGGGGTCATCAGCCTAAAAGGGGTCCCCAATATCCCAGGTAGAGTCTAACACAGTACTATTCCCCACATCAGTGTCTACGAGCAAGTCCTCGTCCGAGGAGTCAGAGACATCAGGTGCTCCCTGTGGTTTAGGCAGGGAAGATCCGATACCAGAGGGGGCCTGTCAAGCCTGGAAGGCCCCTTGGATCTGGGATGGAAAGAGTGGAAGCGTGGACCTGAGGTCCCTAGTTGTGGCCTTGAACTCTTGCATCCAAGCTGGCTCAATAGCATGGCTGGAGGACCCTGGGTTGCTGTCAGGGACATCAGAACATGCTGGGCAATAGGACCCGAGAACCCTCTAGGTAGCCCTAAGTGACAGGAAGATCAATGTGGAATGGGGGATACAGAGACCCCAGCCTCCCAAGTCACAGTTCTAACCCCAAGCTCCAGCAGTATAGACATTCACATAGTGTCAACAACCATACTGTACAATAAATCACCCAAGAAACAGTGTTAAAGATTAAAGTTTCACCCCAGAAGACATTAATTTGAACTTATCTGGCAGGTGAAGGGTTAATCCTCAAAGGAGAGAAGGGAATTCCAGGCACAGTGTAATATAGTAGCTGAAAACAGCCCACAAAATGGCTGCCGTGACGGGAGCCAATCAGAATTTAGGCGTGAAGCAAGTGCTCATGGGAAATGTAGTTTTTT
Source organism: Rhinophrynus dorsalis (assembly GCA_037306005.1). Lineage (NCBI taxonomy): Eukaryota > Metazoa > Chordata > Amphibia > Anura > Rhinophrynidae > Rhinophrynus > Rhinophrynus dorsalis. The sequence goes on along the minus strand of CM074721.1, from coordinate 169,806,812 downwards.
TCAAAATATATCCTAAACGGTGCCCGAAGCCCCCTGAGCCCCCCAAAACACTGAAACTGTAAACCGGATGAAATAGCAAGGGTAGACAAGTAAAATGAGCCATCTCTGAAGTCGCTGTGTCAAGCGGTTGCAGAGATATGTTCCAAACAGTGCAGTCCCATAGAGAGGAATGGAGCAATGTGTCTATGTGGTAAAGCGCGCCTAAAAGGCGCAGTACTCAAATAAAGTTAAACTTTAATAAAAGCATAAAAACATGTAAAATAGCAAAGGAACATGTGAGAATACAGTAAAAACACTAACCCAATAGGAATAATGTTATAAAAACCCCCAATAAAGTGCCAACCGGCAGCTAAAGGGTTAAGTTACCACAGAGACTCGCTCCAAACACCCAGACAGACAGACATACAGATAGACCCAATGAGTGCAGGAGTGCCCAATGAGAACTCCAAACGTCCACCCCTGTGCGGAGGGGTAGCGGGGGACAAGTGAACCTGCAGCACTCAAAGGGTCGCTCACCCTTCCTGCAGATTTTCTGTCTTCAGATTACCGTGGGATAAGAAATTACCCCACTGGGTAACTTCTGGGAAGCACTTGGATACCAAGATTTTCCCCTTCAGGACTAAAGGTTCACTGAAAAAGTCCTGGACACTGAGCTAACCACTTTGAATAGAGCATGGTCAGTCCTGGTAATCTGCCTAATGGTGGTATTCCATATTTGACAGAAAAATAATAAAATTTCTAAAAGTATTGAAGAGCAGTTCCTGTAGCCTGTTACTCCAACGAGGAACAATTCAATCTGGAGCTCATTGGCTGGTGTGGCCAGGAGGGAAGGGGGAGGCTCCACCCCCTGCATACACTTTGTGAATCGTTCCTGCCTACAACTAGAAGGCTTCGCCTCCCGGAGTTACCAGTAACCTGTATTGGACAACAGTGAAAGTGATTTTTTGTTTTTGTGTTTTTACATTTGTTAAAAAGCAATGAAGAGTTACAGTACGATGCATGCTGCAACAGATCATTGCCCATCTAATACATACAACCCTTAACAACATAAAAATAAAAGTTTTCTAGTTTTGAATACAATTCCCCTGCACTGGAGATCTCATTAGCATCCAATGGGTTAAGTCGATAACTGAATGACACAAAGTTTCCTGGGGAAATGTGCAGACCTGTGACATTGCATCAAAAGATGTACGACCTCTAAAACTGTTAGTTCAAGGACAAACATTTAAATTCACCATAGGACATGTGGAATCCCCAAGGACAGGTAATAACGTTAAGGAAATTACTACTTCACAAGAGAAAATAGCCATTAAAACGGTTAGCTTTGTACCTGGCAAATGGTTCACCATCTGTTATGGGCTCTGTAAAGTCAATTTCGTTGTACCAGTCTCTCTAAGAATCTGAGGCCTTATGTATCAAAGCAAACCACGTTTACCATAGGGGATAAAGACATATGACCATTGATGTAAATAATACTTTTAACCCCTTGAATGCTAGAAAAGTCTCCAAAGCATAGGGTATGCAATGCACTGGAGTACTCTCTAGCATTCAAGGGATTAAAAGTCCTATTAAAATCAATGGGCATTTTGGAAATCATTTCTCCCCTATGCCACAGAATTGCTCCTGTTTGCCATGATACATAAGAACCTTGTAGACATGTAGAAATATCAGTAAAACTATTTTCCTGCAAACTGTCACCCCCTTAGGGGACAAATGTAAATTATCCTCAAATTCCCATTCATTTAAATGGGGCATTCAACCCCACTGAAATCTAGAGTCATTAATGCATTGCAAAGCAATGTGCTGGAGGCCCTTCTAGCATACAAGTGGTTAAAAGTACCATTTAACTCAATGGCAATTTTTACTGCACCCCCTGATGCAGCTGGTTTGCCCCAGAACTGTTCAGCTTTCTCATAGTGTATATGGTACTTGTTGCCCTGGGAATGAAGTGGATAGCAGTGGACCAATAGCATGCCTGGATTCTTCCTGCTCTCAAGCATTCAGTCACAGTGATCAGTAACAGAGTGAGACAGAGGCACATATGCACAAAGTAAGAGGAGCAATTCTGAAATATACAGCCGCACCATAGGTGACCTCTAGAATTCAAGGGGTTAAAACCAAATATAAGTCAATATATTTCATTTGACTCCTATTGTACAGCAAATGGACCCACTTCACCTTCCTGAATACGACCTTAAATGGTTGTTCTTGAAGAAAATATTACCATTTAGAAAACTGCTTATTGTACAATGACAAATAACAAAAGGAGGGTGTAACAGTTCATGAACTGTTCAGCTACTAAGACGTACGGGATCACCTGTTTATTGATCTTACCAGTGGATCCTGCCTGCATCTCATTGTGAAATCACAGGTTAAGATAGCATGTGGAGCCTAATCAGCCCATCTTCACTCAGGCACCTCAAGCAGCAACAAATCCAATAGACACAAAATGTATACAAGTATGCTTTTTGTACAAATCAATAAAAAAAGCAAAAAGCACTGTAAATGTGCATGCATTTCTTAGTCCATATATAACTCAGGAGCAAAACTGTGAAGAAAGCCCAGTATCCTGTTCTTATTTAAAGCTATAGTTCACATATATTGGTTAGCCCTATCTTAACCTATCCAGACAAGAGAATCAGTACTCTCATTACCTACATATTGTATCCAAGTTATTATAAATGGCAACAATTACACATAAATTAATAAAAAAGAAGCATACAAAAATAAATAACACAGTTCTTCTAATAGGTTGATAGTCATCCACATGCACGGTGAACACCAATAAAGGAATGTATCCATGTGTTAAGTGACCCATACAAAAAACTGAAACACACATATATTATTTCAAACAAAGTGCAAGTATGGTCACATTACACACCACAATTAAAAGGTCAACACATGGATGGCATTATATATTCCATTATTGGTGTTCACCCTCTGTGTGGATGAATATTAATCTAAGAACTGTTACTTATTTTTGTTCTTTGTATGTCCTTTTTGTTTTGATTTATGTAGCTTTGTTACCATTTACAATAATTTGGATAAGATACGTAGGTAATGAGAATACTAATTCTCGTCTGTGTCATGTTGACTGACAGAACAGAAGGCAGACCCGTGAGGCAGAGAAGGAAGTTAAGCATTGACCTAAGAGTGGTGGCATTGGACTTCTGGGGAACCACATGTTGACAGTCCAAGCAGACCCCTAAAGCTGCCACAGAGAGCTGCTAGATGTCATAGCTGGGGTGCATATCTTGTGAGCAAAGTTGACTGCAAGCGTGACCTTGCTGCAGCTACTAGCTGTGGGTAAAGTTGCTGACTGCAAGGTCAGATAGCCAGGACAGATTGAGCCGGATGTGTATCTGGTTGGTCATACTTGCTTGTCAATGGAAGAAGTAGGGTACAGGTACAGGAGCAACTACTAAGTAGGGCTTACAATGAACCAAAAGACCATTACCTAAAATTAACAGGTATAAACTTAGTCAGAAACATAGCAAAGATCAGGACAGGAAGCAAACAATCCAAGTCAGAAATAAGCCGAAGTCAAACACTGTAAACCGGAAAGCTCTGGGACTCTAATCAGCATAAACACTTCATATGCACGCTGCAATTCTAGTGAGGCTGCAAGACACATGCCTTAGAGGTGTGTCTATCAAGGTAATGAGAAGCAGAGGTAATTTTAATTTAGTTGTTTATTTTTTATTTTAATTTTTTTTTTTTGGTGTGTTGGGGGGGTTAGGAGTGGAACCGAAGTGCTTACACACAGTTGCAATCTTGCACTGGACACAACTGTGCCCTCTCCAGTATGCATTTACCAGTATCACTTCCAGGCTACACAGCTCCCACATACAAAAGTAGAATAACATTCTTGGAGACTTGATGAATTTATTTTTATACAGATGGCCTATCCAGTAATACCAACCTCATCAAATAGAGAGGGGACCCTATGGTACTGAGCACTGCATTTTGATCACAGAGTGTGTTCTGTGTAAGTGAAATTGAGAAGTAAAATATTTTCTATGTGAAGGGAACAGGAATACTAAAGTTGTTCTTCTATGAAACAGCATGATGTAAAATTCAGATGCATCTAAACATGTCTATATCTTGAAAGAACACATAGGATATTCTGGGGGCTGTTCTACAGGAGACTTGTGGATGCCAGTTTCCATGTGTTCCTCACTTTTGTGTAAGGCAAAGCAGAACGGAGGACTGCAAGGAAACTACCAGGCTTGCTGAAAAATAGAACACCACCTCCCACCATGTTGAGTTCAATCAAGATTTTCAGTGTTTTATATATGTGAAAGAGCATGTTGATTCATTCAGATGTATGATGCATTATAAGGTAATTCACAACAATGAGTTTTTTTTGTAGGAACAATTTTGTTGAACATGAAAATTTTGTGTTTTTGCTGACTAAGGGTGAAATTAATCAAATGTTAAATGGCATACTGCACAAGAAAAGCAAAGGATTTCCATGCATTCTAGATATCTGCCTTTACTTCAGTGACTGGATCGTATCTGGCCCTTGCGCATTTATCAAGGAACAAGGATCAGGTAGATCCAATAATTCCATCATCCAGCTTCTCTTCACAGATCCAATAGAACTCTATGAGGTGGACACACACACACACACGCGCACAAAAAGTGCAACTCCAGAGTAAACCAATTGCACCAAACGGGAAAACTGAAGTTCCCATTGATTTAAATGGGGCTTTTAAGCCTTTGAATGCTAGAAGTCTCCACCTCGAGTGCCTTGCCAGAACCGCAGAGCTTACCCCATATTTTTATGGACGGATTGATCACTGATGAACTGAAGCTATCGGTCAATGATAGCAGAGAAGGGCAGGGTATCGGAAAAGAAGCTCTTATCACCAGAGGATGAATTTTACCCTAAGGGTCTTATTTGCAAAAGCAAATAAGTATTTCCAGGGCAAACCAACTGTAACAATGGAGAGAAAACATCCCCATGAATAAAAATGGGCATTTTAACCTTGTGATTGCAATAGATGTATCTTTTGCTTTCTAACATCTTTAAGACCTTCGAAGAATTCAAGGAGTTAGCAGGACATTTAAAATCAATTCAAATTTGTGGAGTATGTATTTCTCCTATGGTTCTGTTGGTTTTACCCATAATGACTACATTTTTTTACATGAGGTCCATAGGATAGCAAGGTTTTTTCCTCACAACATTCCTTTCCCTCAATATAAACAACAGTGACAACACCTCAGGGAAAACTTAACTTTATGTATTTCTGCAATCCGGTTGAAACCTATACTACAGATCTGCAGTATGCCACCCTCGACTGTGACATGCTATGTAATAGTCATCCATATGACCATCATCATATGGCACAATGATACCCAACGCTCCTTGTCATATGTTATTATCATTGCACTAATGTTGCCTGTAAGAACTGAGCCTTAAAAGGACACAGACAAGGACCTTCCTAGGCAGCTATTCATTTAGCAGCCAGAAACAGCTATATACTGAGTTTTACTTGTGAACACTGTTGTAGTCTATAGCTGAACAGAGACATTTTATGACTTTAAGAAGGTTTTCATAACCCATAAGAACCATGAATGGGTCTCTGTATGGCTAATCTCATTCAAACTGATAAAGTCTATTTTTATTATGAAGAGGTGTGGACTAGAGACCTAGAAATGGGATCTGCAAATACAGACAACTGTATATCTATAGATATACCCAATTAATGGAAGGAATTGTCTTCATACACTAAACACAAGCACATTAAGAGCAATTTATTCCTATAGTCAGGGCAGAAAAATTCCTTAGACCAGTAAAAAATTGGCATTCTCCTAGTAACCCCTTTATGAGTGTTTTCAGCCCTGAACATAGGAATAGTTAGTTCCCCTTTGTTGAGTAACTACACACTTGGAATAAGTAGCACAAAATGTGAATGACTTGCCTAGGAAGGAGACCTTCATAGAGCAGTCGGATATATCTATTTACTGCTTGCGTTTGTCATTTTTACTGCAGTCATTACCTGAATGGAAACATTTTCACACCTTAAGAATATTTAAACTATTGTAAAGGGCCATGGGTTGGGCTCTCCCTCTGTGGATAATCTCAGTTTGATAAAACCTATTATTTATTTAAAGTGTGAAATAAATCTTAAAATGTGGATTTGAAAATACAGACGACTGCAAAGGCTATGCATAAAGTCTATACAGAAGACGTACCTGATAAGGCCCTTTGGATTTTGCCCTTGCTCCTTGGTTTAATGGAGAACATCTTCATCAGACCTGGATGTCATGTCCATAGAGACGGATATGACAGGTGCTAACAGTTATGTCAAGCTAAAACAGGCTAAGTGCATAAGGCTACTTCAACAAAGGTACAACGGCAACATTCATAGGGGCCATTAGGATGTTATGTCTATAGTAAGGCAAGTGAGAAATTATTATTACGAGGTGTTAGTTTTCTATTAAAGGTGACAAATGGCTTCTGCAGATAAATGTACCTAGGTGTTCTCCTCACCTCGTGCAAGTGCACCTCCTTCTTCTTAGAGGACAGGTTCATGTGCTTTTCAAGTACACTGCAGTATTTTTCAGTCTCCTTGTCGTACTTCTTTTTCACCTCCTACATAAAAGATAACAAACAGAAAAAATAAAATTAACCAGTACGAAACACCTGCAAAATCCATACGGACCAGTTCAACTGGTATATGATTAGGGAAAACCAAGATCCCAACATAGACTACAAACCGGTGTCAGGCAAGCTGTGGCTCTCCAGCTGTTGTTGGACTACAGTTCCAATCATCATCAACTGCCCACTGGCCTCTGAGGATGATGGGAGTTGTAGCCTAAAAATAGCTGGAGAGCCACAGCTTGCCCTTGCATGGTTTAAACCAATGAACCTATGAGCATAAACTGCGAAAGTTGAGATGACTTGTTTTTGTATAGAACAACGAGGCAAAGCCCAAGCCATTCAGTGATGTAGGAAGTAGTTACACAATACTTCTAAAGCTGTCACACACACACAAACACACACTGAGGCAGGTCTAAACAGGACTGACCACAAACTACATTAAGAACAAAGTAAAACAGGTGTATTTGAGAAAGAACAATATCTGTGGAGAAGTCTATAATCACAGTGAGATTTTTCTCAGAATGAGTGTTCTGGAAGAAAGAAAGAAAAAAAAAAATCAGTCACTGAGGATGATGTACCAATAAGAACTGGAACAATTCTGGGGCAAATAGACAGCAATATAGGGGACAATTAAAACTTTACACTGATTTAATCCTTGGAGTGCCAGATGGGTATCACTCAAAGGGTTAAACGGGTCTTTTCACCACTTGAAAGATAGAGGTCCTCAAAATATTGCAAAGGCATAGGAAAATTATATTTGTCCACCATGGTGCAGTTACTTTGCCCCAGAATTGTTCCAATAGTTGAAATATCGCAGTACCAATCTCTTAGGCTGTGCTCTGCTTTACTGAATGCCAAACCATTGCAGGTTACTTACCTACAATGTCCTGCTCTCCCCCCAGACATCCTCTCGCATGGGGGGTGGGGGACAAAGGTGTGTTACGAGGCTAGTCCAAGTGGATTAGCCAGTGACCATAGGCTGCAAGCAGCACTGTAACTCTCATTGCAACCACTGTTAATATGCAAGGTAGAAAGCCAATCATTGTGCAGATCAAGCATGCTGAAAACTTGAATCTGCCCAGCACATGACCACGTCCAAGTTGCAGCATTCTGCTTTATGGTGTGGTCAATGCCATGTGTGTCCAGAAGGGGGCTGGGCAGGCTGGCCTGGGGGACATATTATGGCTTTGCCCCCCCCTTCCCCCTGGAAAAATTTCTGTGGATGCCCAGGTCAATGTCACAAAAATCATTTGTGAGAAACAAGGAGCACAAAAAACAACTGTATCACTTGTGTGTCAAACCAAAAGTAGAGCAATTCTGGGGCAAACTAACTGCACTGTAAGGAAAAAATAAAAGTTCACATTGATTTCAATTGAGCTTTTAACCAGTTGAATGCTACAGACATCTCAAATCACATTATTCTGCATATCTCTATATGCATAGCCTTTTTGTGAATACCATGACATGACACTGGAACAAGCAGAATATCGTATTGATTACACCCCTATGTCACTTGTATATTAAATATCCCCTAAAGAGAATTACAAGTTGTAATTCAGAAATGTGACATATCTGGAACACAGCATACAATAAGTTATGATTGTGGAAGTAAAAATTGTAACCAGCATTTCTGTTGGTCCTGCCTCATAGGAAGGCCAGGACTCTTTAACCGCTGGCTTTTCAACATCTTTTCTTCACAATGCAAATGAAGACATCTCAAGCATCCAGAATCTGGGATTACCATTATACCAGTGTAACACCCCTACCTCTAGGGTCTTCACATATTAAACCTGGCCTAGCTAACTGGGTGGGTGTAGTTACTGGGTTCTGACCAGTCATGTATTCGGGCTTCATGCTGCCCTAGGCCTAAACACCCCCATATACACTTCGTCACACCCTCATTTTATCCAAAATATATAAAAGTCAAAATCATATATATTAAAGGCCAGTGCAAACAAAACAAGCATCCAAAGGGTTAAACATATTGTATTTGGGGGACAAAGACTGGACGCCACACTAACAAGACTCACTGGGACCGAGGTCCACATTACATTTTAATAAATCCACTGTTAGCTGCCATTTCTCAAGCTCTGTCCCAAGAAACACTTTGCTTATTAGCCACAGCACCCTTTCCAGATCACAATACAGGGACTGTTGTGGCCTGGAGATACAGCAATGGCATTCAGGCCTTCCACCACCGGTAAAGCCTTGGTTAAATTTCCAGCTCTGCTGCACTGTAATAGTTTCATTCCCTCAATGGGAGGAGAGAGGTCAACACCTTCATTGGTTTATTACTGGAAGGCGTTCTCAATCCACAGGAAACCACCTGCCTATTTGTGGCTCAACCTTGCCACCTCAGACATCATCATACCTGTAAACCCACACAGTTTTGCACTTGAATCCACGTCAGTACAGTTCTGCCAAGCCGTAACACAGAGCCTGATTTCTGCAAAGTGCTGTGACTAGCCCTCCCCAGGGGCATAACTTGGGCAACCATCACCATACTGACGCTAGTACACTTACTACAAAGTTATATACCATGCTCTATACTCACTTTACATATGCATACTTGGCATCACACAATTCTCATTACACTCTGTCTTCAGAAGGAAGCCATAATGACCGTTACTCACCTTGGGTCACAATGTTGTTTCTTTGTGTATGCTGTATAATTTGGGAACCTAACCATCCATGTAACCTATTTTAAGAGTGCTACACTATTGTACACTAATGGGTCATCTTCTAACTATGTCTGACAACCTCAAAGAGGCAATAAAAAAAAAAAAAAAAAAAAAAAATCACCTCCCTGATGGATTTTAAGGATATTCTACATGACACCATCCCTATCAATTCTCTAGATAATACTTGGGCCATCGCTTCTGCAACAACAAAGGCAGCGAATATGTTAACCCCTATTTTTTACAAAAAGCTTGATACTATCCAACTGGCATTAAATCACACAAAGGATGGCTAACAGAGGTAGAGTCTCACACAGAATCTTGTGAAACCGGTGTAATGATTATGCAGCAAACAATCATTGCTTTGGAAAAAAAAGCACTCTCAAAGAAACTGCATGATTTGCAGAACAGAGGTCATAGAAATAACTTGAGAATCACAGGGCTTGAAGAAGCAGTCAAAACAAAGGAACTCTGTGACTTTATTTCCATTGGCTTACCTAACCTTCCATTCTCTGAGCCATCTCATGCCCTGTTCATCTTCAAAAGGGTACACTGCTTGGGCCCTGCTCCAAAAACCAAGACCATTTATAGTGAAGCTCTACCATTTTGCATATAAACAATAGATTCTACTGCGTGCCACAATCTTGTTCAGAGGGAATAAAAAAAACTCTGAATTTGTAATTTTTCAAGATTTCTCAGCAACAGTGTCATAAAAGCACTGTGAATTTTTTTGAAATATGCAAAAAGTTGTTTGCACTCATTTATCCACCGTACCACAAGATCACCACAGTGGATGGCATCTTGTGGTTCACCTCTCCTAAATATGCGTGGTCATACTTTGACACTCTTCCTACTTAACCATCTGAGACCGGCTCACCGTTTCAACCCCATACCGGATGGACCTTTCAGTGTGACCCGAACTACAGTTGGGGAATGCTTGGCTCAGGGGGCCTCTGTTCATTGGCTTCCCGGTGTCTAATTCTTGGCTTCTCATAGAATTACTATGGTGTTAATATATTGGAGACACAATGTTAAATTAATGATACAATTCTCACTTGTATTTAAGTTAATATAGTGTTTTTGTATGCTTTTCTACTGCACAAAATATATTCATAGCCATTTTTCTTCTCTATACAACCTTGGGAACCCTTTGGTTAAGATACTACTTTATTCTTTGTTTATAATGTTTATGATAATGCCCTTCTAGCATTCTTTATATGTGAAATGATATGTTGGTGTGGAATCACAATAATGTACACGTAGGATCAAATTCCTTTACAGATTAAAAAATGGATGTTTTGTTTTATACATTGAGAAGCTGGTCATGTTTTTTTGCATTATGTTCGACTCTGATTGGTTCATTTGATACGGGATTAAAGAAGAGGGGGCAATCAATAAAAATATGGTAATTTCACTGTTAGAAATATATATTTCAAAATGAAAGTAACGGCTTTTGGATTGCATAATTGAAATACTTTGGTTGCTATATAACAGAGCCTGCCAAAAACACGGCAACAACTATCCTGTTGAAGTGTACAAAGAGACATGAAACGCATGTGTGGTTGCGAGCACAACTACAACATGTCCACGGATATGGATAACTGTGCCCTTTTTTTTTAAAAAAATCTGTTTTTCAAATTTGAATTTGTTGCTTTGCTTGTTTATGTGCTTTTTTGATTTATATGCTAAGCACTATAACAGTGACCTGGGTCTAACCCTGTATGTAGGTCTTGATTGACAGCTTATTGGGGTTGTTAGATTTATGCAGGTGGCGATACATTGATTGTTTCTTTTTAATTGTCAGTAGTGAATTTTCATGTTTATTATTTCTTTCTCTATGGTGGTAAATAGAACATTTATATTCTAAGCATAGGTGTGTGCCTCCATTATACTGTTCATTCACTTACTGAGATATACCATGTGTAATTTACCACACACTACCTTATTGTATACTTTATACAGTTGTCCTTATCCTTAATCATCCTGAAATAAAATATTGCACTTCATCTCCGTCAAGATGCACATACCCTTAGAGATACCTCACCTGATTTCCTCATGGGCATTTATGACAAAAAAAGACTAATTGCCCAAACTACATGAATATCTCCCAGACTTTTCGATCATGACTGCACTTAAATGCATTTTGGGTATGTAGCTAGAAAAACTGCCGACTCCATTCAGTCGATGGAAAAAAAAGAGGACATATTTTAAAAGGATCCATTGGATCCTTGCTCTAGAAGACAAGGAGACAGGGGAAAGATGTATCCCGGTTTGGAAACCCTTCATAAAAACTTCCAACTGGGCAAAAGGATGAATTTATACTTAGCTTTAAAAACATCAGCTAGATAGCCCTGAGGAAGATTAAAGGAGGGTCATAACCCTATTTAGCATATGATCTGTTCTTATTTGTGGAGAGATAGAGCATCTCCTTACGGATTATGGCTTATACCTACCTATTCTGGACCTCCATCTCATTTTCATACTTATTTTCCAGTAGTTGGGAGCTGTGACTATTCAGTATATTTTAAGCTTTCATTCAGTTACCTAGTTTTGTTTAATGTTATTAAGTTACATGAAGGCATGTGTCAATACCCCAAAGTCTACACATGCTTTCTTGGGTCACTATTTTATATTTAATCCCTATAACACTTGAAGAGTACTCTATTTCTTTTTGAACTAGGTAGGTATCTCACCTAACTATCCTACTTATGCTGTTTGTCAGGGTTTCTCACTATGTTAATTTATTATCTTAACTATACTGTGAACTGAACACCCAGACAGACCAGTCATGGGCATCTCTTTCCCAAAATCAATATAGGCACAAGTGACAAAGTTGGCCAATCTGCCATCCCTGCCAATCTGCTTCTCTAGGCCCCAATTGGTTAAACTTCTCCTTTTTACCTCACTTGTCCTGAGTCTTTACCTAGTAAAGGGCCCAGAATAAAAAAAGGTGTAGGATAGGAGTGTCAGGGGTTTTCAACAGTATATAAAACTTGGTTAACTATATGCGCCCTAAAACTATGCAAGCATCCCAAAGGCAGTCCCATTTAGATGAAATGGATATCCACAAGCAAGACTATTTTATTGACTTCCATATACCTTTTAAATAGAATGCGTTAGCTGTATTTTATTTAACACTCAGATCCCTAAAGTAATCTTAATATCCAAAGGTAATCTGTGGTTATATACATTTAAATACCCTGCTACCTCTAAATAAAGCATTGTCTGTTGATTACTACATGCATGTGTCACCATGTTACTTACATTAGTCATATTGTTACATTGATGTACACTGCTGTAACAAATTTGCTGTATTCTATCACTGTACTGTTGCATTGATGTCAATAAAAAAATTATCAAAATACACTGCTAGCATCTATCAAACCTCACTAGTTTTCTGATGCTCAAAATCAAGTCTTATGAGCTCTGTGGAAGCACAGATTCCTGCTTTTTTCTTTGCTCACTGGCTCTCATTAACATATAAAGTGAGTGTGCTCCACTGTCTGTAATTGGGCTACAACAAGGTAACAGTTTTTCTAAATACAAAATAGGAGGGTCTTAATCTCAGTACATTAGCATCATTGATTTAACTGTGTCAGCTCTTGTCTCATTGCAAACTGCATAAGCAAAATTAACAAAATGATGGGGAAGATGCACTAAGATGTGATAGGAAGGAGATAAAACGGAGATGACTTCTCAAGGGATATCACTTCTCCAATTCTATGTTATTCTATGGAGGCAATACACTAAGATTTCTCCAACTATGGAGAACTTAGTGCATAGAACCTATAGCATAACATAGGAATTGGAGAAGTGATATCACTAGAAAAGTCATCTCCACTTTATCACTCCTTAGTTCATAACCCCCAATGTCTATACAGAACAGTCTACACATGCATCAAAACTAAAGTTTAAAATTTAATATTTAGGGTTATAACAGAATAACTACATTTTACATATGCTAGCTGGACATACATTATATTTAAGATTAGATAACCCAATTTTATTTTTAGGGGTTAATGTCATTTTAAAGGGATAGTAAAAGTTGGTTTTACGAAACTAATATTGTAGATACTAAAAATAGAAGTAAAATGGGGGGCATGACCAGACCTGTTTGATGGCAGACGTATATTTTGTTTGCTCAGGAGCCTCTGCTTCTTTTTTAGCGATTTAAAACTTCTATATAACTGGAAAAGTGCTTCTCCCTAGTTGCTATTGCCCTGAGGAGTGATTATGCCCAGGCAAAAGAAAAAATCTCTACTGATTAAATCCTATTTTACGCCTGACTCAAGTAAAGACCGCAGTGACCGGCAGACCTCGCTCGAGCCTCTGAAAGACTCCCCGATGGTGAATCCTGATAAGGAGAACAGGCCTAATGCTCATGCTAGGCAGATTACATACTAGGACTTGCAGCCTCTTCCCACGCGGTTTGAGCTGGAGACCCTACTCTCAGCCCTGTGGGACTCCATTAAATCTGATCTCTCTGACTTACACACCGATGTACACCACATTGGTTCCCGTGTGAATTATCTAGAAGATTTCCAGGAGTCTATTAAGACAAAGGAGGAAGATTTAAAATCAGTACCTAATACACCAGGAAGAGACCATTGATCTATTGAGGTCCCAACTAGATCACCTCGATAATCGGAGATGCAGATCCAATATTCGTGTCCATGGTCTGTCTGAAATGGTCCCCTCTGAGAGGCTGGTATCGGTGTTACAGTCCATCTTCAATACCCTTCTGAACTTACCTTCTGCATCGAAGATCCGAATAGAGAGGGCCCATAGGGCGCTCCATCCTCGTTCTCAACAAACAGAATGAGCCAGAGATGTTATTTGTTCGACTATACAACACCCCCTAGGCTACTGTTTTTGGCCTCACTCTACTACCTCATTGTTTAATGCGGTTACGATTGTATGTTCCATTGTCCTACATTGCAGTATCACTACCTGCTTTAGGGCTTTCTCTCTCTCTCCTGTTTTGTCCTCCTGCTTCTGTCTTATCCTTTTTCTCTACCTCCCCCCCTTCACCTGCCTTCCCGTACCCTTGTGGGGGTGTGCACACTCCGCTATCTGATGTCTCTTTGGAATCTATTGGCCTTCACGGTCTCTCACTATAGTACATATGACCCTACAACTTAAGGTGCTGTCTCTTAATGCAAAGGGACTTAACACTCCTCAGAAGAGGTCTCTGCTTTTCCGGGAAAATATATTTTGCTCAGGAAACTCATTTACCTCAGCACAATGTGCCTCCTCACCTCAGTAAGCAATTTCCTGACTCCTACTTTAGCTGTGCCCCCTCCAAGAAGTGTGGTGTTGCTATCTTTCTACAACGGGCTCTCCCCTTTGATTGTACAGATACACTGGTGGACAATGCGGGTCACTAAGTTTTTGTAAAAGGTCATCTGGGTTCCCTGAAGTTGACACTTTCTAACATTTATGCGCCCAATAGCCAACAACTGTCTTTTCTCCGACATACGCTTCGAGACCTAATCGCTTTCTGCGAAGGTATGCTTATAGGTGGGGGTGAACTAAATACGGTCCTCAACCCTTCTATCGATTGTTCAACGGGCTCATCTTCTTTATGCTTGTCTCATTTCTCAGAGATCGGTCAGCTGTTTGCGGACTCTTCCCTTATGGATGTATGGCGAATTCTCCACCCAACCTCCCGCAGCTTTTCATTTTATTCTTGTCCCCTCTCTTGCTAATCTAGGATTGATAAGCTTTTTTTGTCTCAGGACAGCCTCCATTATGCCTCTGACTCCTCTATATCAGCGGTTCTCAACCTTTCTAGTGCCGCGACCCTTTGATAAAATTTCCCAAGTTGTGGCGACCCCTAACAGTAAAATTATTTTTGTTGCTCCTTCATCGCTGTAATTTTGCTGCTGTTATGAATCAAAATATAAATATCTGATGGCTTTAGGCGACCCCTGGCAAATCGCCATTCGACCCCCAAAGGGGTCCCGACCCACAGGTTGAGAACCACTGCTCTATATCCTAGTCTAATCATGCTATTGTGGACATAGTGGTGGATATTCTGATGGTTCTCCCTCCAGGGGGTGGCCCCTTGACGCATCCTTATCATCAGATCCAGAGGCGGTGGCCTCGATTAAAAAAATCGATTTCGGAATATTTATCCATTAACTGCTCACCTGACTTATCCCATTCTAATATTTGGGAAGCTTTGAAATGCACAGTGCAAGGGATGTGTAATGTTCTTTTATCTCAATAAAACTTAAAAAATAAATAAATAAATAAATAGAAGTAAAATAACCTACCTCCTGTCTCTCAAACCTTTATAGTTTGAGAGAGCGATGATCGAAGTATCTAAAGTTCCCCCCTCCCTCCCCTTTCAGAGAGGTCATGTTCTATGGGACAGAAGCAAATTCTGGTAATTTGACAAACCAGGCACACTTTGTAGACCATTCCAATAAAGCATTTGTTTCTACATAGCGCTATCTCGGCTCTGCTGAAGAGCCTCCGGCTCCAACTGGTAAAATGACCAGGATCTGCCTCTGTTCCATAAAGTGCTGACCTCTCTGAGAGGGATGGGAGGGGTGGGGGCACTTTAGATGTTTTGATCTCTCAAACTATAAAGGTTTGAGAGACGGGAGGTAGGTTATTGTACTTCTATTTCTAATATGTACAATATTAGAATTTCTTAAAACCCACTATTACTATGCCTTTAACAAGATGGAGGCAGTGTCAATGCATTAGAAATCTCCCATTGTTTTGTTGCTTTCAGTACACAAATATCCCATAAGCCTTTGCACATTTACACACATATCAAACTAGCAAGATCTAGGCTGCCTACCTTGGCTGCACCAATCTGTTCCTTGCGGAATTTCTCCAGCGGTGTTATAAGTACTTCTCCAGCGTTCTCAATCTTATAAACAAAAAGGGGGAAATGTTAAATCATTTATTTGCCTGTTCTCAAAGATCATTCTGGATGGCTGTATTCTTGTACCTGCAGCAGATACATGGATTAAGTTGACTTAAATCAAAGGGTGGAACTATTCTGGGCCTCTGAAAAGTTAATTTTAGTGCTTACTTTTTAGGGTACATTAGAAAATACCTGTGCACTGATATTTCTCATTGGATCCCCAGTATATTGTGTATCTTTCTTTGTTTTAAAGGAACAGCAAAATTGTTGGAGAACATATGTTATAAGGATATTACTGCTAAGTAAAACAAGGATTTCCCATTGAGATTTTTCATTCGGAAATTATTACAGCTCAGACTAGATTAACCCTTTGAGTGCCAGAGGGGTATGCAACACATTGATCAGCAATGAGTTATGTGCCTCTCTGGCACTCAAAGGATTACTAAACAGCAGGTGGTGCTGTTCCTGTCAGTTCTTTTCTGCTGTTACTCTCTGCGGAACACCATAGTGAATGGCTCAGGCTCTCCCACAGTGTGGTGTTTTATAAATGTCTTTTGGACAACAGTTGGAGCTGTTGATAAATAACGTTGAATTAAAAATATTGCAGCAATGGGAGCAGCCTTGTTTTACCCACTAGGAAAAGATACATAATAAGAGGATTTTAGTCTTACCTGTTTAATCCTTTTCTCTTAGTCCATATAGGTTACTGGTAACTTTGGAAAGGCGACCGCCCCTTTAAGTAGGCAGGAAAAATTCTGGGCAGAAATTGCTGGGTGGAGCCTTCCTCCTCTCCTTAGCTGCTCTCAGACAATTCCCTCCAGTAAGATTTGAAAACTCATTATTGACTGGGTAGTAAGGAGGGAAAAGAAGACTGCTGTGAGCATGAAACCAAAAGGATTCCCACGTTCGGTCACAGGAGAACCAAGCACAGTCCCTT
This sequence comes from Rhinophrynus dorsalis, assembly GCA_037306005.1. Lineage (NCBI taxonomy): Eukaryota > Metazoa > Chordata > Amphibia > Anura > Rhinophrynidae > Rhinophrynus > Rhinophrynus dorsalis. Next base: position 169,789,704 of record CM074721.1, on the reverse strand, counting down.
GACAGGGTGGGAGACCAGTAACCTATATGGATTAAGAGAAAAGGATTTAACAGGTAAGACTAAAATCCTCTTTTCTCTGTCGTCCAATATAGGTTACTGGTAACATTGGGATGTCCAAACATTGAGTTTCCCAGGTGGTAAGTAGGGCAAGGACCAGGCACAGGGCTCCAAAAGTCACCAGAGCATATATGAACCATCAGATCATAGACAGTCCAACGATAACAACAACGTGTCAAAGGACACAAAACTGGGGTATAATCACACCAGGAACTGTAACACAACACACTGAACTAAAGACAACTGGGTTCAACAGTTAAGGAGTACTGAAGAGAAGAAAAAGATCCTAGACAGGCAAGATTGCCTCCAAGATCTTCCTCCCAAAACTGGTATCAGCCGATGCCAGCACATCAACACAGTAGTGTTTAGAAAAGGTGTGCACAGACGACCAAGTAGGCGTCTTGCACAACTGATCAGTTGTGGCCTGATTCTTGTATGCCCAAGATGTCCCAATAGATCTGGTGGAATGAGCCGTGACACGAAATGGAACCAGCATCTTCCTCAATTCATAAGCCTTACGAATAGTAGACTTATTCCAAGACGCTATGGTCACCTTGGATGCCGGTCTCCCTGCCCTGGGACCCTCAGGAATGATGAAAAGCGCATCAGACTGACGAATGGACTCAGTGCAGTGCACACAGAACTTAAGGCATCGCACCACATCCAAGAAGTGAAGATCCCTTTCGCTGTCAGATGTAGGGTCAGAACAGAAATAGGCCACTAAGATTTCCTGATTAATGTGGAACTCAGAAACCACCTTCAGGAGAAACTCCTGTGAAGTGCGAAGAACCGCCTTGTATTTGTGAAACACCAAAAAGGGTGGTTTACAAGACAGGGCATGCAATTCAGAGACTCGGCGAACAGACGCTATAGCCAGGAGAAAAGCCATCTTCCAAGTCAGCAAACGCAGAGGAATAGTAGCCAAGGACTCAAGGACGCTGAAGGACGCCCAAAACCAAGTTAAGATCCCACTGAGGAGCAGGGTTCTTGAAGGCAGGATGAGCATGAGCAAAGCCCTGAAAGAAAACCTTGACATGTGGAAGGATAGTGATGTGCCTCTGAAAGAAAACAGAGAGCTCAGGTCTGAACCTTAAGGGGACTCAAGCTGAGGCCCTTATCCACTCTGTCTTGTAGAAAGGACAGGACCATCGGAAGATCAAATTCCTGGGAAAGATCCCATCACTGCACCAGAAGAGAAAAATGGACCAGACTCTATGGTATACCTTAGAGGAAACAGGCTTGCTCGCACTAAGCATAGTGGCCACCACACCAGAAGAGAAACCCTTCTTCTTCAGTACTGAGAATTCAAATTTCCATGCTGTCAAACCCAGACAGTGTACATCTTCCTTCCACAGGTACCTCTGTAGAAGAAAATCCAGACGGCAGGGAAGCCAAAAAGGCTCTGCCACTGAGAGATCCAGAAGCTCTGGAAACCAAGCTTGATGAGGCCACTACGGAGCAATCAGAATGACTGGAGAATGCTCCAGACGCAGTTTACCCATCACCCTGTGCAGCATGGGAATGGGAGGAAAGATGTGCACTAGAGGAAAGTGCCATGGGATTGACATGGCATCCACTGCCAGAGCTAGAGGGTCCCTGCAGCGAGAGCAAAACAACAGGACCTTTTGATTGTGTCTCGTCGCCATCAGATTGATGCAAGGAAGTCCCCACTTTTGTTCAATGAGGGTGAAACCTTCTTGATGCAGTTCCCACTCTCTGCTGTCCACTGTGTGCCGACTCACGAAGTCCGCTAGAATGTTGTCTACGCCGGGAATATGAACTGCGGATGTGGCAGGAACATGTTCTTCTGCCCAAGATAAAATAGCTTTGACCTCCAACCAAACAGCGAGACTTCCTGTTCTGTCTTGCTTGCTGATGTAAGCCAGGACCGTGATGTTGTCAGACTGGACTCTGACTGGGCATCCTTCCAGCTGGAAAGTCCAGTACCGGAGAGCATGAAATATCGCCCGGAGCTTCAGCACGTTGATGGGGAGGAAAGACTCCTCTGGAGACCACCAGAAACCCCTGGGCATTGCTGTGACCCAAGACCACTCCCCAGTCTGAGAGGCTGGCATCCATTGTCACTGTTGTTCAGAAGGATACTAGGAAGGGCCTGCCAATCAGCAGACTGGAGAGGTTGAGTCACCAGAACAGACTCAGCTCCACATGAAGAGATAGAAAGAATGACATTCGTAGGAGAACTGTCATGACCTTGCACACCTGGATCACAAACCTCTGACGTTGCATCGTGTGAGCCATGGCAAAAGGGACTGCTTCTATGGTGGGTATGAACTTCCCCACAAGGGACGTCAACTTCTTAGCAGGCACTGAATCGGAGACCAGGACTGCAGACACTTTGTTGTTGATCTGGTGAGCCACCTAGTCCGTAAGAAACACTATGCCTCACCTGGTGTTGAAGAGAAGCCCCAGAAACACCAGTCTCTGGGATGGCGTCAAATCAGACTTGTACATGTTGAGGATCCATGCATGATGGGTGAGAGCATGAATACAGTCCTCGACCTGCTGCTGAAGGAGTTCCAGAGACGGGGCCTTCAGGAGCAAATTGTCCATGTATGGAGTGATCCTGATGCCGTCCCTGTGTAGGACAGACGCTAACTCACCCAGGACACGATTAAAGACCTGGGGGGCTGTAGTCAGAACAAAGGGGAGAGCAGAAAACTGAAAATTCCCTTGGTCGCAAGCAAACCTGAGGTACTGCCAGCTCTCGGGATGTATGGTGATATGCAGGCATGCATCCTGAAGGTCCAGAGAGACAAGAAATTCCCCAGGAGACAGGGCCGCGATCACCATCCTCAGGGACTCCTGGTGATAATGCTTCTTGACCACAAAAGAATTGAGATTCTTGAGGTCCAAAATCGGACGACAATCGCTGTCCTTCTTGGAAACCACAAACAGGTTGGAATAGAAACCCAAACCCTGTTTCCAGATGGGAACTGGTTCCAGAACCTCCTTGTCTAAAAGGGTATTTATGGCGTCATTGAAGAGACAGTGCTTCTCTGCTCCCTGAAGAGTGTGAGAAAGAAAGAACCTGAACAAAGGAAGAGAAGTGAAAGGGATTCTGTACCCTTCCGAGACTACCTGCAAAACCCAAGGATCCACCACAGTGTCTGTCGAGACATTGAGGAAGTGGCACAGATGGCCACCCACCGGCACATGGGGTCCGGGGTTCGGCGAATCATGGCGAAGAAGGTTTGGAGGCCTTGGGCTTGGTGGAGGACTGCTTGGACTTCCAGTGCTGCTTGGGCTTGGAGGAGAAGCATGGGCCTTGGGGAACCACCTGATTCGCAGGATGCGCTTCAGACTGAAAGGGACAAAAAAAGCTGATTCCTTTTAACCAGAGGCTTCTTCTTGGGAACTAAGGGTAACAGTGTAATCTTACCCCCAGTGGCCTCACTGATGAGGTCCTTAAGGTCCGGCCCAAACAAGGACTTTCCCTAAAAAGGCAACAACAGCAAAGCCTTCTTGGAGGCAGTGTCAGCAGAGCAGATCTTGAATCAAAGAGCTCGTCTGGCTACAACAGATATGGCAGAAACCTTACCCACCAACCAGATGGCATCAAAGATGGCTGCAGAAACATAATGCTGAGCTTCAGAGATGTTGGCCAGAAGCCACAGCAGGTCAGCATTGGAAGCACCCTGACTGACAGCAACAGTTAGTTGTTCAGTCCAAACTGCAATGGCCCTATTTACCTCATGCAACGGCAAATGAGGGACACAACAAAGTACCTACAGCTGCAAAGAGAATCTTTAGCAAGGTCTCAAACTTCCTGCCAGTCCAGACTTTAAGGACAGAAGCGTCCACAACAGGCAGAGCAGTGGACTTAGAAAACCTAGAAATTGGGGCATCCACCTTAGGAGGATGAGTCCACTGCGCCAGTGCTGCTTCAGAGAAAGGATACAGCTTAGCAAACTTCCTAGACACAGTAGATTTCTTATCAGGAGACTTCCACTCATCTAGCACAAGTTGGTCAAGAGTGGGATTAGGTGGGAAGAAGGTACACTGCTTCATAGGATCATGAAGCAAACCAGAAGGGTTCTTGGGAGTCTCAGGGGCCGGGTAATTGTTCAGCGTAGCGAGCACTGCCCTGATCAAGCCCTCAGCTGAGGGATCAGGGTCAGCTTCAAAGGGGTCCCCAGAGAACTGAGGGGATACCACCGCAGAACATTCCCCCTGATCTGAGTCCATCAACAGCTCCTCCTCAGAGGAGTCTGATCAATCAGGTACACCCTGTGGCTTTGGTAAGGAAGACCTGATAGAGGTAGGGGGCTGCCAGGACTGGAAGACCCCCTGTAATTGGAATGGAAGGAGTTGTAAGGTAGACCTTAGATCTCTATTAGTGTCCTTAAATTCTTGCATCCACAGTGACTCTAGTGCATGGCTGGAGGTCCCTGGGGGAGACGCAGGGGCAGCAGCGCATGAGGGTCATAAATGTCCTGAATATTCTCTAGGCAGCCCTGATTGACATGAGGAGCAATGAGCAATGGGGGTCACAGACTCCCCAGTATTATTAGTCTTAGGCCTAGCCCCAAGTTCCAACAAAGTTGATATCCTTACAGGGTCAAAATGTCTGAAAGTATAAGGGATACCCAAATACAGTTTCGAAGATTAAGTATTTCACCCCAGAAATAGCAAAATTGCACTTATCTGGCAGGCGAAGGGTTAATCTGCTGAGCAGAGAAGGAGAGTCCGAGCCCTGAGTTGGATACCCATGAAGGGAAGGCAGAAAATGGCGTCCGCGACGGGAGCCAATCAGAAACGAGCCCGCTAAGCAAGCGCTCATGGGAAATGTAGTTTCCCTTAAAAAGTACCCCAAACAGTGCCCGAAGCCCCCTGAGCCCCCCAAAACACTAAGAATGTTAGCCAGATGATAGAACCAGGGCAGACAAACAAAATGAGCAGTCTCTGAAGTCGCTACGTTGAGCGGTTGCAGAGATGTGTCCCAAACTGTAAAATGCCATAGAGGTACATGGAGCATGACGTCTATGCGGTAAAGTGCACCTTAAAGGCGCGGAACTCAAATAAACCAAAACTTACAAAAGTGTAACAGTGCCAAAAAGCATCAGCAAACCGTAGAAAGATGAAATAAACACTGGACCCAGTAGGGAAAGTGTCATAAACCTATCAAAAGTGGACAAACCAGCAGTGAAAGGATAAATTTACCACAGAAATCCCATTGCTCCAAAACTCCACAGACATACAGATAAACCCGGTGAGTGCAGGAATATGCAGTAGGAACTCCAAGAGAAACCCCTGTCCGGGGGGAAAGCATGGGACATGTGGAACTCAGCACTCAAAGGGTTGCCTTTTTTAGCAGGTCTTCTGTATTCAGATTACCATTGCTAAAAAAGAAGCCTCAGTGGGCAACTCCTAGGGAAAACATATGCTACACAAGTTTCTCCGAAACTGAGCTCTCCAGTTGGGAATTGTCAGTAATGGTAATCCGCCTAATGGTGGTATTCCATATGTAACAGAAAAATAATAATAATAAAAAAAAAAAATAAAAAAAAAAAAAAAGCTAAAAATATAGCAGAACTGTTTTGCTTTGCTTCATCAAGGAACAAATCTTACTAGAGGGTATTGGCTGAGAAGCAGCTAAGGACAGGAGGAAGGCTCCACCCAGCGATTTCTTCCCAGGATTGTTTCTGCCTACTTAAGGGGGTGGTCCCGTTCCCAAAGTTACCAGTAACCTATACTGGACAACAGAGAAATATATTTTTCATTACAAAAAGTTTACTGCTCTTTTAAAGGGATAGTATTACTTCAAAATTACTATCCCTCATATTGTAGCCCTTAATAAACTGAGTTAAATGACACCAGCGGCAGCTCTCAGACCTTTATGGTTTAAGAGATAACCGCTTTCAAAGTTTCCTCTCCCCTGCTGTCAGCGTTCTGCTGTCAGCAGAGGAATCCGGTCTCGGGACAGGCGGAGGCTCTTCAGCAGAGCCGTTATCTCGTTATGGAAGGAAAAATTATTAATTGAAACAGTCTACGTGTGCTTGGTTACCAAGCACATGTAGAAGACTGTTTCAGTTAATCATTTTTCCTTCCATAACGAGATATCGGCTCTGCTGAAGAGCCTCCTCTTGATTCAGAGATCGGATTCTCCTGCTGGCAGCAGAACGCTGACAGCAGGGGAGAGGAAACTTTGAAAGCGGTTATCTCTTAAACCATAAAGGTCTGAGAGCTGCCGCTGGTGTCATTTAACTCAGTTTATTAAGGGCTACAATATGAGGGATCGTAATTTTGAAGTAATACTATCCCTTTAACTGCACTTTAGTTGTAAATGTCTCAATGGTTTTATCTTTACAAATTAATTATTACAAATAAACCTCCTCCCTAGCTTTAGGTTCCCTTGGTTGCTCTACAATTTATGCTCTGTTATAGTTAGGAGTATCCACTCCTAAGCTCCAAAACTAACACATTACAAACCGTTAGTTTAACTGGCCATTTATATACATTGCTAGGAATCCATAAGATAGCTCTGCTTCTACATAGCTTTAGTATCTGCTGTGTGATTCAGTCACTTGTCAAGGGTAACCACATGCCCCAGATTGCCCAAGAAAGTCACATATTTTAAATGTGTATCCCTCATACTAGGCATCTCCTACTGGAACAATACAAGGTCCCTGACTTAAGACTCTGGAGTACAAAGTACCGAACACTAGAGGGAGAACTGTCCATTGAGGACTGTGACAAAGTATAACACCAGTGGGAGAAACAAGACTTCAGTTTTCTTGGACCATAAGGTTAATTTAACCCTTTGAGTTCCAGGTGGCTATGCAACGCATTGCAAAAGCAATATGTTGTGTAACCCACTGGCACTCAAAAGATGAACCCTTTCCGTGCCAGAGGGATACGCAACAGATTGCTGTGCAATGTGTTGCATGACATTATGGCACTGAAGGGGTTAAGGTTCAGCATTTGGTGGATATTTTTATGCGTTGGAGGGCAGACATCACTTTGTCACAGTAGTCAGAGGGCTTTGATGAGGCCCACTTAGGCCAAAAAAGTACATTTGGATTTGCCTGACATTTCAGAGATGGACTGTCTGTGGGAGGGACCAGTCTTATACAGATTTGGAAATTACCTCTCTGGAATTGGCACTTTGGGACGAAAAACGTGACTTGAGCAGCACTTGACTGGCTATTATGTCTTATAACAAAACACTTCATTTCTGTTCAGTCTCGTAACAAATTTTGTTTTCCAGTATCCCTAAGTGGAAGGGAAGGGTATCTCATGGTCCTTGTTCTTCATGTGCCTGGAGGGGATCAGCTGCATCCCACTGAAGAGGCCCACAGAGGCTGAAACATAAGTCTGGGGTTGTGCTGTTTCTCCTGTGTGGAACGTGAAGGGAGGAGAGAGCTGGCACATAAGCCTCTGCTCACTTGAGAATCATTCAAACCTTGGTCCATGAGGCCTGACTCCTGGTCCCTCCCTGGTAGATGATGTAAGAGGCTACAGTCACAATGACTGACTGAATCCACACCTGGGAACCCTGGAGGGACTGAGACTACTGCCTCAAAGCTAGGCGAATGACCCAAAGCTCCAAAACATTGATGGACAAAGCGCTCCCTGCCTCAGTCCAAAGATCCTGCAAAGTAAGGTGACCCAGAATCAAAACCCAGCCTGTCAGGCTGGCATCTATCGTTACTGTGACCCAAGTCAGGATGACCAGGAGCGGCCCCATAGTCAGAGGAGAACACTGAAACAACGAAGGTCTGTTTTTGTCGTTTCGGACAGAGACATATAGCACAGGAAAAAGGACACTGTTGTCTGGACCAGTTCCTGAGAATTCCCAGATGAAGCTTCTGTGTGAAATTGAGCAAACACAACTACCTCCAGGGCAGAGACGAGGTAGCCCAGTACCTTCCTGTACTCCAGCACCATCGCAGATGGATAGGACACTGCCTGCTACCTATTGATAATGATCAGATCTTGTCGTCCAGTAGAAAGACCTTCCCCTAAAAGGTGTTATATCTCGTGTCCAGAAAGTGTAAGACCTGGGACAGAACCATAAAATATTTTTTGATATTGAGAACGCAGCCATGTTGCTGCAGAATCGACAAGCAGGACTGAATTGGGGTATGAAACAGTTTTTCTGAAGGAACCTTCAGTAAAAGGTCATCAAGATAGGAGGTCAAAGAAATCCCATCAGGGTGAAAGTGTACTGTCAGTGCTGACATGACCTTTGTGAATACCCACAGAGAGCAGACACCAATCCAGAGAGAAGAGCAGTGAACTAAAGTGACCATCTTGGAAGGCATACTGCAGGAAACACTGATGTTCTGTGCAGATAGGAATCTGTGTGCCTCATGGCTAGGGAAGCCAGAAACTCACCTGTATGCATGGCTAAAATGAAGGATTACAAAATGGTTGAAAAGTTTCAAGTCCATCTGCCATACTTATTGGGGACTATGAAAAGACTGGCAGAGAACCCCTGAATCTTTCCAGAGAAGGAAGTGGTATTAACACCTGCATGTCTAGCAGTGAAGTCACAATGTCCAAAAATATGTAGCTTTACTTGAGATCATGAGGAACTCTGGACAGAAGGAAACAATGTGGAGTAAAGGACTTGAAATCTATGTGGCATCCTTCCAATATTACCTGCAAATCTCACTGGTCCACCGCAGAAGCCCATGTGCAGTGGAAAGAACAGAGACATTGCCTATTGCTTGTGACAGCACAGGCCCTAAGAGTTATGCCAAGGTAGGTTTGACAGATTTGGGCTTCTTGCCCACCCAAGCCTGCTAGTGTTTGGACTGGGATAAATCTAGGTCACAGAGGAGAGTGAAGAGGGTGTGGGTAACAGAGTCTTCTAAGCTAAGAAAGAACTCTTGAGAGTGACTGGACGACTGGTCTGATGACCAAATCTTAAGCCATGAAGTGCAACACGAGGCCACTGAGAAATTAGACGCCTTTCCAATAAGCTCAGCAACATCAAAAGCCACTTCAGTAACAAACATTAGCTTCAAGGATCTTGTATACAATGACCACCAGGTCCTCTCTGGGCGTGTCTGCATGGATGGCATCCAAGAGCAGATACCCTCAGACAGCCATCTCTCTAGTGAACCATGGAATGGAAAAAATAGGACACAAGGGGACATCACAGGCTGGAAAATTCACCTTCAAAAAGGAATAAGAGAATTGTCTGCCTGATCCTTGAGGGCCACAACATCCACCAGTGGCAAAGCAGAGGTCTTTGAAAAGTGAGAAATTGTGGAAGTCATCCACAGGGGGAGAGGCTCAGTGTGCTAGAGCCTCAGCAAAAATAGGGTACAAAGAGAAATACGTGGGTTAAGGAAAAACTATCACGGTGCCCGTGTATTGCTGGCGACATTTTGACAGCATTGTTTCCTGATGCCTTCTTATTGGCTAGCGTGATGTTGTTCCACCCAGTGGTAGCCTTTAAGTACTGAGCCCTGTCACTTCTGCAGGGCCCTTTCGTGGTGTTCCCTTTGCTTAGTGCTTGCTGTCTATATCGTGTGAATCCTGTGTATGACTCGGACTGCCTGACTACTCTGCCTGATTCCATTCCTCCTCTGTGTACCGACTCGGATTGGCCAACGATCCTGCTCTGTGTACCAACACGGCCTGGCTGACGTTCCTGCTTTGTGTACCGACCCGGATTGGCTGATGATTCCTGCTCTGTGTACCGACCCGGCCTGGCTGACATTCCTGTTCTGTGTACCGACCCGGCCTGGCTGACGTTCCTGCTTTGTGTACCGACCCGGATTGGCTGATGATTCCTGCTCTGTGTACCGACCCAGACTGGCTGACGTTCCTGCTCCGTGTATCAACCCGGATTTGCTGACGTTCCTGCTCTGTGTACCGACCCGGTTTGGAGGACGTTCCTGCTCTGTGTATCGAACCAAATGGGCTAAGACTCCTGCTTTGTGTATCACTCAGGCCTGGTTCACTACCTCGTCCGGTTATCCAGTTGGGGGAACTTTCCGGTGCTCTGTCCAGGTCTTGTTAAAATCCGGTTGGTTGCCTGGATTGCTGCTCTAGCTGTTCAGCTACTGCGACCCATTTACGCTACTGTGCCTTGTATCTCCATACCCCCGGGTAGGATCTATTCCCAGTTGCACACAGCATGCTTGGCTTGTTACTGCATTCCTACTGAGGTTGGTCACCTGGTGCCTCAGTTTGTCTCTACCACCTGGCAGTTGCCATCGAGCCTGAGCGTCCGTTGCTGTCTGGTGCCTTTATCCTTGGGTCGCAGTTCCTGCTGGTTCAGTTTGGCGTTACACTGTTCCTCCAGTTACAGTGATACTGTGTTGTCTGGTAGTCCGTTATTCCTTCAGGGCCTCGCTCACCCATTGTGGCAAAGTCGAAATTGTGTCACTCTCTGCTTAGAGAGTGTTTCATGGGCCTTCCGCTATTAGGGCCTATCAGCCTCCCGGCCTAATAGCACCCCTTCCTATCGTTGTCTCACTGATTCACACGAACTGTAATCTGACCTGCGTCAGTAATATATATATTTTGCTCTCAGATATATGAGTGGGTTAATGTTATTCCGTAACCTGTCCTGTGTCAGTATTACGTGTTTACTATTGCTGCACCCGCGAGGGTTACTTTATTCTGTCTGGTTTCAATAAAACTGTGTTTTACCAAACAGCCTGCCTCTGAGTGTACTGAAAACAGTTACAAAAACCTCCTTTCGAGAGTCTTCCATTTCTCTATCAGCAATAGGTCCAAGAATTGGTGGGGACAAAAGAAACCACAACCTCCTCCTTATATTGCTTAAAGATATCTAAGGAACTAGAATCTGAAACCTCTGATACTTTAACCCTTTGCGTGCCAGAGGGTGAACAAGGCAGAACAGATGCAGAAACAACAAGTAACAGTCACTGAGCACTTGAAAACAGGGAATATAAAGTACAACTCACTTGCAGATGAAAGCTAGATAATGGGTAGCCATGGGTTGGTAGACAAAACTAGCTTTCAAGGCTGCTTCAGAGCGAAGCTACAGTGTGAAGCTAAGGAACAGTGTAAACTGCAAGAAGCTTACACAGCTGAATACAAGACTAGGAGGTCACAAACAAACAGGGTCACAGGATTCAAATCAGCAAACAGAATCATGACTGGAGTGAAGCAGAGATCACAACTAGCAGCAAACAAACATGGTCAGAGTACAAAGCCACTGTCATACAAAGGAAACAGCAGTCAGTACGACACTACACTGGTGCACTGAAATGCTGCTCGATAAAGGCCTTAGCATGTGTGTCCTTGAAACAGATGAAGACAGGCAAAAGCAGAGTTGGAATGAATGGCATGAGCGTATATAGGCAGAGCTACAGATAACAGCTGAGCAGGACTTTTTGGACTGGATTCTTACTGTCAGACACTCTATGTTAAAAGCCAGGAAACATGTTTTTACACAAAATCAATAAAAATCTGGTAGCAATTAAAATAATCAACAACTCAACATGGCCAGCTCTTACATGGGTCCCGGTGGGTCCATGGGACCCAGGTGGCACTTTGACAGGGGCAGCAATTTGACACCCCAAGACATATCATTTCTGTTCCTGTGCGCAAAGTCTGTGTTACGCATCAACCCCCAGGCTGCACCGGGACAATAAAGAGTCCCGCCTTCCATCTGCTCCTGAGTTGTGGCTGTAAAATGTACAGTGTGACTACCCACACACACCACCACCAGCCAATCGGAGCATATTTGCTCAATGTGGTCTGTCCTCATTGGCTGGTTGGGGTGCCGGGGGCATGTGGTGTGAGACAGAAGGGACGCTCTCTGAGACTGCACGCATGATACACTGTGCACATGTGGTTGAGATTGTGAGTGAGTGGACGCATCCAGGGGTAGGTAAACTCTCTGGAGTCTGGATGCTCTATGTGTATGAGACTGAGGTTTATTTTTTACTTCCTCGATTTCCTATTTTCTTACATCTCATTTCTCAAGTCACCAGGACTGAAAACATGCACACTTCTCTGATTTACAATATGTCACCAACCAAGTGTAAGAGTATAACTAATATTTAGACTAAATATCAGTTATGCTCTTACACTTGGTTGGTGCCTACAGACATACTGTAAATGAGAGCTGAGTGCATATTTACAGCCCTGGTGACTTGCGCTGTGTCTATGGACACAAGACCCCACCATCATATTTAAAAGCTGAAATTATTTCAGCCAGTAAATATGATGGTGTGGTCTTGTGTCCATAAACAAATCTTAAGTCACCTAGGCTGTAAATATGCAATGTGATTTATAATATGTCTGTAGACACCAACCAAGTGTAAGAGCATAATGGATATTTGGTTTGACCCAAACATAATGGATGTGGGTGTGTTTTGGTGCGAGTGTGTGTGTGTGTGGGGGGGGGGCAGCATTTCATCCTTGGACCCAGGCAGCATAATGTCTTGGGCCGGCCCTGCAACTCAAACTTCAAAAACTCAATTCTTATAAATTGAATTGGAAAAAGAACTGAAGATGTGCTCACTCAAGGTCCAAATTCTGATCTTTTGGTTCTCTTTTGAAGGCAACTGACAGATATTCAAGATATCTAGGCTTTGCTTTAAGAATTAGCACATATGAGTCCTTACACAGAATCAAGTCCATTGTGGGTTTTGAACTTAATACTAGAGAAGTTACAGTCTGAAAGCAGAACTTTCATCCGCTATAAAATCACCCTGCTATAATTAAGCAGGTAGAGACTAGCTTTAGAATATATATTTTACCTTTGAAAAGTAGCCGGTTCTAAAGAAATCAAGCACTGTAGGAAACCGGAACCCAGGCTACAGAGCAGACATCTTGTCTGCACGCCTGCACTGTCAGTCCCAGTCTCCTGCAAGAAGCATTGCAGCATACCATATGGTAACCAGAAGGACTGATGGTACAGGTGTGCAGACTGCACTTACCCGGCCATCAGTCTCCTACAATGACTGATTTATTTAGAACGGGCTACTTTTCAAATGTAAAATATATATTCTGAAGCTCGTTGCTACCTGCTTAATTATAGCACGGCGACATTATAGCAGATGAAAGTTTTGCTTGAACCAATCTCCTCAGTATCACTCAGACAACTGACCTGCAAAAGCAGTATTTCTGATACCAATTTCCACTGTCAAGAGTGTTTCAGAGATCAATGCACTTTTGTGCCATTCTTCATATCCAATATTTCATGAGAAGAGTGTGGTATTAGAAACAGTTTGGAGTTCAACCCAAGGGGTTGTTCTCATTCCACATTGATCTAGAACCGGTGTTGCTTCCATGCGGTTATTTCCAACAATCTGTTTTTCTGTCGCACAAACTGATCTCCTCTTACAAAAGAGCTTTGCATTTTATCTTTAAGCTTGCAACTGACAAAGTAATTTTCTGCTCGTAAAAAAAGTAATAAAAAAAAAGTAATTCTGAGATTTTAAATGAAATGTATTCTTTCATGTTGCTCATATTTGCTCTGCTATCAATCACAGGAGACGGAATCTGTGAAGTTCTAAAAGGCACTGATACACATTTTAATCAATGAAGAAAGGTGGTCCCTTATAATGTTTCCAAGTAACAAATCACCTTTTTTCAAGAACCACCACAAGACAAATGGAACAGTAATCTGCTGTGTACACTACAGAAAAGGAGACATTACAGATCAATGATCAATTATTTCTGCAAATCTGGAGTCTGTAAATCACATCAGGATAATGCTTCAAGGAGGGAGATTCACTAAGCTGAGCAAAGTCTCTCCAGTGACAGAAATTTCCCAAATTCCTATGTTTTACAATTGGGCCTCTTTTTCAAGCTGAAGAGCTTGTAAACACTTAAACGCACAGGCTCTACAGTACAGCATAGTAATAGGAGAGTTTACTATCAATGGTAGTTTATTTTACCCTAAGATTTTTGTTAAGGTGCACAAGCACAGGCTGATTTGGGCCTGGATTCCATTGAAGCTGGTAATGTTAACACTGCTTTTGTCTACGAAAGTCCACTAATTCCCATTTCACACAGGCAACCACAATGGTGATGTTGTCTATTCTGAAATGGAAAATGCTGAGCTATGGTGACATTCATGCATGCGATTATGATCCTAAGTCCCGCCTAATGGCCCCCTGAGAGATCATTAAAAAAATGGTTTGGAAGGTTGTATTGCTCATTGCAACCTCCAATAAACAGCTGAACCACCTGAACAAAAGCAAATACTTAACGCTCATATGGACCAGCCACACCCCTCCAGTGTTTGGATTTGTGATAGAACACAGGAGAAAGGTCAGTTTACAACATGAGTGACAGAGCTGTAGGCCAGAAGGGACCTGCTACAGTTATGTTGCCCATGTGAAAGGCATGAGCCAACTTAACCCTTTAAGGACACTGGCGTAATAATAGGGGTCGCAGAGGTCACACCCATCACTCCAGGGGCCCGGCCGCCCCCTGCGACCCCCTTGCCTGGCGCCCGCAGCAAGTAGGTCTGTGCCTTCTTCAGCACAGACCTCTAACACCTGATCTCCCTCTCCTGTGCTCTAGTAATGCATCATGACATCATCTCCCAGTGCTCTGCAATACTGAGAACTGCACAGGCGTTCCAGCTCTATAGAGGTCTGTGTCAAAGGAGGCACAGACCTCTCATACCATGCTGCTAGACCCCCCAGGGAGGTAGGAGATGGACACGGAGGGAGTGTAAGTCAGTATGGGAAAGGTGGAGATTGGGGGCAATGTGGAGGCAATGTGGAGATTGGGGGGGGGGCAATGTGGAGGCAGTGAGGAGATTGGGGGGCAATGTGGAGATGGGGGGGCAATGTGGAGATTGGGGGCAATGTGGTGGCAATGTGGAGATTGGGGGGCAATGTGGAGACTGGGGGCAATATGGTCGGGGAGGGGGCCCATGGCAGTTTCTGCACCAGGGCCTGGTGGCTTCTAGTTGCTCCTCTGTTTAAGGACCAAGGGCAAGCAACACCTTGCAAAGCAAGGAGTTGTACACCCATCTGATCTTTAAAGGGTTAAGATCACCATGTGGAACACATGGAGTTTGTGTTCTATGGTCCTGCTAGCAGCTGCCAAATATTCCTCCACGCATAAAGGACTAACTAAAGAGGTCATCTCTTGAAAAAAGGAATGGAAGTGTGTGTGTGTGCGCGCGCGCGCGTGTGTGTGTGTGTGTGTGTGTGTGTGTGTGTGTGTGTGGGAGGGGCTATTATGAGGTGTTACTTCTCATTTAAGTGTGCCTTTCACATGGGCAACAGAATAGTAGCAGTCTCCTAGCACAGTTCTGTCATCTGTGATGCAGACGCATGTTGCTGCAAAACTGTTCCTCTTTGGCTTAGACACTTAATAAGACATGTTAACTACCCATTAAGCCTTTTCTTAAAGGGGACAATTTACTCCCCCCCCACTGCGACTACTTACCATTCGTATCCTCTCATCTTCAAGATTCCCCAATACAGCAGCAAACTCCTGCAGGGACCTCGCTGGAAAAGCAAGGAAAGGAAATCAGAACAATGCAGTGAGGCCAAGAGGAACATCTGCCAACAGCAGCAGCAGTACTGATAACTTCCTATTTATGTCAACATGATCACTAGTGGACTCATTTCCTTCCACTGGAACTCCTTCGACCAAACTGTAGACAAACTAAATACATTAATGGTGAAGGTTAACCCTTTGCGTGCCCAAGGGGTGTGCAATCATTGTGGAGCAATGTGTTGCACACACTTCTGGTACTCAGTGGTTAATTATGAAAGATTCAAGGAGCAGTAAACATTTTTGGATGAAAACCTACATGTTATTGGGATTATCTTGCGGAGCAAAACAAGGGTACTCCCACTTCTGGCAGTTTTTCTACTCAAATATTATAACACTTCAACTTGTCAAGAAGTGAGTGACAGCATGACTACTTACTGAAAGTGCAAACTAACAGCATGACTCATTAGTTTCTATCACATTCTATTGAGAATGACATGTGAGTGACTCACCTCTCCCATAAAATGCAACAGAAAAACTAATTAAAATTTGTCCACTGAGTGGCACCATTAATTAAAAAAAAAAAAAAAAAAAAAACAACAGTTTAAACTTTATGGATCCCTCAGCAATGTGAGTATCATTGTTGAACTCCATAGGAAACCCAGTACAATACATACACTTTTTTCATGTAAAAGGCTTGCTGCAAATATACTCCTGTTTCCAATTTGTGATATAAATATTATTTTTCTCTTAAAACTAAAAAAAATATTTAATCCAACTTGAACTCTGTGCATGTTGAGGAAAAGAGGAAAAAAAACATAGAAAACCTCCAAGTACTACCTTAAATTAGATATGTAACCCCAGTATAAGTTTAGTTAGAAACATAGAATTTGACTGCAGATAAGAACCATTCGGCCCATCTAGTCTGCCCATTAATTTTAATTTAATTTTAAATAGAACTGAAATCTGACATTCTTTGTAATAAAAAATGTCCTTGGGAATTAACCTTTATATGTTGGTGGCACAGTGTGGCATTTTATGCTAAATCATTTTTGTGCACACGGTGCTATGAACTATGCATTTCTAATAGTACAAGGTACCTACTGCAAAAACTAATCTATAGAAAAACTGCTAACACAACACTGAGGTAGATTTTAACTTTCTGTAAAACAAACTAAATATTTCTTAGGATGACAGGTCCACTTTAGTGAGTAATGGATACCAACATTTCTTCCAAGGCTTTCTACTGGTCAGCAGAACAATAGCAATATAGCTGCCACATTCTAAGCTGTATTCTTACCTGCACTGTCCCAACAACTGAATCAGACAAACATGACTGTCTGATGCCAGCTGTGCTACAAATAATTTTTTAGTTCTCTATATGTATCTCAGCAATTCAGTTGGAC
This sequence comes from Rhinophrynus dorsalis, assembly GCA_037306005.1. Classification (NCBI taxonomy): domain Eukaryota; kingdom Metazoa; phylum Chordata; class Amphibia; order Anura; family Rhinophrynidae; genus Rhinophrynus; species Rhinophrynus dorsalis. The sequence continues at coordinate 169,772,821 of CM074721.1, read as the reverse complement.
ATGCGAACGATTTGCTTGGAAGATGGTAAAATATACAATAGAGAAAATTACTAGGGAAATGAATAACTCACCCAAATCCATCAGGAAAAGTGCTGTTACTGTATGCAGGTGGTGTGTGTTTGACTTGGTAAGTGAAGCAGTAGCTGGACAACAATGGCCATATGTACACAAAGGGAGAAGAACAATTCTGGGCATACCAACTGCCCACAGCAGAGAAATTCAAATGTCCATTGGTTTAACTAGGGCCTTTATCCCCTTGAATTCTAGAAAGGTGTCCAATGCATTGCACTGTGGTTTGTTGGAGACCACTCAAGACGTTAAAAGCACAGTTTAATTAACTCAATGGGAATCTTTATTTTTCCTGTGGAGAAGTCTGTATGGCCCAGAACAAGTGCAATTTAAACCTCTGGCATACCAAGCATTCACTGGGGGTCCCCTGAGTTCCAAAAAGTACCACATTTTCAACAAGAATCCAGTTTAATCCTGTGATTAGAAAGGTACAAAAACACAGCAACGTGGCTGCTTTTCCCACAGGTATGAACCCTTTGAGTGCCAGAGGGGAATGCAGTGCATTGCAAAGCAATGTGTTGCTTACCTCCCCTGTCACTCAGAGAATTAATGGGCCTAATGAAGGCAGCCACAAAACTTTAAAGGGGAACTACCACCCTGCAATAAGTTTACATGCATGCAGTCTTCATCTGGCGAATAGCTGCTTAGTAGCGCTAGTCGCCAGAAATATTATCCAGCCCAGGCGCACGGACGTCACTGTGACGAGATGTCTGTGCTTCCTGCTCCTGTGAGCCTCGGGAAAAAGGTAAAATCTTTGGAAACAGGTAATATTTCTGGCGACTAGAGCTACTAAGCAGCTAGTCGCCAGATGAAGACTGCATGCATGTAAACTTATTGCGGGGTGGTAGTTCCCCTTTAAATGGATCTCACATCCCATATATAATGTCGCCCAGGACCACAAAGTTTACCAAAAGATCAGCACTTTTTTATTACAAAATAAAAAAACAAACAAACATAAAACCCAGAACATATTTTAGGAATGTTCCTGCAAAGAAAAACAAGGGTTCTTCCAAAGCTGGCAGTTGCGTTATTAAAAATCTTCTGCAGTTTAAAATAATTACAGTTGTGCCACTTTATGACAATCACAGTCTATGAATAACTGTAGCCAGTGACTCATCTGTCCCATACAGTACAACAGAATAACTGTTCGGACACCAGGTGGCAATGCTAATATAAACAAAAGTTTAAACTGTATTAACTTTGGAAGGAACCATATGACAGCAATAGCTGTTTTATTTGTTGAAAAAGCCCCCAAAATATAGATTTATTTTACATAATATAGTTTATAGCTCCAGAATTGTTGCCCTTTTCTTTTGTGCACACCCACAAATGTAATCTGCTTAGTTCGTCCCAAGGCGACCATTGACAGCTAAATCTGAAATTTCTAGTTCACAAAATACACATGGGAGTTCTTGCTTACCAATGCAGATTTCATCATCTGTTTCAGCATCACCAATGCACCGGAATTTGAATTCATTCAGTGAACCAGCAAATTTCCTCTTTGCAGATGACAGGTCTGTGGGAAGAGAACACAAAGGCACGTGTGGATGAAAGTGAAACAGAAGATCATTTATCATACATACAGAACAGACAATACAATGTGTTAGACAAAATGGAATGAGTTATTATGAATGTCAAAGATCTGGATAAATTCAGGCTGGGCAACCCAAGACCCTCCAGCTATAACAGTCCACAACAGTTGGAGAGTCTCAGGTTGCTAACACCTGGGACAAATTCATTTTTTTTTTAGAACAGACATTGTTACTATGTGGGAGTGATGTTTTGATCTATTATAACACATTATTTTTGTATTTGTTTTATTTTGTATTCATAACCATTTACATCACCTGTTTAACAAAGTAACAAATTACCAGAGCTGAACACGCAAAGGGCCAAAGTCTGAAAGTAAAAGACTAGCAATTCTGGAGCATCCCAACTTCCCAACAGGGAATGAATAAATATCCATTAAATTCCAACTGATTTAAAGTAGGATTTTAACCCCAAGTGCTAGAAAGGACTCCAGTGCATTACTAATCAATTGGCTGGAAACCTCTCTAGTACTCAAGGGGTTAAAATCCCCATTTAAATAATACATTTTTTATTTGTCCCTGTTGTGCAATTGAACTGTCTCAGAATTGCTCTCTTTTGCTTCCAGAATGCAGCCTTTAGTTTTGACTGGGATCACAACAGACATGTAACAATCACTTTTAACCCTGTGATTGCCAGAGGCATGCAATGTATACTAAAACAATGGTTTTTGAGACCTCTCTCCAAGGTGTTAACTTAGTATGAATAGCAACTGTATTTGAATGCTACTTCATACCAATAAAGTGGAACTCTCACAAGTGTGTCTTTTGACTAAGGTCTCGTTCACACTGGTGACTGAATCACAATGATTCAAATGCATGAATAAAACCAACCGCGTAACTGTGCTGTGTGAAAGTGTTAAAATGTCTGGAAAACGAAGAACAAGGAACCGTATCTTGGTTCAACTGTTATTACAATTTCATGCAATATTTTTGCTGATTTCAATGTTATCACACCAACTATCATATGTTAATGTGATTACTATGCAATGTTGTAGCAGCAAAGTAAAGCATCATGGGTGGAAAATTGGAGAATCATGTGACTCAAAAAGCCCTGGAAAATGAATGCTATCATACTAATGTGTATAAGCTTTTATATACAATTTCAGTATGTCTTCACCATGAGTGTAGCATAAATGAAAGGTTTACTGTTCATTATATATTTTTGTTTTTCAAGTTGTGCCATTTTGTTGTTTTGTTTTTTTTTTCCTTTTTCTTAGAGGACTTACCACCTTTCCAGGTAGTCCCATCAACAGGGAGCTTTTATATTGAAAGGATTTGCATGATTATTCCTTTTTATCTATTTAGTCCACCCTTCTAGAGGAAATTGTAGCTGCCTAAGAAGTTGGAAAGAGAGGACTGTCTGGACATATGAGTAATTAACCCTTGTGTCCCACAGGGGTATTCAACACATTGCAACACAATGTGTTGTATACCCCTCTGGCACTCAAAGAGTTAATTTGCTTGATCTGATCAAGTCAGAGACAAAGATCTGCTGGCTTTAGATTCCCCAAATACTAAACCAAAAATATATAAAACATTTTTCAAAATAAAAGCACACAAGGCATAGGCAATTTAAATATATATATATTTAAGAAGACTAAAGACTGTGTAGTTAAGCAGCCCCTCTAAGATTACTGGGTTAAAATTATCAGGCAACAACTACCAGGTTATTTATTTATTTTATAAGGGTGTTTTAAATCCTTAAAAATGGTTGAAATGCTTCAAGCTTCTACACATTTAATGATCATAGCGGAGAATCTTCAAAATGATGGTACGGAGATCTCAGAAAGATCAACTCTTAAAGCTCCCCAGTTTTTAAATGAAATATCCCTGCTTCATCTAACCCACAGGTTCTACAGCTTGGAGATGTCACTACTTGAATACACACAAGATACCCACCCCCCACTGCCTTTCTGACAGCAGAATCAGAAATTAAAGAAGAAAATTGGTACTGATCATATATTAAGAAACACTAGATTCTGTCATCCAAGACTCTGAGATTTGGAGCGTAATCCTGAGTCTCAGGGCGGAAGTGTAAATTTTCCCTGTCATGTCATTGATGGTCACAGAACCCACATTGCCACTCCAGCCTTGCTCCACTCTCCACCATTACTTGCATTTGTTCTGTTGTACACCTTGTTCTTCTTCAGGATCCATTGGGTTCCACACAACCACGGTTTGAGAACCGCTGACTTAGGATGCAAGACAAAAAATGGTCCATAGGCAGGGCTGAAAATTTCCACTAGTCTGACTAGTAAAAAATAAAAAAATAAAAAATGCAGAGCCTACATAGGAGACTCCGTAACATGCACAGGTCATAACTGAGGGCCACAGTAAGACAGGAATTCTACTTAAAGTATGTACGCACTGGCCTTAGTTACTGGGTAATGCCGAGTCAGCAATGTAGTGGATGCCCATGATGGTGCAGTGAGTTGGCTCCAGAATGGACTAAGGCCCAACAACAATTTTGTCCCACAACATATTTCACTATTCAATGGCATCCTACTCCCCAGAGGAATTTTCCTCTTCTGAAGGCCTAACAAAATGGTAAAAGGTGCATCCAACCCTTATTATGAAATAACTAATATTGTATGGGTTTTTTGATAAGTAAAACAAAGATGCTGTCTTGAGGTTCTTCAGTTACCAGTTCTTATGGCGCAAACTTGCATGGTTTAGAGAGTCTGAGTTACAGTTCATTTTGCATCCAGGTGGTGCTGTTGCACTTATGTCTGTGAAGAAGTGCTTCACAGGCAAAAGTTTCCCATAGTAAGGGTGTCCCCTGGCAGCAAGACATCTTGATCTCAAGTAATAAGAAAAGGAAAGTTAACTCTATAATAACTTTTTAAATATGTATTATCACAGCACTGGGATTACCCTTTTTATACTTTCTAGGAAAAAGCCTTGCAGCACTTATGGTCATATGTATAAAGGCAAAATGCAGCAAAGCAAAAGATGTAACACATAAAAAATAAATTGGATTCAAATAAGACACTGCAGAATTGCACTCCCAGAACTGCACTATGTTTGTCTATATAAATACATCTCAATGAGGGAGATGTATACAAGTGGCGGTAGGATACAATTATATCAAACGAAGCAAACAAAAATGGTGTAATATAGAACTGCATACTGTTTTGGGACAAAGTTGGTAAAAAAATGAGCAAGAGGAATTTTTAATGTGATGCAAGTAATCAAAAAGTACATATTATGCCATAAATTATAGTAAATTTGCACCCAAACTGTATGCTACTGCAACATGGTCTAATGTTTGGCTCAATACATCTAATGTATTTAGTTTCAATATATGTTCACATTATGCAGTCACCTTTATACATTCACATAATCCTACTCACTCAGTTACCTAGAGTTTTCTCAGCACTTTTCTAGACCAGTTTTTTTATAATGTGTGTCCCTTATGACAGCTTTAGTAGGGCCCACACATGGAACCTGTAAGATTAGTCCACACTTCTGCTCCCAAGGGCCTTTCCACTTACTTAGCTATACCCATGTTCCATCAATGAGGGGTAACAAAGGTGTAACTAGGCACCAGACTAACATAACTGGCTGATGGTCATAAGGGCGATGGGCCACCATCGATTGAATGGTGAAGATTTGCATTTTGACAGTTCAATCATCTGCATGAACAATCTATATTCTGTATTCAACCAAGGGAGTTTCTTTGTTCTAAAATAATACAGTGCTTGAGCCCTCCTAATGCTTTATTTACCGTATGCATCTTGCATCCTAGTTGTACCATTGCTAGTATAGTGATTAGAACTATTACATATCCCAATCTGGCACAGGACCCACAGCTTTAAAGCATGAGACCTGAGGCTTTCATTTCTCATCCAATAACTAGCAATGCCTCTGCACTGACCTCAGGAAAGTTTCAGCTAGCTGTGTGATACTTAATGAAATAGCCTGGTGTTAGCAGCCCACTATACAGAAATGCTATTCAATTTCAGGCATTTAGCTCGGTGTAAAAAACAACTGCACTAAAAAAGCCAGTTTGAACTTAGCCTTTGAGTCAGACGGCTGCCTCTACCTAGAATTTATGACCAGCACTGGTAAACTTGTATGTTTAAAGGTACAGATAATGTCTACCTTCTCAAGAGGCATATCAAGGTTTGGTTTGTAATATACAAAATGAGAACAGCTCATTAACTGGAATATCACACACTAGATAATACTTATTGGGGAATATAGTACTAGTCTCTAGTTTTACTTCCATATGAAATAACTGTATGCATACTGCACCTTCTCTGTTCCTTTTCCTATAAGTATCACTCAGGCAAAGTACAAACCTTCAGCTATGATTCCATTTTGAGCCAGTATTTTCCCCAATTCTCCTTCATTGGCAGCAATGGTTTCCAAGCACTGGAAATGTTGTGCCAATACCACAGGTTTGAATACCACCTAAGCAAGTCTTTCTTACTATCAATATTGCAGAAAGAACGAATATTAAGAACTGGGCAGACAAGATAGGTTAATAATAATAATAATAATCCTTTATTTATATATAGCGCACACAGATTCCGCAGCACTTTACACTCATATTGGTACCTGTCCCCGTTGGGGCTCACAATCTAAATTCACCTATCAGTATGTTTTTGGAGTGTGGGAGGAAACCGGAGTACCCGGAGGAAACCCACGCAAACACAGTGAGAACATACAAACTCATTGCAGATGTTGTCCTTGGTGGGATTTGAACCCAGGACCCCAGCGCTGCAAGGCAACAGTGCTAACCACTGAGCCACTGTGCTGCCCCACAATAACCTTTATCTATCATCAATTTGTAAAGCCTCTATATTTTCATGTTAGATCATCATGTTAGATCATCCCCTATGAATGATTTCTATGCCAGACTTGATGGAAGCAAAGCTTAACTATTTTAACTCTTTCTGATGGAATGAGACATCAGACCCAACCAAGAGGGAAACTTAACCTCTCTGGCACTCCGGGTTAAGGGAGGAATTCTGCCATAAATCCATTTTGACAAGGCATCCGAGTCTATGATTATTATTCAGGATATTATTAAGCCTGTAATGTTTAAAGAGACTTCAGGAAAAAAAAACACTCTGCAAACAAATGAGCAGCCAAAGGCCGGAACTGTACTTGGATTAAGGAAATAGGTTCTTATGTCATTAAGCTTGTTTATGTTTTTCAACAAAGGATAGAGAATAGCCAGACGAAGGTAAAACTATAGCAAATAAAGAAATGGGGAAAAGTTACATAAATGGGGAGTTTGAGCAAAATGGATTTTAACAGAATACAAAAAATTATTAAATAAGCCAAAATACAAATTTCACAATTAATCATTTCTGTATGGATTGGTTGTCTTAAATGTAAAATTTATTTATCACAGTATATTAAATCCATGGAGGCAGAAATTATTGTTTTTGTAGCCCCACCAACAACTGGAGGTCCAACAATTGTCTATCCTTCACTAAGGCATGATAAAGAGATAACTTGTCCAGTGTGACAAATCTCCTCTTTACCATGTCTTAATGCATAATCCCCAGGTTTTCTAATCTTTTCGTAATAAAGTCTTCTTGGAAGCCTTCAGATAAAGAAGCTTTGAGTACTACAAAATAAAAATCATGTTTGCCTCCTGATTGTGGGGAACTAATCCAAACAAAGTTTAAATCAAAGGGAAGAAGAGTTGTAAAAGCAACATGTCATGTTCTGATCTCTTCCACCTCTTTGCTATGATTATTAATGGATGACTTGGGGTATTTATGAATGATTACTAGTATTTTCTGCGTTGCTTATGAGAGAAAGAGAAGAACCTCTAGACTGTAAGCTCTCACGAGCAGGGCCCTCTGATCCTCCTGTTCTCCACATCTCCACTATTTAATACCTCTGTATGTCTATTCCCAATTGTACAGCGCTGCGGAATTAGTTGGCGCTATATAAATAAAGAATAATAATAATAATAATAATAATAACAACAATGAAAATCTGGTGAAACAGATGTCAGTTCAACAATATGCACATTGTTTATGTGTGTGCCCACCCCCACAGGAATCTATGGTATCTGCCAGTCTGAAGCTGGTGTAGGAAAGTGGTGGAGCTGCTTAGCCCTTGCTCGGTGATGAATGAGAGATGGCCGGATGCACTCTAGCCAATGAAGAATCAGTGAATGGCTAATGTGCAAGGAATTTTCCTGTACATTATCTCAATCACACCTTGATGAATTCCACTCAGAGCAGCCATTAGGATTTTCTGCCCAGATTATGGTAAGTGAAGGGGTTAGTAATAGAGGTTAATATTTCAATATCTGTGTAATGCACAAAATTATAACTGTTGACTTGCTCTTCTAATTGTCTTCTGCATCATCCCTTTATGCACAAGGTACTACACACTGAAATTCAATTGTTGTCTTATTGAAGGACTAGTAAAATATTTTCACTGGTATTCAGAAAACTTAGCTACAGTTCACCTGGTGTTCATACAGTTATTCTTCTTACATCCTATGGCAGAAGTGAGTCAGACTGCAAGTCTCATACAATTTGATGATAATACTGTCATCGCTATGTTAACTGGTTAAATAAAATAAGTGTCAGTAGTGGGAGTACATTGCTTTACTCAGCAGGAAAAACACTAAAACATTTGGGTTTTTCATAAAAATAAATAAATATTACTGCTCCTTTAAGCTACTGACATGACATATAACAAATCACCAGAAGAAAAAAAGGGAAGATATAAATTAACCCCTTCTTTTCCTATTTTCTTCCCCCTCAACCCAGCTCTATTTTCTCCATCCCTCTATCCTGATCTTACTGTGCTCTCTTCCTGGTCATATGGTATCATGACTCCTAGGATTGGCAGGAGGCCTCTCAGATCTTTAGATTTTCTTTTCCTTCTGGTTTCAAAGTCTCTACATTATTCATCTTTTGCACCTTTCATTTTACTCATTAGCATATTGGGCTAGCTTTTGAAAGTCATTGTTGTCAATTATTGTCGCTCGCTTCAGAGGAAAACGTTTGGCTTACTAATTTAATATTCAAGTGTCAGAACAATTGTAGAGTCTCTCAGCACTTTTGTCATTGACTCCTTATATGACACCTATTGTACCACTTGTACTTGTGCTTGTCTGGTTACCTTAGAGAACTAACAAAGCAAAAATGAATGCATTCATTAATTAATAACCCTTTGAGGACCAGAGGGGTGTGGAACACATAGATAAGCAATAAGCTACACACGCCTTTGGTTTTTAAAAGGTTAACACAAACAAACAAAAAATGAAATGGATTAACTATTAAGTGTGGGATCACATGGACACTATGCACTCCAGTGATCAGACAGAATAAAACACCAGGGGCTCGATTATATTACCAGAGCTAAAACCGGCGTAACAAGAAAAACAAGCAACGTGAATTTTGAAAACATGTGTTACATCAGTATCCTACTGCAGAACCACAGTAAAACAAAACTGGCGTAGACAGCACTTTTCAGAGTAGTAACAAAATTGGCGCTGTCTGCTTTTTTTCGACTACCAGTTACAAAAAACACGCAAAATGTCAAAGTCCAAGGAAATAGGCGCACGTTTGATGACAGAAAGATCAAGTTCAGTGTTAGATTTGTTCCCCACATAACAAAATCTGACAGAGTGCCCCCTTCAACATATTAACCCCCTTTTAAAAATTTGACTTACAGTGCTCTCTTTCACCACTTTAGTTCGACGAATATTGTTCATATTCAACATTTTAACCCTTCCCCTTCCAAATCAGACTTACAGTGCTTTCTTTATTAATTCGACTAATATTGTACATTCAACATATTAACCCCCCCTTTAAAATTTGACTTACAGTGCTCCCATTACTTTCTTTCACCATTTAAATCCCACATTTTTCTTCTATTTTTTTTTTTTTTTTACATGCCCTCGTATTTTGTACTGCAAGATTTGCACGTCAATTCAAGAGTATTTATACTGAAATGTGACAATTTTTTTTTTTTTTTTAATAATAAAGACTTTTTCATATACCAGACCCATAAAGAGCATGGGTCCCATTCAGAACTTTTGGATTTAACAAAGCCGCTTTAATGCTGTAATACGCAGGAGTTCTGACACAGCGTTCTAGCAATTGCTGGATTTTACCATTAGAATCATAAATGCTTACTTGTACTTTCCATCATTTATACCCCAAAATAGGACGAGTTTAATTCATGATTTTTTTATTGAACACTGCCGATTCAGCGTTGCAACGTGATGGCGTATCAACAAACCACAGCTCTGACTTTGACTATGCTTGCGGGGATGAAGCAGTTTACAGCAAACTGACCATGGATGACACAGTTATAGAGGGATTTATGCACTCTGACAATTTTTCTACATTATTATTTTTAAACACATTGTGTTTCATTCATGACTAACAATATAGATAGAAGAAGTTAGAGATGCTCAATTAGACTCATGAGCTTGCAAGGGTATGTAAAAGCGCACTGGGACTGTGTCCTTGCACCCAGGGTGCAATCTCTTTTAGCTTGCAAATGCCGAACACAGAGAAGAAATATTCTGAAGCATATCATACAGGTCCTGCCAAAATGACAATGCAGCCACAAATAGTTTCATTTATTGTTATGTAAATTGGGTCACACTTATTTTGTAACCTTCCTCACAAAATTAAAGGAGGGGTTAGTATCACTTCTTACTGTAGCAATAACACATCAAATGGGTTTAGCCATCAAATAGTAGGAGTGAGAGGACTTTCACACTTAGCACAGCAAGTTATACATTCTTGTACAGGAATCACTGTGACACATAAAGAATCTGTATTTTGCAGTAAAATTGGAGAGTAAACAATGTTGAATGGGAGCAATACTATTTGTATTAAAATGGAACACTATAAGTTCAATTTTTAATGGGAAGGGTTAAAATGTTGAATATGAACAATATTTGTTGAACTTAAATGGTGAAAGAAAGTCATGGGAGCACTGTAGTTGAATTTTCAAGAGGAAGGGTTAAAATGTAGAATGTATAATATCTGTCGAATTAATGTGGTGAAAGAAAGCACTGTAAGTCGATTTTGAAGGGGAAGGGTTAAAATGTGGAATGTGAACAATATTAGTCCAATTAAAGTGGTGAAAGAAGGCACTGCAAGTCGACTTTTAAAAGCGGGGGTTAATATGACGATGGGGGGCACTTTATGTCGGATTTCTGTGCTGTATACTGTATTCTACACTGCTTTTGTTCGAACAACGATTGTTTTGAAACTGTCGTTAAGGCTTCTACACCTCAACCTCTGAGGCGCAGAATTTCAGGCTTAAATGTAACCACAAAACAGGTGCTAATACTGAGCGTGAGTAATAGGATACTATTTGCACGTTGTTTTTAGTTGTTTCCTATGGGCTTTTTTTTTTGACTGCCGGTAAGTATAATTACCGCTGGTTTTGTTTTCGCAAGTCGGGTAATAGGATACTAAAACCGGACTTAAAAATAGACAACTCCTGTTTTATTTTTAACGCTGGAAATAGAATCAAGCCCTAGAATCTTTGTCCGATGCAGTCATGCGCAGTAGAGACTGCCCAAACGCACAGAAAGCTCAGAGCATTCTGTGCATTCGGGCAGTCTCTACAGAGCATGACTGCATTGCGTGCGCCGCCAGTGAGGTGGAGGCAGTACGCAGAGCAGAAATGCCTCTTAACCCTTTGAGTACCAGAGGGGTACACAATGCATTGCAAAGCAATGCACTACGTATCCCTCTGACACTCAAAGGGTTAACTTCACCCGGACCTTGGCCAGTGTACACGGGCTTTTACACTAGTACAAAATAACTACATCAGGTTCATTCCTGGTGAAGAATGAAAATGCATATTGATTGAAATAGAGCATTTAACCACTTGAATGCCAGAGGGGTCTCCAAAAACCCCATTTAATCTCAACAGGAATGTGGGGACATTTCATTTTCCCTCTATGATGCAGCGGATGTGCTCCAGAATTGCTCATCTTTTGAGTGTATTGTCATCAACATGAACAAAATGGAACGGAAAATAAAACTTGTACAATTTGCACAAATGTGATGGCTCTGAAAAAATACAGAGAAAAACATGAGTGACTGAAAGAAATAATTCCAAGGTAGGATTATGTTGACAGTGTCTTTTTTTTACCCCTGATATAGGACATCATCTCCACCATGGAAAGAAACCAAACATAAGGATTTGTAAGGAGAAATGTTGATGAAAAGCAGATCCCGTTATAAGTGTCTATTCATGTAACCATGGTTACCACCCAATTAGAAGTCAATGACTCATAATACATGACAGCATAATAAAATGAAATCATAGGCTATCAATCTAAAATAACACTTTCACAAGACACAGGTACTTTCCAACATATGGTGAGAGACTTGAAGCCTCCACTAAAAAAAGTAAAAAAGAAATGGAGACATGAAGGGCGTGTTCACACTAACGTTCTCAGCACTGCATTTTCAGCTCATTAAACTATAAAATGCATGAGATTGGCATCATTAAGTTGTGCAGTGCTGTTCATGTTGGAAATTCATGCAAGGGATGTCACACAGGAAAGCATGCTGTACCTCAGGGACAGTTTTATGTTTTTGCATCAGTAAAGTTTGACACAGGTTTCCTATAGGACTGCAATAAATATCACATTATAAAGTGATTTATATAGGTTTCTCATGTGTTGGTGAAACAAAACAACAATCTCATGCATTCAAACCACATGGTCACATGATACAAATTGCATGCTAATCATATATTAATATTTTAAAACTATCTACAAAATGAATGAATTGCAAGTTAAAATATGTGCTTGTAATCAAAGTGTGAACATACATGTCACCTTCCTATTTTCACCTCAGAGCTCCTATTTCTTAATTAGGCTCACCACACTAATTATCTTTCCAAAAAGAGGATTTTAGTCTTACCTGTTAAATCCTTTTCTCTTAGTCCATACAGGTTCCTGGTAACTTTGGGTAGGCTTTCCGCCCCTTTAATTGTAGGCAGGAACAATTCTAGAATTGTATGCAGGGGGTGGAGCCTACCTTCCCTCCTTGGCTGCAGCTAGCCAGTCAGCTCCAGAAAGATTTGAGACACTAATTATTGACTAGATAGTGGAAGGGAAAGAAGACTCCTGTGAGTATGAACCCGAAGGACCCCCCACGGTCTGCCACAGGAGAGCTAAGCATGGTCCCTTGACAGGGTAGAAGACCAGTAACCTGTATGGACTAAGAGAAAAGGATTTAACAGGTAAGACTAAAATCCTCTTTTTCTGTCATCCAATACAGGTTACTGGTAACTCTGGGATGTCCAACCATTGAGTTTCCCAGAGGCGGGAAGTAAGGCAAGGACCAGGAGCAAGGCCCCCAAAGTCACCAGAGCAGATATGAACCATCAGATCAGAGATAGCCCAAAAAACAATGAAGTGTCAACGGACACTGAACAGGGGCAACAACACCCCAAACTGTTACACAGCACACAGCTCAAAAGTGAAGGAAGCACCAAGAAGCGAAGAAGATCCTAGACAGGCAAGACCGCCTCCAGGATCTTCCTCCAAAAGCTGGTATCAGCCGATGCCAGCACATCAACACGGTAGTGCTTTGAAAAGGTGTGCACAGGCGACCAAGTGGCAGCCTTGAACAACTGATCAGCGGAGGCCTGATTCTTGTAAGCCCAAGAAGCCCCAATAGAACTTGTAGAATGAGCTGTGACCCAAAAGGGGACAGGTTTCTTCCTCAGCTCGTAAGCCTTACAAATAGTGGACTTGATCCTAGAAGCAATAGTCACTTTGGATGCAGGTCTTCCTGCCCTGGGACCCTCATGGATGACGAACAGCGCTTCAGATTGCCTGATAGACTCAGTGCGATGTACATAAAACTTGAGACAACACACCACATCCAAAAAGTGGAGATCCCTCTCTTTGTCAGAGGTGGGGTCAGGGCAGAAAGAAGGCAGCACAATTTCCTGATTGATGTGGAACGCCGAAACCACCTTCGGGAGAAACTCCTGAGAAGTGCGAAGCACCGCCTTGTCCTTGTGAAACACCAGTTAGGGTGGTTTACAGGACAGAGCATGTAACTCCGCGACATGGCAAACGGACACTATCGCCAGGAGAAAAGCCATTTTCCATGTCAACAGGCGTAGGGGAATAATAGCCAAGAACTGAAATGGAGGGAGCTGAAGAACGTCCAAAACCAAGTTAAGATCCCAGGAGGAGCAGGAATCTTGAAGGCAGGACGAGTACGAGCAACATAATAGAAAAAACAGAGAAACAAAAAAGAACCCTGCCGAAATAGCACTCAAAACATCTAAAAATTCCTCAGCATCCAAGTGTCAGAACACTAACATTAAAATAAAAAAATAACTTTTATTGTATATTCATTAAAAGAAAATGCCGGGACATATCCGGCTTGCCACAAATATAAATTAAAACACACACATTCTGCAAGGAAAAAATTGTCACAATATTCTCCAAAATTCCCGTGACGTCTCACAGGGACATTAAATTGGGAACACTTGTGAACAATATATTTATCAAAGACCTATGAATTATCTCTCAAAAAGATTAAATAAATATGAGAGAAGTAATAAGCAATAGAGATCACATGAATCCCATATAAGTGCCTATAACAATTCTATCAGGGAAAACGTGACAGGTGGTATGTGCTCAATAATCAAAAGGGTCAGATACTAATTATTCACAACTAAAGACAAATAACTGTCAACAATAATACATAAATGTTGGTCTAGAAACTGTCATAGCCATATGAGATAGGCAGAGAGAAACAAAGATTGAAAAAATCTTATACAATAAAATGGTATTAATAATTGATGATTGCACAGGACAGTAACTCTCTCAACAGCTATAATTGGATATAAATCTAAAAGCTGCCATGACTAAACCAGTATGTATAAAGTAGTGAAAAGTAGTAAGACCCTATATGGTAATAGCTCTATATCACCTCCAGTCTCTCTACACAACTAACTCATAGTATGTTTGCAATTTACAATTTTTTACTTGCAGAATGTGTGTTTTAATTTATATTTGTGGCAAGCCGGATATGTCCCGGCATTTTCGTTTAATGAATATACAATAAAAGTTATTTTTTATTTTAGTGTTAGTGTTCTGACACTTGGATGCCAAGGAATTTTTAGATGTTTTGAGTGCTGTTTTGACAGGGTTCTTTTTTGTTTCTCTGTTTTTTCTATTATATTGCATGTTCCCCTATAGCACCTATTCATCTTAATTCCTTGATTAGCATCCTTTTGTGTCTTATTGATTTGATCAGTGTGCATGGGTATTTGTGCATATCGAGTACGAGCAACGCCCTGGAAGAAAACCTTAACACCAGGAAGGAAGGCAATGTGCCTCTGAAAGAAAACAGAGAGAGCAGAAGTCTGAACCTTAAGGGAACTCAAACTGAGGCCCTTAGCCACACCATCCTGCAGAAAGGCCAGGACCGTAGGCAGATCAAATTCCTGAAACAGGTCCTTGTCAGGACACCAAGACAGAAAGGTCGACCAGACACAATGGTAGATCTTGTAGAAACAGGCTTGCGGGCACGGAGCATAGAAGCCACCACACCAGAAGAAAAACTTTATTTCTTCAATATTGAGGATTCAATTTCCAAGCCGTCAAAGTTAGCAGATGAACATCCTCCTTCCACAGGGAACCCTGTAGAAGAAGATCCGGACACCAAAGTAGCTGGAATGGCTCCGTCACGGACAGATCCAGAATCTCCGCAAACCAAGCTTGGAGAGGTCAGTACGGAGCAATCAGGAAGACTAGACAGCGTTCCAGTCGCAATTTCCGTAACACCCTTTTCAACGTAGGGAGGAGAGGAAAGATGTAGGCCAGAGGAAATAACCAAGGAATGGACATTGCATCCACCGCCAGGGCCAGAGGGTCCCTCCACCGAGAGCAGAACCTCGCAACCTTCCTGTTGTGTCTTGTCACCATCAGGTTGATGTAAGGAAGACCCCACTTCTGAACAATGAGGGTGAACACCTCTGGGTGCAGCTCCCACTCTCCGCTGTCCACTGTGTGCCAACTGAGGAAGTCCGCCATGACGTTGTCTACTCCAGGAATGTGCACTACAGATATGGCAGGAACGTGTTCTTCTGCCCAGGACAAAATAGCCTTGACCTCTAACCAAGTGGAAAGACTTCTTGTTCCGCCCTGCTTGTTGATGTTGACGGCCATGGCGTCGTCAGACTGGACAGTCCTTCAGCTGAGATGTCCAATGACGAATGGCATGAAATATCGCCCGAAGCTCCAACACGCTGATGGGAAGGAGAGATTCCTTTGGAAACCACCGACCCTAAGCACTCAGGCGTCCCAGGACCGCTCCCCAGCTGGAGAGGCTGGCATCCGTCGTTACCGAGGTCCAAAAGGACACCAGGAAGGACTTGCCTTTCAGCTGATTGGAGAGCTCAGGCCACCATGACAAACTCAGTTCCACATGAAGAGGGAGGGACACGGACATCTTCAGAAGGTCCAGCTGACACCTGCACACCTGGATCACAAACCTATGGAGTTCCCTGGTGTGTGCCATGGCAAACGGGACCACTTCTATGGTGGAGATGAATTTCCCCACTAGAGAGGACAGCTTCTTGGCTGAAACTGGATCTTGTGCTAGAACAGCAGAAACCCTGTGGGCGATCTGGTGAGCTACCTCGTCTGTGAGAAACACCATGCTCTTCTGAGTGTCGAAAAGAAGGCCCAGGAAGACCAGACGCTGGGATGGGACAAGATCTGACTTGTCCATGTTGATGATCCACCCGTGATGGGTGAGAGCATGAATGCATTGCTGAACCTGCTGATGAAGAAGTTCCGCAGAGGGGCTTTCAGAAGTAGGTTGAAACGGTTTGTTCGACACAGACACAGTAGGTTTGAATAAAACACAGTTTTATTAAACAGTTAAGATCACAATAACCCTCAAAGGTCCTGTAATATACACTTAATATAGTACAGCCACTAGACAGGTTATATAGAGGTAAGCCCACACAGGTCCAGTATAAGTAAAGAGTCCATATAACATACTGACACAGGGCAGGCAGATCTTGAGTGAGTCCTAGTATATCGGTACTGCATGGGTTAATAGCAGACAGAGAACGTTGACAGGCCCATGTGTGGTAAGGCCTTTTAAGGGGCTCACATAGAGGTGCGAGCTGTAGTATGAGTAACACCCATGAATATGTATACCAGACAATTGTGGACTGCCTTAGCAGTAACGGAGGCTGAGCAACTTGAGCACTGCTGTAGCAGTAACGGAGACTAGGCAACGTGAATACTGCAGTAGCAGTAACAGAGGCTAGGCAACGTGAATACTGCCGTAGCAGTAACGGAGACTGAGTGACTTAGACACTGCCATAGCAGTAACGGAGACCAGGCAACTTGAGCACTGCCGTAGCAGTAACGGAGACTGAGCCACGTGAGCGCTGCCGTAGGAGTAGCGGAGACTAGGCAACTGGAAACTGCCGTAGCATTAACGGAGACTAGGCAACTGGATACAGCTGTAGCATTAACGGAGACAGAGCAACTGAGGAGCTGCCGTGGCAGTAACAGAGACTGAGCAATAGGGGCGCTGCCGTAGAAGTAGCGGAGACTGAGCCACTTGAGAACTGCCGTAGCAGTAACAGAGACTAGGCAACTGTACACTGCCGTGGTAGTAATGGAGACAAGGCAACTGGACACTGCCGTGGCAGTAACGGAATCTGAGCAACTCGCCCTGAGAGGCACCCAACCTGGAATGATACGTAAGGCAGACCAATAGGAATGTCGCCGGGGCAACACAGAGGCAACTGAGACCAACTGCACAGCTGTCCACAGACAGCGAGAGTGAAGCACTACCCTTAACCGGAGACCGGTCAGGGCATGCAGAGGGGGCAGCAGCCCAACCGGGCGGAGTCACACAGAACAGGAACGTAGAACAATCCAAGTCGGTACACGGAGCAGGAACCTCAGCCAATCCAAGTCAGTACACGCAGCAGGAACCTCAGCCAAGCCGGGTCAGTACACTGAGCTGGAGGGTAAGCCAAGCCGGGTTGGTACACGGAGCAGGAACGTCAGCCAAGCCGGGTCGGTACAAAGGAGATGAGAAGCAGAATGGTCAGGCAGTCCGGGTCGGTACACAGGCAGGAAATGAGATGCAGAGTAGTCAGGCAGGCCGGGTCGATATACTGAGAACACACAATAATCAGGAACAAGCACTGGTACTGGAACACCATGAAAGGGCACCGGAGATGTGCCAGAACCCAGTATTTAAGGACAATACTGGGCGGGACAATCACAGTTCAGCCAATAGGTGTTAAGTAGGAGTGTAGACTGACAGAATGTCGCCGAATAGCACGGGCACCGTGATATAGGTCCTCCACGTATGGAGTAACTCTGATGCCATCCCAGTGGAGGACGGACAGTAAGGCTCCCAGGACACTGTTAAAAACTTGAGGAGCTGTAGTCAAACCAAAGGGAAGAGCTGAAAACTGAAAATGCCCTCGGTCTCAGGCAAATCTGAGATACTGCCGGCTCTGAATAGCGATGTGTAAACACGCATCCTGAATATCCAGAGATGCAAGGAATTCCCCCGGGGACACAGCAGCAATCACCATCAGTAGAGACTCCTGGTGATAATGAGTCCGAATCACAAAGGAATTGAGATATTTCAAATCCAAAATGGGGCGACAACCACCGTCCTTTCTGGAGACCACAGAGAGGTTTGAGTAAAAACCCATACATCTGTCCTGAATTGGAACTGGCTCTAGAACATCCTTGTCCAGAAGAGCCTGAATAGCGCCGTTGAACAGCCGGCGTTTCTCCCCGCCATGAGGCGTATGAGAAGGAAAGAAGTGAAAGGGAGGAAGAGAAGCAAAAGGGATACTGTACCCTTTCGTCACCACCTGTAAAACCCACGGGTCCACCACTGAATCTTCCCAGATGCTGTGGTAGTGACGCAGATGACCACCCACAGCAGAGTTGGGACCTGGGTTCAGTGAGTCATGCCGAAGGTGGCTTGGAAGCCTTGGGTTTGGAGGAGACCTTGGGCTTCCATTGCTGTTTGGGCTTGGAGGAGGCATGCGGAGCTGAGGAAACCGTCTGGTTTGCCGGATGTGTCTCAGTCTGAAAGGAACGAAAATACTGATTACACTTAAGCAGCGTTTTCTTCCTGGGGACCAAGAGTAGAAGGGTACTCTTACCCCCTGTGGCCTCACTGATCAGATCTTTAAGATCTGGCCCAAACAAAGAAGTACCTTGAAAAGTTAAGGAGAGCAATGCTTTCTTGAAAGCAGTGTCAGCAGACCAGATCTTGAGCCAAAGAGCCCGTCTGGTAACCACAGACATGGTGGAAACCCTAACCACTAAACGGACGGCATCAAATAAGGCAGCAGAAACATAGTGCTGTGCCTCAGAAATGCTGGCAAGAAGGTGTAACATATCCGAAGTAGGAGCACCCTGACAACAGCCAGGGTGAGCTGTTCAGTCCAGACCGCAATGGCCTGGTTCACCCATGCTGCAGCGAATGGACACATGGTAGTACCAGCAGTGGCAAAAATGGACTTGAGGGAGACCTCAAGTTTCTTGTCAGTCCAGTCCTTCAGAGTGGACGCATCAGAAACTGGCAAGGCAGTAGACTTAGATAGCCTGGAGATAGGAGCATCCACTTTGGAAGGATGAACCCACTGAGCAAGCGCTGCCTCAGAGAATGGATAAAGCTTGGCAAATTTCTTGGACACAGAAGGTTTCCTGTCTGGAGATTTCCACTCTTCCGACACAAGGCGGTCAAGAGTGGGTTTAGGTGGAAAGCAAGTAAGGGGCTTTTTAGGGTCCTGAAACACAGAGGGATCAGAAGGAACCTCTTGAACTAAGTGAATATTTAGGGTAGTCAAAACAGCCCTGATCAGGCCCTCAGCCGAGGGCTCAGAATCGGCCTCAAAGGGGTCCCCAAAAAACTGAGAGAAGCCCACAGCAGAACACTCCTCAACATCTGAATCCACCAGCAGTTCCTCCTCAGAGGAATCTGATACGTCAGGTACTTCATGTGGTTTTGGCAGGGAAGACTTGATGGAAGAGGGGTCTGCCAAGAATGGAAGACCCCCTATAACTGGGATGGAGAGAGTTGCAATGTAGACCTAAGGTCCCTAGGAGCAGCCTTGAACTCTTGGACCCAAACTGGCTCTAATGCATGGCTGGAGGTCCCTGTGAGACTCTCAGGGACATCAAAACATGCTGGACATGCTGAGAATTCTCTACGTAACCCTGAATGACAGGAAGAGCAATACACAATGGGGGATAAAGAGACCCCAGCATCCTTAGTCTTAGGTCTGGCCCCAAGCTCCAACGGATTAGACATTCTCACAGTGTTACAAATGTTACAGTATAAGAAATCACCCAATTACAGGGTGTAGGATTAAAGTTTCACCCCAGAAATTGCTAAAAAAATAAAGACTTAACTGGCAGTCGAAGGGTTAATCAGCAGAGGAGAGAAGGAGATTCCGAGCCCTGCGTAGGATACTCGTTCTGGAAATGGCACAAAATTGCTGCCCCGGAGGGAGCTAATCAGAAACGAGCATGAGAAGCAAGCGCTCATGGGAAATGTAGGTTTCCCAGAAAAAGTACCCCAACAGTGCCCGAAGCCTCATCAGCCCCCCAATACACTAGAAACATGAACTGGATGATAGAGCAAGGGCAGACAATAAAAATGAGCCATCTCTGAAGTCACTAGGTGGAGCAGTTGCAGAGATATGTCCCAAATTGTACAGTTCCGTAAGAGTGAATGGAGCAATGGCGCCTATGCGGTAAAGCGCGCCAAACTAAAATTTTACAAAAATGAAACCGTAAAATAAAAATGCATGAAACATCACTAGAACATGTTAGGATACCCAAAAAACACCCAACAGACATACAGATAGACCCAATGAGTGCAGGAGTGTGCAATAGAAACTCCAAAGGTAAAACCCCTGTGCGGAGGGACACTGTGGGACATGTGGACCTGCAGTACTCAAAGGGTTGCTCACCTTTCCTGCAGATCTTCTGTCTTCAGACTACCATGTATTAAGAAGAAGCATCAGTGGGCAACTCCTGAGGAAAGAACTTGTAGCCAAGATTTTCTCCCCAGGGCTTAAGGTCCAAAAAAAGCACCTGGTTACTGAGCTAGCCACATCTAAGGGCATTGTAAGTTATGGTAATCCGCCTAATGGTGGTATTCCATTTCTAACAGAAAAATAAAAAAAATTCTAAAACTATAGCAGAACTGTTCTCTTGCCTGTGTCTTCATGAAGGAACAAATCTTTCTGGAGCTGGTTTGCTAGCTGCAGCCAAGGAGGGAAGGTAGGCTCCACCCCCTGCATACAATTCTAGAATTGTTCCTGCCTACAATTAAAGGGGTGGATCGCCTACCCAAAGTTACCAGTAACCTGTATTGGATGTCAGAGAAATACAGGTTCCTCATCATAACAACGCACCCTGTCCTGAGCTCTGTTTAAAGCTCAATCATAGCTTCTAATGCAGTTGCACACATAGATAAAAGTGTGCACCACATCACTAATCCATGAATCTAGAGAATCTTAGAACATGTACAAATTGCTCACTTGGAGCTAAATATCTCCATGTAAGTGAATGCTGCGCTGGTTACCATGTCAGCTGCTTGATCAAGTGATGGACAACCGGTGGGCTGGTCCAATTTTAAATTAAAGTTCTCACCTGCTGAGCCAGCCCATAATCAGGGAAGAACTTCATGCATCATTCTAGTTATGCACCAACTAGGACTTGCTGGAATGATGTGGTCTGTCTGGTGTTCCAAGATTGCTAGAACACAAGTGTGCACATTCTGTAGATTGAAAACTCTATAGCATCTCTAGAACGATCTTAAAGCTTGAACTTGTGACCGTCATGCATGTAGCAGCCTCTCCCAACACATTTCTTCAGCCTCAGCAGACATCAGACACCATATTCAAGCTCCAAGACTGTGCCAGTCAGGGGAAGCAATTCTCTTGATAGCAGATGGGGAGAAGAGAAGTGAGATAATGGAGTCCTGTCCTGATGGTGGGCCGAGGAATGACTAGACAGAAATTAGTCTGTAAATATTTATGCTTTTTTTTTCTTAAATAGGAGTGCTGTAAAGGCTGGCTTTTCTACATGGTTTCAACATCTTTTTTACATTATTGAACTCTTGTCTACTTTCACAGCCACACAAAGAATGCTTTCTGAAAAAAAAAAAATTCAGATAGCGCCATCTGAAGATGAAAAAAAAAATATATATATAGAAATATTAATATATATATATATATATATATATATATATATATGAGAGAGAGAGAGAGAGAGAGTGTGTTAAGATTGTAGCCGTATTAGTCCAGTGATGTAGATGTAAAATAACAAAATTGTGTTTGTTATTTTCCACACACACACATTATATATATATATATATATATATATATATATATATATATATATATATAAAATTTATTTATATTTATTTTTGTTTTGTTTTTTTCAAATCTCAGGAAATATGATAATATAAAGAGATTATAATCAAATTCAAACCTGAACTGTACTAACAGTTATATCTATGAATAGTTGTCATTTGAGAACCTGGCTGTTAAACATATAGGTGGGTTTGTTCATAGTGTTAGGAGAAATGTCAACAATTTAAACATGTTTGATGCACAAGGTGGGTTATGTACTAAGGCGTGATACAGAGATGACACCTCCAGTGATAGCACTTCTCCAGTCCTTGTGTTATTCTATAGTGTCTATGCACTATGATCTCCAAAGTTGGAGAAATCTTAGTGCACAGGTGCCACAGGATAACATAGGAACTGGAGAGGTCATCTCCGCTTTAGTGCAGTTCCCCCCACCACCCACCGAGTGTATGAAAGAGGAGTTTGTAGAAAGGAATTATAATGAGAAGAATGTGGAGGACATTATAAATACTGTTAGAGATGGACGCAAATTGCTTAACCGTTTGAGTGCCAGAGGGGTACAGAATGCATTGCTTTGCAATGCATTCTGTACCCCTCTGGCACTCAAACGGTTAAGGATCAAAAAAAGTGATCTAGTAAGATAAAAGAGAAGCACAATTTTACAGTAAGTACCCCAATATTGCTGATTATATATAGAATATAAAAAAGAATACAAAAACATTAGAGACTAATAAATTACTAGTAGAAATTCTGCTGGACAACCTAAAAATGTTTTTAACATGTTTACAAATAACACCTAATGCCCAAAGAGTAAATACTACAAAGAGTTTGTTCCAGAATGATAGGAGACAGATGTGTCAGGCAGTAGTGGGCAACGCAAGGCCCACCAACTGCTGCCAGACTACAGTCATTGCTACCAGACAAATTCCAAGAGTTGTACTATGATAGCTGTCGCAGAGCCATCTGATGTAGGGTGTAAAAGCAGCAAAGTACAGGGGAATGTTAAAAATAATAATCTACGACTATTGGTAAATGTTGGGAAATTGATCTGAATCATAGCTGGTCAAAACAACATATCCTGAGAGAATTAAAGAACACTTTTATAATATTTGATCCCATAAATTTGGAGGAACCTTTCCTAAACACTTTTGTGAATATAATTCTGACTCAAGTTCCCTAATGTTTGTTGAAACAGATATAGTTGCTAAAAACTGGAGGGGAGGAGATTATGTTTCTAGTATGTCTCACAAGGAACCAGAATGGATCTCCAACTTAAAGACTGTATGGTTTTAAACACTGGAGTTGGAGATTTGCGGGTTTCTTGTGAGACTTTTGCAAAGTTTTTGAGTAATCTTTGTAGTTATGTTGTATGTATGAGAGGTGGATTTTTTTACCATTATACATTTTTTATCATGCAAATGCAATGTTTTAGCAATATAGCCCTGTTTTATGTATAGTTTATAATGTTAGAGCCAAAACATCAGGACTGGCTAACATTTTTTTTTAAAGAAGTGACGCTAAAGATTTAAATATCAGGAGGAAACCCATAAATGCTTTGGTACTGTGCAGACTACATGCAGAAGAATCACTTTATCACAGTTACACTTGAAGGTTTCTGGTATAGGATACATATTGTAAAGGGTAGTAACAATTAACATGTCAAAAATATGTATTGCAGGGTTTATCCTTCCGATTAAAACAAGAATACTCTCACTGGTGAGATGTGTTTTATTCAAAAGTTATTGCAACTCAAACCTTAATTTTTTTTAGATCTCAATGGCCTGGACGTTTACAGTGGCACTGTTGCTACACCATCCTATGGACAGCTCTGGTCAGCTGACAAATCTCCACAGGATGGTGTAGCAACAGCACCACTGTACAATTCCAGACCATTGACATACTACACCTGAAAAAAATACAGTTTGAGCTTTAATAAAATGCCTCAGCAGTGGCAGTATACTTGTTTTACTCGGGAAGATAAACCCTACAATATATGTTTTTGTTATAAGTGCAACTGCCCCTTTAAGAGAAGGCCTGCGTCCATGCCTAGATTTTAAAATCAAGGAGGAAGCACAAGCTGCAAATACTGAGGGGACACAGAGTAACTGGAATATTCATTATTATTATGTTACAGTTAGAGGAACTAGAAGTAGTATATATTGTCTACCACAGACTTGATGTCTTTATGTATGTGGACTTTCATGGTTTGTGAGAATATAGCACATCATAATTGCCTTAGGTGGACTACAAAGTTGCTGAGACTCCAGAGAACAATTGGCAAATATTATCCTCATTAAACATATTATATATTTCATCCATTGATATGTCATATATATGAACGAATGTGGTTAAGTGACTATAACGTATTTTATAGTATATATCTATAGGATGGTGTACTACAACCAACTATATTATCATATGTCTTTTATGCTGTCACACTAATGGACATATACTACAGTTCATAAAAACAACCTAGTGTCGCTTACGTATTATAGATGGAGATGCAGGTTTCTTGCTGTAGGCAAACTAATTAGAAGCCTGCTGGCCATTACTGTAAAACGTGTTGCAGAGAGATGTACGGGGCAGAGTTTTTGACATCTGCAACTGATCACTGACGTGAACCATAAAAGAGAACGGAGAGACAAATCTCACAGACAACGCTGTGCAACATTCTCTAAATATTATATATATATATATATATATATATAAAATACTAGCAATTCCTGGGTCGCTGCCATCCACACCCTGTAGTGTCAGCAGAGCGGAATTGGGGGTGATTTTGACAGGAAGAGCCAGGCGCTGAAGGCCCCCAAGCTACTCAAGTCAAAATCACTGTACAGTTGTATGAGGATGAAGCCCCCAGCCACGCCTGTCATTATCAATGCAGAATTTCATAGAGGCTATAATTTTTACAGGAGTGGTCAGAGGTGATGAAGCCCCCAGGCCAAGGCCACTCCTGTGAAAATCAGCGTTGAGAGCGCTGATCTTGACAGGAGTGGCCAGGGGGCAAAACTCCCTGCCACTTCTGTAAAAATCAATGAAGAGTGTCACAGAGGTGTTTATTCTGCCAGGAGTAGCCGGAGGGCAAAGCCTCCCTGGCCGCTTCTGCCAAAAAGAATACAGCAAGTTTGCTGGGCCTATACTTAGCTTGCTGCTTTTTATTCCCTTCTTATTCTCATTTTCACGGCTTTCAATTCCCCATCTACCCTCCCTTCCTCCATTTCACAGCTTTCAATTCCCCATCTACCCTCCTTTTCACCATTTACAATTCCCCCATTATTCCAACCTTACCGTTCACTGCTTTCCTCTTCTTCCCGCCTACCTTTTGCCACACCTCTTCACCTTCCCGCTCTTTCAATTCCCAAAGGCAGGACCAAATAACAAAAATGGACAAAGCGATTGACTAAGTGCAATCGAGAGAGAGACTGATTTTGTTTATGTGTATATGTTTCTATGTTTTACCACACAGGAAACACCATACTACTATTGGTTAACAGTATATATTTATTTTATGGGGGGATAGAAATTTTCACAAACCCACTTGCCTCTGACCAGAATTAAAAAAAGCAAACAAAAAAAAAAACCTCAAATCTACCAGACAAGTAAAAGATTTTGCTGCTTTGAGATCAATATTGACTGGACTATTTACTGTTCACCTTCAAACTAGTTACTTTTTTTATCTGATTGGGGAACATCACAGTTACTTTTCCAACCCTGTATACACCCATAAAAAACTTGACTGAACTTTATCTTGTCCAACTAAAAGGTAGTCTTCTTAGTGTTAAAATGCAGGACTTATCAGCCCAGTTACACAACACAGTATAGTCCTCCACAACAAAATGGACCGGTAACACTGAGAGAAGTTTAATTTAGTAAAACATTTAAAAACTGCCTATATGTCGCACTGATCATTTTTTGTAATTATAAATAGTTTTTGAGAAATTAACATTTATTTGTTGGTGGCACTCTCTGGCATGTTAAGCTAATTATGTTCTGTGCTAGGCCAATACAACCACATTCCCTCATACAGGGAGCATTTCTACAAGCACAGTAAGTGGTAAATTTGTTCTCAAGTAGAACTAATTAGTCTACCGGGTAGAGAATTAGCCTTGTGCCTTACTGTGTCATCAAAATATAAACGTTTGGATTTTTTTATGTTACAGAAAAATTGCTATGACACAGATATATCTGAATAATTGGTAAAACAATCTAATTTTATTTTAGGGTGACAGTTCCACAGCTTCTCAGTGTGAAGGTAAACTGTGGTGCACTGCAATCAACAAGCCGAGATCTGCCTCATTAGGTTCCTGCAGGTGGGAAGAATCCTCACTAATCTGGGCCAAGTTCACATGAGTGCTTGAACAGAAGAATGTGAAATGGAATTACTTTAAGGACCTGAACAATGCACTGCTTTGTCCAACCTCAGTATTTTCGTTTCACCTCTGCTAAAACTGGAAGTGCAAGTTGGAATGACAATTAATCAGTTTCCACATAGAAAGCCAGACGATGGCAAACAATCTGTGCCTTCCTCTTGTCTGTATTTGTCCTTGTAAGTCAATCACCAGATCCCATTCAAAACTGATTTCTACTGGTCATCCTCTTTAGTACATTTACAACTGAAATCCAAGGGGCTGATGTATGAAGAAGAACAGAGAGAAGATGCGCTATGGAGTGATAAAGAGGTGATAAATTTGACATAACTCCTCCAGTGATATTACTTCTCCAGTTCCTATGTTATTCTATGGAGCCAATGAACTAAGATTTCTCCAGCTTTGGAGATCTTAGTGCATAGGCTCTATAGAACAACATTCGAACTGGAGATGTGGTATCCCTGGAGAAGTTATCACCACTTTATCATTCCTTAGTGCATACCCCCCAAGAGTAATTCTGGAGCAAACCAACTGCACCATATGGAACACATAAAAAAATACCATTACTTTACACTGGGCTTTAACCCTTTGAGTGTCAGAGAACAATGCACTGCATACCACTCTGGCACTCAAAGGGTTAAACCCCTTGAATGCTAGGGAGGTCTCCAACCCATTCTTAGTACATCAACCTCTATAAGTTTATTATGCTTTCGTACCATTGGGATATCCTGGAGTCTAATTGGCACTATACGTGTAGAGATGTGTATTGTGTTTCTGCACACTACTTTGCATATCCTTGTGGAACTTAAAGGGTTAATATTGAACCCCATTACCCTTCAGAGCTCTTGCAGTTTTGTTCAAATCTCTACTAGTTTAGATATTTATTTTGTACTAACTAAGTGATATTTCCTGCTCTTTGTGAGTTTAGTTTCCAGGAGCCCTGAGAGAAGCTGCTGCCCAACATCCATTGTACGGTGGTTTGGACAATCCTCTGTGTTCTGGGAAGTAAGGATTCTATTCCACATACTCCCAGTGAAACCATACTAACCTAGTTATTACTAATGATTTTATCTCACAGATTCCTATTGATGCCTAAAATTTGTAGATAAAGCCATTAAATGCAGCAATGGACTACATGTCATAAATTGTGCAGTATTATATTTATTTATTTAATGTAATTAAACCCATTAAGGACCAGAGGAGTGCACAATACCTCACTGGTAATTAAAATTGAACTCTCACCTCCCATAATCGAAAGCCTATTTAAATAGTCTTCTTCTATGAAGCTCCAATCCACAATTTATTTTTTTTTAATCTGTATGATCATGGAGATATTAGCAGTTAAAAAGTTACCTGCTTACATTCTGAAGAAAACAAATTGCACTACAGGAGAGAGATTAAAAATCCCCACTTATGAAAATGGGGCTTTAAACCTTCTGATAGAGAAGTCTCTGGAGAGTCATTTCAGGCATTCAAGGGGTTAAAAGCCTCATTTAAATCACTGTGAATCTGCACACCCCCCCCCTTTCTATGGGGTAGTTTATTTGCTCCAAATTCACTCCTCTTTAGCTACCCAAACACAGCCTTAATAGTGAATTGTCACTTATTCCTCATCAAGAGAGAGACTGCATCCAAGGTATACTCACTCACTTGTTTTATGGGTAGACTCCACACCCCGCCACTATCATCCCCCTCCCAGAGCCATCAACAGTTAACTCCAAGTTGTGCTTTCCTATCAGCATAGTAGGGGTTAACTAAACAGAACAAATCAGCCTTGTAAGCACTCTACTTACAATTCTTCATATTTAAACCAACCCCCCCATCCCAAAAATGCCTAGGGATGGGTCCAATCAGTTTATATACAACTCCCCAGTCTAAAGCCAAATGTCTATTGCCTTCCCTTAAAATACACATAAAAAATAATGGGGTGGTGGGAGAAATGACCCAAATTTTACCTCAATGTTTTGAAATATAATACAGATCTCTCTCATTACTGGAAGATTAAAATAGAGTTAACCCATCCATTGCCACCACTGTAGCAATGAAATAAATAATCATGTTCATTTTCTTCAGCACCATGGACAGAGGGGCAAGTCTGATGCAGGTCATATGCACACAAAGGCTGATACACCAAGTACAAACCTGGTCTAGGGCAACCCAGCTGCACCACAGGAAGTGACTGACCATTCCTATTAATTAATAGGACACCTTTAACCCCTTCAATGCTAAAGATGCCTCCAGAGCATTAATTCACATTGTATAGGAGACCTCTCTAGTCCCACTTAACCATCTGAGTGCCAGCGTGGTGTGCAACACATTGCTTTGCAATGCAGTGCACACACCCCTGGCACTCAAAGTGTTAAATCAATAGAATTTTGGGTAGTTTTAGATTTTCACTACTTTGACCTTGGTCTGCACCCCTTTTCCTTACATCCACTGCAGCACTTTCTGCTCCAATGTGCAGTATGCAATGTGCTCCTGGTTCATAGTCACATACTGGTTCAGGCACCAAACAAATGACTTTGCGCCCAGCCCCAACTTTAGTAATTAGCTCAGCTGAAGAGAATGTAGTGAGAACTGAAGGAAATCAACTGTACCATAGAGGACAAATAAAACCGTGTAAAAGCCATAAATAACCCCTCAAATGCGAGATTTCTCCAGGACATTGTTTTCCAACATTTTGGACACCTATCAAGCATTCAATAGGTTAAAAGACCCATTTAAATCAACGGAAGCTGTTATTTGTCCCCTATGAAGCCGCTGGTCTGCCCCAGAATTACACCAATTCTTCTTGGTACATCAGCGTAAATGTGTTTGCAAATATTAATCCTTTGAGTGCCAGAGTGGTACAGAATGCATTGCTTTGCTGGCACACAAAGGGTTAAAGTGGTTCTTGGATGTTAAGTCCAGTTTAGTTTATTTTACAGATAAATAAAATCTGCCTCTGTGTTGTATTGGCCATTTTTCTTTAAATTAAATTTGTTTTTGAGAAATTAGCCTTATTTTGATGGCACATTATGGCTAATTACTTTTGTTCAAGGCCAAACTTGTCACTCACTGTGATATAAGAAATGACCCATCCCTCCCCGTGCAGGTTGTGCCCAGATTCTTTCATAGCACACTGTGTGGTAATATTGCACATAAACTGTATAGTGCCACACTGTCACCACCAATATCACAAAACATATTTATATTACAAACAACCGAGTAATACAACATAACAACATGTTAATTTTCTTTAAAATTAAATAAACTTCTATTATGTTGACAGATCCACTTTAAATCACAATGGAAATCCCAGACCCAAAAGTAAAACCTACATGGTTTTTACCACCGCCAAAACTTAAAGGGGAACTATCACCCCAAATAAAGTCTCCCTCCAACTATTAGCAGTCTATCAATAAGCTTAACAATAGTACTATTAAGCCAGCATAATCACCACATTACTCAGAAATCATACTTGTGCCAAGACTGATGGCCAGGCAACAGAGCAGACATCTTTGATTACAGACATCAGCGCTCCTGCGCAGTCCGTCCCAGTATCCTCCAGGAGGCATGCATGGTACCTCTAGGTACCAGAAGGGACTTATGGTGCAGGCGCACAGATGCCTCTAAAGCGCTATTGCCTGGTCGCCAGTCTCGGCAGAAGTAGGATTTCTGAGTAAGGCTGTAACTATGCTGGCTAATAGTACTATTGTTAAAGGGACACTAATGTCCCCCAAAAAATATTTAGAGTTATGTAGAGGTTCAAAAAAAGAAACTAATTGCCAAAAATCCTCTCTCTCAAACCGCTACCTCTCCCTCCCCTTCTCCTGATGTCAGCTGTAAAGCTGACAGCAGGAGATTAGGGTTGTGCGACTCTAGGAGGTTCTTCAGCAGAGCCAAAATCGCGTTATTTCAAAAGAATTTCTTAATTGGAAAGGTATACAAAGTGTGCTTGCAAATCAGGCACACTTTGTAGACCTTTCCAATTAAGTAATTCTTTTGAAATAACGCAATTTTGGCTCTGCTGCAAAGCCTCTGGCTGGTCCCCAGACCGGGATCTCCTGCTGTCAGCACAACACTGACGTCAGGAGAAGGGGAGGGAGGGAGGAACTTTCAGTGCCTATATATCTCAAATCAGAGCAGTTTGAGAGATAGGATTTGTGGCAATTAGTTTCTTTTTTGAACCTTTACTTAACTCTAAATTTTTTAAGGGGACATTACTGACCCTTTAAGCTTATCACCAGATGGCTAATTGTTGGGGGGAGACTATTTGGGGTGATAGTTCCCCTTTAACTATGGATTAGCGTTTGATTGCATAGATTTATTTGACAAGGTTAGCAGTGATGCTGAGTTATACATGCAAGCAGGGCCGGCGC
The DNA here is from genome assembly GCA_037306005.1 of Rhinophrynus dorsalis. Classification (NCBI taxonomy): domain Eukaryota; kingdom Metazoa; phylum Chordata; class Amphibia; order Anura; family Rhinophrynidae; genus Rhinophrynus; species Rhinophrynus dorsalis. The sequence goes on along the minus strand of CM074721.1, from coordinate 169,742,050 downwards.
CACCTATAGACGAGGTAGGCACCGGCCTAGGGCGCACATGTACTGGGGGCGTGGGCTTGCAGCGGAGAAGAGCTGCGCCCGCTGCCCACACGCACCACACTGGGAACGCAACACAGATCTGTGTCGCTACTGCTCTCCCTCATTGTCATCAACTCTTTAGTAATGCAGAGTGTGCGGGTAATCATGATCTCCCGGTGCTCTCTGCATTACTGAAAAGAAGACTGCGCGGAGCTCCAGGTATGTGATGGGGGGCAAGTTGGAGCTGATGGGTGACAAAGTGGAGCTGGTGGGGGGCAAAGAGGAGCTGGTGGGGGGCAAAGTAGAGCTGGTGGGGGGCAAAGTAGAGCTGGTGGGCAAAAGTGGAGCTGATGGAGGCAAGTTGGAGCTGATGGGGGGCTAAGTGGAGCTGATGGGGGGCTAAGTGGAGCTGATGGGGGGCAAAGTAGAGCTGGTGGGGGGCAGGTTGGAGCTGGTGGGGGGCAGGTTGGAGCTGGTGGGCAAAAGTGGAGCTGATGGAGGCAAGTTGGAGCTGATGGGGGGCAAAGTGGAGCTGATGGGGGGCAAGTTGGAGCTGATGGGGGGCAAGTTGGAGCTGATGGGGGGCAAAGAGGAGCTGGTGGGGGGCAAAGTGGAGCTGGTGGGGGGCAGGTTGGAGCTGGTGGGGGGCAGGTTGGAGCTGGTGGGCAAAAGTGGAGCTGATGGAGGCAAGTTGGAGCTGATGGGGGGCAAAGTGGAGCTGGTGGGGGGCAAAGTGGAGCTGGTGGGAGGCAAAGTGGAGCTGGTGGGAGGCAAAGTGGAGCTAGTGGGAGGCAAAGTGGAGCTGGTGGGGGCAAAGCGGAGCTGGTGGGGGCAAAGCGGAGCTGATAGGGGGCAAAGCGGAGCTGGTGGGCAAAAGTGGAGCTGATGGAGGCAAGTTGGAGCTGGTGGGGGCAAGATGGAGCTGGTGGGGGCAAGATGGAGCTGAGGGGGGAAAGTGGTGCTGGTGGGGCAAGTTAGAGCTGGTGGGGACAAGGTGGAGCTGATAGGGGGCTAAGTGGAGCCAGTGGGGGCAAGTGGGAGCTGGTGGGAGGCATCTCTTACAGGCATCTCCAGACCAGGGGCAGAGAGAGGACAATCATGAAAAGAGGTGGGGGTATTAGTAAGCGGGGTATAAAGGGGTGGGGGCACAAGGGGCGAAGCCAAATGGGCAGCAAAATTAGGTTTTGCCTAGGGTGGCAAAAATCCTTGCACCAGCCCTGCATGCAAGGGAACTCATTTGGATGAGGGACTAGTTTCCATTTTCTAGGAGCCAAAGAAGAACATTGCAGTCTGTGATAAAAATGCTGCCTGCTCACCTCCAAATATTTCACCTTCTCCATGTAAAACAGGTTTCAAATATGACGCAAGTCCTATATTGGCACATATTAAATTGCACTGCAGCCATTTTCAGAAAAATATTAAACAGAGAATAAAACTGCCAGATATAACCTTGTAATCCTAGATAAATGTAGGTGAATCTGCACAATTAAAACTGAGCTACAACAAATTATATCTTCTTGAACACCATTTGGGAACTGTATTCAGTTGTATCCAATCCAGAATTAACCCTATAGCACGCAAACGTTTTTGGCAGCAAATCACCAGCACAGCATGTTGGAAATCAATATAAAGTATCAGACCATAACATTTTCCATTGTCAACAACAGTGAATTAAATTGTAAATCTTTTTAATTTTTCTTTACATTTAATTTAATCTGTAAAGTGGCACAAACAACTTTAATTTCTATTAAACTACACATCTTGTGCTTTAAAGTGAAAATATACCTTTTGAATAAACTACTCATGCCAAAGTAGTTGTCCTTAAAGGGATATTAATTGCACCATATAAAGTTATTTCTGATTATTCATGATATTTTTAGAATGCACTATACCGTTGTAAATGTCGATATCATTTTAGTCTTCTTGGAATTTTAAAGTTTCACCCTCCCGTCCCTTTTGCCTACATCATTCACAGTCTTCTCATATCTGAAAGCTAGTCTGGATGGATCGCAATGAGGGACAATATTGTATCAGCATAAGGAAAACCCTGCTCCCATCATCAAGTGAGGACGGGCAGAGTTTTCATTATACAGACACACACTATATCATACCTCATTGTGATCTGTCTAATCTTCATAGTATTTGGACCATGAAGAGTGTTATTTCAATACTTTCATAGGTGTAGTTCAAGAGAAAATTGAATGATAAAGTATCCCCCTCCTGCCCCTAGTGTAAGCCATCTCCACTCAGATGTGGAATCTGGTCCTGGGACCAGACAGCTCACAGCAAGGGACAATCTTCCTACTGTGAACATAAAGAAAACCCTGCCCCCCTTGACAGGTTTTTCTTTATGCTCACTGAAGATTGTCCCTCTCTGCGATCCATCCAGACAGTCTTGCTGCTCCGAGCGGAGCAGTGAAAGGGGCGGGAGGGGGATACTTTATCACTCAATTACTCTTAAACCACAGCTATGGCAGTATTGAAATAACTTTCCATGGCCCAAATACTATGAAGATTAATTGGAGTTGCTTTTATTGTGAAACATTACTATCCCTTTAACACAGAAGTAAGCTGTACTTGTCTATATAGTTTTTACATTATAGCTGCAGTTACCTGTATGCAATGATCTCTATTGAAGTCTGCCTCTAGGTCTCACCTAAAATAAATAAATGTAAGTCCCCGCTGAGAAGAGCAGGCATACCGGTATGTAAAGCTTCAGTGCGGGCGGCATGCTTCCATTTACCACCCTCTTCCTTCAATGGGCTTTCAGGACCTTCCACCTATGGAATTGCCCTGTGAGGACCTTGAGATCCTCACAGGGCATTGGCTGCAGGCGGAAGGACCTGAAAGCCCATTGAAGAAAGTGGGCTGCAAATGGAAGTATGCCGCCCGCACTGAAGCTTTACATACTGGTATGCCTGCTCTTCAAAAGATGAGGACTTCAGCGGGGACTTGCATTTAAACTAGTAAGTCTTATTTTCAGAGCGGATATCCCCAGGGGAGGGAGGGAGGAACTCAAAGGGTTAAAAAAGATTTCAGTAACAGGGAAAACAAGCGTGCATATTATATATAGGCACTCTTGTTTTCCCCTAAAATCGTAGGCATAATATGCACCTGCGTATTATACACAGGTGCATATTATACCTGAGATTTTATGGTAACTATGAAAGGAAGCGTTAAAGCGGAACTACCACAGCATAACAAGTTTATCTTAGTAGCGCTAGTCACCAGAATTATTACCTTATTAAACAGATTTCTCCTTTCTTCCCCGGCTGACAGGCAGGACAGAGTGCAGACATCTTGCCATAGTGACGTCCGCACTGTCAGTCCCAGCCAGGTCTAGGAGGCGTTGCTACGAGCCGTTCGGCTCTAAAAGGGACTGACAGTGCAGGAGTGTGGACGTCACTATGGCAAGATGTCCGCGCTCCGTCCTGCCTGTCAGTCGGGGAAGAAAGGAGAAATCTATTTAATAAGGTAATAATTCTGGCAAATAGCGCTACAAAGCAGCTAGTCGCCAGATGGGGAGTTATTTAAGATAAACTTGTTATGTGGTGGTAGTTCAGCTTTAACACACTCCCTGGGGCAGCTGGGAGGGAGGTGGGAAGTCCTGCTCCACTGTGCTGCACATACAGTGTGCTGCACAAGGCGGAAGTGAATAAAATTAACTCTCCATATCTGATGAAGTAAGTAACCAAGTTGAAAAAAAAAAAAAAATTCTAATATCGTCTTTCTAACTTAAGCCCATGGGCAAAAGTTTTTTTTCAAGTGAATGTTCCCCTTTAAAATAATTTTATTGTTTTATATCATTCTCCTCTAATATTTCTAGCAGCACCCCCAAAATCTGGCGACATGCTTTCTCCAGGAAGGCCTCCTCGCATTACTGCAGAGTCAGGATTTCTGGACTGTCTCAGAAGTCATGAGCACTGGAGCACATACACTAAGATACACGGCTCAGTTCTGGAGCAAACCAACTGTACCATAGGGAAGACATAATATCAATTTATTTAACCCTTTGAGTGCCAGTGGGGTACGCAACACATTGCTTTGCATACCCCTCTAGCACTCAAAGGGTTAAAATGGGCTTTAAATGCCCTGAGTAATGAGTTGGAGACCTCTTTAGCATTCAAAGGGGATAAAGAGCCCAGAAAATTCGAAGGGCTTTTGGAAAATGCTTGTTTCCTATGGTACGTTAGGTTTGTTCCAAGTTTTGCACCACTTTTCTTAGTACATCAGACACATCATCCTTAGCTTTATGTAACTCAAGCTCAGCACCTCTCTGGAGAGCGAAACGGTGGGATCAAATAACATTCAAGCTTCTGATTTAAATGTGACCACTCACTGCAAGCTTGAGTAAATACTATTTAGCCAAGTGGGACAAAATGTATCATCAAGACACAAGTATATTAAATCTGGTTAACAATTGTTGTACCATATATAGCAAAGAAAACAAAATTGGGAGGGGGTTTTGATTTTTGACATACAACCTTAAGCCCCAAATTTCTGGAGCAAATCAACTGAACCATAAGAGACAAATAAATATTCCTATTGAGTTAAATGGGGCTTTTACTGTTGAATGCCAGGAAGATCTCCAGTAAAATACAGTGCAATATAATCAAGACCCCTCTAGCATTCAATGAGGGGAAAAAAGCACCACTGTATACCCCGCTGGTACTTAAAGGGTTAAATCAACAATAGTAACATAGCAAATTAGGTTGAAAAAAAGACAGAAGTTCATCAGGTTCGACCTTTGCCTCATAACCCAGAGAAATGAGAATTATATAACCTTTCCTGCTACCAAATAAGTTAGTCTTTATCAGACATTCCTTTTTTGCCTACTACTACACAGTGTAACCCTGTATGTTCCCTCTTGAAAGAAATTGTCTCCTAAAGGTATCCACTGTATCTCCCATTACAACATACTTGGGCAAGGAATTCTACAATTTAACAGATCTTACTGTAAAAAAACATCCTTCTGCTGAAGCTGAAACCTCCTTTCTTCCAATCTTAGGGGGTGGCCCCTGGTTATTTGATCAGGTCTAGGAAAGAAAAGCTCACTAGAGAGATCCTTGTATTGGCCCCTCATATACTTGTACATTGTGACAAGATCTCCTCTTAGTCATCTTTTCTCTAGGCTAAACAATCCAACTTTGTCTACTGGTTCCTCATACATAAAGTCTTCCATTCCCTTAAAGGGATAGTAATGTTTCCTAAACACAGCAGCTCCTATTAATCTTCATTGTATGTGGGCCATTTAGTATTTCAATACTGTCTTGTAGTAGTGCAAGAGTAATTGAAAGAGAAAGTGTCCTCCTCCTGCCCTTTTTACCTAGGGTAAGCCACCTCCCGTCAGATGTGGAATCCGATAATGTGACTGGACAACTGGCAGCAAGGGACAATCTTCATACTCCGAGTATAAGGAAAACCCTGCCCCCTTTGACGAAGACGGCATGTTTTTTCCTTATGCTCACTGAAGGCTGTCTCTCACTGAGCCCCATCAGGACCGACTTGCAGAGAAGAATTACGTCAACAAAAGGGGCGGGAGGGGGATGCTTTCTCTTTCAGTCACTCTTGAACTACTACACGGACTATAGAAATACTGTGTTACCTGGCCCACATACTATGAAGATTAAGCGGAGCTCCTGTGTTTGGCAAATGTTACTTTTGTTTTAATTAATTTTCTTGCTCTTTGCTGTATTCTCTCCAGTTCTAGAATATAAACAATATTAACAATGATTTAGGTAATTATTATGTGTTGTCTGTATACAGTTTGTTTTCTCAAGGACTCCTTGAGGACTCTAGGACTCTATCCCTAAGATCCCTCCTCGTTTCATCCAAGAGTTCATTGGTGGAACAGTTCCACCTCAACCACAAGAGCTGTCCCACCAGTACACTCCTGATGGTGTGATGCGGTATGCAGCTATCTGCCCTCAACAGTGCATTGGTGTAGCCAGCACCATATATACACAAGGGATGGTATTGGTGAGTTTCATCTTTATTTTCATGAATGACTCTATATAACTGACTAATGCTCTTTTGCCTTTTGTTCTAATTGGAACAGATAAGCCAGTGTAGAAGAGAGAAGAAAACAACAACAGGAGGTGCTCCTAGTGTATTATCTTCAATCACAAATTGATTTTCTCTGTTCTCAACCATTAATAGAACATATATGTGTTTTCTGGAGATCAAACTAAGGAGTTCTTTATACTGCCAACACCACAATTACATTGGATAAGCAGGGCTGCCCCTCAGTACATCCATCAAGGAGAAACACAGGAAAGAGAAACAAACAAGAGGGCATCCAATGGTGCCTGTAAATGGGTAATGACTTTTGGTCTATAAGAGGTGCTAGAAATACTCACAAATGAAGTAGTTGTAAAGGACATACACCACCTAACAACTAATATAGCAAGGTCTCTCAAAGTGCTGGAAGAGAATACTGTGCTGCTCCAAATCTACAGTTGTAGAAAAGGATTATTTTAATATAAATAAAAATAAATATTAAAAACAATAAAGATTAACTGCTTCCACAGGTACAAAATGGCAGTTGCACACTACAAACAACTAAGACAAACTAAAGGAGACTGTGTGACCTGGGCCTAAGACAAGGTTAGAGTGGTGTTTCTATCACTGCACTAATATCTCACAAACAGCTTGCTGCTTATGGGGCTGTTCACACTGACTACTACCTCGCTGCATCTTTACTGCATTCCCATCAGAACACAGTGATGATGTGCCTTGTGGCCTATGGGGCTGCTGAGCAAATAATTCACAGTGCTCACCACAAGACTAGAAGCCCATGTGGGCATTAGCGAATCATGTCTGGCTGATGCCCATTTGTCTTGACCACCAGTCACATCTCTGAACCCCTACCACCCCTCCACCATCACTGTGGGGAATGCAATATAGTTTGAAGTGAATTTGCACTAGTGACAACCAGCATAGCCACACGATCATGTAAATCCAGCCTAAAACATATCAAGGAATTAACAGATGAAGTAAACAAAGGGTGGGTATTAGCTCACTCATAGTTATTCAAATATGTCAGCTTCTTGTCACTTTAAGGAAGTCACCATTTCTATTGTACATTTGAGATGTTTAATATCCTTCCTTCATGAACAGTGGATCTCAATCAACAGGCAGTGGCACTATTGAAATTGGACATTTAACCCTTTGAATGATATAGAGGTCTTCAATGCATTGCAATCAATGGGTTTAAAAAGGCTTGTTTAAATCCATAGGAAATTGTTTATTTTCCATAGGAAATTGTTTATTAAACCAAAGCATCTATGACTTTTTGCAATAACTTTCATAGTTTAAACGTTATCTCAATGCAGAGTTTTCCCCTCCCGCCCCTTGTATGCACGCTACCGTTCTAGCTGTCAGACCTGGATTCTGGTCCACAGACAAGACGGAGCATCTGAAGGACTGAAACAGCAATGGATACAAAGGAAATCTTCATGACAACGGTCTACAGATTGTGCCTGGTTTGAGGCAGTAGACTGTTGTCATGAAGATTTCCTTTGCATCCACTGCTATTTCAGCTCTCCAGACTCTCCGTCCAGTCAGCAGGCTGAGAGAGCGGTGATGTAGCTAAAAGGGATGGGAGGGGTAAACTTTAGCTCGAGATTACTTGAACTATGAAAGTTTGAAAAAAGACATTTTGGTTTATGTATTTAATACCTACAATATCATAGCCTACATAAATGAAGTATTACTATAATAATTCACTAAGTGTTTGTCAGAAGCCGCCATGCACATTAGACTGCCCGCACCGCGGCCGATAACGGAGCAGGGCTCCAAATTCACCGCTACGGTCTGAATTCAGTGCGCCCCGATCCGTATCAGTCGCGATGTGGGCAGTCTCTACTGTGCATGACTGCACCGCTACCGTTGCTACCGGGCCCTTCATCTAGTAACTATATATTTGCGTATCTGTATTCATCATTATGCCCCTAATGAAAATTCTGTGAAACGTTACATCCTGTTATGTCCTACATATCGCAGACTGCACGATAGGGATATCCTGGGCTATAAAACATTGACAAGCACTGATCTTGAACATGAAGGAACCGCTGTGCCTTGCACAGTATAGCTGAGTCATCAGAACAGGAAGTGAAAAGAGCAAAGGGAACTTGCCCCCTTCCCCCTGCACAAAACTCTTCTACTTCCTATCAAGGTAGGAAATCTTTCAGATGTCAGAGAATGTAAAATACTTTTTAACCCTCTGAGTACCAGAGGGATGTGTACAGCACTGCTTTGCAGTGCAGTGCACACCCATCTTACATTCAAAGGGTTAAACAACAACTAGCAGAGATAGCCCAGCGTTGGCCAGGGGGTCGGGGTGACTCGATATGTATCTATTTCCGTTAGTAGATAATTGTTTGCAACATGTGGCCCTCTAGCCCTCTCACTGACTGCCTGTGTCAGGTTAAGCCCCCGACTTGGAGAACATAGGATTAAGAGAGGGGAAGGTGTAGACTAATTCACGGACAGTCTGACTCCATGCAGTGCACAGTCACCTCCAGATGTATTTGCATAATGTGATAATACAGATATGGCTCTCCTGCTGGTGTTAGACTCCCACTCCAATCATCCTCAGCCACAAGCTGAAAGGTTAAAGATAATGGCCATTGAAGATGAACACCATCTGTGGAACCACATTGCCCAAGTGATGTACTATTTAAGGGGTAGTAATGTCATTTTAAAAGTTGCTCACCGAGTCTTCTGTATGTTAAAGGTAACCGATTGCACTATGTCTATTACCTTACTTGTTTGTACTTCAAAAGTTATGAAGCGATAAAGATCCCCCACCCCTTTCTGGCAGCCTCCCACCAAATCTGAAATCTGGAAGTGCAACTCTATGGCTGCAGCGAGGGACAAACTTCAGTAAGTATAAGTAAAGTCCTGGGACAAACTTCAGTAAGTATATGAAAATTCTGTCCCACTTGATGAAGGAGGGCAGGATTTCCCTTTGCTTACTGAAGTTAGCCCCTCACTGCAGCCGTCCTGACCAGCCTGCATCTTCAGCATGACATGCCAGAAAGGGGCGGGGGGTGGAGCTTTATCGCTTCATAACTTTTGAACTACAAACAAGTAAGGTATTACGCATACCGCAATTGGTTACTTTTAACATACAGATGACTCGGCGAGCAACTTTTAAAGCGACATTACTATGCTTTTAAGTAACAGAAAGTGCTTTGCTACACCCCTCCTCTCCTCTTCTGAGGGGTTCTGGGAAGACATGGGGCAGGGCACCTAGTATTAATTACTCTACATCTGGGATTGGACAACATGAGGCTCCGTGCTGGTGTTGGACTACAACATTTGACAACTGCTGGTAGCAAAGGTGTGCACTGCAAATGCTTATTTATGCTTGGAATATGTGTATATGTATATCTACATGTGTGTGCTTGTATAGGAGTGTTTTTGTATATGTTCATATGTGTGAACTGTTTGTGTATTGTATGTGTGTATATATGGATTTTGTGGGTAGGTATTGATTGTAGTGATTGTTTATGCAGTGTGTGTGAACACTGTGTAAAATGCGTGTGCATGTATGAATTTTGTGGGTAGGTATTGTATGTGGTAATTGTGTGTGCAGTGTGTCTGTGCACATTGTGTGGATTGTGTGTGTGTGTGTGTGTGTGTGTGTGTATGGATTTTGTGGGTAGGTATTGTTTGTGGTGATTGTGTGTGGTATGTGTGAGCACGTTGTGTGAATTGTGTGTGTTGGGAATGAGCAGTTATTTTGACAGACCGGGAATTCACTTCACTCACTTCTGGGGATAGTATCAGGTTACTGCAGGCTGCAGTGGAGAGGAATTTATATAGCTCCATCCTGAGCCATGTCTGTAGTAAGACAGACTGAGGAAAGATGCTCTTATAGAACACAGCATGAGTGGGGAGAATATGTATAGCTGAGTCCACTGGTAACTCCCTGCCATGATTTTGACAGGACAGGGCAAGGGGGCTTCTCCCCCTGGCCACTCCTGTCAAACTCATGCTCCATGAATGGACCAATGGGACAAGCAGTATGGAGGATGTTTGCATAACTCCTACTTAATGCTGCGTGTGTGTTTGTGGCAGAGATGCAGAATTTTGGTCACATGACCCTCTTCTATATCTATAAACATACATACATTTTAGGAATAATGTTAGTCTTTAGACTAGATTACTACAACAGTCTACTCTCTGGTCTTCCTGCCTCTCATCTTCCTCCACTTTAGTCTGCAGCTGCAAGAATAACTACCCTTGCTATCAGATAACTTCTCTCTCATCTGCTTCTAAAATCACTCTCTTGGCTACCCATAAAGTCTCGTATTTTATCCAAAATTCTTCTCCTCTCCTTTAACCCCTTAACGACCGGAAGCGCAGCGTGTTGCGGTCACTTAAGGACCACGGAGCATTTATTTATTTATTTATTTTTTTAATGTTTCTGGTTCCGGAATCCCTGAACGGCGTGCAGCACCAGGGGGGAGCCCAGAATTCCATGACGGTCATAGTACGTCATGGGTCGTTAATTCAGATCTACCCATGACGTACTATGACCGTCAAGGGTCGTTAAGGGGTTAAGTTTCTCTTTTTCAGCACTCTTACATTTCTGTTTTTCTCTATCGCTACACCCCTTCCTGCCTCCTGCTTTCTTGTTGAGGGTTCCTTCTGTCCTCTCCGTACACAATTTAAGCCATCTCTTGGCTGCAATCATTTTCAATGGCTGCCCCTTGACTTTGGAATGCCCTATCACCATTCACCAATTGTCCATACTCATCACTTTCAAGCATTTCCTAAAAACCCACCTGCTCAAGGAGGCATCTTAGTAACAATATTAGAACATGAGAGGAGAGAAATAGAGAGATGCCCCTTGTGCAGATTAGATGTTAAAAAAATGTCACCACCAGAATCACCCTGTGAGTTAATACTTATGTAGGTTGTAGCTATATACCCTTTCTGGGATAGCCCACTGCCCAAGATGTAGTCAAAGTATGAAATGGATAAGGCTGCTCCTTAAAAACTCACTCTCTCCAAACAGCCAAAGTACATAAGACACAAGAACAAAATGGTGCCCAATAGTGTAACGCTGTAATACACATTCGTGATGTAGAATAAAAGAGTGATGCTCACAAGAGGGGTGGTCAGGTACTGGTTAACCTGAAAATACCAACTGCAAGGAATTGAAAAATGATACAAGAAAAGATGGCTCTTGATACAAAAAAAAATTGTTTATTGGAATAACAAATGTCAAAATATTCTAAAAATACAGCTATAAAGTATCACATATGTAATATCATATCATAGTTTTTCAATTCCTTCCAATTCGTATTGGATTTATACTATGGGAAGCATAATACCCTGTATGTGAAATCAAGCACATCATCCAGAGTGACTCAAGTGGAGACCGGTTGTACTCTCCACCTGCTCTACATATCATGTTAACCAGTATCTGACCACCCCTCTTGTGAGTACCACTCTTATTTAACATCATGATTGAGTATTACAGTGTTACACTATTGGGTGCCCTTTTGTTCTTGTGTTTCAATATTCTCCTTGTACGCACTGACAGTCACATCAAAATAATACTTCCATCTGTCCTGGATGGCATGCCCATGGAGGTGGAAGTGACAATTGCTAACAGGACCACAAGCGCCACCCACTGTGCATGATAATCATATGCAGGCTCACATGCCCTGACTGCATCAGTGTGGTGGTGGGGCTACCAGAAACTGTCATTTCTATCTCCATGACATTATATTCATGACCGATTGATGTTATTTCTAGAATAACGTAGCAAGGGTTAAATTCATAGGGACCATTCAGATTTTATGGCCATAATAAGCTAAATGGGGGGGTTATTACTTTGGCGATAGTGTTCCTTAAAATCCCCAGATACACACATATGGCATACAATATGCCTCACTGATTATGAAACTCAACCCAGATATCACATAATAAAGTTAAAGTCTTGACATCTATTGCTAAATATCATGTGACAGTGTGCCAAAATTTCTACTAGAAAGCATTCAGAATAAAGTGTTCTTACTTGTGGTCTGAATTCACACATATGGAGTAAAGGAAAATCAAGAAAATGCATTCCATTCTTCTGAGTTTAACACTCTCTGTTCAAGGGGGTACAAAGGTCATTACAATCAAGCATTAACTCTTTAAGGACAAAAGGTTTGTGTCTCTGGTCCTTAAAGGTTTCAAGAGGAACTTTTATAATCCGGTTATTTCAAAAGAGCATTCCAAAAGACCTTCTATTTATGGTAAACTAGTTTTTTAACCCCTTAAGGACTGGGAAAATCTGAGGTCGATTTCACTTAAGGACTGGAGCAATTCTGACCTTTTTGACTATATCTTTGTTCAACAGTGTTTTTCCTCTAAGTACTTTATTTTACCCATGAAATTTATATACCGCTTTTTTACGCACAAATAGGGCTTTCTTATATGGATAGCCCACCATTTATTTTAGTAAAATTAAAGAAAACGGTAAAAAAATGTAAAAAAAAAAAAAAAAAAAAAAAAAAAAAAAAAAAAAAAAAAGCCTTTTTTCTTGGGATCATTTGGGCACAATGGGTTACATTTTTATGGACACTGCATGAAAGGTATGACCGATCAGTCACACTTACCAAATGGGCAGATGTAAGTGGTCACTGTCCCCCCTGGGTGAAAAACCCATGTCCCTTTTTCCCACCTTATTTTCCCACTTTTTTATTGATTACATTTGGCGGTGTGTATAAATGTATTTAATGGCTCCACAACAATCACACTTCCTAGTTTGGTTATTGATATGTTTTTTTATTTAAATAAAATTTTTGTTAACAAAAAAAAATAAATAAAAAAAAAAAAAGACACAACACTTTTTTTTTTTTTTTTAAAGTTAATTTTAGCAGGTCAAAAATGGACCTGCATTTAGCCAGCCTCCAGCACAGCAGTGAAGGGGTTAATACCCCCAGCTGCTGCATTTTATTTGTCCACTAGGTGTCTCCACTCTGCTTCTCTGTCCCTTACTTTAATAGCAAGGGACAGATGGCTGAGAAGAGACACTAGAGACACTGCCTCATTCATTCTTTCACAATGCCAGTACATGGGATCGCTGCTCCAGCGATCCCTTGACCTGGAACTTGTGAAAGTGACTGAGACTGAATGCTCCGGTCCAGGAGCGCTCAGTCTCAGCCGGGAATTAATGATAGCAGCGTGCACAGAGGCGCACTGCTATCATTTAACCCATGACGTACCAGGACCGTCATGGGTCCTTAAGTCAAATCTACCGATGATGGTCCTGGCACGTCATGAGTCATTAAAGGGTTAAGGACCCTTGACAGTCCTGCCACAACATGGGTTGGGGAGCCATAAGGACCTATGACATGCCAGGACCATCATGGAATTCAGCCATTTGGGGAGCCCTGAATCGTATTTAAACAAAAAAAAAAAAAAAGGTCCGTGGCCCTTAAGTGCTGAGGCCAGGTGTGTAATCGGCCCGGTCCTTAAGCGGTTAAATAAAAATGGGCTATGAGAGCTGTAGCTTTACTTAGTGGTGAGTTTATGCACACTAGACTGTATCGGAAGGCATGCCAACCAGATACATACATTCCACACTCCCCATCCCAACTGCTGCTCCCTTCCAGCCGTACTAGCTTATTTGCATGAACTAAAAAGTAAAGCTAAACATTTCAAACTATTATAGTAAATAAAAAACAGATACATATATAGATAATTTTGACAGCAGTCTCAAGATCACCTATTTCTTATAAATTGACAGCTTGACTTTGACCCTTTGATTGCCAGAGGGGTGTCGTGTTGGACACCCCTCTGGCACTCAAAGGGTTAAGTTCATATTTAAAACAGAGAAGCTGATGTACTATTGGGTTATTTTGAGCTTATTTTGGAGCAAACCAGCTGTGCCGTAGGTAACAAATAATACAAGGCATGAGTTGGCCCTCTGGGTTGTATAATTCATTTGTTTGTTTTATATTTGTAAATTATTCAAAGTGCACCAGTCCTAGGTCATAAAATTAGGTGAATATATAACATCACCAGAAACTGAATGAGTAGATCACCGGAGCAGGACAGAGTGTCATAAAATATATTGGACCATCTGCTCTGTGGGGAAGTTTATCCAGGGGACACCCAAATAACCTGAAATAGGGTATACAGTGTAAAAAGGTTCAATACAAATTTATATTCAGAATGCAAAGGTTTTTACCCTTGTAATGGGCACCAAACATGCCAGGGGCAGGTGTTCCTGCTATGAGTTACAAGAATAGCCACTTTGCAACCAGTTAGACCCAGCATGTTTGGTGTCCAGATATTCACACAGATATGAGGAATATGATTATTATAACATTATAGAGGTGTACTCTGGGTTGCATGTTTTGGGAAGCCTTATGAGTTTTCAGGTAGACCTCTGCAGTAACACCCCTGACAGGTCTGACTGAGTGGGCCGTAAACTGTCAGGCCAAACCCATGACTCTCCCAGGTAACACCCAGGGGGTCTGGGCTCTAAGAAAGAACTGTGGAAAGTACTTAATATGGGTTTTTGGACACAAATGGGAATTTTCAGATTAAATGTTCAGTTAATCAGCTCTTCTCTCTGTTCTCTAATATGAACTCACTACTCTGAAGGAAGCTCAGGTAGCACACGTTACTAAAGGTTTAATTATATATGTCTGATTATTAAGGTGATTTTATACTGTATTCTGCTGTGTTTAGGGTAACCTAAGAAGCCCAGATATAAAGTCTCGTGGTGGCAGCAAACTGTAGTGCTGGGGTGATTGTGAGATTTCAGGGGTTAATTTGGTGGTTGCTAGGAACACTCACAGGGAACCAGGGGTCTGGTATTATTAACCCTTTCACTCCCACACTCTTACCACTGTCTCAGCAGGGCCTATAGCCTTCGCTTGTGACAACATTCCTGTAACAATATGGCCCTGGCATCTCTGCCACAGAAGGTACAGCAGTTCAGAAACGTTATCATCCATGGGTTTCTTTCATTAACCTGCACAGTTCACCAATATACTAAGCACTAAGACCCGGTACTTTGAGTCATGTATCCACGTGCAATGCTGGATATACTGCACTGATAGAATATCCTATATGAACCTGAGCTATCTATCTATCTAGTCCCCTGGCAATTCTCTATGAGTAACTTCTCTACAGTGGACAACAAACAGCAATATACCTGGATACCTCAGGGAGAGATAAACAAGCTCCTTCTTGGTAAATCACAAACTCTTTTGATTTTCAACCAACGCAGCATTTTAATACAGTTCAGAGTAAAGGGCAGTCATCACATGGAAAAAAAATGACACTCTGGGTTTAACATCAGACAAAGGTTACTAAAGGGGGGAGGTGGACACAAGACTCACTTCCTGGGGGGGGTAGCACAACCAAGGGACAATTCAGCCTAGCAGAAACCCTGTATACATTCCCAGTGAATAGCTGTGGGGGAAGGTTGTAGTAGGCTTCCATGACAATCCCTACCTATTCTCTCTACACCATTCAGTATTAGTTTCCACATGATCCCAACTAGGGGGAGGAGAGGCTCCGCCTCTTGCACCGTGTGACCTGTGACAGTCCTGTTTATCACAATTCTCATAATACCAGCAGATTTAAATGGAATTTTAGGGTATTTCTATTAAGCAATGCAATTCAATGGAAGTAGACCTAACATTCAAAGGATCAAAAGCACCATTTTACTTAATGAGAAATTATACTTGTCCACTATGGTTCAGCTGGTTTGCCCTGGAATTGCTCCAGTTCTTCAAAGTACATCAGTGAGAGAGGGGTCTTGAATACTATTAAGATTAAAATCATTGCACAGTTAGGAGAACAGATGAATGTACCGATGCTTGTCTAATTAGAGGTATCAAAATTATATTACATAGCTGCACATTAAATTAGGTAGAAAAAGACATCAAGTTCAACCTTTGAAACAACAATTATATAAGTCTTCCCGACTACTAAACGGGTATTACTCTGTTTACCAGAACTTCTGGTTTTACTTACTAATGCACAGTATAACAATGTATTCCCCCTTCTAGAAATGCATGTAATCTTCTCTTAACCCTTTGAATGCCAGAGGGGTATGCAACATATGGCTTTGCAATGTGTTGCATACCCCTCTGGCACTCAAAGGGTTAACTATATCAATTTTGTTTGCTATTACCATATAATTTGGCAAGGAACTCCACAATTGTACATCCCTTACTATAAAAAAAAAATCCCTTCCTCTGCTGAAGTTGTATCCTCTTTCCTCTAATCTTAAGGGATGGCCCTCAGTTATTTGATCAGGCCTGGAAAGAAAAGCTGTCCTTGTTTTGATCTCACATATACTTATATAATGAAACAAGATCGCCTCTTATGCTTCTTTTATCTCTATATATGTATTTACCTCTGCACACAGTGCTTCCCAACCTTCTTGCTATAGTGCACAATATTTATACATATAATTTTAGCGTGTTGTAATGGTTCACATTTTTCAGTGGAGCCCCTTTTACTTTGGGGTATTTTGGGGTTCAGAGTATGCATACATTGTATGTATAGAGCAGGACAGGGGTTCCCATATTGCAGTAAAAATACAAGTGCTGATTACAGATAGGTGCTTACTCCTTAGAATCATGCAAGAGGGGTGTCCAACACACTGAGCTAATGCACTGGAAAATTTTCTGGTATCTTCTAAATGGTTATGATTCTCTTCCTGAAGAGTGGTAAATTGACCCAGTGTTGCTTAAAGGGATAGTAATGTTTCATAATAAAAGCAGCTCGAATTAATCATCATAGTATTTGCACTTTGGAAAGTGTTATTTCAATTCTGTCAGAGCTGTAGTTCCAGAGTAATTCAATGACAAAGTATCCCCCTCCCGCCCCTTTTACTGATGTCACACTGTTCAGCCAGAGCAGAAGGGAGGTGCCCAGGTAGACTGCAGAGAGGGACAATCTTCAATTAAGATAAGGGAAAAACCTGAAAAGTTTGTCAAGGAGGGCATGGATTTCATAGGAATAAGAGTGTCCCCTGCTGTTATCTGTCTGGTCTATAGACTGAATTCCACATCTGAGAAGAGATTGCTTACACTAGGTAAAAGGGGCGGGAGGGGGAACTTTGCTTGTGAATATCTCATAAACCATAAAGGATTGAGAGATAAGACTTATATCATTCTTCATATTTTTTTTAATACCTACAAAATAAAATAAAGTTAAAACGAAGTATTACTATCCCTTTAAAGGGATAGTAATGTTTCATAATAAAAGCAGCTCCAATTAATCATCATAGTATTTGGACTTTGGAGAGTGTTATTTCAGTTCTGTCAGAGTTGTACTTCAGGAGTAATTCAATGACAAAGTATCCCCCTCCCGCCCCTTTTACTGATGTAACACTGCTCAGACAGAGCAGAAGGGAGGTGCCCAGGTAGATTGCAGAGAGGGACAATCTTCAATTAAGATAAGGGAAAAACCTGAAAAGCTTGTCAAGGGGGGCAGGGCTTTCATTGTTTTCATATAAAGAAGATTGTCCCCTGCTGTTATCTGACTGGTCTATGGACTGCATTCCACATCTGAGAAGAGATTGTTTACAGTAGGTAAAAGGGGCGGGAGGGGGAAACTTTGCTTGTGAATATCTCTTAACCCCTTAACGACCGTTGACGTACCAGGACCGTCAAGGGTAAATTTGCTTTAAGGACCAGTGATGGTCCTGGTATGTCAAGAGTTAAATGGTAGCAGCGCGCCGCCGTGCACGCTGCTACTATTCAATCCAGGCTGAGACTGAGCGGTCCAGTACCGGACCGTTCAGTCTTAGCCTCTGTCGGTAGTGCCGGGTCATGTGATCGCTGCGTCAGCGATCACATGTACCGGCATTCTAAGTCTGTGAATGAGGCAGTGCTACTCACTGCCTCTAGTGTCTCCTCTCTGCTAATGCGTCCCTTACATCAAAGTAAGGGACACAGAAGCAGAGAGGAGACACCTAGTGGAAATACAAAACACAGCAGCTGGGGGTGTTAACCCCTTCACTGCTGGTACAGGAGGATGGCTAAATGCAGGTCAATTTCTGACCTGCTAAATACACTTTTTTTTTTTTTTTTTTTTTTTTTTTTAAATAAAAACAACACACTTTTTTTTTTTACAAATAAAATATTTTATTAAAAAAAAAAAAAAAAAACATCTCAAGAAACAAAATTGGAAGTGTGACTGTTGTGGAGTCATGTAATACACTTACACACACCGCCAAATGTAATTAACAAAAAAGTGGGAAAATAGGGTGGGAAAAAGGGACATGGGGATTTTCACCCAGGGGGGACAGTGGCCACTTTAAACTGCACATTTTGTAGGTATGACTGACTAGTCATACCTTTCATGCAGTCTCCATAAATATTTAACCCTTTGTGCCCAATTGATCCCAAGAGAAAAAACAAAAATGATGGTTTTTTTACATTTTTTCTTTAATTTTAATAAAGTAAATGGTGGGTTATCCATATAAGTGGGGTATCAAAGGAAAGCCCTATTTGTTTGTAAAAAAACAGTATATAATTTATGGGGGTGGAATAAAAGCCTAAGAGGGAAAACACTGTTGAACAAAGACATAGTCAAAAAGGTCAGAATTGCTCCAGTCCTTAAGTCAAATCCACCTCTGATTTTCCCGGTCCTTAAGGGGTTAAACCATAAAGGTTTGAGAGTTAAGACATATTCTTCGTGTTTTTTTAATGCCTACAAAATAAAATAAAGATACAATGAAGTATTACTATCCCTTTAAAAAGAGCTCTGGGGTAGTGATAGGAGGGCTGAAGTACAAGTACAATAGCACTCATCTGGTTTTAACCCTTTGGGTGACAGAGGGGTATCCAATGCATTGAAAAACAAAATCTGTATTGTATTTTATTCAACCGGAGAGAGACCTCATTCCAGAGTTATTACAGTTTAAACTGTTTTTTTTTTTGTTTTGTTTTTTTTTTACATTAATAATGCCCTCTAGTGGACAAATTTCAGGTAGCTATTCCACTGCAATTTATGGGAGAGGCGAGTCACTGACATAGAATGTGATACTAACAGTTTCATCACTTCCGGTCAGTTTGAACTTTCAGAAAGCTAAATTTCTAGATCACAGTTTCCAAAATAACGGTTTTGAGCAGTTATAACTTTGAACAGTACCTGTCAGCAGTGTGCTTGCTTAAAGCGGAACTATCATCCACCTTATATTGAGCCCCAAAACCTAATAATAATAATAATAATAATAATAATAGCAATATGCATCGACGTACATGTAATTTCAAGAATTATTGCGGCATTAGTGAAAAATAGACCTTTTTAGTCAGACAGGCATCAGCAGGGATCTTGCCGTAGGAACTCTCTGCTCCGTCAGTCCCTTCCGGTGCCTTAAAGGGATAGTGATATTTTAATATTACTATTCCCCATATCGTAGATATTTGAAAAAAAGAGAGTTTAATAGATCCCAGGTTCCTCTCCCAAACCTTTATGGTTTGAGAGACAACCAAATGCAAAGTTCTCCCCCTTCCCTGAAGTCAACGTTCTAATGACTGCAGGGATGTCCGTTCTGACTTTCATCAGGCGGCTCTGTAGCAGAGCCACGATCGCGTTAGTGAAAAAGAATTATTTCACTGAAACGGTCTTCTACATGTGCTTGGTTTGCAAGTACATGCAGAAGATCGTTTCAGTGAAATAATTATTTTTCACATATGCAATCTCGGCTCCGATGCAGAGCCGCAAGCCTGTCGTACGACAGACTTCCCCTGCAGTCAGTACAACTCTGACTTCGGGGAAGGGAGGGGGAACTTTGCATTTGGTTATCTCTCAAACCATAAAGGTTTGAGAGATGAACCTGGGGGCTATTAAATTCTTTTGCAAATATCTACAATATGGGGAATAGTAATAATAAAGTATTACTATCCCTTTAAGGTAACCAGACATTGAACTCCCCAATTGTGGAGGAAAAATGGACGGACAGTGCAGACTCAGAGATGCCTTCTCTGAAAGATGTCTGCACTGTTTCCCGATGCCTGTCTGCCTAAAAAGGTCTGTTTTTTCACTAATGCGGAAATAATTATTGAAATTACAAGTACGTAGATGCACATCGCTATTATTGTTAGGATTTGGGGCTCAGTATAAGGTGGATGATCATTTTGCTATAAATCAACAGGATAAATGCTGTAACAGTTTTCATAAAGGTTCACTGCACCTTTAAATCTACTGGGGACAACAAATCCCATAATCAACCAATTTAATTCCAATTGATCTGGGGCTTTGACTACAAATAATTCCTTGAATGTGACAAAATGTGGCATCAATAGATATCATTATTATATTTACTGGTAGGACTTGGATATCTCAGTTAAGAGACCATACCAATTAATATAAAATACAACCTAGGGCTCTACTTTGTGTAATTACATTGCCTAACTGGAAATCCATCCCGGAGCAGCAAACTAGACAACATTGTCTGTCCTGGCCACCATCACTGTCAAGTTATGGGTATGTGCAGAGCAATCAGAATCCCTCTGCATTAGTACATTGCCCATAGTACATTGTGGCTGATTTATCATTACTTTATTAGTTAATATACTAATTCAGACAGTTTATTTTTCCATTGAATGACTAATTGTTGTTTTTTTCTTTTGTTTGCTCCACAAAAAGGAAATACAATACAAAAACAGCTTGCGGTCAGTAAATGCGCCAAGATCAGTGACACAGATAATGGTAAAACAGTAACACACATAGTAAAATCATAGAAAATGAATCTCTGTATCTCCAGCCTAATAAACAGCAATATGTAACACACTGGCAAACCTAGAAAGTGCTACAGCTCACTGAATAGGACACACACCCTAGTGGACTATCTTCTAATTGTCAAAAACACCAACCACAAGCAAATAATGACTAAATATAGTCTGAGAGACCATGTGCTGGAGACAGAAACAGGCAGACACAGACACACCTTGGGGGAGATCATCTAGGGTGTGATAATGTGGGGATTATTACTGCATTGTTATAAACTCTCCAAGTCCTAGAATGTTCTATGGAGCCAATGCACTACGACAAGGGCATCCAAGTTTTATCAGGAGAGATGGATTAAGGCTCCATAGGGTCCTCGGCAAGATACCAATCTGGGGCCCCACATGCCTTGATCTGGTGCTTCTGACACAGAAGGCTGCTAGCAGATACTGGCATTTTGGCTCTAATGGAAGTGGGAGCAACTGGATGATGCTGGTCTCTTTCAACAAAAAGGGTGTCTGATACAAGATGTTAGTGACACCAAAAGCAGGGCCTCTGCCTGTGACCACTCAACTGGAGGCAGAGCCCCTCATATTGCCTGGGCCCTAGGCAGTAGCCAAGGTTACCATAATGGATGTTCCAGATCTGTTTATCAGTTGTGGGCCACTTGATCAAGGGGTTTAATGCCCAATATAATTCAGTAGTAATTTGTGGAAATTGTATCCACCTATGGTGCAGTTGGTTTTCTCTAAAAGGATTCCATCTTACTTTAAACATAAAGCCCAATGGCCCATATTTATAAAAGCAAGCTGGAGTTATTCCTGAATAAACCAACTGCATCATAGGCCAGGGGACAAAGAGAATTCCTGTTATTAAACTGGGATTGTAAACCCTTGAATGCTGGAGAGGAGACCTCTCTAGCATTCATCTGTTAAAAACTCTGTTCAAATGCATTGTTTTAGAAATGTTTATTGTCCGCTATGTGGAGTTGGTTTATTCCAGAAATATGCAAGTTTGCCTTTAGAAATATGGGCCAATGTCAGTAACTTTTTTGTGAACATTACACGCACAAGGTACTGTAGCTCCCTGCACATAGACCAGGGCCATGTAATCTGCATCCGTGTCTCAGATGTGACCGGCCTACAATTCTAATCATCCTCAGCCACACAAGAGCTGTAGCCAAGCAACAGCTGGACAAGACTGTGGGTTGCCCACCCCATATGCACAACAGTAGCCAGACTTTCTTATTATTACTGTTCAAAATCTTTGTGCCAATCAAATATGACAGGGACAATAGAGTGCAAGGAAGGGGTTTATGGGTAGGGAAAACCAAACCCCCTATCAGTGTGAGCTTGAATCCAGAAATATCACAAATGTAATTCTTATTATTATGTTTTTTTATTACAATATGCATTAAAAAATCTGAACAGTTGATTCATGGGATTAGGACACAAGCCACAATAGAGAAGTGAAGTGGCATCAATATTTTGGTTAATGGTTGTTTCCAAGTGTATAAAATGGATGGGGTGTCTCTTTGTTAGAAAGGGAGAAGAAACATTAAGGTAGAGAAATGAGATGGAAAACAGTTTAAAAAAACAAACAAAAAAAAAAACAGAACTAATCTAATGAGTGTGAAGGAGAGACTGAGTCATGCATCAGTATGGACACCTGCAGTCTTATCGTCCAACCCATATAATTTGTCCAAAGCTAAAATTACATTTCAAAGTGTGATTGTTCATGTCCTGGGTCTAACAATACCCAAAAAAACTGCAAGTGATTTGTCAGTATAGGGAATTTAGAGTCCGGATTTCTTCCTGTACAGAACTAAAGAGGTGCTACAAAGCAACAGAACCTGAGGTGACAAATGAAACTTTCCTTCAATTTAAATGGGACTTTTAACCCGTGGAGTGCCAGAGAAGCATCTAATGTGATGGTTACCTCTCAGGCACTCAATGGGTTAACTCCTACTAAAATAAATAAATACATAAATAAATAAAAAGCTAGTTAGGTATCGAATACACTGCAAAGTATGGGAATCTTTAGCATTCAAGGGATTATAAATTCAATGGGAATTAATGGGATTTTCATTTTAAACCGATGGTGCAGTTGGTTTTCACCAGACCTGCACCTTTTGGTGAATGAGGTCTTTTCAGCTGCATGCACTGAATTGGGCATAATTGTAATCTGAAGGAGAAGTGAAATAAAAAACACTCTAGCTCTACACCATTATATAAGCATTAAGATAAGTGGTATATGAACAGTGCATACAGAGTAAAGATTACATAATTAATGTCTGGTATGACTAGACACAGGCAAATAGCTGCTATTTCATTCAGTGGTTCTCAGTCTTTTTTGTTCAGGGCACACCTAACACGCAATCTCGACTTTGTTCAGGGAACACCTAACACGCAATCTCGATTTTGTTCAGGGCACACCTAACACGCAATCTCGATTTTTCGTGGCACCCCCAACATTTTATGTCATTTGTCAAGAGCGTTATGAAGGTCACGAATAAGTCATACATAGTTATTGTTAGAGCTCATAATCAGAATAACAAATATGAACACATTGTCCTTAACCCCTTAACGACCCTTGATGGTCATAGTACGTCAAACGTCGATCTGACTGAACGACCCATGACATACTATGACCATCATGGAGTTCCAGTCTCCCCCCGCGGCTTCACGCCATTCAGGGAGTCTGGAACCAGAAAAAGTAAAGTAACGATCGGCCGGTCGTTAAAGGGTTAAGCATATCCATAAATACACACTAGAAATGCAACATACACATTTTTGTAAACATCGATATAAAAAACAAGGGGCACACCAAATGGATGTCTGTGGCACATAAAAGTGTCCTGGCACCCTGGTTGAGAATCACTGCAGTAACTATTTGGCACTTTCTAAACCACACCCACTTTTTCTGAGCTCTTTTTCAAAAAAGTGTACATCGTCGCTGAAAAAAATCATTCATAATTCAATATTTATCAGGAGCTACATTTTCTATATTGTTTCATAATATATTTTATGATAGCACCCATTTTGTACATGCCACCACAAGTCTTATAATCTCAACTGTGGGGTTTAAAATTCTTGTGTGAACATAACTGCTTAAAGCAAAAGTCCTCATGAAAAAAAAGGTGTGTTTATCCTGATAAAAAGAAGTGAATGTGCTAATGAAAAAGATAGCAGCACTTTTTGCTTCTCTATTCTCTTTCTTCTTGTTTGAGGAATTTATTCTATGTAAGTGGTGGGCAACATGAGGCCCTCCAGCTACTGCCAAACTAACTCCCATCATAACGGAAGTTCATTAACTGATCGGTATCTGATTCCTTGGTTTAAGAAAGGTGAATAAACAAAACACAAAATGGCAGAAGGTTTACCTATAGAGACCAAAGTCAATGCACTTCTATGTAGAGACCTAGAGAAGGGGATGTCCAAACCGGTCCTAGAGGTACGTACAACAGGTCAGACTATACAGGACAGTCTACACATGCATTTAAAGTTTAGGACAAGATTTTAGGTATATAGTATAACTTTGGGGGCCCTGCACCTGGTCCTTGCTTTCCTTCCCGCCCTGGGTAACTCGATGGTTGGACATCCCAAAGTTAACAGTAACCTATATTGGACGAAAAGAGGATTTTAGTCTTACCTGTTAAATCCTTTTCTCTTAGTCCATATAGGTTACTCGTAACTTTGAGTAGGCGATCAGCCCCTTTAAGTAGGCAGGAACAATTCTGAGAAGTGAATGCAGGGGTGGAGCCTACCTTCCCTCCTTGGCTGCAGCTAGCCAACCAACTCCAGTAAGATCTGAGACATTAACTATTGACTAAGTAGTAAGAAGGAAAAGACAACTCCGGTGAGCATGAATCTGAAAGGACCCCCACGTTCTGCCACAAGAGAGCCAAACATGGTCCCTAGACAGGGTGGGAGACCAGTAACCTATATGGACTAAGAGAAAAGGATTTAACCAGTAAGACTAAAATCCTGTTTTCGTCCAATATGGGTTACTGGTAACTTTGGGATGTCCAACCATTGAGTTTCCCAGGGCAGAAAGGAAGGCAAGGACCAGGTGCAGGGCCCCCAAAGTCGAAAGAGTATTTATGAACAATCAGATCAGAGATAGCCAAACAATAACAAATGAAGTGTCAACGGACACTGAACAGGGGTAACAACACCAGGAACTGTTACACAGGACACTGAACTAGAGCCAACAGGGCTCAAAAGTGAGGGAGCACTGAAGAACTGAAAAGAAGATTATAGACAGGCAAGCCTGCCTCCAGGATCGGTCTCCCAAAACTGACGCCAGCACAGCAACACAGTAGTGCTTTGAAAAGGAGTGCACTGACGACCAAGTGGCGGCCTTGCACCACAGATCAGCTAAGGGCTAATTCCTGGAAGCCCAAGATGCCCCAATAGATCTAGTGGAAGGAGTCATGACCCAAAAGGAATCCGGCTTCTGCCTCAGTTCATGAACCTTAAGAACAGTGGACTGAATCCAAGACATAATGGTTACTTGGATGCAGGTCTCCCTGCCTTGGGACCCTCAGGAATGACGAACAGCGCGTCAGACCACTGAATGGACTCAGTGCGATGCACACAAAACCTGAGGCAACGCACCACAGCTAACAAATGGAGATCCTTCCCCTTGTCAGAGGAAGGGCCAGGGCAGAAAGGGAACCACAACCTCCTGATTAAGGAGGAACTCAGAAACCACCTTTGGGTGAAACTCCCACAAAGTCGGAAGCACCCCCATGTCTTGGTGAAACACCAAAAAGGGGTGGTTTGCAAGACAGAGCATGCAACTCCACAACACGGCGGACACAATTACCAGGAGAAAAGCCATGTACTACGTCAGCAGACGTAGAGGAATAGTAGCCAAAGACTCAAATGGAGGGCACTGAAGGACGCCCTAAACTAAGTTAAGATCCCATGGACGATGGACATCCTCCTTCCACAGGGAACCCTGTAGAAGAAGATCCGGACGGCAAGGGAGCCAGAAGGCTCCGCCACTGATAGGTCCAGAAGCTCTGGAAACCAAGCCTGCCGAGGCCAGTACACAGCAATCAGAATGAATGGACATCGCTCCAGTCTCAGTTTCCTTATCACCCTGTGCAACATGGGGATGGGAGGAAAGATTTAAGCCAGAGGAAATAACCAAGGAATGGACATGGCATCCACTGCTAAAGATAGAGGATACCTCCAGTGAGAGCAGAACATCAGAATCTTCCTGTTGTGTCTAGTCGCCATCAGGTCGATGCATGAAAGACCCCACCTCTGAACAATGAGGTTGAACACCTCTGGGTGCAGTTCCCACTCTCCGCTGTCCACAGTGTGTTGACTGAGGAAGCCTGCCATGACGTTGTCTATGCAGGGAATGTGAATTGCGAATATGGCAGAAACATGTTCGTCAGCCCAGGACAAGATAGCCCGGACCGCTAACCAAGCTGCGAGACTTCTTGTTCTGCCTTGCATGTTGATGTAAGCCACCGCCGTGGTATTGTTGGACTGGACCCATACCGGGCAATCCTCCAGCTGGCAGGTCCAGTGGCGAAGGGCGTTAAAAATCGCCCGAAGCGCCAACACATTGATGGGAAGGAGAGATTCCTCCACAGACGACCGACCCTGAGCATTCAGGTGACCCAGGACCGCTCCACAGCTGGACAGGCTGGCATCCGTCGTCACCGTGGCCCAGAAGGAAGGGCTTCCCCTTCAGCAGATTGGAGAGATTGAGCTACCACGACACTCAGTTCCACATGAAGAGAGAGGGATACTGACAGCTTCAGGAGGTCCTTCTGACTGCTGCACACCTGGATCACAAACCTCTGGAGTTCCCCGGTGTGAGCCATGGCAAACGGGACTGCTTCTATGGTGGAAATTAACTTTCCCAGTAGAGAGGAGAATGTCTTGGCTGGTACTGGATCATGAGCCAGAACAGCGGAAACCCCATGGTGAACCACCTTGTCCGTGAGAAACACCATGCTCTGCTGAGTGTCAAAGAGAAGGCCCAGTAAAACCAGACGCTGGGATGGGACAAGATCCGACTTGTCCACATTGAGGATCCACC
Source organism: Rhinophrynus dorsalis (assembly GCA_037306005.1). Lineage (NCBI taxonomy): Eukaryota > Metazoa > Chordata > Amphibia > Anura > Rhinophrynidae > Rhinophrynus > Rhinophrynus dorsalis. Next base: position 169,715,254 of record CM074721.1, on the reverse strand, counting down.
CGCGATGAGTGAGTGCATGAATGCAGTCCTGAACCTGCCGATGAAGTTCCGAAAAAGGGGCTTTCAGAAGCAGGTCGTCCATGTACGGAGTGACTCTAATGCCGTTCCGATGGAGGACAGACACGAAGGTTCCCAGGACCAAAGGGAAGAGCAGAAAACTGAAAATGCCCTTGGTCGCAGGCAAATCTGAGATTCTGCTGGCTCTCTGGAAGAATGGTGATGTGCAGATACTCATCCTGAAGATCCAGAGAAGCAAGGAAGGCCCTGGGGGACATGGCAGCAATAACTGTCCTTAGGGACTCCTGGTGACAATGAATCTTGATTACAAAGGAATTGAGATCCTTCAGGTCCAAAATCGGACGACAGCGACCATTCTTCTGGGAAACCACAAATAGGTTTGAGTAAAAACCCAAACCGTGGTCCTGAACGGGAACCGGTTCCAGAACGTCTTTGTCCAGAAGAGCCTAGATAGCTCCGAACAGACTGCATTTCTCTACGCCATGAGGCATGTGACTAGGGAAAAACCTGAAGGGAGGAAGAGAGGCGAAAGGGAACCTGTACCCTTCCGCCACACCTACAAAACCCACTGGTCCACCATGGAGTCTGCCCAGATGCTGTGGTGTGGTGCAGATGGTTACCCCCAGCCAAGTGGATACCTGGGTTCGGCGAGTCATTCTGAAGAAGGTTCAGAAGCCTTGGGCTAGGAGGAGGACTTAGTCTTCCCTTGTGGTTTGGGCTTGAAGGAGGAACACGGAGCTGGTTCGCCAGAAGTGTCTCAGTCTGGAAGCACGAAAAAAAATGATTACATTTGATAAGCGTCTGCTTCCAGGAAACCATAGGCAGGAGGGTACTCTTACCCCCTGTGGCCTCAATAATCAGATCCTTAAAATCTGGCCCAAACAGGGAAGTGCCCGGAAGGGGCAAGGAGAGCAATGCTTCCTGAGAAGCAGTGTCAGCAGACCAGATCTTGAGCCAAGGAGTTTGTCTGGCAACCACAGGCATGGTGGAAACCCTTGCCACCAACTGTTGGCATCAAACCAAGCAGCAGAGACCCAATGCTGGGCTTCAGAAATGTTGGAAAAAAGCCGCAACATATCAGGAGTAGGAGCTCCCTGACGAACAGCAAGTGTGAGCTGTTCAGTCCAAATTGCACTGGCCCTATTTACCAAGGCCACAGCAAATGCTGGACGTAGGGAAGTACAGCAGTGGCAAAAATGGACTTGAGGGAGGCCTCAAGTTTCTTGTCAGTCCAGTCTGTAAGAGCAGAGGCATCAGCAGCTGGCAAAGCAGTGGACTCAGAAGTCCTAAAAACAGGGGCATCCAACTTGGGAGGATGAACCTACTGAGCTAGCGCCTCATCAGAAAATGGGGTAAAGCTTAGCAAACTTCCCGGAAACAGAAGGCTTTCTGTCGGTAGACTACCACTCATCAGACACTAACCGGTCCAGAGTGGTGAGAGGTGGAAAACAAGTAAGGTGTCATTTGGGCTCCTGAAATACATCAGAGGGGTCCGAAGAAAACCTCTTGAACCAAGGGAATGTATAGGATGTTTAATACGGTTCTGATCGGGCCCTCAGCAGAGGGATCAGGGTTAGCCTCAAAGGGGGGTCTCCAAAGAACTGAGAGGAGACCACTGCAGAACATTCCTCAGCATCAGAATCCACCAATAGTTCCTCATCAGAGGAATCTGATACGTCAGGTACTCCCTGTGGTTTTAGTAGGGAATATCTGACAGAATCAGGGGTCCGCCAGGAGCAGAATACCCCCTGTAACTGGCATGTTAAGAGTTGAGATGTATACTGGAGGTCTCTAGTAGCAGCCATATACTCTTACACCCAAACTGGCTCTAATGCATGGCTGGAGGTCCCTGGGGAATGCTCAGGGACAATAGAACATGCTGGGCATAAATAACCTGAGAACTTTCTAGGCAACCCTGATTGACATGAGGATCAATGTGCAAAGGGGGATGCAGAGACCCAAGCATCCTCAGTCTTAGTCCTAGCCATATGCTCCAAAGAAACAAACATTCTCACAGAGTCAAAACATTCAAGGTATAAGGAAATACTCAAATACAGTGTGTATGATTAAAATTTCACACCGGAAATCGCAAAAATACACTTATCTGGAAGGCGAAGGGTTAATCTGCTGAGGAGAGAAGGAGAGTCCAGGCTCAGTGTAGGGTACTCATTCAGGGAAAGCACAAAATGGCTGCCGCAACAGGAGCCAATCAGGAACGAGCGTGCGATGCAAGCGCTCTTGGGAAATGTAGTTTTCCCAGAAAAAGTACCCCAACAGTGCCCGAAGCCCCCCTGAGACCCCCAACACACACTAAACGTTGGCCGGATAGTAGAGCAAGGGCAGACAATTAAAATGAGCCGTATCTAAAGTCGCTACGTTGAGCGGTTACAGAGATATGTCCCAAACTGTAAAATCCCATAGAAGTGAATGAAGCAATGGCGTCTATGCTGTAAAAGAGCACCGGAACACAGTTGTAACTGTGAAGTAAATCTGCACCAAACATCACTAAAACATGTCACAAGACCCAATAAACACTGAACCCAGTAGGGAAAGTGCCCAAAACCTCCCAAAAGATGCTAGACCAGCAAACAAAGGGTTAAGTTACCACAGAAATTTGCTCCAAACACCCAGCAGACATACAGATAAACCCAATGAGTGCAGGATTATGCAATAGGAACTCCAAAAGAGACCCCTGTGCGGAGGGGCAACGTGGGACATGTGGACCTCAGCACTCAAAGGGTACTCACCTTTTTCAGCAGGTCTCCTGTCTTCAGATTACCATATATCAAGAAGAAGCCTCAGTGGGCAAATCCTGGGGAAAGAACTTGCAGCCAAGATTTTCCCTCCAGGGCTTAGGTCCACAAAATCACCTGGTAAACTGAGCTATCCATATTTGGGTGATGCGAATTGTCAGTGATGGTAATCCGCCTAATGGTGGTATCCCACATCTAACAGAAAAATAATAAACAAGCTAAAACTATAGCAGAACTGTTCTCTTGCCTTGTGTCTTGACCAAGGAACAAATCTTACTGGTTGGGGATTGCCTAGCTGCAGCCAAGGAAGGAAGGTAGGCTCCACCCCTGCATTCACTTCTCAGAATTGTTCCTGCCTACTTAAAGGGGCTGATCGCCTACCCAAAGTTACCAGTAACCTATATTGGACCAGTAACCTATATTGGACGACAGAGAAAACTACATTTTAAAAGGGGCTTGCTGTTAGTACAGGATAATAAAAAAGTACTGAATCTTCAAACTGTTTCGGTTCTAACGCAGAAAACAACACAAAATGATTTTAGATTGTTCTTAAAGGTAATAAAGCTTATAAATCCAAAGTAGTTTCCCTTAAAGTGGTCCTGTCTCTTTAAGATAAGATTCGTTTTAAAAACTGCCTGAAAGACGTGCAATAATTTCTTTGTAATGTAAATAGCTTTTGAGAAATTAACCTTCATTTGTTTGTGGCAGTGTCTGTCACTCCTCTGTACTGGAACATTATTAGCCCGCACGCATCGTGCCATGAATGTATCTAGGCCTGGGGTAGCCAACCCTAGTAATTTAGAGCTACATGCAGTGTAAATTTTAAATATATCCCAGAATAAGCACAAACAATGCAAATAAAGTGGAACTTTCACCTTAATTTAAGTCTGCATATTTGAAAACTGCAGCAAACATACAGTTCAGGAGATATTCACACTTCTTTCATATGCTAATATATGCAAATTGCAGCATGGACTGGCATCAATTACATTTTCATATGCTAATTATGCAAATCAATTATATTTCATATGCTAATGATGCCTTTTCAATGATGCCAATGAAGATGTATGCGGTACCAGGAGATGTTCACTTTTGCTTTGCCCAGAAATAAATGTATCAATATCTCCTAAATTAGACATGTAGATAAATGTAACGTTATGCATTTGGGCTGTAGAAACAAACTTTCTACATATATACTAAATGGGAAAAAACTTGTGGAATCCTCATTAGAGAAAGATTTAGGAGTGCTGATAGACGATATACTTGCCAAACTGGGTTTGTTTACATTAGAGAAGAGATATCTAAGGGGTGATATGATTACCATTTACAAATACATTCAAGGTCAAAAGATCTAGCTAATGAATTATTTACGCAAAGAGTGGAGCCAAGAACAAGAGGTCATCCATCAAGACTAGAGGAAAGGCACTTTAGACTAAAGCAAAGGCAGTGATTCTTTACAGTGAGGGCGGTAAAGCTATGGAATTCTTTGCCTCTCTACATTATACTCACAGGTAATGCAACTGCTTTCAAAAAAAGCAACGGATGCCTATCTAGCACAGAACAATATTGAAAATAATGACAGATGGCTTCAAAGCAGATAGGATGTTGATCCAGGGAAATATCTGACTGCCATTTGGAGTCAGGAAGGAATGTTTTTTATCCACTTGGGGCTAAATTGGAAATTGCTCCAGAGGACTTTTTTTTGCCCTCCTCTGGATGAAGAGGGGTGTTTTTGGCATGGGCTGGACTTGATGGACACATGTCTCTTTTCAGCCTCATCAACTATATTACTATTTTAGAAATCTGCTGGGATCATGGTTAACATGATCTATAGGCAGTTTTTAATGCTGTTTTCAAATATGCAAACTTGAATTAAGGTGAAAGTTCCACTTTAAAGTGACTGAGCGACTAATAAGTTGACTTGTGTTCCAGTTAAGATATCCCAAAAACATGTATTGTGGGTGGGTCTTGAGGAGCAGGGGGCATTTCTAGTAGCACAGCAAGTGGTAAGTTTGGCCTAAAATCTAAATAATTAACATCTTTAGAATGAACGGACATGTGCACCAAAACATAAAGGTTAATTTCCCAACAACAGTTTATTTAAATGCAATATGGTGAGTACAACTTATAGGCAGATTGAAATTTTCTATAAAAGGTCCACTTTAACTGCACTGTAAATGAGACAGTTGACTAGCAGACAGAGCTTCACATGTTCAGTTGTACTGCAGTAACCCTGCCACAGCATTAAAGGGATAGTAATACTTCGTTTTAACTTTATTTTATTTTGTAGGCATTAAAAAAACATGAAGAATGATATAAGTCTTATCTCTCAAACCTTTATGGTTTATGAGATATTCACAAGCAAAGTTCCCCTCCCCGCCCCTTTTACCTAGTGTAAGCCATCACTTCTCAGATGTGAGTCTGGTTGTATGACAGTACAGATAACAGAAGGGGACAATTTTCTTTGTATGAAAACAATGAAAGCCCTTCCCCCCTTGACAAGTTTTTCAGCTTTTTCCATTATCTTAATTGAAGATTGTCCCTCTCTGCAGTCTACCTGGGCATCTCCCTTCTGATCTGGTTGAACAGGGAGGGGGATACTTTGTTTGTGAATATCTCTTAAACCATAAAGGTTTCAGAGATAAGACTTATATCATTCTTCATGTTTTTTTAATGCCTACAAAATAAAATAAAGTTCAAATGAAGTATTACATCCCTTTAAAGCAGAACTACCACCTAATATCAAGTTGCCTCCCACTAATTATGCACATAGCGATTAGCTTCTTAATAGTTCTATTATCTGCAACAAGTACCAGCATCCGAAGTAAACCTTTTTCTTGTGAGACCAGCGGCCAGGCTTGCACGCAGACATCTTTGCTTAGAGACGTCTGCGTGCCCGCGCTGTCCATTCCGGTCTTCTCTGGGAGGTATTGCATGAAGCCAAAGGCACCGGAAGGGACTGACGGCACAGGTGCGCAGATGGCTCTAAAGCAAGAAGCCTGGCCATCAGTCTCACAAGAAAAAGGATTACTTCGGATGCTGGTACTTGTGGCAGATAATAGAACTGTTAAGAAGGTAGTCGCCATATGCATAATTAGTGGGGGCGACTTTATATTAGGTGGTAGTTCTGGTTTAAATCTCCTCATAATTGGCTGCACTGCACCATTCACAAAGATGTAACAGTCCGGCAGCTAGCAATGGTCTCTGATGATCATACCCTGAGAGCTTTCAAAATGAGCCAACCCTGAGAACGTTTGAAATATTAACCTGTAAAGTTCCCAGAATATAGATTTCAGGCGATATAGCTCTGCTTGCTCTAAAAGGAGGTGTTCTTAGAGATCCTCAAGGAGACTTAACATGCTGTAACTTAAGAGTTTTCACTGCCTGAACATACAAAAGAGAAGCAGGATGCGTCCCTCTGTCTTTCTGGTAAAAATTATAGAAATGTAGGGGCTAAGGGCCAGATTCTATTGCAGGTACTAAATGTTAACACCTGTTTTATCAAACATTTTCCTATTGAAGTCTATGGGGAAAACTGGAGATAAAAGCAGTGATAAAGTTAGCACCTGTAAGAGAATCTTGCCCTAAATAAGCAGTTATTTGGTGAAGATGACAGACAGTAGCCAACACTAGGCTCTCTCACCCTGAGGATTTGGCCTTTCACCCTGAAATTTGGGTTAAACACAGAGTTCCCAGGTGCGCTGATGATACACCATGGACAGTATGATACTGCTCTATGAAGCAGCCTAGTAGATGTTCAATAGTGGATATTGCAATGTGTACAACAGTATTCCAACCAATCACTGTGGGTATCAGCCTATTATGTTTGGCAGACCTCCAGTGCTGCTTTTTCTACTGCTAGTGGCCAGTAACAGGCACACATTTTTTAAGCCACTACGCAATACAATTGATGAGAGCTGAAATAAAACTGGTAGGGTGGACTTAACATCATACTGCCTCTGGATTGGCTTGCTGCAGAAACATCCTACCACTACCATCAGCAAATCCAGATGCAGCTGAGATCAAGTCTGCCACAGCTGCTTTAGTGAAACAATTCCGATTTCCTTGTCCAGTCCACGTTGCGGGCAGGTCCAAACTACCCCTCAGCAGCTATAACAGCCAGGGGTGTTCTGGATTGCCATGCTGGCATTGTACACTAAAGACTGGGAGGCTGTCAGTGTGGGGCAATTGATTTTGCAGGGCTGAGTGCACTGCACATTTGGACCCCCCCCAAAAAAAAAAAAAAAAATACAAAACAAAATCAGTCCTGGCATACACACTGTTATGAAACAGTCCTCTATGGAGAGCTACTGTCTGGAACATAGTTCTTTACATGCAGGAAAATAATAATTTCCTTCTGTTTCGAGCTGTAATAAAGTTTGAACAATGCCTCTCCCAGCCAGAGACGTTCCCTTGTTTACTCAGGAGTAAAAAATGTGCAATATATTATCTATGCATGTTTATTTCTTCATTAAGCAACTTTATTTTCACAAAGTTTAGAGTGACTGTAACTGACTGATTTGTTTCCATTGCACAATGGCCCATGCGCATACAGCCTTGAAGGAATATTTTTCCAAGAAATATTTGTTTTGGTTTCTTGTACACTGCCAAATAGCATTAGTTTAAACTTTTCCTTATTGTCCTTTTCAGTCAACAAATCTTTATTTTCCTTCCAAAGTGACATCAGCATTCCAAGCACCTTCCAAGGATCTCAGTGTCACAATTATGCCAGTTTGGACTGCACCATCCTACCTAGAGCAATGATTGATCGTTTTTCAGAACAGTCCTTAAAGAGGTCATGCTAAACCCTTGAATGCTAGAAGGTTCAAGATGTGTTCTAGAGCTATCTAGCATTCAAGGGGTTTAACCACTGGCAAAAACTTTTAGGGGATTATGCACTAAGGACGTGATGCACTAAGACATGATAAAGTGGAGATAACTTCTCCAGAGATATCACTTCTCCAGTATCTAAGTTATTCTACAAAGCCTATGCACTAAGCTCTCCAAAGACAGAGAAATGTTAGTGTATTTACTACTTAGAATAACATAGGATTTGGAGAAGTGAGATCCCTGGAGAGTTCATCTCCACTTTATCACCTCTTCATCACACCATAGTGCATCTCCCCCCTTAGTGATATCTGCACTTAAGACACTAAGGAATATAAAATTACATTCTGAAATAAAAAGAAAAAAGTTAATCTGTTTTGTCTTCCATTTTGGGTTATGGAATAATAGGATTTTAGTCTTACCTGTTAAATCCTTTTCTCTTAATCCATACAGCTTACTGGTAACTTTAGTGTAGGCGATCAGCCCCTTTAATAGGCAGGAACAATTCTGAGAAGTGACTGCGGGGTGGAGCCTACCTCCTCTCCTTAGCTTGCAGCTAGCCAATCCCCAACCAGTAAGATTTGCAGACTAACTATTGACTAGGTAGTAAGACGGTAAAGGAAGACTCCAGTGATCATGAACTCGAAAGGACCCCCACGTTCTGCCACAGGAGAGCCAAGCATGGTCCCTTGACAGGGTGGGAAACTAGTAACCTGTATGGACTAAGAAAAGGATTTAACAGGTAAGACTAAAATCCTATTTTCTCTGTCGTCCAATACAGGTTACTGGTAACTTTGGGATGTCCAACCATTAAGTTCCCCAGGACGGGAAGAAAGGTAAGGACCAGGGGCAGGCCCCCAAAGTCACTAGAGCACCAATGAGCCTACAGATCATGAATAGTTCAACACTAACAGCAAAGTGTCAACGGACACTGAGCAGGGGTAAAACAAACCCCATGAACTCTTGCACAGCACACTCAACTAGAGCCAACAGGTCTCAAAAGTGAAAGAGGACTGAGAGACAGAGAGATCCTAGACAGGCAAGGCTGCCTCCAGGATCTTTCTCCCACAACTCAGCACATCCACACGATAGTGTTTAGAAAAAGTAGCTCCGCAACTCGGCGAACAGAAACAATCACCAGGAGAAAGGCCATCTTCCACGTCAGCATACGTAGAGGAATGGTAGCCAAGGACTCAAAAGGAGGATGCTGGAGTACCCCCAGAACCAGGTTAAGATCCCACTGAGGAGCAGGGGACTTAAACACAAGACGGGTATGAGCAACACCCTGAAAGAAAACCTTGACATCAGGAATGATAGCAAGATGCCTCTGAAAAAGACAGAGTGCACAGAAGTCTGAACCTGAAGAGAACTCAGACTGAGACACTTATCAACACCATCCAGGAGGAAGGAAAGAACTGTAGGAAGGTCAAAATCCTGAGATAGGTCTTTACCAGCACACCAAGCCAGAAAAAGTAGCCCAACTCGATGGCAGGCCTTGGAGGAAACAGGCTTACGGGCACGAACCATAATAGCCACCACACCAGAAGAAAATCCTGTCTTCAAAATTTAGGATTCAATCTCCATGCCATCAAAGCCAGACGATGAACATCTTCTTTCCAGACGTAACCCTGTAGAAAAAGGTCTGGACGGGGGGGGGGGGGAGGAGTCGAAGAGGTTCCGCCACCGAGAGGTCCAGAATCTCCGGAAACCAAGCCTGTCATGGCCAGTACGGAGCAATCAGAACAACTGGAAAGCGCTCCAGTCTTAGCTTCAGAAGAACGCTGTTCAACAGGGCAAAAGGAGGGAAGATGTAAGCCAGAGGAAACGTCCACAGGATCGACAAAGCAACAAATGCCAGAGCCATGGGATCTGCCCAGCGAGAGCAGAATATTGGAACATTCCTGTTGTGTATGGTTGCCATCAGGTCAATGCATGGAAGACCCCACTGCTGGATGATGAGGTTGAACACCTTTGGATGCAGCTCCCACTCTCCACTGTCCACTGTGTGTCAACTGAGGAAGTCTGCCAGAACGTTGTCTACGCCAGGAATATTAACTGCAGAAATAGCAAGGACATGCTCCTCCGCCCAAGACAAAATAGCCTTGACCTCTAGCCAAGCTGCGAGACTTCTTGTGCCACCTTGCTCGTTTATGTAGGCTACCGCTGTTGCATTGTCTGACTGCACCCTGGCTGGGCAATACTCCAGTTGTCATGTCCAATGATGTAGGGCATGAAATATCGCCCGAAGCTCCAAAACATTGATGGGAAGGAGAGATTCGTCCTGAGACCACTTGCCCTGAACACTCAAGTGCCCCAGCACCACTCCCCATGTGGAGAGGCTGGCATCCGTTGTCACCGTGGTCCAGAAGGGCACCAGGAAGGGTCAGCCTTTCAGGAGATTGTTCAGGTTGAGCCACCAAGAGAGACTCTGCTCCACTTGAAGAGGGAGAGACAAGAATCAATCCAGGAGATCCAGACAGCCCTTGCAGGCCAGGATCAGAAACCTCTGAAGTTCCCTGGTGTGGGCCATGGCAAATGGAACTGCTTCTATGGTGGAAATGAACTTCCCAACCAAGGATGACAACTTCTTGGCTGGAACAAGATCCTGAGACAGGACAGCTTGGACCTTCAGTGCTATCTGATGAGCCACTTCGTCTGTCAGAAACACCATCCCCCTCTGAGCGTCAAAGAGGAGGCCCAGAAAGACCATCTTCTGAGAAGGAACAAGGTCTGACTTGACCAAGTTCATGATCTACCCGTGATGGGAGAGAGCATGAATGCAGTCCTGCACCTGCTGGTGAAGGCGTTCCAGAGACTAGGCCTTCAGTAGGAGGTCGTCCATATATGGAGTCACCCTGATGCCGTTCTGATGTAGGACAGAGATCAAAGCTCCCAGGACTGTTGAAGACTTGAGGCACCATGGTCAAGCCAAAGGGGAGGGAAGAGAACTGGAAGTGCCCTCGGTCGCAGGCAAAGCGAAGATACTGCAAACTCTCTGGATGAATGGTGATGTGCAGATAGGCATCCGGAAGAGCCAGAGAGGCCAGAAACTCCCCAGGAGACATGGCCGCTATCGCTGTGCTCAGAGACTCCTGGCGGTATTGGGACCTGACCACAAAGGATTTGAGATCCTTCAGATCCAAATGGGGCAAAAGCCCCAGTCCTTCTTGGAAACCACAAAGAGGTTGGAATAAAATCCCAAGCCCCTCTCCTGAGTCAGGACTGGCTCCAGGACTGCCTTGTCCAGAAGGGCCTGTATAGCTTCCTCGAAAAGGCGTCTCTTTTCTGCTCCCAAGGGAGAACAAGAAACAAAGGTCCTTGGAGGAGGAAGAGAGGTGAAGGGAATCATGTATCCCAAGGCCACCACTTATAAAACCCATGGGTCCACCACAGAGGCTTGCCAAGCTGAAAGGTGGTGGCGTAAGTGGCCACCTACCTGTGGGTGGGGACCCGGGTTCGGTGAGTCATGCAGAAGAAGGTTTGGAAACTTTGGGCTTCGTTGAGGACTTGGGTCTCCATTGCTGCTTAGGCTTGGATGAGGAGCGCGGAGCCTAAGGGACCGTCTGGGTCGCTTGGCGCGAGTCTGCCGGAAAGGAACAAAAAAGACGATTCCTTTTAACAGGTGCCTTCTTCCTCAGGACCACTGGCAGGTGAGAACTCTTCCGTCCAGTGGCCTCCTGGAGTTCAGGCCCGAACAGGGAAGAACCTTGAAAAGGCTAAGACAGCAGAGCCTTCTTAGAGGCCTTGTCAGCCAACCAGATCTTAAGTCAAGGAGCCTTTCTGGCTACCACAGACATGGTAGATGCCCTGGCACAGAGTCCGACAGGGCAACAGAGACATAATGCTGAGCCTCAGCAATGTTAGCAAGAAGATGCAGCATGTTAGAAGTAGGGGCTCCCAGACGGACAGCAGAATTGAGCGGTTCAGTCCAAACAGCCACAGCCCTATTAACCCATGCAGCAGCAAAGGTAGGGCACAGGGCAGAACCCGCTGTCACAAAAATAGCCTTGAGAGAAGTCTCAAGCTTCTTGTCAGTCAGGTCTTTAAAAGCAGAGGGGTCAGCCACTGGCAGGGCAGTTGACTTGGAAAGTCTGGAAACTGGGGCATCCACTTTGGGGGGATGGACCCACTGAGTAAGGGCCGTTTCAGAAAACTGATAAAGATTAGCAAACTTTTTAGACACAGATGGTTTCTTGTCTGGAAATTTCCACTCTTCTGACACCAAGCGGTCAATGGTGGGATTAGGTGGAAAGCAGGCATGGGGCCTAACAGGCTCCAGGGTCAGAAGACGCCTCCTGCACCAAGGGAATGTTCAGGGTGGAAAACATAGCCCTGATCAAGCCCCCAGCCGAGGGAATGGGGGCCACGTCATAGGGGTCACCAAAAAACTGAGATGAAGGAACAGCTTAACAGTCATCATCATCAGATTCCACCAATAATTCCTCCTCAGATGAATCAGACACATCAGGTAGACCCGGAGGTTTAGGCAGGGAAGATCTGATAGGGCGGGGTTCTGCAACGAGTTGAAGACCCCCTGTAAAGTGGATGGAAGGAGTTGTAAGGTGGACCGTAGGTCCCTGGTAGTAGCCTTAAACTCTTGCATTCATATTGGCTCTAATGCATGGCTGGAGGCCCCAGCAGGGGATTCAGGGGCAGAAGCGCATGCTGGGCAAACATGACCTGAGTATTCTCCGGTAACACTGATTGACAAGAGGAGCAATAAGGGACACAGACACCCCAGTATCCTTAGTCTTAGGTTTAGCCCCAAGGTCTAACGGAGTAGACATTCTCATACAGTCAAAATGGTCAGAGTATCAAAACACCCCCAAATAAAGCGTGTATGATAATTAATGAATCCCAGAAATGCTAAATTAGACTTATTTGGTAGGCGAAGGGTTAAACTGCAGAGGAGAGAAGGAGAGTCCAAGCTCTGAATAGGATACCTGATCTGCAAGTACACAAAATGGCTGCCTCGACGGGAGCCAAATGGAGACGAGCGTACGAAGAGGGCGCTCATGGGAAATTTAGTTTCACTGACAGAGTACCCTACCAGTGCCCAAAGCCCCTTAAAGCCCCCAACATCCCCAGAACATTGACTGGATGACAGAGCAAGGGAAAACCAACAAAATGAGCCATCTCTGACCACTCTACAAGGAGCGGTTGCAGAGACACGTCCCACACTGTAAAGTCCCATAGAAGTGAATGAATCAATGGCGTCTATGCAGTAAATGCGTGCCTTAAGGGCGTGGAACATAAAGTGAGCGAGGTAAATACCAACGTGAAACCACTCAAACACTGAACCCAACAAGGAAAGTGTCCCAAAACCCCCCAAAAGGTGCTAACCAGCAGCAAAAGGGTTAAGTTACCACAGAAACTTGCTCCAAACACTGCACAGACATACAGAATAAACCCAATGAGTGCATGAGTATGTAATAAGAACTCCAATAGAGACCCCCTGTGCGGAGGGGAAGCATGGGACATGTGGACCTCAGCACTCAAAGGGTGCTCACCTTTTTCAGCAGGTCTCCTGTCTTCAGATTACCATATATCAAGAAGAAGCCTCAGTGGGCAAATCCTGGGGAAAGAACTTGCAGCCAAGATTTTCCCTCCAGGGCTTAGGTCCACAAAATCACCTGGTAAACTGAGCTATCCACATTTGGGTGATGGGAATTGTCAGTGATGGTAATCCGCCTAATGGTGGTATTCCATTTCTAACAGAAAAATAATAAAAAAGCTAAAACTATAGCAGAACTGTTCTCTTGCCTTGTGTCTTGATCAAGGAACAAATCTTAATGGTTGGGGACTGGCTAGCTGCAAGCTAAGGAGAGGAGGTAGCAGTCACTTCTCAGATTTGTTCCTGCCTATTAAAGGGGCTTATCGCCTACCCTAAAGTTACCAGTAATCTGTATTGGACGACAGAGAAAAGCAGTTATTTTTAGTGAAGGTGTCATACACTATAGTTCGAGTCTTGAACTGGATGACACCAGGGATGGAAAAACCAAGAAGCGGTTTACATTAATTAGAAACCCCCTTTGTATTTTTTATTTATTTTTGAAATAAACGTTTAACATCTTGATAATGCAAAAGGTATGTTTACTACTGGTATGCATGGAACTGTGGGCTTGACTTCTCTACAGGCTGTTATCACTTGTTTTAACTCATAAATTACTAATTAATCCTATGAGGAAATGTAAATATAAAAAAATCCTGACAATGGGCCATATGCGCAAAGTAAGTGGAACAAATCTGGAGAGAGCACACTGCACTGATTTATATTGAATGCAAAAGGTCACAAACATTGCTTGGAAGTTAAAGGAGTCATAAACCCATGAACTACAATGGAAACCACAACTATGCCTGAGATGGGAAACCTGTTTCCCTCCAGACAATGCAGGGAAATTATTCCTATAATCGTTGGCATTCCATTGGCTGGCTGAGAATAATGAGAGCTGTAGTCCAACAACAGCTGGAAGGTTGCAGGTTGCCTACCCCTGGTACATGCATGGACAAATGCAATGCTTTTTGGATAAATAAGTACACAAAACTAATTGCATGTATTGTTATTCCATGCTTTTAAAGGAGAACTCTACCCTAAAATAAGGGTCTGAATCTGTTCTTCAGAAAGACTTATGTAAATGCCCTTCAAATAGCAGTCCGCTGTTTGTATCTACTGTTTTATTTGCCTTTGATCTTTGTTTCAATCTACTAATAACTTGTGTCGGTTTGGAGTTATGCAGATATATTGAGGCCCACTGTTTGTAGTGAAACATCTGAGCCAGATGCAGACTTCAATAAACATCCCTATATACTGGAAACTGCAGATATAATACAAAATACATATAGACAGGTACACCTGACTGATGTATAAAGCTCTGCTACCAAGGCAAGTCAGCATGAATTAGATACTTATTCGTTGGGTATAGTTCTCCTTTAAATTTCTTGGAATTCCCTCTCTGGAAATCCTGGGTTCGCCCTTGACCAAGCCCAGGCATTGCTTGACAGATGGCCAACCAATAGCTAGAGGGGAAGAGTACACAACATGTGTTCTTTTCAGCAGGAATGTAAACATAGAGCAAATGAGGAAACACTGAATCTACTCGGGTCTGGGAAACTTCTTCGCTCAAAATTTTTCCATGATGGATGTGATTCCAAGCTAGGGAAGACAAGCAAACGCTGCCTGCTCCCAGAAGGCCATATGTACTAACGAAATGTGAAGCAAACCAACTGCACCACAGGGGAGAAATTAAAAACAACCACCAAATTCCCATTGATTTCAATGGGGATTTTAACCCTTTGAATAACAGAGACCTCTAACATTCAAGGAGGGAGATTCACTAAGCGGTGGTAAAGTGGAGATGACTTCTCCAGTTTATCACTTCTCCAGCTCCTATGTTATTCTATAGAGCCTATGCCCTAAGTTCACCAAAGCTGAAGAAATCTTAGTGCATAGACTCCATAGAATAACATAAAGAATTAAATTTCCAGCAAAAGACATTTAAAGGGATAGTAATAGTTAATTTTATATTTATTTTATATCTTAGAGGCAGGGCCGGATTTGCCATTAGGCAAAGTAGGCACCTGCCTACAGGTGCACGCCAACGAGGGGCGCCTGCCATTTGGATTTTTTTTTTTCTTTTTTCTTTTTTTTTTTTTTTTTTTTTAATATTCTTTAAAAAAACCCAAAAAACTAGCCGCCTCGCTGGCTGCGCCG
Organism: Rhinophrynus dorsalis; assembly: GCA_037306005.1. Classification (NCBI taxonomy): domain Eukaryota; kingdom Metazoa; phylum Chordata; class Amphibia; order Anura; family Rhinophrynidae; genus Rhinophrynus; species Rhinophrynus dorsalis. Next base: position 169,699,945 of record CM074721.1, on the reverse strand, counting down.
GCGGCACCCACTCACATTGCCCCCCCCAATCTTGTACCTGATGGAGCTCCCCCGTCGGCTCTGTAGGAATGCAGAGCGCTGGGAGATGACATCATCTCCTAGCGCTCTGCATTCCTGAATAGGAGACCGTGCGGGAGCTCCGTCAGGTGCAAGACTATGCCAAAGGAGGCACATACAGATCTCCTACCACGGAGGAAACGGACAACGGGGGGAGGCAATGTGAGGGCAATGTGGAGATAATGGGGGGCAAGTTGGAGCCGATAGAGGGCAATGTGGAGCCAATGGGGGGTAAGTTGGAGCTGATGGAGGGCAATGTGGAGATGGTGGGGGCAAGTTGGAGCTGATGGGATGGGGGGCAATGTGGAGCTGATGGGGGCATTGTGAGGGCAATGTGGAGATGATGGGGGCAATATGGAACTGATGGGGGGCATTGTGAGGGCAATGTGGAGCTGATGGGGCAATATAGAGCTGATGCGGGGCATTGTGAGGGCAATGTGAGGGCAATGTGGAGCTGATGGGACAATATGGAGCTGATGGGGGGCATTGTGAGGGCAATATGCAGCTGATGGGGGGAAATGTGAGGGCAATATGGAGCTGATGGGGGACATTGTGAGGGCAATATGGAGCTGATGGGGCAATATGGAGCTGATGGGGGGAATTGTGAGGGCAATATGGAGCTGAAGGGGGCAATGTGGAGCTGATGGGGGGCATTGTGAGGGCAATATGGAGCTGATGGGGGGCAATGTGAGGGCAATGTGGAGCTGATGGGGCAATATGGAGCTGATGGGGGGCATTGTGAGGGCAATATGGAGCTGATGGGGCAATATGGAGCTGATGGGGGGAATTGTGAGGGCAATATGGAGCTGAAGGGGGCAATGTGAGGGCAATATGGAGATGATGGGGGGGCAATGTGGAGATTAGGAGCATTGTGGAGGTATCCAGTGCAGATGGTCCATGGGGGGGGGCTTCAAATTTCTGTGCCTACAGGCTCCTGAGATGTAAATCCAGCCCTGCTTAGAGGTTAAAAAAATGTAAACAACTATGTAATTCTTATGTCTCAAACCTTTATGGCTTCTAAACCTTTATATACGTTTCTAAAGTTACGTCTTCCTGGCAGTTTCACAGAAGTCAGTTCATAGCTATTGGCTGTAGAATCCGGTCATTTGACCAGACGGAGCCCTTCAAAAGAGCCGAAATCGTGCTCTTTACAAATACATACTTCATTGGAACAGTCTACAAAGTGTGCCTGGTTTGTAGGCAGAAATACACAGATTTGCTTTGCAGTGTATCGCTCATCCTTATGCTCCTCAAAGGGTAAGTATTTTAGTTGATGCTGATAACAAGTAGGATGATATTAATCCACTGATGGGCACTAGGCAAAGTGTAACATTTCCTATCATTCAATGGGGTTATGCACTAAGGCATGATAAAGAGGTGATAAAACAGATAACTTCTCCAGTGATATCATTTCTCCAGTTCTTATGTTATTCTATGGAGCCAATGCACTAAGAAATCAAAAAACATAGGAATTGGAGAAGTAATATCACTGGAGAAGTCATCACAGCTTTATCACACCTTTGTGCATCTCTCCCAAGGTGTCCTATAACTACCCCATTTTACTCATGCTATAAGTACTCAGGTTTACAATAATGTGAAAGATCTGTGCTTTAAATTAATAATTTCATTAAACTTATGTCAATAGTAGCCTGACAATATTGAGACTTCACACATCTTCACACAATGCTGAGCTTTCCCACCTGGATTCCCAGTCTGAGCGGCCTGGATAGTGTGTTGAAGGTTATCAGGGAGATGGAGAACCATACGGTGCCATACTATATTTGTATGTCAGTTTTTCTTTGACTGGGATGGAGTGTGTTCCTTTCTCCAGTGTACACAAGGCAGCTGACAATTGTTCTCTATTGTTAAAGGGTTAGTAATGTCAAAAAAAAACAAAAAAAAACTTGCAAACCAGGCACACGTTTTAGACCATTCCATTGAAGAGATTCATTGTCAATAACGCGATTGCGGCTCTGCTGTAGAGCCACTGTGTCGACCGACACAGAGACATCAAACTTTAAAGGGATAGTAATACTTTGTTTTATCTTTATTTTATTTTGTAGGCATTAAAAAAACATGAAAAACGATATAAGTCTTATCTCTCAAACCTTTATGGTTTAAGAGATATTCACAAGCAGTTTCCCCCTTCCGCCCCTTTTTCCTAGTGTAAGCCATCTCTTCTCAGATGTGAATCTGGTTGTAAGACCAGACAGATAACAGAAGGGGACAATCTTCTTTGTATAAAAACAATGAAAGCCCTTCCCCCCTTGACAAGTTTTTCAGCTTTTTCCCTCATCTTAATTGAAGATTGTCCCTCTCTGCAGTCTACCTGGGCACCTCTCTTCTGATCTGGCTGAACGGGGGGGGGGGATACTTTGCTTGTGAATATCTCTTAAACCATAAAGGTTTGAGAGATAAGACTTATATCGTTCTTTATTTTATTTTGTAGGCATTAAAAAACATGAAGTTAAAACGAAGTATTACTGTCCCTTTAAATGCCTGTATCGCTCAAACCATAGTGTTTTGAGATATACTTTTTTTGCATATCGCTCAACTTTTTAAGCCCTTCTAAATGCAAAAAACTTTTTTTTTTATATTACTAACCCATTAAGAGGAATAAGTGGCTCTTAATTTGACTCATTCACTTACCTAAGTAGATGTCCTTCACACAGGAGTCAAGATTATCTTTTGTACATTACATCTTCAGTTTCCTGAACTTTATTGACCTCTAGGTCACACCTCTTCCTAACAAACGATGGACTTGTATAGAACTAGGAGACTACTAAGGGTTCCCTAGTGGTTATCAGGTTCTGTAATGAAACAACTAGCAGTGGGCTAAAACGGAGATCAAATGCAAATAAATACAGTAAATAGAAATAAAAGGACTACTGTTTTAAGGACACCTAACATCTTCTGATAAAGAACCACTAAGTAGTAAGGTCAAGTTCCCCAACAAAATAGCCTAGTTGATGCCCTTGATACAGGAAGTCAGTGCATGGGTAAAGTCCAAAAGCAATGCGTTGGTATGCCCCAGACTCTGTCCACTTTGCTTTTCTACATAAGGCTCATTGGTGTGCATGTGATGTATAATCTATGATGATTTCCATATTAACAGCAATGGAGAAACCTCAACAATGTGTCAAAGAAATTCTAAATTATTAGAAAAGGACAGTCCTGAATTTATGCAATTTATAACAAACAAAAAAGCTGGCTCACAAAATTCTATGGGAAATATGATGCTTGACATTTCTGTAAGAGCAGACGCATACTTGATTCAAGGAATGAAAATAAAATATTTGGAATGGAGAAGCTTAATTATAAGGATCTCCGTGGCTTTAAAGGAACACCAACATCAAAAATATGAAATTGGGTTATATCATTTGAAATATTATGTACTTCCTGCTGGTATCTGTAAAATGTATTTTATGTTCGCACTCTAAAATTTTATCCAAATGAATACATTTGTTAACTGTCCTATTTAGCTGAAATTTGGTTAATTTGGTTTGGCTTGTGCAGAGCTCATGCAATTAATGTATTGATATTAATACCACTGCTCCTCTATACAGAAAGACTGATATCTTATCTCTGGTCCACAGTCAATATCACTTCTCAGACACTTATCAAAATTGCAATTGTAATGTGAGCCTTGGAAAACAAAAATGAGGGCCCAAAGAAAGTATATATAAGATTAGATTTCGGGTCTCCAAAAACAGTTTTTACAGAGGCTAGCATGTGTGTTATGTGTGTGTGTGTGTGTGTGTTTTTTTTGTGTGCAAGTGTTCCTTTAATGTCTTGAGCAACAGAGGGAGTACAGCGCATTGCAAAGAAATGTGTTGCTCAACCCTTTGTTTCTGAAGGGGTTATCCTGTTAGGCTGCAAGTGCGTCCCTCAGAATACCCTGATCTACCTTATTATGTCACTTTTCATATAGAAAATAATAATTGTTTCAGGTGATTTACCCCTCACTCATGCATTCAGATTATCATTTACTGCTGTCCAAAATGAACTCCCGAATATGGCATGGAAATTACCTTACATGTAGCTCAACCACCAATGATGGCAAACTTACAGGTCTATAATTCCCAGGCAGAGGATTTGTTACCATTGTACATAACGGATAATGCAGAAGATCAAGAATGGGTAATTATGGAGAACATTTCCCTAGTTCTTTTGACAGATCTTCATGGAGTGTCTCAGATTGAATCTAAAAGCGCCTGGTTTGTCTTTACATCAATAATTCAGTAGTCTCATAATGAGAGAGCTTGTGTATTGACAGAAACCACACTAAGCTGCACCATAAGCCCGCCACTTCTTAATGTAGACTTTCCAAACAAGTTACCTGTCCTATCATCAGAGAGGGGCTGAGGTGCTATGAATCTGATGCAATTCTGAAGCAAACCAACTGCACCACAGGAAACAAAAAAGTATTACAAAAATCCCCATGGGATAAATGGGGTCCTTCTCGCCTTGAATGCTAGGGTGTTCTGGAGACCTCTCCATCACTTAATTAGTTAATAGCCCAATTTAAATCCATGCAAGTTTGTATTTCTTCTACTACGGTAGAGTTTGTTTTCTCCAGAACTGCATCGCATCAGCCTCACAGTCTCTACTCTCATCATTCAACAGGTGAACAGTTCAAGTACACCAAACACTAAGAACCAATATTGGCCTAGATGAGCATTATCATTGATTTTATCTAACACATTCCCATTTTGAAGTCTAGGTAGCGATTTGTATGTAAAATCCTGGATAAAAAGTTCTCAGAAGTAATTCAGGTCACAATGAGATAATTGTTATATTTCCACCTACCTGAGGTGGGGTCTACGGATTAAAAATTGACATTCTAATACAAATTACAGTTCTGGCACACAAATGTCTAAAAATAAATGTTTTCGAAGGGAAAGAAAAGCCAACCTATGCAAGAAGCCTGTGTCATGTGGAGCTGTACGTCCCTACACCAGATAGTCTAATCTGAACAATCTAGGCATGTAAGGGTACTGGCACATGATAAGCTGTACATCTAACTGTAATAAGGACCCTATAGACACATAGAAGGGCCATCTTTTTGTGATTATATATTCACAACTACAAAATCGGTCATATTTATGATCCATACACTGCATCCAGACAAATATTAAAGTGGATGTATCACCTATATAGAAATCAGGCTACATAGTTATGTAACGAATATTATTAAAAGTGTCTTTCATTTTTTTTTTTTGAGTTATTCTGCCGAAATTCAAGTTATAAACTGTGCCCAGTAACTACTTCTACACAGACTGCGGTTACCTGCTCTGAACCACAGTCAGTCACTCTGCCTTTGCTCCCCTCCCTCAATCCAGCCTCCTCCGATGATGGAGTCTTTCCGTCTGTAAGCTGGAGCGCTCTCTAGCCAATGAGAGTGATGGACTGCGGTTACAGAGCAGGTAACCGCAGTCTAAGTGGAAGTAGGTACTGGGCACAGTTTATAACTTGAATTTCGGCAAAATAACGCTTAAAAAAAAAATTATAATTAAAGACACTTTTAATAATATTAGCTATATAACCTAACTATTTAACCTAAATTCTATATAGGTGATGCATCCACTTTAAAGACGATGTAACAACTCCTAATAACAACCCCCTCAAACTTACCTTACTACTGCCAGAATCCTAATGGCCCCTGTGAATTCTGTCCTTGCGTCTTTGTTCAAGAGATAACATCAGCAATCAGTGCTGGATGTCACGTCAATGAAGGCAGAAATGACATTTCTTGGAAGGGTTTTAACATAAGCAGGAAGAGTACATTTCAAACCCTTCTGGTCCTTAAAAGTTTAAGATTAAGATATGCATTAGGAAAAGCTTGTTATGTGGTCACCTACCAACTGTCATCTCGGCCTCCATGGACAACAGCCAAGGACTGACTGAAGAGGTTGTATCTCTTGATCAAAGACACAAGCATAAACTTCATATGGGCCATTAAGATTTTCTGACCATAGAATCGAAGTGAGGGGTTATTATTAGGATCTTTTATTTCTCCTTTAGGTTATCTTATTGAGGTGCATTAACATGACACTACACAGCTAGGCATGTTGAGAATGAAAGGTATTGTATAGGATACGATATGTTTCTATTCTAATCATCTCAGTGAGTGTCTGCTGTTGAAAGGTTGCTCTCTAACCACAAGTGTGAAATCCTTCTGCACTGCACTCCTGCACAGGCCAACAGCAGAAATCCCAGTCCCCACTATCTGACCCGTTCCAGCCAGCTCCACTTGGCACGCAATGACCATTGGCTTTCCTGGAAAGTTTTTTGGCTGCCATTCATAATTCACAGCTCGAGGCTTAGTTTATGGATGAAAAACAGAAAAGATTACTTAGTAAAGCCTTTTATTACTGCTTATGTAGCATTAAAAGGGAAGGAGGGATATTTAACCCCTGAATGACTGAGGGCCTGTATCACACTGCTATATAAGCAACCCAGACGTATGCATTAAAAACTATAGTCTCACTTTAATACAGGAATGGGTAATCCTATGTCCTCCAACTGTTGAAGGCTACAATTCCCATCATTCAGTCAGGCAACAGTCCACAACAGCTGGAGAGATGCACTAAGGTGTAATAAAGAGGCAATGAAGCATAGATGACTTCTCCAATGATTTCACTTCTCCAGTTCCTATGTTATTCTAAGGTGCCTGTGCAGTAAGATTTGTAAAGTCGGAGCGATCATAGTGCATTGGCTCCATAGAATAACAGAGAAACTGAAGTGATATCACTGTAGAAGTTATCATACCTTACTGCATAACTCCCCTGGAGAACTACAGTTACCCATCTTTGCTGTAAGGCATGGGGTGTATTTTTGGAAATTCCTTGTTCATCAAGCTAACAAAATGCAAATCTGAAGCAAACCATCTTCACTACAGGGGACAAATGAAAATTCTGCAAATCCCCATTGATTTAAATGATGTGCTTAACCTATCGAATGCTAGAGAGGTCTCCTTAGTATTCAAGGGGTTAAAAGCCCATTTAAAATAAGTGAGAATTGTCATTTCTCCCTTATGGTGCATGCAGTTGGCTTGTTATAGAGCCACACCTGACAAACAGGTAGTCTGTCACCTTCATGTGACACAGCGTAACATTCATTTCTGTGTGCAAGTGATCTAGCATCACAGGGCTCAACCCTTTGTGTGTCTAAGGGATAGCCAACACATTATAATTCAATGAGTTCAATATCCCATTTGCACTCGAAGTGTTAAAACTAGTCTTTTAGATTCAGTTATAGTTTGGTTATATTATATGTAAAACGCTTTTAAAGAGATAGTAATAGATTAATAAAAATGCAGCTCCAATTGATCCTCCTATAACATTGGCTATGTAGAGCTGTATTTCAATAGTTTACGTTTTGTAGTTCAACAGTAATCCAATTCTAAATGACCCCCCCCCTTTCACTTATGTCATGCTGCCTCTCTCAGATGGCCAGATGGAATGGAGCGAGGGGCAATCTTCACTGAATATAAGGAAAATCCTCCCCTCCTTCGTCAAGGGGCCAGGGTTTTCCTTATACTCAGTGGCTGAAGACTGCCCCTTGCTGCGCACTGTCTGGTTCCAGAACCGGATTCCACATCTGAGAGGAAGCAGTAAGGGTAGGTAAAAGGGGCGGGAGGGGGATCCTTTAGAAGTGACTTACTCTTGAACTACAAAATGTAAACTATTGAAATACAGAGCTACATGGTCCTTGTTATAGGAGGATCAATTGAAGCTGCATTTTTATTCTTAATTTTTAATCCTTTAAGGACCATAGGACTATGCAACGCATTGCTTCTGAATACACTGAGCATCTCTCTATTACTGAGTCATCAGGAAGGAATACAGAGTAATATCTGCAAAACTATTATGAATAATATCCATTTGGAATCTACCAGGGGGTGAACAAAAATGTCTTCGGAGTCAGATATCATTTTAGGAGCCAACAAGTAAGGGCCGTATGGTCAAAAGAAACGTGAATTACTGGAGCAAACCAACTGCACTATATGGAAGACCTATAAATTCCCAGAATTCCCACTAATTTAAATGGGGATTTTAACCTCTTGAATGCTAGAGAGGTCTCCATCGCATTGCTCTGCAATGTGTTGGAGACCTCTCTAGCATTCAAAGAAGTTAAAATTCCTATTTAAATCAACAGGAATTTTTAGTTCTACCCTATAGTGCAAATGGTTTGCCCCAGAACTACCCCAGTTTTCTTTTGAACAATGGTCCATATGTTCAAAGGGATAACTACAGAAAAGTTGTGTGATCAATAAAAATAAGTAATTGTATGCATGAATGATATATTTTCTATGGAATGTACAACAAAAAAACTAGTAATGTCCACTGTCCTTTTGCCAGGCAAAGGAGCGGTGCAAGGGCGTGGCTATACAATTTGCCAACATCGTATAGAAAATTTTTCGTATACAATGACAAAAAAGTCATGCAAACAACAGAATGTGTACATTAAGAAAAGTGGAGGAAATGTCACATTTTTCTAGTTAAAGGGATAGTATTACTTCAAAATTACTATCCCTCATATTGTAGCCCTTAATAAACTGAGTTAAATGACACCAGCGGCATCTCTCAAACCTTTATGGTTTAAGAGATAGCCACTTTCAAAGTTTCCTCTCCCCTGCTGTCAGCGTTCTGCTGTCAGCAGGGGAATCCGGTCCCGGGACAGGCGGAGGCTCTTCAGCAGAGCCGATATCTCATTATGGAAGGAAAAATGATTAATTGAAACAGTCTTCTACATGTGCTTGGTTACCAAGCACACGTAGAAGACTGTTTCAGTTAATCACGTTTCCTTCCATAACGAGATATCGGCTCTGCTGAAGAGCCTCCTCTTGATTCAGAGACCGGATTCTCCTGCTGGCAGCAGAATGCTGACAGAAGGGGAGAGGAAACTTTAAAAGTGGCTATCTCTTAAACCATAAAGGTTTGAGAAATGCCGCTGGTGTCATTTAACTCAGTTTATTAAGGGCTACAATATTAGGGATAGTAATTTTGAAGTAATACTATCCCTTTAAATACAACAATTTCAGTCAGGGATCGTACTTCAACGACATATTTCTGACCACAAACAACACTTTCCGACAACAGTACTGAGCCCAACAACACTAAACTTTGAAATGTCATCATTACAAATGACAAAAGCAATTTCGCTAATTCTTTGAACATGTGGTCCAAAGAGTTTTAGGAGCCAGAAGTAAAATCTTAGAAGCCCGGTCTCCTAGGCTAGTGGGGTTTTTCCAGTCCTTGGAACCAACACAGATCAACTCATAAAATGTTCAGAATATACTTTAAAATGTTGATACAATAAAAAGCAGAAGGTAACCCTGTGTTGTGTTCTCAATTTTCTTTTCAATATAACAAAACACAATATTATTCTACAAAAAAATGAATAATCCCAACAAAAATGGTCACAAACTAAAGAGGAGCAAACCAACTGCACCATAGGGATTAATGAAAATTTAGCAAAAGGCCAATGATTTTGTGTGGAATTTTAACCCATTGAATGCTAGAGGTGTCTCCAACACATTGCATTGCATGTGTTGATGAATAAGGGCCATATTTAGTCAGTGAAGTTGTGCAATCCTGGAATAAACCAACTGCATCACAGGGGACAAAAATTCCCTTTGGTTTAAATTAATCTATAACCACTTGGTTTGCAATGTGTTGGACACATCTAGTATTCAAGGGATAAACACATCTAAATTGATTGGAATTTGTATTTGTCCCCTATGGTGCAGCTGGTTTGATCCAGAATTTAGCCTTTTTTTATTGACTACGACCCTAAGGACTTTATTGACAATAGAAATGGAGCAATAATAAAAAATCCAACTGCATCACAGGGATCAAATAAAGTCTGCCATAGGACCGGTCTGAGACTCAAGAGGTCAAATGCTCCATTTAAATCTATGGGAATTGGCGGAATTTTCAGTTCAACATTGTGCAGCAGTTGGCTTGCTCCAGAATTGTATTTCTTTAGCTTGGTGAATAAGGTCCAAAGTTTAAAAGGTCCACAGTTTAAAAGGGATAATAATGATTCACAAAAAAGCAGCTCTGATTAATCTTCATGGTATTTGGGCCAAGGAGAGAGTTATTTCAATACTGTCAGAGTTGTAGTTCAAGAGTAACTGAATGAGGATGCCCCTCCTGCCCCTTTTACCTAGTGTAAGGCACCTCTCCTCAGATATGGAATCTGGTCACTTGACTGGACAGATGACAGCAAGGGACAACGTTGTTACTGTAAGGATAAGGAAAGCCCTGCCCGCATTGACAGGTTTTTCAGGTTTTTCCTTATGCTCATTGAAGATTGTTCCTCTCTAAGATCCATGCGGACAGTCTTGCTGCTCTGAGGTGAGCAGTGTTACATCAGTAAAAGGGGCAGGAGAGGGATACTTTATCATTCAATTTCTCTTGAACTACAATTTTGACAGTAATGAAATAATCTCCATGGCCCAAATACCATGAAGATTAATCTGAGCCGCTTTCTTGTGAAACATTACTATCCCTTTAACCCCTTAACGACCCTTGACGGTCATAGCACGTCATGGGTTGTTATACCCTTAACAACACATGACCTACTATGACTGTCATGGAATTCCAGGCTCCCCCTGCGGCTGCACTCTGTTCTATCAGAGACTTTGTCCTGGGGAAGCATACAGGGTTAATTCTAATTGCAGAAATTAACTGAAATTCTGCTTAAAATGTGTTCAAATTATCTCCTGTTAAAATAGTCAGGGGCCTCTATGAGGGAAAAATAACTAAATGACATTTATGGTGATAAAGTGGGTTATCCCAGACATTCTTAGTGTCTTATCTTATGAGAAAAGCACTCCCCTATGAGAACGTCTGGAAAATGACAAATTTATATGACGTTTAATGCCCTCTTACATACATCATTGATGACATAAAAGCTGACTATATGTAAGATGTTAAAGTAGAGTAAGAGCGCCATCTAGAGTCTTGAGAGCATCATGACTGGGATTATCCACATTCCTTGAATAATTAGGGATATATTAATATCCAATCAGGGCAGACTGGTGATGTCACGGTATAATGAGATGGATCTTTGTCCAATCATTAGAAAAAGGTGGGGATAACTGATAAGGAAAAATTTGTCAATATAATGCAAATGCTCTTAGTTAAGGGGCTCTTGGTGACTTCCTGAATAAGAACTCCTGGGTGATTCCTGACAAAAGAAGGCTTTGCTGATAAAATTCCTGATCCTGCCATATCACAGAGAAATACAAAGAAACTTTGATTGGTAACTATATCATTTATTCATTTAGATTCATTTAATCCAGAATTTCACAATTTTTCTTCTGTTTGAAGAAACTATAGTTTTATAATTGTCTGAAGTGGACTGGCCAACCATTTGGGATAATTTATAATAAGCTAGATTTAGCTATTAAATTCTGGAAGTAACAGAATCTATATATATACTTATTTATTATATCTTGCCAATCAGTGTAATACAGTATATAGCGTGGGTTATTTATATTAGCTAATATAAGTCTTGGAATTCCTAGAGTAATATTTTGTGGTTCTGGGAAGATTATAATAGTTAATATTTGATACAGGATATTCTTTGAATCCAGTTATTAACCCTTTAACCGCTATTTGTCTGTTGTTAGTGGTGTTTTCTTTGGAATTCTCTGTATATGTACCAGTTTTATATTTTGTAATTGAAGGTTAACTTAATAGACAAAATAACTTCTGGGTGTGGCATCTGTTTTAAACATGTGGATTAACCCTTGAAGTGCCTATAGGTTTTATATATGTTGATATAGTCAAAATTATGATAAATGTTGCATGAAGTAATTTTAAGTAGATTATTTGTGTGATTTGGATTGACTATATTGATTGCAATTTATATATTTTATTCAGAGGTATTCAATATTGAATTCAGTAGATAATTAAATTATAGTGATTTAAATCTGGGATATTATTCCAGTTATTCTCTAAATTTGATTATTATTGATATATGATACAAGGAATTGTTAGAGAAATTATTTAATTCATCTCACAATACCCCTAACATCATAATTGGCATAGTCGATACAGTTTCTGGGGCAGAGGTATTAAGAGACCCTGCAGCCAACTGTATTATATTAATTGTAACAATCAATTAACCTATTCTATGCTGCTGAATGCAATTATTGTTATTATACCTCTGAATATACCTATGTGTGGTTAACCCTTGCACCGCTGGTAATCTTTATGATAAATAGTGTGGTTTGATTTTCTATGTACCTATTATAATTGCTAGTCACATATATTTCATTGTTGCTGATACTTGTATATATATTGTATTTTAATAAAATATATATTTTTGCACAAATATGAAGGATTGATTCTTGTGATCAATTCATTACTGACATTTCGTGTCAGTACATATTAAAGATAAAGTTCTCAAATTATTTTAGATTGTCATTTGCCTATTGAAGTGAAGAAATCCAACCTGAGTGGTTCTCTGTTTAACCCTTTGGATACCTTCATATAAATAGCCCGACAGTTCGGGGAGTCTGGAATCCGAATTGCCAAAAAAAAAAAAAAAAAAAAAAAATGCTCCGTGGTCCTTTAGTGACTGCAACGTGCCTGCGCGGCCCGGTCGTTAAGGGGTTAAGAGTACAATAAGGTAAGACAGGATTTTAACACTCCAGCATGTAAATGAAGCAATCAGATATGTAGAGGATGCTTTTCTGACTGTTTCACTCACTGCTTACAATGGAAAGGAATAACTCTATTCTTAGCTTGTTTTCTAATAAACTATCAAACATGTTTTATGACCAATTAAGAAGAGTCATTTTTTAAATAGATTTAATTTATGCGTTTCAAGAGTAATGTTTTACTTGATGCAGGAAAACTGTGGCAGACTGTCTGTAATTACCAATCTACACATGGGACAGCAGTAAGAGATGTTATCCAGTTCTGCCATAAATGAGCTACATTTCTCTCTCATTATTTAAAGTGAGACATACACCTAATCAAGAATGCATCTAGTAATATTGCTATATTTACCCTGATTAATTTAGAGCAAAATCAATGTTGCTGTGTTAGTTGCTTTGCGGAACATAGCAAGGCTTTTGTATTGGACTGTTCTCATGTTCTTGTCTCACCCGAACACGTAACATTTCAAATTTCCTGTGATCAAGGAAGATCTCGGAAGTTGCTGCTGGGAATATCTGCAGTGTAGCTTATAGAGATCATGGGTTCACTGCAACATCCATTCACTGGTGGTCTCATGTGGCTTGAGCTACACATGCATGGCTGATACCACCATTGGCCTACCCACTGGTATAAGTACTAGACTCCCTGAAAGCCGATTGCAAGACAGACACCAAGCTGATAGGAACACTAGCAATTTACAAATATAGATGTGTTGCCTTGTTTAACCCCTTAAGGACCAGAGGTCCTGGGACTTTTCCGTCCCATAAGGACCTCTTTGATCATTGCCGATGTGTCGGTACACGTGACCTGTTGTGTGTATCGGCGCGCCACTTTGAGGCCTGAAAGAGATCGCTCCAGTCTTGGAGTGGTCAATTTTAGGCCCCATTTTTACTTACAGCGCTCACGGTGGAGCGCTGTAAGTAAAAAAGTACGTGATGTACTATGACCGTCATCGGTCCTTAAGTATTTAAGGATCATGACGGTCATAGTACGTCACGTAGTCCTTAAAGGGTTAAGTCTCCATATAACTATAGCTTACAGTAATAGTAACCCTTTACTTTGACTTTACATATTCTACAATGCATTTACCGTGAGCTACCTGGATCTATGCTGCCAGAGACTTCTTTGGTCAATAGACTATCAAAGCAGGATGCAATACAATGTTATACTCTGCAGCAGTGAATGCTCCATCTTTTTACATTATATCAATAACCTTGCTTTAAAGTTCCTTGCTAAAATGCTCTCTGCGAATAGACCCAGGAGGCTCCATTATCATGGATATAAAAGTGCAAGAGTGAAAACATAGGGGAAATAAATAAATTAATAAAAAGAATATGCAATCTGACAGTGAATAGTATGTCCTTACTGAATATGTAAAGTCAATATGAAAGGTTTCTATTCCTTTAAAGCACATTACAGTTGAATGCAAGGCAAGGGGAGTGTGACCACATTCATCAGCATAAAATTTCAGAGAAAAGAGTTAGGAAAAGATTAGGTAAAAGAAATAGGAGAGTTATGGGTGAGACTAGGGGCAAAAAGGGGAGGAACATACAGTGGGAGAGTATAAAGTGATATGTAAGAGAAACGGACAAAGACAGTGGCACAGGGGGATGTAGAACAGACAGGGAGGGCATGAGGTGACAGAGAAGGCCACAAAAAGATAAACAGCCCATCACTTGAAATGAGCGAATTTGGGGAGACTAAGGGGTTATGCACCAAGGTGAGAGCAGGTTATTCGAGTAAGAGAAACCTCTCCAATTCCTCTGATTCTATAAAGTGCCCTAGTCATGTTGGAGAGATCCTTGTGTATATGCTCCATATAATAGCACAGGAAATGCTGAGTTCACTCTTGCATTGGAGAAGGGATGTCCAACTTCAGTCCCTGAAGGCACCTAACAGGTCAACATTTATGAATATCCCTGCTTGTGAACAGCTGAGTTAACCACTGGGTCAGTCATTTTGACTCGCCCTCCTGTGTTAAAGCAGGAAAAAGCTAAAATCCTGAACTGTCAGGAGCCCTCAAGAACTGCAGCTGGACACCCCTGCCTTAGTGTATCATTCCCCAGGAATACAAATCAGGACATATAGCCCTCTGCCAAGACCAGACACAAAATCAGATGTCTAACTGGTATGGCACAGCTTAATCGCTGTTGAAAGTTCTGCACAGTCATTGGGTGGTGAGCATCTCATAATAACTGGATGAAGGTCCATATGCTTTTATTTCAATAGCAGGCCTTTCTTCCCTCACAACGTTTCCATGTCTCTCTCAAATAAAAAAATAAGTATATAAATATGAATTCCTGAGCTTTAACAGAGAAGTTAAAACCTCTACTCTTACCTGTGGGATTAGCAGACTTATAAAAAAATCTACAGATTAAGGTGACCTCACATCCCTTTACATGTAGGGAGTTTAGGAATATTTCATTCTGCAGGACCACACATGAATCAGTGAAACCCTGCACTGTATGTTTTTCAAAAGTGTCCTAAATTTAATGGAAAAACAAGTTATTTTTTGTATCAAATTTTGCTTTTTGCTACAACAAGGGTGGAAAAATCCCAGAAGTCAGCAGGTATAGACTCTTAAAACTTTACTGCTGGCTACTACATTTTTGGAGTATTTTATATACACCTCTGTACTCTGACCCCCTAAATGTTCTCCTAAAATGCCCAGCTCACTCCTAACCATTTGGCTCCAAAGTGCATTACATTTTTGTCCACCCCCGTGCTACCGTAGCATTCCTAGTGCTTCTGCTGGCTGTTTTTTTGTACTCTTGTTCCAAGGGAACAATGCGTGATCCTTATGAGGTGGAGAGCAGCTAATAAAATCAGAACACTGAGGGATAATATCTGCCTGGATGCACCCATAATATCCTTCATCCTTGAAGATATCCTTCAACTATGACTGTCGATTATGAGTGTGTGTCATTCTTTATGGTCCATGTTCTGTCTATCTGTCAGGTATCACCCTACGGAAGCTCCAGCTGTTTCTTTGTTTTCTCTAAAAACAGATCACAACGTTAAATTGGTCACATCAACAGGAAATTACTCTATATTTTAAATGCAGAGATACTGGTCTGGAATGAGTTGAGCAAGCAGTAGTAAAAAATACACATGTGAAAAGCTAAAATATTACGAGAAGAGCCATAGAAAAACCATGACATTTATTAATAAAAACTGTATACAAGTGGGTATTTGTATTGGCTAAGTAATTTCAAAGTAAACTTTCACGATGCTTATGGAGCAGTTTCAACGGAGGCACTAATCCCACACAATTTGGGTCTACATTACAACTATGTTCTGGTAAAATCTGTTACTGTAGGTAAGATGATGGATACAGCATAAAGCAGGAAGTATTTATTCACTTAGTCACAACACTAAAGTGTATTTATTGGAGAGTAATATTTACATAATTGTGCTCAGCTAAAAGTAACCACACAATTATTTTAATGTCATTTTGTTAAACCCTTTAAGGACTGGGGGGGGTTACAATGCATTGCAAGGTAATGCAAAAGGCATGCCTTCTGGTCCTTAACCCTTTGAATGCCAAAGGGGTACGCAACACATTGCTTTGCAATGCATTTGCACCCACCTGACAGTCAAAGGGTTAAAAGGTTAAGGCCTTGAATGCTGGAGACATTTCCAAGACATTGCCAAGCAATGCTTGGAGATGCCTCTATCATCCAGGGGTTATATGAAAATAAATGTTGCCCCTTAAGATATTCTACACCTTGACGGCACTTTAGATATGCAAACTTGCATATGTTTTTTTTAAGCAGGCTGGGGGGAGGGGCAAGTTATATTTGCAAGCCTCACATCATGCTCAAAAGCCAGTAATCTCCTCTGCAAAACATGGAAGAAAATAAGAATTGCATGGAAGTCCAATTCTTACAGACTGCTGAAAGATAATATTGAAAATATGATATGTTGCATATTTATTAGCTATTATTTTCAAAGATAAATCGGCATATAGACAACGGGTGAGAAAGACAGAAAGACAGACAGACAGACAGATGGTCTTTAGAATGAGAGAAATTGTGTTTTAGCATTTGTAGTTCTTTAATACAAAATTAAAATGCAAGAAAATGTTTTCATTTTTTTCATAAAGTAAAGGGGGAAAAAAGGAAAAGAATTCAAATTAAAAGTAGACTATAGCTTGGGTTTTGTTGTTGGTGATATTTTTAGCTCTAGATAGCATTATCTAAAAATATGTGGTAATGTCATAAATCCACTGATACATTTCTCTACTGCAGCAGAATGCAGCCCTATGTCATCTTGTTATAAGGGAGAGGCTTAGGAAAAATATTATTTGAGGGAATAGATGTAGCAGACATTTTGAGGCTGTGGAATGTAGATTTGATTAATCTTAGAACAAGTTGTCTTCTCTTTCTTTACACAGATTTGGGTCAGCCAATCTATATTCCCACAAGAAATCACTTGCATATTCAGAAGCATCTCTTGGACAATTGGAAAAAACAGACAGATGGGTAGATCTCAGTGTGTGTAATGATAGAATCCAAAAATATGAGATATAATCCTATATGCCAAGCCCAGTACTTCCTAGAAAACAAAACCCAGCGAGGCGGATGCACTTAACCCTTTGAGTGCTAGAAGTATACCTCTATGACACTCAAAGTGTTAAAGTAACAGTAATGTCCCATAAAAAAGTTCTTGTTTTGTAGAGTTTAAAAAAAATAAATCATGTGGCATAAATCCCATCTCTCAAACCCTTATGGTTCGTGAGATATTCACATCTAAAGTTCCCCCTCTCCTGATGTCAGCTGTAAAGATGACAGAAGAAGATCTGTGTCGACCGACTCGAGGAGGCTCTTCAGAAGAGACGAAATATCGTTATTTAAAAATAACTACTTAATTGGAAAGGTCTACAAAGTGTGCTTGCAAACAAGGCACACTTTGTAGACCTTTGCAATGAAGTAGTTCCTTTTAAATAACAAGATTTTAGCTCTGCTGCAGAGCCGCCGGCTAGTCCCAGGACCAGGATCTCCTGCTGTCAGCAGAGCACTGACATCAGGAGAAGGGGAGGGAGGGGGGAACTTTAGAAAGGAATATCTCGCAAATCATAAAGGTTTAAGAGATAGGATTTGCTCCATATAATTAATTTTTTAAACTCTACAAAACAAACATTTTTTATGGGACATTAGTGTCCCTTTAAGAGCTGAAGTACTTCTGAAGAAAACCGAATAGGTGACTGAAAAAAATCCCCAATGACTTAAAGGGTGCTTGTAACCTCTTGAATTTCTGTGCAATGATTGGAGACCTTTCAAGCATTCAAAGAGTTAAAAGTTCCAATTTAAAAAACAGTTGAAATGTGAGGATTGCTTATTTGCCCCTATGGTGCAGTTGGTTAGCGCCAATTCTTTGCATGACACAGTAACAGTTTAAGGACCAGAATGCAGTACAAAGCATTAAGAAGCAACGTGGTACACACCCTTGAGGTCCTTAAAGGGTTAAGGAAGATGGTACATTACAACACAAGAAAGAAACACAAACAGAATTTGCACAACTCAACAGGTACTGTATAAAGCAAATGGAATATATTTACCCATGTACAATATTATATTAAAGGTTGGCAACCACTTACTTTCCCACAGTTATTAGACTGCAATACACATTATCAACAGACATCCATTGGTCAGCTGAGAGTTATGGGAGCTGTGGTACAGCAATCGCAGAAGAGCAACAGAGATCCCTCCCACTTGCATTACATTGTTAGAAATACATTGGTGGTACAGTGTCAAACATATTAACACATTAAAAGCAAACTATACCTACATGTATAGGTGACGCTTAAAGGGATAGTAATGTTTCATAATAAAAGCAGCTCTAATTAAGCATCATAGTATTTGGACTTTGGAGAGTGTTATTTCAATTCTTTTAGAGTTATAGTTCAAGAGTAATTCAATGACAAAGTATCCCCCTCCCGCCCCTTTTACTGATGTAACACTCCTCAGCCAAAGCAGAAGGAAGGTGCCCAGGTAGACTGCAGAGAGGGACAATCTTCAATTAAGATAAGGGAAAAACCTGAAAAGCTTGTCAAGGGGGGCAGGGATTTCATAGGAATAAGAGTGTCCCCTGCTGTTATCTGTCTGGTCTATAGACTGAATTCCACATCTGAGAAGAGATGGCTTACACTAGGTAAAAGGGGCGGGAGGGGGAAACTTTGCTTGTGAATATCTCATAAACCATAAAGGTTTGAGAGAGAAGACTTCTATCATTCGTCATGTTTTTTTAATGCCTACAAAATAAAATAAAGATAAAACGAAGTATTACTATCCCTTTAATAATTTAACAGAAGGACTTACCTAGGTAAGAATCCTTAAAGTGGATCACCCTAAATAAAGTCCCCCCAAGTAATTAGACATATAGCGATAAGCTTAGAAATAGTGCTATTATCAAGCATAAGTAGCGCATTATTAAAAAATTCTACTTCTTCTGAGAGTGGAGGCCAGGCACGCTAGCAGACATCTTGGCTTAGAGACATCTGCGCTGTCCTTCCCGGTCGCTTTCATTGTACCTTAAGGTAACAGGAAGGGACTGACGGCGTTCAAGATGCCTCTAAAGCAAGAAGCCTGGCCAGTCAGTCACAGATGAAGTAGGATTTCTTAACAACACGGTACTTAAGCTCGATAATAGAACTACTTCTAAGCTATATGCCTAGTTATTGGGGGGGGGGCTTTATTTAGGGGGATAGTTTTGCTTTAACCTCTTAACCCTTTGCATGGCACTGGGGTATGCAATGTGATGCATCGCACACCCCTCTGGCACTCAGAGTTAAGAACCAAATCTGTGAGAAATGCCTTGAACACACCCCTCTGGTATTTAAGGGGTCAATACAGTAGTCAGGTATATATGTATTTATATAGTTTTGTAGGTGTAGTTGCTTATAATTATTGGTCTCCACTGAAGTCTACTTCTAGATCAGTGGTTGTCAAGCTTTTAAGACTACCCCCCCCCTTTTTATTGTACACATTTTAGGGGATCCTGTAATTATTGTTATGTGTACTATACACACACATATTGGGGTAGTCCATGCCATTTAAAATGTTGTAAGCCTCCCCCCTGCCAGTCCTTTGTAAGAGCCCTGTATGGTTTGTGTGGGTCAGCTGGCTTTATCAAACTGAACACAAAGTAATAGAATACATTATGAACAGAGAACATCAGAGATCAAAAGAGAAAAACATACACCAGACTGATGTGAGGACACCTATCTATGTAAGTTCTTCTGTTGCACAAATTAAGATCAACGTAGTCCCTTTTTAATGTTCCCCTATAACCAGTTCCACATTCATTATTAAATTGTTCTTGTACATTGTGTCAATGTTTAGGTAAGATGTTCTTATGAAAGAGATGCTTCCAACTGCCAGAGGGTAGGGAATAGATGGTCTCAGCTCCAACTCCATTAACATTATGTTTACACATGCCCTGTCATTATGCCAAGTGTACATGGGGACACTGTATTCTCCCTTACATGCCTGCTCTATGGGCCTTATGTTCATCAGAAAACCTAAGTGCTTCTGGAGCTACCAAAGCACATTGCACACAGGGGATCAATAACAATTCCAGAAGGTGGACCCTTTAAGGATGATGCCAAATAAAAAATGGAGTTTATTTAAAAGGCACTTTCAACCCTTTGAATGCTACAGAGGTCTCCAACGGATCACAAAGCAATCCGTTTGAGATCTCTCTAGAATTGAAAGGGTTAAAGGCCCCATTTGGATCAGTGGTAATTGTGGGAATTCTTTTTATGTGATAAAAAGGAGATCACCTTCATTGTGATGAACTCTCCAGTTTCTATGTTATTCTGCGGATCCAATGCACCAGGATCCCTCAAGTTGGAGAGATGGGGCAGACAAAATTAAAAAGAACTTTGGAGACAGGCAAGGGTACATGTATACATGTGTATATAAATACTCCAGAATTAAACTGCAGGGGCCCTGGCTCCTAGGCTTCGGGGACTTTCTCCACCCCTGCCTAAATGCACACGCTCCATAGAATGACATAGGGATTGGAGCAATTATCACACTGGTGAAGTTATCTCCTCTATCACACCTTAGTGCATAAGTCCCATACATGGGAACTCCCAGGGATTGACCACAAGACTCAGGGTTTTCAACCAAATCTCATGGTCTCAGGGTAAAGGTCAAATTCTCAGTGTGAGAGAGTCCATTGATACCTGCTATGTAATTTGCACCAATTTCCTGCTTCTTTAGTCTCTAAATTGGTGTTATTTGTACCAAAAAAGCAGGTGGAGAAGCCCTGCTTGTCTTGTGTGTTCAGGCAGTGAGATCTCTAAGGTGTAGCACATTAAAAGTTCATTGAGGACCGATTGGAGCATCTTTATGTTAGCTCAAGGAAGGGCATATCACCTATAATGTATGTTTTTTGGGAGTTTTAAGGGGTAACAGACCTCAGGGTAAGCTTATTTTGAAAGTTCCCAGGTATGGTAAGTCCCCAGTTTTCTTCTGATCATACGGACATATAAGTCCATTTTCAGTCACAGAGGGGGTTACACGAGAACACAAGCTGAAGCACAGAGCGACACTGTGATGTTATGCAATTTTCTTCTTTTAGTATTATAAATAGCCGCTGTTACCCCTTTTTCCACTCATTATCATACTATGGGTCTTAATTTCTAAAAAACAAACATGAGTGTTTTAGACTTCTTTATCCATAGAAATCTCTCCAAATCATGTGCATTTATTAACGAGATTTGCCTGATTTTGCAGCATACATTTGAACCTATTTATAGTTTGATGAGAATACTTAAGGTTGTTTTCTAAGCCTTCCTCCCTTCCTTCCTGTTTAAAGCTCAAATCTATTTATATTATGATGGATGTAATTATTCAACTGCTGCATCTGTCAAAGACAGAACTGCCAAAAGGAAGCAAGAAAAGATGAAGAAAAATACACACAAAAAATAATTGATGCTTACATTTGGAATAGCTTCAAAGCTAATCCATGCTTAACCTCTTGGGTGCTAGAAAGGACACCAAAGCAAAGTGTTGGAGACCTTCTAGCATCCAAGGGGTTAAATGCCGAATTTGAAACAAAATCATTTTGAGGCCTTGACAAGGTTTCTAATTAAATACTAAAAAAAAAAAAAAAAAAAAAAAAGTGGCAGGTATTTTGTCTGGAAGATAGACTGTTACAAAATACTTGCAACAAATTATAAAATTTTAATCAAGTTATATAGATGGAAAGACAAGACGCTTTGCAATGTGTTGCATGCTCCTCTGGCACTCAAAGGGTTAAAAGCTTTTCCTTAGTACATTATCATCAGAGCTTACATATCATTAATATAAAAAAACACATTGTTCAGTGTGTAGAGAAGATTTACTAAACAGTGAAATCACATCAATCCACAATATAGGGCTTGAGTAAGACTAGGCTTGTTTAATCCTTTGCACAACCCTCTGGTCCTGAAGAGGTTAATGAACAGGGCTTCATTCAATCCTGTTGTACAATAAAAATTTCCATAGGAATGGTACAAACATTTTAGTAAACCAGGTAATTCCACCAACTTTTCAGTTCAGACCTGCCAGCTGTCCGTGGTTTTGGCCCCCTGTCCCTGTTTAATGCTATCACTGGTTTTAAAATTAGACTTTAGTCCCATATTCTGTGTGCTTGTCATTAAAATTGTAATAGATAATGAGCTTCCTCATGTTAATATTGCTTCCCTATGAGTTAATGATTATCGTTAAAAGTACATTATGATTTAAAACTCAGTTTCTACATTTGTTATACAAGGGTTTCTGGTGGCATCACGCTACAATGAGCTCATACTATTCCTGCTTTTCATAGCACAAATATACAAAATAGAGGCTAGTGCAAGGTATAAGAGTAAGGGACAACTATTAGAAAATGGGTACATAATATATACTCCTGAATGTTTACAAAAGTAAACCTTGAGTTTAAGATGAGCACATTTCCTATCTGCCATTCAGGAATACTGCAAAGACTAGAGCAGCAGAGTTCTAGTGCATTAGTATGGGGACACATGACCCCAAGCTGATGTCAATGCACAAGTTGCACTTTTCCTAGAGTACCATAAAGTCCTAAACGACAGAGGGAAAATTGCTCATTGACAACTGAGACTGAACGTGCAACTTGTGCTGGGCCTACATGAAAATCGGAGTTTTAACCCCTTTAGGACCGGTTCGCGCACTCACGGCGGGCACTTAAGGATCACGGAGCGCTTTTTTTTTTCGCATCCGATTCAGGGCTCCCAAAGTGGGGTGCAGCTGCGTGGGGAGCCCAGAATTCCATGACATGCCAGGACTGTCAGTGGTCCTTAAGCGCTGGACAGCCATGATGGTCCTGGCACTGCATTGGACGTTAAGGGGTTAAACACTTGTGGGAGAAATAAGTGTACTACCTGACAACTAGCTGGCTGGTTGGGGAATCTGGGGGTGATGGGAGTTGTAGTCCTCATTCCTCAACAGTTGGAAATCCAAAGGTTGCCCACCACAGCTCTAGGGTTTAGAACTCTGTGCTCCTTTATTCTGGGACAGTGTCTTGTCCCAGAAAAGGTCTACCTGGGTGCAGGACACATTCAAAACCCTGTACAGCCCTGGGCAATA
This sequence comes from Rhinophrynus dorsalis, assembly GCA_037306005.1. Classification (NCBI taxonomy): domain Eukaryota; kingdom Metazoa; phylum Chordata; class Amphibia; order Anura; family Rhinophrynidae; genus Rhinophrynus; species Rhinophrynus dorsalis. The sequence goes on along the minus strand of CM074721.1, from coordinate 169,676,610 downwards.
GAGGATACATTGGGGGTGATTCAGTAAGTGGTGATAAAGAGGTGATAAAGTGGCGATGACTTCTCCAGTTTATCACTTTTCCAGTTCCCATGTTCTTCTATGGAGCCTATTCACTAAGATCTCCAAAGCTGAAGAAATCTTAGTTCATAGGCTCCATAGAATAACTGGAGAAGTGATATCACTGGAGAAGTCATCTCTACCTTATCACCCCTTTAACACCGCTTAGTGAATCTCCCCATGGTCATCTTATTTTACAGAGTATTGGAAGCTTCATCATACACAATGACCGGAGGCATGGGTGGAACGATCCCAGGTTCCTACAATTTAATAGTATGTATGACCATGTATGTACATAAACCTTTTCAATGGCTCCTAAAACTCTCTGTTGGGTTCTACAAAAATTTTTTTTTTTTTTTCAATTTTTGTCCATCCCTGCTTAGGAGGAAAATGGAAGCAAACCCATGATCTCTCCCCACATCGACATCTATCACATGCGCACTGCAGAGAGTCTACTTCTTGTGACTGGGTATCGTCCATGTCTCAGGTGTCCAAATCCTACCAGCACTTTGCTAACATTTGCTGTGCAATGCGTTGCAAACCCATCTGGCGTTCAAACGATTAATGCATTTTAAACAATGATGTACCCTTACTTATAATTTGTTTTTCTTGAATACAGTATGTGTGCGATATGGCATAAAAGTTAGGAATGAGCAGTTTTTGGCCCTCCAGCTGTGGTTGGGCTGCAGTTCTAATAATGCTCAGTCAGCCTTTGGCTAGCTGAGGATGATGGGAATTATAGTCCAGAAATATTTGAATTGCAACAAATTGCCTACTGTTGGTATAAAATCATAGAAGTGACATGCTGGTATATTATTTTCTAACTACATAAAGTTATATATCGTAGGTGTGTGTATAACCAGCCACATGCAGAGAGTAGGGATTAATGTATCAGTTTGATCCGTATAGTTAAACTTAAAACTGGATGAATTCTGGGGAACTCAACTGCATCATTAGGAGGAATTATTATGTAAAAAATGCCCAAATTATCATGGATATAAATGAGGCTTTTAACATCTTAGATATTAAAGAAGATTACTGCACATTGAAAAGCAATTGATTGGAGCCTTCTCCGGCACTGAAGGAGTTAAAAGTCACATTTAAAATTACTGAACTTTTTTTTCCTTCTCTGTGGTGCAGTTGTCCCAGAAAGGCTATGATGTTCTTTTCAACACACTTCCCTCTATGGGAAAGGCTTATTACTGTACAGCAGCCATTTCTCCTTATGGGTGGCCAGGGCTTAGGCTATTACAGTCTGTTCTTCCAAAACATAAAAGGAGGGGATAACTGGGGCATATGTGCACGAAGGGAGATGCACTAAGGTGTGAAGGAGACATAGCTTACGTGGCGTGATAAGCTCTATGGTTCTTATGTTACCCATTGGAATGCATGCACTAGATGTGTTAGGCTGAAGGATATCTTAGTGCAGAGGCTCAACAGAATAAAACAGGAACTGAAGATGATCTCACACTGGAGAAGTGATCACCTCTTTATCAGATCTTAGTGCATAACCCCCCAGGAGTGTTTCTGGAGCAAACCAACTGCATAATGGGGAACAAATAAAATATTAAAGCAAATACCTCTGACATAAATGAGGGTTTGAACCCTTTGAGTGCTAGAAATGTCCCCAACACATTGCAAAGCATAGGGCTAAAAGACCCATTTATCAAGTGCATCTATTTGTCTCCAAAGTTACAGCTGGTTTGCCCCATCAACAGCCTCAGCGATTCCCCCATTCTGCTTATAGCATTACAAAAGGATGGCCAAGAACACATCACTTCTGACCCTGGGCTGTTCCTCACTAGATCTTTTATGTGCAGCTGATGTCATTGTCACTTAAGTATGAATCACAATGAAGTCAGCTTCTAAAATAATCACCTCATTTCAAAAAGAACTCCAGTAATCCAGACATTTTTTTCCTACCTCCATCTGGCATGACATTATTGGCTTTCAATCCAATGCACTGTCAGTTGTGAGATAAAACAGAGGATACTGTGCTGGGAAGCTTCGGGTCCTGATGTAGATCAGATCTGTTGCAATAATTTGTTTTTGCTCTCTTTGTATCACTGGATAACACTGAACAATAGCGCAAATGTAATGGCTGATAACTTCTAATAGAGCCTTGTAAAGTCAGGACAAGTATGTCTGAAGGACTAGGTACACCCATGGGGAGCTACAGATGTCTTTAAGACAAGGCTACATAATAAGTTACAGACCTCTGTGACGCCAAGACATATTTCCTAAACCAGGATGTCAGGCAGCACATGCTTTTTACAGATTTGTATGCAGAGCCATACATTAAATTTTTCAGGAACAGGGAATCTCTGCACTGGACAACTTTCAATCTAATTTTTTTTTTTTTTTTTTTTGGGGGGGGGGGGCTAAACAAAAATGTGTTTGAGACCTCTCCAGCATTCAAGGGGTTAAAGGACACATGTAAACTAGGGGTACTATTTGTGTGTCTTCCTTTGTTGTGCTTCAGAATTGCACCACTTCAGCATGCCGAATTAGGCCCTTATAGTGCTGAGACTCCACAGAAGAACATAGGAATTGGAGATATTAGCACACTGGAACTATTATCTCCTCCTTATCACACCTTATTGCATCTCCCCCAGTGACTGCTAACGAGATATCCAATGTATTGTGAAGCACCATTTAAATCAATGGGAATTTTAAACCACTGTGAAAAAGAGGTACAAAACGCATTGCTCCACAATGCACTGCACACCCCTCTGGCACTCAAAGGGTTCATTTGCTGTTTATGTTGCTCCAGAATTGCAAACCCATCTTTCTGAATACAGTTTTCAAACTTCGTCCTCAATAACAGTATATTTTAGATAGAACTCCTCACATGAGCACAAGTAGTTCACTCTGGTACACAAGCATTCTGACAGGTCCCCTGATGCTAAGGGCAGCACCACAATGGATAATGTGATAATATACCAAAATCTGCACTCTTGGTGAGGAGTAACAACCGTAAAACATAATCCGCTCAACTAAAGTGGCTAACTGAAGTATGTCGCCACAAAAAGCTTTTTTGTTGTATGGCAAGAACATGTTACTACTAAGTTATCGTAAATGCAAATATTTGCCTAGATTGCATTACAGTTGACAGGCATTATCACTGCTTATGTAACAGATTCCTCTTGATATCTGTGCAGACAGTTTTTAATAAAACCTTTCATAAAGTTACCAACTGAAATGTAATTCCGCCCATTGTTAGCACAATAGCCTGTATTAATTAGACTGATAATTACTTTTCCAATAAGGAGACATAACCCACAAATATTATGGCGAATTTCGTGACTTGGGGGGGGGGCTCCTTCATGCATGTACGGTGATCTAGAAACAAAATACTGTATTAAGAATCTATGAATGGTTAACCCCTTATATACCAAAGGGGGTGTGCTTTACAAGTTATGGAAATAACTGGAGTTAGTGAAGTAACTCCAAATAGCACTTCAAAATGTCACAGGCGTGTTTAGGGTGCATTTTCAATGTTGCTGAAATATGTCACGATCTACGTACCTTAAGATAAGTTCCCTCAAACACTCCCCAACCTAAACTAAGTAACCTAAGTTTATGCTTAACTTAAAGTGTTAGAAATGTCCCCAGATAAATATTTATCATCTTGTATTGCTTAATAAGTTGAAGCAAAAAACCCTATCTCTCAAACCGCTATGGTTTGAGAGATATTCACTGTGTGTTGGGTGTTGGCCGACACGATAAGGCTCTTCAGCAGAGCCGTATTCGCGTTATTTAAAACTAATTACTTCATTGGAAGTAGGCACACTTTGTAGACCTTTCCAAAGAAGTCATTCTCTTTAAGTAACGAGATTGCGGCTCTGCTGCAGAGCCGCCAGTTGGTCTACGGACAGGATTCCCCTGCAGTGAGCACAGTGCTGATGTCAGGGAAAGGGGAGGGAGGGGGTAACTTTGAATAGGAATATCTCTCAAACCACAGCGGTTTGAGATAGGGTTTTTTTGCATTTAGTTCAACTTATTAAGCACTACAAGATGACATATATTTATTCTGTGACATTACTAACACTTTAAATTACCCCTCAAATGTAACAGAGACTACCTTCTAGAGTAACAGATACTGACCCTAAACTAACCTAACAGATGATAATAACATCCCCAAACCCAACATATACTAATCTTACGGATACTTTATCAGCGACATTCTGAACGGCAACAGCTTGTAGGAGCCAATTTGTCACCCCCAATATTGTGAGCACTCCATTATAACACTCTCCATGTAGATGGCGTCATTTCAATATGATACCATGGAAGGGGGGGGTGGACAGCTAGAAACTTTATTTTACACATTTATATCAAAACACACGTCTCTACAGTAACACAAACCACTTCTCTACAAACACACTTTCTACACATATCTACACACATACCTATTTCTTTACATCACAATGCACAAGAAAATCACTTTTTTTTGTTTGTTTCTAGTACTTACATTTAGATTTGCAATATATTTACTCCTCTGAGTGTCAGAGGGGTATCTGGTACACAAAGGGTTAAGGAAATTATTAGTATCATGTTGATTGTTATGGCAATCCTGTGTATTGAGGAGGTGTCATGTTCCTGCCAGATTCACAGAAAAAAAAGGGAACTACACAAAGCAGAAGTCTGTTACAACATTTGTTGTTTTTCAAGCTATTCCTAATAAGGCTTAGCATACGTGAGCACTGAACTGACACATCGTACCATTTTTCTCTTTCTCAATCTATTACTGGAGCCTAGGAAGTACCTTTGAGGGAGTGCCAAGTAATGCCAATGTGGGCTTAATAAAATGTGAGCAAAACTAATAAATGCCATTATCACCACCACCACCCACCACCACATATTTCCTATTTCAAAACATCTCTAAAGACACTTAAGAAACTATAGTGCAGAGGTCTGTGCAGCATTTTTTTTTATTGAGGAATACAGAATTACAAAAGAGCAAAAGGAAAAAACAAAAGACAGAGCATATTCCATGAAATACAACAGAGATACAAATCTGAAGCAAAATATTACAATACTTATGATATGAAAGACATGTGCAGATGATTGTGAAAGAGACCCTGGAATAAAACAGTTCTGAGGGAGACTATGACTAACACTTCCGGGAATCATGTAATTTTGGAGATAGATCTTGTGAAGTCAGATTAACGCTGGGAATAGGCTATCCCTCAGTAGAGGACAGGGATGGGTACAAATACTAGCATAAACACACATAAAGAAGCAGAAAAGAAAGTTCTGAAAGACAGAAATAAAAAAAGTGAAAAGTAACGAAATAGGATAAGGGAAGGAAATGAGAAAGAGGAAGACGGGGGGGGGGGGCATGCGACCATGATGCATAATACAATACAGTTACTTCGGAACTCATTCCTAGAACTGGTGGGATGGCAGAGGACGGAGTTATAAAAGGTGACCCATCACTTAATTAGTGGACGAAACGTGAAGAGGGGCCAGGATTTGAGAAAAATTAAGTCCAAAGACTCCAAACGTGTCTGTGCAGTATTTGATCCCATGACAATACATATCATGTATACCTGGCAACTCCCTGGTTTTGGCTTCCCCTGATTTTGCCATCTCTGTTTTTGCTCTGAATTTTAAAATTTAATTTCAACGCCATATTCTGTGTACTTGTCAATAACACTTTAACAACCATAGCGTTAATGTGAAATGCATGCTCTGGTCCTTAATTAAAGGGTTAAAAGGCTAATAGGCAACAAACATTCCCTCATCTTAAAGAAACACTAATACCTACATATAAAATATCTAAATAACTTGATACGATGCGGTTGCAGTTATTCATCTTACATGCCTAAAATATAATGCCAAGCTTGCTTTTTAAAGGGTTAGTAATGCCCACTTAGAAGTTGCTGCTATATTGTAAATTAAAAAAAAAAAAAAAAAAAAGTATTTTGAGCAAGTCCCATCTCTCAAACCTTTATGGTTTGAGAGATATTCGCAGCTAAAGTTCCCCCCTCCCTCCCCTTGCACAGACGTCAGCGCTCTACAGACAGCAGGAGGTCCCGGTCCTGGGACCAGTCGGAGGCTCTTCAGCAGAGCCGAAATAGCGATATTTAAAAAAGAAATACTTTACTGAAACGGTCTACAAAGTGTGCCTAGTTTGCAAGCAATTTTGTAGACCATTTCAACTAAGTAGTTATTTTTAAATATCGCTACTTCGGCTCTGCTGAAGAGCCGCCTCAAGTTGGCTGACATGGATCTCCTTCTGTCAGCTTTACAGCTGACATCAGGGAAAGGGGAAGGAGGTGGGAACTTTAGCTTCAAATATCTCTCAAACCATAAAGGTTTGAGAGATGAGACTTGTGTAACCCCTTAGCGACCAGCAGTCCTGGGACATTTCTGTCCCATAAGGACTGCGTTGATGCGCGCCAACGCGCCAGTACACGTGACCTGCTGCGTGTATCGGCACGTCACTTTTGGGCCTCAAAGAGATCTCTCCGATCTTGGAGTGGTCAATTTCATGCCCTATTTTAACTTACAGCGCTCCCGGTAGAGCTCTGTAAGTAAAAAGTATGTGACGTACTATGACCATCATTGGTCCTTCAGTATTTCAAGGACCGTGACGGTCATAGTACGTCACATGGTGTTAAGGGGTTAAGATACTTTTTTTTTTTTTTAAATCTACAATATAGCAGCAACTTATAAGTTGACATTACTATCACTTTAATGCATATGTAAACTGTCTTTTTCATGAAGCATCTCATTTTGCTTCTGCTGTTTGTCGGGAGAGGTAAGAGCTACAGACAGTCAACCCTTTGAGTGCCACAGGGGTATGCAATGCATTGCATAGCGATGAAAAAGGGCATTAATGGATGTTCCCTCAGAGCACATGCAAAACTAGATTTTATGTCACAGAAAATGGAGATTTTTTTTACAGATGTATCTGTTCTGCAGTAGAAGTGCAAGTTTAAGTGTGCTGTAAGGCATTTTTGTTGCTCTATACATTTCTATGGACCACTAGTGACAGTCTATAAACTAAGCTAAAACTACCAGGTCCCTCTTGGGAAAGCAGGGCTGTAATGTGAGGCTAAAAGAGGTGACAACTGCGTTCAATTGTGCATTATCTTACTATGCATTTCCTGTGTGTTATTATTAACCCTTTGTCTGCCAGAGAGGTATACAAAGCATTGAAATGTGTTGGGTACCTTTCTGGCACACAAAGGGTTAAAATACTGATATGAAGGCTATATCCTATGTTTTTTGTTAGAAGTTTGTGCTACAAGGAATAAGAGTAACTGAAGCAAATATCTTATTTTTGGAGAAGGAAGAACATTTGGTAAAGCCCCTTCCTTTAGGAGTATTATATAAGAAAATGTATGTATGGAATATAGAAGGCAGCTATATTTATTAGTCTAACGTGCCAATGGTGTGTGCATTGCATTGCTCTGACAATGCATTGGATACCCCTCTGGCACTCAAAGAATTGTTAATATCAGCTATCACATGCTGGTATTTTCTTTAATCCTTTAAGGACCAAAGGCGTGTTCTACTCATTGCTTCATAATGTGCTGCGCACCCCACTGGTCCTTAAGAGTTAAAATAACTGTACATGAATATGCAGACATTTCACTTAAGACATTGTGACACTGATGCTGTGCCATCAGGAAGTAACAAAAATGTGCTGAATCTGCAGTCGCTTTCGCTTTCTGTCTCACACACACACACAACTTACAGAAGTGTACGATTATCTGTATGAGTATCTAACTAGTATTAAAACTAACCTTTTAATACATATACCCAGAATCAAAATAATACAGATTAAATATAATCTACTGAAGTGACCAAGCAGTGTTAGCCCACTCCTACCAGCTGGAGAAGCACAAAAGGAAAAGGTCACTCCTTATCCCCATTCACCCTCCTCTGCTATCATGTTGTTATCTTTACAGTCTTTAGCTTTGCACTGTTATGGTACTTATAGCAGGATGCAGGCAACATGTGCAATCACTATTTACAGTGTGAAAACCACTAGCAAATAGGTTTGCTCATGATTTTGTTGAATTGCACATGAAAAACAAAAATTAGCGAACAGCTGCTCATTTTTTTTATGGAGCTTGGTCAGGATCAACGTATCGGTCTGAGTGGAATAGTGAATGCACCTAATGCAGGGAGTGCTATTGCGAATGAATGCATACACTTGTGTAGTGTTGTCGTAAAAGATAATTTTTTTATGGGCAATTCAAGAAGTGTTTGGTATACAGATTCCTGGCTTAGAACATGCTCAATATCTATCTGCACAGGAAAAATGTCTGACGCATGGGCACATTTCTTGCATCCTACCGTTAGCAGCCAAGCAGTTCTTCAGAAGAGGCCCTACAAACATTTGCACAGCGAGAGCCATGTACGTTAGTCAGGATTGCACAGAGACACTCGTTTATGAAGTCTATATCATGTATAGCAGGCATATATGGCCCCTTAGATCAGTGGTTCTCAATCTTTTTTGCTCGGGGCACCCCTAACATGTAATCTAGAACATGTGGGGTACCCCTAACATATTTAATGTACTTTATTAAGGGCATAAGAAGGGTACAATACATAAATATACAGTTATCATTAGCTCCTACAATTATAATAACAAAACTAAACATATTGTGCATAACAATTTCTATAAATTTTTATTAAAAAGTTAATTTTTGTTAGTCTTCATAGAAAACATAGGGCACCCTAAGTTAATGTCCGTGGCACCCCAAAGTGCCACGGCACCCTGGTTGAGAATCACTGCCCTAGATAATAAAATGAGAAATCCTGCAGGGGGCCACAGTTTTACTACAGTGCTGCCCTGTTGGTCCAAACTCTGTTTTTGATCAACTTAGTTTGTGGTCATCTTCTAGAGCAAGTATATGCAAACTTTGGCTTTCCAGTTGTTGCTTGGTTGGGATGATGGAAGTTGTAGTCTCGAACAGCTTAAAGGAGATCTATCACCCCTATACCAGTTTCTCTTAAATGTTAAGTTATACAGCAATTATGATGAATACTATTACTTTTTTGTTTTAAAACGCTATTTGGCTGAAATTTAATTATTAAATGCTGCCCTGCACCCTACTTCCAGACAGTCTGCGGTTACCTGCTATGTACAGCAGTCTGTCACACTGCCTCTGATCCCTTCCCGCTATCCAGCCTCCTCCGATGACGGATGCTTTCTGCCTGTAAGCTGGAGCGGCCTCATTGGCCAGAGGCAGAGTGACAGACTGAGGTACAGAGCAGGTAACCGCAGTCTGTCTGGAAGTAGGGTGCAGAGCATTATTTAATAATTAAATTTTGGCCAAATAGCGTTTTAAAACAAGAAAGTAATACAGTATTCATCATAATCACTATATAACCTAGAAACATAGAGTTTGACTGCAGATAAGAACCATTCGACCTGTCTAGTCTGCCCATTTTCCTACAGTAAAAACCTCAAACCTAACATTTAAGAGAAACTTGCATAGGGGTGATAGATCCTCTTTAAGAGCCAAAGTTTGCATAACCCAGTGGTTCTCAATAGTTTTTTACTCGAGGCACCTCTAAACAGGCAATCTGGAGTTTTCGGGGCACCCCTAATATATGTAATTTATCAAGGGCACAATACATAAATATACTGTTATTAGATCTCACAATAACAAAAATAAATATATTGTGCATAACACATTCCATTAATCTACAATTAAAAGTTAAAATTCACATTTTTGTCAATTTCTTCATGGAGAACATGGGGTATCCAAAGCTAATGTCCGTGGCACACCAAAGTGCCACGGCACCCTTTTTCTAGAGGTAAGCTAGACACCGGGCTCATTATCAGAACAGTCACTGCAGAGGAGAAAACTATTTACATTTCATCCATCTCTCCAGAGCGCCCCAATGACTAGTAGTGCAGACATCAGCAGCAACTGTTACGTATTGAGATCCAGGTAGACACTCTCTAGTCCCAAATGGCTCTAACAAAAATCGTGTTGATTATAGGGTAAATACAGACTACATCCTTAAAGGTATGCAAGGTATGTCTAACACTACGCATGCGTATTTGCTCGGTTATATAACACTAACTTACCACTACACATCCGTATCTAAACTGTTATACAACACTGAATGTTGCACAATTGGCGATGGCACTACCTGTCTCTCATAAACACTACGTAATTGAAGATTGCATTGCCTGCCTCTCTGTTGTTGCTGGCTACATGACTGCAGAGCATTAACCCCCAACTAACCATGAGGAGATCACCAAAAACCATCCCTTACACGAATGCAGCCCTAAGATACATTAGGGTTTGATATGTCTTATGTACAGACTATGCTACCACTGCTTAGTTTAGTAGTGTCTGGAAAAGGAATGGACAAATCCCAGCTGCCTAGGTACTCGGGCTCCTAAAATGTTCTGTATGGCTTCAAAGACGTATATTAATTTATCCCGTCTTAATCTACATATCATTAGTATCCACAACACTGACATGGATATCCTAATTGACCTCCTCCATCCTAGGAAAAGTTTCCTAGTTACAATATTAGTTCTCAGAAGGCATGTCCCCTCACATGTATGTGCGCTGGTAGCAAGTGACAGCTTTTCAGTTCTTTTCATTAAGTTTTTCTGCTTTAGATGCACATTTACGGTAATGTGCAAAACTTTTAAAGCAGGTGTGAAAAAATGCTGTCATGTAAGAATGCTTTAAAAAAATAGACCTGTTAATAGTTTATATTCATCAATTAACAAATTGCATATTGAGTGAAGAGAAGAAAAAAAATGTTGTTAATTGATAAAAATAAACTATTAACAGGTCTGTTTTTGAAAGCATTCTTACTTTACACCATTTTTTCACACCTGCCTAAGACTTTTGCACAACACTGTAAATATGCATCTAAAACAGAAAAACTTAATGAAAAGAACTGAAAAGCTGTCACTTGCTACCAGAGCACATACATGTTCGGTGACATGCCTTCTGAGAACTAGTACTGTAGCCAGGAAACTTTTCCTAGGATGGAGAAGGAGATCAATCAGGATATCCATGTCACATCGCAATTTGAAAAGGCTGGGAACCAATGGGCTAAAAATGAATTACATATCAATATTGAGAAAATTAATCACAAATAAAGGACGATATTCATTAAGTTAAAGAGGTGCAACTGCACCAAAAGGAAACATTTTTAATATGCAATAAATTAAATGGGACCATTAATCTCCTGGATGAGAGAGAGGTCAGCAACATGTTCCCATACCTGATAACTCTCCAGATCTGCCCCTCAATGAGGTCTATTATTTAAAAAAAAAAAAAAAAAAAAAATTTTTAACCCTGTGTGTGCCACAGGGGGGGTCCAATGCACCCCCCCCTCCTGTGGCACACACAGGGCTTCTATCATTACCTTGTTACTAGAGATTTACCATTTACCATTTCTGTTTCACTGGTAGCTACGCTCCTGTAGCGTAAATTGGTATGTCAACCCACAGCAGTGGGGTACCATTTTTCTTAGGCTGGCAAGTCGTCCTCCTAGGAAATCCCACGCCATTGAACCATTTTAGTATCTTTGAAGTGACTGATGTGTAAAACAAATTTTTTTTTTCCTGTAGCACCACATTCTGGAAATAGTTGTGCCAACTAACTTAGGGGTAAAAAGGCAAGTGACCCCTCATTAGATGCGGCAGGTTGTCTTCTTTCCAAAATGGTATGGTTTATCTACCTTTTCTTCAATTCTGAAGGTGTTATAGCCATTTTTGTACAGGCAAGTCACATTTGAGAAAATGTTAGAAACATCAGAGGTTGTAGTAGGTGTAGTTTTCTACTTCTAGCACCCCCTAAGGTAGGTCAACTCATACCAATGGGGTGTCGTTTGACTCCTAAGAGCACTAGCTAATGAATGCAGTTGAAAATTCCATGGTTTTTACAAAGTTCCATACATTTGAAGGGGCAGAAATGTAAGAAAATGCCTCTTTTTTTCACTAGCGCCACCTCCTGGAAGCATTTGTGGATACCAGCCTCTGGGTAAGAAGGCAAGTGACCCCTCATTAGATGCGGAAGGTTGTTTTCTTTCCAAAATGGCACTGTTTCTCTACCTTTTCTGCATATCTATTATGGTTATAACCATTTTAGTGCAAGCAGATAATTTCAAAAACAAAAGTGTCAGGTTTACGTACGTGTTCCTAGCACCCACATATTGTATGTTAACCCACACAAATAGGCTACCATTTTTCTCATGTTGGTAGCAGGTACTGAATACAGCAGGAAATGTTATGGTTTTCAAAGATTTTAGTATCTTTGAAGTGGTGGAAATGTAAAAAAACATGTATTTATTCCCATAGCGCTTTTGGAAATATTTGTGCACTTCAGCCCAGGGGGTAGAAAGGCAAGTGACCCCTCAATTGATGCGGGAGAATGTCTACTTTCCAAAATGGTATACCTTTTATACCTTTCCTTCACGTCTCTAACAGTTATGGACATTTTAGTACAAGCCGCCATTTTCGAAAGAAGCAAACAGGTAGGTGTAGTGATGTGCTTCTGGCACCCCTAAGGTAGATTGACTCATTCCAGTGGGGTGTCATTTTTCTCCTAAGAGCACTAGCTAATGAATACAGTTGGAAATGCCATGGTTTGCACAAATTTCAGTACATTTGAGGGGGCAGAAATGTAAGAAAATGCCTTTTTTTCCATTAGCGCCACCTTCTGGAGGCATTTGTGCACTCCAGGCTTGGGGTAACAAGGCAAGTCACCCATCATTAGATGCGGCAGGGTGTCTTCTTTTCAAAATGGTATGGTTTGTGTACCCTTTCTTTACTTCTGTAGTTGTTATAACCATTTGTGTACAGACAAGTAATGTTTGAGAAAATGTTAGAAAAATTTGAGGTTGTAGTAGGTGTCGTTTTGCACTTCTAGCGCCCCCTGAGGTAGTTAAACTCATACCAATGGGGTGTCATTTTTCTCCTAAGAGCACTAGCTAATGAATACAGTTGGAAATGCCATGGTTTTCACAAATTTCAGTACATTTGAAGGGGCAGAAATGTAAGAAAATGCCTTTTTTTCCATTAGGGCCATCTTCTGGAGGCATTTGTGCACACCAGGCTTGGGGTAAGAAGGCAAGTTACCCCTCATTAGATGCGGCAGGTTGTCTACTTTTCCAAAATATATAGTTTTATATAGTTATTCCACTGTTTTAGGGTAGTTTTACCACAAAAACCCTAGAATGCGCATATTAGTTTATAAAGTTGAAAATGTCATTTTGCGCTGCTGGTGATTAGGGCTCTACGCTAGCCATGGACGTAGGTAAAACTATACAAATTTGGTATTTTTTTACTCGGGGGACTTGGGACTTTTTCAAATAATTGAAACTTTTTCAATCAAGGTAAATGTTTTTGATACATATTATGTGATTTTAGGAAAATGAGTAAATTTTCACTTTTTTTTGTCATTATGACATCATAGCTTTTTGCACGATGTAAAATTCTCTTCATGTAAGGTACCACGAGAAAGCTCAATTCGTTCTGAAAAAAACAATATATAGTTTTCCATATTGAACTAAAAATCCCCAGAGGAAATCAAGCATAAACAGAAGGATAGCAAAAATGCTGAAAAAGTGTCTGGCCTGCAGGGTACAGGAAATGGCCCAAGCCTCTGGCACTGAAGGGGTTAAGCCCACTTTTTTTTTTTTTTACACAAATCATGTAATTTATATCCCCCAGTTGCCTCCTGAAGACAAAAGTTCCCAGGTATGCACATTGCAAACCAATGTGTTGCAGACCTCTCCATAATCCAGGAGATTAAAGATATCATTTAAATAATTGCAAAATAAAATGTTCCCCTTTGGTAGAATTGGTTTGTTCCAGAACTGCACTTCTTTAGCTTATTGAATATGACCCTAAATGTGTTATATGTAAACAAAACAATATGTCTCCTTAATCATCTTTAATGACTAAAAAGAGAGCAATACAGTAGCTATTCCTCTGGCCTGTGCTAGATCAGCTTGAGACATTGTTTATATCATATACTATACTTAAACGCTACCTGTCCAATTTGTGTATACAGCATCAAAGCTGAACTTGCATATTTAAAACTTAATATTGACAGTGATTATTAACACAGATAACATACAGTATGACTAAACACTATTAATGTTTAAAGAGTAACCCAAGAATATTGCTTACATTCATTTAAACAACGCCTCCAGCTCTGGTAAAGCATTACTTATTTTAGGATGCTGAAAAGGCAAGCTAGTCCTGTAGGCTTCAGAATGAAAGGGATCTCTTCACACTAACAATATCAATAAGGTGATGTCACATTCACTTTATTTCTTCTCATTTGCCCCTATAAACTGAGAGATTATGGCCTTTATATGAAAAGGTCCTACGGAGCCTGTTACAGTATTTGGAAATCTCGTTCCAAATTGAGCATCACTGCCCCTCAGTTTGTATATGTTGATAACACTGAGGGGCTTTTAGCTTCCTAGGGATCACTGTGGAATCCAGACATGTCTCTAGGCACCTGAGAGGGAGAGGCATCAGCTGCAACTCTCTGACAAGTCCAAAGAAGGCCATAACATATGTCTGGGGTAACCTGCATCTCTTGTTCTGAGAGGAGCTGCCTGGCACTTCACGGCTGGACTCTTTTGCAGAGCATGATAAGTATGTGTTTCAGGATCACTCCTTCTGTATGGCACTTGTACGCTAAATCAGATTACACCCTGGGTAAGATAAAGTCCTATAGAGGCTGTTACAGTATTTCAGGCTTCTTCCTAGTTGAGCATCTCGGACCCTTACCTTACCTTTGCCTTCTTTAACACATGTACTAAATGTGCTAAACAGGACTATAATTATGTCCATGCAGAGCAGAGTTCTAATGTACAAGTTAGAGTCTGAAGTGGACATGAACAAGGCCCAGGAGACTGTGGACTGCTCAAATTTTTAGAGCCTTGTATATCCATTTGTGTATGTGGAACCCCTTACAGGCTCCTAAAAATACCATTTTGCTCCAAAGTTCTTTATATTTTTGCCCATGCTTGGTCTGAAGTCTCAGAAATTTCTACTGAAAGCCTCAGGATAAGGCTTCACAGATAATCTGCTTTATTTAGTGATCCTTAGCGTGACCCTTTTTGATGATAAAGGCCTATAAATTCTTTCCACCTCTCTAGGATTTAAAAGAAAAAAAAGTGTGGAATCAAAGTGTTTCTTCCCACTTACAGATCATTTGCATTCACCTACTTATAGCCACCAATACGGTAATGGCAAGATATTAGAAGTAACTGACTATACCACAAATCAAAGTTATAGCTTAATAAGGTCGACGCTACTGAGTAAATGTCCCATTCCCTTACAGACGCCACAAACTCTTACACAAAAGATTACTGTAGTTCCCTTGATAAACCAGTGTTTATTCAGATTAACAGCTCATCATTTTCCACTATCCGTTGATATAACCCCACCATGTAGAACAGATCTGGGTGGCAGACTATTTTACCTATTACCATTTATATCCCTTTGATCTCCAACCTTATGGCAATGTTATGACCCCATTTCCCTCCCAAAGATGCCCTCTTCCTTTCCTTAACCCTTCTCTATCTTCATCGTCCACACCAAAGCATGTAACATTATAAGCATTTTATATAATGGAGAAGGACACTATGACCCTGTAGTCATTTGAAGAAGAAAAAAAAGTGGAGTTTTGAAACGTTGAGACTAATATATCAAAACACTGAATCAATTCTAGTACACAGGCTTACATTTTCCAAGGAGGTTTTCAAATTCCTTACAGCAATGAATTGCTAATGCAGACAGACTAAAGGGAAAGCAGAATTTGTTATTGCTTAATCAGCCTGTCCTTTTAAGGGTAGCCAATACTTACAACCAGTATATCCATCAATATGAAATACTAATAGCGCCACATTCATACAGTATTAAAAAAATGAGTGAGAATGTAAAGTAATAAGACACTGGGCACAATATCGGAAGATATTACTAATACTTCCTTTTTACAAATAAACATATCTGTTATATTTAATATTATAGATCATATTCCTATGGGCTAGACCATTTATCATTGGTGCATTTTGCAACCTATCTGGACTGAAACAGTACAGCAGATGTCTCCAGCTGTCTCTAAAGCTTGTCAGTAACCTGTGAGCCAGAGACTTGCAATACTGATCTTTCCTGGAGTTGAAGCGACACACTATACACCTAATGGTTCAAATTCATATCCATTAAAGGTCCCTGGAAGGAAGGCAGTTCATATGCCACAGAAGTTCTTCTGTAAAACTTTAGCATATTTAACCTGTGTTACTGTTTGAACGGTATGGTTTCCTTATTTGAACAATATAGGCACTCAGACCAGGAAGCACTATGAAAAAGTTGTGAAGTAATCTGCAAATAATGCAAGATTATTACAGCCTTCCTGCGTAGTTCAGTCAATTCAAGGTAATTCAATTTTACAGAACTGGAAAACAAAAATAAAATAAACATGCAACTCTCTTACATTTAACATACAATTTTTTTTTTAGCATACTTTGCTTTCCATGGAGGAAATATGTGGTGAAGTAATTGTTGTCCATAATTACCAGTGACATCAAGAATAAAAGGCACACAGTAGATCTGTATTTTGACCAGGTATGGATATACAGTCTAACTGTAATATTAATGCAATGTTTGGTAAAGACAGCCTGGTCAAGTGTTCTATGTAATTGATGAGGGAATCCCTGCCACATTTGGCCATTTACTGGTACAAGTGCAGACAATCACTGCAGATCAACATTGTAGTGGGAATGGTGTTCTCAATTACGTTCATTAACCATTCAACATTTTGGCAAGCTCTACTCACATCTTCATCGAAACAGAGAAATTACCATAAAACTCCAATGATATATATATAAACAAGGTAAATGGTGAAGTCACCATAGGCAAGAGCACTCACAGGTCTTTCTAAAGATAAAAAATGAAATTTTATTAGGCTGTTTTAAAAATCAACGTTTCGGCTCCATCATAAAGCCTTTCTCAAGACTTAAGAAAGGCTCTATGATGAAGCCGAAACATTGATTTTTAAAACAACCTAATAAAATTTCATTTTTTTATCTTTACAAAGGCCAACGAGTGCTCTTGCTTATGGTGACTTCACCATTTACCTTTTTTAGATACATTAATCTTCAAGAAGCAAAGAAGTACCCAGGCAAGATAAGTAAAAATAAATATTTTTTCGTTTTGGAGTGCCCACCTCTTGTATTGTATTATATAAATACTAGCAGTTTGGGACGGCGTTGCCCGTCATGTTATGCAGGAAATGTTTCTTTTTTTTAAAATAAATGTTATGATAGTGAATTATAGCGTAGGGTGTACGTGTCAGAAAGGTACACACAGTGATAGACAGAGACACATGCAACACACACATATACACACACATGCACTGACAACACAAACAGTGACACACAGCTGCAAATCAGAACATACATACATACAGTGTGAGCAGTGTAAGTAACATACCTCCCAACATTTCATATGGCCAAAGAGGGACACTTGTGTTTTCGGTGGTGTTACTGGGGGCGTGGCTGGTGGTGTATTTTAGAGAATTTTTAACCCTTTGAGTGCCAGGGGGTAAGCAATGCATTGCATCCCCTCTGGCATTGAAATGGTTAAGTTACTCTTTCTGTAAGTGAATGATTTAGAAGAAGATGAAAGTATTTTTTTTACACAGACTAATTTAACAGATATATACAGAAGTTTATTCCCACATTACTGTGGGTTTTATTGATGTGGAGCAATCTGATACACTGGTATATACATCACACAGTGTGATCTCCTAAATAGAGGAGCAGAGGGATTTGGGTGTCAAACAGGGACTGTCCCTCCTATACTGTATAGTGCCAGTCCTTATACACAGACACATGCAGACTGTATACTATACAGCAGAGGTTCTCAGCCCATGCCCTCAGTGGCCACTAACAGGCCAGGACTTAGGAATTTCACTGCTAGAACACAAGTGTGTTGATCAGAGGCTCAGTCATATTGATTAACTCACCTGTGCTCTTAAAAGGAAATTCTAAAATCCTGGCCTGTTAATAGCCACTGAGGGCACAGATTGAGAACCACTGCTATACAGTGCCAGACCATTGTAGATAATTTTTAACCCTTTGAGTGCCAGGGGGTAAGCAATGCATTGCATCTCCTCTGGCACTGAAATGGTTAAGTTACTCTTTCTGTAAGTGAATGATTTAGAAGAAGATGAAAGTATTTTTTTACACAGACTAATTTAACAGATATATACAGAAGTTTATACCCACATTACCGTGGGTTTTACTGATGTGAAGCAATCTGATACACTTGTACATTAGGCTGACCAGACCTCACCTTTAACCAGTGACACATATGAAAAATGCATACTGCAGGGCTGCTTTGATTTTGGTGCACTCCTGAAATATGCTTATTTCCTATGTGTCCCCGGTTAAAGGTGAGGTCTGGTCAGCCTACTGTATATACACCACACCGTGTGATCTCCTAAATAGAGGAGCAGAGGGATTTGGGTGTCAAACAGGGACTGTCCCTCCTATACTGTATAGTGCCAGTCCTTATACACAGACTGTATACTATACAATGCCAGACCATATATAAATAGTTTGTCATACATGCTATACAGTGAGCTATGTACAGCATGGAGATGATTGCAGGAACTGGCACCTCTACTTACAGACAGACTGACAAACAACCTGCTCTCTTTCTCTCTCTTTGTGCAATATATAAATACAGTCACATCCATGTCTCTGCCATTTACCAGCTCAGCTGAAGCCTTGCTCTGCACTGCCTGATCATGCCTCTGCCGTTGTTTCCACTTTCTCAGCAAGCCAGTATCCTCCTGCTGATTGTTTAGAAATCAGCTCACTTGTAGTAATTAGCAGAGCTGTGTAGGCTCAAAGACAGGGAATGAAGAAGCTGCATAATACAGATTGGACCATGGCCTTCCAGCTGTAGCTTGAACATTGTTCCCATCATCCTCAGCGTGCGTGTGTGTATATGTGTGTATGTGTCTGCTAGTGTGTGTGTGGGAGGGCATGTGCATGTGTCTGTGGTGTAGGAGTGTGTGGCAGCCATTTTTTTTTTTCAGCCTTAGATAGTGGTGGGCGGGCTGGATAGTGGGGGCAGGCCAAAAATCACACTCCCACAGAATCACCCAATGGCAGCAGTAATCCTTTTTACTGCCGCCCCTGGGTGTGTTTTGCCAGGCACAAAGTCTTCTTTTATATATATATATATATATATATATATATATATATACACACATACATACATACATACATATACACACACACACCTTCTCTCCTTTATTACTATGATCATGTCATCTCACCCTCTTCAGTCCCCAAGACACACAGCACTCAGAGTATGGCAAGGTACCAGTCTCATAAAATTAAGGAAATATCAAGACTTTTCTGTAAATGTAGATCAAACCAGTCTCCTTTACAGTGTATTAGCTTTGCTGAGACCTATGAAAGGGATATAGAGGGTGGTGTGTTATACATCAGTTATAACAGATCCTCATAATGGACTCCACAGTACAGTCAAGGTTAACCCTTTGAGTGTCAGACAGGTATACAACACATTCCTTTGTAATGTGTTGCACAAACTTCTGTCACTTAACGGGTTTAAAGTGACCTTCAAATATTCACAAAAATATTGGTATTTGAATAAAATATAATTGAGATTATTTTATATTATATATATATATATATATATATATATATATATATATATATATTACACATACATATATACACATACATATACATATACACACACACACACACATATATACTAGTGTAAAAGCCCACATACACGGGCCAAGGTCCGGGTAATGTTAACCCTCTGAGTGCCAGAGGGTACACGATGCATTGCAATGCGTTGTGTACCCCTCTGGCACTCAAAGGGTTAAGAGGCCGCTACCTCACTGCTCCTCGCGATGCAGTCTTGTGTTGCCTCACTGATGCGATGCAATCATGAGCAGTGCCTCTACTGCGCATGACTGCATCGTGACAAACATCCTAGCGAATTATTATATAGGAGGATATTATATATATGCCCAAAATTAGTAGTCAAGTAATGGAAGTAGTGAAAAGATTACAATCTCCATGATCCATCCTTAGCTAACCTTCTAGCCTGGAATGCTAGAGAGGACTTCAAAGCATTCAGAAGAGGCACACTAGCGTCCTAGAGGCCAACTCATTAGGCTATGGAAAGTACACTGTATGACTCGGGTGACACAAATAAAAGAAGGAACTCTGTAAAAGCTCCAGCGCTAGACAATACAATGTGCTTTTTGCCGATTTAAACGTCCCCATTAAAATGTCTTGTTGGAGCCAGAATCCTAATTTCATTAACTTGGGTGCATGGAACATTCCAGCTATGATCCTGAGTTGCAGTTCTGGAGCAAACCAAGTGCTCCATGGGCTTTTAACCTTTGAGTTCCCTTGAATGCTAGATGTCTCCATTGCATGGCTTCTTAATACAGCAGGATCCTCTTTAGCATCCAAGGGGTTAAAATCTACATTTCTAATCTATAGGAATTTTGGTGATATGATTTGTCCCATTATGGCTCAGTTGGTTTGCTCCAGAATTGCTCTTATTTCTGCTGAAAATGAAATATGAGCATTGCTGGTGCAAATCAACAGCACCAGATGGAGAAAGTAAACGTTCTCACTGATTTAACCCTTTGAGTGCCAGAGGGATGCGCAAAACATTGTATACCCCTCTGGCACTCAAAGTGTTAAATAGGGACCTTAATCCCTTGAATGACTAGTACTGAAGGGGTTAAACAATTAAATCAATTAGAATATCAGAAATGTTTATTTGCATCCCTATCGTGCAGGTGGCGTGTTCTTGAAGTGTCCAAATGTTGCTTTCTGCCTAAGAATATTATCCCCTTAACCCATCAAGGACCAGACGGGTATGCAACGTGCTGCAAATTTCACCCTTCTGGTCCTTAAAGGGATAGTAATGTCCTAAATATATAAAAAGTAATATTGTAGACCATAAAATAAGAGATCCATTGATGCAATTTCTATCTCTCAAACCTTTATGGTTTGAGAGAGCGAGCACTCTACAGTTCCCCTCTCCCTCCCCTTCTCTTCTCTTGACATCAGCTGTAAGCTGACAGCAGGAGTTCCTGGTCCGGGGACTGAAAGGCGGCTCTTCAACAGAGCCAAAATAGCGCGATTTAAAAATAAATACTTAATTGGAATGGTCTACAAAGTGTGCTTACAAGACATTACTATCCCTTTAACCCCTTAATGACCAGCCCCGTGGAGTTAAGGAATGATTTGCAACACTAACTAGGGACTAAGTAGTAAGAAGGGAAAAGAAGACTCCTGTGAGCATGAACCCGAAAGGACTCCCAAGTTCAGTCACAGGAGAGCCAAGCATGGTCCCCTGACAGGGTGGGAGACCAGTAACATATATGGACTAAGAGAAAAGGATTTCACAGGTAAGACTAAAATCCTCTTTTCTCTGTCGTCCAATATAGGTTACAGGTACTCTGGGATGTCCAACCATTGAGTTTCCCAGAGGTGGGAAGTAAGGAAAGGACCAGGAAACTCAAAAGGGAACCGGCTTCTTCCGTAACTCATAAGCCTTATGAATAGTAGACTTAATCCAAGATGCAATGGTCACCTTGGATGCCGGTCTCCCTGCCCTGGGACCCTCAGGAATGACGAACAAGGCGTCAGCCTGGCGAATAGACTCAACTGACCACAGCTGTCCATAGGACAGTGTAGCAACAGCACCACTGTGATCCTGCATCTAAAAAAATTCAAGTCTCAGTTGTGGGAGTACCCGTGTTTTAGTCAGGGGGAATAAACCTAAAACATACATTTTTTTACATAATAACTATTAATATCCCTTTAAACTACCTTCGGAGATGTTTTTCTATTTCATGGGTTTAATAAAATACGGCAAAACAGTTGCAAATAAATGAATGTCACAGTGCTGGCTTGTGTTTTTGGAATAAAATCTGTTTACATGCTGGTCACACAGAGGAGAATTGCAATTCCACAGCCAACTGTTGCTTTTTGAACAACAATCAGCAGTCTCTGTCCATGCACTTAAACAGCCCCTGCAAGGGAATGCAGCCTGGGAGTTGCCATGGAGATCACATGAAAGGGTGCTGGGAAGAGAAGATAAAAGGTAGCATTTCAAGGCTGCAGCTGACCGATACAATCCAAACTGATTCTGACAAAGAACTCTCAGGAGTTGCTGGGAGTTTTTACCTTGCAGATTACTGCAGATTGAGCCTTGCGAACGGACCATTATACCTGGGAATTCTCAGGGAGTGACTTAGAGACTCGAAGGCGATTGTGTCATGTTGATTCCAAACAATAACAGGAGTAGAATTGGTGGGTCTGTCCCCAGGCCCAACTAACATCAATTTACTAAGCTACAAACACCACAAATCGTCTATTTAAAGGAATAGTAATACTTAAGTATTACTAATCCCTATAGTAAAGCCCTACTAAAAAAAAATTTATTGCCCCCAGTGTCATCTCTCAAACCTTTATGGTTTATGAGATGAACGCTTCTAAAGTTGCCCTCTTCCTCCCCCTTCCCCAAAGTCAGCATTGTAGCTGACTGAAGGGAAATCCGGTCATAGATCATCAGGCGGCTCTGCAGCAGAGCCGCGATCGCGTTAATTAAAAAAAAAAAACTTTCACTAAAACAGTCTTCTACGTGTGCTTGCAAACCAAGCACACGTAGAAGACCATTTCAGTGAAAGTTTTCTTTTTTATTAACACGATTGCGGCTGTGCTGGAGAGCTGCCTGAAAGTCGTACGACTTGCTTCCCTGCAGTCAGCTAGAATGCTGACTACGGGGAAGGGGGAGGGAGAGGGCAACTTTAGAAGTGTTCATCTCTCAAACCATAAAGGTTTGAGAGATGACACTGGGGGCAATACGTTTTTTTTTTAGTAGGGCTTTTATCCCTTTAAAGTGGACCTGTCACCTTGAGACAAGCTAGCATATTTGAAACGTCATTAAAAACTGCCTGTGTGTCATTTTAGACAAAAAACAGCAAATGTACAGTTAAGGAGATATTCATCCTTGGTACAGTATGCTAAAGTATTCTGATTGTGTTACTTGTGCCATTTCATATGCTAATACAGACTATTCAGTGACGTTTCATATGCTATTGAAGCTATGTGTTGCAGCAGGAGACTTCCGCTTTCACTGTTCCCAGAAATAAAAGTGTGAATATACATGTCTGCTGGACTTTTGGTTAACATGGCACATAGATGATAGGTCCACATTAATGTCTCTTATTGCCAAGGGGAGGATAATAAGAGTCTGAGTGTTTTGGGCTGGTCATTTCCCTCGCTTAGGCTAAAGTATTACAAAAGCATGAAGAAAATGGTATTAGCGTACACCATGTCCCAGTGAATGATATGGAGCTTGCTGGCACTAAAATCCTACACTGGCATAGTGTGTCTGCTGGTATGCGTACAGTGATCAAATGCTATAGAGCACACCCTGAAATGCAGACACTGGCGTTAGACCCGGGAGGCTGCATTAGCAAATTTTTACATTTACCCAAGGGTGTAGGGCCAGGTTCTCAATGTGAGGATATCCCAGTGTTTCTCAATATAATATTTTCACCAACTGACAGCAAAGCTGATGTACTAAGGTAAAATGGTGGAATTCTAATGTAAACCACCTTCACCATAAGGAAAACACATTTCCATTGATTTTACCTGTTAATATCCGATGATGTGCCAGAACCACAGGACGGTCCCTGAATTAAGAACTGTGATGGTGATGGAACATCATGACTTTTTTTGTATCACAGCATGAGTACAGGGCACACCATGATCACTGGAAGAGCCTAAAACAGACTGTCCAATCTCAGAGAAGTCAGTTTCAGTCTCGCCAGCAGAGAGTCAGTACATGTGATCACTCACACGTACCAGTCTACAAACACAGAAAAAAAAATTGGCTTGCACCCCACCCTTGGACCCCATGGTCCTTAAGGGGTTAAAAGGGGTTTTAATCCCTGAATGCTATGAAACCTCTAGTATTCAAGGGGCTAAAAGCTCCCTTTAAGGACCTCTGGCGCTTAAAGGGTTACATCAACGGGAACATTTAAAATGTATTTATTCCCTATGATACACTTGGTTTGATCTGGAATTCCACCTCATGTCTTTTAATGCACCAGACTCTTCACCTTCATTCTATACATTGTTGCCATTGTCACCAGAAGTATAGGTAAAGTGTGGTATTGTGTTAGCCATAAAAAATGCAGTAGACTAGAATACTAAAAAGTGATAGGTATAGTAATTGGCTAACTCAGTGGCTCTAGGATACAAGCTTTCAAGACAGCTAGCTCTCTTTTTCAGGCATAATAAAGCACAGGAACATAGAAACTGGAAAAGTGATCTCCCGCCCCTCCCAGAGTAGTTCTGAAGAATGTCAACTGGAAGGTTTTACTTATGTGGATTTCCATTAGTCATGTAGTGTTAAGGGCCGTTAATGGGTTAAATATCAGTATTGTTATTGACTTGATAAATAAATCAATGTTTCTGAATAGCTAACAGGTTATACTTCACAACTGTCATCAATAAAAAAAAAAAATGATGTGGCTCTCATGGTCATGACTTTCTGACCATGTGGCCCACGACTGAAAAAAAACGCGGACATCGCTGCCATATGTGATATCTTCAGCAAAGCACACACGGGGCTTAGAAAAATGCAACATGCATTTCCCCTTTTTGGAGTGAAAACTTTACTGGGTTTATTTTGGCTATGACCAAAAAGGATTCCACTTGGCAGAAAACCTGACACTCAGAGCTTGCAATCTACAGAATGGACTCTGCTTACAGTAGTTGATACTGATTGGACCACCGAGCTTACAATCAACAAGGAATCAGAACCCTCAGAGCTTTCCATTTGTTTAACACACCAACCAAGATACTAACTGAATTACAATCTCTAAGAGAGATGACCCTGAGAATTTGCAATGTAAAATCTGGGTTACTTTCAAGGTTTAATGTAAGAACTTGCAATCAACAGTGAAAATGACTTAACCCCTAAGCATCCGATGACGTACCCGGACCGTCATGCTGATCCAGCACTTAAGGACCAGTGATGGTCTTGGCATGTCATGGAGTTCAGGGCTCCCGGCGCGGCTGCACACCGCTCCGGAAGCTCTGAACTGGAAGTGATAATAAAATAAAAAAGCCCCTTGGTCACCAAGCACCGCCCGTGGTCGTTAAGGGGTTAAAGACTGTATACAGATCACAAAGTAATGTTTTGTAAATCCCAGAAATTGCACAACTGGAAACAACCATGAATCAGATGTATTTGAAGAAAGACAGAATCTTGTTGATTTCACTTTATTTCTAACTTTCCAGTAAAGCAACGTTCTGCAATATGTGACTACTGATCTGTTGTTGGGCTAGAATTCCTATCATCCTCAAGCATCCAATGGTTATCAGATAATGGGAGGTGTTTTTCCAAAGCTGGACATTCACATGTTTTGAACACTTACATGACTGTGCAGGGTGTGGTTTAAACATGCTGTGATACTAGTGTCAGTAGTCTTTCAACTTCTCCTCATCTTTCACTCTCCATGGAACTGATCTTGCTTGTGCAGAGCTGAGAAAAGGAAGTGGAGGTCACTGCTCTGACCTGAAACTTATTCAGTGAAGATGTCTGCTATACTGTGCAGGGTGCGAGAACACACAGTACACAGTGATAATATAGTGCAGTGGTGTAAAGGCCAAATTCAGTAGGAGGTGGGGGGGGGGGATTGGGAAAGAATGCAAATAAAGCCTTTTGCCAGGCTCCGAACACCATCTGTGTGGTGAGGACAACCCAGTTCAATAGTATGCAGGAGCGTACAAAGGGTACTGTACCAGACAAAACAGTACAGTTGGTGTGTATGCCATCCTGATAATTGCCTAGGCATGGCACAGGAGCAGTAGATCAAGATAGCTTTTGGTTCCCCAGCAAACTCTTCATTGTCCTGTAAAGAGGCTAAAAGGAGGCACAATACCTTTACCCATTTGAGGACAAGAGGCAATGTATTGAATATCCTTCTGTTCCTTAAAAGTAAACTGCATACATCTTAAAAGAGCAGTAAACATTTATTGTGGAAAAATGTCATAGGGTTTTCCTGCAAGTTATTATCATTCAAACATTTTCTTGAATCAACCCTACGAGGTAGTGCAATTTTTTTTATAATGTAGGTCATGTGAGAACTTGAGTCACTGATTAGAGCACCCTATAGTAAGCGATAGGATAAGCACCATCTTAAAACCAGAATGGAAAATTACAATTTGAAAACATTTAACTGGGCTGTAATAGATTTCTAATTCCAAAATCTCACACAGGTGGGAGTATTTTTGTTTTAAAGAGCAGGAAAATGCCCTGACAAAAGCCCCAGGCTAAAGCTGAAAATCCCCAGTGGGTTCTTCTACTTCCATTACAAAAGACTGGAAATCAGGATGAAATCACTCCAAAAATATTTGATTTCAAAAGCAAAAGAGCATTCGGGGTGCCAGAGTATGAGGTCTGTGACCACACTGAAAGCGCTATAACAAGACCCACAACACATTCTTAGACTCTGGTTTATACCTCCAACTCTACTGGGACCTCCCCTCTGCATACACGAGAACCATCTTGTTCCTGGCACACAGAGAAATGCATAGTGCTGGGATATGGAACTGTCCAACTGATACAACTATCATCATAATGTGGGAGTGGTTTAATAGTAGTGGACAGGGTTGGAAGGTCGAGAGGCTGGATTTGCCAGGAAATTAACATGGAGGGGGCAAAAAAATGGGCTGGGTTCCCACTGAACTCACAAAACTGTAAAACAAGCCTCTGTCCCAGAGAACCCTTAATTCAATCTAAAAACCAAAGTCTCAGGGCAGCTCCTGAGAGTTCCTAGGCATTCCTCTCACCTGTAGACCTCACCCACTCCCACATTGGTGGTCTGAGAGAACCAGTCCAGAGCCAAGCTGTAGTGCAGGAGATCTGAACCAACCAATTAAGAGGCTACCAACAGGTCTCATCGTTTTAAATAACCCAATGGAATTACAGCTTACAATCTTTTGATACTAAAGTACACTGGGTCTCTCTCATTCTCTGTCACCAAAACCTGGATCCTCCCGAGCAATCCCCTCAGCCTTGATGACCCCATCGGATTGGGGACATTGTTCTGATGGCTGTTATCAGTGTATGTGGAGACAGCCTGGTGCTGTGATCTGTGCAGATTTACTGCCTTGGAGAGCTCCAATTTGCATACTGTTTATGGTGAAAAAAATTGTAGCCCCCATGACTAGGTTTCCAGGGGAACATGTACAACTAGGCTCAATGTGAGAGGAAGTATCTAACGTCAAACTATCATGATGACAGGAAGTGTAATGTTTCACAAAAACAGCAGCTCCAATTAATGTTCATACTACTATTTCAGCCATAGAGAGTGTTATTTCAATACTATCAGAGTTGTAGTTCAAGAGTAATTGAATGATAAAGTTTTCACCTCCTGCCCCTTTTACCTAGTGTAAGCCACCCCTCTCAGATGTGGAATCTGGTCTTAAGACCAGACAGCTCACAGCAAGGGACAATTCTTACTGTGATAATAATGGAAACCCTGCCCCCCTTGACAGGTTTTTCCCTTATGCTAATAGAAGATTGTCCCTCTCTGCAATCCACCTGGATACCACCTTGATGCTCAGAACTAAGCAGTATTACATCGGTAAAAGGGGCGGGAGGAGGATACTGTATCATTCAATTACTTTTAAAATACAACTCTGATAGTATTGAAATAATACTCTCCGTGGCCCAAATACTATGAAGATTAATTGGAACTGCTTTTATTGTGAAACTTTAGTATCCCTTTAAGCTTAATTAACAACTCCTTTCTCTGCCTGCCTGGGATCACTCTGGGACAGGAAGTGCAAAACAGAGTTCCAAGCTTAACCTTTATTAATGAGTGCAGTTACTCTCTTCTGGGGTCTAGTAGTAGGAAATGTACAATATATATTTTTTTTATTTAAAAATAATGTTTACTATTCCTTCAAGTCTTTGATTCATCTTAGACAAGGTGACAAGAAAATAAGCCAAGAAAATCCAGTCCGTGATAAATATGGCCCTTTGTCTTCATCATATATTCAGTATGTTTGAACAAATCCAAATGAATGAATGTAAGCTTGAGGTGCAGCCTTATTCATTGTGGTTATGAAATCATTCATGGTGTTATACAATGTAATTAGGAATGACTATCAATTACAAATAATAATTCCCCAAATCTCACTGATATATAGAGATGTCCACTGCATTGCTTCATAATGCATTGGACACTTTTCTAGTATTAAAGGAGTTAAAGGCCAATTTAAATCAATGGAAATGTATATTTGTCACCTACAGTGCAGCTGGTTAGCCCCAGGTCTGCACCACCTTTCCTTATTACCTGAGCTTCAGAGTAAATGTTCAGGGTTTTAACATTTTGTGTGTCAGAGGGGAACACAATGCATTGCAAAGCAATGAGCTGCATACCCCTCTGATACTCAAAGGGTTAAGTTGCTAAGCTATAATGTTTATTATTCTTTCAGAATTATTTTTCCCCTAAGTGTTTCAGATCCTATGACGTGTCCTAGTATGGAGTCCACTGATAGGAAATGGATACACCATTTAACAGTGAGCACACAAAGGAAATGTAGAGTGATGTGCAACTCTCGGTGAGGAAAGTACAACAAAAGAAATAGTGGTGGTTTCACTGTTGAACAATTCACATCACAGAAATGTTAAATATACTGGTTATTAAGGCATGTCTCAAAAGATCTGTGTTAGTCATTCACTGCTCCAATAATTTAACAAAAGATAAGAACTTCATAATCCGTCATGTCCCAAGATAACCTGAAACAGTAGTGCATTAAACCACAGTAAGTAATTCCCCATTAACCAGGGCATTGTCTGACTGGACTATGAGGTAAAGAGTAAGGATTTATATGTGAGGGAGCAGTAAGCATGCTTGTGCATGTAATATCAAAAGGACTATAAACCCCAGTTCTGAAAATGTGCTTCCTGATAGCTTGAATTCAATATTTTATGCTGCAAGGAGGAGTTGTTGCCCCATCCATCTATGGAAACGTTTTAGCTGTGACACATAGCTTGTCACAGGCAGAAGTAGCAAGGGCACCTGGCTGCAAAATAAATAAATAATAAGCTTTCAATTTAAAAAAAAAAAAAAAAAAAAAAAAAAAAAATACAAAGTTTTCTTCATAATAACTTTGCATTGATCTCCCAGCATTTTTTTTTTTTTGCTGAGCTAAACAAAAACCACAATATAAGTAATTTCTGTTTGTGATCATGTAAAATTAAAGCATGCTTAGTGATCACTCCAACTGCATCGTTAATGAAAGAGGAAGAGATGTAAAAGACAACCACAGACCCTTGCTGCTGCTGCTGCCTTGCTCATAGTGTAGCCTGTGCAATTGGCAGCCGGGCTATATGGGGACGCTAATAGCATCTTGTGCCAGAGCACCTAGGTTCAAAATGTTTAAACTTGCCTTAAAGTGACAATAATGCCCATAAAAAATGTTTACAGTTTTGTAGAGATTAAAAAAATAAACGCAGGTTAATCATATTATCACAGCTCAGCTGATTAAAGCGGAACTACCACCGCATAACAAGTTCCTTTCTTCCCCGGCTGACAGGCAGGACGGAGCGCGGACATCTTGCCATAGTGACGTCCACGCGCCTGCACTGTCAGTCCCAGCCGGCTCTAGGAGGCATTGCTACGAGACGTTCGGCTCTAAAAGAGACTGACAGAGCAGGCGCGCTGACGTCACTATGGCAACATGTCCGCACTCCATCCTGCCTGTCAGCCAGGGATGAAAGGCAAAATCTATTTAATAAGGTAATAATTCTGGCGACTAGCGCTACTAAGCAGCTAGTCACCAGATGGGGAGTTATTTAAGATAAACTTGTTATGTGGTGGTAGTTCCGCATTAAATTATAATGAAAAGTATTTCTGGATTAGATGTAATATTGTGAAGAACTTCTCAGGTAAAAATTAAATAAAAACAACATTAATTCACACTTGGGCAGCAGATACATATGCAAAATAGGCAGCACTAGACCATGCAACTTTAAATATGAGAAAGGGATTATGCAAATAGCCAAGATGTGAATACAAATTTTTAAAAGTGAGTCTAGGTCCATTATCGCCATTTCAAATTGTATAAAACAGAAAATGAGCAACATTTTTAACCTAACCCCTATTTCCCATGTAAAGTGGCATTTGTCTATAAATAAAAACACCTTAATATATGGTTTGGCCATAAACATGTCATTACACCTCACTGTCATATGTAGTATGATGGTCTAATTCAGGTGAGAAAAACGAGGAGCTCCAGCTGTTAAAGGTTCCCATCATCCTCTGGAAGACATTGGCTGCTGAATGAAGATCCAAGTTTTCCATAACCGGAGGGCCTCACATTGCCTACGTCTGGTCTAAATACTTCACTACAATACTGACAAAACCTCTGAGGTAAGATGCGAACAATGTCTTACAGAGCCAGCCATACGTAGAAAACTAGTGGGGCCATTATGAAGCAAACCAATTGTACCAAAAGAGTAACTGAAAATGCATTGGAGACCTCTAGAATTCAAGGAGTTTAAATCAATGTGAATATTTATTTGTCCATGACGGTGCAGCTGGTTTGCACCGGGCATTGTTCCTCTTTATCTTTCCACATATGGCCCATTTTGTGCTCTACAAATGTATTCTGTGAGAATTAGTAGAGGGAACATTAACCCTTTGAGTTGGATACCTCCATGGCACACAAAGAGTTAAATACCTGTCTTGGCTGGGCAGCCTCCTAGCTGTTGCTGAACTCCAAATCCCATCATTGTCAGCCAGGGGTGGACATAAATATTAAAATCTTTAGAGCCAGAAATAATGGTTTATGAGCCAGCTATGATATTTAGGAGCCAACTGAGGAACATATATGCATAGTTTAAAAAAAAAAAATCCCCAAATTTAGGAGCCAAATGTAAAATTTTGAAAGCCCAGGCTCTTGGGATTTCTAGGCCCTGGCCTCAGCCAAACAATGGCCGAAGATGACAGGA
The DNA here is from genome assembly GCA_037306005.1 of Rhinophrynus dorsalis. Lineage (NCBI taxonomy): Eukaryota > Metazoa > Chordata > Amphibia > Anura > Rhinophrynidae > Rhinophrynus > Rhinophrynus dorsalis. Next base: position 169,645,469 of record CM074721.1, on the reverse strand, counting down.
ATTTATGGCCATAGGTTGCACACACCATATGTATATGCTGATGGAAAATCTCTATATAGAGGAGGTTCAGATTTAAATTATAAGAACACTTATCTAGCAATTACATTAGTATTTATATCTTCCTTTCCCTGTGCTATTTTCAAATCATACACAAATGTTTTGTTTTGGTTCAAATGCATGAAGGGTTGAGAAGACTCACTTTAAAGGCACATTAAGACCTCTTAGTAACAAGCCATCTTGTTGACAGAAAATGTTAATGGCCATTATGAATCAATTATGTGTAGACTGGTTCCCTAAAATGAATATATGATTAGAGCTGGATACCATGACCATGAAGGTATACAAGATTCTCTTTCTGCATGGCTTAACCACTTTTCGACCTCCCAAACTGGAGAGAGGGGCCACTTTTAACTCTGAGTGCCAGAGGGGTACGTAACACATTGCTTTTCAATGCGTTGCATACCCCCTCTGGCTCTCAAAGGGTTAAGGACCACGGAGGATGTTTTTGGATGATTAACGGAACACCAATAGCTAAAAAGATGTCTGGGGTTGTATGCAGTTAAATATCTGTATCTCAAGCTGTAAAAATTCTCTATTTGCTTTCGAAGGCCAAAAATCTACTCTTAAAGGTCCTCTGAGGGAGAAGCCAACCCTACCTTTTCTAGGGCTCCCTGCATCTCATTACCATGGCAATCTCGATAGATAACTCAGAATAAAAATGTGTTGTATTGTCTGTAAACAGGCCAAGAAAAGGTAACATCCTTGATGAACACCACAAGAGCAGTAGGCATTATCACACTAATTTAGCTGATTTAACACTCGTCTCATTAAAAAGTGCACAAACAAAATGAACCAAATGACTACATAGAACAGTCAACGTGCAATAAAATGCACTTTTAGGATTATATCTCTGGTATCTAACATAAAATTACTAATCTTTGCAGATGCCATTTAGAAATACATGCTGTTTGAAAATATAGAATGCGAGCAACTACATCCTTGGGCTCTTTTCTTTGTGTCTGAGTAAAATTAACTTTACAGATTTATATACATTGCTGTTGCTACTGGAAACTGCCCATTGTGCATGTACACAACAGGGTATGTCAAAGAGACGTTTTTCTTTATAGTGGTATTTTGAAGCTATAAAGTAAGCACATAGAAGGGATTGTCTGTAAGTAACTGGGAGATCTCCAAGTAAAAATCCCATCCTAGGACATAGACAATGGTTCCCTGTTGATAGGAATGTTATAGTTAAAAGTACCTCACAGTTTCACAAGTCAAGCCTCTGTGGTTATAAAAGAAACACAGAGCGAAAGCTTTAACAAATGTACCTTGTTTGCAACAAAAGGGGTTTGAATTCAGGGTTTTGTTGTTTTTTTTTACGCCTCCACGAAAATGACAATAAATGAATGCCCAGCCCACCTGGTATACTCTGCCATGTTCTGTGTGGGGAATATTAAATGTTCACATTCTTTCTATGTAAATTTGCCATTTTTGTGACACACACACACATATAAAGTACATTATACACATACCTGGGAACTTCTAATTGTTGTCTCCCCAGAGGGGAGTCCTCTGGTGAGGTAGGGGTGTGAAAAATGACGGTAACCGCGTCAAAAAGGGGACGGGCTTGACGCAAGGTGGGGAGAGGCAGGGCTTAAAAGTGTGGCACTGATATTAAAGGGATAGTAATACTTCGTTTTAACTTTATTTTATTTTGTAGGCATTAAAAAAACATGAAGAATGATATAAAGCTTATCTCTCAAACCTTTATGGATTAAGAGATATTCACAAGCAAAGTTCCCCTCCCCGCCCCTTCTACCTAGTGTAAGCCATCTCTTCTCAAATGTGAGTCTGGTTGTATGACAGGACAGATAGCAGAAGGGGACAATTTTCTTTGTATGAAAACAATGAAAGCCCTTCCCCCCTTGACAAGTTTTTCAGCTTTTTCCCTTATCTTAATAGAAGATTGTCCCTCTCTGCAGTCTACCTGGGCATCTCCCTTCTGATCTGGTTGAACAGGGAAGGGATACTTTGTTTGTGAATATCTCTTAAACCATAAAGGTTTCAGAGATAAGACTTATATCATTCTTCATGTTTTTTTAATGCCTACAAAATAAAATACAGTTAAAACGAAGTATTACTATCCCTTTAAAAGAAGACTGGGGAAGGAGGACCAGAGGGGGAAAGAGCAGAAGTGGGCAGAGTTTCAATACAAACTCCCCACATCCGGAGGAATCAGCCTCTGCCCCGGAGACCCGGTAAAGCAAATCCGGAAAGTTCCCAGGTAAAATCACACATACATATCCATATCACACACACACACACACACACACCCCTGAGGAAGATTATGTAAATGTTGATCAAATAAAACCTTTTTGTTTTTATCTTTTAAAAGTCCTGACAGTGCCTTTTCACTTTCTGTTACATTACTATATAAAACACACATAGCCATATTATGCAATATGCAACTGTATATAACATTTTTAGTATATGTGCGTATATATGTATGTATATGTATTATGGCTCTGTATTTGTGCTAATGCGCAACTCTTTGCTGTAAACACTCCAGAACATAGTTGAAAATGAGAGAAATCTCAATGTATTCTTCCTGGTAAAACATTTTTTAAAAAGAATACATTACATACACACACTGATCCATATGTACACTAGGTATGAAGCATGGTACTGCCTGTGGCATCAGTGACCCTTTTGCACAGTGTCATGTTGTTTAGTCTTATGGGATGCCATTAGTCTCCTAAAATCTGGATGAGCTTGTGATATAAGAAGATCAGGTGACTGCCGTTTTTGTAGATGATAACTAAACTGAGCAGTGTATTGCAACAACAGTCCTGCTAACAGAGTATCTCTTTTCTTTCGCCAATCACGTGTGCTGTGAAACATAATAGGACATAAGAGCAACAAAAAGAAGGTTGAGTTTTTTTGTTGGAAAATTCGTGGTGCCCCAGCACAAACTTTGTTTTCTTACTGCAGGTTTGTGTGACAGTCCACTGTGAATTGGAGAAAGAAAAGAGGAAGAGCATAGGTGGATGACTATTCAGCTCTGTATGTGTATGTTCTCAATTCCTATACGTATTGTAAGAAAATGGTGAGCAGACTGAGTACACCGGGCACTTGTATGATGTGGTTGTACAGGTGAAGACGCAGGGGGATGACAACAGTGGCAAATCTTACTAGTAAGGGTGAAATAGAGAACAGAGATGTAAGGGTGGAAAACTCCTTTAGTGATTTGGTCCCCTTGTTCCTCATTGGCAAATCACTGCCAATTAGGTTAGGTCCAACCCTCTGCCATCCCATTGGGCACCTGATGGGGAGTTCTGCAATCCCAGAGCATGGCTGACAGTGAACCAGAAACACATTATTATAGAAACACACACACATACATAGATTTACATACACACACTCACTAAGATATAGGGCGAAATGTTCAAAAAGTCATCATAATGAAAACACTGTTGGATCATGAGTTGGTGGTAAAAGAAAGACAATATTTTCAGAATTAAATCAGTCACATTTGAAAATGTGTCTAAAGAATTAAAAATGACAGTGTCAAGACCCTGATGAATGTTACCTTTAAAAATTCAGATGTTAAAGCGGAACTACCACCCCTGTGAAACTTTGGCCCAAATAATTACCCATCTGGAGGCTAGCTGCTTAATAGTGCTAGTCGCCATAACTATTACCTGGTTATTGAGAATTCTATACTGCTCCCGGACTGACAACCAGGAAACAGCACAGACATCTTTCCATAGTGACGTCTGCACACCTGCATGTCAGTCCCTTTTGGTGCCGAACGGCTCCTAGCAACTCCTCCTAGAGCAGGCCGGGACTGACAACACATGCGCGCAGATGCCACTATGGAAAGATGTCTGCGCGGTTTCCTGGCTGTTCCGGGAGCAGTATAGAATTCTCAATAACCAGGTAATAATTCTGGCAACAAGCACTACTGAGCAGCTAGTCACCAGATGGGTAATTATTTGGGCCAAAGTTTAACAGGTGTGGTAGTTCAGCTTTAAAAATGTCCTTTATTTTGTCTTAGAAACAACAAATTTCAAAGAAACAAAGATATTTTTATGTCTTTGAAAAGACAAACTGATTCTCACGCCTGCTAAAAGTTCTTTAATTTGTTTTCTCCAAGTTTAGACCATTTCTATCCTGTCTGGGGAAAAAATGATGTTAATCACACACACTGTGACGTTGAAACGAATATATTTTTCTGATAACACCTTACAATAGGAGGTTTTTTTCCCTTTGAGAGAGATGGCGGAATTGGATACAAAAAATGACAGAAAGATTTAGGTGTACTGATAGACAATAGTCTTCACAGCAGTGTGCAGAGTCACTCAGCTGCTGCAAGAGCAAATAGAGCACTAGCCTGCATAAAAAGAGGTATAGAAGCAAGGGATGCTAATATTATCCTACCTCTGTATAAATCCTTGGTTAGGCCTCATCTAGAATATGGAGTACAATTTTGGGCGCCTGTTCTAAAAAAAGACATTACTGAACTAGAAAAGGTACAGAGACGTGCAACAAAACTGATAAAGGGATTGGAGGATCTGAGTTACAAAGAGAGACTAGCCAAACTGGGTTTGTTTACATTAGAAAAGAGACGTCTAAGGGGTGATATGATTACCATTTACAAATACATTCAAGGTCAATACAAAGAACTATCCAATGAATTATTTATGCAAAGAGCTGAGCTAAGAACAAGAGGTCATCCATTAAGATTTGAGGAAAGGCGCTTTCGACTAAAACACAGGCAGGGATTCTTTACAGTAAGGGAGGTAAGGCTATGGAATTCTTTGCCTCGGGATGTTGTGCTTGCAGATAATGTAACTGCATTCAAAAAAGCGATGGATGCCTATCTAGCACAGAACAATATTGACAGTTATGACAGATGGCTTCAAAGCAAATAGGATATTGAGCCGGGGAACTATTTGACACACACACACACACACCCCTACACTGGAAATTGCTCCAGAGGGCTTTTTTGTTGCCTTCCTCTGGATCAACAGGGGTGTTATTGGCATGGGCTGGACTTGATGGACGCATGTCTTTTTTCAGCCTTATCTACTATGTTACACACACACACACACACACACACATATACACCCTTACATACACACGTGCATATATACACGTACTTAGACTTAACATATTTTGCACCTACATAATATGGAAAGCAAAAGTCAAATAGAAGATTGTCACTTTAAAATACCCCACTATATTATGTCATATGTCATATATATATGTCTATATATAGTGTAATTTGGGGATCACATACTCTGTATCAAATATATCTAGATTCTACAGAAATGACTTTCACACAAATTACCATCTGATCCATGGAACAAAATGCAGCAGTAACCGTATCAATAATCATAATCAATGCAGTTCTGTATGAAAAGGCCCAGTCAGCCTTCACAGCCTTTTCTGCGCTGTCACCCCCCCCATTACTCCAACCCAATTTGTCCAACTTGTAGTAAAGGAGGTCTATGGATGATGCCATTACTACACATTAAGTAGAGAGAGAAAACTTATGTTCAAAAGCAAGACTGAGTAATTCTAGGACAAGCCAGCTGCACAATGGGGAACGAATAATCAGGTCCCATATATTAAAATGGGGCTCTTAACCCTTTGAATACAAGAGAGTTTTCCAACACGTTGCTTCACTCTAGCATTCAAGGGTTAAAACCCCCATTTCAAATCAATGGAAACTTGCATTTGTCCCCTATGGTGAAGTTGGCCTGACCCAGAATTACCTCACTTTACTTGTAAATATAGGGACCTACAAAATATATCTACTTTTGCTTCAAATATAAAAATGTTCTTAGAGATCGTTTTCCAAGTAGCTACGGCCAGCGGCAGCATGTGACTAACCAAGAAAGAGGTGCTGGATGAATTCACTGTGGAGTCTGTTCAGAAACACCCATTACCTGATTTACTTTGGCAAGTCTTAGATTTTTGGAAATTTGGAGCCCTAGGAAGAGGTTTACTCTATTTAAAGGGACATCCAGCTCAATCACTGTGAATCAATTCCGCAAAGTTTGGTTCCCCAAAATAAATCTTTAATTAGTACTGGATATCTCTTTCATGGAGGCAGACATGATTTTTTGATGCTGGTTTCCAGGACTCCAGACTCCTCTTACTGAAGTGTGCTGAGGAAGAAAATGACTTCAATGAGATGCATTTTGGGGTTGCTGGAGTCCAGGAACAAATTATTTTGGTATCCACTATTAAAGACTACGTTTTGGGAACTCACAGCGGTCATTAAAATGTTCAGGCAGAGTTAAGAGGAGGGGGTAGTATTATCAGTAGGAGTTCTTGTTCATTTAAAAAGCCAGAGAGCTGTAGTATACATCTTAACCCTATGGGTGACAGAATGGTATGCAACACATAGCTTTGAATAGCATTTTCCAGCCCCTGGACGGTCAAAAGATTAAACAGCCCAATCTGTTCCAGTATAAGGCGTTTGACAGACAGTAAAGCAGTCATGTGACACAGCAGGGAATGCACTTGCTGTGTTCAACCGCATCCAGGGCTCATATGACTGGATTTCCCAGTCTAATTTTCACACAGGGCTGCCAAGAATCTGTTCTTTTTCCTTATGTTTGTTCAAAGTGGTTCTGTCATTCTTGATATCCCAATAAACATTCCAAGAACCAGTTAGATGGCTTATTAGTGGGGATCAAGAAGAGATGTTATAATTAAATACGGTCTACATTTACTACCTTGGAAATTATCACACCAAAAAAGCCAAAATTGATATAGAATGCCTCAATTTTTAACTCCTAATGGCAGCTGGAAACAAATCTGGAATGTAACCAACTACTAACACTGACATTGGTGCAGCTCAGCAGTAAAAATTCATATTTCCATTAGTGTCCTGCTAGGATAGAAAGAGACTGAATGTATTTAAAGAGAAACTACTGTGACATGTTTCTTTATTACCCAGTTTACATTTAAACACATTTTATATAATAAACAGTGTAAGAGAATTGTTCAGATAAATGGCATATTGTAGAAAATGGTGTATTTCTTGTTTAGAGGAACAGTAACGCTTTATTTTGACTTATATACTCTGAAAGTACATGGCTTGCAAAGTGAAATTTAATTTTTCCCTTCAAATTTATGTTCCTGACAGAGCTATCTTAAATTTTCCAGAAAACATAAAAAAATCAAAAAAAAAAATCAGTGAAACAATGTAGAAAAGCACCTGCACAGCATACACAATGCCTTCACTTTTATTTTGAAAACACTGCTAAACAAAGAGGTGAAATTCTGTAGCAACCCAGCAGGGTATCCTTTTAAATTGTTGCATGCAAAACAGAGTGCGAATACAGGACGCATTCAGCATGTCACCCTGTTTAAAAAGGTGACATGACAATCTCGCACTGCAGGATAGCGCGAGATTCTCATGTCTCCTAATGAAACATCGCCAATACCATCAACAGAGCTTATAATTTTAGAGTCCTTTGCTACTAGCCAGACCTGAAAAGTTACTCGCCACTGCAAGTCAAAACATACCCACCAGGGCTGAATTTCTACTCACTAGGGCTAAATTTTCACTCGCCATTGGCTAGTGGGGAGTGGAAATTTTGAGCCCTGCCATCAATGTATTAAAGCGCATTTGATCCCTTCAAGTTTGCAAATAAAACAAATCCATGAAATACCTTCTGCTCACTCCTACCTCCCACTGGCCTAACTGCACTCGGGTAATCTTGCTTTTTACACGGACTTCACATAAGGATGAATCTTGGCTTCATCTGCGCCCAGTGGCCACTGAGGATGAAGAGCCACTATCAGCAAGCATGTACAGCTGCAACAGCTTTAGATCAGAGGGGGCAGAGCTCATCACGGATCCCAAGCTTGGTGAGAGAATGCAGGGATGTCATCAGTGCTGCTCAGGGTCGCCACAGAGTCATCCTTATGCGAGGTCTGCATAAAGAGCGAGTTAGGTCCCTGGGAGGAGGTAGATCACCGATCACTGCTGTGTTGGTAGGAGCGAGCAGAAGGTATTTCATGGAATCATTTAATTTGCAAACTTGAAGGGCTCAAATGTGCTTTAATACATTGATGGTGATGGTGACATTTCATTAGGCAACATGAGACTCTTGCACTATCTTGCAGCGCAAAATTCTCAGACTCCCTTTTAAACAGAGCAACATGCTGAATGAGCCCTGTAGTTGCACGCTGCTTTGCATGCAACATTTAAAATGTGAACCACCAAGCAGCACCCCAAGTGAGAAATAGAAATGGGGAAAGAAGACCATTAAACTCTTTTCTCCCTTCCGTAGATCCCAGTTTACATAAAATAACGAAGCAAGAAGACATTAGGAGAATCCACATAATATTAGCCAGTGCAATACTCTGTTAAATAAAACCTAAGCAGCTTTTGCTTTTAACTCCAAGTGCCAGATTGGTCTCCAAAGCATTATACCACAATGAGTTGGATACCTATCTGGTACTCATACTGTGCCACAGTGATTTGTGTGGAAGAAAAGCACTGGAGTCCTCCCTGAAAACAAATTTTTCTGCTCAGATTATCTATCTCAATGTGAAAAACAAAAGTAGCCAACTCCAGTCCTCAAGATGTTTCTGCTGAGTAGAGATGGGTCAGTCAGTGGCTTTAATTGATCCATCTGCTCAGGCAAGGATATGCTGGAAGTACACAACACTGTCGGTAGCATTTAAGGACCAAGGTTGGCAATCAATGATCAAATAAAACAAAGAAATGTAGTGGTGATTTACTGCACATGACATTTTAAAATATAATCCCACACCTCATAACTCATTCAAATGGGACATCTGGGGAATTTTAGGTACGAAAAACTGCAAGCCAGTGATCTGTGACATCAACCTTCAACCAGAAGTGTGGTATTTACTTAGGACCATACACTGCACTGCAGATAAGTGCTTTCCACCTCGCCATTGACACACACAGGTGCTATTTCCCAAACAGCAGTTTTAGTAACTAGCGTTAGTGAGCAATAGCTTTGTTGTTAGTATTTATGCCTATTCACACCTTGTATGCTAGGGAGACCATCAACACTTTGATTTGCACTGCATTGGAAATATCAAACAACCAAGAGATATTCTGTCTTATTTCAAATGTTCTGTTATTTGTTAACCCTAAAAGGACCAGAAGGGTGCACAACAATTTGGAAAGCAATGCGCTGCACAAACCTATGGTCCTTACAGGGTTAAATATATGTCTTTGTTTTAAGATTAGAGATCAGAGTTAATACCCACAATGTGGTTTTCCACAGATAAAACTGCTCATTGTAAACAGACAGCAGCAGAGCCTCTCCACAGCTCACACTGCTGCAGATCTGAGTCACTCCACGCCTGGGGAGTTAGTGGTTTAGCTTCCAAAATGTGCAGACTGCCTGCAAAGCAATACTGCATCTCTGAGAAAATGCTAACAGTCTAACCATAGACTTTCACATACACTAACTTGAGATTCAGTTCCTATCTAAGTGACGCTGCAGTATTGTATAATGTGCTTAATATTCCCCAACTTGCTTCCCTCCACCTGTTGTACTACATTTCCCTTCATCCTCTGACAGTCAACCATCTGAAGACAGTAGGAACTGTAGTTCAGGAATAGCTGGATGATCACAGGTTGTCCAAATTGCAGGAAGTAGTTTATTACAAACAATTTACATCCGTATTAACATTTCAACATTGAGCTTACGACACAGAAATGTAGAATCTGAAATGGATCTGTCTCCTGTCAGATTGTAATCTCATTAAAAAGGTATCCATGAAAATTAATTAGAGGGGTTTTTTTTGTTTTTTGCTTTTAGTAAGTGTAATGGTTTTAGAGATTTTTGGTTTAGTAGTTAGGGACTCTCTAACCCATATTTCACAGCCCAATTACTCACCCGTGCCAAAATCACCATTGTCCTCTTCTCTACTCCATTGAAGCTGCAATGACATATCCACTTCCACCAAAGGGAGTAGTATAAATAAATAAGTATGAATAATAATGTGGATCTAGTCCTCATGGATGCTCCCACTGATTTATTTAACAGAATCGCTTGCTAAAGTAGGAGTCTTTCTAGAAGTATTCTGGGTTATCTATTTATAGGCTTTTTCAAAACTGAATTTAAACCAGGAAATTTGAATGTACTTTCATTTAATATCCTATGCCACAGAATGAATGCACGAATTAATGAAATTATATAGCACCACAAGTGTACACAGCGCTTTACAATTTAAGGCTTTAAACAATACAGGGTTACAAGTGTTTGTAGAGTGAAACATTGGGTGCAAGGTCCCTGCTCAAAGGCTTACAATCTAAAGTGGTAATAGAAGACATACAGAGTACATAAGGGTCAAGTGCTGAATACAGTGCTAGCGTTATGGTGATGGTTGGGGACATAAGTAAAGTAAATAATTTATAAGTGTGTTCATTGTATAACATCAGTGCCTTCTAGCATGTTGAGGTGGTATATTTTTTAGCATTACTTGAAGGCCATCAGAGAGGTGCAGTGACGCAGGGTGGGAGAAAGAGCATTCCATAGATAAGGAGCAATGAGAGAAAAAGGTTTGATACGTGAGAGGGCTGTAGACACAAAAGGAGCTGAGAGAAGTCATTGGCTGAATTAAAATGGCGGAATGGGGTATAGCGTGAGAGGAGAATGGAAATGTAAGAAGAGGTAGAGGAGAGAAGGGTCTTGAATCAGAGAAGTAAGATTCTGTAAGATATTCAGTGTTTGATAGGCAGCCATTGGTGAGATTTGAGGAGGAGCAGGGCAGAGACAAACCTTGGTGACAAAAGAGTAATTTGTGTTGCAGCATTTTGTATGGACTGAAGTGGATGGAGATGGGAGGCAGGAATTCCAGATAGCAGAAGGCTGCAGTAGTCTATGCGGGAAAGGATGAGTGCTTGTGTAAGAATTTTAGCTGTGGAGGAACAGCAGAAGGGATGGATTTTAGCAATGTTATGCAAGAGTTTAATCGAACAGCAAAAAATGAAACATTTATTAGCTGATTGGTTTTAGATGCAAGCTTTAAAGAAAACTAGGCCTTTTCTTCAGACATTATAAGAATAAAGCCTGAATGCACGATATATAACTTTAAACAGTCATGCACAGTATTGTAACATTTAAATTCTACCTACAGTCTATACTCCTATCAGTCTTATTATGCCTTCCATCTCACCATTAACCTCAAACTCAGCCACTGACCCACACAATTGACTTTCTGTACCACAAACCAACAGACAGGCCTAATTATCTCAGAAATGACAGCTTCCATCTCACATACAAAAAAAAAAAAAAAAAAAAAAAAAAATTGTTTATAGCCAGGCCCTAAAGTATAACCACATATGCTCTGAGATTTCTGAGATTTTTACGATTTTGATCTGTCAGGAGAGATTTTGTCAGTCATGAATAAAATGCAAAGACATCCAAATTCAGAGAGCTACCAGTGTACCCAGAAGAAATCTCCTGGAATACAAACCACCACAAAAACAGAACAGAGTGCTTTTATTAGTCATCTACAACCCACAGCTTGTACTGTACTGCATAACATCTCAAAACAATATTAAAGAGGAACTTTCGCTACAATAACATAGTTCTTCAAATGATTATTATCAATATGCAATACACATGTTTATTTTCAAGTATAATTGCTCCTTTAACGAAAAATATAAAGTTTCATGCTGGCAGGCACTGGGGAACAGCGCAAACATCTTGCAGAGCCAGCATCTCTGCGCCTGCGCTGTCCTTCCCCTTCAACTCCACTATTGGTGAGTTGAATGCCTTTGTGCCGAAATGCACCCAGAAGGGAATGACAATGCAGGAGCAGAGAGCCTACTGCAAGATCCCAGCCGGTGCCTGTCTGCAGGAAAGGTTATATTTTTCATTAAAGGAGCAATTATACTTGAAAATAAACACGTGTGTTGCATATTGCTAATGTAATAATCATTTGAAGCGCTATGTTATTCTAGTGACGGTTCGATTTAAAGGCATACAAATACTTAAAATGTAAAAAAAATATATATATTGTAGGGTTTATCCCCCTGAGTAAAACAAGGGCACTCCCACTGCTGAAAGGTGTTTTATTCAAAAGTTATTACAGCTCAAAGTTGAATTTTTTAGGTGCAATATCACAGTGGCCTGAAATTGTACAGCGGCGATGTTGCTACACCATCCTATGGAAATTTATGGTCTACGGACCAGACTTGTCCATAGGATGGTGTAACAACAGCACCACTGTACAATTTCAAGCCACTGTGATATTGCACCTATGAAATTCAACTTTGTGGTGTAATAACTTTTGAATAAAACACCACCAAAACCACAATCTCCTGTGGCTAGTCCTGTGTGTGAAGTGTCCCCAAACTATATATGTAGGTGAAATAGGACAAACCCTAAAAAGGATGAATTATCATAGGTCCAGTGTGAACAACAAGAGAGACACCTCAGTGGATCAACAATTTTACAAATCTGATCACAGCATTAAAGACCTCAAAGTGACTATACTGGTGGGAAATGTTAGGACACAGAAAGATCTGGAAGTATTACCGGATAACCAAGTTCAACATACTTAACTCTGGCTTGAACCATGACAAGGAATTTATCACATTATCCTACAAAAACATTTTGGTCAATAACGGTATCTTTTTTACTTTACTAGTGTCCTACAAAAAATGTTTCTGTTGCCAACACGGTGCCACACTTTACCCAGAAAAAAAAGAAGAAAGAATATATATGCATTTTGCGCACTGAAGTCTGACCAACCTAGTTTTTCAGATACCCCTCCATGAAAATGTAAATATACTACTATTGGACAGATTCAATACTAGCCATTATAAGTAACCTTTTATAAATCTTAAGAAACAATATTTTACTATTTTTGTATGAACATAGCTAGCAAGAAATAAAAATATGCATCTAAACCATTGAAAATGAACACACTAAAATGTATTTATTATATATATATATATATATATATATATATATATATATATATATATATATATACACACACACACACACACACACACACACACACACACACACACACACACTCTCTCTCTCGCGCGCGCGCCCTGGGCTGCATGCTTACTTACAGTTGGGTGCTATTGCTAGCTGGAACGAAAATATACACAAAAAAAAAGGAAGATAGCAAGCGCTCATAGGTCTTATATATAAACCAAAAAGTGTATTTACTATAGTGTGGGCAACAGTTCAATTTGCCACATATATTTTCATCAGGATCATAGATGAAAAAGTGTATGACACATTGAAATGTTGACCACATTGTAGTAAATACACTTTGTTGCATTTACAAGACCTGTGAGTGATTGCTTTCTTCCATTTTCATTGTATTATATACATATATACACACACACCACCACCCTGGTTTAACCTTGTAAAGGACTAGAGGAGTGCACATCACTGTTTTGATGTACCCTTTAAAGTGTTAAATGAAAAAAGTGGTTGGAGAAGGAAAACATTGTAATTTACTTGCCCTACAGAGATACACAGAGTAAACTGAGAATATCAAATTATATGTATGTTTTTAAAGGTTTGTGAAGAGACTTAGGAATACAATGGATAAGATCCACAATGCTGTATTTATTAAAGGGGATGCATCACCCCTATACAAGTCAGTATTAATCGTTAGCTTATACAGCGAATATAAGTAAATGTGTATTATTATTTTTTTAAAAAAAAAAGCTCCTGTTTGTCTAAATTGAATAATATCTGCGCTGCAGCTACTTCCAGATAGACTTAGGTTACCTGCTCTGTACTGCAGTCCGTCATTCTGGCTCTGCTCCCTTCCCTCGATGCAGCCTCCTCCGATGACGGAGGCTTTCTGTCTGTAAGCTGGAGAGACCTCATTGGCAGAGATCGATATCTAGCCAATAAGATCGATCCAGCTTCAGGCACAAAGCCTCCGTCATTGGAGGAGGCTGCATCGAGTGAGGGGAGCAGAGGCAGAGTGACGGACTGCAGTTACAAAGCAGGTAACCGCAGTCTGTCTAGAAGTAGTTGCAGCGCTGATATTATTCAATTTAGACAAACAGGAGCTTTTTATAAAGCGATAGAAATACTTAAATTTTACTATACCCAATCTTGTAACCCTTCAAAAACGGAATGAAATGAGCCCAGTGGCATCTCTCGGACCTTTATGGTTTGAGAGATATCTTCTTTCAAAGTTTTACTTTTTTCCCCTTTCCCCTGATGTCAGTGTTCTAGCTACCAGCAGGGGAATCCGGTCCCTGAGCAAGTGGAGGCTCTTCAGCAGAGCCGAGATCGGATTTCTTCTTCCAGAACGCGATCTTGGCTGCTGAAGAGCCTCCACCGGACTATGGACTGGATTCCCCTGCTGTCAGCTAGAACGCTGACGTCAGGGGAAAGGGAAAAAAGCAAAACTTTGAAAGCGGATATCTCTCAAACCATAAAGGTCTGAGAGATGCCACTGGGCTCATTTAACCCCGTTTTTTAAGGGCTACAAGATAGGGGTATAGTAAAATTTAAGTATTACTATCCCTTTAAAAAATTAATACACATTTATTTATATTCGCTCTATAAGCGAAGATTAATGCAAACTTGTATAAGGGTGATTAAAAAATCCCTTTAAAGGGATTTTTTTTTTGGTGAAAGTATTTTACCAGGAAGAATACATTGAGATTGTCTCTCATTTTCAAGTATGTCCTTGACTTGTTTTATCTACTGCTTTGAAGAGAATTCGCACCACAATACCATTAACCTCTACAATGGATTGAATTCTGGCATTTTTTTATTTATTTATTTTTTTAAATAAAACATTTTTATTGTAGAAATCCACACAAAAAACATACCTTCTTGGAATCATGAACAGATTTAGTCAGAGGTAATACTAGCAGAGTGGGAGCACTAGCAGGTCTGTAACTCCTGATTGAATATGGATTGAATTGTGGCATTGAAGAGGTTAATGGTACTGTGGTGCGAATTCTCTTCGAAGTATTTCTGCTATTCTGAAGTTTTAAGAGAAACTTCATTTTATGCATGTTATATCAAGATCCTAAGTTGATATCATACAGCGTTTCCAATTTTTTCTTTTCTATTTGTCACTAAGTCCGATACTAATGTGCGGTCATTTCTTTTATATGGAGCCGTTTTTTTCTTTATTGGTTATATGCTCATTTTATCTACCTCAGAAGGATGAAAGGCTGAGCTGACCTTGCCGAGTCTAGAACCTGTGACCTTGTGGCTTTAACAGATTCTACAGTTGGTGCATTAACCAACCGCCTAAAAATTAAGTGAGTTCATAATATTTTAAATAAGACTTCATAGCCAGCATTTAGAAAACTTAAATATAAATAAATATGTTTCTTAGGTGCATATGTCCCAAAATAGGTTATGAACAGGATGCAGATATGTAGGATTATTTGAGCCCTGTTTGCTTATACAAGCTCCCGATAAAGTGCAATGTATGGTCTGACTGAGGTAAACTGACAAGCAGGAGAGAAGGATTCTACTGGACTGGAAACTGTAGAGTCTAATCTAAAAATCATTTTCTCTGTTTATTGTTCTTTATCAGTTTTTATGGAGCCAGTTAACAAATGTACTGAAACAACAGCCACTTTCTCCATGTATATCTGAAATATTTTAAAACTTTTAAATGACAGAAAATATCCTGCTAGAAGTACTTAAGATTTAAATTAATTTTAACTTTTTTTGTGAGACAGTCCCTTTAAGAAAGTGTACAGTCCCTTTAACCCTTTTAATGCCAGAGGGTTACGCAACACATTGCAGAGCAATATGTTGCATGCCCCTCTGGCATTCAAAGGGTTAACCCAGGAGTAGTCAATTTTAGATCCTCCAGTTATAGCAGGCTACCCCTCCCACCATCCCCAAACAGCCAACTGCTACAGTCCCCAGTTGCTGGGATCCAAAGATTGCCAACCCCCGCCTTAATGTCAATGTTACTCAGAAGATGAAACCAGAACTTTAAAGTGATAGCAATATCTAAAAGTAGATCTGAGTCTTCACAACTGTAATCATAACACTTTGTGCTATGTTTACTTACTTTGCTGTAGTTTTAAAGATATTCAATGTAAAATAAAAAATCACCCTGCCACCCCTTCTGACCACGTCACGCTCATCTAAGCGTGGTCCGTATAGAGAACAGTGAGGGACAAACTTCACAAAGCAAAGGAAAATCCTGCCCTCCTCTGTAATGGGGGCAGGGTTTTCCATATACTTACTGACTTAACCCTTTGAGTGCCAGAGGGGTAGGCAACGCATTGCAAAGCAATGCATTGCATTGCGTACCCCTCTGGCACTCAAAGGGTTAAGTGTGTCCTTCATTGCATCCGTCCGGTCCCACGACCAGACTGCAGCTCAAAGGGGAGGAGGCCAGAAGGGGCAGGAGGGGGATCCTTTTACATTGGATATCTTTAAAACTACAGCAAAGTAAGTTATTAAACATAATGCAAATTGTTATACTTACCATAGTGAACACTCAGCAATCTATTTTCTTTTAGGCATTACTATCCCTTTAAATATTATTCATTTTAGATTTTCTGTAGACAGGAGTTGTGATTGAAACAGACTCTATAGGGGATGTACTAAACAACTGAAGTAATTCTGGAGTTTACCAAACGTGCCGTAGCTAACAAATGAATATTCCTAAAATTCACATAGATTTAACCCCTCAGTGACCGTCCGCGAGCGCACACGGCCGGCACTTAACGACGGGGTTTTTTTTTTTCTGCATTGTAGTGAATGACTTCCGTGACTTACCAGGTACGTCCATTGTCACTAAGTGACATTTTTGCGTGACGTACCTGGTAAGTCACTTGTCGGGAAGGGGTTAAAATGGTGCTTGTAACCCCATGAATGCTAGGGAGGACTCCAACGCTGCTAGCATTCAAGGGGTTAAAATCTATGGGAAGTTTTATTTTTCTCTATTGGCGCAGAAGCTTTACTGCAGAATCCTTTCCATTCTTAGTACATCAACCTCTGAGTCGATTGAAAGTGCCTCCAGCTGACCGACCTGCCTACCTTCTATTCACTCCGCTTCACTTCAGTCTTTTATTATTTAGCACTTTGCTTCCAGATGAATGAACAAGTACGGGATTTTGCTATTTGCACATGTGAATATTGCCTATTACATGCTGCTGTGAAAATAAATACTCTTCCACAACCGAATCCCTGCACAGATTCTCCATCTCACAGTGCCACGGACATCTACTTAGGGCACCCCTTGTTTTCTGTAAAGACTTTGTATGTTGTTCCAAATGTTTGCTTTTGTTATTCTGATTGTGAGATTTAAAAAAGTAACTATATATTACTTATTTGTAAACTTCTTAGTGCTCTTGACAAATGATGCAAATTGTGAGGGGCGCCTCTAAGAATCTAGATTGTATGTTACATATGTCCTGAACAAAGAAAGGATAGAGAAAAACTGACCTAGAACAAAGACAGTGGGCTAAATCGAGCTCTTCCTCAGATATCAATGTGCCAAATCTGCACCCGGTCTGATGGCGGATGGGACAAAACTGCAGACCTCTAGTCCGCATTCTTAAAGGATAACTTACACCTTTTAATAAGAAGAAAATCTTAATGGCCCCTATGAATCTTGCCCATATGACTTTGTTCATGAGATTACATGTCCAGTCAGTCCCGGATGTCACGTCCATAAAGACAGACATGTCAGTTGCTGGCAGGACCACATGACCTCGGAGTCCGGTCAAGGCACATGGTAATCTTAACCCTTTAAAAGGATAGTAATGGTTCATATTGCACATA
The DNA here is from genome assembly GCA_037306005.1 of Rhinophrynus dorsalis. Taxonomy (NCBI): domain Eukaryota; kingdom Metazoa; phylum Chordata; class Amphibia; order Anura; family Rhinophrynidae; genus Rhinophrynus; species Rhinophrynus dorsalis. Next base: position 169,627,692 of record CM074721.1, on the reverse strand, counting down.
GCTCAGAACGTTGAGCATGTGTAATAGTTGTGCTCCGCAGTGTACATTTGCTGCATAACTTTCTACTTACTGTGTAATATAATGTTAAGATGATCCCTCCCACCCTTTTCCCTGATGTGAAGCTCTCCTCAGGTCTGAAGTCCAGCCGGTTGATTGGACATATCACAACGAGAGACAATCTTTCCTCAATGAGCAGAAGGAAAAACCTGCCCTCATTGAAGAAGGAGGGCAGGTTTTTCCTTATACTGCATGATGATTGTCCCTCGTAGTGATCCGCCATCGGATCTGGGACAAAAACCATGACATCAGGGAAAGTGGCGGGAGGGATCATCTGTAACATTAACATTATATTACACAGTAGGTAGCAAGTTATGCGGCAAATGCACATCACGGAGCACAACTATTACACATGCTCAACGTTCTGAGCTGTGTGTAATATGAACCATTACTATCATTTTAAAGGACCCACATCCCTGTCTTTAGATGCCAAAATTCAGATTATATGTTCTAAAAATTAAACATACCTAAAATTCCCTATTGATTTACACAGGCTTTTAACCCCCTGAATTATAGGTCTCCAATACATTTCTTTGCAATGTGTTGGGGACCTGTAGCATACAAGCGGTTAAAACAGAGCTTGACAAATACCAGTGCCAGGTTGCAATGGGGCCTAGAAATTGGGACCTGGCTCCCAGCAAACTTGGTCTGCATCTAGGGTAAGTTTTAACACAATCGCTCCCATGAACATGAGAGCGATCCTATATGTAAAAAATGCACAAAGTGCGGAATCTCTTAAAAATAAATATATAATAAAACATCAGACCTTGCAGGGGACATCAGGACCCCTCCTGATGCCCCCCCCCCGCACTGATCACCTATCCAATAGAATACGTTATCAAAGCAAACACCAGGCTGAAGTGGAGGACATAGAGGGAAGGCATGATCACCTTCCTGGTCACAGCATAGATTGCCTATCCTATTGGACAAGCGATCAATGTCTGACATTCCAACTTTGTTCCATTGGTAGCCAAAGAATCACACACTCACACACACACACACACACACACACACACACACACACACACACACACACACACACACACACACACACACACACACACACACACACACACTAGGCCCTAAGGGAAGGTTCTCCTCTAATTCAAAGTATGGCTCATAGAGTCAAGCCAAAATTCTCAAGCCATGGATTAAAAGCCCTATTTAAATCAATGAGGATGTTTAGTTCAATGCTATGTGGTAGACTGTTTGCTTCAGAATAGCACCTTTTTTAATTCTCCAAATGTCTGTTGATTTAAAAGGGGATTTTAACCCCCTGAATCGTATAATGGTCTTCAGAGAATTACGTTGATAATTATTCCTCCTGTATGATGCACCCAGTTTTCCAGGATTTCAGATATGTTTCCTTGTGCATATGGCACAAAGATTCACATCCAGGTATAAAACTGTGGGTCTCCCACGTAAACCTGTAAACAGTCATTCTGCAAAGTGAACAACTCTCGTATGCATACAATTACATACAGACTATAACTACTATTCCCTATTGCAGTTCCAAACTTGGCCGACTCAAAGAGCAATGATGTTCTACTTCCAAATAGTTTATTTGGCACCGCCTTATTAGGTTGCACTTTTGAAGCCACCTCCCCCCCCTCCACAGAGGTACACAAACTTGCTTTCTATTCAAATAGGTATAATGTGCTCCAGTAGAAATGACACCAATTATTGGATAAGAGCCACATAAGATCATTTATTCTTCCTGGTCTTCCAAGTTTTACCCTTTAAGGACCAGAGTAATGTGAGAACTATAACTTCCTCATGCATTGCACACGCCTGTGGTTGTTAAACAGTTATATTTGCCTCGATGGCAGAGCTATGCTAACATGTTTTAATTTGTTGTGTTATTCCAAGGCCTGCAAGCCCCTCTGACAAGAAGTAATTATGCCTTATGTAATGTGTATGAAATACAATTAATTTACCCACAGAAGAGAATACATCTGCATGAGGCAACTACAGAGAAGAGACTGTTTAAGAGTGATTCAGTAATGCACGATCCACAAATGTAGAGACCTGCTGCTTTCATTTTGCAGCCAAATTAATACAAGATGAGACTTGTGTGCTGCATTTATAGAAAGGTTAAATGGATGATTACCTGTAGGTCAAAGTAACTCAGCTTGCGATTAGCACAAAACTAATGTTGCCAGCAGCATTCACAGTTGCAGCAACTTCCCTCCAATTAATCAATGGCAACAAGCCCTTTGGTCCTTGTAAGGATGTGACTCACCACAGAAGCTTCCATTGCTGGACATGAACTGGGGCACAATGTTCTGGAGGATCAAAGCATGGGTGCAACCCAGGTCTTATATCACTATAGAAACATGACCTCTCCTACGCATTCTTAGACGGGTATACTTTGAATGGATAGGATTACACTTTCAATTTTTTAGAACTTGCCCAAGGCTAAATACTTCCATACATCAGTTTCTGTTTACATATTCACCTCATGGTAAAGTACATTTTGTGTTTTTTTTTTTGTTTTGGGTTTTTTTTTTTTTAAATATGTATCAACTTGAATGTATATCCTTGAATGTATATCCTTGAAACAGGCTTTAAAAGAGGCAATTCTAAAAGAAAAGTCCAGCCTCACCACATTTCAACTGATAGTACACATTATTAAAAAGTGTAAGCCAACCTCCTTTTTTAACTTTACACTTTACACATTACACACTTACAGAATATGTAAAGCCAAATTGCCGATTTTGTTATGGTTTATTCTTTTCATGTTCATATATATTTTAACATCTGTGTCCCTGACACGGAGCTCTTTAAATTTTGGTGTCTCAGGGGCATTCTGTCAGGGACAGTGACAATTTAACACCATACCTGCAGCAGAAAATACAGTGATGGACATCACTCCCCTTGCGTTCACCGTCCCTGACGGAAAGCTCTCTAGAAACAGAAATTCCAAGAGCCAACTGTCAGAGATAGAAGAGATTATTAACCCCTTAACGTCCAAAGACGTACATGTACATCATGGTCAATGTGCGATAAGGACCAATGACGTACACGTACGTCATGGTTTTCAGGGCTTCCCACACGGCTGCACGCCACTCGTGACGCCCTGAATCAGATTATAGAAATAGAAGAAAAAAAAACAAAAAACTCAGTGGTCCTTAAGGGGTTAAAAAAAAAAAAAAACACAAAGGTGAAAGGTATAGGCCAGTTGATTTTACATATTCAGCATTAGCAAAATATATATCTAAAGTTACTTTAATATTAAAATGTACAAGTGAGTAACTACCGGTTTAAAAAGGGTATATATTTCCCTGTAGGTGAGGAGACCAGGAATGGCAAAGTTTCTAGGATGGATCCCTTCAACAAGAAATCTCTGTATCAATGGGCCTTTGCTTGACAGTGATGATGCAGAGCTTAAAGGGATAGTAATATTTCATAATAAAAGCAGCTCCAATTAATCTTTATAGTATTTGAGCCATAGAGAGTATTATTTCAATACTGTCAGAGTTGTAGTTCAAGAGTAATTGAATGATAAAATATCCCCCTTCCGCCCCTTCTTCCTAGTGTAAGCCACCTCCCCTCAGATGTGAAATCTGGTCTGGAGACCAGACAGCTCACAAGCAAGGGGCAATCTTCTTACTGTGAGAACAATGAAACCCTGCCCCCCTTGACAGGTTTTTCATGTTTTTCACTTATGCTAATTGAAGATTGCGCCTGTCTGCAAGCCATCTGGACAACACCTTTCTGTTCTGAGGTGAGCAGTGTTACATCAGTAAACGGGACAGGAGGGGGATACTTTATCATTCAATTACTCTTGAACTACAACTCTGACAGTATTGAAATTATGCTCACCATGGCCCAAATACTATGAAGATTAATTGGATCTGCTTTTATTTTGAAACATTACTATCCCTTTAACCCTTGAGTACTTGTCCTTTGTTAATTAGGGTTCATGCATGTTCACCATGTCATTGGTTTGATTGGCTTGCTCACTAATGAGCCCAGCGCTGCTTCTTGGCACCGATTTTAACTTTTGGTTTGGTGTAGGGTATAGAAGGCTTGTGATTTATATGCTGTGTAATCTTGATAAAGGCCACAGGTGCTGGCTGGAACGTCAAATGAATAAACCACTTGTGTTTCAATTGCAAAGAGGATCCTGTGAGTGCATTCTACACTACTGTATTAGATGTACGATTTATCATTCGGATGAGAACCCAGGTCATCATAGTTACCATCAACAATGAGTACAATGCATGCTATTTGTGTATTTATATTTTTTTAACTCACTTACCTTAACCTGGGCAGATAAGTCTAATATCCATCATGAATCAATTCTGTGAGCATTAGTTGTCCAAATATAATCTGAAGTGAGTCTTTAACTTGCACATCCATGGAGTCAGACATGTTTCCTTTTACAGGGCTCCTGGACTCAACCCCTCCCACTGAAACCTCCTTAGTAAAGTCTTCCTCCATGAAAGTGGTATCCTGTGCTATTTAGAAATTCATGTTGGACAGCCAAACCACACAGAATTGATTCATAGTGGACATCAGGGTTTTTCTGTAGAGATTAAGCCCTCATGGGCCAGATTGATTTGCAGTGATTTGCTTCTCAATGCAGTAAGCACCCTTCTGGTCCTCAATCCTTTGAGCGCAAGAGGAGTAACCAACAACATGCAAAGAAAGGTGCTGGTTACTCCTCTGGCACCTTAAAGAGGTTCGTATAAATGAGCGTTTATTATTATGAAGTGTTTGTGTTCCATTAAAACCTTACTCATTTTTTCTCATCCACTTGGTTACTGCCAACCAGATTGTCTAACTGTGTGTTAACATGAACTTTGTTTTCTTTTTTACTAAAAGTAGATTTCATCTTGTGGAGCACAATCATCTCCTTTCCAGCTCTAATGCAACCAATGTCTGGCATCCATTACTGCACAAACCACCCGTCATAACGTTGCAATGCGCTGGATACTTCTCTGGCAAGCAAAGGGTTAACTCATTGAATGTCAGGAAGGGTACTCAATGCAAACCCATGCCTCCCAAGTGTTACTCTTCCCTCTGAGACTCAAATCCCTCTGTCCCTCTTTCCTAGCATGTGGTGTGTATATAAAAGTGTATCACTTGCTCCACAGCAATAAAACTGACATTACTGTTTGTTTAAACTTCAGTATATGTGTGTTAATACATTCATTTTTGTACATAAACTACTTTGTTATTGCTCTAAATTATGTATTCAGTTATATAAAGGTGTCAGGTCATGAAATAACCAAAAATTATAATCTGAAATCAATACTATCCAATTTGTATTTCTTTGACAAATTTAATTATAAAATATCCCCCTCACAACCCTTTTACCCACATCGCACTGCCTCTTACAGCCGGCCGGATGGAGCACAATGACGGACAATCTTCAGTAAGCATAAGGAAAATACTGCCCTCCTTTGTCAAGAGGAGCAGGGTTTTACTTATACTTACTGCATGAAGATTGTCCCTCACTGCAAGCTCTCCGGCCCCAGACTGAATGAGGCGGCTAAGGGTATGTAAAAGGGGAAGGAGGGGGATAATTTATAATGAAATTACTCAAGAACTAAATATCAGATAGTATTGATACATAGCTCTACTTGGACTACAAACTCAGCAGATTAATTGGAGCACCACTTAGTGGGATCTATTACTATCCCTTTAAAAGAAGGTTTCCTCAAATGCTGGAATTTCAGCAATAGTCTGTTTTTACTTCCCTGAGAAAAAAGTTGTTTATTAGATCTGAGGCTTAAAGTGTTAACTAAACTTATATTAAGGTGACAGGTTCACTTTAAGATACATTTTAGAACACAAAAGTAAATGGTTGTCAAATCACATAATGTTCATGTAGCCAGCTCAGTAGAAATGTAACATAGCATAAAACGTATCTGCAAAACAATCAAGGGAGAAATACCAGAGATTTTTGACAACACAGTGAATACTTGAACCCATCCTCCGTGAGAGGTGTTAGTAGAATGATGTAAGCCTTCAGACAAAAAAAAAAAAAAAAAATCTCAGATGTGCTAGCATTTATTGTATGTCCATCCATACAACCTGTCAAACTAACTATTCATGCTACTAACACATCAACAGACAAATAGGAATCTCTCTAGAGAAAGGCTTCTGTGTTCAGCATATAACTTTCTAGAATTCAATACCCTCTATTCTACTGAACAGTCTACAGCAGTGCTAGGCAAACTGAGGCCCACCAACTGTTGAGGGCTACAACTCTAATCATCCCTAGCCAGCCAAAAGCTGGCTGTTAATTGTACTCCTACACAGATTATTATCTTGTTCTGTAGCTGTGTACAACAGGGTAGAGGCACACAACGACAATACAAATGGAACACAGAAAACAAACAAAGGTTGGGTGGCCTCAGGTTGCTCAGTACTGGCTTACAGTGGGTAATAAATGGGGAAAATGTTCACAAAAATCCAAAATGTAATGTTGTGAAGTCACCCTAGTCTGTATGACTATTGAGCAGTAGGTACATCATATCTGTTCTTTTAATTTCCAGCAACTTTGATTGGTCTAAGACACAGCAGGGCAACCAGTGACACTCTGACTCTTGTTGGCATTCAACCTGCATCACTCTCACACGGGGGTTTATACACTAAGCTGATGTGATAATGAGGTTATAAAGAAGATATAACTTCTCCAGAGATATCACTTCTCCAGTTCCTATGTTATTCTATGGACCCAATGTCCTAAAATCACTCCCACTTGAGAAATCTTCATGGTCAGGCTCCATAGTATAACATAGGATTTTGAGAAGTGATCTCCTCTTTATCACCCCTTTTAAAGGGAGATTCACCTTTTATGAAGTCTACTTCTATGAGAGTATGGCAGCTCCTGTCAGCCTCTTGGGGTGGAGGTGTAAACAAACAACCCCCTCTTCTGAACACAACCAGGAAGTTCATCACTGGCATCCACAAACTTTGCTGGTTATGTACATAGTACCATAAGACTGCAAGAGTTGGTTGGAAAACTATGGTCACTGCCCCATGCGACTTCACCTATGACACCAAGGAGGTTATGCACTAAGGTGTGATAAAGAGGAGATAAAGCTGAGAGGACTTCTCCAGTGACATCACTCCTCCGGTTCCTGTGAAATTCTATAGAGCCTATGCACTAATATCTCCAAAGTTGGAGAAATCTTAGTGAATTGGCTCCATAGAATAACATAGGAAATGGAAAAGTGATATCACTGGAGAAATCATCTCCGCTTCTTTACCTCTTTATTCCACCTTAGTGAGTATCATCCCAAATCTTGAAATTCACTGCGTCTCACAGAAGCAGAAAGAGAGCATGGGGAAGGGGAGAATTTTCAGCTCCCCAATCAGCTTTTCCACTGATTCACAGATGTTCACAATGCAGTCCCTATTTCTGCTGGAGCAGATCTGCCAACAAGTACAAATTGTTTCCTGTGCACACTTAGTAACAGAAATGAATAGTACACAAAGATAAAATCCAGTACATCTTAAACCCACACACTGTGGAATACTCAACTTTAGAACAAAGGAAAGAGTGCTTAAACATGTAGAAAGAACACAATAATATAATACAGTCAGACCTACAGCCAACTTACCTCTCACATTTCTAATGTGATAGATTGATAGATCATAACAGATCAATCACAGGGCCTCGCCTCCCTCAGTTGTTTCCAGATGAGCATTATGTATCGGATAAAACAAAGAATCCAACATAGACAAGCAAATGGATTTAATTACACACCAAACTAGCAGTGCTAGGTATCTGCACAATGTACCCCCAAGTCTCTTATAATAAGGTAACAGACTCGGGTCATGCTCTACACTGCAACAACAATATCCTGCCTGCAGACTGATGCCACCTCATCCTCTGTTTGCCTTCTCCCCAGATGTGTGTGTTGGTTTCTTCTGTTCCCCTTCTACGCGTTTCGCCAATAACTGGGATTGCGGATTCCTCCGGAAATACCAAAGAAGAAGAATGGCTGTGATGGTACTATACAAGGCCAGTGTTTAATTAATTAACCCATGCTACTCCAACATCTGGAAGGAGCAGCCTCAAACTAAAAAGCCCTAATTTTACATGTTCACCTCAAGCTACTTGGCCCACCTCTTGCAATAGGTACAGCAGTCAGTGTCAGTCTCATTACTAATGGTGGAGTAAAACATTTTTTCTTTTCATGTTAGTTCTCTGTTAAAGCATAAATATAACTACTATTAGAGAACTACAGCACATTACTCAATGGCAAAATCCACAAAGAAGGAAAGGCTCACTGTCACCCCTGCTGTTCAAAGTCTGGACAAATAACCATTCTCCTGACCTCAAGCATGACATTTAAATTGTAAGTCCTTTATTGTTGTAAACAAGAACACCACAGTGTAAGTTGTCACATATACCTATGGATAAATGGTTACAGTCATCAGTCAGGCTTGTAATAACTTACAAATACACTGTGTTCCTCTGGCTCTTTTATATCCCCGATGTATTAGTATTTCTTTTGGCAATCAACAGCTTTGAAATAAAAACTTGGAGAAAGACTAGACAAACTGCCTGAAGGGATTTTCTTACTTAGGAACAACAAAATGTAATAAAAATCAGGCATGCAAAATGTAATTTGCCAATAATATGCCAGAGTGCCCAGGATAAAGATTCATTAGAGACCTGGTTGTATATCAATAAATATATTATAACCCTTGGAGCATCAGTGAGGTGTGTAACCCATGACACACCTGCATCATTCAAAGTTATTAGAGGAAAACTTCAGTTTATGGGTCCATTTTATATATGCATATATATGGCTTGTCCATTTAAATATATGGGAGCTCTCACTTATGTAGTGTGTGATCGTCTTTGTCACTGATAATATACCCCTCCACAGACTGCAATAGCAACACTGACAGCATTAGTGGACAAGCTATGAAACTACTTCAAAATTAAAAACAAAAAGGAGTGTTTTTGTAAGAGATATCTCCAGCCTATTGGACTATTCCTGCTTTTACACAAATGCGCTAAAACACAAATGTTTTTCATAATAAGGAATAATCGCTTTATCAGGGAACTAGAGTCCAGAAATAAGTGGCTTTTAATTTAGCAAAAGGACTTGGTTATTTCCATTTACTGCTGTTGCTTGCATTCAATCTCTGTTTTAGTCTCCTGCTAGTTCCTTCAGTTTCAACCTGGTAACAACTAAAATCCCTTATGGTCCATTAAAGTCTATTGGTGCCCACTGCTTGTTGTCAGGAGGTGTGACCTACAGAAAGACTTCAATAGAGATCACTATATACAGGAAACTGCAGACAAAATGCAAATTATATATAATCTACCTGCCAAGTATCTCTCTTTCAGAGGGACACAATCTCTGAGTCCCATATCCCTCTTTTTCCATATTTCCTACCCTGGTGTCAGGTGTATGTACCAATACACATTGCTCCACAGAAATACAACTCACATTAACCCCTAGAGTGCCAGCTACTTACACCGTACGAGTGGACACAGCTGTACCTGCTGTGCCACGCTCGTACGGCGTAAGAGTGAAATGCGGTCACTGCATGAGCCGGTATAACCGGCATGCAGTGGCCGCATTAAAAAAAAAAAAAAAACCTGGCACTCATGGGGAGGCATGAGGATCACTCCTCATGCCTCCCCAGTTATTGATCTCCCAGCCGATCGGGCTGGGAGATCAATAAGCACAAAGGAGAAACACAGTTTCTCCTTCCCCCTCTCTCCTACCCGAACTTCCGGGTAGGAGTGGGCGGGACCGGGGGAATCCTCCAAACGTCATCGGTGACATGGTCACCGATGACGTTAGGGAAGTTTCCCCGATCCTGTTCACTCCTACCGGTGGTAGGAGTGAAGGGCAGGAGAGCTCTTGCTCTCCTGCGGTCGCATCATTGATCTCCCAGCCTATCGGCTGGGAGATCAATGACTGGGGAGACACCAGGAGGGGTCCTGATGTCCCCCACGAGGTCTGAAATGTCTAAAAAAAAAATTAAAAAAAAAATTAATAAAATTAAAGTAACCCTGTGAGTGCCACAGGGTCCCAGCACATTGCTTTGCAATGTGCTGGAGACCCCTGTTGCACTCACAGGGTCTATTCTTTGGGGGGGATTTTTTAAGACCTCATTGGGGGGATCAGGGGGGATCCTGATGCCCCTCAATGAGGTCTATAATTAGAAAAAAAAAAAAAAAAAAAATTTTTTTAACCCTGTGTGTGCCACAGGTGGGGGTCCAATGCACCCCCCCCCTCCTGTGGCACACACAGGGCTTTTATCATTATTTTGTTACCAGAGATTGTTGGGGGGCCATCAGGATTGCTCCTGATGGCCCCCCAACAAGCTCTGATTACAAAGTAATGATAAAAAAAAAATTAACCCTCTGAGTGCCACAAAGGTCCAATGCATTGCTTTGCAATGCGCTGGAGACCCCGGTGGCACTCACAGGGACACTTTTTTTGATAACTTTTTTTTTTTTTTTTGTAAGACCTCATTGGGGGGATCAGGGGGGTTTGTATACCCCTCAATGAGGTCTATAATAAAAAAAAGTAAATAAAAAAAAAATTAACCCTGTGTGTGCCACGGGGGGGGGGCAATGCAGCCCCCCTTCTGCGGCACACACAGGGCTTTTATCATTACTTTGTTATCAGAGATTGTTGGGGGGGTCATCAGGATTGGTCCTGATGGCCCCCCAACAAGCTCTGATTACCAAGTAATGATAGAAAAAAAATTAACCCTCTGAGTGCCACAAGGATCCAATGCATTGCTTTGCAATGCGCTGGAGACCCTTGTGGCACTCACAGGGTCACTCCGTTTGTGGACATATATATTTTTTTTTACTAAGACCTCATTGGGGAGGGATCAGGGGGTCCTGATGCCCCTCAATGAGGTATATAATAAAAAAAAATAAATTAAAAAAAAAATGTAACCCTGTGTGTGCCACTGGGATAGGGGTTCAATGCAGACCCCCTTTCCTGTGGAACACACACAGGACTTTTTATCATTACTTTGTGATCAGAGCTTGTTTGGTGGCCATCTGAATATAAAGTAACGATAAAAAAATTAACCCTGTGTGTGCTACAGGGGCCCAATGCATTGCTTTGCAATCCACTGGACACCCCTGTGGCACCCAAAGGATTATTTTGTTTTCCCCTTTTATTTTTTATTTAGACCTCATTGTATGGGTTCTGATGCCCCCAACGAGGTCTACACAAAAATATTGGGGGAAAAGCCCCAAAAAATGCACGTGCCACAGGGGGGGTCCGACGCAGTGCTTTGCAATACGTTGGACCCCCTGTAACACACACACACACACACACACTTTTTTTTTTTTTTATTATTCTGTTTTTAGACCTGGATGGGGGACACCAGGAATGTTCCTGACACCGCCTCCCCAACGAGGTATGAATACAAAATAATAATTAAAAAAAAACAACTCTTTGTGTGCAACAGAGGGTCCAACGCATTGCTTTGCAGTGCATTGGGCACCCTTGTGGCATGCACAAAAAATGCCTCCGATTCCCCCCCACACATACACATGTACCGTATTCCCCTGCCTGGTTCCACAGCCAACTGGCAGTCCCATTCCCCAGCCTGACCCCCAGCCTGTTTCCACTGCCTATTGGTAGACTCAAAGTACCAGTATGCACTAGATTCAGGCTGGGAATCAAACTTTGTATGAGGGGGACATACAGTGCACACTGGTAGTCACAGATCTCCCATACACACTCTCAGACACTGCCCCACCATCTCCACCATCCTTGCTCCTCTGCTCATACCCACACACACTGCCTAATCCCTCACCCTCCCACACTGTTACACTGGTAGTCACAGGTCCGCGCGTACACTGGCTGACGCCCTAGCTTCTTTCATCTGTTAGCCATAAAATCACACATACACCGTTTGCTTTCCCATTCCTATTTCACTGGTAGCTACACTCCTGTCACTCAAATTGGTATGTCAACCCACAGCAGTTGAGTACCATTTTTCTTAGGCTGGCAAGAAGTCCTCCTAGGAAATCCCACGCCATTGAACCATTTTAGTATCTTTGAAGTGACTGAAGTGTAAAAGAAATGTTTGTTTGTTTTCCTGTAGCACCACATTCTGGAAATAGTTGTGCCAACTAACTTAGGGGTAAAAAGGCAAGTGACCCCTCATTAGATGCGGCATGTTGTCTTCTTTCCAAAATTGTATAGTTTATCTACCTTTTCTTCACTTCTGAAGGTGTTATAGCCATTTTCGTAGAGGCAAGTCAGGTTTGAGAAAATGTTAGAAACATCAGTTTGTAGTAGGTGTAGTTTTCTACTTCTAGCACTCCCTAAGGTAGTTCAGCTCATACCAATGGGGTGTCGTTTGACTCCTAAGAGCTTTAGCTAACGAATGCAGTTGAAAATTCCATGGTTTTCACAGAGCTCCATACATTTGAAGGGGCAGAAATGTAAGAAAATGCCTTTTTTTTCATTAGCGCCACCTCCTGGAAGCATTTGTGCATGCCAGCCTTTGGGTATGAAGGCAAGTGACCCCTCATTAGATGCGTCAGGTTGTTTTCTTTCCAAAATGGCATTGTTTTCTACCTTTCCTGCATATCTATTATGGTTATAACCATTTTAGTGCAAGCAGATAATTTAAGAAACAAAAGTGTCAGGTTTACGTACGTGTTCCTAGCACCCACATATTGTATGTTAAGCCACACAAATGGGCTACCATTTTTCTCATGTTGGTAGCAGGTACTGAATACAGCAGGAAATGTTATGGTTTTCAAAGATTTTAGTATCTTTGAAGTGGTGGAAATGTAAAAAAAACATGTATTTATTCCCATAGCGCCACCTTTTGGAAATATTTGTGCACTTCAGCCCAGGGGTAGAAAGGCAAGTGACCCCTCATTTGATGCGGGAGAATGTCTACTTTCCAAAATGGTATACCTTTTATACCTTTCCGTCATGTCTCTAACAGTTATGAACATTTTAGTACAAGCAGCCATTTTCGAAGAAGCAAACAGGTAGGTGTAGTTATGCTTTTCTGGCACCCCTAAGGTATGTCAATTCATTCCAATGGGGTGTCATTTTTCTCCTAAGAGCACTAGCTAATGAATACAGTTGGAAATTCCATGGTTTTCACAGATTTCCATACAGATGAAGGGGCAGAAATGTAAGAAAATGCCATTTTTTTCCTATAGTGCCACCTTCTGGAAGCATTTGGGCACAACAGGCTTTGGGTAAGAAGGCAATTCACCCCTCATTAGATGCGGCAGGTTGTCTTCTTTCAAAAATGGTATGGTTTGTGTAGCCTTTCTTCACTTCTCTAGTTGTTATAACCATTTTTGTACAGACAAGTAATGTTTGAGAAAATGTTAGAAAAATTAGTGGTTGCAATAGGTGTAGTTTGGTACTTGTAGCGCCCACTAAGGTAGGGGAACTCATACCAATGAGGTGTCATTTTTCTCCTAAGAGCACTAGCTAATGAATACAGTTGGAAATTCCATGGTTTTCACAGATTTCCATACAGATGAAGGGGCAGAAATGTAAGAAAATGCAATTTTTTTCCTATAGTGCCACCTTCTGGAAGCATTTGGGCACAACAGGCTTTGGGTAAGAAGGCAATTCACCCCTCATTAGATGCGGCAGGTTGTCTTCTTTCCAAAATGGTATGGTTTGTGTAGCCTTTCTTTACTTCTCTAGTTGTTATAACCATTTTTGTATAGACAAGTAATGTTTGAAAAAATTTTAGAAAATTTAGAGGTTGTAGTAGGTGTCTTTTTGCACTTCTAGCATCCCCTGTGGTAGGTGAACCCAAACCAATGGGGTGTAATTTTTCTCCCAAGAGCACTAGCTAATGAATACAGTTGTAAATTCCATGGTTTTCACAGATTTCAGTACAGTTGAAGGGGCAGAAATGTAAGAAAATGCCATTTTTTTCCTATAGTGCCACCTTCTGGAAGCATTTGGGTACCACAGGCTTGGGGCAAGAAGGCAAGTTACCCCTCATTAGATGCGGCAGGTTGTCTACTTTTCAGAAATATATAGTTTTATATAGTTATTCCACTGTTTTAGGGTAGTTTTACCACAAAAACCCTAGAATGTGCATTTTAGTTTATAAAGTTGAAAATGTCATTTTGCGCTGCTGGTGATTAGGGCTCTACGCTAGCCTTGGACTTAGGTAAAACTATACAAATTTGGTATTTTTTTACTCGGGGGACTCTGGGCTTTTTCAAATAATTGAAACTTTTTCAATCAAGGTAAATGTTTTTGATACATAGTATGTGATTTTAGCAAAATGAGTAAATGTTCACTTTTTTTTGTCATTATGACATCATAGCTTTTTGCACGATGTAAAATTCTCTTCATGTAAGGTATCACGAGAAAGCTCAATTCGTTCTGAAAAAAACAATATATAGTTTTCCATATTTAACTAAAAATCCCCAGAGGAAATCAAGCCTAAACGGAAGGATAGCAAAAATGTTGAAAAAGTGTCTGGCCTGCAGGGTTCAGAAAATGGCCCGAGCCTCTGGCACTGAAGGGGTTAAAGTTTAAACTCCAGCATAAGTGTTTAAAAATGAGTCTATGTAACTTAAATTCCTTGGTCTTGTTTGTAATCATTTATTCAGTTACATAAATTGCTGTCAATGGGTCAGGAATTAATCTAAAATTGTTAACACTCTGCACACCAGTCATGCCCCCCAGCAAAACCAGAGAACAAAAATGTCCCACTCTGGCCATTTAAAACGTTGGTATGTATACACACACAGATGCACAGACACAGACACACTGTATAACAGGTGACTGAGTGGGAGAGGTGGCAGAGACTGTGTGTGAATTTTTTTTTGTTTGATCCTTCTTGTAAGGGTGGGATCACACAATCTGTAGTATTAGCGCCTATACATAGTAGTATTTTGTATAAACAGACACCTTCCTAGGTAAATCAGCATGTCAAAGTTCCTCTTTAAGGTAAAATGGGCTGGGGTTGTCAGCAAACACTTATCAAGATAAAATGGAACTATCAGCCAAAGTAAAGTTAAACCCCAAGAATTACCCATCTGGCGACTAGCTGAACAATAGTACTAGTTGGCAGAATAATTACCTCCTTACAGAGAAATTCTACTGCTCCCAGGACTGACAGCCAGGAAACAGCGCAGACATCTTTGCATACCGATGACTGTGCGCCTGAGCTGTTACTCCCAGTCTGCTCTAGGAGGCGTTGCTAGTTACCGTATGGTACCAGAAGGGACTGACGGAGCAGGCGCGCAGATTCTTTTAAAGCACTGTTGCCTGGCCGTCAGTCTTGGGAGCAGTAGAATTTAGCTATAAGGAGGTAATTATTCTGGCGACTAGTACTATTGTTCAGCTAGTCGCCAGATGGGTAATTTTGGGGGTTTAACTTTACTTGGGTTGGTAGTTCCACTTTAAGGGCATCAGGTAAAAGAGAATATTAGCAAACATGGCCATGCAACTTCTACAAAGTTTAAACAAACAGGACCCTATGAAATCTTATCCATCACGAGTCAGTATTGAACCAAAACACATTGTTTTATTTTATATGATTGAATTCATGACGCAACCGTTACTTTCCTCTAAAGTGGCACACTCTTTAAGATAAGTTTAGTTAATTAAAAATATATTTAAAGTGGATGTATCACCTATGCACAATATCCTCTAAATAGTTAGGTGACACATCCAGTAGCATTAAAACGTTATTATTTTATTTTAAGCTTCCGTTTGGTTTAAATGTAACTTTTAAATGTCTGGGCTGCAGCCACTTCCATATAGACTACAGCCCGATGCTCTGCCTCAGGTCTTCTCCTTCCTCCAATGACAGAGGTTTCTGGCAGTAAGCTGGAGCGCTCTCATTGGCTAGATATCGATCTCTGCCAATGAGACCGCTCCAGTTTACTGACAGACGCCTCTGTCATCGGAAGAGGGAGGGGAGCAGAGGCAGAGCTCTGTAACCACAGAGAACCGCAGAGAACTGCAGTCACCCGTAAGTGGCTGCAACAGATACTTTTGTAAGTTACATTTAAACCAAACAGAAGCTTAAAAAAATAATAATAAAGGTTTTTAATGCAACTGGATGTGTCACCTAACTATTTAGGGGATGTTGTGCATAGGTGATACATGCATAAAAAAAAAAAAAAAAAAAAGCTGTTGTCCTTCTTATTTGTCAAATTTAAATAGTTTTTGAAAAATGAACCTTTGATGGTGACCCAGTCTGGAACTTCATACCAATTAGTTTACACAATGGGCCAATAGTAACAAACATTGTACTAGGAATTAGTCTATCTTTTTGGTCTATCAATAAGCCCCTGGCATGTGAAACGTGTTAAATCTGCTGTTCCGGTGTCAACATGGCTGTCTGAACATCTCAAATATACTGTTTGTACTACCACGGATATCCAGTCTCTACCCGAGGGCGGTTGGATGGATGTTTCTGTTTTGCTATTTGGACAGGCGATCATGTAGATGCAGCATCAATACAGTGAGGTGCATTGGGGATCTCCTTTCAAATCCCCAATGTGCTGGGCCATCAGGGATTACAATGCAGGCCATGCTTAATCAGCAGGTCTGCTCCTAGGGGATCAGATCTGCCATCAGGGATCTATTTGGCGATAACTGCCCCTAAAATTTTAATCGTTCTTTAAAGAAAAAGATCGTGATGTCAAAAATAAAAACAATACTTGCAGGAAAGAGAACACTTCAGTTAAAGAAAACAATGCTTATTATTTTGTGTGTGGGAGGTATAGTTTCCTTAAGAACTCTGAAAAATGGCTGCTATAAAGCAAGCACATTAATAAGGTGATAACGATATGAAGAGAAAAGGCACCCAACAGCTGCTATAAAACTATTAGATGTTTGTTTTCAAAACACTTAAGAAGTGTAAACAGCTTTTATTCAAAATTCATTCCAAACCAGATGTCTGTGTGCTAAAATGAAAGTGCTGACAGTCCAAGAGAAAGCACTTTCTATTGAGTTGCACTGCACAAATGAACAGACACAAAGTTATGTCCAACTGATAATAGACTGGAACTCAGAAATATAGAATAGAATCAATGTGCTAAAGAGCTTTTTCTTGTCGAGTAAAACAAGGGTACTCCCACAGAGGAGATTTTCTTTTTTTTTCCATTCAAAATTATTGCAGCTCAATTTTGGTTTTTAATTTTTAACCCGTTCAGTGCCAGAGAGTTATCCAACACATTGTGATATTTTAGGGGCCTGTGACGTGAGTCCTGGTACTAGAGGTCAGTACCACTGTCACTTCTCTGCTTCTGCTGCACAGACATCCCAATCTCAATCATTCGCTCAGCATAACCCCTCCAAGAACCAGACAGGACCAGTTTGGAGGGTAAAACTTAGAACTCTTTATTGCACAAATCTTTGGACTTATATACACCATTAATCACAAGAATCACACAATGCACACAAAAGACTGAAATATACAGTAAATACATGATACAAAGGATCAGACATGATTACGTTATCTAGACAAAGGAGGTAACGATGGATAAACATTGGGACAAAAGGTGAGGGCTCGAATACACATTTCTAACAATGGCCAGGGGGTTGAAGCATCTTTGAATATTCTGCTTCAACCCCTGGCCAATTCGGTGCCTTGAATCGGGTGACCAATCTTGGCCAAGCTCGTCATGGCTGTCTCGGCCAATCAGAACCTTTGGGCGGGCAGCTGACCTACCAATCCCTGAGCGGCCTACTTTTCCCATGTTAACTCTATGGGGGACCTTTAAACCTGCCACCCAGTACTTTGGCCAATCAGGAAGCTGCCTACTTCCTCAGCACCACTATGCTCGACATGATGTAGAGTCTTTACTGGGACACGATATGGAGACACCCGCTGGTTGTCGGATGAATTACCGGCTTTCAACAAGCCAGCAAGTGCATGACCCAGTCCTTTTAAACCTGGGCCAAATCAGAGAGGGGCCGACTTTTCCCCATGTTCAGTCAATGGCGGCTGGCGATATTTCTGCTGGCCGTCGCCGGTTCTGTGAAACTCCAGTCTTTTGGGTAGATATAGCCTGAAGACATGAGATCCCATATCACTAACACACCAATATCTTTCATAGTTGCCACAGTTCCATCACAGGGCTTTCCTGGCACTTAAAGGGGATCTATCACCCCTATACAATCTAGTCTTATTCACTAAATAATCTAACTAATATGTTTAAAACTACATTTGTTTTTTTAAAATGCTATCTGGGCAAAAATTAATGTTACAGATAGACTGCGGTTACTTGATCTGTACTGCAGTCTTTCACTCTGCCTCTGCTCCCCTCCCTCTATCCAACCTCCTCAGATGACAGAGGTTGTCTGTCTAATCTGGAGTAATCTCACTGGCAGAGATCGATATTAGCCAATGAGATTGGTCCATAGAATAACAGACACTGGAAAAAGTGATATCACAGAAGAAGCCATCTCTACTTTATCACTTCTGTTTCCAGTGCCACTGGCTGCCACATAACCCCAAAGCACAGAAGATCCACTGCCATGCTTAACGGTGGGCAAGGTGCAATTTTCCTCAAATGCGTCTGCTTTTTTTTTTTTTTTTTTTTCTCTTCAAATGTACCTTTGGTGATAATAGCCAAATAATTTAAATTTTAACCTCATCAGACCATATCACTTTTTTACAAAATGTCTCTGGCTTATCTAAATATTATGTTGCATTCTTCAGACACTGACATTTGTGATAAAATCACAGGTAAGGTTTCCTTCTGATGACTATGCCATGCAGATCATGCTTGTGCAAACATCTCTGCACAATGGACTGATGCACTGCTTCTCCTGTGCCAGTTAAACTTTCCCGCAGGTCGTTTGCAGTGATACTCTGGGGTTTTGCTTTGCATTTATGACCTGTCTAAGAGCAAGTCCTACCAGAGAATTTTCTTGGCCTTCCATATCTCATCTTGACTTCAAAAGTTCCATTTAATTTCCATTTCTTAATGACATGTTGGATAGAGGAAATTGTAAGCAGGATGAATTTAGATATCTTTTTATATCCTTTCCCTGCTTTGTAAGAGCCAATTATCTTTATTTTATGATCCTAAGTCAGCTGCTTAGAGGAGCTCTTGTTTGTGAAGTACAAGCACAACACCCCTAAGAGGTTCAAAGAGTCATGGAATTAATTGTCATCACCTAACTTAGATTAAGGCCTAAAGAGTGAATTAAAGGGATAGTAATACTTCATTTTAACTTTATTTTATTTTGTAGGCATTAAAAAAACATGAAGAATGATATAAGTCTTATCTCTGAAACCTTTATGGTTTAAGAGATATTCACAAACAAAGTATCCCCCCCCTGTTCAACCAGATGAGAAGGGAGATGCCCAGGTAGACTTCAGAGAGGGACAATCTTCAATTAAGATAATGGAAAAAGCTGAAAAACTTGTCAAGGGGGGAAGGGCTTTCATTGTTTTCATACAAAGAAAATTGTCCCCTTCTGTTATCTGTACTGTCATACAACCAGACTCACATCTGAGAAGAGATGGCTTACACTAGGTAAAAGGGGCGGGGAGGGGAACTTTGCTTGTGAATATCTCATAAACCATAAAGGTTTGAGAGATAAGACTTATATCATTCTTCATGTTTTTTTAATGCCTACAAAATAAAATAAAGTTAAAACGAAGTGTTACTATCCCTTTAAGTTCTGAAACCCTACAAAAAAAGAAAAAAAATTACAAAAAACTAGTGGATCAACTGGAATGGTGCCCAAACTTTTGCACATGCCACAGTTTCTGTTTTCAATCTATTAAATGCAGAGAATATACAGTAACTGTGCATTACAACTTACAGAAATATGTCAAGTTCCGGTTGTTCACTACAGAGCTTGTGCTAACTTCTTTTCACTTAGAAAATCAACAAAACATGTAATTTGGCTAGGATTGCCCAAACAATTGCACGCAACTTTATTTCCTACAGGTCAAAACTGCATAGCTTACGCCACCTCCTCCACCCCCATCTGACTTGCAGATCGCAGTGGTCTGTTATGTTGGGTGACATCAGTTCCAAGTGAGTATTGCAAACGAGGGTAAACTGAGAAGTTCTGAGCTATAGGAAATCTGTTTCTATCTCTCTTTTGATACAGTTAAGGACTTAAAAAGATCTACTTTTCCAATCAATTTAACAATGAGTGAGAGAAGAGTGATAAACACATTGGTGTTCGGTGTGTTGTTCATTCAGAATGTTACAAACTGAACCAATGTTTATACAAGGATTGCCACCTCATCCAAACTCATTTTGGAAATGTTACACGGTTCACTCTTGCTTCTATTCATCCAAGCAATCAGATTTTGTGTATGTTCATATGTGATTAGGTAGAAATGCTAGTTTAGAAGTAGGCACTTATGGTTTCCTGGCTGTTGGAGACTACAACTGTCATTATCTCCAACCAGCCAAAGGCTGGATGGGGGTATTAGAAGCTGTAGTTCCAAGGCTGCTACTACAACAGATAGTCCTGTTTTGGGATCCCTGTTCAGGTCTTTGCTCTCTGACTGGGATTCTTTGGCACAGAAATCCAGAGAGATGTGTGTGTTCTCGTCAATCCCACCCAGTTGTACTACTAGCTAGTTCACATTTTGAAAAGAAGCTCATAGCCTATTTCCCTAAAATTAACTATTTCTGCAGGAATTTGCAACTTAAATGAGGCAATAAGTGCCCATCAGATTTCTAAGCCACACTCTCAAACGGTCATTCGTATATTTTTTTTACATACATACCTATATGTTAATATATCCCTTGACCATTGCACATCCCTCTTGTTCTTAAAAGGATATAAAGATTTTAGTACTAAGGCACCAAGTATGTCATGACTGTTCTGATTTGCCTCAAGCACAAGGTGGAAACCCCATATAGAACCAAATGTTGCCTACCCCTGCCCTTTGTGTTCTCTCATATTCTGGGAAGGTCTGCTTTGATTTTCTCCCTTAGCACAGTTACCTCTGCTGGGAGGCTCTTCTACAGATCAAACACAAATTGATACCCTTCAGTTTTTTCAGAATTAGTCTTCCCTCCATATCTTGCTGAAAGTTATTCCATTACTCAGCTTATCCATATAGCAGGGTTGCTCAGTTTTCAGGGCACACCAACAGTGCAAAGTTTCAGGATAACCCTACTAGATCACTGGTGGGTAGTTAATATCACAGTCATTGTAATCTACCACTGCCTAATTAGAAATATCCTTCGAATCTGGTCTGTTGGTGTGCTCCAAGGACTGGAGCCAAGAATCATTGCCAAAACCTTTTATTTTCATAAATTGGAATAACCATATTAACAGTTTAACCCTTTCAACAACTAAGGAGTACTGCATTGTGAGCCAGTGCGGAACAGATGAGCATACCTGGGAACTCTCCGGATCTGCCTCGGAGACTCCAGTTCTGACAGAGATTTACCGGGTCTCCGGGGCAGAGGCTGATTACTCCGGATGTGGGGAGTTTCTATTGAAACTCTACCCACTTACACGCTTTCTCCCGCTGTTCCTCCGTCCCCAGCCTTCTGTGTGACATTTTTAACCCTTTGAGTGTCAGAGTGGTACGGAATGCATTGTACAGCAATACATGACATGCTTCTGTCAGCATTGTTACATGATTTTCAGTTACAACTTCAGATTCTGCAGTTATGCAGGGAGACCGTGCCCTTTGACCAGTTTTCTAGGATAAAATCAGTCATATTTATTGAAGGAGGGAGAAGGCACTAATTCTCGAGAGGGGAGGGTAAAGATTTTCTTCTTTATTGCAAAGATAAGCTCTTGCTGTATCACCTCTTTATCAGAAAGAATTAAAAGCTAACAAAATAAAGTGATAGTGATGTTTAAATATACTGTAAATCAGGGTTACTTGAGGACTGTGGTTGAGAAACTAACAGTGCAGGTTTTCTGGATCTCTTAGTACAGGTGAATTAATCAGAACTACAGTTCTGCTAATTACACTCTTCTTTCCTGGCAAGGAAACACAGAAAACAGGCACTGTTAGGGGGTGTACTTGAGGACTGCAACTGGGAAACTGTGGTTTAACACCGAGTGTCAGAGGGTATATGTAATGCATTGCAAAGCAATCTCTGGCATTCAGAGATTTAAAATATATCAAAACATTTTAGCTAATGAGCAATTGCAGTCACTTTCTCCAACATTCTAATTTAACAGAAATATTTCAAATTTCTCCCCTTCCACTGCTAACAGTGGTATAAGCGCTTTCATTCAGAAAGAGGTGCCTGGTCGCTTAAAGTGATCCTAATACCTAAACACAATTAAATATCAGAGTATTCTTTAGATTATAAGAAACACTTTGCGCGGTTTAAAAACTCTTACTTTTGCATCATTCTAAAGTTATGAAGTGGAGAAGGATCCCCCGTCCGCCCCTTCTGCTTATGTCACTGCTGCAGCTCTCTGAGGACTGGATGTGGTGAGGGACAAACTTCAGTAAGCAAATGGAAATCCTTCCCTACTTCATCAAGGGGTGCAGGATTTTCCTTATACTTACTTACTGAAGTTTGTCCCTCGCTGCATCAGTCTGGTCGCACGACACCGCTAGCCATTCAGTGGGAGGCAGCCAGAAGGGGCGGGCGGGGGATCCTTTCTTCATAACTTTAAACGACACAAAAGTAAGAGTTTTAGGTGAAAGTTCCCCTTTAAAAATAAAAATGTAACCATGTGTTTTAATCATTAACACAACATTAGAGCTGTGTTTGTTTTTTTCGTAACTCACCTACTAGTGGAGATATTTAGCATTCAAAATCGTGCACTTCCGTGTTCTGCGGGACCCTGTATGTCCCGCATGATGCCTCTGGACTTCCCAGCTGCCCCAGGGAGCGCCTTCACGCTCCCCTTTGTAGCTGTATTTCTGTGGGCTAACGTTACAGCAAACTCCCTCAGTAGCATGGTAAACGGACTAGATACCCTTATTAGCAACAGACTATCAAAGCCCACTCTTTGCAAGGAGGAGATATAAGCATGAGACAGACTTCTATAGAGGACACTAGATACAGGATGCAGATGTAATAAAGAGAGATATATAGATATATCATAAGCAATACCCATCTACTTGGGTAAAATATAGTGTTAACCTATTCTTATGTCATAGTTACACTATAATTGCATGAAAAACAATCAAACTTTTGAGTCCTAGAGGTGTGTCCAACTTATTGCATAGTAAGGTGTTGAACTCTCCTTTAGTGTAAAAAGTGTTAAAGGGGATATATCACCTATATAAAACTTAAAAGCTGAATAGTTAGGTTATATAGCTAATCTCACTAAAAGTGTGTTCATTTTTTTTTTAAAAGCTTTAATTTTGTCAAAATGTAAGTAATAAAGTATGGGCTGCAGCTACTTCCAGACAGACTGAGGTAACCTGCTCTGTAACCGCAGTAAGTCGCTCTGCCTCAGCTCCCTCTAGCCAGCCTCCTCTGATGAGGGAGGCTGTCTGTCTGTAAGCTGGAGCGGTCCCATAGGATATTGATCTCTGCCAATGAGACCGCTCCAGCTTACAGACAGAAGCCTCCATCATCGGATGAGGCTGGCTAGAGGGAGCTGAGGCAGAAAAACGGACTTCGGTTACAGGGCAGGTCACCGCAGTCTGTCCGGAAGTAGCTGCAGCCCAGACTTTATGACTTACAAAATAAAGTTGTTGTTTTTTTTTGTTTGTTTTTTTAAGCCTAAGGTTTATATAGGTTATACATCCCCTTTAATACACATTTTGTTTGCAAACAAGGAAAACTACATACATATATTGTTCATATATTGTGGTGTTTCCACATCTTTCAAAACAAATCCAGACACTAAACTAATGTAACCCCTTAGATGCTAGAACATTCGCCATCACATTTAGAAGCAATGCACTGGAGTCCTCTCTAACACCCAGGGGTTAAAATCAAGACTAACAAAGTTGCTTGCTAAATATTTCCACCATAACATCTTGAGGAGTCGAGGGGTGTGCAGTGCTTTGCTTCAAAGTAAAGTGATGAACCCATATAAATGTCGAGTGCATTTCTATAGCAGACACTACAGCTATATAACATCAAGCATACAATGAAGGAGACCGCTGCGCACCAGACTTCAAGGCAACAAGATCCAGATAATTACTGGGTGTGCTATGGTAGCGGCCTTCTTGAATTAAAGTTAAGAGTGCCATGGTATCCTTCCAACATATTGCTCCTCAATGTGTTGCACACCCCATTGGTCCTCAAGAGGTTAACAGCAAACACACAAAAGCATGACACGACTTGGATTGAGCTGGGGATGCTGCACGCTCTCAGTGTCAGGAATGTACTGACCTGCCTATCTTGGCGCTGAAAATAAAAATAGAATCACTTTCCAAAACCAACATGAACGTGACAGCAGCAAAATAAAAAAGGAAAGAAATACCACTGTGTTCATTTTTTATTAACATATAGTAAGAGAAACAACAATCTGTCCAGTTTCAAACATATTTTTTTCTTTGTTTCTTTAAAGATTTTTTTTTCTTTTTTTATTAATTAATTTATTTTGTCATATGAAAAAATGCAAGTATTTTCAGCAGGCTAGGGAATACATTTTTCATACATTCCTTACTTCCTGAGGAGTAAAGTCTCCTGAACAGGAATGAGGCCTGGAAAGAAAATGGATTCCTCCAGCCTGCAGAAAACAGGAAAATATAACATCCAAAAATCCTATGTTGCATTAAGGTATGTAAATACTAACAGCTATATTTGAAACCGCCACTGCACGCTCAAATGAAATCAAGTTGTACTTTAAAATCAGTAATGTTTTAATCCTAAATCAAGTGCATTCAACATCCTTATTTGAGAAGGAAACAAAAGATGGGACAGAGTGTTTAAAGAGATAGTAATACTTCAGTTTAACTTGCCTGATTCTAGTTGGCATACGTTTTATGTTGAATGGTCCTTCTCCAATGGTCTCCTCTTGACTACCTTTTCTATAAATCTCTCTGCAGGTTTACCCCTCTCACCTCTTTTGACCAGATGGATCTCAAAGAAATACAAAAGCCTGTCCCAATTTGAGCCATGAATCAAGCTTGTGTGAATGTAAATCTAGTTACCTCCTCCTTTTCACATGACAAATAATTTTTCAGTCCACTTTAGCAGAGGAGCTACAAAAGTTTGCCATTAGTTAGTATCAAATGTATGTTACATTTTATTAAAAACACACACCCATGACAGAATTGTTCATTTTATTACTATTAATAGTAAACTGGCAAACCAAGCAAGGCATCATTCTTAGCTGCATGGACAGTTGTTCCCCCTACATCTTACATTATTGTTTGACTATAGTAAATTGCACTCCACACAACAGTAGGAAGAGGAAGCTGTGGAGTGAGGCGTTTTAACCTTTTTTAGTTCCACAGAGCTTCAGTGCTGGCCAAAGACACTATGTCAATGTTAGTGAATGCAACTTCTGCGACCTGCCTTGGAAACAATGCGTAAGCGGTTCCCATTATATATATTCTAACAGCCTCTCTGTCCAGCAAATTGCATCAACAAGCACCTGCTAACCTTTACATTAATGTCAGCACAAGAATGTATACGATTTCATAGCTGCCCATAAATATCTGTAAACACATAGAGACCATGATGGTAAAGGTGCTATATGCCTGCTTTACATGCCTGGCGAAGAAGGTGCCCTCTACTCATGATCTGCCCTGACCATATCTGAAAACTATGAGCTCTATACATTATATTATTTTTGTTGATAAGTCTCTTTACATCTCTTTGCTGGTTTATATTCATTATTTGTGCTGTATTACTGAATTATCCTCATTGCATATAGGTTCATCATATTGTGAGTACATTCCGAAGACATGCATTGTGATGCACTGGTGCCCTGCTGAGTTGATCTGCAGAATAAATGTATGCATCAGTCATTAACCAAGAGAACCATTTGCTAATTGTAAAATGTTTTATAATTCCTTATATATAAGCTCAAACTTATTTGCTGGGTACATTTCTGAGGACACGAGCTGCGATGCACCAGTGCCCCGCTGAGCACCTACGGAAGATTGAATGTGTGACTGTATTATGGACCAAGGATAACAATTTGTTAAGTGTATTCCATATGTAGAAGAGGGTAGTTATGAATGTCAGAATAGGCAAAAGTAAGAATGCTTTCAAAAATGAACATGTTAATAGTTTGTTTTTATCAATTAACAAAACGCATAGTGAGTGAACATTAGAAAAATCTAAATCAAATCAATATTTGGTGTGACCACCATGTTCCTTGAAAACAGCATCAATTCTTCTAGGTACACTTGCACACAGTTTGTTAAGGAACTTGGCAGGTAGGTTGTTTCAAACATCCTGGAAAACTAACCACAGTTCTTCTGTGGATTTAGGAAGCTTCAGTTTCTTCTCCCTCTTCATATAATTCCAGACATACTCAAATGAAATTTAGATCAGGACTCCCCAACTCCATTTACAGAAATGCAGCCCCAAACTTGCAAGGAACCTCCACCATACTTCACTGTTGCCTGCAGACACTCATTCTTGTACCGCTCTCCAGCCCTTCAACTAACAAACTACCTTGTGCTACAGCCAAATATTTCAAATTTTGACTCATCAGTCCAGACCACCTGCTGCCATTTTTCTGCACCACATTTCCTGTGTTTTTCGTGCATAGTTGAGTTTCTTAGCCTTGTTTCCACGTTGGGGATTTGGCTTTTTGTCTGCAAATCTTCCATGAAGACCACTTCTGACCAGACTTCTCCTGACAGTAGATGGGTGTACCAGGGTCCCACTGTTTTATGCCAGTTCTGAGCTGATGGAACTGCTGGACATCTTCAGATTGTGAAGGGAAGTAAGCATGATGCGTCTCATCTGCTGCACTAAATTTCCTTGGCCAACTATTGCATCTATGGTACTCAACATTGCCTGTTTCTGTGCGCTTCTTCAAAAGAGCTTGGACAGCACACCTGGAAATCCCTGTCTTCCTTGAAATTTCTGCCTGGGAAAGACCTTGCTGATGCAGTATAACTACATTGTGTCTTATTGCTGTGCACAGTCTTACCATGGTGTATGACTTGACATTAAACTATCTTCAGCAACCACACCTGGTTAGCTGAGTTTCTCACCCAGTTTTATTCTTCCTGCACAGCTATTTGTTTCAGTTAATGATTGTGTCTCAACCCACATATTAAACTGATGATCACTGGCACCTGTTTGTTATAATTGTTTTATCATACACCTTACTATATGCCTACAAAGTCCCTGATTTTGTGCAAGTGTACCTAGATGAACAGATGCTGTTTTGAAGGAAAAGGGTGGTCACACCAAATATTGATTTGATTTAGATTTTTCTTCTGTTCACTCACTAGCATTGTGTTAATTGATTATTATTATATAATAGTCTATTTTTGAAAGCATTCTTACTTTGCAGCATTTTTTTCACACCTGCCTAAGACTTTTGCACAGTACTGTAAATACCCCCCTTCTATTCCCTTCTCAAGTATGATACATTTACTGTGAAATATACATATCTCCCTTCTATCCCCCTCTCACGTAAGATCCATTTACTGTGAAATATATATATCCCCCTTCTATACCCTCTCATGTATGATCCATTTACTGTGAAATATACATATCCCCCTTCTATTCTCCTCTCATGTACGATTAGTTTACTGTAAAATATACATATTCCTCCATCTATTCTTGTCTCGTGCATGTTTACTGTGAAATATACATATCCCCCTTCTAAGGATTATAATATGACTGAACTCCTCTCATCCATGATATTTGTTTTTACTATCTAAAGAAAAAGAGCAAGCATTTGTTAGATCACAAATCTGAACAAAGCATACATTACTACTTAAGTATAAAGAGGAAAAATAGCTTGCGGGGCTAACACCACACTATATACATATAGTTAAAGCAAAACTACCACCCTTTACAAACATGCGCCGTTAGTCCCAGTCTGCTGTAAGAGGCACTGCTTGGGACCTTAAGGTACGGAAGGGACTGACAGCGCAGGCGTGCAGACATCACTATGGAAAGACGTCTGCGCTGTTTGCTGCCTGTCGCTCCGGGAGCAGTGTATAGTTCTCATTAACGCAGTAATAATTCTGGTGACTAGTGCTTCTGAGCAGCTAGTCTCCAGAAGGATAATTATTTGGGGCCTTGTTTGTAAGGTGTGGTAGTTTCGTTTTAATAAAGTTAGAAAAAGTTAAAGTGACTAAGGTATAGATACCAGCAAGAAATGAGAGAGTTCTCCAGTCCCCCAAGTATTAGGCCAAATCCTAAAGTGCAAACACAAGACAAAAAACATACCTGAGCTCCTCCATACAAATTGTGCAAATGTGCAAATGTGTGCCCTGTACTAGGCATGTATAACACTGTATTAATAAATATGAGGATTTTGTTCCATAATTTGCCCAACAAATGTTTAAGCTTGCCAACCCAGTCAAGGTACCCCAATATCTGGCAAGTCCTACTCTAATAAACCTGTAAAGCCCTGTACTAAATTATACGGTTCCTCCTACGCGTTTATTTTAACTCCTCAGGGAATGTTTTTAATCTAGATAGGGTTTTACAGGTGCATTAGATTAGGACTTGCCAGATATTGGGGTACCTTGACAGAGCTTACAAGGTTAACCCTTTGAGTGCCAGAGGGGTACGGAATGCCTCGGCGCTCAAAGGGTTAAACATTTTATGGAACAAAATCCTCATATTTATTAACACAATGGTATTATGCATGTTCAATCCAAGCGCACATTTGCATAATTCGTATGGAGGAGTGCAGGTCTTTTTTTGGTCTTATAATTCTTAAATATCTTCATTCAGGTTATCATGAAATAAATATTTTGAGATTTCAAAGAGACTTGATCCCTGACACTCCTAGTTTGATTTTCATAAAATCTCCCTGCCTCACCCTGTTCCCTCTAAAGCATTAGAGAAGAACAAGAACTGAGCTGTGACCTCACAGAATCAGTGTTAAAAAGAAAAACACTGCAAACTGGTTATAGATAATACATCATGCACGTTATGTGAGGAATAATGAGGCAGTTAACCCCTCGAGGACCAGAGGGGACTGCAACGCACTGCAAAGCAATGCACGTGGGTCCCCTATTATTTAAACACAGGCAATGTTTATCCATGTTAGAAGTATCTCCAATGAAATTGTAAAACAATCTGTTGGAGATATCTCTGGCATACAAGGGATTAAGAATGGGAGTGGTAAGGGGAGACAAGGATCTGCAGGCAGCAATAATCACTTTATGGGGTCACAGCACTTTAACTCCCCCTCTCACTGATATGTAAACCTTTCCATTCTAGGGAAGTAGGGGGAAATGCATTGCTGAGGGGACGGAAAATTGTAGGAATAAGAGAAGAAGCAACTGCACGGAAGGTCTTACTTCACATAATCTAGAATACTAAATAACTCAGAATGTTAGTTTCTAAATCAAAAATGGCCAGTACAATAGAACTCAAGTGATTTTGAAAGCGCTTTCGAAAATCACCTATAAATTGTCTTTACACAATTGCATCCCTTTAAGGTTAAGCTCACAGAGGTGACTTGATCTGCTCAAGTATCTCAGCCTACCTGCAATGTCCTGCGCCCAGTGGGCAAATATGTCTCTAGGTGGGTATTCTGTGGGTGTGGCAGATGGGCCACCTATGCCAAGTCATATTCAATTGGATCATTGAGTTGAACAGTAAAACAATTCAATTCAGACACAGACATTTTCTGCACAGCAGCTCCACAGACCACTATTCAGATCTGCTTTGCTGCAGCTTCACTGTTTTCTGCACTGAATATATTAACCCTTTGAGTGCCAAAGGGGTAAGCAACGCATTGTTTTGCAATGCGTTGTGTACCCTTTCTGGCACTCAAAGGGTTAAAGCTGCAGGAAGCGGAATTCGAACTGTGTGATAACAGTCAATTCATTTTACTTCTGGGTGAGGCCAAGGTACTGAAAAGAACTGGATATATAATATGAGTTTGAAATGCAATTTTAAAACTAGGGAGAAAAATATACACAGCAGGACACAGGGATATAAAGCCAAAATCAGGGACCGTGCTTGGAAATCAGGTACAGTTAGCAGGTATGGGAGCTTCAGCAGCTAACATCAGCTGAAAAGGGGGGCGAGTGTGTGTGTGTGTGTGTGTGGCGGGGGGGATTTAAAATGTAAGGACCCTGTCAAATTAGCAATTCCAGAAGATTGGTAAACTCTTGTCCTATAGGGAAATACACCTTTAAATTTAATGTCATTAATGTATATTATAGGATACCTATCCTATAATATACAAGGCCAGAATGTTTGTCCGATGTAGTCATGCACAGTGGAGACTGCCTGAACGCACAGAATGCTGGGAGCATTCTGTAGGTTCAGGCAGTCTCTACTGTGCATGACTGCACCGCGTGCGACGCCAGTGAGATGGTGGCAGTACGCAGAGAAGGACCGGCCTCTTTACCTCACTAGACCTTGGCCCGTGTACAAAGGGCTTTTACACTAGTGAATTATTTTGTGTTAATTTTTAATATATGCATTTCCAAGTACCATATGTTAACATGCTTATTTTATGTTCGATCCACAAAATATTATTCTAAACTTGCATTTTTATCCCTTTTGAGTGTCAGGGAGGTATACCTGACACAAACGCGTTGCAACGTAAAATTCATAGGGACCGCTAAATATGTATGTCCACGATAAGGGGAGTGGGAAGTTATTAGAATCAAAACTGTCATTCAAGGGCCAAGCAATATTATTATTGCCTTGGATAATAGTGAAGCATTGCAAACCTTTTCAGCACCAGGGGTTTACACCAGAATACAATAGCAATTAACCATGTGAATGCAAAAGAAGTCTCCATGATCATGCAAAGCAATGCTTTGAAGATTAGAATTCTAGGGGTTAAAATGGAAATTATAAGGGCAGTTTGGCTGTGTGTGCAAACTTCTGCACACCAGACATTTGATATGAGGTTGGGTAAACAAAATCCAAGCCTGATTTCTAGGCCTGATTTCC
Organism: Rhinophrynus dorsalis; assembly: GCA_037306005.1. Taxonomy (NCBI): domain Eukaryota; kingdom Metazoa; phylum Chordata; class Amphibia; order Anura; family Rhinophrynidae; genus Rhinophrynus; species Rhinophrynus dorsalis. The sequence continues at coordinate 169,596,722 of CM074721.1, read as the reverse complement.
AACGCCTGTATGCATTATTTGCACTACTTGAGTAAATATTCGATATAGATAGCCCTTGTTCTAACAGCACTACAAAATGGAACATTGTTTTACTTTAAAGCGGAACTACCACCGCACAACATCTTTAGCTTAATTAAGTCCCCATCTGGCGACTAGCTGCTTAGTAGCGCTAGTCACCAGAATTACCTTATTTAATAGATTTATGCTTTCTTCCATAGCTGACAGTAGCACGGAGCGCGGACATCTTGCCATAGTGACGTCCGCGCGCCTGCGCTGTCAGTCCCAGCCGGGTCTAGGAGGTGTTCCTAAGAGCCGGCCGGCTCCAAAAGGGACTGACAGCACAGGTGCGCGGACGTCACTATGGCAAGGTGTCCGCGATCCGTGCTACTGTCAGCTATGGACGAAAGCATAAATCTATTAAAGAAGGCAATAATTCTGGCGACTAGCGCTACTAAGCAGCTAGTCGCCAGATTGGAACTTAAGATAAAGATGTTGTGCGTTGGTAGTTCAGCTTTAAGGAAACTGTCATGAAATGTTTATCTTGCTTGCACCATTGATGGGGTACCGCGTCATCTAAAAATCACCCAACTACACGTTATGTCAGCTTTTCATTTATTTTATAATTTAGAAAACTAGTTTTTGAGTTAGACTTGTAGGTTATACCGTGCAGGCACTTCCTGTTTTAGCCTATATTATCTCCCCCACTCATTTGCACTTGCAGGTTTGGGGGTTGGTAGGTAGAGCATTACCAAGCAGTGTCAGAGTGTGGCATGAGTTAATTAGCATATTCTAGAGATCTAAATAAATCAAAAGCTAGATCCCTAAATACAAAATATAGGCAATTTTTTTAAAAGCTTTTCCAAAGTCACAAGAGTTGTTTTTAGCTAACATGGTCCTTTTAAGTCTTGAGTAGAGCATGTGATCCATTAGGACTGACTTTAGGACTGCCCACCCCTGCCTTAAAGCTGCGTAATCTGCTAGCCTCTAACTGTTGTAGACAACAATTCCCATTTCCTGCAGCCAGCCAATGGCTAGCTGGAACTGATGGGATAGGTAGACCACAACAGCTGGAGAACATCAGATTGATACAGAAAGGACATGTGGCTCCCCTCAGGTATAAGGCACTCCACTCACAAACCCATCCTCCTATACCTCCACAAGCCAGTACTGAAAGAAATACAAACATTTCACCATTAACAAACACCCATTTTCCTGGGTGAAAAATGACCACTATGAAAGAATTTGGCATGAACTCGTTCCAAAAAACTAAATTATTTACTATGGGATATCATGTCCATACAGGCAGACATGATTCTTTGAGGCAGGACTCTTGGACTCTAAAAGCCTCCCACTGAATTGTTCTTAAGAGGACTTCAGTGCGAGGCGTGTGTGTCTCTGGAGTTATGTTTATTTAACCTTTTCAGTACCAGAGAGGTAGCCAACACATTGCAACACAATGCTTTGGATACCTCTCTGGCACTGCAAGATTTTCCCGCATAAGACATATGCTAGTGAATCCAAATCATTTTGCCTTTGATTAACTGATTTTATGCACTATAAATTTCACTGCAGCATTTCCTAAAGTTAATCCTCATGAAGCATCAACAGTTAATGTTTTTAGGATGCCCCTGATTAATCACAGGTTGGTAATCAGTGGCTTGGCAACTGCAATTGATATACGTGTGATTATTTAAGGATATCTTTAAAATATGACCTGTTTTTATTCCTTGAGGAACAGAATTGGGGATCACTGATAAGGCATCACTCCTACAAAAAAGTGTCAATTTCTAGAGACCAAAATTAAACTACAGTAGAGACAATTCAAAGAAGAGCTTCTAAAATGGTGGATGGCCTAAATCAGCAGTTCCCCAAACCAACTGCCAGCATCTTCTAACAGGCCAGGACTTGAGGATTTCCCTGCTTGAGCCTTTGAGTTTCAGAGAGGTATCCAATGCATTACAATGCGTTAGACACCTTTCTGGCACTCAAATGGTTAAGCACAGCTGAGTTAGTCAGAAGCCCACTTACTTTAATTTACTTGCCTTTGCTCATGCAGATAAATCCTAAAGACATGGGGTAGATGCCAGGATGAAAGTTCAGTCCTCCCCATCTGCATCACAACTGCTGTTAAATATCAGGACATTATGCTCTTGTCAATACTCAGGGCAAAATTTACATCCCAGGAGCACCAAAGCAAGGCACTTAAGGTGCTCTTAACTCCGCCCATGGTCACACCTCCACTCCTCACATGACTCCATTCCTTTTACCATCCACTGCCCTGTCGCAGAGAATACCCTTGGCCTATAACAAGAAAGATAAAGGTTTTTTTTTTGTTTGTTTGCTTTTAACCCCTTGGTTGCTACAGAGATCTCCAATGCACTGCTCCTCAAGGAGATGGATATCTCTCTAGCACCAAAGGGGTTAAATAATAGCATGTAAAAGTATAAAACTGATCCTGGGACACTGAAATTGCTCTGGCCACACCCACAAACGATAATATTGTAGCGCTAGGCAGTTACCTATTCTGCCTACTGGGAAATCCAGAACAAACTGAAAAAGGAGTTTACTATACACTGAAATCCCTTTAAGAATGTGCAGACTGGTTTAAAAAGTAAAAAGTACTTAGCATGTAACCACAGTGACGTCTCCTTCTGAGGGTATTCAGTACATGGGTGCAAGGATGTTGCTTGTTGCCAGCAATTAATCAACGCATTTCGTGCAGACTGCACTTATACTTGATTGGGAAGTCAGGCCCTGTGCATACTGCATCTCCTGCCATGGTGTTGAGAAAATAGCTTGAAACACAGGATGTCTTTACAAATCTCGTTCAAACATTATCTTTGCAACACTGTGGGCCACACAGTAGACCAGTATACACTAGAACGGGGGGGGGCTGAAACTGGTACTCACCCCCCAAACAGCACGTGTTTTCAGGATCTCCCCAATTTAAAGGGATAGTATTACTTCAAAGTTACTATCCCTCATATTGTAGCCCTTAATAAACTGAGTTAAATGACACCAGCGGCATCTCTCAGACCTTTATGGTTTAAGAGATAGACACTTTCAAAGTTTCCTCTCCACTGACGTCAGCGTTCTGTTGCCAGCAGGAGAATCCGGTCCCGGGACAGGCGGAGGCTCTTAAACAGAGCCGATATCTCGTTATCGAAGGAAAAATGATTAATTGAAACAGTCTTCTATTTCTGCTTGGTTACCAAGCAAACGTAGAAGACTATTCCAATCAATCATTTTTCCTTCCATAATGAGATATCGGCTCTGCTGAAGAGCCTCCTCTTGATTCAGAGACCGGATTCTCCTGCTGGCAGAACACTGACAGCAGGGGAGAGGAAACTTTGAAAGCGGCTATCTCTTAAACCATAAAGGTCTAAGAGATGCCGCTGGTGTCATTTAACTCAGTTTATTAAGGGCTACAATATGAGGGATAGTAATTTTGAAGTAATACTATCCCTTTAAGACAAGTGAACGTCAGTAACTCTAACAGATCCTTCACAATGACCATACAACAAGAAGCCTCATCTGGTACAACCAGGCATAAATTGTCCCTTCTGATCTTACTTCCAATTGTACCATGTGAGTCTACATGCTGTAGGATAGGTATTGGAGAAACAAGTAAGTGTGCTGAAAATTTATGCATGCTGCCCGCCAGGTAACCAGATTTTCTTACTAGAAAAGGGGCAGGGGGGAGAGGGAATACAATATGACAAGGGTCACTTTACATTCAGGTCTTTTCTATTTTTTGTATTTCAAAAAGTGCATAGAAAGCTAGACAGGAATGGAGTTGTATAGCTTACCACTGTCATTTGTGCAGAGGATTATTTGGGGGAGGGGGGGGATTTGTATAAAAGACGGCAAACATACGTGTCGCCATGTGCATATAAAAATTGGGTGCATTGGCTGTAAAGAGGCGATTACCCATAAGAAAAATCATTTTCTGTCAAAATAGCTTTACAGTATCATTTATGTAGGTGGCTAAATACTTTGTCTGCCACCATTTCCTTTGTGTAATCACAGACCTGTCTGCCTATGTAAAAGATGTAGAAAATGTCACAGTCCTGAAAGAAATGTTCCAGAAAGGTCACAAGTGGGGAGATGCACTAAGGACTGATAAAGTAAAGAAGACTTCTCCAATGATATAATTTCTCCAATTCCTATATTATTCTACTAGTTGAGGAGCCCGTTACACGGCCACAGTGCCACTGTCAGCCGGTCGCGGGGCAGTCGTGCAGTAGAGACTGCCTGCGCCGCGGATGATACAGAGCTGGATGCTCCTTCTACTGCGGCGTTACACATGTTTTAGCGAATTATTATATAGGATGGACCATATGCACTAAGATTTCTCCAACTTTTTTATTCTATAGAGGCTATACACAGATTTCCATAGGAACGGGAGAAGTGATGTCATTGGAGAAGTAATATAAGTTTATCACCCCTTCTTCATAACCCCCCAATGAGACTTTTTATTATTAAGCTTAGAAGTTATGCATAAAATTCATGCAAACATATTCATGCATATGATCTAGCGAAAACAGCAAACTGAATCCATTATTGCCTTTGACTTAGAACATTTTTTATACACCTCAGGTTGGACTGTTCAAACAAGTGTTTATCATCTTGAATTAACACAAGCCAACATAGCTTGCTGCATATTAACAATGTTCAATGCCGAGAGCAGGTAAGTTGCAACAAAGCTGAAGAGCATGGCAGACTGTGGGACAACAGTATAGATGGAACTATCAATGACATTGGAGGTTAAATGGGCAACCCATAAGAGAAACAGCCAATCACACAAAGCTAACATAGCTACAGGCCAACCATCCATCAAATGCCCTCCAGTGACAGAATAGCCAAGGGAAGGCAGGGCATAGGAGACGAGGTACAATGGTGACAAATATGGCAGCACTGCTGCAGTTTTCCTGTGATTATACTGACCATAACCGGCCACGTATAGCAAGCTATTACCCCGAAGAACCTAGATTTCTCAGATATTTGTCCAGAGCTGATACTCAAAGTTACCAAACAAGTTTATGCTTGCTGTAACAGGATACCAGGATTCCTGAATTCCAGAAACCTTCAAATCTTGTCCGCTAGAAGAACTACAATTACGTCTCCAGGTGATACTTTGGGTTTCTCTCAGGGATTAAATCAGTGGTAGGCAACACGAGGCCTTCCAGCTGCTGTCAGACTAAACAGAACGATGGGAATTGTAGCCTGGCAGAAGCTGGAAGGCCTCCCATCGCTGTATTAAAGGAACAAAGCGTTTTGCCTCTGCAGTGAATAAATCAAGGCTAACAAACAGGTGCTGGTGGCATGGAATCACTGCCCAGGCAGAAAATGAACAGATAATAAAAGAGAACACACCAGCACCTCACTATGCAAACAAAACAATTGTTACAGCTATAGCTTTAGACTGTAAACTTAACATTAGCATGCATCTCACTGTTAACCCTTTAAGGGCCAGATGAGTGAGCAGTTTGTTGCTCTGCAATAAACTGTGCTCCCCTCTGGTACTTAAAGGGTTAAAGTTGAGAGACTAAATTATACTCCACTTCATACTACACAGGGTATGTAATGCACACCAATTTATCAAACGGCTATTGTAGCTTTATAAAAGAGCAAACTAAACTAACCGTCATTAGAAAAGTGTGAAAGTGTATAGGTAGAAGTGGGCAAGCTTAGGCCCCAGCTGTTGTTGGGCTACAATACCCATCATCCTCAACAAGCCATTGGAACTGTATTCCAACAATAGCTGGATGGCTCTGGGCTGGGCCAAAGCTGTCCTTGTGCACAAGGCTTCACATAAAAACATATAACAGTTGGGCTGTGTGTAGCATTTATAAAGGATTTAAAAAGTAAATTAGCCATTTTTAACTGAAGGTACAGATATCCACACCACCCACCATCATTGCTTTGTTTGTATTTATTTAAGTTTGACCCTTTGAGTGCAAGAGGGGTATTGCAATGCATTGCTTACCCCTCTGGTACTCAAAGGGCTAAATATATTTAGTGTATGCAGTTCCAGAACTCAATAATGAAGGGATGTCACATTTTTTTTTATTTTTTTTTTTTTAATCATGGGACACATAATTAGAAAGCCATAAGTGTGACAGCTGTATTTTTATTTCTACTGATAATAATGGTGAATAATAGCCTGTCAGCTATTCAAAATATGGATTTATTTATTGATCAAGTCAATAACAATACTGATATATAACAGACATCAATCCTTGAACTTCATGGTAGGAAATATGGCCTACTGGTGCATGTGTGCTAGTTATTTTTTTTTCCCCCCGAATATATATATTTTTTTCGGCAGGTCTCACTCTAGAGTGAGATGGGCCGCATTTGGCCCATGGGTCACCCATACAATAAGATGACCACATATCCTTTTTCAAGGGATACTAATATTTATGTAGTACAGCAAGACTGAGTCTTCTATATACATTTGTAGAATGATGTGTAACTTTATAACCATAATAACTTTGCAGTTTTCCTTTGATTCTATAATAAAATTCAAACACACACCCTGCCCTTTTACATATGTCACGCAGCCTCAGAAATCCGGACAAATCTCGGTGAGGGACAATCTTCTTTCAGCAGAAGGAAAAACCTGCCCTCCTTAGTCAAGAGGGCAGGGTTTTCCTTATGCTGGAAGAAAGAAGATTGCCCCTCACTGCCATCCGTCCAGTAAGATGACCAGATTTCAGATCTGAGGAGTGGCTGCTTGACATATGTAAGAGAGGCAGGAAGGAGGGGGGACTTTATTATAGAATACAGAGAATGTCAAAGTTATGGATGGTTATAAAGTTCCACATCGTTCCACAAATGTATATAAAAGACTCAATCTTACTGTACTACCTAAACATTATTATCCTTTTAATTCAGGGATGTTTATGAAAGTTTCATTCTATAGGACTGTACAGGAATCAGTACAGCCCTGGAATGTGTTTTTGATTTAAAGGGATATGCGGTTATCTTAGTGTTCAAATGCTAACAGTGCATTTTTTCAGGATATATCTGCTTGAGTTGGTTCAATCAATAGCTCAGTCCCTTTAATGGAACCACATTTAACCCTTTAAAATGTCAGAGGGGTAATTACACTGCAATGTATTGGGTACCTCTCTGGCACTCAAAAGGTTGGCTGAGCAGGGATGTCCTGAAAACATGTACAGTGTAGCTTGAACCAAGGACCAACATTGCCTACTACCCTTGAAACAGATTCTGGCCCATAAAATATCTGCCTAAAGGAAATCTAGCCCAACCCATATAAAGCACTGCTGGGTATGAATGAGATTAAGTTTGTCAGAGATGGGGATTTGATAGGTCCCCTTAACACTTGATTTTGGTGAATCTGGTCCATTATTATTGCACAATGCAGCCCAATTCCTCCATTGCATGCTTCAAGCTAGCAACATGCATAAGACCTGGGCTGTGAACCACATGTGCCTGTCCTAGAAACGTACCTGGCCAGAGGAGTACCCAGTACACTGGAAACCATCACTCCGGACACCCCATTGGCAGGCATGGGGCCAAGAATAAAAGTGGGGGTGCACAGACGTGTTCTTGTTTTTCTCTTGCTTTGTATACAGGGAATGTCAAAAGATTTAGAACATAAATAATTTAAAAGAACAATGCAACTTTATTTTTAGCACAGGCATAGACATTCCACTACTTAGATGTTTTTACTGAATGTGCTCAAAGAGACTGCAGCCTTCTCCTGTAGTCTCTCTGAGCACTGCAAGGTGCAGCCTTCTCCTGTAGTCTCTCTGAGCACTGCAAGGTGCAGCCTTCTCCTGTAGTCTCTCTGAGCACTGCAAGGTGCAGGTTCCATGAGTTACCAGGGTTTCCCAGTCTCCCTTGTCAGGGAAGGGATGGGCAGTCCACAAGGAGAAGTGAGGCAGTATAGCATACAGCAGATGTTAAAAGTGGTCTACAATGGGTTAATGCGGAGAACCAAATTTCATTTCATCACATGGGGAACAACTAGACACACACCCAGATTTCCAGTGGGGTTTTCAAGTATTATAATAACCCTGCAATAAAAATTCCTAGAATTAGTTGTGTCTAATTCTGCATGCAAAGGTCATTACAGATCCTGAAGCTAAGACCTTTGATGGGCAACCTGCAGTTCACCAGATGATTTTGCTGGACTACAAATTCCCATCATCCTCAGAGAGCCAGGAAAGAGAGTGAAGTCCATGTGCACATTCATTACTCTGGTTCTAAAGATTTATTTCCTTTGTCTGCTGGGGCAAGAGATTTGGGGTTGAGGGTTCTGGGCAACTGGACACCCCCCTACCCCTGGTTTGCCCAGTCCATAGCTGCAGTCCCCAAAGGAAAATAGGTCCACATTTATAAAACTGGAGTTATTGTGGAGTAAACCAACTGCACCATAGGGACAAATAGAAATTCCTAAATTCACATGTACTTGAATAGAGATTTTAACCCCTTGAATGCTAGAGAGGTCTCCAATTCATTGCTTCACAATGCACTGGAGATACCTAACATTCAAAGGGTTAAAAGCAAAGTTTAATTTAACAGGAATTTGTATTTGACCCTGTGGAGAAGTTGGTTTTCTCCAGATTGGTTTCATACATATGGGCCTTATAGTGTCCAAAAGAAGTCAGTCCATAGAAGTTAGACAGGGACAGAGTCTGGATGGCTCTTGGAGCCCTATACACTTTGTAAATATGGACAATTGTAAAGAAAAGCAATTGTACCATACACAACCAATACATATGCACAACAAATTAAATTAGGTGTTCAAAGGGGAACTACCACCCCAACACAATGTACTCTTAAGTCTTTGTCTTCCTAGCGTTATTAGCAATCCATAGTTGTTTTCTCCAAAAAAGTGTTGTAAGAGCACTATCTTTATACTAAATCTCTACCCGATGACGTCTTGCCCCGTGGTCCTCAACTGCCAGCCGCGCGTGTGTGCGCTGGTCGTTAAGGTGTTAAAGTGTTAAGAAACAGCAAAAAAAAAAAAAAACCTACTGAAGCTATACCTGACTGCAGTACAACTACACATACCCAAGTAAGTCCTTTACTTACACAATCAAGAGGTTAAAAGCCCAAATTAAATCAATGAGGAATTTTAAATGGTTTAATTTTACCCTATGGTCAGTATTTAGCTTGAATGAATATTGCCATAAAGACCATTTTCCCACAGTAAATCTCATCCATCCAGAATGCAACAATAATATTGATTTGTTTGCAGTACAGTGTTTCCAACACATAAAAACATTTAAATATGCATATACAAAAGCATATGTAAAACACACTAAAAAGCACATGAGATTTAAATACATTAAACCAGTGACAGGCAACTAGATTCACTCCAAGGGTTGTGTATGTGGCCCTCAAGTCCACCAAAGGGCCACATATTTGTAAGCAGATTAACCACTTGGGTGCTAGGTGTAAAGGGAGGTATGCATCATGTCATGAGGAGAGGGTATGATCCATCAATAAAAACAAACAAACATCTTTTTTTGGGAATAACAGACCACAGCTTTATTTAATTGTTTACTCACATAATTATTATTGTACTTATTCAAAAAAACACCATGATAATTGTTAATCCATGATAATTCCTTAACTGACAGTCCTTGCCAATCTGCCTTCCTTGAAACCAAGCATTCTTCAGCACTTACAGCTGACTCCACCATTATTCAGCACTAACAGCTGATTCCACCATTATTCAGCAGAAACAGCGGATTCCACCATTATTCAGCACTAACAGCTGACTCGCCAGTAAATTACCCCATTGGCGATCCACTTTAGCTTCAATGGATTACGTCAACTCCCGCAACCTAAGTCAGGGGGCAAAACTCCCAAAGGGCTTCTGCCTGAGGATAAATCCCCTAACTTACCACATCAGTTATCAATTTCTGCAAACCATGCAAGGACTATCCGCTCAACCAGACACTCAAACACACCACACAAGGGATGGAGGGATGCTTCTCTTTGTCCTTTCTTCCCCAAACAGCAATTCACTTCCTGTCTCCAACCTCACTTAAGCCCTTACCTAAACTCCTCCCCATTACACACACTTCCTGCCTGGATCAACCCTCCCTATGACATGCTTCCCTCCTGTACCCTGCGGTCCCTTCTGGGGAATTTCTAGACAAAAGGATGTGCTAGGGACGAGGGAAATTAATTCTTTAACAGAACAGATGGGGACCGCATGGGAAGCCTCTAAAGCCTCAGGGCCGCCATTTGTCCACCTTTGCACCAAAAACATATTATATACATATCCATGATTGTTAGAGTAAGCTCTTCAATAGAAAGGCCTGCCTCAGTAACACTTTAAATGCCGGTGTGGTAAACAACACTTTGCAAAGCAATGAGACTGCTTACAGTACTAGATGGATGTAGAGTGCCCATATTAAAATACAGCATGCCATACTCAAATGGGGGGAGCAAGACACCCTTCCTGTAGGTGCGCACAACAGTGCACCTTTGCTGGTCCCCCAAGAGAGAGAGACAGAACTAAACAAAGTCAGGTCAGTGTGTCGTTTGACTGCATGTTCAGCCCCCATAGACCTCAGTGCAGGGATTTCAAGACCAATACTAAGGGGCTTTGGAGGCTGTGTGAAATTTGTGGCTGCGAGTCAAAACTTCTCGGTTGGGTTCCAGCTCACTGCCAGCAAATGAGTGTCAGTTTTCTGGTCCCCAGAACTGATAACAGGGGCCATCTTGGTGCTGCACAATGAAGCCCCAGGTTTTGTTTTGTTTTTTGTTTGTTTTGTTTTTTTTCTATTCTGCTATCAAAAAAGTAGAGTTAATAAAACAGGATAAATCACCCTTTAAAATTGATCTGCATTGGGAAATCAACATTTATAATAAAGGGATTCCCTACATATTTACATTTCCTTGTTAAGCCCTTAGATACTAGAAATATCTTCAACACATTTCTTCACAACAACATGCAGATGCTGCTAGGATTCAGAGGTGTTAAGGTGGGGCTAGGCAACCTAAGGCCTTCCAGTGATGAAGGCTGACCATTCCCATAATGCCCAGCCAGCCACTGGCACCCTGGGTATGATGAAAACTGCAGTCCCCTACAGCTGGAGGGCCTCAGATTGTCCATGCCTGAGTTAAAGACATGTAGCCATTTTAAGCATTCCTGATGACAAATAAAATTTAACGGACAAACAACTGCTTCCACTTTTTTGCCCCCAATTACTCATCCAGATTTCAGTTGACCAAAGTTACAGAAAATAATTTGACTAGATAATGAAGTGGTGTTTAAACACATTGAACTACAAAAATTAGCATATTACTGGGAAAGTGACAAGATAAGCAATGCCATTCTTCTTGTTTGTTTCTTAATCCATTGCTTATAAAATCACAAAAGACAACTGACTTAGTAAATAAATTAGTAATATAGGGCTTTATGCAAAGTAAAATTTGAGCAATTTTGGAGCATACCATCTGCATAAAAAAAAAAAACACAAAAAAAACCACACGTTTGTTTGAGATTTAACCCTTTGAGTGCCAGAGGGGTACGCAACGCATTGCAAAGCAATGTGTTGCGTACCCCTCTGGCACTCAAAGGGTTAACCCCTTGAATGCTAGCGATACCTTCATTGCATTGAAATATCTCCATTGTTCATTTGGTAAAAAAAAAAAAAAAAACTTTTAAATCAATAGGAATTTTGAATATTTCTATTTCTCCCCTATGATGCAGTTGGAATACTTCATGTCTTGCATTTTTCCCCCAAGTAAATGTTTTTGGCTAGGCTTTCCCTTTAAGAAACAGTTTACAAGTCTCTGGCAGTATTTTTAGTGTGTATCCCATGGACAGGTAAAGACCTGCCAACAGCATCTGGCTCACATTACATACACAGGGTGACCACTCAGAGAGCTGAGAGGGGAAGGTTTATCCAGAGGTCAGAACGTTTCCATACAGAACCCCCTGGATCTTATTAAAAAAAAAAAAAAAGTATTACAAAGGTCTCAGTTAGATTGCAGGACAATGCATTAGAAAACAAGAGGCAAAACTATAATAAGGTCTCACTGGCCGGAATATCGAAAATGGAGACATCACTTCCTTGAAAACTATTACAACCACATAAATTGCTCTCATAAAACTGTTCTGCTATTATAGTCTCCCAAAAATATAATCTATAACTGTTAACTCTCCTCAATTTCAAGGGACAGTCCCTGATTTCCTATCTATGGATCCTGTTGTCCCTCGTTTTAAAACGTTGTTACATTCTATATAAGAATAATCCCATATTCTATGTGTCATCATTAAAATCCTAAACACAGAATCTAATGGCAGATAAGAACCATTCAGCCCATCTAGTCTGCCCAAACCTCAAACCATATTTGGTCCTTAGTCTTGTCTTATGTTCAGGACAGCCTTATGCCTATCCCATGCATGCTTAAATTCCGTCAAGGTATTAACTTTTACCACTTTAGCTGGTAGGTTGCTCCACTTATCTACCACCCTCTCAGTGAAATAAAACATTCTTACACTACATCTAAGTCTCTGACCCTCTAGTTTTACCACTATGACCTTGCCCTACCATTTCTACTCCTTTGAAATGTACATCCCTCCAGTAGTTAGTTGAATCCCTTCATGTAGTTGAATGTTCCTTTCAAATGCCCTCTCTAGTGTTCTTCCTCTCACTCTCTCCTCCAACATGTTCAAATCCTTTAGTCTTTCCTGATAATTTATATCCTGTAAACCATTCACCATTTTAGTCTCACTTCTTTGAACTTTGTCCAGAATATCTATGTCCTTCTAGAGATGGGGTCTCCAGTACTTTACACAATACTCTAGAATGAGGTCTGACTAGAGACATGCACAGTGGAATAACCACTTCCCTCTTTCTGCCTCCAATGCCCCATGCTATACAACCTAGAAACCAGCTTGAATTCCCCACTACTTTGTTGCACTGCCTGCCTACCTTCAAGTCGTCAGAAATAATTACTCCCATGTCCCTTTCCTCTCGTTACCAAAGTATGGTACCCTTCATACTATATGCTGCCTTTGGATTTTCACATCCTAAGTGCATTATTTCACATTTATCAACATTAACCTGAAGCTTCCACACACCCACTCATTTCTGTAATCTATCTACCTAAATAATTTGCCTCCCAGAAATATCTACCATGTTGCAGATCTTTGTATCATTGGCAAAAGTGCATACCTTACCTTGAAGACCTATTGTAATATCAATAATGAGGGGGGGGGGGAAGGAGCCAAAGTAAATGTACCTGAGGTACCCCACTAATAACACAACCCTCCTGTGAATAGTCTCCATTAACTAAAACCCTATGTCTCCAGTCACAGTCATTTACCTTAGCAAGTCAACAATTTTTACATACAAGCACTGCAATTTATTAACAAGTCTTGTATGAAAGACACACCATATCTACAGCTCTCCCCCGCCAGGTCTATTATTTTAGTTACCCAGTCATAAAAATCTATGACATTAGTTTGTCAAGACCTCTCTGCAGCAACCCATGCTGTTTAGGATCTTGCAAACCATTTAAACTCAGATATTTAACAATTATTTCCTTTAACATTGTTTCCATTAACTTTCTACTTATTCAAGACTAACTAGTCGGTAGTTGCTCAGTTTTTTGTGAAGCGGTACTACATTTGCTACCTCCCAAATCTTCTGATCTACTCCTGTCAATAGCACACTCATAAGTTATTTTAATACATTTGGGTGTATCCCATCTGGTCCCATTGATAGAGAATTGAAGCAGAACGTCCTCTGTAAACAAGCATTTCAAATGTATCGCTATTTTTTTTCCTAACAGTGGTCCCTTTCCTCCACATTCCTCTCTAAACAGTAAAACAGAAATATTAATGGGGGCAGTGAGCAAGACATTTATCCTGATTTATATGTCTCCTATTTTTTGTCTTCAGTCTAACTATTCCTTGTTTCATTTCTCCTTTCATTTGCATATTTACAAAATGTTTTGTTCCTCGTTTTTATTGACTGGGCAATTTTCTCCTCAGTGTACACTTTGGTGAATCTAATTATATATTTTGCCTCCTTCAGTCTAACCTTCCTCCTTTTGAGTTCTTATACAGTTGTAATCAAAAGGATTCAACCTCCATTGCAAATCAGGTTTATTGTCAAAAATGACAGACTTTCAGCTGTTTTCAGTGAACAAATCAAACAAAAGCAACTGAAATAGCTCAACACAACAACTGCTTCAAGTGGTTTCCCCAAATTCAACTGAAAATGCAACTTATTATGACTTTTCCAGTCTCAAAATTATTACTTGATTACAACTGTATATCCTAAAATGCTACTTTTGTCTCCCTTAGTTATTGCAATGTCCTGATGCATTTGAAAAAAAAATCCCATTTCTCCTGGATGTCATCTAAAGATCTCCAGGCTGTAAAAGACTGACAAATATGTTTCCATTGTAGAAAAATCAGCCTAAAACCTAGAACTTTTGTTTTAATGTGGTGTAACTCAGCCACTGCCCTTACATTAAACCACACCAATTGAAGATCACAGGATCCTAGACAATCCCCTACAGTTACATTAGAAACCAAATCTTCATTAATAACTCTAGTATGGCACCTCTAATAAATTGCCTAAGAGATAAAGTTAGGATCTCTCTACTGGATGAACTTGCCATTTGGTTTTTCCAGCCCACAATCAGGCAGACTGAAGTCCCCATAATGATAACTAAAATGACAATGAAAGCGGAGCTTATTTCCACAGCCAGTAGATGATCTAACTCATCTGCTTGTCCAGGGGGCCTGTAGATCATACCTATGTGACCATCTTATTTCCATAACCTAAAGTTATCCAAACTGTCTCTGTGTTCTCCTCCATACCTTGTATCAGATTTACTTTTAATCTACTTTTTCACACAAACGGCAATCCCCTCTCCTCTTCTACCTTCTCTGTCTTTTTATATAGAGAGTTTCCTGGTATTACCACATCCCATTCATTTTTTCATTGTCCAGGTCTTAGTAATTCCCTTTAAATCCACCTCCTCACGTATTAGTGCAGTGATTTCAGGGCTCTTATTCCCTAAGCTGGGTCATTTGTACATATGACTAAAAGCCTTTTGTTTTCTGACTTATGCATCACAGACATACCATTCCAAAACAAATCTGCATAATGCTGTGGGGGTAATGGATTTAACCTCTATTATTCCATTGCTCCCTCTCCTAGTTTAAATGTCTATTTAACAATACTTCTGAAACACACACTGATAACCGGTGTTCCCTTTTAAGAAAGATGCAAACCAAGTTTTTTTGTATAGTTCCTTGTTACACCAAATATGTTATTGATTCAATTTCCATAGCTATGAATTAGGTTATAACCTTTCATAGGTTTATATGTTAATTTTATGTATATGTATTTATTGTAGCTTCTAGATATTAACGGTGTTTATTTTGCTGTACAAATGCAGTGTCTCTAATCAGTATGATGTGATGGTTTTCTGTTGACATCATGTTATGTGGCACTGTGGAACATTAGTGACACGGTCATGTGACAGCTTAGGGGAGTGATCCAGTCCTCTGAGAAACACCAATCAGGTTCTTAGATCTTCCCAATTAAGCACAAGAAGTTCACTCACAATGACCAAGCCATGGATTACACAACTGTGACTAAGAAAGGAAATCTTGAAATGATGACCTGTTGGTGTGCCCCAGGAGGATTAATGTTGAGAAAAGTGTCTCTGGTGTTATTTTGTTATGGAATAGTAAGAACAGGAGGCTGTCAGGATATCCCTCCGATGTTACTGAAATGCATACTCAGAAGTGACCAGTCTCTCCTCATGCGCCCAGTGCATTGTAACATTATAATACGATGCAGGGATTTCAGCAGAATGCTACTCCCATACCTGCCAACTGTTCCTGGTTTTTGATTCCTTTCGCTGCATCCTGCTGCCCTGGTTTAAAAAACTGAATTGTAAATCCCACATTACAGAAACATTGCAAGCTTTTTCAATCATGGACCAAAGAATCAGAAATCCATGTGTGTGTGTGAGGGCCACATTTTCTTATTGATAACAATGGACAGTAATAATCCTGTGTGCTGTTAAAAAAAATATATATACAGATTTATTGTCAATGACAATAATGACATTTAACCCTTTGAGTGCCAGAGGGGTACGGAATGCATTGCTTTGCAGTGCATTCCGTACTCCTCTGGCAGTCAAATGGTAAACTATTATTAAACTGTGAAGTACAGGAAGGAAATTAGCTAGGCCCTACTAGTTAATGTGTGCTAGTTAACTAGGTAAAATATAGTTTTTGTTAAAAAAATCTCAGGTATACCTCAACCTGGTGCCAGCAGGCCACATCTGACCTACGGGCCGCATGTTGGATTTACATTACACATTATATGGGTGCTACATACTTGTCATTAAAACATTACTGGAGCATGAGCTTCTCCCACAAGTCAATATTGCTTCATTTCATTATTTCATGTAGTGCTTTGATGTTCCGTTTTACATGTGCACCTCTAAATGGCCTTATCCAACAAGCAGATGCAATTCTGGAGCAAATCTACTGCTCTGTAAGGGACAAACGAAAATTCCCCAAATGCTAATTGATTAAAATTGATCTTTTAACCCTTAAATTATAAGGGGTCCCAAATGCACTGATATTCAAGGGGTTACATTAATTAATTAATTTTCATTTGTCCCTTATTATGCAGTTCCTTTTCTTCCTAATTGCACTGCTTTAGATGCCGAATAAGGCCCAAGTCTGTTGTACAGGCATCTCTCTTGTTCGTGCTGATGTGCAGTACTATGGACCGCTAGGGACGCTCTGTCATATGTCTGCCCAGGGAAGAAAAAGTGTTCCAGGAGGTTATTTGTGAAATGTCAGCAGGTATGCCATCCCACTCTGTTCTCAAGGAGTTCATAAGACTTCCAGGCATCAGCAAACGTGCAAGTAAAACAAATAAAACATTATAGTGAGGAAACAACATTTAGTAAGGTAGATGAATGCATGTAGAAATAATTGAAGGGTAAAAGTAGTACCTTACATGATTAGTTATGATATGTAATAAATAAATGAGAACACTGTTTGTGCCCCACTTTCAAGATTATAAGAGGTAGAAGTTAAGAGAGGAAACATCTGGGGAGTTTTTGCCTGGATGACAGGATGATAGTTGCATAGTAGCTGCACCCAGTGGCCTTTTCAACCCCATACTAATGTCCTCCCCTACAAGAGGTATTTCCTACTGATATGTTGATGGAGCTGAGAGTGATGACATAACAGCTATTAAAAAGCACAAATACCATTTATTTGACTTTTAGACGATGCACAAAAGAAAAGAGGATACATTCTGGCACAAACCAACTGCATCACAGGGTAGAAATAGAAAGTCATAAAACCCCAATGATTTAAAGGAACAATAATCCTTTATTTGAATTTACATATTCTGCAAATACAGAATATGTACAGCAAACTACCAACATTTTTTTAAGCTTATAAGTCCCTGACAGTGATCTACCTGGATCTCAGTTTCCAGACCAGCAGAGCAGGATGTAATATAGTGTTACAACTCACCCTCTAGCAATGAATGCTTGTTTTTTTGTTTTTTTTCTTCAAAAGCTTTATTAATCAATTAGGGATACAGAAAGAAAAGAAAGGGAGTAAAGGGAGGCATTGAGACATTAATAACAATTGGAATTACATATTCATTCCATTTATACATCTGTAGGATCATACATTGATTGGTTGAGATAAGCAAAACATAACTGACCATAGGGGAGAAACATATAGAGGAAAAATATGCAACAGTGGTTTAGCTCTGAAGACACCAACACAGAGCCAAGATCTCATCTAAAGAAGGGGATGTCTCATGACAGTGTTTCATGTAGAGGCGCAATGAGGATGAAGTTTAAAAGGGAGCGAGGAAAGAAAAACCATAAGAAAGGAAAGGCTGAAATTTACCTTTTGATATTTACTTTTCTTCTGCGTCCCTCCACAGCACAGAAAATGTGGGCTTGTCCCTCCTCCCAGCTGGCGTAGGACCAATCGTCTCAAAGTTAAAAAGGCCTCCCCGCCCAACCTCCGGCAGACCTATGAGAAAACATAAACAGATTAGAGGGCAGGGTGTGCCGTGGAGGGACACAGAATAAAAGGTAAATTTCAGCTTCTCTTCTGTGTCCGTCCACGGCACAAAAAACGTGGGACATACCCAAGCAGTGTCCCTTAGGGAGGGAATATACAAAAGATACCAATCATGTATGAACAATACATCATGAGGACAATAAATCTCATGCACAAATAACAGAACAGTCTTACCCCTTAGGCAGGGATCCTGCCTTAAGGACCTGTCTGCCAAAGCTAGCATCTTCTGAGGCCTGTACGTCGACTTGATAAAGTCTTATAAATGTAGACAGCGAGGACCATGTGGCTGCCTTGCATATATCTTCTGCTGAAACAGCTGCTTTTGATGCCCATGATGTCTTTACCATAACGCTCTTCTGGATGAAATGGACAGGGAAGAAGCTCTAGCTGATAACTTTACTGCGTCTAATGAGGCATCACAAGCAAAACCTACCGCCTCTTTGATAGTAACCACCTCTCTCATAAGGCGTGACCTGGAAACAGACGACTATTTTATCCTCCAATTCTGTTAACCAGATAAGCATGGCTCTTGATACACAGGCCATTCAAATGGTGACCTTCAAGTTCTGCCCCAAAACAAAACTGTTTTTTTCAAGGAATTCTCCATTTTTCTGTCCATATAATCTCTTAGAGCCGAGCCATCTTCCATGGGTATCTCGTTGTTTTTTTTTGAAAGCTGCAAAACTGCTGCATCCACCTTTGGAGAATTAGATCAGGACGCTGTATCAGACTCATCAAAAGGGTACATTTTCAAAAGTTTTTTAGATGAGGAGACTCTTTTGGTCACTCTTAGCCCATTCAGTCTTTACTAAGTCAGAAACAGAACTATGAACAGGGAATAAGGGAACTGATTTCTTTGTACCCAAAAAAGCAGTGTCCATGACATCCAGCTCTTTCTGGACCTCAGTGAGCCCCAAAGTCTTTCTAACATGCTTCAGAAAAGGCTCCATCTTATCCAGATTAAATGATGCAGCTTCATCAGTAATCTCGCCTTCCTCTTCAGAGGAATAATCTGATATTGACTCAAAGGAATTCTCCTGATCCTCCCAGTCCATTCTGGTAGAGGTGCCTTCATCTGGATCTTCCAGTCTCTGTCTTTTTCTGGGTCCAGCAGCCTGTTGCATGGAATTAAAGGTTTCCTGCATGGACGTCTTCACCCATGCTAAGAAATCCTGAAACTGGGTTGGCATATTCTGACCTGATGATTTGTTAAAAGAATCCTGGCACAATTTTGAATCTGGAATAGATGGTTTAACCTCACACAAAATGCAATTTTTTTTTACTTCGGCGGATTCTTATCATCCTCGGCCTCAGGAAAAACCTTTTCTTTAGGAGGAAGAAGGCTTAGGAGTAGTAGCCATATCTAGTATAAAACTTAGCTTTTAATAATAATCAGTAAAACAAACAAACAAACAAATGAATGAATGAATGCAGAATACTGTACTGCCGCTTTAAATAGACTAAGGTCAAGCGTGCGCTTCACTCTGGAACGCAGAGGCCTGGAAAGGATTACCGTGCAAACAGCACATAAAAAGAGATAAATACCTTACCCCAAATTCCTTTGCTGCATTACAGAGGGTCTCGCTGGGCCTGCTGACATTCTGCAAACTGCCTCACTGATCCCTGCATACCGTACCGACAAGAACGCCACACAATGTAGCCTGAAGTTCCGGTCTCCTTACAACCGGCCTCAGGGAGAGGAAGAGCAAACAGCCCCAGCGTGATACACTCCTCCCTGGGTCGGCACAAGCAACAAGATCGAGGGGGAGAGGAATAGGAAGCAGCCCCAGCATGATGCGGTCCTCCCTGGGCCCACAGAAGAAACAAGACCGGAGGGGGGACCGGGTCAAAACATATAAGGTAAAAAAAAATTGCATTCTCTCCATAACTTACTCCTACCCAGCTGGTAGGACCAAAGAGACTGCCGGAGGTTGGGCGGGGAGGCCTTTTTAACTTTGTGAGGATTGGTTCTACGCCAGCTGGGAGGAGGGACAAGCCCATTTGTTTTGTACCGTGGACGGACACAGAAGAAATCACAGAGAGAAAACCGGAAGAATAAAGTGAAAGAGGAAAGAATAAAAAGCAGGTGGGAAGAGAAGAAGTAGTAAAAGAAGGGGGGGGAAGAGCGAGCCAGATCTATTTGATGTCCCCGCCTAGGTGCGTCCCAGAATATCTAGCCAGAGGGGCCAATAGCCAGATGAGGACAGCATTCCTTCACTGGAGTTTAAGAATATGGTAGCCATGGAGGGTCATCCCGAGACGGATGGCGCAGCAAGAAAGCCAGGCACAGGGGAGATAATCCAAGGCCTCCAAACTGCAGAGAACAGAGCTCTGTTTCCAGCTTGTAGGTAGGAAAGTTTTTCATATACCATAATATCAATGACCTTAGCTCACCACATCTGGATAGAGGGGGGAGCGGTGCTCCTCCAGGACAGCAGGATGCACATCCTAGCAGAATTTAGCAAATGCATGAGAAGAGTCCTCCCAGACATCAACTTGAGTAGGGTGCCAAGGTTCACCGAGAATAGTAAAAGAGTGGGGTCAGAGGGCAGAGACACGGTGAGGACTGCACTAACCTCAGAAACGGTTTGGTTAATCCAAAAGTAGGGGACAGGACCACCAAATATGTGACATATCACCAACTCCTGATCCACACCTCCAGCAGGCAACCGGAGTACCTGGGTAGAAAGAGTGGAGAACAACCGGAGTTCTATACCAACATAAGAGAATCTTATAATTGATTTCAACAGCAGTCAGATTCCTAGAGGAATGCAAGGCACCCACAACAGCACGGTGCCAGGTGTCCTCAGGGATAGGTAATCCCAGTTCTCTCTCCCACACAAGTCGCTGTCGCGAGAAGGTAGATTCCCTCTTACTCAGAAGTTTATAAAATTTAGAGATAGAGTGGGACAGAGAGGCGGGAGAAGAGGGTATGGGACGGCAGAGTTTTTCAAAAGGGGTAAGTTCCCTGACAAGTAAATGTGTGGTCGGGTGAGAGGAGAGGAAGTGGGAAATTTGAAGATAGCCCCAGTAGTACTGGGATTGCAGTTGAAGATGGTCCTGTAGATAGGAAAAATCAGCCAGGGAGCCATCCACTAGCAAATCCGAAATCAGTAAGCAACCCCCCCCCCTCCGCCATTGCAAAAAAGCCATACCTGGAGGAGAGACTGGATGAAATAATAAAGCTAAAAGGGGGGAGGGGGTACTGGAGATTGAGGAAACAACCAAGTCCCAAACTGCAAGAGTTGAACGTAGAAGAGGAGACACAAGGAGCGAACTGGGCCTAGAGGATGGAGTAGTGCAGAGCCAATTTGTCAAGGGGAAAGATCCCGAGAAGGATTGCAAAACAGCAATCCACGGCTTGTCCGCTGAAGAATGAAACCAATGCAAGATCGAGGACAAGTGGACGGCCTGATAGTAACATGTGAGATCCGGAGCACCCAGACCTCCCTCCCCAGGCAACTGTAACAAAAGAGCAAATTTGAGCCTAGTCAGTTTGTAATTCCAAGAGAAGGAATTAAAAATACTTTGAAGAGATTTTAAATACGATTTAGGTAGAGCAGTGAGAACCGTTTGTAGAAGATATAGTACCTTCGGCAGAAAGACGGATTTCAGTACATTGATTCGACCTGTCCAAGACAAAAAAATTGTGCTTCATGTTGCGCAGGTCCCTGTCCAGCTGGGGGCGGAGGGGGAGGTAGTTAGCTCAAAAAAGGGAAAAAGTGGAGGGGGTGAGATGAATACCCAAATAAGGGATTGATGTAGACGTCCATCAGAATGGGATCGTAGAGCTTAGAGAGGAAACCTGATGTTGCGTAACTGTAAGATTCAATATGACTGAATTCTGCAGATTGGCTTTGAAGTTGCTAAGCACTTCAAATTGGCGAAGTTCCGCCACCACCGCCAGTAGCGAGTGTTGTGGATCAGACACCAAGAATACTAGATCATCAGCAAAAAGGGCGAGTCTGTGTTCTTGATTAGCTATGGGAATGCCTTTAATAAGCGGAGATGCGCTGACCCTGTTAGCCAGAGTGTAACGGTTTGTTTGACTCACAGACACAGAGTTGGGATAAAAACAGTTTTATTAAATACAATAATACATAAAGAACCCTCACAGGTCCTGTAATATAATTTCATATAGTACAGACACACAACAGGTTACTTTAGGCCCACACAGGTCCAGCACAAGTATAGGAGACAAACAGTTTATGCTAACATGGGTCAGGCAGATAAGGTTTCCAGGTTACAGCAATGCAGGAGTTAACGTTCATCAAGGAAAACAGTCCCAGCGAGTACCAGTCAACTGAAGTAAACAGGAGCGCTACCAGTGCCGACATGGAGGCAACACTTGCAACCGGTTTAGATAGAGTGGAGCGTAACCAATGGCAATGTACCGGTGCTATCACGGAGGCAACACTTGCAACGGGTTTTGACAGAGTGGAGCGAACCAATGGCAGTATACCGGTGCAATCATGGAGGCAACACTTGCAACCGGTTATGCGGAATGGAGGACTAGGACAGAGGCGCTCTGTAGAGCCAAGTGGCAATACTAGGCAAGCCTGCGGGGGCAGAGGTGCCAAACAAGGTAAGGCACCGGAAGTCAGAATGTCGCCGAGGCGACCAGGACCACAAAGGGAGACTGCCGAGTCAGAATCCAGGAGCAGGAATGTCAGCCAGGCCGGGTCAGGATACAGGAGCAGGAACGTCAGCCAATCCGGGTCGGTACATGGTAGCAGGAACGTCAGCCAGGCTGGGTCGATATACAGGAATGATCACTGGAGAGTAGTCAGGCAGTCCGGGTCGGTACACAGGCGCAGGAACAGGAGAGTAGTCAGGCAAGCCAAGTCGGTACACAGGAAACCTCAATAACAAACGTAGAACTGGCACAGGAACACCACGAAAGGGCCATGAGAGGGTGCAGGAGCCCAGTACATAAAAGGCTATACTGGGCGGGCTAAACACAGGGCAACCAATGAGGACCTCACATTGGATAACTGACAGAAAAAATAAAAAAAAGGAATCACGGGCACCGTGATCCAGAGTCTCCATAACCATGATAAAAATAATGGGGGAGGGGGAAGCCCTGTCTAGTACCGTTGCGGAGACAGAAAGGAGCAGACAGAGATCCGTTCACTTGCACCCGTGCCAAGGGGTTCGTGTAGAGGGTTTCAACAAGGGAAACAAACCGATCACCAAGGCTAAAGCCACGTAAAACCCTGGAGATAAATTCCCAATTGACTCTGTTGAACGCCTTCTCGGCGTTGACAGAGAGAGAAAGAGAAAGGAATCAGGAATGGAGCGAGCCTGGTCCAGTAAGGAAATCAGGTGGATAGTGTTATCCCTAGCCTCCCTACCAGGGACAAATCCAGATTGATCAGGATGAATTAAATTGGGACGATGTGGTCTCAGGCGGTTTGCCAGAACCATAGCAAAAATTTTTATATCTTCGCTCAAGAGGGAGATAGGGCAGTAGTTGGAGCAGACCGTTGGGTCCTTCCCCGGCTTGGGAATCACAGTGATGTGGGCCTCCGTAAGGAGGGGATGATCTGCAACCAAAGTGGGGAGTTGAGTGAATGCAGAGGCCAAAGACGGGATGAGTAGATCCGCAAATTTGCGGTAGAAACGTAGAGGGAAGCCATCCGAGCCGGTACTGTTCCGAAGAGGCATCTGTTTAATAGCGGATAGAATCTCAGAGTCGGAAACATCTCCGTCTAATTGAAGAGATTGCAATGGAGTCAGGAGGGGAGACTGGCAGTTCTGACATACTCAGATTGGGTAACACTAAGGAGGGGATCATCTGAGATTGGCAAGTTATAGAGTTCTGCGTAATAGGATTTAAAGGCCTCATAGATGGCCAGAAAGTCGCTGACCTTACGACCAGAGGACATTTGGAGAGAATGTATTCTGACAGGAGGGGCTGCAGGTGTCAGTTGACATGAGAGCCATCTGCCACATTTGTTACCCTGTTCGTAGGAGAAATGTTTCGTACATAGGAAAGATTTGTTCACCTACGAAAGTAGCAAAGACCGAGCCTGCTGATGTTGGGAGAGAAGAAAGGGTAGACTCCAGGAAAGGAAGCTAATGGGTATTGTGAGCGTACAGAGTGGCAAATGTACAAATCAGCGATCCCACTCGTCCTTTTAGAAAGATGAATCTGCTCTCCAAGTCCGACATGGTATCAAGTACTGTAAAATTAAAGCTCTTATGGTGTAGGATGGCAACCCCACTGCGCTTGGAGGGGGCAGAGCTGCAGTATTGGTAAGGGAACAAGCTATTATACAGTTTCGGGGGCTTGGATGAGGTATAATGGGTTTCTTGTACAAAGCATACTTTACCTGCCAAGCAGGCACACCGCCGATACAAGAGGGACCTTTTCTGGGGAGTGTTAAGCCCCTTGGTATTAATAGACAATGCCTTAAATCTGTAGGGCATAACTGCGGGAAGATGACCCCCTGTGACACGAGGAGTCCAATAACCAGAAGGAGCATAAAGGCAGGGCTCGCTCTTCAGGGAGAGAAAAAGAAGGGGAGCGAAGAGGTAAAGGGGCAGAGAAGAGGGTAGAATACCAGAATTAAAAAGAAAAAGAAAGGGAAAGCAAGGGGTGAAGACAGCAGGCCTAACAGACAAGGCCTGTAATAAGAAGATGGTCATAAACCAACAAGTACAAAACAGCATTATGATCAATCAGAATCAACAACAGAACTAATGATTCATCAGTCAAACGGGTGTGGGGGGGGGGGGGTCAGCAACCAGGCATGTGCACACATAGACACCAAGGGGGGCTTGAACACCTGCCCTTTTTGTCCAAAGTTCCCTCGTGCCCTTTTAACAAAAAAAAAAATAAATAATAATTATGAGAAGTGCCCTTTCTTTCATTTGAGCCCCTGCCCCGCAAAATGTCTGTGCATGTCCCTGTCAGCAACAGAGTGAAAAGGGCGACGGAGCCTATATAGGAGAAGAAATCTAGGTAAAAAGCTATAAGGGATCCAGGTGGAGAGAACAGGGGGGGGGGTCAGTGTGTAACTGGAGAGAGGTAAGCAGGCTATGTGGAGAAGGGAGACCGAGAGTGAAAGAGCAGCAAATAGAAGGGAGAGGGATAGCAAGAGAGGAAGCAGAACAGTATAGTACCCTGATCTCCAGCAAGGAGAGTGGGGAAAAAGCAAACATATGAACATATTACCAAAGTAACAGAACAGTACAAATAGACATGAATGTTGGCATAAATCAAAAGGTTCCAACCCAGCACCCCTGCTCAAAGCGTAAGAATAAAGAAATCCGTCAACTCGTGGACAGACCCAGGAGACACTCTAAAGAAGTGATGTCCCCAGGGACTGACAAAACCAAACAGAGCCATAAAGGCCAGAACCAGTTGGACCTTAATATGATAGCTGAGAGAAGGGGGGACATAAAGCTAGTAGAGGGAAAGGGACGCTGGGCAAAAGGTGAGAGGGCTACAACACAGGAGGCATCAAGAAGAGGCATCAGGGAGAGCAGAAATAAATAGTTGCACGGTATGCATGGGCAGGCCTTACATATAGAATCGACAAGGTAACACAGTGCAAAAAATAATAAGAACCTGAAAGCCAGCGAATAATGCTCAGCAGCTCTGCCCTGGGTGTATGTGGAAATCAACCAGTTAACACTTGAACAACCCCAGGAGACATACATAACATAGGTGCATCCGGGGGTCGCACAGGCAACAAGGTCAAACACAAGGCCACAAATGTCAAGATCCAAATGCACCCAGAAGCAAATTGCATGGATAGGAGGGTTCAGGAATAGAGGATGGGAGAACAGGGCCCCAGCTATAGAGGTTCAGTGAGCACTAAATAACCACGGCGTCCAGAGGACAGGCCCAGGAGGCACACAAAACGAGTGTATCCCAGGTCCACCCAGGCAACAAGGCCAAGATCTGGACGATGAGTAGCAGAACCATGAGGAACAAATTAGGACTGATAGAGCTTGCAAGAGCAAGTCATGCAAACATGGCAGTTGCAGGGAACATTTTGAACAGTAATAAACAGATGTTTCAAAAAACATAAAGCAAGGTACTAAGGTCCACCAAGCTGTACAGGTAACGCAGAATATAAAACATGCTCAAGTCTCTACATCAGATGCAGGGGGATCAGGAGAAATCCCGAATCTCTTGCTTTGGACTGGAATCCATCTCTCCCTTTGAGGCTGCGGACGGCTATCCAGGAAGGCTTGGTGAGCATGGTTGGCAGTCCTGAACTGTCGAGAAGTTAAGCAGTTTACAGAAGTCCTGAACATCCTCAGCCCTACGGATGGTGTGAGTGCGACCCTCAAGCGTGATAATCATGGAGGAAGGAAACCTCCATCTGTAAGGGATGCAACGGTTGCGAAGTTCATCCGCCAGGGGTTTCAACTGACAAAGTTGCTGAAGGGTATGCGGGGATATATCCTGGAATAGAGTGACTTGTGCTTCACCAACAGGTATAGGCCCAGAATCTCTGGCCCGCGACATTATGAGCTCTTTTTGAGCAAAAGATTGTAGGCAGCAGACCACATCTCTTGGGCGATCGCCCACTTGGCTGCTGGGGCATAGGGCCCTGTGGGCCCGCTCCAGCTTGATCGTGTCACTGGGCACTTCCAAAAATTTGCCAAACATTTCCTGCAGGGTCTGGGGAATGGCAGGTGGTAAAATTGTTTCCAGCAGACCACGGATCCAAATATTGGATCTCCTACTCCTGTTCTTCAAATCATCAAGCTGAGATCGAAAAAGGTCAATTATCTCATCTTGATACGCGATGCTCTGTTGAAAACAATCTTGGGTGGCAAGTATAGAGTCGTGGGCATCTTCCAGGTCCTTGACTCTCAAGCCCAAGCCATGTAAGTCTGACTTCAATTCAGCTATGTCCGTCATAATCAAGTCGCGGATCGAGAACAAAAATGGTTTCAACTCACTCCTAGTCGGGAATTCCTTCCATGGGGCAGGTCCAGCAGAGCGATCCAGAGAGTCAGAACCCGTGGCTGCTTCCATAGTGCACGGAGGAGAAACAGACAGAGTCTGTTTCGCTCTCTTTTTCTGCCAAGTCGAGTCTCTCCCAAAGTAGGCGCCTATAGGCACAGATTTTTCTTTTTACCGGTCATCCAAGAGACTCCAGCGAATTAGGGGGAAGTGAAAATTCCACCAGTTGCTATGAGAAAGCTGTGAGAAGTTTTCAGCTATGTTAGGGCTCCGGAGCTCGTAGATCACACGTCCAGATTCCCCCCCCCCCCCCCCGAATACTTGTTTTATATGGTTTCTTTTTTATGTTCTATCACTAGACTTGCTTTCATGTTCTCTGACAGAGAGGTCTCTGCATGCAGATCTAGGTAGCTCATTTACACAGACAGTGTAAAAAATATATGAATATATAAAATATAAAATAAGACTATAGGGAATTCTGCAAATGCTTAATAGGTCCAACATGTAAAGTCAAAATAAAGGGTTAGGATTCCTTTCAATGGGAGCTATGCTGGAGACCTCTCAAATGTTCAGAAAATGCTCCATATAATATCAATGGGACATTTTCTTTGTCCCCTATAGTGCATTTGGTTTTCTCCAGAATTGCTCATTTCTTTTGTTAATAAATCTACATTTTGGTTACGGCAGTGCAGAAGAAGAAACACAGTATATACAACTACAACCAACATGGAAAGGGTAGATGTCACAGTAAAGCACAAATCAGGTATTACTCCATATAATACCAAAGAATGGAGCTGGAAATTTTCATTAGTCCGTGGCTAGTAAAGAAAAAAAAATCTAGTAGGCAAGTAAGAAATTACGCTGTTTTCAATGTCTAACATTAAGTGGACTTAACTTTCCATCTCCGAATTAGTTTTATTCCCCTGACTTATGTATTTTCCCAGCCCTCCCAAGATGTTGATATATAGACAACTGGACCGGCGAGCAGTTAGGGGGACCAGAACTTCCCTTTAATGCAGCTTATTAAAATGTCACTCTGCAGGGCTGCAAAGGAACCATTGCCTACCCTGTTATAATAATAATAATAATAATAATCCTTTATTTATATAGCGCACACAGATTCCGCAGCGCTTTACACTCATATTGTATGTGCTATTTCATGAGCTGAAGAAACTCTTTAACATTCAAGGAGTTAACCTTTCCATTTAAATGATTTGAAGTTTGTTTCCCATGTTGCAGCTGGTTTGCTCCAGAGTTGCTCCTCTTTATTTTATGCATACAGCCCAACAGCTCATAGAGACTAAGTCAAGTGCGGCCACGTTTCCAGTCAGTAAATGTCAGACTCAGGTGTATGTACATTTCAGGGATTGGTGTTTTTGTAGAAGTGACATAGCAAGTGATCTGGAATAGAACAAATGACACAAAGATCTGCGTTTCAGGCACAAACAAAATGATTCGAGAGAAAAGTAGATAATTTGCCTTACCAACCCAAAAATTAGAATTGCTTGGTGCTGTTGTGCATTTGCCCGTTCCAGAGTCTGTCTGTGGCTCTCGTCAAGGACTAAACTACCACTATGCTCAGTCGCTGTTGGTCAAAGATGATCGAATTTGTAGTCCAACAACAGCAGGAGGACAGCAATGAGGTAGCCCACCCCTGGAGTATTCCTGGGTAGCTGCAATGGCTTTTAGGTGCAAACATCACACAAATAATTCTATGTATTGTTAAATAAAAAATTATTTTATTTTTTGGAAGCCCTGGTATTTCCTTGGCAATACTGTGGCAACCACAATATAATACAACCCAGTTATGTGTGGCACATCATGTATATATGTATGTTGGGTGGTATATACAGAATTCATTCAGTGATGAGATCACATGATCTGTCTGTAAAACCTGCTATTTTACAGTTCAGCTCACAAAGACTTAGGGAAACATCAACACTCCGTTTACCCTTTCAAGCCTGGCTTGTCATACTAATTTGCCCATATCCTTGGAAGAACCAGAAGGTGACTTTTAGGGCTTGTTTACAGACCTTAACAATAGTACAGCAAAGATAATCGCCATTCGGTCACCCATGCAGAGTTTAAAATAGCTTTCAGACTGGACTGTGCCACATAGTATCACTTGGACATTTCTTGAAGTTCTTATTTTAATGTCCAATTTATGTAAGGCCCACAGGAACATCAGCCACTCATGTATTGGAGACTTCAGAGTGGGCAATCCATCAAACACCAACTATCTGCAATGGGACTACAGGTAATTAATATGTGTGATTTCAAATTTACCCACTTCAAGAAAGTCTAAATGCTACCTCTACATTTAATACCAGATTGGACAGTTTTTTCTTAATTAATTTGAAATCAATTGTAATTCCTAAACGGGTGAGGGGGATTTGAGAATAAAACATTATATCACCTAATATAAGCAATGTTTTGTGGATTCCAACCTTCAATAAAGATTATTTGAAATAAAACATAATATCAAATATTTCAAATAGAGGTGGGTAACCGGAAGCATTCCAGCTGTTGTAGGACTACCTACCTGCAGTCAATGGTAGCTGCAGGCTAACACAGTTAGAATGCCTCAAATTACCCTTTCCTGATTTATAAGTTCTTCATTGTATCAAGGCCTCATTACTACAATGATAACACTGACATCCAATAATGGGCCATTATATTCTTTAGAGTTGCAGCTTTGTAAATAATGACTCTCTGGTATTCTCACAGTACAACCAAGAGACTAGACTGACTGTATATCATTGAGTCAGCATTTCAGAACATGCACAGATGACAGCTCATGCCTAGTACCAACAGAACACAGAGGCAAACCCAGAATTTTATCCCTCTGACTGCCAGAGAAGTATGCAACTTATATCTCTCTTGCACTCAAAGGGTTAAGAGGAGGGTTAAAAAAAATGTAAATAGTCAACAATGCCTATTGTGAAAACAAGGTGGCCTGCAAACTGGATTCCCATTTCTTGCCTGGATTACAAGTGCACACCATTCCTCATCCCACAAACTTTACTGTCACATAATTATACTGATAGGAATACATTTAAAGGAACACTGACACAAAAAGAAATTTAAGTAGGTCAATATATTTAATATATTACGAAGTTACAGCTAGCATATGTAAAAATTAAGTTATTCATATATTACATTCATAAAACATAAATCCTACCTTGCATTTCAACTCATGTAAATTGTTCTGTGCATTTATTTAATGTTATTTCTGCACTTTTTTATTGTGAGATAAGGTAAGTTAATTGATTGTGATTAGTACCTACTCCTCTTGTACTGTTATCGTATTTCAGACCATTTACAGATAATCCTGGATAATCAATGGGATCCTTGGAAAGGACAGGAATGTCTAATCCCTTACAATATATGTAAAATTACATTTTAGGCTCCAGAAAATAAATCCAGAATGTTTAAAAATACTAGTATTAAGTTTCAGGTATTAAATTATATAAACCCCAGCTCAGTTTGGAGGTGTTAGTATTTCTTTAATGTCTTTAAACATACAAGCAAAAGGCTGCTCATGAAAATTGCAGAAGCTCGTGCAAGTGGCGTACATAATAAAGAAAAAACACCTTTTTAATGTTCTCCTGACTTCCACACTACAGATTGATGTACGCCAAATTCTCTCAAAGGCCACATTTTGACAGATTAACTTACACATTAACATACTACCTGGCTTTTGGCATTTCACCTCTTTATAGGAAAAACCTAATTGTACTTCTTAATGTGCAATATGGTGTATATCACTAAGCAAAAACACATAGCAAAGCATTGCCCTAAAGGCACGCACTTCAGATTCTAAGGAAAATATTCGGCCTCCTTGTACAGTCAATCCAGACTTTTGACTGCCAGAAGGGTGTGGAAATGCAGATATTTGGTGGACAAGATTTGAGAAATCTACTACAATACCACTCGGCTGCCTCATACTTTTATGCATGTATATTTAGGTATCACTGGGCAAACTATAAAGATGGGCATGAGCTGTCATCAACAGTAAATTATATTTAGTGATGAGGGCCAGGTGATGATCAACACATTGTAAAGAAACTGGAGGATTTCTCACGGCTCCTTGCTCATCAAATAATAGGTGGCATCTTACATCAGACAATATATCTTTTCATGCAGTCTTTCCATGGCAGATTAAATCAAACCGAAAATTACTTCAGCTATTCATAATCAGGCTATTGAATAACAAAGCATAGCATAAATTCACCAATCATGAAAGGACAAAAAACGATTTTTTTATTGCATTAAGAGTAAACTGCCATTACTACTTTCTACACTGTGTTTAACAGTTGATTCAAAACATGGGTGATAAAAAATAAGTAGTGTAAAACTGTTGTACTGTATATATGTTCTCCAGGTTGAAACAGCCATTAACCCTTTGGATGCTAGAGTTCTCCTATACATTGCAAAGGTCAATAGACCAATGGATTTTATACGTTTTGTAAATTACAACTAAGACATTTTATTTGACATTGATTGATGAACAAATAGAAATGAAAATGTGATCAGTAAATTACTGTATATGGATTTTTTATTCTACTACTAGTAACCTGTGTCCAATATCTCACAGGAGATAAACACTGCATAACAATGAATACACACCTATGTGGCCCTATAGCGGTACCATCAAACAGGCAAAAGGTACAAACTGCCAACTAAGGTGAATTAATAATATATCAACAGTCAATCCCAATCAACCAAAAAGGAGGGTAAAGCTCCCAAATTATCTGTGTCATTACACAGGCAGACACATTCTCCACGCCCCATTAAACTGCAAGCTCCAAAATAAAAACAGACATATCAAACTAATCATTTCCACTAGCTTTTTTACACCAGCTGTCACCAGTAATGTTTACAGTGGATAGAATTATACACAACCGACCCTTGTAGTACAATGCAAAATGCGTGTGTCTGCAGAGAAACCATCAGACTATGCCTGGCAGTGTTTCACTTACAGCAAATGTGGTCATGACAGTGCCCACAGTACAGATAATGCAGTGAGGAAAGCTGGGAGGGACAGCCTGTGGCTCTCCAGGTGTTGTTGGACTACAACTCCTATCATCATGAGCCAACCAATGAGATGTGGTACTGCAGCTGGAGAGCAACATGAACCCTCCGCCCGGTTTGCATGGTAAAAAAATAATTAAAACGATGTTTTGTGCAGTGGGCATTTAAAATGGTCAATATCTGGTTCTCCGAATGTTGTTGGACTACAACTCCTCTCATTATCAGCCTGCTAATGAGATATGGTACAACAGCTGGTAAACCGTGTTCCCTCCTGTTTGAATGAAGAAAAATAATTGTTTTGCGTACTGACTGCTGAATTGAGCAACCTGCGGTTCTCCAGGTGCTGCTGGAATACAGCCCCCATCTTTGAGCCAGCTGTTGGCCGGCTGTGGAGGATATGAGATGTGGTCCAACTCCTTGACAGCCGCGTGTCCCTTACCCCTGTCTACACTGTAAGAATGATCGAGGACAGTTCTGCTGTACTACCAGTGTCTCTCCAGCTGTTTTTGAACTACAACTCCCATTACCATGATATGAAGTATAGTCCAATCACAGCTGTAAAAGCCCAACTGTATGTACAAGGTTACCTGCTACTACGTAACTGCAAAATCTGTCAGACCCTTTCCACGTAGTGTGAAGGAAATGCTGTGTAATGTTATTTTCTGATGCGTTTTTGACAGAGCAGCAACACTGCATTAACCATTTAAGTGTAACACCCCTCTTTCATCTCGTGGGTTAATGTGCCCCCACCCCTCTCCCATCCTAAGCGTGTAAGTGATAAAAGTCCCTTTTTACTCCCACTCACTTTTATGGGCAGCTACCAGCGACTTGCCATCCTTGATCAGCTCTTTAATGAACTTGTTCGTCTTGTCCAGTTCGATTTCGTGGGATTTCAGCCTTTCCCTGAACTGCGGGCTGTCCAAATAGCAATCACTGAATTCCAAAGGAGGCAATCCCATTTTACGTGTCAATAAAATGAAAACAGAAATAAACAATGCATTAAACTCCAGATGATGAATGTATTTCCCCGCCAGCAGCTGTGTAGAGCTCAGGTTTGCCTGGGAGGGAAAAGATGCATGCACGCACTATCTATCCCCACAGCGCTGCATGCTCTAGGGGTCGTGCATTCATTGACTGCTGCACTAAAGTTTCTCTGGGCAGGGAGGAGCAGTGAGATCGCAGGCATATGGAGAAAGGGGAGGAGGATGAGGTAGCCCAGGCTGTAATGGCATCCGGATCCCCCAAGCTTTCTTATTGGAGCCCTACTGGATATGCAGTGAGAAGGAAATGAAAGCTACAAGGGGGCCTCTCAGATAAGGCCCTGTGTGATCTCATGGCCACTACCCGCCACCTCCCACTGAGCTCGGCCAGACACCGCCCCAACCTCTGACAGCTGCCTATCGCACCGCCCAGACTTTCTTTATTAACCGATTGGGTGTTCGAAAGATTTTTATTTCAAAGCGTAGGTAAGCAATACGTTGAAGACCTATCTAGTATCCAAGAGGTTAAGTCTCTGCTTTTACAATCCCGCCCCAGTTCCACCCCCTCATACACATATACACACACACATGCTGCATTCCTAATTCTGTGTCAGTTTACACTCGTTACGCAGAGTCTATCTTTAATGCAATAATGTTTGAAAGGAATATAAAATAATTACTTGAGGTAGACAGACCATACATATTTATCACCCAGTGAGAATTGGTTTTTAACCATTTCTGTAGTAGTAAAGCAGCCATGTGTCATTTTTGGTCATATCTGAGGTAATTTTGTTTAATTTGTTGTGTTGGGTTTCATATTATCGTCTTGATAGATGGACGCATTGCTCCATATTTGACTCTTAAAGAGAGATTTTTGTGCACTATTAACCATTTGAGTGCCAAAGGAATTTATAATGCATTACAAAGTAATGCATTGGATACCCCTATGATGCTCATATGTTTTAAAAAAATTGTCATCACTGGGAGTACCCATGTTTTACTCAGGTTTAACATGCTGAGAGATGTTTTATTCAAAAGTTATTTCCTCTCTGTGTAAGGCAACACTAAGCTAAAAGAGACCACACCCTGGGAAGGACACTACTATAGAGCCTGCTAAATTCTATAGCAGGTTAGGTCCTAGTTGAGCATCTCTGACCAGTACTTTTTCATGTGCAAATTAGCCGAGAGAGAGAAGAGACTGCACCATGGGTAGCACACTATTTTTATAGAGTCCACTAAATATTTTAGAGGCTTGGCTCCACGTTTGGTGTCTTTGCCCAGTACTTTGCATATGAAACATATCCTGGGTTTGGTCACCATAAGGGGAATGGGATTTGAGACATGGACCTCATGCTCACAGTGACTATATCTCACTGAAAAGGCCAAAACATACTTCTGGGGGTTATCTGCTGCTCTTGTTCAGAGAGGAATTGTAGTGGATACCACTTTGATAGAGCCTGTTAATTCTATAGCAGGTTTGTTCCTAGTTGAGCATCTCTGACCAGTCTTTTTTGCACATGGTATAACTTGCAGACTGTCTAATAGAGGATGGGACCTTGGAACAGCAGGTCGTTCCTGTAAGGTAGTATGTAGGAGTCCTGAACTGCCATCTTCAAGGTTTGAAAACAGGGTCTAATGGGCCATTGAGGAATGATCACAGTGACTTCGGCCCTGTCGCCAGAGATCTTCTCCAATACCCTGGGAATGATCATAAGGAAAAGTTTAGCCTAGTACTTGGGCCTAAGATTGACTAAGCACACCCACCCCCTGAGCTTCTGGGAATCGGTGGTGTCCGTAAAAATTTTTCCAGGGTGGGGGGGCAAAGCCATAATATGATCCCCAGGCCTACCCATCCAGCCTCTTTGTTTATATGGAGGGGGTAATTGTAGGGGAGCAAGTGCCCCCCCCTCTGGACGCCCATGCTGGGAATAATTCTTTTTCATAGAATTTCTCCACATTTCAATTCTGAGGCGTAGTGATTAGGTCTATAGTCTGGTGACCAAAGGTTTCCCAATTTTAGGCCTAAGAAGGCGGCTGCACTGTAGACTTGTTTAGGAAATCTGCTTGCACATTGAACTTGCCTTGGATATAAATTGCTGTCAGGTTGGGTGCATATGCCCTCACCCAAACCAGGAATGGCCTCACTTCCTCCAACAGAACTTTTTTCTTGATTCTATCCTGCTTCTTGATATAGATAGTTGCTGGAATGTTGTCCATTTGGCTCTTCACTGCTTGACCCTTCAAAAGATGGGAGAAGTGTTGGATAGCTTGGATGACAGCCTAAAGCTCTAAAATGTTTGATGGGAAATCAGAGCGGGGGTGTGGCCATCAACCTTGAACTACTCCTCCCCAGTAGGTGGCTCCCTAAACTCTTCCACTGGTGTACATGGTGAGTATTATCCAAGCTACTTCCTCTAGGGACTGACCTCACAGAAGATTTTCTTTCTCCCTTCAGGTACTATCTGATCCACTTTGCCACTGGAATGGTGGAGGACAGCATCTGCCTGACCAGTAGTCCCTTACTGTGAAGGAGTGGACCTGCTCCATGAGCCAAAGAACCTTTGGAATGAGTAAGCTTTGGCTT
The DNA here is from genome assembly GCA_037306005.1 of Rhinophrynus dorsalis. Classification (NCBI taxonomy): domain Eukaryota; kingdom Metazoa; phylum Chordata; class Amphibia; order Anura; family Rhinophrynidae; genus Rhinophrynus; species Rhinophrynus dorsalis. Next base: position 169,561,095 of record CM074721.1, on the reverse strand, counting down.
TGGAAGTATGAAAGAGATCTACCAGGTATATCATCATCTTAATAGGAATCAGACAATTCTGCTCCAAATTCAGTAGACAGCCTAAATGGGCCAGAAAGTTGGTGATTAGGTTCCTCTGCTGAAACAGAACTCTCGATCTTGAGATATGATCAGGATATCATCCAGGTAGTGGAAGATTCTTAAGTCCTTCTGTCTCAGTGTTGTGGCCAGGGGTAACCACACCTTGGTGAAGGTTCAGAGCTGTCAAAATACTGAAAACAAGATATGAAAACTGGCAGTACTGATTTGTATTGCAAACCTCAGTAAACATTAATGATTTTGGGTAACTGGAATGTGTATATATGGGTCTCAAAGATCCCAGACTTTAGGATGGATCGCTGATATGATATTTGTTTATCGACTCCATCTTGAATCTTTTGACGTAGAGATGGGAGTGTAGATCTTTGAAGTTCAAAACTTGATGAAGTTCTCCTGATGATTCCCAGACATATAGTACAATCAAATAATTTCCTTGAAACAACTAGTTTTTTGGTACTTTGGAGATAACCTTCATGTATTGAAGATGCTACAAGAAGTATTTTCACCTTCACTGGATCCTTTGGATCATTTGAACTGCTGAATATGCTCTTTCCAGGGAAGGATTTGTATAGGGTGACATCAGATCCAAGAAACATTATTCACAAATCCAAAAACCATATAGTGTATCATATACAGGCACTAAATTCATTGAAAGTAACTAAAAGTAATAATGAAAAATTACTCATGTATTCAAAAAGTCTATAAATTTATTTAAGCACAATGCCATGCTCCTGGAGATAAAGAACACTCCCACATCCCAAGAAACCCCCCTCCCCCTGTCCCGCCCACACCTATGATAAAAAATAAAATTGTGATTAAAAACAAAAATTATCCTATCGCTAGATGCTGTCATCTATATATCACTTATTAGAAACAGACCATCCAACTGGTAGTACACAGCAGATATAATAGATATAATTGGGTAACTAAAATAATAGACCAAGGGGAAGCAGTAGATATAGCTTATCTAGATTTCAGTAAAGCATTTGACACTGTCCCTCATTAAAAAATTGCAGTGTTTGGGTCTGGATGTAGTTAAATGGTTAAGGTAATGGCTGAGTGACAGGAGACAGAGGGTGGTAGTCAATGGTGAATATTTGGACGAAAGGAGTGTTATTAGTGGAGTACCTCAGGGATCTTTACTGGGGCCCATTCTTTTTAATATTTTTATTAGTGATATTGCAAAAGGTCTTCAAGGAAAGGTATGCCTTTTTCAGATGATACAAAGATCTGCAAAATCCAAAGGAAAAATATACTATTAATATTAATATACTGTGCTGTCAGAGACAACAGAGGAGAGGGATTTGGGAGTAATTATTTCTAATGACTTAAAGGTAGGCAGGCAATGTAATACAGCGGTGGGGAATTCAAGCAGGGTACTGGGCTGTATAGCTAGGGGCATTAGTAGTAGAAAAAGGGAAGTGGTCATGCCACTCTACAGATCTCTAGTTAGACCTCACCTAGAGTATTGTGTACAGTACTGGAGACCCCATCTCCAGAAGTAAGTTCAAAGAAGGGCTACTAAAATGGTGACTGGTTTACAGGAAAAGAAATATCAGGGTAGACTAAAGGATCTGAACATGTATAGCTTGGAGGAGAGAAGAGAGAGAGGGGTTATGATTGAAACATTCAAATACATGAAGGGATTCAACAAAGTGCAGGATGGAAATATATTTCAAAGGAGTAAAAATGTTAGGACAAGAGACCATAGTCTAAAATTAGAGGGACACAGGTTTAGATGTAAAATAAGAAAGTTTTACTTCACTGAGAGGGTAGTAGATAAGTGGAATAATCTACCAGCAGAAGTTAATACAGTGACAGAATTTAAGCATGCATGGGATAGGCATAAGGCTGTCCTTAACGTAAGAAAGACCAAGGACCAAAAAAGGTTTGGGGTTTTTACTGTAGGAAAATAGGCAGACTAGATAGGCCGAACAGTTCTTATCTGCCATCAAATTCTATGTTTCTGTAAGGAGATATAGCCATATATTGGCATACTAAGGTGCCTCAAAAATGAGCATATATGAATCTCATAGCTGAATCAGTTAACGCATTTTGCCCCTGTTTCCAGGACACCTGCACAGCACTATAAAAGATAAGTGAATTGCTGAACACTACAATGTAACAACTGATTGAGTGATCACTGGAAGAACGCACAAAGTGACATTGCCACATGCAAGAAGTGCTTGGTAAATGGAGAGCGAAATATACCACATGGACACGGTGAGAATGTTCTGATACAGAAACCATAAAGTATTTCAGTTCACTGATTATCTACAGTTCTGGTTGCTATCCTGGCCACACCTTAGTATCACGGTGCCCGTGATTCAGTCTGAGCGACATTGTTACTTCCGGGTTTACCCTGGCTGTATTCTTATTGGCTCTGTGTTGATGACGCCTCCCTGGGCTTGCCTTTAAATACACCCTCCTGTCACTATACCGGTGCCCTTTCATGCTGTACCCATATCTAGCGACCAGTAGCTCTTGTTCGTGTTTCCATGTATGACCCGGTTCGCCTGACTACGCTTAGTTCCTGACATTCCTGTGATCCTATTCCGTTGCTGACATTGGACTGGCTGACTAACTCCTTGTGTACCGAACTGGCTTGGCTGAGTATCTGATTCCGTTACCGACAAGGACTGGCTGACTAACTCCCTGTGTACTGAACTGGCTTGGCTGCGTATCTGTCACGGTTTGTTAAGACACTCAGACAACAGGTTTAGGTAAAAACATAACTTTATTGAAAAGTTAAAGCACTCCCCATAGGGTTCACATACATATACATACAATATAAATAGCAACTGAGAAATAGAACAGGTTCTACCGGCCTTTCTTATAATACCGAGCCAGGTAACCTAGGCGGCTATAAGGAATAGCAATAGCAGGCTCTACCGACCTTGCCAATACCGGGTAAGGCAACCGTGAGATGGGATGTACTGGTTCTACCGGCCTCACCAATACCGGGCAGGACAGCCCCAAAGGAGGAGACCACCAGGTTAAACGGAGATAACCAGCGTCCGCACGCTGGAACCAACAGTATAATATGTTACCAGGTTTAATGGAGTAAACCAGCATCTGCGTGCTGGGACCAACAGTATAATCTGCCACCAGGTTTAATGGAGTTAACCAGCGTCCGCACGCTGGGACCAACAGGATAATGTGCCACCAGGTTAAATGGAGTAAACCAGCATCCGCACGCTGGGACCAACAGTATAATCTGTCACCAGGTTTAATGGAGTTAACCAGCGTCCGCACGCTGGGACCAACAGTATAATCTGCCACCAGGTTTGATGGAGTTAACCAGCGTCCGCACGCTGGGACCAACAGGATAATATGCCACCAGGTTTGATGGAGTTAACCAGCGTCCGCACGCTGGGACCAACAGGATAATCTGCCACCAGGTTTAATGGAGTTAACCAGCGTCTGCACGCTGGGACCAACAGTATAATCTGCCACCAGGTTTGATGGAGTAAACCAGCGTCCGCACGCTGGGACCATCAGTATAATCTGTCACCAGGTTTAATGGAGTTAACCAGCGTCCGCACGCTGGGACCAACAGTAAGAATATCGCCGAGGCGAGAGAGTGAGCAATGTCGCCAAGCGACTACCGGATGGGAACTCTGAGACTAAGTGAAGGTGGAGCACAGGGAACACCGCTGAATAAACAGCAACCGGAACAAGTCAGACGAAACAACCGGAGCATCAGTCGTCACGGAGAGGTCCAACCGGAGTAGCAAGCAGACTGGAACAGGAACAGATGAAATCAGGAACACTGGAACTCGAGATTCAGTAGCTGAAGACTCTGGAACACTGGAACAGGCCTCAAGCAGCGAGACAGACTGGAACACGGACTCTGTAGCTCTGGACTCTGGAACACTGGAACAGGCCCAAACAGCATGACAGGAAGAACAAACAGGTACTGTCAGAGACACCACGAAAGGGCAACCAAAGGGTGCCTGAGCTGAGTATAAATAGGCAGTCAGCGGCGGGCAGACAATAGGCAGCCAATAGAAGCCCCTGCAGGTGATAGACAGTGTATAGCACCAATCACGGGCACCGTGATAGTACCCCCCCTTTCAAAGACCCCCTCTCCTAGAATGGGGTCTAGGCTTCTGAGAATACTTGGCATGAAAATTTCGTAATAATCTTGGTGCATGAAGGTCCTTACTGTCCACCCAAGATCTGTCCTCAGGACCATAGCCTTTCCAATGCACCAAGTACTGTACCTTTCCTCTAAGCCTACGGGAGTCAATGATACTCTGTACCTCGTATTCCTCTTGCCCTTCAACCTCAACGGGCCCTGACATTACGGGTGTCGTAGTGTAACGGTTGCACACCAGAGGCTTAAGAAGAGACACATGAAATACATTGTGAATGCGCATGGATGCAGGTAAATCCAATGCATAGGAAACGGGGTTAATTTTGCGAATGATTCTGTAAGGACCAATGAACCGAGGTGCCAACTTATTAGATGGGACTTGGAGTTTCAAGTTTTTAGAAGACAGCCATACTCTATCCCCAACTTGGAAGGAAACCACTGGAAGCCTCCTGCGATTAGCATGGCGCTGAAAGGACTGACCTAGTGCCCTCTGAACTTGTGCCCATGTGGAACGGAGTTGCTCGATATGCTCGTCTAGATCTGGAATCTGCTGTGTCTGAAAGCAATCCGGGAGCAGGCAGGGTTGGAACCCATAATTAATCAAAAATGGAGAGCTCCCGGACGAAGAATTAACCGCACAATTCCTGGCGAACTCCGCCCAAGGCAACAAGTCGGCCCAATCGTCATGATGTTCAGTCACAAAACATCGCAGATACTGTTCCAAGCCTTGATTGGCACGCTCAGCGGCCCCATTAGTCTGGGGATGATATGCAGAGGAAAAGGATAGCTGTATGCCCATCTGTTCGCAAAACGCCCTCCAGAATCTGGATACAAACTGGCTCCCCCTGTCGGACACCAGTACCCTGGGTACCCCATGCAACCGGAACACCTCTCTAGCAAACACCATTGCCAGTTCTTTAGCAGAGGGAAGGCCATGGAGAGGTATGAAGTGAGCCATTTTAGAAAACCTGTCTACCACCATCAATATAAAGGAATACCCTCTAGACCTGGGCAATTCTCCCATAAAATCGATAGAGACATGAGATCAAGGACGTTCGCCATTAGGCACTGGCTGGAGCAATCCCACTGGGAGGTGTCTAGGGGTTTTGGCACGTGCACAGGTGGCACAGGCATTGGTAAAATCGGCACAATCAGATCTCATAGAAGGCCACTAAAATAATTGAGAGAGGGACCATAACAATTGGTCCCTACCAATATGTCCCGCAGCCTTAGAGGAATGGTAGGTTTCAAGTAATCGAGTACGGAGCGGTTCAGCGACTAAACATTTGCCCGCTGGAGTTTCATGGGGAGCAGAGGCCTGAGAGGCCAAAATCTCATCCCCAAGTGGAGAAGTGATACTAGTACGTATGGTGGCCAAAATACGGTCAGGTTGGATGATAGGTGCTGGTGCTTCTTCTCTGTCAATCTAAGCCTCGAATTGTCTTGACAGAGCATCAGCCCTAATATTCTTTGATCCAGGCAAGTATGATACAATGAAATTGAATCGAGAAAGGAATAATGCCCATCGCGCTTGGCGAGAGGACAATCTTTTGGCCTCAGAGAGATATGTAAGATTCTTATGATCAGTCAGAATCAAAACAGGATTTTTAGTGCCTTAAAGTAAATGACGCCATTCTTTGAGAGCGAGGATAATGGCCAATAACTCTCTATCACCAATCTCATAATGGCTTTGGGCTCCCGTTAATTTCTTTGGAAAGAACCCACAGGGTCTAAGTGAGCCACCTTTGACTTGTCGTTGAGAGAGTACTGCCCCAACCCCAATATCTGAGGCGTCAACCTCTAAGGTGAACGGAAGTAATGGATTGGGGTGGGATAATACAGGAGCGTTAGCAAAGGCTACCTTCAGTTTCTCAAAGGCCTCTTCCGCATCCACCGGCCAAAGAGCTGGGTTAGCACCCTTATGTGTGAGGTCAGTCAGGGGTTTCACAATGGAAGAGAAATTCTTAATAAACTTCCTATAATAATTGGCAAACCCTAGAAATCGTTGGATGGCTTTCAGACTCTTAGGTTTAGGCCACTGTAGGACTGCCGTCAATTTTTCCTTGTCCATGGGAATACCGTCTTTGCCAATTATAAACCCCAAAAACGGTACACTGGTTTTGTGGAACTCACATTTCTCCACTTTACAGAATAACTTATTTTTTCATAATAGCCGCAGTACTTCAGACACATCCTTGATGTGTTGTGACAAGTCTTTAGAGTGGATGAGTATGTCGTTGAGGTAGACTACAACACAAGACTGTAACATATCTCTGAGGACATCATTAATTAGTTCTTGAAAAACTGCGGGGGCATTACACAGACCAAATGGCATAACTAGATATTCGTAGTGCCCAGATCTCGTGTCAAAGGCAGTTTTCCACTCATCACCGGCTCTGATTCGTATCAAATTGTAGGCAGCACATAGGTCCAGTTTGGTGAAAATCGAGGAACCCTTGAGTCTATCAAAAAGCTCGGTGATGAGTGGTATCGGGTAAGCATTCTTTGCCATCAGCTTATTTAACCCACGGTAGTCAATGCAAGGTCGCAATTCGCCATTTTTCTTTTTAACAAAAAAGAACCCGGCCCCAGCCGGAGAGGTAGATTTCCTAATGATCCCTCTATTGAGGGCATCAGAAATATATTCTTCCATAGCTTGGTTCTCCTCGCAAGACAATGGGTACGTGCGTCCCCTAGGTGGCACCATTCCAGGTGTTAATTCGATGCGACAGTCATATGATCTGTGCTGAGGTAAGGCGTCAGCCTCGCCCTTACTAAAAACATCGCTAAATTGCTGATAGACATCAGGTAGTGAAGGGGAGGTGCACAAGACCTTAACGGGATGGGTGACGCAATTCTCCATACAGAACTGAGACCAAGCAGAAATCTCGCATTTTTGCCAATCGAATTGTGGATTATGCAACTGTAACCAAGGAAACCCCAATATCACGGCATGGTGAGGAGAGTTAATTAACTGAAACTGCTGCTTCTCCCTGTGGAGAGCCCCAATAGTCATGGATAATGGCATAGTTTCAAACATAACCTGAGCGGGTACCAGGGGTCTGCCATCAATCGCTTCAATAGCAAGAGTGGTTTCTCTTTCAATGCGTGGCACCCCATGCAACTCAGCAAAGGTATTATCCATAAAATACCCAGCTGCACCAGAATCGACTAGGGCCAAAACCTCCACAGAGCGCTGTGCCCAAGACAATACCACCTGTATGGTGGGTTTAAGAGCGCCAAACATTGGGGACGATTGCACACCACCTAGGGCCTGTCCCCCAAGGTACCCTAGGTGTGTTCGTTTCCCGGACGTACCGGACAAGATCTTAACAGGTGCCCATTCTTACCTCAGTATAAACACAACCCTTGTTTCCTGCGATATGTTCTTTCCTCCTTGGTTAACCTAGTGAAACCCACTTGCATAGGTTCCCCTGGTTCCTGTATAGGTACACTAGGTTTAGCTACCAAGGGGGAGGTGGGTGGGAAAAATGTGTTACTAGACCCATTATTCTTAGATCGTATTTTACGATCTCTGGCAGTTACTCTCTCCCGTATTCTGGAGTCAATTAGAATAACATATTCAATATAATCATCAAGATCAGTAGGCAAATCTTTTGCTGAGATTTCATCTTTGATCTGGTCACCCAAACCTTGGGCAAATGCTGCCAACAGAGCCTCGTTATTCTACCCTACCTCTGCTGCCAAGGTGCAAAATTTGATGGCATAGTCGCCCACCGTGCGCCTGCCCTGTTGTATCTCCATAAGATGTTTAGCAGCAGAGGTGGTTCTACCAGGAGGCTCTCCGAAAGGATTGCACAAATTCACTGAAATTCTTAGTGCAAGGTTTAGCATTTTCCCACAAGGGGTTAGCCCAAGCCAATGCTCTACCAGTCAGCAAGGATATCATGAACCCAACCTTGCTGCGATCATTCTGAAATTAATGTGCTGTCAATTCCATAAAAATTTCCAGCTGATTGATGAACCCTCTGCAGAGTTGGGGGTCTCCATCATATATTAGCGGTAAGGGTGCAGAAGCCATTAACCCTTTTATTGCAGCCCCAAGGGCCCTAGTATCATTCTCAGGTGTCTGACTGGGCAAGACCACTGGGTTGGAACCGGACTTATCAGCAAGTACTGTGCGTTCAAGAATAGTTTGAATGGCAACTGCCAACTGATCCAAACGTTGCTCGTGCATATCCATCCTCCAATGGATATTCTGCGTATTACCATCACTCTTAGTGTCTGAGGTCATGGCCCTTTCGTACTGTCACGGTTTGTTAAGACACTCAGACAACAGGTTTAGGTAAAAGCATAACTTTTTTGAAAAGTTAAAGCACTCCCCATAGGGTTCACATACATATACATACAATATAAATAGCAACTGAGAAATAGAACAGGTTCTACCGGCCTTGCCTATAATACCGAGCAAGGCAACCTAGGCGGCTATAAGGATTAGCAATAGCAGGCTCTACCGACCTTGCCAATACCGGGTAAGGCAACCGTGAGATGGAATATACCGGTTCTACCGGCCTTACCAATACCGGGCAAGGCAGCCTTGGGAGGTGCTGAGGATAGGCTCTACCGGCCTTGCCAATACCTGGTAAGGCAACCGTGAGATGGAATGTACCGGTTCTACTGGCCTTACCAATACCGGGCAAGGCAGCCTCAGTGAATACTTTGAAGAGGCTCTACCGGTCCTGCCAATACCGGGTAAGGCAACCGTGAGATGGGATGTACCTGTTCTACCGGCCTCACCAATACCAGGCAGGACAGCCCCAAAGGAGGAGACCACCAGGTTAAACGGAGATAACCAGCGTCCGCACGCTGGAACCAACAGTATAATATGTTACCAGGTTTAATGGAGTAAACCAGCATCCACGTGCTGGGACCAACAGTATAATCTACCACCAGCTTAAATGGAGTTAACCAGCGTCCGCACGCTGGGACCAACAGGATAATATACCACCAGGTTTAATGGAGTTAACCAGCGTCCGCACGCTGGGACCAACAGGATAATCTGCCACCAGGTTAAATGGAGTAAACCAGCGTCCGCACGCTGGGACCAACAGTATAATCTGTCACCAGGTTTAATGGAGTTAACCAGCGTCCGCAAGCTGGGACCAACAGTAAGAATATCGCCGAGGCGAGAGAGTGAGCAATGTCGCCAAGCGACTACCGGATGGGAACTCTGAGACTAAGTGAAGGTGGAGCACAGGGAACACCGCTGAATAAACAGCAACCGGAACAAGTCAGACGAAACAACCGGAGCATCAGTCGTCACGGAGAGGTCCAACCGGAGTAGCAAGCAGACTGGAACAGGAACAGATGAAATCAGGAACACTGGAACTCGAGATTCAGTAGCTGAAGACTCTGGAACACTGGAACAGGCCTCAAGCAGCGAGACAGACTGGAACACGGACTCTGTAGCTCTGGACTCTGGAACACTGGAACAGGCCCAAACAGCATGACAGGAAGAACAAACAGGTACTGTCAGAGACACCACGAAAGGGCAACCAAAGGGTGTCTGAGCTGAGTATAAATAGGCAGTCAGCGGCGGGCAGACAATAGGCAGCCAATAGAAGCCCCTGCAGGTGATAGACAGTGTATAGCACCAATCACGGGCACTGTGATAGTATCTGATTCAGTTACCGACTAGGACTGGCTGACTAACTCCTTGTGTACCGAACTGGCTTGGCTGAGTATCTGATTCCGTTACTCATTAGGACTGGCTGACTACCCTGTTGTACCGATCTGGCTTGGCTAGTGTCTGGTGGTCCATCTGACTGCCTGTGTATTCCGTGTGTGCCGACCTGGTTGAGTTTCTAGTTCCGTCGATCACGGGACTGGCTATTAACCTCAGCATACCGATCAGAGTGGCACCGGTTACTGACCGGTTACGTTACGTACCCTTCCTACTCCCGCTCGCTTTTCGCCTGTTAGGTCTAACTGCTCCTATAGTCTCCTAGAGCCTGTGGAAGTCCCATCACTCACCAGTGTCTGTGTTGCCTCCGGTAACCCTATAGTATGGTCCAGTCTATACCAGACTCCTGCCCGTGTTGCCTACGCTCACCCTAGTGGTCTAGGGTCACTATACTGCCAGCATCTGGTGTCTGTTGCCTCCCTTAACCCTAGCGTGCTAGGGCCCAGTTGCTGCCGTAGTCCTGTCTGTGTTGCCTCCGTTAACCCTGGCGTTCTAGGGTCAAGCCTCTGCCAGAGTCGTAGCCGTGTTGCCTCCGTTAACCCTAGCGTGCTAGGGCCTAGTTGCTGCCAGATTCCTGTCTGTGTTGCCTCCGTTAACCATGGCGTTCTAGGGTTAAGCCTCTGCCAGAGTCGTAGCCGTGTTGCCTCCGTTAACCCTAGAGTGCTAGGGCCTAGTTGCTGCCAGATTCCTGTCTGTCTTGCCTCCATTAACCCTAGCATTCTAGGGTCAAGCCGCTACCAGAGTTCTGTCTGTGTTGCCTCAGTTAACCCTAGCTTTCTAGGGTTCAGTCACTGCCAGAGTCCTGTCCATGTTGCCTCCATTTACCCTAAACTACTAGGGTCAGTTCTTTGCCAGAGTCTTGCCAGTGTTGCCTCCATTAACCCTAGATGCCTAGGGTCTAGTGTCTCCCTGTACACTATCTTTGCTGCCTCCGATATCCGTAGTCCTCTAGGGGATTTCCCTTCAGTCAGCCATCTCTTGTGTCACCTATTGCGATGTGGAGCTGTTGAGGATATTCTGTTCCTGAAACTACAAATTCTCCTGCAAGTCCAAGATCATCACACTTATTTTGTTTTATTACTACTGTGTGTGTTCTTGCCCTTACCCGTGTCAGATTTGGAAGGTACTTGGTACAGATCTCATCTGGACCTGAGTGGGGCTATTGTGCATTATTTTCAATAAAGCTTTTAACCTTACCTAACTGTCTGAGAGTTCTTTAACAAACCTAGACACTTAGGGCTCGATTTAAAGGCAACCGTTAAACCAGCCGCTAAGTGAAAAAGGCACATCACTCGCAAATAATACAGGAGTTACGGCAGATTCAATAGCTACTCTACAAGAATAGCTATCGAGCGTAGGCACACACAAAACACGTAACACAAAAGCTGTTGTCGCTCATGTTAATGCACAACGGGCGGCCAAATCACACGATAACAGCGCTCAAAACAACATCTAACCTAACGGCTGCCGTTGTCTAGCAACCATGATTGATGCCAAAACAAATTCAAACACACAGCCAATCACAAAGCCCCAATGTATCAAATAACTTCAAATACACCTATATATACCCAAAAATAACCGTCACACACTGTCTGTTATCGAGTTCTTCAGAGCTAGATATCAGGACCCAGGAGCGGAGGATAGTGATCAGAGAGAGGGAGAAAGGAGCATTCATTGGAGGTAGAAGGAGATTTTGGAGTTTGGAGAGAGGTGCACTTACTAGACACATATTAAACTTTTGCACATATTACATACACGCATACAAACACATACACATACATACACATAGTCCTTTTATTTTATAACACCTTACACATTTTACATTTTATTTTGACAGTGTGAATCTGGGAGTGAAAGTGTGTGACAGAGAGTGACTGGATCGAGTGTGTCTGTGAGGGCCTGTGGGAGTGCCTGGGTGTGACTGGGTGAGTGATGGCCAGGAGAGGAGGACAGGAGAGAGGGATGGGGAGAGTAGTGGAGGAGGAGGAAGCTCAGGAGGGGATCCCTCAGCAGAGCAGGGGTGGCAGAGGGAGATCTGCAGGGCGGAGGGGGACCCGGCCCACAAGAGCAGGCACACAAAGAAGAGGGACAGAACCTGCAGTGGGACGAGGGGTAGTTCCTGGGGAGCACCCCACACAGGCAGGGTCAGACCAGGCAGGGCACTCCGGCTCTGAATCCTCCCATGCCGGAGCTGATGAGGGCAGGATCAGGGATCCCAGATATAGTGAGGAGGAGAACACGGCTCTCGTGGAAGCTGTCCTGGAGAGGCAGAGTGTTCTCCACCCAACGGCAAAGGTCCCTGGCCTGGCAGCGAGGAGGAAGGCAGCCTGGAATCAGATCTGCAGCTGGGTGAACGCGGTGGCAACATGCAGGCGGGACGTGGAGTCTGTGAAGAAGAGATGGGGCGACTGCCGGAGGGTGGTCAAGAACAAGATGTCTGACATGGCCAAGCAAGCCCGAGGCACTGGAGGTGGCCCATCTGTGCCCATCACATTCTGCGGCTGGGAGGAGATGGTGCGGCAGAACATGTCCCCGACCATGATCGAGGGGGTCGTGGGAGGAACTGACACTGGGGATGAGAGGAGCCTCCACACTACCGGTAAGTGCAACACTACAGAACAACACACTACAGCAACCAACACCAGCTGCACACACAGTCACACCTCAACACATGTCCATCACTCAGCCATACAACTGCATCAACACAGCACCATGAGGGTTAAAAAAAGGACACAACACCTGAACAAATGGCAACGTCCAACTTGGGACAAACCTACTTGGGTCAAAGTCCTACTTCAATCCTCCTGTCGCTGTGCTCATTACACACAATACACAAACCATCATGTTCAAAATGTCGACTGTCATAGATCATCACTGTTCACACACAATGTCACCCATGTCCCCACCCCCACCCTAACCCGTTGAGTGCTAGAGAGATCATCAATGCATCGATCAACAATGCATTGGCAACCCCTCTGGTACTCAAGGGGTTAACCAGACAACAAACAAGTCAATAGGACAACGATCACATGCTACACAGGGGACATTCACTAAGCGGTGACAAACAGATGGTGGACACAAAGTAACTCTCACACACCCTCACTTCACCAATACCAGTGTTAGTCCATGGAGAACATGCAACAACAAAAATCAAGTTTATAAGATCCCATTATACAGACTCCATGGAAAACACTGGAAATGGGGAAAGGAGATCACTGGAGAAGTCACCATCATGTCCACCCCATCAGTTCAACATCACCGCTTACTGAATCACAAAAAGGGGGCATCAGGTCACACATCACAGTGGCACACAGAATAAATGCTTGTAGGTGCAACACACAGGCCGAAAACTATTCCACAGATTTCAAGCTGGAAAAAGTAGGCATTGGTGTTGTGGCTGCAATCATTTACCCTGACTTGAAATTACATATCCCATATCTGATTCCCACATGGATCCACAGGGGTGCTGATGCCATGGATGGATGGTACACCAGCCACTCTTTGCAGGATACACATGGGAAACAAATAGCAAACATCATTATACCTTGGTCGCCAACAGGCCATGACTGATGGATATTTAGGATTGAGTACGGTTGCCTCACACAGAAGGATGGATGGGCTCATACACAGAGAAAAAACAGGCCTCAATCAAAGATATCCCTCACTACTGGCTGGATTGTTGCCCTTAGGATTCAAATGTTACCAAATATGTTACAACACGATGTGAACACAGAGATCACTTCACTGGATGTGATTGCCTTACTGGCCAGATGTGTGCACCCATCACAAATCAACCTACATTGCTACCATCCAAATACACATACATAGTATATCACACTCTACGTAGATGGGATATACGAGGTATGTTCATATCCATCATATCAATACAATGTCATGTTGGATGGGTTCACATGTATAGCCAGTACGACAATCACACCTACTGAACTGCTCTCTGGCTTCACATCTTGGAAGGATATTACTCTATCCATATGAAGGGTACATATCCACATACATATATGACCATTTCTACTTGTGTGTCACTGTAATGGGATAGCAATGGGTAATTTCATCAAGATGTCATATCATTGCCATCGTTAACAGATGTGTCTTGATCTAAGTCCCATCCCTCCAACACTCATGGTTATACAGATATTGCTCTGTGTGACAGGTGGAGATATCTATCATTTGACCACACGGAGGCTCTTCAGCAGAGCCAAAGTAGCAACATTTCGAGATAAATACCTCTTTGGAATGGTCCACAGAGTGTGCTTGCAAACCAGGCACACACTGTACACCATTACAATTAAGTATTGTTCTCTAAATGGGGTGATTTGGGCTCTGCTGAAAAGACCTCGTGTGGACAAATAATGACTGAAATCTCCATCTGTCACATAGAGCAATATCTGAACAACCATGAGGGTAGGAGGGATAGGACTAACAGCGAACAACATCTGTTTTCACAATGTCTACAATATGACATCAAGGTGAACTTAACCTTTGCCATCCCCCTGGAGGGATAGCCATCCCTACAAGTTGTGAAGATAAATATATGTTGTTGGATTCACCCCCCTCCCCCGAGTTAAACAATGGTATTCCTACTGTTGAAAGGTGTGTTGATTCAAAAGGTATCACAGCTCAGAAATGGATATGTCAGGGGCAATACCCCAGTGGCCTGAAATTGTACAGTGGTGCTGTTACTACACAATCATGTGGACAGCTCTGGTACAGGGACCAGATATCAACATGGGAGGGTGTTGCAACAGCCCCACTGTACTATTTCGGCCCACTGTGATATTGCACCTCAAAATGAAACCTTCACCTGTAATAACTCAAACAACACCTTTCAGCAGTGGGTGTACCCTTGTTTACCCAGGGGGATTAACCCAAGCACATATAATTTTCTTCACCACATATCAAAGTATAACTGTCTCCGCAAACATATGGCTAAGGTCACTAATCACAACATCTTATTTCTCCACACAGCTTACGGCCCTCAAGCCCAGCGGGAGACAGTGGAGGAGGCAATGTCACCCCCCAGTGAGGAGGACACAGAGGAGGGGACCAGTCGGTGGTCACCTTACCCACCATCACCATCCCCTCCAACACAGGCTGCACCACCACCTACTGTACCCCTTCAAGCTGCACCACCACCTACTGTACCCCTTCAAGCTGCACCACCACAGGCTGCACCCCTTCAAGCTGCACCACCACAGGCTGCACCCCTTCAAGCTGCACCACCACAAGCTGCACCACCACAAGCTGCACCTCCCCAGTACAGTGGCTGGATGCAACAGGAGGAGAGGTGGACCCATCCAGCCACCTCCACCAGCTACTACCCTCCATCAGCAGCACCACCACCGCCAGGGAGGCAATGGCTGCCAGGGACAGTGGCCACCACCCAATATGGGCCATATGCCTCCCAGTTAAACCCACCCTCCTGGATGGCTCCACAGCATGCCCCAAGGTATGATCCCAGGTGGGGTCCAAGCACCTATCAGTGGCCACCATATGACCCATGGCCACTGGACTACCCACACCTGGGCCTGATTGGTGAGCCTCAGCGCCCTGTACCCAGGGACATTTTCACACCTCCACCAGCACACACATCATTGGGCAGCTCGGAGACACTTGATGTGGTGGGCATATGCCCATCATCTGCACCAGCCACTCCAACAGCTGTCACAGCAGCCACAGCACCTCCAGCAGCACCAGAGCAAACAGCACCTCCAGCAGCACCAGAGGAAACATCACCCTCAGCTTCAGAGGAAACAGCACCCTCAGCAGCAGAAGACTCAGCACCCTCAGCAGCAGAGGAAACAGCAGCACCAGTGACACCGGCCACATCCACCTCCAGCACCGCACGCCTCACAGGGATGGAGGCGGAGTGTATGGCCCTGCAGAGGAGACTACTCCGGTCGAGCAGGAGTACTGACAACAACATTACAAGGAGCAGGAGGCAATCCAGAAGGAACATTGCTCAATTGGAGAGCAGGATCCAAGGTTTGGAGTCGGAGGTGGCCAGGGGGAATACACTACTCCAGCAGCTCAGGACTGGTGTGATGGACATGTTAACACAGGTCCTTGTGGAGTTGAGGGAGATAAACCGCAGGGAGAACCTGAGGATGGAGAGGGAGAACTTGCGTTCCACTGAGGGGTCTGCTGCAACCACCACCCCCTCTAGTGTTACCCCTGAAGCCACACCTAGGGGGCAGAGGATTACCAGGAGTTCAACAAGGGCATCCACCTCTGGCACCCAGGCTAAGGCCCCCCACCCAAAAAGGAAAACATGAAAGGCCCAACCTGTCAACTTTCCCCTCAATAAAAAAACCTTTTTTTTGTATTCCTGTCTGATCTGTTGTGTCTTCAGTTATGGATTGGGTGGCAGGGTTGTCTCCAATGCATTGCCATACAATGCAGTGAACACAACCTCTGCCTGGGTGAAATGTTAGTGGGATGCTACAACATGGGTTCACACACACACTGTTGTACAAATTCAACTTGTAATACATCTCTGGAGCCATATTACACCACTGTGTTATATGGCGGTGTTGTGTGTTGAATTTGAACAACAAAACATACCCCTTAGCACAACAAATTGTACAACACTGAACATTTGTCTACATCATATGTTGTGTTTAACCCTTTGAGTGCCAGAGTGGTAGACAATGCATTGTAAAGAAATGCGTTGGGGACCACTCTTGCACTCAGTGGGTTAATGGGATAACCAGACAAACAGTTCTGTGACTTAGCAGGGACATTATAAGCAGGATAGATAAATGGGACATGTATCCATGTTGTCTTGGATTCACACACTCATTGTGCAACTGACTTACTGGGGAAGCCAATGTTTTTAACCTAGGATTTCAATGTGTAGCACACACATTGATATCCTGGGCTGAGCATTGGGGTCTCCTGTAAGTTGATTTGCTGTTTCCCTAAGGGTGTAACAGACTTCACCAGTGATAACACATGTCCACTTAGTCTGGTTGTTCGTTAGCCCATGTACTGAGATATGTCAAAGTGGAGCAAAATCTTAGAACATGGATTATACTGAGCAATACAGATACTGTGGACAGGTATTCACTGTGGAAGTATGTCCCCTGTATCACCTCTTCATCACTCCCACAACACATTGGTGCATCACTGCCACCATCATCTGTTTGCATGGATACATCACAGAGTCCAGTCACTGGCAAACAAGTGGTGGACTCCTGTGATGTGGGTGATGCCTTTCCATGTATGGGGGATACTCTACCCTGGGTGTGGTAACACATTGACAAATGTGTTCTCAAATATATCCTCCTACAGACACAGATAGAATGGTGATGGTTCATCTTTATTGTGTCTCAAAGTACATTAGAATGTACATGTGTTTTGTGTGTGTATTGCCTATATGCATTGAACACCTGTATGAGAACACTAAATGTACTTTGAAACTAAATCGTAATACTTCAGTAACACTGCTGCCCTGCTCATGTGTTGTCCATAAGGTTTGACAACTCTGTAGCTGAGCATCCTAACTGTACAGGTTAAAACACTCAAGAATTAGTGTTTTCTGTGTCTAACTTTGCATCACCAACAACATCACCATAAACAGCAAGGGGTGATCTTCATGAAGGTGTTGTCAAGACATCAATCCAGTCACATGGAAGATCTTCAGTTCAAGGATGGATCATGTTACGGATGCCTGCGGGACAAGAGGACAGGATTTGGAGCAGTAGACCTGAACTGATCATCAAGCAACAACAATTTAGTCTTTTTCATCCCCTCAGTTTTCACAGTTACAGGTGAGTACACAAACCATTGCTTGACAATGTGTTGTGTACTCATCTGTAACCAATTCTGTGGGTAACTAAGGACATGTGCATCAACCCTATGGATATGTGCCCCTGACATGTATACACACATTAACAAGTGTTCTGAGAGCTCCATGGAAGTAATGACATTGTGCTGCCACTGTGAAAGTGACAGTGGCAGCCCAATGTCATTTGTTCCATGGAACTGTTAGGACACATTTGTTGATGTGTGTATTCATGTCAGGGGCACATATGTCTGCACACTCACAGGTCAGCATGGAGTCCCTGGTAATCTGATCTACGTCTCATGACCTCTACATTGTGTGACAATACCACTGTACATCCACCCTTGTGCTGCTCTTCTCAGCTCTAGCACAGTACAGGTCCCATATTGAGTCTAATGTCCCTTTAACCCCTGATGTGCCTGAGTATTATCCAATGCATATCATTAGATAATACTCTTTCGCTACTGGGCTAGCATGGTTGTTCAGGCTATAATCATGGCATATCCAGTTAGTTGCTGTCAATCAAGCCGTGTAAGGTGATGAACATGGATAAAATGTTGTACCTTGTTTCTCCTGGGGGTGTTCGTGATATCCTTGGGGTCTGTATGTCAACGTGGAGAGTGGAATGGAGGATGGTTGTTGAGTCCACACACACAATTTGCCACGTCCACTACCAGTGCAGTGCTGTGTCACTGTTCCTGTGGGGTGAGACAGAACAACATGTGCAGTGTGGTTAGTGTCACAGGACTGATGGGGGACTTGCATGGATTGTTTGCATGCATGTGTTATACTCACAGGTGAAGTGTTCCGTGATGAGCCTGTCTCTGATCTGTGCCCCTCTCATGGTCTCCTCCACATGCCCGATGTCCATGGCCACTTCCTGTATGGGGGGGTCCGGGATGTGATCCAGCAGTCTGGTGTCCACTGCGATGTTGTGCAGTATTGCGCACGCCACAATGATGTCACACACCTTAGCCGGTGCATACTGCAGTGCTCCCCCAGAGTGGTCCAGACATCGGAATCTTGACTTGAGAAGCCCAAATGTCCGCTCAATAGCATTCCTCGTTCTGGCATGAGCCTGGTTGTAACTTTCCTGGGCATGTGTTTGGGGATTGGCCAGAGGGGTCAGTAGCCAGGACTTGCATCCATAGCCAGCATCACCTGTGTAATGTGAGTGACATGGTGAGACAGGGAGCACATGTTGTGTGAATGATGTTTTGTGTGGTGGACGTAGTATCTGTGGGTCAGGTGCATGCTGAGCAGAGTGGTGTGTACGCCTGTGTATGTGGTGTGATTTTGTTTTGTGAACTCACCCACTAGCCATCCCCCTGTAAAGGTTCCATTCTCAAAATCTCTGTGTACTGAGGAGTTTTGTAGAATGTATGCATCATGTGTGCTGCCAGGATATTTTGCACAGACATTTATGATCCTCATGTTGCTGTCACACACCATCTGCACGTTGATGGAGTGGAAGTTCTTCCTGTTGATGAATATCTGTGCGTCACGTGCTGGGGCCTTAATCCGGACATGGGTGCAATCTATAGCACCCATGACCCTGGGCATGCCTCCCTTTGCGTAAAAGGCCTGCTTGACGTGTATCCAGTCCATGTCGGTGGTGGGAAAATGTATATAGGTACTGGCCTTGCTTTTGAGGGCTGGCAGGACCTGGGCCAGCACTCTGGAGAATGTGGCCTGTGACATGTCAGATGCGTAACCCTCAGTGGACTGGAAGGCCCCGCTTGCCATGAAGTGTATGGCACAGAGTAGTTTCTGCAGGCCAGTTAGGGCATGGTTGTGGATGTAGATGTGATCCACCTGCTCCTTGATGACCTCATACAAGGCAATGATGCTGTCAGGCCTCAACCTGTAGCGATCAATGACCTCGTCATCAGCCATTCCAAAGAGTTTGACCCTTGGGCGGTATACCCTGGGCCTTGGTGGTCGTCTATACATCCTGTGCCCTCCAGGTGGGGATGGACTCCTGTGTGGCTGCTGAGCCAGAGCCTCCTCACTTGCAACAGGTGAAGGCTGTTGATGAGGCATGCTTGGAGGTTGCTAATGTTCCCTAGCTCTCTCCCTTGCACACCTTCTCCGCAGTCTTCGCAACAATATGTAACCCAACATACTGTTTGCTCTATCTGTCTCTCTCTCTCTCTACCTCTCTCTCTCTAGCTCTCTCTCTCTAGCGCTCTCTCTCTCTCTCCCTCCCTGAGTGGAAAACAAGCCACAAGTGAGTGTGTTGAGTTGTCCCTTTAAGTACTTGCTAGGGCGTTGTGTAGGTGTGGTGATGAGGTGAGTGCTGACCAATGGAGAGTTGTTTGTGTCCAGGTAAGTGTTTGCAGGTGTGTGTTATAAGATGTGGTGTGTTGTGCTTGTTCTGTGTGTGCCATTTGCAGGCGTGCAGTTGTGGGGTGCAGGTCGCGTGTTTATGTTGCCCAGGTGAGCTTGTATTTGCAGGGTCCGCTTTGTGTGATGACCCCCATTGTTCCGTGCCATGTTGTGTTGTTGTTTTTTTCTGTGTCATTGTCCCTGTGGTGTTGGTTGTTGTTGTGTGTGTAGTGATTTGTGTTGTGTGTACATGTTTTTGTGTTGTTTTGGCATTGCACGGGTTAATTTTCCAATTTACATGGTTGTGCGATAAGCCTTTTGTGTCTTTTCCTCTGTAACGGGTGTTTTGTTTTGGCCGTTAAGTGTCTAACGGCTAAGAAAAGTGGGTCTTAACTTTTAGCCGTTAGGTGTGTCTTTTTTTCAGCCGTTATCAGTACCGCAAGCCTTTGAATAGCTCTGGGGTATGTTGTTGAATGCGTCTGAATGCACGTAAGTGTATCGGCCGTTAGGATTCTGCAACTGCCGTTAGCTGTTGTTTAGACGGATCTTTGAATTGCAACATGACACTTAACGCACCCGTTAGTGATTTTTTTTGCTAACGGCTGCCTTTAAATCGAGCCCTTAGTGACCTATTTGAACTTAACCACCATCCATGCCTTCAGCAACACTACCTAAAACAAAAGTGTCCCTATTTGGCCATTTGAAATGTTGGGAGGTATGCCAGCATTATTCAGCCTTGTCATCATCTCACTTCCAAGTCTCAGCCACTGTATTTCCTGTCGCCTCCACTCCTTAGCTGCTTACTTGACCTGTGGTCATTCTGCACTCCCTGGTATTTTCTCTGTTGTTTGCTGTATTTGACAGTTCTCTGGTCAACCACACTCTCAAGCTTACTGCAAGCTGTCTGGTTATACTGTTGTCTGACCTATCCTGTGTCCTGAACAGTATCTTACATTAGTTAAATCACTACCTATCTAGCTCCAGTCTGCAGTCCTACAAGCTAGTAAGTAGAGTCACTGACCTATGTGTTCTCTATCAGTCTGTTTGAGTATTCTGTCTGTCACTACTGCTACTCAAACATCAGACCCCAGGGTCTCAGGTTGGTATGTAAAATCCCACTCTGCCCCGTGGGCAAGTCTTACAGTCCAGCCAGTCAGCATCATAGATTCCTGCTGTGAAAAGGGATTTATCAATGGTACCTCAATGATCTGCAAATAAGGATTCCAGACTGTCACTGAGGCTTATTTATCAAGCATTAACAGCTACTTTGATAAATAAACATGTAAATAAAAAAGCAGTGAACTGCACTTTACTCCATAGTAAATGTGTGTGATAGAGCTTCAGGTGAAAAGGTATGGACAGGTATCTATGGCTACTATAACAGAGGAAAGGAAAACAGGGGGACAAAATAAACCCAAAGTATTTGAAGAACAAATATTCAGCAGCTCTTACTTCTAAACTGTATTGGGACAGTCCATGGACGTCTGAAGATTGTGTGGGTTTAACAGAGTAGTAACATCCTGTAATCATCAAACATATAAGAAATTGGTCTCCGTCACATTAATATGCAATTTCTGAATAGGCAGCAGGATCAAAATTTATATGGGTGTGCTGAGAGAGCTTCTCTATGGGCTCTCAAAACAATAAAGTCACACTGCAGGAGAAACACACATTTACATTTTCGATATCAGATCCATAAATAAAATCATCAAAACTTTATTGGAATTTAATCATAAAAAGATATGTATGTCACAAAATCTCCTGGCCTCAAAGTTGTTTGAATGGAGAAACCTACAATGATATAGAAGTAAATCAGCAGATTCCAGGACATTTTGTGAGATACATATATTTTTATTATTAAATTCCAAAAAAGTTTTGCTGATTTTATTTACAGATCTGATATTGAAGATGGAAATGTGTGTTTCTCCTGAAGTGGGACAGAAAATAAACCACAACTTTTGCAGCTCCTGTACTAACTCACTCCGTATTAATGTTTCTACCATATGAACAAGGCCATTCCTGAACCTCCCGGTGCTCTTCATTCCAAAAAGGTTAAACATCTCATGAAGAGAAACATCAATGAGAAAGCTGTCATAATGAGTGTAACGGGCTGTAGGAAGTTACTGGGAGGCCTTTCAAGGCCTACGAACTTACAGAAAAGGGACTGATATTCCGCAGGCTGAACTGGCACCAGACGGCAGGAATACAAAGGAAACTGAGCCTTTATTTTGAAAAGCAGGTGAGCTTCTTATTGGCCACCATCCATTATGACATATACTGTGTGTTGTAGCAAGTTATATTTACTGAATGGGTAGGTGCTCTTCTCATTGGTCCCCCTTGTCAAGCATTGTTGAAGCATGACATTGATTCGACAAGGAGGCGACTCAATGATTGGTCGCCACCTGTCATCTAGCTTGTCGCTCCACTTCCCATTGATTGGGGAGCCTGCGCGACATGACTGGGTTATTTGTCATATCCGGGTAATTCAATTTCTTATGGAGAACAACATATCTAAAAGAAAAAATGAAAAAAGTGTGCTCAACAATTAATTTGAAGGACACACTTTTCTCAATTGGTCACACCTCTCCTCAGGGAGAATAGCAATCCACACCCTGGAAATAAAAGTATCAAAATGATTAAATCTATAGCCCATTATAGATCATATAAACAACCTAATTTTAGGCACAATGCACCAATATACACAGTATCTTAATAATAAGGAGAAACAAATGTGCTAAATCCAACTAACAAAAAATAAATGAAAACAAATAACATAATATATAAATATATATGGCTATTCCAAATGTTCTTTTTTCGACCAATAATCACCGTCAGTCCCAACAAAGTATTCGATCAACGCTGCACGCTTCTCTATGGGCTGGGTTCCCACGAAGAAACAAACTAGAATAAAAAACACACACAAGAGCGGCACAGAAGATCCTCTAAGTGTAGTATTAACTTGAAAGGGATCCTTCACCAACACCACTGTGATAAAATATTTCTTACATTCTTCAGAGGCCCTAACCTGCCTCTCAGTGTAAACACATGCACTGGTTCTCACCCCAGTGTGGTGTACTTATTCCTCAGTCTACTTCTTTTTTTCTCTCCTTTTCTCTTTCTCTCCATCAGGGAAACAGAATATGTGGAAACAGCCACTCTAATAAAGGGCAATATATCGCTCAATATATTTTTGGCTGCACCTTTTTTATTCTTATAATACCCTATATCGTCCGGACGAGTAATATATGGTAGACCAAAGGCTATTTTTGAATAGTACAAATATCCTATATATTTTATTAAAACAAAACAATATCTAAATCATATATAACAATGCAAGACAGTAAATGCCAAAAATAGAAAATCCGCCTAACACGTTTTGTAATGTCAATGTAACTTCATCAGAGGCTTGTATTACCATTATATACGATTTAGATATTGTTTTGTTTTTAATTGTTTTAATAAAATATATAGGATATTTGTACTATTCCAAAAGAGCCTTTTGTCTACCATATATTACGGGATCAGAGCGGCATGATTGAATTTCGTAAAGTCCCCTTGCTGTACAATGCCCTACTGTATTATGTTTACATTTCCATTGTTCTATGTGCACACACCATTGTCCCCCTGTATTGTCCCATTGTGTCCCATGTTTATATTACCATTGTTATAATTTATTTGGCTTTACTATAAAGTGTTACCTGTTCCTTCTGTCGGCTTCGGCACTCTGGTCCGTCCCGGTGCGCATTGCTAGGCAACCAAGCCTGCGTCCGTACTTTCCCCTACTGTTAGGGACCAGGAACCAGACAGACAGAAAAATGTAAAATGCAAAACACCTTTATTAAAATAACAAAAGCAAATCAAGCAAAATTGTGATCCAGAAGCGTAAACCAAAATACAAGCTGGAGTCAGGAACCAAGACAGGTACTCAGCCAAGCCGGGGTCATGAATATGGAGATCAGCGATGTCAAGAACAAGCCAGAAGTCAGAAGCCAGAAGGGATGTCAGAGGAAGCCAGATCATGCACAGGTAATCAGGAACTCAGTACTACACTCTTGAAGCCAGAAGCAGACAAAAGGGCAAGGATGAAGTGAGCCAAGCTGCTTTAAATACCCTGAGAGGGTTGGCTGATAACAGTCAGGTAAGAAATCAGGGAGGTCAGCTGATTCAGCCTGACCCAGGAAAGGAAGGCAGCAGCAATCAACAGGAGAGCACTAGATTAACTCAGGCATCAGAATAAAGCAGCAGTGTTAGTGCAGCTCAGCCAAATCTTGACAGTACCCCACCACAATGATCCCCCCCTCGGGGCAGTACCAGATTTGAGGGGAAAGCGTGCATGGAAGGCACGAAGGAGGGCAGGGGCATGCATGTCTGAGGCTGGAATCCATGAGTGCTCCTCAGGACTGTACCCCTTCCAATGGACCAAATACTGAAGCCTCCCACAGAACCTACGAGAGTCAGCTATGGAGTGGTCCTCAAACTCCTCATGGCCGTCAACGGGCACCAAATGGGATCGAAGAGTGACTTTAGTAAAATGATTACAATCCAGAGATTTCAGCAGCAAGACATGGAACACGTTGTGTATTCGCATATTGGGAGGAAGGTCTAGGGCATAGGCCACAGGGTTCACCCGTTGTAGGATATGGAAAGGCCCCACAAAACGGGGAGCCGGTTTCTGAGAGGGCAGTTGGAGGTGGAGATTTCTGGAGGAGAACCAGACCCTCTCCCAAACCTGGTAGGAGGGTGCAGGTAGGTGTTTACGATTAGCCTGGAGCTCCTGGGATTGTTGCGAGCGTCACAGTGACTCTTAGACTTGCACTCGTGTGGAACGGACCTGCTGGAAATGATCCTCCAGTGCCCAGAATCCCCTGGGAGGCAAACAAATCAGGAATCATGGAGGGTTGATACCCGTAATTCACCATGAATGGGGAGAGTCGGGTAGAAACTGAGACTGCACTGTTATGAGCAAACTCTGCCCAAGGTAGCAGGTCCGACCAGTTTTTCTGATGGTCCGATATTATCACGGTGCCCATGTTATTACTGGCGACATTTTGACAGTGCTTCTTCCTGATTCAGCTTTATTGGCTAACGTGGTGTTGCTCTGCCCAGTGATAACTCTTATACTGAGCCCTGTCATTTCAACATTGCCCTTTCGTGGTGTTCCCGTTTCTAAGCGCTGTCTCCAGTATTTGTGTGTTTCCCGTGTATGACCCGGACTGCCTGGCTACTCTGCCTGTATTGTTCCTGCCCTGTGTACTGAACCGGATTGGCTGACGTTCCTGCTCTGTGTACCGACCCGGCCTGGCTGACGTTCCTGCTCTGTGTACCGACCCGGGCTTTGTGATCTCTAAGGATGGCATTGCAGTTGACAAAGAGAAGCTTGCAGCAGTCCTGCAATGGCCACATCCCAAAGGGCTCAAGGCTATCCAATGCTTTCTTGGCTTTGCCAACTATTATAGAAAATTCATTAAAGACTTTTTCACGATTGTAAAGCCACTGTCCGACCTCACGCACAAGGGTGCTAACACCTCCCAATGGTCTCAGGAAGCGGAACAAGCCTTTGCGACTCTGAAATCCACATTTGCTTCTGCTCCTTTGCTGTCCCACCCCAACCCCACCCTTCCATTTACCTTGGAGGTTGATGCTTCTGAGACTGGGGTCGGGGCAGTATTGTCACAGCTCTTGGAACCTGGGAGTATGCTAAAACCCTGTGTCTTCTTCTCAAAGAAATTGTCTAGTGCTCAGAGTAATTACGAAATTGGGGACAGAGAACTCTTGGCGATTATTCTAGCACTTAAAGAATGGCGTCACCTACTTGAGGGGACTAGAACTCCGGTGTTGATCTCGACAGATCATAAAAACCTAACCTAGCTTTCTGAGGCAAAGAGATTGTCCTCTCGACAGGCCAGATGGGCCTTGTTTCTGTCCCGTTTTAATTTTATTGTATCCTACCTGCCTGGGTTCAAGAATGTTAGGGCAGATGCTCTGTCCAGGCAATTTGGTCCAGAGATAGAAAAAGATGAGACTCCGGTACCCATTATTCAGCCAGATTGCATTTTGGCTACTCTGCGAACCAGCATCACTTCACCACTGCGAGAGGAGATTCTTGCTACTCAGTCTGTCGTACCTCCTGAGACCCCAGTGGGCAAATGTTTTGTAGCTGAGCCTTTCCGTACCTGTCTGCTCGAAACCTAAAATGCATCTCGAGCAGAGGCATGTTGGCAGGGACCAATTGATCTGGTCCCTTTCACGGTTGTTCTGGTGGCCTTCCTTACATGCGGATTGTACCGCTTTCACGGCAGCATGCACTACCTGTGCTCCTGCCAAGTCCCCTAGGCATCTCCCTGTTAGCTTGCTTCAACCAGTACCTAATGGTGAGCGTCCTTGGTCCCATGTCTCTATTGATTTCTTGGGAGAATTGCCAGTGTCTAAGGGATGTTCATTTATTCTGATGGTGGTCGACAGATTTTCAAAGATGGCACACTTTGTGCCTCTTCCTGGCCTTCCCTCTGCCCAGGAATTGGCTGTTGTCTTTGCCAGAGAGGTGTTTCGGTTGCATGGCGTACCCAGGGTGCTGGGTGTCGGACCGAGGGAGCCAATTTGTGTCCAGGTTTTGGAGGGCTTTCTGTGATCAGGTGGGCATACAGTTATCCTTTTCTTCTGCCTACCATCCCCAGACCAACGGGGCCGCTGAGCATGCCAATCAAGAATTGGAACAACTTCTACTCTGTTTCGTGTCCGATCATCATGATAATTGGGCCGACTTGTTGCCGTGGGCAGAGTTCGCAAGGAATTGTGCAGTTAATTCATCATCCGGGAGCTCCCCATTTCTCATCAATTATGGGTTCCAACCATGTTTGCTCCCAGACTCATTTCAGACGCAGCAAATTCCAGCTCTGGATGAGCATATCGAGCAGCTCCGCTCCACTTGGGCACAAGTACAGAGGACCCTTCGTTCCAGCGTTATCAGCATCACGCTAATCGCAGACGGTTGCCGGCGTTATCCTTTCAGGTTGGGGACAGGGTATGGCTATCCTCCAGAAACCTCAACTTGCAAGTCCCATGTAATAAATTGGCTCCTCGGTTTGTCAGTCCCTTTAAAGATATCCGCAAAATTAACCCTGTCTCATATGCCTTGGATCTCCCAGCATCCATGCGGATTCATAATGTGTTCCACGTATCCCTTCTGAAGCTATTGGTATGCAACCATTATACTACCACTCCTGCGGTCCCAGGTCCCATTCAAGTGCAAGGTCAGGAGGAGTACGAAGTCCAAAATATTATTGACTCTTGTTGGTTCAGAGGTAAATTACAATGTTTGGTCCATTGGAAGGGCTATGGCCCTGAAGAGCACTCCTGGGTTGACCAGAAGGACCTCCATGCTCCCAGGTTGCTGCGTGGATTTCATGCCAGAAACCGGGCCCCTCTTCACGTGGGGGGGGGGTCTTAGAGGAGGGGGTACTATCACGGTGCCCGTGTTATTACTGGCAACATTTTGACAGTGCTTCTTCCTGATTCAGTTTTATTGGCTAGCGTGGTGTTGCTCCGTCCAGTGATAACTCTTAAATACTGAGCCCTGTCATTTCAACTTTGCCCTTTCGTGGTGTTCCTGTTACTAAGCACTGTCTCCAGTATTCGTGTG
The DNA here is from genome assembly GCA_037306005.1 of Rhinophrynus dorsalis. Taxonomy (NCBI): domain Eukaryota; kingdom Metazoa; phylum Chordata; class Amphibia; order Anura; family Rhinophrynidae; genus Rhinophrynus; species Rhinophrynus dorsalis. The sequence continues at coordinate 169,533,446 of CM074721.1, read as the reverse complement.
TTTCCCGTGTATGACCCGGACTGCCTGACTACTAAGTTGCACACAGAAGGCTCTCCATAGACAAACTGGCTACCCCGGTTGGAAATTATGACTTTGGGAAACCCGTGTAGCCGATAGACATCTTTGATAAAGACCATAGCCAACTCTTTAGCAGATGGGAGTTTTTTGAATGGTATGCAGTGGATCATCTTAGGGAATCGGTCAACAACCATGAGGATGACTGTGTTACCACTGGACAGCGGGAGGTCATTAATTAAGTCCATGGCAAGGTGTGACCATGGCTTCTCCCCATTGGGTATGGGTTGAAGAAGGCCCACTGGAAGGTGACGGGGTAAGTTGGTCTGCACACAGACTGGACAGGCAGCGACAGGAAGCAATATCACTGTTAAGTTCTGGCCACCAGAAGTGACGGGAAACCGACCAGAGAAGCTGGTTCTTTCCAGGATGCCCTGCTGACTTCGTATTATAATAGGTTGGAAGTACCTTGGTACAGAGGTTAATAGGTACGAAACAGCGCCCAGAGGGAGTCTCAGCAGGTGAATCTGCTTAGGCGGCCCGTATTCTCTCCCTGAAGGGGTATGGTGGCCAGTACTCGCTCTGGAGGAATAATAGGACTAGGAGGGCTCTCCTCCTTAGCTCCTGAGAACTGTCAAGATAGGGCGTCAGCCCGGACATTTTTGGCACCTGGCAGGTACGAGACCACAGAAAAAATAAGGCCCATTTGGTCTGCCTTGAAGACAAGTGCTTAGCCTCGGATAGGTATATGAGGTTTTTATGATCCGCTAGGATTAGGATTGGTATGGAAGTTCCCTTGAGCAAATGCCTCCATTCTTTAAGAGCAAGTATTATCACCAATTTCATAATTTCACTCTACAGGACTTAGCTTTTTGGAGAAATACCCATACGGATTCAACTGGAGTAGGACTTTGAGACAGGAGGGTGCCTACTCATGTCTCAGATGCATCAACTTCATGTACGAATGGAAGCTCAGGTTTTGGGTGTGCCAAAATGGGTGCTGCGGCAAAAGCAGCTTTTAATGACTGAAATGCTCTGATGGCCTCCGGACCAGTGAGTGGAGTTACCGTCTATTTTGGTCATGTTGGTAAGGGGTTTCACCATAGAAGAAAAATTGCGGATAAATTTCTTATAGTAGTAGTTAGCAAACCCGAGGAAACATTGAAGAGAGCAGAGACCTATGGGTCGCGGCCACTTGAGAACAGCAGAGAGTTTCTCAGGGTCCATAACGAAACCGACCTCTGAGATTACGTACCCCAAGAAGGTAACCTGTTTGCAGTGGAACACACACTTCTGCAATTTGCAAAATAGGTTATTCTCTCTTAACCTTTGCAGCACTCGGGCTTCATCTGTGTGGTGACTTTCCATGGAGGCTGAATGGATCAGAATATCATCTAAGTATGCCACTACGCATTGTTGGAGCATGTCCCGGAGGACATCATTTAGGAGTTCCTGAAACCATGGGAGCAATGCAGGGACCAAGGGCATTACGAGGTATTTGTAAAGTCCGCTCCTGGTGTTAAACGCAGTTTTCCATTCGTGGCCCTACTTTATCCTTACCAAATTATAGGCCCTTTGCAGGTCGAGCTTAGTAAACACCTTGTACCCTTTCAATCGATTGAACAGTTCAGTAATAAGTGGAATATGGTAGGAGTTTTTAATCATGATACAGTTGAGTCCCCTGTAATCAATACAGGGTCTTAGTTCTCCACTCTTTTTCTTCACAAAGAAGAATCCGGCCCCAGCAGGAAAGGAGGACTTGAGGATGAACCCCCCGGGACATCGCATCCGCAACATACTCCTTGTTGCGCTCCGGTTCCCTTCCTCCCGTTCCGTCGGGCGGCTCGTGCCTGGCCGTCGCGTGTGCGCATGCGCATGCGCGGCCTTACACTTCTCCCTTCCGGGTTCCGTGCGTGGCCAACGTCATGGCGCGTGACGTCAGACGCCACCGCTTTTAAAGGACCGCACCGGTAGGGTTCAGGCGCTCTTGCGTCGAGTCCCCTTTGGATGTTAGAGTCCCTTAGTACTCTTGCTCCTAATTTAGCCTGGTTGTTGTCCTTTCCTCGCCTGTTGCCCCTTCTGATTGTCTCCAGCCCCTTGACCTCGGTTTAGTCTCACGTTTTTGCATGTACTCAGCCTGCCCTTGACCTTGGCCTGTCTCACGTTTTCGCATGTACTCAACCTGCCCCTGACCTCGGCCTGTCTCACGTTTTCGCACGTATTCCGCCTGCCCTGTCCTCGGCTTGTCCCTCACTTCGGTATTCGGTTTGTCCCTTTTGCGGGGTTCTTCCTCTCATTTGCTCAGCTAAGTCTGTTCCATCTCCAGAGCATACTTTCTTGCCACTTGCTAGTCTCTGTGTTATTCCGTTTCCACAGAGTCAGTATCCAAGAGGCAGACACGGAGCTAGTACTCAGGTGGCCGACACTCCTCCATGGCCTTATTCTCCGTGATAGAAAGAGGGTAGACTTGACCTCGAGGAGGCATGGCACCCGGTGCAGTTCAATGGTACAATCATATGGGCGGTGAGGTGGGAGCTCGCCAGCCCGGTCCTTATCGAATACATCTCGGAACTCTTAGTACTCTTCAGGCAACAAAGAGACCGGGGATGTGGTTAGCATCTTCACCACTTTCACTAGGCATGCCTTGGAACAGTGATAGCCGGGGATGCTGAGACGCCACCTAAGGTCTGTCCCCAGTAGGGCCTTAGGTGCGGGTGTTTCCCGGACGTGTGGGGCAAGTTTGCAGCAGATGCCCTGCCTTACTGCAGTAAAGGCACAGGCCCTCCCTCCTCTTGAAGACCTCTTCCGCCACTGAAAGGCAAGTGAACCCAAGCTGCATGGGCTCAACATCACCTGAGGTCTCAAGACTAGGAGGAGAGGGAGGCACGGGTGGGGACGAAAAGCTTGGGGCTAAACGAACGGGATGCCTCCGCAGGCAATCCCTAAAGGGTCTATCACAGATTTGGGAGTCAATCAGGATGCAATATGAGACCAGTTCCTCTAAATCTCTGTGGAGGTCCTGGGCTGCAATCTATCTTTAACCATATCCAAGAGCCCATTAGAGAAAGCAGCCACAAGAGCCTCATTATTCCAACCAACCACGGCTTCCAGGGTATGAAACTTTATGGCATAATCCGAAACCGTCCTTGTACCCTGCCGGATGGACATAAGTTGCTTGGCAGCCACAGTGGTGCAGCCCAGTACTTCAAATAACCATTTGAAAGATGCCACAAACTCAGGGTAATTGTGTACTATTGGTTTCTGTGTCTCCCAAAAGGGATTAGCCCATGCTAAGGCACTGTCAGAGAGTAAGGAAATCATGAGGCCCACCTTACTCCTATCAGATGGGAAAGCCTGTGGTACCATCTCCAGATAGATACCCACCTGGTTCAGGAAACCTCTTCACTGGTTAGGTTCACCCCCATAATGCTGTGGAAGCTGGAGTAAGGAACCAAGACAGGTTCTCAGCCAAGCTGGGGTCAGGAATATGGAGATCAGCGATGTCAGGAACAAGTCAGGAGCCATAAGGGATGTCAGAGTAAACCAGGTCATGCACAGGTAATCAGGAACTCAGTAGAACACTCTTGCAGCCAGAAGCAGACACAAGGGCAAGGAGGAAGTGAGCCAAGCTGCTTTAAATACTCAGCCAAACCTTGACACCTATGTTGCGCAGTTGTGACGTCAGTCGCCTCCCATACACCGAGTCGGCTGGTCCGGTGCTCAGTTCTTCAAGTCTCCCCTTATGTTCAGATCTTGACTCTCTGTGAAGTATTTCCTGCCTGTGTACCAGATCTCTAGATAGCCTTATGACTCCTCTCCTGGACTCCTAGAATTGCCTACAAGTGTACCAGACCTCCAGATCACCTTGACTCCTCTTCTGGACTTCTTCTACCTCTTCACCCTAGGCTCTGCACCTTGAGCTGCCCGCCCTGACCTTTTGGCTGTGTACCTGACCTTGCATCTTGAGCTGCCTGCCCTGACCTTTTGGCTTGGAACTTTGACTTGCTCCTGGATTCTGCCTGCCTTGACCACTGCTGTTCACTGGAACTTCCATCCTAGGACCGCCTGACCGGATCTTCCCCTTTCCTCTGTTCAGCTCCTTATTTAGAGCATATCTGAGCTGCTTGCATGTACTCCTAGTAGCCTTTGCTTTGAGTGGGGTTCCACGCAGAGCACACCATCCCCTAGCCTGTCTGGGGACTGACAGATAGAACTGAGCCAGTATGAATGCCGTGAGTTTAGTGGAGGCCCTAGCCTCCCTGCCAACCAGTTATCCTCCTTGGCGGCGACCATCCATGATCTCCAAGCCAATCAGGCAACGTTACAGCAACGTCTCCAGTACATACTGGCTGGGCCGCTCCCCAGCTCAAGCACCTGTGTACTCTTTTCTTGCTCCAGAACCCATGATCGCTATGCCAGACAAATTCCATGGTGAATGAGGCAAATATAAGGGATTCATCATTGCATGTGACTTGTTCTTTGCTTTGCAGCCCAGCACCTATTCTTCAGATGCCATCAAGATACGTACGGTCATCACTCTGCTCAACGGTAAGCCCCAGGCATGGGCCCAGCACTTGTTACAAAGCAACAGCCCGTTACTGCAGTCCTGGGCAGCATTCCACCAGGTTACCACTGTTCTGGATTGGCCAACCCCCGATGAACATCAAGGAAGTGCAGCATTTTGTGAGGTTCGCAAATTTCTACAGGAGCTTTATACATGGCTTCTCTAAGGTCATCGCTCCAATCACTGCACTCACCAGTAACAAGCACCGGTTTGCCTGGTTGGCAGCAGCCCAAATATACTTTGACCATCTGAAAACCTTGTTCACTACAGCCCCTATTCTGGCACAACCCAACACTTCGAAGGCCTTTTTTGTCAAAATCGGTGCTTCTGACAATGCAGTTGGCGCTGTATTATCCCAGCAACTGTGACCTAAGGAGCGCCTTCATCCAATCGCCTTCTTTTCACGTCCACTTACAGCTGCGGAAGTGAATTACGATGTTGGGGATAGAGAACTACTGGCAATTAAAAACACTCTAGAAGAATGGAAACATCTCCTGGAGGGTGCATTACACCCAGTTACAGTGTACACCAACCATCGCAGTCTGGAGTACCTCCATGCTGCCAAGAGACTGCATCCTCGACAGGCTCGCTGGGCGTTATTCTTCATCTGTTTCTCGCTGCATGTCATATACCAGTCAGGATCCAAGAACCAAAGGCAAATTCCCTGTCACAATGTTTCCCTGCCATGCCACGGACACTGTCGAAGAAGGACTCTGTTCTCCTACCGGAACACTTTTTGCTCCTTTGCTGTTCCCTTTACAATGACATAAAAGCACCACTGTGGTGGACTCAGACTTTATCACACAACATAACCTAGAGCTCAAGGAAGGAGTCTTGTACCGGCAGCACCAGATTTCCGTCCCTCCCTCGCTACGAAAACAAATCATACACCTGTGCCATGACATGCCTACTGCTGGTCACGGTGGTCCAAGCCAGACCCAGGAATTAGTACAGTGGCAGTATTGGTGCCCAGCATGGCCCGTGACATCCTGTTATATGTCTTTGCCTATGACACCTGTGCCAGGAACAAGGACCGTCATACTAAGATGGCAGGGCAGTTACGCCCTCTTCCTGTACCCTCTGCACCATGGAAGGATATAGCCCTGGATTTTGTTGTGGAATTACCCATTTCAGAGAAACACAACACAATAATGGTTGTTGTGGATCATTTCATGAAGCTGGCCCATTTTCTCCCTGTCCCCAGGGTTCCCAAAGCCGAACAAACTGTGTCTCTGTTCGTCAAGGAAATATTCTGTCTTCATGGCCTGCCAAGCTCCATACTGTCTGACCAGGGGCCTCAGTTCACCTCCAGGTTTTGGATGGCGTATTGCCATACCCTAGGCATGAACCGTAGTCTGTCTTCTTCACAAGCTAACGGGCAGACGAAATGCACGAGCCAAGTATTCGGACAGTTCCTACATTGCTATGTCTCTCACCTACAACATGACTGTCTCTCTGTCTCCTGCCGTTGGCAGAATTAGCATATAACAACCACTTCTGCTGGTCTCTGAAGACATCTTCTTTCTTCATAACCTACATATACCATCCCAGGACACTGCCCAGCTTACACCCCTGACACACTGGCTCCAGACCCTCCGTTTTTCCCACACACTCCTACGCCATCAACTGCTTCAAGCCCAAGTCTCCAATAAGAATCAAGCAGATGCACGACGTGCCCCTGCACCTGAGTACAAGGTCGGTGACAAAGTGTGGCTGTCCTCAGCCAATTTGAAGCTGTCCTGTCCATCTCAGAAACTGGGTCCGCGTTTCCTGGGTTCTTTCCCGATCCTTCGGGTCATCAACCTATTGACATTCCATTTACAGTTGCTCTCCAGTTGGAAGGTCCACCCTACCTTCGATGTCTCTCAACTCAAGCGGTGGCAACCCAGTGTTGCTCCTTTGCTTGCACCACACTGTCCATGCCCAGTTCTCATGGATGGATCCGAAGATTATGAAGTGGAGGCCATCCTAGACTCTTGTGTGCATCGTGGCCACCTGGAATACCTTGTGCATTGGCTGGGTTATGGTCCCGAAGAGCTTTCCTGGGAGCCTCCGTTCTTTTCTTTGTTGTCATCCTGACTGCCCTGGTCCCTGTCGTGTCGGGCACCCACATGTCTGGGGGGGATCTGTTGGCTTCGACACTCTGGTCCGTCCCGGCGGGGTATTGCTAGGCAACCACTCTGGCATCCGTACGTTCCCCTACATTGCGCCATTGTGACGTCAGCTGCCTCCCATATATAAGACAGCGAGGCAGCTGATCCAGTGCGCAGTTCTTCGAGTCTCCCCTTGTGTTCAGTTCCTGCCTCTCTGTGAAGTATTGCCTACCTGTGTAGCAGACCTCTGGATCATCTTTTGACTCCTCTCCTGGACTCCTAGTATTGCCTACCAGTGTACTAGACCTCTGGATCACCTTGACTCCTCTCCTGGACTCCTTCTGCCTCTTCCGTGTATCAGACCTCTGCCTGACTTGACTCTGCACCTTGACGTGCCTGCCCTAACCTTTTGGCTTTGTACCTGACCCTGCTCCTTTTGCTGCCTGCCCTTTCCTTTTGGCTTGGAACTTCTACCTGCCTTGACCACTGCTGTGTACTGGGACTTCCATCCTGGGACCGCTTGACTGGATATTCCCCATTCCTCTGTTCAGCTCCCTATGGACAAAGAGTTATAAAACTTCACAATTTATTCACAAAACATACTAGTGCAAACATGCAGCATAACCAGGTAAAAATTGCTGGGGCTTGGGAGTGATACAGAGTTAAGTGTAAAAATAAGCTTCTGCCAACAGCTGCTTTGTGCTGCACAGGGCACTTTTTCACACAACTTTGAACTTATTAAATTAAAGAGTACCTATGTCCTAGGAATAAGTGGCTCTTAAATTCTTTAGCAAATTGACTTACCTAGTTGGATGTCCTTCATAGCAGTTTGATGTCCTTCATATAACACTAAGTTATATATCTATTTAGTCTCGGCATTATATCTGTAGTTTCCCATAAATGGTGATCTCTGTTGAAATCTACTTTAGGTCATGCCCCTTCACAGTAAACAATGGGGTTTAATAGACCTGAATGACTCATAAAGGACCCAAGTTGTTATCAAATTTTATACTGAAACAAATAACAGGAGATCGAATGCAAATAAAAAACAGAAATTAGAAATAACTGACTACTTTTTAAAGGACACGTAGCTAGGTATGTCATTCCGATAAACAATTTAGAGCCACTTATTCTTAAGCTATAGTTCCCCTTGCAGTTCATAGAACGGTGTATGTACGGTGTGCCCGCTGAACTCTGGCTGATCTCTGCTATATTGCAATTGATTTACAACATGAACCAACCCATGTGGGAGACAGGGGTAAATTATTGCTTCATAGAGAAGAACGTTGGATACACAGGCTGGATACATTAGTGCCTAGAGGTCTGAATGACAGGTTACCACTTACGAGCTTTTTATAGGGAAGACAGTGAATCCTCCCAGTTTGTTCATGGAGTGAGTTGAATCTTTTGTCTTCCCGCGTGTAAGCTCCTATGTCCAACCATTGTCTCTCCAGGGTTCAGCGGGCATAGAACCCCTGGGTAGTGGAGTTGCCCCTCCAAACGCTGACCCATAAAAGGACTTGACAGTTGGTAGGTAAGTACTGGTGACCTGTGCCTTCTGGGACGATTCCCGTGATTCGACTAAAAGGAAATCTAATATTGCATCTTGGAATACCATACAACACCAGGGGATCACAACTAAATGTAATGTAACCTTCCAGGGTATAGGAGTTATATATTTCACTTTGCAGTCTTCTTATCCCCTACACTTGGATCCCACATCATTTTACCTTTCTATGTCTGGACAGTATCAACTTGGTATCTGAACTCCTCATATCCCCAATACGGGATCTTTGTGTTTGGTTTGACATTCTTGATGCATTGGGTCACACTGACTCATACAGGGCTTGGTGAGTTTTGACCCTTAGCCTGCTACCATCATGCACCATGGAGTATTACTTGACTTAAAGGGATAGTAAGTAACACTTCGTTTTAACTTTATTTTATTTTGTAGGCATTAAAAAAACATGAAGAATGATATAAGTCTTATCTCTCAAACCTTTATGGTTTATGAGATATTCACAAGCAAAGTTCCCCTCCCCGCCCCTTTTACCTAGTGTAAGCCATCTCTTCTCAGATGTGAGTCTGGTTGTATGACAGTACAGATAACAGAAGGGGACAATTTTCTTTGTATGAAAACAATGAAAGCCCTTCCCCCTTGACAAGTTTTTCAGCTTTTTCCATTATCTTAATTGAAGATTGTCCCTCTCTGCAGTCTACCTGGGCATCTCCCTTCTGATCTGGTTGAACAGGGGGGGGATACTTTGTTTGTGAATATCTCTTAAACCATAAAGGTTTCAGAGATAAGACTTATATCATTCTTCATGTTTTTTTAATGCCTACAAAATAAAATAAAGTTACAATGAAGTATTACTATCCCTTTAAATTACCATTAATGAGTTTAGAGGTTACCTTACAGCATCATACTCCTGGTGTGAATATAACCCCCCTAAGCCTCTGTTCTAATTACATAGACAGTTTCTTCCTAGGGGATCTAGTCCAGAATGTGTAATATGTATTGCATATTCTCTGAATGCACAGTAGGACTTGTGAGGTTCGATCAGCATGAGCGTCACACTCTCATATTGGTCATCTGAAGTACTCAATATGTCTAGGTCTGGACATAATCATTTTGACATCTGATAAGCTACTGACCTCTTTAGTAGTCATTTGGCCTCTGCAAATACACTATGTGTGACCTATTTGTATATCATACTTCGCGGGGTCTACATACATATTTGGATTTGGCGTCTGCCCCTGGCCCCCTTTTTTCTGCTATTCACTATTACACTTTGACTCTCTGGGATTTCAATTAACATTCATTTACTGATTCTTGTGTGATTCTTTTGTGAGTCAGCTTAATCCGGTTGAGTACTAGCCAAGCATTTGCACGTTCATAATGATGCGCAATGTTTAGGAGACCTCTCGGACCACACACACTGTACTGATATCTTGCATGGACCTGGAGCCGCGGTCGCAAAACCCTCTTACTCAGGGAATGTGCGGGTCAGGCTTCAGGGTGACAACATGATCGGTGTCAGCGAGTTGTTCCCTTAATTATATGAGCTTAATTTCCTCCCATAACTTGATAAAATGTATTAGTGTCTCAGTTAACCACACTACAGACTCACTCAGTCGGCAGCCTCATCACATCCATACTCCTCTTTGTTACCAATGGGAGACGTCCACTCTGATGGCTAACCAGTAGAGGCCATCTGAGTGATGACGTCACCATCCTCACGAGCGACACCAGGGATGAGCTTGGGCATAAAGATGGAGGTGAGTCAAACGAAAATTGTCTTGGGAAAGGTCCATTTGGACCAAAACGTTGACCCTGTATTTTGCCTTTTGTGAAAAATAAATACCTTATTGATAAGACCCAAGGGTGCTGCCCAATTTTTTAATCTCTCTCTCTCTCTCTCTATATATATATATATATATATTTATATATAATGACATTTATTAGAACGAACTGATATTTATGCCTGTTTTTGCTAAACTTTTATTTATTTTTTGTTGTGACAAATAGTCATATATATATTTTCATATGTAATAGCACGATAGTTATTCTTGATCCTTTTTGTCTTTCATGTGTGACTATCTGCATTTTCCCACCCAAAATATCTGGTTACAGTGGACACCTTGTCATCCATGTGATGCTGAAAGGGCCAATAACAATTGAGAAAGGACTTCATAAGGTTTGTTAGCTTCTTCTGTTCAGTTTTAATGAATGATTCACTGATTAATGTTAAAATCAAGTAGCTATCACTGATGTTTATTTTACTATACAAGGGATTGGGTGTAAGCCTGAGGCACCATCATAAGTCTTATCTCATGGGTACTAGTCCAGGACATACTTGAAAACGAGAGAAATCTCATTGTATTCTTCCTGGTAAAACATTTTCTAAATAAAACTAGTCTGTTGAAACGATTGGTCTGTGCTGTCAGAGGAAAGTAAGACTGGCCGTGCATCATGCTTTGCAGCTCCAGAGTGGCCCCAGTACCATAGCTCTAGCTCTGCTAGAAACTTGTTTATAAACTTGACTTTAGTTCTCTATAAATATGATGACAAATCATTCCAAATGTTAATGACAATTCTTAAACGTATACTAAGAATATTTTTTATGCCTCCCCAAATTGTGAGTTGCTTTTTTGCCTGCAAACTCCTTGAATGCTAGAGATGCTTCCAATACACTGGCCTTTCAGTACATCTATTGTACCCAGTAAGTTAATAATATCCAATTCATATTAGCTTACCTATGGCGTACCTCCCACGTGTCCCTTTTAGGAGATATAAGGGGTCCATACCTACCAAGTGCCCCCGTTTAAGAGAGACAGTCCCTCTTTGAGACCCAAATCCCTCTGTCCCTCTTTCCCATCCTGGGGCGGATGCACTAAGCTATGATAAACAGGTGATAAAGTGGAGATGGCCTGCCCATTGATAACAATGTCTATATTATTCTATGGAGCCTATGGAATAAGATCTCTCCCACTTAAAAAATCTTAGTGCATAGAATAGGGTTGCCACCTTTCCCTCAAAAAAAAAATACCGGCCATAGTTGTGGGTCAGTGAGGGCGGAGCCACAAAAGGGACAGAACCACTCAATGTTGCATGACCACTCTCTGTCTAAGCACTCTCTCGCTCTCTCTCAGACTGAGCACACTCTCTCTCTCCCTCTCAGACTGAGCACACACTCTCTCTCTCAGATTAAGCACTCTCTGTCAGACTAAGCACTCTCTCTCTCTCTCTGACGAAGTACTCTCTCAGACTAAGCACTCTCTCTCTCAGACTAAGCACTCTCTCTCTCTCTCTGACGAAGTACTCTCTCAGACTAAGCACTCTCTCTCTCAGACTAAGCACACTCTCTCTCAGACTAAGCACACTCTCTCTCTTTCTTCAAAAGGGTTCAAAAGGGACTGACAGCGCAGTTCAAAAGGGACTGACAGCGCAGGCGCACGGACGTCACTGTGAAGAGACGGTAAAACGCCGATATCTGCAGAACCGGGTAATATTTCCGGCGACTAGCGCTACTAAGCAACTAGTCGCCAGATGAGCAATCAGTGAAGCTTAAGGTATTGCGGGGTGGTAGTTCCCCTTTAAGGTTATTACTATGCACTTTATGTTTATTTTAGTTGTGAGGTCTAAGAATAACTCTATATTTATGTATATGTAACCTTCATAGCACCCCTGACAAATGACATAAAATAATAGGAGTGCCCTGAAAATGCCAGACTGCGTGTTAGGTGTGCCTTGATCAAAAAAAGCTTGAAAACCACTGCTCTAATGGCTGCTGAGACAATCTAACTAACCAATAGGATAGTATTTATTTAAAGGGATAGTAATGTTTCAAAATAAAAGCAGCTTCAATTAATCTTCATAGTATTTGGGCATGGAGAGTGTTATTTCAATACCGTCAGAGTTGTACGTCAAGAGTAGTTGAATGATAAAGTATCCCCTTCCTGTCTCTTTTACTGGTGTAATGGATCACAGAAAGGCACAATCATCAGAGAGCTTAAGGAAAAACCTGAAAAACCTGTCAAGTGGGACAGACTTTTCCTTATGTTCACAGTAAGAAGATTGCCCCTTGCTGTGAGCTGTCTGAACCAGATTCCATCTGAGGGGAGGTGGCTTACACTAGGTAAAAGGGGCAGGAGGGGGAAACTTTATCATTCAATTACTCTTGAACTACAACTCTGACAATACTGAAAGACCACCCTCCATTGCCCTAATACTATGAAGATTAATTGGAGCTGCTTTTATTTTGAAACATTAATATCCTTTTAAGAATAAAATTATATAGTACACAAAGTACATACTACTAAAGTACTTTAATACTATATATATATATATATATATATATATATATATATATATATATATATATAAAATATATATATATATATTTTTGGGGGGTGCTATATGGGATGAAATTATCCTTACCATAAATGCCCCTACAGAATTCTAAACTTGTTCTCTGGTTAACTTCAGGGGCAAACCTAGGATTTCCAGAGAGGGGTTTCCAAAAGATAAGCTTCCAAAAAAGATTTATTTTGCACAATTATGCATCAAAAAGCCATTACAGTTACCTGTTCAAAGACTATGAGTTAGTAACCATTTGTCCTCCAGCTGTTGTTGGACTATATTTTTTTATTGTACTCCAGAACAGCTAGAAGCTGCAAGCTTGTCAACCCTGGCAAAGACAATGTACAACAGAAGAAAACAAAAACATTGTGTCTCTGATCCGATCAGGCAAAAAAACTGAAAATGTGTTGCACACCCCTCTGGTCCTTAATGGGTTAATGATATGTATTAACCAAGGTGCAGAGGAAATGGTTTAACTTCCCTCCATCTCACTGCTCATGCTATAGGAGAGTGGTTCAAGGCATACCACATTAAAGTCTGTATAACAGAAGACTATGGGAGAGACGTTCAGAAAGTGGTGATAAACTCAGACATGTTTCCGTAATTTTTTGCATCCAATTCCGCCATCTCTGTCAAGGGAGCTGGATTAAAAGTGGGTGTGGTTTAATCTACCATCATATTGTAAGGTATTTTCAGAAAAAAATTTCTTTTCAACGACACTTTTGTGTCTGATTAACATCATTTTTTCCCGACAAAATAAAAATGGTCTAAACTTGGAGAAGACAAATTAAGGTACTGTTAGCAGGAATGAGAAGAAATTTGTCGTTTCAAAGACAAAAAAATGTCTTCTTTGAAAATTTACGTTTCCAAAATCAAAGACAATTTTTAACATCAGAATTTTTAAAGGCAATGTTCATCAAGATCTTCTTACCATCATTTTAAATTCTTTAGACACATTTTCAAACGTGACAGAGTGACTTCTGAAAATATTGTCATTCTTTTACCACCAACTCATGATCTGACAATTTTTTGAACATCTCGCCCTATGTGTGCAGGCATAAAATAAAATGAGCATATACTCTAGTACAGAGTTGTCCAAGTTTTTTTTAACAAAGGCCAGATGATCAGAAAGCTATATGTGTGAGTGCCACATTCATTTTTTTTCATAACAATGTAGAATATAGCTTGGTATTTAATAGACAATTATTCTCGAACTGTAAGATACTGGCATTTGGTTAGGCCTTACTAGTGTACTCATTCAAATGTGCTAGTTAATTAGGTTTCTGGTGGGCTGCACCATGTGGTCAGGGAGCATTTGGCTCACACGCAGCACTTTGGACACCCATGTTCTAGTACATACCCAGAAGTACAGGACAAGAAGCTGAGGGCTAATGCCAGCAGTCCTGTACTGGGGGATTTGTACTTTCCCCAATTTAGTCATTGTTCCTGTTTTGTTTTATTTCATCACAATTGAATCTAGTGTCTTTCATTAACTTCTTGGATGCTTACAGAGGTCTCCAGCATTCAAGGAGTTAAAAAAACCTCAGATCTTCACTATGATCCACTAAAGTACGTATTGCTCAGATATTTTATATGACAAGATTCTGATTTAAATGGGGACTTAAACTCCCTGAATGTAACACAATGCAATATAGACCACTCTTTTATTCAAGGGGTTAAAAGTCTCATTTAAATCAATGGAGATTTGTATTTTACTTGATTTTCACTACAGTTTCTCCAGTTCTTCTTAGTACATCAGTCTCTATAACTCCAAGGAGAATTCAGCCATATTACAATAATACTTTTGAATATCCTCCCCCACTTTGTGCAACATTAACGTCAGTGAGAACTTCGATCCCCAGCAATGTAGTCATCCGTTGACTTGGAAACAGCAATCCCTTGTTTTTCCTGTGTCTTTACAATGGATACATTTATCTGAGGCTTTTTAGGGTAAATTTTCTGTACAAAGCTTGCAATATCAATTAAGGGAAGCTTACACTATTACAACTTAGAGATCTGATGCTGTTGAAAGTATTAAATACTGAGTGGTGTTTATGTGCTGCAATCTGTATCTGCAATGTTGGAGCACGGGGTGTGCAATTTTTTTTTCTTTAAAGGTCAACTATTATCAGGATGATAACCTATTGGCATATCTGCTTTCCTGGCTTCACTCTCTTCTGCTGTCCTTACCACCCTCACTCCTCACAGCAGAAGAGAGTGAATGGAAGCATTGGTGCAGCTGGAGCCGCTCATTCCCTGGACTGCAGGTTTCAAGGACTTGGCTTCATTTATTTAATGCACTAGTGGTGCTAGGGTGCGAGGCCTATGGTAAGCAGTGTCTCCATTTCCCTTCTGAATACAGCAAGGGTGTTTTCTTTCCTGGAGACTTTGTTCTAGAAAGAACAATGGAAGTGAGGGAAGGACTGATACAATTATATTGTGAAATTTATGGCTGTGATATCAGAATGTCCCTCTTTTCACGCAGGCCACATTCTGATGTTGCCCTTTCAACCAGGTGACATTTTTAATGTGCCCTTGTGTTGGTCGCCAAACAGAGGGTGACATTTTAATAGTGAACAGACAATGTGGATGTTGTGGAGCTGTACATGTTGTTAAGTTGTGTAATGTCACTGGGGCTGAGGAAAAGAGGGGGAATTCCGGTGCAAACCAAGTGAACATTTGCAAAGAAATAAAAACTCCCCCAACTGCCATTAATTTAAATAGGGCTTTTAAAGTGCAACTTTCACCCCCAACAAAATTAATCTTATTGAATGCATCTCTTAACCCTTTAAGGACCGAGAAAATCTGAGGTGGATTTCACTTAAGGACCGGAGTACTTCTGACCTTTTTGACTATATCTTTGTTCAACTGTGTTTTCCCTCTAAGTACTTTATTTTACCCATGAACATTGCATACTGTTTTTTTACGCACAAATAGGGCTTTCTTTTGATACCACACTTATATGGAGAGCCCACCATTTTTTTTAGTAACATTAAAAAAAACTGTTAAAAAAAAATGCCGTTTTTTTTTTCTCTTGGGATCATTTGGGCGCAATGGGTTACATTTTTATGGACAGTGCATGAAAGGTATGACTGGTCAGTCATACCTACAAAATGGGCAGATGTAAGTGGTCACTGTCCCCCCTGGGTGAAAAACCCCATGTCCCTTTTTCCCACCCTATTTTCCCACTTTTTTATTGAATAAATTTGGAGGTGTGTATAAATGTATTACATAGCTCCACAACAATCACACTTCCAATTTTAGTAACTGACATGTTGATTTTTTAAATAAACTTTTTTTTAAAAAAAAAAGTGTCTTTAAAAAAAAAAAAAAACTTTAAAAATTGACCTGCATCCAGCCAGCCTCCAGCACAGCAGTGAAGGGGTTAATATCCCCGGCTGCAGCATTTTTTTTAACCACTAGGTGTCTCCTCTCTGCTTCTCTGTCCCTTACTTTGATCGTAAGGGACAGGCAGGCAGAGTTGAGACATAGAGGCAGTACTGCCTCTCTCATTCACAATGCTGGTACTGTGATCGCTGCTTGCAGCTATCACATGACCCGGCACAAGTGAAAGTGGCTGAGATTGAACGCTCCGGTACCAGATCACTCAGTCTAAGCCTAGAATTAATGACAGCAGCGTGCACGGAGGTGAGCTGCTATCATTTAACCCATGATGGTCCAGGACCGTCATGGGTCCTTAAGGCAAAACAACCCATGATGGTCCTGGACCGTCATGGGTCGTTAAGGGCTTAAAACCGCGTATATGTTTTTGTTACAAAATAATTGTTGAGATATGCTCTGTTAAAGATGACTTTGGCTGCGGTACAAGCTGTACAGAAGCGCTCTGCAGGCCATCCGCAGTCATGAAAACCACCCATCATCCTTCCCCCCCCCCCCCCCCCGGACTGAGCGCACTCCACTTTTCCACCTCTTCCCCTGACTTCAGGGCCGCTTACTGAGCAGCATTGAATTCCATCCAAATAACGTCCTGCACTGAGAACTAAGTGCAGGAAGTTGTGGAACATGTGTAGCATGCGTTCCCAATACAGACAACACTGGGTAGTATGCGAAAGAGAGAATCGAGAGCCTGCCTCCAAGTGGAGAGTATAAGCAGCTTGTTAGAGTGAGAGCGTTGCCAATCATGTTGAAACGTCAGCAAGATGGTTGCTCTCTCCCTCTACCAAACAAATGCATAAAAAAGTAAATTTTATGCCTGTGGGGGTTAATTATGCAAATTAAATAGGTTATTTGTTCATCCATGTTGATTTTAAACATATGTGGGGGGGAGGTGGAATCTGACAGTTCTGCTTTAAAGGGATAGTAATACTTCATTATTTCTATCCCCCATTTTTATTTATTTAGAAAATGTTTTACCAGGAAGAATACATTGAGATTTCTCTCGTTTTCAAGTATGTCCTGGACAGTTTTCAGTAGAGGGTTGCATATTTATACAAATTGAGAAACATTATATATTACATGTTATTAAATATATATACAAATATTCATACATATGGAAATTTTAAAATTATAAACAGTTACACTCTGTTTTTAGACATAGAGAAGCATTTACTTTTAAGGATTTTAGACTGGGAGCATATTTGATTATTTCAGGCAGATTGTTCCAGGCCTTTGGCGCTCTGAAGGAGAAGGCGGCTCGTCCTGCTTCTTTCTTGTATTGTGGTATACGTAGCGAGTTGTTTGCGGAGCATGAGTGAGCATACTGCTCAGGTAGTATGGTAGTTTTCCAGAGAAGTGGTTGTGTACTAAGCAAGAAAGGTGAAGAGCACATCTAGATTTGAGTGTTAACCAATTTAGTTCTTTTAACATATCACAGCGATGAGTAGTGTAATTACATTGGAGGCTAAAGCGGCATATTGAATTATACAGGGTGTCAAGTTTACTAAGATGGATTTCTGGTGCTGGAGCATAAACTACATGTTGTAGCCCTTAAAATTCTGAATTCAGGGATACCAGCAGCATCTCTCAAACCTTTATGGTTTGAGAGATATCCACTTTCAAATTTCCCTCTTTTTGGCTTTTCCTCTGACGTTAGTGTTCTAGCTGAGAGCAGGGGAATCCGTTCAGTGAGCAAGCGGCGGCTCTGCAGAAGTCCTGAGATCGCGTTATAGAAACAGAAATCCTTCACTAAAATGGTCTTCTACGTATGCTTGGTTTGCAAGCACACGTAGAAGACCATTTTAGTGAAGGATTTCTGTTTCTATAATGAGATCTCAGCACTGCTGCAGAGCCACTGCTGGTCCCAGGACCAGATTCCCCTGCTGTCAGATAGAATGCTGACGTCAGGGGAGAGAGGAGAGGGAACTTTGAAAGCGGATATCTCTCAAACCATAAAGGTTTGAGAGATGCCGCTGGTATCTTTGAATTCAGAATTTTAAGGGCTACTATCCATTTAACCTCTTGGTTGCTAGAGGTCTATAACACATTGCAAAACATACACTGGACTCCTGTCTAGCATTTAGTGAATTAAAAGCCCCATTTAAAGCAATTGGCATGTTATTTGTTGTCTGTGGCGCACTTGATTTTTCACAGAATTGCACTACTTTTGGTTAGTACATCAGATTTCATCCTCTCCAAAACATCTGGGCCTTATTCATCAAGTTAAAGGGTTAGTAATGCCTTTATATAAGTTTAAGCAGCATTGTAGATGTTAAATAAATAAAGTATCTGAAGAAAGTCCCATTTCTCAAACCTTTACGTTTTGAAAGTTATTCGCTGCTAAAGTTCCCCCTCTCCTGATGTCAGCTGAAAGCAGACAGAAGGAGATCCGTGTTGGCCAATTCGAGGTGGCTCTACAGCAGAGCCGAAATAGCGATATTTAAAAAGAACTACTTCGTTGGCATGGTCTACAAAGTGTGCTTGGAAACCAGGCACACTTTGTAGATTGTTCCAGTGAAGTAATTCCTTTTAAATATCACTATTTCACCTCTGCTGAAGAGCCGCTGGCTGGTTCCAGGACCGGGATCTCCTGCTGCAAGTACAACGCTGATGTCAGGAGAAGGGGATGGAGCGGGTAATTTTAGCAGCGAATATCTCTCAAACCATAAAGGGTCGAGAAATGGGACTTTCTTCAGATACTTTATTATTTTAACATCTACAATACTGCATAAACTTATATAAGGGCAATTCTGGATGCAATGCATTGCATTTAATCCCTTAAGGGGTTAATATTTTATATTGTCATTCTTCAAGGCATTTTGTTATTCAATAATACAAGAAACAAAGTATTGAATGCAATTCTGGTAATAAAGGGGATAAAAAAAGCCCAATGTAAGTAACTTATTTTTAGAATTGTATTTATCCCCTATTGGGCAGTTGGTATGGTCCAGAACTTCTCATGTACTCTTTTTCTTTATCACTTAAAGAACCATAGTATTAAACAGTTAATCCTTTTGAAAGTTAGTACTAACTGTTGATAGTTTTAGTAACACATTGGCATGCCAAATTATAGTAATCTAACATTGTAGAGAGGCAGTTCTATGTTTAGTGTCTGATGTATTCCCAAAAATAAGTGGTTCTTACAAGATAATTACACCTATAAAGAACTTTAGCACATGCAGGGAATTTCATTCAAATAATTAACTTCTTCTTATAGGGTTAGTATTGCATAATATGGAAAAAAATAAATGTTGCAGGGTCTACCCTACTAAATAAAACAAGGGTACTGTTAAAACTGAGAGGTTGTTACTGAAAAGTTATTGCAGCTAAAATCTGCATTTTTTAAGGCAGATACCTCCAAGGCATGAAGTGTTGTGATGGCACTGTTGCTGTAGCAGTTTATGGACAGCTATTGTTAGTGACAAGGGGTTGTGTGTACAAATGTTCCAATACACCCTTATGGTCTTAACTGATGATCACTGCAGTACATACGGGCAGACACACTCCACAAACGTTAGGCTTTAATGTCAGAAAGCCCCGTGCTCTTGCACCAAAACATGCACAGGGAAAGTGACAGTGACCAAGTTGTCTACAACATGTTAATAAATGGAGTAGTGCTAGGTGCTGACTAGGAGCTGGAATATCTGTTAACTCTCTAGGCCTGCCTAATGCCAGTTTACTAAGCTACATGCATCAAAAATCTCCCCTTACGGGAAGGATAATGAGGCAGTCAACTGTGTTATGCCTTGCTGTTTGTAGACCTCCCAGTACCTTTGTGGCCCACTGCCATCTCTGTCTCTACCTCTTGTGTGCCTGGCCATGATCGGGTATCTCTCCTACCTCCTTCCCCTTTGCCTCTCCTTCTTCCTCCCTGACTGAGAACTCCCTGCTTTCCTTCTTCATCTCCTGCACCTCTCCCCATACCTCCAGCCTCCACTACTCTCCCTACCCACATCACTCCTACCTCTCTCACCCCCCACTTTCTCTCAGTTGCTTCTACAGGCACTAAGTCACACTCACCCCTTCAGTAAATCTCTTACCTTCACTTAGCCACACTGTAGGAAATAAAGGATAAATTATGTATTTTGTGTAATAAAATTAAAATATAACTTGTGTGTGATAGGGAATATAATGTGTGCTATATGTGTAAAAGTGTAACATGTTCTGTAGTGCAAATCTCTGCTCTCAGGTATCAACACCACTATATCTATCTCCAATGAATCTGTCTCGCTCTTTTGCTCTGTTTATCCTCTACAGGATTACTAACGCAGGATTACTACTCCATCAGCTCCCACCAGCCAGGGGAAGGGAATTACCTGCTACTTCTTGGATGCAGTGCTATTTCTCTGTCGTCCAGTACAGGTTACTGGTAACTCTGGGAGGCAATCTGCCCCTTAGTAGGCAGGAACAAATTCTCAAAGTGTATGCAGGGGGTGGAGCCTCCTTTCTCTCCTTGGCTGCAGCTAGCCAATCAGCTCCAGAAAGATTTGTTCCTCGGTGAAGACGACACCAGGCTGGGAACTGTTCTGCTATAGTTTTAGAATCTTTTTTGTTTTTCTGTTAGATATGGAATACCAGCATTAGTCGGATTACCATGACTGACAAATGCCCTTAGATGTGGCTAGCTCAGTATCCAGGTGCTTTTTTGTGGACCTTAAGCCCTGAGGGGGAAAATCTTGATTTCAAGTGCTTCCTCAGGAGTTACCCACTGAGGTACTTCTTGCCCCATGGTAATCTGAAGACAGAAGATCTGCAGGAAAGGTGAGCTACCCTTTGAGTGCTGCAGGTCCACTTGTCCCACAGTGCCCCTCCGCACAGGGGTGTATTTGTGGAGTTCTTACTGCACACTCCTGCACCCTT
Organism: Rhinophrynus dorsalis; assembly: GCA_037306005.1. Classification (NCBI taxonomy): domain Eukaryota; kingdom Metazoa; phylum Chordata; class Amphibia; order Anura; family Rhinophrynidae; genus Rhinophrynus; species Rhinophrynus dorsalis. The sequence goes on along the minus strand of CM074721.1, from coordinate 169,512,655 downwards.
TGGGTATATCTGTACGTCTTTTTGGGTGTTTGGAGCAGGTTTAAGTGGTAACTTAACCCTTTAACTGCTGGTTTGACACTTTTTGGGGGGTTTATGGCACTTTTCCTACTGGATTAGTGTTTTCTGGGTATCCTCACATGTTCTTTGGATGTTTTATACATTTTTATGTTTTACTTTAATATTTGTGAAATTTGAGTACTGTGCCTTTAAGCCGCGCTTTACCGCATAGACGCCATTGCTCCATTCACTTCTATGGAACTAAATTGTTTGGGACATATCTTTGCAACCGTTTAACATAGCGGCTTCAGAGATGGCTCATTTTACTTGTCTACCCTTGCTCTATCATCGGTTGATGTTTCAAGTGTGTTGGGGGACTCGGGGCTTCAGGCACTGTTTTAGGATACTTTTGGGGAAAACTACATTTCCCATGAGCACTTGCTTCACGCCCTTGTTTCTGATTGGCTCCCACTGTGGCAGCCATTTTGTGAGTGTTTCTGGGCGAGTAGCCTATGCAGGGCTTGGACTCTCCTTCTCTCCTCTGCAGATTAACCCTTCGCCTGCCAGGTAAGTTTATTTTAGCGATTTCTGGGGTGAAACTTTAATCCTACACAATATAATTGGGTGATTTATTGTACAGTTAAGTATTTTGACACTGTGAGAATGTCTATGCCACTGGAGCTTAGGGCTAGACCTAAGACTAAGGAGACTGGGGTCTCTGTATCCCGCATTGCGCATTGCTCTTCCTGTCACTCAGGGCTACCTGGAGAATATTCAGGTCACTTATGCCCAGCATGTTCTGATGTCCCTGACACCATTCCAGAGACCTCCAGCCATGCTATAGAGCCAGCTTGGGTGCAAGAGTTCAAGGCTGCGACTAGGGACCTTAGGTCCATATTACAGCTCCTTCCATCCCAGATACAGGGGCCTTTCAGGCTTGGCAGGCCCCCTCCTCAGTCAGGTGTTCCCTGCCTAAACCTCAGGGAGTACCTGATGTGTCAGATTCCTCTGAGGAGGAACTGCTGGTGGACTCAGATGTTGAGGAATATTCTGTGTTAGAGTCATCTCAGTTTCTTGTGGACCCCTTTGAAGCTGATCCTGAACCCTCTGCTGAGTGCCTAATCAGGGCTGTCTTAACTTCTCTTAACATTCCCCTAGTTCAAGAGGTCCCTTCTGATGCCTCTGATGTATTCCAGGAGCCTGCTAAGCCCTTACATACTTTCCACCTAACCCCACTCTTGACCGCCTTGTGTCTGAGAAGTGGAAATCTCCTGACAAGAAAGCTTCTGTTTCCAGGTAATTTGCTAAGCTTTATCCCTTTTCTGAGGCCACGCTTGCTGAGTGGGTTCATCCTCCTAAAGTGGATGCTCCTATTTCCAAGCTATCCAAATCTACTGCGTTGCCAGTATCTGATGCCTCTGCTCTGAAGGACTGCACTGATAAGAAGCTTGAGGTTTCCCTCAAGTCTATTTTTTCCACTGCTGGTTCTGGTATGCATATAGCATTTGCTGCTGCGTGGGTAAACCGGGTCATTGTGGTCTGGACTAAGCAGCTCACCAAGGCTGTCTGTCAGGATGCCCCAGTTTCGGATAAGTTGCGGCTCCTTGCCAACATATCTGAGGCACAGCATTACGTTTCTGCTGCCTTGTTTGATGCCATCCACATGATGGCTAGGGTCTCCACCATGTCTGTGGTAGCCAGGTGAGCTTTTTGGCTCAAGATTTGGGCTGCTGACTCGGCTTCTAAGAAAGTCTTACTTTCCCTGCCTTTTCAGGGTACCTCCTTGTTTGGGCCAGATCTTAAGGATCTGATCAGTGAAGCCAGTGGGGTTAAGAGTACTCTTTTACCCTTGGTCCCTAAGAAGAAGTTGCCACTTAAGCGTAACAGGCTTTTTCATTCCTTCCAGAATGAGATACGTCCGGCGAACCAAACGGTTCCCTCAGCTCTGTGTTCCTCCTCAAAGCCCATACAGCAGTGGAAGCCCAAGGTCTCCTCCAAGCCCAAGGCTTCCAAGACTTCTTCAGCATGACTCGCAGAACCCGGGTCCGCTCTCCGCTGTGGGTGGTCTTCTGCGACACAGCGTTTAGGAGGATTCAGTGGTGGACCCATGGGTTTTACAGGTGGTGAAGGAAGGGTACAAGATCCCTTTCATTTCTCTTCCTCCTTTTCACTTTCGTCCTTCTCATACTCCTCAGGGTACAAAGAAACGCTGTCTGTTCTACAGCGCTGTTCAGGCTCTTCTGGACAAGGATGTTCTAGAGCCAGTGCCTTTCCAGAACATGGGTTCGGGTTCTACTCAAACCTCTTTATAGTCGCCAAAAAGGACAGCGGCTGTCGCCCTATTTTAGACTTGAAGGACCTCAATTCCTTTGTGACACGGACACACTATCGCCAGGAGTCTTTGCGCACAGTGATTGCTGCCATGTCCCCGGGAGAATTCCTCTCTTCTCTGGATCTGCAGGATGCGTATTTGCACATTGCCATTCATCCAGAGAGCCGGCAGTACCTCCGGTTTGCCTGCGACAGGGGACATTTTCAGTTCTCAGCCCTGCCATTTGGGCTGATGATGGCTCTTCAGGTTTTCAACCGTGTCCTGGGAGCCTTGATATCTGTCCTCCACTGGAAAGGCATCAGGGTTACTCCATACATGGACGACTTGCTTCTGAAAGCTGCCTCTGCGGATCTCCTTCTTCAGCAAGTTCAGGACTGCACTCAGGCTCTCACCCATCACAGGTGGATCATCAGCTTAGGCAAGTCGGATCTTGTCCCATCCCAGCATCTGGTCTTCCTGTGCCTTCCCACGGACAAGGTGGCTCCCCAGATCGCTCACAGGGTTTAAGCAATTCTGTCCCAGGATCTGGTCCCACTCCAGAAGCTGTCATCTCTAGTGGGGAAATTAATTTCCACCATAGAAGCGGTTCCATTTGCCATGGCGCACACCAGAGAATTCCAGCGGTTCGTGATCCAGATGTCCAAGGGTCCACAGGATCTTTGGAAGTCATTTGTTTCCCTTCCTCTTCATGTGGAGCTGAGCTTATCATGGTGGCTCGACCTCTCCAGCCTGCTGAAGGGCAAGTCCTTTTTGGTGATCTTCTGGAAAAAAGTGATGACGGATGCCAGCCTCTCCGGCTGGGGTGCGATCCTGGGGCGCCTGAGCGATCACGGTCAGTGGTCTCCGGAGAAGTCTCTTCTTCCGATCAACATTCTGGAGCATTGGGCGATATTTCTTGCCCTGAGACATTGGACTTCTCAGTTGGAAAACTGTCCAGTAAGAGTGGAGTTCGACAACGCCATGGCCGTGGGGTACATCAACAAACAAGGCGGAACAAGAAGTCTTGCTGCTTGGTTAGAGGTCAAGGCTATTTTGTCCTGGGCAGAGCATCACGTACCAGCTATATCCGCAGTGCACATTCCAGGCATAGACAACGTCATGGCGGACTTCCTCAGTTGACACACAGTGGACAGTGGAGAGTGGGAGTTGCATCCGCAGGTGTTTCAACTCATTGTTCAGTGATGGGGTCCCCCTTACATCAACCTGATGGCGATGAGACACGACAGGAAGGTTCCAGTGTTTTGCTCTTGGTGGCAAGACCCTCTGGCTGTAGCAGTGGATGCAATGTCCATTCCTTGGACCTTTCCTCTGGCTTACATCTTTCCTCCCCTTCCCATGTTGCACAGGGTGTTATGGAAATTACGACTGGAGCGTTGTCTGGTCATTCTGATTGCTCCATACTGGCCTCGCCAGCCTTGGTTTCCGGAGCTTGTGGACCTGTCGGTAGCGGAGCCCTTTCGTCTCCCTGACCGTCTGGATCTTCTTCTACAGGGTTAGATGTGGAAGGAGGATGTGCATCGGCTAGCTTTGACTGCTTGGAAATTTAATCCTCAATATTGAAGAAGAAGGGCTTCTCTTCTGTTGTGGTAGCTACTATGCTCAGTGCCCGCAAGCCTGTTTCTTCCAAGATCTACCATCGTGTCTGGTCGACTTTTCTGTCCTGGTGTGCTGACAGGGATCTGTCTCAGGACTTTGATTTACCTACGGTCCTGGCCTTTTTGCAGGATGGTGTGGATAAGGGCCTCAGTTTGAGTTCCCTTAAGGTTCAGACTTCTGCTCTCTCTGTTTTCTTTCAGAGGTGCATTGCCATCCTTCCTGATGTCAAGGTATTCTTCCAGGGTGTTGCTCATACTCATCTTGTTTTCAAGTGTCCCACTCCTCAGTGGGATCTTAACTTGGTTTTGGGTGTCCCTCAGTGCCCTCCCTTCGAGTCTTTGACTACTATTCCTCTGCCTCTGTTTACATGGAAAATGTTTTTTCTCCTGGCGATTGTGTCTGTTTGCCGCATTGCGGAGTTACATGCTCTATCCTGTAAACCACCTTATTTGGTGTTTCACAAGGACAAAGCGGTGTTTCGCACTTCTAAGGAGTTTCTACCGAAGGTGGTATCTGAGTTCCACATCAATCAGGAGATTGTGGTGCCCTGTTTCTGCCCTAACCCCACCTCTGACAAGGAGAGGGATCTCCACTTGTTAGACGTGGTGCTTTGTCTCAAGTTTTATGTGCATCGCACTGAGTCTATCAGGAAGTCTGACGCCCTGTTCGTCATTCCTGAGGGTCCTAGGGCAGGAAGACCTGCATCCAAGGTGCTTATCGCCTCTTGGATTAAGTCCACTATTCGCAAGGCTTATGAGTTGAGGAAAAAGCCTGTCCCTATCAGGTTCACGGCTCATTCTACTCGTTCTATTTGGGCCTCTTGGGCTTACAAAAATCAGGCCTAAGCTGATCAGTTATGCAAGGCGACCACTTGGTGTTGGTGTTGGTTCTAGTTCAGTGTGCTGTGTAACATTCCTGAAGTGCCGTTACCCCGGTTTTGTGTCCGTTGACACTTCAGTTCTTGTTGGGCTATCTGGGATCTCATGGTTCATATCTGTTCTCGTGACTTTGGGGACCTTGAGCCTGGTCCTTGCCTTCTTCCCGCCTCTGGGAAACGTAATGGTTGGACATCCCAGAGTCACCAGTAACCTGTATTGGACGACAGAGAAAAGAGGATTTTAGTCTTATCTGTTAAATCCTTTTCTCTTAGTCCATACAGGTTACTGGTCTCCCACCATGTCAAGGGACCATGCTTGGCTCTCCTGTGGCAGACCGTGGGGGTCCTTCGGGGTCATGCTCACAGGAGTCTTCTTCCCTTCTACTAACTAGTCATCTTAGTGTCTCAAATCTTTCTGGAGCCGATTGGCTAGCTGCAGCCAAGGAGGGAAAGGAGGCTCCACCCCCTGCATACACTTTGAGAATTTGTTCCTGCCTACTAAGGGGCGGATTGCCTCCCAGAGTTACCAGTAACCTGTATGGACTAAGAGAAAAGGATTTTACAGGTAAGACTAATATCCTCTTTTTGGGCATAATCAGTATGAATACGTGTGTAAGACACTGTATGTACACACTTATTGTATTACCATATTACATTTATACATATTAATATACATATTAATGTATGTGTATATGTGTGTGAATACATGCTTGTGTGTATGTATATGTATGTGTATATGAATTATTTGGGTCCAAGACAAATTAAGGCTCCATAGGGCCCTAGGCAAAGTATTAAATTGGGGCGCCACATATCTTGATCCAGTGCTTCTGACACAGAGTGTGGCTAGTAGGTACTGACAGTGTGGTTCTAATGGAAGTGGGAGCACCTGGATGATGCTGGTCACTTTCAACAGAAAGGGCGAGTGACATAAGATGTTAGCTGCTGCAACAGCAGGGAGTCTGTATGTAACCTCACAGCTAGGGCCCCTCATATTGCCATGGGCTCTGGGCAATAGCCTAAGTTGACATAATACATGATCCTGTGATTTGTATGTATATGCTTGTGTGTATGTGTGCGTATTACACATTTCCTTCCTCAGAGGCATTTATATGACACTTTACAAAAAAATGATTATAATAAAAAAATTATGTGCTTATATTAGTGTGTGTATGTGGTACCAGTATTTTCTCAGTTATCCTGGTGATACATACCTAGTTTATTTTGGCTAACTGAGCCAAGAAATACATAAATCAATGTTCTCTGACGTGTAATTCAAAAGTAATTCTGTTTTAAAGTATCCCCCTCCCGCCCCTTTTACCTATGCAATGCGCTCCCCAAACCAGTGTGGACAGTGAGGAACGATCTTCTGTGAGCATAATGAAAATCTTGATCTCCTTCGTCAAGGATGGCAGGGTTTTCATTATGCTCAAAGCGAGAAGATTGTCCCTCGCAGTGAGCTGTCCGGTCAAGTGACCGGATTCTACAACTGTGGAGAGGCACATATTAGAAGTAAAAGGGGCAGGAGGGAGATACTTTAAAAAGGAATTACTTTTGAACTACACGTTGGAGAATATTGATATACAGCACAAAATGAAACAGAACATATGAACATTAAACAGAGATACATTTAATGGCATCCATTACTATCCCTTTAAAGGTTAGCCACTCCTCCACTAAATATCAAAATGAACCCACATTAAAAAATCCACAATGCAGGGTTGTATCAGTGCAGCCCTGCAGAAGGCAGTTTTCATAGACTCCAATTTAAGCTCTTTCATTGCTAGAAGCAGTAAAAAATGTGAAAAGGAATCCCTATGAAAAATGCATTATGCTAGGAGGGGTGATACACCATGACCATGGGTGAACAAAGCAAAGCACTCCAGCTGCTGTTAGACTACAACTTTCATCATCCTCAGTCAACCATTGTAGTCCACCTTTTCTCAGAATGTTCACCACTGACTTAGTGGCAATGCTGCAAATCAACATTTAAAGGGATAGTAATGCCTGAAAATAACTTTATTTTATATTGTAGCCCTAAAAAAATCATGAAAAATGATATAAGTCTTATATATTTACTTATATTCAGAAGTAAAGTTTCCCCTGGAGTGACGTCATTGCTCTACCCTTCAGATTTGGGATCCGGTCGCCCGACCAGCAGTGCCTCTCCAGAAGTGCTGAGATCATGATCTTTAAAAAGAATTTCTTAATTGGAATGGTCTACAAAGTGTGATTTCAAGCCAGGCACACTTTGTAGATCGTTCCAGTTAAGCAGTTCTTTTCAAAAAGATCGTGATCTCGGCACTGCTAAAGAGCTGCCGGTTGCCATGTGGACGAATTCCAAATCTGTCCACTAGATGGCAGACTTGGCTGAAACAGCAAGGAAAAGTGAACAATACTTTATTTTACAAGTGAATATCTTCCAAACCATAAAGGTTTGGGAGATAAGACTTGTATCATTTTTCATGATTTTTTTAGGGCTACAATATAAAATAAAGTTATTTTCAGGCATTACTATCCCTTTAAGGCTAAATTGGCTTACACAATTAAGCTTTTGAGTGCTAAGGATTTAGCAGTATGGTATATTGCTCTGCAATATGTTGCTTACTCTTCTGCTATACAGTGTTGTTTAAAACGTGTCATTTTGTAAAAATATTTCATCTATTGGGGAGACTGCCCCAATACCCATTACAATGGATGGCTTGCTTTTGACAAGCTCATGGAGACACAGAGGTTTTGACTTGTTAAAATTCTATACCCCCCTGGAATTTTGACATCTCCCATACCCACAGATCCCATGAGATGGCTATAGATCAATGATGAGAAAAATATCCATAGTATTGGATGCTACCACTGATGCTCCCAACGATGAACAGAATACGCAGTTAAGAACTCACTAGAGCAAATCTGTTACGGTTTGCAAACAAGACAAGGAGTCAGATGGTATAGTTAAAATCACCTTTATTAGAATAATAGGTAGTAAAGCAAATAGCTAGAATAACGTGAATAAGCAGAGGGTGACGGAAAAGGACAGATACTCTATCAGAAATAGGCATCTGCCAATGGGTCAACCACAACTGCTGGAGGCTAGGCCGAAGCCAACTGGTAGTCCTTGGTAATGAGTGGAGTACCGGATATGACCCGAAGTCTTTCGCTAGGTAGCTACAACAGAGAACACTGACTCACTCCTGCAGTCAGTTAGGAAGAGCTCATCTCCAATAAGGGATCTCAACAATGGAGACACTGACTCACGCCTGCAGTCAGTAAGGCTGGAGTCTGCCAGAGGCCCAGGTCCACACCAGGATGGATGTCTGTGGGAAAACAGGCAACACAGTGGAGCGAACAGACAGAGCCACCAGTCAGCACCATTTAGGAAAGTCAGACAAGCCAGGGTCAAATACGGAGCGGATAGTCAGCCAGAACCACAGGTCTGCACCAGATAGGATGTCCAATAATAGGCAATACTGGGAAGATAGTTGGACAGAGCCCCAAGTCAGCACCAGGTTGGATAATCAGACAAGCCAGGGTCATACACAAATCTGGATAGTCAGCCAGATCCACAGGTCTGCACCAGATAGGATGTCCAATAATAGTAGGCAACACTGAGAGGATAGTTGGACAGAGCCCCAGGTCAGCACCAGGTTGGATAGTCAGACAAGCCAGGGTCATTCAAGGAGCGGGTAGTCAGCCAGAGCCACAGGTCTGCACCAGATTGGATGTCTATAGCCAAAGGAGCGCAAAGGAAGAATGGTCAGACAGAGCCACAGGTCAGCACTAGAATGGATAGTCAGACAAGACGGGTCATACACAGGATACAGGAACAACAGGAACTAGAACTGCACTGAACAACAACATAAGGGTAACGATACACAGGCCCAGAGAGGTTTATAAAGGAGTAGGAGAAGGTGGGACCAATTAGGTCCCCCAGGCTGGGCCTATAACAGGCGTCCAGGCAAGTGCCTGATTAATGATGCCAATAACGAGGAACCATACGCGAGGAGGCCGCAGGCAAAAAGGGACGCAGCCAGTGACACCGGAGCATCAGTCCAGAACCCTGCTCCAGACTGAATGGCGCAGGCCGAGGTAAGGCTCTGTGACAATACCTTCCCCTCAAGGAAATCGAGCATGAAATCTGTGCACCAACACAGGAGCATGCGCATCATTGGCAGGTATCTAGGAGTGCTCTTCTGGACCATAACCTTTCCAGTGAATCAAATACTGGAGGCCCCCTCTGACTCATCTGGAGTCCAGAATGCTCTGTACCACAAATTCCTCATGATTGCCAACCTTGACTGGAGCTGGGTGAACTGAACTGGTCATATAGCGGTTACACACCAGAGGTTTAAGCGAGGAGACGTGGAACACATTGTGAATGTGCATAGAAACTCCAAAGCATACGCCACAGGGTTAATTCTGTGCAAGACACAGAATGGACCAACAAATTGAAGAGCCAGCTTATTACAAGGTACCTGGAGGTAAAGATTTCAGGATGACAACCACACCTTCTCACCCACCTGGAAAGTAGGTGCCTGCAAATGTCTACAGTCAGCCTGCCTTTTCTGCCGCTGCATGGAACCACGTATGATATGCTATACCCTAACCCAAGAGGAATGGAGCACCCTGAAATGCTCATCAAGAGCCGGAATCTCCTGTGCCTGAAAGACCTTGGGAAGAACAGAGGATTGAAACCTATAATTAATCAGGAACTGGGAACTCTGGGAGGAAGAGTTCATGGCACAATTCTGGGCAAACTCCACCCAAGGTAACAGGTTAGCCTAGTTATTGTGGTGGTCAGAGATATAGCAACAGAGAAATTGTTCTAGGGCCTAGTTAGACCATTCAGCCGCACTGTTGGATTACAGGTGATATACAGAGGAGAATGCCAGCTGGATCCCCGTTTGAGCACAAAAGCATCTCCAGAACCGATTCACTAACTGGCTACCTCTGTCCGAGACAATCACCCTGGGTATGCCATGGAGTCTAAAGACCTCTTTAGCGAACACCACAGCCATTTCTTGCGCGGAAGGTAGGCCTTTAAGTGGTACAAAATGAGCCATCTTAGAAAATTTGTCTACGATCATCAGTATGACCGTGAAACCGGAGGATGCCAGCAGATCATCCATAAAATCTATGGACAGATGGGACCAAGGATGTTCTCCGTTGACCACAGGTTGAAGGAGACTGACAGGCAAATGTCGAGGCAATTTATTTTGAACGCACGTGGTGCATGCTGCGGTAAAAGCAGCGCAATCGGCTGGAAGGCTCGGCCACCAGAACAATCTAGACAAGGACCAAATCAATTGGTCACGCCCAGTGTGGCCAGCAGTTTTGGAGGCATGGTAAGTCTCAAGCAGTTTCATGTGCAATTGAGTGGGGACAAAGCATTTCCCGCTAGATCTCTCCGCTGGAGCGGATTTTTGAGAGGCCAATATTTGTTCTCCCAAGGGAAAAGTAATACATGTACGTATCGTGGCCAGAATTCAATCAGCTGGAATAATCGGTGTCTGAGGAAACTCCTCCTTGGATAACTTGCAAAATTGGCGTGATAGGGCATCCGCCTTCAATTGTTAGAGTCCGGAAGATACAAAATCACGTAACTGAACCTCGATAGGAACAGTGCCCATCTAGCTTGACGGGACGACAGTCGTTTAGCCTCAGACAAGTAAGTGAGATTCTTATGATCAGTAAGAATCAACATTGGGGAACTGGTACCTTACAAGAGGTGCTGCCATTCTTTCAATGCCAATATAATGGCCAATAATTCTCTGTCCCCAATCTGATATACCATCTCCACCTTAGACAGTTTTTGAGAAAGGAGGGCGCCTACTCCAATCTCAGACGCTTTGACTTCCAGGGTAAAGGGCAAGGTGGGATTTGGATGCACCAAGATAGTAGCTGCTGCAAATGCTGCCTTGAGGTTCTCAAAAGCTAGCAACGCACTAGGAGACCATTCTGTGACCTTAGCACCTTTACGGGTCATATAGGTGATAGGTTTGACAATAGTTGAAAATTTTTTAATAAGCTTCCGATAGTAATTAGCGAATCCCAGGAATCTTTGGATAGACTTAAGTCCCTCAGGATGAGGCCATTGTAATACTGCAGACAATTTCTGGGGGTCCATGGCCATCCCAGATGAGGAAATCATGTACCCCAGAAAGGTCACCTGAGGTTTGTGAAATTTGCATTTCTCCAACTTGCAAAACAAGTTGTTTTCTCTCAATAATCTTAGGACTTTGGATACATCCGACCGATGAGTCTCCAATGTAGGAGAATGAATGAGGATGTCATCCAGATAAACCACAACGCAACTTTGTAATAGGTCTCTCAGAACATCATTGATAAATTCCTGGAAGAAAGCAGGAGCATTGCAAAGACCAAAGGGCATTACAAGGTATTCATAATGCCCACTCCGGGTGTTAAAAGCTATCTTCCATTTGTGGCCACCCTCAAATCCAGCTTCGTAAATATTTTGGAACCTTTGAGACGGTCAAAAGGTTCCGTAATCAGAGGTATCGGATAAGCATTCTTAACCATCAATTTATTCAAGCCATGGAAATCTATGCATGGACGCAACTCTCCGTTTTTCTTTTTGACAAAAAAAAAATCCATCACCAGCAGGGGATGTGTATTTGCGAATTATGCCCCTCTCCAGAGCATCAGCAACATAGTCGTCCATAGCCTTGTTTTTCTCCACAGGCAGCGGGTATATACGGCCCGTAGGAGGGATAGTACCAGGTAGTAAGTCTATTGAACAATCATAAGGCCTATGAGGAGGTAATGCTCCGACCTGGACTTTATTAAACACATCAATGAACTGAGATTAGGCCTCCGGTAGGCCAGAAGACTTGGCACACGCCAGTCTAATGGGGAGTGATAGACAGGAATCATCACAGTGTGGACCCCAAGACAATATTTCACAAGTACTCCAATCAATCCTAGGGTTATGTGCCTGCAACCAAGAAAACACTAGGATGATGGCATAATGAGGAGAGTTGATAACCTGAAACTTCAGGGTTTCTTTATGGAGGGCTCCCACTTTCAGGGTTAACGGAGACATCTCATGAGTAATGTGTGATGGCAGTAACAGTCTGCCATCAATGGCCTCAAATGCCAAGGGAGAGTCACGTGACTGTAAGGGAATACCATTTTGATCAGCAAAAGCAGCGTCCATAAAATAACCAGCCGCACCATAGTCTATTAGTGCAGAAACTGAGATAGACTCATTGGCCCAAGCACCATCTCAAGCATGGGTTTATCCTGCGTGGCTTCAGGGGACTGAGAGATGCCACCTAGTATCTGTCCCTGACAGGATCTTAGGTGTGAGCATTTCCCGGACGTACTGGGCATGACTTCAATAAGTGTTCAGGTCTCCCACAGTAGAAACATAGTCCCTCCCTCCTCCTAAAGGCCCTCTCCTCTACAGAAAGCCAGGTGGCCCCAACCTGGATCGGTTCACCACCTCCAGAGTTGGAACCAGGAGGCATGGGAGGTGAAGGAGGACTGGGTGGGCAAGTTAAGTGAGAGGACATTCTGGCAGGATGCCTCCGCAGGTGGTCCTTAAAGGAGCGTCTCTCCTGGACTCGATTGTCAATCTGGATGATAAATGATATAACATCATCCAAACCATTACGTAAATCACGGGCAGCAAACTCATCCTTCACATAGTCACAAAGCCCTTGGGAAAAGTGGCTACGAGAGCCTCATTGTTCCAACCCACCTCGGCTGCCAGGAAGCAGAACTCAATAGCGTACTCTTCCACAGTACAACTGCCCCGGCGGATGGTCATTAGATGTTTAGACCTGGCACATCAAAGACATGTTTGAAGGAGGCCACAAACTCATTAAACTTATATATTATGGGTTTGTCTGTCTCCCATAAAGGATTCGCCCAAGCCAAAACCTTGCCAGAAAGGAGGGAAATCATTAGACCAACCCTACTGCACTCACTAGGGAAGGCATACTGAATCATTTTGAGGTAAATACCCATTTGGTTAAGAAAGCTCAGGCTCCCCACTGTAACGCTGTGGGAGTGGAGCGGATCCAGACAACCCTCTGACCAATCCTGCATCAGAGACGGTAGGGACTACCGGTTCCAAGGAAGGAGCTGGGGTGGCCACCGGCTGTGGTTTACAGCATTCTAAGTGAGTGGTACGGCTAAGCAAGGTCTGCAAGGCCAATGACAAATGATCAATACATTGATCTTGGATCTGCATCCTGTCCAATATTTTCTGAAAAGGTGGCTCACTATCACCATCTGTAGTCATGACCCTTATGTACTGTTACAATTTCAAACAAGACAAGGAGTTAGACGGTATAGTTAAAATCACCTTTATTAGAATAATAGGTAGTAACGCAACTAGAAAGAATAACGAGAATAAGCAGAAGGTGACGGAAAAGTCCAGATACTCTATCAGAAATAGGAGTCTGCCAATAGGTCAACCACAACTGCTGGAGACTAGGCCGAAGCCAACTGGTAGTCTCAATGGTAATGAGTGGAGTACTGGTTATGCCCAGAAGTCTCCTGCTAGATAGCTACAACGGAGAACACTGACTCATGACTGCAGTCAGTTAGGAAGAGCTCGTCTCCAATAAGGAGTCGCAACAATGGAAACACTGACTCACGCCTGCAGTTAGTAAAGCCGGAGTCTGCCAGAGCCCCAGGTCTGCACCAGGATGGATGTCTGTGGGAAAACGGGCAACACAGTGGAGCGAACAGACAGAGCCACTGGTCAGCACTAGTTAGGATGTCCAATAATAGTAGGCAACACTGGGAGGATAGTTGGACAGAGCCCCAGGTCACCACCAGGTTGGATAGTCAGACAAGCCAAGGTCATACACGTAGTGGATAGTCAGCCAGAGCCACAGGTCTGCACCAGATTGGATGTCTATAGCCAAAGGAGCGCACAGGTAGAATGGTCAGACAGAGCCACAGGTCAGCACCAGAATGGATAGTCAGACAAGCCGGGTCATACACAGGAACTAGAACTGCACTGAACAGCAACGTAAGGGTAATGATACACAGGCCCAGATAGGTTTATATAGTAGTAGGAGAAGGCGGGACCAATTAGGTCCCCCAGGCTGGGCCTATAACAAGCATCCAGGCAAATGCCTGATTAATGATGCCAGTAACAAGGAACCATACGCGAGGAGGCCGCAGGCAAAGAGGGAAGCAGCCAGTGACGCCGGACCATCAGTCCAGAACCCTGCTCCTGTCCGAATGGCACAGGACGAGGTAAGGCACTGTGACAAAATCGATGGGGCATACCGGAGAATAGCGCGTAAAGTAGAGTTTAATGTGACATCTAAAAATGCAATGTTTCACCAGGAAGACAAACAGATTTGTTCTGGTCATCTACCCCTCCATTGGAACACACTGGTTGGTTTTTGAAGGTAATGAGAACAGCTAACCTCACTGACAAGGTCTCTGATATTTGCTGTTTATCCTACTTAAAGGGATAGTAATGTTTCATAATAAAAGCAGCTCTAATTAATCATCATAGTATTTGGACTTTGGAGAGTGTTATTTCAATACTGTCAGTTATAGTTCAAGAGTAATTCAATGACAAAGTATCCCCTTCCCGCCCCTTTTACTGATGTAACACTGCTCAGCCAGAGCAGAAGGGAGGTGCCCAGGTAGACTGCAGAGAGGGACAGTCTTCAATTAAGATAAGGGAAAAAGCTGAAAAGCTTGTCAAGGGGGGCAGGGCTTTCATTGTTCTGATAGGAAGAATATTGTCCCTTGCTGTTATCTGTCTGGTCTATGGACTGCATTCCACATCTGAGAACAGATGGCTTACACTAGGGAAAAGGGGCGGGAGGGGAAACTTTGCTTGTGAATAACTCTCAAGAAATAAAGGTTTGAGAGATAATACTTATATCGTTCTTCATGTTTTTTTAATGCCTACAAAATAAAATAAAGATAAAATGAAGTATTACTATCCCTTTAACAGAAAATTATCTGGTACAGCTTGGAGAATTGGAATCAGTAAAAAGGGAGTACAAAAAGCTAAAAAATAAAGGTGGGGATAGAGGGGGGAAGCACATCTGAACTCATACAGTAGTACATCTCTGACCAGTAGTACTTTGTATATAGCAATCATAATGGGTTCATTATGGGAGAATGCCAACCAATGTACTCTGAACTTCTATGAGTTCGTAAAGTAGTTTCGGAGAGTATTCGAGTTACCTGGGAGAGCCGCCTCTGCTGCCAAGAAATTGATGGAGATACAAATGGGCGATCGTGCGGTAGGCGATTATGCCATATAATTTCGGATACTGGCAGCAGAAGTAGGCTGGAATAATGAGGCGCTGGTGGCAGCCTTTGCCCAGGGGTTATCAGACTCTATTAAAGATGAGATTGCGGCCAGAGATGTACCTAGTGACTTAGACTAGTATATCGACTACGTTATGCTCATTGACACTCGCATTTGCGAGGCGCTTGGCAAAAAGGGCAATGTCCAGAAACTATGAGCACGGTAGTCCTTTGAACCCACCCTCGCCTCCCAATCCTCTTGACCGAGTATCCGAACCAAGTGAGCCTATGCAACTCGGGTTCACCAGACTTTCTAAAGAGGAGCGGGCACACCACAAAAGGCAGGGTTTATGCTTATATTGTGGCAAAAATGGGCACATACTACGCACATGTCCGGTACAGCTGGGAAACGCACGCATCTAGGGTACCTTGGGGGACAGACCCTAGGTGGTGTACAATCGTCCCCAGACTCCTGTACCAAAAAACCCACCATCCAGGTGAGTTTTTTTCTGGGTGACCAAGCTGTGGAGGTACTAGCTTTGGTAGATTCTGGCGCAGCAGGCTATTTCATGGACCGTGCTTTTGCTGAACGGCACAATATTCCCTTGTCTAAAAGAGATACTCCGCTAGCCATTGAGGCCATTGATGGCAGACCTCTAGAACCAGCTTTCATCACTATAGAAACTACTCCTATCACTATGTCAATTGGGGCTCTCCACAGGGAGGAGGTGTGTTTCCAGATCATACACTCACCCCATCACACGGTCATTCTGGGGTTCCCATGGTTATTGCTGCACAACCCCCAGTTTGATTGGCAAAGATGCGAGGTTAAGTCTTGGTCTGAATACTGCACTAGCCACTGTTTGTCACATCCGGTCAAGATCATTTGTACCTCTCCCTCCGTGCCAACTGAATATAGCAAATTCAGTGACGTATTCAGTAAGGGAGAGGCTAGTGCATTGCCGCAACATAGGCCTTATGATTGCGCTATTGATTTGCCCCCGGGGGTGGTGCCACCGAGGGGCAGGACATACCCTTTGTCCTGTGAGGAGAACAGGGCCATAGAGGAATACATTGAGGATGCCCTCAAAAGGGGAATCATTCGCAAATCATCCTCTCCGCCAGGTGCAGGGTTCTTTTTTGTGAAAAAGTAAAGTGGCGAATTACGACCATGTATTGATTACCGGGGACTAAATAAGCTCATGTCCAAGAATGCGTACCCCGTACCACTCATTACCGAGTTGTTTGACAGGTTGAAGGGCTCTTCTATATTTACTAAACTCGATTTACGGGCCGCTTACAACCTGATAAGGATCAGGGCCGGAGAAGAGTGGAAAACGGCATTCAATACTAGGTCGGGTCACTATGAATACTTAGTAATGCCCTTTGGATTATGCAATGCACCTGCTGTATTTCAAGAGCTCATCAATGATATCCTCCGCTATATGCTACAGTCCTGTGTAGTCGTGTACCTTGACGATATATTGATTCACTCTGCTAACCTAACCCAGCACATCCAGGATGTGTCAGAAGTTCTGCTCCGTTTACACAAGAACAAATTGTTCTGTAAATTAGAAAAATGTGAATTTCACAGTTCCAAAGTACCCTTTCTGGGGTTTGTGATATCTAAGGATAGCATTGCTATGGACCAAGAAAAATTGGCTGCAGTCCTACAATGGCCACGGCCCAAGGGGTTAAAAGCTATCCAACGGTTCTTGGGCTTTGCCAATTATTACAGAAAATGTATTCAGAATTTTTCTACCATTGTAAAACCTCTGTCTGACCTCAAGCACAAGGGCGCTAATCCCTCTCAATGGACAGAGGCAGCTGAGATGGCCTTTGAGACTCTTAAATCTGCTTTTGCCTCCGCTCGTATACTGTCCCACCCCAATCCCACCCTGCCGTTTACATTAGAGGTCGATGCCTCTGAAGTTGGGGTAGGGGCAGTTCTCTCTCAACGCCCCAAAGAGGGTGGCAACCTGAGACCTTGTGGGTTCTTTTCCAAGAAACTATCTAGTGCCCAAAGTTATTACGAGATTGGTAATAGGGAATTGTTGGCTATCATCCTGGCATTGAAGGAATGGCGACATTTATTGGAAGGCACAAGAACCCCGGTGTTAATTCTTACGGACCACAAAAATCTGATCTATCTCTCAGAGGCTAAAAGGCTGTCCTCCCGTCAGGCTAGGTGGGCCCTATTCTTGTCACGGTTCAACTTTATAGTGCCCTATTTGCCTGGTTCCAAGAACGTTAGGGCAGACGCCCTATCCAGACAGTTTTGCTCTGACATTGAGAGGGATGAAGCCCCGGTACCTATTATTCAGCCAGATAGGATTCTGGCAACTGTACGTACCAGTATCACTTCGCCACTGGGGGAGCAAATTTTGGCCTCCCAAGCACAGGCACCTCCAGAGACCCCAGTTGGCAAGTGCTTTGTGGATGAGCCTTTCCGCACCCGTTTGCTCGAGACCTTCCACTCATCTAAGGCAGCCAGGCATATTGGGAGAGATCAGTTGATATGGTCCCTCTCACATGTCTTTTGGTGGCCCTCCCTGAAAGCTGATTGTTCTGCATTTACCGCTGCCTGTGCCACCTGTGCCCTCTCTAAGACCCCCAGACATCTCTCGGTGGGCCTACTCCAACTAGTGCCTAATGGTGAACGCCCATGGTCCCACATTTCTATTGATTTCTTGGGAGAATTACCGGTATGTAAGGGCTGTACGTTTATACTGATGGTGGTAGATAGGTTCTCGAAGATGGCTCACTTCGTGCCCCTCTCTGGTCTTCCTTCGGCCCAGGAGCTGGCAGTAGTTTTTGCCAGAGAGGTGTTTCGTTTGTATGGGGTTCCCAGAGTGATAGTGTCAGACCGAGGGAGTCAGTTCGTGTCGAGATTCTGGAGGGCATTCTGTAGCCAAATGGGCATACAACTGTCCTTTTCCTCCGCCTACCATCCCCAGACCAACAGGGCCGCTGAGCGTGCCAATCAGGGACTGGAGCAGTTTCTGCGCTGCTTTGTGACTGATCATCATGATAATTGGGCCGACCTATTGCCGTGGGCGGAGTTTGCCAGGAACTGTGCAGTTAATTCTTCATGTGGGAGCTCCCCATTTCTCGTTAATTATGGGTTCCAGCCATGTCTGCTCCCGGACTTGTTTCAGTCACAACAGATTCCGGCTCTGGACGAGCACATCGAGCAGCTCCGCTCCACTTGGGCACAGGTGCAGAGGTCCCTCAGCCAGTCCTTTCAGTGACATCAGTGGCATGCCAATCATAGACGGCTGCCAGCGGTATCCTTCCAGGTTGGAGACAGGGTATGGCTCTCCTCCAGAAATCTCAATCTGCAAGTGCCATCCAACAAACTGGCTCCCCGGTTCATTGGCCCGTTCATAATTATCCGCAAGGTTAACCCCGTGGCCTACGCATTGGAACTCCTGACATCGATGCGCATTCACAGTGTGTTCCATTTGTCACTGTTGAAGCCCTTGGTACGCAACCGCTATACTACGGGACCGGTGGTCCCTGGGCCGGTGGATGTTCAGGGCCAAGAGGAGTACAAAGTACAGAGCATTATTGACTCCAGGAGGTTTAGAGGCAAATTGCAATATTTGGTCCACTGGAAGGGTTACGGGCCTGAAGAGCATTCTTGGGTCAACCAGAGGGACCTTCATGCTCCAAGATTAATGCACAATTTTCACTCTAAATATCCTCAGAAACCCAGACCCTCTGCCAGGGGAGGGGGTCTTTGAGAGGGGTTACTATCACGGTTCCCGTGATTCCTGTCACTCTCTGCAGTGGTGCTCGTTCATTGGAGGAGGTTGATTGGCCCGCCCAGGGTATTCCTTTTTATACTGGGCCTATGGCACCTGTCTGGTGCCCTTTCGTGGTGTTCCTGATCCTGCGCCATTGTTGCTGTGTTCCTGCGTTACTGTGTACCGACTCGGCCTGTCTGACTATCCTGCTGCTCCTGCTCCGTGATTGACCCGGCTCCAGCTGACGTTCCTGCTCCGTGATTGACCCGGCTCCGGCTGACGTTCCTGCTCCGTGATTGACCCGGTTCTGGCTGACGTTCCTGCTCCGTGATCGACCCGGTTCTGGCTGACGTTCCTGCTCCGTGATCGACCCGGTTCTGGCTGACGTTCCTGCTCCGTGATTGACCCGGCTCCGGCTGATGTTCCTGCTCAGTGATTGTTCCTGTGTTCCAGCGAGATTTCAATCACCTACCGGAGACATTCTGAACTGTGCGGGTAGTATTGCTCTGACTGATCACGTCTCTACAGCTGAGCTGTTGCCTCCGTTACCGAGCCAGTCTGAATATACTTGCTGAGCTGTTGCCTCCGTTACAGAGCCAGTCTGAGTATACTTGCTGAGCTGTTGCCTCCATGTCCGAGCCTGTCAGATACACTTGCTGTGCTGGTTGCCTCCGATATTGAGCCTGTCTCTGTACACTTGCCAAGCTGGCTGCCGTTTTATCCGAGCCATTTAACACTTGATGAGCCTGTTGCCTCCGTGACCAAGCCTATCCGTTGACACTAGCAGAGCAGTAATCCATCTCGGTGCTCGTTCATTGCAGTTGTTGCTCCGTTTCGGCACCGGAAGGGTGTCTTGGCTCTGATCTCCAAGTGTTCACTGTGTTCTGCAACCATATCGCACTAGGCAGTGCGTTGGCTTCCAATATACTCTTGTGCAGTGTTTCCTCCGTTGTGGCACCCAAGGGGTGCTTTTGGCTCTGGTCCCGTTGGCACATGCAGTGTCTCCTCCGTTGACAGACCTAGTGGCGTCCTGGCTCTGTTTACATTAGCTCCAGCAGTGGCTCTCCTCCGGTATTTCACCCTAGTGGTGTTTGGCTCTAGCTCTAGTCAGTCCTTGCTGTATCATTGGGCACCTTACTATACAGCTATCTGAGAGTGATTCAGTTCAGTCGCATACTGCTCCTTCCTTTGCACTACCTCAGAGACTGTGTATATCAACTGGGCGTTGGCTAATCACCACCACAGAGACTGATCAGTTTGCTTTGGGCATTAACCCTTGTTCCTCCATTATTTCTGCTTGATGCTATTTGCTCCTGCCTTATTGGGCCTGTACTACTGCTATTACTTGTCTATACCTGCTATAACCTGTTCTGGCCCCCAGGGGCGTTGTTCCTTAATTTTACTTCAATAAAACTGTGTTTTATTTTTAACCTTGGTCTGAGTGTCAGAAAACCGTAAGACTGACATAATACAATTGGTTTGACAAAGCAAAAAATGAAAGCACTTAACCCCAGGAAATCTACTTTGCATATAAACAATAAAATAGCACAAAATGTGTGAGTCAATAGGACATTTGACTCCTAGTCTTCAGATGTTGTCCCAGGTAGCCACTGCCCCACCCCCAATACATAGTAGAATCTCAGGCCTGGTGCCACCTGAGTCCGGCCGACACCATTCTCCATTTTGTGGTTTGACCCATACTTCTGTATGGCCAAATGGCCACTCCCAGTCCGGGCCCCCCAAACCAAAAGGACCCCTGATTAACAAATGATAGTGTTCCGTCACAGAGATGTAGGGACCTCTGTACCTTCTGACCTTCAGAAAACAGCTTACAATTTGATTTTGTATCTTAGAGCTTATTGAGCAATAGTCTGTGATGTTGAACATTTTTGACCAGTCCTGCATTGTCATGGAATAGCCCACGTGTTTCTCTCACTGGACAGTATTTGGAGGATACACTGCATCCCAGCAGTTATATGAGAGTTTATATGTGTATTTCTTTGAATGCCAGAGAGATGCATTACCCATTGCTTTGCAATGTGTTCTGCACCCTTCTAGCAATCAAAGATTTATATAGTTTAAGGGCTATTCGGACACAGTGGAGATTATTCATTTCCTTGTCCAGTCTTGTTTCAAAGTTAACAGAAGCAAAAAGGAAAGATTACATAACAGAAGATTGATTTGGTTTTGTTTGAGTTGGACTCATAATTAAGAGTTACGGAACCTGTCAAGAATCCTGGCTTTTATAGACAGCATAAGGGTACTTCTCTGGGTCTGACAACTAGGGTTTAGACAAGAGATCAAGGTTAATCCTGGATGCCTTATGGGCACAGACATATTTGGTGAAAGTGACTCTAAGAGTTTGGAAAAAGTATTTTGGTAAAGGTTTGTATTCGGTATATAATACTTGGTAAGATATAATTTTAATCACATGGATTTTCCCACATCATGTGAAATGGGGGACATTCTGTGTCAGCAGATAATGTTTGATGGTGGAAAGTAGAGGGAGAACACTTATCACGGTGCCCATGATTCCTTGTTTATATTTTTTCTGTCAGTTATCCAATGTGAGGTCCTCATTGGTTGCGATGTGTTAAGCCTGCCCAGTATAGCCTTTATATACTAGGCTCCTGCACCCACACATTGCCCTTTCGTGGTGTTCCTGTGCCAGTGCTACGTTTGCTTATGAAGTTTCCAGTGTACCAACTTGACTTGTCTGACTACCCTCCAGTTCCTGCGCCTGTGTACCGACCCGGATTGCCTGACTATTCTTCAGTGTTCGTTCCTGTGTATCGACCCGGCCTGGCTGACGTTCCTGCTACCGTGTACCGACCCGGACTGGCTGAAGTTCCTGCTCCTGTGTCCTGATCCGGCCTGGCTGACGTTCCTGCTCCTGGACTCCAACTTGGCAGATTTTCGTTTTGGTCCTGGTCGCCTCGGCGACGTTATGATTTCCAGTGCCTTGCCTTGTTTGGCACCTCTGCAACGCAGGCTTGCCTAGTATTGTCTCATTTTGGCTCTACGGAGCGCCTCTGGCCTAGTCCTCCACTCTGTCAAAACCGGTTGCAAGTTTTGCCTCCGTGATAGCACCGGTACATTGCCATTGGCTACGCTCCACTCTGTCAATACCGGTTGCAAGTGTTGCCTCCGTGATAGCACCGGTACATTGCCATTGGCTACAATCCACTCTGTCAAAACCGGTTGCAAGTGGTACCTCTGTGATAGCATCAGTACATTGCCATTGGCTATGCTCCACTCTATCAATACCGGTTGCAAGTGTTGCCTCCTTGATAGCACCGGTATATTGCCATTGGCTACGCTCCACTCTGTCAAAACCGGTTGCCACTGTTGCCTCCGTGATTGCACCGGTACATTGCCATTGGCTACATTCCACTCTGTCAAAACCGGTTGCCAGTGTTGCCTCCGTGATTGCACCGGTAGCGCTCCTGTTTACTTCAGTGGACTGGTACTCGCTGTGAATTCAGTCTTTGGCGTGTTTAAGAATCAGCTCAATACCTCCACATATGGGACTGTTTTCCTATCATGATGAACATTATCTCCTGCATTGCTGAAACCTGGAAACCTTATCATCTGCCTGACCCGTGTCAGCATAAACTGTTTGTCTCCTATATTTGTGCTGGACCTGTGTGGGCCTAATTTACCTGTCGTGTGTCTGTACTATAAGTTGTATATTACAGGACCTGTGAGGGTTCTTTGTGTATTTTTGTATTTAATAAAACTGTGTTTTTTATCCTAACTCTGTGTCTGTGAGTCAAACAAACTGTTACAGTACGAAAGGGCCATGACCTCAGACAATAAGGGTGAAGGTAATACACAGAACATCCATTGGAGGATGGATGTACATGAGCAGCGCTTGGATCAGTTGGCATTGGCTATACAAACTATTCTTGAGCGTACAGTGTACCTTGACAAGCTTGTCCCTAATCCGGTGGTCCCCCCAGCTTCGACACCGGAGAGTCTATCCGTGACTTCTGTGGCCTCAGTCAAAGGGTTAACCGCTTCTGCCCCGTTGCCACTCAGGTATGATGGCGAACCCAGTCTATGCAGAGGGTTTATTAACCAACTTGAGATATTTCTAGAATTAACCCCTCATGCCTTTCCTAATGACCGCAGTAAAGTTGGGTTTATGATATCTTTACTGACCGGCAGAGGCGTGGCATGGACCAATCCCTTATGGGAGAGTGCTAAACCTTGCACCAGGAATTTCAGGGAATTTGTGCAGACATTTCTGAGAGTATTTGAAATTCCTGGTAGAACCGCCTCTGCTGCTAAACGTCTCATGGAAATACAACAGGGCAATCGGACGGTGGGCGACTACGCCGTAGAATTCTGCACATTAGCAGCAGAGGTAAGTTGGAATATTGAGGCATTGGTAGCAGCCTTTGCCCAAGGTCTGGCTGACCATATCAAAGATGAGACCGCAGCTAGAGAATTGCCTAATGATTTAGACGAATATATTGATTATGCCATTCTGATTGACACTCGGATCCGTGAGAGATTTGTGGCGAAAGACCGTAGGCTACGGCCTAAAAGTGGTGGGTTCAGCAGTTCATTGTGCCCACCCCTCCCTTGTTGCCTAAACCTCATGACCTTAAACAAGAATCCTGTGAACCTATGCAACTAGGGTTTACCAGGTTAACCAAGGGGGAACGGGCACACCGCAGGAGGCAGGGGTTATGCTTGTACTGTGGTAAAGCTGGGCATATGCTAAGAACCTGTCCTGTACGTCCGGGAAATGAACGCACCTAGGGCACCTTGGGGGACAGGCCCTAGGTGGTGTTCAACCGTCCCCAGATCCTATCATACAGAAACCCACGATCCAGGTGGTATTCTCGTGGGCAGATCACTCAGTGGAGTTTCTGGCCCTGATTGATTCCGGCACGGCCGGTTACTTTATGGATAGTGCCTTTGCTGAACTACACAAGATTCCACTGGTTGAAAGGGAATCACCTCTAGCCATTGAAGCCATTGACGGCAGACCATTAGAACCAGCTCAGATTACTATGGAAACCATACCACTACCTATGATGATTGGGGTTCTTCACAGAGAGGAACAGCAGTTCCAGATAATCCATTCCCCTCACCATGCACTCATTCTGGGGTTCCCTTGGTTGCAGCTGCATAACCCCCAGTTTGATTGGCAGAATTGTGAGATTACTTCTTGGTCTCAATATTGTATGAAGCATTGTGTGTCTCACCCTGTTAAGATCCTGTGTGCCTCTCCCTCATTGCCAGTTGAATACCAACAATTCAGTGACGTTTTCAGTAAGGGAGAGGCTGGCACCCTGCCTCAGCACAGGTCGTACGATTGTGCCATTGATTTGCCAAGCTATGGAAGAATACATTAGGGATGCCCTCAAGAGAGGGATCATTAGGAAATCTACCTCGCCTGCTGGTGCTGGGTTCTTTTTTGTGAAAAAGAAGAATGGCGAATTAAGGCCGTGGCCTAAATATGTTAATGCCCAAGAATGCCTATCCGATACCACTGATCACCAAACTATTTGACAGGTTAAAAGGTTCCTCCATCCTTACGAAATTAGACCTACGTGCGGCCTATAACCTGATCAGCATAAAAGCTGGGGATGAGTGGAAAACGGCATTTAATACTAGATCCGGGCATTATGAATAGCTAGTTATGCCGCTTGGTCTCTGTAACGCACCTGCGGTTTTCCAAGAATTTATTAATAATATCCTCTGTGATATGCTACAGTCCTGTGTTGTTGTCTACCTTGATGATATACTTATACACTTGGCTAATTTGTCCCAACACATCAAGGATGTGTCCGAAGTGTTGCTCCGCTTGCGCAAAAACAAACTATTTTGTACAATGGAAAAATGCGGGTTTCACAGATCCAGAGTGCCCTTTTGGGGGTTTGTGATCGCTTAGGAAGGTATCGCTGTGGATCAGGAAAAACTTGCGGCAGTATTACAATGGCCACGGCCCAAAGGGTTAAAGGCGATCCAGCACTTCTTGGGGTTCGCTAATTATTACAGAAAGTTTATTAAGAATTTTTCTACTATTGTGAAACCACTGTCTGACCTCACGCACAAGGGAGCTAATCCTTCCCAATGGTCTGAGGCAGCCGAACATGCCTTTGAAACACTGAAATCCGCTTTTGCAGCTGCTCCTGTACTATCCCACCCCAACCCGTCTCTTCCATTTACGCTAGAGGTTGATGCCTCAGAGATTGGGGTAGGGGCAGTACTATCTCAACGCCCGGTGGCAGGGGGCGCTCTCAGACCATGTGGGTTTTTCTCTAAGAAGTTGTCGAGTGCCCAAAG
Organism: Rhinophrynus dorsalis; assembly: GCA_037306005.1. Classification (NCBI taxonomy): domain Eukaryota; kingdom Metazoa; phylum Chordata; class Amphibia; order Anura; family Rhinophrynidae; genus Rhinophrynus; species Rhinophrynus dorsalis. The sequence continues at coordinate 169,487,553 of CM074721.1, read as the reverse complement.
TCACTATGAGATAGGTGACAGAGAACTGCTGGCTATTATTCTCGCCCTGAAGGAATGATGTCACCTATTGGAAGGTACCAGAAGTCCTGTATTAATCCTCACTGACCACAAAAACCTGACTTAACTTTCAGAGGCTAAGAGACTGTCCTCTCGTCAGGCCAGATGGGCTCTGTTTCTATCACGATTCAAATTCGTAGTATCATATTTGCCGGGTTTCAAGAATATTAGGGCTGATGACCTGTCTAGACAATTTGAGCCTGAGACTGATAGGGACGAGGTCCCAGTACCCATTATACAGCCTGACCGCATTTTGGCTACCATGTGTACTAGTATCACTTCGCCACTGGGGGAAGAGATTTTGGCCACCCAGGCTACAGTCCCCCCGGAAACCCCAGTGGGCAAGTGTTTTGTTGATGAGCCATTTGGTACTCGATTACTTGAAACATACCACTCATCTAAGGCTGCTGGGCATATCGGTAGGGATCAATTAATATGGTCTCTCTCACAAGTTTTCTGGTGGCCCTCTCTGAGGGCTGACTGTTCTGCATTTACCTGAGCCTGTGCCACCTGTGCTCGTGCCAAGACCCCTAGACACCTCCCTGTGGGCCTACTCCAACCAGTGCCCAATGGTGAACGTCCCTGGTCCCACGTATCCATTGATTTCATGGGAGAGTTGCCAGTATCTAGAGGGTATTCATTCATCTTAATGGTGGTTGACAGGTTTTCTAAAATGGCTCATTTCGTGCCCCTCCCTGGCCTTCCCTCTGCCCAGGAACTGGCTGTTGTTTGAAGAAAACTGTTTCCAACTTTGTAGGATTGTATAGTGAAGTTCCAGTCGAAGGCCTATTCAGCATTAGTAGACAACAATATCACTGGTATATGTCTGGATTTGCAGTAGTGGATAGTGTTAAGACTTTTATTGGTATTTTCTAGTTTTTCCTACAAAAAGCACAAGCACCCATCGAGAACAAACAAGATAAAGTGTCTTGTTCTAAGGCATGGTGACCTGTCAGTGGTGCTACGATGTCACGATGTTTATTACCATTTGCAACTGCACAGAGGAAATTTCCATATCCACATCAGACTGGTCCTGCCCACAGACAGTCCAGCTCTGAAATGGCAGGCAAATCTTCTCTGCGTGAGAGAACCAGCAAAACCACAGGTGTACTCTTACCGTCAGGAGAGTCTTTTATAGCGCTCTTTACCTCATTATGGGAGATCTGTTGGTCTACAAAGGAATGTGTTTTGGGTTTTGGAAAAGGTGATTAATGTTATTAAGGTACTTTCAAATATTAGAGAGTTTGGTACATTTTTCTAGGTCAGATGTCTCAGCAACCAGGTTATAAAGAGTTTGAACTCTTTAGCCATGTGTCCTGTTTGGGTGACTTTCGTAGCTCCAGAGACAAGCAAATTTTGGGTATAGGATGCTTGATACTTCTGATATAGGGCACAAGCTAGGAATTTCCTGTTTTTATTGCCATATTCAAAAAAAGTATTGTTGGCAAAGTGTAAAGTTCTGTTCATGGAGGGAGTCTAGTTCTTTAATTAAAGCTTGCTGTTTTTTTTGTTTGGTCCTCTCTAGGACAGTTACAGCAGTCACAGGCCGTTTATAGAAGGCTTTTAGAAGCACAGTGTCTTCAAGATGCTGAATTGTGTGAGAATGAGTCTTCCTTTATCTAGAGTCTATTCTCATATAAGGTGTCAGTGCTTTGATGTGTACAAAAGTTCAATTGACCCTGTAATTCTGACATCATCTGTTTTTTAAGAGGGATATGTTCAGTCTCCATCTATGTTAAACATAGATACTTTAAATGAGATATAAAAAGTGAGTTAAAAATATATGGGATGAACAAATGAATGAGAGAATAAATGAATAAACCAATGTAAACAATATCATAAGATAAGACACATAAAAAATATATATGTGGTCCATATAATAGGAAGGGAAAAATGAAATTCACTTATCTTCTAAAATGATAAATGAGATGACATGACGCCATGAAAATGGATGGAAATGGATACATATGATATGAAGAAAGTTACATGAACAAGGTGGAATCTATATAGTCATAGTGTTTCTAAGGAGATATATAATTGCTGTTCCCTTGCTAGGAATCTCCAATACCCCTGTAGATACAACTGGAAAATGTATAGAAAGTACAAGAGAATCTAAAAAATCTAAAAGCGGTGTAGCTGGTCCATGATACACGTTGGGTAGCGTTAATGCAGGTATCACAGACTTTGGTCCCTCCCAGCCACTCTGCCTGTGGGAAAAGCCTGTGTTCTACAATGGAACAGAATTCTTTATATCAGGTTTCTCTGTGCTTACCCAGCATAGAGATTGTCGACAAGATTGAGAGGACCTCTCTTACTTGCATGACACTGTGGATGCAGCAATATCGGAACTGATATTAATTGCTGGAGGGAAGGAGTTAAGATCAGAGAGCATCATGTATTGAAGCCGAAAGCAAGGAATCCAGAGACAACAGTTGTAAAACAGAGGAAGAGTGTAACGGTTTTATGGACACTCAGATTCGGAAGGTTTGGGTAAAAACACAGTTTTGTTGAAAACCACAGAAATTTTAGTAACCCTCGCGGGTCCAGTATATAAATATACAAATATGATACTGACACAGGTCAGGTTACAGTAGAAATCAATAACCCACAAGGGTCCAGTATATATATATATATATATATATATATATATATATAGACAAATATAATACTGACACAGGTCAGGTTACAGTTTGTGTGAATCCAAAACAAGACAGTGGAGAACTGGTTACTATTAGGCCAGGAGGTACAGACAGGCCCTAATAGCACAAAGGCCCACAGGACACTCACTACGCAGAGAGTGACACAATAGCGACTGAGGACACAGGAGTACACGAAGGCCCTGGACAAGCGGTAGACTGCCAGAACAGTAAAGGAGGACTGCAACTGTAGGCACAGAGTAACGCCAAACCGAGACTGCAATTGACTGTGACCCAATGTGCAATGGCACCAACCCGCAAGGGGTTAACGAATGCTCAGACCTGAAGGCGACTGCCAGATAGTGGGAACAGCCTGAGGCACCCAGGAATAGACCAACCTCAGCTTGCAGCAGTAACAGGTCATGCGTACCGTGGTGCAACCGGATTGACCTCGAACACCGGGGTGTAGGATCACGAAGCACAAACAAGTGACCGGGTCATGGTAACAAGACTGCCGGGGCAGCAACGAGGCAACCAGAGGATTTGTCCATAGACAGAGAGTACATCGGGGGACAGCTCCTAACTGGATACCTGATGGAGCAGTGAACCAGCCTATTATATACACAAAGCAGCAGTGTCCGCCAAAACCGGGTCGGTACATAGAGCAGGAATGTCAGCCAGACCTGGTCGATACACAGAGCAGGAAGTCCGCCAATCCGGGTCGGTACACAGAGCAGGAACGTCAGCCAGGCCGGGTCGGTACACGGAGCAGGAACGTCAGCCAATCCGGGTTGGTACACGGAGCAGGAACGTCAGCCAGGCTGGTTCGGTACCCGGAGCAGGAACGTCAGCCAATCCGTGTCTGTACGCAGAGCAAGAACGATACAAGCAGAGAAGTCAGACAGTCCGGGTCGGTACACAAAGCAGGAACGTATACAGGCAGAGTAGTCAGGCAGTCCGGGTCATACACAGGAGTCACACGAATATAGGAAAAAGCGCTTAGCAACAGGAACACCACGAAAGGGCACTGCAGAAGTGACAGGGCTCAGTATTTAAGAGCTAGCACTGGGCGGAGCAAACACACGTTAGCCAATAAAAGGAATCAGGATGTAGCCCTGGTCATAATGTCACCAGCGATAACACGGGCACCGTGATAAAGAGGTCACACGGTATCGAAGTTATAGACTTGGGCTTTTTCATGCAGTGATATCCTGTAAGTATATATTTGTATGTGTCTATTTGTATTTCCAATAAAACGCTACTTTGAGATGTTTTTCTCTTGTACTTTCTATTCATTTTCATAGTTCTCCGGCTACTCATAGCAAAATCCATTGACAGAGTTCAAAGTACTCTATACAGGTGTGTCTCAAAATTCTCCATAGCGGTATATTTCAAGTTACTTCATAACAGTGCATTTCAAGCTATGCTATTACAGTCTGTTAAACGTCGCGCTTTCATGATTTGCCTTAGATTGCCATGGAGTAATTTACAATGCATTGTGGTGAAGAACTTTGAAATACTCCTCTATGGAGAACTTTGAAATACACCTTTATGGGAAATATTTAAATAAACTTCTATGAAAAAGTTTGAAATACACGGCTGTGGGTCGTACATACAAATTTGCCAGTGTCAGAGCATGGCGTTAGTATCTAGTGCCAGCGGATGCACCAAAGGGTATGCTCAGAGCCGGACTTATATCTGGTGCGACCTTAAGCAAATGCGCCCATGGTGCCCTTAGCTCCACTGACACCATCTTTAAGCCTGCCTCATAAGACCCCTAACCCTATCCCAATCCACTGTTGCTTGGTACAGAAAATACTCTTACTCTGTAACATGTATAACATATAAGAAGAAAGAAAGCTCTTAACACCTTGGCTACTAGAAAGCTCCTTGCAAAGCAATGCATCAGAGAACTGAGAGCATTCAAGAGGTTCAAAAAATGACCAGTAAATGGGTCTGTGAAAAGGTAAATACATCGGTCTTTATAAACAAGCATTAAGATTGTTCTGGCCACTCCCACAACTCAGAATGTGCGTATGACTGGCACAGCTGAAACTCCCTTCAGGACTTGGCATTCTAGGCAGTTGACTACTTTGCTTACTTGGAACTCCATCTCTGGGTATGCTTTACAGCTGGTGATCGCTGTAGTGTGTACTAGCAGACACATTATTTCAACGTTAGACTTTAATCTCAGAAGGATCTGAACGCCTTCCCCATAGCATGCACAGAAACACTGACAGAGATAGCAACCATATCATCTATGTCATGTTAATATATGGAGCAGATCATGGCTTTGACCAAAGGAATGCACCAAAATGACCACATACTGCCCCATTTCCCTCCCTATGGTGCCGGTGACATTAAGGGAGGCTTTTTGGCATATGTAGCATAGTAAATTGGTGTTAGGCAGGTATAGGATCTTCACAGCCATTCCAGTGCCTGACTTAATACAGAACAACTATCGTACATTCTCACCACTGACTTCTGCCCAAAGATTCTGTCATATATTATCTTCTTAAGAGAATTCACATTGAAAGCAAAAAGTTTCTAGTTTCCACCGACATAATACTCACAGCAACTTTTTACCCATCCCTAGTACATAACACATTGCAAACCAATGATCTGTTAGCTCTTTTTCCAGTGGAGGTGTTAATGACAGTATAATAAAATTGACATCTTAGGGGCCAAACAGCCATGACATTCTCACCCATTAGTAATGATATTGGGAAAGAAGGATGAGACAACTCAAATTCCCCTATATCCAAACCCATAGGCAGTAGGTTATTGGATGGAAATATAGCTATATTAATAATTCACCTGTTGTTCAGGATGCAATCCATAAGGTCCTTTCGATGATCCTATGTTGATATACGTTAAAAGTACCAAAAAACACAAGAAAAAGAGGGGATAGTCTCATAGTGTAGAAGTATAACTCAAAGTCAAATGGATAAATTATATAAAATGTACTCACAATATAACTATGTCATGGATATAAATCGCAATGACAAGTAAAGCCTGTGGAGGATATTGTACTGCCTCCACACAGATATCCTGGATCCTTCTCGCTCAATCCTTGAGAAAACACCATTTGACAGCGGGGCTTAAAGGGAAACACAAAACACAAAGTGCAAGGAGAGCTGTCCTGTTTGTATTGAAATAATACACTAAATCCAAAATATAAGTGAAGATATTACTCACATAGAGTCTCACACCGGCTGTTATCTCCCACAACCGGTTAAAAGCTCAGCTGGGAATCCGGATGCTGGTTCCCCCCGCTACAGAACCACACAGGTGTGCATCAGATTTTCAGGCTTGAGTTCAGACTTGCAAAAACATCATTCTAGTAGCAGCAGACCAAATAAGTAAAATGTAAAATTTATTGATTAAAAACAAAACAACATTAAAAAAAACATACTATATCCTCGACATGTTTCGTGACACACACGTCACTTCTTCTGGAGGAAAATTCAATTTGTAAAGTACAACCTACAAAGATGTCTGCTACTAAATGATCTAAGGTTTAAATACCAACAATCCAACTGATAGGCAAATACAATTGGACGATCATTTTTCAAATCAACCAATTGGATGTTAACAAGCACTTAATTAATTAACCCTACACTTGTACAATCTTGGCTACATTTCAAAACCAATACATATCTACATTCTCAAATCTCACATATCAATGTCAAATATATCCATATATATAACATCTCCAAAATTACAAAACAATAAAATATAAAAAAAAAAAAAAAAAAATTATATAATATACATCAATGTAAAAAATAAACTCAAATTCATCCCTCAAATTACATGAACCGTGTGGGAACCCTCGGGGGCACCCAGCCACACTCATCTATATCACCAACCCCAAAAATGGGACCCGCCACGGACATCCACGGCTGGACCCCCTAAAAGCAATCCCCACAGTCCAATCAACCAAATTCATGGATGAGCCATATAATTACTATTCTTTGCCTTCACCAAAATAATTAAATCATGATAGATCTATTTCAATCAATCCAGTTACCACAATCTCCCACATACTATTTGATGGATTAATACCACACTGTGTCCAATCACCCCAAATCCCAAAGATATTGGATCCTATCTCAAAGGGTTAAGAGCAACTCTTTTATTTAACTCTTTTCATCTCTTCAGTCAACCTCACTAACTGTCTGTTTTCAACTGCCACTCCTCCACTTCCTGATTCCCGCCCTTTCTCCTTAAAGGGAGAGAGATGCTTTGATGTATGTTACAGAAGGCAAGCCTCAAACACCACTTTCTATTTGTTCCCTCAGCATATTGCTACGTTGCCTCAACTGAAGAGCTACCGTGTGCTATATTGCTATGTTACTCAGCTGAAGTAAGGAGGAGTTACTGCTCCCATTGGGTGATTCAGTGGGGGAGTGATTTAAATCATGCAGGGAGTTGGCCTGCCCCCACTATCCAGCCCGCCCACCACTATCCAAGTAACTGAAAAAACAAAATGGCTGCCACTCGCTCCTACACCACAGACACAAACACATCAGACACACACTCACACTCAAACACTCACACACACTCAATCACTCACACTCTCACTCTCTTACACTCAATCACACACACTCAATCACACACACTCTCATTCACACTCTCTCATTCACACACTCTCACTCACTCTCACTCACACACTTTCACTCAATCACACACTCTCACTCAATCACACTCACACGCAATCATACACACGCAATCACTCACACGCAATCACTCACTCTCGCACTCACACACACTCACTCACTCACACTCACTCACACCCCGGGAGCCAGCAAGATCCACCTTCCACCATAGTCTCATTCTATCACAGTGCCTGTGATTCCTGGCACTCTCAGTTGTGGCTGGCACTGATTTGCTATCTGAGTTTGACCCGCCCCCTGATGACCTTTTTATACCTGGCTATCACATCTGTCAGATGCCCTTTTGTGGTGTTCCTGAGCCAGTAGTGCTGTTGCTGTGTTCCAGTATTCTTAGTTCCTGTGTACCGATTCGGCTTGTCCTGACCATTCTCCAGTGTACCTGCTTGTGTATGACCCGGCTCGTCTGCGTACCACCCTTGGATCCTGACTCGGCTAGACTGACGTTCCTGATCGTGTATGACCCGGCCTGTATGACTGCCTCCTACGTGCGTTTCAGTTGTCGCCGCAGCGACATTTCCAGTCTCTGCTGCCCGCGTCAGAGTGACTGCCTTGCCTGGTGCTTCCCTCGATTTAGTGCTGTGCCTCGTTCTTTGTGCAGAGTTGTGTGTATACTGTGGGCCTTCCTCCCTGAGCAGAGCCTTGCAGTAGCGCTGAAGCCTCGAGTAAACGTGCATTTTAACTCTTGCAGTGCTGCCTCGAATTCACTCTCGTTATCTCCTGTACGAGCCTCATTCACCGTGATACTGCTGCTGAGTTGGCCGCTCTCCGTCGGCAACTCTAGTCCACCATTGCAGAGTGTTCACACAGTTGGGCCGTTTGGGCGCTTAAGGCTCTCCGGTATTGGCTACCGACGATATCATTTGACACAGAGTGTTGGCAGAAAGGCTTCAGTGTTGGCATCCGGTACTAAGCCCGAGGGGGCTAGTGGCTCTTGCTCTCTTATTACAGCATTCGATTACACTTCTGGTGGCTGTTAGCTCTTGCACCGCCGGCCGGTTTCCGTTACGCCCGTGGGGGCTATTGGCACTTGCACAAACGAAAGCAGTTCCTGTAACTACGCCCGTGGGGGCTAAGTTGTTTCCCTTTCTGCTTACTATCCAACACCTTGGCAAGGCAGCTCTATCCTCAGCACTTGATGAACTTTGTCTATACAGCACAGCCCTTTTAACATCCAGGGCGTGTCAAACCTCCACATCTGAGACAGACTGTTATATGGACATTAACCCCTTGGGGGTCAATATCATCCTAGTGCATACTGTTTTGCATTTATGTCTTTTGTGCTATTACCATTGTAAATATCTCAGTTTACTTTCCTGTGTGTTACCTACCGCCCCTAGAGGTCGTACATGTGCCTTATTCACTTTAATAAAGTGTGTTTTATTTTCACTTATTTGGTCTGAGAGTCCTAAAAAACCGTAACAGTACGAAAGGGCCATGACCTCAGACGGTAAGGGTGAAAGTAATACTCAGAACATCCACTGGAGAATGGATGTCCATGAGCAGCGCCTGGACCAATTGGCACTGGCTCTACAAACGTTGCTTGAACGTACAGTACATTTGGACAAGTCTGGTCCTAATCCGGTGGTCCCCCCAGTCGTGACACCGGGTAATCCCTCTGTATCTCCCAGTTCTAACAATAGAGGGTTAACGGCAGCGGTACCATTACCCCTAAGATATGATGGCAAACCCTCCCTATGCAGAGGTTTTATTAACCAGTTGGAGATATTTTTGGAGTTGGCACCCCAGGCATTTCCGAATGACCGTAGCAAGGTCGGCTTTATGATATCTCTGTTGACGGGCAAAGCATTGGCATGGGCAAATCCGTTATGGGAGAATGCCAGACCCTGCACACTGAACTTTAGAGATTTTGTGGTTAAGTTCAGACGTGTGTTTGAGGTTCCTGGCAGGTCTGCCTCTGCTGCCAAAAAGCTGATGGAGATTCAGCAGGGGGGCGAGCGCACTCTGGGCGAGTATGCTATTGAATTCCGGACCTTGGCAGCAGAGGTAGGCTGGAACGATGAGGCCTTACTTGCTGCCTTTACTCAGGGTCTTGCTGAACAGATCAAGGACGAGATAGCAGCTCGAGATGTACCCAGCGAGCTGGATGAGTACATTGACTATGTCATGTTGATAGACTCTCGCATCCGGGAGAGACACTTGGCTAAGAGGGCCAAAGCAAAGAGTTATAGCCAGAACCAGTTCTTTAACCCACCCACACCACCCGTTCTACCTGAGCGAACAGCTGACAGCACTGAACCTATGCAAATAGGTTTTACTAAGCTCACGAAGGAGGAGAAGCTGTATCGTAGAAGGCAAGGCTTATGCCTATACTGTGGCAAACCGGGTCACGTATTACGCAATTGTCCTGTAAGGCTGGGAAACGAACGCACCTAGGGTACCTTGGGGGACAGGCTCTAGGTGGTGTTGAACAGTCCCTAGATACTTGCACCACTAAACCCACCATCCAGGTGACATTTGCTTGGACTGATAAGGTCATAGAAGTCCTAGCATTGGTGGACTCCGGGGCAGCCGGATACTTCATGGATCAGTCCTTTGCTGAGTGGCAGGGCATTCCGTTATGTAAAAAGGATTCTCCTATGGCTATAGAGGCCATTGATGGCAGACCCCTGGATCCTGCTTTCATTACGTTCGAGACAATCCCAGTGACACTGACCGTGGGGGCTTGTCACAGGGAGCAGATACAATTTCAGATCATTCGTTCCCCGCATCATTCAGTTATTTTGGGGTTCCCATGGTTGCAAACACACAATCCCCAATTCGACTGGCAAAGGTGTGAAGTTAACTCTTGGTCTGAGTACTGTAACAAGAATTGTCTCTCCCTTCCTGTGAAGATTATGTGTACCTCTCAAGCTGTGCCAACAGAATATGGGCAATTCAGTGACGTGTTTAGCAAAGGAGAGGCCAGCGCATTACCTGACCATAGGCCATACGATTGCGCCATTGATTTGCCTCCTGGTGCGGTGCCCCCCAGGGGACGTACTTACCCCCTGTCATGTGAGGAAAATAAGGCAATGGAGGAGTATATCACAGATGCCCTGGAAAGGGGAATCATTCGTAAATCTACTTCTCCAGCTGGTGCCGGATTTTTTTTGTCAAAAAGAAGAATGGGGAACTCAGGCCTTGCATTGACTACCGTGGGCTGAATAAGCTGATGCCCAAGAACGCCTACCCCATTCCACTTATTACAGAATTATTCGACAGATTAAAGGGCTCTTCGATCTTTACTAAACTTGATTTGCGAGCCGCCTATAATCTAGTCAGAATTAAAGAGGGTGACGAGTGGAAAACGGCGTTTAATACCAGAACAGGGCATTATGAATATCTGGTGATGCCATTCGACTTATGCAATGCGCCTGCAGTATTTCAGGAATTGATTAACGATATTTTACGTGACTTGCTCCAGTCCTGTGTGGTAGTATATCTAGACGATATACTGATTCACTCTGCTAACCTTGCTCAACATATTAAAGATGTCTCTGAAGTCCTGCTCCGACTTCGTAAGCACAAGTTATTCTGTAAACTAGAAAAATGCGAGTTCCATACATCTCAAGTACCGTTCCTGGGGTTCGTAATATCCAAAAGTGGCATTGCCATGGATCAGGAGAAGTTGGCAGCGGTTCTGCATTGGCCTCGGCCTAAGGGGTTAAAGGCCATTCAAAGATTCCTAGGTTTTGCGAACTACTATAGGAAGTTCATCAAGAACTTTTCTACGATTGTAAAACCACTGTCAGATTTGACTCATAAGGGCGCTTCTCCCTCTCAGTGGTCTGAGGCAGCTGAGGACGCATTTGTTACCCTGAAATCTGCCTTTGCATCTGCTCCTATACTGTCCCACCCTAATCCCTCCCTGCCGTTTACTTTGGAGGTGGACGCTTCAGAGGTTGGGGTTGTATGTATGTATGTATCTTTATTTATATAGCGCCATACATGTACACAGCGCTTAACAGAAGTTGAAATAATACAATACAAAAACGACAGAACTGGGGTTAAGAGCATTAAGGTTAAGTACAATCATTACATTATTTGTGAGGGAAAGTGCAGCAAGGGAATCATACACTAGGAAAGGGACCCTGCCCCAAGGAGCTTACAATCTAGGCTGAATTCATATTGACAAACAGAGACACTAGGAGGAGTATTATAAGTGCAGGTACAAGGTGTGGTGAAAGAAGTGCAGAAGGATTCTGATGTGACTGTCAGTGTGCAGGAGGACATCGCTATTGAGATGCCTTCCTGAGCAAGTGGGTTTTGAGGAGTTGCTTGAAAGTGGTAATTGTGGATGATTGGCGAACAGTGATGGGGAGGGCATTCCAGAGTCGAGGAGCAGCCAGTGAGAAAGATTGTAGTCGAGAGATGGCTCGTGTTGTGTAGGGAGAGGACAGGAAGAACCCTTGAGAAGACCGTAGGGGACGGGAAGGGGTGTAGCGGGAGATAAGGGCAGAAATGTAAGAGGGTGCTGAAGAACAGAGTGACTTACAGGAGAGGAGGAGAATCTTGTAAGAAATACGATACTTTATAGGTAGCCAATTGAGGGATTTCAGGAGGAGATGAGATGGAAGGTATCTGGGAGCAAATGTGGTGATTCTTGCGGCTGAATTGATAACAGATTGAAGTGGAGAGAGATGAGAAGCAGGAAGACCAGAGAGTAGAATGTTGCAGTAGTCAAGTCTAGAGAGAATGAGTGCCTGAGATAGAGTTTTAGCTGTTGATAGGCAGAGGAATGGACGTATTTTTGCAATATTTTTTAGGAAGAAGTGACAAGTTCTAGTGACAGCTTGGATATGGGGGGAGAAGGTTAATTTAGAATCAAGTATGACCCCAAGACAGCGTGCTTTGGATGCTGAGTGTATAACACAGTTTCCTATTGTGATGGAGAAGGGGGTTGGTGGATGGGTTTTAGGAGGAAACACCACCAGCCCTGTCTTGGCCATATTAAGTTTAAGGTGGCGGTGGGCCATCCATGATGAAATGGCTGAGAGACATTGAATGACTCGAGACTGCACAGCTGGAGTGAGGTCAGGGACAGAGAGATAGATTAGTGTGTCATCTGCATACAGATGGTAATTAAATCCAAGAGATGAGATGAAGTCACCAAGTGAGAGTGTGTAGAGTGAAAAAAGAAGTGGTCCCAGGACTGATCCCTGAGGTACACCTACCGAGAGGTCGAGGGGAGACGAGAAAGTGTTAGAAAAAGAAACACTGAAAGTACGTTTAGAGAGATAGGAGGAAATCCATTTTAGAGGTGTGTCATGGATGCCAAGTGTATGAAGTGTGTCCAGTAGGACTGCATGGTCAACAGTGTCGAAAGCAGCAGATAGATCTAGTAGGATTAGTATACTAAAGTGTCCTTTGTCCCTTGCTGTGTGTAGATCATTTGTGATTTTTGTTAGAGCTGTCTCGGTAGAATAGTTGGAACGGAAACCTGACTGTAAAGGGTCGAGAAGAGAGTTCCTATTGAGAAAGGAGATCAAGCGGGAGAATACCAGGCGTTCCAAGATCTTAGATGTAAAGGGGAGGAGAGAAACCGGACGGTAATTTGAAAGGCAGGTGGGGTCGAGTGAGGGCTTTTTGAGTATAGGTCTGACTATTGCATGTTTGAATGAGGATGGAAAAGTTCCGGTAGAGAGAGAGGAGTTAAAGATATTGGTAAGGCTGGGAGCAAGAGTACTTGCAAGAGCCTTAAGAAGGTGAGAGGGCATGGGATCTGAGGGGCAGGTAGTTGGTGGAGAGGAGGATAGTAAAAGAGATACCTCCTCCTCTGTTATAGGGGAGAGCCATTGGAAGGGCTATGGCCCTGAGGAACGTTCTTGGGTTGATCAGGGGGATCTCCATGCTCCGAGATTAGTACGCAGCTTTCACTCTAAATATCCTTTGAAACCCAGACCTCAGGCTAGGAGAGAGGGTCTTTGAGAGGGGGGTACTATCACAGTGCCTGTGATTCCTGTCACTCTCAGTTGTGGCTGGCACTGATTTGCTATCTGAGTTTGACCCGCCCCCTGATGACCTTTTTATACCTGGCTATCACATCTGTCAGATGCCCTTTCGTGGTGTTCCTGAGCCAGTAGTGCTGTTGCTGTGTTCCAGTATTCTGAGTTCCTGTGTACCGATTCGGCTTGTCCTGACCATTCTCCAGTGTACCTGCTTGTGTATGACCCGGCTCTTCTGCGTACCACCCTTGGATCCTGACTCGGCTAGACTGACGTTCCTGATCGTGTATGACCCGGCCTGTATGACTGCCTCCTACGTGCTCCGACCCGGCCCGGCTGACTTCCTGCTCCGAAGATCGACTTCCAGCTTGTTCCAGTGACCTGCGTTTCAGTTGTCGCCGCCGCGACATTTCCAGTCTCTGCTGCCCGCGTCAGAGTGACTGCCTTGCCTGGTGCTTCCCTCGATTTAGTGCTGTGCCTCGTTCTTTGTGCAGAGTTGTGTGTATGCTGTGGGCCTTCCTCCCTGAGCAGAGCCTTGCAGTAGCGCTGAAGCCTCGAGTAAACGTGCATTTTAACTCTTGCAGTGCTGCCTCGAATTCACTCTCGTTATCTCCTGTACGAGCCTCGTTCACCGTGATACTGCTGCTGAGTTGGCCGCTCTCCGTCGGCAACTCTAGTCCACCATTGCAGAGTGTTCACACAGTTGGGCCGTTTGGGCGCTTAAGGCTCTCCGGTATTGGCTACCGACGATATCATTTGACACAGAGTGTTGGCAGAAAGGCTTCAGTGTTGGCATCCGGTACTAAGCCTGAGGGGGCTAGTGGCTCTTGCTCTCTTATTACAGCATTCGATTACACTTCTGGTGGCTGTTATCTCTTGCACCGCCGGCCGGTTTACGTTACGCCCGTGGGGGCTATTGGCACTTGCACAAACGAAAGCAGTTCCTGTAACTACGCCCGTGGGGGCTAAGTTGTTTCCCTTTCTGCTTACTATCCAACACCTTGGCAAGGCAGCTCTATCCTCAGCACTTGATGAACTTTGTCTATACAGCACAGCCCTTTTAACATCCAGGGCGTGTCAAACCTCCACATCTGAGACAGACTGTTATATGGACATTAACCCCTTGGGGGTCAATATCATCCTAGTGCATACTGTTTTGCATTTATGTCTTTTGTGCTATTACCATTGTAAATATCTCAGTTTACTTTCCTGTGTGTTACCTACCGCCCCTAGAGGTCGTACATGTGCCTTATTCACTTTAATAAAGTGTGTTTTATTTTCACTTATTTGGTCTGAGAGTCCTAAAAAACCATAACACATTCACACTCACACCCCGGGAGCCAGCACGATCTACCTTCCACCATAGTATTTGCAATTACCACATGCATTGCAACTACATGAATGAATGCCACTCACTCACACTCACACACAATCACAGCCCGTGAGCCAGCACGATCCACATTCCACCATAGTATGTGCAATTACCACATGCATTTCAACTACATGAATGAATGCCACAGTGGAGGCATAAGTACAAACACAAACTCATTACAATGACACACAAGTGCGTGCCTGTGTGTTTCTCACTGTGTACGTTGCATGTCTGTATCACACTCTATGTGTCTGCATGTTGTGCATTGCATGTATGTGTGTATGACTGTGTCACTCTTTATGCATCTCAGTGCATGCTTGTGCATTTGCGTGTGTGTCTCTGCATGTGTGTGCATTAATTACCTATATAGTCTGACGGGCAGCGCTGTCCCACGTTGCTAGTATATATATATATATATATATATATATATATATATATATAGTGACATCCAACATACTCGTAGTCATTACAATTTATCCCTGACTCTCTTGGGCCTAGATACACTAAATGTCGATATGGTGTCGGTATGATATTGTCAATGTATTCAAATCACTTTGACAATTTGATCTGCACACACATCGATATATTCACAAAAATTGTCGGATGGAAGGGGAGGCTTGGAGAAGGTCGCTATTAGCATACAGGATTTTTGTGCTGTCGGTGTGGAAGGGATCTCCTCCCCTTACACATCACCAACACTTCGACAATTCTGAACAGCATTCTCTGTGCTTCCCTACCCAGCCAGTAGGGGAACACAGAGAAGGCTTTCAGCACCTTGGACAGCATTGAATGCCATAGGGATGTGCATTGCTCACCCCTGTGGCATTCAAAGGGTTACAATAAACAAAACTAGTACACCAAGCACTACACAATGTCCCCACCTTTGACAACCCCCCTTAGTATGTCGACATATATTGCATATATTCGATATACTAATCCCATCCGACATTCACCTCTTTAACTGACATATAGTAGTCGAACCTGTCTTTTATTCAACACTTAACCCTTTGAGTACCAGAGAGGCAGGAAAGCATTGCTTAGCATGTGTTTCCTACCCCTCTGGTACCCAAAGGGTTAATAGGCAAGGTATGGACTACATACCTTGTCTGTATATGTGTGTGTTAAACAATTGCTCTTTAATAACATTAAGAGCATATAAGCTATGTGAAACAAAGCTTATTTGCGCTTTTATACTGATATGAAATGATCAGACCTCAATGGGGGGCATCAGGACCCCTCCAGATAGCCTCCCTACCATGGATCAGCTATCCAAACGGGGCGACCCCAAAGGCATTTACAGCCTTCTTGATCCTGTGGGCTTTACAGCCGCCTGCAGCACCAAAAAATGAATGAATGAATGAATGAATGAAAGTAAAGGGAGCACTGCAGTCCCGTCATTAAATCAGTCACCAGGGTCAAACCAGGCTGATTGACTGATTAAGTGATCAGAGCGCAGGGCTGCTTCCTAAATGGAATCTTTTGTTAAATCTAAGTAATTTCTAATTTCCTACCTCCTTTGTCCTTTGCGATTACTACTTTGCTCCACTCAGACAGGACAAAGGAAGTAGGAAATTAGAAGCTTCTCTGTATTCCCCTACTGACTAGGTAGGGAAGCACAGACAATACTGTTCAGAATGTCGTAGCTCTCCCTGCTGTTACTCCATAGGAAAGTACAGGGGAGATCCCAGCTACGACAGCCTGAGTTAGGTGAAGTGGAGGCTGTGAACTCCGACAGCAGAGGCTGCTATTGAAGTTTATTGAATGAGTCGAAGTGTCACATTATAGTATCAACACCCCCCCCCCCTTGCATATGAATGTATCTCATTATGCTTCATTTCCATATGGAAATGAGCAATTGTGGATTAGAAGAATACAAATTCATAGACATGGTGAAGGCATGTCAGATTGATGTCGATGTGGGTATGTTTTTGTCAGAGTTCTGGTGAAGTGATGCTATAGACACTTTGTGAATACTGCTGAGGTGCCTACAACACTGCTCCGACAGAACATCAACATTCATAGCCCTCTTTGTGCACCTAGGCCCTGGAATCCTGATTCGGCCACAGTCCTGGGCTTCCCCTCCCATCCATTGGAGGCATGAGTGACCACTCTGGAGGGGATGTGCACATTGGTAGAACTGAACCAGCTCAGCTAATCAGGAGCCTGCTGAGGAGTGTCAGGATTTGAAACCACCTAATAGGAATCTCACCATTCATACCCTGATAACACAATGGGATGATTCTATTCTCTCAGTCCTGATGACCCCATGTATAGGAGGGCATTGTCCTGAGGGCTGATGCATGTGGTCAGAGACAATGTTATATCTGAGTATTTGCAGAGTGCCTGGTGTCTTCAGTCAACAGCTCAGGGCTGGTTTCTGGCCCTAGCTAACTCTGATCCAAGCCCTATACTTGGTGCTGAATGTAGACACTCCAAGGATAGGGACCCAGGAGAATATGTGTGTGTGTCTGTGTATGTGGTTTGTGTGTGGGGACTGTCTCCAAGGCAGATGCCACATAGTACTGACTTATTAGCAGAGAGATGCACACTGGGCTTAAACTGTGTCTTAAGAACAGGGATGAGCGACTTAGCTGTGTCTAATAGATGTAGAACAACTGATTTCTGATATTGTGATATGGGGAGTAAAATGTGGTGCAAAAGAAGCAGTGCAGGGAGAAAAGGTGGAGGGTCATCCATGAGTTTCCTTAAGATGGAATAAACAGATTCCCAGAAGGGGAAGATAAGCGGGCACTCCCACCAGATATGGAGCAAAGTGCCAGATGACCGACCACATCTCCAACAGACATCAGGCATCTCAAGGGAAAACACGTGCAAGAATGCCGGTGTGCGGTACCAGTGGGAAAGCAATTTGTAAGACATTTCCTGAATCTTAAAGTCTAGTGACATTTGTGGGTCAAGGTGAATATCTTCTTCCATTGTATCTCTCTTAATGAAATCTGAAGGGCTGTTTCCCATTTCCCAAAAAAAGACGGAAGAGGAGCGGTCATAGAGTCCAGGAGCAGATGATATAAAAGAGAAATGCCATGTAGAGGGATAGCGTCATCAGTGCACAAGTCCTCAAAGTGAGTTGTTTGATGAAGGAAACTTTGCAGCTGGGGAAGGGAGTGAATGAAATGCCCCAATTGGGTATAGTGGAACCAATCAAGTATTGTTGGGGAACGAGAGGTTAGAATTTCCTCTAGAGGTTGAAGTCTGCCAACAGCAGTTAAAAAAGATGCGACCTGTGACGGACCATCAAGGGAGGTGTCAAGAAAGACTCCAGGAGACTGCCCAGGAACAAACACAGGGTTATGGAGCAAGGGTGTCAAGGGGGAGGGGAAAGTGGTAAAATGAAAGCGAGCACTAGAGATGTGAAATGTCGAAAGCGTAGCAGATACCAAAGGATGGATATCAGCAAGTGACCGGGCATGAGTCAGCAGTAGAGAGGGGAGTAAGGACAAGGGGGCCCCCCACCCCGTCCTCTTCAATCGTTATCCATGACTTCTGGAGCAGGTGGAAAGTCCATTCCAGAATGTGAAGGAGGTAACAAGCTCGATAATAGGTCCGCGGGCAAGGTAGAGCCAACTCTGCCTGTGATTTGCGTCTCATCAAGACGTCAAACCGTATTCTCGGTTGTCTCCGGGCCCACAGGAACTGTAACAACAAAGAGCGAACTGACGTAAAAAATGGAACCGGGAGGCCAATAGGGAGTGTCTATAAAAGATAGAGAAGCTGCGGAAGCACATTCATTTTCAGTGTGTTAAGTCAACCTGTCCATGAAACCTGTAATGGAGCCCAAGTGCTGAAGTCCCGCTGCAGAGAAGTTGTTCGTGTGGAGATGGGACAAATCTCTAGCTAACCATATACCTAAGTACTTGAGCTTATCACGGCACCATTTAAAAGGAAAGGAATTTTACGAGTGCCGTGCCTCATTCTCAGGGAGTGATATATTAAGGATTTGCTGGTATTAATTTTGAAGTTCGCAAGGTCCCAGTAAACCCGAAACTCTCAAGGAGAACCGGAAGAAAAAGCCTCAGAGAGGTAAGAGGGAACAAGAGGTGTCAGCAAAGCCCAAGACCTTGTGGTGGGTTCCATTCACCCTGAAGCCAGGGATAATCTTCGTTGGCTCAAACTGCCTCCAGAAAAGGTTCCAAGGCCAAAACAAAACAGTAACGGGGAAAGAGGGCAACCCCGTCTCGAGTCATTAGAAATCTGGAACGAGTCTGAAAGGGCACCGTTGATCCGAATACTGGCCGAGGGGAGGGAGTACAGGGATGTGATCCATGCCTTCATGTGGGGGCCAAATCCCACTTGTCGCAAGACCTCCAGCAAGAAGCCCCAGCTCAGTCTGTCAAAGGCCTTCTCAGCGTTGGTTGAGAGCAAAAGCTTTGGAGTTGAGGATGCACTAGCATGGTGGATCAAGCCGATCGCAGAAATGGTGCAGTCCCTGGTCTCCCTCCCTGGGACAAACCCTGCCTGGTTCGAACCAACCAGAGAGGGCATAAATGGAGTCAGGCTGGAAGCCAAGATTTTTGAAAATAGTTTCAGGTCGACATTAAGCAAGGAAATCGGCCTATAGCTGACACAGTGCTCCCTATCTTTCCCCTCCTTCGGGATCAAGGAGATCATGGCCATCAGCGTGTGTGGGTGGAAGGCCTTGCCGTTGAGAATGGAATTAAAGTCCTCGACCATACGGGGGCAGAGAAGGGGTAGGAACTGCTTGTAGTATAAGAGAGAGGGTCCGCCAGGACCCGGGCATTTACCCATCTTGGGGTTTCGCACTGCTAGGGCCAATTCTGTTTCTGACAGGGGATGGTCTAAAAAAGCATCATCATCTAGCGATAGTTTAAGTTTCAAGTGCTGATGAATATAGTCAGCAATTTTAGTGCGGAGCTGGTCAGCCTGAATCGAATCTCTGGGGCCGGGGGACAAGTTGTAGAGCTTAGAATAGCAGGACACAAACTCCCGTGTTACATCCGGAGGTAGCTGTTTGACAGCCCCGCGTGGGTCCCTAATTTTGGGGATGTAAGTCAGTTGGTGGTGCTTCCGCAGGACCCTAGCTAGGTACTTCCCCGGCTTATTGCCGTGTTCGTAATAAATAGCCTTCAGTCTGGTGAACTGCCTCTGTGCCTGTAAGTTAAGCAATGAGGCCAGCTCACGTTGCAAAAGTAAATGTTGTTGGAAGTTGGCGGCTCTTTGAGAAGATGTATGGGTGCATTCAAGTGTTGCAATTTTGGAATATAGCTCACAGAGCCGGAAGGTTTGCATTCTCTTGGCCTCTGAGGCGATCTTAGTAAAGTGGCCACGGATCACACACTTGTGTGCCTCCCACACCGTGAGCCCAGGGACATCACAATCTGAATTTTCGGTGAAGTAATTGGTGAGGAGAGCCTGTGTAGACAGCAACGTATCTGGAGCAACCAGCAGGGAGTCATTAAGTCTCCATGAGCACTGTGTGGGGCGAACAAGCTGAAAGGAAAAGGATACCAATAGCGGAGCATGGTCTGACCAGGTGGCAAGACCATAACCAGACAAGCACAGCATGGGAAGATGGTAATGGGAAACAAACAAGTAGTCTATACGAGAGTACCGGGCGTGGGGAGCAGAGTGAAAACTGTAGTCACGATCATCAGGGTGCAAAGCTCGCCAACAATCCACTAGTTGGGGGTCAACAAGAATTCTCTTGATCCTCCGCATGACATTTAATGGCGTAAGGGTTGAGCCAGAGTAAGTGTCGAGGGTAGGGTCCAGAGCCATGTTAAGATCTCCCCCCCACAATCGTTAAAACCTCCCGAAACTGGCGAAGGCTAGCCCTGATGGAAGCAAAGGAGGTATGTTGTCGGGCGTTCAGGAGGTAAAGAGTCGCAAGGGTGTAAGTATGGTCTGCGATCGAACCCTTCAAGAAAACATATCTGCCTTCAGGATCTAAAAGACGCGCAGACTCAACAAAGGGTGTATGTTTAGAGATGAGGATCACAGTCCCTTTTTGTTTGGAGAGAGGATCATTACTGTAGAAACATTGAGGATAGTCATGAGAATTCAAACGAGGCAGAGAAGCTCCACAAAAGTGGGTTTCCTGTATGAAATCTATTGAAATATGGTGAGACCTGAGATCACGAAGCAAGTGTGATCGCTTCTTAGGTATATTGAGACCTCTCGGATTTAAAGTCAGCACCTTAAGGTCAGCCGGTGCAAAGGAGGAGGCAGCCGACATGTCTGAGTCAAGAGCGTGTATAGACTGTAGGAATCCCCAGCGCTTGAAGGAGAGGAAAAAAAAAGGGGGGGGGAGAGGGAAGGAAGAAACAGGAGGAGAAGAAAGAGGGATAAGTATGAAAATATAGAATATACTCTGGAACACCGACTGGTGTCAGGAAGCCGCTATAAGCAACCCAAGGGGGAAGGGGGCAGGAGCAGCTGCCACACCAATTATAAACCAGGGGGTTCCAGTATAAGGGGGAAATGGCAACCGGAGCAAAATGTCTAGAGACCTCTGTACTCAAAAATCAGAGGAGCACAGAGGAGGAAAGGTTACAATATCAATGAGGTGAGGAATGCCTCCCTCCCACAAGAACAGTGAAAAACAATACTAATAACTTAACAATCAAGAAAAAACATAGGCGTCCGAGCCCAGAGCAAGTGACTAAGGCCACAACCAAAGTGCCAGGATGACCAACATATCCCCAGTGCATCGAAATGCCCAATCAACCCCAGCCCCCCAGCCGCCGTCCCCCCCCAGCCTCAAAGAAGAGGGTCAGGAGGGAGAACAAGTGGGAAGCAAAAAGAGCAATGCATAAAGATGAGCAACTCTGGCGGTGAGCGGAAGGCCAAAGCTCTTCACCCCCACCCCCCAGGGAGCAATGTCCGGCTAGGGCCTCCCAAGAGCTCCCCCAAAAACTAAATACAAGCCTCGGGCCCCCAGCTCACCGCCTGAAGCACAATAATAGGGTAATAATGTACAGTCAAATAATTAAACATTGAGCAGGAGTCTCAAGTGAGACTTCTTAAGGAGGTCCAAATCAACCCACCATGTACCCGGGAGCCACCCCACCTCCGGGCATGGCCCCATCATTGCGAGGGCACGCGTCCAGGGCAAGGCAGCCAGCAGGCCACGGCAGGTGCAATGGGACCCGAGGGCCCAACAATAACGCCAGGGCGAGGGGACCAAGAGATGCCCAGCAAGGCAGCGTGGGAAAAGTGCACCCAAGTAACCCCAAGAGGGCATGGACGTGTAGGTTCATGACCATGGAAAAACAGAGCACCGGGAGCATGGGCACTAAACCCAGGGAGACCCAAGAGGGGAACGAGGGGGATAAATACAGAGTAAGGGGCCTAGGCCACTCGGCCGCAGCATTAGCAATAAAAAGCTATCCGCAGAGCCAAGCCTGGGAAAGTGCATAGAACATCTATCACAGTGCCTGTGATTATTCTGTCACTCTCATCTGTGGCAGACTGTGATTTGTTCACTTGGTTTGGCCCGCCCCTTGGTGACCTTTTTATACCTGACTCTTACATCTGTCAGATGCCCTTTCGTGGTGTTTCTGAGCCAGACTTGCTGTTGCTGTGTTCCTGTATCCGGATTCCTGTGTACCGACTTTGGCCTGTTCTGACTACTCTCCAGTGTTCCTGATCGTGTATGACCCGGCTTGTCTGAGAATCCTCTACGTGCTACGACCCGGCCTGTCTGAGAATCTTCTACGTGCTATGACCCGGCTTGTCTGAGAATCCTCTACGTGCTACGACCCGGCTTGTCTGAGAACCCTCTACGTGCTACGACCCGGCTGGCTGACTTCCTGCTTCAAGATCATCGTGGCCTGCTTGGCTTGTTGTCGCCGCCGCGACATTCTGAATCCTGCATTGCTGTGCCGAACGAGTGTGACCATTACCCTCCTGGGTAACCCATCCATCAGTGCAGAGTTCCTTGCTGACTTGCATAAGCTGTGCCTCTTGTACCGAGCCTCTATACGCTGCAGAGCTAAGCTACCATACCGAGCCTGGGAGATTCAATCGTACCTATTAACCCTTGCACTGCCGCTTCTCTCTGACCGGACCTCCTTTCTAAGTACAGAACCGTTACCTTGTCAGTCTACTGCTGCTGAGTTGGCCGCTACTTGGACAGCGACTCCCTGTTACGTTTGCAGAGTAGTCTATCCTGTTAGGCCGGTTGGGTGTCTTTGGCTCTTGGTCTTACGGTTAACAACGGTGGTGTCCGGTGCGGCTATTGGTGGCAAGGTTAGGCTCCAAGCTCTTGCTAGACCCGTAGGTAAACGCCCGTGGGGGCTATTGGCTCGTGTTGTGCTCACATTGGTCTCCGGTTATACGCCCGTGGGGGCTAAAACGCCAGCTTCGCATCTCAGGCTAGTCTCGATCACGCCCGTGGGGGCTACATACTCTTGCACTTGCAGGCTCAGTGGTCTATTGACGAACGCCCGTGGGGGCTATTTTGGGTTACTGTGCTGCTATAACTCACATTGGTCACTGAACATCTACTACCCATCATTATATGAACTCTGTGCTGTGCACATTTGCTCAGTTTATCACTACACCACGTGGGCGTGCCAAACCCCACAGCTGAGACTGACAAATTGTTCTCATTCACCCTTTAGGGGCCAGTTTCCTATTCTCTGTGCCTATGTTGGGTGCCTTCTATCCATTATATTAAAGCTATGTGTACTGTGTAATAGCTTGCAATTGTTGCTGTCAACTGTAGAGGGCGATCATTTGTATTTATTTTCTTTCAATAAAAGATTGTTTTATTTTACCTGCTGGTCTGAGTGTCAAAACAAACCGTTACAACATCTCACACAAAGCTAAAGCCCACCCGGCAATGGTCCAGAGACTGGGGCCCAGCATCGAGCAGCACACATAGTGTCCATCAATCCCTGGGACCCTGGGCTCCAGACCAGTGCCAATAGGAAGGCGGGGGGCAGCATCGCAGGGAATGCCCATGGAACCACACTCCAAGGGAGATGGTGGTAGTCAAATGGGTGGCAGCCGCAGCGGCAGCCCCAGAGCCGAAAGGGGGAGGAAGAAAGGGAGAAAATCAGCGCAGCCGCATGTTCACGCTCCTGGAGACCTCACAAAGTCGGGAGACAGGCCTGATGGAGCATGAAAGGCAAAGCTAAGCATCAGGAATGTGTAGAACTGGGAGGGTCAGGGGGAGTTATCAGCCAGGGAGCGCATGTAAGGAAGGCCCAAGGTCCCCCATAGCACTGCTGGCATATCCCGGGCCCGGCAGTTAACATGCTGAGAGAGACAATTCAAAGCTTCTAAGGTACCAGATTACCCCGGGGGAGAGTGCAGTTCAATAATCAGAGTGTAATGCCCTAAATAGATTATACCCAACCTGTGCAGAAATGGGGTCACAATATCAATAACACCAGGATGAGTCTCAGAGAGCAAAACCAGTGGAACATCGGCGGACACAGCATGGGAGCAAGTCATTCCTCAATTTCCACGTCTCTCCGAATGCTGTTTCTTTGAAAGTCTGGGGTTCTCTGGTGCAGTCTAAGCCCCTAGAATGACATGTAGGATGGGGTCGCAGCTGGTTCTGAAGCTCCGGGAGACTCCAGTCACGGATGTGGGTATTAGGAAGCTCCGACTCCTCAAGGAATGCAGGTAAGTCCTGATAGCACTGCAAGGTATGAGTGGAGTTCCCACTGCGCACAGTCAAGCTGAAAGGATGACCCTGTTGCAGCTTACCTTGCATTTAGCATCATCTGCAGGAGAGAGGCTTCAAGCATGCAGCAGGCCTCTGTTTTATGTGTTTGCTTCCTGTAGTCTCCTCCTACCTACTTCCTCCCTCTGAGCTGCTCCTCCTACCTACTTCCTGAGGAGGGGTTTAAAGGGCAGACTGAGTCCTGACTCAGTTGCCCTTGCGTTGTTGTACAATACAGTTCTGTTTCCCTTGGGCTCTGTGTATGATCTGGCTTGTCTGGCTCTGTCTGACTACTCTTTTGCCTGCTCCGATTGTGTAGCGGACACCCAATCTGGTGCAGACCTGTGGTTCTGGCTGACTACCTGAACTGTGTATGACCCGGCCTGTCTGTCCATCCATCCTGTGGCTCTGTCTGACCATTCTCCTTGTCTGACATCCTTTCTGGCGCAAATATGTGGCTCTAGCTGACTACCCACTCTGTGTATGACCTGGCTTGTCTGACTACCCACTGTGGTGTTGACTTGTTGCTCTGTCCACTGCGCTTCCAGCATACCAAATCTTCAGTGGATATCCTATCTGGTGCAAACCTGTGGCTCTGGCTGACTACCCGCTCCATGTATGACCCGGCTTGTCTGACTATCCTTTCTGGTGCTGAATAGGGGGGATCTGTCTGTTTCTTCCGTGTGTTGGTTCCTGCTCCACAGACACCCATCCTAGTGTGGACCTGGGGCTCTATCGGACTTCTAGACTGACTGCAGGATGAGTCAGTGCTAGTCCTTTGGGCGTTCCGAATTACCTCAAGGCTCCAGTGGGCTGAGGCCTAGTCTCGGACAGTGTGGTGGATCTATTGGCGAACTGCTATTTCTGATACAGTGCTTGCCTCTTTGATCACCCTCTGTGTGTTTTCTGTTTACGTGCATTACTGTTATTATTTCTAATAAAATATTGTTTTACTTTACCGTACTGTCTCCTGGTTTATTCCTGGGAACCGTGACAGAACGCAATGGCCATGAATACGGATGGTAATAGTAATTCAGCTTTTCAAAGCATTCTGGATAGGATGGAGGCACAAGATCAACGTAATGATCAATTGTCTTTTGCCTTACAGACCTTGTTGCAGCTCACTGCGCATCTCGAACAAATAAACCCACAAATGGTGGCCTCCCCCCTCCACCCTTGGCACAGGTGGTTCCTACCTCTCCTGATGCAGGCACGATCAAGATTTTGTCTGGTTCCGCTCAGTCCCCACAGCGGTATGGGGGAGACCCAGAATCGTGTTGTGGGTTCCTCAACCAAATTGTCATATATTTGGAGATGGTTCCACATGCCTTTTCAACTGAGCGCAGTAAGGTCGGCTTCCTTATCTCTCTCCTCATGGGCAAGGCATTGGCATGGGACAATCCCTTATGGGAGACAGATAAAACAATTGTGCATAACTTCGCAGAGTTTGTGAAGTCGTTCAGAAGTGTGTTTGACATGTCAGGCTGCATGGTCTTGGCTTCGAAGAACCTATTAAACATTCGCCAGGGCGCTCGTACTGTGGCTGAGTACGCCATTGAGTTTCGCACTCAGGCAGCCAAGGTAGGCTGGAATAATAAGGCCCTGGTAGCAGCCTTATTTCGGGGCTTAACGATTCCATGAAGGATGAAATCGTGGCCTGTGATTTACCTAACGTACTGGACGAGTTAATTTTGTTCTGTATCCTTACAGATACTAGACTCAGAGAATGACCCTCATTTAAGGAGAGCCTGTGGAGGGCTCCGAGCAGACTTTCTCCTCATAATACTGGCCCACCCTATCCTCCCTCACCTCCCATACCTCCTGGACTTGTCTCTGAGGGGGGAGAACCTATGCAAGTGGGTGCTACCCGACTTTCGAAGGAGGAGAGGACCTTCAGGAGGAGGGAAGGACTATGTCTATACTGTGGCAAACCAGGACATATGCTGAGGTCCTGCCCAGTACACCCAGGAGAATGCTCGCACCCAAGTTCCTGTCAGGGACAGATCTTAGGCGGCATATCACAGTCCCCCGAAAATTTTTCTGATAAGCCCATGTTGAGGGTGTGCATCTCTTTGGGGGACAAGTCGGTCTCTGTCCCAGCATTACTAGGGTACCCCAGTGTACTATGGGTTGCTTTATCGATGCAGAATTTGTGGCCTGTAAAGAGGTTCCGTTGCAGTCCCGCTCTTCTCCATTGGCCATGGAGGCTATTGATGGTAGACCCTTGCTATCATCTCACATTACGCAGGAGACCACTCTGTTAACCCTGAAGGTGGGATCCCTTCACACCGAAACCCTGAAGTTTCAGGTAATTAACTCCCCACATTACGCCATCATGCTGGGGTTACAGAGGCACATCCCTAGGATGGATTGGCACACGTGCAACATTTTGGCCTGCTCTCCACAGTGTTATGATTCATATCTCTCTTGTTCTGTGAGACTGACTAATGCTACCTCTCCAGCATTACCTGAGGAGTACTTACCATTTAAGGAGGTGTTCAGTGAAAGCCAGGCCGGAGCCTTACCACCACACAGGCCATATGATTGTGTGCTGGAGCTTGTGCCTGGCAGATCACCTCCTAGGGGCCATGTCTATCTCTTGTCGGTAGAGGAAAACAGAGTCATGGAAGAGTATGTTTCTGATGCAATGACCAGAGGCATCATCCGTAAGTCCTCATCTCTGGCAGAGGCCATTTTTTTTTTTGTTAAAAAGAATGACGGTGAGCTGTGTCTATGTATTGATTTCCACGGGCTTAACAAAATATTAGTTAAAAACACATACCCAGTTCCCCTAATTACCGAACTCTTTGACCATGTCAAAGGATCTTAGTATTTTACAAAACTCGACCTAAGAGCTGCCAATAATTTGGTTTGGATAAAGCAGGGTCACGAGTGGATGACAGCTTTTAATACACGTAATGGGCATTATGAATATTTGGTGAAGCCATTTGGCCTCTGCAATGCCCCAGCTGTCTTTCAAGAGTTTATAAATCATGTGCTAAAAGAACTCTTACAGAGTTGTGTGGTGGTGTACTTGGATGACATCTTGATTCACTCCTCATCATTGGAGAGCCATCGGTCGGATGTATCCAAGGTCTTGAGCCTATTAAGCAAAAACAACCTGTATTGTAAACTCAAAAATAGTTCCACAAACCAAAAAGTGACATTTCTAGGGTATATTATCTCGGCATATGGGTTCGCTATGGATCCCCAGAAATTGTCTGAAGTAGTGGAGTGGCCTCGTCCTATGGGACTCAAAGCAATCCAGAGATTTCTGGGGTTCGCATATTATTACTGGAAATTGAATAAAGATTTCTCCACTATTGTCAAACCTCTGACGGACATGACCTGTAAAGGTGCCAAGACCACTGAGTGGTCCCAGGCGGCCATAATGGCATTTGAAAGATTGAAGGCAGCATTTGCTTCAGCCCCGATTCTGGTACACCCGAATCCCTCCCTGCCCTTTACCCTGGACGTGGACACTTCCGAGATTGGAGTGGGCGCTCTTTGTCTCAACGCTCAGCTCCTGGTGAAGCTTTACGCCCATGTGGCTATTTCTCGAAAAAGCTGTCCAAAGCTGAGATGGTGTACCAAATTGGGGACAGAGAATTGTTGGCCATTATTTTGGCTTTGAAGGAGTGGCGGCTATCACTAGAGGGCACTACCTCTTGGATCCTGATCCTTAGGGATCACAAAAATCTGGTTTATTTATCAGAGGCGAAAAGCTTGTCTTCCAGGCAAGCCAGATGGGCTCTATTCTTGTCTCGATTTAATTTCGTTGTCTCCTACCTCCCGGGTTCCAAAAATATCAAGGCAGATGCGTTGTCCCGCCAGTTCTGCAGTCTTTCCAGAGAGGAGGTTCCACCAACCCCAATTATTCCAGCTGATCAGATCCTTGCGACCATACAGACTTGCATCACTTCTTCCTTAGGAGAAGAGGTCATGGCTGCCCAGGCCTCGGCTCCTGCCGAAAAACCGGACGGGAACTGTTTTGTCCCGGCTCAGTTACGTATTAAGCTGTTGGAGACATACCATGCGTCCAAAATAGCAGGTCACATTGGTCAGGACCAATTGATCTGGTCATTGTCTAGAGTCTTCTGGTGACCAAGTCTCAGACCGGATTGTGCGGCTTTTACTGCTGCTTGCACAACCTGTGCGCACAGTATGACTCCTCGACACCTGCCAGTTGGCTTACTACAGCCTGTGACTAATGGGGACCGTCCATGGTCCCATTTATCTATCGATTTCATGGTCGAACTTCCTAGTTCCATGGGCTTTACGGTCATACTTATGATCGTGGATACATTCTTGAAAATGGCACATTTCGTACCTCTCAAGGGCTTGCCTTCCACTCCGGAATTGCCAGTGATATTTGCCAAGAAGGTTTTTCAATTACACGGCATACCCAGGGTTAATGTGTCTGATAGAGGAAGCCAATTTGTGTCCCGGTTTTGGAGGTGCTTTTGTGTTCAGATGGGAATTCAGCTGGCATTCTCTTCCACCTACCACCCTCAGTCAAATGGTGCGGCATAGAGGTCCAACCAGGTCTTAGAGCAATTCCTCCGCTGTTATATCTCCGACCACCACAACAATTGGGCTACCCTGTTGCTCTGGGCGGAGTTTAACCAGAATTGTGCTGTCAATTCTTCCTCACGGAGTTCGCCATTCCTGATTAATTATGGGTTTCAACCCTCTGCGCTACCTGAGGCCTTCCAAGCACAAGAGATTCTGGCTCTGGATGAGCATTTAAGGGCACTCCATTCCTCATGGGCATGGGTACAGCATACCCTACGTGGTTCTGCACAGCAGCAGAAAAGGCAGTCTGACTGTAGGCGACTGCTGGCACCTTCTATCACGGTGCCCGTGTTCTCGCTGGCAACATTGGGATTTAGTGCTACTTCCTGATTCCTTTTATTGGCTACTGAGGTGTTACTCTGCCCAGTGCTAGCCCTTAAATACTGATCCCTGTCATTACTGCAGGGCCCTTTTGTGGTGTTCCAGTTGCTAGAGCTTGTTCCTGACTTCTGTGTGAATCCTGTGTATGACCTGGACTGCCTGACTACTCTGCCTGTATACATTCCTGCTCTGTGTACCAACCCAGCCTGGCTGACGTTCCTGCTCTGTGTATCGACCCAGATTGGCTGACATTCATGCTCTGTGTACCAACCAGGCCTGGCTGACGCTCCTGCTCTGTGAACCGACCCGGTTTGGCTGACGTTCCTGCTCTGTGTACCGACCCGGCCTGGCTGACGTTCCTGCTCTTTGTACCGATCTGGCCTGGCTCTCTGCTCCATCAGGTGATCCGTTTGGAGGGCTGGCCTCCGGTGCCCTCTCTGTCTATGGACAGATCCTCTGGTTGCCTCGTTCAGTGCTCCGGCAGTCTAGCTTTACTGTGACCCAGTCTCCGGTTTATGTGCCTCGTGATCCTTACAGCCCGGTGTTGGAGATCAGTCAGGTTGCACCACGGTACGCTTGACCTGTTCACCGCTTACAATCTGAGGTTGGTTTGTTCCCTGGGCTCCTCGGTTGTCCCCACGGCCTTGCAGCCAATTTCAGGTCTAAGCGTTCGTTTACCCCTTGTGGGTTGGTGCTGTTGCACATTGGGTCACAGCGAATTGCAGTCTACAGTTGGCGTTAGTCTGTGCTATACAGGTTCAGTCACCCTCTGACTGTTCTGGCAGTCTCTCACTTGTCCAGGGCCTTCGTTTACTTCCGGTGGCCTCAGTCGCTATTTTGTCATTCTCTGCGTAGAGAGTGTCCTGTGGGCCTCAGTATTATTAGGGCCTGTCCGTATCTCTTGGCCTAATAGCACCCTATTCTCCACTGTCGAGTTTAGAATTCACACGAACTGTAACCTGACCTGTGGCAGTGTTGTACCATTGTGTCTCACTGGACCCGTGTGGGTTATTGAGTACTATTGAAACCTGACCTGTGTCAGTATTATATTTGTCAGTATATCCTGGACCCGTGTGGGTTATTCTAATTTCTGTGTTTTCAATAAAACTGTGTTTTTACCCAAACCTTCCGTGTCTGAGTGTCCTTAAAACCGTTACACCTTCCTTCCAGGTGGGAGATAGAGAGTGTCTGTTCCATGCAATAAGTTGGCTCCTCATTTTGTTGGTCTGTTCCGAGTGATACGCAAGATTAACCCTGTGGCTTATGCTCTTGATCTTCTTGCCAATATGCATATTGTCACGGTTTGTTAAGACTCTCAGACGCAAGGTTAGGTAAAAACACAACTTTATTGAAACGATTAAGATAATCCCATAGGATTTTAAACACATACATAAAATACATAGAATGACCAATGGAAGGACTATAACAATACAGACTCTATCGGTCTTGCCAATATACAGGCAAGACAGCCTGAGCAGTAAGGAATAAAAGGCTCTACCGGCCTTGCCAAAATACCGGGCAAGGCAGCCTAACGGATACCCAAGTAGTAGGCTCTACTGGCCTTGCCAATATACCGGGCAAGGCAGCCTAACTAGATGCTTAAAGACTTAGGGCTAGATTTAAAGGCAGCCGTTAAACCATCCACTAAGTAAAAAAGGCACATCGGCCGCAAAGAACACATGGTTTACGGCAGATTTAAAGGTAAGAGTACAAGAATAGCTATCGGGCGTAGGCACTACAAAAACACGTAAAACAAAAACCAGTGTCGCACCTGATTTCACATCACCGTGCGTCCCAAACACAACTTAAGTCAAAATGTAACATTACGGCTGCCATTGTCTAGCAACCCTGATAGATTCACAAACAAAATTCAAACCTACAGCCAATCCCAAGGCCCCAAAGTATCAAAAATGTTCAAATACACCTATATATACCTCAAAATAACGGTCACACCCTGTCTGTGTTTCGAGTTTCAGCAAGCTAGATCACAGGACCCAGGAGTGGAGGATAGTGTTTAGAGAGAGAGAGAGAGAGAGAGAGAAGCATACACAGGAGTAAGGTAGAGGGATCTTGGAGAGGAGAGAATTACATTTAAATAGACACATAGCACACTTTTGCACATAGCACATGCATCCATACAAACACAAACACATACACATACATACACATAGTCTTTTTTTTCGTCACACGTTACACATTTTAAGCTTTATTTTTACAGTGTGAATCCGTGAGTGAAAGTGTGTAACAGAGAGTGAGTGGGATCGAGTGTATCTGTGAGGGTGTGTGAGAGTGCCTGGGTGTGAGTGGGTGAATGATGGCCAGGAGAGGAGGACAGGAGAGAGGGATGGGGAGAGTAGTGGAGGAGGAGGAGGAAGGTCAGGAGGGTATCCCACAGCAGAGCAGGGGTGGGAGAGGGAGATCCGCAGGGCGGAGGGGTACCAGGCACACAAAGAAGAGGGACAGAACCTGCAGTGGGACGAGGGGTAGTTCCTGGGGACCACCACACACAGGCAGGGGCAGAGCAGGCAGGACACTCTGGTTCTGACTCCTCGCTGAGGGGGACAGGGTCAGGGATCCCCGATATACCGAGGAAGAAAACACGGCCCTCGTGGAGGCTGTGCTGGAAAGGGAGAGTGTCCTCTTCCCGGGGGAGAGACTCCCTGGCCTGGCTGCGAGGAGGAGAGCTGCCTGGAGCCAAATCTGCAGCCGAGTTAATGCTGTGGCCACCTGCAGACGGGATGTGGACTCAATCAAGAAGAGATGGGGCAACTGCAAAAGGCAGGTGAAGAAGAAGATGGGGGATGCTGCCCTGCACGCCCGAGCCACCGGAGGTGGGCCACCTGTCCCCATCACCTTCAGCACATGGGAGGAGAGGCTGCGGCAGACACTGTCATCTACCCTCATTGAGGGGGTCCCTGGAGGATCAGACACTGGGGATGAGAGGAGCCTCCACACCACCAGTAAGTGCAGCATCACATAATCACACACCACCTCAAAGCACACACCCATCACAAACAAGCACTCACATCCCAACATCTGCCCTTCATTCATCCACACAAATGCACCAACACAGCACCCTGAGGGTTTAAACAGGACGCAAGACAAGGACAAATGTCAAGGTTCAACAAGGCCAAAACCTGTCCAACTCCCTGGTTAACCCTCATGTTGCTGTGCTGATCACACACAATACACACAAACCATGCTCAGAAAAGTGTTGTATGTCAAACATCACAATTGTTGTCAAACAGTGTTAACCATGTTCCCACAGGGAATCCAGCACACAACCCCATGAGTGCTAGAGGGATTATCAATGCATCGATCAACAATGCTTTGGCAACCCCTCCTGTACTCAAAGGGTTAACCAGACAACAAACACATGTTGATAGGTTAACAATTCCATGACACATAGGGGACATTCACTAAGCGGTGAAAAAGAGCTGATGTAGAGAATTTTACACTTACTTACATACCCTCACTTTACCAATTACAATGTTAGTCTATGGAGAATATCCAATAACATGATTCAAGCTGCACAGGCCCCATTGTATGGACTCCATAGAAAACATTGCAGATGGGGAAATGAGGTCAGCGGAGAAGTCAGCATCATAATCACTTCATCAGGTCCACTTAACCGCTTACTGAATCACCAACAGGATGGATCAGGTCACAAATCACAGTGCCACTGAGAATAACTGCTTGTATGTGCAACACACAGGCCAAAAACGATTACACATAACTAAAGGTGAAAATGTTGGCCTTGGTGTTGTGTATGCAATCATTTACGCTAACTTGAATTTACATATCTCACATTTGATTCACATATAGATCCTCAGGAGTGCTGATGCCATGGATGGATGGTACACCAGACACTATTTGCAGGATACATATGGGAACCAAGTATGAACCATTGAGGTTTGGTCAATAACAGGCCATGAATTATGGATATCTATGATCGGGTCTGGCTGCCTCACACAGAAGGATGGATGGGCTGATCCAGGAAAAAAAAGGTCTCAATCAATGATATCCTTCAATACTGGCTTGATTGTTGCCCCACAGGATTCAACTTGAACAGACCTCATGGACAGAATCCTGTAATGTACATCAATCCCTGCCACAGTGGTATCCATGCATCACAATGCAATGCATAGGATACCATCATGACAACCAGAGAGTGACATGTCAAATCTGACAAAATCGAGCACTGTATGGGATGAACTGATAACATAGGGATGAATACTACTTGAATCACACTGCAGATCAATTACAAAAAGATATGTACAGAAAGAAAAACGACCAGATATGTATGTGGATATGTCCCTTTCAAATGGGTACAAATATGTCCCAACAAGATGTGAACCCAGAGTTCAGTTCAGTACGTGTGATTTTCCTACTGCCCATATATGTGCACCCTCAACAAAATAACTCATATTGATATCATCATCAGAGTACACATACCTAGTATATTACACCTTCCTTGGATGGGTATCAGTGGTATCAATGAAAGTTAGTTTGTGATGGCTGTACATATATAGGTAGTAAGACAATCACATGTACTGAACAGATCTCTGGGTTCATATCTATCAAGGATATGTTTGTACCCATATGAAAGGTACATATACACACATATCAGACCATATTCCTCACTGTGTACCTTGGCATGGCAATGGTTAATTTCACCTTGATGTAACATTGCAGGCATCATGAAGAGATGTTTAGAAAGATGTTGCTGTATATGACAGCTGGAGATGTCAGTCATATGACCACACGGAGGCTCTTCAGCGGACCCAAAATTGAACCAATTGGAGATGGATCCATCATTGACATGGTCCACAGAGCGTGCTTACAAACCAGGAACACTTTGTAGACAATGGCAAAGATGTAGTTATCTCCAAATGGGTCAATTTTGAGTCTGCTGAAGAGCCTCCGTGTGGTCAAATGACTGACATCTCCAGCTGTCACATACAGTAACATCTTTCTAAACATCTCTTAATGATGCCTACAATGTTACATCAAGGTGAAATTAACCATTGCTATCCTGTTAAAGAGATAGTAATACCTAAAATGTGAAAGTAAAAATATATGTCATAGGATTGATCCACTGGATAAAGCAAGGGTATTCCCACTGCTGAAAGGTGTTTCATCCCAAGAGTATAACAGCTCAAAGTTGAATATTCCATGGACAATATCACTGTGGCCTGAAAATGTACTATGCCAATGTTGCCAGACCATCCTCTGGCCAGCTTTGGTCCAGGGAGCATAAATCCACAAAGGATGATGTGGCAACAGCGCAAATGTACAATTTCAGGCCACTGGGATGTGGCACCAAAGGAATTCAACTCTGAGCTGCGATACATG
This sequence comes from Rhinophrynus dorsalis, assembly GCA_037306005.1. Classification (NCBI taxonomy): domain Eukaryota; kingdom Metazoa; phylum Chordata; class Amphibia; order Anura; family Rhinophrynidae; genus Rhinophrynus; species Rhinophrynus dorsalis. The sequence goes on along the minus strand of CM074721.1, from coordinate 169,452,961 downwards.
TAGAATAAAACACCCTTCACCAGTAGGAGTACCGTTGTTTCACACAGGGGGATAAACCCTACAACATATATGTCCCTTTCCACATTTCAAGTATTAATATCAATTTGACACCATTATGGCTAAGTTTACTGATCACACAATCTCAATCCTCCACCCAGGTGATGTGCCTCCAGCACTCCAGGAGTCCATGGAGGAGGCCACCTCACCACCCAGTGAGGAGTATATGGAGGAGGGGACCAGCCAGTGAGCACCGTACCCAACTACATCCACACCTCTTGGCCAACTGGATGCCCCACCTCTGGCTACACCACCTCTGGCTGCACCACCTCTGCCTGCACCACCTCTGGCTGCACCACCTCTGCCTGCCCCACCTCTGGCTGCACCACCTCTGCCTGCACCACCTCTGGCTGCACCACCTCTGGCTACACCACCATATTACAGTGACTGGATGCACCCCACCACCTCCAGGAGCTATTACCCTCCAGCAGCAGCAGCACCACCACCACCACCAGGGAGGCAATGGCTGCCCGGTGATGTGGTCACCACCCAATACGGGCCTGTAATGGATCCCACCCGTTACTAGAGCCTTGTCTGGGCATGGCATTTATTCACCCCTGGGCCCAAGGATTATAGATATTGGACACTCCTTTGTGCCCGGGCATACGATCTCTTAAGCCCTTATCCTGGACTAAGAGACGTTGGCTAGCCTTATGTGAATAGGCAGCTGTGCCAGAGGAAAGAGCAATTCAAGGCTTGTGTGCTGCAAACTCTTCTGCCCTGCAAAGGGTTAATTATTTTAGTTTGGGCATATTTACGTTCAATCTGTATTGCTGCCCCCCAAGCCTTTTGCTTAATTATTCAACCCCTGGCCATTGTTAAGGGAATGTATATTCTAGCCACTCAAGTCATTGTATTGAGAACTGTCTTGTGGCCCCCTGCTGTGTGCTAATCCAATCATGTCTGCCCTATTATGTTTCCCTGAATCATTTGTTGTTGGTTCGTTGACCCTTTGTGGTGACTGAATTATCCCTGTGACTACCCCATTGTATTCTGCCCTACCATTTGCTGTACCCTATTGGAGGAACTGTGATTGAATTAAGTCTCCTGTACTGTGCTCCAAGTTAGTGCGGTTTGAAACTGTATAAATATGTTGTGGTTTGTTGTAATAAAGAGTTATGTTTTGGAGTGAACAAGAAGTCCTGGAGTCTTGAATTGCTTATGGTCTAAAGTGTCCACTCTGATACCCATCTGCGCCAAGTATCCTGAATCGTCGACCGCCTGCTGCCAGCTTCCTGCGTCCCAACTTCATATGCTGTCAGGCGGCGGCGTGGACTCTTCCCTGCTTCCAGCGATCCTGCGGCTGTTTCCATTGACTGTCCATACTTCAACTGGTGCATCCAACGGCGCTTATCTTGCGTCAAGAAGGAGAGACCCGGGAACGATGGCGGAAGGCGACACGGTCCCTTCCCAGCTTCCGTTACAGGGCCATACTCATCACAGATTGACCTACCCTCCTGGATCGCTCCCCAGCATGGCCCCAGGTATGATCCCAGGTGGGGGCCAAGCACATACCAGTGGCCAAGGTTTGACCCTTGGCCACTCGACTACCAACACCTGGGCCTGCTTGGGGAGCCCCAACACCCTATGCGAAGGGGCGTATTTACCCCACCACCTCCACCAGCACAGACATCGGTGGGCAGCAGTGGGTCCATTGATGTGGTGGGCACATACCCATCTGCAGCACATACAGCACCAGCTGAGGAGGACACAGCAGCAGCTGAGGAGGACACAGCAGCAGCTGAGGAGGACACAGCACCAGCTGAGGTGGACACAGCACCAGCTGAGGAGGACACAGCAGCAGCAGATTCACCAGGCACAAGCATCACCAGCAGTGAACGCCGCACGGGGATGGAAGCAGAGTGTATGGCTCTGCAAAGGAGACTACTCCGGTCAAGCCTCTGCACCAATGACAACATCACCAGGAGCCGTAGGGAATCCCGGAGAAACACTAACAGGTTAGAGGCAAAGATCCATGCCCTGGAGTTGGAGGTCATGAGGATCAACACTCAACTCCATCAGCTCCACACGGGGGTGATGGACATGCTTGCACAGGTACTGGTGGAGTTGAGATAGCTGAACCGCAGGGAGAACTTACGGTTAGAGAGGGAGAACCTGCGCTCCACAGAGGGATCCACTGCCCCCACCACCCCCTCTAATGTGACCCCCGAAGCCACACCTAGGGGGCAAAGGGTGACCAGGAGATCATCCAGGTTATCCACTTCTGCCACACAGTCTAAGGCCCCCCCCTAAGAAAAAAAAATAAAATGCCCAACATGTTACATTTCACCTGAATAAAGGAACATTGTGCTTTTGAATCATGTCTGATCTGCTTTTTATTTGGTCATAGATTGGGTGGCAGAGTTGTCTCCAATGCATTGACAAACAATTCAGTGAACACAACTTCTGCCTAGGTAAGATGTTTGTGGGATGTTACAACATGGGTTCACACACACACACACACACACACACACCGTTGTACAAATTCAACTGGAAAGACATCCCTGGAGCCATATTACACAACTGTGTTATATGGCGATGTTGTGTGTTGATTTTGAACAACCAAACATACCCCTTAGCACAACAATTGGTACAACATTGAACATTCGTCTACATCAAATGTTGTGTTTAACCCTTTGATAGCCAGAGTGGTAGGCAACGCATTGCAAAGAAATGCGTTGGGTACCACTCTGGCACTCAGAGGGTTAAGGGGATAACCAAACAAACAGCTATGTGACTTAGCGGTGACATAACAAGCAGGACAGATAAATGGGACCTGCATCAATGTTGTCTTGGACTCAAACACTCATTGTGCAACTGACTTACTGGGGAACCCAATGTTTTTAACCTAGGATTTCAATGTGTAGTACACACATTGATATCCTGGGGTGAGCATTGGGGCCTCCAGTAAGTTGAGTTGTTGTTTTTCCTGAGGGTGTAACAGACTTCACCAGTGAAAACACTTGTCCACTTGGTCTGGTTGTTCGTTTATGTAGCCCATGTACTGTGATATGTCAAAGTGGAGCAATATCACAGAACATTGATTATACTAAGCAACACAGAAACTGGGGACAGGAATTCACTATGGAAGTATGTCCCCTGTATCACCTCTTTATCACTCCCACAACACATTAGTGTATCACTGCCACCATCTGTTTGCGTGAATACATCACAGAGTCCACTCACTTGCAAACAAGTGGTGGACTCCTGTGATATGGGTGATGCCTTTCCATGTATGGGGGATACTCTATCCTGAGTGTGGTTACGCATTAACAAACAAATGTGTAATCCAATATATCCTCATACAGACACAAATGACTGACTAGTGATGTGTGTATTGCCTATATGCATTGAACACTTGTATGAGAACACTAAATGTACTTTGAAACTAAATCATACTACTTGAGTAACATTGCTGTCCTGCTCATGTGTTGTCCACAATGTTTGACAACTCTGTAGATGAGCATCCTAACTGTACAGGTTATTACACTTGTGAAATTGTGTTTTCTGTGTCTATATGAGAATGTTCCAGTAGAGGTATGTGTGAACATCAGGTCAAATATTGCATCACTAACAACATCACCAGAAATAGCAAGGGGTGATCTTTATGAAGGTGTTGTCAAGACATCAATCCAGTCACATGGAAGATCTTCAGTTCAAGGATGGATCATGTTATGGATGCCTGTGGGACAAGAGGACAGGATTTGGAGCAATATACCTGAATTGATCATCAAGAAAGAACAATTTCGACTTTATAATCCCCTCAGTCTTCTTAATTACAGGTGAGTACACAAACCATTGCTTGACAATGTGTTGTGTACTCATCTGTAACGAATTATGTGGAGAACTAAGGACATGTGCCCCAGCCCTATGGATATGTGCCCCTGACATGAATACACACATCAACAAGTAACATAGTAGTAACATAGTAATTTAGGTTGAAAAAAATACTTGCGTCCATCTAGTTCAACCCTTTTCCTATTCCTGTTTACCATTGTTGATCCAAAAGAAGAGATTTCTCCCTGGATCAACAAGCCCTAACTAAATATTAATCCCAATACTAACGTACATAGCCCTCTATGTTATGCTCTTTTAAATAAGTATCCAGGCCCCTTTTAAAGGCATCTAATGTATTTGATAGCACCACCTCCTCAGGAAGTGAATTCCATACCTTTATTGTCCTTACTGTAAAGAAACCCTTCTTCTGTTGTAGATTAAATCTCCTTTCCTCAAGTCTAAGCGGGTGGCCCCTTGTCCTGTGTACTGTTCTGAGAGCTCCATGGAAGTAATGAATTTGGGCTGCCACTGTGAAAGTGACAGTGGCAGCCCAATGTCATTTGTTCCCTGGAACTATTGGGACATGTTTGTTGATGTGTTTATTCATACCATGGGCACATATGTCTGCACACTCACAGGTCAGCATGGAGTCCCTGGTAATCTGATCTACGTCTCATGACCTCTACGTTGTGTAAAAATACCACTGTATATCCACCCCTCTGCTGCTCTTCTCAGCTCTAGCACAGTACAGGTCCCATATTGAGTCCAATGGCCCTTTAACCCCTGATGTGACGGAGTATTATCGAATGCATAGCATTGGATAACACTCTTTCGCTACAAGGCTAGCATGGTTGCTCTGGCTATGATCATGGCAAATCAAGTTAGTTGCTGTCAATCAAGCCCTGTAAGGCGATGAACATGGGTTATGTGTTGTTTCTCCTGAGGGTGTGCGTGATATCCTTGGGGTCTGTATGTCAACGTGTAGAGGGGAATGGAGGATGGTTTCTGAATCCCAAAACACAATATGCCACGTCCATGGTATGGTTGATGTTTGTGGCCATGCTGCTGCCAGTGCAGTGCTGTGTCAATGTTCCTGTGGGGTGAGACAGAACATAATGTGCAGTGTGGTTAGTGTCACAGGACTGATGGGGGACTTGCATGGATTGTTTGCATGCCTGTGTTATACTTACATGTAAAGTGTTCCGTGATGAGCCTGTCTCTGATCTGTGTCCCTCTCAGGGTCTCCTCAACATGGCCGATGTCCATGGGCACTTCATGTATGGGGGGGTCCTGGATGTGATCCAGCAGCCTGGTGTCCACTGGGATGTTGTGCAGTATTGCGCACGCCACAATTATGTCGCACACTTTTCCAAGTGCATACTGCAGTGCTCCCCCCGAGTGGTCCAGACATCGAAATCTTGACTTGAGGAGGCCAAAAGTCCGATCAAAGGCATTCCTCGTTCTGCTATGAGCCTGGTTGTACCTTTCCTGGGCATGTGTTCGAGGATTGGCCACAGGGGTCAGTAGCCAGGACTTGCATCCATAATGTGAGTGACATGGTGAGACAGGGAGCACATGTTGTGTGAATGATGTTTTGTGTGGTGGATGTACTAGCTGTGGGTCAGGAGCATGCTGAGCAGCGTTGTGTGTACACCTGTGTATGTGGTGTGATTTTGTATTGTGAACTCACCCAAAAGCCATCCCCCTGTAAAAGTTCCATTCTCGAAATCTCTGTGGACTGAGGGGTTTTGGAGAATGTATGAATCATGTGAGCTGCCAGGATACTTTGCACAGACATTCATTATCCTCATATGGCTGTCACACACCATCTGCACGTTGATGGAGTGAAAGTTCTTCCTGTTGATGAATAGCTGTGCATCACGTGCTGGGGCTTTAATACAGACATGGGTGCAATCTATAGCACCCATGACCCTGGGCATGCCTCCCCTGGCGTTAAAGGCCTGCTTGACGTGTATCCGGTCCATGTCGGTGGTGGGAAAATGTATATAGGTACTGGCCTTGCTTTTGAGGGCTGGCAGGACCTGGGCCAGCACCCTGGAGAATGTAGCCTGTGACATGCCAGATGCGTAACCCTCAGTGGACTGGAATGCCCTACTTGCCATGAAGTGTATGGCACAGAGTAGTTTCTGAAGGCCAGTTAGGGCATGGCTGTGGATGTAGATGGGATCCACCTGCTCCTTGATGACCTCATACAAGGCAATGATGCTGTCAGGCCTCAACCTGTAGCATTCAATTACCTCATCATCAGTCATTCCAAAGAGGGTGACCCTTGGGCGGTATACCCTGGGCCTTGGTGGTCATCTATACATCCTCTGCTGCTGTGGAGCATCCTGTTGCTGCAGCTGTGCTTCTGCAGGCAGGTGCTGCCCTCCAGGTGGGGATGGACTCCTGTGTGGCTGCTGAGCCAGAGCCTCCTCACTTGCAACAGGTGAAGGCTGTTGATCAGGCGTGCTTGGAGGTTGCTGATGTTCCCTAGCTCTCTCCCTTGCACGCCTTCTCCGCAGTCTTCGCAACAATATGTAACCCAACATACTGATTACTCTCTCTATCTCTCTCTCTATCTCTCTCTCTCTCCCTCCCTGAGTGGAAAACAAGCCACAAGTGAGTGTGTTGAGTTGTCCCTTTAAGTACTTGATAGGTCGTTGTGTAGGTGTGGTGATGAGGTGAGTGCTAACCAATGGAGAGTTGTTTTTGCCCAGGTAAGTGTTTGCAGGTGTGTGTGTGTGTGTGTTATAAGATGTGGTGTGTTGTGCTTGTTATGTGTGTGCCATTTGCGGGTGTGCAGTTGTGGGGTGCAGGTCGCGTGTTGATGTTGCCCAGGTGAGCTTATATTTGCAGGTGTTCGCTTTGTGTGATAACCCCCATTGTTCCATGCCATGTTGTCTTGTTGTTTTTTTGTGTGTCGTTGTCCCTGTGGTGTTGGTTGTTGTTGTGTGTGGAGTGATTTGTGTTGTGTGTGCATGTTTTTGTGTTGTTTTGGCATTGCACGGGTTAATTTTTCCATTTACATGGTTGTGCGGTAAGCATTTTGTGTATTTTCCTATGTAACGGGTGTTTTGTTTTGCCCGTTAAGTGTCTAACGGCTAAGAAAAGTGGGTCTTAACTTTTTGCTGTTAGGTGTGTCTATTTTTCAGCCGTTACCAGTACCGCAAGCCTTTGAATAGCTCTGGGGTATGTTGTTCCATGCGTCTGAATGCACGTAAGTGTATCGGCCGTAAGGATTGTGAAACTGCCGTTAGCTGTTCTTGAGACGGATCTTTGAATTGCAACATGACATTTAACGCACCAGTTAGTGATTTTTTTTACTAACAGCTGCCTTTAAATCGAGCCCATAGGCTCTACCGGCCTTGCCAATACCAGGTAAGGCAACCTCAGGAGGGAATAATGGAAAAGGTTCTACCAGCCTTACCAATATACCGGGCAAGGCAGCCCAGAGGAATACCAATATAGGCTCTACCGGCCGTGCCAATACCGGGTAAGGCAACCTCAGGATGGAATACGTAAGGTTCTACCGGCCTTACCAATATACCGGGAAAGGCAGCCCAAAGAAGCAGTAATCAATCACAGTGATCTTAATAGCTGTCAGATGGCAATGACAGTCTAATAGTAATCGATAGACTGCAAGATCAGTGGTTTACCCTGGTAGTCTGTACACTGTCTCACTCATGTACTGTAGGACTACTAGCTGTCTAGGACTGGACAGCGCACAATGAATCATAAGACTACCTGTGTAACGAGACAAGGAAGTAAACCAGCGCCCTCTCGTTGGGAACCTTCTAGCAAGACATAGATTAACCCACAGGTCATGGAGCGAACCAACACCCGCGCGTTGGTATCATACAAGATATAGTGTAGCTTAGCGGTGGAGCGAACCAGCGTCCGCACGCTGGGTACCAACAGACTGTATAGTATAGCCGCAAGGCTTAAGTAGCGAACCAGCATCCGCATGCTGTAACCAACAAACAGTATAGTATAGCCGCAAGGCTTATGGAGCAAACCAGCATCCGCACACTGGAACCAACAGACAATATAGTATAGCCGCAAGGCTTGTGGAGTGAATCAGCGCCCGCATGCTGTGACCAACAGACAGTATAGTATAGCCGCAAGGCTTGTGGAGCGAACCAGTGTCCGCACGCTGGGACCAACAGACAGTATAGTATAGCTGCAAGGCTTGTGGAGCAACCCAGCGTCCGCACGCTGGGACTGACAGGCAGTATAGTATAGCCGCAAGGCTTATGGAGCGAATCAGCGTCCGCACGCTGTAACCAAAAACCAGTATAGTATAGCCGCAAGACTTATTGAGCGAACCAGCGTCCGCACGCTGGGACTAACAGACAGAATAGTATAGCTGCAAGGCTTGTGGAGTAACCCAGCGTCCGCACGCTGGGACTAACAGACAGTATAGTATAGCCGCAAGGCTCATGGAACAAATCAGCATCCGCACGCTGTAACCAACAACCAATATAGTATAGCTGCAAGGCTGGTGGAGCGAACCAGCGTCCGCAAGCTGGAAACCAACAGAGAATGTCGCCAAAGCGACCAAAGCGGAAAGTCGCCACAGACGCAGGAGCCGGACCAGGAGACGAACAGGAACCAGCAAGGACGATAAACTGGATCAGGAGTGGCAACGAAGACAGGGAGCAGGAAACAGCAACCTCTGAAGACTCAACCGGAACCCGTACTGGAACCAGCACTGCAGACAGGAGACTCAGGAACAGGATGAAATCAGGAACTCAGGAACACAGCAAAAGGCCCAATGAGCTTCTGATCATGGTGGAAGTGGCTGCTATCAGAGACACCACGAAAGGACAACCAAAGGGTGCCCAGACACAGTTTAAGTAGGCAATATGAGGCAGGCTAAAGGCAGACAGCCAATGGGAGCCCCCTACCGGTAATAGACATAGAAATGCAGCAATCACGGGCACCGTTATACATATCCACAACATATTTCACATGTCATTGTTGAAGCCCTTGGTCTGCAACCAGTATACCTCTGCTCCTGTTCGTCCAGCTCCCGTGAGAGTTGCAGATCATGAGGAATATGAGGTACAGAACATTCTGGACTCCCTTGTGAGTAGAGGGCACTTACAATATTTTATTCATTGGAAGCGCTATGGTCCTGAGGAGTGCTCCTGGATACCTGCCAGTGATGTCCACACTCCTGTATTGGTACGCAGGTTTCATGCTCGATTCCCTGATAAACCCTGGCCGGCTCCACAGAGGAGGGGGGGGGGTACTGTTACAGTTTCAGCATCATCTGCAGTAGAGAGGCTTCAAGCATGCAGCAGGCCTCTGTTTTATGTGTTTGCTTCCTGTAGTCTCCTCCTACCTACTTCCTCCCTCTGAGCTGCTCCTCCTATCTACTTCCTGAGTAGATGTTTAAAGGGCAGACTGAGTCCTGACTAAGTTGCCCTTGCGTTGTTGTACAATACAGTTCTGTTTCCCTTGGGCTCTGTGTATGACCTGGCTTGTCTGACCATCCATTCTGGTGCTGACCTGTGGCTCTGTCTGACTACTCTTTTGCCTACTCCCATTGTGTAGTAGACACCCAATCTGGTGTGAACCTGTGGCTCTGGCTGACTACCTGAACTGTGTATGACCCGGCCTGTCTGTCCATCCATTCTGCTGTTGACCTGTGGCTCTGTCTGACCATTCTCCTTGTGCGTTCCGATTTGGCTTAGACATCCTTTCTGGAGCAAACCTGTGGCTCTGGCTGACTACCTGCTCCGTGTATGACCTGGCTTGTCTGACTACCCACTCTGGTGTTGACTTGGGGCTCTGTCCACTGCGCTTCCAGCATACCAATGCTTCAGTGGATATCCTATCTGGTGCAAACCTGTGGCTGTGGCTAACTACCTGCTCCGTGTATGTCCCAGCTTGTCTGACTATCCTTTCTGGTGCTGACTGGGGGTGTTCTGTCTGTTTCTTCCGTGTGTTGGTCCCCGCTCTACAGACACCCATCCTATTGCGGACCTGGGGCCCTATCAGACTGCTAGACTGTCAGTGCTAGTCCTTTGGGTGTTCCAAATTACCTCGAGACTCCAGTGGGCTGAGGCCTAGTCTCGCACAGTGTGGTGGATCTATTGGCGGACTGCTATTTCTGATATAGTGCTTGCCTCTTTGATCACCCTCTGTGTGTTATCTGTATACGTGCATTAATAAAAGATTGTTTTACTTTACTGTACTGACTCCTGGTTTATTCCTGGGAACCGTGACAGAACCTAAAAGTATCTCAAGTTCCATTGCTGAAGCATCGAAGTCAGGCGTCGCAAAGCCCGTCGGGCCTGGAGTGTGAGGTTGGAGAGATCCTGGAAGAAAGTTACCGGATGACCATCGTGGGACCAGGAGCCCAATTCCCAGGACCTCCGCATGATCTTCTCCTTCAATCCAAAATCAGTCACACAGCAAATTATATCTTGAGGAGGACCTCTCATACGTAGGGCCCAATGTGCCCTATCCATCGCCACTGTAGATCCTGCGGGACGCCTCAGCATGGCGGTAAAGATGGCGTTTAGCAGTTGCGGAACATTCTCCTCCTCACCAGCAGGTACCTCCGGAACCCTGTGGACCCGGATGTTGTGCTTGCGACCGCGGTTATCAAGGTCCTCTATCCTCCTCCAAAACTCCACCAGATAGAGCGGATGTTGGTCTGAGGTTTGGGATAGTGTTTGAAGTTTGCGGGACTGGGAAGCCACGGATTTGTCCTGCGCAATCACCTGCTGCTCCAGGCATCGCAGGTCTGTGCGCAATTTAGCAACCTCATCCTGGACTGTATGTTTGAGCTCCATTATCAGGTTATTGAAATCGGTGCGCCATGGGGTGGAAGAGAAGACAAGTGTCGTTGGATCAGGAGCAACTGAGTCAGGGCGAGTGTCCAGCTCATCCTCCCCAGATGAGAGCGAGCAAGATGGCAAAGCCGCCACGTGGTCGTCAGGCACCGTAGAGTCTACCAATGTTTGGGTATGAAAGAAGTCCCGGAGCGAGTTGGCAGGAGTTTTCCCCTTGCCTCTAGGAGTAGAGGACCCAGTAGAACCCTTTCTATTGTGGACCATCATTGCAGGATAAGGCAGATTGTAATGCTTATGGGAAGGTTGGCGGAGCCCCTAAGTTAAGCAGCCTTCTTCCTCGGTGGCCGGCCACTCCCCCTGTCCCTCTCTAGTTGACGACCATCAAAAGGGCCTGATCATAATGTTGCCAGAATCAAGAGGGAGACATCAGAATGTTGCCCACATCAGCAGGGCGACATACTGATGCTGCACGCTTAAGGGTCGCCAACTAGAGGGTGACATTTCCATAGGATACCATCAAGACTTGTGTCTGGTAAGGAAATATCACTCACACTGGTTGCTGCAGCAATTGTGTTCTTCCCCTTTGTATGGCCGTCACATTCACATCAGTCCATTGAGATGCTTAGCCACCTGTCATTCGCTATATTAGATTTTTCCATTCTTCTGTATGTACTAGTTAACTTGAACTCATTGCTTCTCTTTGTTATTATCTGTATATATGTATTGGCACTATCCCAATTCCTCCTTTTTTCCTATTTTTTATATGTCCTGTATTTCCTCTATATCCCATATAGTTCCTGTTCAACTAGGTAACGGTGTTGGGCTTGACCTGTCTAATGCTGAACTTCCCAGGTGCTTCCTGAGTTTATACAGGTTTATCTCCCCACTGCTACCCATCTCCATCAGAACTGTGGAGCAAATGGTGAGAAAGGAGGCTTTTATCATCCGCTGCTCACAGCTTCTCTCTGTGCAGCTCCTACATCCCACAGGTTTACTATTGAGGCCTTGCGGACTTCACCTCCACCTTGCCAGGTTTACTATAGAAATGTTGCCCTCTAGTTGGCGACCCTTAAGCGTGCGGCATCAGAATGTCACCCTTTTGATGTGGGCGACATTCTGAGGTTTCCCTTTTGATTTGTGGGACATTTGGATCTCGCCCTTTTGATGGTCGCCATCTAGAGGGTGACATTTCAATAGTAAACCCCAATAAATCAATGAAAATATGTATTTGTCCACTATGGTAAAGTTTACTTCCCCACAATCTATACAGTTATTAGAATATCACCATTTGTTCCAGGCTAACCAACTACACTGTAGGATGTGAATAAAGATTCACAAAATTACCATTGATTTAACACCTTAGTTACAAGGGATTTTTGACATTGGAGAAGAACAATTTTGTCCTTTTTAGTATGCCTTTGTTCAACCATATGTTTCATCTAATTAATTTAGTAAAAACATAAAAATGATATACATTTTTTAAGCATAAGTAGGGCTTTTTTTGATGCCACATTTATATGTATAGCCCACCATTTACTTTGACAATAATAAAAAAAATGGACAAAAAAAGAAAGACAACATTTTTATAAGTTTTCCTGTGATAATTTGTACTCAATGGATTAATTTTTAACAGGGACTGGATAAAAGGTATGAATGTTCGTTCATACCTCCCAGATGTCCCTTTTTATGGGGGTGCTGTCCCCCTGAGGTGAAAATTCCTCTTTCCCTCCCTGGTGTCCCTCTTTTTAGGAGATTAGACTTTGTGTGGTGTGTGTGTGTGTGTGTGTAAGTGTATCACATTACTCCACAGCAATAAAACTCACATTAATGTTTGTTTAAACTTCAGTGTATGTGTTTTAAATCATTCTGTGTATATAAAATAATTTGGTCTTTCTCTAAATCAACTTTTCAGTAACACAAAGATGTAGCAATAGGTCATCAAGTGACCTATCCCTATGCCCCTCTCTGACTATTTTCCCTGCTGGCAGCTCTGTTCTCTGCTTCTCTCTTCCTCACAATCACAGTTACATTACCTTTAGTATGTGGCTCCACAAGCACATATGATCACTGTAGCAGAGATCAATTGTGCACAGCTACTAAGGAAAGGCTGAAACTGACTGCTCTGGTCCTCCCTGAGGCACGCTGAGATCATTAAGCTTTGACATGCCAGGACCATCATCTGTCCTTAAAGGACGGATTCCTGTGATGGTCCTGGCACATCACCCATCTTTAATGGGTAAATGTGCCTTTTAAATCTTGAATGCTAGACAAGTCTTCAATGCATTTAATTAATGGGAATTTTGAGAATTTTTATTTGTCCCCTAGAGTGCAGTAAATTTGCCCAAGAATTGCTTTACTTTGCCTTTATACATAAGGCCCATTGTGTCATACCTCATAAACATGGCATTTTGTCTCCAAAAGCACATTTTATAATGCTTTTACTATTGTGTTTTGTAAATGTAATTATAATTCAGAAAAACTCACTTTTCATTTCCTAGAATTTTGTACTGCTTATCTTGTATGTTAATGAACAGGATCTATAAATGCAACAAAACTCACATAAAAATTAATTGTGCAGAGATTTATCTATTTTCCCTCCAAAACAAGCCTTACTTGGAGCCTTTATTCAGTATGTTGGTTAGCGTGCTGAAGCATTTGCATTCTCAAGAAGGAACAGGCAGACAAGTGCCTCAGTATTTGCTTCATGATGACATATTGACCCTTTCTAAAGAGAATTGACATGAACTGTTGTGTGAATAAAATGTAAAACTGAAATTCTCGGAAGGACTGAGAAATGAAGTAAGCTTTGGAATGATCTTCATAAATATACTTTTTCATACTCTGGAGTTAGAAATGCATTTGAAGATTACAGACAATTAGAGCCATATGCAGAAATTCTGGAGCAAATCGACTGCACCACAGGGGACAAATAAAATTACCAAATGCCTATTGATTTAAATGGTTCTTTAATTGGTTGCTTTGCAATGCGTTGGAGACCTCTCTAGCCTTCAAAGAGTTAAAAACTTTAAAGGGATAGTAATATCAAAAAATGTCCATCCAATTGTTTGCTGTAATTTTTTTATAAAGAATACTATGTCTGGAACATCCTTTATATTTGGCTTGAAAAGCCAATTACAAGTTTCTCCCATCTGCCTTTTTTGAGCATGTCACACTGACTTCCCTCAGAGCAGAAAGCCAGTTCAGACCTATCGTGATGAAGGACAATATTCATACCTGGGAACTTTTTGGTGCTGATGAGGTGAGAGACATTACGCGATTCGCGTCATAAAAGCACGGTGGCTCAGTGGTTAGCACTGTTGCCTTGCAGCGCTGGGGTCCTGGGTTCAAATCCCACCAAGGACAACATCTGCAATGAGTTTGTATGTTCTCACCGTGTTTGCGTGGGTTTCCTCCAGGTACTCCGGTTTCCTCCCACACTCCAAAAAAACATACTGATAGGTGAATTTAGGTTGTGAGCCCCAACGGGGACAGGGACCAATATGAGTGTAAAGCGCTGCATAATCTGTGTGCGATATATAAATAAAGAGTTATTATAAAAGGGATGGGGCTTCATTGCGAGTGGGGGGTGGGAATTCTAAAAAAAAAAATAGCAGGAATAGCCTGGGGAAGGAGGAAAAGAGGCTGGGGAGTGGGAAGAACTCAATGGGAGGAGCGGATGTGGGCAGAGCTTCATCAGAAACTCCCCGCATCTGGAGAATCAGACTCTGCTATAATTAAAGGAATACTAACACCTACTAATGATGAACCCCCACTTAACTTTGGGTAGGAAAACCTAATGGATGCAATTAATCCATTCTGTGTGGATTGTTTCTCCAAAATGAATCTTTAATTAACATAGAAACATAGATTTTGAAAGCAGATGGAACCATCTGGCCCATCTAGTCTGCCCATTTCCCTATGTAATAAAATACACAAACTTAGATATTTCTGAGAATTGATTTATGTCTATACCAGGCATTTTGAATTCCCTGACAGGATTTGTTCCTGCCATCTCTGCTGGGAGGCTGTTCCACCCTTTCTGTAAAATAGTGCAAACACACATTACTTTTGAATTTTCTACCCTCTAACTTTAGATCATGACCTCTTGTTCTAGTAGTCATTGTTTTCTGAAAAATGCTTCCCTCCTGACACTATATTAAGTTCCATAACATATGTTTTATTAAAATACTAGTAAGTTATATGTCCATGGAGTAAGACATGTTTCTTTTTGCGGAAAGTAAATTTCCAACCCCCCCGACTGCTTCTTAGGAAGGAAGAGTGGGAGTAATTTAGGGTCCTTGAGTTCTGCAACAAACAATCATGTCTTCCTCAGTGGACATGATATCCATTACTAAATAAAATGTTGTTTTGAAAGTCCAATCCACTCAGAATTGATTCTTAATGACCTGGAAGATTTTATGTCCAGTTTAGAAAAAGTGGGGATTTCTTATTTATCCCCCCGACAAGGCCGGATTTACATCCCATGTGCCCCTAGGCAAGGCACTTTAGGCTCCCTTAGCTCCACCCATGACCACACCCCAATTCCTCACATGACCCAACTACCAGTCCCATCTATTATTTCATTGCAAATAAAATACCATAGTCCTATAACAAACAAGGACACAAAAAAGCTATAACATCTTTGTTGCTAGGGTGATCTTCAACACATCCAAAGTGTTAAATAATAGCCTGTAAAGGGGTATAAAACTGGTGCAAGGACATCAAGATTGCTCTGGCCACACCCACAACCCAGAATATGGGTGTGACCAGCTCAGCTGAGACACCCCTCAAAATTTGGAGCTCTAGGCAGTTGCCTACTACTCCTACTGGGAAATACATTCCTGCCCCCTGAGGACCAGATGGTGTACAATGCTACTAGCTGAACTGCTTGTCCCTGTTGGCAGTAACTATGATGGTGATCTGTTGGCAGTAACTATGAAGGTGATCCTGGATGAGTTGGAATGCTGTTATCTTTTAAATGCTGGGTGAAGGGGGTGGTCCCCCCAGGGATGGTACAAGGATTTTTGGCACCCTAGGCAAATCCTCATTTTGCCTCCACCTTGGCTCTGCCCCTGGTGTCCCACCCCTTTATGTCCTGCCCACTTAACTGGGACACCATCTGTGGATCTAATGAACAAAAGAATAGTAGAGCAATTCTGGGGCAAACTTACTGCACCATAGGGGAGAAATAAAAGTATAATTGATTTAAATTGGGATTTTAACCATTTCAATATTAGACAAGTCTCAAGCACATTGCTTCTCTATGTGTTGAACATCTATGTAGCAATCAATGTGTTAAAAGTCCAATTTAAATTAACGGTAGCTTTGGAAAAGTTTATTTCTCACCTGTTGTGCAGTTGATTTGCTCCACTTTGGTTTAGCATATTAGCCACAGGGATATTTTCAATAAACACATTGTATAGTAAAAAGAAACACCAGATTTATCCAGTACTTGTTACTCTTAAGAACTAAATAATACCTACCTCCCAAGTGTCCCTCTTTAGGAGGAACAGTCCCTCTTTGAGACCCAAATCCCTCTGTCCCTCTTTCCCACCCAGATGTCCCTCTTTTTATTAGACCAGACTGTGTTGTGTACATATAAATGTATCACACTGCTCCACAGAAACAAAACTCACATTATTGTTTGTTTACACTTCACTATATGTGTTCATACATTAGTCTGTGTAAATAAAATGCCATGGCCTTGCTCTAAATCATTTATTCAGTTGCTCAGTGGTGTAAACAGACCATGAAATAACCTAAAAATTCTCAATAATGTGCCGCCCACCCAGAGCCATAACGAGAACCCTCCTGGCCCTGGAGCAAGAAGTGCCATGGGCCCCCCCGACCACATTGGCCCCCGGGCCCTCCACAATGCCCCCATCTCCTACCTCCCAGGAGAGACAGATTGATGGGTTGAGCTCCCACTCGGTCCTCTTCTGTAATCCAGAGTGCTGGGAGATGATGTCATCTCTCAGCGCTCTGCATTACCAGAGCGCCGGAGGGAGAATGCGGGTGCTAAGCGGAGGGGTCGCAGGGGGGACCGGGTCCGTCACTCCAGTCACGGGCCCAGTCATGGATGTGACCCCTATAGTTACGCCACTGCGCCCACCAGAAAAGCTCATAGAGACACCACTTAAAACAAAATTGTCCCTCTTTACCCATTTGGAATGTTGGTATGATAATACATCCACTTATACTAGTGCACTCCTGAATGTGTACCTGCCCACCATTCTTCTTGTGTGCAAGTGAACACACAAACAGACTGTTGTACTTAGCTGTGAACATACCATTTCTCATACACATGCATAAATATAAATGTATATATATATATATATATATATATACATATATATATATATATATACATACACACACACACACACACACACACCAGAGCAAACACACATACCTATACCAGTATACTTGTGCACACATACATACCCCCTCTAATGAAGTTATATACTTGCACACTAGTGTTCCTAAACACACACACCCACCCCCTAAAGCATTCATACAGAGACATATACACATCCAGGGATGTGCACAGACATTTTGGGGGGCAGGGGCTCAAATGAAAAAAAGGGCACTTCTCATAATTATTTATTCAAAATATATATTTAAAAAAAGAAAATAATTTACATCTCAAGAGCCTGTAGGCACAGAAATCTGAAGCACCCCTCCCCATTGGCCATCTCCACTGGACACCTCCACAATGCTCCTAATCTCCACATTGCCCCCCATCATCTCCATATTGCCCTTACATTGTCCCCTGTCAGCACCATATTGCCCCCATCAGCTCCACATTGCCCGCATCATCTCCATATTGTCCCCATCATCTCCATATTGCCCCATCAGCTCCAACTTACCCTCACATTGCCCCCATCAGCTCCATATTGCCCCATCAGCTCCAACTTACCCTCACATTGCCCCCATCCACTCCATAATGCCCCATCAGCTCCAACTTACCCTCACATTGACCCCATCAGGTCCATATTGCCCCATCAGCTCCAACTTACCTTCACATTGCCCCCTTCATCTCCATATTGCCCCCTATCAGCTCCATATTGCCATCAGCTCCAACTTATCCTCACATACATTGCCCCATCAACTCTACATTGTCATCATCTCCATCTTGCGCCCGATCAGATCCATATTGCCCCATCATTTCCACATTGCCCCCCAGTTTCCTACCTCTTCCCTGGTGGTCCAGCGACAGGAGAGGTCTGTATGTGCCTCCTTTGGCACAGACCTGTAGCTGCTGGAGCTCCTGCGCTGTCTTCTCTTTATGCAGATCGCTGGGAGATGATGTCATCTCCCAGAGATCTGTAATACTAAAGAGCCGACAAGGGAGCGCAGCATCTACAGGTCCTGTATTCATATACTCTGTACTTTGCTTCTCATAACCTGGTAAATAGATGGACAGTACCCTTATAAAGGTTGACTGCACAATGCCATGCCCAATCCAATCAATATGGGACGGAAACAGCCTTTACAGTTCTTACTGCAACCTGCCATACCATTGTCAATACCAGGTGGGTATTGCCCCTTCTTGTGATCATAGCATCTGCCTATGCCTTTATCAATAGAAAAAGGGTTTTAAATGAAACCATCCCATTCAAATTATTATATTTGTAAAAGTTTCCCACAGAGGGCAGATAATGACACACCCACTTACTAATTTCACTAAAAGACACTGTAATTAACATGTAACAGTGTCTCCAATACATAAAAAGCATTTCGAACATCAAGTCATTTACACTTCTATGTATGTTACATTAACCCTTTGAATGTCAGATGGGTATCCAATGCAGTGCAATGCGGAGCAATGCATTAGATCCTCCTTTGGCACTAAAAGGGATAATCCAAATCCTGCAATAACACACTTTGTACTGAAAGGGTTACCATATCACTTTACTCAGCACACTGCCTATGTTATAGTAGAACTCGGCTCCTCTCTCTTCCTGTGCCAGCCCCGCCCTTGAATTACAACAGGAAGACAGGGCAGGCATGTGAAGATAGCTGTCAGTGCTACACACAGGTATTGAAGGGCTCCATTGTGATCTCCCTAACCTAAACACACTAAAAAGGTGCACTGTTGAGGCCATGAGGAAGGTAGTTACTACACCAATAGGTTGCTTTTAGAGGCCAGGATGATAGTGGCTGAACACTGACCTGGAAATCGGCTGCCTGTCCCTTTAACAAATCCTCATGCAGATTGATGACTGATCACCTTCTACTAGCGAAATGAATAAAGTAAAGGGAGAGACAGCTGGTGAGGCAGAGAAAATTGGGGGGGGGGGCATCTGAGAGGTGGAGGGGACAAGAAAACATTCACCATGTAGGGGAGAGAGGGGAGCCTGAGCTGCTATAGAAGTGGGCCAGCAGGCACAGACAAGTAGCTGGACAAACCTGAAGCACTGTGTAATTGAAAACATGTAATGGAATTGGAAGATCATATCTTAACCCCCTAAGGACCAGAGGGACGTGTAATACCTCACTGGTCTTTAAAGGACTAAACCTTACAGCGTCAGACCAGTATACAAATGACGCACTGCTCTGCGCCCCAGTACACGTGCGACCTAGGCCAGCGCCTACCTCACCTATAGGTGGAGCCAGCCCTGGGTCCCCCAGAGCTATACTTATGTCTATTGCCTACTCTAGTCTAGAGCAGCAGTACAGTAAGAAATGAGTATATGTATGTAGACAGGGATGTTTCTGTGGAAGTCCCCTAGGTCGCATACAGGTGGGGTGGCAAAAAATAAAAATAGATTTGTTCCTGCCCAACATACCCCCTAAAGACCTTTGTTATTTTTGCAATGGGTTGTCTACTCCTTTGGCACTCAAATGTATAAGCTTTAAGGAGTAGTTCAACAGCCTCACCCCTTTCTTCTCCAACATGTAAAATTTAGACTACATGGAGAAAGAGGGTGCTGGGAAGATATGCTTATAATCTGAATACCAAGCTCCAGCCAGCCCAGTGCATCCCTTCCCACATGGCGTGTAATGCAAATATCTCTGCTGTTCACTTGTGCACATCACTGAGACTCAACAGAGGCACATGAAAGCCTTCACCCTCCATATAGGTTCCGTGCAAAGCATGGTCTCCACCAGTGCCTCCATGGCAGAGTATCCCTTCCCACTGTTGCAAGCCAGAGAGCATTAAGTGTTGAGGTAAGTTTATTAAGCATTTTTTTTTTTTTTAATTTTACTTAGTCATTAGGAATTAGGGGACTACTGTCATAGGCAGACCTGTATTCTGCAATCATTGACCCCCATGACAAGTGTAGTATGTGGATCACTGCCTTTCAGTTGTGAATTAGGTGATATTACTTATTTTGCTCACTTTTCATTATAAGCTGAATGGTATATCTTGTTTTGATTCCTTTTAATTGTAAGCTCTGTGGCATCACTAATGTGGCTCCATTTCGACTGTAATCTCATTGTATCGGTAATGTAGCTCTTTATCAGCTGTAAGCTCTGTGGTATCATGAGTAGGTAAATTTCAGTTGCAAGCTTTGTGGTGTCAGTTGTATAGCTCCATTTTGATTAAACACTCTATGGTGTTTGCTCATTTCAATCGCATGGTCTGTGATATCACTGATGTAGCTCCATTTCAGTTGTAAGCTCTGCAGAATCAAGTAGCTCAGTTTCAAATTCATGCTCTGTGGTGTCACTTTTGTAGCTTCATTTTATTTGCACACTCTGTGGTGTAATGGAATTGTAAGCTCTGTAATATCACTTGTATAGCGCTATCTATAAAAGATGTACACCACTCAAAGCCAGATAGACTGCATCTCATTAGGAAAAAAGAGACCAGTAAAAGGAAGATCAGGAAGAAAGTAGGAGGAGAGAGAGAATAGAAATAGAGCAGAGAAGGCAGGAGAGAGCGGGAAGGTGGGGAAGTTAGATATTGGAAAAAGAAGGTAGGAAGTGAGAAGGGAGAATTGAAAAGGAGACTGTGGGGGACCTAAGCAAATAAATCACAAGAGCATCATATCAATTCTAGTATGATCAAGAAAAATAATTATGAGGTTGTAGAGACTTTAATCAAGGGGACCAAACAGTTACATAAGAATCATGGGTGTGAAGAGCCAAGGCATTACGCATCTCCATCTTTCTAATGTTCTCTACATGCCAAAAAATGAACAAACAAAAGCACAATGGCCTGTTCTAAGGCTATTCATCGCTCAAGAGCATCACATTTTAGCTCTCTAGTGCCATTACAGAGGAGAAATCTCCACATGCATTTAGACTAATCCTGCCCATAAGGACGGACCAGTACCAAAATGATGGTGAAGTCCCCTCTGCACGGAAAAAACAGCTAACCCCAGAAGTATGTTTCAGCCTTATTTGGGCCTCGTCAGTGAGGTGCAGCTGGCGTCCCTAGGCACTGAGAGCAAGGGGTCCACGTCTGAATTACCCTTTACACTTAGGGAGAGACCCTAAGTGTTTCGCAGATACAAGCCAAAAAATGATGTGAGAGGCTCTGAGCATGAACAAAAGCACAATGCATCACATTTTAGCTCTCTAGTGCCATTACAGAGGAGAAATCTCCACATACATATTAGACTAATCCCGCCCATAAGGACGGTCCAGTACCAAAATGATGGGCAACTCCCCTCTGCAAGGAAAAACCAGCTAACCCCAGACGTATGTTTCGGCCTTACTTAGGCCTCGTCAGTGATGTGCAGCTGATGTCCCTAGGCACTGAGAGCAAGGGGTCCACGTCTGGATTACCCTTTCCACTAAGTGTTTCGCTGATACAAGCCAAAAAATGATGTGAGAGGCTCTGAACACAAACAAAAGCACAATGGCCTGTTCTATGGCTATTCACCACTCAATAGCATCACATTTTAGCTCTCTAGTGCCATTACAGAGGAGAAATCACCACATACATATTAGACTAATCCCACCCATAAGGACAGTCCAGTAAAAAAAGGACGGGCAAGTCCCCTCTGCACAGAAAAACCAGCTAACCCCAGCTGTATGTTTTAGCCTTATTTAGGCCTTGTCAGTGAGGTGCAGCTGGCGTCCGTAGGCACTGAGAGCAAGGGGTCCACGTCTGGATTACCCTTTACACTTAGGGAGAGACCCTAAGTGTTTCTCAAATACAAGCCAAAAAATGATGTGAGAGGCTCTGAGCACGAACAAAAGCACAATGGCCTGTTCTACGGCTATTCACCGCTCAAGAGCATCACATTTTAGCTCTCTAGTGCCATTACAGAGGAGAAATCATCATCATTTTTTGGCTTGTATCTGAGAAACACTTAGGGTCTCTCCCTAAGTGTAAAGGGTAATCCAGACATGGACCCCTTGCTCTCAGTGCCTAGGGAAGCCAGCTGCACCTCACTGATGAGGCCTAAATAAAGCTGAAATGTATGTCTGGGGTTAGCTGGTTTTTACGTGCAGAGGGGACTTGCCCATCATTTTGGTACTGGACCGTCCTTATGGGTGGGATTAGTCTAATATGTATGTGGAAATTTCTCCTCTGTAATGACACTAGACAGCTAAAATGTGATGCTCTTGAGCGGTGACTAGCTGGAGAACAGGCCTTTGTGCTTTTGTCCGTGCACAGAGCCTCTCACATCACTTTTTGGCTTGTAATGTTCTCTACTTGTAAGATCCACAGATCAAGACTAATTGGTCCCCTGATTTTTCCTCATGGAACACCGAAAAGGTAGTTAACACTTTGAGTGCCAGATGAGTATCCAACATATTGCTTACCCCTCTGGCACTAAAAGGGTTAAGGTATCTCTAACAACTGGAGGGTGAATGTCTACTGAAAATATTAAAGAAAGAGAAGAATAAGGAATACTTCTACCAGTAATGTGTGTAGCTCCATTTTAATAGGAGGCTTTGGGGTATCACTCATATAGCTCTATTTCAAATGGAGGCTCTGTGGTATCATTTGTTTTACTGCATTTCTGTTGAGAGTTCTGTGGCACCAATTCTGTTATTACCTTTGAGTTGTAAGCTCTTTGCTGTCACTCTTGTGTCACCTTACAACTGTAAAGTAAGTGTGATTACTAATTGTGCATGTATGTCACTTTGTGTGACCATATATGGGACTGTGTGTATATGTGCTGCTGTCAGCAAATATTGCTTTTTAAGACCCTTTTGAAGAAAAGGGTTAATAATACATTTTGGATTGTGCTTGGAGGTGTGCACTAATTAAAATCTTCGTGTCATCTCATTCTGAAAGTTCCCAGGTATGGTTGTAACAAACTGCGGAGGCAAACATTTCATTGCATCAGCCTGTGGTAATGCAGGACAAGAGAGCTGTGTCTGTCAGGGGCCTAGCTATAGCATAGGCTTATGTGTGTGGTTTGTGGGAATCGTAGGAGCCCCATATGTGTACGCTGTCTAGGGCTCTATAGATTCGTAATCCAGCATTGGTGATGCAATGCATGCACACTGCTCTGGTCCTAATATGGTTAGTGTTCTTTTAAAAACCCCCCAAAAAACTGTAGCTCTTTGAAGACTCACATTATCAGTGATTTCAATCCTCCGTCATCAATCTGGAAACTAGAAGAATACGAAAGCACCAGTCAATTCCAAGCTATATCCACCATGGAAAAAAAGCACGTGAAATAGGTTATAAAGCAGAATAAAGCAGTAATACCAACCCTGTAGTCTAATATGGTTAACCCTTTAAGGACCAGATGCATATCAAATGCATTTAGAAGCAATGATTTGGAGATTGCTCCAGCATTTGAGGTGTTAAAAAGTCCCATTTAAATCAATAAAAATTTGGGAAAATTTGGTGCGGTTAGTTTGTCACAGGTTTGCTTCACTGTGCTTTTATACGTACGACCTGTAGACCTGTAATGACAATGAACGGAGCCTTGACCCTTTGAGTACCAAATACCTCTCTGGCACTCAAAGGGTTAAGGGTTCATCTTATGCAACGTACATTTGCAAAATAAAACTGATTTATTAACCTCTTAATGACCAGGGGTCCAGGGAAGTTACCTTCACTTAAGGACTGCCTTGATAATTGTCGGCGCGCCAGCACATGTGATCTGTAATGAGCACCGGCATGCCAAGCTGGGGTCTGAGAGAGACCACTCCAGTCTTGGAACAGTCTATTTCAGACCCCGTTTTTACTTAAAAATGCTCCCACAGAAGCGCTTTAAGTAAAAAGTATGTGACATGCCAAGACCGTCACCGGTCCTTAAGTGAAAAAAATGGTGAAGGTCCTGGCACTTCATAGGGTCATTAAGGGTTAAAAGTTTTTAGATGATAATATCAAATGCAATAAATACAAAATACTTGTAATGAATTGGGAATATGCAACATTAAGGCAATACTGTTTTTTGCTAATGAATAATCCATCAATGTGTATAAGCTATTGATTCAGCTGGGAACAAAGCAAATTCTTATTGACTACCTGAGGCTGAAGAAGCGAATTTTTTTGCCTGCTAAGATGACCACGTAAGTGACGCTTATTAAAATGTCATTCTGCAGAACTTCACAGGAATCAGTGAAACTCTGCAGTTTGTTCTTTTTATGTGTCACTGATTTTAATGGATAAATGGTCACCTTCATTCTACACACTGTATATAACACATGCATTTTTATAAATATGCTTAGTTGACATCACTAAAACAGAAAGTTTACCACTGTTACACATGAAACACACATATACGCACATGCACAACTTTTTTTTTTAGTCCCTTCGATGCTACCTGGGTCTTATATGAAGGCTTCCATAACATCTCAGGGGTTAAAAAACTGTATGTACAGCAACTTATATAACTGTCGTCTTGCTGTATTATTTCAACTGCAACACTGTAGCAGCCTCTGATTGGCTAGTGGCCAGCTCTGCCATGTGCAGCCAATCAGAAAACCACTATTAATTAATAGTATTATTTCCTGGCACATCTCCATCTGCATGTATGATTCAATATTGAGGCACATTTTACAGCTATGTATTGCTGCTTATTTAAATTGCTTGGCTTTGTTAGTGAATCAAGTAATAATGTGGTAAATATATGAATTCACCAGAGCAGACCCTCTGAGGTTAGCCATTGGCCACTGTTTGTCCTTAAGGTAAAGAAAAAGACATAAAACAGTGCAGACAGACACTTCTAATCATGGTATTAAGAGTTTCAATGAGTGGAACAGTACTCCTCACCCTTAAGAGATTTACTCACATGGAGTAGAGGCTTCTCCTGCCCAAGGTTGGACGCACTCACACTTAAAGTGTTAACTGCCTGGGTGCAATCAAAAGACTATATTAAACTGTATCAATATGATCCTATTACCCCACTCTGGTTATCTGTAGCAGGGCAGGTTAAGCACAGAATAGGCAGAATGGCCAGTGCTTTTTCCATGCCCCTCCCCAGTGAGTGTGTGGTCAATATCCCTATTCATATTTGGTGTGCTAGACTGGTCATCCCTCACGATGTGTTGGTCAATATTGATGATAATACATGTGTTCCCTGTCAACTAACCATAGTGTGTGTATGAGCTACTCTCTTTAGGTGTTCCTGTTTACAATGGATCCTATCTCTGGGTGGTATTTTGTTCCGGCAGTACACACCATATGGGTCACATCTTCACAGACACCTTTGAGCCTTCGTGTAGCTGCAGGTGTTTTTTCCCTATTTAATGCTTAGAATACAGTATACATTTTGCATTACACGTTCTTATTTATTTATGATAGTAAGCACAGTTAAAATGGACACCCACATATGAATCTGGTCCAGTTTATGCATATGGATGATCACTGATTACTCTATACCAGACCTCATAACAACAAATGACTTTTTCTGGTACCCTCTGAGAGGGTATCCAGAGAACATTGGACCATATAATAGGATGCAGAGTTTCATTCAATTGTAGCAACTATGATTACTTTCGTGGTGCGGTGTTATGTAAACCTCTTTTATTGTTTTCCAGTCAGACACTGACTGGAAATGAATTTGATTTATATGTAGTTTTTCACTTGAGGGTGTAATCGCTGGGGCCGCTGTGCCATTCGATGCAATGTCATCCCGATCTTATCGCCAGTTCTGGCATCTCACATGCTAAAGGATATAAGAGTGGGTTATTTAACACTGTTTGCTTGTCCTGAGAAAGGCCAGCTGCGCCTGGCCGAAACGTTGACATGCTGTGTGAATAAAAATTATTAATTCCTTATTCACAAGACCTGTGAGTACTTGATTAAATTTCGAATAGTATATATATATATATATATATATATATATATATATATATATATATATATGCACATTTACGTTTTATTGTTTATTATATGTCTTTTTATATTTTTTACTTTTTATAATTTTTTTCCCTGTTCTTATTTATTTTCTTTTAGCCAGATGACTGGTGCTGCCTTTGGATTTATATAATACTGAATCAATAAAGACCATAGTTGTGAAAATGTTTCATACTACATTTGCCTGAGTAATACAAGAGTTCAGCCGCTGCTGTGAGATGCTTCATTCAAAAGTTATTACAGCTTAAACTTGCAACTTTTTGAGGCAATGTTCAGTATTGGGTTTATAGATGAGGCGCAGTAGGCAAGGCATCCAAGGCCCTCTTAGTTCCACAGATTGCCACACCCTCTTGCCTCACATGATTCCACCTCCAACCGTATCTGTTGTTGACACAGAAATGACCTTTTGCCTATGTTTTACACACAAATAAACTCTTAAACCCTTGGCTTCTAGACAGGTCTCCAACATACTGAAAGAACTTTAGCATCCAAGGTATCAACAAATAGTTGGTTAAGTTGTATGTAAATTGGTACATGAACCAGGTACCATAAACCAGGAGCAGGTATCTGGTGCAGGGACTGCTCTAGCCACACCCGCAACTGGGGGTGACCAGCATAACTAAGGATCCCTTCAAAACTTAGTGTGCTAGGCTATTCCAGCCCTATGATCACAAAGGTGACTTTGTACATCACTGCCCCCCCCCCATGAATGAACAACCCCACAGGAACAATAATAAACTGTTTCCCATGGAACTGTTCACACAGGTGAAAATTGCAATGCATAGTACAGTGAGTTGTAGCAATTTTATATTGAGAGTGTGCTAATGCAACTACAAATTTGTAGTAGGTTTCTAATATATTGCAATGGAGGCACACAAATACCACAGGTAGTTTTATTGAAAGGAATGGATGCTGTGAGAGGGGAAAAAAACTTTACATTTTAGCAAAAAAAAGGACAAAAATAACATTTTTATGGGATTCCATGTAACAAAATAATTGTTAAACAAACTTGGCCGTGTGAACATTTTGGGCTCTTTATTAAATTTGGCCTGTTGGGAAAAAATACTATCTCCTCTAATTATCATGACTGTGCTTTTTTTTACATTTTCATTACATTGAAATGATATTAACCTTTTTTTTTTTTTTTACTGTATTTATTCTGATATGATAAAATAATTAAAGCGATACATCCTTTAATCATTCAAAGTATTTTTAATGCATTGATGCCTAATCTAACTACATTACCAGGTCCTGCAGTCTAGAGCAGAGATGGACAAACTGAGACCCCATAGCATTCGTGGATTACAATTCTCACCATACCCGAACTGGAGGGCCTTAGTGTGCCCACTTCTTATCTAGAGGGAGAAACTGGTCTCTGACATAAAAAGCAGAGAAAGTATACCAATGTAGCAAGCATCCATATTGACAAGAAGACTGGCGGTAAAGAGCTTAGGGAGTGCTTTGCCCCAGTCACCCATTACTCATGGCACACATAGCATTTGGCTCTCTGTATCCTTACTTGGGTACCCTAGACAGCTCTCCAATCATCTAGGGACTATCCTGAGATCCTACCCATGGGCAGATTGTCCTATCGGGGATCTCACCGTTCCGCAATATTTTGAAGGAGAGTTCTGTGTTGCCACCAGCACAGGTACTCTCTGTAACAGCCATCACGTTCCTTGTTAACGCAGAGCGCCAGGATATGACATGTTATCCTGGTGCCTACTCTCCCATGCCGCACAGGGACTACAAGGGGGCGTCGATAGGGACCTCTGTGCTGGAGGCTGCACGGCCCTCTCACTCCCAACACTGGACCACCAGGGAATGCAAGAGAGGAGGAAGAGACACATAGCAAAGAGATACGTTGAGAGGCAGAGGAAAAGAAGGCAAAAAAGACTAGATGGAGAGGGAGGTGGGTAGGAGAAAGGCAGGGGACTGACGGGGTCTGAATGAGCAATATTAGGAAAGAGGGGGGGGACAATGGGAGAGAGTGGAGGGGGTCAGGGAAAAAGAGGGGATGAAATAGGCTGGAGGAGAAAGGGAGAGAGGAGGCAGAAAAGGGGCCTGTAGGTAGAAAGTGAAAGGAGGTAATAGGCTGGGAATGAGAGTGTAGAAAAGGGCCGGGGAAGAGGGGGAGGGAGTTGCTAGGGTTGCATTTAACCCTACGAGTGCCAGAAATGTATCCAAAATTATATAAACACCAGCTAGTGTTTTTTTTTTTTTTTTTTTTTTAATTTACCCGGGCTCGTATTCCCCTACAATCTGCCCCTGATCCCACCACTGTATACCAATACATGTGTGGATCACCTGGCTATGTGCTGAGCAGCTGATCCACTGGTGTGTATCAAAGGTAAGATGTTCTCCAGAGCACTGAGCTCGCTGTATGATGTTAGTAATGGATGACTGGGAGAAAGAGCTCCCTACACTCCTTTCCTCAAGTTCTTTCATCAGTAATAGTGGTATATAGTGCCTGCTTTTCTGCTCTGGGACCAGGTGCTCCTTATAAAGAGAACACCTGGTACTGTACTTATATTTGGCATAAATGTGTACAAATAGGTTGAATTATTATAAAAATAATAAAAACTATAGGCAGTTTGACCTCAGTTATGCAGTCCTAGCAGAATAAATAAACTAAAAAAAAAAAGGTTATAATCACTTTAAGATAATTACACACTCTTCCCCACTAGAGGGCAGAATAATACCATAAAATAACTTTACCCATGTTATAACTAAACAACAAGCAAGACCCAATGAGGATCTTTACTGTATTGATGAATGCACAGAGAGGGCTAAGTGGCCTGTAATGTAGCCACTCCATCGGTGGTGAAGAACAGGGCATTGGAATACTGTAATTGATGTGACTTCCACTTCACCATTCAATTCACTACACAGTCCCCTTGTTGGACAAAAACATGGACAGATTACAGACTTCTGAAATAAATGGGTAAACAACCACAATGGTCAGACAGAGTTCTTGCTGGGGATGATGTACTAAGAAATGTGGTACAATAGTGGGGAAAAGCAGCTGCACCATAGGAAGTTAACAAACATGTATCCTGATTTAAATGGGCCCCACATTTAAAATAATTGGAATTTGGAGAATTTTTATTTGCTGACTATGGTGAAAGTTGTTTGTCCCAGAGTTGCTTCTCTTTTCATAGTACATCTGCCTCAGTGTCTGCTAACACATAGAACACTGAGTACTTAAGTGATCCTGTACCTTTAATTTCTTTAACTCCTTGGATGCTAAAGAGGTCTCCAATTAATTGCTCCACAATGGTGATAACAGAAGTACTTATCTAGATAGGTGTCCATTATATGTCAATCTAATATAAACAAATCACAGAATCTACTAGGAGATATTGGGATGTTTTGTCTACAGACTTGTTTTAAATCCAAACGTTTAATCAGCTATAAAAGCGTGCAAGCCTCAGAGACCTTTTAATTAAGTCTGATCCAACACACTGCTATGTGAAAGCACAGAACACTTGGCTAGGGCCATCACAGTTGGGGTGCTTTATGTGCCTGGATTGTGTGACCTGCTGAAGTCTGATAATGGAATCAGAATTTACTAACCTCACGGATGTTACTATAATATGGGTTAGACACAGACCTACATGCACTAGTAACTTTGTTATCTATTATATTAAATGTCCGTGCAACAAATTGTATGTGGGACTTACCGCTACCATGCTTAAAGAAAGGATAATGAATCACAGAGCCACCATTGTCAGAGCACCGGCTGAAAACAAAGTGATAAACCTGTGACCAGACAATGGTTGGAATGCAAACATCTACCTTCATCTTTGAGATGCATGGCGTTTGATTATGTTCCACCATTACAAAGAGTTGTTGATAATACTAGGATACTTCATCAAAAAGATAGATCCATAGGTTACAGACATAATCACCAAAAGGATTGAATGACATACTCTCCTATACATGCTTCTTTTGAGGATACAAAAGTAATATTGGATACCTGGGGGGAGATTCACTAAGCAGTGATAAAGAGGTGATAAAGTGGACATGACTTCTCCAGTTTATCACTTCTCCAGTTCCTATGTTATTCTATAGAGCCTATTCACTAAGATCTCCAAAGTTGAAGAAACCTTAGTGCATAGGCTCCATGGAATAACATAGGAACTGGAGAAGTGATAAACTGGAGAAGTCATCTCCACTTTACCACCGATTAGTGAATCTCCTCCCAGGTGTCACTGCTATGTACAACTGGAAATGGGCCATCCAGCTGTGGGGGGTTGCTACTGGCTCTTCAAATATACCCCATGGCCATCCATCTACTGGTATCACAATGTCAATACCCTTGATTCTTGATGAGAGCATGATGTTTGATATACCACCTGAACCCGGAGAAGACACTTCTGATATGGATTACAAATAAAATGTGTTTGGAACCCTGTTTAACCACCCATGGGGAGGATCATGATGTGAAGAAATATTCTTACCATGTCTTAGTATATTAAATTACAGGGTGGTAAAGTCCTGGGGATATCTATCACTAGACACACTATGGGAAGCAGCATGAAGGTATGTGACTGTATTGCTCTAATACATAGGAAATATAACATGCAATATTTTACACACCTTATAACATTCAGTATAAGACTTGTGTTTTACCTCATAAGCATGCTTTTTGGATGATGATTTGTGACTACTATGGGCCTATACAGCTCCTGCTATATCAAAGTATTTATTTTTCTTCCCATATTGACTTATGAACATGGTTTATACCAACATTTTACATTGCCTAGAAGTTGTATGGAGTACTATAATGGTTGATACTATATGGGATATATTTGGCACTATATGTATCCTTTTAGTTTTAGAATGTATATAAGGGTTGTTTTCACTATGTTGTGTAATCTTGATAAAGGACAAAGGTTCTGGCCAAAACATTGATTTAATAAACCACCTATGCCTAATCTGCAAAGGAACCGGTGAGTGCTTTCTACCTGTGCAGACTGTATGCTTTACCTACAATCTGGATGTGTACCTAGGTCACTGGGTGCAATCAACTTCTATTACATCTATCTATCTATCTATCTATCTATCTATCTATCTATCTATCTATCTATCTATCTATCCAGAAGTGTAACACTCTAATAAGGGGCCCCATGCTCCACCCAATTATGCCCCACCACAATCAAATTCCCTACCCATAACAATAAATAACAATACAAAGAAACGTAAGAATAATATAGATCGAGTCGAGTTTCCCAAAGATAAGCTTTGTTAGGTAATCCAGGAATTCCATAGCATAAAATAAAAGGAAAAGGGAATCAGCACACATCAGCAAGAAGAACAACTGAAATCCCACATAAGCAAAGTCCAAATTAGCCTCTCAGAAGACTGTCAATAAATCCAAAGATTTAATTCAGATCAAACTCTACTAACAATCTCCAGAGCAAACAATGAGTTGATTCAATCTTCCGAAGTCCTCCTACCAGGCCTGATGACTCCTTGTGGTCTCTACCACTGATCTTGAAACCAATGAGGTGATCTTGTGACTTACTGTTTCAGTCATGGTGTTGAATCAATGGAATCACATGCATTAAATAAATATACTTGATTCAGCACAATATATGCATTTTCCACCTTACAATATTTCATTAGGTATAATTTATACATAACAACCCCCCCCAAACATTACACAACTTTAAGTTATAAAACACCCCCACCCCCTTCAAGGGCATTGAGCAGAGTGCAGGGCTTAAACCCTTAAGGACCAGCCACACGCACACGCGGCCGGCACTTAAGGACCATGGACCTTTTTTTCCGTGCTCCTTGCCAGCACATATATGCAAATATTATAAAACATTTAATTTTAAGAGTGTCATACTCTGAAGCACTATCACATTTGCTAGGGTGCTTTCCCTCCAGAACTCCATTTCTCTAAGAGCTAAACCTGTAAGACAATGGTAACAGAGTTTGAAACAGTCCAAAATACAAATTGTCCAGTGGGCATCTCCAAATTTACATTTAGACTAGTGTCTCTTACAGTTTGAAGATATTTATGGCTTTCAAGTTAAACAGACAACAACATCTAAAAATGAATATGCCTGGAGTCATATACACTTAAATATTATACAGGTCATGCTAGATTATTTTGTTCTCTGTGGCCCAGAATCCAGTCTTACATATGCGCAGTGGGAGCAACCATTACCAACCTCCCCACTGCTCCATGATAACATAGTTGATGAGGCTGAAAAACTAAATGCATCAATCGTGTCCAGCCCATGCCAAATCACCCCTGTTGATCCAGAAGAAGGAAAAAAACACCAATGGAAGCCATTTCCAAATAAGTCCAAGTCGGTAATAAAACTCCTTCCTGACTCCATATGGCAGACATATATTTTCCTGGCTCAACATACTATCCGTTTTCAAGCCAACTGTCATAATTTAAATATGGTTCTGCGCTAGATAGGTATCCATTATATTTTTGGAAAGCAGTTACAGTATCTGCAAGCGCAGCATCCTGAGGCAAAAAGAGTTCCATAACTTTATTACCCTTACTATATAAAAAGCCCTGCCTTTGTTTTAGTAAAAAATGCCTTTCCTTTAGTCTTAAAGGGACAGTAATGTTTCACAAAAACAGCAGCTCCAATTAATCTTCATAGTATTTGGGACATAGAGAGTGTTATTTCAATACTGTCAGAGTTGTAGTTCAAGAGTTATTGAATGATAATGTATTCCCCCCTCCTGTCCCTTTTACCTAGTATAAGCTGCCTCCCCTCAAATGTGGAATCTGGTCTCTTGACCGGACAGCTCACAGCAAGGGACAATCTTCTTACTGTGAACATAAGGAAAGCCCTGCCCCTTGACAGGTTTTCCAGGTTTTCCCTTATGCTCACTGGAGACAGTGCCTCTCTGTGATCCATCTGGACAGTTTTGCTGTTCTGAGGTGAGCAGTGTTGCATCAGTAAAGAGGGCAGGAGGGGATACTTTATCATTCAATTACTCTTGAACTACAACTCTGACAGTATTCAAATAAAACTCTCCATGGCCCAAACATTATGAAGATTAATTGGAGCTGCTTTTATTGTGAAACATTGCTATCCACTTAATAGATGACCTATCATTCTTAGCTCAGCTCTCTGAGTAAATAGTTCATTTAAAAGTTCTTTGTACTGGCCAAGAATATATTTGCAGATGGTAATTATAACCCAATACCAAACTTATTATACTTCTCTTGTTTGACCTCTTGGATTCTAGAGCTGTCTACAGGATACATCTCTAACCTCCAAAGAGTTAAACCAGAAAAGTACACCTTCCTGTAGACTGGCGTAACATAGTAACATAGTAAATTAGGTTGAAAAAAGACACAAGTCCATCAAGTTCAACCTTCGCCTCATACCTCAGTAACTGAGAATTTTATAGCTTTCCTGCTACCAATTAAATTAGTCTTTATCAGACCTTCCTGATCAGCCTACTGATAAACAGTATAACTCTGTATGTTCCCTTTTCAAAGAAATGTATCTAATCTTCTCTTAAATGTATCCATTGTATCTGCCATAACTACCTGCCTGGGCAATGAATTCCACAACTTGACAGACCTTACCGTAAAAAAACCCTTCCTCTGCTGAAGTTTAAACCTCCTTTCCTCTAATCTCAAGGGGTGTCCCCTGGTCTCCTGATCAGGCCTTGGAATAAATAGCTCACCGCAGAGATCCTTGTATTGACCTCTCATATACTTGTACAATGTGATAAGGTCTCCTCTTAGTCGTCTTTTCTGTAGAGTAAATAAACCAAGTTTGTTTAGTCGTTCCTCATATATCAAGTCCTCCATTCCCTTAATTAATTTTGTTGCTCTCCGCTGTACCCTCTCTAGTTCTAATATATCCTTTTTCAGAACCGGTGCCCAAAATTGCACTGCATACTCAAGGTGAGGTCTTACCAATGATTTGTATAATGGCAAAATAATGTTATCCACTCTTGCTTCAATACCTCTTTTTATGCAAGACATGACTTTGTTTGCCTGGCGTATCAGTCAAGTTGATGGCCTCTGCAACACTCAAGAAGTTAAAGGAACAACAGCATCAGAACATGAACATGGGGTCATATACACTTAATCCCTTTAGTGCCAGAGAGGCAAGCAGTGTACTGGACAGCGGTGAGCTTCTCAGCCCTCTGGCGCTCAAAGGCTTTAATTTTACAGGTCTCCATGCCAAATGCACAAAATGTCTCTTTTTGTTTTTTTGAGGTCTAAAATCCAGTCTTACACATACATGCTCTGAAGGAGAAGTAGCCGTACCCCTTCCTGCCCCACCCTTTCCATTGCTGTAAATGAATGAGCATCATAGCAGCCTAACAAGTTAACCAGATACAAAATACATACACTTTTCTGTATTAATTCTGTATTAATGCTAGAGAAGTCTCTAACCTCAAGGAGTTAATACATAAAAATGTAATTTTACACAATAACACCTTACTGATTGTGGACCAGCGTATTAGACAAGTTTAAAGCATTTGCAGTACTCAAGGGGGGAGATTCACTTAGCAGGTGTATCTATACAATAACTTTTACTCTATTGACTTTGTACATGACTCTAGGACAGGTTATAATTCAGTGAGGTAAAAAGATGCAATTCTGTAGCAAACCAACTGCAGGACAGGAAAGCATTGGAAAAACCCACTGATTTATATAACCCCCTTGAATGTTAGTGGTTTCCAAATCACTGGAGACTTTTTTAGCATTCAAAGGGCTAAAGGTCCCATTTAAATCAAGATATGGGGAATTTGTGTTTTTCCCCTATGTGGTAGTTGATATGCTGCAGACTTTAACCTCTGCAGCTTACTGAATTGCCACTTAAGTCTCTCCCACACTTTTAACACGTCTATATCTTGCCATCAGTGAGGTCCACCACACTCAGGGCCACCATCAGAGATCTTCTGGCCCAGGAAAATTGCAATCAGTAGGCCACCATACACACACTTTTTTCCTCCCACACTCTTCAATCCTTCTTACACCATTTACCATATTTCCACCCATTTATACATGCAGACACTCCATTATATTTATGTATATATCTGCAGTCAGACCACCCCAGATTCCTATAATCATCCCCCAAAGTCTTCCAAGCAATGACTAACATCCTTCACACTTCACTCATCAAATTCTTCGATGTGCACATCAAACTCTTCAAAGCAACACAAAATACCCCATACCTTACCACCACCCCTGCAGCATCACTAAAATTACATTGCTCACTGACACTGTGCATAAAGTCCATATGCTCTATACATCATATCCTCCCATCCAAACAACAAACAGTACCAAGTTCTGGACCAAATTATGTAACTAATACCATGACAAGTGAATTGCAAGGACATATGAAGTTTGTGAACCCATACTATGTATACAGATGTCTGAAAATTGAGGCGCGAGCAAGTGAGGGGTAAAAAAATGAAGAGGTGAGAGAAGTAATGATATTGGTAATATTGGTGAATAATGGTGTGAGGAGAAAATATAGAGTTGGAATGAAGGAGAGGGGAGATGTCAAAAGGCTCTGAACTGTAATTACATTGGTTACCCCACTGTTCTGCTGCAGTCACAACCTGCAGGTTTGGGGCACATAAAGACTCTATATTCTTTACTCACCCACCACTGCTGCAAAAAAAAAAGCCCCTCTGGGGAGAATATGCACCTTTCTGAAGATCAATCACTAACAAATGTTTCAGCGCAAAATGGGATAGGATACAAATAGATACAATGGATCAAGAGCCAATGATATAGGAGATAGCAGCAGATCAACAATAGTTCACCACAACTAATAGATTACAAATACATATAAAAAAATTCTGCGCATAAATGTTAACTTCAATAGGCTCAATATTCTAACAGGGAAACCATATACACAAATATACAGATAATAATAGAAATAATATATACTGTGTGCACCTCTTCACCGATCAAACCACAGTATACCGGTACCGAACCTAGACAAAGTCAAGAACCCAACACCCATTTGACTTGTCTAGGTTCGGTACCGGTATAGCCGGTAGTGACGACAGACGCCGTGTCTTTTTGCCGGGAATCGAGAAGGAGCTGGATTCCTATCGTATCTCCGGTAAAGTACTACGGGGTTTTGGGTGTTGTGAATCTATATGATACTGCTGATTTTAGATACTATATATGTTGTAGAATAAAGAATTTTATATATAACATTGGAAGACTCGAAGCTTAATTTGGAGAGAAGAGTGGAACGTACTGTGGTCACATATATATTCCATGTTAAAGAAAAAACACTAAGGAGATCAATTTGGTCTTTTTTCTGATGAGTGATGTGGAGAGGATGCGGTTATAGGAAGTGTGTGGAGAGAAGCTGAAAGAAGGAATCCTACATGCGATCTGCCTGAGAGCGGCTTGTAAGTAGGATTCGGGGAGGAAGGGGTGCCATAAGAAAGGATATACTACCCTATGATTTGTTTCTCTTTGTATATTCTGTTTTGAGGTCCCATTAAGAACAAGAAGAATAACAGGACCATAGAAGGACTATATATATGGATGTTGATTTAAGTATATGCATGAAAATTGATGTTTAAAAATAAGATTCACGGCCACATTGCATGTGGGTGTATAAGCTATATATTATCACCAGTAATACTGATTTGCATGTGCTGTGGTTTGATCGGTGAAGAGGTGCACACAGTATATATTATTTCTATTATTATCTGTATATTTGTGTATATGGTTTCCCTGTTAGAATATTGAGCCTATTGAAGTTAGGATTTATGCGCAGAATTTTTTTATATGTATTTGTAACCTTTCTGAAGAACCAAGTTTGCCTCTGTGCTGTGATGAGGGCAGAAGAATCATGTTGTGCAGCTGGGCTATTAGATTCACACTGCCATTAGTGCGCTTATTTTAAACATGTTCTGTATGTGAAAGTACTGCACATTTATATCTAGCACTCTAGAGTGCATTTAGTGTACCAGACAGCACCACTGCTCTGTGATGTAATTCTCATTAAAAAATATATTTCTGTTCCTCTCTCTGCCTTTATTACAACAGATGGATGTCCTGTGTCAGTTCAATCCTGAATCATCGTCATGCACAATGTTCATCAGAGGTGTCTGCGTAGTCGGCTTTAACCTCTTGAGTGCCATCTGGGTGTGCAACACAGGGCTGCTTTTCCCATATTGAATAATGTGGCCCAGGCATAAAAATTCTGTTTCCATTAACCCTTTGAGTGCCAGAAGGGTACGCATACCCCTCTAGCACTCAAATAGTTAGTACATTTTCCCACAGTAAAAACACAATAGTTTCTTTCAGTGATCAACCGATTGAGTGCCAGAGGGATATGCTGAATGCATATGTGTGTTGTACAGCTCTATGGCACTCAAACAGTTGATCACACCAAGAAAATATTGTTTTTTTTTCTAGTGTTGGAAAATGTATTAAGGGAAAACATATTT
Organism: Rhinophrynus dorsalis; assembly: GCA_037306005.1. Classification (NCBI taxonomy): domain Eukaryota; kingdom Metazoa; phylum Chordata; class Amphibia; order Anura; family Rhinophrynidae; genus Rhinophrynus; species Rhinophrynus dorsalis. The sequence continues at coordinate 169,415,659 of CM074721.1, read as the reverse complement.
TTGTTATGCCTAGTGGGCAAGGCACTGGGCTACATTAAATTCAGTATGAGAAAAGCTACAGCAGGACTCTCTTCATACTTCATTGTTAACCACACGGGCCTCTGGTGAACCTGTAGTACCCACTTTGCCAGTTCATGTCACAGTCGCACAGTTCCCACTAATTACAATCACATAATTACCAAAATTACAAAGTAAATAAGGATCCCTTACCCTCAGTAACACCATATGACGAATGAATGCACATGGGCTCCAAATCTGAGTTGAAGTCCTGTGTTTCAACAGTGAGCGAATGCATCAGGAATCTAGTCTCTATCTTCTTCTTGCTGTGATTGGCTGACGGTGTGCCAATCACAGCAATAAATGACTGTGTTTTCCCTTAACAGGATCCAACCCTTGAGTGCCAGTTCTCCTCTGGTTGACAGCCCACGCTAGTTACGTCCCCATCGTACTATGTGGCTGCACATCATGTGGTTACTCCGCTTCCTTACTTAGAGACGTTCATCAGGAAGGAAGCAGGTGACTCACTGATGCCGGTTCCTTACAGATTTCAGGACTGATGATAAAAACTTCTGGCACAACCTTCTGGGGGGCCCTGAGTCTGGCAGGACCACAAATATTATATATGGTCAAAACTATTTTGGGGGTCCCCTGAGACCAGTGGGGCCCCCTGAGACCGTGGGAGCTGTGGGGGCTTCCGCTACGCCTCTGTATCTGTCCATCTATAATATATACAACAAATGACTGTATTGCAGTGTGTAATAATACATTTTTCTCTGTCATCCAATATAGTTCACAGGAACCATGGGGAGGTGACAGCTCCTTACAGTAGGCTGGAACAATTCTTCAAGAATTACAAGATGGACCCTCCCCCCTCCTCTATACAGGCTACCTAGCCACTCCCTCCTCCCAGATAAAATTTGTTCCATCATCTAGAAGGAAGGCTGAGAGCAGTTCTGCTTACTTTTTAGTTATTTCATTATTTTTCTCTTAGATATGGGGTGTAAAAATTCCCCTATTAGGCAGATTACTGGCTTCCCCTGGAGGATTGTCCAGTTAACAGGTGTTGTCTGTGGACTCTTGCAGCCCTGAAGAGAACCATGCAACTCATGTCTCTCTCTCCAGAAGGAGTCTCTCTAAGGCTTCTTCCAATGCAATGGTAATCTGACGTAAGAAGACCTGCAAAAAAGGTGAGCAACCCTTTGAGTGCCATGGTCCACTTGTCCCACTGTTCCCCTCCACACAGGGGTACTTCTGGAGTTCATCATACACCTGCATTCATGTTGGGTACTTTATATTTCTGTTCCTGGGTCTTTGGAGCATTTTGGGCTGTTTGGTAGTTATTAACCCCTTCCTTGCCATTATATCCTAGGTTGGGGGATAATGTTTCTCATTTCCCTTTGGGTTAATGTGTTTTCTATGATTTATTAGGTGTTCTGTATGTGTTTTCGCACTTTTCAGACTCCTTCCACTTTTTACTTCTTATTTGAATTTACACGCTTTAGTGTATAGCCGCAATGCTACATTGACTCCTATGAGACTGACTTGGAACATATCTCAGCAACTACTTTGTGTACCAAGTTGAGAGATGGCTCCTTCTTCTTGTCTCCCCTTGCCCTGCATTCCGGTTCACATCCTCAGTGTCTTGGGGGTCACTGGGAGGTTTGGGTGCTGCATTTGGTACTTTTTTAAAGCAAAAACTACATTTACCATAGCCCATTTTAGCAGGCTGTTTGCTGATTGGCTCTGAATCCATTCGCCATTTTCTCTCTCTTTACGTGAGTATCATATGCAGGGCTTGGATTCCTTTACTCTCCTCCTTAGGTTAACCCTTCGCCTGCCAGATATGTACTTTTTAGGCTTTCTGGGGTGAAATCCTTGATCTGGGTGACAGTATTTGGGTTCTCTATTCTATGAGACATTATTCTACTGTTAGGATGGCGGATCAAAAGGGACATGGGGCTAGGCCTAAGGCTGCAGGGGAATCTCTGACACCCCCCTTGCTTATTGTTCCTCATGCCAAGCAGAGTTTCCCAGAGAGGGGGGGGGGAGGGCTTTCATTCTTTTCATACAAAGAAGATTGTCCCCTGCTGTTATCTGTCTGGTCTTACAATCAGATTTACATCTGAGAAGAGATGGCTTACACTAGGAAAAAGGGGCGGGAGGGGGAAACTTTGCTTGTGAATATCTCTTAAACCATAAAGGTTTGAGAGGTAAGACTTATATCATTCTTCATGTTTTTTTAATGCCTACAAAATAAAATAAAGTTAAAACTAAGTATTACTATCCCTTTAAGAAGGCTAAAACAAGATGGCTGGGTTTGGCAGCTTCTCTTGTTCATCGAGGAATTGCCTAGCGTTTTGTATCTGGACTATCATATGGGCAGGACTAGTATATTATGCTTCAGGATGTTTCCCTTCTCTGTGTATGACACTTGTGAGCTAAAATTGGTTACACCCTTGACAGAATCCTATTTCTAAAGAGCCAGATTAGTAACTGGGCAGACTCATAATACTAGTTGAGTACCTTTGACTGGTGTTTTACATATGTAAATTGCACATGGGATTGGTCACTCTAATGGTAAACAGGGGAATTCAGACTTGGACCTCTTGCTCACAGGTGTCTAGAGAAAATGACTGCATCACACTGAAACAGACATATGGTTTACCTTGCTTGGGCATCATCAATGTAGCAAGCAGACACAAGGATTAATAATGCTAGTTCTTAAGAGCCAACTAAGTAGCCTGTCATGCTCATAATCCAAGTTGAGCACCTCTGACTAGTACTTTGTATATGCAAATATCATTTGGGTTAGTCATCCTAAGGGTGAATGGGGGAATCCAGATATGGATCTCATGCTCCAAGTGCCCAGAGAGACAAAGCAGCTGTGCTTCATTTGGGACCTGATAAAGGTGATATGATATGACTGGTTACATTTTTTTTTATCCGAAATGGCTTGCAGACTCGGTAGAATGCTAGCCCTAAAAAGCCTGCTAAGTACCCTGGCAGGCACTTAATTCAAGTTGAGCATCTCTGAGCAGTATTTTGTATATGTAAACTTTCCTTGGGCTTGGCCACCCTAAGGGAAAAAGGGGATATCCAGACATGGACTGTTTGCTGATGGGTGCCTAAAGAAAACAGCCACAGCTCACTAATAACAGGAGGCAAATATAGTTCTTGATACCTTTTATTGGCTAACTAAGCAGATTTAAATGCAAGCTTTCAAGACCTTAGGTCTCTTCCTCAGGCATGTTATACAGATAAATATGAAAACATCTCTCTTAAATACATGTTTTCATATTTATCTGTATAACATGCCTGAGGAAGAGACCTAAGGTCTTGAAAGCTTGCATTTAAATCTGCTTAGTTAGCCAATAAAAGGTATCAAGAACTATATTTGCCTCCTGTATTTATACGGCTAACACGGTACCAACTCTCACCAGCTCACTAATAATACACAGGGAAAGCGAAATATATGCCTTGGGTTTTGTCAGTTGCTCACAGAGGATTTGCCTGGCAAATTGTATCTGGACTATCATCTGAGTATGGCCAGTTGTATGTTTGCCAAGATTTTTTTCTCTCCTTGTAAGGTATTTGTGAGCTAAAAGATGTTGCACCTTTGGTAGGCTCCTAATCCTTGATGAACACCCCCTGAGCAGTAGTTTGCATATTTAAATTTCTCTTGGCAATATGTGAAGTATAATACTGTCAGCACCCCTGTTTGGATGGTAAGGGGTGAATAAAGGATCAAGGAACCTAAGAGCGGTGCCACAAGGAAGATACACCAGAAGCTACTGTAGAGAAGAGCAGAGCAATATATATACAGCGTACAATGTAAACCTATCTAGGAGTATATATAAGTACAACACAAACTAAGCAAAAAGATATAAAGATATATGTATAAAAATATGGAACACCCTACAGAGTAAAATGTGCTGGGGAGCAATTGCAGTATCAAGTACCTGGATGGGGTAGCTGGAGAGCGTAGCAAGCCAACACCGAGGTGAGCACAGAGTAAAAGGAGCTGGATGGCGTAGCAGGCAGCAAGGAAAACTTGGTCAAGAGGCAAGTCAAAGGTCAGGGGCAGGCAGCTAGAAACAGTGGTCAGATGAAGGGTCAAGGGCAGGCAGAACTGGAGAGGTGGTTAGACGAAGGCAAAGGTTCAAAAATCCAGGGAATCAAAACTAGCAAAGGAATCAAGTAAACTTATAGAAACTCACAAATAACTGAGTGCGGATCTAGTCTGAGCACTTCTTAAATAGGCCTGGTTGGTCTGACGTCAGGACTCATGCCAGCGTGGTTTGTCTGATGTTGTGGCACGCACGCCTGCATAATGTTATGACATCAGAGCATGCTTACCAACAATGTGGAGGCCCTGACTGGCCCCGGCCTGCAAATTTCGGAAGGTACCGACAGAGCCCCTTTCTCAACGAAAGGCCTCAGGACGGGCCATGACAGACGTTGCAGATGAAAGAGCCAAAGACATATGGGGGCATGTATGTGATGAGAAGGTTCCCAAGACCTCTTTTTAGAGCCATGACCCTTCCAATGAACTAGATATTCCAAATGACAACATCTGAAGCGAGAGTCCAGTATGGAATTTGTACTCTTCCGTCCCATCCATCAGGACTGGAGGGGTCTGCCAGGATCCCTATTCAGGGACAAGGACGCCACCCAAGGAAGCAACTGAGAGACATGAAAGGTGGGATGAATCTTGAATGAAGGAGGCAGAGCTAGCCTGAAGGCCACATTGTTCATCTTACGAATGATCTTGAAAGGACCGAGATATTGTGGCCCCAACTTTTTAGTGTGGCAAAACAGATGAACATGGGCTGTGTGCAGTTGTGTTCTTGCTAAGGTAAGGCTGAGAAGATGATGACAATGTTGTAGGTTTTGTACATAATGTGCAGTCTGAGGTACCGGGATCTGTGAAGAAAGGCCTGGAAAGATGTGAGGATGGTATCTATAGGTGATGTAGAATGGGGATGACTGAGATGATTTATGGAAATGGTTGTTATAGGTGAATTCAATAATGGGGAGTTAGGTGGACCAGTCATCTTGAAGATGAGTTGTATAGCATCAAAGGTATTGCTCCAAGGTCTGATTTACTTGTTACGTTTGGCCATTGGTGTAAGGGTGATAACCTGATGACAAGTTGCACTGAACGTGAAGGGCTTGGCAAAGTGCTTTCTAGAAATGGGAACTGAATTTTTATCCCCGGGCAGTGGTAATAGAGGATGGGAGCCCATGTAAACAGAACACCTCTCTGATAAACAACAATGCAGCCTGAGAAGCTGAAGGTAGATTGGGAGAAGCAATTAAATGGGCCATCGCTGGGAAATGGTCCACCACTACTACTATTGTAGTGTTTTTCTCAGATAGCAGAAGGTATGTTATGAAATCGATAGATATATCTTTCCATAGAAGAGTCGGTATGGGCAAAGGGGGCAGCAACCCTGGTGGCTGTCTATGTCTGCTCTTGGATTGAATGCAAGTGTTACAAATCAACACATATGCTTGAACATCCAGTACTTTCTTAGGCCACCAAAAGTATCGTTGGGCTAGTTCTAAGTTTTGGGATACTCCCCCATGCCCAGCAGCTGGTACGTCATGGGACCGATGGAGTACCTCTTGGTGGAATGACAACAGAATATATAAGCAGTTCTGTTTGTACAATAATCCCTCTGTTGCTTGTAGTAAGTACTGTTGCAGAAAGGTAGTTCCTGGGCCAGGGTACAGTTTGATGTGATCCAGCAGTAGTTTCAAGGTTAACAGAAAGTGACTAGGCTGCAGGATGGTATCTCAAGTAGTAAGCAATGCTTCCTGAGGATACGTACGGGACAGTGCATAAGCTTTTTTGGTTTTTAGATCCTGGTTTTAGATCTATAGGTTATATGGATCCAGAAGCGTGAGAAATACAGAGCCCAGCGGGCTTGGCGAGAACACAGTCTGTGATTCCCCGTAAGGTGCTCCACGTTTCGGTGATCTGTAAATACAAGGATTGGATGTTCAGCACCTTCAAGCAGGTGGTGCCATTCCTCCAAGATGTTTTTTATCACCAGTAGTTCTTTATCCCCTACTGTGTAGTTCAGCTCAGCGGGTGACAATCTTTTAGACTGATAAGCTACAGGATGTAGCCGGTGATTCATGCCAGAACGTTGGGATAACACTGCTCCTGTAGCTATATCATAAGCATCCACTTCTAGGGTGAATGGTTTTGTGATATCCAGTTGGATGAGAATAGGTGACTGAGTGAATGATCTCTTCAAGGTGTCAAACGCTTGTTGGGCTTTATCGGACCATTGGAAAGGGATAGTTTGATGGGTGAGCAGTGTTATGGGTTTAGAGAAGTAAGAGCACTACATATACACTGTACAATGTAAACCTATATAGGAGTATATATAAGTACAACGCAAATACATTAAGCAGAAAGATATGAAGGTATATGTATAAAAATATGGAACACGCTACAGAGTACAATGTGCTGGGGAGCGATGCAGATAATCCTGGGTAGGGTAGGTGGAGAATGTAGCAGGCCAACAGCGAGGTGAACACAGAGTAAAAGGAGCTGGGTGGTATAGCAGGCAGCAAGGCAAACTGTGTGGTCAGATGAAGCCAAAGGGTCAAAGTCGGGCAGAAATGGAGCTATGGACAAATGGAGCCAAAGGATAAAAAATCCATGGTATCAAAACTAGCAGAGGAATCAAGTAATATTGCAGAAACTGACAAATAGCTGAACGCCAGATCTAGTCCGAGTGCTCCTTAAATAGACCTGCTTGGTTTGACGTCAGGACGTGGATGCACGCATGCCGGCGTAACGTTATGACGTCGGTGCATGCTCACTAATATGGAGGCCCAGACTGGCCCATATTGGTATCTGGAGTCTCCTACCCTGGCCTGCAGATGTCAGAAGGTACCAACAAATACTGATGCGTTTATATATAGGTATGTATTGTATTTTGTACACTGTAATGCAGTGAAAGTGTGTATTATGATTTGAATATGCTAATAAAGATTTACTTCAAAACCTGCTCTTATCACTTCAGTATCTGAAATGTCCCCTATCTGTGTACAGCTCTAGTGAGCAAAAAGAGGTTGTACTTGGGGTAGAATGCTAGTCCTAAAAAGCCTGCTAGATCCTCTGCCAGACTCATAATCCCAGTTGGGCTCCTCTGACTAGTATTTTGCATATGTAAATTCCCCTTGGACTTGGGTAAATGGGAGAATCCAACTGTAGACCCCTTGCTCACAGGTTGTCAGGCCTTAACCTTGTGACACAGTAGGATGACGTTGTGTTGCACACCTTGCTTCCAGGTTGGTACTTATGGTATACTCCTTAGATTTCACTTTTGAGCTTCTTTCTTGCTTATGTGTGTGCAATGCTCTGCATCAGTTTCATGCCATTTGTAAAGTTGATGAAGTTGATTTGATGCTCCGGTCTCACGTCACTTATTGTGTGACTCAACATTCTTTGCGTCACTTACGTGATGCATCACTTCCAGATGACTCAGGTTCCCGCCTTTGGCTCCCTATTTAAACCCTAGGTTGTGCCTTGTTCAGTGCTCAGTTGTTCTGATGCCTCTGTACCTGTAATCCAGCATTCCCAAATTCTCCTGGTCTCCTGGTGTTGATTCCTGGCTTACTGACCTCTGTCTTTTTCAATTGCTTATCTGACCTCTGGTTTCTGACCCTTGGCTTGATTCCTGGCTTCCTGACCTTTTGCTTGCTCTAACGCTTATCTGATCTCTGGCTCCCTGACCTTTGGTTTGTACTACCGACTCCCTGATCTTTGACTTCTGGACTTACTGTTGCTGGCTACCTTGTTCCACAGACTCTGTCCCGTCTTGTCAGCTTGAGAGATCTTGTGTACTGGGCCTCCCTGCCTCCTGGACTCCTACTCCGGATCATAACCTCACATAATATCTGAGCCAGTAAATGGAGCCCACAGGGATGGCTGAAGCCATCACCTCTCTTTCCCGGCAGAAATCATCCTTAACTCAAGCTGTACAAGAACTGGAGGCTGGTCAAGCACATCTTCAATGCCAGTGTCAGGATTTGCATGCAGTATCTGCCCAACTATCCTCATCTTCAGGGCAACCTTCTATTCCTTCCATGGCAGAAGGTGTCATGTCTCGGAACCCCATATGCCCTTACCAGGTACATTTTCTGGAGACCGAACCCAGTACAGGACTTTCATGACATCCTGTCAAGTGCTATTTTCAGTGCAATCTCACACTTATGCTTCTGACTATGTCAGGATCCACACTGTTATCTCTTTGCTATCTGGAGAACCACAGTGCTGGGCTCATCATCTATTGCACACTAAGAACTCTGCTCTTGATTCGTGGACTACTTTATGTCGAGCTATGAATGCCTTATACAATGACCCTCATCGTTCGCACAATTTGCTTTACGAGCTCTCCATCAAGATCATAGGCCAGTAGAGGAGTATGTCATTGAGTTCCGTTCCCTTGCTATTGAAAGCACTTGTAATGAGGCTGCCTGACTTGATTAATTCTGTTTGGGCCTTACAGAGGGATGGCCCACATGTATAATTAGCACATGTAGAGGTACCTAATTCACTTGAGTCTCTCAAACATCTAGTCTACCAAATTAGCTGCATACTCAGTGAGAGGAATATAGAGGCCCTGTGGGTTGAAATACACAGTGGGGGGCATACACAATAAAAATATCTTAATGTGAATTTGCTACTAGTCACCTCATATCTGGGAGTTTGAGTAAGCCCAACTGTTACTGCAAATGGAGAAGGCTTCTTGATCAGGAAATGTAATCATAATGGGTAATTTCAGCTATCCTGAAATTGACTGGAGAAATATGACTTCCAGCACAACAAAGGGAAATTATTTTTTAAGTATGATTAATGATAGTTTCATGTCCCAACTAGTAGGGAAGCCAATGAGAAAAGAGGCATTGCTTGACCTAGTGCTCACAAACAATTCTGACATGATAAACAGTGCAAAAACATTTAGGCAGCAGTGATTATAATATGGTATCTTTTGAAATTTGTTATGAGACACCCATTAACATGTATCTTCCATGATAACACATATGTATAAATATGTATCCATTTATATTTCATTCCTGAAATCAAAATGCTGCTGAAATTTCATTTTAATGTATTTTAGGGGGATGAGCTAATGTTTGACAATATGGTCTATTTAAATAGCATTATTCTGTATAAAAATTCCTTAACATTACTAGGTGGAACTATTTGTTATATGCATGTTTGGAGCTCCCTCTAATGGTACATCTTGATATTTGTAGCACTAAAATGTATTGAAATTGAGCTTTAAACCCATTAATGTTAGAGAGGTCTCCAACGCATTGAGAAGAAATTTTTATTTGTCTCCTTACATTTCAGTTTGTTTTGCTCCAGAATTGCACCTTATTGAATACATTTCCATGTTCTTTGTTTCTGCAATCAACTAACTGCAGAGCTGGAAGCATACCTCTCTGATGTCCTTCTTTCATGCCTCCCAACATTTCAGATGGTCAGAGAGGGACACTTTTGTTTTAGTGGTGTTTCTGGGGAGTGGCTGGTAGTCAGGGCATTACAAAGAATTTTTAGATTATTTCATGAGCTATTGGCACCTCTTTGTGTAACTGAATAAACTATTCAAAGCCAGACCAAAGTATTTTATTTACACAAACTACTGTATAAACACATATACTGAAGTTTTAAAGAGATAGTAATACTTATAATAAAGTGCAGCTCTGAGTCTTCTTTATTCTATTTGTAGCACATAGCTCTATATTTCAATACTAACAGGTTTGTAGTTCAAATGCAATTGAATCTGAAAGGATATCCCCCTCCCACCCCTTCTGGCCTCCTCCCATCAGATGTGGAATCTGGTCCTGGGAGTGGACAGATCTCAGCGAGGGACAATCTTCGCTTAGTAAGTATAAGGAAAACCTTGCCCCTACTTGACGAAGGAGGGGCAGGATTATCCTTATGCTTACTGAAGATTGTCCCTTGCCCTGCTCCATCCGGACCAGCATGAGAGGCAGAGTGACACAAGGGAAAGGGGCAGGAGGGGGATCCTTTCTGATTAAATTGCGGTTGAACTACAAGCCTGTTAGTACTGGAATATAGCTCTACATGCTGCAAATAGAATAAAGAAGACTCGGAGCTGCACTTTATTATAAGTATTACTATCCCTTTAGCAAACATTAATGTGAGTTTCATTGCTGTGGAGAATTGTGATACACTTACATACACAATACACAGTCTGATCTCTTAAAGAGGGACAGAGGGAGTTGGCACTAAAAGAGGGTCTGTCTCTCCTAAAAAAGGACACTTGGGAGGTATGCCCTTTAGGAGATATTAGGGTACATACTTCCCTTGTGTCCCTCTTTAGGAGATATTTTGGGTCCATACCTCCCTTGTGTCCCTCTTTAGGAAATATTAGGGGCCCATACCTCCCTTGTGTCCCTCTTTAGGAGATATTAGGGGTCCATACCTCTCTTGTGTGCCTCTTGAAGAAATATTTGTTGCCCATACCTCCCTTGTGTCCCTCTTTAGAATATTTTAGGGGCCCATACCTCCCATGTGTCTCTCTTTAAGAGATATTAGGTGTCCATATCTCCCTTGTGTCCCTCTTTAGGATACATTAGGGGTCCATACCTCCCTTGTGTCCCTCTTTAGGAGATATTAAGGGTCCATACCTCCCTTGTGTCAATGTTTAGGAGATATTAGGCTATATATTGTATATTACTAAAACTGTCTTTTTTTTAGCTTTATTTTGTGTAAATTTAAGTTATAAAGTCTGTTCTACAGCTACTTCCGCATAGACTGCGGTTACCTGCTCTGTAACCGCAGTCGGTTGCTCTGCTATCCTCCCGCTACCCAGCCAACTCCGATGACAGAGGCTTCTGTCTGTATGCTGTAGTGGTCCTATTGGCAGAGATCGATATCTAGCCAATGAGACTGCTCCAGCTTACAGACAGAAGCCTCTTTCATCGGAGGAGGCTGGATAGAGAAAGGGGAGCAGAGGCAGAGCAACTGACTGCAGTCTATGCGGAAGTAGCTGCAGAATAGACTTTATAACTTAAACTTACATGAAATATAGCTTTAAAAAAATGAAGACAGCTTTAGTGATATTCGATATATAGCCTAACTATTTATGCTAAGTTATACAGAGGTGACACATCCACTGTAATGGCCCATTCCTCCCTTGTATGCATCTATAGGATATATTAGTACCTCCCTTTTGTCCCTCTTTAGGAGACATTAGTGGCCCATACCTCACTTGTGTCCCTCTGTAGGAGATATTATTGGTCCTATTCCTCACCTCCCTGTATTCTATTTAGGAGATATTAGAGGCCTCCACCTCCCCGGGTCTCTCGTTAGGAGATATCAGGAGTCAATGCCTTCCTTATGTCCCTCTTTTGGCGATATTAGGGGCCCATACCTCCCTTGCATCCATCTTTAGGAGATATTAGGGGCCCATACCTCCCTTGTATCACTCTTTAGGAGATATTAGGAGTCCATACCTCCCTTGTGTCCCTCTTTAGGATATATTAGAGCCCCATACCTCCCTTGTGTCCCTCTTTAGGAACATTAGGGGTCCATACACCCCATGTATTACTCTCTAGGAGACATTAGGAGCCCACACCTCCCTTGTGTCCCTTTTTAGGAGACATTAGGGGCCCATATGTACCTTGTGTCCCTCTTTAGGAGATATTAGGGGTCCGTACCTCCCTTGTGTCCCTCTTTAGGAGATACTATGGGTCTGTACCTCCCTTGTGTTCCTCTTTAGGAGATATTAGGGGTCTGTACCTCCCTTTTATCCCTCTTTAGGAGATATTGGGGGCCCATAACTCCCTTGTATTTCTCTTTAGGAGATATTAGAGTCCTTACCTCCCTGTGTCCCTCTTTAGGAGATATTGAGGGCCTGCACCTCCCTGTGTCTCTCTTTAGTAGATATCAGGGGTCCATGCCTCCCTTATGTCCCTCTTTAGGAGATATTAGCGGCCCATACCTCCATTGTGTCCATCTTTAGGTGATATTAGAGGCCCATACCTCCCTTGTGTCCATCTTTAGGTGATATTAGGGGGCCATACCTCCCTTGTGTCCCTCTTTAGAAGAAATTAGGGGCCCATACCTCCCTTGTGTCCGTCATTAGAAGACATTAGGGGCCAGTTACTCCCTTGCGTCCCTCTTTAGATGACATTAGGGGCCAGTTACTCCCTTGTGTCCCTCTTTAGGCAACATAAGGGGACCATAACGCCCTTGTGTCCCTCTTTAGGCGATATTAGTGGTACATGCCTCCCTTGTGTCCTTCTTTAGGAGACATTAGGGGCCCATACCTCCCTTGTGTTCCTCTTTAGGGGATATTAGGGGCCCATACCTCTCTTGTGTCCCTCTTTAGAAGATATTAGGGGTCCATATCTCCCTTAAGTCCCTATTTAGGATATGTTAGGAGTCCATACCTCCTTTATGTTCCTCTTTACGATATATTAGGGATCCATATGTACCCCTCTTTGAGAACCACATCCCTCTGTCCCTCTTTCCTACCCTGGTGTTCTTCTTTCTAGGAGATCAGACTGTGTGGAGTGTATATAAGTGTAGATCAGACTGTGTGGAGTGTATATAAGTGTATCACATTGCTCCACACAAGACAACTCAAATTGTTTGTTTAAACTTCAGTATATGTGTATATAAATTTGTCTAAAACCAAGCACAACCTAAAACAAAAGTGTTCCTCTTTGGCCATGTGAAATGTTGGGAGGTATGTGGAAGTGATATTACACTGTTGCATAAGATTACTCGAAAACCTGGCTCAGGCAACTGCACTATCTCAGCATCCTCTAACCCAGGGATGCTCAAACCTGTTCTAAAGACCTCCCATAGGACAAGATTAAAGCAGGCCAGGGGAAACTTAGCCTCCACAAAAGCAGTACATTATAATGGAAATATGTATCTCATATTAAGTTATTATTGTTAGCTAGGCTTGTGTGAATCAGTTCATCCAAATTTGGAATTCGGATGAATAAGGCACATTTAGAGTAATTCGGGCCGGCCGAAAGGCAAGGGATGTTAGTTTTTAGAAACCCGAATGCTGGTACAAAATTCGGGGTAAAATTTGGATATTTGGATGACGTTCTCCCTGTGCGTGCGTTACTTTCCCTCCCTCTCTAGTCCGATTAGCTTCATCGTTTCATGATGGAGGTTGGACTAATGACATCACAGACCCCCTGACAGCCTGCAACCTACATTTCCTGTTAATGCTTTGTTGGAGCTCAGAGAGAGTGTCCACTAAAGTAATTTTACTAGCCAGTCTAATGCCTTATTAGCCAGTCTAATGCCTTATAGCCAGTCTAGTGCCTTATTGCCACTGTCAGAAACTGTTTTTTTTTTTAAAGTGGCACAGCCAATCTGACAGTTGTTTTGTGGCCAGGCATCCAGCATTAGTGCCTTATTGCCACTGCAAGTGATTTTTGTTCCTGTTGAAAATAAAAAAATAGTAGGAATTAGTGGAAATATAAATAATAATCTTCAGAGTGACTCAGCCAATCTGAAAGTTGCGCAGGCAGGCAGGCTATCACGGTGCCCGTGATTGCCCTCTGAGAGCGCTGCTGCGAGGTGCGGGCGACATTGTCTTTCACTTCCTGAGTGGGCAGGCAGGCATCCAGTATTAGTGCCTTATTGCTACTGCAAGTAATTCTTCCAGTTAAAAATCAAAAAAATAGTAGGAATTAGTGTAAATAATAATATTCAGAGTGACATAGCCAGTCTGACAGTTGTGTAGACAGACAGGTATCCAGTATTAGTTTTATTGCCACTGCAACTAATTTTTGTTCTTGTTGAAAATCCAAAAAATATTAGGAATTAGAGTAAATAATATTTAGAGTGACACAGCCAGTCTGGCAGTTGTCGTGTGGCCAGGCATCCAGTATTAGTGCCATATTGCAATTGCAAGTAATTTTTGTTTCAGTTGAAAATCCAAACATGATTAAGAATTGGTGTAAATAATATTGTTCAGAGTGACACAGCCAGTCTGACAGTTGTCATGTGGCCAGGCATCCAGTATTAGTGCCTTATTGCAACTGCAAGTAATTTTTGTTCCAGTTGAAAATCCAAAAAATAGTAGGAATTAGTGTAAATATAAATAATAATCTTCAGAGTGACACAGTCTGGCAGTTGTGTAGGCAGGCGGGCTATCATGGTGTCCACGATTGCCCTCTGAGAGCGCTGCTGCGAGGTGCGGACGACATTGTCTTTCACTTCCTGAGTGGGCAGGCAGGCATCCAGTATTCGCGCTTATGTGCATTCGCTATACTTATAGGCCCATGGTTAAATGCCAGAGTGAGTCTCTATGGATGTAGATTTGGAGCGCTCAAAATAAAAGGATATAAAGAGGGACAAAAAATCAGAGTGTCTAAGCCTAGTATTTATAGATTATGACCAGATGCAAATATTGTATAAAAAATAATACAGCTTATAAGCGAAAAAACATTAAAATCTGTTTTTTATTAATATAAATATAATAAGATATGCTTATTTAAAACATCATTTTAAAATTATGATAAATTAATATGTGAATCATTAAAATATCAGCTGAGGTAATAAAAATTGTTGCTTGTTATTAATATATTCCTTGGGAACCAGAATACACTGGGATCAGACTGCCGAGTTCGGGCAATTTAATCCATAAATGATATAGAATTGTCGGGGTAGGTGTGTATTTTCAACATGATATCTACATGAGACCATGCAAATAAAGTCTTATTACACAAACCCCCCCCCTTTAGTATTGCTCTTACTTTCAGCTTTCTTTACTCAGTGCATGTAAAAACATGTATCACAGGCTGGATGCCTCCGTCTGCTGTGGATCGCTGGTTTTGCAGCGTACTGATCAGTCCAGGGGTTCTCTTCGCAGGTAATTGCTCCACGTGTTTCTCCAACGCGTTTTGGGACCAATTAGTGTCCCTTCCTCAGGAAAAAGTAACCAATGGCTGAATAATAATGATTATCATAATTTTAAAACAATGTTTTAAATAAACTTATCTTATTATATTTATATTAATAAAAAACAGATTTTAATGTTTTTTTCGCTTATAAGCTGTATTATTTTTTATACAATATTTGTATCTGGTCATAATCTATAAATACTACACTTAGACACTCCCATTTTTTGTCCCTCTTTATATCCTTTTATTTTGAGTGCTCCAAATCTATATCCATTGAATCATTTCCGTACACCTGGGGAATCTGGTGTCTTGCTGGAGCTGCACGGATAAGGTGGACAGAGGACGTAAAAACGGATGGGTCATTGTCATCCACTTTGCATATCACATCTACATAGCGAATAATTCATAAGGTCATCTCCCTCATATCATCATTTCATTTAACTCATCCATCCACTTCAGCATCTTCATTGACTTAAGAAATCCATTTAACAGATGTGGCTTGTGGATTGTTGATTGACTATTAGAGGACTGTATGGTACAGGCGAGTAATGATTTGGAATAAATATATATTCTTAATGTTTATGTAACACTTGATACATTCATATGCTATACGTATCTCCTCTATTTCATTGCTACAATATTTAAGTGCATCTGATGTCCAATTGTTACTGTTGCTGGTTTCAGCATTTATACAACAGTTATGCACACAAAAGAATGATCCTTTGAAGAGCGCTACACCCCCGTACTTAATCGTTGTTATACTTTCCAGAGTGAGTCTCTGCCTACTTGCTAGGCCTTATAGGTCTCAGTCATCCAGTACTCCTTTGCTCTTTCGTGGTGTACCTGCGCCTTTGCTCTTGTGATATTCCTATGCTGTGTTCCGGGTATGATCTCTGGCTACGTCTGACTCCGGTTACTTTTGATCTCTGACTTGTTCCCATCCGTTCCGGTCTGACCCTTGGCTCCGTCTGACTACTCGCTCCAGTCTGACCCTTGGCTTCATCTGACTACCCGCTCTGATCTGAACCTTTGGCTCCGGCTGACTACCCGCTCTGCGCTGAACCTGGCTTGGCTGACAATCTGATACGGTACTGATCTTGGCTTGGCTGACCTACTGCCCTGTGTTCTCGACCCTTGGCCTGACTGACTCCTCTCTTTCGCTAGACCGTCCTATAGCTGTTCCCTCTGGTACAAGCTGTTCCCTTTTCTTTGTGCTGGACCTTGTCTCTGGCTATTCCATCCTGCTTGTTTCTACCGGTTAGTGCCTTTGGGTACTCCCTAGCATTCTAGGGATCTCTGTCACCATTGCCTATCGCTACCATAGCATTCTAGGGCTTTCAGTCACCACTGCCTACCGCTACCCTAGCGTTCTAGGGTACCTGTGAGTCTCCATTGCCTGTAGTTTTACCCTAACGTTCTAGGGAAGTTTCTCTCGCTTTGCTTGGGAGTTTCTGCTTCACGCACTAGTAGCTACTACCATACTTACTACCAGTAATGTCTGTAGTCAGATTTGGATCAGCCTCCTTTCTGTCAGTAGATCCTGTGCTGTCTCCACACCTGGTCCTGTGAGGGTTGGGGAAGTACTAATTGTATCTTTTCTGTTCTTATTTTCAATAAAGATATTGATTTTACTGTCTCTGTACTTGTTTTTCTTAGTCACTTCATAATACAGGCATCCAGTATTAGTGCCTTATTGCCACTGCAAGTCATTTTTGTTCCAGTTGAAAATACAAAAAATAGTAGGAATTAGTGTAAATAATAATATTCAGAGTGACACAGCCAGTCTGACATTTGTGTAGGCACTCAGACATCCAGGATTAGTGCCTTATTGCCACTGCAAGTAATTCTTGTTCCAGTTGAAAATCCAACTGGATGAAATAATAATATTCAGAGTGACACAGCCAGTCTGATAGTTGTCGTGTGGCCAGGCATCCAGTATTAGTGCCTTATTGCCACTGCAAGTAATTTTTGTTCCAGTTGAAAATACAAAAAAAAGTAGGAATTAGTATAAATACTAATCTTCAGAGTGACACAGCCAGTTTGACAGTTGTATAGGCAGGGAGGCATCCAGTATTAGTGTCTTATTGCCACAGCAAGTGATTTTAATTCCTGTTGAAAATCCAAAACATAGTTGGAATTTGTTTAAATATAAATAACTAGTTTAAAAGCCTGTGTACACGGGCCACAGTGCCACCCAGCAGCCTCGGTTGGTGCCTGGAGCCTCTCTGCTCACCAAGCGGTCCCAGGAAGGTGCGCAGAGAGGACTCTGGTCCTAATTCGGAGCTTCCTGCTCTGTATCAGCTGTGGTGCTCGTTCGGGCAGTCTGTACTGCGCATGACTGCAGCGAGGGCAGTCTCTACTGCACATGACTGCTTCTGACAAAAATCCTAGAGTTTTATTATATAGGATTTATATAGCGCCAACTAATTCTGCAGTGCTGTACAATAGGGAATGGACATATAGAGATATTAAATAGTACAAATCAAATGTGGAGAACAGAAGGATCAGAGGGCCCTGCTCATGAAAGATTACAGTCTAGAGGACCTAAAACAGGGAGGGAGTCGGTTTGTTCAACTCATTCTTTCCCAGCTAATAAAATTAATTTTAAACTTTTAAGGACCAGAAGGGAGTGCAATGAATTGCTTCACAAAACACTGCACACCAATCAGGTCCTTAGAAGATTATTAAGCAGCTAGTTGAAGAGCCCGTTACACGGGCCACAGTGCAACTGCCAGCCGGTCGCGGGGCAGTCATACACAGTAGAGACTGCCCGCTCTGCGGCTGATACAGAGCTGGATGCTCCTTTGGAGCGTCCAGCTCTGTATCAGCCGCGGCGCGGGCAGTCTCCGCTGTGCATGACTGCAGCACAAGCAGCAGTCTCTACTGCGCATGACTGCGGCGTTACACACGTTTTAGCGAATTATTATATAGGATAATCTTCAGAGTGACACAGCCAGTCTGACAGTTGTTAGACAGGCAGACATCCAGTATTAGTGCCTTATTGCCACTGCAAGTAATTCTTGTTCCTGTTGAAAATCCAAAAAATATTATGAATTAGTGTAAATAATAATATTCAGTGACACAGCCAGTCTGACAGTTGTCGTGTGGCCAGGCATCCAGTATTAGTGCCCTATTGTCACTACAAGTAATTTTTGTTCCAGTTGAAAATACAAAAAAAGTAGGAATTAGTAGAAATAATAATCTTCAGAGTGACACAGCCAATCTGACAGTTGTTAGGCAGACAGGCATCCAGTATTAGTGCCTTATTGCCACTGCAAGTAATTCCTCCAGTTGAAAATTCAAAAAATAGTAGGAATTTGTGTAAATAATATTCAGAGTGACACAGCCAGTCTGACAGTTGTCCTGTGGCCAGGTTTTAAAATGTTAAAATAATTATAGTACACTTTCTACCTATCTGCAGTGGATTTGAGTCCTAGTGAACAACCTGATGTTCCTCATCCTGGTACCAGCTGCAGTGACCGAGCAACCACCAACACCACCACAGTGATGTTGCTTTCAAGTAGAGCTAGCAGCAGCAGGTGGCCAAAGAAGAGGACTGTCAGTAGTACTAGTAGTCAATGTCATAGTCAGACTCAGCAGCAGCACGCCAAACCAAAAAACTAAAATAAGAAGGGAACTGCAGGTTGTTCTACCTCTACTAGCAGGGTAGAGAGATTCAGGTCCTCCTCTGAGACCACGAAGCAGCAGTCACCTGTGTCTCGTCAGCTTTTTCGTGATGATCTCCCCAGAACCATGTGCACAATGACTAGAGCCACTGCCATTTTAGTCACCACCTTCACTACAGCCAGTTCCATAAACCTGGGGACACCTAGAGTGTGTAACACAACTGGTCGGACACTGCGGGCAGTATCAACATAGGATTCTTATACTGAAAGTCCGTGTAAGCAGCCCAAATGGAAATTATTGCAGTATTTGGATAACTTTTTTGCTGCCACCATTGTAACTGCCACTAAGAGCATATCTTCTCCAGAAAAGGTTATTGAGGGAGATAGTTTACCATTTCCCAGTAGCCACCAGGCAGAAGAGTGAATTCAGCAAGTCTCCCCAAAATCTGCTGCTGATGATGATTTTTCTTCCTGTCAAAACCTACAAGAGGTAGAAGAATATGAGGGATCAAGGCCCCCTAAGCTTGATTTGTCCCCTGAGCTTGATTTTTCCACTGACCTTGATTATTCCCCTGAGTTTGAGTTTTCCCCTGCTTCCCACAGTACTCCTCCTGTGTCTCCAGCTACACTTGTGTCTTTTATTGGAAACTCAACACCTGCCTCTCCAGTTCCAGTTGAGTCTCCCAGGCAGGTAGTAGCTGCTAGTGTCCTCACCACTGTTACTCCACTATCCTCCTCCAATCCCAGTCCCAACATCCCTGCTGCCATCTTTAGGTCTACTAGTACACCTGTAACGGTACATAGAAAGAAAAAGCATAGTGAGGTTGCTCCAGCATGTGGAGATGAAGAAAATGTCACCTCAGTTTCTTCTTCTTCACCACCTTCCAATTCAACTGGCAGAGTCAACCGTTGCTCCAAAGTATGGGAGCATTTCATGACACTTGGCGATGCCTGGATAGGACAATGTAAATTGTGTGGCAGGGAAGTCAGCTGTGGGAGAGTGCTGGGTCATCTAACCACCTCCGGGATGAACCAACACCTGAACAACTACCACAAGTCAGTGTTGATAAGTGCAGAAAGTCGCACTACTGCATATACCAGTGTCACACTCACCACCAGTAGGCAGGAGAAAGGGCAGGGGGATCATGCCACATCTGGTCCTAAGAGCAGACAGTAACAGCCCATCCCAAAATCAATACAGGCCACACTGGAAGATTGTGGTGTGTTTCATTCCAACGGGATGTGCAGACAGCAGTCCCAAAAAATCACACGCCTCACTGCACAGCTCATAGCCTTTGGGGGTGCTACTTTTAATTTGATAGACAGGGAGCCCTTCCAGCAACTTATGGAGGCTGTCGCAACCCGATATAAAATTCCATCCCGCACCACATTTAGTAGAACTACAGTGCTCTCACTGTACCGGTCGTGCGTTGGGGTTTTGAAGGACATGCTAGGAAAGGCTGGGGGCCAGTCAGTGCACTTTACCACTGACTTATGGAGTGCTCCGAGTGGCCAGCATGCATTCCTGTCATTGACGGTGCATTGGTGCCAGCCCAATGTGTTGAAAAACACATCACTGATACCAACAACAAGTTCAGGTGCAGTAGCCAAGCAGGGGTATTGCTGTTTCCTCCTCCATGCTGAGATAATGGATCAACAGCACACCTCAGATAACATTTGCAAAGCACTGCAGAACATGATGGTGGTGCCGTGGCTAGGGGAGCAGGCAGGCACACAGGCACAGATGGGGTTTGTGGTTGCTGATGGTGCAGTTAACATGATAAAGGCTCTCCGGGATGGCATATTTGTGGGTGTGTGCTGCTCAGTGCATGTCTTGCATCTGGTAGTTAAGGCTGCTCTCGAGGATTGCAGTAACACTGGAAGGTTGTCAGCACTTCTGAAGTGGTGCTGACAAATTGCTGGCCACTTCCATTGGCGTGTCAAAGATAGCCAGCTCTTCAGGAAGGAACAGAAAAAGGCAGACCTCCCAGAGCACCGACTGAAACAAGATGTTGGGACCAGGTGGAACTCCACCTTAGGTATGCTAGAGCATATCATAGAACAGAAAAAGGCAATTCACTCAATGCCATGTCACCATTTCATTGGCAGTAACAGAACACTGGACAGGGCTGACTGGTCCCTGATGGAGCAGGTAGTGACAGTCCTTACGCCTTTCCGTGCTTTTACTGAAATTTTAAGCAAAGAGAACGCTAGCCTGGCCAAAGTCATTCCCCTCTTCACACACCTCTCCTTAAAAATGGACAATTTCCTTGCCCATAGGGAACGCTTGCCTGGTGCTGAGGGTAATATAATTCCTAATGTTGCTGCCCATCTAATGAGGCTGAAAAAGGCACTGACTCGGCGCATGGAAGAGAGCATGGACAATTGTCCCAAGTTAATGCTTGCCACAATTTGAGATCCTCGAATCAAAGGTGAGATGGCACTTAGTTCCAATTCCCTCACTGCCTGGAGGGAACAATTGATAGCAAGGCAAAGAAAAAACAGGATGCAGACAGAGGAGGCAGAAGAAGATACTGCAGATGAGCTGGAGGAGTATGGTGGTCTTCCCAGATCTATCAGTAGCAGCACCAGTAGCACTTTATCTTGTTCCAGTGGAGCAGCTTCTGCTTTTTATGCTGAGGCAATGAGGCAATTACAGCTGCCCATAAAGTACATCTACAGTGTTGCTGTCATTCTGTAGTCTCTTCTCAAAAAGTCTGCTGTATCTATCTGCTGAGTCCTGCCTGCCCCAGTGTTCTGCAGTTTGCTGCTGGCTAGTGGCTACATCTATAGTATTGCTGTCATCCTGAGTCTGCCCTGCACCAGTCATCCTCAGTTTTGTAGTCTCTTGTAACAAAAGTCTGCTGTATCCATCTAGTAGACCCTGGAAACAGTTCCATTTATTTTTATTTTATTTTTTATTGTATATTTTAAAGTATTTTAAATTCGGCAGAATAATTCGTACTATTGCTAAATTTCATCCCAGGCTCGGTCCAAAATGCGGATCCTCCGAATGAAAAAAAATGAGTCCAAAATCTAATTTTACCACATTTTTTTGCCATGCACAAGTCTATTGTTAGCCTCCTCAAACACAAAAGTCACAGTATTCCTCTGCTTCTCCCCACGCCTCAATTAACCACAAGTGAATGTTATTAACTACTTGACTACTGCACCATTCAGGGGCTGGCGGCCTTTAAAGGGATAGTAATGTTTCAAAATAAAAGCAGCTCCAATTAATCTCCAATTAATCTTCATAGTATTTGGGCTATGGAAAGTGTTATTTCAATACTGTCGGAGTTGTAGTTATCCCCCTCCTGCCCCTTTTACTGATGTAACACTGCTCAACTCAGAACAGAAAGGTGGTGTCCAGATGACTTGCAGAGAAGGACAATCTTCAATTAGCATAAGGGAAAAACCTGAAAAAACCTGTCAAGGGGGGCAGGGTTTTCATTGTTCTCACAGTAAGAAGATTGTCGCTTGCTGTGAGCTGTCTGGTCTTAAGACCAGATTCCACATCTGAGGGGCTTACACTAGGTAATAGGGGCAGGAGGGGTATACTTTATCATTCAATTACTCTTGAACTACAGCCCTGATAATATTGAAATAACACTTTCCATGGCCCAAATACTATGAAGATTAATTGGAGCTGCTTTTATTTCGAAACATTACTATCTCTTTAAGTACCACAGCACTTTTTTTCATCGCAATAAATTCTGTGATGGCAGAGTGGTGTGCAGCTGCGCTTCCATCCCAAAATTCCATGACATGTCAGGATCATCACCAGTCCTTAACGCCCAGACCGGCATGATAGTTCTGGGAAGTCATTTGTCATTAAGGTGTTAACACAGGCAAATGCTTCAGAACCAATTCATTACTGATTGCTTTACCTGTGATGATTATGGGAGGAGATCTGGACAGGGCTGGTGCAAGGATTTTTGCCACCCTAGGCAAAACCTAATTTTGCTGCCAATTTGGCCCTGCCTCTTGTGTCCCACACCTTTATACCCCGCCTATATATACCCCACCTCTTTTCATGATTGTCCTCTCTCTGCCCCTGGGCCAGTCTGCCCCTGGTCTGGAGATGCCTGTAAGAGATGCCCCCCACCAGCTCCACTTTGCCCACACCATGTCCACTTTGCCCCCTATCAGCTCCAAGTTGCCCCACTAGCTCCACTTTGCCCCCATCAGCTCCAACTTGCCCCCCATCAGCTCCAACTTGCCCCCACCGGCTCCACTATGCCCCCTCAGCTCCAACTTGCCCCCACCAGCTCCAACTTGCCCCCAACAGCTCCACTTTGGCCCACCAGCTCCACTTTGCCCCTATCAGCTCCAACTTGCCCCCATCAGCTCCAACTTGCACCCTATCAGCTCCACTTTGCCCCACCAGCTCCAACTTGCCCCCATCAGCTCCACTTTGCCCCCATCCACTCCAGCTTGCCCCCACCAGCTCCACTATGCCCCCTCAGCTCCAACTTGCCCCCACCAGCTCCAACTTGCCCCCTCAGCTCCAACTTGACCCCACCAGCTCCAACTTGCCCCCTCAGCCCCACCTTGCCCCCATCACATACCTGGAGCTCCCGCGCAGTCTTCTCTTCAGTAATGCTGAGTGCGCCAGGAGATCATGACTCCCAGCGCTCTCTGCATTACTAAAGAGCCGACGGTGATGAGGGAGCGCAGTAGCGACACAGACCTGACTGTCTGACCTGACCTGACTCTTCTCTGCTGCATGCCCGGGCCCCCAGTACATGTGCGCCCTAGGCCGGCGCCTACCTCGCCTATAGTTGGCACCGGCCCTGGATCTGGAATACCTGCAGTGTGGGGGGTGGGGCTGAGGATAGGCTTGACTGATCCTGCTCTAATCTGAAGGAACATTGGAATGGTGATCACATATCCCTTTAAATCAGGGACACTTATGGAACCTTCATTTTTTAGGACTATACAGGAATCAGTGCAACCCTGCAGTGTGTGTTTTTTTTAAAGCATCTGTGAATAAAAGGGATATGTAGCTGTCACAGGCTACCTTAGAGACCTAGTTATCCTGTGCTTCCTTCGTCTGTGGTGTGTCAGCTGGCATAGTTGTGGCCACTTCCTCATTGCTGACATCATGAAACAGGCACTGGCTAGGACGCCTGTTTATGGGCCTATTCTGTGTGGCCTAATTGGGTTCCGCCTTCTCCTGCTCCTTTATAAACCTCTCTGGGCCTGGGAGTCATTGCCCTTACGCGGTGTTTCTGATATTGTCTCTTGCTTTCTGTTGTGGCCTTTGCTGTCCTGAGAACCCACTCCGTGTATGACCCGGCTTGTCTGACTACCCACATCGGTTCTGACCTGTGGTTCTGGCTGACTAACTCGCTCTGTGTATGATCTCGGCTTGTCTGACTACTCACATCGGTTCTGACCTGTGGGTCTTGCTGACTTACTCGCTCAGTGTAGTCCCCGGATTGTCTGACCTCTCTCTCTTGCTGCCTATCGCTCCATCTAGTCCCCGGCTTGTCTGACCTGTGGCTCTGGCGGACTACTTGCTCTATACTCTCCGAACTTGCCTGACCATCAGTCACAGTGTTTCATGGTTCAGGTCTACTTTCGCTCCCTGCTTTCCTCTGGTCACTTGACCAAGGGTGAATACTTGTGCCTCAGTTACTTTTCCATCTAGTGTTCCACCTGCACCATGGTCCTAGTCTCCAGTATCTCGCAGTAGTGCAGTGCGCAGCACAGTGTGCATCTCCGGATAGGAGCCTTGGTTCTATTATCATGTGTTCTGTGGTTGTGTGGGCTATACTATTATTACTGTACTTAATAATAAAGGTGGATTTATATTCGTGTCTGTCCTTCTTTGCCTGAAAACCATGACAGTACATAAGGGCCATGTCTACTGAAGGTTCAGGCAGTCAACCTAATCTAAGAATCCTATCCAGAATGTATTCTCAAGATCAGAATCGATCAGTTGTCTTTTGCTATGAAGACACTATTGAATCGCACGGCTCACCTTGATTGCTTTGCTCAGCAACCGGTGACTTCCCCAGTACCTGCACCGGTTCTGGCTACTTCCTCTGAGGCTGGCATGAGCAGAGGGTTGTCTGGATCCGCTCCTTTACCCCAAAGATATGATGGGGAACTTACACTGTGCCGGGGGTTCCTTAATCAGTTAGGATTTTTTTTGGAAATGGTACCACATGCCTTCCCTACTGAGTGAAGTAAGGTGGGATTCCTGATCTCCCTCCTGTTCGGCAAGGCATTAGCCTGGGCCAACCCAATCTGGGAGACTGAGAAACCCATAATTCATAACTTCACGGAATTTGTGGCCTCGTTCTGGATAGTTCTTGATGTACCTGGGAGCACAACCTCTGCTGCCAAAAGACTTATGACAATACGGCAGGGCGCACGCACATTAGCGGACTACACTATAGAGTTCCATACTCTGGCAGCGGAGGTAGGATGGAACAATGAAGCCCTAGTTGCCGCTTTCTTCCAGGGCTTGTCTGACTCGATTAAAGACAAGATGGTAGCCCGAGTCCTGTCTGGTAATCTAGTGGAGCTAATCTTAGTCACCATCCTGATAGACACAAGAATCCGTGAGAGGCCTTTGTTCAAGGAACAGGGGCACAAACATTTACCTCGGTTGGCACCTAATTTTTTACACCCACCCTGCCCTTCCTCACCTACCTCCTAGTTCTGACCTCACTGGGGGGAACCAATGCAGCTAGGCTTCACACGCCTGTCAGTGGAGGAGAGGGCTTGGAGCAGGAGGAGGGGTATTTGCTTATAATGTGGGGAACCGGGCCATATGTTGCGTGATTGCCCTATCCGGCCGGGAAAATGCTCGCACCTAGGGTCAGGTAGGGGACAGACCCTGGGTGGAATTTCACAGTCCCTAGAAAGATTTCAAGACAAACCTATTCTTGAAGTAATATTGTCTTGGTCAGAGTCATCGGTAGTGGCTTCTGCACTCCTGGACTCAGGGGCCGTGGACTTTTTCATCAATAACATAAAAAAAGAAAGAAAGAAACCCTGCATTCATTAGCACTCCATCCGTTCTTTACCATTTCAGTTCATATATTTGAGACATAACTGAATAGGGAAAATAAGGTTAACATTTATTCTGTACAGATAAAATATAGTCAAATGACTAACTAAAAGTTGAGACTATAGCAATGATGTAGGTCATTAGTCCACTCATATATCAAAAAGTAGACACTTCAATTTCCAGTTGCTATTATATATTTCTTGATACTGAATATCACCTTTAAGAACTCAGTATAAATTATTCAGTCTCATCCAATCTTATAGGTCAATAATATCATTATGTAATGTATCTCGCCACAAATACCTTCAAGTGTATGTAGCCATCTACCTTAATGTATGGTTTAGATAATACCAATACTGATACAAATAATCATCTTATATCAGTAGATAATTATATTGTTGGTATTAGATCTTGCTATTACAGACACAGAGAGTTTAGCATACTTATTAAGCAAGATTACTCCATACAGTCTGGCTATTAAATATCAATATATAAGTATATTTCTTAATCACAGTCTTCATCAGTCCCCATAGATGAAGTATTGAAGTATTACATACTGGATACCGGAACAGAATAGATCGTATCAGAGTCCACCGTATCACATCCTATGGATGGAAAAAATCTAATATAGTAACTAATTACTTCCTAGATCATAATATTAGAAAAGAGAAAAAACCTCTATATATTCATTATCTGATTATTAAATGTCTACTACAACTAGTAGTTTGATGTAGAATGTATATGTAACACAGCTAAATGTATGTACCCTAAGTAGGTTTGTTACCGGGGCACAATCTGGATTGCCAAAAATAGCTATCTAAGAACTAAATGTGACCTACCACTGTATGTAGACAAATTATTCTAATTATCAGAATCTACTGCTATAAGTCTCATACTAAAAACTCAAGATCTAGATATTTTAATAGTATACAACACATTTTTAGCAGGGCCTCGCCATTCACTTATAATCATAGTATCTAGATCCTATAAGTTAAAACACAGCGAATATATTCATTAGCCCAAATTTTTTGGAAGTACTAGGGATAACATTCTTCATGCCGATTCCCTAGTGAAACTGAAACTGACGCGTGTTTTGCTAAAAGCTTGTTCACAGTTATGTTCAATGTGTCCGCTTTTTCATCGATGCAGACTTTGCAGCCAAGCACACTATCCCTTTTCTGCCTCATTCCGAGCCGTTGGTGATTGAGGCCATTGACGGCCGACCCCTACAGCTGGCACACATTTTGCATAAGACTTGTCCTTTGTCATACATTCTCCCCATCATGCCATCATTCTGGGTTTTCCCTGGTTGCAGACTCACAACCCAAGAATTGATTGACAGACTTGAAATATTCTGTTGTGGTCTTCTCAATGTACGAAATCTTGCCTCCAGCAACCTACCAGGATATTGTGTGCCTCTACCTCTTTACCTGCTGAGTACCAGTCCTACAAAGAGGTATTTAATAAGGTAGAGGCCAGTACGTTACCACCACATAGGCCGTAAGATTGTAATGTTGATCTGGTACCAGGGGCCATACCTCCTAAGGGCCGATTATACCCCTTGTCAGTGGATGAGAACAAGGCTATAAAGGAGTATGTGGCTGATGCCTTATCTAGGGGCATTATCTGGAAATTATCCTCACCTGCGGGCACAGGTTTCTTTTTTGTTAAGAAAAAAGATGGGGAACTCAGACCATGCATTGATTTCAGGGGTCTGAATAAACTGATGGTAAAGAAAGCCTATCCGATTCTGTTGATCACAGAGCTATTTGATCTTATCAAAGGCTCTACTTTTTTCACTAAACTTGACTTGAGGCAGCGTATAATTTGATACGAATAAAAGAAGGCCATGAGTGGAAGACAGCGGGCGCTATGAATATTTGGTAAAGCCCTTCGGATTGCTCTGTCTTCCAGGAATTCATTAATGATGTGTTGAGAGACCTGCTACAGAATTGTGTTGTGGTATACATAGACAATATACTCATCCATTCACCTACCCTGGAGGCACATAGAGCCGACGTAGCCCGAGTCCTACATCTGCTCAGGGAAAATAAGTTGTTCTGTAAGCTAGAAAAGTGTGAATTTCACAAATCCTAGGATATGTTATTTCATCCTCTGGCCTGGTCATGGATCCGCAAAAACTGTCTGCGGTATTACAGTGGCCACTTCCAGTAGGACTTAAGTCCATATAGAGGTTCTTGGGCTTCACAAATTACTACAAGAAGTTCATTCGAAAGTTCTCCACTGTAGTCAAACCTCTCACGGACATGACTCAGAAGGGAGCTAATCCTTCAGGCTGGTCACCTGAGGCCTTGCAGGCATTTGAGTACTTGAAGTCAGCTTTTGACAAAGTTCCAATATTGTCCCACCCAAATTCCACCCTTCCTTTCACCCTGGAGGTCGACGCTGAGTCTGGAGTTGGCGCCTTGTTGTCTCAGCGCGCAGGCCCTGGGAAACCATTGCTTCTGTCCGGTTTCTTCTCTAAGAAACAGTCTAAGACTGAGAGTTTATACGATGTTGGGGACCGGGAGTTACTCTCCATCATCCCTGCCCTGAAAAAATGGCAGCTTCTGTTGGAGGGTATTACGGTCCCTATCCTGATACTAACATACCACAAGAGCCTAAAGTATCTGTCACGGGAGAAGAGGTTGTCTCCACGTCAGGCCAGATGGGTCCTTTTCCTCTCAAGGTTTAATGTTGTGGTTTCTTACCTCCCTGGTAAAACTGTCACTGTTTCCCCAATAATGTTCAGGAGTCAGTACGGTATAGTTAAATGCAACATTTATTAATAATAAAAAAGTAGCGCACACTATATACACAAGTAGCAAGCAGAGGGTTACAAGCCAGCAAGCACTGCTATCAGGAATAATAGGCTGCCAAGCTTTACCACTCTGCTGGAGACTAGGCCTCAGCCACTGGTAGTCTCTGCAGGAACCAGGAACAGGAGCAGGAACAGGAACACTGGATCTTGATCCAACATAACAAGAGTACTGACTCATGCCTGCAGTCAGTATAAGGAAATGGCTAACTGACTCACGCCTGCAGTCAGTATAAGGAAAGGGATACCTGACTCAGGTCCGCACTAGATTGGGTGTCTGCTAGGTACAAGGACAAACGTAAGAATAGTCAGGCAGAGCCACAAGTCAGCACCAGAGGGGGTAGTCAGACAAGCCAGGTCATACACAGTTCAGGTAGTCAGCCAGAGCCACAGGTGTGCACCAGGTTGGGTGTCCACTATAGGGACAGACAAAAGAATAGTCAGACAGAGCTACAGGTCAGCACCAGGTTGGATGGAAGACTAGCCAGGTCATACACAGAGCCCAAGGTAATAGAACTTCTATGAAGAACAACTCAAGGGCAACTGAGTGAGGACTCAGGCTGCCCTTTAAACCCATCCTCAGGAAGTAGGTAGGAGGAGCAGGCTCAGAGTAAGGAAGTAGGTAGGAGGAGACTACAGGAAGCATGGCATAAAACAGAGGCCTGCTTCACTCTGAAGCCTCTCGCTGCAGATGACTCGTGGAATGACGCCGAGTGTCGCTGAAGAGGCGGCGCTGGAAACAAGGTAAGCTGTGACACAAAAATATTAGAACAGATGCTCTTTCTCAACAATCTGGGGCTGATTCCCAGGAAGACTCTCCTCCGGTACCTATCATTCCTTTTAACCGCACCATGGCTATGATACGTACCAGCATTACATCTTCGTTGGGTGAGGAGATTTTGGATGCTCAAGCTTCCGCCCCGGCGGAGAAGTCTAATGGAAGGTGTTTTGTGCCTGAATCCCTCTGTACCAGACTGCTGGAGACGTACCATTCATTGAAGGCTGCAAGGCACATTGGTAGAGACCAACTGATATGGTCTATGACCATACTCTTTTGGTGGCCCAGCCTGAGGGTGGATTGTTCTGCATTTGTTGCAGCATGTTCCACTTTTGCACAGACCAAGACTCCTAGACATGGTCTCACTTATCTATTGATTTTATGGTAGAGTTGCCTGTCTCAGTGGGTTACACGGTCATCCTCATGATTGTGGATAGATTTTCCAAGATGGCCCATTTTGTGCCACTGAAGGGACTTCCCTTTTCCAAAGAGCTGGTCGAAATCTTTGCAAAGGAGGTGGTTCGTCTCCATGGTATACCCAAAGTGGTGGTCTCGGCTTGTGGGAGCCAGTTTGTATTTCATTTTTGGAGGGCCTTTTGAGGTCAGATGGGGATCCAGCTGCCGAGAGGTCTAATCAGGTGCTGGAACAGTTTCTCTGTTGTTTTATCTCTGACCATTATGACAATTGGGTGAACCAGTTAACGTGGGCAGAGCTTGCCAGAAATAGTGCGGTGAATTCCTCCTCTCGGAACTCTCCCTTCCTGATTAATTATGGGTTCCAATCTTCTCTTCTGCCTGAGTCCTTCGAGAAGCAAAATATTCCTGCTCTGGAGGAGCATTTGAGGGCACTCCACTCCACATGGAAACAGGTTCAGAGATCCCTGCAGAGTTTCATAGCGCTATAAGAGACAAGCAGAATGTAGGTGTCTACCGGCTGCAGTGTTCCAGGTGGGAGAGAGAGTATGGTTGTCCTCGCGTAATCTCCATATCCGGGTGCCTTGTAAAAAGCTGGCTCCCCGATTTGTGGGCCCCTTTCGGGTTCTCCGCAAGATTAACACTGTAACGTATGCCCTCGACCCCCCTGCTAATATGTGCATTTCTAATGTGTTCCATGTATCGCTGCTGAAACCATTGGTCTGTAACAGATATACTACTGCTCCTGTTTGTCTCAGACCTGTCCAAGTTGGGAACCATGAGGAGTATGAGGTAAAAAGTCTTTTGGACTCTCGCAGGATCAGAGGACAAGTCCAATATCTAATTCATTGGAAAGGGTATGGACCTGAGGAGCGTTTCTGGGTTGCTAAGAAAGATCTACACACTCCAGCCCTTCTCTGTGAGTTCCACTCCCGCACCGCCACTAGTACTGGTCCTCTTCCGCAGGGGAGAGGTTGTTAAGGAATCGGTACTATCACAGTCTACCTTAGAGGCCTAGTTATCCTGTGCTTCCTTCCTCTGTGGTGTGTCGGCCGGCATAGTTGTGGCCACTTCCGCATTGCTGACATCATGAAACAGGCACTGGCTAGGATGCCTGTTTATGGGCCTATTCTGTGTGGCCTAATTGGGTCCATCCTACTCCTGCTCCTTTATAAACCTCCCTGGCCTGGGAGTCAGTGCCCTTAAGTGGTGTTTCTGATATTGTCTCTTGCTCTCCATTGTGACCTGTGCTCTCCTGAGAATCTGCTCCATGTATGAACCCTGCTTGTCTGACTACCCACATCGGTTCTGACCTGTGGCTCTGGCTGACTAACTCGCTCCGTGTATGATCCTGGCTTGTCTGACTACCCACATCGGTTCTGACCTGTGGGTCTGGCTGACTAACTCTCTCCGTGAATGACCCCGGCTTGTCTGACTACCCACATCGGTTCTGACTTGTGGCTCTGGCTGACTAACTCGCTCCTTGTATGATCCTGGCTTGTCTGACTACCCACATTGGTTCTGACCTGTGGCTCTGGCTGACTAACTTGCTCCGTGTATGACCCCGGCTTGTCTGACTACCCACATCGGTTCTGACCTGTGGCTCTCTCTGACTAACTCGCTCTGTGTATGATTCCGGCTTGTCTGACTACCCAAATAGGTTCTGACCTGTGGGTCTGGCTGACTTACTCACTCAGTGTAGTCACCGGTTTGTCTGACCTCTGGCTCTTGCTGCATATCGCTCGGTCTAGTCCCTGGCTTGTCTGACCTGTGGCTCTGGCTGACTACTGGCTCTATACTCTCTGAACTTGCCTGACCATCAGTCTCAGTGGTTCATGGTTCAGGTCTGCTCTCGCTCCCTGTTGCCTCTGGTCGCATGACCCAGGGTGGAGACTTGTGCCTCAGTTACCTTCCCTCTGGTGTTCCATCTGCACCACGGTCCTAGTCTCTGGTATCTCGCAATAGTGCAGTGAGCAGCACAGTGTGCAGCTCCAGGTAGGAGCCTTGGTCCTACCATCCTGTGTTCTGGGGTTGTGTGGGCTGTACTATTATGGCTGTACTATTATTATTGTACTTATTAATAAAAGTGGGTTTATATTTTAGATTCGTGTCTGTCCTTCTTTGCCTAAAAACCGTGACAGTAGCCATCTTAAGCCAGTGATTCTCAGCCAGGGTGCCGTGGACATCAAATTAGTGTGCCCCATGTTTTCTATGAACATTTTGACAAAAATGTAAATATTGTGTTTTAAATTAAGAAATATGGAAATTGTTATGTACAATATGTTTAATTTTTATGGCTATGATTATGAGACCTAATAATATCTGCATATTTATGAATTGTACCCTTTATTATGCAATTGATCAATTACATTAAACATGTTAGGGGTGCCCCAAAAGTTCCAGATTGCGTGTTAACAGACATGTGCACAGGCAACGGCTGGCTCAGTGAGGTGCCTGCAGTAGCACTTCTAGAGAAGAAGATGTAGCAGAGGGTGATTAGCTTTTGCCAGGCCTGAACCCATTAACCCCACCCATCTGTGATTAAGCTCCACCGACATGATCCACTAATTTGGACACTCCCACCCCCATCCCAATGTGTTTCATCAGGACCAAAGACAAGAAAGTTCTCAGGTATGGTTGGAGACCATTAACCACACCCATCTGTGATTAAGCTCCACCGACATGATCCACTAATTTGGACACTCCCACCCCCATCCCAATGTGTTTCATCAGGACCAAAGACAAGAAAGTTCTCAGGTATGGTTGGAGACCATTAACCACACCCATCTGTGATTAAGCTCCACCGACATGATCCACTAATTTGGACACTCCCACCCCCATCCCAATGTGTTTCATCAGGACCAAAGACAAGAAAGTTCTCAGGTATGGTTGGAGACCTCTACAGCATTAAAGGGGTTAAACGTATTTGTTTTATTTTTCCTCTTTGGTATAGCTTGTTTGCTCAACAATTACACTGCTTTAGCTTTCTGCATAAGGCCAAATTGTGAACACAATTCTAGGAGGCTGATTTTCTAAAGTCTGGAGTAATTATACAACAAACCAACTGCACTAGAGGGGTGAAAATAAAGATATCCATTAATTTAAATGGAGATTTTAACCCCTTGAATGCTAGAGAGGTCGCCAGTGTATTGATTTCCAATGCGTTGATGACATTTGTAGCATTTAAAGGCATTGTAAAATGTAATTTGGAAAAAATATATATAGTGTAGGGTTTATCCTCCTGAGTAAAACATGGGTACTTCTACTGAGGTGTTTTATTCAAAAAGCATCTCAGTTCAAGCTTAATTTGTTTTAGGTACATTATCTCAATGGCCTGAAATTTTACAGTGACACTGTTGCTACACCATCCAATGGACAGCTCTGGTTAGTTGACAATAAATCTCCATAGGATGTTGTAGCAACAGTGTCACTGTAACATTTCAGGCCATTCAGAAATGGCACCAAAAACAAATCAAGTTTGAGCTACAATAACTTTTGAATATAACAAGTCTCAACAGTGGGAGTACCATTGTTTTACTCAGGAGTATAAACCCTACACTATATTTTTTATTCCATTATTAAGTGTTACTATCCCTTTAAATGCTACAAAAGGTTGTCAATGCATTGCAAATCAATGCATTGGAGACCCCTCTAGCTTTTAATGTGTTAAGTTCTCCATTTAAATTCTACAATATATATATTTTTCCATATTAATCATTACTATCCCTTTAGGTGATTAAAAAGCCCCATTTAAATCAATGGGACTTGTGGGGGGATGCGGGTTATGTCTCCAATTGTATAGTGATAATGAAGAGATAACATCTCCAGTGTGATTTGTTCTCCAGTTGGTGTGTTCTTCAGTGGAGTTCTAGAAACAAATAATATGATGATGACCCAATGAGAATGGACAAGGGTGTCCTGTTCTGAGGCATGATGGCCCCTCAATGGTACTACAAGTGATGTTTTTCCACTCCTATGTGCCATTGCAGAGAGAAAATTTCCATATCCATATCAAACTGATCCTGCCCTCAGGCAGTCCAGCTCCAAAATGTCTTGTAAATCCTCTCTACATGAGGGAATCAGCAAAACCACAGATGTACATTTCAGCCTGTGTGGGCCTCAGCAGTGTGGTGCAGCTGATTCCATCTAGGCACATGGAAAGCATGGGCCCTTGCCTGGGATATCCTTCCACTTAAGGAGACCTAGAAACAAATATTGTGACGAGCACCCATCAAAAACAAACAAGATAAAGTGTCTTGTTCTGAGGCATGGTGGCCCCTCTATGGTGCTACAAGTCATGTTTTTCACTTTCATGTGCCATTGCAGAGAGGACATTTCCATATCTGAGGTATGAAGCGAAGGTTGAACTTGATGGACTTGTGTCTTTCTTCAGCCTAATTTACTATGTTACTATGTTACTATATCCGACTGGTCCTGCCCTCAGACAGTCCAGCTCCGAACTATCAGGCAAAAAATCGTCAAAACCACAGATATATGTTTTAGCCTATGTGGGCCTCCTTGGTGTGGTGCAGTTGATTCCCTTTAGGAGCATGGAAAACAAGGGCCCATGCCTGGGATACCCTTAGGGATACATAGAAACAAATATTGAGGAGCACCCATTGAGAACAAACAAAATAAAGTGATTTGTTCTGAGGCATGGTGGCCTCTCAGTGATGCTACAAGTCACATTTTTCACTCCCATGTGCCATTTCAGAGACGACATTTCAATATCCATGTCATACTGGTCCTGTCCTCAGACAGTCCAGTTCCAAAATGTCAGGCCCACATAGACCAGAACGTATGTTTGTGGTTTTGCTGATTCTCTCATGCAGAGAGGATTTGCCTGAGGTTTCGGAGCTGGGCTGTCTGAGGACAGAACAAGCCTGATATGGATATGGAAATTTCCTCTCTGCAATGGCACATGGCTAGTGAAAAACATGACTTATAGCACTATTAAGGGGCCATAATGCCTCAGAACTAGATACTTTATCTTGTTTGTTCTCAATGGGTGCTCATCACAATATTTGTTTCTAGGTCTCTAGGTAGAAGGGTATACCAGACATTGGCCCCTTGCTCTCCATGTGCCTGGAGAGACTCAATTGCCCCACACCAATTAGGCCCGCGTAGGCCAAAATGTACATCTGTGGTTTTGCTGATTTTCTCATGCAGAGGTGATTTTGCTGACATTTTGAAGCTGGACTGTCTGATGTGGATATGGAAATGTCTTCTGTGCAATGGCAAATGGGAGTGAAAAATTTTACTTTTAGCACCATTGAGAAGCCACTATGCCTCAGAACAAGACCTTTATCTTGTTTATTCTCGGTGGGTGCTTGTCACAATATTTGTTTCAAAGTCTCCCTAAGTAGAAAGGTATCCCAGGCAGCGGCCCTTGATCTCCATGTGTCTAGATGGAATCAGCTGCACCACACTGATGAGGCCTACATAGGCTGAAATGTACGTCTGTGGTTTTGCTGATTCTCACGTCCAGAGAGGATTTGCTTGACATTTTGGAGCTGGGAATTTTCCACTGGATGTTGAGACCATTCGGGAGGCTTTTTGACCTATTTTTGACACCCCTGGGCTGCAAGCCATGGCCGAGGCCACTCTTTTGGAATTACAGCAATGTTCAAGAACACCTGCCCAGTGCATGTGATGAGTATAGTTACAATAATGCCATAATGGCTACCTCCCAGAGGGGTCTTTCCAATCATCTGAAGGATGAACTGACTATGCGGGACACACCAAGTCTCTGGATGATACTGTTATGGTTTTCTGACACTCAGACCAGGTTATAAAGTAAAAACACAGTTTTATTGAATCAGAATGATAAACAGTGCCCCTAGAGGCCAGCACAGGTAAGAACAGTACTGACAAATACAGACAAGGTATGGGTAATATAAACAGAGGAATAAGTACAGCTAAAGGCTGTAGTAACCCCAAAGGGTTAACAGGAGCAACTGGAGAAGTTCAGGCTAGATTGGCCAACGCCCAGGATAGATATCAGTCTCTGGAGAACAGTCTCTAGATGTAGAGCAAGGAACACAGGATCAGCACTGTATCACTCTCTAAGCAGAAACGGGATGCACCCCTGTTGCTCTGAGCTGAGCCAGTACCACCACCGTGGTCTAGGAGGAATGCTACTGCCAAACCTGAAGTAACCAGAATAGGAATCGCCCAGAATGTGAGTAGTAAGTAACCCTGCGTGTGCCAAATGGATAGTGTTACGAAGCCCTTGGGATGCCACAATAGATGATAGTTGCACAAGCTACGAAGAGCCGATGCACTAGGCAGTGCAGGTGGAACTGTACACTTTGAGAGAATGAGAAACGGAGCCAGGACACCCTTCCGGTGTCGCACAGAATACTATAGCAAGAGCGAACAGACTACCGGCGCCAACCGGCGTGGTCACGTTGCACCCCGAACACCGGACAAGTGGAGCTCTGCAAGGACTGGTATGGCGTCAAAAGGCGACTCAGTGTAACGGCTCAATGAACCAACAGAGGCTTGGCAAGCTAAACAAGTGGCATGTAACCGGAGACTACAGGCACTGCACGGGTTAATCTGGTACATACAGAAGAGCAATGCTCAGCAAGTAGGTGGCAGGCAACCTCAGGCTACAGCTGAATGAGCGAGAGAGGAACAGCAAAAACAGTTCAGAATGTCGCCAGCGTGACCGGAGGACACTGGAGCAGCAACCGGACAGGAGCGATAACCGGAACCGGATGGAAGCAGCCGCAGGAACACCACAGGAGAACGGATCAATCACGGAGCAGGATCAACAGCCAGAACGGGGTCGAATCACGGAGCAGGGTCGTCAGCCAGAACCGGGTCGAATCACGGAGCAGGATCGTCAGCCAGAACCGGGTCGAATCATGGAGCAGGGTCGTCAGCCAGAGCCGGGTCAGATCACGGAGCAGGGTCGTCAGCCAGAACCGGGTCAAATCACGGAGCAGGAACAGGAGAAGAGTCAGACTAGCCGGGTCGGTACACAGGAGACACTGGAATTCAGCAACAAGGAGCAGCAACAGGAACACCACGAAAGGGCAACTGACAAGTGCCCAAACTCCAGCATATAAAGGCACATCCTGGGCGGGCCAATCAGACTCCTCCAATGCAAAGGTAACACAGTCATAGATTGACAGGGAATCACGGGGACCGTGATAGATCTCATTTCCTTATGTTCTATCCTGGAACACAAGATCGAGGAAAGAAGGTCCAAGCATGAGATGGATCGGGTATGTTACTCTGTTCCCTGATACATTTAGCTCCTAGGTTCCATCTTGCTATTTCCACCTCTGACTCTGCTGCAAAGCATAGATTGGTATGGTTCTTTGACTCTTGGTGGAAGAGAAGGTCAGGAGGCAATTGCAGGGACTGTGACTCTATTGTCCTAGCCAGGACACTTTACTGGGTCTGTCTTGTATCCCATTAAGGAACACAAGCTTGTTGTTCTCGCTACCCTAGCCTGGAAGCAGGGAGTTTTTCAAACCCTAGCTTTTATCAATTGGGGACAGCTGGTCTCTTCTTGGATGTTGCTTTTGAGGCACAACATGGGATTCCCTTCAAAAAGAGGGAGTTCTACATTTGTGTTATCACTGTTGATGGTTCTCCATAAAAAGGGGGACTCATACCACTAATCCTCTTCACCTACATTTTGGCTCCTCACAAGCTGAGGTTGTGACTTTCTATCTTTTTCATTGCCCTGCCAATCCTCTATTTTTGGGCAACCCTTGGCTCAAAAGGAACGAAGCCTGAAAAGTTATCGCCCCATTGATCATACCATTGCCATATTGACCTCCTACCCGATGCTTCACCTCATAAGGGCAGAACTTATTCATCCATCTACTTCCCATGCTGGGGAAAGAATATTTTTATCAAGAAGAAGGATGGTTTACTTTGTCCATGTGTTGATTACCGGAGTTTCAATGCCATCACCAGAAATAGATGTTATCCCCTTCGTTTGATTCCCAAACTGCTAGACAGATTGGAGGCCTGTACATCATCAAACTCGGTCTTCATGGGGCATACAATCTGATCAGGATGCAAAAGGAGGATGAGCAAAAAATTGCTTCAAATTCCTGATATGGGCATTACGAGTACTTAGCGATGCCTTTTGGTCTCTCCAATGCCTCAGCGTTTTTTGGGGGAACAATATCTTTAGGGACCTAGTGCTGTCTTTTCTCATGGTTTAACTGGACAATATTTCATTTTTTTCCACTCCCTTGTCAAACATCAGCAACTCATTTTCAGAGTCACCATCTGTAATTGAAACTAGAGAAATGCGAGTATGCATGATC
This sequence comes from Rhinophrynus dorsalis, assembly GCA_037306005.1. NCBI lineage: Eukaryota > Metazoa > Chordata > Amphibia > Anura > Rhinophrynidae > Rhinophrynus > Rhinophrynus dorsalis. The sequence continues at coordinate 169,377,771 of CM074721.1, read as the reverse complement.
CACCCTATCCTTCTTAGGATAAGTCATATCCCTCAGGGGCTTACTATTGATCCTTTCAAAGTCTCAGCTGTGTCTGCTTGGCCTTTACCTCTTGGGGTTAGAGCAATCCAACATTTCATTGGTTTTGTCAATTACTATTGCAGATTTATCAAAGACCTATCCATACTAATTTCTCCAATAACTGCGATGACCTATAAGGGGGCTGATCCTTGACTTTGGACACCTGAAGCTCTACAGACCTTTTCTTCCTTAAAAACAGCTTTTTCTACATCCCCTGTCATAGCCTATCCTGATCCTTTGGCTCCTTTCATCATGGAGGTGGATATATCAGAGACCGATGCTGGTGCCCTCCTTTCCCAGCACTCTCCTGACTCTGGTGTCTGGCATCTTTGCTCTTACTTTTCCCAGAGTTTTTTTACTTCCAATAGAAACTATGATACCAGGAATAGGGAACTGTTGGCTATCAAACTCGCACTAGAACAAGGGCATTAACTGTTGGAGGGATCTTGGGCATACGACTGCAACGTTTATCTGCTTTCCACCCCAGACCAATGGACAGATGGAGAGGCTCAGTATACACCTTGAGCATTACCTGCACTGTTATTGCTCTCATCAGCAGGACAACTGGACTCAACTTCTGCCCTTGGATGAGTTTTCTTATAATTCCTTATTGCAGTCGTCTCTTAAGTGTTCCCCATTTTTTTGCCGCCTTTGCTATAATCCGAAAGTCTTGGTTCTCACTGATTCTGAAGAATTTATTGGTGGTGTGCTGGACTCTAGTTTCTGACGTATCTCGTGAATCTGAAGGGGCTTGGGCCAGAGGGGTGGGTAGTCTTGGGTAGTGGCTTACAATGTTCATGCTCCCTCTTTGGTTTGCCTCTTTCACCGCTCATTCCCTTCTAAGGTCTTATAAGGCACCCTGGCTTTCCCATTTTTAAGGTTTGTGTGTGGGGGAGACTGTCAGTCTCTGTGCCTCCTGATCACAATTTTTATATAGCCCTGGTTAGTCCTGCTCTTTTCCATTCCATTCCTAGGCATTTATTAATGCCAGCCCATTTGAGCTAATGAGCAATCTTAGCATTATTGTGTCTGCTCAGCCTGTTTCTGTGTAATGGTAGAGGGGGAGGGTCCTCCAAAGGTTAATAGGTAAAACCCAATGTTAATAAAGCTGTGACCTCTTTATTGCAACTGTAGTTCATATCTTCTGTTGTATTTAAAATTTGATTCATGAAGGTTGTGTGGGGGTGGTAGTGTTGGTGAAAATTTGGGTAGTGATGCATGGCCGTCTTAATGTCAACAGCTGTCACGAGGGAAACACCATTATAATTGAAACACAGCTGCACACTAACATTCCTCCAGTTATGAAATGTGGTTGTGAAATTTGTGGATAGGCAAAGCTACTGCATTCATATCACCAGATGGCACTGCAGAGCAGAGTCAGCAGGTTTCTCTGAGTTCATCTTCTTTTTGTGCTGCTAAGCATTTATTGTCAAATTATGTATGAGGCATTAAAAGTGTTTGTATAACTGGTCTGAGACAATTGGTGCAATATTTTTGAAAATGAAAAACAGAGTTTAAAGTCAAATTGCACACACACAACCAACTCCTCCACACATATTTCTTTCCTAACAAGACTTACCACCAGTATCATCATTTTAAAATAGCATGTGAGTTAAACTATAAAAGATAATTTCGTATTTATATAGTATTACACAATCTCACCACAGAGTCTGCTCATTCATTGGCTCCTGCTACTGCGAGTTAAAGGACTCCTTCATTTTCAAAGTACCTCTATTTGTAGGTCATTCGATTCCCATGAACCACAATATTACTATGTGCGCAGTTCTTCTTATGTAATGCAGCAATCTCCAAAGACAATAAAAGTGGAAGTGAAAGTATGTACAATCAAACTTTAAACATGTTTTTGATTTTATAACTGTTGTAAATGTTTAATATATAAAGTCAAGTTGCCTATAGGTTGTATATATTTTCTTTCCTATCTTCATCTATTTTTTTTAACTTTTGTGTCCCTGACAGTGAGATCCCTGAACCCTTGCTTCCTGAAAGCTTTCTGTCAGGGACTGTGAATGCAGGGATAGTGATACAGTGTAACATTAACATTCATTTCTGCAGGGATTGTATTACATTCAATTATTATGCCTGTTTTCAAAGTTCCTGACAAAAAGCTGTCAGGTGGGACCCTTGGTATATGCACGCTGTCTACTTCTGAGACAGAGGGTTAGGCAGCTTGGGGGTTGGAAGGGCATGGAGGTAAAGAAAGGAAGGCCTCAACCACAGTGATAGTGAAGGAAGCTGGGGGCCTCCTCCCTCACACCTGGGAGACCAATCCTCTACCCCAGAATGCAAGGGAGCAGAGAAGCACAAGGGGCCCCAAATTCAGCCAACAGTAGAGTGAGGTGCTGATCCACAGCATCATCTAATATGGCAGTGTTCTCTTCGACAGTGACTGTGAAGTCATAGCACCCCAGCTCAGAGTACCATGGAGCAGGATACATGATGACTTGAATGCCATCAGTGAATACAGGAACACCACTGATGTAGTCAAGCATCTTTACTATGCAACTTGGAGGCGAAGAGAAAGATGTCCCAGGAAAAGAGGTTTAAGCATGCCACTGGTAGAGAGAACCAGTGAGCATGACCTACAACTCCTCAAAGTAGATTCTGAGATGGTCCAAGATCATTACCAGAATATCCAGTGAACTCAAAATGGCTTATGTCTGGGACCTTCAGGCTGGTGGTAAGGAAAGCATAATCAAAATTGTCAAAGTTGTCCCATGTTTGTCAACCCCATGAGGACCAGAGGGTTGTGCAATTTATTACGAAGAAGTATGTTACACACCTTTCTGGTACTCAGAGGTTGAAAAATGTACCCTTTACCCAGTCTCTTAGTTTAAACCCTCGACCCTTTGTGTGTCATAGGAATGTCAATTGATTTCAAAAGCAATGTTCTGGACACCTCTTTGCCTCTTTTTAGGCCAGTTTTTCCAAATCTGAAGCCCTCCAACTGTTATAGACTACCAATGCCATTATCCTTGACCAGGCAACAGGTGGCAGGGGATGAAGGGACTGGTAATCCACATCAGCTGGAAGGAATCAGGTTGACCCACTGTGTTTCAGGAAAAACAACTGCACTACAGGATTACATTCCAATTTCCAAAACAAACTGCATCATTTTAACTTTTTTTCAATCCCTTGAATGCTAGATTAGCCTCCAAAGCATTGTTTCACTCTCGGTTGCAGCATTTTGACATATCTAGCATTCAATATTTTATAAATAATTTTGAATGCAATACTGATATTTGTACTTGTTCCCAATGGCAGTAGTTCTCCCCATGTGGCCTCTGGGCCCATTAACAGGCCAGTACTTGAGAATCTCCCAGCCAGAGCACATGCAAGGTGATCAAATGGTCAGCCATTGTTATTCTCATATCTGCGCTTGAGTTCAGAAATAATCAAGTCCAGACCTGTTAATGGACACTGAGCGTAGATGGTGAGAAACACTGCCCTATGATACAGTTGTTTTGATATAGTACGTAACATGTCAGCTTATGCTTCCTCTCTTTCTTCACTTTCAATATTTAATCAGTACTCCATAAAATCTTCTTCTGAGGATACCAACCCACCCCTCCTGCACCACCAGCTGTGACCTTGCCATCACTACCAACATGGACTCTAACCATTGCCCCACCCCTGGAAGCATAGCCCCTCACTTTGGCACTATGATGGCTAGCAAAACCATTGACACTCAGCTCCCACTCAGTCGCCCGCTCCACAGCATCCTGCTTCAACAACTGAGCAGCAGATTAGATCAGGATCCTCTATGCCAGGCATTTCAAACTCAAATATATAGAGATAGATAGTACAGGTATGGTATGAGGGACTGTAGGTGAAGAATGGAGGCAAATGGTGCAGGGTGGCAGGGGAGAGAGAGGGCATTGAAGTATGGAAAGTGGGCATGAGAAAGAGATGAAAATCCATATGGCTGTTAAAGAGCGTGTGGGCAGTGAAAAGAGAGAGAGAGGAGGCAGTATGAGGATTTTTCTGGTTGTCATAGACCCACACATGCACTATCTGCTTCCCCATATATATTTATTCAATAAAATTGATATTGACAATGCTACTTCAAATACAATATAGCCCAATGCTTTTTGTGGTTAACATTCTGCTTCATCAGGAAAAACAACCAGTTACCCCAAAAGTTGGCATTAGGCTATATTATATTTGAAGTAGCACTGGCAATATCAATTTTATTGAATAAATATATTTTCTATTTTTTTACCATATTCCTGGCTATGGCCCTGGTTATTGCCCATACCTCCCCACCAATACATATTTAATCACAGCTCCTTAAAACATTGTGCCTATCAAACAGCAGGATTGTGAGACCAAAGGATAGGTAAGAGGAGGAGGAGGAGGAGAGGAGTGTATACTTTGATGCCTGACCAGGACTGGGGGTCTGACCCAGTCAATGCGGTACAAGCCACTATCTATGTTAATACTCACTTTGGAGGGAAAGGGACATCTTACATTGTGTTTGTTTAAATTTATTGCACTTAGAACAGGGTCACACTGTCTCTGCCTTTTGTTTCCTTATATGTGTATGTGGAGGAATATCCAGTGATTCCTGGATAAGTTGCATGCCCTTAAACAAGTGTACACAAGTGGATTTTTAAGTTGAAATCGAATACAACCTACCTCTTTATCCATCTATGTGGAACTACTAAGATACAATAGGATTTGGTATTATATATCCTTTGCCCATCTTCTGCATATTATTATTTATTTTTGTTCTTTTCCATTTTATTTTAGTTGTGAATTCAGCCATTTTTTAGATATGATTAAGTATTTATTTATAATAGTTCCATGATTAGGCTGAGTGCTGGAATATGTGGGTATTTTCCCAATAGCTGTAGACAGTAATATCCCATATAAACTTGTTACAGTTTTGTAGAGGAGGAAAAAAATAAGCTTAATGGCGCAAACCCTATCTTTCAAACCCCTATGGTTTGAGAGATATAAGCATTGAAAGTTCCCCCCTCCCTCTCCTTCTCCTGTCATCAGCGTCTAGCTGACAGCAGGAGATCCCAGTCCAGGGACCAGCCTGCAGCTCTATAGCAGAGCCGAAATCGCGCTATTGCAAAAGAATTACTTTAATGGAAAGGTCTACAAAGTGTGTCTGGTTTGCAAGCACACTTTGTAGACCTTTCCAATTAAGTAATTCTTTTTAAATAAAGCGATTTCGGCTCTGCTGCAGAGCCTCCTCTTATCGGACGACTAAGAAACTCCGACTGTCAGCTTTACAGCTGACATCAGGAGAAGGGGAGTGAGCGGGGAGCTTTCAGTGCCTATATCTCTCAAACCATAGCAGTTTGAGAGATAGGGTTTGCACCATTAAGCTTCTTTTTTCCTCCTCTACAAAACTATAACAAGTTTTTATGGGACATTACTGTCCCTTTAAGGTAGAAGTAGTTTGGTGTTTGGAGAGGAGAGAATTACATTCAAACGTACACATATCACACTTTTGCACATATTCCATACACCCATACAAACACAAATGTACACACATATACTTTTTTTGTTTATTACACACCACACATATTTATATATTTTTTTGACAGTGTGAATAAGTGAGTGACAGAGAGTGAGTGGCATCGAGTGTGTCTGTGAGGACCTGTGTGAGTGCCTGGGTGTGAGTGGGTGCGTGATGGCGAGGAGGACAGGAGAACGGGATGGGGAGAGTAGTGGAAGAGGAGGAAGGTCAGGAGGGTATCCGTGGTCAATGTAGGAGTGGGAGAGGCACATGGAAGGCAGGGACAGAAATGTCAGTGGAACGAGGGGAACCTGTCAGGGAGCACTCTGCACATTCAGGGGCAGCGCAGGCAGGACATTCGACACCACAAAGGCCGGAGTTGAGAAGGAGAGGCTCAGGGATCCTCGGTAGACTGAGGAGGAGAACAGGGCCCTCGTGGAGGCTATCCTGGAGAGGGAGAGTATCGTCTTTCCAAGAGAGAGGGTCCCTGGACTAGCTGCGAGGAGGAAGGCCACCTGGAGTCAGTTCTTCAGCAGGGTCAATGAGGTGGCCACCTACAGATGGAACATGGACTCCATTAAGAAAAGATAGGTGACTGCAAGAGAGTGGTCAAGAAGAAGATGGGGGAGGTTGCCCTGTACGGCCGAGGCCCTGGTGGTGGTTCCCCTGGCCACAACACCTTCAGCAACTGGGAGGAGATGATGCGGCAGAACCTGTCGCCCACGGCTGTTGAGGGGGTCCCTGGAGGATTGGACACTGGGGAAGGAAGGAGCCTCGACACCACCAGTAAGTGCATCATCACATAAACACACACTACATCAACCGACAAAACCATCACACACAAACACAGTCACATCTCAACACATGCCCATCATTGATCCACACAACTGCACTAACGCAGCACCCTGAGAGTTCAAACCAGGACACAATATAAGCACAAATGGGAAGGTTTGACCAGTCCCAAACCTGTACAAGTCCCAGTTCAACCCTCTTGTTGTTGTGCTGATCAGACACAATCAACACAAACCATGCTTCACAAAATGTTGTCTGTTAAAGATAATTACTGTTCCTCCACAATGTCACTCACAGGGAAGTCAGCACATAACCCCTTGAGTGCTAGAGGAATCATCAACACATCGCTACACAATGCTTTGGCAACCCCTCCGGCACTCAGAGGGTTAACGGACAACAAAGACAAGTCGATAAGCTTACAATTAAATGCTTCACAGGGGAGATTCACTAAGCGGTGAAAAAGAGACGATGGAGTGAAGTTAACCCTTCCATACCATCACTTCACCAATTCCCATGTTAGTCTATGGAGACAAATCAATAACATGTTTCAAGTTTTTATATTCTCAATGTATAGACTCCATTGAAAAACACTGGAAATGAAGAAATTATATCACTGGAGAAGTCATCATTTCCACTTCACTTCCACTTCATCAGGTCTTCATCACCACTCACTGAATCTCAATAAAGATAGATCAGGTCACACATCACAGTGCTACTGAGACTAACTGGGTGTATGTGCAACACACACAGGCCTCAAAATAACCAACACTGTAGCTGCACCACCTGCTCCACCAGCTTCACCACCTGCTCCACCAGCTCTACCAACTGCTCCACCAACTGCACCAGCTCCACTGGAACACAGAGCCACCCCCTATGGTGACTGGCTGCACCTGGAGAGGTGGATGCAGCCGTCCACCTCTGGAAAATATTACCCTACAGCACCACCACCACTACCACCCGGAAGGATTTGGATGCCTGGGACAGTGCCTACCTCTTAATATGGAGCATATGGTCCCACCCAGCTGATTGAGTTACCCTCCTGGATGGCTCCCCAGCATAGGCTCAGGTATGATCCAAGGTGGGATACCAGCAGCTACCAGTGGCCAAGGAATGACCCATGGCCAATGCATTACGAACACCTGGGCCTGATTAGGGAGCCCCAGTGCCCTCAACCAAGGGACAAGTTCACCCCACCACCACCAGAGAGACCTGTGGCAAGCTTGGAATCTCTGGATGTGGGGGGGGGGACACAGCCTTCATCTGCAGCAGCCTCTCCACCAGCACCAGCCTCTCCACCAGCACCAGCCACCTCACCAACAGCAGCCACCCCACCAGCACCAGCAGCAGCCTCTCCACCAGCACCAGTCACCCCACCAGCACCAGCCTCTCCACCAGAACAACCAGAGGACATAGGTGAGGCAGCATCACCAGACACATCCTCCTCCAGCAGTGCATGCAGCACGGAGATGGAGAGGGAGTGCCTGGTGCTACAGAGGAGGCAGCTCAGGGAATCCCAGAGGACTAACAGATACCTCAGGAGGTTGCAACAGGATTCCCTGAGGTACACAGGCACCCTTCCTGCCCTGGAAGCCCAACACACTGAGCTGCACCAGTACCGTACAGGGATAATGGACATGATGGGGCAGCTGCTGGTCAAACTAAGAGAACTGAATCTCCCTCCAGTAACTCCTGAACCAACTGCAATAAACGCTCTCCGCACTCCGTTGGAATATCCATTAATAAAAATCACAGATTTTATTCAAAAATTAAAAAATTGGAACACATGGAGACTAAAAAAAACAAAAACAAAAAACTTCACCCTCCCAACATCTAATGGGTTTCAGACCTAAATGGTCGTTACTCATAGGACCGTTTAGGTCTGAAACGCTTTAGGTGTTGGGGGGTGAAGTTTGGTTTTTTTTTTTTTTTGTTAGTCTCCATGTTTTACAAGATTTTAATTTTTGAATAAAATCTGTGATTTTTATTAATGGATATTCCAACGGAGTGCGGAGGTCGTTTATTGCAGTTCTGTGGATAATAGAAAGGAGTTCCTGAAATCGTGCACCTGTTACAATTCAAGGAGTTAATTTGTATGCATCGGCACATACTGGTACATGGCTCATAAAGACCAGGGTGAGTGAAGCTATCCTAATATCTTGCACACATTTGAACACTATGAAGATATAGCAGTATACATATGAGAATATCGGAGCGGTTGATAGTTTGTTTGTTTTTTTTTGTCTCCTGAACCAACACAAAGGGTTCCAAGGGTGACCAGGCAGTCAGCCAGGGCACCACTTCTGGCATCCAGTCAAAGGTCCCCCAGAAAAAGAAAAAATAAAGAGCCCAACTTGTTATTTTTCTCAATAAAATAAAAAAACACTTCTGCATTTTAATCCTGTCTGAGAAGGTTTGTGGTTACTGATAGATTACATGGCAAGGATGTCTTCAATGCATTGCAAAGCAATGCAGTGAACACAACTTCTGCCCAGGTTACATGGTTGTAGAATGTTTAACATGGGTTAGCATTCACACACAACTTTGTCCAAATCCAACCTGCATTCCACCACTGGAGCCACACAACATGACAGTGTTGTATGGCCATGATGTGGGTTGGATTTGAACAACTGACACCTACCCCTTAGCATAACAACAGGTGCAACACTGTGAATATTCAGTTGCATCAATTGTGGTTTATAGGGGTTATCCAAACAGCTATTTGACTTAGCTAAGTAACAGGCAGGATAGACAGAACATCAAGCCAAATAAGCTGTGATTCACACCCTGATTGTGAAACTAACTGGATAACCCAATGATCACCTTAAGATTTCAATGTGAGTGCTACACGTTGAAATCTTTGGGTGATCATTGGGTTATCCAGTAAGTTGTGTTAATGTTTTACTAAGGTTGAAACAGACTTCTCCAGTGATATCACTTCTCCAGTTAGTCAGTTTGTTAATGCAACCTATGTACTGAGATATGTCAAACCAAAGCAATCACAGAACACTGGTTACATTGAGCAACATGGGAACTGTGGATATGAGATCACTGGGGAAGCAATGTCCCCTGTATCACCTCTTTATCACTCACAACACACATTAGTGTATCACTGCCATCATCTCCTTACATGAATACATCACAAAGTCCACTCCTGGTCAAACAGCTAGTGGACTTCTGTGATGTAGGTCATGACTTCCTACGTATGAGGGATACTCTAGCCAAGAGTATTATTCCACATTGAGATAAGTCTAATCCATAATTTAATTTAACAGACACATATTGAATACTGATGATTCTCCTTTAATGGGTATAACACTACATTAAAACAAACACGTTTGTATATTACATATATGCATTGAACACTTGTACGAGCACCCAACGGGTAACTATAAATTATGAAAAGGATACTGTAGAAACATAATGGCACTGCTCATGTTTTGTCCACAAGGTATTGTAACTCTGAGGATGAACATTCTTACTGTACAAGTTTGATACCCAGATGTTAGTCAACACATATATTTCGGTCTTCTGTGGATATGTGAATGTTCCAGTAGAGGTTGCTATGTTAAACATTGCATCACCAACACAAGTACTTGAAAGCATCAAGGGGTGAGCTTCATGGAAGTGTTGTCAAGTTTTCAGTACAGTCACATGGAAAATCCTTTATTCCAGGATGGATCATGCTGTGGATGCCTGTGGGACAAGATGACAGGATTTGTAACAGTACCCTAGAACTGATTGTCATTCAACAGCTACAACATCATTATCATATTATTCTTTGCTCTTTCAGGGGAGTACACAAACCATTACTTTATAATGTGTTGTCGACTCATCTGTAACCCAATATGGGGAAAACTAAGGGGATGTCAATCACCCATAGGGATATGTGCCCCTGACATAAATCCACACATCACCAAATATGTCATTAGAGCTCCATGAAACAAAGAAATTGGGGCTGCCTATGTCAGAGTGTTACACACACACACACACACACACACACACACACACACACACACTCACACACAGGTCAGCATGGTGTCCCTTGAGAGCTGATCCCCATTTCATGACCTCTATGTTGTGTAACACACTACCAAAGTAGATCCATTCCTCTGCTGCTCTTTTCAGCTATACCAAACTACTGGTCCCATGTTCACTTCAATGGTCCTTTAACCCCAAATGTGACAGAGTGTTATCTAATGCAAGGGTACCATGGTTGATATGACTATGATCATGGCAAATCACACTAGTTGCTGTCAATCGAGCCCTGGAATATGCCGAATATGGGTAATGTGTTGTACTTTGGTTCTCATGGTGGTATGCATGATATCTTTGAGGTAGCAATGTCAACATGGATGAAAGAATGGAAGATGGTATTGGAATCTCCAGCCACAATATGACACATCCATGGAATTTATGATGTTTGGGGTCCATATAGCTGCCAGTGTCAGGGCTGTGTCATCCTGTGTCATCACAGGTCTGATCATGGACATGCATGGATTGTGTGAATGCCTGTGTTATAATCACAGCTGAAATGGTGCCTGATCAGCCTCTCTCTTATTTGCTCCCCTCTTAGGGTCTCCTCATCCTGGACAATGTCCACAAGCACATCAAGAATGGGTGGGGGCTGGATATCATCCAAAAGTCTTGTGTCCAATGCGATATTATATAATATTGCACATGCCAAGGTGATGTCGCAAGCCTTGCCTAGGGCATAGTAGTAGTAGTGCTCCCCCTCGTTCTGGCATGAGCCTGATTGTATCGCTCCTGGGCATCAGTTTGGGCATTTGCGACCGGAGTGAGTAGCCAAGATTTACACCCATAGCCAGAATTACCTGTGGAAAGTGAGTGACATGGTGAGACAGGGAAAACATGTTGTGTGAATGATGTTGGATGAGATGGACGTACTACTTGTGAGTCAAGAGCATGCTGAGCAGTGTTGTGTGTACACCTGTGGAAGTGGTGTGATTTTGTATTGTTAACTCACCCAGAAGCCATCTCCCTGTATATGTTCCATTCTCAAAGTCTCTGTGTATAGATGAGCGTTGGAGAATGCAAGAATCATGCCAGCTCCTGGGATATTTAGCACAGACACTGGTGATCCTCATGTTGGAGTGGCACACCATCTGCATGTTTGTGGAGTGGAATTTCTTCCAGTTAATAAATAGATGTCCCTTATGTGTTGGAGCTTTGATTTGGACATGACCCTGGGCATGCTTCCCCTTGCATAAAAGTCCTGCTTTACTCGTGTCCACTCCATGTCGGTGGTAGGAAAATGTATGTACCTACTGGCCTTGCTTTTGAGGGCTGGAAACACCTAAGTCAATACTTTTGAAAATGTGGGCTGTAACATGTCTGATGTGTAACCTTCTGTTGACTGAAAGGCTCCACTTACCATAAAATGTATTGCACACATCAGTTTCTGCAAGCCAGATAGAGCATTGTTGTGGATGTATAAGGGATCAACCTCATGCCTGAAGACCTCATATAGGGCAATGATGCTTTGCTGCATCAACCTGTAGAGATCACCTCATCATCAGTCATTCCCAGGAGGGTGACCCATGGGCAGCATACCATGGGCCTTGGTGGTCGTCTGTCCATCCTACGCTGCTCCAGGGGTCCCTGTGGCAGCTGGGGAGCATCCTGTTGCTGCATCTATGGAGCATCCTGTTGCTGCAGCTGTGGCTCTGCAGGCAGGTGTTGTCCTTCGGGTGGGGATGGACTCCTGTGTGGCTCTTTAGCCAGAACCTCCTCACTTGCAACAGGTGAAGGCTTGGGGGAGTTCTTGGTGTTCCCTAGCCCTTGCCCTCGCATGCCTTCTCCGCAGTCTTCACATCAATAGGTATGCGAATATACTTATTGTTCTCTCTCTCTTTCTATCTCAATCTGTCTTGCTTTATCTTGCTGTCTGTATCTCTCTCCCTTTCTCCCAAGTGGAAAGCAAGCCACATGTGAGTATGGTGAGCTGTCCTTTTAAGACAGTGTTGGGGCGTTGTCCAGGTGTGGTCATGAAGTGAGTGATGACCAATAGGAAGGGGTTTGTTGTCCAGGTAAGGGTTTGCAGGTGTGTTTGTGTGTTAAAATCTGCTGTGTTCTGATTGCTGTGTTGCTGTCAGTTGTGAGTGTGACATTAGGGATGCAGGTTGTGTCTTAATCGGCTGGTGATGTTGCACAGGGGAGCTTCTTTTGTATTTACAGGTGTCCGTGTTGTGTGTTAACTCCCATTGTTCCGTGTTATGTTGTGATGTGTTGTGTTGGTCTGCTTTTTGAAGGCCTTGTCCCAGTGGTGTTGCTAGCTTGTTGTCTTGTGTCCGACAGTAATTTGTGGGGCATGGGCATGGTTTGTATTTTGACTTAGCAAGGGTTAATTTTTCCATTGGCATACTTGTGCTATATGTTGTGTGGACTGCTGTTTCTCTGTTTTATTTTATGCAACAGTGTTTTTTTTTTTTGCTAGTATGTGTTTTACGGCTAACAAAATTGGATCTTTACTTTTGCCCGTTAAATGAACCGTTTTTTCCTTCGTTAGCAGTACCACACTCCTTTAAATGGCTTTGGAGAGCCTTCTTGCATGGGTCTCAATGCATAAAAGATTTTCGGCTGTAATGATTTGAGAACTGCCTTTATCTGTTCATAAGAAGGACCTTTAAATGGCTTACTGCACTTACAAAACACCCAGCAGTGTTTTTTTTGCTATTGCATGCCTTTAAATCTGGCCGTAAGGGTGCTGTTCATTCAAAAGAAATGATTAAATATCAAGGTTGGAATTAACATCTTGAAGACTTGGGGGGTGTTCATCAGGAATGCTATCAGGGGGTTACAGGAAATAACTGTTTGGGGCTCAGCCAAGCAGGGAGGCCCACCTCCCCTATCAAACACAGTGGCCCCTGCCGTCCCAGTGATGCATAATAGATGAGAGTTGGTACCGTGTTAGCCGTAGAAATACAGGATGCAAAATTTTTTTGTAAAGTTGATACCTTTATTGGCTAACTAAACAGATTTAAAATGCAAGCTTTCAAGACTTCTTAGGTCTCTTCCTCAGGCATGTTATACAGATAAATATGAAAACTTCTCTCTTAAATACAAGTACACACTGCATTGTTTATAATGGTAATCAGATAAGAACGTTAGTCCAGATACCAATTCCTTGATCAGTCAATGGTAGAGGATGTGATTTAAATAGCATTTTTCCTCTGGGTCCAGGTATTTATGATTCCAGAGGGACTGTCGTAAAAGTTAATTCACCATTAAGTACTGTGACAAAAATTCTCTGTCCCTGTTCATGCCATAGGTCAAAGAGTCAAATTGTAACATTCATTTTACCTCCCATAATTTTCTGTCCCTCTGATTGCGAAATTGTCCCATTAGTACAGTCAATTTAATATCCCTGATACTGTGCCCACTTTGGCAAAAATGTTCTCCCACTGGTGTCTCTGTCTTTTTGTTGTTAATGCTGGATCTGTGGGAATTAAACCTCTTATGTAATTTCTGTCCCGTTTCCCCCACATAAAGAGCTGTTGGGCATTTTGCACACATGATAAGGTATACTACATTGGATGATTTGCAGGTGAAATTACCATTGATCTTATGGTGTAACTGGGTGTTTGGTATGGGTATCTTGTCTGTGGTATAAATGTGTGCACAGGTTTTACACCTAGGCAGGGTAATGTGCCATTTTTTGTATTTTTGTTCAGGGCACTCCTTACCATCAGTTGCTTTAAATTGGGAGGCTGTCTGAAGGAGAGTAAGGGAGGCTGTGGAAATATGTTCTTAAGTCTTTCATCTGTGTGTAGGGTTGCTTGAAGTTCTATTGATATTTTGCGCAGAGCTTCAACCTGGGGGTGGTAAGTGACAACAAGTGGCACACGGTTTCCCTTATGCTGTTCTTTGTAGCTCAACAGATCTTTTCTTGGTATGTGAGTAGCTTTCTCTATCTGACTGTCAATAATCCTTGCACTGTAAACCTGTCTTATAAAGTCTCCTCTGAGTTTCTGGAGGTGCTTGTCACGGTCCGCCATGTCAGAACAGATGCGATTATATCTGATGGCCTGGCTGTATATGATGGAGTTCTTTGTGTGTTTTGGGTGAAAGCTATCATTCCTCAGGTAGGTTGGTCTGTCTGTTGGTTTACGGTACAAGGATGTGTGGATGGAGTTATTCTGAATACTGATAGTCGTGTCTAGGAAGTTAATGTTTGTGCGTGAGTGACTGAGTGTTAGATTGATACTGGGGTGGAATGCATTGTAATTTTTGTGGAATTTGAGAAGTTCCTCTTCACTGGCTGTCCAGATGATAAGAACATCATCTATGTAGCGGAGATAGACCAGGGGTTTTGTCTGGCAGGTGGACAGGAAGTCCTCTTCTAACTTTGCCATGAACAAGTTGGCATATTGTGGTGCGATTCGGGTACCAATTGCAGTCCCCATTTTCTGGAGGTAGAGGTCCAAACACCCAGTTACACCATAAGATCAATGGTAATTTCACCTGCAAATCATCCAATGTAGTATACCTTATCATGTGTGCAAAATGCCCAACAGCTCTTTATGTGGGGGAAACGGGACAGAAATTACATAAGAGGTTTAATTCCCACAGATCCAGCATTAACAACAAAAAGACAGAGACACCAGTGGGAGAACATTTTTGCCAAAGTGGGCACAGTATCAGGGATATTAAATTGACTGTACTAATGGGACAATTTCGCAATCAGAGGGACAGAAAATTATGGGAGGTAAAATGAATGTTACAATTTGACTCTTTGACCTATGGCATGAACAGGGACAGGGAATTTTTGTCACAGTACTTAATGGTGAATTAACTTTTACGACAGTCCCTCTCGAATCATAAATACCTGGACCCAGAGGAAGAATGCTATTTAAATCACATCCTCTACCATTGACTGATCAAGGAATTGGTATCTGGACTTACGTTCTTATCTGATTACCATTATAAACAATGCAGTGTGTACTTGTATTTAAGAGAGAAGTTTTCATATTTATCTGTATAACATGCCTGAGGAAGAGACCTAAGAAGTCTTGAAAGCTTGCATTTTAAATCTGTTTAGTTAGCCAATAAAGGTATCAACTTTACAAAAAAATTTTGCAACCAGTGATGCATAAGGGACTCCCAGGTGACTAGACTGGCCCATGGGTACTCTGAAGGATCTCCTGGTGAGCTCCCTTTTTAAGCATATTCTGTAGGTAGGGTAGCAGAGAACTGGAGCTTGCAGACGTCACTATGTTATATCATACCACATAGTAGAGACGTTCCATGAGCTTTGTCTTTGCATTTAGTTCCAGGTTATAGTGCAAATGCATGGGTATGCAGGGCCAGGGGCCCTTGCTTTATGTTTGTACTGGACTTGAAGATTTCTGATGCAGGGCCAGATTTACATCTCGGGAGCCTGCAGGCACGGAAATCTGAAGCGCCACCCCCTTTGGCCATCTCCACATTACCCCCATCTCCATATTGCCCTCACATCACCCCCATCAGCTCCACATTGCCCCCATCAGTTCCACATTTCCCCCATCATCTCAACATTGCCCCATCAGTTCCACATTGCCCCCATCAGCTCCATATTGCCCCATCATCTCAACATTGCCCCCATCAACTCAATATTGCCCCCATTAGCTCCATGCCCCATCAGCTCCACGTTGCCCCCATCAGCTCCACATTGCCCTCACATTGCCCCCATCATCTCCACATTGCTCCCCATCATCCCCATATTGCCCTCACATTGCCCCATCATCTCCACATTAAGCCTCACATTCCCCCCCCCCATACGTTTCCTAACTCCCTGGTGGTCCAGCAGCAGAAGAGATGTGTGCTTCTGCACAGACCTGTAGATGCTGCAGCTCCCTCACGGTCTTCTCTTTAGTAATGCAGAGCGCTGGGAGATGATGTCATCTCCCAGGGCTCTGCATTACTAAAGAGCCGGGGGAGCTCAGCAGCTATAGGTCTGTGCCGAAGAAGGCAGAGACCTTACTATGCGGCAGGTGGCGTGCACGGCACTTTAAAAAAAAATATATATATTGATTGCAATGGCAGGCGCTCTTCTGTAGGGTGCACCTGTAGGCAGATGTCTACTCTGCCTCATGGAAAATCCGGCCCTGTTCTGATGGTAGCCCTGGTGTCTTCCTTCTCTATAGAGAAAGTTAGCAGGCATGCTGAAACCATGCAACCGAAGGATAGTGCTGTGTGAGGAAGGCCTACTAACTCTTCCCAAGGTCACAACCTTGTTAAGGTTCAGCACAATGGAAATACAATTTGACAGTATTTCTCCAGATGCTCATTGTAGTAACCTTGATCTCAATAACATATGTCAGACAATCATATTTATATTGGGAAGTGCATGTAGCAGAAAATATAATCAATCTAATTTCTCCTGAAAGCAATGACTAATAAAAAAATCCCAAATTTTTTTTTGCTAAAAATATGGGGGATTTCACTTGTTTAGTGAATTAAAGCAAGAAGTATATGTCTACCACATGTTCTAACTTGTTGGGAGCCAGATATTTGACACCTTTCTGGCCTCCAAGTGGTGTATGAATTATAAAACAGATAAACTTGCATAGAGGATACAAGTATATAAAGGAGAGAAACAATAATGAACTGATGTAGTAAGAACTGGAGTCATTATGCACCATAGAGGAAGCATACACATTCCAAAAATTCCCATTGTTTTCAATAGGGCTTTAACCTTTTAAGTGCCAACAAGTATCCAAAGCATTGTGATGCCATCAAGAAGTTAAAAGCCCTATTTAGATCAATAGGGCATTTTTTTTGTCCCTTAAAATTGCTCCAGAATTATTCCAGTTAATTTTCATACATCAGCTTCCCTGTCAGTCACTGCAATCTAAATAAAGTTTGTGGTTCTCTTCCATTTATTTAATTCAGGATGTATAAAGTGTCTTAAAGTATCTCGATGAGGCACATTTTGATCATAACCTTAAGCTACTACTTGGGCACACATCCAACCCAAAAATAACTGCAGCACAGAGACACAAAAAAAATAAATATTGTTCTTATTTTTCTTGCTTTTCTGTACTGATGCCAGAGCCCCAAAGCATAGAAGACTTTACCACAGCCTGCACTGACCTGTTATGTCCAGAGGGAGAGCCTGCAAGACATGCGCGTGTATGTGCCAAATGATCTTGGAGAATACAGTATATCTCAATTTAGTTACACATATTGCAGATTTTATTGGACATGTAATTTAGGAGTCCGTCACCTCAACTTGGGTCGCAGAAACAGATTTTAAGGTTCAGTCTAAATCTGATGAAAGAAGTCAAGGGTCTAGACCACACAGCTACTTGACCTCTCCCAAGCCCAAGGTCATGTTTTTTGTTATTCGGAATTAAATCTTGTACTAATCCAAAAAAACACCCTTTCTTAAGCAAGCAGGAGCAGCGACCTTTCAGAGCCCGAAAGAACACAAGCGAAAGAGTCAGAAATCCACAAACCTGAGGTAAGGAAGGATCTGGGTTTAATTGAATTAAGTGCTCATTTGTAGTTTTCTATTATACGCTGTGTAAAGGCTAATTTGATTATTGCTTTCACTGATAGACCGGCATAAACAGCACTATCTACTGACTAATAGAAGACGGTCATGCTGTGTATAAATATAACCACACAAGGGGTGATGCAGTAATAAGATCTTACAGTGCAGAGTGATGCTTAGTCTTCTGAAACACAATTCACAGAAAGGAGGGGAGGAAAGGGGCTGTTGGATTGTGGAGGAGTTCCGAGTTGTTACTGATTATCAGAAATACTGGGTATCTATTTATGCTTTAAAATATTAACCATTTGGTATTCATAGTACTTTGGGCTTAAAGAATTAACTATCACTCCATAAAAAAGGCATATTATTTGGTGACATGTATAAATCACTTACCCTATTGGGATTACCCCTTAGCTTGTCTTCTTATGAATCACAGTCCATCTTTAATCTGATCATCTGTATATTCAGGAAATTGGTTCTTTTAGTCAAAGCATTCCTGATGTCTCTTACATTTTCGCTTTCACCACAGCTGCTGGAATACTGTTTATTATATTCTATACCCTCTCAATTAAAGGCGAGGTGCCATCCCTCAATAATAGCCCCCCATGTACCCAACTTTGGCCAAAAGTCATAATAACCCATCTGATTATTTTCTTGCTCCTTGATTTAAAGGGATAGTAATGTTTCACAAAAACAGCAGCTCCAATTAATCTTTATAGAATTTGGGCCATGGTGAGTTTTATTTCAATAATGTCAGAGATGAAGTTCAAGAGTAATTGCATGATAAAGTATTCCCCTCCCACCCCTTTTATCTAGTGTAAGCTGCATCCCCTCAGTTGTGGAATCTGGTCCTGGATACAGACAGCTCACAGCAAGGGACAATCTTTTTACTGTGAGCATCCCTTGACAGGTTTTTCCTTATATGTTCACTGAAGATTGTCCCATTCTGCCATCCATCACATGTTTTTCTGTTGTCTGTTTCTATTAGATATACTTAAAGTAGAAGTGTCACTTTGAAACAGGTGATTTCAAAATGACCTATATTTGTTACTCAATTTGTATTTAAAGCAACAGTTTTTAAGATATGTAACTGTATTTATGTGCCAAATAATGTAAACCTGCCGAATATGCCTGTTAGACACTAACATTCCATGCTGCTATGCTACTTCCTGACATCTAGTACAAGTTTATTTTCTTAATCAAATGATTACATCCGTTTGAAATAAAAAAATGCCTAGCACAAGTGATTTTGAAAGCTCTTTCAATAATCACAATTTTTTTTTTACAAAGTGACAGTTCCACTTTTTCTCCCTTGCCTTGATTAAAAGCCTCTAACAAGAAAGTTTCTGATCATTGCACTAGAAGCTGTATACCCTCAGATGTGGAATCTGGTCTCTTGACTGGACAGCTCACTGCAAGAGAC
The DNA here is from genome assembly GCA_037306005.1 of Rhinophrynus dorsalis. Taxonomy (NCBI): domain Eukaryota; kingdom Metazoa; phylum Chordata; class Amphibia; order Anura; family Rhinophrynidae; genus Rhinophrynus; species Rhinophrynus dorsalis. Next base: position 169,358,511 of record CM074721.1, on the reverse strand, counting down.
AATCTTCTTACTGTGAGCATAAGGAAAACTCTGCTCCCCTTGACTGGTTTTTCAGGTTTTTCATTATGCTTACTGAAGATTGTCCCTCTCTGCGATCCATCTGGGCAGTCTTGCTGCTCTGAGGTGAGCAGTGTTACATCAGTATAAGGGGTGGCAGGGGGATACTTTGTCATTCAATTACTCTTGAAGTACAACTTGAATGGTATTGAAATAAAGCTCTCCACGGCCCAAATACTATGAAGATTAATCAGAGCTGCTTTTTTTGTGAAACATAACTATCCCTTTAAGGGGGTATTCAAGAGCAACAGTGCTGCTGAATAAGTTGGAGCTATATAAATAACATATATAATAATAATAATTATTTGATACCGGAGCACACACCATAGTTTAGACTTTTGTGTGTGCAATCCCTGAATGTCTCCTTCTATCATACTTAGGAAAACAGAGTGATATTAAGCTGATTTTCTCTGTGCATGCCTTGTTAATACAAGGCACAGAGGATTGGCAAACCCCAAAAATACCCCCACACTCCCACACTGCCCCTCCCCCTTGGCAGTAGCAGCATAAATGCGAAACTTTCTGGTGTAGATAGTTTAGTACATATGTGATAGGGAGGTGTAGCACCAATAAATCAATTTCGGTTCCCCCATATTGTTGGGGATTTCTTGCTTAGTACAACAAGTCACTACTTTATTCAAAAGTTATTACACTTTAAACTGTCACAAAGCGGTAGAACTGCTACATTGGCTTAGCTCTCTTATAGAAAGCAATAAAATAAATTTATGGACTCCAGTCGGCTCTGTTGCTGTTGGGATAACTTTGGAATGATGCAGCTTCTAGTATTTGCAGTACCCTTGTTTACTGCCACTCTAACAATACCACTGCAGGGTGGGGGTAACAATTTTCAGCATACAGCTCTAACACACAGAAATGGCCACTTAGTAACCTGCAGAGAACTGGATTACCCTGGATTAAATGCAATAAATTGGACACTCATCTGGCACTTGAAGGGTTACATATTTATTAGTGTGATTTTCACTTGGATTTGCTTGTATATATACTACCATGTTGCTGTACACTAGAGGACTCAGATGTAATATGGATTATAGATACATGGAATAGTCTAAGAGCAGAAGGGGTCAGAGATAATACAGTAATGGAATTTAATAATTGTTGGAATGCAAATACATTTATTAATATATTTGTGTTTTTAAGACGAATTTGTTTATGGAAAATGGGTAGCATTTGGTTCTTATGTCCCCTTACATTCTTAAGAACCTCATGGTCCTTAGTGTCCCTGTGCAAGGAGTATGCCAGAGTCATAATCTGGCACATAACCAGATTGTAAATGTGCTGTGTTAGTGCATGACATGAATCTTGATGGACATTAGTGTATATAGTACATGATACACTCGCAAATGGGCATTAGAGGGTTTCCAACAAAAATGTATATTTATTTTATTACTGCCAAGAGGGCAAATTTTGTTATACACTTTACATGCCAGGAGGGTAGAGATCCTATCTTTCTGAAAGGCTTCTGCTTTCCTAGACCTTCAGAGGAAGTTCCAGACACTTCCTTTACTGTGTTGTACTCAGTTAACCAATAAAGGTATAATTTTTACTCCATTAGTCTCCTGCATTTACTGTGCTGATCTCTTTACTGCACTGCTTAGGTGATAAACCCAAGGACCTTGAGGAGACTTCAGTCATTCACTTACTTTTGAGCATCGATGTAGGCCTTGACCTTGGGGACTCTGTCATCCAATGGAACCAGATGCGGTTCCACATCCCTAGTGCATTCCTAGTGCAATGCAGGACAGAGAAAACACATCTATGTATCTATCCAGATGTAGCCCATCTTATTGTCAACTATTTTCCTGATTTACCTGACTTATATGGCAAGGATTGATGTTGACAAGGAGACAAGTAGACATTTTAATTAGCAAGCATTCAGTAAAACCATTCCTTAAATCAATATACTGCTCCAGATAAGGAAGGGTACACAATCCAGTTACATTTGTAACATATAGGAGACCAGCAAGGCATGGTACTATTACATGACACCATGTAAACAGCCAATCATTGTCTTATAATAATCAGCTGAGTATATACCAAGATGATCACACACACACACAAAAAAAAATGTTCTTCTGTAACATTGCTAAAATCTACCTGTTCCTATCTCAAAAAATTACTAAAATTCGTATGCATGCCCTCATTCTGTAACTCTTAGTCTATTTCAGTATACTATTAACTGGTCTCCCAATTTCCCATCTTTCCCCTATGCAATCTGTCCTATGCTTAGCTGCACAAATCATCACACTCTCCCAAAACGGAACCTGATCACATCATTCTTAGACATCTCACATGGCTTCCTATTCAGCACCATATCACTAAGAAAAACATCTTCTTTCCTTTAAAGTGCTCTACAGTGCTCCCCATTATATCACTTCCCTCATCTCCAGTTATGTTTCCAGCCACCTCCTTCACTTAGCACACAATGCCCTTCTTGTTACACCATCTACACCCTCTGCCCTTTCTCGTCTCAAACCTTTTTCACTCTCCTCTCCTTAACTATGGAACTCCGTACCTCTTTCCTATGGCTAGAACCATCCTCCTGTGTTTTAAGACTACCCTGAAATCCTATCTTCTGGAGCACCAGCAACATGCACTGTCTTTTGGCAAAATCAGCACTTTAACTCACAGCACGTGACACCCTCATACCCTGCTGTCTGTCACTGACTACTTTTTTAGACTGTAAGTTCCTTGGGACAGGGACCTCTTTCCTGTTGTTTCTATGGCTGTAATACTTATTTTATTCTCATGTATTTATTGTAACATACTATTATTATACGGCTCTGTGTACACTGTGTGGCACCACATAAATTTATACTTTGTAACATAGTTGACGAGGCTGAAAACAGACATACGTCCATCAAGTCAAGCCCATGCCAAAACACTCAGTTGATCCAGAGGAAGGCAAAAAAAAACACCCACTGAAGCCATTTCCAATTAAGTCCCAAGTGGATAAAAAAGTTCCTTCCTGACTCCAAATATGGCAGTCAGATAGTTCCCTGGATCAACAACCTATCTGCATTGAAGCCATCTGTCATGATTCTCAATATTGTTCTGTGCTAGATAGGCACCCATTACTTTTTTTGAAAGCAGTTACAGTATCTGCAAGCACAACATCCCAAATCAAAGAATTCCATAGCTTTGCTGCCATTACTTTAAAAAATCCCTGCCTTTGTTTTAGTCAAAAGCACATTTCCTCTACACACACATACACACACTCATACTGTAACACCACAGAATGATCAGTTGACCAGCTACAGGTATCTAGTACAATGCCAAGGTCCTGGCTTGTTTTTCTTCTCCATATTTTCCTGTCACAAGAAGAGCTTCTGAGACCCTTCAGTGGTAAATTACACCTTGAGTCTGTGTCAGATCGTGATTCAAGCATGTTCCTGGACTTTATATATCAAAACTGTGCAATTCAAGGTTATTCAAACATGCTCATGTTCCCTTCTAGAGAATCTCAAAAATGTATTTCCATGATAGGGATAGACAATTTATTTATGATACTGTAACTGCTTTCAAAAAAGCAATGGATACCTATCTAGCACACAACAATATTGAATATTATGACAGACGGCTTCGCAGGAACTATCTGACTGCCATTTGGAGTCAGGAAGAATTTTTTTTACCCACTTGGGGCTAAACTGGAAATGGCTTAAGTGGATTTATTTTAGGCTTCCTCTGGATCAACAGAGGTGTTTTGGCATGGGCTGGACTTGATAGACACGTGTCTTTTTTCAAGTCTCGTCAACTATGTTACTGTGTTACAAGAAAGACAATTAGTTTGTAGCACCAGGGAGCGGCCACATCATGGTTCATGACTTACATGAGGACAATTGACCATTTGAATGTCAGAGGGTGGGTGCCCAAATCAAACTCCTCTATTGCACTCAAAAGGTAAATAAAGACCAAGGAAAGAGCTCACCTGAACTCTTCTTATGTTACTGGCTGGAGGTGATGATGCCCGTAGCTGACAACCATTAAGAGCCGACTGGCCTCTTTGAATATGGGCCGCATTGCAGCTGCACCCTTTGAGAAGCTATGCAACTTGTGGTATTTTTCACTTTCTTCTCGTTTTCTAATTAACATTATGAGAAACGAAGATCTGACATCCTCAGGCCTTATATGAACTGACATGTTATTAACCACAATGTTTGAATGACATTTAGAGAAAATTCTGAAATTCCAAACTTCTCCAGTGATACAACTGTTACGTTAAAACATGTCTGCCACTGTGCTGTACATAAAACTGTTGCTTGCTGAAACAAGTGATTTAGATTGATACATTTGGTGATCAGCCTATAGTAGAGATCTTGTTCTGATTCAGACTGGTGTGTGCCATGTGCTGTCTGTGCAAGTTCCTGTCCTATACATTCCCATTCATTAACAATGCCAAGAACAACCCACATATATATGAGCTATAACTCTTTGAGTCCCAGAGATGTGTCCAGGGATTTGCAAATCATAGCACTGGCCACCTGTTTCACATGGAAGATGCAAACCTCTCCTCTCCTTTGTTGAATCAAAATCATGCCTGCAACAATAATTGGGCCTAATTCGCTTTAACCCTATAAGGCCCAAAGGCGTGCTCAACACATTGCCAAATTACCTCTCTGATCATTACAACATTAAAAAATGTGAACTCCCTCTTGTTGTCAGTTTATGTGCTCAACTGTGGGAGCAGTTTTTATCTGACCTACCATTTGGATAGTATTATTATTTCCCCTGGTTAAAGGGCCATTTGTATTTCTCGCTTTGATGCACTTGATATGCTCCAGACTTGTTCAACTTTCTTCATTGTGAACATGGCCCTTAGCCTATTTTCTCTGTGACTCAGCCTACCAATAACCCCTTCCATTGTGGAGTCTCAGTCTCTGTGGCTTTCCCATCTGGTAGACTTTATCTTCTCCTTTTCCCAGCTCCTCTATCTAAAGCCTGCTATTTTCAGCCCTAAGTGACTTTGCACTTCTGTCAGTGTTTTTCCTTAGAATGATCTCATCTTTGCTCCTCCTAAGCCTAATCACAGTGTGTTTGCAGCCCTTTCTATTACTGGGTCACTCACTGTCTCCAGGCTGGATCATGAATACCTAATACATAAGTTCCTCATCACAGTGTTATTTACAATAACAAATTGTGATTTATTTACATCAGATGGGCATGGGTCTAGTGCATAACCCCTAATTTTTTTCCAAGAGAAACCTAATATAACCACCATCATCACAACTAGATAGATAGATAGATAGATAGATAGATAGATAGATAGATAGATAGATAGATAGATACACTGAATATACAAGGGGCAGGAAAAGGAAGTCAGTCAGTCATGATCTTGGTTCTTTTGCTTCTAGCTATTGAAAATAGGGAAATACAAAGTAGAAGATAATGAGGGAGATTCAATAAGTTGTGATAAAGTAGAGAGGACTTTTCCAGTGATATCACTTTTGCTGTTCCTGTTATTGTATGGAGCCTATGCACTATGATCTCTCCCACTTGAGAAATCTTAAGCATAGGGTTTAGAGAATAACATAGGAATTGAAGAAGTGATATCACTGGAGAAGTCATTTTCACTTTATCACCTCTTTATCGCACCTTAGTACATGACCCCCAATTTGTGAACATATAATACTTGATCCAATAGATCATTATTTCATAATAATTACAACATAAAAATCATTATATTATTATATGGATGCCTACTGTTGCAACCTTAGTATACTTTGGTGCTTCCACTGGTGCAACCAATAAATTATGTACATGTCCACATAACCGCATAACAGAGTGCTGAGGAACATTCATTTCTCAAATATATCTTAGGTGGACTGTCTGATTTCCTACGTGCATCAGTTAATACAAATCATCGAAGCAAGTGCTGTACACTATGTTGAATAAACTGTTTTGATATTGAATACCTGGCATTGGCTCATTCCTGGAAATCTGCCTCTCCTCCTTGTGTGTGTCTCTCTCTCTCACACACTGCAGTTAGATGGTGTACCAAAATAATGTTTTAACTTCTAGTACCCAATGCAACCTTGAATATACTGGGCAGTTACTCATTTACTTATACCTAACGATACCCCAGAACTATGGTCTATAGTACAGGAAACTAATATGCATAATATTAAACTTGCAGTGAGAGGCTTTTTTCTCAGTGCATTGTAACTGGATCAGAGTGAGGCAGTACCAGTACTACCAACACTCACACAGGTTGCCAAGCAACAAAAAAGAAAAACAAAATCTTAACTAGTGGGATGTTATTGTTTAATGATGTATGAAAGTATTTATTTTATGAACATGTATGACTGGAATTGAATGTATTAGAACAGGTTCTTCTGAATCCTTCTGCCTCTGTTACGGTTTTATAGAGAAACAAGATAAAAAGATTTCTTTAATTTGTACATGACTCAGCTTGCAGTCCTTTCTCACATCTCACAGATGTAATGTGCAATGTAAAAATGGACCAAACCCTAAAATGCAAGGTTAGTCTCTGGTTCTGCAGTCTGATGAACCAGACAATGCAAAGCTTAGATTGGACTCCCTGACAGCACTGCCCCACCTCCTCCTATTCATCTCTTTCTGCTTTGCGGCATGAGAAGATTCCTCCCTTGCATCTTCACGTTAACAGCACTTACACTGACTGAGATACTTCCTCAGCATTTATTCTACAGGTAGGTGAATCATATTTGAACGTTTAATTATTCATGTTGCTGTACATTCTGAACGGAGTGAGCTGAGTATATTCTGAGGCTGATGTATTAGATATTAAGAGATGGAGAAGTTCTGGGGTAAACCAACTGCACCATAGGTGACAAATAAAGATTCATATTTATTTATATGGGGCATTTAACCCCTTGAATGCTAGAGAGGTCTCCAGCACATTGCGGAGACCTCTATCACTCAAAGGGTTAAAAGCACCATTTAGATCAGTGGGAATTACTAAAGTTTTTAATTTTCCACTGTGTAGAAGTTGGTTTGTCTCAGTTCTTGTTAATGGATCAGTATCACTGCGAGTCTGGGTGTGTGTAAATGTAAAAGATCAGAGCTAGTAGGATGTTGCGCATTTATTGAGAAATCCAAACTGATTTACATTACTGAGGGACAGCACATCACGGCACCTGTAGATCGTGTTATATGGTTATAGTGTATTGAACTGCCTTTCAGAATGAATGTTTCCTTGTCTTGTAAACAATTAATTGGTGATTGATGCAGAGCTAAATGCTGTAAACAGATTGGCTGTTCTCAGAGAAGCTGCTCCATACACTCACAGGATAAATTATGATTTTGGATTCTTCATAGGCTTTATCAACAAGCTAAAGAGGAATAGTTTTGGAGAAAGCCAGTTGCACCACAGGGGGGAAGTAATAATTCTGTAACTTTCCCATTGCTTTAAAGGGCAATAATCACTTTGATAATGCCTCATTAGCAGATCTGCTCCTTTCAGCGAAGGCCTGCAGGTGAAGCTGGGAATGTGTTGGGAGCCTCGGTGGACCAACAGGAGAACAAAATGGGGGTTGGAAAATAGATCCCTGGTGCTGCCTCAAGAAGACACTGAACTGCATTGTACAGACTTTGTACTGTGTTAGGCAGGCCCACATAGATGGTCAGTATTAGGCTTGAAACCCCAACACAGCAGGTCTATGGAGGCTGTACATGCAACCCAGTAGCTTGTGGCTAAGAGACACTGGCTTCTGGGCTGCATTGTAGTTGAGGAAGCAGTCTCCTGCTCCCCGTTCCCCCCCAAATGGATGACTTGAGATATTTGGCTGACCTGAACTTTCTTGTAAATTTGTACTAATTGGAGAAAACAGTAAAATGCAGGAATTGCCTTTAACTCTTTGAGTTCCAGAGGGATACGCAACGCATTACATAGCAATGTGTTGTATACCCCTCTGGCACTCAAAGGGACCCATGACGTGCCAGGACAAACATGGGAAAACTTCCCTAAAGGACCAGTGACGGTCCTGGCATGTCATAGATTTCAGGGCTCCCCACAAGGCTGCACACTTTTTGAGGAGCCCTGAATCGGATTGCATAAAAAAATGCTCTGTGTTCTTAATTGGCTAAATAGGCCCTTTAACTCCCATTCAAGAAGTTAAAAGCCCCATTTAAATCAATGGGAATTTTCATTTTAGTCCTATGGTACATCTGGTTTGCTCATCTTTAGCCAGATCAATATGGTCCCATGAATTTATTCCAGGATTTTCAGAAGTCTGCAAAACTGTCTTTTTAAAATGTAATATATGTTTAAACGTTTTAGGAACAATTACAGAATGTGTAAAAGGAGGGAGAGGGGAAAAAAGAAAAAACAATCAAGGGGAAAAATGATCTTACATCATTGTGTTAAAGTTCTAAGCTACTTCTTAGAGCAGGGATGGGAAATCTGTAATGCACCATTATTTGTCTGAGGATCAACAGAGCCGTCACCTACCACTTCTAGGGCCCTCTCCTCAGTTTCAATCAGTATCTGTACCTAAATGTATTTATTTAAAAAGTGTTTTACCAGGAATAATGCAATGATATTTATCTTGTTTTCAAATTTCATATCTTGTGGCCTTTTAGTATTTCCCAAATATGCTCAAGCCTGTGGACTCTCAGGGTATGATCAGGAGACTCAGAGATTTGATCCAGATCTTGGGTCTCAGGGTGAAAGGCCCAATTCTCAGGGTGAGGGAGTCCAGTGCCACCATCTACATGATTTGTGCCAATTAACTGCTTCTTTAGTCTCTAAATTGGTACCATTTGTACTAGAAAGGTAGAGGGAGAAGTCCTTCTTGTGTTTTGTGTGTGTGTGTGTTCAGGCAGTGATTAACCCTTTAAGGATCAGAGGGGTGCAATGCATTTCTCATTCCCTCTGGTTCATAAAGGGTTACATTATAGCATGGTATAAGGGCTGACTGGAGAACCTCATGGTTACAGAAAGTGGGGATATACCACCTAGAATCTGTGTTACGGGGAACATTAACAGTTATTATTTAACCCTTTAAGAGCCAGAGCGGTATCCAATGAATTGCTTTGCAAATTGTTTATAACACTTTGGCATGCAAAGGGTTAAGATCTCAGGGTTAGCTTATTTTGAAGGTGCCCATTTGTGAATATACGTTGCTGAGAAACACTTTAGAAATCTATAAATCACTGATAATATTAACAATAATATTTAGATTTATAGGTTTTGAGACTTAAAGGGATAGTAATACTTCCTTTTAACTTTATTTTGTAGGCATTAAAAAAACATGAAGAACGCTATAAGTCTTATCTCTCAAACCTTTATGGTTTAAGAGATATTCACAAGCAAAGTTTCCCCCTCCCGCCCCTTTTTCCTAGTGTAAGCCATCTCTTCTCAGATGTGAATCTGGTTGTAAGACCAGACAGATAACAGCAGGGGACAATCTTCTTTGTATGAAAACAATGAAAGACCTTCCCCCCTTGACAAGGTTTTCAGCTTTTTCCCTTATCTTAATTGAAGATTGTCCCTCTCTGCAGTCTACCTGGGCACCTCCCTTCTGATCTGGCTGAACGGGGGGGGATACTTTGCTTGTGAATATCTCTTAAACCATAAAGGTTTGAGAGATAAGACTTATATCGTTCTTCATGTTTTTTTAATGCCTACAAAATAAAATAAAGATAAAACGAAGTATTACTATCCCTTTAAGACACTTTCAGTTGAAATGAGCTCTACAGCAGAGGTGGTAACTATTGTGGAATACAACTCCCATCATTCCCTGCCAGCTTTTAGGAGTTGAAGTCCAAACCAGCTGGAGGGCCTCAGGTTGCTCATCTGGGGGCTTCAGTCTTAGAAGCAGTGCTGGGGGTTATGCACTAAGGTGTGATAGAAGATAAAGCAGAGATAAAGTCTCCAGTGATACTACTTCTCCAGTTCCTTTGTTATTCTATGGAGCCTATGCACTAAGATGTCTTAACCTTGAGAAATCTTAGTTCATAGGCTCCATATAATAACATAGGAACCGGAGAAGTGATATCACTTTAGAAGTGATCTCCACTTCATCACCTCTTTATCACGCCTTAGTGCATATCCACCCCCCCCCAATGAGATGACAATGAGGGTTATGCACTAAGGAGTCATAAAAAGATGATAAAATGGAGATAAAGTCTCCAGTGATAACACTTCTCCATTTCCTATGTTACTGTATGGAGCCAATGCACTAAGATCTTCAAAGCTGGAGAAATCTTAGTGCATAGGCTCTATAGCATAACATATGAATTGGAGAAGTGATATCCCTGGAGAACTTATCTCTGCTTTATCATCGCTTTTACTCCTTAGTGCATCTCCCCCACATTTTGTTCTGGCAGCCTCCTTTTTAACCCATATTTCCTTATTCACCTAAAAATGAGGAGCAAACCATCTGCACAGTAGGGGAAAAATAAATGTCCCCAAACTCCCCATTGATTTAAATCTGGATCTTAACCCCTTGAATGCAAGAGAGGTCTCCAACACATTGCATTTTATCTGTCCTGTATGGAGCACTTGACTTGCTCCAGATTTGCGCCTCGTTTATTTTGTGAATAAGGCCCACTGGATCCTATACCGAAAGCAAAAGATCAGCAATTCTAGAGCAATCTAATTGCACCATAAGGAACTAATGAAAATTCAGCAAATTCCCATTGGTTTAAATTAGGGTTTTGCCCCCTTCATTACTAGAATTGTCTCCTATGCCATGTGAGACTTCTCTAGCATTCATAAGGTTAAAGTGCAATTTAAAGCAAAGGAAAAGGTAATTTCCTACTATGGCACAGTTGGTTTGCTACAGAATTGCACTTTTTCCCACTGAGTAAATGGAGCTTTTAACACACTGAATGCTGAAGACATTTGTAGCATTGAGCGAGGGGTATTGAAATTTGGTCCTCAAGGGCTGCAAACAGGCACAGATTTTAGGGTTTTCTTGCTTGAGCATGGGTTGGGCAGTCAAATTCAGTGTGCCACTCTTTAACCCTTTGAGTGCCAGAATTGTAGGCAAAGCATTGCTTTACATAACATTCTGGCACTCAAATGGTTAACTCACCTGCGCTTAACCAGGGATAGGCTTAAAGGGGTGGTAATGCTTAATATTGAAAAAATATATATATTGAAGGCTTTATCCTGCTGAAAGATGGTTTATTCAAAAGTTATTGGAGCTAAAACTTGCATTGTTTTGGTGCAGTACTTCCTTGGCCTGACATTTTACAGTAGTATTGTTGCTGAAGCATCCCATGGAGGTTTCATGCCATGAAATTGCTGCATTTAAAAAATGCAAGTTTTAGCTGCAATAACATTTGAGTAGACATCTGTCAGCAGGGAGAGTAGCCTTGTTTTACTCAGCAGAATAAGCCCCTAAAATATATTTTTTCCTGTATTAAGTGTTACTATCTTTTTAAATTCTGGCTATTATGCAACTCCTGAGAACTGGACTTCAGCACCCTTTATTTAATGAGTTAAAAGCCTCATTTAAATTAATGGGAATTTGGGGAATTTTTCTTTGTCAACTGTACTGCAATCGGTATGTTCGTAAACTGCATTGCTTCATTTAGGAGGTAAATCAGTTTTTTGATGGTCAGATTTCAGTATGTTTCTGGTACGGATCTCCTCCGGCCTTGAAGTCTAAAGACGACACTTCTGTCTTTTCTAATGTCTGCATAATGTATTACTCATAAAAAGAGATTTGAGTTAACAGTAATTAACAGAACTTTGCTCACTGGAAGCTGCCCATAGGGCTGATGGACAATACTTTTTTCCCATGAGCTGCTATTAGTTAACCTCATGGATACTAGAGAGCTTTAACACATTGATTTGTAATGCATTAGCAAACAGTGGGTTACGAATATGTCCATATCAGGGTGCATTTCAACACCATCTTATATTTCTGTCACTGTGTGGCATGCTCTCCCTGTGCGAATAATATATCATCCAATTATGTGATATCAGAGGCTAGGTACTGGCTTAGAGTAGGGGGCTAAAGCCCAGGTCTCAATTTTAAAGTGTTAGTAATGTGCAATTTTTTTTATAGATTTGTAGAGGCTTAAAAAAGATTATCATTGCCACAAACCCCATCTCTCAAACCGCTATTGCTTGAGAGATATTGGCAGTGAAAGTTCCCCCTTCCCTTGATGTCAGCTGTAAAGCTGACAGAAGGGGATCCGTGTCAGATGATGTGATGTGGCTCTGCAGCAGAGCCAAAATCCCGTTATTGCAAAATAATTACTTCTACAAACTGTGCTTGCACACCAATGAAATAATTCTTTTTCAATAATGAGATTTCAGCTCTGCTGCAGAGCCGCAGGCTGATCCCCGGACTGGGATCTCCTGCTGTCAGCTAGACGCTGACCACAGCGGTTTGAGAGATGGGGCTTGTGGCCATGATAATCTTTTTTAAGCCTCTACAAGTGTATAAAAACATTTGGACATTACTAGCCCTTTAATGCATCTTGTCTTGTTGCCAGCTTGGGACATGTAATGGTGCTGATCTGCATTATACAATTGCAACTGGGCTACACTGTGCACTAATATTGCATCAGGTTGGCCCAGGCCTCAAGTCTTTTGGGAATTTAGTAACGCCTATGTGACATTAAAGTGAATCTGTCACCATAATATATATTTATTTTTAAGAGAAGTAAAAACTGCCTGTGTAATGCGTTAGTTTCAAGATATTATCCTATATTTGGTGGTAACACAGTTTAATCTAATTTGTTTCTGTGCTGGGATAATATTACCAAACACAGTGCAATGAATGAATCCAGGCAGAGCCCACTCGTGGAGACTTTCTAATAGCACAGAAAGATATGTTTGGCCTCGAACAGAACTAGATAACATACCGTGCAGATAATTAACATAAAATGCCACCAAAACATACAGATTAATTTCTCAAAAACTATTTATTGTACAGAAATATGACATGTATGTAATATAAACAGATTTTCATTCTCCATAAAACCAGCTAAACCTGTTTTAGGATTAGACTTTTTTTTATGAAAACCTGTATATTATATGTAGTGATGAGCGAGCGTGCTCGGCCGATGCTCGGATCGGCTCGAGCATCGCTCTGCTCGGCACATGGCGGTACTCGTCGAGTACCGCCATGTGCTCTCCCGCCATGTTCGGGTGGCGGGGATCTGTGCCGGAAGAGGCACAGATCACAAGACGCTCCGCTGGACCACCAGGGACTTGAGGTACGGGGGCATTGCGGAGATGAAGGGGGCATTGCGGAGATGAAGGGGGACATTGTGGAAGAGGGGCATAGACTCTATGCCCCTCTTCCACAATGTCCCCCTTCATCTCCGCTATGCCCGTCTTCCACAATGTGCCCCTTCATCTCCGCTATGCCCCTCTTCCACAATGTGCCCCTTCATCTCCGCTATGCCCCTCTTCCACAATGTCCCCCTTCATCTCCTCTATGGCATAGAGGAGATGAAGGGGGACATTGTGGAAGAGGGGCATAGCGGAGATGAAGGGGCACATTGTGGAAGAGGGGCATAGCGGAGATGAAGGGGCACATTGTGGAAGACGGGCATAGCGGAGATGAAGGGGGACATTGCGGAGCTGAAGGGGGCATTCGGAGATGAAGGGGGCATAGCGGAGATGAAGGGGGCATTGACCAGGCACCCTCCCCTCATCAGAGCAGGGGGTGCCTGGTGTCGCCCCATTCATTCCAATGGGGCTCGGGTGCTCGGCCGAGCACTCGAGCCTCAGGGGGTGCTCGGTCAGAGCACCCGAGCACCCGAGCATCCGGGTGCTCGCTCAACACTAATTATATGGCTTATCCTGCTGAGTAGAACAAGGGCATTCCCTCTCCTGGTAATTGTTCAAAAGTTATAACAGTTCAGATTGTCAGGAAATGATTAACATCTTCAATAGTTCCTGAAAGTTCAAACTGACAGAAGTGATAAACCTGTTACATTCTATGGAGAACTGTTGTAATTCGTCTCACCCCATAGATTACAACACAATAACTGTTAGAAATCTGGCCACTAGAGGATGTAAAATAAGAATGTTTAAACTGTAATAATCCTGGAAAGATGCCTCACCCAACAGTGGAAACACTCTTGTTTTATTCAACAGGAAAATCCCTAAAATATGTGTTTTATTTCATGAAAAAGTTTACTGCTCCTTTAAGGTGACAGGTCTGCTTTAATTAATTGCTTTGTTTGATATCTATTATAATCATTTTGGTTCTGTATGGGATTGTAATAAGCAAAAAATTCATCTCAAGGATATATACAATTTTTTGGGAGGTATAATGCACCAATTCTATAATAAGTTGTTAATAAACCATTTAACCCTTTGAGTGCCAGAGGGGTACGCAGTGCATTGCAAAGCAATGCATTGTGTACCCCTCTTGCACTCATAGGGTTAAGGAGCCGAGGGGTATGCAACACATTGCTCAGAAGCAATGAAGATAGCAGCAAATCTTATACATTGCCAGTTACCAAAGTCATTGATGCAAAAATCATCAGGAATTAATCAGTGGTCATTAAACCTGGGAACGTTCCAGATTTGCCCCAAGACTCCAGTTTTGAGAGTGCATTACCGGGTCTCTGGGGCAGAGGCTGATTCTCCGGATGTGGGTAGTTTTCTTTAAAACTCTGCCCACTTCTGTTCCTTCCCACCCAGTTCCTCCTACTTTTCCTCCTTCCCCACCCAGCTCCTCCTGCTTCCCTCTCATTTGTGTGATACCCCAGAAGGCTCTGCCCCCACTCCAGGGTAAACCCTGCCCTCTTTTGCTGCAATTTGCAGCAATTATAGTCCCCAGCGGTATCAGAGGAGTCCCCTCCAGGGACTCCACAAATGAAAGTTCCCAGGTATGGTGGTCAGGCATATTTCAGTGTGTTCTGTAAGCATTAGAATACAACTTCCTACTTTATATTGTAGATGTGCATACACATACTGAGGCTAATCTATTAAGAACTGAGGCAAACCAACTTCGCCAAAGTTGCAAATAAAACTTTCCATTGATTTAAATGGGACTTTTAACACTTGGAATGCTAGATAGACCCCCAGTGCATTGCTTTGTAACTAAATGCACTTTTTAACTAAGTGGGGCTTCAGGAAATGTTTGTTTATCTCTTACAATGCATTTGGTTTGCCCCAGAATTGCTTCCTTTTAGCTTCATGAATACAGCCCTGAGTATTGTATCCTAAATCAGAGGTACAATATGAACATCCTGCAGCCTGTAACTTAAATTTACATGCCCCCTGGGTATGTACCAAGGAAACATGAAGAGGTTCTGGTGCCAAGTGACTGAATACTGTCGGGAATGTATTAATCCAACAGAACTGCTCACCTGCTATGCTTATTTATATGCTTGCAAATCCAGTTTGTGCACCTGTTGATGTGTACAAAAACCTTCAGTATATACCAGCACACACAACTGCATCATCTTATGACTTCAATTTGAGCAAGATCCAGGGCTGCATTTACATGTCAGACACCCCTAGGCAAGGACCTATAGGTGCACTTAACTCAATGGCCACCCCCACCCCACATAACCCACCTCCAGGACTCAATTTCCCAAAATGAAGAAAATGAGAAGCAGGAGGCTCCCCTTGTGTTGAATACAACTGCAATTATATACCACCACGTATGCACCACAGTGAGTGAATACTCACAAAATAAGTGACTTTTAACCACTTATTTAAGAAACAGCTTGAAGGCTTTCTGGGGATAAAAGGCTGCTTCAGGCACAGCAACACTCAGAAAGATGTGATCAGCAATCAAGAAGGCCTGCTCATCTGAACCTTGTTCTCCCATGTGGTAAAACATGCACAAGAAAACACAGAGAGCACCCAATAGTGTAATTTGGTCAAGTGTAATTGATTAAATAAAGAAAAAAATGGGTACTCACAAGTGGATTAGCCAGTGAAGAATAAGTTGACAGACTCACTGAGAGATTTCTCCATCTCTGTTCAAGTCACACATAGGATCTGGTCCATAAAGAATGCAATATAAAGGGAACACCAGTTCTCCAAAAATTATTTATTAAAAATACACAGATGCAAAAAAATATAAAAAGTGACAAGGCCAAAGGGATATCTGACTCAATTCGTAGTGTTATTCACTGTTTCTCAAAGACAAAACCCATTTTCTCATTAGGCAAAATAGGCAACTGCTTAGACCTCCAAATTCTGAGGGGTGGTTCAGCTGTAATGGCAACACCCACTTGTCGTGGGTGTGGCCAGCACAATCTCATTGTCTACACCTGCTTACATGCCATTTTAGTGGTTATTATTTAACCTTTGGATGCTAGCGAGATCTCCAATGTATTGTGAATGAAAATATTGGAGATCTCTCTAGCAAACAAAGGGATAAAAGCTATTTTTTGTACTTGTATGTTATTTTCTATGCAAAGGAACAGTGAATGAGACTGAGGGTGGGGTCATGTGGGGAGCAGGGCTGTGGCCATGGACATAGCTAAGGGCACCTAGGTTGCCTTTCCAAGATAAATCTGGCTTTGCCTACCTCCAGACCCATCCACTGTTCCCTAGCACAGAAAATACACTTAGCCTACAGCACACAAACATGAAGAAAAAGCATTTCATCCCTTGGAGACCACAATGAGTTGGATACCTCTCTATCATCCAAAGTGTTAAATAATAGCCAGTAAAGGGGTACTTAAAATGGTACAGTGATATCGAGATTCTGCTGGCCACACCAACTAATCTCAATCTGGATGTGGCCAGCGTAGCTAAGACTTCCCTCAAAACTTGGAACTCTAGACAGTTACCTACTCTGCCTTATGGGAAATCTAGGACGTTTTCACACCAGCACTATAACTAGCATAAGAAAAAATAATGATGTGCTGATTTCCACTGCTCTTTCTTAGCACAGGACATCAAATAGAGCACGGAGGAATGGCACACCCAAAAACTCCCATAAACAATGGCACACTGTCCACCACTTAGGTCAAGCAAAGCAACTATTTTTTTGAATAAAATGTTTATTACTTAGCATTAAGCAAGCAGAGTGCACTGCTTTTAAAGTATTAGTAATGTCTAAAAAAAGTTTTTTTGCATTTAGAAGAGCTTAAAAAGCTGAGCTACATGCAAAAAACGGTATCTCTCAAACCGCTATGGTTTAAGAGATACAGGCATTTAAAGTTTGATTTCTCCTACTGACAGCTGTAAAGCCTAGTGTTCAGGCACACGTTTTAGACCATTCCAATGAAGGGATTCCGTGTAAGTAACAAGATCTCGGCACTTCTCAAGCGCCTCCGTGTCGACCGACATGGATCTCCTGCTGACAGCTTTACAGCTGTCAGTAGGAGAAATCAAACTTTAAACACCTGTATCTCTTAAACCATAGCGGTTTGAGAGATACGTTGTTTTGCATTTAGATCAGCTTTTTAAGCTCTTCTAAATGCAAAAAACTTTTTTTTAAACATTACTAACACTTTAAAGAGTGTATTCACCCATTCCCCTCAGTATGTATCAAAGCAGAATTTTCATTGATTTCAGTTTTTACATTACATTTATGCTAAAGTTTCTTCACTTTCACCTCATCAATGCTAGAGACTTATCCACCAGCCAAACGTTTAATACATTCTTTCCTCTGAATCTACATTTATTAGAAGCCTGGAATATCAAGAATAAATCACGTATCATATTAAAGCATATTTGGGAGTGTAATCAATAAAGTATTCTGGGTGCAAAACAAGTACAAATTAATGGCATCATATTTATGCAAACATTTCAATTAATTATGATGCAGTTTCCTTGCTTTCATAAATATGGTGCTGTTTCTTATAGTGAGGTTGCTCTGGCTTGTGCCAGACTCAAGGACTGAAGATCCAACACCCACCCCTTTCTGGCCTCCTCCCACGGAATCTGAGATTGGGCCATGCAACTCGACAGCTGCATCGAGGGGCAAACTTCAGTAAGTATATGGGAAATTCTGCCCTACTTCATCAAGATTTGCCTTTCCTTACTGAAGTTTGTCCCTTGCTGCAGCCGTCCTCACCTGTCTGCATCTTCAGTGTGATGTGGGGAGAAGGCGAAGGTAGTGGATCTTCAGTGCTTCATAACTTTTGAACTACAAAGATGTAAGCACTTAGAAATAGCACAATAGGTTCCTTTTAATATACAGAAGACTTGGGCAACTAGTTTTAAATAGACATTACTAATCCTTTAATTAATCTTCATAGTATTTGAGCCATAGAGAGTGTTATTTCAGTACTGTCAGAGTTGTAGTTCAAGAGTAATTGAATGACAAAGTATCCCCCTTCCGCACCTTTTAGCTAGTGTAACACTGCTTATCTCAGATGTGGAATCTGGTTGCTTGACCAGACAGATAACAGCAAGAGACAATCTTCTTACTGTGAGAACAATGAAAACCCTGCCCACCGTGACAGTTTTTTCAGCTTTTTTCCTTATCTCAATTGAAGATTGTCCCTCTCTGCAACCTACCTGGGCACCGCCCTGCTGCTCTGAGCTGAGCAGTGCTATATCAGTAAAAGGGGCGGGAGGTGGATACTTTATCATTCAATTAATCTTGTACTACAACTCTGACAGCATTGAAATAACACTCTCCATAGCCCAAATACTATGATGATTAATTAGACGTGCTTTTATTATGAAACATTACTATCCCTTTAAGTGGAAGAATGAGATCACTGGAGATGTATATTGATTTCTTCTGTTCACATCTGTATTATTTTTATCTGTGGGCACAGTAATTATTTTCCTGTATGATGCATTTTGAATAACTGAATCAAACACATGCTGGCTTCACCATAACTTAATTCAATGATAGTAAATTAGTAGGGCCTGGCTGCCATCAGTTTGGTATAGGCAGTATCCGTGTATAGGGCTGGGCCAACCAGGGAGTCTATTTCCCTGATCAAATACTGGGGTCCTAACAGCCCCAAGTGGTGTGGGAGGGGGCCTGTGTCAAAAGGGGCCACCAGATGACCACACTGGTCCATGGGAATTCTGGAGGATCTTCTGGTGGGCTCCCTTTTAAATAAATTCTGTAGGTAATGTAGCAGAGATTTGGAGCGCTCCTCTGCCATGCTGTGCTCCGTTTTACATCATATTGCATAGTGAAGCAGTTAATTAGACTCTCTCTTTATATATGAGTGGGATGGGGACCTTGGCTTTATATGTATTCTGGGCCCTAAGATTTCTGATGACAGCCCTGATTAGGGCACTAAAAAATTATATTTATACCACTGAGGTATATAAATCTATCAAAACGGAGTTTTAACCCTTTTGGAAAGAAGGCTATTGAATATCATGTTAGGTTTTAAACAAGTTGATTGACTTTTTGATTAGGAGAGTCTATATAAAGTGGTACTCATGAAGACTAAAACTTTATGCCCTTGAAGAAGCAGAATGAGGGACCCAGACCAGAGATACTCGGGGGGAGGGTCCTTGACGGGGCCCAGGAAGGGAGTGGGAAATGATGGAGGAAGATCCAGCCCGGCCAGGAAGTGATGACTGCGGGGAATTGTGGGTGTCCCCCCAGCCGTTTTAGAAAGTTTAACGGGGAAGGAGCTTGAGCTTAGTTGCGGTCCTTGGGCGGTTTTGTTTTTTATTTTGTCTCCAGTTTTATTATGGCCTGTGAGGATGCGGATCTGGAGGAGCTTCTCTCCTCCCTACATGAGGAGGTTCAGCGGTGGGGCACGGGTTGGCTCCGCCGCAAATTAAATGTTACCATGCCCAAGACCCGTTCGGCTAGGACATCACGGCCCCCACGTCGGCTTAGCCCGGAGTCGGGTCCTAGTAAGTCAAGGAGGCAACGTGTTGCCAACTCGCCTGCCTCTAGGGTGCACCCAGTGGGGCACCCTGTTAGTGTAGCTGTAGGGGGGGCCCCAGCCTGGGCCCTCTTTTATGCTGGATCCGGACCTGGTGAGCGGTCGCAGCGCCTGTGCGGCCATGGATGTGGACCTGAGGGGCGGCCGCGGGACTGACACAGCCACGGATATGGATCTGAGGGGTGGCCGCGGCGACAGTGCGGCCTTGGATCAGGACCTGTGGGGTGGCCGCAACACCAATGCGGCCTGTGAGCTGGACCAGAGGAGCAGCCAAGGCACTGGCGTGACTGAGATGGAGAGTGACCTGTGGTGCGGTGATGGAGAGGAGGCATGTGATGGGGGTGATCAGGAGCTGGAGATTTTGGCTCCCGGCCCGGCGGAGCTGTCCAGTGGGAGTTCAGCAGGAATTGCAGTTGCTGGGTGGAGTTACCAGGAAAGAGGGCATGGCCAGGGAATATCCTCCCTGGACCTTGATAGTGGACCAGACCCCATTGACCCTGCTTTGGTGGAGGTCCGCGATTTGTCAGGTCCTGTGCAGACGGCCACTGGGGTGGCCTCCAGGGCTCCGGAAGCTTCGGTGAGTTCTGCTGTTCACAGTGTGGTGGTGGTTCCTGCAGCTTCTGGCACACACGGCGGTCGGAATGCCCCTGCTTCAGGATCTACGGCTCTCCAGTCTTCGGCAGGAGTTTCTGGTGAGTCCAGGGTTTCGCGGGGTTTGGGGGTTCAGTTGGGGAGGTTCTTAGACGGGTTGCGCCAGCTTATATCGCAGTGGGATGGGGATAGGCAGGACAGAGCAGGCCCCAATGCGGTGTGGGGTTCCCCGGGGGTCTTGGGTGTGAGTGCACCAATTCCCACAGTGGGGTCACCTATTGAGGCGTTAGTGTTGGGGTGTTCTCCAGTGCAAGATCAGGCTTCCTTGCCGGTGGAGGCACGCGGTGTTGGGGTGGCACTAGCTTCGCAGGGCCGTTAGGGTATCATTTGCTTTAGGGGTTAAGGAGCGAATATGGAAAGGCAAATTCGTGGAGCTTTATTCGTTGCTCCCGCGGGAGGATTTTATTGACGTGCGTGAGGATAAGGAGAAGGATTCCAAGAGGGGGGAAGAGGAGAAAAAACTGTACAGGCGTATACCTAAGACTTTTGACACGTGGTTGCTCGCTTTTTGTATATACGCCAGCGTACTGGGCGAGAAGGAGCCGGAACATTGTTCGGCTCTTTTCTGCTATGTAGATGAGGTTTGGTCCATGTGCAAGGACTACGGCGGATTAACTTGGTGGCGTTATGACGAGCATTTTCGTCAATGCAAGGCGGCACATCCAGCCATGAGGTGGGATCATAAGGATATCCATTTATGGATGAGGCTTATGCGCCCCCAAAAGGCGTTGTTATTTCCAGGGGGTGCCGGCAGACTGGGACCTAGCGGTGCGTCGGTGGGACAGAGAAAAGGTTTCTGCTGGCTGTTCAATGACAGCCAATGTAAGTGGGGGTCAGCGTGCCGGTTCAAGCATGAGTGTTCCGGTTGTGGGGGCGCCCACCCCCATTCTAGATGCTTCCGGAAAGGGAAACCAGGTTTTAAGCCTGGTGACCCAGCTCAAAAAGTGGAAGAGCCCAGTGAGATTAGACGAGATGGGCCAGTGGCTAGACCACTATGTTAGGAGAGCGGATGCCGCGCTTCCACGTGCGGGTTTTGGGGAGGTTTTTTTTTATACCTTTTTGGGAATCAGGGGGTTGTTTGAATAAGAGAAACTTGAAGTCGGTTACGGATTTCCCTCACGTGGTCAGGGATAAGTTGGCTAAGGAGGTGGCCTTGGGGAGGATGGCAGGTCCGTTTCCTTTGCCTCCGTTTCAAAATTTGTGGGTTTCCCCGCTGCAGGTGATTCTGAAGAAAGAGGTGGGGAAGTACCGCCTTATCCATCATTTGTCTTACCCCAAGGGTAGCTCGGTTAACGATGGGATTGATTGGGATCTGTGTGTGTTGCAATATACGTCATTTGACAGGGAGGTGTCGTTGGTTCGCAAGGCTGGCCGTGGCGGTGCTCATGGCGAAGGCTGTCATTGAGTCGGCATTCCGGCTCCTTCTTGTTCATCCGGATTGCCATCACCTGCTTGGGTGCTGGTTTGACGAGATGGGCCCGTGGCTGAATAAGATGACCTCAAGTTTTGTGCGGAAGTCTGGTGGGTTGGTACTGAGGCACCGGGAACTAGAGAATGAGCCTCGGCTGTTTTTGGCAGATGGGGTCCACCTTACAGATATCGGGTTGGACATTTTTCTGTCTTAGTTACAGGATGCTGTGGAAAGGGCCATTAGGTTGGTGTCTGGCGGGGCTCAGCCAGCTTGAGGGGTCAAGTGACTGTGCCTGTGATGGGGTGCTTGATGGTTGAAGTGGTCATCGGAACTCTGGATCAAGATCATGATTTGTGGGCTTGGTCTCACGAGTCATGGGATACGGCTGTTGGGCTACTACTTGCCACATCCAGGGGTAGGGTGGATGGTGGCATGGCCCTCAGTTGTTTTTAGCGAAGGGATGACATGTATAGCAAGCACTAAGGAAGCTTATTGTTGAGTTGCAAATTAAGAGTCGTTTGGATAAGTTATGTTATTTATGTTAAATAAAATGCTGTGGCCTTTTACAATGCATCCTGTGTCCTAGTGTGTTTTATAAAGGGTGGAAGTTGGGAAGGAGTAGCGTAAAAGGGGTAACGGAGTTGACAGTGCACCCGTCATGAGGGACCCAGACTGGAGACACTCGGGGGGAGGGTCCTTGAAGGGGCCCAGGAAGGGAGTGGGAAATGACGTTGGGCTGGAGGAAGATCCAGCCCGGCCAGGAAGTGATGACGGCGGAGGATTGTGGGTGTCCCCGCAGCCATTTTAGAAAGTTTAACGGGGAAGGAGCTTCCCACCCGCCTGCCCTTGGGGACCACGTTGGCGTGGATGGCGAGGTTTGTTGAGGTCAGGGTGGATGGTGAGGGCCTGGTGGTGGAGACGTAGCTGTTTTATATGTTGGGCCCCCATAAGTGGGGGCATGGTGTGGTTATGGGGTATTTGCCCCACAAAACGGAAAAAGTTTTGTCACAGCATGCGGGGTGCTTGCTGGTTGAAGTGGTCATCGGAACTCTGGATCAAGATCATGATTTGTGGGCTTGGTCTCACGAGTCATGGGATACGGCTGTTGGGCTACTACTTTCCACATCCAGAGGTAGGGTGGATGGTGGCATGGCCCTCAGTCAAGCAATTGAGATGGTTTTAGTGAGGGGATGACATGTATAGCAAGCACTAAGGAAGCTTATTGTTCAGTTGCAAATTAAGAGTCGTTATAAAATGTTTGGATAAGTTATGTTATTTATGTTAAATAAAATGCTGTGGCCTTTTAAAATGCACCCTGTGTCCTAGTTTTTATAAAGGGTGGAAGTTGGGAAGGAGTAGCGTAAAAGGGGTAACGGAGTTGACTGTGCACCCGTCATGTATTCTGCAAAAACATTTGGGCTAGTCTGTAGCTCCTAAACAGACAACGGGTCTGTCTCCATGCCCCCTGTGGGTATTCTCTGCTCCACCCCTCCTCCTGAGTATCCCACGATTTTGCGGGTCGTTCAGCGTCCGTCACTGTATTATATGGTGCCTGCAGATCCATCAGCAGAAGCTTAACATCATTTTCCAGGATCGTAAAGGACCAGGCGATACGGGTAGGAGATCGGGAGAACACAGAACGTTGGCTAACAGGGAGGGAAACTCTGTGATGTGCATAAAACCCAAGAAGGGCAAATGTGAGTGTATTACTTTACATTTTTATCTCATTGTTGTGATTAATAAAACGATTACACTTAGATCATCTTCTCTCTTCTCTCTCTTTGTGTTTTGCGCTGCAACTGAGCTGCTACAGGTACAGAGCTTTAACCCTCTGAGGTATCAAACGATAACTCTCTGGCACTCAAAGGGTTAAATGATAAATTTCCCCCAAAGATAGTAACAAGGGATGGGGGGGTGATGTATAATTATTATTCTGTGCTAACACAGAGCTGGAATCGATTTTCTAGACCTATGCCTGATTAACCCCTTAAGGACCAGAGGGGTGTGCAATACATTGCAAAGGTTTTAAGGTCAAATGGTTTAAAGCCAATTTACTCTGAAAATGCTCCTCTTAACAACTCTTGTGACAAGTGAAGTAAAGTTGGGTAGTACATGAGCATCTTGGAGATGTTCCTTTCCACTATTGTTTTTTTAATCTTTTGAGTGCCAGAGGGGCATGCAACACATTGCTTTGCAATGAGTTGCATACCGCTCTGGCACTCAAAGGGTTAATGCCATGTACTGAAGAAATGGTTTAACTTTATTTCATTTTCTTGAATATGAAATCATGGAGATCGGGACTTGCTGCTATTACAGTCTGATTAACAACAGGATGTACGCGTCAATATCAACTACAGCATCATACACCCTGGTGCATACCCTTAAATGGAGTCTAATGCCAGTGAAGCTGTGCTGGATAATTTGCACATTCCCTCCAAAAAACTGCATGCTAAGGATCATTCCATCCACTGAGGGGCCTGCCTGTGGTCTGATTTATTAAGAAGAACATGGTGGAGTGATAAAGAGATGCTACAGTAGAGATAACTTCTCCAGTTCTTATGTTATTCTATGAAGTCAATGCACTAAGATTTCTTCAGATAAATCTTAGTGCATTGGCTCCATAGAATAACATATGAATTGGAGAAGTGATATCATTGGAGAAGTTATCTTCACTTTATTACCATTTTATCACCTATTTATCACTCCTTAGTGTATATCCCCCCCTATAGTAATTGTGGAGTAAATTATCTACCCCACTGGGGAGAAATAGAAATTCCAATTGATTTAAATGGGGCGTGTAACCTCTTGAATGCTAGAAAGGTCTCCAGTGCAATGCTTTGCAATGCATTGGAGAGCTGTCTAGTATTCAAGGGGTTACATGCCACATTTAAAGCAAAGAGAATTTGGGAATTTGCATTTGTCCCCTATGGTGTACTTAGTTCATATGATCCTTTCTATTCCCTGCAGTGTACTGCTCTCTTGTAATTACCACTGTCTTCCAGTAAGTGAGAAAGTCATCCATAACTATTACTTCTTTGGACATTCTCCCAACCACATACTGTAACTTGATTTCCCATAAAGGATAATGAAGCAAGCATTTATATGTTATACATGGGTAATGTCACTAGTGCCCCAAACTGCAATCATTCATCATGAGGCGACTGTGCAACCTTTGAACATACTATCCCTTAAATACATTAGCATAGCTTCTACATGAGTCAGTTCTTGCCTAACCCTTTACTGAGTCTCTGTACTTCCTTTTCCAATGCTAGGTCTCACCAGGACACGCGATTCCTCAGAGCAGCAGTCACATGACCTTTAATTCCCAGGAAGCCATAATTGCCTAAGCAGATCAATTAATGGAGCAATGCAGTTATGTTAAAAAATACACAATGTAAGGGAATAAGTGCATTCATCCTACTGGGAGATTCAAAAGGACATTGCAACTTAACTGTCAAAAGAGTACAATGCAATGGAGATGCCCACGTGGACACCAGGGGGAATATGCACTAAGGTGTGTTTAAGAGGAGTTAAATTTACCAGAGTGATACATTCTCTAGTTCCTATGTTATTCTATGGTGTCTATACACTAACATATCTTCATCCTCAGATCTTAGTGCATAAACTCCATGGAATAACACAAGGATTGGAGAGTTTATTACTTATATATCTTATCACACCTTAATGCATCCCCTGATGGCGCTGCAGATAGAAGTGTAACCATTTGAGAAACAGAGTGGCTAGAATTGTATTGTGGAGCAATGTGTTTCACACTCCTCTAATGCTCAAAGGGTTAATGTAAAAAAAGTTTTTAATTAACATTTCCCAGCAATGGGTGTACCCTTGTCACACTCAATATATATTTATAGATTCATAATACAGCAATAGTTAAGTTATCGAATAGCCTTTCAAAGTAAATTGCTGATTTTGTAATTATTATAATTTTTTTTAAAGGATTGATGAATAAACAAGAAAGATAACAGGACCATGACAAAAGTAAATCCCTTTATGCATCACAAAAAAAATAACCATGGCTATGACAAAATATAATTCTTCTTTGATGAAAAAGGTGAGTTTAAATAGAAAGGAACAGTCAAAAAAACAAAATTAAGCATTCATCAATCAAATGCACGAAGAACAAACCTTTTAAGAAATTATCTTTATTCATTAAGACTAGAGGATAGGCGATTTCGACTAAAACAAAGGCAGGGATTCTTTACAGTAAGGGCGGTAAGGCTATGGAATTCTTTGCCTCGAGATGTTATGGTTGCAGATAATGCAACTGCATTCAAAAAAGCAGTGGATGCCTATCTAGCACAGAACAATATTGACAATTATGACAGATGGCTTCAAAGCAAATAGGATATTGATCCGGGGAACTATTTGACTACCAATTGGAGTCAGAAAGGAATAATTCCCCCACACACACACACACACTTGGGACTAGATTGGAAATGGCTCCAGAGGGCTTTTTTTGCCTTCCTCTGGATCAACAGGGGTGTTTTTGGCATGGGCTGGACTTGATGGACGCATGTCTTTTTTTAGCCTTATCTACTATGTTACTATGTTACTATGTATCTTACAGGAAAGGTTAATTGTGAGTGCAAAGCAAGCTTGATTCAACAAAAGATTTATCTAAAATGTGAGAGGCTCTGCGGACAAACAAACAGCACAATGCCCTTTTCTACAGCTAATTACTGCTCAGAAGCATCACATTTTAGCTCCATTACAGAAGAGAAATGTCCATGCACATATTAGATTAACCCTGCTGAAAAGAACATTCCACTTCCAAACTGATGGAGAAGTTCCCTCTCCATGGGAACAGCAGGCATACATTTTAACATTTTTGGACCTTGTTAGTGAGGTGCAACAGGATTCCCTAGGCACTGAGAGCAAGGAGTTCACATCTGGATTACCCTTCACTCTAGTGATCCTCAAGAGTATTAAAAAAAATATCCAAAATGTGAGAGGCTCTGAGGACAAACGAACAGTACACTGGCATGTTCTATGGTTAGTCAGCACTCTGACCAGGCCCAACAAGTTTGAAATGTATGTCAAGGGTTAGCTGGTGTTCCCGTGCAGAGCGGGACTTGCATGTCATTTTGTAACTGGGCTGCCTTTTTGGATGGGATTAGTCTAATATGTAAATGAAAATTTCTCCTCTGTAATGGCACTAGAAAGCTAAAATGTGATGCTTCTGACCAGTGATTAGCTATAGAACAGGCCATTGTGCTCTTTGCTTGTCCTCACAGCCTCACATATTGTGGATATGTATTTTGAGTACTCTTAGCGAGTCTATAAGTGTAAAGGGTAATCCATATATGGACCACTTGCTCTCAGTGCCTAGGGAATCCAGCAGCACCTCACAGACGAGGCCCAACAATGTCCAAATGTGCATCTGTTGTTAGCTGGTGTTCCCATACAGAGGCGACTTACCTGTCATTTTGGAACAAGACTGCCCTATTGGGCAGGATTAGACTAATATGTAAATGGAAATTTCTCCTCTTTAATGGCACTAGAGAGCTAAAATGTGATGCTTCTGACCAGGGATTAGCCGTAGAACAGGCCATTTTGTTGTTTGTTCATCCTCACAGCGTCTCACATTTTGGATATGTATTTTGAATACTCTTAGGGATCTCCCTAAAAGGGAAGGGTAATCCATATATGGACCCCTTGCTCTCAGTATCTAGGGAATCCAGCTGCACCTCACTGACGAGGCCCAAAAAGTCTGAAAAGTATGACTGGGGCTAGCTGGTTCTCTTGTGCAGAGGGGACTTGTCTGTCATTTTGGAACTGGACTACACTTTTTGACAGATTAGTCTAATATGTACATGGAAATGTCTCCTCTGTAATAGCACTAGAGAGCTAAAACTTGATGCTTCTGAGCTGTGATTAGCCATTGAATAAGCCATTGTGCTGTTTGTTCATCCTCAAAGCCTCTCACATTTTGCATATATATTTTGAATAAAAGATTAAAATACAAAAACTGTGTGTTGTGTGTGAAGTATGCACAATTCAACAAAACATTACATGACAAAAAAGTCAGATTGTACAGGTGAAGCACACTGATCATACTAAAGACAAAACACAATATTATATGTGAAAAAAGCTTATCATGTACATGAACTGGGCTCACAGAAACAAAGGATTACATGACAGAGAAAGGTTGTTAATTTGAACAAAACATTAAAAAAACACACAAAAAAAACAAAAGCAAGTGGAAATTAAAAAGAATAGACAATCCCCCCGCCCCAACATTGCTAATGTCATCAAATGTATTGGAAATAACAGTTAAAGTTTGCAGGTGACAACTTTAACTCTATGACCATAAACTAAAAAAACAGGGAGGACAAGGGTAGATGAGTTAAAGGTTTGACAGCGAAAAAGGTATCCAATGCACTGCTATGTGATGTGTTAAATATCTCTCTGGAACTGAAAGTGTTAAAGTGTGTTAATAAAAATATTTTTACAATAAAAGTGTTAAAGATATCTACGTTTGAGAGCAAGAATCAGAAATGTAATACTGGCTTTAACTTTATTTCTTAGAGTAACATTTTTATGCTGTTTTAATTATCAGAAATCACCACAATAATACAGTTAATCCATTGTATACTTGAGTTGCATTGCACTGGGCATTTTGTGGTATGTTTACAATGTGCCAGATCATCAATGAGCATTCGAAAACTTGTACTCACTTGTTTATTAATTAGGTAGTATGCAGACACTGTACTAAATTATATCAGAAATCCATGTCCGGTCCGTGTTCTTGTTGGGCATTCTCCATGTTACTGTATGACAGACTTTCCCAACAACATTTCTCAAGTACCGACGAACAGTGCTAGATTTCCCCGTTTGAGCACATATTATTATTAAGGGATGTTTCATTTTGATTAAATCTGCTTTGCTCAGGTAGGGAAATCCAGAAAACATGTACTGCTGGGGGTAATTGAGGACCATGGTTGTGCAGACTTTGGTCTATGGGACCAGATCTACATGTACTGAAACAGTCTAAGGTTATGTTTTTATCAGTATTGTAATGAGAGGTTTCCTAGTGGAAAGTCCCACTTACAGTAATTTAATTTGTACTTCCTGATATTGGGCCAGTGCACAAAGATGTGAAATCATTTAGGTGAAAACCAGCTGCCCATAGAGAATAAATAAAATATAAATTTCCCAATCCTATATAATCATTCGCTATAAAGTTTGTCATGACGCAGTCATGAGAAGTAGAGACTGCTGCACGTGCTGGAGTCATGCGCAGTAGAGACTGCCCGTGATGCAGCTGATACGGAGCGGGGACCTCCAAATTCAGACTGCGGTCTGAATTCGGAGCACCCCACTCCATATCAGTCACGTCACGGGCAGTCTCTACTGTGCATGACTGCACCGCAACCAGCAGACTGTGGCCCGTGTACATATGCTCTTCAACTAGTTGATTTATATGCAGTTTCTCTTTAACAGTTAGAAATGTGGGGATGTTTCTTTTTGATTTCTGGGCATAATTGTTGCTTTCTGCTCTATAAAGCAGAGGGAGAGTGAATACTTGAATCTGTGAATACTGATCAGTGTCTGTGGGATAAGTGCTGAGAATTTAAACGTAGGAAATTCGGCAGGGAAACATATTTATTAACTTAATTGTACATACATGTCATTCTAATACAAAAATATTAAATGTAAAACCGTATTTTATCAGTCAGCCATCAGATTTTGATAAAGCAGTTTTATACTGTGAAACGTTGATTTTGACTGGCTTTTTAGTTTTATTTTATACGTAATTGTGGTATTTTACATTAAATATTTTTCTATGAGAAGACTTGAAGCAGCACTTTATTCCTTCAAACTACATCTTGGAGACTTGAGCAGAGACAAGTTTATTTTCTCTGTAGGCTCTTATTGTTGGAAGATGGTATATGCCTTCTCCCAAGCACAACACTTGTGAGTACATCTAAACATACTGAATGTACTATTTACTTGCATAACAGGCACTGCTGGGCACCCTCTTTTTGTGTGTTTTTTCTGTGGGCATGACACCTGTTGTGGTACATGTTGTTACCAATGACAAAGACAGTGGGACTAGAGGTCTGTTAAGACGGATTTCAGGGTTTTAGGTTATAAGCTTAAAGGGATAGTAATGTTTCACAAAAACAGCAGCTTCAATTAATCTTCATAGTATTTGGGCCATGTAGAGTATTATTTCAATTGTGTCAGAGTTGCAGTTCAAGAGTAATTGAATACTAAAGTATCCCCCTTCCGCCCCTTTTACCTAGTGTAAGCCACCTCCCCTCAGATGTCTCTTGTCCGAACAGGTCACAGCAAGGGACAATCTTCTTACTGTAAGCATAAGGAAAACCCTGCCCCCCCTTGACACTCTCCCTGGCCCAAATACTATGAAGATTAATTGGAACGTCGTTTATTGTGAAATATTACTATCCCTTTAACCGAAGAACCTCTAAGGTAGTATTTTCAGAAATACTACCTGTGTCACATGCTACACCAGAAAGAAAAATTGAGGAGATTAAGGAGATAAATGTGTGGCTAAAGACTTGGTATTAGCAGGAGGGGTTTGGGTTTTAGAGCACTGGGCTGTCTTTACCCTTGGGGGCAATCTTTATAGTAGAGTTGGATTGCACCTTAGTGGAAAGGGAGCTACTGGGATAGGGGTTAGGATGTTAGGGAATTGCAGGAAACTATCACGGTGCCTGTGATTCCTCTGGTTGCAACATTGCTACTTCCTGGTTGTTTCTATACTGCATTCTTATTGGTGATCTACGCTGACTCCTCCTATCGATTGCCTTTATATTCTTGGCACCGTCATTATGGCGGAGCCCTTTCGTGGTGTACCAGTATCTTGTGTTTGTTCCTGTGGTTCCTAGTATCCTGTGTATGACCCGACTAGACTGACTACGTTCCTGTTTGATTGCCAGTACCTGACTTCCGTTGTGACCCGGCTTGGCTGACTATCCTACTTTGTGTACCGACCCGGCTTGGCTGACTATCCTGCTCTGTGTACCGACCTGGCTTGGCTGACTATCCTGCTCCGTGTTCCTACCTGGCTTGGCTGACTATCCTGCTCCGTGTACCAACCCGGTGTGTCTGACTAACCAGCTCTGTGTACCGACCCAGCTTGGCTGACTATCCCGCTCTGTGTAACGACCTGGCTTAGCTGACTGTCCTGCTCCGAGTTCCTTCTCGGCCGTCCGTTGTCCTGCTCCGAGAGTGCCTGCCCAGCACTGTGTGTCTCTTCTCTCTGTGTACTGGCATTTCCTGGTTACCTTGTGCTGCCTTGTTCCTGACACTCCGGTGTCAGGAAGCATCCTCATAACCTGCACCTGTGCTATGCTTGACCCAGCACAGCTTGTCACTCCATCACTACTAGGTTGGCTGCTGCTCCCTGGGTGCCTCGTTAGTTTCCTGTCTGTGCGGCCTTAGGGCCTGGTTGGAGTCTGAAGCGTCCCTTACCCTTTCCAGGGTTAGTGTGTGGGTTAGTGACTCCGGTCACAAACTGGTTGCCTTAGTCCCTTGGGTTGGTCCGGTTGCCTTGCCACTTACTGTCAGCATCGCTTTACCACCTAGCGTACTAGGAGTCTGGTTGCCTTGCCACT
Organism: Rhinophrynus dorsalis; assembly: GCA_037306005.1. Taxonomy (NCBI): domain Eukaryota; kingdom Metazoa; phylum Chordata; class Amphibia; order Anura; family Rhinophrynidae; genus Rhinophrynus; species Rhinophrynus dorsalis. Next base: position 169,327,035 of record CM074721.1, on the reverse strand, counting down.
TACTGTCAGTATAACTTTATCACCTAGCGTACTAGGGGTCTGGTTGCCTTGCCACTTACTGTCAGTATTGCTTTACCACCTAGCATACTAGGGGTCCTGTTGCCTTGCCTATTACTGTCAGTATCGCTTTACCACCTAGCGTACTAGGGGTTCGGTTGCCTTGCCACTTACTAGCAGTATCGCCACACACCTAGAGTACTAGGTGTTCTGTTGCCTCTCAGTTCCAGTCAGTCTTGCTGAACTCCCTAGCGTACTAGGGATCCGGTTGCCCCGCAGCAGACTGTTTGTCTTACTGCTCACCCTAGCGTTCTAGGGGTCCTGTTGCCTTTCCCGATCTGTCTACTCCAGACATACTCCCTAGCATTCTAGAGAGATTGCATTGGGGGTCCTCCTCCCGACTAGTGCCTGCTAACTCCGGTTGTTGGCCTAACGTTCCTGCTACCACCCTTTGGTATTCTCCATTTCTGGACTAGATTTTCTCTGCTGCTTTACCAGACCCTGGGTCATTCCATGGATAACTTTCCTTGCCTGCTTTACTGTTCCTGTATCAGTTGCCTGTTTTACATTTATATTATTCACTGATCTGTATGTATTATAGTACTTGTTCTTTGCTTAATAAAACTGCGTTTTACTAAACCATACGTGTCTGAGTGTCTGAAAACCGTAACAGAAACTTTAAACTAGGAAAGGGGGGAGTGATACAACACAGGATGGGGTAGACAGTGAAAAAGAGGAAGCAAGATTAGAGAAGGGGCATGGGGGTACATGAGGTGATAGGCTAGTTAATCTAATAGGGAGGTGCCTATGCTATGGCATGATAAAAAGCAAATCAATATTTCAAAGAATGCAATTCTTTAGAATGGCAATCACAAAAAATGCATGAATGTAAATGCTTATAATCTGACTGGTAAGAAGGGGGAACTAGAACTGATTGCAGTGAATGAGCAGTATGATTTAATTGGCATGGCTGAAACTGGTTAGATGATACACATGGGTCAGTGTTGCCTAGTAAAAAAATAAATTTTTAAAATTAAACAGTTTATTTATTATATTTTCCCCTTTCTCTGAATTTCTCTGGGTCCTTTGAGTGCTATTGCTTCACAATGCATTGCGTACCCTCTGGCACCCAAAGGGTGAAGTCTTCCACTGATGATCAAAAAGAAGCCAACTGAAAGAAATTTAATGGCACAGCATGAGCTGAGATGGTATGGTATGAGATGGTTGGTTTGGAAATAGGGAAACTGTGTGTTTTTTTAATTTTTTCACTGTACTGCCCTAGCTCAAAGAATTGCCTCTTTAAGCATAATTAAAGCGAGGGAAATCTCAATGTATTCTTCCTGGTAAAACACTTTCTAAATAAATGAAATAACTTAAAAGTGAGAGACAGTGGTGTAACCCTCCAGGCTCCCGCTACAAGCTGAGGTGAGGTCTGTGCCTGCTTTGGCACAGACCTCTATCAGCAGCGCCTCAGCTCCATCTCTGACTCCGGCACTCTAGTAATGCAGAGCACTGGGAAGACATAATCGCCCAGTTCTCTGCATTACTGGAGAGTGGACCGTGCCAGAGCTCCAGCTAGAGGTGTAGGAACCCCCACAAATCTGGGTGGGATAGCATTTTTACTGCCCCCACCCCCTGTGTGTCTCTTTACCCCCCAGCCCCCTGTGTGTCACTCCCCCCCCCCCACAGTCCCTCTGTACCTTGTTTGTGGCGTGGTCGAGCGGACCTTGGTTGAGGAGCTTCTGATCGTCTACCCGGTCTGTCAGGAAGCTGCTTGTTGCGCTCGGTGAGCAGATTCCTGTCAGACTGGGGTACAGGATACAGAAGCTGCTCTACTCGGCCACGCTACAAGGAGGGGACTGGCAGGAGGGAGGGGTGTGCAGTCTGCTTCCCTCCTGCTAGTTACCCAGAGCCTGCGCCCCCCGGGCTGGTGCTCCTAGCACCTGGGTGATTTCTACCCTTGCATGATTTCCTGGGGGGGTGAGTCCCCCCATCCCCCCAGTTCCTATACCTCTGACTCCAGCTGCTACTAGAGGTCTGTGCTGAAGGAGGCGCAGACCTCTAATGCCATGCCATTGGACCACCAGGGAGGTAGGAGATGGACACTGGGGGTCATTGGGGGCAATGTAGAGATGGAGATTTGGAGGCAATGTGGAGGTGGTCAATGGAGGCAGTTTTTACACCATGGCCCGGTGGCTTCTAGTTATGCCTCTGATGATAGAATATTGCTTTCCTCCATCTAACAATCTGAGTACCTGTAGCTCAGTAGTCAATCTGTGGCATTTTCATTAATATGTAACAACTTAACATTTACATAAATCAGTGATGAGTCACTCTAAAATATAGAAATTAGAGGAATGCACGAGTATATTGGGTGGGTAGGAAAAAAGTAAGTGGAATGCTAGAGGCGAGCAATGGCATAATGCGTGAGACGTGAGCAGATAGAAGACATGAATAGGTTTAAAAAAGAGAATAAGAAGTATGTAAGCGTTGAAGATCTTGGTAGGGAGCCAACACAGAATTACAGCAGGAGACAGAAAAGAAGGTTTGCCGAAGAGAGGAAAGTGACTCTGGCTGCTGATTTAGGTTAGAGAATCGGGAGAAATAAAGAAGACTTAGAGCAAGATATTACAGTAATTGAGTTGCAAATGGAACAGTGAGAGACTTTGAGTTTTAGAAAGGGAAAAGTAAGGATACAAAGTATATATGTAAGTCTGATGTGCTGAGAATCCACAAAAGAGTGAGTGCTTGGAAGAGGTACAATGATTTTTGGTTACTGAGTGTGGACTACTCCCTACTGGAGCTGATTAAATTTGCCATCCACAAAAGCCAGATTGTAACCTCTGGTAGAGCTGGAGAAATCACAGGATGGCCTCAGTGGGAGTAGCACAAGCTCTCCTGAGGGGAAGAGAGCTAGGGCTCGTCCTTGGGGAGTACAACTAGGGAGCAAAGACCACTTGTAAAGGAGTAGACAGTTCTCCAAAAAACAACAAAAAAGAAAGGGTATACCAGTACTCAGCAGCAGGGGACGGTATATGAATAGCCAAGCAGGCCGGACTGGGAACTGCAGAAGGGTAACTGGAGATCCAAGCTCCCAGACGACTGGAGAGAGCCACTGAAACCAAGGAGGAGAGAACTACACAGGAAGAAGATCTCCTTCCGTTATCAGAGGTCCGGGAAGAGTACAGGTAATTGCAGGCAAGCGGATAGTCAGGAACTATCAGGGGCACTAACAGAGATATAAAGAGAGGCAAAGTCAGCTGACAAACAGATAGGAACTTAGCAAGGTGAGCATTAGAGATATCAAGAGAGGCAACATTGGCAGACACATGGATAGTCAGGAATGTAGCAGGGTCAGCTACTGGGATAGTAGAAGCTAGGAACACAACTTGACTGGAGGCTAACAGGAACGCCAGATGTAATGATGATTGACAGTGCTCTGACAGAGAGGCAGTTAAAGGGATGACTAACAGAGAGGCAGTAACAGGGGATGACTGACATAGAGGCAGTTAAAGATGATTAACAGAGAGGCAGTTAAAGGGAATGATTGACAGAGAGGCAGTTAAAGGGGATGACTGACTATATATCAATAGTGTTTCTGAGCAGAAAGCAGCAGGAAGTAACTGGGCATATTTATCACAGTTGATGACATTGTAAATGCCATATTTGACCTTTACCGCTGTCTGTGTCTTACGCAGCAAACAAATTCATTCTGCATAATAGCAAGAATCAAAATATTATTTATTTCTTATTTATGTAAACATGGTTAACCCCCGATAGAGAGGTCTCCAACACATTGAGGAGTCTTACACTGCAGAACTCCCTAGCATCTATGGGGTTATATTCATATCTGGGACCCTTTGACTTTAATATCCCAACTAAGGATCATCATAACAAGGAGAGGATTGAAGGAGAACCATTTTCCCCTAGTAATAACCTCCCACTTACCTTACTATGGCTGGAAAATTCTACTGGCCCCTGTGAATGTTCTGTTGTGCTTGTGTTCAAGAGGTAAGAGTTTCAGTTAATCCTGGATGCCACGCCATCCACGGGGACAGATATAATAGTTGCTAGCAGGACCACATCAAACTCTGCTAACTGCACTTGGGAATCTTAACTCTTTAACACTCTGAGTGCTTTGCAATGCATTGGATACCTCTATGCACACAAAAGTTTAACTGTTCTAGTGCCAGAGGAGTTCACCAATAAGTTGGGCACCCCTTTAGCACTGAAAGAGTTAAGGAGCAGGAGATATGTAATGCATTGCTTTGCTTTCCAAGAGGAGGCACAGACTCAGCCAGCCAGTTACAGATCTCTCTGATCTTCTCAATTGGCCACCTGCACCGGGTTTGTGTTCCGAGGGTGGTGAATTTGAGGGACTGGCTGCACTGCACTCCTAACACCCACCCCAAACTGGCCCTGATATTAAAATGTAACTTGACTTTTTTTAAGTTAAACAACAGCAGTATGTAAGGGCTTAGAAATAGAAACATCAGTGAGCAACATCTCATGCACTAATAGAGTGAAAGACGAACAATCACGGTTTTCAAGTTTTTCAGGAAAATAAAGAGGAGCAAATCTGACTTAAAGGGGGGCTATCACCAGGGCCGGCGCTGCCATTAAGGCAGAACAGGCAGCTGCCTTAGGGCGCCGCAATGGAGGGGCGCCGAAAAGAGGGAAGTTGTGTTTTTTTTTTTTTTCCTGCGGTGTGTCACATAGACACCGCGAGGGAGCGCTTGGTAGTGTAAATCAGCGCTCCCTCGAAGCGTCTATGTTACACACCGCAGAGAGACCCAGGCTCTGTAGTGACATCATCTCCCAGCGCTCTGCATTACTGAGAGCAGCGCGCGGGAGCCTCAGCTCTGTGCTGGAGGAGGCACAGAGCTCTAAGCTGTGGCACGCCGCTAGACCACCAGGGACTCAAGGTAGGGAGATGAAGGGGAATTATGGAGATGAAGAGGCATTGTGGAAGGGGAATTATGGAGATGAGGGGGCATTGTGGAAGGGGAATTATGGAGTTGAGGGGGCATTGTGGAAGGGGAATTATGGAGATGAGGGGGCATTGTGGAAGGGGAATTATGGAGATGAGGTGGCATTGTGGAAGGGGAATTGTGGAGTTGAGGGGGCATTGTGGAAGGGGCAATATGGAGTTGAGGGGGCATTGTGGAAGGGGCAATGTGGAGTTGAGGGAGCATTGTGGAAGGGGCAGTGTGGAGATGAAGGGAGCATTGTGGAAGGGGCATCGTGGAGATGAAGGGAGCAATGTGGAAGGGGCATCGTGGAGATGAAGGGAGCATTGTGGAAGGGGCATCGTGGAGATGAAGGGAGCATTGTGGAAGGGACATTGTGGAAGGGGCATTGTGGAGATGAAGGGGCATTGTGGAAAGGGCATTGTGGAGATGAAGGGGGCAATGTGGAAGGGGCATTGTGGCGATGAAGGGAGCATTGTGGAGACGAAGGGAGCATTGTGGAAGGAGCATTGTGGAGGTGGGGAGAGTGTGGAGGTAAATATGTGGGCGGGGGCAGGGGATTGTGGCAAGGTCGGGGGGGGCATCAAAATGCACCTTCGCCTGTGTATTCAAAAATCCTTGCACCGGCACTGGCTATCACCCCTTTAATAACTAATAAAATATAACTAAGTAAATATAGCGAATAGCTTGAATAGTTGTTTACATTATTTTTAAAGTTGGTGGTATGGCTAAAATTAAAGGTTTAAAGTGATAGTAATACTTTACATTCAATAGATTTAGTTCTGTAGACACTTAAAAAATAAATTAATTGCACTGTTTCTGATCTCGGGTTTGGGAGATATCAGTCTGCAAATTTCCCCCTTCCCTCCTCTTGTGCTGACGTGAGCTTTCAAAGTTACAGACAGAGATCGTGGCTCTTCAGCAGAGCCAGTGGCTCCAGCAGAGCCAGTTAGTTAATTAGTTAGTTACAAAGAAATACTTCATTTGAACGGTCCACAATGTGTGCCTGGTTTGCAAGCACACAATGTAGACCATTCAAATGAAGTATTTGTTTGTAACTACCGCGATCACAGCTCTGCTGAAGAGCCGCAGAACAGTCTATGGACTGCGATCTCCATCTGTAACTTTGAATGCTGACGTTAGCACAAGGGAGGGAAGGGGGAACTTTGCAGACTGATATCTCTCAAACCATAAAGGTTTGGGAGATCAGAAACGGCACAATTAATTTATTTTTTAAGTATCTACAGAACTAAGTCTATTGAATGTTAAGTATTACTATCACTTTAAAAGTGATCTGTGGCCTTACTTCTGGACAGACTGCGGGTACAGCTCTACACCGCATTCTGTCAATCTTCTTCTGTTCCACTCCCACATAGTGTCTCGATCCAGCCTCCTCCGATGACAGAGGATTTCTGCTTGTAAGCTGGATCTCTCTCTGGCCAATGAGATTGCTTCAGCTTACAAGGAAAAATCCTTCATCATTGGAGGAGGCTGGATCGAGACGCTATATGGGAGGGGAGCAGATGAAGATTGACAGACTGCAGTGCAGAGCTGTACCCGCAGTCTGTCTGGAAGTAAGGCCACAGATGATTTTTAACCCCTTAAGGACCAGCGGTCCAGGGAAGTTACCTTCCCTTAAAGACCACTTTGATCTTTGACAATGCTCTGGTACACATGACCAGTTAGGAGTACCGGTGCTCCACTTTGGGGCCTAAAAGAGACAGCTCCAGTCTTGGAGTGGTCAATTTTAGGTCCCATTTTTACTTACGGCATTTCCGGTAGAGCGCTGTGAGTAAAAAGTATGTGACGTGCTATGACCGTCACCAGTCCTTAAGGGTATAAGGACCATGACGGTCATAGCACGTTATCTGGTCCTTAAGGGGTTAAACCTTTAATTTTAGCCATACCACCAATTTAAAAAAAATGTAAACAACTATTCAAGATATTCACTGTATTTACTTAATTATTAGCCAAACTTGTATAGGGGGGTGAGAGTTCCCTTTTAAAAGGACTTTTAACCCTTCAAATGCTAGCAAGGTCTTGAGTGAATTGTTTTGCAATATTATGGAGACCTAACTAGCATTTCAAGGGGGTTAAAAGTACCATTTAAATCAGTGGGAATTTTCATTTTCCCCTTATGGTGCAATTAGTTTGCTCCAGAATTGCTCCTCTATCTTCCTGAATAGTAGTGGACCAGAGTTTCTTCATAATATTTATATCCCTTTTGTCTTAAATTGTCCTCCTTATCATAAAAGTAAACTGCTTTTGTAATTCATCCGTACATTGATGTTTTTGACTGGACTTTATATTGCTGTAATTGGGATCTGTCATTGCCTCCGTTTGGCCTATCCTCCAGCAGTTGAGTGATACTGAAATTGAATTTAAAGGATGTTTGTTCATGTTGAAGGACTTGGTAAAGTCAGCTGGTGGATTGTAAACACCACTCCAGTATTGTCAAGGAACACGTACTCACCTAGAGTGCTTGCCTTTTATGCTTTTGGATGTGTGCGGTACTCATGAGAGTACTAATGTTAGGAGATCATCTAATTTCACAACATTAATTACAGTGAAATTGAAGAGGCAAAAATATATTTCCCATCTAACACATCTCCTCAGGCCCCAGAGGGACAAAAGAACCCTCATTTGATAGAGTTGCACCTCTTTCAAAATATGTTACACATGCCTATCATGTAGTTTTAAGGTCTTTCAATGCAGGTGTGACAACTAAGGTGGGCGAAAAGTGAAAAAAGCTTCCTGCACGACTTTTTGTGAAAAACGGATGATTTTTCACTTTTTTTTCACTAAAGTTTTCTCCTTTTCTCTAATGCAAAATATTCCTCCTTTTTGACAATTCCAACTAAAATTTCACCTATGTTTCCTGTGGTGCAAGTACACCCTACAATGTGGAAGTTGTGTATGGTAGTGGGGGATTGGCGTGGTGTGATTGATATGTGTAAGAAAAAAAAAAATATATATATACTAGCAAAATGTGATGGCGTTGCCTGTCATTGTAGTAGGGTATGTGTTATGTAGCATTTTTTGTTTGAAATGTTGTAGGTGGCATGTTGAAGGTATTTTGTAAGAATGTTTTGTGTTTGTATTGTACATTTCATTTAGCTGTATTGGCTGATGATGTTTTTTTTGTGTACTGTGTGAAGCAGAAAGGATCATATTGCACACATAGATACAGTGACTAGTGATGAGCGAGCACCCCAATGCTCGGGTGTTCGGGTGCTCTGACCGAGCACCCCCTGAGGCTCGAGTGCTCGGCCGAGCACCCGAGCCCCATTGAAGTCAATGGGAGGACTCGAGCATTACACCAGGCACCCCCTGCTCTGATGAGGGGAGGGTGCCTGGTCCATAGGAAAAGGGAAGAAAAGGATGGAAACACCACAGAAATGGTTCAGGGACAGCATAGGGAGGATGTCTGGATGCATCTTGGACTCCAACATCGCTGCTGGGAACGATCTTTCGCCCGTAGTACGCGATTTTTACAGACTGACCATAAAACACACAAAAAGGAAAATAAAAACGACTTTAGGCGAAAAATTGTTACCAAACAATATTTGCTGTATATTTACTTGTATATCATCTGCAAATTATCCCAAAAATTTCCTTGATTTTCGGAAGTGAGGCCATGATTAAGAGGGAAACGTGCGCAGAGGCAAATTCTCCCAAAAATTTCCTTGATTTTCAGAACTGAGGCCATGATTAAGAGGGAAACGTGCGCAGAGGCAAATTCTCCCAAAAATTTCCTTGATTTTCAGAACTGAGGCCATGATTAAGAGGGAAACGTGCGCAGAGGCAAATTCTCCCAAAAATTTCCTTGATTTTCAGAACTGAGGCCATGATTAAGAGGGAAACGTGCGCTGAGCTGACCATCTAAAACATTATGGGTGAGGGTCTGCTGCAGAGCTGACCATCCTAAACATTATATGCGAAGGCCCGCTAGTGAGCTGACGCTATAAAACATTATATGAGAGGGCCCGCTAGAGAGCTGACCCAATAAAACATTATATGAGAAGGCCCGCTGGTGAGCTGACCTATATAAAAATTGTCAAACAGGGCCCGCTGGTGAGCTGGCCCTATATAAAAATTATATCACAGGGCCCGCTGGTGAGCTGGCCCTATATAAAAATTATAGCACAGGGCATATGGAAGAGGAGGAGGAGGATGAGAAGATTAAGAGTCAACCATATACCCGTTTTTTGGGTGGAAGGGGTGAATGGGAATACAGAGTATTCCCATCATTGTAAATAACATATATAAAGTGAGTTTATGTTCCCCCGCGGCTTTCCTCCAGTGGAGTGGAGAAGTCAGGGGAAATCCAGGCCTTGTTCATTTTTATAAGTGTCAACCTATCAGCATTGTCGGTGGAAAGGCGGATACGCTTATCTGTTATGATGCCACCAGCAGCACTAAATACCCGCTCAGACAGAACGCTGGCGGCAGGGCAGGCCAGCACCTCCAAGGCGTAGAGTGCCAGTTCATACCACGTGTCCAGCTTGGACACCCAGTAGTTGTAAGGCACAGAGGGATCATTGAGGACGCTGACACGGTCTGCTACGTACTCCTTCACCATCTTCCAAAACTTTTCCCTCCTTGTGACACTAGGCTGCGCATCAGGGTGAGGGTGCTGGCGGGGTGTCATGAAGGTGTCCCACGCCTTGGAGAGTGTTGCCCTGCCTTTGTCGGAACTGCTGTGTGCTCCCCTTTTCTCCCCTTCTCGGTTGGCCAAGGTAGCACGTACTCTGCCGCCAGCGTTGTCAGATGGAAAATTTTGGAGCAATTTTTCGACAAGAACCTTCTGGTATTGCACCATTTTGCTTGTCCTCTCCACCGGAGGAATGAGAGATGAGAAATTCTCTTTGTAGCGGGGGTCCAGAAGGGTGAACACCCAGTAATCCGTGTTGTTTAAAATGCGTATAACGCGTGGGTCACGGGAAAGGCAGCCTAACATAAAGTCAGCCATGTGTGCCAGAGTACCAACAGTCAAGATTTCGCTGTCCTCACCAGGAGGATGACTCTCAATATCCTCATCCTCTTCCTCCTCTTCTGCCCACCCACGCTGAAGAGATGGAACTAAAGTTCCATGGCTACCCTCTGTAGCGGAGGCAACCGTGTCTTCCTCCTCCTCCTCCTCCTCCTCCTCCTCCTCCGCCTCCTCCAATTGTCGCTGAGAAGACGAAGTGAGGGTGCTCTGGCTATCACCTTGTGTAAGCTCTTCCTCCCCCATTTCCACCTCTTCCACATGCAAAGCGTCGGTTTTAATTGTGAGCAGCGAGCGTTTCAGTAGACACAGAAGTGGGATGGTTACACTGATAATAGCGTTATCGCCGCTCACCATCTGTGTCGATTCCTCAAAATTGCGTAAAACCTCGCAGAGGTCTGACATCCATTCCCACTCCTCACTTCTGATTACAGGAAGTTGAACGGAGAGGCGACGGCCGTGTAACAGCTGGTACTCCACTACTGCCCTCTGCTGCTCACAAAGCCGGGCCAACATGTGGAAGGTGGAGTTCCAGCGCGTGCTCACGTCACACAGCAGCCGGTGAGCTGGCAATTGTAAGCGCTGCTGCAGCTTCAACAGGCCGGCCGAAGCTGTAGATGACTTACGGAAATGTGCACACACGCGGCGCACCTTGGTCAAGAGATCATGCACATTGGGGTAGGTTTTTAGAAATCGCTGAACCACTAAATTAAATACATGCGCTAGGCATGGTACGTGTGTGAGCTTGCCGAGCTCCAAAGCCGCCACCAAGTTACGCCCATTATCACACACAACCATGCCTGGTTGCAGGTTGAGTGGCGAGAGCCACTGCTCGGTCTGGTGACTAATCCCCTGCAACAGCTCTGAGGCCGTGTGCTGTTTGTCCCCAAGGCAGATCAGCTTCAGCACGGCCTGTTGACGCTTCCCCACTGCAGTGCTACACTGCTTCCAGCTACTGGCTGATGGGGGAGTGGCGCTGCGTGTAGAGAATTCGGAGGTGGAAACGGAGGAGGAGGAGCCAATAACGTAGGTGCTGGCGGAAACCCTGATGGAGGTAGGGCCCGCAATCCTCGGCGTGGGTAGCACCCGTGCCATCCCAGGGTCCGAGTCGCTCCCAGCCTCCACGACATTCACCCAGTGTGCCGTCAGGGAAATGTAGCGTCCCTGGCCACAAGCACTTGTCCATGTGTCAGTCGTTAAGTGGACCTTCCCAGTAACTGCGTTGGTCAGGGCACGGGTGATGTTACGGGACACATGGTGGTGTAATGCGGGGATGGCACACCGGGAAAAGTAGTGGCGGCTGGGGACCGCGTACCGAGGGACAGCTGCTGCCATCAGGCTGCGGAAGGACTCAGTGTCCACAAGCCTAAATGGCAGCATTTCGATGGCCAGTAATTTTGAAAGGTGTGAGGTTAGTGCTATGGCCTGTGGGTGGGTGGCTGGGTACTTTCTCTTGCGCTCAAATGCCTGGGGTAACGACATTTGGACGCTGCGCTGGGACAGGGAAGTGGATGTGGTCGCTGATGGTGCTTCAGATGGTACAGGTGCAGGGCGGGAGGTATGCGGGCCTGCGCCTTCGACAGGCGATTGGCCGGCACCGAAAACAGGGGAAGAGGAGGCAGTGGTGTGGCCTGCAGACACAGATGGGCGATCCAGGCGTTCCTCCCACTTACTACGGTGCTTGGATGCCATGTGTCGGATCATGCTGGTGGTGGTGAGGTTTCTAGTGTTCATGCCTCGGCTCATTCTGGTGTGGCACAGGTTGCAAACTACAATTCTTTTGTCGTCCGCACTTTCCTTAAAAAAACGCCATACCGCGGAACACCTACCCTTTGGCAAGGTAGATTTACGCAAGGGGGTGCTCCGTGGAACATTTGCGGGCCGGTTTGGTGCGGTCCGCCTTCTTTCTGTAGCCACACCACTGCCTCTTCCAGCCTGTTGCGGTGCTGCAGATGGCTCACCCTCAGGACTGCTGTCATCGCTCGGCTCTACACCTTCCCAGGTGGGGTCAGTCACCTCATCGTCCACCAAGTCCTCCTCCACTTCCTCACTCTGATCATCCTCCTCAAGTCTTGATCCCACCACATACTCAGTCATTGACAACTGTATAACATTCTCCTCAACAAGGTCTTGAGACGGAAATAGTGGTTGATTTAATGGCAACTGTGTCTCATCATCATCATCATCATCCACTACTTCCTTTGACCTTAAATGCCGTTCACATCTGTCATCTTCTTGTGATTGGGTAGCCTCTAGAGGTTGTGAATCAGGGCACAAGATGTCATGTTCCTCTGCAAGCGTGCTTGGAGAGAGGGTCAAATGAAGGATTGCTGATGAGACGAGCTCCTCACTATATCCCAGTGTGGGATCACTTCTTTGACCAGACCGTGTATGGTGGGAGGAAGGATGATCAGAGTGAGGATTATGTTGACCAGACTCTTGGCTACTGAGAGTGGACTTGGTGGAAGACAGGGTGGTGCTTAGCCGACTGGAAGCAGTATCAGCTGTCATCCAACCGACCACCTGTTCGCAGTGGTCGGACCTCGAGAGTGATGTCCTGCGACGCCCTGTAAAATTACACATGAAGCTAGGTATGGTGGATGTCTTTCTTTCTTGTGCTCTGGCACCAGGCACAGTTTCTCCGCGTCCTGACCCGCGCCCTGAACTATCAGGATCACGTCCACTTCCCCGTCCCTTTTTACCCACCTTCTTCATCTTACACGATATATATGACTTTAATATATATGAGTTTGAAAACTTAACAGTATTTCTTACTATTCTGCAACTCTGCAGAGTACACAGAATAGGCTGCTAAACTGCGGTGACACACACTGAATGGAATAAGTGACTTTAATATTTTAGTTTGAAAACTTAACAGTATTTCTTACTATTCTGCAACTGTGCAGAGTACACAGAATAGGCTGCTAAACGGCGGTGACACACACTGAATGGAATATGTGACTTTAATATTTGAGTTTGAAAACTTAACAGTATTTCTTACTATTCTGCAACTCTGCAGAGTACACAGAATAGGCTGCTAAACTGCGGTGACACACACTGAATGGAATATGTGACTTTAATATTTTAGTTTGAAAACTTAACAGTATTTCTTACTATTCTGCAACTGTGCAGAGTACACAGAATAGGCTGCTAAACTGCGGTGACACACACTGAATGGAATAAGTGACTTTAATATTTTAGTTTGAAAACTTAACAGTATTTCTTACTATTCTGCAACTGTGCAGAGTACACAGAATAGGCTGCTAAACTGCGGTGACACACACTGAATGGAATAAGTGACTTTAATATTTTAGTTTGAAAACTTAACAGTATTTCTTACTATTCTGCAACTGTGCAGAGTACACAGAATAGGCTGCTAAACTGCGGTGACACACACTGAATGGAATATGTGACTTTAATATTTGAGTTTGAAAACTTAACAGTATTTCTTACTATTCTGCAACTGTGCAGAGTACACAGAATAGGCTGCTAAACGGCGGTGACACACACTGAATGGAATATGTGACTTTAATATTTTAGTTTGAAAACTTAACAGTATTTCTTACTATTCTGCAACTGTGCAAACTACACAGAATAGGCTGCTAAACGGCGGTGACACACACTGAATGGAATATGTGACTTTAATATTTGAGTTTGAAAACTTAACAGTATTTCTTCCTATTCTGCAACTGTGCAGAGTACACAGAATAGGCTGCTAAACTGCGGTGACACACACTGAATGGAATAAGTGACTTTAATATTTGAGTTTGAAAAATTAACAGTATTTCTTACTATTCTGCAACTCTGCAGAGTACACAGAATAGGCTGCTAAACGGCGGTGACACACACTGAATGGAATATGTGACTTTAATATTTGAGTTTGAAAACTTAACAGTATTTCTTACTATTCTGCAACTCTGCAGAGTACACAGAATAGGCTGCTAAACTGCGGTGACACACACTGAATGGAATATGTGACTTTAATATTTGAGTTTGAAAAATTAACAGTATTTCTTACTATTCTGCAACTCTGCAGAGTACACAGAATAGGCTGCTAAACGGCGGTGACACACACTGAATGGAATATGTGACTTTAATATTTGAGTTTGAAAACTTAACAGTATTTCTTCCTATTCTGCAACTCTGCAGAGTACACAGAATAGGCTGCTAAACTGCGGTGACACACACTGAATGGAATATGTGACTTTAATATTTGAGTTTGAAAACTTAACAGTATTTCTTACTATTCTGCAACTCTGCAGAGTACACAGAATAGGCTGCTAAACGGCGGTGACACACACTGAATGGAATATGTGACTTTAATATTTTAGTTTGAAAACTTAACAGTATTTCTTACTATTCTGCAACTCTGCATAGTACACAGAATAGGCTGCTAAACTGCGGTGACACACACTGAATGGAATATGTGACTTTAATATTTGAGTTTGAAAACTTAACAGTATTTCTTACTATTCTGCAACTCTGCAGAGTACACAGAATAGGCTGCTAAACGGCGGTGACACACACTGAATGGAATATGTGACTTTAATATTTTAGTTTGAAAACTTAACAGTATTTCTTACTATTCTGCAACTCTGCAGAGTACACAGAATAGGCTGCTAAACTGCGGTGACACACACTGAATGGAATATGTGACTTTAATATTTGAGTTTGAAAACTTAACAGTATTTCCTACTATTCTGCAACTGTGCAGAGTACACAGAATAGGCTGCTAAACGGCGGTGACACACACTGAATGGAATAAGTGACTTTAATATTTGAGTTTGAAAAATTAACAGTATTTCTTACTATTCTGCAACTCTGCAGAGTACACAGAATAGGCTGCTAAACTGCGGTGACACACACTGAATGGAATAAGTGACTTTAATATTTGAGTTTGAAAAATTAACAGTATTTCTTACTATTCTGCAACTCTGCAGAGTACACAGAATAGGCTGCTAAACGGCGGTGACACACACTGAATGGAATATGTGACTTTAATATTTGAGTTTGAAAAATTAACAGTATTTCTTCCTATTCTGCAACTGTGCAGAGTACACAGAATAGGCTGCTAAACTGCGGTGACACACACTGAATGGAATAAGTGACTTTAATATTTGAGCTTGAAAACTTAACAGTATTTCTTACTATTCTGCAACTGTGCAGAGTACACAGAATAGGCTGCTAAACGGCGGTGACACACACTGAATGGAATATGTGACTTTAATATTTGAGTTTGAAAACTTAACAGTATTTCTTACTATTCTGCAACTCTGCACACTACACAGAATGTGCTGCTAAACTGCGGCGAAGCACACTGAATGGAATATGTGACTTTGATATTTTAGTTTGAAGACTTAACAGTATTTCTTCCTATTCTGCAACTCTGCACAGTACACAGAATGTGCTGCTAAACTGCGGCGAAGCACACTGAATGGAATATGTGACTTTGATATTTTAGTTTGAAGACTTAACAGTATTTCTTCCTATTCTGCAACTCTGCACAGTACACAGAATGTGCTGCTAAACTGCGGCGAAGCACACTGAATGGAATATGTGACTTTGATATTTTAGTTTGAAGACTTAACAGTATTTCTTCCTATTCTGCAACTCTGCACAGTACACAGAATGTGCTGCTAAACTGCGGCGACGCACACTGAATGGAATATGTGACTTTGATATTTTAGTTTGAAGACTTAACAGAATGTGCTCTAATCTGCAACTTTGCACACTAAACAGAATGTGCTCTAATCTGCAACTTTGCACACTAAACAGAATGTGCTCTAATCTGCAACTTTGCACACTAAACAGAATGTGCTCTAATCTGCAACTGTGCACACTAAACAGAATGTGCTCTAATCTGCAACTTTTCACACTAAACAGAATATTTTTTTTTTTTTTTTTTTTTTTTTTTTTTTTTTTTTTTTCCCCCCACACAAAATAACCTGCTGCCCCCACACACAGTAGTCCTAAAAAGGACTTTTGGTTCTTTTTTTTAACAATTTTGTTTTTTTTCCTCCCTACACTGCCTTTCCCTTCCTATCCTCAGCTCTCCCTGGCTAAGACTGAGCCGAACTCGATGGTCAGGTGCTATACAGCACCTGACCACGGGTTCTGGCCAGCCAATCAGTGTAATGCCAGCAGACAACATGGCTGCTGGCATTACACCGATGTCAGAGCCTCCCTGCACGTTTATTGGCTGCGCAGCAGCCGCAAAACGTGCGGGGAGGAGACCCGAACATGGCGGGCGAGCACATGCGGTACTCGTACGAGTACCACCATGTGCCGAGCAGAGCGATGCTCGAGCCGATCCGAGCATCGGCCGAGCATGCTCGCTCAACACTAACAGTGACATATACAGACATTGATCATACATACACACATACATACATGCGCACACACACACGCACATACAGATATTATTATTATGGTCCTGTAAGTGCCAGAGGGGTAAGCAAGGCATAGCTCATTGTGTTGCTTAATCCTCTGGCACTGAAAGGGTTAACCAGCTGTCCCAGTATGTAGCGAGAGTAATGGAGTCCACAGTCCCAGAAGTGGAACACATTGGAGGTGATGGCTTTGAGGCTGTGGCTCTCCAGTTGTTGCTGGACTAATGGCCCCATTATCACCAGCACCCTTTCAGCTCCAGCCGCCTCTTCCATTCGGTGTCCGTCTCTGTACATGCACACTCAGAGGCAGCCAGACAACCGCCGGCCCGGCTCCCTGGCCAGGAAGACATCTCTTTCCCCAGGCCTCGGCCAAGAGTGTTACTAGGGACGCAGCCCGGGCACCAAGAGCGGGAACTGTGGAGGGATGGTGTGTGTGGTTGGAGCAGGGATGGTGTGTGTGGTTGGAGCAGCTATAGTGCGGCATATATATTTTTTGTGCCAGGGTACTTACACAGTGCAGGTGTGTGACAGTGGTGAGAGAGCGGCGGTGAAGAAGCTTGTGTGTAAGAGTGCGTACTACAGAGTGGCCCCAGCATGGTCTGTCTCCAGCCCCTCAGCCATGGGTAATAGCTGCATCCAGCTGCTGCTTGTAGAGAGCTCCTTGAAGGACCGCATGACCGGGTTGTTGCAGAGCGGAGTGTTGTGCTTCATGAAGGGGGAACATGAAGGATTTGGTACTGGGCTTGCCTGCCTCCGAACTACATGAAGCAGCTGGGCCTCCTGCAGCAGAAGCACATTGTGCACCAGGAGCCGAAAGCATTGTTGTGTTGCAGATACCAGAAATGAAGGTACACTAGAGCCGATCCTGCCCTCCCTGTGTTGGATCAGCTCATTGTGTGCCTCAGGCTGGTGGAGGGACCCCTGGGGACTCTGTGTGTGTGTGTGAGACTTTTGTGTGTGTGTGTGTGTGTGTGTGGCTTTTGTGTGTGGCTTCTGTGTGTGTGGCTTGTGTGTGAGTCTGTGGTGTAGGAGCAAGTGGCAGCCATTTTGTTTTTTTCAGTCACTTGGATAGTGGTGGGTGGGCAGGCTGGATAGTGGGGGAAGGCTAACTCCCTGAATGATTTAAATCACTCCTCCATTGAATCACCCAATGCAAACAGTAACTCCTTACTTAAGCTGAGGTAACATAGCAATATAACACATGTTGGCACTTCAGTTGAGGCAACGTAGCAATATGCTGAGGGGACAAATAGAAAGTGGTGTTTGAGGCTTGCCCTCTGTAACATACAGCAAAGCATCTCTCTCCCTTTAAGGAGAAAGGGTGGGAATCAGGAAGTGGAGGAGTGACAGTTGAAAACTGACAGTTAGTGAGGTTGACTGAAGAGATGAAAAGAGTTAAATAAAAGAGTTGCTATTAAGTTTATCCCTGAGTTTGTATTTTATGGAAACATTACACCCTCATACTGAAACAGAGTGTATGGAGGGTTACAATTATCTGTGGGAGGTGATAGTGTGTTTGTGGGGTAATGATCTTGAGTGACAGTGTGTGTGGACCAGGAGAAGTTACTGATATCCCCTACTTCAGGAACGAGTGGCAGCTATATATTTTTTTTTGTCAGTTGGATAGTGGTGGGCGGGCTGGAGGGGGCGGGCCAACTCCCTGTATGATAAAAATGCCCCCATTGAATCACCCAGTGGGAGCAGTAATGTCCCCATTGAATCACCCAATGGGAGTTGTGTCTCCTAATGAGACATAAATTATGTAATGAGGCATTCTGTTCAATGTGTGTTTGTTTTCTGAGGAGACATAAATTATGTTCTGTGTGTGAGGTACCATAAATTATGCAATGAGGCTTATTCTTTTATATATATAGATATATATATTGACACGGCGTTACCCATGCGGTTAATAAGTGCATTGCAAAGCACTGTGTTACACAACTCTCCATCAGTGAACATGTGTGTATGTGCATGTTTGTGTGGGTATGTGTGTGGGAACGTGTGTGTGTGCGCATAAGCGTGTTTGAGCAACAGCGTGTTAGAGGAAGTGCGCATTTGTGAGCAACAGCATGTGTGAGCTTGTATATTTTGCATATAGCATATTGTCTAATAGCACGTTGCATGTTGCGTATACCATTTTGCCTAATGCATATAGTATATAGCATATTGTGTTTTGCCTACTGAGTATAGCAGTTTTCCTATTGCATTTAAAGTTTGGCTACAGTGTCTTGCGTATATAGTTTGGCATATAGTGTTTTGTTATATAGCATTTGGCATATTGCTTATATCTTATAGCGTTTGGTGTCTAGCATATTGCGATTTGCATAGATCATTTGGTGTTTTACTGAGAGCATGTGTTGGATAGCGTTTAGCAAATTGCGTATAGTGTTTTGCATATAGCTCTTGGCGTATTGCGTTTGGCGAATTTCATAAAGTATTTGGAGCATAGCTTTTAGAGTATTGCATTTGACGAATTACATTTGGCCTATAGTATTTGGCATATACCGTTTGATGAATTCCGTATAGCATTTGGAGTATAGTGTTTGACATATAGAGTTTGGACAATAGCGTTTTGGCGTATTGCATTTGGCATATAGCGTTTGGCGTATTGCACATAGTGTTTGGTGTATAGCTTTTGGCGAACTGCATAACACCTGTTGCTTACTCTTTGTAGTAGAGTGTTTGGCATATAGCGTTTGGCTTATATAATTTGGCATCATGCATTTGGCTTATAGATTTTGGATATACTGTTTACATTGCGTGCAGTGTTTGGTGTATTGCGTTTGGCAGAATACAAATAGCAGTTGGTGAAAGGTGTATGACGTTTGGAGCAGTGTTTGGAGAATTGTGTTTGGTGGACAGTGTTTGGCATATAGTGTTTGGTGAATTGCGTATAGCATTTTGCATATTGTATTTGTCATATTGTTTGGTGTATAGCATTTGGCAAATTGTGTATAGCGTTGGGCTATAGCTTTTGGCATATAGCTTTTATGAATTGTGTATAGCATATGGCGTATACAATATAGCGTTTTGCATAGAGAGCTTTGCGTATAGCATTTGGCGTTTAGCATTTAGCATTTGAAGTATAGCTTTTGGCGTGTAGAGTACACCATATGGCGTATATAATTTTGCGTTTGGAATTTTGTGTTTTACGTTTGGCATATTGCATTTGGAATCTTGCGTATACAGTTGTGCATTGTACGTATAGCATTTGGCGTATAGTGTAGCTTTGTGTGTATTGCGTGCAGCATTTTGTGTATAGTGTTGTGTGTATATCATTGTGCATATTACGTATAGTGTTTTGCACACAGCATTGTGCGTATAGCTTTGTGTGTATAATGTTGTGTGGATTGATTTGTGCATGGAGCATTTTGAGTATATTGTGAGTGTGTGTATATTGTGTCTGCGTTGATTGTATACATTGTATGTGTTATGTGTATATATTGTGTGTTATGTGTATATATTGTGAGTGTTGCATGTGTTGTGTGTGTATATTGTGTGTGTGTGTGTTGTGTGTGTATTGTGTGTATGTTATGTGTATATATTGTGTGTGTGTGTGTATTGTGTGTTACATGTGTGCATTCATTGTAGCCCCTGCATCTTCATGCAGCAAAATCACATCCCCATGGATGGAGCAATAGGACAGGCAGTATAAACAAGATTTGAATATCTCCTCCTTACTGCTGCTCCTGGGTGTGTGTGTATTCCAGGCACATGGAAATCTTCTTTTATATATAAAAAGTTTTTACCATTATCATGTCTGTGTCAAATGTAAGCTATCCATCTTCTCTCATTACTGATACACATTACTTATTGGTCATATCAGTAATCCCAAGTGTAGTAGATGGTAGCAACCCTTCTACACATCCGTTCTCCTCCTTATCTGTTCTGCTGTTAATACATTTGCACTGACTTTCTCTGTTATGTGTGGTTTCTGCTACCTGGTACTCAGATGGTATGAGATGTTGGTTCACTTTTAAGAATGTTAGTTTCTCAACATTGCTGTTTGGTAGCCCTGTCCTACAATCATTCACAATGTAACCAGCTGCACTGAAAACCAGCTCAGTCTCAGCTCTTGCTGGAGGCCAACTAAGGGTTTCCACTGTGGTATGTGTCAATGCTGGCCACACACACTGCTTTGTTTGCCAGCAGTCCATAGGCTCATTGTTTTTGACTAGAATGTATCTATCCTGCAAGTATGCAGAAACCATCTCACATACAGTGGGAACACTACTAGGAGCTAGACAGTGTTCTTGTGTGTCAGTTACCAACCCATACTCAGGGAGCAAGTCCCAAAGAGATGTGCTGCCACCAGTGCTACTACCACCACAACCACCAATGTGGGATTTTTGCCTCCCCTCCTGAGACCCATGAATTGCCCTGTGTTCAGGATGGAATGTTCTAGTTGGTGATGTATGTGCTCCTTCTGCTGCTGGTTCAAATGCTTTGCTGCCTTCTTTTTCATTATGCTGTCTATATGTTTTTTGTAATTTTCTTCCTCTCATTCTCTACAATAGAACCCTCCACTTGATCAATACGCATATTTCTACATTCTTTGACAAAATCCGATTCCTCGTAAAGATGCTGCTGATCATTACTCCCTGTTGTGACAAACTGCTGATGGCCTTTTGGCAGAAATTATGAAATTTTGTGTTTAAAGTGGGGGTCCAGCAAAGTGGCAATAATGTATTTCTCATTGCTTTTAATGGACACTATGTGAAGATCTTGTTCAAATCACGCTAACATGTCCTTTGCTAGCTGGTGCATGTCTGTGTTGTCATTATGGTAAGATTCTTCAGCCAAGCTCCTCATATTTTTCTGCAATAAAAGTATCAGTGGTAAAATTTCTCTAATTTCTGCCCCTATATGACTTACCAGCATGGTTGCCTCCTCAAAGGATTTCAGTAGCTCACATACATCGTACATTAGTTGCCATTGGCCAGTTGACAAAGAGGCTCGCTATAAATTCTTCCAGTTTTGCATGGTGTACTTGTTAATAGCCTTATTCTTGTACAAACTCTCTAGCATGTAAAGTGTAATACTCCACATGGAAGAAACCTCCATTTTCAGCTGCTGATGAGTCAGGTTGTTATGCTCTTGTATGGAATATAGAAAGTTGAATGCACTGTAAGAGCGACTAAAATGCGCACAGATTTTCAGGCAATAGTAAGCGTTTCTCTGAGGTTTTTGGATTCTGCCAGGAATCTGTTTACAACTAAATTAAGCACAAGGGCAAAGCAGGTCACATGCACCATATCACCTATTCCCAAGACAGCGATTATGTTCGACCTGTTATTAACAGACACAAAACCAGCTTTTATGGTTCAGGGTACAAGCCATTCCTCTTTTGCCTGCTCTAGCTTACTTAAAATGTGTACGACTTTGTAGGAATGTCACAAGGTGGAGTGACAATGGTATGGGCCATCCTGCTGCTGCTGCCTTTTAATCATACTGCCAGAACCAGAGGCACAATTACTGGTTATCATCTGATTCTGTAATCTAGTGTCCCCCACTGTTGGTAGTGGGAGAGAAACCCTGTAAGCAGTCACAGTCATATAGTTTGTGCTCTGCCCACTTGTCCACATATGTTGTCAGGTTGATTTTCTTGCCATATGTACTTTCCGGCCCTTTGCCCATGACAATAACCCCATGCTTGTACAATTCAGGTTCAGCCATCATGGAAAAATAACTGTGCTTGGGATTTGCCAGTGTGGAGCTACACATGACATCAGTTCTCTGAAACCGCAGAGTATGGCAACATGTCCTCTGCCAACATCTTCAAAACCTTGCCATTCCACAGGTGTACTATGGGATTGTTTTTGTGATGTTTTTGACTCCTTCCCAGGAACTCAGTCACTGTGGGTTGGCAGGACATGGCAATGACTAGAGGAGGTGGTGGAGGTAGATGCAGCAAATGAAGGAAGTCTGTGACTCTTGCCATCTCCTACAGCAAACCCAGAGTCCCCATGCTCCTCTGCAGCAGGAGCCATAGGTGTTATTTGGCATTAACTAACTGTTCAACAGTGGCACACTCTCTGACACATAAATAACATCACTGCTTCTCTTAACTGCGCCAGAACCCTGGGAACCTTTTGGAGTGCTCCTGCTGCTGCTGCTAGCTATGGAACCTCTGATCTGCTGATTGTATGTTTCCCAGTCAGACTTGTGGTTGTGCTTCAGGTGGGATCTCATAGAGGAGGTGCCTAGGTGTGAGCCTGCATTTCCCCTGCTTTTTTGCACAACAAATAGCAGGAGCTTAGCTTTTGGATCATGAGTGAAATATCTCCATACTGTGGACTTCATGGGATGAACTACTACTACTGGGCTAGATGTTATTGCAATTCTACTGCTCTTACTACTAGGTGTCAAAGGTACAGCACTTCCAGCAGCAGCAGAGGCACTCGTCATAGCTAAGATTGTGGATGGAAATAACCTGTGTTGTTGTTGTTGTTGCTGCTGGTTGGTTACTCAACACAAGTGTGTATGGCTGATTGTGACTTGGACATGGAAGCGGCGATGATGCTGATGATAACTGACAGGATGACTGTGTACTTTTTGCCATCTTTGATTTTCCCTGGTCAGAGTTTCCCATGGTTTTCTCAAATAGTTTATAGTCAGTCACAGTGCTCTTTTTCAGTGGTGGAAGACTAAGCCTTTGCCTTTCTGCTAACTTTCTGACCATGTCATCATCTCTCTCACTCTTAACTTCATCTATACCTGAACAAGAGGAGGATGGTGGAGGGAGTCTAGATCTGCATTATCAGTCATCATTAGATCATTGCCTGATGCTTCTTGCTCAGTACCCTTATATTCCTCTAAGCTTTTAGAGGTGTCAAACTATTTCTTTTTAATTTTACTTTCACACAGTTCACTACTACTTTGAGGACGGGTGTTTTGATGCTTGCTTGTCTCACTGTCAGATGCAGCACTTGGTTCAGCTGCTACATCTTCCTCCATTATGCCATTGTTATGATCAACATTACAATACGAGTTGTTGTCGTTGCCAGTGTTCCACTTATATGTTTTTATTTTGTACTGGCGCTGCTGGTGGTGGAACTTTTGATGGGACCTTGACAAGCTGCATCCTCCCTGCAAGGAGAGGGATCATCATTATTTATTGCACCAGCTGCAGCAATGGCTTCAGTTATTTTTTGAACTACCACTTTATTCCCACATCCCTGAACTGCTCCACCTTTCCCCCTCCCTCTGCCCCTTTTGCGTTTGCTCAACTATTCAACTAGTGCATGTGTTTTTTTTACTCTGGAAGTACACAACACAACTGTATTGTCTTTGTCAAGGTTTGGCTGAGCTGCTCTACTCTGCTGCTCGATTCTGCTATCTGAGCTAATCCAGTGGTCTGCTATCCATTACTGCTGCCTTCACTTTGCTGGGTCAGGCTGAATCAGCTGACCTCTCTGTGTTTGCTCACCTGACTATCAGCCAACAACCAACCTTCCCAGGGTATTTAAAGCAACTTGGCTCACTACTTGATTGCCCTTGTGTTTGCTTCTGGCAAACTGCGTTGCTGACTCCTGTGTATGACCTGGCTTCTGCTGACGTCCCTTCTGGTTCCTGGATTGTTCCTGACTTCGCTTCTCTCCGTATTCCTAATCCCGGCTTGGCTGAGTACCTGTCTTTGTTCCTGACCCCAGCTTGTCTTTTGGTTTTCGCTTCTGGATCACGATTTTGTTTTGTTTGCTTTTGTCATTTTAATAAAGGTGTTTTGCACTTTATATTTTTGTGTCTGTCTGGTTCCTGGTCCCTAACAGTACACAAGGACCATGAATTCATAAGGTGCAGGCAATCCACCAAATGTTTTTTTCAGGCTGGAACAGGTAGACCAGCTCGTGGACCAGTTTGCGTTAGCCCACCAGACTTTGTTGCTCCGCACTGCACATCTGGCTTCACCACCTCAGCAACCCCCGGTGGAGGCTTCCCCTATAGCTGCTGCTGCTCCGACTGCCAATGGTGATTCCAATGTTGCTAGAGGCATGACTGGGTCCATCCCTCTTCCCCAGCGTTATGGGGGTGACCCTAACCAGTGCAGCGGTTTCCTGAAGCAGGTCAGTATCTATCTGGAGATGGTACCATCGTCTTTTCTGTCTGAATGGAGTAAGGTGGGCCTTGTGATTTCCTTAATCTCTGACAGGGCTTTGGCATGGGCTAACCCCCTTTGGAAGACACAGAAACCCATATTGTACAATTACCCTGAGTTTATGGCAACCTTTAAAAGGGTATTTCATGTACCGAGCCTCTCCACCTTGGCTGCCAAGCAGCTAATGTCCATCCAGCAGGGTACAAGGACGGTTTTGGATTATGCCATAGAGTTTCATACTCTGGAAGCCAAGGTTGGTTGGAATAATGAAGCTCTCCTGGCTGCTTTCGCTAATGGGCTTTCGGATATAGTTAAAGATGAGATTGCAGCACGGGACCTCCCCAGAGATTTAGAGGAATTGGTCTCATATTGCATATTGATTGACTCCCGTATCCATGAGAGACCTTCCTTTAGGGAGTGCCTGCAGAGGCATCCCATCCATTTAGCCCTGAGCTTTTCTTCCCCACCCGTGCCTCCCTCTCCTCCCACGCTATCACGGTCCCCGTGTTTTTGCTGTCAATCTTGGCTGTATACCTATGCATTGGAGGAAGCTGATTGGCCCACCCAGGATGTTCCTTTATATGCTGGAGGTTGGGCAGTTGTCAGTTGCCCTTTCGTGGTGTTCCTGTTCCTACGCTTTGCTGCTAGTTCCAGTATCTCCTGTGTACCGACCCGGCTTGCCTGACTACTCTGCGGTTCCTGCTCCGTGATCTGACCCGGTTCTGGCTGACGATCCTGCTCCGTGATCTGACCCGATTCTGGCTGGAGACCCTGCTCCGTGATCTGACTCGATTCTGGCTGAAGACCCTGCTCCGTGATCTGACTCGATTCTGGCTGAGGACCCGACTTCGTGAACTGACTCGTTGCTGGCTGCTGTATCTGCTCCGTGATTGACCTGCTTCTCGTTGGTGAAGTCTGCCTGCTGTCCGGTTCCTGTTCCGGTGTTCCAGTTCTCTGCAGTCGCTCCGGCGACATTCTGAACTGTATAGAGACTCACTGTTTCCCTCTCTCGGCAGTAAGCTGTGACCTAGGGTAATCTGCCTTATGCTGGTTGCTGTCACTCCTTCTCATACCGAACCACTTAACACGTGCGGTGCCATTGGTCTCCGTGGTGTGCCTTCCGTAATATCCAAGTATATGGTTAACTGCTGAGCCACTTATTGGTGTTCCTCTCTGTATCTTACGAGCTCCCTCTGTGCACCGACGGCCGGTGCTCGGTGTCTGTTAGTCCGCTCGCTACAGTAGTAGCTGCACCGGAGGGGTGCTCTGGCTCCGGCCTATTCACGATAGAGGATACGCTTTCAGCCGCACTTCCAGTGCGCCGGCTCCATACAGCTTGTGCAGTAACCTTCACTGTGGCATCCAAGGGGTGTCCAGGTCCCATTTGTTTGGCACTCGCAGGGTTACTACGTAAACTAGTAAGGGCGTTTATGGTTCTGGTTTCCAGCACTGGCAGTAGTATTCCCAGACAGCCCACGGAGGTGGTATTGGTTCAGCTTTGGTCATAAGGGCGCAGTCCTATTTCTACTTGAGAGTGTATTCAGTCAGACACCATTTCTATCATTACTTGCTAGAGACTGTTCGATATATCCTGGGCGTTGGCCTATCCTGATCCTCTCTGCTGTTGTGCACCCATTAACCCTTCGGGGTTATTCTCCATTATATCATTGTGTGCATTCACTTGTCAGTGTTACTATTACTGTTATTCTTGTACTGGCCCTTAGGGGCACTATTTTACTATCCAGTTCAATAAAACTGTGTTTTTACTTCATAACCTGGTCTGTGTGTCAGAAAACCGTAACACACGCCTCCTAGTCTTGAGACCTCAGGCGATGTGGAGCCCATGTGGCTTGGGTTCCCTAGCCTTTCGGTTGCTTAAAGGGCCTTTAGGAGGAGGGATGGCCTGTTCCTTTTCTGCAGTAAGGCAGGGCATATGCTGCAAACTTGCCCCACACACCTGCACCTAAAGTCCTATAGGGGACAGACCATAGGTGGCGTCTCAGCTTCCCCGGCTATCTAGAAGGATAAACCTCTAGTCTCCGTTGGGGTCTCCTGGGGCAAATTTTCCATTACTACAGAGGCACTTATTGACTCCGGTGCAGAGGGCATCTTTATTGACGGTGCCTTCACCCAGAACCACTCCATTCCATTGCAGCTCCGTACCATTCCACTTGCCATCCTGAGATCCTGGGTTATCCATGGTTGCAAAAACACAATCCCACGTTCGATTGGGCAAGGGCTGAAGTCATGTCAAGGTCACCCATCTGTTCCAAGACATGCCTAATGAAAGGGGTGAAGGTGCTAACCACATGTCCGGTACTTTTATTGCCTGAAGAGTACCAAGAGTCCAGAGACGTATTTGATAAGGGCCAGGCTGGTGAGCTCCCACCTCACTGCCCACATGATTGTACCATTGAATTGCAACCTGGGGCCATACCCCCTTGAGGTTGAGTCTACCCTCTCTCTGTCGCAGAGAATAAGGCCATGGAGGCGTGTCTTGCGGATGCGCGGTCCCGGGGGTTCATCTGCAAGTCCTCCTCTCCTGTTGGGGCTGGATTGTTCTACGTGAAAAAAAAGAGTGGAGAACTGAGAACCTGTGTCGATTACAGGGGGCTCAACCATATCACAGTCAAAAATGCCTACCCAATTCCACTTACTACCGAGCTATTCGATCGATTAAAAGGGTCCAAGGTGTTCACCAAGCTCGATCTGTGGGGGGTGCACAATTTGGTATGGATGAAGGAGGGCCACGAATGGAAAACCGCATTTAACACCAGGAGTGGGCATTACGAATTCCTCATAATGCCCTTCAGTCTCTGCAGTGCTCCCGCAGTTTTCCAGGAATTCTTAAATGACGTCCTCTGGAATATGATCCAACAATGTGTGGTGGTATATTTAGATGACATCCTGATCCATTACGCCTCCATGGAAAGCCACCAAGCAGATGTAGCCTGAGTTCCTCAAAAATTGAGAGAAAATAATCTATTTTACAAATTAGAAAAATGTGAGTTCCACTGCAAACAGGTCACCTTCTTGGGCTACATAATCTCAGAGGTCGGTTTCACTATGGACCCTGAGAAACTCTTGGCTGTTCTCGAGTGGCCGTGACCTGTAGGTCTCCGCTCCCTGCAACGTTTCCTTGGGTTCATCAATTACTACAGGAAAAGTATCCTCAATTGTAACACCCCTTACTGACAAGACCAAAAAGAAGGTAACTTCACTCACTGGTCTCTGGAGGCCATCAAAGCATTTGAAGCATTAAAAGTCACCTTTGCAGCAGTACCCATTTTGGCACACCCAAAACCTGAGCTCCCATTCATCCTTGAGGCCGAAGCATCTGAGACAGGAGTAGGCACCCTCCTGTCTCAACGTCCTACTCCTGACAGCCAGTTGCACCTGTGTGGGTATTTCTCGAATAAGCTAAGTCCTGTGGAGTGCAACTATGAAACTGGTGACTGCGAGTTGCTGACTATAATACTCACTCTCAGAGAATGGAAGCATTTGCTCGAGGGAACCTCAGTGCCAATACTAATCATCACTGATCATAAAAACATCACATACTTGTCTGAAGCTAAGCTCTTGACTCCAAGACAGGCCTGATGGGCTTTATTTCTGTCCCGTTTTAAGTATGTGGTCTCATACCTGCCAGGTACCAAGAATGTCTGGGCTGATGCCCTAACCAGACAGTTCTCGGGCGCTAAGGAGGAGAGCCCTCCTAGTCCTATTATCCCTCTGGATGGAGTACTTGCCACTATTCGTACAAGCATTACATCTCCCCTAGGGGAGAGAATACAGGCCGCCCAAGTAGGTGCACCTCCTGAGACTCCTTCTGGGTGCTGTTTTGTTCCTAGTAACCTCCGTACCAAGGTGCTTTCCACATATCATAATACCAAGTTAGCAGGGCATCCTGGTAAGAACCAGCTTCTCTAGTCAGTTTCCCGTCTTTTCTGGTGTCTAGAACTTAACAAAGATATTGCTGCCTTTGTTGCTTCCTGTCTAGTCTGTGCTCAGACTAAATCACCCAGTCACCTTCCAGTGGGCCTATTCCAACCCATACCTAATGGGGAGAAGCCATGGTCACACCTTGCCATGATTCACGGCATACCTTTCAAAAAACTCCTGTCCTCTAAAGAGTTGGCTACGGTCTTTCTCAAGGAGATCTAACGGCTACACAGGGTTCCCAAAGTAATAGTTTCTGACTGGGGTAGCCAGTTTGTCTCAAGATTCTGGAGGGACTTCTGTGTGCAACTAGGTTTCCAACTCTCCTTCTCCTCAGCCTATCACCCGCAATTGAATGGGGCAGTGGAGCAATTCCTACAGTGCTTCATCTCAGACCATCAGAATAATTGGTTGGACCTGCTACCTTGGGAGGAGTTTGCTCATAACAGTGCTGTTTCGGCTTCTACCCGGCTCTCCCCCTTCCTGGTGAATTACTAGTATGAACCCTCCATGATTCCAGTTTTGTTCTCTCCCCAGGTTATTCCGGCATTGGAGGACCATCTCCAGTGAATCCGATCCACATGGGTGCAGGTCCAAGAATCACTGAGACGCTCGCAACAATCCCAGTAGCTCCAGGCTAATTGTAAACACCTACCCACACCCAACTACCAGGTTGGGGAAAGGGTCTGGTTGTCCTCCAGAAATCTCCACCTCCGAGTGCCCTCTCAGAAATTGGCTCCTCATTTTGTGGGGCCTTTCCGTATCCTACGATGGGTGAACCCTGTGGCCTATGCCCTAGACCTCCCTCCGAATATGCAGATACACAGTGTGTTCCATGTCTTGCTACTGAAACCCCTGGTATGCAATCGTTTCACTACGGTCACTCCTTGACCCCATTCGGTGCCCGTGGATGGCCATGAGGAGTTCGAGGTCCGCTCCATAGTCGACTCTCGTAGGTTCTGAGGGAGGCTTCAATATGTGGTCCATTGAAAGCGGTACAGTCCTGAAGAGCGCTCATGGGTTCCAGCCTCAGACGTGCATGCCCCAGCCCTCCTCCGTGCTTTCCATGCACGCTTTCCCCATAACCCTGATCCTGCCCTGTGGGGGAAGAGTTGATGAGGGGAGGTACTGTCAAGTTTTGGCTGAGCTGCTCTACTCTGCTGCTCAATTCTGCTATCCGAGCTAATCCAGTGTTCTGCTATCCATTACTGCTGCCTTCTCTTTGCTGGATCAGGTTGAATCAGCTGACTTCTCTGTGTTTGCTCATCTGACTGCTATCAGCCAACAGCCAACCTTCCCAGGGTATTTAATGCAGCTTGGCTCACTACCTGATTGCCCTTGTGTTTGCTTCTGGCTGCAAGAGTGTTCTCCTGCGTTGCTGACTCCTGTGTATGACCTGGCTTCCTCTGACATCCCTTCTGGCTCCTGGATTGTTCCTGACTTCGCTGATCTCTGTATTCCTGACCCTGGCTTGGCTGAGTACCTGTCTTGGTTCCTGACCCTGGCTTGTATTTTGGTTTTCGCTTCTGGATCACGATTTTGTTTTGTTTGCTTTTGTTATTTTAATAAAGGTGTTTTTCACTTTATATTATTGTGTCTGTCTGGTTCCTGGTCCCTAACAGTCTTGCTTTAGCCCTCAACAAAATTTCCAATGTCGTCTGCTGTCTATCAAGTCTGTATATATATATATATATATATATATATATATATATATATATATATTTTTTTTTTTTTTTTTTTTTTTAAACAGCAGTCCACCCTATCTTATCACTGTCCAAAAAAGAAATTATAACTAAAAAAAAATCAACAACTTCTTTCTCCAGATATCCCCACACAGAGACAATAACAGCAAGATCAGTAAGGAAACTGCTGGAACCGCAGCTGCCTGTGTCTCAGCAGTCAGTCAGAATGTTGGGGTATTTGTGGCCAACCTCATTTGCTGTCTTCTTGCACCCCCAGACACATCCAACACAGAGACAATAACAGCAAAATCAGTAAGGAAACTGCTTGGACCACAGCCGTCTGTGTCTTTCAAATCAAATCAGTCAGACAGAATGTTGGGGTATTTGGCGTCATCCTACTTGTCTCCATTCTCACACATCCAGACATGTCTAACACAGATATAATAATAACAGCAAGATCAGCAAGCAAACTGGATCCCAGCTGCCTGTGTCTTGCCAGTCAGTCACACCAAATTTTGGAGTATTTGGAGTCAACCTCCTTCCTCCCTCCTTCTCCCCCAGTGTTCCCCTAATACAGAGAACAAATGTCCTACCTAAAAGACTCCTTAAACTGAGTTTCAATTCTCCTTTTTTTGCCTATCTTCTCTAGCTCAAGAAGTGTGCTTTCTCCTCTCACAAACACAGAATGGCATGCTGGGAGAGCCTGACACCCTTTTATATTCCTGCAGGAAACGTAGAGAGAACTGCCATGTGGTATGAAAAAATTCTTCCCATTTATTTCAATGCAATGAGCTAGGCGAAAAAAGCAGGAAAAGCAGCACTTTTCTCTGGAAATTATTTGCCAAGAGGGAAGTGCTATTTTTCGCCATATTTGGTTTGAGGCGAATATTTTCGCTCGTCCCTAGTGACAACCCCCCACACCACAAAAAACCCCAATCAATAAAAAATCCTGCCCATTGTTATATGAGATGAATAGTTTTGTGCTCCTGGCACTCCCCAACAATATGATAGTCCATTGCAGTGGAATACTGTTGTTTCTGGGAGGACAGTAGCTCCTGAATGTACTGATATGCTATGGTTTTCAAAGATTTTAGTGTATTTGATGTAGCATGAATTTTAAAAGTATTGCCAACTTCAGGAAATATTGTTCACACGACCCTAGGGGAGAAATACAAGTGAAAACACATTCAAAGCAGCCATTTATAGTTTCCACAGTATAACTTGTCTACCTTTTCTTCATTCTTCTAACAGTTATCACCATTTTACGTCAGGGATATGATTTCAAAAAAGAAAAATAATAGTTTCTGGTAGGTGCAGTTCAGTACTTTTGGAACTACCTGGGGTATGTCAGGCCTTGTCAGTGGGATACAGTTTGACACGGTAAGATTGTGTCTACTTCATGCTTTTGGACGTTTTATATATATATAAATAAAAGATAAATCTATCTATTTTAATATATTTGAAGTGGCGGAAATGTAAAGATTTTTTTTGTTCATGTAGCGTTATCTTCTGGAAACAGATGAGCACAGTAGTCTAGGCATAGACAGGCAAGTGTCCCTTCACTTGATGCGGCTTGTTGTCCAAAATGGTATGCTTTGTCTCCCTTTTTCTTCAAGTTTACAGTTGTTACAAACATTTTCATCCAGGCTTGTCCCATTTAAAAAAATGTACAAAAACAGTTCATAGTAGGCACGTTTTAATATTTACTTAAAAAAGAGAACCTTTTCTGGAGAAGGGAACAAGTTTGTGATTTGGTCCATAGTGAATAAGAGGACACAGAAAGAGTAGAGCACAAAGAGCCAGGAAGAGTGTACAAATGACTGTTGTATTTGACACATGACTGGAAAAGTATCACTCTGTTGAGCACATATGTATAGTGAAAGCAAGTTTATCTATATATTAAAAGAGTTTGATCGAATATATGGTTCTAGTTAACACATATTATATGTGTTTGTAAGTGATGTCACTTGTGTTTCATAATAGAATTATATCTCTTCACATATTTCTCTTGGTCTATATTCAATCCTTCTTATATAGCCTCAGCAGAACTATATAGCTTCAATAAAACTTAGGCCTTGGTCTAGCCATCATTCTACACCCGTTCTGTGTTTTGATGCTTATAGGCTTATAGTCTTGTTCTTTATCTACATATATATGTATATATATATATATATATATATATATATATATATATATATATATATATGTTATTTTTAGCTGTTGCCTCCTTTTACACTCTGGATGGCTTTTACACAATTTTACTTTGTTGCTACTGGTTTAATATGATCACTTCTTGTATTATTGTTCTAATAAATTGCGTGTGCAATACTGCACTTAATCGTGCTATGTATTTTTCTTTTTACATTATTTTGGAACCATGTAAATGCCAGATAGTGTGAAATGTACATCACTAAGGCACAGAAAGGGTTGAATGTTGTTTCTGGTGCCAATGTCTTAGTGGATTCTCTCCATTACCCCACTAGACTGTGTCTCCACTGTTTCCCCACTATGCTCAGATTTCAAGTTTGTTAAACTGCTGGTGATGTGTAAAGGAAGGCATCTGTTACACATTGCAGCATTTTGACAACCCTGCTACTACTAATTAAATTCAACCTAATTCTTAGTGCATACAGTGATGTGTGCCTATATCGCCAAGGGGATGTGCTCGACACACATCACCAGACTTATGTTACCAGAGCATTGCCCCATAGCGCATCTTCCCAGTATTTTTAATGTAGTGAAAATAATAATAATAAAAACATTTTTTATTGCTATGCCATCTTCTGGCGATTTCATAATGGTCCAGTTTTAAGAAAGAAACAGAAATGACCCCCTATGAAATTTAAATGTTGTGTACTTTATCATTGTCCCCAATAAATCCTGTATAAATCCTTGGTTAGGCCTCATCTATAATATGGAATACAATTTTGGGCACCAGTTCTTAAAAAAGACATTGTTGAACTGGAAAAGGTACAGAGACGTGCAACAAAACTGATAAAGGGATTGGAGGATCTGAGTTATAAAGAGAAACTATCCAAACTGGGGTTTGTTTACATTAGAGAAGAGACGTCTAAGGGGTGATATGATTACCATTTACAAATACATTCAAGGTCAATACAAAGAACTAGCAAATGAACTATTTACTCAAAGAGCTGGGCTAAGAACAAGAGGTCATCCATTAAGACTTGAGGAAAGGTGCTTTCGACTAAAACAAAAGCAGGGATTCTTTACATTAAGGGCAGTTAAGCTATGGAATTCTTTGCCTCGGCACGTTGTACTTGCAGATAATGCAACTGCTTTCAAAATGCAAAGGATGACTATCTAGCACAGAACAATATTGAAAATTATGACAGATGGCTTCAAAGCAGATAAGATGTTGATCCAGGGAAATATCTGACTGCCATTTGGAGTCAGAAAGGAATTTTTTTTTTAGCCACTTGGGGCTAAATTAGAAATTGCTCCAGAGGGTTTTTTTTTTTTTGCCTTCCTCTGGATCAACAGTGGTGTTTTTGGCATGGGCTAGACTTGATGGACACATGTCTTTTTTCAGCCTCATCAACTATGTTATTATGTTTTAAAATAAAGAATGGTGCAAAGTTTAAAAAATAAAATGTTGCCTTACATTTCTCAATTAGTAATTATTTTAGGAAGACCTACATATAAAAACACGATTTTGCTGTTGCGGAAATGTGTAAAGGTGCCAAACGTATAGCATAAGAATTTGCCAGTAGAATATAGGAGAATTAACGTTCCCTTAGATATTTGTCAGTGACTTTATTCAAATTTTAATGGAAAATGAATGCTTTGTGCATTGTATTTAATTTTTTCTCTGTCATGGTAGGGGGGCATTAACATACTACTGGAACCATCTAAAAGAATACAATCTGCTGAAAAATAACTGTGTATAGTATGTATGGATTTTATACAAAAATGTCACTGCAATTACCATTTGACTGTAAGCATCATCAACAGAGTGAAAACATGGAGCACAGGGAGGTTTCATAGTGTAGAGATTAAGGGATCAAATAAATGGTGATCTTAACTCCCTATAAAGTTAATTGGTTTACCACAGAATTGCCCAATGTCTGTATGCATATGCCCCATGGTTCCCTGTTTATACATTATGGGACCTAAGACTAATACATTTGCTCTGCAGTGACCTAATAGAATCTTATTAGGATTGATATTATCATTTGACTTGTTCTGCTTTGCACTCAGTACATCCAGAGCTTTCATGCATGTCTGGGCAAATACCCACAGCAATTTAATAAACATGTATTTAAAAAAGCAGTCTAGAATGCCAACTCCTGTTGCGTAAAAATGTGAATAAAGAGGACTACAAAGAAATAGCCACACATAACTAAAACATGTGAGATACACATCTATGCAGACTGAGAAATCTCAGGGGCTTTCAAATGTAGCTGTTTATCCCTCACCCATGCCAATGCTATTCCAAGCCAACACTGATTATTAGAGTACAATCTGGAGAGGAGCCTCCATCAGCTG
Source organism: Rhinophrynus dorsalis (assembly GCA_037306005.1). Lineage (NCBI taxonomy): Eukaryota > Metazoa > Chordata > Amphibia > Anura > Rhinophrynidae > Rhinophrynus > Rhinophrynus dorsalis. The sequence continues at coordinate 169,292,467 of CM074721.1, read as the reverse complement.
AATGACAATAGGAGAGGCTGGAAGAATGCCTTTGATAATCTGCACCATAATTCTGAAAATAAATTGAGACTGGATTTCTATTTCAAATATTAATGAGCTAGAATGACAATAGGAAAATATTGTTTCATGTTATGTTAAAGGGATAGTAATACTTAAAACGTAAGAAAAATATGTTGCAGGGTTTATCACCCTGAGTAAAACAGGGGTAATCCCATGGCAGAAAGGTGTTTTATTTAAAAGGTATTACAGCTGAAACCTGAAATTTTTAGGTGCAGTATGACAGTGGCCTGAAATTGTACAGTGGTATTGTTGCTACACCATCCTATGGACAGCTCTGGTCAGTTGACCATAAATCTCCATAGGATGGTCGAGCAACAGCACCACTGTACATTTTCAGGCCACTGTGATTTTGCACCTAAAATATTAAAGTTTGTTCTGTAATAACGTTTGAATAAAACACCTTTCAGCATTGGGAGTTCCCTTGATAAACCCTACAATGTATATTTTTTTACATTTTAAGTATTACTATCCCTTTAAAGGGCAGCTAACAAGTTAATCACCAGCACTCCTTCCTCTGAGAATACCTACATTAACTTTTAAAATCTTATGGTACATGACAATGAAGTAGATATAACTGGAGATGTTCAAAGCTGTGATAAAAAGGAAATAAATTCTCCAGTATGATAAACCCAGTTATCAAGTTGGAGAAATCTTCATGCATAGGCACCATAGAATAAAACAGGAATTGGTTTGATTATCACACTGGAGAGTTTATTTCTACTATACAATATTTATTTCCCCTTAATGCATCAACCACTGGTCTTTCCCAATAATCAACATTCCTGTTTGTGGTGCAGGTGGGTCTGACATCACTGCAACCAAATTTAATTTTTGTCTGCCTTTCTTGGGAACACAGCACCTGCTCTCGAGAAGAGAAACCTGGGGTAGACCAGTAAACTGTGGCTTGTAAGATTAACCATATGTGGACCAGAGGTTTGCACAGTGTGTTATAATGCTGCTACTCTTTGAGGTGGGAATAGAGAAAATTAGCTAGGAAAATACTTAGTTCCAGTTAAAAGGGGAACTCTCACTTCCTATAAAGTTATACTTATTTGATTATTTGTTCCCAATACATGTTCAAACATTTTTCTTCTTTTAAATTGCTCTTATTATGGAGAAATTTGCTTTTATAATGTTACCTCATGATGTCACTTCAGAGCTCTTCTCAGTATATCTCTGTATTTCAGGCTGTCAATCTTCGCTTCTTCTCTTCCCCAGTTGTGCCTAGTTCCCACCTCCTCCTCTGATGTGGAATCCTGCATGTGACCTGGCACACTTTCTCACCAATGAGTGCCCAGGTCATTGTAGAGGCAAAGTAAGAGAGCGTTCATGCACTCTCTCCTTATAAAAAGTACCAGTCCGCTTGCTTCTGGGGCTATTTTTAGCTTGACAAGCGAACTGGAACTTTTTATAAGAGGAGAGTGCATGAACGTACTCTCAAAACGTGCCTCTCAAGAACTGTATGTAAGGCTGGGTCAGCCGTTACAAACCAGGCAATGTTTTTCTGTTGTCATTTTCTCTGGAGGTTAATGGGCTGTTGTGCTATCTGTCTTATGTTTAGCAAGACCATCTGCAAGTTATCACTGTGTGTTTACTCTCCAGAGCTCCGTTGGAGATAAGTTAATCCAAGCAACTTTGCCAGAAGTGTATCACCTTGCTCACAATGCCTTTTACTCAGCCTGCTGCAAACTAAATGCCTGAAGCACCAACTGACATAGTAACATTGATGACTGTACCAGTTCATTTCCAAGAAGACTTCAAGATTCTCAAAGAGGAAGAACAGAGTCTGGCTGGTAATTCATTCTCCAACTATCCATGTATGAAGTAGACTGAGATCTTTGGCTGAGATTCGGAGCATTTTTCTGAGGTAGTTTACAGAGAAAATTCATATAGCTTTCTGACAGACTCTGTTCACACCTTGGTTGAACATATACATGCTTCCATTGACATGAAGGAAGCTGAAAAACTTAGCTTAGTGATGGAAGAAGTATACCTGAGTCACTAAAAAACACAAAGTCTTCCAGTTGCATGAGGTAGTTTCTCCAGCAAGAGTGAAACAATCCTGAATCCACTTGTCCTTTCCTAAAAAGCTCTCTGAACTGCATTCCTAAAGTGGCAACGCTGTCAAAGAAGACTATGATCACTGTGGAAGACATTTCTGGTTTTAAGGACCCCATGGGCACAAACATAGATATGGCCCTCAGAAATGCAACCTATTTCAGGCCTGGCATGACTTCCACCTGTGTCACCAGAGCAGTGCATCTGTGGCTGGTGCAACCTAAGGAGTATGTGATAAATAAAGTCTCTCACGTAGATCACGAGAAATCTAGATTTGCTTATCCCTGTGGCAAATGACTCCACTGTTCATACATGGAATGCTGATAAGGACTATGTAACTCTCTACTGCAGAGCTCTTTGGATGCAACAATGAGCTGCAGATTCTTCTTCCAAGGCAAAATCGCTCTTTGTATGCATCTTCTCTTTTGGGAATGAGCTGGATACACTACTCCACTCCCTGAAAAGATATATATGCAACAACGTAACTGTTTTTCATCCCCAAATCCATTTTTTGACCCTACAGAAACTTTACAATGGGTTACAAAAGAAAGAAACTATGCAACAAATTATTTTTGACAAATGGAAGCATGTCACCTAAATCCAGGCACTAGGAGGGGGAAACAAAGCTCCACTTCTGACACCAGGTTTCAGATTCCAGTAGGAGGAAGATTAAGGCTTTTCTTTTTTTAGTGGAAACGTATTGCCATAGATTTTTGTCACTGAGAAATATTCAGCATTACAAGATCCTATATTCCTGACTTCCTTTACCAAGATTCATCACTACCATAGTTTGTATATGCTGCAATATTTCTAGTGCCAAAATATTATGGAGGTTTTCATTTTGTGGTAAACAATTACTTACCTCATCCTCTTTATTTATCAAGAACACTTTGCGATAGAGAATATCAGATATACCACGAACATTCTCCAGAAGGGAGATTGGATAACAACAATAGATCTTCAGGAGGTCTCTCTTTATATACCAATTCACAAATTCTACCAGTGATACTGCAAGTAGCAATCAAAGATGAATTGCACATATAACATCAATTTTCAGCTCTCCCGTTTCTTCTCTCAACAGCTACAAGAGTGTTTATGAAGATTAAGATTGCAATGGCAGCTCATCTCAATATACAAGATCTCACAGTCATTCCTTCCTTCACTGACTGGCTGATGAAGTCTGCTTCCTTATAGTTGATAGAATTTCACCTCTGTGATCTGCTGCACTGCTGGCAAACCTAACTAAGTAAAATCTTGTGCTTGAGACACCCTAGAAGTTCCTGGGATTGATACTAGATTCAGTCCAAGGGAAAACATTTTTTTCTATAGGAAAAAATAGACAACATTATCAATCAAGTACACAACCTGAAGTCAGTCCGATGCTTGTCTCTTCATTATCTATGTTTGTATGTGTGAGTGTGTGTGTGTGTGTGTGTGTGTGTATATATATATATATATATATATATATCCTATATAATAATTTGCTAAGTTGTGTGTAACGCCCGACACGCACAGTAGACACTGCTGCGAGTGCGGCAGTCATGCGCAGTACAGACTGCCCGCGCTGCGTCTGATACAGAGCTGGGCGCTCCGAAGGAGCATCCAGCTCTGTATCAGCAGTGGCGCGGGCAGTCTCTACTGCGAGTGACTGCCCCGCGACCGGCTGCCAGAGGCACTGTGGCCCGTGTAACGGGCTGTTCAACTAGTATATAAATAAAATGTTTCTCTACTTGTGTAAATACGCAGCTCTTTGCTATAAAATCCCCAGGATAGATTTGAAAACTATAGAAATCTCAATGTATTCTTCCTGGTAAAACATTTTTCTAAAAAAATAAAAAATAAAAAATAAATAAATCGTATGTCTATTCTATGCCTGATGATGGCTTCCATAGATGTTTCGTCACTCTGGTCTGTCTTCATATGAACCATTTCATTAAGGCAACTTAAAGATTTGGTACAGTGCTCATAAAGTCAAGCTCTCACTGGCCTGGTTGAACAAGCCCAGTCAATCCTTAGATCTTCATTGGTAGATCCAGAACTAAGCACTTATGACTATGGAGGTGAGCAAGTCTTACTGGGGAGCATTTTTTAAAAACCAGTCGATTCAGGCATTTGGAGTCCACCAGAAAGAACTCTACATTCAGCACTTAACACCCTCTTATCCCATTGTATGTCTCCTTTTACCCATTTAGACTGTAAGGTCCTTGGGGCAGGGACCTCTCTCCCATTGTTTCTATGAATGTCGCACTTATTTCATCCCCTCTTATTTATTGTAACATATGTCTATTGTAAGGCGCTGCGTACACTGTGTGTTGCCATATAAATAAAGATACATACATACATACATACATTTGAATTCCCCGGAATTACTGGCAAAGTGGAACAGCTTTGAGTATAGTGAAATTAAGGCCAGACAACAAGATTGTGATGGCTTATCTGACCAGAAAAGGGTTGACAGGGTGCAGCTCTCTTTTCCTTCTAGCATGGAAAATTCTTCTTTGGGCAAAAGACAATCTGCAGTGAATCACAACAGTACACACCAATACAAGAGACAACACCTGGTTGGGCAGATTGAGCCAAAAGAAGATATAAGAAGACTGGTTGCTCAAGCAGAACACCTTAGTTTCCTCTAACAGATGTGCTCTTGTCCTCCAATTGACCTAATGGCACCTAGGTTGAATATGGAACTTCAAATTCTGTCAAGACAGGCTGAAGGCAGTGTATTCTCTCTTACAGATATTTCTTCCATTTGGGATTTTTTTTAACCTGTAAGGTCTCTTCCCATTGTTATGAAGAATATTATCCATGCAAACCTTCTCCTTTCTTTCCACTTTTTATGTTCCACAACTTTGGAAGCTAAATTTCTAATTAATTACTTTTTTTCCAGTAGACATCTGCCAATTCTTGTGTCCACTTCTGTTCATCTGAGTCATCCTTTTGTTGGCACCTAAAACATATGTGGGAGATTACAAAATAAAGTTTTTTCTTAGGAATTACATCATTCTTTACTCTTTTGTTTTATACAAAACTTGGCTTGCCAGTACCATGTAATTGCTCCCATGATATAATGTATTAACTGTTTTGAGTAAACCACTTTTTTATAGTGCATATAAAAAACTTGTGTTCCCATGATCAAATTGGAATTCGCTAACATTTTTGCTGTGTCTGCTTAAAGGGATAGTAATGTTTCAAAACAAAATCAGCTCCAATTAATATAATTTGGGCTATGGAGAGTGTTATTTCAATACTGTTAGAGTTGTAGTTCAAGAGTAATTGAATGATAAAGTATCCCCCTCCCGCCCTTTTACTGACATAACACTAGTCACCTCAGAGCAGCAAGGTACTATCCAGGTGGATCGCAGAGAGGGACAGTCTTCAATTAGCATAAGGGAAAAACCTGTCAAGGTGGGTAGGTTTTTAATTGTTATGACAGTAAAAAGATTGTCCCTTGCTGTGAGCTGTCTGTTCTCAAGGCCAGATTCCACGTCTGAAGGGAGGTGGCTTACACTAGGTAAGAGGGGCAGGAGGGGGAAACTTTATCATTAAATTACTCTTGAACTACAACTCTGACAGTATTGAAATAACACTTTCTATGGCTCAAATATTACGAAGATTAATTGGAGCTGCTGTTTTTGTGAAACATTACTATCCCTTGAAATAATACTCTGCATGGCCCAAATACTATAAAGATTAATTGGAGATGCTCTTATTTTGAAACATTACTATCCCTTTAATGCCAATTTATTAACTTACTTATGGCAAAAATGGTCTTCTGTATGCCACTTGCACCAAGGGGTGGGCAATGTGGATGTGTATGATTGTTTTGAGCCTTGTTTAAATCTATGTGCTGCAGGACACTCAGGTCTTAACAATGGGTGAGTATGCATGTATGTATCTTTATATAGCGCCATACATGTACACAGAGCTTAACAGAAGTTGAAATAATACAATACAAAAAACAGAACAGTGTTAAGAGCATTAAGCTAAAGTGCGGTCATTACATTATTTGTGGGGGAAGGTGCAGCAAGGGAATAATACAGTGGGAAGCGGACTCTGCCTCAGGGAGCTTACAATGTAATTAAGTGTGTATGCCAGTATGTACTAAAGCTTTAACACACTCTAGAACATAGATAGAAGTGTAATCGCATAAGTAGGAAGCCAACATCCCAGTGCAGAAAATGAGGCAGTGTGTATATTAAACCCATGCTTGACCCCTTTATATGGACTGTGATTGGCTGAGAGGTGAGTTTATTCAAGGGCATTTTCTGTGCCTTACATAACCCCACCAACCAAAGATTTGAACAGGGACTGTCTTGGGAAATGGCCAAAGCAGGACTGGGTGGGGTATTCTTTAATTTTGTAAATGTTTTTTGTGGCAGCTATAATGGTGGTGGTGGGTTGTTAGGGGTATGTTTATTTTTATTTGACTACAACTGTGGAGGAAACTGCAGTGGAGCACCACTGACATCAAGGTAAGTGTTTCACATGGGAAACATGTGAGGAGGGGGAAAGGAGCCTTCATTATTTTCAATATCAGTCTTTGTTTGGGAGGGTGAGTGGAAGGACCCTTCTTTATTTTCAATGTTTTGGTTTTTTTTGGGGGGGAGGATGGACCCTACAGTATTGGAATGTCAGATCTGTTTGCGAGGGTGGGGGGGGAAGGGGCTTATGTTTTACTGGATGTTGGTTCTTTTTGGGAGGGTGGGGGGCCATGGACATCTATTACTTTAAATGTTAGTTTGTTTTTGGGAAAGTGGGGGATGTGGGGTTACGTGACTTTTAGTGCTTTTATTGTTATGGGAGGATGGTGACTGTGTGACAGGAACTATCTCAAGGTTGACGTTTGACACCCCAGCACTGTGTCAGTCATCGAACACTAGCTATTTCCCTTTGATCTTCCTGTTTCTCTAGGAATTTTACTTGGGTTATGGGGAAAACAAAGCTGCAACAAGTGTTAGGCTGTAAGTTGGATTTGTGTGGCCAACTTTTGCAAATGAGCTTGCTGGGTAGGTAATAGGATAACTCTGGGGAATGGGTCTGTTTTCTGGTTGGTTCTTATTTTGGCTACAATGATTGTTTTACTGGCCTTAATAGAATCAAGCCCAGCATTGTTTAGCAGTGCACTTGATATGCTTCTTGCACCCAAGGGGTTAAATGCTATTTCACTGAACATCTGCAATACTCCTGTAGTTCCACTGTGTATAATTAGGTATAAACAGAATTGTACATTTATGCTATGAGTGATGAGGCGGGGACCCATCATACTAAAACTTGGGTGGGCCTTGAGTCTGGAAACTGTGAGAACATAATCACATTTGGTAGGATGGGTCCTGCTATAAATCACTTTATAGCAGGACTCATCCTACCTAATGTGAGAACATGATCACATTTGGTAGGATGGGGTCTGCTATAAAGTGATGTATTATAGATGGTTCTACAGTTATTGTTTCAATTAAAATCACCAAACCTTTTAAACACAACTGTAGTTAATTTTTGGCCATTGTTTTTCTTTGTTTTTTTTTTTAACACTCAATCTTGATAAGAATGATTGTAAAGTGTCCTCAATCCAGCCCCAGCTCTCAATCCCAATTTCATAGTGTGTCAACTTGTGAAGGGAAAAACAACCTGGAAGAAGACACGGAGAACAAGCAGGGATAGGAAACCTAAATGCAGTATTAACAATGTTTAATAAAAGCATATATATATATATATATATACCAAAAAAAACACACCCTTCGGGGTGTAAACTGGCAAGGACAAATTGGCTGGATATTACACACAGACCAGCAAGTGCTCAGTTAGAGACCATCAAGGGCTATTTTCCAACTCTGTGCAGCGTCCATTCATTGTCCTACACACTTTCCTTGCTTGACTACCCTTAGTGAGGTCACCCCGATGGTCTTCCTTTCAATTCATGCGTTCAAAGACTCTCTGACAATGCTGCATCCCCAGCCATTCCATTGCTTATTCCTTTGGTTGGATTGTCTGCATCATCCCATCAATTCAAAAGTAACCATTTACTGTAAGATAATTGGCTGTATGCACGGACAGTCAGAAGAACATTGCCTGGTTAATAATAAAACAAATAAATGAAAAGTAAACAAAAATGAATACTAAATCATGAACAGTGGTAAGTAAAGTATTAGTGGCATGATATTAAGAGACAAAGTATTTTAAAGAATTCCTTTGTGACCACCCATAGTAGGCAAATAGTTAGCATCTATTGACAATCATTAATATGAATGTTTAAACATTGCCAAGACAAGGATTGAAAAGCATATGATTTCTATATTCAATCTGATAGTTCTAAAACATATAAATTAGCATATAATCATGTTGCAGCATTAGTTGGGGGAGATCAGGATGACATACAGGGCGTAGCTGGGGGGGTGGCTAAGGGGGCTGAAGCCCAGAGTGTTTAGATGGGCAGCCATGAATATTCTGTGACTCATCCTCCACCTAGAAGACTACTGTAAGAAGATCCACATGACATGCGCTGTGATGTGGTGCATGTTGGGGTTTTCGTCATCTTTTAGGGCATCACTTTCAAACTTTTTCTGAGGACAAACTCTCTGCAAGTTGGAATGTGGCATCCAACTGATGAAGAAAACTTCACCATCCACCACATCACATCCTGGGACTGGCTGAGGAACAGGGGATTTGTGTGCCAATCTTCCCTGCTCCGCAGCCACGAATTAGATACCTCTGGCAGTTAGAGGGTTAAACTGAACATACATCTCGACTCTCACACGTGCTTGCAGAGAGAGGATGGGAATAAAAGAGGTTAGTGGATCTAACAACCTTTCAGTAATCTACCTGGGGATCCCCTTTCAAATGTAACATTTCTGGATTACATTGTCTGTCATTCAAATGTTAATCTTTTACTATTCATGTTATTTTATGTTTAGTTACCACTTATATCAAGTTTTTTTTGTGGCTAACGTTTATCATTTTCATAAAACTAGGGCTGCCTGGATTTTAAATGGAGATCAATCTTGATAAACCATGACTGATTAAAGGATTTTTACTATCTCACTAATTAACCCTTCCATCTTATCAAAAGCAGTAGAAGCATTTCCTCTTCCCCTACTCCCATTCAATGAAAAACAAAAGAATCGCTAATGGAAAAATATATTTGAAGACCTCTATATTGTGCATGATCTACACTGAAATTAGTGTAAGATCTGCTCATTTTTTTATTTCAGATCTTGACCAAACACCACATAGTATCTTGAAAGCGGAGTTTAGCTTCTGGTTTTGAATTTAAGTTATAATGTGTTTTTTTTAACAGTTTGTTCTATGGGAGACATCTATAAATGTCTGCAATTGCTACTTGCAAAAGTTTAACACTCTGAATGCCAGAACGATATCCAGTGCAATGTATTGGATACCTCTAAGACAGAGTGAAAATACAAGCAAGAGACAGAGACAACAAGGAAGATCTGGCTCAGAAGCAGACAAGGCAGGACAACTGTACCAGGATCAGGCTCAGCCCTTTGGGGGTGGAGGGGGCTGGGGAAGGGGAGAAGTTGGGAGATTGCAGCACATGAGTTACACTATTGTTTCTCATTGCCTAATTTTCCCGGTCTTGCCTTTTCCCTTGCGTTATTCAACTAAGTTCCTCCTTCTTCTCCTCAGTTTATTCCCCAAGTTTCTTCAATCATTCTCCTTGTCTTTCTCCATTTTGCTTATTTTCTCCTTTTTCCACCTCCTAGATTAACATCCTCTTGCCTCTTTCCTTTTCCTTCCCTTTCCTTGTTGCATCTTTCTTTCACCTTCCTCTTTCTTCCCCTTTTACTGCTCTCTCTTTCTCTCCCTCTTGCCTTTCTTCCCCCTCTTTCTCCTCCCTCTTGCCTTTTTCTCTTTCTCCTCACCTTGCTTCTTTCACCCCCCTTTGGCTCCTTCTCCCACCTCTTGCCTCTCTCTTGCTTCTCTCTTTCTTCCTCTTTATCTTTCTCTTTACTTTCTTTTTCCCCACTCTTGTCTTTTTCTACCCCCTCACCCACTTGCTTCCTTCTCCCTCTTGCTTCTTTCTGTTTCTACTCCCCCTCTTTCTCTCTAAAGTATAAAATAAAAGCAGATTAATTATACAAGTCCCATTGATTTAAATGAGCCTTTTAACCCCTTAAATGTCTATAACATGCAAGGGCATAAAATACTATTTTAAATAAATGGTAATTTGGGGATTTTTACTTGTGCCCCTATGGCGCAGTTGGTTTGTTCCAGAATTGCTCACCTTAGTTTATACATAAGGTACCTAATACTGTCCTGTTATAAATACATACCATATGAGACATACAATATGTACATTATAAGTTATGATGCTGCCTATTGTATGAAATTATAAAACATACAAAAAAACCGCTCACATAGATACACTTGCAATTTGAAAGTAAAAACATTGTTTCCTTTATTGCGATACAATATAAAATTCCAAGTACCTTCACAATTCGATATCTCGAAGAAAAGGAGGAGAGACTTTTTGGAGATGTTCAAATATACCCAGCAATTGGTGCCACACACAACCCTTCACAGATCAACGCGTTTCGCGCTATATGCGCTTAATCATGATCGTAAACTACAATGTTGTTCGTTAGGAATTTTAAATCCATTCCAGCCAATCAAACCATTAGACCATTTATCTATCACCTATCCCGCTGCGATCCAAACGTAAGCAATCAGCAAACGTAAAAGCCATGTCAAAAGAGGATTTGAATAGAAATTTTAACCTCTTCAATGCCCGAAGTAAAACCTCTTCATATCACACTCCAATAGTGATTACAAGAGACCACTCCGGACAACATTAATCTTTACTTAAAGAAAATTTCCTACATAATGGATCGCAGACAGTTAGGTCCAATGGCAATATACTCACACATGGCTTGAATTAAGTATATGCTAGAACTCAAAAAAAACAAACAAACAACACACTACTTTGTATGAATAAATATAAATAAAATCAAAATAAAAACAATCTAGGTCGGAGAGATGTTAATCCTATAAGCTGTGTTGATATTTTCAACAGGCAAAATCTATAAAAAAATGTTTAACCAATTCGTGCCTCCAAAGACCAAAATATACTCACTGTAAGCATGTTAGAACTAAATATAACAGGTAACATCGTATTCTTTATTGAGACCACGCGGATGCCTAGTTCCTAACTCAAAAATCCAGAAGACTTCCCTTCTGGACAATTTGTCATCAAAGCAACCTCCATGTGGTCCCAAACTAACACGCTCAATACCCTGCACAGTTAAACCAGAGTTACTGCATGAACCAACTTTGAAATGAGAGGATATTCCAGAACGAAAATCTTTACTCCTTATGTCACTTTGATGATCATTCATTCTTTCTCTCATTGATCTTATTGTTTTACCCACATATTGTATATGACAGGTAGAACAAGTTATTGGGTATACTACTCCTCTAGTGACACAATTGGTATATCCTCTCATTTCATAAGTTTTACTCGTAACAGAAGAAGAGAAAGTCTTAGTGACATTAATTAATCTACAGCAACTACACCTTAAGCTACCACATCTGTAAGTGCCAACAACAACAATCCAAGTCAATTTTTTGGGCTTTGATGTGAATAAACTAGGTGATATTCGAGAAGATATCGTTGGAGCTTTATGTGGTACGAATTTGAACCCTTGTTCTAAAGTTTTATGTAATCCAAAATCCTCATACAGAATAGGTAAATGTTGCTTAATTATTTTAGTGATATCATTAAATTCCACACTGTATGCAGTGGAAAAAATAACTTTTTCAAAAGATGAAACCACTTTTTTTCCCACTAAATCTCTAATCGAATTCTCAGACTGAGATTTATAATTCAAAAGATCATTTTTATTCTGTTGTCTTGCACGCATCAAAGCTTTGTCCAATACCCAAACTGGATAACCTCTTTGGATAAACCTGTGATACAGCTCCCCCGCTCGTTATTCAAAGAGCGCATCTGTAGAACAAATGCGTCGTAGGCGGAGGAACTGGCCCACAGGTATACCCCTTACACTATGTCCAGGGTGACAACTGTCAGCCCTCAACAAACTATTTCCTGCAGTGGGTTTCCGGAAGACATCAAATGATATCACTCCTGTATATGAATTACCTTTCAAGCTAAGATCTAAAAAAGAGATGGTATCTGTTGAAACATCTGAGGTGAAGACCAAATTCAGGTCATTATGATTTAAATATGTTACAAAAGTATGTACCTCTTCAATAGGACCTTGCCAAATAAATAAAAGGTCATCTATAAACCGACCAAACCAAACAACCTCATTTCTGTACGGGTTCACATCGGGACATACTGTAAGGGGTATACCTGTGGGCCAGTTCCTCCGCCTACGGAGGACATTGAAGAGGTTACAATTTCTATTCAAATCCTCTTTTGACATGGCTTTTACGTTTGCTGATTGCTTGCGTTTGGATCGCAGCGGGATAGGTGATAGATAAATGGTCTAATGGTTTGATTGGCTGGAACGGATTTAAAATTCCTAACGAACAACATTGTAGTTTGCGATCATGATTAAGCGCATATAGCGCGAAACGCGTTGATCTGTGAAGGGTTGTGTGTGGCACCAATTGCTGGGTATATTTGAACATCTCCAAAAAGTCTCTCCTCCTTTTCTTCGAGATATCGAATTGTGAAGGTACTTGGAATTTTATATTGTATCGCAATAAAGGAAACAATGTTTTTACTTTCAAATTGCAAGTGTATCTATGTGAGCGTTTTTTTTTGTATGTTTTATGGTTGATAATAGAGCACATGGAGATGCTCTTCTTTCGCCCTTACTTACACTGCAGAGCATTATGTGGATGAACATATTTGTGCTTTATTATATCACAGCTGTTTGAAAAATTTATGTTGGAAGTTGGAGCTACTGAACTGTTTTTTGCTGAAGTATTGTATGAAATTCACAGTCATTCATTACCTACACGGTAAAAAATAATTTATGCTGTTTTTAATACATACTACAATATATAGAAAGGTGCAGTATACGTAATGGACTTCTATTCTATGTAACACACAGGCAATCATCTATAGGTTATCTACAGAAAAAAAAAACAAATCATGCATCATTCCTATTAATTTGTAAGATTTATGGTATAACTAGTGTAACTTGAAGTCTGGAATGCATGGACATCACCAAACGCTGGGTTTCCTCCTTTGTGATTCTTTTCCAGGCCTTTACTGCAGCTGTCTTCAGTTGTTGTTGTTTGTTAATGGGTTTTTCTGCCTTAAAGGGATAGTAATACTTTATTATTACTATCCCCCATTTTGTAGATATTTACAAAATAATATAATAGCCCCCAGGTTAATCTCTCAAACCTTTATGGTTTGAGAGATAACCGAAGGCAAAGTCCCCCCCTCCCCCTTACCTGAAGTCAGAGTTGTACTGACTGCAGGGGTATCCAGTCTGACTTTCATCAGGCGGCTCTGCAGCAGAGCCGCGATCACATTAGTGAAAAAGAATTATTTCAGAATTCATCCGGCTGATTCTGTCTTCTGTCACATCATCAAAAAAACTGGTGACCCAGTGCCACCAGAAGCCATGCATGCCCTTGCCATCACACTGCCTCCACCGTGTTTGACAGATGATGTGGAATGCTTCAGATGATGAGCCATTCCAAGCCTTCTCCATACTTTTTTCTTTCCATCATTCTGGTACAGGTTGATTTTAGTTTCATTAGTCCAAAGAATGCTGTTCCAGAACTGGGCTGGCTTTTTTAAAATGTTTTTGCAAAGTCTAATCTGGCCTTTCTATTCTTGAGGCTTATGAATGGTTTGCAACTTTGCACCTTATGGCGAACTCTCTGTATTTTCTTTTGTGAAATCTTCTTTTTATGGCTGACTTGGATAATGATATGCCTACCTCAGGGAGAGTGTTCTTCACTTGGCTGGATGTTGTGAAGGGGTTTTTCTTTAGCATGGAAAGGATACTACGATCATTCACCACTGTTGTCTTCCATGGACGTCCAGACCTTTTTGTGTTGCAGAGCTCACCAGTGCATTCTTTTTTGTTCAGAATGTACCAAACTCTTGATTTGGCCACTCCTAATGTTCCTGCTATCTCTCTAATAGATTTTTTCTTTGTAGCCTAATGATGGCCTATTTTACTTGCTTTGAGAGCTCCTTTGACTGCATGTTGTGGGTTCACAGCAACAGCTTCCAAATGCAAATGCTACACCTGAAATCAACGCCAGACCTTTTACCTGATGAAAAAATAATGAAGGAATAGCCCACACCTGTCCATGAAACGGTTTTTGAGTCAATTGTCCAATTACTTTTGGTCCCTTGAAAAAGAGGGGGCTACTTAATAATGAGCTGTAATCCCTAAACCCTTCCTACAATTTGGATCTGAATACCCTCAAATTAAAGCCGAAAGACTGCACTTTAAGCCCATATTCATTATTTATCTGTAACTTGAATTTATTTTGATAAACAACTGAAATAACAAAACTTGTGTCAGTGTCCAAATATTTCCAGACCTAACTGTATGTGTAGCTCCATTTCAAATATAACACCTGTGGTATCACTAGGGTACCACAATTTCAGTTTTCAAGATTTGTTGTACAACTAGGGGAGATGCACTAAGGGGTGATAAAGTGGAGATGACTTATCCAGTAATGTCACTTCTCCAATTTTCATGTTATTCTATGGATGTTATGCAGTAATATCTCTCCCACTTGAGAAATCTTAGTGCATAGGCTTTATAGAATAACAGAGGAACTGGAGAAATGATATCACTGGATAAGTCATATCCACTTTATCACCTCTCTATCACCCCTTAGTGCACCCCCTAGTATTGCTCCATTTCAATTGCAAACTCTGTTTATCACTAGTGTAGCTTCATTTCAGTTGTAACCTCTGTTGTATCACTAGTATAGCACCATTTCAATTATATAACTTGGTATCACTAGTATAGAACCATTTCAATTGTACGCTCTGTGGTATCACTAGTATAAACTCTGGGTGGGTGAGCTTTTGCATTTTACCATGGGCACTAGTGCTGGATCTTTTTGAAACCTAGCAACTTCCTTGACAACATGCCATCGCAACACACACAGAAAACTGGAAATAGTAAGTATCACATTGTCTCAAACAATATAATTTCATATATGTGAAATAAATGTAGAGAATGATAACCACACATTGTATAGCAACAGTGTATAATGCGGAGAGTTAATACAACAGCTGTCAAACTATACTAGCCATATGAAAAAGAGGTGCTTGAATCAGCAACTCATTGTGTCAGTATCTCTGCAAGGTATGCATAACAACTATCTTCTGTGTGTGTCTATTATAGCAAAGTGATTGCAACATTATCAATGTCATGGTCACACACTCTCAATCTGATTAAAAGGCAATTTAAAATGGACATTAACAAGGAAAACCTATAGAAGATCTCAAAAGTGCTTGATATCAATGTATGACAAGGAGAGATTGCAAGATATAGAATAAGATCTGAGTATGATCCTAGTATTAACATCATGTTATGTTGCAAATGAAAGTAAAATGAATGTCACAAAATGGATTATAAAATAACAGTGTTGCTATGGCACATGTGACACAACACAAAATTATATTTATAATCATTATGACTTATCTGTATGTGTTAGGTTGATTTAAAAGTCATACAATAATCAAAAAAGAGAATTGATCAGATAGCGATACCAAATAGGGGTGGAATCAGTTCAAAAATATCCCCAATGCCCATTCTTCATTAAGACTATCCAAGAGAGAAAACCCCAATGATTTTCATTTTTCAGAAAAATGCGGTTATAATCCCCAACTTTATGTGTTGCAGACCCCATGCCTTTAATCCAGCCAGAATAGAGTTATGGCTACTCAGAAAGTGTCTTGCTATTGATGTAAGCTGTTTACCAATAATTTGTGATTATTGAGGAGCTCTCAGAATGCTAGTAGCTTAGTCTGATATTAAGTTTTCTTATGGTCTTGCCTATATAGCGTAATCCACAAGGGCATTGCAGACAATACATAACGGCAGTAGATTGACACGTGAGGAATTGGTCAAATCTATGAAAAATATTTTTTGTTCTGATCTTGTATGTAACGGGCCGTAGGCCGTTACTGGATGGCTGCTCCAGAGCTCACAGGACATTTTTCAGAAACAACTGATTTTAATAGACTCACTTGGCCACCGGGCACCCAGAGGAGGGTTTGTTACGACTATAACGCTGAACCTGGATTGTTTGTAGACACAGAGTCGAAGAGCTCCCATTGAGTCGAATGGAAAGAGTAGACGACCAATGGATTGGTTGTCAAACTCGGATGACGTAGGGAGCTGTCACTCCAGAACAAAGGACTTTACCATGGACAAGGAGATCGACCCCCCCAGCGGGCACTATCGTTCGGTGACAGTCAGTCTCCCTGGTCCCATTGGCCATAGGAACGGACCAGTCAGATTGTGTCTTAGCTCTGTTGCTCCAATTCCTATTGGTCGGGAATTGAGGCACCTAAAATCTCATTATGTTAAGTTAATCAAAGATTGAATGCAATCCTTTGTCCTTTTGTCTTTGCTGTTTACCTTTCCATTGTAAACTTGTGTATTGGCCCAGACTCTATTCAGCCATGTAGTTTTGGCCATTGTTTATTTTACTATAAAAGAGTGGTGTGTTTTTAATAAAGTGCGTTACTTGCTTGTCTCGTCATTCGTGATGGTTTAAAGAGTCCCTTCTGACTCCCATCCAAAATCTGTGTTCATCGGGCGAATCCACTTTTCAGCTGCTGCCGACTAAGAACTCAGAACTACGAATACAGCCTTGCTGACCCCTCGAGCAGCCGACTATTCCTCTTTCCTGCTCGACGAATCTTGGGATCGACCATTCGCCTTCGACTTGGAGGCTTTGACTCGAGGTTGACGACTTGGATTCAACAGCTATCTTTGACAGTTCGACACGAGGGTGGCAACTCGAATTCAACGACTGGTGGAGTAGACCAGCACATCGTTATTCCATTCAACGAGAGAAGTGCTTTCATCTGGCCATCTTTAGGAGGGGGGAATCTGGAGCGACGGCTAAGGACAGCCCAGTGTCCTTAGTTTCCATTATACTGGTGGCAGTGGTGGGATCCTCTCTCCTACTGGAGGATTCGAACCAATGTCGGATATTTCAGCTGGTGGAACATGGCCGAGCACTACAAGCAGCTGTCCATGGCCACACTACAGGATTTGGTGGCACGACAAGGGAGCAACATCACTGGATTGAAGAAATCGGAGTTGGTTGAGGTTCTTTAGACTATGGATGAAGAAACGGAATGGTTAGAGCAAATCACGGATTTACCTACGGAGAACAGTCCTAGTCCTCGCTCCAGCTGCTCTGAGCGCCTGGAACCGGTGCGGCGGCCGGAATGGGACGAGCACCCAGTCACCAGCAAAGTGTCACGGTACCCTTGATATTTGCTTCTGATTATCCTTTGGCTTGATCCTTGGCTTTGTCTAACTATCCACTCTGGTTCTGACCAGTGGCTCTGTCTGAATTTCCGATCTGTGTATGACTCTGGCTTGTGCTACTACCCGCTCTGATCTGACCCTGGCTGTGGCTGACTACCCGATCCGGTTCCTGACTGTGGCTTGTCTGACTTATGCTCTGTGCAGTTTCCCACTCCTGTCTGACTACCACTTGTCTCAGGTGATATCCGAGGGCTTGCTCTATCTGTCTAGTGCAACAGCTGCCGTGCTGGTAGAGTTGCAGATTGCCTGTCCTTCCGTTGCCTCCACACTGTGAGATCAAGCTATTACCTTATTGGTAGTATCGCAGGTTATCTCTCTCTTTGTTGCCTCTGTACTGCGCTACCAAATAGTTACATTTTGATATCTAAGTGCTTGTCTCACACTCTGTTGCCTCCACACTGTGCTACCAAGCAGTTACCTCTCAGGTCGTCTGCAAGGTGCCTACACTCTGTGCTTTCCCGGTACTGTAAGCTGCCCGAAGTTACCATCTGACAGAATCCCTCTCCAGGAATTGTCCGGGTACGCTCCTGCTCTAGTCTCCTGGTGTTCCGGGTTTCTGAACTCCCTATTGGTTAGAGCCAAGTCTGGTTCTATACATTGTTATTTATAACTAGTACCGGGTACAGTTCAGTGTGAGCTCCTGGGTAGTGGTCTAGGCACTGTCCTCACACCTGTTTCCCCACGGTTGAGGAAGTGTTCACTCCTATTTCTTATTTCAATAAACTGGTTAAATTTACTTGTACCTGTCTTGTGTATTTATTTGCCTAAGACAACTGTGACACAAAGTCATAAGTCGGCTCCAATTCGACAGGCCCCATCCACCTGAGGAGGTAGTGGATCGGATCATGGGCATAGCAGAGGTGAAATATATGTCCGAATTGACACAATCACAAGTGACTGCTCCCATCCCTGTTAGTGAGACCCGGTCAGACAGGGAGGGGTTCAGATGGCGATTTTCACAGCATGCTTTTGCCCAGTTTGATGATCAAAAATGGGACATTGATGGATTTTTAAAGTTATTTGAAAAACAATGCACCCTGCTTCACATTGACCCCCAGGACTGGGTTGCTATCTTGATTGGAAATCTATCAGGGAGAGCAGCAGAAGCCTACCAAGCAATCCCAGAGTTGGACAGTACCAAGTATCCTGAGGTCAAGAAGCGTCTGTTGCAAAGGTATGCCATAACCCTGGATACTTATCGCAGGAACTTTAGAGACCGTAAACGGCAAGATCACGACACTCACGTGGAATGGGCTTATGTGTTTGAGAGAGCTTTCAAGAACTGGATGCAGGGCTGCCAAGCCCAAACCTTTGAGGACTGTTGCCAACAGATTTTACTAGAACATTTCTACCTCAACCTCAAGGGCACCATAAGAGACTGGGTGAGGGATCAGGAACCATCCACCCTCACAGTGGCTGCCCAGCTGTCCAACAAATATGAAGATAAATGTAAAATGGGTACCGCCCCATCAACTACCCTGGCTGTTCCCTCTCGTCCTATGGGGGGACTCCCGGGGCGGGCCCCGACAGTCACTTTTACTCCCTCTCAACTGGGGTCAGGAACCGCCGCAAGACCATGGTCACCACCCCAGCGATTTGGGAACTCAGGCCCAGAATGTCACCTATGTCACCAGTGGGGACACATTCAGTGATATTGCCCCAGTGCTTGCACTGGACCAAGAAATTACACCAGGCCCCCAAGCTTAGGAGCCGCGGATCCAGTCTCAATGACCTCAGATCCTGCAGGCCCACTGCCTAGCAGGCGAGGGGCCCCAAGGATACCACCCTGCACAGAGCTCAGAAGAAGACAGCTGGCCTGTCCCCCTGGAGGTATCTGTTCTGACTGAGGAGCCAAGCAATTGGGGGATGTATCAGGAGGTTTCTGTAGCGCATGGAACCGGCGAGACAACCGTCAACACCATATTCAGACAGTCCACCTGAACAGATACCCCTTCAAAGGACTACGGACATGGGAGCCACCATTTTTCTGTTTCAGTCACGCTGCTTAGCCCCTTGCTCCCGTGTCAAACAAGTTGTAGAAGTGTGTTTAGAAGGCTGCAGGATTTACCAACTTCCTATGGCAAAGGTCCATCTAGAATGGGAAAGGGGCCAGAGATCCAGGATTGTAGGAGTTATGCCCGCCAACGTGTTGTTGGGCAACGATCTGGGGCATTTACAGAGAAGGTTTGCTCCCAAAAAAAGTCTAAAAGAATGCCAATTTCTCATCAGAGCGGCCTGACGACCTGGGGTAAGCAACTCAGCTGACCTTCCCAAACCCACTAGCACTGACCCTCCCATTACGTGGCTACCCCCTGACGAATTCCGCAAGGCCTTATGGACTGACTCTACCCAGAGGGATATAGAAATCGGGCTGACACAGGGAAGACAGGCCCACGGGGAGAACAATTAATTTAGGACAAAGACCTTCTCTATAGGAAGACCCACTCTAGCTGCCAGGGACCAACTCAGGTCACCTGCACCCAGCTCCTAGTTCCCTTCCAACATAGAGCCGCTCTGCTATGGTTAGCCCATGAGATTCCCCTACTGGTCATTTGGGATTCCGCTTATCGAGGGATGTCCGACAATTTTGCTGAACATGCAATACCTGTCAGCGGGTCAGGAAAAGAGGGGACAGACCATCCGTGCCCCTACAGCCATTACCTATAATCGGGGAACCCTTCCAAAGAGTGGCGGTCAACATTATAGGCCCCTTGGCCCGGCCCAGCCGCACAGGGAAAAAAATATATTCTCACCATAGTGGACTTTGCCACCCACTATCCCGAGGCCGTGGACCTAGCCAACATCATGACAGAAACCATAGCAGGCTTCCTAGTCAACGTGTTCACCCGAGTAGGTTTTCCACAGGAGATACTGTCCGACCGTCGCACATAATTTGCTTCTGAACTGGTACAGCAGTTATGGAAATCCTGTGGGGTTAAAACTCTGCACACCACAACTTACCATTCCCAGACCAATGGACTCTGCGAAAGGTTCAACGGAACCCTGAAGCAGATGTTACGGGCTTTCACTGACTCACAGCGAGGTTGGGAAATGTATCTGTCCCATCTCTTGTTCGCCTACAGAGAGGTGCCTCAGAAGGCCATGGGCTTCTCCCCCTTTGAGCTGTTGTTCGGGTGGAGGGTCCAGGGGCCCCTGAACCTCTCCCGGGAATATTGGGAGGGCAAATGTGAGTCTGAGGAAACCCCGGCGGTCACGTACATTGTGGACCTCAGAGAGAAATTGGAAGCTCTCATAGGGTTAGCCCGTCAGCATCTTCCTGCTTCCAAAACTCGTCAGAAGCATTACTATGACAGGCAGGCTAAAAACAAAGAGTTCAGTCCCGGTCAGCAAGTTGTAGCCCTACGCCCAGTTAAAGGCAACAAATTACAGACCGCCTGGGAAGGTCCCTACCAAATAGTAGACAGACAAGGCGAGACCACAAAAGTCATCGCCCTGGGGGGGTAGGCAGCAGGACCAGCAGACCTGCCACATCAATTCCCTAAAGGCCTACCACCCTAGACAGGAAGAGACCCTGGCCATCTGCGCCCTGGCAAGAGAGGAAACAGAGGGCCAGGGCATTCCTGATCTGCTGGACAACGTCCACAACCTCGAACCCCTATACACACTCCGGCTAGGGCCCCATCTGACCTCCACCCAACAGACTCAGGTTCAGGAAATCGTCAGATGGTGCCCCACATTGTTCTCCCCCCTGCCCGGCCATACTTCCCTCACCCAACACAAGATAGAGACCCCAGGACAGATGGCCCTCCTTGACCTTAGTCGGGGGTACTGGCAGATACCCTTGAACCCTGAGACTGTGGAAAAATCGGCCTTCATCAACCCTTATGACCTGTGCCAATTTAAGGTCATGCCATTCGGGATGAAGAATGCCCCCCGGCCACCTTTCAGAGGCTAGTGGACCAGCTACTAGCAGGAGAGCAGGAATTCACCTGCTCCTACCTGAATGACATAGCCATTTTTACTGACACTTGGGAGGACCATTTGTTGCACTTAGTAGCCATTCTGGGAAGGATTCACCAGGCAGGGCTAACTATTAGACCAGACAAGTGCCAGATAGGGATGGGAGAGGTACATTACTTGGGTCACCAGGTAGGGAGCGGGCGCCAGCGACCCGAGCCCACTAAGATAGCAGCTATATTGGACTGGCCTACCCCCAAGATGAAGAGACAGGTTCTAGCCTTTCTGGGTACAGCCGGTTACTATAGGAAATTCGTACAGCAATATAGCTCCCTGGCCAAGCACCTTACTGACTTGACCAAGAAAGCCCTACCTCGACAGGTGACCTGGGGACTGGAGCCTTTCTGGCCTTGAAGGAGGCCCTGGGACGAGACCCTGTGCTAGCCGCCCCAGACTTTAACCTCTCTTTTCTCGTCCACACAAACGCCTCCTATTATGGATTAGGAGCCTTCCTGAGCCAAGTTAACAGCCGGAATCTGTTTCCCAGGGAAGTGCCTTACGCTGCCATCGAAAAGGAATGTCTCGCTCTGGTATGGGCCCTGAAGAAATTCCAACCTTACCTGTACAGATGCAAATTTTCTATCATTACTGATCATAATCCACTAGTATGACTAAACCGTGTATCTGGGGACAATGGGCAGTTGCTTAGATGGAGCTTGGCACTACAGCCCTTCAATTTCACTATCCGCGTCAGGAAGGGACAACCGGAACGCGGATGGGCTATCCTGACAGGAGGATCTGTAACTGTTTTTAACCTCACTCTCAGGTACATACCTGCATACATACATACTCTCAGGTACATACACTCTCAAGTCAGGGACATACCTTGGCTTGAGGACTAAAAAGGGGGAGATATGTAACGGGCTGTAAGTTTTTCCTAAAGAACTTATTTTAATAGACTCACTTGGCCACTGGGAACCCAGGGGAATGTTTGTTACGACTATAATGCTGAACCTGGATTGTTCGTCAACACAGAATCTAAGGTCTCCCATTGATTCGAATAGAAAGAGCAGGCGACCAGTCGGATTGTGTCTTAGCTTACAAGGATCAGATCCTGAGGCAACTGGTTTACTTTTGATTTGTAAATGACTTTGTATCAATCAGTCTCTTAGATTTGGTGCCCTTTTACATGATATAGTGACCTTTTCATTCAATTTGTCCCTTTAAATCATCAGAACACATTAGAACATGCCATTAATTGTTCAAAATATATTTTTTAAGTGATGTCACTGACTATTGTATGTACAAATAAAATGGATTTTATTTTCCATTGTTTTAGCCTTTGGTTGATAAAGTAAGTATGGTCTTTAGGTACACAGAGCTCTCTTCTTGCTGGAACCTATTTGAATGAATCTTTCCATCTACAGTGAATAAAGCAGTCATTTGTTCCTCTTTTGGTGAAAACATCCAGGAAGTCGTGACTGCAAGTCATGGCTAATTTAAGCTTCATTTAAAGTGGAACTACCACCGTATAAAAAGTCGCCACCCATTAATTAGACATAAGACAACTAGCTTCTTAATACTGCTATCATCTTCCACAAGTACCGCATTTTAAAGTAATCCTGTTTCTTCAGAGACTGACGGCCAGGCTTCTTGCTATAGAGCTGTCTGCTGGCCTGTGCAGTGAGTCCTTCCGGTGCCTTTTGGCTTCATGCAATGCCTCCTAGAGGAGACCATGATGGACAGCGCAGGTGCACAGACATCTCTGAGCAAGATGTCTGCATCCAAGCCTGGCAGCCGATCTCTTAAGAAACACGATTACTTCAAAACAATGTACTTGTGGAAGATAATAGCAGTATTAAGAAGCTAGTCGCCATATGCCTAATTATTGGGTGGTGACTTTTTATAGGGTGGTAGTTCCTCTTTAATTGGTGTTGAAGTTGTCAATGAATTCAATGAACAAGTCATGAGGCCCATCCCACAGAATAAAAAGGTTGTCTATGTATCTGAACCACTTAAGAACATTTTCACTATAATGTTCAAAAGAATTAGAAAAGACCACAGTTTCTTCTTACCACCCGAGGTATGTATTGGCATGTGTTAGAGAGCAAGCACTCCCAATAGCCATATCTCAGGTTTGGAGAAAACTTATCTTTGAAGACAAAATAATTTATTTTGAGAATGAAACTCAAAAGATCAAGAAGAAATTATCTCTTTTCATCAGTGAATTTATCATCCTTATTCAGAAAATATCTCACAACCTTTTACCAAACGTGTGATATATGGATGTATACAGTGACTCTGTGTCACATGATCAAACACAGGGCCAGATTTACCATAAGGCAGAGTAGGCATCTGCCTACAGACACACCCTACAGATGATTGGGATTCTATAACAACAGATGGAGAGTCGCACACACACATACATGCACACACCCACACACACACAAATACACAAACACATCCACAAGCACACACACATATACACGCACACACATACATAAACACATCCGCACGCACACATACACGCACACACACGTACACAAACACATGCATATGCGCACACACACATATACACACAAACACATGTACACACATTTGCATGCACATGTACACATCCACACACACACACATACGCACACGAACACACACACAAGCACACACATACACGAACACATCCACTCCTACACACACAACCACATCCACACACATACATGCACGCACGAATGCACGCAAGCACACAAACACACACACACGTACATAAACACAAGCGCACGTACACTAATATACACATACAAATGCACCAACGCATCCTCTTGCACACATGCATTTGCAAAATTTCTAACATTTGAACTTGCTGTGTACGGCACACTAATGAGGAATGAATAACTTTCATCGTATGGTTTGTTCATGGTCATCAAAGCAGTCAGGATGGAAACTGACATGAAGAGTATGC
This sequence comes from Rhinophrynus dorsalis, assembly GCA_037306005.1. Lineage (NCBI taxonomy): Eukaryota > Metazoa > Chordata > Amphibia > Anura > Rhinophrynidae > Rhinophrynus > Rhinophrynus dorsalis. Next base: position 169,267,999 of record CM074721.1, on the reverse strand, counting down.
AATTTGTGTAAGAACTGAACAACATTCAAAATACAAATACAGACTGAATTACAGAGACTATCCCTTATAGTGCAAGAGAGGTATCCAACACATTGCAACACAATGCATTGCACACCTCACTGGTACTGAAAGGGTTAAATTCAATAGGATAACTGACTACAGTTCAAAGAATAATAGTGGACCTGACCACAGAACTTTTGAATCAGTGAAACTGGGCCCGAGAGCTAACAATCTATAGAACAGCTCAACAGTATGTAAACATACACACTGAGTCAGAGAGATTGTAATCAACACACTGGTGTATTCTACAGAATACTGACTTAAATGGTTCAGTTTCACTGTAACTTAATCCTCAGAGTTTTCAGACTATAGGCCAATAACAGGCCAATAGCAAACATAATTCAAACATACTGAATGAGAGAGCCAGTGGCGTAACAACAGGGGTTGCACCTGCGACCGGGCCCGTCACGCCAGAGGCCCGGACGCCCCCTGAGACCTCCCACCCGACTCCCACAACATGCTGAGGTCTGTGTCTTCTTCATCACAGACCTCTAGCTGGACAGGTTGGAGCTGATGGAGGCAAGTTGGAGCTGATGGGGGCAATGGGAGGGCAAGTTGGAGCTGATTGGAGCAATATGGAGATGATGGGGGGCAATGTGGAGGTTAGGGGCATTGTGGCAGTGTCCAGTGGAGATGGCCAATGGGGGAGGCGCTTTAGATTTCTGTGCCTACAGGCTCCTGAGATGTAAATCCGGCCCTGACCAAACATCTTTCAGGTGAAATAGGGAGTGACTCAATTTTAGCTCAAATATCTCCAGTGTCTCTAATTTAAGACTTTAAGTTGACATGTGGTCTTAAAACATAATCCATGAACTGACTTGCTCTCTCAGTTAGACTTCCAGAGATGACTGGCTTACCTAGAGGCACTTTATCATCCTTATGTATCTTGGGTAAAAGATACAGTGTAGGAATTCTGGGGAAAGGAACTTGTAAGAAATTGTTTCCTGTTTAATAAGAAAACATTGGCTATGAACTTGCCAAATAAGTCTTTTATAAATCTTTTTGAGGTCAGAGGTGGAGTCACTAAACAGTTTTTTATAACAATTGTGATCAGCAAGTTGTCTAAATGCCTCTGCAGTATGATTATCTAGTGGCCAAATTACCACATTCCCTCCTTTGTCGGAATGTTTTATGACCACATTTTCCCATTTGCTTATATATAAGACAGCTTGGTTTTCCTCCCTACTGAGGTTCCTGCTGGTAGGAATATTAGGAAATCTTAGGATATTCCTTGTGACCCAACTGGTAAAATCCTGGGCAGATATTGAATGGAGGTGTGATAGTAGATTTAATCTTAGGTGGCGCAGGAGTTTTGTACCTAGGATTGTCATCAATCTATGAGAATATCAAGATCTTCATCATCATTTGATGCTAAAAGTGAAATTTGGCTAATGTCATCGCTTTTCACTTTTTCTATAAAAAAATGATTTAGATGTCATTTGTGCATGAACGCATGTAGGTCTCAATAGTCTTAAATTTATTCAAAGAGTTGGTTGGAGAGAAACAGAAGCCATTTGAAAGAACTTTGTGTTGGATATCAGTTAATTGAGGTTGAGAAAGATCAATAACTTGTACATCTTATGATTCAAGTATGTTCTTGCCCATTGGGACTGATCAGTCTGTTTGTATGCCCATTTGTCCCCGTTTCTGAACTCTCTTGTTACCCTGTCAGGTTGGCTTTTAAATGTTTTTGTTTCAGCAGTGGCGTCTCCTTCCTCTTAAAAAAGAAGAAGATTGGGCTCTATCTTGAACTCTATGTGTATCGGCAGTGGCGTAACTAAAGGGGTCACAGGGGTCACACCTGCGACTGGGCCCGTCACTCCAGGGGCCCGGCCTCCCCCTGTGACCCCCCTTGCCTGACGCCCGCAATTAATTTATGCAGAAAGCTGGGGCTCTGCATTACGAGAGTGCCGTTCTGCCAGAGGGAGATCAGTATTTCCTCTGGCAGACCGACACTCTCATAAATGCAGAGCATTGGGAGATGACATCATCTCCCAGTGCTCTGCATTACTGAAGAGGACCACACGAGAGAAGAGGTCTGTGCAGAAAGAGGACCACCAGGGAGGTAGGAGATTTAGGGGCAATGTGGAAGGGGCATTGTGGAAGGGGCAATGTGGAGATGGGGGCATTGTCGACGGGTCAATATGGAGATTGAGGGGCATTGTGGAAGGGGCGATGTGGAGATTGAGGGGTATTGTGGAAGGGGCAATGGGGAGATTGAGGGGCATTGTGGAAGGGGCGATGTGGAGATTGAGGGGTATTGTGGAAGGGGCAATGGGGAGATTGAGGGGCATTGTGGAAGGGGCAATGGGGAGATTGAGGGGCATTGTGGAAGGGGCGATGTGGAGATTGAGGGGCAATGTGGTGATGGGGGGCAATGTGGAGGTGGCCAATGTGGTCGAGGGGCCCATGGCAATTCTTGCACCAGGGCCCTGTGGCTTCTAGTTACGTCTCTGTGTATCTGATTGCTCAGATTCAGACACAGAGGATTCACTTAAGAATGTAGTTAAATCCTCTTTATTGATGTATCTAGGTATTCTTTTATTCCAAAAGTAGATCCTACCTTTTTGTGACCACATTGATCACAATCACATTTTCTCTTCTTTTTATCTATGAGTTCTGTTTCAAAGTTGTCTAGCTCTTTTTTAAGGTTCTCAAGATCCATTTTTATTCACTCCAATTGATCAAAATTCTTAACTTGTTCTTCCAAGTCTTTAATTTCTTTATAAAGATTACTGATAATCAAGGTCTCATAATCTATGAGAGTGTCATTGAATCCTAATGAACATTTTTTGGCTAAATCTTCCCATCTTGTGGTGAAGCTAGTATCTGTGATATGTAGGCAAAACAGGTATTCTTTGCATTGGTGTATTTCTTGGCTGGTGGCTTCTATTGGTGTATTGCTCTGCTGGTGCAATGTAATGGTGTATTGCTCTGGTGGTGGCATATAATGGGTTATTACTCTGTTGGAAGCATGTAATAGTGTATTATTCTGGTGGTGGCATGTAATGGTATATTGTTCTGCTGCTGGCTAGTAATGGTGCATTGCTCTACTGGTGGCTTGTATTAATGTATTTATCTGCTGGTGTAATTTAATGGGTTTTTGTTCTGCTGGTGGCATGCAATGGATTATTGCTCTGCTGGTGGCATAAAATTGTGTATTTCACTGTTTGTGACATGTAATGGTGTGTTGCTTTGTTTGTAGCATATAATGGTTTAATGTTCTGCTAGTAGCATATTGTGGTGTTTCCCATTGTTGTAAATGGGACTTTTAAACCCTTGAATCTAGAGTGGTCTCAAATGCATTGAGAAGCAGTCAATGGGTTAAAAGCCACATACTGCAGATATGTTATAAACTTCAGCGAGAAAAGAAAACATGCAAGGACATGCTAAAAAGCTGCAGTTCTGAAGTAAACATATGACAGTTCCCATTCATTTAAATGGGACTTTTAACCCTTTGAATACTAGAGGTGACCAGAGCATTGATTTGAAATGCAGCGGAAACCTCTATAGCATTTAAGGGTTTAAAAGCTCTATTTAAATCAACAGGAATTTTGGGAAGTGTTATCACCCTGTTGTTATCTCCCCATTGACTCAAATCCTTGAAACCATTCTCAAACCTGCAAGAGTCAAAGCATATTAACTCTTTTGATGCTAAAAACCTATCCAACACATTACAAAGCCGCCTGCCTTCTGGTGTCCCATTCTTTTTGAGTGAGCTGAGGCTAATATATCTGGTACAACATGCAAGAACTTTAACAAAAAATATTGTTACGTCTAAAAAAGGCAGTTTCTTTTTAAAGTTATTTTATTCATGTATTTAACATGATAGGGATATTCACACTGTTGGTTAAATTTTTGAGATCCTCTTTTTCTCCTCATACTCAAGATGCTACACATTATAGATACTAAAGCAGGAAAATATCTGGAATACCCAGAAATGTCTATGGTGAGACTTGTTCCAAGCAATTCCTACACAGTTGGTTTGCTGTTTCTCTTTCTTATTAATTCTCTGGTTTTGTGCAGAAATATTCCAGAGCACAATGAATCCTTTTGTTTATTGTTTTTGACCTGCTTTTTTGGCTGCTCGTCTTCAGCAATATATGATGGAGTGGGCACAAATATCTCTTTTCTACAGTTAGTGAACATACATAGAATGCTTACCTATTCCATATATTCGTCTTAAAAGATTCATTACCAAGAGTCTCACATAATTTTCCTTCCACCTCTATCAGATCTTTTTTGTTCTGTAGATTGTTTTTGAAATAGGTAGTTTCTGTGCTGTAGGTATTCTTGACAAATTGTTTTGTTTATTGTTCATTCTGTTCTGGTGTTCTGGCTCCTCATCTTCAGCAAAAAGTAACAAAATGGGCACAAATTACCCTACTGTGTTTGTAACTGTGACGAACAGGACTGTCACAGGTCACACGGCGCAAGAGGCAGAGCCTCTCCTCTCCTCTCCTCCCCCTGGCTGGGATCATGCAGACACTAATACTGAATGGTATAGAGAAAATAGATAGTCATGGAAGCCTGTTCCAACCTTCCCCCACTCAGAGTCAAAGGCAGATGACTATCAGCTGAGATTGATGGTTTTATGGGGGGAGCAGCTATTCACTGGGAATGTATACAGGGTTGCTGTTTGTGCTAACTACCCTCCCCCCCTGGAGATTTCTACAGGATGTGATTAGAGCCTTGTGTCTCTAATCACATCATTTTTCTGGAATGTCAGACAATGATGCAAAAGGCTGGTGAAGCTCAACACATTTCCATAGATCAGACAAACAAAACGTCCAGACCATTCACCTTTTGATGGTCTTATAATATTCAGATTTCTGAATGACTCATATAATTCTTCCACCTCCATCAAATCTCATTTGCACTGTTGGTATTTTAACATATCGAATTTATGTCAGTAATTATGTTCATAACCTCCAACCTCCACTGTATGGTGCTATGTACTGATTCGGTCATGTTCTGTCATCACTCTATCAGTTCTGTGCTCCAATAGTTTATGTAAATTCAACTCTCGTTTAGGTAAGGTAATCTTCCAATTCCTCACCCAAGTTAGAGTGACTGAGTGTGGAACACTGGTTGATTATATGGGAGCACAATGAGGAAGGGAAAGTTGGGAGGGAGAGCAGTAAAGAATGTTAGTATTTGGAACATGGCTATGAGAGTTGGTACTGTCTCATTTGCATAAACTGCCACATAAGCAAAGCTTGATTTCTAATAAAGTATTATTTTAAACAAGTGAGGAAAGGTTATACACTAAGGAGTGATAAAGAGGTGATAAAGCGGAGATGACTTCTCCAGTGATATCACTTCTTCAGTTCCTATGTTATTCTATAGAGCCTATGCACTAAGATGTCCAAAGATGGAGATATCTTAGTGCATTGGCCACACAGAATAACATACGACTTGGAGAAGTGAAATCAATGGAGAAGTCACCTCCAAATTATCACAAACAACTTGTTTTATATTTCACAGTTTCATTTCACCCTTTGGATGCCAGAGGGGTACCCAATGCATTTTAGAGCAATGCGTTGTGTATCCTTTTAGCACCCAAAGGGTTAATATCTTAAGGGGAAACTATTATGTATTTGTGTTTTTTGTTCTTTGAATGCGTTGCCTGCACCTCTGACACTCAAAGGGCTAAACAATTAAGAGGGTTTTGCAACAGACTGTGCTTCTTAAAGGATGTTTGCAATGCACTGTAGTCTGTAAAATGTCACTTGCCATTATTAGTATCTCAAATTATCAAAAATATCTTGGTTCAAAATCTAAATTTTCCTTTTTTTCACATTACGAAATGACTTCCAGTGGATGCTTCCCTGAATTTTCATATGAGGATGTAAATGCTTGTGGTAATGTGTGTATGTGTAAACATGTATGTCAGAAGGATTGCAAATACACACATTTGAGAATGAGTGTGCTTGTACGTGATTGTGCAAGTGTGTGGATTTGCAAGGGTGTGACTGAGTGGGCTAATGTGCATACATGCAAATTTGTGTGTGAATGCATGCAAAAATTAATGTTCCTGAGAATGTGTTGGAGAGTGAATGAATGTACGTGCATGCAAGTGTGTGTGCAAATGCACATAAATGTGTGCACATGCTAATATATGTTCTTACAAATGCCTGTGCATCCTTGCATATGTGAATGTGTATGCATGTAAATGCATGCAAGTTTGAATGCCTGCATGAATGTTTGCTCTTGTGTGTGAAAATATGTATGTCACAATCACATATTTAGCAGGACCCTTTGGGGCAGGTTCTTGCTATCACGGCTACTTGGCCAAAATTCAGCTTCTGCCCTTGCTCAACATGAAAACATCAGAACAGGCTCCAGCAGTAAATTATTAACTCTTTCCGTGCCAGAGGCATATGGTATGCATTGCCCTGCAATGCGTTCAGTACCCCTCTGGCACTCAAAGGGTTAAAAAATGTCCACTTCTGTTGCAGCTTGCGCTCAGATGTGCAAAAGCTGTGGGTGCCTGTCAGTATCATATACAGACTCTCTGGTACCATATTAAAAATCATACATCATAGGAATAGTAGCTTACACAGAATTATGTGCTGCTGAAATGCATTCTGGGACACTGGAATAATTCTATATGCAGAAAGGGAGATTCTATGCTACTCTTCCAGTGTTGTGTGATTGTGGTATGATAGAAAGGCATGTGAGCAAGCTGCACCATAGGAAGAATATATTCAATAATGAAAAAAGCTCTGTGGAAGCATGTGAAAGTGTAAGTGATGCCTGCAGCAAGAAAAGGGACACCAGCAATAACTTCCCCATTTGGACATCGCTATCTGAGGCTCCAGGCTGCCCCCCCCCCCAAGAAAGAATCCCCAAATGTAAATTTACCTCTTCTACGTGATGTCCTATCCCATGCCTCCCTTTTGCCCTCTTTGACCCCCTGGTACCATCTGAATCTCTGTTGCTCCCTGTGTTGGCTTAATTAATGCATCTGTGTTTTACCCATCTATTGTCTCTTATTACCCTTGTTTGCCTCAATATCAGTTCCACTTCTGAGTTCAGGCTCTCTCCAGAGGGGTAACTAGAAGCCACCGGGCCCTGGCGCAAAAGTTGCCATGGGCCCCCCATTGGCCATCTCCACTGGACACCTCTACAATGCTCCCAATCTTCATATTGCCCCCCCCATCATCTCCACATTGCCCCCATCATCTCCACATTGCCCACATCATCTCCATATTGCCCCCATAGCTCCACATTGCCCCCCATCTCCACCCTCCCTCTACATTGCTGGTATTAACCCATAAGGTGTCCATCTCCTACCTCTCTGGTGGTCCAGCAGCATGGCAGGAGAGGGCTGTACCTCCTTCTGCACAGACCGCTATACTGCCGGAGCTCCCAACGCTCTGCATTACTAAAGAGGGTGCTCAGCTGCTAGAGGTCTGTGCTGAAGAAGGCACAGACCTCAGCATGTTGTGGGAGTCGGGTGGGAGGTCTCAGGGGGCGTCCGGGCCTCTGGAGTGACAGGCCCGGTTGCAGGTGCAACCCCTGTTGTTACGCCACTGGCTCTCTCATTCAGTATGTTTGAATTATGTTTGCTATTGGCCTGTTCTATAGTCTGGAAACTCTGAGGATTAAGTTACAGTGAAACTGAACCATTTAAGTCAGTATTCTGTAGAATACACCAGTGTGTTGATTACAATCTCTCTGCTCAGTGTGTATGTTTACATACTGTTGAGCTGTTCTATAGATTGTTAGCTCTCGGGCCCAGTTTCACTTATTCAAAAGTTCTGTGGTCAGGTCCACTATTATTCTTTGAACTGTAGTCAGTTATCCTATTGAATTTAACCCTTTAGGTACCAGTGAGGTGTGCAATGCATTGTGTTGCAATGTGTTGGATACCTCTCTTGCACTATAAGGGATAGTCTCTGTAATTCAGTCTGTATTTGTATTTTGAATGTTGTTCAGTTCTTACACAAATTGCATACTCTTCATGTTAGTTTCCATCCTGACTGCTTTGTTGACCATGAACAAACCATACGATGAAAGTTATTCATTCCTCATTAGTGTGCCGTACACAGCAAGTTCAAATGTTAGAAATTTTGCAAATGCATGTGTGCAAGAGGATGCATTGGTGCATTTGTATGTGTATATTAGTGTACGTGCGCTTGTGTTTATGTACATGTGTGTGTGTTTGTGTGCTTGCGTGCATTCATGCGTGCATGTATGTGTGTGGATGTGTTTGTGTGTATTGGAGTGGATGTGTTCGTGTATGTGTGTGCATGTGTGTGTTTTCGTGTGCGTATGTGTGTGTGTGTGGATGTGTACATGTGCATGCGTATGTGTGTACATGTGTTTGTGTGTATATGTGTGTGTGCGCATATGCATGTGTTTGTGTACTTGTGTGTGCGTGTATGTGTGCGTGCGGATGTGTTTATGTATGTGTGTGCGTGTATATGTGTGTGTGCTTGTGGATGTGTTTGTGTATTTGTGTGTGTGTGGGTGTGTGCATGTATGTGTGTGTGCGACTCTTCATCTGTTGTTATAGAATCCCCATCATCCTTGGCTGTTGAACAGCCAAAAATGAGAGTAGTTGCATTCCAACAAAAGCTGGAGAGACACTGCTTCACTACACAGCCGTATTAATGGAACTCAATCACATAAAAATTAACTGGGGTTACATACACTTAAATACCCTATTCATCATAATAACATTTGTAAAACTTCTCTGTTTGTTTTCTGAGGCTTAAATGTAGCCTTATTTATGCTCTGAGGGAGCAGACCTTCCTGTCTTTTCCAGGGCTCCATGTACCAGAGCAAACTTAAGGTGATTGTTCAGGATTGTGTGTAAATTATCTTGTATGAGATAACAGCTGTTCTGAATACAAGAGCAGTGGGGATTTACATCACTAAATTAATGGACAAACTCTTACCACATATTACAAACAGTGTAATCAAAATTAAATCAAAGTTCTCTGAGCAGGACAGTTTACACATGCATTAAATGGCAACTTTAGGATTATGTTTTAGAGAGGTAACATATGAATATTTTTTTTTTACATTTGCTAACTGTAAGTACATGATATTTAACGTTATAGTGACCTATTTAATTGTAGAGGTTAATGTTGCATTACATTAGCGGGGTAAAAACATTTATTATGTATTAAAAAGAAAGTTTTTTCCTCCCCTCTTTGTGTCTCACCAAAAAGTAGTGCATTTACTATCTTTTGGCAAACAGAAACTAAGCACCTAATTCAGCAATTGGCTGCTGCTTTACTGCTTCTTGGGGATAGACAGAGCCAAGTGTGATGCTAGAACTAGAGTTGTCATGCATTTGCTACCTTGGACACACCTGCAGCCAATCAGGATTGAATATGGTTCCCAATTCAGCAAGCTAATGTGAAGAAATTCTGGAACAAATCAAGTGCATTTCAATATTGGACAAAGGACTATTCCCCAAGTTCTCTCTGATTAAATGGGGCTGTTAAAGGGATAGTAATGTTTGTAATTAAGTAGATTGGGTAGTCTTTTTTTATAGTTAAAGGGAGAGTAATGACCCATAAAAAAATGGATATAGTTTTGTAGAGGTTAAAAAATTAAACTATATGCCACAAATCCTATCTTTCAAACTGCTATGGTTTGAGAGATATTCGCTTTCAAAGTTCCCCCCTCCCTACCCTTCTCCTGATGTCAGCTGTAAAGAGATTCAAGGAGATTCAAGTCGACCGACTCGAGGAGGCTCTTCAGCAGAGCCGAAATTGCATTATTTAAAAATAATTACTTAATTGGAATGGTCTACAAAGTATGCTTACAAACCAGGCACACTTTGTAGACCTTTTCAATGAAGTAATTATTTTCCAATAACGCGATTTCGGATCTGCTGCAGAGCTGGCGGCTGGTCCCCGGACTGGGATCTCCTGCTGTTAGCACAGCGCTGACGTAAGTAAAAGGGGAGAGAGAAGGGGAACTTTGAAAGCGAATATCCCTCAAACCATAGTGGTTCAAGAGATAGGATTTGTGGCATATAGTTTAATTTTTTAATGTCTACAAAACTATGACCATTTTTTATGGGACATTATTGATCCTTTAATGTAACACATTGTGGTATGTTTAGCTACATACTTTTGTGTAGTTCAAAAGATATTCAGTGTAGAAAGTTCCCCGCCCGCCCCTTCTGGCCGCCTCCCACTGAATCTGAAATTTGATCCCGGGACCGGACGGATGCAGAGAGCAACAAACTTCAGTAAGTATAAGGAAAACCCTGCCCCTTGATGAAGTAGGGCAGGATTTTCCTTTGCTTACTGAAGTTTGATGCTTGCTGCATCCGTCCGGTCCAGACTGCAGATTCAGTGTGACGTGGCCACAAGGGGCAGGCAGTGGATCTTTCTATATTTAATATCTCTACACAAAAGTAAGTAGCTAAACATAGTGCAATGTGATACATTTACTAGAAAGAAGACTCTACAATCTAGTTTATTGCTAAGATTACTATCCCTTTAACATCTCGAATACTAAAAAGCTCTCCAATACACTTCTTCTCATACATGAGATTAAAAATCCCATTTCAATTAAATGGAAGTTTAATTTTCCTCTATGATACAGTTGATTTGCGGAAGAACTGCCCCACTTTAATTTGCTGAATTAGGAAAAATATTTACTCCTAATTGGCTGGAGGGGTATCCTTTTGAAAGGTTGCACGCAAAAGAGCGTGCAACCTTTTAACACAGTAACCATGTCACCATGGTTAAAATGGCGACATGAGAATCTTGCGATGCATGACAGCGTGAGACTCTCATGCCATTAACTACAACTCCCATCATACTTACAAGTACTGCTTGTGCAGAAGAATCATAAAGCAAATAGTTTCCTTGGCTTGGTGGAAGTCTGAATTGCTGGAGCTTCCCCTTAAAATTGAACTACAACTCCCATCATGCTTACAGGTACTGCGTGTGCAGAAGAATCATAAGGCAAATAGTTTCCTTGGCTAGGTGGAAGTCTGAATTGATGGAGCTTCCCCTTAAAATTGAACTACAACTCCCATCATGCTTACAAGTACTGCGTGTGCAGAAGAATCATAAGGCAAATAGTTTCCTTGGCTAGGTGGAAGTCTGAATTGACGGAGCTTCCCCTTAAAATTGAACTACAACTCCCATCATGCTTACAAGTACTGCGTGTGCAGAAGAATCATAAGGCAAATAGTTTCCTTGGCTAGGTGGAAGTCTGAATTGACGGAGCTTCCCCTTAAAATTGAACTGCATTATGCATAGTGAAACATCGCATGCCATTAACTACAACTCCCATAATGCTTACTTATGTGGTCTCACTCAACTACAAGTACTGTGTGTGCTGCATTGCGCTTACTGTAACAGATGCTTCTTTTTCCGGTACTTCAATCGAAGCACAAGAAAACAAGAATGTTTTTGCACTTACAACATAGGCAAGCATGAATCGAGTTGTAGTTAAGGGTATGCAATGTTTCACTATGTGACATGAGAGTCTCGCTCTGTCATGCAGAGCGATATTCTCATATCACCATTTTAACCCTGTTTAAGCCCTCTATTTAAGTACCATTATAATTACCTGTGCATTTCTCATTGTTTAGTTGTTACCATTTTAACCATGGCGACATGGTTACTGTGTTAAAAGGTTGCAAGTTCTTTTATGTCCACTTTGCTCTGTCTAGCCTTAGGGAGCAATAAAGCAGCCGCAAATTGCTGAAAAAACTGCCAGGAAGTACAGGGTATATTGAGAATAGGGACGTGCACAGACATTTTGGGGGCAGTGGCTCAAATGAAAAAAGGGCACTAATTGACTGATTAAATTTTTTTTTTTGTTAAAAGGGCACGAGGGCACATTGGACAAAAAGGGCAGGTGCTCAAGCCCCCCTTGGTGTCTATGTGTGCACGTTCCTAATTGAAAACACTAGCAAACACACACATTTCAATAACTTAAGAACTACAGCAAAAGAAAATAGTTTTAGCGTTACTGCTTGGACGCTGTAGACAACTTTAACAAATTGCCTTGTATCAAAAGGGTTATCCTATGTAAAGAGCTGTGTGAAGAGCTTTATTTATATGGTGCCACACAGTGTACACTGCTCATTACAACAGTAGTATATAACAATAAATACAAAGGGGTTAAAATAAGTGTCACAATCAAGAAAAAATAGGAAAGAGGTCCCTGCCCCAAGGATCTTTTAGTTTAAAGGAGTAATAGGAGGCAGACAGCAGGGTATGAGGGTGTCAAGTGCTATGAATTGCAGCGCTGTTTTTTCAATAGACAGTGCATGGTGCTAGTGCTCCAGAAGATAGGATTTCAGGGTAGATTTAAAACGGAGTGGGATAATTGGAGATGGTAGAGGGTTTTGGTATTCCAGAGATAAGGAACAGAAAGTGAAAAAAGGTTTGAGATGGGAGAGGGCAGAGGGTGTGGTTGGTGTAACAAGAAGGGCGTTGTGTGCTGAATGAAGGAGTTGACTGGAAACATAAGCGGAGATGAGGGAAGAGTTGTGGGGGGGGAAGCAGAACCGAGAGGTGTAAAGGTAGGTTATATGGTGCTGAATAGGGAGCCATGTGAGATGTCTAAAAATGATGTGAGCAGGTTCTTTTCATGGAGAGAGTGTGGTGATTCGTGCAGCTGTGTTTAGGACAGATTGCCTACGGGAAAGATGGGTAGCCAAAAGGCCAGTTAGTAGGAGGCTGCAGTAGTCTAAGAGGGATAGAATGAGGACATGCACAAGAGTTTTAGTAGTTTTCTGGGACAGGAACAGGCTGATTTTAGAAATATTGAGGAGGAAGAAGTGAAAGGTCCTAGCCAAGGAGCTATAGAGAGGGGGAAAGGAAAGAGATGATGGACCATAGAAGGCTCATGGATAGGGGAGCTCATGAGGCAGAGAAGGTTTATGTGGGCAAAGAGAGAGCTCATGGGGAATATACATGTACAGTCACAGAGTGCAATTCACCACCACAGATGTTCACATCTATTCTCTGCAATTCAGGGATGACATAGGGAATAACAACTAGAAATTATTTCTCTCAGTGCTCATCAGATATTTCTTCCCCTATAAGACTTTGCTGCTCCATTAGCTATCTTTGTTCCCAAGAGCCTACTCTAGCCCATCAGCTCTATCTGTCCCTGTCTGCACTCTTTGTCATCCCCCCTCATGAAATTAGTATGACCACCCTACTGACCTGGCGACACCACAGACTTGTTCGAACCTGCTGACCTTACAGCATTTCAGCTGATCAGACATCTTGCTTCATCTCTGCTGTGGCATTGATAGGCGGAACGGTCTGAGCTCCCTTCTCCATAGAAGCAACATGAGGCTGAACTGGTAGAAGTCAGGAGCGTCCTTCCAAGACAGAAACAAATTCAAGCAACAATTATGTAATGTATGGGGGGAACCTTCCGTTTTAAGTGACTTTAGGTTCACCCAACCGAATGAGCCCCCTTTTAGCTCCCATACTCTGCGCCACAGCAGTTCTGTTCCTGACCTAAATGGTGAAGGTAGAACAATGTAAATGTAAATGAGCTATGCTCTGAGGTATAAGAAGATATGGGGAGCCTGATGTATTAAAAAAGTGCATTTCTAAAGAAAACCAACTGCACCATGGGTAAAAAGATATGTATATATTTTTTCCCTATGGTAAAGTTGGTTTACTCCAGAATGACTTCTCTTTTTCTTAATAAATCACCCCCAGTGCGTGTGATGTAGCAGATGAAAATGATCCCCATGTCCCACTGTATCTGAAAACAGACTGGGGAACACATAGAAAGCCTCTGAGGGCTGCATGTGACCCCTGAATTGCCTGTTGACTACCATTGAAGTAAACCAATTACCTTTTTCACCAGACTGTTGCACATTGGAGATTAAATCTGTAATGACCTCTTAGACCAGGAGTAGTTAATTGCAGGACCTCCAGCTGTTGTCTGGTTGGGGATGGTGTGACTTGTAGTGCCCAACAGCTGAAAGTCCAGCAATCGACTACCCCTTGTCTTAGCCAATGAAAACATAAAAAATATGATACAAGCCAATTTAAAGTGATGTAATAGATAAACTGTATATATTCAGAGCTTCCTTTCCCTGGAAGCAAAAGGAAATTAATAATGCAAAGTGTAAAGAGGTGACTGACATTAGCTGCCAACACAAAGCTAATTTTATACTCTCAAGGTGATTTAGAAATGTCAGAGACAATAAATGCTTAACTGCAATGATCTGAATAGAACAGGCCTAGGTAGAAAATTACTGGTAGATTTCTCAGGAGTAGAGCCGAGCAAATGGCTTTCAGTGGAGTCTGCCAATTTGTTCCAGGGATTCCATTTTTGTAGGAGAAAATTACTGGCCATCCTATTGCTCATAATATTATTATTATTATTTTTATTTACTTTAACCCTTTGAGTGCCAGAGAGGTATCCGCATCTAAAACATTTTATTGAGGTAAAGAAAATAATTTTTATGAAAATATATCGATTTTCACAAACAAAAATGAGTTACGCCAACTTCATATAGGAGATTAAAAGGATGTTAACTCAAATTATCGATGATGCTTCACATATCTCATTTTAGTGAATCATGCAATCTTATGTAGACATCTCACAAGTGGCCGTTATTCGCTTCAGAAAGAAAAATAACTGAAGTTTTATGGGGTAAATCATGCTTTAGTGAGTTATTGTATTATTTAAGAATCCATCAGCACATACAACAGTTTTTTGTTTTGTAGATACATATTTAACAGCAAAATAATATATTTTTCCTAAGTCCTTTGTTTCCTAAATAATAGCAGCAGTTGTGTGATGGCAGAATATCACCAGTGTTTACATACCTGTCATAGAGCAATGATAAAGTAAAAACATCATAGACTTGACCTCTTGTATAACAGAGATGTCTCTAATGCACTGAGGCCAATGTACTAAGTGTGTCTCTGGAGCAAGGCAACTGCACCATAAAGTGTAAATACTTATTCCTCAATTTACATTGATTTACACAGGACTTTTAACCTTAAATACACACAAATACAATGTTTATACACATATTTAAAGTACTAGTCAGAGATGCTTAACTAGTAACAAGCCTGCCAGTGTACGTAGCAGACTCTAGAGCAGGGGTGTCCAAATTCAGTCCTCAAGGGCCACCAACAGGCCATGATTTAAGGATTTCCCTGATTAAGACAGGTGACAGCCTTGTTCTAGGGTACAGGTATCCTTACCAAGGGTGAGATCTCCTTTAGATTTTGCTGTCCTGCCCAGATATCAGTTCAGCCACAAAGTGGCAGTCAGCTCCGACCAGAACATGATTATGCTAACTCAACCTATACATTTCAGCCTGCTTGGGCATCACCAGGAAGGTTTAAACGTGCAAGGGGCACATCTGGATTCCCCCATTAACTTTAGTGTGAACAAGCACAATGGTAATTTGCATATGAAAAGCATTGGTTAGAGATGCTCACCTAGGAATGAGCCTGTTAGTGTGTGTGTATATATATATATATATATATATATATATATATATATATATATATATATGAATATAATGCCCAGATGTTCTTTCCTGATATATAATTAGTTATCGAGACAGGCAGGTAGCACCAATGGGACTTTTCAGTAAAGAAAACTATTTAATGGTCAACATATTGGTCCAAAATGGATCTTTATCAAGATTAGTTTTTCCATACCTAAAAGGGTGGGGTGTGGGGTATGTGTGTATTTATTTACTTTATGGTGAAAAACCTGGTGTCTAGCTAAAAAGGATAAATTATTACGAAACATATCAAAATGATTAATTAAGCACAAAGTTTATTTCAAATAATTTGTCTTTTAAGTCATCTCAGAGATGATGATCTCATATTATTTGCCTGTGACTTCTCTGTATATATTCCCAATAATAAAACAATCAGTAACATAAGCAGAAAGAGATCTTTCTATGAGTAATAAATAACAGTGGCAATAGGACTTCTCCAATTCCTATGCTATTCTATGTAGACTATGCACTAAGATTTCACAGTGCATAGACTCTATAGAATAACATAAGAACTGGATAACTGATAACCTGGAGAAGTCATCTCCACTTTATCACCTCTTTATCGCCGCTTAGTGAATCTCCCCCACTAAGTATTTTGCTTTATGTCATGAACACCCCAATCAAATGAATCAATATATTTACCACAATTAAAATAATCTATCAGCAGTAGCTTTACTAATAGTAAAGCAATGTATTACTTAAAGGGATAGGAATACTTAAAATGTAAAAAAAATATGTTGTAGGGTTTATCCCCCTGAGTAAAACAAGGGTACTCCCACTGCTGAAAGGTGTTTTATTCAAAAGTTATTACAGCTCAAAATTTAAATTTTAGGTGCAATAACACAGTGGCCTGAAATTGTACAGTGGTGCTGTTGCTACACGATCCTACGGACAGCTCTGGTCCCAGGACCATAAATCTCCATAGGATAGTGTAGGAACAGCGCCACTGTACAATTTCAGGCCACTGTGATATTGCACCTAAAAATTCAACTTTTAAAATTAATAACTTTTGAATTAAACACCTTTCAGCAGTGGGAGTACTCTTGTTCACTCAGAGGGATAAAACCTACTATATATTTTTTTTTACATTTTAAGTATTACTATCCCTTTAACCTGGATTAACATACATAAGCACAAAAGCAGGGTTGTGTCTAAGCAGCTAAAGAGAGATTTGCTGCTTTTTTTCATTCACCTGTGCTAGAATCTTTGAATTCAATGCCTGTTAACCCTGTGAGTGCCAGAGAGGTATCCAACACATTGCAGTGTAATGTGTTGGATACCTCTCTGGCACTCAAAGGGTTAAACACCTCCTAACAATAACCCCTCATGTAACCTTACTATGGCCAGAAAATCCTAATGAATTTTGCACGTGCCTCTTGGTTCAAATATCACATCTACAATCAGTCATGTAAATGGAGGCAGACATGACACTTGCTAGCAGGAACACAGGACCTCACACTGCACGTGGTAATCTTAACCCTTTAAACACCAGAGGGTATATACTGCATTGCTTCACAGTACAATGTGCACCCCCTCTAGTCCTTAAAGGGTTAAGCAGGTTTATATACTTTGAAAAAACTGCCAGCAACTGTCATATCCGCCTCCATGGACATGACATCCAGGACCGATTGAAGATGTACAAGGGCACTATTCAAAGGGGCCATTAGGATTTTCTGGCCATAGTAAGGTAAGTAAGGATAATTATCAGGATGTGTTTGTTCTCCTTTAAATCTTTAAGGAGCACTAGTGTGTGCAGTAGATTGAGTAGCATTGCACAAAAGTTCCTTAGTAGTTCTTTCAACCCTTTGAGTGCAAGAAGGGATGCAATGCTTTGCGAAGCAATGCTTTGTGTACCCCTCCAACACTCACAGGGTTAACTCTGCCACTGTTCTCCTGACCAGCTGTTTTATAGAAATCAGCCTTGGATTGATTTGTAAATAGCGGTGGGAAGGTAAATGTAATGCCTTAGCACTTTTGGTGCCAGGGAGGTTCCAGTTCATTGAGGAGCAATGCGTTGGCAGCTTTTCTGATTAACAAGAGTCTCTGCCTTTTTACACGTCCTCCACTACACCAGTGAAATTTCCTTTTCTTGATGGTAAATAATATTCTGAGTTCACCAATCGGACCCAGCCATCTGTACCAACAAAGAAAGCAGCATGAAGAGGTTCTGTGAAGGTGGCACTGAAGGTTTGTAAGTGTCTAATTGGATCACATAGCTGATAAAAGGACAGCTGCCCATCCTCATAGTTCAGGTATATACCCAATCGTTGCAAATGATCCTCTGGATATATTGGGGTTTGTTTTGCGGCATGTATTGCATAATATTTCTTAGCAGACGTGCAAACACCAGGAGCTTTTATTTTGCCCAATGTGGCACTGACGTCCTATCCTTTCTAGACTAGCATAAGCCATCCCAACCTTCCAGTACCCTGATTCACTTGTTTCCACTTCCCAGTAATGTTGTCCTGAAATAAAATGTTGCATGCTAAAAACCTGACAAAACCAAAATCTTTCAGGGGTATTGGGGTGAAACTGGTTTATTCTTGTGCAGGATGCAGTTTTCAGGTCATCTGATACAACTACATTATTAGCAGCTGTGTCTAAATCTAGTGATATGTCAGTATCTGCTTTCACACTGAATGTTTGCCTTGCTCTTAGATCAGTTAGTAGATTGGTGAGTGATCTCTGTAAGGTCAATGAGATCAGTACATCTTCTAATTCATCTACAGAAGAGACCTTTTCATCATCTTTGGCCAACTTCTCAGTCTTTCCTCCACCAACATCACAAACATCAACACTGACTGATTCACATCTTTGTAAGGTTGCTATAGGATCACTGATGGCACATAACTCTTCAAGAAATAGGATTTTCCTAGACAGTTCTTCTTTCTTAATCTCTAGCTCCTGGATCTCATTATAAACATGGGATGAAATCTGCTCTATCTGTTGGATAATTTCACTCTGGACTTGCTTCTCAAGGACGTCCAACTGATGTCTGAGTTCCCTAAAACGAGCAGAAACTTTGTCTGTTGCAGCAACTACTTTTTCTTGCATTACTTGCCTTTTATCCTGAAGACTTTGTACTCTTCTGTTTGTGTGTTCTCTCTCTAAGTTCAATTTCTGTAGAATATGCTTTAGTTTCTCTTTTTTCTTATCTGCCACATCCTTCAGCAGCTCTACTTTGTGTCCTTTATGTTCTCCTGCTACACAGCATGAGATACAGAGATAGGTTTCATCTTCAGAGCAAATATACTTCAGGTTCTCTGTGTGAATGGAGCATTTTCTTTTTTCCAATGAAGTGCTTGGATTAATCAATACATGTTCTTCTGACTTGCTGTGATGTGTTAGATGAGTTTCACACAGGAAGGCATCACAATGTACACACATTTTAACTGCTCTCACAAAAGAGTCTAAACAGTAAGAACAGGCAAAATCAGGAAGTTTCTGTTCATGAGTAGCAAAGAAATGTTCCAGTGTATTCTCAAAGTTCAAGCTACTGGGCAGCACAGGAAGCTCCTGGAATTCAGTTTGGCATTCAGGACAGTTATAAACTCCAGCTACGTTGTGGGTATCTAGCAACCACCCAATACAATCTTGACAAAAGTTGTGTCCACATCCAAGCATTATTGGATCCCCAAAGGTTCTTAAACAGAGGGAGCAGCTTTGTTCCTCTCCTGGATCATTCAAAGCCATGACTGTAAATAGCAAGGAGAAGTGAAAGTAAAACGACACAGCCAGAAGGGTGTGTTTACTTCCTGGAATAGCTAGTTGACTAGTTACCCTGCTCTATGATGATTGTGTTATCAATTATGCAGCCTCCTAATAAGGTACCTTACTATGCCCAGAAAACCCTAATGGCCTCTTTTTTTTTTTTTCTCTTTAAATGCTTTATTGAGAAATAATGCAAGTATACATATGAACATAGCAATACAATGCTTAGGTAAAGACATTCAAATATAGACCATACGTAAGCAACTTCAAACGATACACTATAATAATATATAATACTTGAGAGTAGACTGCTGCAGCTCAAGAAAGGCAGACTAAGCATAGAATATTAGCTTAAGACATACAGTAAAACATAAATCAGGTAAGAAAATTACCGATACTAATTTGTAAATTACTAATAACGCTTGCTACCGATATTATAAATGACTAAAGAATGTATAGTAATAAAAGCAAACAAGTATGATTCAACAGTCCTTAAAGTCATTTACAATGAGAATATAGGCTATATAATAGAAAAAAAAGATACAAAACAGTACAGCCATGATAGTAAGTACGTACTGAACAGGAAAATAGCGTGGACAGAGTGACGAGGCATATGCCCGACACTACTGCCAGAATATCACGCAGAGACCTACAGAGGTCCGTGGGGGAGAGGTTAAGAAGCTGAGATGAAATAATAATAAAGGAGTGGACAAGATAGACATTGAGACATATGAAAAACTATCCTGACGCATCAGGAACACTAAAACCAATAAGGCGGTAGCGTTAGATTTTAGACTGGTGTAGATAAGATTACACATCAAAAGCTACTGCAGAAAACAGATGGCAAGAACTCTATAACACAAACTAACCCTGAAAGGAGCAATAATAAAGACCCCCTCTTTGTAAAATTACACTAAGTTCCTAGAGATACAGGCATAGGGGTAGATGTATAGCTCTAAGAGAGATAAGAATGACCCCGTATAGCGAGCTTAACACAAGTGCAAGCAAGCAACCCAGATACAACCCTCTTGGAAAAAAAAAAAAAAAAAAAAAAAAATCAGATTTCATACAAAACTGCGGTATGACCGCGGACAAACCCCCGGGCCCTAGAGAGTCCACCCGCGGCACCCCACAGTTCCATACTCCATCTATAAGGCATCAATCTCCACTCGTTGGAACAGGAGACCTTAAAGGGATGTATGTGTGCAGGTTCAAGCATGTTGCAATGGAACCATAACCGATGTGTTGGGTATAGTTCAAATTTGAACATAGGAACCAAGCAGACCACCTTGGAAAGGCTCCGAATCAAGGCGACCATGTAAAATGTCACAGATCCCAGGATCCCAGGTAAAAGCAACATGCCTTAGCGCTGACAAACTGAGCTTGTAAGGTAGAAGGATTAGCTGTACCATCAAATGGAACCAGAACAAAAAATGGCAAAAATGATTTTTCGGAGCATGTAGGAAAGCATGGAGGGCATTATCCAAGGTAGGCACTAAAATCTTGTACAGGAAAGCCGTGGGTAAGAAGTAACAGCACAGAGCTTGGGTCCGGATATCCAAGACCATCTCAAAGGTATAGGAGTGCGTCATGATCAACCCCGTAGCAGCATCTGAATGGGCAGCGTCCCGGGCCACCACCTCAGCTTCCTTCCCCAGGGTAGCAGGGCTCTGACTCAATAGAACAGAATTGTGCCGTATATTCGCCACCTCCTCTCGAAGCACAGCTCTGATAGCCGAAATACAGGTAGTAAGATCTGCCTTGGTCACTAAGTGCTTAGTATCCTCCCTTCGTGCAGAATCGCCAGTCGCCATTTTGAACAGCCCAACTTATGATCCGTCTGGCTCGCCAGTGAAAATAGAGTAATTCGTAGCTCCTTGGCTATAGTAAAATAGCTTTGTCCATCGACTAGTTAGTCAGAAAGCAAAGATGAGAGCTTTCAACAATACATTTGAAATAATTAGCATTGTTATTTGAAATAATCAATGTCTCGGCCTAGAGCTAAGAGAAAGACGTCCGTCTCCTTAGGCATGTCGCTCCGCCCCCCCCAATGGCCTCTTTGAATGTTACTCTTTGTGCCTTGTTTCATTCAGTC
This sequence comes from Rhinophrynus dorsalis, assembly GCA_037306005.1. NCBI lineage: Eukaryota > Metazoa > Chordata > Amphibia > Anura > Rhinophrynidae > Rhinophrynus > Rhinophrynus dorsalis. The sequence goes on along the minus strand of CM074721.1, from coordinate 169,246,640 downwards.
CTTGATGTCATGTCCATGGACACAGACATGACCGTTGCTAGCAGGACCACAAACTGCTCACTGCAGTAATGTTAACCCTTTAAGGACCAGAAATGGGTGCAACACATTGCTTTACCATGTGATGCACACCCCTCTGGACCTGAAAGGGTTAAACAGGATCGTGTTCTGCTTTACTTTGAAAAAACAAAATACAAGCAACTATCATTTCTATGTTCATGGACATGATATCCAGCACTGATTCATGATGTTATCTCTTGAGCTAAGCCACAAAACCAAATTCATAGGGGCCCTTATGATTTTCTGGTCATAGTGATGTAAGTGTGGGATTATTATTATGAGGTGTTGCTTCGTCTTTCATTTGCCAGCCTAGGGTTAGCTGGGAGGCTGTCTTGTACAAGTCCTGCTGGGCTTATGAACTTGTCTTGAAGTGATTACATAATATTTCAGTTAAGTAATGGTATAGATTGAATAATGGTTACTTATGTTTGTATAAATTCTGTGTGTGCCAGTATCTCAAGAAAATACATGTAAGGTTATTGGTTAGCCTGGAGTTGTGGGAGGGCTGGTTGGAGACATTTATACTAGCCTCAATCTTTTCCTCGGGACTGAGCAGGGCTCCGACTGAGCTCTGTGTTACCCACCCAACCCATACCCCTTTTCTCAGCTCTACCAATTAAACTCTTTTTCTTATACATGTGGGCCCACTCTTAGGCCTACTTTACAGGTCGGAATGGGCAATAGTCATCTGACATACACCTTATCATCATAGTCTCTCCTAGGCCTGACCACAAATATTGCATACTTATTTATGCCCTTTTGGGTTGTGTCCTTTACATTAACTTGCAATGTGGTGCCTAGAAAACACATTTTGTGTTTGTGTAGTAGCACAAAGAATAAGGGGAGATTACTTTTCAGATTCTCCGACAATACATCACGCAATGTGCAAGCTGCTTTTTCAGGTCTAAAGTGGGCTTGCGACCCTACCTTCTTAAATAACTTATGGAGTTCTCCTGGAACATCATTATTCTATCAGTTATGATTTGTTTTAACCACTGCACAACTCTCTCCATCTTCAATAATTGAAAGCTTTATTTGACTAACACAGTAAAAACAGTCATCTTCTATTACATACTTATTCAGTTTGACCAAGTACAGTCGTTAATATATATAACTGTAAATCTATTTAAGTGCACATTGTATATCCTGCAAATAAAAGAAACAAAAACATAACATTAACCCTTTGAGTGCCACAGGGGTACGCAATGCATTGCTTTGCAATGTGCTGCGTACCCCTCTGGCACTCAAAGGGTTAATCAAATAAACACGTTGTGAAGCCAATGCATCAGTCGAGACATCATAATATCTGGACCAACAAAAAGATCTCACAATGAGAGTTGTTAATAAGTAATTATTCCATAGTTCAAAACAGACAAAATATATTGATTAAACATAAAAATTAAAGATATAACATGTAAATAACATATAATAAAATATAGAACATTACAAAAAACACTCCAGAGGTGAAATGCTTGGTAGAGTCCATGGAGGACATTCAGTAAGTGGTGATAAAGAGGTGATAAAGTGGAGATGACTTCTCCAGTATATCACTTCTCCAGTTCCTATGTTATTCTATGAAGCCTATTCACTAAGTTCTCCAAAGTTGAAGAAATCTTAATACATAGGCTCCATAGAATAACATAGGAAATGGAGAAGTGATAAACTGGAGAAGTCATCTCCACTTTAACACCTCTTTATCACCTCTTTATTACCACTTAGTGAATCCCCCCCTTGTGTTTTCAATGGTTTTCAAAAAACTATTTACATCAATTAATATATTTCACACTACTGGCATGTTCTAAGGAAAAGTAGGGGGATTTTGAAGCAAACCAACTGCTATATATGGGAGAAATAAATTTAAAAAAAATCACAATTTAATCCTGAAAATGCTAGAAAGATCTCCAGTTAATTGCAAAGTGTGAGAAACCTCTAGCATTCAAGGGCTTACGAACCCCATTTAAGTAATTTTGGAAAATGTTAGTTATCCTATGTAGTGCAGTTGGTTTGCTAGAGTCCTCCATTTTTCTTTAACCCACTGAGTGCCTGAGAGGTGTGCAACACTTTGCAGAACAATGCATTGCACCCCCCCAGCAACCTGCATGTCCTCCAGCAACCAGCAGAACAAAGCATTGCACCCCCCAGCACTCAAAGGGTTAAACATAAGGCCCAGGTGAATCCATTTTTAAAGTACAGTCTACAATATATTGGAAGGGATTGTAGTTACCAACATCTGCACAGCCACATGTTGCCTAGCACTGCTCCACAGGAGAATGTAAAGTAACTGTGGATGTCACAAAGATCAAAAATGATGATTGCTAGGTAAGTGACATAAATATATTCCTAATTTAATTTAAATTAGTTTACAAATATGCATTTTTTAACCCTTTGAGCTCCAGAGACGTACCCAATGCACTGCAATGCAATGCATTGGATACCTCTCTGGCACTCAAGGGGTTAAGTGATGGGCTATGTAAGTCACATGACAAATTACAGCGCTTATATTACTGAAAATGCAGGTTTTCTCAGACACACAAACATATTTGATTATGTAATTTCTGTAAAAGCTTGTTAACAGCACTACCTACTGGATTAATAGAAAATTGCAGCTAGTTGACAAAACATTCAGTCAAATATGAATCCTTATTCGATACATCAATACATGTTTTCACTCATTGGTCTACCTAGTGATTGAGCACCATAGCGCAAAACAATGTTTGGGCCCCCATCTCACTACAGACTGTTAAGGATCCTAAACATTTTCTATTGCCAGCATTTAAATGGGCTCCTACAGTTTTCTGGGTCCCGGTGCTTTGCATCTGCTCAGCTAAACCATTGATAGTTTAGCTGACTAACCAAATAAATGTCTGCAATATTTGTGGTGTAGGTAAAATGTGGTACCATGCTGGCTGCAGAAAAATCAGGAGACTGGAAGAGTTAACAGTGATACCTTAATTGGCTAATTGATTGGCTCTTGGACACAAGCTTTCAAGACACTTGTCACGGTTCAAGCCACACAGTTGAGAGTGTTAAACTTAGTATCAATTTATACTCCCAGATCTTTCTGTCTCTCTGCGCCCTAAAATGTCCCATCAGTACAGTTACCTTGAGAGCTTAATGCTGTGACAAGTTTTTCATAAATTCTGATCCACTAAGGTGTCTCTTTTGTTGTTCACACTGGACCTATGAGAGTTTATCCATTTTCGTAGAGTTGTCCTGTCTCTCCTATATAGTTATGTGTTGGGACATTTCATACATATGATGAGGTACATAACATTAGCAGAACTTATCCTTGTTTTTGTGGTTATGGTTGGAATGTGGTATGGACACCTTGTTGGTGGTATGTATATGTGTGCACAGATTCTACATGTATTTTGTAGACATCGAGAAGTACTATCTTCTGTTGTATTCTTAAGGGAGCTCTTTATCACCAATTGTTTCAGGTTGGGGCTGTTTATAGGAGGGGAGTGGAGGTTTTGGGAATATTCATTTTAATCTGTCAACAGTAAATAGTATTGTTTAGAGCTCTTTTGAGATTTTGCACTGTACTTCAAGCTGGGGTTGTAGGTGGCTACTAATGGCACTCTGTTCTCTTCCTGTGGTTGTTTGTATTTCTTCTGGGTACATTAGTGGCTGAATTTGGATGTCCATGACATTGTCATTATATCCGTGACTGATAAAATCTCTCCTGAGATTTTTAAGATGTTAATTGTGGTCAAAAGTCCCAGACAATATGTGGTTATACTTTAGGACCTGGCTGAAAACAATAGAGATTTTTGTGTGTCTGTGATGGAAACTGTCGTTCATTAGATAATTAAGGATGTCTGTTGGTTTGAGGTACAAAGATGTCCTGGTGGAGTTGTTTCTAATACTGATTGTGTTATTCACAAAGTTAATTTGTGGGTGAATGGCTGACTTTGAGGTTAATGGTGAGATGGAAGGCATTGCAATCTTTTGAAATGACAAACATTCATCTTCGCTGGCAGTCCAAATGAATAGGATATCATTAGCAGAGGTAGACCAAAGGCTTTATTTGGCATTTGTTCAAGAACTGCTCCTCCCATTTTACCATGAATTGGTTGGTGTATTGTGGCATTATTCACATTTCCATGGTAGTTCCCATATTTTGTATGTATAGTTTTTGCCCAAATGTGAAATAATTATGTTAGTATAAAGTGTATCAGCTGGGTTACAGGTTCTGTGGGTAAACCTTCTTCACCTAGGAATGCTTTGCAGGGTGCAATGCCATCTTCATGTGGAATACTGGTGTAGAGTGATTATACATCCATAGTGGCTAAAATATTTTCCCTTGGGATGACTATATTTTTGTTGTCCTTAAATGATTGCATTGCTTTTGGTTCCTTTTAATTAAGTTGTGTGCCATTATGTATTTCTTGTCAAGCATTGTTGCTGTGATTCTAGGTAGCTGTAGGATGCAGGCTTCAAGACACTTTAGGTCTCTTCTTCAGGCATATTTAGAATGAAGGCTGAATACAAAATACGTGACAGGTTATATATATATATACACACTCATGCAAACTGTTTTTACATTTTGATTCCACTGGAAGTGGAATTCTTATCACCATTGTCAGTGTAAATCATTCCCTAGACTCCAGTAGAGGTGTCTCTTTGTAGCTGCCTAAGTAGTACAAGATGTATTTCCCTTTTTACTGCTCCAGTTACCTTAGTCAGCAACCAAAGATGGCCGAATCTATGGAATGTATGTGTTAATCCTCCGAGTGCCAAAGGGGTGTGCAACCCATCAATTGTAATGCACTCAGAGGGCCCAAAATATGTTTATTGTGTGGTAAAGTGTGACATAAATACCTTGTCATGGTTCAGGCCACAGTTCAGAGTATTAAACTTAGTTATCAATTAATACTTCTAGATCTTTTTATTTGTATGTGTCCTAAAATATCCCATCAATGAGATCTTTAATACCGTGACCAGTTTTGCAAAACTATGTATATTACAGATAAGGTGCCCATACCACATTCCTACCATAATGACAACTTCAAGGGCAAATTCTCCCCTGGATTATCTAATGTTATTTACCTCATCATGTGTATGTCAGAAAAAGAGACAAAGTGTGTGTGCATGTGTGTTAGAAACAGAGAGGGGGAGAGATTAAGTATGTATGTGTATGGAAGAGCTAGACTGTGTGTGTTTGAGATAGAGACTTTGTGTGTGTGTGTGTGTGTGTGTGTGTGTGTGTGAGAGAGAGAGACTGTGTGTGTGTGTGTTTGTGTGTGAGAAAGAGAGAGAGTCTATGTGTATATGTTTGTGTGAGAAAGACAGGGAGAGAGAGTGTTTGTTTTATATGCGAGATAGAATTTGTATGTGTGTGTGAGAAAGAGAGAGACAAAGACTGAGTGTATATATAAATTGCTTACTTTATTAGCTGCCTGTACTTGGTCATTGTTTGTCCTCTATCACTTGCTCAACAGGCAAACAAAATCTGGATGCGAGCAGTGTCTCCTCCTACCCATATAACTCAACCTCTCGCTCTGGCAATGTGTCAAAGAGATCACTAGGTTCAGTCCAGCCAGTCAGCTCTGGGAGGGAAACATTGATGAAGTTCCTTCTGACTGACTGGGCTGAACTGGAATGGACAGATCAGAGATGTCACTCAACCTAACAGAGCAAGGCTGATTGCTTAAATCTGACAGCATTCATCTCCATGTAAACTCATGAAGTTAGCCATCTCTCTCTTCAGCACTATCTTCTCTCACAATCTCGGCCTGAAACAGACTTGGACTGTCATCACCTGCCTTCTATTCTTCCTCAAGTCACCCTTCACTACCAAGCCAGCCACCATCTCACTGAGACCACCAATCACTCTTCCCCCTACTAGCACTTCCCCAGCATGCTTAATATGCACATGGCTGCCCAGCCAAGACCCACTGCCACCAGACACAGGTTATTCGGCCTGATAACCACTGCACCATTTCAATCACTCCCCTCTCCTGCTTACTTCAGTTCGGTTCATGCCTCCACATGGACACCTGCACAGAGACAACTCAACACATGGGCAGAGCAGACCTGAGGATAAACTGTGGTCTTCCAGGCATCTGAACGCTGCTTGATGTCATTCATTGTATCACTGATATCTCAGCAATGTATACCCAGACTCTCTTCACCCTACTTCCTCATCCATTGCATTATTTAATAGTACCAAAGCTTAATATTTTGTCTCAGGAATGATGACATAGATCAGGTTGGAAACTGGCCCCTGAGGGAAATAGTAAAGCTAATGTGAGGGTACTTCAAACTGGGAATCCCTCCAGCTCTGGGTCCTGGTTCCTTGCACTGCCTGCCCCAGCAGAAGTTCCATCACTGATGCAATGAATTGGAGATTTCTCTAGCATTTCCCTATGTACCATGTCCTACCATAACTTATTTATTTGTTCTCATTCTCCTTTTACTCCTGTCCCCTCTATAGCTTTTCCTGATCTCCCCCTTGCGGCTTTTCTCTTTGCCTCAGGCTCTCTAGATATATGTGGAGGCTGCTAGTTCACCACTATTCACGCTATTCCTTCTTGATTATAGCTACAGTAAGAAACAAAGCAAGGGATGCTTCATTCAAAATTATTCCAGTGCAAAATTGCATTGTTCTAATACTTTGAATGTAATCTTTTTTGTGGCCTAATCCCAAGGCAAGTGGTACTATCTCTATAGTTATTACAGACTGCAATAAAAAAATAGTTGAATGCAAATGATCAGAAAAGTGCATGTGTGCAATAATACATTGTTTCACAGTTGCATTCACTCAGAAAGATACTTCTCTGGCACTCTGAGGGTTAAGATTAGTATAAAAGGCAAACAAATGCAAAATAACTCAAACTTCTTGAATGCTAGAGTTGTATTCAATGCATTGCCAAGCAACCAAGGGGTTAATCCCTGATACAACCAAGATATCCTCAAGGTTTCCATTAGTAATGGCTGGTAGGGTGTACAGTGAACATGGTGTTCTGTATAATAAAACTGAGCATCTATACACTAGTAAGGAATATATTATATTTATAAAGTTTATGCACAGGTCATGATCATTCTACATAACTACTCTAATAAAATACTCAACAAAAAAGAACATGCTGCACTGAATACTGAGTATGCATTGAGCAAGAAAACATGTTATATAATAGTTTCCTGTATCTGGTGCCATTTTCAATTTTCCTACAGAGTTCCAATAGCCTGGGGCTGACTTTGTATATGTAAAATATGTTATAACTTGATACAGCTTAACGGAATAGTAGTGCTTTTATAAATATATATATAAATACATACAGTGGGACTTTTTCCTGCTGAGCAAATTAAGGAACTTCAACTGTTGGGCGATGCTTCTTTAACATGATATTATAGCTTAAACTAGGCTACAAAATACGTTTTTGTTTGCTACCTTTCAAGAGTTATATACTGTAGTTTCCTACAGTTATATAGGTCCATAACTGTAGTGCTACAGAGAAGGTTAGAGCAATAATGGTGCCTAGTCATAACTTTTCATAAATTATTTTAAACTGAAAAAAAAAAAAAAGAAAATCAATTTGGGCTGTAATAATGTATATAATAGGCTAGGGCAGTTTTTAGAGTCCTGGATGGATTCTTATCTAGTGGCAGACACGCCCAAGTTCAGGCTTAATATGAGACACCAGCGAGTGAAATGCAATGGGGTGTTTTTTTTTACAGTATGTGTGTGTGCTCTCACACAACTGTTATACTCCAAAAGGCACCCTGGAAAGGACACACGCACACACACACACACGAACACACAAACAAACACACTCTCATCCCCATCCAAGAACAGTTAATAATACAAGTACCTCTCTGTATTAACCCCAACTCTCTCCTCCTGTCACCCACTCTGGATATATACAAGATCTATCTGAACTGCTCATTGCCACATCATCTGACGTAGAAAGAACCGGTATGTTGCCTGCGTTACTTCTCTCTTCCTCACTTCTATACACAAAGGGCTGCAAACATCAATATTATAATTATTATTAGTGTCTTTTGAGGGCAGAGCGCTGCCATGTATGCTCTAACAGCACCAAGGTAAGAGAGTGTAGGGCTGCTCCTCTTAAACCCTTTCAAAACCAGAAACTGGTAGTGTATGAAGTGAGTAACACAAACTCATCAGAGCCCAAGTTTGTATTGTTTTAGATGGCATTTGAGAGTGAGGTGGACCCTCCAAACCAGTGCTACACTTATGTTGGAAAACAGATAATATTATTATTGAATGTACATACCAGTGAGTGTGAGGAACTGTGTGTGTTTCCATTAGTAAGGCATAGTACACCAGGAACACTATTATTTTTGCTGATGGACTTGAAGAAGGTGATGGTATTCAACATTTTGCATGCCACGAAAGGTGCAATGTATTGCGAAAGCAATGCTTCACACACCTATCAGATATACAGATAAATATAAAGCTGCAGCCATTGTCAATCCACTGCAGGATGAAGGCCTCCTCAGCAATCTGAGGGTGTGGACCATAATCTGCCATGCTGGTCCACTGCTGGTTGCCAGGGACTAGAATCTGCAATCTTGAGTTTTGAGCAGATTTCCCCACAGCTGGTGCATTAACCATCTGAGATACTATAGAATCCGTAGTATATCCTTCTGGCAAGGTCACCCCAAGGTGGCTGAAGAAATGGTAAACTTTTGTCTCTTACCGACGATGCTTCCATAAGAGGAGAGATTGAAGTCAAGAGCTCTTCCCAGCTTCATGTGGTGAAGGAAATGGCTTTCCCCTTCCCTCAAGTCTCTGCTAGTAGCAGGAAAAGGAATTACATCATAGCCTCAAGTATTGTATAAAACCCTGGCAGTTACAACAAATGACCACTAGATAGTGCCAACACTTATATATTACATAATGGGGCAACATAGTAAACCTTAAAAGAAATATTTAAACAAACATTTCTTAACCATCTGTCCTGAGGACAGCACACTCCCCGCCTGGCGTCAACCCATGCCACTATCAGAGTCTTTATATGAGAACAGTAGAATAAGTTCAGTTACTGGTCTGAGGAATAGTTTGGTCTCATTCTGTTTATGAACCTTGACCTCAACTTTGTGGATGTTCCCATCCTCACTTGGAAGTGTCTTAATAACAAGACCTAAAGGCCACTCATTCCTATGTGACTGGCAGTTCTTCATAAGCATAACATCACCAGGTCTGAGATTAGGTTGTGTGGTTTGCCACCTTTTCCTTGGTTGTATAGTAGAGATGTATTGTTTCTTCCACCTGTCCCAAAAGGTATTGGCAAGGCTTAGTACTTATCTCAATTGTCATTTATAAAGGTCTTTAGTACTGAATTCTCCAGCCAGAGCACCAACAGTGCTATTCTTCTGAGTAAGCAGCATGGTGGGAGTAAGGATTGCTGGATCTTCGGGGTCATTTGAGATTGGAGCCAAAGTCTGGCATTAATAATGGTTGATACTTATGCCATGAAAGTAGTTACGCATTCATGAGTAAGTCTTGTAGTACCCACTTGCAGGAGGATAGAATCTACAATGTTACGTGCTATACCTATCATTCTCTCCCAATCTCCTCCCATGTGAGAAGAATGTGGTGGATTAAAGGTCCAAGTGCAGCCTTGCTCGCTCGAGTATCTTTTTACACCGGTAGTGTCCTTGATCTCAATGTTCATTTCTGTAGTGATCAGTTCAGCTAGCTTCACTGCTAATACAGCAGCACAAAGTTCTAATCTGGGTATTCTATGTTCTGGAAGCGGTGCAAGTTTTGCTTTGCCCATAACAAACCCTATATGGCATTTTCCTTTGATGTCCACAGTCTACAGAAGCAATAGCTTTGACAGAAGCATCAGAGAAAACACAGAGGTTTTGAGTTTGAATCTGCAGATGGCACAGGGGCATATGAGCGTGCAATGTGAAGTCTAGATAAAGCTATTAGAGATTTTTTCCACTCCACCCACATATCCCTTTTCTCAGTGGAAAGTGGATCATCCCATTCTGATGTCTCACGGGTTAAGTCTCTTGGAAGGTAAAGGTTTCAGATTTTAAGTCCCAAAGCAGACCAAGACTATGCTCATAGGGGGAGAGTCAGTACCTAAATCCAAGTCTTTTAAGTCATTTGAGTGGTCTTAGGATGGAAAGGCTTCCATTAATTCCTTGCTTTTGGGAGCAATTTTATGGAGTCTCAGATTTGAGCAGGTGAGCACTCCCTGAGCTCTCTTAAGGAGACTGATAGCAGCCTCATCTGTAGGCAGTGATTTTAAACAGTCGTCTACATAAAAGTCTTTTTCAACAAAGTGTCTAACGTCTGACCAATATTCTGTCTCTCCTTCCTTTGCAGAATGTCTGAGTCCATAAATAGCAACTGCGGGGGAAGGGCTATTACCAAAGATGTGTACTCGCATGTGATACTCTATGATGTCTTTGAGGGGGTCGTTGTCTCTAAACCAAAGGAATCTTAAGAAGTTTCTATGTTCCTCTTTAACGAGGAAACAATGAAACATCTGTTGGATGTCAGCTATAAATGCAACAGAGTCTTTGCAAAAGCGGAGAAGTACTCCTAAGAGTCTGGACCTGACAGGAGGACATCATTTAAGTGTTTGGCACTGGAGTCAAACATTACCCTAATCTGACCAAGTTTCTTTGCGTGGTATACTCCAAATATGGGTAGATACCAGCACTCCTCAGAGTCATTTAAGGTAGGAGCTATCTCTGCATGACCATTCTCAAATATTTTCTCCATGAAGGAGAAAAAGTGGTTTCTCATTTCTGGTTTTCTTTGGAAACTGCGCCTAAGGGATGCAAAGCATTTATACACTTGTTCCCTGTTGTTGGGCAAACATTGTGTTTGGGGTCTAAAGGGGAGAGGTGCGACCCAGCTATTACAGTAATCGCTGACTATTCCCTGTTTCATTATCTCTAAGAACAGTCTGTCCTCAAAAGACATTGCCACCTGATTGTCTCCTTTAGTACTATGGAATACTGAGCACCCTAGAAGGTCTTGGTCACTGTCACAGGCATGATTGTCACAGGAAGGGCCTATGAAGGGGCAGGGCAGAGGGGTGCTGTGTGGGAGTTGCTTTATGAGGAAACAATTTTGGCATGGTTGGAAAAGGGAGGGGCGTCCATTCTCTAGTGTACTAGTAAGCATGTTGTTGACTGAGGTGGGTCTGTGCACACTTCTAAACAGACATCCCCTATAATGACCCATCCTAAGTCAAGTCTTTGGGCATAGGGAGCATTGTGAGAACCATTAATCTGACCTCTAACTTTGTGGACTCGTAAGATATCTCGCCCAGGGAGCAGGATTATCTGAGCCTGAGGGTCAAGTTCTGGTATGAGATGAGCTATACGTTTCAGATGGGGTTGGTGTATTGCAGCATCTGGTGTAGGGATTTCAGATATATTGTCAGGGATCTGGTTACATTTTACAATAGTTGTTAAGGGCAAGCATGTCTGACCATCTATTGACTCGATTTGGTAGCCAGTCTCCCTCCTCCCCGCCATCTCAACAGTACCTGCAAAAGTCCTTAGGGAGTAAGGGGAGCTGGGGCCCTTAATGCTGAAAATGTCAAAGAAGGCAGATCTGGCTAAAGACTTGTTACTCTGGTCATCTAGAATTGCATATACCTTTATAGCTTTGTCTTTGTGTTCTGTTGGGTAGACCCTGACTAGACAGATTTTTGAGCAGGACCTGCCACCCATGAGTTCTTTGCAGACCTCAGTACATTGTGAAGTAACTACTGATGAATCTGTACCAATGTTCTTTTCCTCTCCACCATGCTCTTGGGCACTGTCTGTATGGGTTAAAGTCCATGGGGGTGACCCAGGGTGCAAAGTGGTGTTGTGATCTGTGCTGTCACATTCTGTGCATCTTACACTGACCTTACAATCTCTGGCAAAGTGCGCTGTCGATGAGCAGCATTTGTAACAGATATTGTTCTCCCTGAGAAAGGCTTTGCAGTCCTCTATGGGCTTCTCCCTGAAGCCTCTGCATTTCAGGAGAGGATGTGGCTTCCTGAGTAGGGGACACTGTTTACTAGGATCCTTGATTTTGTCCTCTAGGTGTGAGGAGGTTGAAGACCTATAAAATTAATCTGTAGATTATTATTAATTTTATGAACCACCGCTGGTGCTTTATGGTGTTTGAGACCAGGAGGAGTGGTACATGACAGTGTAAAATCAAAACTGTGGTCATCTGAATGGAGGAAATGGTACATTGTGAGTTTGTTTATACCTAGAGCCATGTGTTACCCATCTCTCCTGGAGGTTGTAGGGGAGCTTTTGTACTATAGGGTTAATACCCCTGGTTGTATCAAGGAATGTAAGTTCCAACAAGTCTCCTTCAGCTTTGGCCACCTGCAGTTCCATTAGCAAGTCTCTTAGTTCTCTGAGTTTCTGATAACCCTTACTAGCTATTCTCCGGAAGTCATCAATTCTTTTAAATAATGCGCTTTCTATAGCCTCTACTGAGCCGTAGCACTCGTCAAGTCTGCTCTAGATCATTTTAAGGCCTGCCTCTGGGTAATTTATGTTACTGTCTCTGATTCGCTTAGCATGTTCAGCAGACTCGTTCCCAAGCCATTTTACTAGGAGATCTAACTCCTTACTGCATGACAAATCTAAGTCTCTGATTACATTCTGAAAGGTAGATCGCCAGGCTCTGTAGTTTTCCAAACGTTCACTGAACTTTACGAGTCCTTTAGTGATTAGCTAATGCAGTGAGAGGAACTTGGCAAAGTCTATTGTGGCTTGGTTAGCACTAGAATAGGTTGGCAGTGCACTGCCATGGTAAAAGTGTGGTGTGTGACCATACCTGTTAGGAGTCTCTGATTTAGGCCAGCCTTTGTCATACAGTTTTAGTGTGAAAGACATTTCTGTATGCTGGAATGGAGGTTGAGTTCCTTGCTGTGCAAAGGGGTTGTTGAGGGCAGTGTCACATTGCTCTGTATTCCCTTGCTTGCAGCTCTGAAATTCAAAGTCGGCTGCCTGCTGCTTTGTATGATACATTTGACTTGTCTCTCTGTCGACATCCTTTGTTTCTTGTGCATGCTGAGGGCTGTTGATTGATCCGGAGTGTTGATAAACATACTCTTCTGCACGCCGTAGTGAATCCTAGCGGTCCCTTTCTGGGCCGAGCACGTTGCTGCGTCTGCTATGCTCACTGCTGGGGTATGCAACTGCTTCCAGGGCTTCTGCTTCAGCTATGGCCGCTGCTGTTTCCTTCTCTATTGCCAGCCTTTCTAGGTTAGCTTCCAGGAGGGCTCTCTTTTTCTTGGTTAGCTCTCTCTTTTTTCATCTGTGTCTCTGGTTCTGCGAAGGCAGCACGTGCCTTTGCAGCTTCAGCCTTTGCGCGGGCAATGATGGCCGCATTGCTGACAGATGACTTGGTAGAGCTTCCTACTTCGGACCTTGTCTTGCATGAAGATGCCTGGCTTCTTGACATTGTTTGACTGTATAGAGGTTGCTGAGGTAGTCATTTGCAGATGACAGTAGTGGGCCTCTTTGTAGTCTGGTCCTCTCACCCACTTCCTGGACACTCGTTGTTTTACTGTCCTGCCCCCACTACACGTACCCCCGGGGTCTATGTGCAGCTAGACAGGCAGCTAAACACTCTCCTACAGGTCAATAAATGAGACTAGGTTGAAGTCTGTGTCTTTAATAACCAGCTGTAGGGATGGGGTAAAACTGAGGGAAAACAAACATTACAAACTGTAAGAATACAGAATACATAAAGATGACACACCATTACAACAATACAGTTACAAAGCATGTTGACAATGTGATGGGTCATATGTAAGTAGGCCAGACTGCAGAATTATCTAAAGGAGCAGCTGGCTCATAATACAGATGTACAGCAAATATGACATGAACAAAGTGTCTCTAAAGCAGCTGGAAACAGGAAGGTGGCTGAAGAAATAGTAAACATTTATCTCTTACAGACGATGCTTCCATAAGAGGAGATCTTGAAGTCAAGAGGTCTTCCCAGCTTCATGTGGGAAAGAAAATGGCTTTCCCCTTCCCACAAGTCTCTGCTAGTAGCAGGAAAAGGAAGTACATCATAGCCTCAAGTATTGTATAAAACCCTGGCAATTACAACAAATGGCCACTAGATGGTGCCAACACTTATACATTACATAATGGGGCAACATAGTAAACCTTAAAAGAAATATTTAAACAAACATTTCTTAACAATCTGTCCTGAGGACAGCACACCCATAGTGAATCAAACTAAAGAGTAAGATTAAACTCATGTACAAGGCATGAAATAAACTTTTGACTACAGTTGTGAGTCAAAATAAAGCATTTAAAGGGATAGTAATGTTTCATAATAAAAGCAGCTCTAATTAATCATCGTAGTATTTGGACATTGGAGAGTGTTATTTCAATTCTGTCAGAGTTGTATTTCAAGAGTAATTCAATGACAAAGTCTCCCCCTCCCGCCCATTTTACTGATGTAACACTTTTCAGCCAGATCAGAAGGGAGGTGCCCAGGTAGACTGCAGAGAGGGACAATCTTAAATTAAGATAAGGGAAAAACCTGAAAAACTTGTCAAGGGGGGGCAGGGTTTTCATTGTTTTCTCAGAAAGAAGATTGTCCCCTGCTGTTATCTGTCTGGTCTTACAACCAGATTCCACATCTGAGAAGAGATGGCTTACACTAGGTAAAAGGGGCAGGAATGGAAACTTTGTTTGTGAATATCTCTCAAACATAAAGGTTTGAGAGATAAGACTTATATCGTTCTTCATGTTTTTTTAATGCCTACAAAATAAAATAAAGATAAAACGAAGTATACTTAAACAATATGAAAGTGTGTTAAACCAGTAATGACGTTAGCCAAGATCTTTAGATCTTTAGATGGTCATGCTTATTTGTCTGCTCTCCCAGTATAAGGCATGAGTGAAGACTGGTTTCCACTGAATTGCACAGCTCGAGACAGCAGGGCTCTACTTGCCAATATCATGTTAAAAGTAGGCTCGCAGCAGCTATCATGCTGAGAACTCTCACCTTGATCCAAGCTCATTATAAGATTGTGACTGAATATTTTGTACTCAAACATCAAAAGAGTCCCATGTCTACTCCTGCACATGACTGGGTTTAGGCAGCACAGCAGATAGCAGGGCAAGACAGAGGGCTAGGTGTACACAGAAGTATAGAGATGAACATGTTCCACCGAGAAATGAATGGATAAACAACTAGCAGTTAGGGATGCACCAATACCATTTTTTTGAGGCCGAGTACGAGTACTGATACTTTCCTTCAGGTACTCACTGATACCAATTACCAATATCTCCCACGCGTTAGCCGACCTAGGAACCCTACCCCCCCTCATACTTTACCAGCCTCTCATAACTTCCACCTTCCCGCCCCTCTGGTCTGGAACCCAATTGGCATAATTATTTTTATGATTTTATTGTATGATACTAATAAAAGTATGTTCCCCCTTTATGGCACACTCTTTTTTGTGATGTCTATGCCTTCTGTGGAGAAGTAACGGTGGAGGGAATTATCTCCACTAACACTACTACTTTTTCCCATTTTCCCCTTGGGAACGTTTCTCTTCCATCTGTTAGCGCCTTGAAGTTGGGATGGGGTGTGGGTTTGCCTCGGTCGAAGATGCTACCCACGTCACCGATTCAGACTCTTACCTCACGTTCTAAGTCAATCTCCCTGCAATCGAAGGTTTCAGTACATTGGGCGTACTCCCCAGCCAACAAACAGAACATGTGGCCACCCGAACCTCACCCGTAGACACTAAATGGGCTGCCTACGCTATCAGAAAAAACAAAGGCTTACAGCGCTAACTCACCTTAGTGCATTACTATATATGTGTAATACTATATAATGCTATTTGTTTATTTTTTATATTTTACATGAAGTGCCATTAATAAGATTGGGGTTACTGAAGTGTGCTGCAAGAGGTTAGAGGGTTCTCCAGTCCCCCAAACATCAGGCCAGAGCCTAAAGTGCAAACAAAGAGCAAACAAAAAAACCCTGCGCTCCTCCAGTCTAACTGTGACTAGTGTGCCCTGTGTTAGGCATATATTATAATACTATGAATAAATATGAGGCATTAGTGCCTACATTTTTGGCCCAAAAACGAG
Organism: Rhinophrynus dorsalis; assembly: GCA_037306005.1. Taxonomy (NCBI): domain Eukaryota; kingdom Metazoa; phylum Chordata; class Amphibia; order Anura; family Rhinophrynidae; genus Rhinophrynus; species Rhinophrynus dorsalis. Next base: position 169,230,506 of record CM074721.1, on the reverse strand, counting down.
GTTTAAGCTTACCAACCACACCAAGGTTCCTCAAGTGTGGCAAGTCCTACTCTAAACACTTAAAATCGCTATCTAAAAATAAACAAAATTAGAAAAATATAATTAAAATTAAAAAGACCCCCGAAGAGATGTTATAGTAACGCATAGAGCAGGGGGACCCCTTTACTTTCTTTTGGTATATGTGAAGGTCCCCATGTGTGCAATTAAAAAAAAAAAATCAGTTTGTTTGTTCTTTGCCTACGCTATCACACCACTGGGTGTCCGCTATTTTTTTCTTGTTGTCATGTATGATAAGAGTTGGGGTACTTAAAAAAAAATAAAAAAAGCAAAAAAAAAAAAAAAAATACACGCACCACCAGCTCCTAACAAAACAAAACAAACAAAAAAATAGACAAACATGTGTATAAAATTTATACCAGTTGATTAAAGCAGCCCTGTCATGTTTCCACTTTACCCACAAAGCTTCCTTATAGTGCTAATGTTGTGTAACTAACTACCCTTGCTTCAGCTCTACATTGCAGAGAGTGACAGCCTCCATCTTGATTATGTCATCATAATGCCTGTCAGCTCTGCAGAGGGACAGCAATGTTAATATATTTTCTTTGGCTCACCCCTTTTACAATCCAGCCTTTCATGTTCTGTTATACAGCTTGTTCCCAAAATCAAACAAACATCAGGCTCACACTGGGCAGCACCAACGGGAGGCTGGCGAAGCAGGGAGCAGGGGGGCAAGTGGGTGGCAAGGTATCTGTTACGGCATCAGAACAGTATCAGCACAGATACCGATAATGGTATCGGTATCAGTGCATCCCTACTAGCAGTACCTGTGCTTCAGATGACTACAGGGAGAAAATAAAGTTAGGCGATCCCTACATTTGTGCTGAAAAACAGTCCCAGTCCTGGTGGTGCTGCCAAACACAGCTTATGTACTGACAGAGTGAATGTGTGGGTGACATTTACATGTATGGGTACAGGGTGGTGGAGGGTACATCCAGTGGATAGGGACAGGAAGGAGGACAGAGTGTACCAGCACCCCATTGCTTCTTGTGACTATATAAGCAGCAATTCTGCACAACAAGTGGGAGAAAAAGGAACATGTGAGAGGAAATACAATGTTATTAACAAGAGGAATATGAACAGGGTACCCGTATGTGAACTTTATTACAACCTGTGCCCTGTGGATCTTCTGGCCACTGAGACAATGGAGCCTGTCACATCATAAAACAAGAAGTTTTATGTGTTTTCATTTTCTGTGATACTCTTATATAAACACTTTTTTACTGTCTAGGCCCCCAGGCCCACAGTTCCTAGGAAGGAACTTTGAGATATTCCACTTTCAACTCTGTTTAATTTGATAAGGTTCAATTCATAATTGCTTTCTGCACTATATATAACAGGTTTCCCCCTAAGCATGGAATCTTTATACTGTAACGTTAATCTTCTATGTAGTATGGTACAAAAACATTTTGCAGGTCTAAATAGACCTCATTCACTGAATTGCCCTGAAGTGTCATACTTGCTTGGAGACATATGTTGAGCACAATCTAGTTTTGGGGGGTTGTGTAAAGTGCCTGGATTTTCAGAGAGGGGTTTCAAAAGAGGACTAACACATCCTAATAAACCCCACCCCGCCACCACACTTACCTTATGATGGCTGGAAAATTGTAGGGGCCCTATGAATTTTGGTCTTGCGCCTTTGTTCAACAAATTACATCTTTAATCAATCCTGGAAATCATGTTCTTTTAGGCTGACAGCACAATCGTTATCAGGATCACAGGACCTCAAACTCTTACTGCACATGTATTGGTAATATTAAACCTTTAAGGACCAGAGGGGTATATATAGCACATTTCATCACAATGCCTTGTGCATCCCTCTGATCCTTATTATTAAGTAGGCTTATCTGCCTGCTTTGGGTTGAACAAAACTGCCTTCAACTGTCATGTCCACTTCCATGGACATGACATCTAGGCCTGATTGAAGATGGTGATTCTTGAACAAAGGCACAAGGGAAAATTCCTACTTGTCAAGTGTCCTGCTTTGGGAGAGACAATCCCTCTTTAAGGCCCAAAGCCCTCTGTCCCTTTTTCCCTCTTTAGGCATTCAGACTATGTGGTGTGTATATAAGTGTATCACTTGCTCAACAGCAATAAAACTCACATTCGGTATTCTTCGCCATAGTAAGCCAAGTAGGAGTTATTATTAGAAGGTGTTAGTTCTCATTTAAAACAAGCAGAGACAAAGAATATATTGAATTAGCTGTGTCTAACTCTGTATGCAAGGCCCTTTGCAGATTTCTGACTAAAGACTAGGAGCTGATACTGTGGTCCTCCAGCAGTTGTTGAATTACAATTCCCATTATCCTCAGATAGCCCTCAGCCATATGAGGATAATGGAAGCTGTTGTACAGCAACAACTGGAGAAGGGCGCTTAAGCACAATCATTATTCAGTTATTAAATCTTTGTCTTTCCCTAATGTGATTGGCTAAAAGAGTCCAAGGGGGTTTTGGCTAAATGGAAACCCCCCTCAGTTTGCAAAAAAACAAAGAGGAGCAATTCTGGAGCAAACAAACTGCACCAAAGCTGCAATGGTTTTGAATGTGTTAGAGATCTCTTTAGCATTCAATAGGTTCACAGTTCCATTTTGGTAATTTTTGTCACCTAGGATGTAGTTGGTTTGTTCCAGAAATGCTTCTCTTTAGTTTGCTGCATACAGCTCCTAGAACTCTTTTACATTATAATTGACTAATGCAACCCAGTCGCCACTCTCTACTCTTCAGCCCTGTAGAATGGATTTTCAAAACGTGTCCTGCTTTGAAAGAGAGGTCTGTCACCTTACTGTTGAGCATTGTCACCATGCTTAAGGAACTGACTTATTGATGCTGGGTTGTGTCAGTACCTAGAATGGGATGAAACAGACTAATTGATAAATTAATTTAATTCAATGGGCCATAAACACAAAGACAAACAGCGCAATTTTGAGTCAAACCAGCTGCACAATAGGGAACAAATACAAATGAAAATTCCCATTGACTTAATTGGGACATTAACCTCTTGATAGCAATGTTGTCAACATGCTCTCTATCTAGAGCAGGTGTAAGCATCCTACAGCCATCAGTTTGTGGTTTGCTACAACTACCATCAAATTCCCCCATCCAGGTTGCTTAACATATTGCAGAAAAAGTAGTGACTGGGGAGAATATCCAAAATGTTTCATGAATGAATTACAGCTAGGTTCATAGGTGTGATGGTAGGAGGATACAGTTTGATCAGGTTGCTCTCGATGGGGCTGCTCACATGGGTGACTGTTTCCTCATGTTTGATAGCCCCTATGTAACATTCTTACTGTGTTCTATGCACAATGCAGTGAAAATGCAGCACAGCTGGTCTGCATGCTGCCTATGGGAGATGCAGTAAGTTCACTTGTGAGTGAAGCGTTGCACTACTCACCATGAAGTTTCAATTAATGTTGGCCAACACGAGCATTAGCAATGGAATTGATGCGAGAACATAAGTAAATTAGTAGTATGTAAATCCAGGTGTCATGACTGGATCTATAAAGCCCCTCTGGCACTTAAAGGGTTAAAGAAGTCTACTGATCCTTTAAATGAATGATCAATTTTATTTACCTTCTCTGGTACCATTGGTTTGTCCTAGAATTGTTCCTCTTTCTTTGTGCATATTATGCCCCTTCATGCCTGTTTGGCCTCTAAGGGGTTATTTCAGAATTTCAATAGTTCCACAGTAAAACCTGTACTGGCTCTTTACCGAGTCCCCAGGGGAAAAGCCATGGAAGTGCTCCAAGGGCAGGAAGCTGAATATAATATTGTTCTGTCCAACTGCTGATACAGAGCCTCAGATACAACATGTGCCAGAGCAGGATAATGGTGGCTTGAATGACATATTATTCTCGTCTGTACTTCCTTTTTTTTATTTGGTTTTGTTCAAGATGGAAAGGGAAAACCGCAGAGCAGATTCCAAAAGAAAGGAATCTACTATTTTCACTGAATCTGAACTTTTTGTGAAGAAAAGCAGCAATGTTAGCTTTAACAAAAGAATTCGTTCTCAAGGTTTCCTGAGCTAAAGCCTTCAGATACCATGTCAAAGCATAATCACTATCTGTCCTTTCTAACATTTCTTTTGTGTTAGGGTAATTGTTTCTCCATGAGATTGTATTCCTGAGCACAGAACAGCAATGAGGTTACTTTTTCATTGAAAAGGATGAGTTCCCAGTAAAAGCCACACTTTAAATGGGTACCTGGCAGTCCTGGATTTGTATCCCGGGCTCCCCGTCGTAAGGCATCTAAGTCACGTTTAGTCCCACTGATTCCCACACCCGCTTTTCTCACATTACTCCAACACCATCCCTATTAGTTGTTGGCTGTAGCAGAAAATACCATTAACCTATAAAATTCAAGCAGAGAAAAGCTCTTAACCCTTGCTTGCTAGAAAGGTTTTCCAATGCATCCAAAGGGTTAAATAATGGTCAATAAATTGGCATGTGATCTGGTAAATAGGCCATCTACCGTACACCAGGAACAGGTGACTGCTGCACGGACACAAGGATTGATCTGGCCACACCCATAACTGGGAGGAGCGAGTAGGTCAGGTATGTCAAATATGGCAATGTGAGAGAGACACTCCCATAGCTGGCACTTATTTTGTTCAAACGTTCTATGGAGAACCATTGTCTCAGATTCACATGTCCCATAGAATGGACCAGACTAACTATTGAAAACCTGGCCACTAGAAGGCAATGTAAATGTAAAAACAAAACTCTGGGTATGATTTCCCTTTGGATGGGACTGGGGGAGGGGTCATGTGAAGAGAGGGGGTTGTGGCCATAGGCAGAGTTAAGGAAACCTATGGTGCCTTGTTTTGGAGCTTTTGGAATGTAAAATTTGGCCATATGTATATAGTGATTCAACACAGACTGGACAGAGTTGGAAAAGGTAGGCACCAAAGTTCAGGCTAATCACTGACAAGGTTTTATTAAAAGGAATGATTCAAGGGTAGTTATAAAGCAGAGAGCTCTTTATCTTCTCTTCCTTAGACTTGAAAGCCTGGCAATCTGTTATAGCCCACTTAATAGAATAGTAAGTATCCTCTGCCAAGCTGAATCCTCTTCCTTGTACAAAATACATTCCATCTTGACAAAAAGACTGTCAATAGGTTTCACTAATATGTGTAACATTTGTTTCCAATGCTGTCTACAGACCCTAGAAAAGTGAGCCTATGTAGAGATTTACAGGACACATAAGGTCTAATTCATCAAAATAAACAGGTATAATTCTATAGCAAACTATGTGCACTATGGGCTAAATTTAAAGTCAGGTATTAGTAAAAAAAAACACTAAAGGGTGTGTTAACATGTTGTAAGCCATTTAAAGGTCCGTCTTAAGAACAGCTAACGGCAGCTTGATAATCCTTACAGCCTATAGACTTACGAGAATTGAGACACATGGAACCGCACAAGCATGCAAATGGAAAAATTAACCCGTGCAATGCCAAATTAACACAAAAAACATGCCCATGCACCACAAATCACTGTCACACACAACACAACAACCAAGCAACACCATAGGGACAAGGCCTTCCCATAAAACACCAACACAACAGGGCACAGAACAATGGGGGTTATCACACAACATGGACACCTGCCAATACAAAACAAGCTCACCTGTGCAACATCACCACACGATCCAGACACAACCTACACACCACAATTTCACACACCCGCAACTGACACAGACACAGCAATCAGAACACACCACATTTTAAAACACAAACACACCGGCAAACGCTTACCTGGACAACAAACACCTTCCCATTGGTCATCACTCAACGCATCACCACACCTAGACAACGCCCTACCACATACTTAAAGGACTGCTCACCACACTCACTTGTGACTTGTTTTCCACTCAGGGAGAAAGATAGAGAGATAGAGATAGATAGAGATACAAAGAGCGAGCAAGCAAAAAGTCTTTTCGCCTACAAATTGATGCGAAGACTGTGGAGAAGGCGTGCAGGGGTGAGAGATAGGGAACACCAGCAACCCCCAGGCACACCTGATCAACAGCCTTCACCTGTTGCAAGTGAGGAGGCTCTGGCTCAACAGCCACACCGGAGCCCATCCCCACCTGGAGGACAGCACCTGCCTGCAGATGCACAGCTGCAGCAACAGGATGCTCCCCAGCTTCCACAGGGACAGCTGGAGCGTAGGATGTATAGACGACCACCAAAGCCCAGGATATACCGGCCAAGGGTCACTCTCCTTGGCATGACTGATGATGAGGTGATTGATTGCTACAAGTTGAGGCCGCACAGCATCATTGCCCTATATGAGGTCATCGAGGATCAGGTGGATCCGATTTACATCCACAACCATGCCCTATCTGGCCTGCAATAAACTCCTGTGTGCCATACACTTCATGGCAAGTGGCTCCTTCCAGTCGACAGAAGGTTACGCATCTGGTATGTCACAGGCCACATTCTCCAGGGTGCTGGCCCAGGTCTTTCCAGCCCTCAAAAGCAAGGCCAGTACCTATATACATTTCCCCACCACCGACATGGAGTGGATACATTTGAAGCAGGGCTTTTATGCAAAGGGAGGCATGCCCAGGGTCATGGGTGCAATAGATTGCACACATGTCCGTATCAAAGCTCCAGCACGTGACGCACATATCTACATCAACAGAAAGAACTTCCACTCCATGAACATGCAGATGGTGTGTGACAGAAACTTGAGGATCATGAATGTTTGTGCAAAATATCCCGGGAGCTGTCATGATTCATATATACTCAGAAACTCATCTGTACATAGAGACTTCGAAAATGGCTTCTGGGTGAGTTAAGGATACCAAATCCCACCACATCCACACGCTCATACACAACACTGCTCAGCATGCTCTACACTCACAACTAGCACGTCCACCTCATTCACACAACATGTGCTTCCTGTCTAACCATGTCACTTACTGTCCACAGGTGATTCGGGCTATGGCTGCAGATAATGGCTAATGACCCCGGTGGTGAATCCCCAAACCGATGCCCAGGAGTGATACAACCAGGCTCATAGCAGAACAAGGAATGCCAGTGAGTGAACGTTCTGGCTCCTAAAATCCTGCTTCAGGTGTTTGGATTATTTGGGGGGAGCACTGCAGTATGCACCAGGCAAAGTCTGCAACATCATTCCATGGATGAGTCATATTGGGGCTAGGGATTCCAATGACATCTGACATCCTGTCGTCCATGTTGTTACTGCTACCTCAAGGATATCATGCATGCCCCCCTGGAAACCAAGGTACAACACTGTAACCATGTTCAGCATATCCCAGGGCTCCATAGGCACCAACTAAAGTGTTTTGCCATAGCAACCATGGTTGTTGCTACCCTGTAGCGAGAGAGTCTCATCCAGTGCAATGCATTGGATAACACTCTGACAGATCAGGGGTTAAGGGGACATTCGAGTGAACATGGGACCTGTAGTTTGCTAGAGCTGAAAAGAGCACCAGTGGGATGGATCTACAGTGGTAGTGTGTTATACAACATAGAGGTCATGAAATGTGGATCAAATCTCCAGGGATACCATGCTTACCTGTGTGTGTGCAGTGATATGTGCCCCTGACTACGCACATCTACAAATATGTTGTAATACCTCCATGAAGCAAATATATTTGGGCTGCCACTGTCACTCTCACAGTGGCAGCCCAAATACATTAGTATCATTGAGCTATTAGGACATATTTGTAGATGTGTGTATGTCAGGGGCACATAGCCCTAGGGCTGGTTGACATTACCTTAGTTCTCCCCATAATGGGTTACAGATGAGTAGACAGCACATTACAAAGCAATGGTTTGTGTACTCCCCTGTAACGGAAAATATTAAGCATATAATCATGTTGAAGCTGTTGCATGACGATCAGTTGGAGGTTGCTGTTTCAAATCCTGTCCTCTTGTCCCACAGGCATCCATAGCATGATCCATCCTTGAACAGAGGAGTTTCCATGTGACTGGACTGAAGCCTTGACAACACTTCCATGAAGCCCACCCCTTGATGTCTCAAGTGATTGTGTTGGTGATGCAGTGTTTGACCTGATGTTCACATCAACCTCACATATACAGAAGACACTAATTCATGTGTGTACTAACATGCAGGTATCAAACCTGTACAGTAAGAATGATCATCTACAGAGTTACCAAACTTTGTGGACAACACATGAGCAGTTCAGTAGTGTTTCCAAAGTATTCATATTTATTTTAAATGTACCGTTTGTGTGCTCATACAGGTGTTCAATGCATGTAAGCAATATACACAGAAAACACATGTATGTTTTAATGTAGTTGAGACACAATAAAGGAGAACCATCACTATTCAATCTGTGTCTGTATGAATAAATGTTGGATTAGACATCTCTTAATTTGGAACCATACTAAAGGCTAGAGTATCCCTCATACATAGGAAGCCATGACCTACATCACAGGAGTCCACTAGTTGTTTGACCATGAGCAGACTTTGTGATGTATTCATGCAAGGAGATGATGGCAGTGATATACTAATGTGTGTTGTGAGTGATAAAGAGGTGATACAGGGGACATTACTTCCACAGTAATGTCATGTCCACGGTTTACATGGTGATCAATGTAATCAATGTTCTGAGATTGCTTTGATTTGACAAATATCAGTACATGGGCTATATTGCCAAACAAACAGACTAAATGGAGAAGTGATATCACTGGTGAAGCTTGTTTCAACCTTAGTAAAACATCAACACAACTTAATGGATAACCCAATGCTCACCCTAAGGTTTCAATGTGTGTGCTATGCATTGAAATCTTAGCCTGATCATTGGGTTATCCAGTAAGTTAGGCTGTGATTTACACCCTGATTGTGAAACTGACTTACAGGGGAACCCAATGTTCACCCTATTATTTCAATGTGTAGCACACACATTGAAATCCTAGGATGAACATTGGGTTCTCCTGTAAGTCAGTTTCACAACAGGGTATAAATCACAGCCTGTTTAGCTGAATGTTCTATCATCTATCCTGCCTGTTAGTTCTCAGCTAAGTTAAATAGCTGTTTGATTAACCCCTTAAACCACAACAATTGATGCACATGTATGTTCACAGTGTTGCACCAGTTGTTGTGCTAAGGAGTAGGTATCTGTTGTTCAAATTCAACCCACATTATGGCCACATAACACTGTCATGTTATTTGGCTCCAGTGATGGATTTCAAGTTGAATTTGGACAAATTTGTGTGTGATGTGTGTGCTGACCCATGTTCAATCAATGTACCTTGGCAGAAGTTGTGTTCACTGCATTGCTTTGCTATGCATTGGAGACATCTTTGCCACTTAATCTATCAGTAACCACATACTTTCTCAGACAGGATTAAAATGCAGAAGTGCGTGTTTTTTTTGGGGGATAATAACATGTTGGCCTCTTTATTTTTTCTTTTTGGGGGGACCTTGGGCTTGGTTTCAGACGTGGATGGCCTGATGACTGCCTGGTTGTCCTTTGCGACCTTGGAGTTGCTTCAGGGGTCTCAATGGAGGGAGAGGTGGGTGTAGTAGAACCCTCTGTTGAGCGCTGCTCCCTCTCCACATGCAGGTTCTCCCTGCAGTTGTGGTCTCTGACCTCCACCAGCAGCTGCCCCATCATGTCCATCATCCCTGCATGGTACTGCCTGAGTTCTGTGTTCATCAGCTTTTGCTGTACCTCGGGCATGGATGCTGCATAGTATCCTTTGAGTATTCCTCAGGGAATCCCTTTGGAGCCTTCTGACGTATGTGTTGGTCCTCTGGGATTCCCTGACTTGCCTCCTTTGTAACTCCAGGCACTCCCCCTCCATCCATGTGCCTGGTGAGTGTGCTGGGGGGGGTTGCTTCTGGTGGAGAGTCTGCTGGTGCTCTGTCTGCCAGTGGGTTGCTCTGTCTGCCAATGCCATGTCTGCTTGTGGGGTTGCTGCTGCAGATGTCGGCCATGTGCCCACCACATCCAGTGACCCCAAGCTTCCCACTGATCCCTGTGGTGGTGGAGGGGTGAAATTTTCCCTCGGTTGTGGGAGCTGGGGCTCGCCAGTCAGGCCCAGGTGCTCGTATTCCAGTGGCAAGGGGTCATTCCTTGGCCACTGGTAGCTGCTTGGCCCCCACCTTGGGTCGTACCTGGGCCAATGCTAGGGAGCCATCCAGGAGGGTAGGTCGGGAGAATGGACATATGGCCCATATAGTAACATAGTAGATAAGGCATGCATCCATCAAGTCCAGCCCATGCCAAAATAATCCCTGTTGATCCAGAGGAAGGCAAAAAAAGCCCTCTGGAGCCATTTCCAATTTAATCCCAAGTGTGTGTGTGTGGGGGAGAATTATTCCTTCCTGACTCCAACTGGTAGTCAAATAGTTCCCCGGATCAATATCCTATTTGCTTTGAAGCCATCTGTCATAATTGTCAATATTGCTCTGTGCTAGATAGGCATCCATCGCTTTTTTTAATGCAGTTGCATTATCTGCAAGCACAACATCCCAAGGCAAAGAATTCCATATCCTTACAGCCCTTACTGTAAAGAATCTCTGCCTTTGTTTTATTCAAAAGTGCCTTTCCTCTAGTCTTAATGGATTACTTCTTGTTCTTAGCTCAGCTCTTTGCATAAATAATTCATTGGATAGTTATTTTTATTGATCTTGAGTGTATTTGTAAATGGTAATCATATCACCCCTTAGACGCCTCTTCTCTAATGTAAACAAACCCAGTTTGGCTAGTCTCTCTTTGTAACTCAGATCCTCCAATCCCTTTATCAGTTTTGTTGCACGTCTCTGCACCTGTTCCAGTTCAGTAATGTCTTTTTTTAGAACAGGGTCCCAAAATTGTACTCCATATTCTAGATGAGGCCTAACCACGGATTTTTACAGAGGTAGGGTAATATTAGCATCCCTTGCTTCTACACCTCTTTTTATGCAGGCTAGTACTCTATTTGCTCTTGCAGCAGCTGAGTGACTCTGCACACTGCTGGGAAGCCTATTGTAGGGCTGGCCACAGTCCCAGGAAGCCAGGACCTTCCTGGTGATGGTGGTGCTGCAGCAGGGTGGTAAGGTCCCAAGGAGGATGGCTACATGGACCTCTCAAAATAAAACCAGTTCTGGTAGTGTGGGGGAGCAGCTGGTGGGACAGCAGATGATGTAGGTGGTGGTGCAGCATAAGATGCTGGAGGTGGTGGTGCTGCTGAAGATGCTGGAGGTGGTGGTGCAGCTGTATAGGTTGACCATGTGCCGGTCCCATCCTCTTGCTCCCCAAGAGGAATCTCATCTGGAGATGTGTGTGCCTCCTCCACAGCCTCCTGCTGTGCTGCAGGCCTATATGCTGTGTTGGGAAATGAAATGGTGTGATTAGTAATGTAAACAATGACAGAATGAATGCAAGATTATTTAACTGACATGTGGATCTCTGGTTGTCATGATGGTATCCTATGCATTGCGTTGCGATGCATGGAATACCACCCTGGCAATCACAGATACATGAGGTCTGTCTAAGTTAATTCCCCAGGGCACCAATCAGGTCAGGATTGAGGGATTTCCATGAATAAGGTCTGTTGCTCTTTGGATCATTTGCTCCATCTTTGTGAGTGACCCAGGCTTGCTTAATCAGGGATATCCATCAATAATGGCCTGTTGGTGTGCCACCTACAGTGCTTGACATTTGGTTTCCATGTGTATCCTGCAAATAGTGGATGGTATAACATCCATTCATAGCACCACCACTCCTGAGGATCCATATGAAAACCAAATGTATGATATGACTTCAAGTGAGAGTAAATTATTGCATACACAATACAAAGGCCTACTTGGTTCTCCTTTAATTCCACAGGTTGTTTCAAGGCCTGTGTGTTGCACATACAGCCAGTTAGTCTCACTAGCACTGTGATGTTCGTCCTCATCCATCTCTCTTGAGATTCAGTGAGCGGTGATGTAGACCTTATGGAGTGGAGGTAAAGTGGAAATGATGACTTCTCCAAAGATATCATTTCTCCATTTCCAATGTTTTTGTATGGAGTCTATCCAATGAGCCCTCAGTAACTTGATACATTTTCTTGAATAATCTCCATAGACAAACATGGGAATTGGTGAAGAGATGGTATGGAAGGGTTAACTTCACTCCATCATGTCTTTTATACCGCTTAGTGAATGTCCCCTGTGTAGCATGTAATCCTAACCCTGTCGAATTGTGTTTGTCGTCGGTTAACCCTTTGAGTACTGGAGGGGTTGCCAAAGCATTGTTGAGCGATGCATTGATAATCCCTCTAGCATTCAAGGGGTTATGTGCTGACTTCCCTGTGGGTACATGGGTGACATTGTGGAGGAACAGTAATGATGTTTAACAGACAACATTTTAAAAAGCATGGTTTGGATTGTGTGTGATCAACACAGCAACAAGAGGGTTGAAATGGGACTTGGACAGGTTTGGGCCTGGTTGAACCTTGCCATTTGTCCTTGTATTGTGTCCTGTTTTAACCCTCAGGGTGCTGTGTTGGTGCAGTTATGTGGATGAATGATGGGCATGTGTGGAGGTGTGACTGTGTTTGAGTGTGCAGCTTGTGTTGGTTGATGTGGTGTGTGGTTATGTGAGGATGCACTACCGGTAGTGTGGAGGCTCCTCTCATACCCATTGTCCGATCCTCCAGGGACCCCCTCAATCAGCGTGGATGACAAGGTCTGCCGCATCCTCTCCTCCCATCCGGTGAAGGTGATTGGGACAGGTGGAACACCTCTGGTGCCTCGGGCATACATGGCGACTTCCGCCAACTTCTTTTTGACCACCCTCTTGCAGTCTCCCCATCTTTTCTTTATGGACTCCACATCCTGTCTGCAGCTGGCCACCTGCGTTCACCTTGCTGAATATCTAGTTCCAGACAGCCTTCCTCCTCACAGCCAGGCCAGGAACCCTCTCCCTCGGAAAGAGGACGCTCTCCCTCGCTAGAATAACCTCCACAAGAGCACTGTTCTTCTCTTCCATGTAGCAGGGATCTCTGACCCTCTCCTCCTCAGCTCCTGCCTGTGAGGTGTCAGAGCTGTGCCCGGAATGTCCTGCCTGCTCTGCCCCTGCCTGTGCGTAGTGCTCTGTGACAGGTACCCCTCGTCCCACTGACACACCTGTCCCTGCCCTCCGTGCGCCTACTCTTCTGGACCGGGTCCCCCTCCGCCCTGCAGATCTCTCTCTCCCACCCCTACTCTCAACAGGGATGTCCTGCTCTCCTTTCTCCTCCTCCGCTACTCTCCCTATCCCTCTCTTCTGTCCTCCTCTCCTGGCCATCATTCACCCAATCACACCCATGCAATCCCACAGGCCCTCTCAGACACACTCGATCCCACTCATTGTCTGTCACACTCTTTCACTCACAGATTCACACTGTAAAAATAAAATTTACGATATGTGTAACGTGTTATTAAAAAAAAGACTATGTGATATGTGTTTATTTAAGTGCAATGTTCTTTTCTCTCCAAACTCCAAAAACTCCTTCTACCTCCAATGTCTCTCCCTCGCTCTAAACGTTATCCTCCGCTCCTGGGTCCTGTGATCTAGCTCTCCAAAACTCGAAACACAGACAAGGTGTGACCATTATTTTGGGGTATATATAGGTGTATTTGAACATTTTTGCAATTTTGGGCCCTTGGGATTGGCTGTAGTTTTGAATTTTGTTTGTGCATCTATCAGGGTTGCTAGCCAACGCCAGCCGTAATGTTAGATTTTGACTTAAGTGGTGTCTTAAATGGTGTTTGGGAAGCATGGTGATGCGAAAACAGGTGCGACACAGGTTTTTGTGTTACGTGCTTTTGTTGTGCCTACGCTCGATAGCTATTCGTGTAGAGTTACTTTTAAATCCACCATAAATTATGTATTATTTGCTGCTGATGTGCCTTTTTTACTTAGTTGCTGGTTTAACGGCTGCCATTAAATCTAGCCCTATAGGTATGAAACAAAAGTGCTACAAATTCACATTGACTTAAAAGGGGATTTTAACCTTAGAGATGCTAAAGAGGTTTCCAACACATTGCAAAGCAATGCATTGGATACCCCTCAATATTCAAGGGGGTAAAAAAGCCCCACCCCCATTTCAATATGTGGAAATGTTTATACCCCCTCCTCCCATGATGCAGCTGGCTTGCTCCAGAACTGCACCTCTTTAATTGGATGAAAAAGGCCCACCACGTCTTGCATGAACAGGTTTATTACTTAAGGGACAAATTTTCATGTTTTACTAAGTTTGCACTTGTAAGTTAAAAGTCTGGGGCTTCACTATGCAGCCTCAAAACAGCTCCTCACAGTTATCTGAGTCATCAAAAACTGACCCTTTGGCTGGAGGTCTGTGGTTTTAGTCACATGCTTAGTGAGGTCCCACTGCCCCTGACAATCTTTCTTAATAACCACCCTCCCCCACCTTTCCCATACACCGCAAATAAAAACACAACACTCTGCAATAAAGATACAGAGAACGATGTAGGTGGCAAATAATAGAGGTCACAGCTTTTTATTAGTTAGATTTGACCTATTTAGGGACCCACTGGTAAACCCTCCCAAAACAATCCTGGTACCTCACCAGTGCCCTGCTGCATCCTCCTGGAGTGATAAGGATGTGAGGAACTTCCAGGCACCAATGCTGTGAAATTCATATCCTGCCCCCAATGGTGGCTACCTCAACATGCTGAAACTGGACATTGCCAATCCACAACAGCTAGTCCATTATGCCTCCTCAGTGCAGTGTGCCTTTCTGGCTAAGCCGCACTGGTTGAGTCTGGGAGCGCCACATTGCCGGCCCTTGGTGATTCCTAAACCCTGAGCCCAGGATGAGTTCTGGCCTATATGTGACCTCTTCTGTGGCAGATGCTACTCGAGCTCATATTCTAGAGACTGAAGAGGAAAGAGAACAAAGGTTAGGGTCGGTGGCGTAGCAATAGGGGTCACACCTGCGACCGGACCCTCCACTCCAGGGGCCCGGCCTCCCCCTGCGACCCCCTGCCCGGCACCAGCAGCTGAGGATGAGGTCTGTGCTTTCTTCTGTACAGACCTTGGCTTTAGCAGAAGAGGCTCCGTCCGTCGGCACTGAAGTAGTAATGCAGAGAGCTGGGAGATGACATCATCTCCCAGCACTCTGCATTACTGAAGGACCGCACAGGAGATCCGGCTGTGCAGAAGACCTCTGCTGCCTCTCCAGCTGATGGACCACCAGGGAGGAAGGAGATGGGCACGGAGGGTGTCAGTGGAGGCAATGTGGCGATTGGGGTCAATTGTGGAGGCAATTGTGGCAATGTGGGGGCATGGCAATGTGGCAATTGGGAACAATTGTGAAGGAAATGTGGCAATTGGGGGCAATTGTGGAGGCCCAATAGCAATTTTTGCAACAGGGCCTGGTGGCTTCTAGTTACGTCTCTGGTTAGGGTGGGTGGGAAAGCAGCAAACGCAAAGGTATGAATTCTGGCCCTTAATCCTTAATGCTGCCTCTTATACTTTAAACCCCTCCCCTTTCCGGCACCTAACTTTCATTTCCTGCCCTCTGCTTTCCTGTTGCCTAGGAGGGGGAGGGCAACCTGTCCTTTGTTAGCAGAGATCTTCACCCCCTCCCCAGGCAGTGGGGAAGAAGACTGCATGGTCTGGTCCCTATGATGGCATCTGGTTTAGTTCCAAACCTTCTGCCATGTTTTTGTTGCATACGCAGCCCCCCATTGACTGCAAGGGTCTGGTTTGAAATCCTGTCACTTGCAGTCTATGGGGGATGAGCCTGCAGGCTAAAGCCTCAGAATACTGAACTGAATTATTTTGTAAATTGACTGTGTGTTAATTATTTTACATAGAAAATACAACAAACGATGTGGTCCATAGAATTGTGAATAGTTTTCATTTGGTCATTAACATACACAGGCTCAAATACAGTAAACACATGCAACCATGGGGAGGGAGAAGAACAAAAATATTGGGGAGGGTGGATTAATGGTAACTCCGGGGTAGGGTAGTGAGGAAAACAGGGTAGAAGAGGACTCCAGAGCAAGCTGCTAGTCAGTGGGTTAAGTAATAAAGTAAGTAATAAAGGACACATTATCAAATTTTTAATTAGTTCTAGTGGTATGCCAAGATTCCAAGTTTTGAGGAATGGATTCATTTTGTCCATGGAAAATGTCATTAACCCCTTTTAGTGTCAATGCATTGGATACCTTTCTGGCACTCAAAGCATTAATTCTGAACTGAATTTAAGTCGCCATGACTTATTTTGTGTATGAAGAATGTGGACAAATAGTTGAAATTTTTTCCCTTTGTGTTTTCTAGGACATTGTATTCTAGATGTAGACCTGGTGGTATAACTACACACCAGGGGATATATCAATCAAGAGAAAAATAGTTAGTAAATGAGGAATACAACAGTTGCATGTTATAGTTGAATAGTTACACTGTAACAAATATGTGATTTTGAAAGTTAAAAAAAATGTTTAGGCATTTTTTATTTAAAACAACATTTTATGAACTATTTAGCTTTTTTTATTTGTCAGTTTATGCAGATAGACCCTATTGTCAGGTATAATTGTAGGACGCTGACATTCCATACTTTACCCCACCCCAACTGCAATTTCCTGCTTGCCAGTACTAGGGAATTTGCATAAAATCACAAACATATAGTAAAAATGTTAACATAAGTAAGTATAGGGGTTTGAAAGTGCTTTCAAAATCGCCTATTAGTTGCTAAGTGACAGTTCCATTTTATGTACCGAAGAAAAACTCCCACTGAAATGAATGGGGATTTTTCTTTTATACATAGCAAGCAACTGTTGTCTACTAACCCTACTCATAAAACCCTCCCTCAACTCCACCAGACTTTCAAATTACTGTCCAGTTTCACTACTCCCCTTTGTGTCTTGGAATGACTTGTATTCTCACACTTAATCACTTTCCTCAATTCCAACTCTTTTCTTGACCATTACAGTCAGGTTTCCGTTCCAACTACTCCACGGAGACAGCCCTAACAAAAATTACGAATTACCTATACATAGCAAGGCACAAAGACAATACAGTATACTAATCCTACTAGACACTGCACTCCCTTGGCATCTGTGACACCTCTAGAATGGATTTCCTCCGATTAGTGATGAGCGAGCATGCTCGGCCGAAGCTCGGTTCGGCTCGAGCATCGCTCTGCTCGGCACATGGCGGTACTCGTACGAGTACCGCATGTGCTCGCCCGCCATGTTTGGGTCTCCTCCCCGCATGTTTCGCGGCTGCTGCACAAGCCAATAAACATGCGGGGAGGCTCTGACATCAGTGTAATGCCAGCAGCCATGTTGGCTGCTGGCATTACACTGATTGGCTGGCCAGAACCCGTGATCGGGTGCTGTATAGCACCCGACGCGCGAGTTCGGCTCATTCTTAGCCAGGGAGAGATGCGATCAGGCAGGGAAAGTCAGTGTAGGGAGAATAAATTTGTTGGAACTCTTTCAAGACCCAAAAGTCCTTTTTAGGACTGTTGTGTGTGGGGGCAGCATTTATATTTTGTTTGGGGGAGCACAATTTCTTTTTTTTGTGGGGGGGGGGATATTTATAAGGTGACATTGTACTAGGTGCACAGGGACAAATATTTCACAGTGCAGTGACAAGGTGACATATTCTGTTAGGTGCACAGGGCCAATTATTTTACAACGCAGCGACAAAAAGGGCCATTTTAAACGTGTGCCTAGCCATAGATTATTGTCACATTCTGTTTAGTGTGCAAATTCACAAATTAACGTCACATATTCCGTTCACTGTGCCTAGCCGCAGATTAGCGTCACATTCTGTTTCGTGTGCCTAGCCGCAGATTAGCGTCACATTCTGTTTCGTGTGCCTAGCCGCAGATTAGCGTCACATATTGTTTAGTGTGCAAATTCACAAATTAACGTCACATATTCCGTTCACTGTGCCTAGCCGCAGATTAGCGTCACATTCTGTTTCGTGTGCCTAGCAGCAGATTAGCGTCACATTCTGTTTCGTGTGCCTAGCCGCAGATTAGCGTCACATATTGTTTAGTGTGCAAATTCACAAATTAACATCACATATTCCGTTCACTGTGCCTAGCCGCAGATTAGCATCACATTCTGCTTCGTGTGCCTAGCCGCAGATTAGCGTCACATTCTGTTTCGTGTGCCTAGCCGCAGATTAGCGTCACATATTGTTTAGTGTGCAAATTCACAAATTAACGTCACATATTGTTTAGTGTGCAAATTCACAAATTAACGTCACATATTCCGTTCACTGTGCCTAGCCGCAGATTAGCGTCACATTCTGTTTCGTGTGCCTAGCCGCAGATTAGCGTCACATTCTGTTTCGTGTGCCTAGCCTCAGATTAGCGTCACATATTGTTTAGTGTGCAAATTCACAAATTAACGTCACATATTGTTTAGTGTGCAAATTCACAAATTAACGTCACATATTCCGTTCACTGTGCCTAGCCGCAGATTAGCGTCACATTCTGTTTCGTGTGCCTAGCCGCAGATTAGCGTCACATATTGTTTAGTGTGCAAATTCACAAATTAACGTCACATATTCCATTCACTGTGCCTAGCCGCAGATTAGCGTCACATTCTGTTTCGTGTGCCTAGCCGCAGATTAGCGTCACATATTGTTTATTGTGCAAATTCACAAATTAACGTCACATACTGTTTAGTGTGCAAATTCACAAATTAACGTCACATATTCCGTTCACTGTGCCTAGCCGCAGATTAGCGTCACATTCTGTTTCGTGTGCCTAGCCACAGATTAGCGTCACATTCTGTTTCGTGTGCCTAGCCGCAGATTACCGGCATATATTCCGTTTAATATGAAGAAGGCGGGTAAAAAGGGACGGGGAAGTGGACGTGATCCTGATAGTTCAGGGCGCGGGTCAGGACGCGTAGAAACTGTGCCTGGTGCCAGAGCACAAGACAGAAAGACATCCACCATACCTAGCTTCATGTCTCAGTTTACAGGGCGTCGCAGGACATCACTCTCGAGGTCAGACCACTGCGAACAGGTGGTCGGTTGGATTTCAGCTGATACTGCTTCCAGTCGGTTAAGCACCACCCTGTCTTCCACCAAGTCCACTCTCACTAGCCAAGAGTCTGGTCAACATAATCCTCACCCTGATCATCCTTCCTCCCACCATAGAGGGTCTGGCCAAAGAAGTGATCCCACACTGGGATATAGTGAGGAGCTCGTCTCATCACCAATCTTTGATTTGAACCTCTCTCCAAGCACGCTTGGAGAGGAACATGAGATCTTGTGCCCTGATTCACAACCTCTAGAGGGTACCCAATCACAAGAAGATGACAGAGGGGAACGGCATTTAAGGTCAAAGGAAGTGGATGATGATGATGAGACACAGTTGCCATCAAATCAACCACAATTACTGTCTCAAGACCTTGATGAGGAGGATGATACACAGTTGTCAATGACTGAGGATGTGGTGGGATCAAGAAATGAGGAGGATGATACACAGTTGTCAATGACTGAGGATGTGGTGGGATCAAGAAATGAGGAGGATGATCAGAGTGAGGAAGTGGAGGAGGACTTGGTGGACGATGAGGTCACTGACCCCACCTGGGAAGGTGGAGAGCCGAGCGATGACAGCAGTCCTGAGGGTGAGCCATCTGCAGCACCGCAACAGGCTGGATGAGGCAGTGGTGTGGCTAAAGAAAGAAGGCGGACCGCACCAAACCGGCCCGCAAATGTTCCACGGAGCAGCCCCTTGCGTAAATCTCCCTTGCCAAGGGCTAGGTGTTCCGCGGTATGGCGTTTTTTTAAGGAAAGTGCGGACGACAAAAAAATTGTAGTTTGCAACCTGTGCCACACCAGACTGAGCTGAGGCATGAACACTAGAAACCTCACCACCACCAGCATGATCCGACACATGGCATCCAAGCACCGTAATAAGTGGGAGGAACACCCGGATCGCCAATCTGTGTCTGCAGGCCACACCACTGCCTCCTCTTCCCCTGTTTTCGGTGCCGGCCAATCGCCTGTCGAAGGCGCAGGCCCGCATACCTCCCGCCCTGCACCTGTACCATCTGAAGCACCATCAGCGACCACATCCACTTCCCTGTCCCAGCGCAGCGTCCAAATGTCGTTACCCCAGGCATTTGAGCGCAAGCGAAAATACCCAGCCACCCACCCACAGGCCATAGCACTAACCTCACACCTTTCCAAATTACTGGCCATCGAAATGCTGCCATTTAGGCTTGTGGACACTGAGTCCTTCCGCAGCCTGATGGCAGCAGCTGTCCCTCGGTACGCAGTCCCCAGCCGCCACTACTTTTCCCGGTGTGCCGTCCCAGCCTTACACCACCATGTGTCCCTTAACATCACCCGTGCCCTGACCAACGCAGTTACTGGGAAGGTCCACTTAACGACTGACACATGGACAAGTGCTTGTGGCCAGGGACGCTACATTTCCCTGACGGCACACTGGGTGAATGTTGTGGAGGCTGGGAGCGACTCGGACCCTGGGATGGCACAGGTGCTACCCACGCCGAGGATTGCGGGCCCTACCTCCATCAGGGTTTCCGCCAGCACCTACGTTATTGGCTCCTCCTCCTCCTCCTCCGTTTCCACCTCCGAATTCTCTGCGCGCAGCACCACTCACCCATCAGCCGGTAGCTGGAAGCAGTGTAGCACTGCAGTGGGGAAGCGTCAACAGGCCGTGCTGAAGCTGATCTGCCTTGGGGACAAACAGCACATGGCCTCAGAGCTGTTGCAGGGGATTAGTCACCAGACCGAGCAGTGGCTCTCGCCACTCAACGTGCAACCAGGCATGGTTGTGTGTGATAATGGGCGTAACTTGGTGGCGGCTTTGGAGCTCGGCAAGCTCACACACGTACCATGCCTAGCGCATGTATTTAATTTAGTGGTTCAGCGATTTCTAAAAACCTACCCCAATTTGCATGATCTCTTGACGAAGGTGCGCAGCGTGTGTGCACATTTCCGTAAGTCATCTACAGCTTCAGCCGGCCTGTTGAAGCTGCAGCAGCGCTTACAATTGCCAGCTCACCGGCTGCTGTGTGACGTGAGCACGCGCTTGAACTCCACCTTCCACATGTTGGCCCGGCTTTGTGAGCAGCAGAGGGCAGTAGTGGAGTACCAGCTGTTACACGGTCGTCGCATCTCCGTTCAACTTCCTCCAATCAGAAGTGAGGAGTGGGAATGGATGTCAGACCTCTGTGAGGTTTTACGCAATTTTGAGGAATCGACACAGATGGTGAGCGGCGATAACGCTATTATCAGTGTAACCATCCCACTTCTGTGTCTACTGAAACGCTCGCTGCTCACAATTAAAACCGACGCTTTGCATGTGGAAGAGGTGGAAATGGGGGAGGAAGAGCTTACACAAGGTGATAGCCAGAGCACCCTCACTTCGTCTTCTCAGCGACAATTGGAGGAGGCGGAGGAGGAGGAGGAGGAGGAAGACACGGTTGCCTCCGCTACAGAGGGTAGCCATGGAACTTTATTTCCATCTCTTCAGCGTGGGTGGGCAGAAGAGGAGGAAGAGGATGAGGAGATTGAGAGTCATCCTCCTGGTGAGGACAGCGAAATCTTGCCTGTTGGTACTCTGGCACACATGGCTGACTTTATGTTAGGCTGCCTTTCCCGTGACCCACGCGTTATACGCATTTTAGACAACACGGATTACTGGGTGTTCACCCTTCTGGACCCCCGCTACAAAGAGAATTTCTCATCTCTCATTCCTCCGGTGGAGAGGACAAGCAAAATGGTGCAATACCAGAAGGTTCTTGTCGAAAAATTGCTCCAAAATTTTCCATCTGACAACGCTGGCGGCAGAGTACGTGCTACCTTGGCCAACCGAGAAGGGGAGAAAAGGGGAGCACACAGCAGTTCCGAGAAAGGCAGGGCAACACTCTCCAAGGCGTGGGACACCTTCATGACACCCCGCCAGCACCCTCACCCTGATGCGCAGCCTAGTGTCACAAGGAGGGAAAAGTTTTGGAAGATGGTGAAGGAGTACGTAGCAGACCGTGTCAGCGTCCTCAATGATCCCTCTGTGTCTTACAACTACTGGGTGTCCAAGCTGGACACGTGGTATGAACTGGCACTCTATGCCTTGGAGGTGCTGGCCTGCCCTGCCGCCAGCGTTCTGTCTGAGCGGGTATTTAGTGCTGCTGGTGGCATCATAACAGATAAGCGTATCCGCATTTCCACCGAAAATGCTGATAGGTTGACACTTATAAAAATGAACAAGGCCTGGATTTCCCCTGACTTCTCCACTCCACTGGAGGAAAGCCCCGGGTGAACATAAAGTCACTTTAGATATGTTATTTACAATGATGGGAATACTCTGTATTCCCATTCACCCCTTCCACCCAAAAAACGGGTATATGGTTGACTCTTAATCTTCTCATCCTCCTCCTCCTCTTCCATATGCCCAGTGATATAATTTTTATATAGGGCCAGCTCACCAGCGGGCCCAGTGATATAATTTTTATATAGGGCCAGCTCACCAGCGGGCCCTGTGATATAATTTTTATATAGGGCCAGCTCACCAGCGGGCCCTGTTTGACAATTTTTGTATAGGTCAGCTCACCAGTGGGCCTTCTCATATAATGTTTTATTGGGTCAGCTCTCTAGCGGGCCCTCTCATATAATGTTTTATAGCGTCAGCTCACTAGCGGGCCTTCGCATATAATGTTTAGGATGGTCAGCTCCGCAGCAGACCCTCACCCATAATGTTTTAGATGGTCGGCTCAGCAGCAGACCCTCATTCCTAATGTTTTAGATGGTCAGCTTAGCGGCATGCCCTCGCCCCTAATGTTTTAGAGGGTCACCAGCAGGCCATTAATCCTAATTTTTCAAGGGTGTGTATGATGCCCTCCTTTATGTGTAATAAAGGGTGTATTGGAGTGACATTTCAGTCTAATTTTTGGCAGCCCTATCACTTAGTGCATAGGCTTTATGAGTGTTGGATCTCTACCTGAACTATTGTACCACAATGTGAATGAGGCCCTCCATTTTGTGATATACAGGTTGTATCGGAGTGCCTCAGGTCCTCCCATTGAATTAAATAGGGCTGGGGTGTTCGACAGAGCAGAAGGTAGTTCTTGGCTTCATCCACTAAGTCACTTCGTCACTTTTACTCAATGGATCAGACCCCACTGTTCCGACTATAAATTTTGGACTTAACAAGGGCAAACGGACATGTTGTAAAACCTGTGGTAGCTGCGGCCTCCGTTCCTGAATGCTGTACCTTACCCGGGCCATAACCACGTTGAACACCTGCTTTATGCTGCGCACGTTTCCCTCTTAATCATGGCCCCAGTTCCGAAAAATCGATGAAATTTTTTGCAGAATTTGCAGATGATATACAAGTAAATATACAGCAAATACTGTTTGGTAACAATTTTTCGCCTAAAGTCGTTTTTATCTTCCTTTTTGTGTGTTTTACGGTCAGTCTGTAAAAATGGCGTAATACGGGCGAAACATCGTTCCCAGCAGCGACGTTGGAGTTCAAGATGCATCCAGACATCCTCCCTATGCTGTCCCTGAACCATTTCTGTGGTGTTTCCATCATTTTCTGACCTTTTCCTATGAACCAGGCACCCTCCCCTCATCAGAGCAGGGGGTGCCTGGTGTAATGCTCGAGTCCTCCCATTGACTTCAATGGGGCTCGGGTGCTTGGCCGAGCACTCGAACCTCCGGGGGCGCTCGGCCAGAGCACCCGAACACCCGAGCATCGGGGTGCTCGATCATCACTACCTCCTATCTCTCTAAACGTACTTTCAGTGTTTCTTTTGCTAACACTCCCCATGACCTCTCAGTAGGTGTACCTCAGGGATTAGTCCTGGGACCATGCCTCTTTTCCCTCTACACCCTCTCACTTGGTGACTTCATCTCATCTCTTGGCTTTAATTACTATCTGTATGCAGAATTACACACTAATCCATCTCTCTTTCCCTGACCTCACTCTTGGCTGTGCAGTCTAGAGTCACTCAATGTCTGATAGCTATTTCATAATGGATGGCCCAACATGATCTTAAACTTTTTCCTCCTAAAACCCACCCACCAACTCCTTTCTCTATCACAACTGACAATTTCGCCATCCACTACATTAACATTCTCCCCCCTTGTCGAAGCTGTCACAAGAACATGTCGCTTCTTCCTTAAAAATATTGCAAAAATACGTCCCTTCCTCTGTACGTCAACTGCAAAAACTCTCACTCAGGCCCTCACACTCTCTAGACACCATTACTGCAACATTCTACTCTCTGGTCGTCTCATCTTTTTCCTGTTGAGTCTGTTCTCAATTCAGCTGCAAGAATAACCAAATTTGCTCCCAGATACTTTCCCTCTCATCTGTTCCTGAAATATCTCTATTGGCTACCTATAAAGAGTCGTATTTCTCCTCCTCTCCTTTAAGTCTCTTTCTTCTTCCACACCCTTTTACATTTCTGCTCTTCTCTCCCATTACACCCCTTCCCGCCATTGTGTTCTTCAGAAGGGTTCTTCCTGTCCTCTCCCAACACAACTGCTGCCATCTCTCAACTATAGTCTTTTTCACTTGCTACCCCTCAAGTCTGGAATGCCCTCCATATCACCATTTGCCAGTCATCCACACTCATCACTTTCAAGCACCTCCTAAAAACCCACCTGCTCAAAGAGACATCTCAGTAACAATATCCTCCTTATATACACTGACAGCCACACCTGAATCATTCTGCAATTCATTCACTAAGCATTGTACTTGCACTTATGATCCTCCTAATGTCTCTGTTTGTTATCATGATTTCTAAGTACATTGTACGTTCCTTGGGGCAGGGTCCCTTTCCCAGTGTATGATTCCCTTTGTTACACCTGCAAATAATGTAATGATCGCACTTTAGCCTAATATTCTTATCCCAGTTCCTTATTTTTGTATCATACTGTTACAACTTCTGTAAAGTGTTGTGTACAGGTATTGCGTCATATAAATAAAGATACATACATACTTACCCGTGTAGCTGTGTCTGAGAAACCCTTTTTTCTTTTATTTTAACTTTTAAAAATGTAACTTTGCATGACCTATCTGATTAGTTTGACATGTAAGGCCCCTGCCACACTCTATTCAAAATAGAGTTTTATATACTGCTTGAACTTTTATTTTGGAATGCTTTTTTTCATGAAATCTTATTTTGAAACACTGCAGCTGTTGCTCGGAGTTTGATTTGTCAGACTTATCAAGGAGGTCATAGAAAGTTAAAATTTTAGTTTAAAATAAAAGAACAATGTATCTTAGAAAAAGAACAGAAAAATGTAATTTATAGTATGTGCCAATGTTTTTCCTCTGTAAGTGATAGGTCTACTTAAAATGTAAGAGAAAATGTATTTTATTTTTCATTTGTTTGTAACCACATAATGGGTGTTATGCTCAAAAGAAAAGCGGAGGAGTTCTGGTGCAAACCATTTGCATTGTAGGGGAGTACTAAAAATTTCCATTGGTTTAAATAAAGATTTTTAGCCCCTTGCATGCCAGAACTCCTTCACTTTTCTTTTAAACATACGGCCCATAGAGTAAGAATAGGCACTTCATTAAGTAATTTGCAGTGGGCATTATGGTCTCAATGTAACCAACCATTTTGATCATACCTGGGAAATCTCTGGATCTGCCCCGGAGATGAAAGTGTTTAGAGTTAATGACTGGGTCTCCAAAGACAGAGTCTGATTCTCTGGTGGTGATGAGATTCTAGTGAAACTCTGTCCACTTCTCCTTCTTCTTACCCTGTTTCACCAATTTCCTGCCAATTTCTCCTCCTTCCCATCCTGTTCCACCTACTTTCCACCCACTTTCCCAACAGAATGATGGTAAACCCCGCCCACCTAGTTAAGCTCCATCCCTTTATGATGCAAATCACACCATTAAAATACTCCTGTCTGTAGCTCATGAGCCCTCTCTGGGAGCTTCACAGGAAGAAGTTCCAAGGTATGATTTTGATCTACAAACTGCTTGGTAAAATAGAAATAAACAGGGTCAAATCCACTTTTCAGTATGCACAGCAAAATTGCAGTGTAACAGAAGCTGGAAGGTCACCAGGTCGCCCTCAGCCATCGTTTGGGGTTTCTCCCTCTCGACGCTGGTTAGGCGCCATCAAATGCACCGGTAGGAGGATAGACAGGCCAGTCTCGACTCGGAGAGTCATTGAATCACGCTGTAGTCAACTCCATGTTGAACAGGGCGGGCCAAAGAAGGTCTGGATGCAATGCCGACTTGCAGACTGGAACCACAGGTCGTAGAGAGTGAACAGCTCTACACTCGGTCAAAGGATAACTGGAGGAACAGCGAAGTCCACGTCGAAAGACCTGACAGTATACGAATCCCCAAATTCCGACTCAGCAATGGATCTGCAGATAGCTGGCAGCAGGCAGTTGACGATACAGGATACTTGGCTCGAATGGGCATCAGAGAGGACACTTTAAACCACAGGAGCATAAAGACACCAGGACTCCTTCTTAGTGTAAAACAACTAACTCTTTATGAGATGAAACCACAGCTTATTTATACATTTCAAACTACATTGACTTGGGTACAGTACATGGTGCAGACATGACACAATGGGTGAGTTTACAGGGATAATGTAATAACAGTACAGTAGGCATAATACAGACATAGTGGATACAGTAGGTCACAGGAAATGGTAACAGGCATCACACAATGAGAGCATTCACGGAGATAATACAATCACAACACCTAATACAAAAGACTAACAACAGAAAGCTCAGGTTTACACAATGGGGCAGACGTGAGTGGATTAATACACATAGAGCTTGGTTTAGGGTGAACAATTAAGCAAAACGGCTTGAGGGACTGCAATAAACATTTGAAGTAACCTTGCCCAAACTCAAATAATTAACCCCTAACTGCCCAGTCGCTTGAAAGCAAGCCAGGAGGCTATGTTTTTTAGTCTTTTTGGCATAGTTGTCCACCAGTATAACATCTCAAAGTTCTCCATAGCCTGCAACACTGGGCTGGCAATCTGTACACCTAGAGAAGTGGTGTTTCCGGGACGACAGAAATGACCACAGTTCCTTGTATAATGGGCTGATAAGTCGGATGCCCAGATAAGATTTTCAGTAACGGAGTAGGATCCGTTACATGCAGTTTTAGTACATGTATCAGAAGAGGCTTTTCTTTGTGCAGATTAAACCTTTAAGGACCACTGTGGTGTGCAATGCATTGAGAAGCAATGCATTGCACACCCCTCTGGTCCTTAAGGGGTTAAAGAGATAGTAATGTTTCAAAATAAAAGCATCTCCAATTAATCTTCATAGTATTTGGGCCATGGAGAGTGTTATTTCAATATTGTCAGCGTTGTAGTTCAAGAGTAATTGAATGATAAAGTATCTCCCTCCTGCTCCTTTTGCTGATAAAACACAGCTTACCTCAGAACAGAAAGGTGGTGTCCAGATGGCTTGCAGAGAGGGAAAAAACCTGAAATACCTGTCAAGGTGGGCAGGGTTTTCATTATGTTCACAGTAAGAAGATTGTCCATTGCTGTGAGCTGCCTGATCTTAAGACCAGATTACACTAGATAAAAGGAGTGGGAGGGGGATATTTTATCATTCGATTACTCTTGAACTTCAACTCTGACAGTATTGAAATAACACTCTCCATGGCCCAAATACTATGAGGATTAATTGGAGCTGCTTTATTTTGAAACATTACTATCCCTTTAAAGTGTTAGTAATGTCTCAATATAAATAGCCTTTATTTTGTGGAGCTTCAATAGTTGATTATAATGCAAAAAATCATATCTCTCAAACCGCTATGGTTTGAGAGATATATCTCCATTTAGACTTTGATGTGTCCTGCTGTCAGCTGTAAAGCTGTCAGCAGGAGATCCGTGTCGGCCAACATGGAGGCTCTGCAGCAGAGCTGCCATCACATTTCTGCTGCAGAGCCTGTGTCGACCGACACGGATCTCCTACTGAAAGCTTTACAGCTGACAGTAGGACACATCAAAGTTTGAATGCCGATATCCATAGCTGGGAACTCTCCGGTTTTGCCCGGAGACTCTAATGTGCTTTGATTTAAATGGAGCTTTTAACCACTTGAACCCTAGAAAGATCTCTAGTATGTTGCTTTGCAATGTGTTGGAGACCTCTCAGGTATTCAGGGGGTTCAAAGGCCCATTTACATCAATTGGAATATTTGTAGCCATATGTTCAAAAGAAAAGTGGAGGAGCTCTGGGCAAACCACTAGCACTATAGAGGAGAGCTAATAGTTCCAAAAATCCTTATTGATTTAAATGGGGACTTTTACCCCTTGAATGCTAGAGAGGTCTCCCTCTCTAGTATTCAAAGGATTAAAATTTCCTTTTAAATCAATGGGGATTTTTAGTTCTCCCCTATAGTGCAAATGGTTTGCCCCAGAATTCCTCTACTTTTCTTTTGAATATACGGCCCTTTAAAATTTGTCTCCTTTTTCACATTTGCTTTGCTCCACAATTGCACCATGTTCTTTGTGCATGTAGCACTTTGGGATTCACCCACAAATCCCACTTATAAGTGGCTTCACTGCAGTAATCGTCAATATTTGTTCCTAAAGTAAAGAGACGCTCATTGCCTCACCAGAGGTATATTTAATTACAAGGTGGAAATAGACAGAGTCGTCTTTAATGTGTTTACCAGCAACTTCAAACCGAAGTGACCTTATGAGTTCTTAGAAATGTGCCAAGATCACTTCAGTCCAGTCTGCTTGGTTTCCTTTGCAAATGGTGGGTTGCATTGAGGATGTGGTTTGTCCTCCCACCCACCTGCTTTCAACATGATAAACCCTGCAAGAGGGAATTTCATTGTTGTGCAATGGAGTGCTGTAGAGTAGGGGTCTGGATATCACTTTTTATATATTCTGGGAAGTTGCATTTCTCCTTTTTCAGAAAGAATGGCTGGGTGCAATTACTAAACACCTGAGAATTTGCCATGGTTTTACATGACAGTGACATTATCATGTCATCCAGCTCTATAACCCCCTCCCCCCCTCCATTTTCCCTTAAATACTCATGGACACCTAGGACGGGTTGAAAAGGCCACAGCAATTTATTTAAAGTACAAAACAAATATTTAACATTTTATTTGCATAAACATTACAAGTTGAAAAAATAACCATATGCAAGAACCTAGTGCTTTGTAATACACAGCCATTGACTGACTGGCACTATACAGTAAACCACCCTTCACATTCTTAACACTACTTGGCTGAAGGCCATGCCACTATCCAAGCCTAAACTATTTGAATATGGTAAGTGGTAGCCCAACAGCTATACCCCATGACTCTTAAGACCAGGCCCAAGAGTCATGATCCAGCACCATCCCATAAGCTCATGCTTCGCCCAGCAAGCATCCCTACAAGCTGTGACAGCACAAACACCATGCCTACCCACTAGGAGAGCCAGCACACTATTAACCCAGACCCCTAGCCACCAAATCCTGGGTCCATGTGTCACCAGCGCATATCAATGCACCCCAAGCAAAGGACAGGGTGGGTAGGTGGGTGTAGAACTCACTCGTTGAATACACATATAATGGCTACAGGAATGGAAGAACTGCAGCCGACACATCTGGAACTACCAGACCTTCCTATCTTCTATCCTTCCCTCCTAGCCCTGTCAAACCCCCTTCTGCCTGATCTGCTCCGGGGAACCCATTGTATTTTGGTAACATGGTATTATTGAGAGTTGTTGTTTTAGAGCTAACAGTGTAAACAAGCAGGGACTGATTTACATCTCTAGTGCTGCTAGGAAATGCACCCAAGGTGCCCCTATCCACACCCATAGCCACACCTCTACTCATCACTTGACTCCACCCAGGTGAGTTACCATCTTTCCAAAAGACATTGGGCTTTTCACAAAATATCCTGAAAATTGGCCAACCTAATGCATTTTTATTACACTGTGCAGGGTTAGTAATGTTTCCTTGCTCAAGCAGTTACACTGTAATTATATGATTATGTTTACTCCTCCT
This sequence comes from Rhinophrynus dorsalis, assembly GCA_037306005.1. Taxonomy (NCBI): domain Eukaryota; kingdom Metazoa; phylum Chordata; class Amphibia; order Anura; family Rhinophrynidae; genus Rhinophrynus; species Rhinophrynus dorsalis. The sequence continues at coordinate 169,200,511 of CM074721.1, read as the reverse complement.
GCCCATTTTCCTATCATAAGCCGCCTTCCCTCAGATCTGAAAATCAGTCTTCAGGCCGGGCAGATCAGAAATGTGACACTCTTCCCTCTGTCAGTATAAGGAGGGCAGGTTTTTCTAATACTGACTGAAGATTGTCCATCCTCGTGATATGCTGTCACATCTGAGTCTGAGAATGCTGATGTTGGGAAAACGGGCGGGAGGGGGTAAACGTCATCATATAATTACAGCATAACTAGACAGTTCTGAGCAATGCCAGCATGGGACATCAGTACTATTATGTGTGACAAACAATCTTAGCTGCTTGAGTAAGGAAACATTACTAACCCTTTAATGATCAAGTAAGTGTAACGACTGTCACAGATTTCGTGGATTAAGCTGATTGGCCCTCAGAAGGGGTTGTTCTTCCATGGGTGCCGGCGGACTGGGTTCCACCAGTGAGTCAGCATTTTGCACACAGGGTTGTTCCTGTATGTTCAATGACAGCTAGTGTAAGTGGGGCACTGTTTATAGTTCAAGCTTGAGTGTTGTAGAGGGCCCATGCTTATTTGAAGTGTTTCAGTAATGGCAAGCAGGAAAAAGGCCTCAGGATTACTCTTCTGTGGGGGTCATCTCTGGTGAACTTAGAAGTGGGGGCAGTGGTCTAACCACTACGCTAAGGGGAATGAGGTGCAACTTTTCCAGGAAGGTTCTTTTTGACAGGCTTTAAATTTTCCTGGCTGCATAGGTGGGGTTTTCTGGGAGGAATTTGCAATCGGCATCAGAGTTTCCGTGGGTGGTATGGGATATGCTGAACAGGTAGGAAGCTTCAGGAGGATAGTGGACCCGTTCGTCGAGTTGCCCCCTTTGTGCCCAAAAGGGAGGCTAGTCAGTACCTCTTGATTCATCATTTATCACACCTAATGGTTTGTCGGTGTATGATGGAATTTACTGGGAGCTCTGCTCAGTTTAATGCACATCTTTTGCTTGGGCAATTGCCCCCGGTGCAGCTGGCTGGTGAAGGGGGCTCATGACAAAGGTGGACATTGGGTCTGTTTATTTGGTTCCTTCCAGTCCACTTGGATTGTCATAATCTATTAGGCTGTTGGTTTGTGGGGTAATTTTTACATTGACCTTTGCCCTTGTCTGTCCTAAGCTTACTGTGTCATCTGTAGTCGGTTTCTCTAATGGGATGCTCAGGTGTAGTTTGGGTCCCCTGTCTTAGTGTGCTACTTGGGCTTGGGGGGAGCAGGATTGTGTGCTTACTTGCCGCTCCTGCAGATACTTCTGAAGGTGCTTGCAGTTTTGGGGTATTGAGAGGCACATGTAACCATGGTAACCATGAAATGCAGGTTGCCAGTTGATGAATAATGAGTGTGCAGGTGGCCTTGGTCACATACAGTCTCTTGGGCAAGCTGAGTTTGTCCTGAATTTTGGGTCATCCTTGGGTAGGGTCTAGGGTCAATGGCTGGCTATGGTGTTGTCTGGGGTCAAGTGGCCCCATCACTTCATCTGGGTTGTGACATTTATATGGGATGATTTGGCTGCCTGGGATTCCTTCCTTCTGGGGTTACTAGCGTTTTAGCATGTGGAAGTTGTAGCTGATGACTTGGAGTTTTTTCGCTGTCGGTTTGGGGAGCGGTGACTTTGGGGTATACATTGGGTTAAAATGGGGTTCAGGGGGATGACTGTGATCGTGGAAGGGGTCTGGTTTGGCCATGACTTGGGCCCTTTTTTAGAGGTACTGATGATTTTGAGACAGTTTTTTTTGTGGTGTTGCTTGGCATTGTTATTTTGCTTTTGAGAGAGTCCTTTTTTGGGGACATGTTTTCTCTGGCCTTTCTCTATATTTTTGGATAGGAATCTTGTCACTGAAAGTAAGTGCATGGCAGCTGGTTGGTTTTCTGAGACGTGTCTCTGGTGTTGGACTGTTTTGTGGACCTGTTTAGGTAGATGAGAATAGATCAACCAGGCTAAGGAGTTTTGATGTCTTTGTTTGGGACCGATTAGGTTGAGTGCCTTGTGGCTTGCGCAAAAGCTTCTTTGGATGTTTGCACACTAAGTGGGTCATTTTTTCTGGTTCGGGAGGATAGGACTCCTTTATCCCAATTTTGATTCATCTCCTTTTCAAGAAGGGTTTTGTGTGGTTAGCGTTGTCAGTGGATGAGTTCAGTTCACAGTCTTTCTGGATTGTTTTAGTGACGGTAGCAGCTTGGTGGGGCTTGGGCCATGATGTAGTGGAGGTAAATCGGGCAGGGGGTGTCAAATTATTTTTGTTCTTATGGTGCACTTGCTTCTGCTAGGCCCTGGAGGACAGCAGCAGTCCTCAGAGCCAGAGCACAGCTGTTTTTTTTCCTGAGGGTGAGGTGGATGTATGTTGGCTTGGGGTAGGGGATATGTTTAGGGAGTAAGTTGTTTTGTTGGCAGCCAAGACGACCATGATTAGTTCTCTCATGGATAATTTGGTGGTACATGCTGGGGGAACAGTTTGGGTCATGAGTCAAAGAGTGAGTTTGGGCATCTATTTGAGAGGGTTTGGGTGCGGTTAGGTGTTCTGTTTTAGGAGGCATTCCATGTGTGGTCAAAACCCCTCCACTTTGCTATTGGAAGAGGGTGAGGTTCCAAGGGATACTAGGAGGGAGCAGGTAGAAACTGCTTGGGATGGTAGCTAGTTTTGTAAACAAACAAACAAAACAAAACAAAAAAACATCTAATGGGGGGGGTTAATGATTAGGCATCTGGAGCTGGGGGCGAGCCTAAGTTTCTTCTGGATGGCGGGCACATCCAGCTTAAGGTGTCAAGTGGCTGTGCCTTGGAGGGGTACTTGCTGGGCTTCGCATGGGCTTCTCATGTATGGGACAGGATCATGGCTCTTGGGCTTGGTCTCATAGTCAGGGGTATAGTTGTTGGACTACCACGTGCCATATTCATATAGTTTAGGGGTTGAATGGTGGCATGGTCCTCAGTAATCCAGTGTATTATTTTGTTATTAATAGGTTGTGCAAGTTAGGTAATGACAAACTCTAGCAAGCACTGGGATGTAAAATTCAACCCATCCTGATGTCTGAGGGTGTTTATTAATGGGATAATATAAAAAAGGGGTGGAAAGGGGTTTTTGGTTCAATGGGTGGATGCCTTGACTATGCCCTGTCATGGACTGAACGTCACACTATTAATGTATTGGTTGGATCCAAGCTCTGAGTATTTTGGACAACTAGCAATTGCCCTGTTTTCAGATGAAAATGTAATCAAGTGGGTAAATTGTGGTACCGTGTTAGCCATAGAAAATGCAGGAGACTAGTAGAGTAAAAATGATACCTTTACTGGCTAACCGAGTAGTTCTAGTATGCAAGCATTTATTTTATTATGCCTAAAGAAGAAACCTAGTTGCCTTGAAAGCATGCATCCTAGCGCCACTCAGTTACAATAAATGTATCATTGAGGCTGGTGTACTAATAAGAACTGGGGGAGATTCACTAAAGGTTGAAGAGGGCTCAAAATTTGGATGTCCTGTCAGAGTAGTGTCGAAGGCACAACGGCAGTATGCACTAAAGTGTCTTTGACATCACATCCCCATCAGTCTGACAAAAATCTGCCCACATTGAAATCCATACAACATGCTTCTCTAGGTTTACAAATTTTCATTTAACACATCAATAGCCTATTTCCATATGGAAATTAAGCATGATGGCTCATTTCCATATGGAAATGCAGGATAATGAGCCATTTTTGCATGCAAGGGGGTGTGTTTATATGTTATTGTGGCACTCCACCACATTCACTAAACTCTGATAGCAGGATCTGCTGTTGGAGTTCAAAGTCTCAACTTCACCTATCTGAGGATGACAAAGTTGGGATTTCCCTGTAGTTTCCAATGCAGTAGCATCCCTCAATCAATCAGAAGCAGGAAGGGTTGAGAACTACTGTCCATGTGGAAGGGATACTATCCCTCACACATCACCAGCAGTAGACAATCCTGAAGTTGGAGAGCATTCTCTCTGCTTTCCCACTTGGCCAGGAAGGGAGTGGAGAAGTTACTCTCAGCACCATGGACAGCATCGTTCCCTTATCCCTTTGAGTGCCATAGGGATGTGCATTGCTCTCCCCTGTTGTACTCAAAAGGTTACAAAAGTACACCAAACACATCACAATTATTTATTCCATACGTGTTGTACATGCACACATACACTGCCTTACACCCCAAAGCTTTGTTCCCTTGTCCAGGCAGTGCCTATGGGGATTTGTGCTACGCAAGGGAACAAGGCTGTTGGGGGTCAGGAAGTGTACACGAGGTGCTGTGGCTATCAGTGAGCAAAGGAACAAGGTTGGGGGGCAGCTGATAGCCAAAAATCCCCGTCAATGCTTCCTGACCCCAAGCCTTGTTCCCTTGGGAGTGCACAACATGCTTGAAATAAATATGATACAGAGCTGAGGGGATAATTGTGTAGTGCTTGGTGTACTCAAAGGGATAAGGCAGTGATGCTGTCCATTTTGCTGAAAATATCCCCTCCACTCCGATACTGGCCAAGTAGGGAAGCAGAGAGAATACTCTCAGACTTCAGTATTGTCACAGTGCTGGTGATATGTGGGGGAGAGCATCCCTTCCACATCAACAGCACTTCAACAACCTTGTATGCTAATGGGGACCATCTCCTCCTCTTCATTCCTAAATGTTTGCACATATGGCAATGTGTGTCTACATCAAAATGTCAAAGTGCTTTGAACACATTGACAAAACCATAAAGCCACAGCGTTGAACTTTATTGAATCTGCCGCCTGGAGTCATTCTGGAGCAAACCAACTACACCTTAGGGGGCAAATAAAAATTCCCATTGATTTAAATGGGGATTTTAATCCCTTCACAATGTCTTTCAGGCAACATTGTGTTCAATTGGTTTAAAGCCCTATTTAAATAATTTAAATGAATTGGAATTTTAAGGATTTTATTTGACCCCAATGATGCAGATGATTTGTTCCAGAACTACATCTCTGCTATGAAACTAACTTTTATATTCCTCAGTATTATTTTGAGCTATGAAAGAATCCATTGCTTTTTTTTTAAGCAATGACAGTATCTGTAAGCACAAAATCCCGGGCCAAAGAATTCCACAACTTTTCTGCTCTTACTGTAAAAAATCAGTGCCTTTGTTTTAGTCAAAAGTGCCTTTTCTCTAGTCTTAATGGACTACCTCTTGTTTTTTCTCAGCTCTTTGAGTAAATAGCTCCTTAGTGAGTTATTTGAATATATTTATAAATGGTAATTATATCACCCCTTAGACGTCTCTTCTCTGTTGTAAACAAACTCAGTTTGTTTACATCAGAGTTGTAGTTCAAGAGTAATTGAATGATAAAGTTTCCCCCTCCCTCCCCTTTTACCTAGTGTAAGCCACCTCCCCTCAGATGTGGAATCTGGTCTTGGGACCAGACAGTTCACAGCAAGGGACAATCTTCTTACTATGAGCATTTGGAAAACCCTGCCCCCCTTTACGGGTTTTTCGGTATGCTCACTGAAGATTGTCCCTCTCTACGATCCATCCGGACAGTCTTGCTGCTCTGAGGTGAGCAGTGTTACATAGGTAAAAGGGGCGGGAGGGGGATACTTTATCATTCAATTACTCTTGAACTACAACTCTGACAGTATTGCAATAACACGCTCTATGGCCAAAATGCTATGAAGATTAATTGGAGCTGCTTTTATTGTGAAACATTACTATCCCTTTAACATTTAAGGACCAGTGAGGTGTGCAACACATTAAACCCCTGTGTGTCACTTACAGCATTGTGAATGAAGGCCCCAACTATAAGTAAATATTTTGGATCCACTGAAGTCGTGGCCTTCCTTTTTATCGTTTCCTATTTGTGGGTAAAAGCAGCTACATTTATGTATTAGCGAAAAAAAAAAAGAACATACAGTTCAAACCTAATAAAAAGAAGTTATATAATTACAAGAAGCATCAATTATGAATGCCTGCCCCAAGATTCACAAACCTTTGATAAGGGTGCAGGATGGTGATGTTGTCAGATCTGTGTCAAAGGCATATTGCCAGCATGCATTAATATGTCTTTGCTATAATATCTCTGTCAATCCACCACCAATCCACCTTCAATATAAATCCGCAGTGCCATCACCAGCTTTACAATTTTGCACTTAACACATAGAAAATGTCTTACTTCCATATGGAAATGCAGGTTAACGAGCCATTGACATATTCATGTGGGTTTGTTTACATGTTACTGTGGCACTTTGCCACATGCCCTAAGCTCCACCAGCAGCCTTTACTGTTGGAGTTCACAGTCCCAACATTTCCTATCTGAGGTTGGCGAAGCTGGGATCTCCCTGTAACTTTCTATGCAGCTACAGTCATGGTCACAACCGCACTCAGTCCTTTGAGTGTCAGTGGGGTAAGCAACACATTGCATTGCAATGCATTGGTTACCTCTCTGGCACTCAAAGGATTTACATAGTAATAGAACAAAAAGAAGCAGATAGAACCAAAGGTCCTCCAAGTGCAGTCAAATTCCCACTGGTTCTATCCCCCACTTCCTTCCTTCGTTATAGTATATAATATAAATGGGCAACAGAAGGTGTGTGGAGATACAGAAAAAAACTTTGTGGTGATTAATCAAAAGGGAATTGAATCCCTTTTCTTTGGATTAATTTGCCAAAGAAGGAACTGAAGCCGTTTGTAGAGCAAAGAGAAGAAACAGGGAAAGACTAACCCTGGCTTGCAGTGGGAATGCAATGAATGATGTGGATAACCTCACTCCTGAGTGCTTAGGACATGTTGCACTTGTCTATGAATACACCATGGGTGAAGAGAAGTTCATTTTTATAGTGCGGTGTGACAATCCATGCTCTGCAACTCTGCTCATAGGGGTCCAAATAAGAAGACGTTAAAACAAATCAAAGACATAATAAGAGATGGACTGTGGACTGTCAAGCATGCAATTGAAGATGGATCTGTGGTGGCTGGTGCAGATGCATTAGGAGTGGCTTTATCAGATGTCCTTGTGAAACATAAAATTGCCAGACACACTGCACAAAGCCAGCAGTTCTAAGCACCACTGGCCTTGTGCAGTGTGTCTGGAGATGTGAGTGGATGTGACTTCACCAAGCAGTACCACTGGCATGAGCTCACACCTACCAGTGTGAGCAGATGTGAGAGGACACCAGAGGGAATTTGACTGTTTTTGGAGGACCTTTGGTTTTATATCCTTCTTTTTATCTATTACTATATATGTTTATGTTCCAGAGAGGTAGCCAATGCATTGCAGTGCAACCTGTTGCTTATACCACTGTCACTTTACCGGTGGAGTGGGGGCTGCTGTTCTTGGTGTTTAAGTCTCTCTGCATCCTCTCTGCTCTGTCCTGCCCTCTCCATCACATTTACACCTTTGTACCAGGATGATATTCTAATGATCACAGTCTCTCCCCCTCCCCTTGCATCCCTAATTCTTAGTGCATATGGGGATGTGCATCTCTATCGCCAAAGTGATCTGTTCGCCACAGGACTGCTTTAAGACACTGGTGGGCAAAGCTCATGCTAGTGGAGTCCCATTACAATCCCACTCATCACCATTACTTCCATTTTAGGAGATATGCTCTGATATAAAATTTCAGAAAATCCAATTAAGTGCCCCTACTCATACTGCAGCGCAGTCTATGCCTACCTGCCTGTGGATTGGAATTATGACCATTATGCTGGCTCTATCTGATGTCACCTACAGTAGAAAATGAGACTTTGGAAGGTCATGTGGTAGCTGGATGATAATAAGTGCTTCTTGTCATCCAGCCTGCCCTGTCCTGAGCAGAAAACATATTTACTGTTCTTCTGTCTCTGCCAGACTGCCACTGAAAATCTGAGGGTGACATTTAGTGACAGAGAGAGCACAGATACTGAAAATTGCTACAGGACTGTCAGAGTGCTTAGCTGTGCATGGGCCCACTGGCATTGCTGGCCCAGACAAGCGTGCCCCTGCCTGTCTGTTCTATCCCACTGGATAATAATAGTGCCTCAGTCAGTGGGCTCCTTTGAAGGTGGGCCCTGGGCAAATGCTCATGTTGTTTATTGTTTAAAGCAGCCCTGGTTCGCCACACATCGCCAGACGCACATCTGCATAAGATCGGCTTTTAGTGCATCTCCCCCGATACGAAAGGGGAAAAATACATTTATAATTGGAAATATATGTTAGAAAAAAAGACTCAAAGTTCCTATGGAATTTCAAAATGTTCAATGATGTTAATAATAAGAAGAATAATTATAAAAAATCCCAAGTGTGGGGGGAAAGTAACTGGAAGTGCTCACAAAATTCAAAACATGTATGTAATCCACGGTATCAAACCGTGATGACCGTGATAATGGTGATAATGGAACAACGGTGAAATGAAAATGCAAGTGGAGATCTGATATTTAAACAATAGTAATGTTAGAAGTAATAAAACATGATAATGTCCTTGTCTGATGCTGCTTAATGGAGGATAGTAGCCTTGCCAAAAAAGAGGCACTTGGAGTCTGTATGAAGCATAACGTGCAAAGCGTAGCAATTTAATATCAATAATAAAAAATCACACAGATTGCCAGTCTATACATTTTCATGGCACTCATCTTGAGCTTTGAGTGTCTCTGGGGTCCTTCTACCCCTTATAACTCCCGAAAGACCAAATTAAATGTATAGGTGTCATCTTATATCATGATACATAATAAAATAGGCAACACCGACTACAGGAAAAACATGGACAAAAGCAGCTATTTATACACCAACAGTCACCATAACAAAAGATGGATTAACAACATCCCTTATAAGCAGTTTCAGAGTACTAGAAGGAACTGCTCCAATGAACATGATTAAAAAAAAAGAGTCAGAAATATTAAAACAATTATGAAAGGGCACATGATAAAGAAGTAGTTAACTCAACATATGAGAAAACCTTAGACAATCACACAAGATGTCCTCACATGTATAAAAGAGAGATACAAAAACAAAGCCACAACTTATAACCATTCTGTATTACAATCTATAATTCCAAAGTCCCCAAATAACACATAAACAGATGCTGGCCCATTTAATTCAGGACTCGATACTAGCCATAGAATTAAGGAATGCACCAAATATCCCATTCAAAAGAAATTTAGGTAAATAGCTCCAAATGATATAAATCATAAAATAACTGAGAAACTTCATAAAAGAGAATGCACACAATTGCAATATGTCGAAAGGACAAAAAGTAAGATCTAGACAAAGTTTTCAGCGCATTTGGAAAATATTACGAATGGTATTGAGGCACCTAATTTGTCAAAGCATTGTAAGATGCACATACTTGCAGTCATAATGATATATCTACTGTAGGAAAAAAACAGCTTAGTCTCAATCACAGGGGAGGTAATATTTAAAAAAGGTTGAGATAGATGGAGAGTTCTTTTGGATTTATGAGCTATAAACTCTGAATCCAAAGGTATTAAATGTGGATTTTCATTTTGTGGCTTAAAAAAACCCCAAAGTTAATACTTTCATTCTAATTTGTGAATATATACCATTTTAGATTTATTGATAGAATGATATATTATTTAATATTGATACGTGTATTTATATTTTAACCTTTTTGTAATTCAGCAAGTTTTCGCTACAACTCCATCAATTACGTTTTTTCGAATATTGAAGTATCTCACTAGTGTTCTTAACTCTTAGGCATCACTTATATTTTAGTCTTGTGAGAAGGATTCTATTAGGAAAGGGCAAAGCTTTTTGTCTTAAAAGTGAAAAATGCAAAAAACGGTGGTGAAAAATGCAAAAAACGGCACTCACAATGTGCATGGAAATTCCCACAAAAATAGTTTCTGCTTTTTCTGCCTTTTTCATCACATCAATGATACTAATGTATTCCCACCATGCTAGTATAACGGGGGCTTCCATTTTCTGCATGTTGTCATTCTGTGCAAGGGAGAGAGAAATAGATAGAAAGCAACTGATTTTTTTAAGTTAAAGGCAGATAGCAAAGAGAGGGAACTGGAGTTGCTTGATAGCAGTATTAGTGGTAGCCAGTTGTTCTCTAGGTGCAGCAGGTGTGAAGGTAGAAAGGAGAGTTAGGAAAAACTGACAAGTGACAGTAAGACAGGCAGTTGATCATACCTTAGCAAAAGTATTGCTTAGAGATGCTAAACTGGGCTTATGAACCTGCAAGGTTATGCAAAAAGCTCATTAGAACTAGTATCCTTTACTCAGGTGTAATCTCTTTTAGCTTCCAAGGGTTATACATAGAGAAGAAAGAAGCATATCATTCTAGTCCTACCAAAGTGATAGTCCAGCAATGAAATGCCAGACAATTATCCGCTGAGCATGAGAAGCAGCCATCCCCAGATGTACATTTCAGGCCTCATCAGTGAAATGCAGCTGTTCTTTCTTGGCACATGTGAGCAAGTGGGCCATGTCTCGATTCTCTAAGCACTCTTAGAGTGATCAACCCCAAGAGCAATTTACAAGTGCAAATGTAGTAGTCAGAGATGTTCACCTGGGCTTATGAACCTGCAGGTTTATACAAACAACTCATTAGGAAAAGTGTCCTTCATCCAGGGTGCAATCTCTTTCCTAAGTGAGCGTTTCTGACCAGAACTTTGCATGTGTCTATTATCCATGGGATTGGTCACCTCAAGGGTTATGGTAATCTAGCCAATGAGATCACTCCAGCTTACAGGCAGAAAGCCTCCGTCATCGGCGGAAGATGGATAGAGGGAGAGGAGTGGAGGCATAGTGATGGACTGCGGTCACAGAGCAGGTAACCGCAGTATATCCTTATGTAGGGTCAGTGCAATATTTATTCCTTCTATTTTGGCCAAATAGCATTTTAAAATGCAAAATTAATGAAACACTCAAAATAACAGCTATATAAACTATTTAAGAGCAACTTGTATAAGGGTGATAGATCCACTTTAATTATAACTAGAAAGTCCTTCTAATGGATCTATAATCCCATGAGAGGGGAACAAAAAAAAAAAAGAAAAGAAAAAAAGAACAATAAATAACAAATAAAAAAAACCCAAAACAACCAAAAAAAAAAAGAGGAAGGGAAAATAGTGTGATAATGCTTGTAAGTGGAAGTGTATATCATTATACATTGAAACCGTGTATGTGATGTGAAAGTGTGCACATCGCCTGTGTATACACATACCAATATGCCAATGTGTATAAACAATGAGATACACTACAACTAAAGTGATAGATACATCTAAGACTAAGCAGTGAGCACCCATCAACTAGCAATGGAAAATACTAGTTCCTGATTATGGAAAGAAAAATAAATTAAGAAAATATTCATATATTCGCTCTGCAATGCATTGAGCACCCCCCTATCACCCCTGTACAAGTTTGGCTAAAAAGTACGTTTATAGAGCTGGAATACTATTGTCTTTTTTTTTTTTAATTTGTTGTTTGTCTGAATTTAAACGTTTAATGATGATCCTGTGCCTTCCTTCCAGACAGACTGTGGGTATAGCTGTGCATCGCAGTCTGTCACTCTTCCTCTGCACCCCTCCCTCGATTCAGCCTCCTCCAATGACGGAAGATTTCTGCATGTAACCAGGAGCACTCTTATTGGCCAAATAACAAATTAAAAAAAAAAAAAAGACAATGGTATTCCAGCTATTTGCTCTATAAACTTACTTTTAAGCCAGATTGGTATAGGGGTGATAGTTCCTCTTTAAAGGGTTCAGTAAGCTCACATACTCTTCCTGCTTCAGTTTGAAAAAACTGCCTCCCCGGATTTGACATCTCTAGAACAAAGGCACAACAACATTCATAGGGGCCACTAGGATTTTATGGCCATAGTAAGATAAGTGTGAGGCGTTATTATTAGGAGGTGTTAATTCTACTTTAATTTCTCTCTCTTAGAGACTTACAGGACTGTGAAATATATGAAGAATATTACATTGCAATGCACTGGAGACATTGCAAGCATTCAAGGGGTTTGATAAAGGCGCATCCCAGACTCATAGTCCAATATATATATGCTGGGGCAGACTTAACCTTTTCTATGCAGCATGGCACATCAATATCTCCTAAGCACTGAAAGACAGAGAATCACACACAGGAGCACTTGGAGGGCAACAGCTCATTTATTTCTGCAGTGGTAAGACAAAAGTTTTAGGGGGCCATGAACATCCATTCATTATTTGCAACAAACAACTGTGAAAAAAAGCTGGTATCCTATACATATTAAGGGATCATAGAGATCCGATTAGGGGATTATAAAGATATATACAATTACAAACAAACTTGCTAAACTGAATGACACCAATATTGCCATCTAGTGGATTAAATATATAAATACATAAAACCCATTGTATTAAAAACAAAATAGCATTCTTATGTAGATCAAAAGGTGTAACTCTATATGTAACAATTTACATGCAGATATGGAGAACCCAATCTAAAGCAAAAAGCATTTAGGTAAAGTTGTAACTGAAAATTCCCAGTGAGCCAGATTCATCTGTAAAAGGAAATACAAATTGAAAATTGATAACTACCAATCCCTATCTCTATTTAAAAAAACCAACAAAAAAACTAGACATGTTCAGTTCCTCATTAAGCCCCCTTGCGCCATCTCTGTTGAGACACTTTATCTTTACACTGAAAAAAGTATATTACAACTGAGGTGTCACTATTTTCTTTTTAGATAACAATTAAAATGTAGGATTGTAACATTGAATTTGCTTTTGTGTTCAGTTAAAAGGACTTTAATAGGATGAATGGTCTGTCCTACATGTATTAATCTAGAAGACCAATAAGGCAGTACATTTTTGCAGGTATTCCCTACCTTTTATTCACAGCTGTTATACCTGATGAAGGGAGGTTGGTACATCCTGAAATGTTATAGCTCACATGGCTGAAATAAATGGGCTGTTGCCCTCCAAGTGAGTCTGTGTGAGATTCTCCGTTCTTCATTAATTTTTATTTGTTCACTGTGGTGCAGCTGGTTTGACCTAGATTACTCTAGTTTTCTTTTCATTATAGGTCTCATAGAGATAGGACTTGTCGTCATTAGTAATAGGGTGTGATACCTTCTTCTCTCCTCTGACTGGTTTGAAAGGGAGGTTACTCCAGGGCTTGTATGTTACGCTGTGAAACCCCACCTCCCAGCCATTCAGAATGTGGGAAAAGACCTGAAAAGGTCTTGGCATATATATAAGGCAATCCAAGTATATTTCTTTTTCATTGTACTTGGCATTAGCCCAGCAAGTATTGGGTACTAATTTTTTATAGTGGTAGCATAAGAAGAAGTGCATTTTTTAGGGTTTATTTTTATTTATTTTATTCTTGAAGAATGATGTTAGCACTAGGGTGTTGAACACACTACTAGACCCTGATATCACATTTATTTTGTTAAATATATGCACACCCACTTTCATTATGCATGGAAAGGGTCTCTGGGCTCCTACCTTAGGTTTTTTAAAAATTAATATGGGTAAAAATGTCTTTTCCACTATCCTCATCATCCCATCATCCTGTGGCAAACGTAGATTAAAGGGATATTAATACTTCATTTTATCTTTATTTTATTTTGTAGGCATTAAAAAAACATGAAGAATTATATAAGTCTTATCTCTCAAACCTTTATGGTTTAAGAGATATTCACAAGCAAAGTATCCCCCCCCCGTTCAGCCAGATCAGAAGGGAGGTGCCCAGGCAGACTTCAGAGAGGGACAATCTTCAATTAAGATAAGGGAAAAAGCTGAAAAACTTGTCAAGGGGGGCAGGGCTTTCATTGTTTTCATACAAAGAAGATTGTCCCCTGCTGTTATCTGTCTGGTCTTACAGCCAGATTCACATCTGAGAAGAGATGGCTTACACTAGGAAAAAGGGGCGGGAGGGGGAAACTTTGCTTGTGAATATCTCTTAAACCATAAAGGTTTGAGAGATAAGACTTATATCGTTCTTCATGTTTTTTTAATGCCTACAAAATAAAATAAAGTTAAAACGAAGTATTACTATCCCTTTAATGTTGGGGCTCTAGACCTCATATTAATCTTTTTTTATCTTCTTCTCCATTAGGAGGGTAGGGGATGGGGTTTCAAGCCCTCTTTCTTAGGGGATCCATCTTCAAATCGTCCCCCCAGGTTGAAATTATCTGTATAATTAGTTCTTCCCATTATTTTATTCCAACCCTCTGTCTAGCCATCTAAGAAAGTGGATACAGGTGATTATCTGGACTAAAAGTTATATAGTTATCACAGGTCCACTTTAATATGAGCTCTCTGTGCTCCTTAATCATTTTCTTTAAAGGGATAGTAATGTTTCATAATAAAAGCAGCTCTAATTAATTTTCATAGTATTTGGGCCTTGGAGAATGTTATTTCAATTCTGTCATAGTTGTAGTTCAAGAGTAATTGAATGATAAAGTATCCCCCTCCTGCCCCTTCAACTGATTTAACACTGCTCAGCTTAGAGAAGCAGGGAGTGTCCAGGTAGATTGCAGAGAGGGACAATCTTCAATTAAGATAAGGGAAAAAGCTGAAAAACCTGTCAAGGGGGCAGGGTTTTCATTGTTCTCATAGTAAGAATATTGACCCTTGATGTGAGCTGTCTGGTGTATGGACTGGGGTCAACATCTGAGGAGTGGGTGCTTACACTAGGTAAAAGGGGTGGGAGGGGGAAACTTTATCATTCAATTACTCTTGAACATAAATACAGGATTGGCGCTGAGAGAAAATAACTCTGATAATCTATTAAAATAGTACCATTTCGCTATATTTCCAGTGGTCTGATAGTGGACAGGCCACAAAAACAAAAGTAGGACAAGAAAGGAAAGCAGCGCTCTAGTGTACTATAAAATAAAAAGTATATTTATTGGACCAGACAGATGTAAATGGAAAATACTAATAATAGCCAGGCTAGTGGTTATACTAATATAAACTGTGCTCCCACTGCCTGTGATAGGCACTTAGTATACAATAAGATACAATATAGAACAATAATATAACAATGTATGCACCTAAAAGATGACCCAGTAACACAGCACAGATGCCCTGTTTACCTAAGGTCAACAACAAAATACGTTGCAACATATATATATATATCAATCCTGCTAATGTCTGCTGTATTACCCATTTCTCATTCGATATGAAAAAAGTCACTATATGAGTTCTTATCACGGTGCCCGTGCTCCTGGCTGCAGGCAGCGACATTCTAATTCTCCTATTTTCCTGTCTCGTTCTGATTGGCCAAGTATCTTTGTCGCCACCCAGTGATAGCCTTTATAACCTCTGTCACGTCTACACTATGGTGCCCTTTCGTGGTGTACTAGTTCCTAACTTTTGCTCCGTTATTGCTGATTGTGTATGACCAGGCCTGCCTGACGACGTTCCTGAGTTTCCTGTATTACTGCTGCTCCGTTGCTGACTGTATCTGGCTGAGAACCCGCTCCGTTGCTGACCATATCTGGCTGAGAACCTGCTCCGTTGCTGATCGTATCTGGCTGAGAACCTGCTCCGTTGCTGACTGTATCCGGCTGAGAACCTGCTCCGTTGCTGACTGTATCTGGCTGAGAACCCGCTCCATTGCTGACTATATCTGTCTGAGAACCCACTCCGTTGCTGACCGTATCTGGCTGAGAACCCACTCTGTTACTGACCGTACCTGGCTGAGTACCTATCCAATTACTGACCGTATCTAGCATATTACCTCTCTGTTGCCATCCGTGCCTAGCTATACCACTTGGTTGCCTCCGTTTGGTCCAGCTACACTTGCTGTGGCTTTGCCGTTATGCTAGTGGGTGTGCGCTACATGGCGCTATTATTCTGTCGACCGTTGGCTAAGCATTCGTGCTTTAGCTACTCTCTTAACCGCCTCAGGCAGTGTGCACATGCGAAGTACTGGTACAGTGTTCATAGCACTGACTGTGTTACTCTGATCTCTCTGTGTCCACCTCCCTTACAGCGCTGGGCTCACTCCCTTTGGGAGTTGCAATATATCACTGGGTGTTACCTGTTGACCCTTTGTGTGCCTGGATCTTCCAGGTAGGTTGTGCATATTCCTCACAGCAGTAGCCTTGGACTCAAGAGCCAGCATTGCGTTATACCATTCTCAGAGTGAGGGGACACTGGTTGCCTCCATATATGTGTATATATATATATATATATATATATATATATATATACTCGTATTACGATCCACCCCTAGCGTTCTAGGGTTTGCTTATGAGGGTTGCCTCGGTCTATTTGTATCCAGTGCCAGGGTCAGTTTTGCCTCGCTCCTCTGGGCTCTGTGCCTCCCAGGCGTCCGGGTTGTGCCAGTAGTGTTGCCTCGCTCTTCTGGGTTCTGTGCCTCCCAGGCGTCTGGGTTGCGCCAGTCATCTACTCCTGGACCATCTGTCATCAAGGTCGTGTGGTCAGTTCTCGGACTACGTTGCCTGCTGCCTGTTCGGTTCAAGCCAGAACCTCCATTGCCAGAACCTCCATTGATTCCATTCCATCATACATTTCTATTACTGGCTTGCTATTACTTCATCTACCTGTATATATTTATGTTCTGTTTGTGTGGGCCCAAGGGCCTAACTACGTGTGTGTACTTTATCTTAATAAAGTCATTTTAACCTTACCAATCTGGTCTGAGTGTTCATCAAAAAAACGTGACAGTTCTATAATAAGATTTCCAAGAGTATTGAGTAAGGATTTATCTCCCGTCTACAATGGAATTATCTTCGCTGGATAAATCAGAAAATGAAAAAGTCACCTGCAACTTCCTGCGCTTACCAGTGCAAGACATTGCTGTTTACTGTGTATCCATTGCCCAGTTTGCTCCTTCATGTCGATAATGTTTGCAGGCAGCTGCATGCAAGATACACTTAGTCAATTTTTACACAATACAAAATAATATAAAAAATGACATCACTTTTTATTATTTTCTTAGCTTCTATTTTCATATGGAAGCAACATTTATAAAGGTCCGACTTTAATCTTGGAGAAACATTCAAAACATATTAAGAGGGGGCAGCCAGAAAAGAGGAAGGCCAGTTAGTTTGCAATAATTTAGGTAGGAGATGAGGGCATCTTGTCTGAGAAAGTGATGTATGAGTGAGATGTTTCTGAGATTAAAACAGCAGGATTTGGCAAAGGCTTGGATGTGGTGAATGAAAGAGAGGGTAAAGTCATAGATGACTCCAAGGTAGTGAGCTTGGGGGTAGAATTAGAGAGGAGTAATTCAAAATATTAATAACCTCAAGAGGAGGTGTGGTGGATGGGGGAAAGAAGACAAGTTTTGTTTTAGATAGATTGAGCCTTAGATAACAGGAGGACATCCAGACAGAGACTGCAAAGAGGTAGTTGTTAACCCTATCTATAACAAAGGGTTAAGTCATGGGAGAAAAGGTAGAGTTGGGTATTGTTAGCATAAAGGTGGTACTGGAACCTAAATGAAGAGCTTAGGTTTCCTAGAAAGGAAGCATATATTGAAAACAGAAGTCCAAAAGTATTAGTAATGTCCCTTTTGCTTTGGCCAAAGCAAATAATTGGCCATTTTAGTGCGCACAATCTCTATTGCATGATGGGAGCAGAATCCAGATGGAAAAGAATCCAGAGTGGGAGTGGAAAGAGAGGTAGTTAGTCAATCTGGTGTACACAAGCCTCTCAAGGAGCTTTGTGGCGAAGGAGGATGGTGGTTAGAGACAGGGAAGGGGTTGATAGAGAGATTTTTTTAGGTGGGAGTTTTCAGAGAGTTTGAAGGCATCTGGAAAAGTGCCAATGGAAAGAGAGAGGTTGAGAATGGAGGTTAATGGAGTAAGCACAGAGCAAAATAGTATGTTGCTAAGGGACAGGATTAAGACGTAGGTGGTAAAGTTGGATGAGGGGAGCAGAGCAGGAACTTCTTCCATTAAAGGGGTGAAGGTATTAAGGGTTCTAGTGGCAGTGGGCATGGAACAAGACTGGATATAAGAAGGAAAATATGCATCCATTAGTGGCAATCTTACTAAAAAAACATGGCAAAATATCTTGGCAGTGACATTTGTAGGGGATATATTGGGTGGGGAAAAGAAGGAAATTGAAGCTACTGAAGAGTCATTAAGGGTAAGAGGACAAAGGAAAGATGAAAACTGTGAAGTTATTTTGTCAAGGCAAAGGGCAAAGTAGTATGAGAACAGGATGAATTTGAAATGCTGGATGTCTTCAACAGACCACACTTTTCTATAAAACCACTTTGCATTCGGGAGCACCTTTGGAGGTGTTGGGTCTGTTTTGTGTACTTTGGCTATATAATGGATCATTTGAGGTGGCATAGTGAGGCA
Source organism: Rhinophrynus dorsalis (assembly GCA_037306005.1). Taxonomy (NCBI): domain Eukaryota; kingdom Metazoa; phylum Chordata; class Amphibia; order Anura; family Rhinophrynidae; genus Rhinophrynus; species Rhinophrynus dorsalis. The sequence continues at coordinate 169,182,264 of CM074721.1, read as the reverse complement.
GCAGTTGCTTTATCTAGAGCAGCTGTGAGAACAGAATGGTAATTTAAGGAGTCCTGATTTGGCAGTACATGGAAGATATGATAGAGAGACAGGTTGTAGAGAAGTGCGGAGTTAATGTAAGTCAATAGAGATAAGGTTTCTACATGTACCGGAAAGATGATATGAAAGGAACATGAGGTGGGTTTAGGATGCAGGATAAGAGGTAGTTGTCAGAGAGAGGGGTGTTAGAGAAAGACTCATGTGTGAGATTACTAGCTCTACAGAAATACCATCTTGGTCAGTGGAATAGCTGATCCAGAGAGCAAAGGAGGAAATTAAGGTGAGGAGCTGACATCAAAAAATATATTGAAGTCACTAAGGATGAGAGTGGGAATATCAGATAAGAGAAAGTAGTGGAGACATGCAGAGAAGTGATCAAGAAATTGGAGAGGAGAACCAGGAGGTGATAAATGACAGCAAACCACAATGAGAATGGAAAAAGGGGCTGATTGCATGCACAGCCGTAATGTACACACATACAGGATTAAACTAGGAAAACAGTGCCTGGGATGTAAAATTGAAAAAACAAAATGGATATAGCTTATGTTATAAATGACATGCTGCCTTGCAGAACAATAAAGAACAAATGTAACAAAACACAGCATGACAGCAATTGCCAAATGTATAAAACAATGGAGAATGTTTTGTTCATCAGTATAATGACAAGGATAAGTTCAGGATACAAGTCCCTCAAGTTTGTACTCAGGCTTGCCACTAGATGTCGCTTCATAACAGATTCAGCATTTGCACATAGTAAAAAAGATAATATGACTGATGGGCAACCTGAGCTCCTATAGGAAATTTTGACCTGTAATTCCCAGTATCCCCACTCAAACTGCCGACTTAGGTTAATAAGAATTGTAGTTCATTAACAGCTGGAGGACATCAGGTTACCCAACTTGATCTAGATTGAATAAAAATATAAAGTGACCCAGTGCAATTTTCTTTTTTTTTTTTTTTAATAAATATCAGTAACTTTTAATATCAACAAATCAAAAATAAAAAAATACAAAGATTAAATGAAAACTCTTTCTTAGTAGATGTCCCCTAAGCAACATGTAGGGCTATATTCAGGTGACTAAAGGGAACTATTTGACTGCCATTTGGAGTCAGGAAGGATTTTTTTTTTACCCATTTGGGGCTAAATTGGAAATGGCTTCAGAGGGCTTTTTTTTTTTTTTGCTTTCCTCTGGATCAGCAGGGGTGTTTTTGGCATGGGCTGGACTTGATGGACACGTCTTTTTTCAGCCTCATCAACTATGTTATGTAAATCTGGAGTAAGCCTTCTAGAGCAGAGGGACAAATGAAAATTCCTATTGATTTAAATTAGATGTTTTGAATCAATATGGATTTTAAAGATTTTTTCGTTGAGCCTTATGAAGCGGTTGATTTTATTCCAGAATTGCTCATTGTTAGCTTCCTGAATATTGCCCATGCTGTCTTCTCTGTTTTTTCAAAGTGGGTCTTGCCAGTTGTCATGCCTGAGGTGTTATTTAGCAATGCAAACTGGCAAAATAATTTATTAAACAACTGCAACCCCTCAGTGGACAAATACACTCTCCACTGATTCAAATGGGTTTTTTTAACCCCTTGTGTGCTAGAGAGATCTCCAACGCTTTGCTTTTGCAATGCATGAGAAACCTCTCTACCATTCATGGGGTTAAAATTCCCATTTGAATCAAGACACTGGAAATTATTGAGGGTGCTTGTTCACATATACTTCGAAGTAAATAAAATTAACCCCTTAAGGATGTGTGCCAGGACCGTCACCAGTTCTTTCTCTTAAGGACCGGTGACAGTCTTGGCACATCACATAATTTTTTAAAGCCCTTTATTCAGGCATACAATTAACACCACATTTTGTTTAGTAAACGGGGACAACATCAAAGGGTGCCCTGAAAACACACCTACCAAATTAAGAAATAACCAGTATTACATATGAATATATTAAAGTTCAGTCAAAGAGGATCTATTCAGGGCACTTGCTAAACTAACAATCCCTCCAGATTGGCCACAATATAAAAAACGTTATTATACAATGGTAACATTATTGTATATTGTATTGTATTGTATGTTTTTATTTATATAGTGCCCACCGGTGTACAGATTACATTTAATATAGCAGGGGTACAATAATTGCGGTGATTAAGTGCTTATATAGGCAGTCATAAGGGGAACAACAGGTGAGTATACATTAGCATAAGAGGTCCCTGCCCCGTAGAGCTTACAATCTAAGTAAATATAAGAACAAGTCCCTTAACTTCATGTAGGTTGAATGCCTGATTGTGTTATTAACAAATATACTGGCATTAAAAATGAAAGTGCCAAAGTATAATAATAATAATAATAATACAAGAGAACATGGTAATGTAGTTTAAATGTACACAAGACCACACCTCAAAGTAAACTATTACTGCTGCTGCTGTGGCTACTACTACTACCATGACTACTGCTGCTGCTGCGGCTGCTACTACTACCACTACTACTACTGCTACTTCTATTACCAGTCCCTCTTTGAAACAACCCTGGTGTCCCTATTTTTAGGAGATCACACTGTGTGGTATGTATATAAGTGTATCACACTACTCCAGAGAAATAATACTCACATTAATGGTTGTTTAAACCTCAGTATATATGTTTATAAATTAGTCTGTGTAAATAAAATACTTTGGTCTTGCTCTAAATCATTTATTCAGTTACACAAAGAGGTGTCAATAGGTCATGACTAACATAGAAAATTGTATTTAGTCTTGCCTACCGGCCACACCCACACCAACACCACCTGTAACAAAAGTGTCCCTCTTTGTCCATCAACATGTTGGGATGTATGTGTATTGGAGAGTTCTCTAGCATTCAAGAGGTTAGAAGTTCAGTTAAAATCAATGGAAATTTGGGGAATTGTAATTTAGCCCCTATGTTGCAGTTGGTTTGTTCTAAAAATACATCAGCATCAATGAACTTTACTCTTATTCCCCTGCCACCAGTTTGTACATAACTTGGGCCTATGACCAGAGGAAAGGCACGCAGACAAGCCCTGACACACTCCCACACTGACCACTACTTTACACATACAATAAAATGTTGCCAAGTAATTTACAAATAATCAGTAGGTTGCTGTAGGACTTGCTTAAAGGGTAACTTTCACCTAAATTGAATGTAAGGCATATAGACTCCCTGTTTGTGGTCTGTATTCAATCCACATTTTGTTTTGTTTATTTAAATCACAATGTATTAAGAGTAAGATTACTCTAAAACGTACTTTGTCATGGTAGGCATTAGCTCCTTGTGGTACAAGCTGTACCGCACAGTTTATCAATCCCTCCCTATTCTACATATATCCAAGGGGCAGTATTTTCACAGCCCATTACTGTATGCATAATGGGAGAGCGGTGACAATCAACAGTGATGTCATCAACATGTCAGTGCTCTCCCCTTATGCCCCTACAGCTACTAAGGTATCTTTGGATATATACAGTGCCTTATGAACGAAAATACTGCACTTTTCATTCATTGTACTATATACAAAAATCAATATATGTTGAAACAAATGTAGGGGAAATTTACGCTTTAACATTTAGGAATAACTTTTTGCTCAAATTTAGCCTCTGCTCCACATTCATATAAACCCTAACTGTTAGACCCACTCCTATACAGTACAATTTGATTTATGAACAGGATTGGACTTTCCATTAGGAGGAGAAAGCAGCCACCTAGGGTGCAGATTTTGAGTTATGCTAGTCATGCTGAGGTGTGGGTGTGAGCAGATTATGTATTGCTATAACGTCTAGATTATGTACAAGTTTAGCTGGTTTGTTTTCCACTTTCCATACCCCTCTACTGGACAGTTTATTTAAAAGGATAGAAAAACTTCACACTGAGAAAACAAAAATTGCAGGGTTCATCCTGCTAAGTAAAACATAGGTACTTCCACTGTTGATAAACGTGTTATTCAAATGGTGCGGCATCTCAAACTTGCATTTTTGGGCGCAGAACCTTCATGACCTGAACATTTATGGAAGTGGTGGTACTACTGCTATTGTGAGTGACAATAAATCTCTATAGGCTTCTGTAGCAACAGAACCACTGTACAATTTCCAACCAAACAGGTACTGCACACAAAAAAATTCAATAACATTTGAATGAAAAATCTCTCAGCAGTGGGAGTTTTCTTGTTTTGCTCCATAGGATAAACCCTACAATATATTTATTTAATGCTAGTTGAAGAGCCCGTTACACGGGCCACAGTGTATCAGCCGCAGCGCAGGCAGTCTCTACTGCGCATGACTTCGTCGTTACACACATTTTAGTGAATTATTATATAGGATTAGGCATTGCTCTCCCTCCCAAATGCTATTCTCTCATGTTCATCCTTATACTGCTCCTTCTGCTTATTGTAGTATCTGGGGAAAGGACCCTCTCTACATTCAAAAAATAATTTGACTAAGTTTATTTTTTACCTCTTGAGTGCCAGACATGAAGGAGTGGCATTTGGTGTGTGTATGTGTATGTGGGGGCATTGTAGAAAGTTGGCACACTCAGCTCTGCCATCCAGTACTAACTTGCAGAAAAGTACACCCACGTTTAGCTAAATATTTTATAAACTATCTGAAAGCTTCCTCATCTTAACATCAATTATCATAAGGTGCTAGTACCACTTTAACGTTACCAAGTTCAGTGAACAGCGTATGAGATCCTGTGATTGTGCTAGCAACTGTCATGTCCACTTCCATGGACATGTCACCCAGGGGTAACCACATGTCCCAGGACAGTCCTATATTTTGAATGCATAGTTCATGCCCTAGATAGTACCCTTCAGACAATACAAAGCGCTAGAAAGAACAATAGAGGGAGAAATGCCCATGGACTGTTGTGAGAAAACCTGATATCTGTTCTGGGCTACAAGATAATGGCCTCTGCAGAGCTGTAAACAGCCCTACTTCTTGATACCAAACAGAGCAACCAAGAGTACTATAGGGTTCAAAGAAAATTGTCATTGATTTAAATATGTTTTTAAAATACTTTTTAAAATTATATTGGTGATTATTTTTATCCCCCCCCCCCCACACACACACACGGTGCAGTTGGTTTGCACCAGTTCTTCTTACTCCATTAATCATTTGTGCTTATTAAAGATGTGCAGTTCTGGAATATTCCAACAACACCATAGGGGACAACACAATGTTTTGGAGACCTCACTAACATTTAAGGCATGAAAATAACCATTTAAACCGTAGCAATTTTTATTTCCCCCATAACGCAGTTGGTTTGCTCCAAGGTCTGCTTAAGGTCCAAAGTGTATAACAGGCCCATGTCTGAATGAGAGAACACAACTTTCAATTGTAAAAACTAAAAAGCCCTAAAAAAATGAAGTATTTGAAGAGTAGTGGTTCCACAAATCACTCAGTAATTGTACCTCTGGGGAAGAAACGCCTCTCTTTACTTCTGAATGTTTGTTGCTTCAAGTTGCTCTTAGTACTGACTAATAGATCAAAATATAGAACTGAAACCTATCATTAAGGACATTATATGTTATTTTGGAGCTGGCTGCTCTCTTTCCTCTGCAAACCATTTTATCCTTGCCAAATACATAATACCACCCTATGCACGGCCCCCATGTGTAAAATTACTAAGACTTGGTCTGAACTGTCTGAGGAAAAACAAGGCCTTTTGCCTGAGATCCACAATGAGAGAGGAAAAGAGGTCTCACTGCTCATTTCTTGTGGCATTGCAGCTAGAAATAATGCGTATGATATGAAAATACTATGGGGAAGTTGAAAACATATTATTTCATTCCTTGTGAGCTATTTAAAAACATGATTACAAAATATATGGGGTCAGTATAGAAAATGGACTGTAAACCCAGAGAAATTCTAATGCAAACGAACTGTACAATAGGGACAAATACAAACTCCCATAAACTTTTATTATGAAAAAAAAATATTTTTCAAACCATTCACCTGCTGCGTACTACAAGGGTACTCCTACTATTAGGAAATGTTTTCTTGCAAAAACTGTTAATAATAGTACTAGTGTTGAGCGAGCATGCTCGGCCGATGCTCGGATCGGCTCGAGCATCGCTCTGCTCGGCACATGGCGGTACTCGTACGAGTACCGCATGTGCTCGCCCGCCATGTTCGGGTCTCCTCCCCGCACGTTTTGCGGCTGCTGCGCAGCCAATAAACGTGCAGGGAGGCTCTGACATCGGTGTAATGCCAGCAGCCATGTTGGCTGCTGGCATTACACTGATTGGCTGGCCAGAACCCGTGGTCAGGTGCTGTATAGCACCTGACCATCGAGTTCGGCTCAGTCTGAGCCAGGGAGAGCTGAGGATAGGAAGGGAAAGGCAGTGTAGGGAGGAAAAAAACAAAAATTGTGAAAAAAAAAGAACCAAAAGTCCTTTTTAGGACTACTGTGTGTGGGGGCAGCAGGTTATTTGGTGTGGGGGGGAAAAAAACAAAAACAAAAAAAAATATATATATATATTCTGTTTAGTGTGCAAAGTTGCAGATTAGAGCACATTCTGTTTAGTGTGCACAGTTGCAGATTAGAGCACATTCTGTTTAGTGTGCAAAGTTGCAGATTAGAGCACATTCTGTTTAGTGTGCAAAGTTGCAGATTAGAGCACATTCTGTTTAGTGTGCAAAGTTGCAGATTAGAGCACATTCTGTTAAGTCTTCAAACTAAAATATCAAAGTCACGTATTCCATTCAGTGTGCGTCGCCGCAGTTTAGCAGCACATTCTGAGTACTGTGCAGAGTTGCAGAATAGGAAGAAATACTGTTAAGTCTTCAAACTAAAATATCAAAGTCACATATTCCATTCAGTGTGCTTCGCCGCAGTGTAGCAGCACATTCTGTGTACTGTGCAGAGTTGCAGAATAGGAAGAAATACTGTTAAGTCTTCAAACTCAAATATCAAAGTCACATATTCCATTCAGTGTGCTTCGCCGCAGTTTAGCAGCACATTCTGTGTACTGTGCAGAGTTGCAGAATAGGAAGAAATACTGTTAAGTCTTCAAACTAAAATATCAAAGTCACATATTCCATTCAGTGTGCTTCGCCGCAGTGTAGCAGCACATTCTGTGTACTGTGCAGAGTTGCAGAATAGGAAGAAATACTGTTAAGTCTTCAAACTAAAATATCAAAGTCACATATTCCATTCAGTGTCTTTCACCGCCGTTTAACAGCCTATTCTGTGTACTCTGCAGAGTTGCAGAATTATAAGAAATACTGTTAAGTTTTCAAACTCAAATATTAAAGTAACATATTCCATTCAGTGTCTTTCACCGCCGTTTAACAGCCTATTCTGTGTACTCTGTACAGTTCCAGAATTATAAGAAATACTGTTAAGTTTTCAAACTCAAATATTAAAGTCACATATTCCATTCAGTGTCTTTCACCGCCGTTTAACAGCCTATTCTGTGTACTCTGTACAGTTCCAGAATTATAAGAAATACTGTTAAGTTTTCAAACTCAAATATTAAAGTCACATATTCCATTCAGTGTGTTTCAACGCCGTTTAACAGCCTATTCTGTGTACTCTGCAGAGTTGCAGAATAGTAAGAAATACTGTTAAGTTTTCAAACTCAAATATTAAAGTCACATATTCCATTCAGTGTCTTTCACCGCCGTTTAACAGCCTATTCTGTGTACTCTGTACAGTTCCAGAATTATAAGAAATACTGTTAAGTTTTCAAACTCAAATATTAAAGTCACATATTCCATTCAGTGTCTTTCACCGCCGTTTAACAGCCTATTCTGTGTACTCTGTACAGTTCCAGAATTATAAGAAATACTGTTAAGTTTTCAAACTCAAATATTAAAGTCACATATTCCATTCAGTGTGTTTCAACGCCGTTTAACAGCCTATTCTGTGTACTCTGCAGAGTTGCAGAATTATAAGAAATACTGTTAAGTTTTCAAACTCAAATATTAAAGTCACATATTCCATTCAGTGTGTGTCACCGCAGTTTAGCAGCCTATTCTGTGTACTCTGCAGAGTTGCAGAATAGTAAGAAATACTGTTAATTTTTCAAACTCAAATATTAAAGTCACATATTCCATTCAGTGTCTTTCACCGCCGTTTAACAGCCTATTCTGTGTACTCTGTACAGTTCCAGAATTATAAGAAATACTGTTAAGTTTTCAAACTCAAATATTAAAGTCACATATTCCATTCAGTGTCTTTCACCGCCGTTTAACAGCCTATTCTGTGTACTCTGCAGAGTTGCAGAATTATAAGAAATACTGTTAAGTTTTCAAACTCAAATATTAAAGTCACATATTCCATTCAGTGTGTGTCACCGCAGTTTAGCAGCCTATTCTGTGTACTCTGCAGAGTTGCAGAATAGTAAGAAATACTGTTAATTTTTCAAACTCAAATATTAAAGTCACTTATTCCATTCAGTGTGTGTCACCGCAGTTTAGCAGCCTATTCTGTGTACTCTGCAGAGTTGCAGAATAGTAAGAAATACTGTTAAGTTTTCAAACTCATATATATTAAAGTCATATATATCGTGTAAGATGAAGAAGGCGGGTAAAAAGGGACGGGGAAGTGGACGTGATCCTGAAAGTTCAGGGCGCGGGTCAGGACGCGGAGAAACTGTGCCTGGTGCCAGAGCACAAGAAAGAAAGACATCCACCATACCTAGCTTCATGTCTGATTTCACAGGGCGTCGCAGGACATCACTCTCGAGGTCCGACCAGTGCGAACAGGTGGTCGGTTGGATGACAGCTGATACTGCTTCCAGTCGGTTAAGCACCACCCTGTCTTCCACCAAGTCCACTCTCAGTAGCCAAGAGTCTGGTCAACATAATCCTCACTCTGATCATCCTTCCTCCCACCATACACGGTCTGGTCAAAGAAGTGATCCCACACTGGGATATAGTGATGAGCTCGTCTCATCACCAATCCTTCATTTGACCCTCTCTCCAAGCACGCTTGCAGAGGAACATGACATCTTGTGCCCTGATTCACAACCTCTAGAGGCTACCCAATCACAAGAAGATGACAGATGTGAACGGCATTTAAGGTCAAAGGAAGTAGTGGATGATGATGATGATGATGATGAGACACAGTTGCCATTAAATCAACCACTATTTCCGTCTCAAGACCTTGTTGAGGAGAATGTTATACAGTTGTCAATGACTGAGTATGTGGTGGGATCAAGACTTGAGGAGGATGATCAGAGTGAGGAAGTGGAGGAGGACTTGGTGGACGATGAGGTGACTGACCCCACCTGGGAAGGTGTAGAGCCGAGCGATGACAGCAGTCCTGAGGGTGAGCCATCTGCAGCACCGCAACAGGCTGGAAGAGGCAGTGGTGTGGCTACAGAAAGAAGGCGGACCGCACCAAACCGGCCCGCAAATGTTCCACGGAGCACCCCCTTGCGTAAATCTACCTTGCCAAGGGGTAGGTGTTCCGCGGTATGGCGTTTTTTTAAGGAAAGTGCGGACGACAAAAGAATTGTAGTTTGCAACCTGTGCCACACCAGAATGAGCCGAGGCATGAACACTAGAAACCTCACCACCACCAGCATGATCCGACACATGGCATCCAAGCACCGTAGTAAGTGGGAGGAACGCCTGGATCGCCCATCTGTGTCTGCAGGCCACACCACTGCCTCCTCTTCCCCTGTTTTCGGTGCCGGCCAATCGCCTGTCGAAGGCGCAGGCCCGCATACCTCCCGCCCTGCACCTGTAGCATCTGAAGCACCATCAGCGACCACATCCACTTCCCTGTCCCAGCACAGCGTCCAAATGTCGTTACCCCAGGCATTTGAGCGCAAGAGAAAGTACCCAGCCACCCACCCACAGGCCATAGCACTAACCTCACACCTTTCAAAATTACTGGCCATCGAAATGCTGCCATTTAGGCTTGTGGACACTGAGTCCTTCCGCAGCCTGATGGCAGCAGCTGTCCCTCGGTACGCGGTCCCCAGCCGCCACTACTTTTCCCGGTGTGCCATCCCCGCATTACACCACCATGTGTCCCGTAACATCACCCGTGCCCTGACCAACGCAGTTACTGGGAAGGTCCACTTAACGACTGACACATGGACAAGTGCTTGTGGCCAGGGACGCTACATTTCCCTGACGGCACACTGGGTGAATGTCGTGGAGGCTGGGAGCGACTCGGACCCTGGGATGGCACGGGTGCTACCCACGCCGAGGATTGCGGGCCCTACCTCCATCAGGGTTTCCACCACCACCTACGTTATTGGCTCCTCCTCCTCCGTTTCCACCTCCGAATTCTCTACACACACCGCCACTCCCCCATCAGCCAGTAGCTGGAAGCAGTGTAGCACTGCAGTGGGGAAGCGTCAACAGGCCGTGCTGAAGCTGATCTGCCTTGGGGACAAACAGCACACGGCCTCAGAGCTGTTGCAGGGGATTAGTCACCAGACCGAGCAGTGGCTCTCGCCACTCAACCTGCAACCAGGCATGGTTGTGTGTGATAATGGGCGTAACTTGGTGGCGGCTTTGGAGCTCGGCAAGCTCACACACGTACCATGCCTAGCGCATGTATTTAATTTAGTGGTTCAGCGATTTCTAAAAACCTACCCCAATGTGCATGATCTCTTGACCAAGGTGCGCCGCGTGTGTGCACATTTCCGTAAGTCATCTACAGCTTCGGCCGGCCTGTTGAAGCTGCAGCAGCGCTTACAATTGCCAGCTCACCGGCTGCTGTGTGACGTGAGCACGCGCTGGAACTCCACCTTCCACATGTTGGCCCGGCTTTGTGAGCAGCAGAGGGCAGTAGTGGAGTACCAGCTGTTACACGGTCGTCGCCTCTCCGTTCAACTTCCTGTAATCAGAAGTGAGGAGTGGGAATGGATGTCAGACCTCTGTGAGGTTTTACGCAATTTTGAGGAATCGACACAGATGGTGAGCGGCGATAACGCTATTATCAGTGTAACCATCCCACTTCTGTGTCTACTGAAACGCTCGCTGCTCACAATTAAAACCGACGCTTTGCATGTGGAAGAGGTGGAAATGGGGGAGGAAGAGCTTACACAAGGTGATAGCCAGAGCACCCTCACTTCGTCTTCTCAGCGACAATTGGAGGAGGCGGAGGAGGAGGAGGAGGAGGAGGAGGAGGAGGAAGACACGGTTGCCTCCGCTACAGAGGGTAGCCATGGAACTTTAGTTCCATCTCTTCAGCGTGGGTGGGCAGAAGAGGAGGAAGAGGATGAGGATATTGAGAGTCAGCCTCCTGGTGAGGACAGCGAAATCTTGACTGTTGGTACTCTGGCACACATGGCTGACTTTATGTTAGGCTGCCTTTCCCGTGACCCACGCGTTGTACGCATTTTAGACAACACGGATTACTGGGTGTTCACCCTTCTGGACCCCCGCTACAAAGAGAATTTCTCATCTCTCATTCCTCCGGTGGAGAGGACAAGCAAAATGGTGCAATACCAGAAGGTTCTTGTTGAAAAATTGCTCCAAAATTTTCCATCTGACAACGCTGGCGGCAGAGTACGTGCTACCTTGGCCAACCGAGAAGGGGAGAAAAGGGGAGCACACAGCAGTTCCGACAAAGGCAGGGCAACACTCTCCAAGGCGTGGGACACCTTCATGACACCCCGCCAGCACCCTCACCCTGATGCGCAGCCTAGTGTCACAAGGAGGGAAAAGTTTTGGAAGATGGTGAAGGAGTACGTAGCAGACCGTGTCAGCGTCCTCAATGATCCCTCTGTGCCTTACAACTACTGGGTGTCCAAGCTGGACACGTGGTATGAACTGGCACTCTACGCCTTGGAGGTGCTGGCCTGCCCTGCCGCCAGCGTTCTGTCTGAGCGGGTATTTAGTGCTGCTGGTGGCATCATAACAGATAAGCGTATCCGCCTTTCCACCGACAATGCTGATAGGTTGACACTTATAAAAATGAACAAGGCCTGGATTTCCCCTGACTTCTCCACTCCACTGGAGGAAAGCCCCGGGGGAACATAAACTCACTTTATATATGTTATTTACAATGATGGGAATACTCTGTATTCCCATTCACCCCTTCCACCCCAAAAACGGGTATATGGTTGACTCTTAATGTTCTCATCCTCCTCCTCCTCTTCCATATGCCCTGGGATATAATTTTTATATAGGGCCAGCTCACCAGCGTGCCCTGGGATATAATTTTTATATAGGGCCAGCTCACCAGCGGGCCCTGTGATATAATTTTTATATAGGGCCAGCTCACCAGCGGGCCCTGTTTGCCAATTTTTATATAGGTCAGCTCACCAGCGGGCCTTCTCATATAATGTTTTATTGGGTCAGCTCTCTAGCGGGCCCTCTCATATAATGTTTTATAGCGTCAGCTCACTAGCGGGCCTTCGCATATAATGTTTAGGATGGTCAGCTCTGCAGCAGACCCTCACCCATAATGTTTTAGATGGTCAGCTCAGCGCACGTTTCCCTCTTAATCATGGCCTCAGTTCTGAAAATCAAGGAAATTTTTGGGAGAATTTGCCTCTGCGCACGTTTCCCTCTTAATCATGGCCTCAGTTCTGAAAATCAAGGAAATTTTTGGGAGAATTTGCCTCTGCGCACGTTTCCCTCTTAATCATGGCCTCACTTCAGAAAATCGATGAAATTTTTGGGAGAATTTGCAGATGATATACAAGTAAATATACAGCAAATACTGTTTGGTAACAATTTTTCGCCTAAAGTCGTTTTTATTTTCCTTTTTGTGTGTTTTACGGTCAGTCTGTAAAAATGGCGTACTACGGGCGAAAGATCGTTCCCAGCAGCGATGTTGGAGTCCAAGGTGCATCCAGACATCCTCCCTATGCTGTCCCTGAACCATTTCTGTAGTGTTTCCATCTTTTTCTGCCCTTTTCCTATGGACCAGGCACCCTCCCCTCATCAGAGCAGGGGGTGCCTGGTGTAATGCTCGAGTCCTCCCATTGACTTCAATGGGGCTCGGGTGCTCGGCCGAGCACTCGAGCCTCAGGGGGTGCTCGGTCAGAGCACCCGAACATCCGAGCATTGGGGTGCTCGCTCATCACTAAATAGTACCACCTTCTGCCCAAATGGTTTTCTTTTGCACTTTAAGGGACAGGTGAGCCTTTGGCTAGCGTTCTTCATAGACTAAGATACTAACAGCTAGGGATGGGTGAAAAATTTAGTCTCAAACTGAAATCGGCTAATAATGGCACTTCCCGCTCGGAGAATAATTTCCAGCAAAAAGTGCTGATTTTCCTTTTTTTTTTTTTCACCTAGCTCATTCCATTGAAATCAATGGGAACACTGAATTTCTACACAACACATAGCAAATATTTTTTTATTTCCAAAAGGCATAGTATAAAAGGGGCATAGGGTACCTGTGTTTGTGGGGTGTGGGAAAAGATTCAGTTGAACAGAGAATTTTTTTGGGGATGTTGTTTACTGGGATTAGGGGGCAGTTAATAAAAAATAATTCCTAAATACAAATAAAATACCCGATAAGACATGGTATAAAAGGGGTCTGAGGAGGGTGCCTGTGTTGGTGGCTGGAGTCTGGGGAATGAATAAGTTTGTTTTGGGGCGGGGTTTTTTTGACTGGTATTGGGGGGACAGTTAATAAAAAAAGAAATCAATAAAATAAAATAAGACATTTGTATGTGATAGAGACAGGAACCCCCTGATATAAGCTGCCACTGAGGTCGACCGATACTTGACTTGATAGAGTATTTTGTAGAAGATGATTTTTTTTAGATTTGCTGTTAGAGGCCCAAGCCCTGAGGAAACATTGATTTGTAGGACTTAGTCTTGTTAGAAACAACCCCCCAAAAGTTGTTTATTTTTTATTGTAGGACTATGTTTTTTTATTATTATTATTATTATTATTATTATTATTATTATTATTTTTAACAGCACAAACCCTGAGAAAAAAAATCCCTACTGGCCTAGAGCCAGCAGTGATGTCCTGTTGGCCAGTGGCCACTGGCCATAGTCAAATGCCCTCATGTAGATGTGGAATTTGTGACTGCTGTTCTTGCTGCTGCTGCTGAGTTGTTTAAGCAGCAGGATGATGAAGGTTCCACTTGCCACAACTAGCTCCAGTGATGTTTCTGAGGGGGTAACAGCACAATAAGTATGGGTGTGTTGTTAATAGAATATACATTTTTCCCTTGAAAGCAGGAACTGTGCCTCTCATCATCAATTGCAATGTGCACAGTTTGTGTGGTAAACAACAACAACTAACAACACAACTGTATCCAAGCAACCTGACACCAGAACCCAAATACCTCCTCTGTCACTATACCCCTTCTCCGCACCCCACTAAGGACACATTACAATTTGCTGACAGTTTAATAGTAATGATAAAGCCTCCCTGCCACCAGCTTAACATATTCTGAGGGATGGAATCTCCTCAGATGCTGCTTGATGTCCTGCTTGTGATTCTCCTCCACCACACTGGCACGTGTGGTCAGTGCACCACAGTGTGCAATGGGTGGAGACAAACTGCCAAATCCTAACATCAACAGGATTTGGCGGGGGAGGTAACGATGAACGAGGTAGATTGGAAGAAGATGTAGTTACCCTAGAGCAAGAAGGTGATGGCGAGCTAGTTGTTTTGCTTGTCATGTAGCTTCCAGTCTTTGTCTGGGTTTCTCTATCCTTCCTCCTCTTTGATCTCCGTCTCACCTCTTGTTGCCATTCTGGAGAGTCAGGGGGTACAGCAACATCGCTGCTTGTAGTGGGTGTTTGTCTTAAACATGTTTGACATAAATGTCATGGTGTCTGTTTTTCATGAGTGATATCAGGGCCGTTGTGCCAAGGCACGTTTCCTCTTTTCCCTTTCACACTGACTTGTCACAAATTGTGCACAGTGCCATTGGTGATGACTGCACTGTGCCTGCCCCAAGAGAAAAATAGTCCCAAACCCATGACTTCAGGGTATAGGGATAGGGAACAGGTGGAGAAGAATGGCCTCTTTCTTCTTCTCCTCCACATTCCCCTTCACTGTCTGTTCCGGCAACTAGGACCAGGAATACTGCTACAGCTGGCAAGAGGAACCTGTCCTAGTGCCTCATCACTTTTTGACCCCATTCCCACTGTGTCCACAGTGGTCTGTGGCACACTAGCTTGCTTCTCGGCATCCTGCTGCCCTTGCAACTCAGCAGCATAAGGAATTAGAACAGTTGCAAATTCCGCAAATTCCAAAAGCTCATTGCTGGTGGTGGTGGTGATGCCTATCCTCATCCCATTCCTCATCCCATTCTCCCATTCCTTCTCAGTTTCTACTAAAAAGACCATCAATGTCTCTTCCATTCAAGCTTCCCCACCAGCATCATCACCACCACCACTAGTCCCTACATGCTGCTGCTCTATTACAGACATCTCACTGCTGCTTGGAGGAGGTGACAACTAGCAATGTGACAGAGGGTCCCCTAATATCACACTTGGCATTTCTTTTTGACCTGAAGAAGGCAGACTGGCAGCAGTAGCAGCAGGCACAGGCAGCTGGTCTGTGCTCCTGCTGGTGGTGGTGGTATTAATTCTGTGCCTGCTCTCTCCCACCAGTTCTGGCATCTTTAGGATCATGTTCCACTTGGACACTGTAGTGAAGCGAAGGGGAGGAGGACTCCCAGAATCAGAGGAATGGTGTGGGCTCCCTTGACCGCTAGTCTGGATGCTGTCAAATGCTTCCCCTACCACTACCTTAACACTAGTCCCACCGGCTGCTTCACCATTACTGCTAACACAAACCACATCAGATTCAGCTGCAGAGTCTTCCTCCTCACAGTCACTAGTAATATAAGGATACTGATTAACCCCTCCTTCACTCCTAACAATAACAAGCTGCTGCACCTTCTTAGTACTAGCACTGGTGAGACTGCTTGGGGATGGCAAGTGTGACTTAGGGTCCCCTGCTGTCACACTTGACATCATCTTCTCCTTCCCCCCTCCTGAGCATTACAAGACACACTAGCAGCTTCAGCACTGGTGGAAGCAGCTTCAGCCCTGGCAGCAGACAAAGCACTGGTGGCACTGGTAACAGGGGCAGAACCTCTGACAGCAGGCACATATTGGTGGAAGCAGGTTCAGCACTGGCAGCAGACACAGCACTGGTGGCAGCAGGGGCAGCACATCTGACAGCAGGCCAAGCACTGGTGGCAACAAGGGCAGCACGTCTGACAGCAGGCACAGCACTAGTGGCAGCAGAGGCAGCAATGGTGGTAGCAGGGGCAGCATGTTTAGCAGCAGGCACAGGCAGCTGACCTGTCCTGCTCTCAGAGTCACTAGTACTACCCTTTTCTCCCCCCCTTCCCATTCCCTTTTCTGTCTTCCTTCCCATTAAATTCCCCAAGACTCTAGGGGTGATTTAGGGGGACTGGACAGCATTGGTTCAGTAGTACTCACTTCCTCCTCCTCCTCCTCAGACTCAGTGGACACATAAAGGTCCTTTTAGTTCCTCCTTTTAATATTTTGATACCTACTCATAGTGATAGCAGTCACTATGAACTTCTCCTTCCTCAATTTTTCCTCAAGATCACTGCAGAACAGCACAGCACGTCTACCTTGCTCTGTAGCTGTTTCTATTGTGTTTGACTTCCACAAATACATCACGTTTTTATAGTGAAAAGGCGAATACCGCGTAAATCACTGGGCAGAAACTTTCTAGCCATTAAAAAAAATGGCAAACAATTTTGCCAAATGGGCGAAAAATGCAAACATTTTAGTCGCTAGTTTTAAAGTGGATTTTCCCTCAAAAAAGTGGACAACAATGTGGCTGAGGTTCTTCTGTATGGTACATCAAATTCCTATTTGTATCTATTTTTTGGGAATAAAACCATTGGCTTCTCTAAGCATAATCAGGTACTTTTAATAAAATAGTGATATAAAAGTGCAATAAAACTATTGGCATATATATATCAGTCACAAATTCAAAAATAGCTTACAAATGCCTAGTTATTAAACACATTTGTGACAGTATTCTAAAATTAATGACTGATCAGAAGTGAACTCCCAGAAAAATGCATTATTGACTCTTGGAGACATATATATATAAAACATATCACAAAAAACAGGACAAAATATATCAAAAAAATAAATAAACAATAAATATTTAGCTCCTTTGCTCCCTATCTTTTAGTTTTCTCTCTATTCTATTATTCGCTTTTCTCTTTCCTTTATTGCTCCCTTTCCTTCTCACCGCACGTGCCTCCCATTTGCTCTTTCTATAACTCAATTTCCTCTCTTCTCTATTCCCCCATTTTCCTCTCATATCTACCCCTCCCTTTTCTTTTTTCTTCTATTCCAGCATTTCCTCTCCCCTCCATTCCTCCCCTTTACTCTCTTATCTAGCCTTCTATTTTTTCTCCCCTTTCTTCACCCATACCCCTCAATTTCCCTTCCCTTTATCCCCCTTTTTTCCTCACCCCTCTATCTCTCCATTTTTCTCTGCCCTCTATTTATCCCTTTCCTCTCTTCCCTAGCCCCCTTTTTCCTCTACCCTCTACCCCTCCCTTTTCCTCTCCCTACGATCCCTCCCTTTTCCTCTCCCCTCTATTCCTCCCTTTTCCTCTTTTGTCTGTCCCTCTTTTTCTTCTCTCCTCTGTTCCTTCCCTTTCCTCTTCCCTCTATTCCTTATTTTTCTTCTCTTCTGTATCCCCTTTTTCTCTCTCTCATCTTTCCCTCCCCTTTTCCTCTACCCTCTATTCCTCCCTTTTCCTCTCTTCTCTATCCCCTTTTCCTGTCTCCTTCCCTTTTCCACTCTTCTCTACCCCCCTTTCATCTCCACTCTATCTCTCCTTTTTCCTCTCTCCTTTATCCAATGGGAGCAGTCCCAGTAAAATGTTCAGAGCTGTACTATCATCTGTCCTGGTGTCAGAAGACTGACTTGCAAGGCTGGAATAACACCCAGAAGTCTGTGACTCTTATAAACTCTTGGGTTGAATGCCATTCCCATAGACCCACTGTTTTGGGCGTTCAAGTCCAATACAGAGGGTCTATGGTGACTAACAACGCTCAGGTCAGGAAACTGTCCTGTGTTATGTAGTATAGATACACCAGGGAGCATCATGGGTACCTTTTCAGACTACTGCCCTGCTCAGCCATTGGTCCATCCCAGAGCTCACAATGCAGCCATGGCTTAAGCTGTAGGTCTGCTTCTGGGGAGCAGATCTGCCAATAAGGAATTATCTGGTGATGGCTGCCCTTCGAGGTATTAGAAGAATGCATGTATGCATGTATTATGTATAACAATAAGTGTTAAGAGCACTTTGGATAGTATTTGGATAGCAGCATGCTTAAGGGAAACATGTCCCTGCACTTTTTTTAATTGTTGACAAGTATGTATGTTTGTTTGTATGTATTTATATATCTTTATTTATATAGTACAATAAATATACACAGCACTTCACAGATACAGTAATAGTACAATACAAATACAGGACAGAATTAAGATGATAAAGTGCACTTGTTGCATTATTAGCATGGAAAGAGGTGCAGTAAAAGAACGGGAAGTCGTGCAGCGGGAGATACGTGCAGAAATGTGAGAGAGTGCCAAAGAAGAAAGCAACTTAAAGGAGAGAAGGATTTTTTAAGAAATACGAAATCTTATGAGTAACCAAAAGAGGGATTTCAGTAGCAGATGAGAGGGAAGGTATCTGGGAGAATATAGTTATTCTTACAGCTGAACTGAGAACAGACTGGAGAGAGGCAGGAATGTTGCCTGAGGGCCTAAGTGAGAGTTTTTGTGGTTGACATAAAGAGGAAGGGCCGTATTTCCTCCTTTTCCCTATCCCATCTATCTGCTCTTTTTCCTATCCCCTCTGATTGCTACCCCCTCTGTTCAGCTCCCATTCATCCTTCCCTTTCTCTCCCCTCTACCTTTCCCTTCTCATATTTCTTCTCACCCTGATTCTTGCCTGCTAAGAAAATGAGCTAAGTCCGAAGCCAACCAAATGCAATACTGAGCACAAATAACAATTCCCTAAATTCCCATTGAGTTAAATAGGGCTTTTAACCCCTTCTTTGTATTGGAGACCATGCTGGCATTCAGATGGTTAAAATACATAATTTCATTCAATGGGGATACTAATTTGTCCCCTATCCCCTATTTGTCTCAGAATTACAGCAATTCCTCTTAGTATAGCACCCTCACTGGCTCTATAACTGATCTTCTTCCTTCCCACATTTCCATTGCCTTACCATTGTCTAACATTTATTGGCTAGTTGTTTATTCGTCTGTGTACCCTCAATGACCACTGATCTATTTCTAGTTAATTAACCTTTTGTATGCCAGAGGGATGTCCAATGCATTGCAAAGCAATGCAAAGGTTGCCCCTTCTGAAACTCAAAAGGTTAAAGGAGTTATTTTTTGTAATGCACAAAGCTATAGAATGAGCACAAAGGAAATTATACTTGGTTAATTGGTCTGAAGTGTGCAAGCTCCCTCTAAACTATCAAAAGGTCAATAATGTCCTTGTAGCGATGAAAGGGTTAAACATAAGCTCACCTGTTTACAAAGCATTAACTCTGCTTAAGTAAACAAAATGCAGATCAATAACCTTCCATCTCTGAAGCAGGGATTCCAGTCCCATGCTCTATGGGTACTTCCCTAGTTTATTCTGCTGGGTCAATCGAGTTAGTGTTGAGCAAGAAGCAGCTTCCGGTGGTCAGTACATTCTGTTTTATGTCTCAAAAAACATTTATTGGACTAAAACCATCAATTAACAACCCCTCCCCCAACAAAAAATATTAAGGCCCTATTTACGAAGCGGTTCTACGCCATGGGAAGGAGGTGTTTTATGGAGGAGTATTGCTCAACAAATATAACCCTAAACCCACAGCTTCCTGAAAACAGCCAAGAAAAGCATTGTTTGTCTTCTATTTAATGTTGGAGCAATGATTCTCAGCCAAGTGTTAAGACACCCAAGCGTGTCAGACAGAGCAAACTAAAAAGGAGAAAAATACACATACGTGCCTCTTCTCTTTCACCAAAAGAGAAAGGACTTGCACAATGCTTTCTAATTACCTAGAATATCTCTGACTTGTGGGCTGATGTTTGCGGGGTTCTAGTGGGTCAGTTATTCTTGTTTTTTATTTTGGAAGGAAGGTATAATGTTTTCAGAGCAGAAATGATAGTGCATTTAAAGTACATTCATTTGTTAGCATTGAGGGATATGTATAATGTCAAAAGTGGAGAAATTTTATGACAAACCAACTTCACCCCAGGGAATAAACCAATAAATAAAATTCCTCATTAATTTAAATGGGACTTAACCGCTGGACAGTCCAGAGGTCTCCAACACGTTGCAAAATACATTTTCTTTGGAGGGTGAGTGAGACAGGGTTGAACCTGGATCCCTCAGTCCTTGGTTACACCATTGTTACTGTACCTGCAGCAAACTATCTTGATGTTTCCCACTTCTCCAAATACAATGGAATGACAAGGTATGACTACCCCCCCCCCCACAAAAACTTTGATATACACATGCACATTTAACATTATAACCCCATACAACCTAACCTGTAAATAAACAAACGTGACACAAGTTAAAGTGGCAATAAAGAAGTCACAAATTCATTAAAATTAGATTTAACCTATTACCCTCTGAGGACTATGCCCCTCTAATACAGCACCCCCCAGACCAATTTACAGCATGGACCCTGCGTCCAGGAAATTCTCTGGCACCACTGTCTATCCTGGACCAATGCGATGGCGCCACTCCTTTACCAGTCGTGAGGGCAAGTGGATGCAGCTACACAAGGACACCTCACCAAAGCCCTCCACTTTACCTCAGTACCCCAGTGACATTAGCCATCCTGCTATGCAGGACCCGCCATGCAGTCAGGCCCTAGGACAAATTGGAATCTTCTGTGGGTGGGTGGCCCCCAGTTGGCCAGGCTACCTTTTGAGACTGACCCACAATGTTTCCTGGGGGACAGCATTCCACTGCAAAAAGAGGGGCCAAAAAAATAATTAAGAACATTATTTAGGCAACACTACTTTATATAGCCAAAGCCCCTGCTCTCCCTTCCCACCCCCTCATCAGCCAATAATATTTATCTGCCATTCTCATGGGCTGGCCATCATCATTGCTCCCCATCTTGATGGGATTTCCAGGGGAACACAGGTGAAAGTGAGATCAGAACTTGGAAGATGAAAATGTGGCAGTAGGTTGCTACATTTCTGTTGCCTGTGTGAAAGAGCCCAAAGGATTAAAGGCGTAGTAATGTTTAAAAACAAGATGCTTTAATGTGAAAGGGTGTCATGTAATATTCCCAACAATGCACTGTAGACTTCTTTAGAATACAAGGAGGTAGAATCCCCATTTAATTCCATGGGAAGTTTTTGAACTTTTACTTGTTCCCTGTGGTGAAATTGGTTTGTTCAAGAATTGTAACTCTTAAGCTTATTGAGTATGGCCATATGTTACGTAATCGTTCTTATCAGCTTGTTACTGCACCAACACTTGGACTTCTCTGTAGCCATGACCAGCAATCACAGGGATGTTTTTTCCAACAGGAAAACAATGATGTGACCACATATGCCTAAATTTCTGTGCACCGATTCCTGTACATTCCTGCAGAATGAAGTTTTCATAAGTGTTCCTGATTTAAAGGGATATGGGTCACCATAAGCAACATAGGCACCAGTCAATGACCCATTATTGAAGAGAAAGGGTCTCAAGTCTAGCTATGACTACTCTAGTTTAAAACCCACCAGAGAATACTCTTACTGATTATCTCAGATGCATAACACATCCTGATCAATTTGGGAAGCAAGCTGTGAACACTCAGGAGAGGGTTGTATTAGTACAATTCGGTGCTGAACTAGTAGCTGTTACAATATTTTAGTGCCATGCCTGCTTGCTAACTGAAAAATAGCTTTCTATATCCTGAATTGATCAGAAGGGTCAATTATTTTTATCAGATTGTAAAATGAAATGAGCAGTAGTCTACAACAGATATGAAATGCAAAAATGTATGTAGCTATAACTGATTGCTGTATGAAGGACACCCACCTAGATAAGTGCTTCTGTTAAACAAGGTAAAAGCTACTTATTTTTATTAGGACCCCTTTAGAGGGGCTAAGTCAAAGCAGTGATGGTGCATTGCTTATGGTACCTGTGGTTATGTTGCACAAGCAAATATTTCCTCAAGTAAATGCACCAAAATCTAGAAAGCTACAGCTTGACTGCAGTCATAAGGAACACAATAAAGTTGTACGAGGGTTTATCAGCAGGTCAGCCTATGGGGATGCCAGCAGCTACATCAGACATTGTGACTCTCATTGCAATATCTAGTGAATGGCTGATCCACAGAGGAGTCCACCAACAATATTCCGCTGATACCCATGCAGGTTGGCTTTCAGCCACGTCCTCCCACAATGGGATTTTTGGGAGAACACAGGAAAATGTGTTCAGAGTACAGTTGACAGAAATGTGAGTTGTATGTGGGGTGGGTCCCTTAAAGTGAACCTGTTACCTTAAGCCAAGTTTTATTTGTTTTGCATAGAACTAAGATATGCCAGTATGATGTACTATGCATTATTCTGTAAAATAAGTCGTTGGCGAAACACACTTTTTATGTTTTCATGGCATATTGTGGCACTTTATGCAAATGTTCTTCACAGTATGCAAATTAGTCCTGGACAATACCAAATTTATCTCTCACTGTTCTATTAGAAATATCCCCAGTGTGTGTGCTCTGTTTAGATTAATCCCTATTCATATGGAGCATATTTATCAACACGTTGCCACAATTTCACAAATTATTAGAATAAGAAGTTGTTAATAGTGATTGACACATTCATGTGTAGCTTTCTTATAAAGAAATATAAATAACTAGTCACACTTTGCAAATAAAACTGAATTTGAGATAATGGAATGTTCAGGGACCTATATATCAATATGCCACTGTTCGGTAGACTAAGGCTGAAATGTATTTTATAAGCTGAATTTTTTATGTGCTATTTCCCTATTTTTTCAGTTTACTTGATACATATGTTGCTGTCTAATTCATTTCCTGAAAATTCACTTTTTATCTGACTCTAATTTACTTTTTTCACTTTTTTGTTTGATAACTATGCACAAGTCGGTCACAATTCTGTTTGTAAACAATGTTTGAATTAGTGACCCACTAACAGATATTCCCCAATGTTTGGTAGGCCTAACACAGAATCGAATTAGCATAAAATCCCCCATTGTACCAACAACATATAAAAGTTAATTTCTCAATAACTTTTTATATCAGAAACAAATGACTTGTACAACAGACATTTTTTAATGTTCTTTAACCCCTTAAGTACCAATGACGTGCCAGAACCCTCACAGCTTTCCTGCACTTAGGGACTAGTGATGGTCCTTGCACGTCATGGAACTCAGGGACCCCTGATTCCAATAGTGAAAAAAAAAATTCCCTGTGCTCCTTAACTGCTGGCCGTGCGGCCGGTCCTTAAGTGGTTAAAATGACCTAGGCTTATTTTTAGGT
Source organism: Rhinophrynus dorsalis (assembly GCA_037306005.1). NCBI lineage: Eukaryota > Metazoa > Chordata > Amphibia > Anura > Rhinophrynidae > Rhinophrynus > Rhinophrynus dorsalis. The sequence continues at coordinate 169,158,799 of CM074721.1, read as the reverse complement.
GACATGTCCACTTTAACCCCTGTGAATGAACCCATGTGCGTGCACACAAACACACACAGATGTACGCATACACACAAATGTGTAAACACTCACATATACACATATACAGACACACATACATACACAGACAAAAAAAACATATACACCTACACACACATAATCACACATATACATACATAAACACACATATGCACAAAGTCACGTATATACACAGATGCACACACACCTACACTAACACACAAACACTTGACACTCATACACACTGAGACACACACATGCTAAGACACACACAAGCACAAACACACACAAAAACACAAGCACACACACAAGCAAACACACATACATAACACATACATAGACAAAAAAACACACATATACACCCACACACACACATATGTACATGCAAACACACAGAAACACACATGCAAAACTCACATATGCACAAACACACAAATACATGACCATACAGACTGACACATGCAAACACACACACTGACACACACACACACACAAGCAAACACACAGACATGCACACACATGTACACACACAAAAACAGACACATAGATGCATCCACACACACATGCAAACACACATATACACCCACACACAAACACATATATGCACACGTGCACAAACTCACATACGTACACACACACACAAACACTGACACAGAAACACATATCACTTATACACACTGACACATACAAACACACACATTGAGACACACACATGCTGAGACGCACACACAAGCAAACACACAGACATGCACACACATGTGCACACACACAGAAACACACACACACATAGATGTGCATACACGCATGTGTAAACACACATACATGTACATATACACAGACAGAGACAAATACATACACACATATGGAGTTGAAAAAAACACACACAAGCACACACACAGACACAAGCAAAATATGTATATTTTATTACTATATAATTAAATAAGGTAGGATGAATTAAGGTAAGATATGGTGAAAAAGCAGCTTGAATGAGTAAAAGGAGAACTTGTGTGCAAAGAAAGAAAAAACTCACAATGCTAAAACATCATAGCTATATAGTACTGTGCAAAAGTCTTAGGCAGGTATGAAAACGCTGTAAAGTAAGAATGCTTTAAAAAATAGACATGGTAATAATTTATTTTTATCAATTAACAACATGCATACTGAGTGAACAGAAGAAAAATCAAAATCAAATCAATTTCTGGTGTGACCACCCTTTGCCTTCCAAACAGTATCAATTCGTCTAGGTACACCTGCACTAAATCAGGGATTGTGTAGGCATATAGTCAAGTGTATGATTAAACAATTATACCAAGCAGGTGCTAATGATAATCAGTTTAATATGTGGGTGGAAACACAATCATTAACTGAAACAGAAACAGCTGTGTAGGAAGAATAAAACTGGCCGAGGAACAGCCAAACTAAGCTAACAAGGTGAGGTTGCTGAAGGCAGTTTAATGTCAAAAGTCATACACCATGACAAGGCTGAGAACAGCAACAGGATACATGCTAGTTATACTGCATCAGCAAGGTCTCTCCCAGGCAGACAAGGGTTTCCAGATTTGCTGTCCAAGTTCTTTTGAAGAAGCACAAAGAAACAGGCCACGTTGAGGACCGTAGACACAGTGGTCAGCCAAGGAAACTTGTTGCAGCAGATGAAAGACAGATCATGCTTACTTCCCTTCACAATCGGAAGAGGTCCAGCAATGCCATCAGCTTAGAATTGGCAGAAAACAGTGGGATCCTGGTACACCCTTCTACTGTCCAGAGAAGTCTGATCAGAAGTGGTCTTCATGGAAGACTTGCAGCTAAAAAGCCATACCTCTGATGTGGAAACAAGGCCAAGTGACTCAACTATACACGAAAACACAGGAACTAGGATGAAGAAAATGGCAACGGGTGCTCTGGACTGGAGTACTATTTCTATGGTGTTTTAGCACTGTGAGTTTTTTTTTCTTTCTTTGCACACACACACAGTAACACACGCACACAGAAGCACACATACACATACACTGACACACAAACGAACATACACACAACCAGTGGTGTAACAAAAGGTGTCGCAGGAGTCTCACCTGTAACCAGGCCTATCATATCAGGGGCCCGGCCGCCCCCTGCGATCCCCCGGCAGGCACCACTGACCTCTAGGCACTGAGCTGTCCCTCTTCAGCACTCCCAGCGCTCTGCATTACTTGAGAAATGACCACGCGGGAGATGCAGCTCTTCATAGAGGACTGCGCCGAAAAGAGGCACAGACCTCTCCTGATGGACCACCAGGGAGGTAGGAGGTGGAGATTTGGGGGCAATGTGGAGATTTGGGTGCAGTGTGGAGAGGTGGACATTGGGGGCAATGTGGAGAGTTGGGGGCAATGTGGAGAGAAGGACACTGGGGGCAATATGGAGAGTTGGGGCCAATGTGAAGAGGATGACATTGGGGGCAATGTAGAGAGTTGGGGGCAATGTGGAGAAGTGGAGGCAGTGTGGAGAGGTGGACATTGGGGGAAATGTGGAGAGTTGGGGGCAATGTGGAGAGGAGGGCACTAGGGGCAATATGGAGAGTTGGGGCCAATGTGAAGAGGATGACATTGGGGGCAATATAGAGAGTTGGGGGCAATGTGGAGAAGTGGAGGCAGTGTGGAGAGGTGGACATTGGGGGAAATGTGGAGAGTTGGGGGCAATGTGGAGAGTAGGACATTGGGAGCAATGTGGTCGGGGGGACATGGCAATTTCAGCACCAGGGCCCAGTGACATCTAGTTACACCTCTGCACGACAGTCATTCATTCACACTGACAAATACAAACATACACACACATTGAGACACACATACATTCTCAGGCGCACACACACACACACACACACACATACACACACACACACATATCTTCATAGAGTAAACCACCTGCAGCATCAGTAATTAATTTAGACTCTCCACTGCCCTAAGCCTGACAAAATCGCTCTCTGATTGCCACAAGACTGGATTTAAATGTAACTGCCACTGCCAGCTATGCTTCTGGATCCCGCAACGTCAAGAGGGTCGTGACATGAGATGTGCCCTGTGTTGCAATGTTTTATCGCCCCTGTTATTTTGCTCCTCTAGGCAAAGACCTACTTGGCATAGGCCTAAATATGCTTTTGTGCACCATAGGGGAAATGAAAATCCCCATTTATTTAAATATGGCTTTTAAACTCTTGAATTCTATAAACGTACATTGCATTGAAGTGGAGACCTCGCTAAGGTTTAACAGGTTAAAAACATAATTTAAATTAATGACAATTTTTGGAACTTTGATTTGTCCTCTAGCATGGAACTGATTTGCTCCAGAATTGCACCTCTTTAGCATCCTGATAGTTACGCATAACAATAAGATCAACATAACTAAAAATCTAAATTATACCAGACAGACCATTTCATACACATGAAAACTAGATGTCAATAAAATACTATTACACAAGTGAAATATAACATTAAGCAGCAGTTTTCTAACCAGACTGAACCACAATCGTTTGCATTTCTAGTGAGACTTTTTACCAAGCTATAGATAGAAATGGAAACACTTCATTTGCGTTTACAGTAAAACAAAAAAACCAGGACAATCTGTGAAATGAGTATTATTTAACTTAGCTCTTATGTGGGAAATCCTGGCATAAAAAAACAATCATTTTTAGGCTATGGCTTCCCACATAAGAACTGCATTTTAAATCATCTATGGTTTTGTCTCCATGTAAACACTTTAAGAACTTCTGTGGTTTAAAGGAAAATAAAAATTGGGTTCTGCAGGATTTATAATGAGTTGCTCAAAAACGTTTGGGAACATTGAAAGGTGATTGGATGCCAGCTGTCCATTTAATTTCCTGGATTGAGGTGTATATGTTGTTTTGAAGTCATAGTTATGAGGTAGGTACAGTGAGGGAAAAATTATTTGATCCCCTGTTGATTTTGTAGGTTTGCCCACTGACAAGGAAATGATCAGTCTATAATTTTAATGGTAGGTTTATTTGAACAGTGAGAGACAGAATAACAACAAAAAAATCCTGAAAAAAGCATTTCAAAAAAAGTTATACATTGATTTGCATTTTACTGAGTGAAATAAGTATTTGACCCCCTATCAATCAGCAAGATTTCTGGCTCCCAGGTGTCTTTTATACAGGTACCAATCTGAGATTAGGATCACTCTCTTAAAGGGAGTGCTTCTAATCTCTGATTGACACCTGTCCACAGAAGCAATCAATCAATCAATCAATCAATCAGATTCCAAACTCTCCACCATGGCCAAGACCAAAGAGCTGTCCAAGGATGTCAGAGACAAGATTGTAGACCTACTCTAGGCTGGAATGGGCTACAAGACCATCGGCAAGCAGCTTGGTGAGAAGGTGACAACAGTTGGTGCGATTATTTGCAAATGGAAGAAACACAAAATAACTGTCAATCTCCCTCCGTCTGGGGCTCCATGCAAGATCTCACCTCGTAGAGTTTCAATGATCATGAGAATGGTGAGAAATCAGCCCAGAACTACATGGGAGGATCTTGTTGATCTCAAGGCAGCTGGGACCGTAGTCACCAAGAAAACAATTGGCAACACACTTCGCCGTGAAGGACTGAAATCTTGCAGCGCCCGCAAGGTCCCCTGCTCAAGAAAGCACATGCACAGGCCCATCTGAAGTTTGCCAATGAACATCTGAATGATTCAGAGGAGAACTTGGTGAAAGTGTTATGGTCAGATGAGATCAAAATCAAGCTCTTTGGCATTAACTCAACTCGCAGTGTTTGGGGGAGGAGGAATGTTGCCTATGACCCCAAGAACACCATCCCCACCGTCAAACATGGAGGTGAAAACATTATGCTTTGGAGGTGTTTTTCTGCTAAGGGGACAGGACAACTTCACCGCATCAAAGGGACAATGGACAGGGCCATGTACTGTCAAATCTTGGGTGAGAACTTCCTTCCCTCAACCTGCGCATTAAAAATGGGTCATGGATGAGTATTCCAGCATGACAATGACCCAAAACACACGGCCAAGGCAACAAAGGAGAGGTTTAAAAAGAAGCACATTAAGGTCCTGGATCCTCCAGACCTTAATCCCATAGAAAATGTGTGGAGGGAGCTGAAGGTTCGAATTGCCAAACGTCAGCCTCGAAACCTTAATGACTTGGAGAGAATCTGCAAAGAGGAGTGGGACAAAATCCCTCCTGATATATGTGCAAACCTGGGGACCAACTACAAGAAACGTCTGACCTCTGTGATTGCCAACAAGGGTTTTGCCACCAAGTACTAAGTCATGTTTTGCAAAGGGGTCCAATTTTTATTTCACTCAGTAAAATGCAAATCAATTTATAACTTTTTTGAAATGCGTTTTACAGGATTTTTTTGTTGTTATTCTGTCTCTCACTGTTCAAATAAACCTACCATTAAAATTATAGACTGATCATTTCTTTGTCAGTGGACAAACGTCCAAAATCAGCAGGGGATCAAATAATTTTTTCCCTAACTGTAGATTGAGGGAATGAGCATACCTGAGGCTGATGTACTAAGAAATGGAGCAATTAAGGAGCAAATCAACTGCACCATAGGGAATGGAAAAATATCATAGAGAGCCAATCTTCTCTGTCATTCAAGGGGTTAAAAGCCCCATTTAAATCAATGGTATTTTAGGGGGACTTGCATTTGAGTAATTCTGGAGCAATCAATTGAACCATGGGGGGAAAATACAAATTTCCCAAACTCCTGTTGATTAAATGTTTCTTTTAACCCCTTGAATGCTATGGAGGTCTACAACACATTAGGCAACAATGCATTGGAGACCTCTCTAGCATTCATTGGGTTAAAAAACAAATTTTACACAATGGGATTTATTTATGGTGTATATCAAAGAGGAGAACTATAGGATAAATAGCAAAAACATAGAATTTGATGACAGATAAGAACCATTCGGCTCATCTAGTCTGCCCATTTTTCTACTGTAAAAACCTCAAACCTTTTTTGGTCCTTGGTCTTTTCTTATGTTAAGGACAGCCTTATGCCTATCCCATGCATGCTTACATTCCCTCAATGTATTAACTTCTAGCACTTCTGCTGGTAGGCTATTCCACTTATCTACTACCATCTCAGTGAAGTAAAACTTTCTTACATTGTGTCTAAACCTGTGTCCCTCTAGTTTTAGACTATGGCCTCTTGTCCTAACATTTTTCCTCCTTTGAAATGTACTTCCATCCTGTACTTTGTTGAATCCCTTCATGTATTTGAATATTTCTATCATATCCCCTCTCTATCTTCTCTCATCCAAGCAATACATGTTCAGATCCTTTAGTCTATCATGATATGTCTTTTCCTGTAAACCAGTCACCATTTTAGTAGCCCTTCTCTAAATTTTCTCTAGAGTATCTATATCCTTCTGGAGGTGGGGTCTCCAGTACTCTAGGTGAGGTCTAACTAGAGATCTTTAGAGTGGCATGACCAATTTCCTTTTTCTGCTACTAATGCCCCTAGCTATACAACCCAGCACCCTGCTTGCATTCCCCAATGCTTTATTACATTGCCTGCCTACCTTTAAGTCATTAGAAATAATTACTCCCAACTCATTTTCCTCTGTTGTCCCTGACAGCACAGTACCCTTAATAGTATATTTTTCCTTTGGAGTTTTATGACCCAAGTGCATTATTTTACATTTATCAACATTAAACTGCAGCTGCCACACTCTTGACCATTCTTTTAATTTACCTAAACCATTTGTCATTTGGCTCATTCCCCCTGGAATGCCTACCCTATTGCAGATCTTTTTGTTCCATCTGCAAAAAGGCATAACTTACCTTGAAGATCTTTTGCAATATCACTAATAAAAATATTAAAAAGAATGTGCCCCAGTAGAGATCCCTGAGTTACCCCACTAGTAACACTCCTTTCCTCCAAATATTCACCATTGACTACCACCCTCTGTCTCCTGTCGCTCAGTCATTGCCGTATCCATTTAACTATTTTTGCATCCAGACCCAAAGACTGCAATTTATTAATGAGTCTTCTATGAGGGACAGTGTCAAATGCTTTACTGAAACGTAGATAAGCTATATCTACTGCTCCCCCTTGGACTATTATTTTAGTTACCCAGTCAAAAAATCTATGAAGTTAGTTTGACAAGATCTCCCTGCTGTAAACCCATGCTGTTTGGTATCTTGCAAGCCATTCAAATTCAGATATTCAACAATTCTTTCCTTAGTTTCCATTAATATTCCCATAACTGATGTAAGACTTACTGGTCTGTAGTTACCAGACTCTTCCCTGCTACCTTTTTTGTGAAGCAGTACTACATTTGCTGTCTTCCAATCTTCTGGAACTACTCCTGTCAATAGTGACTGATTGAATAATTCTGTTAAAAACTTAACAACTTTGGGTGTATCCCATCTGGTCCTTGCTGACATGCCTAATGCAATGCTCTGTTGCGTTTAGTAAAACACATTTCAGATAATCCAATTTCTCCTGGACTCCATCTAAAGATCTCCAAGTTGATAAAGACTGACATAAAAATGTTTCCATTTTAGAAAAATCAGCCTTTCTAAAGTCTAGAACCTTCGTTTTTTTGTGTGGCGCAACTCTGCTTCTGTCTTTATATTAAACCACATAGACTGATGATCACTGGATCCCAAAAACTCTCCTACAGCTACATCTGATACCAAGTCTCCATTAGTAAATAATAAATCTAGTGTGGCTTCCTTCCTAGTTGGCTGTTCTACTAATTGACTAAGAGCTAATCCTTGTAAAGAATTTAGGATCTCTCTACTCCTGGCTGAACCTGATGCTTGGTTTTTCCAGTCCACATCAGAAAGTCCCCCATAATAATAACCTCACCATTCACAGTCATCTTAGTTACTTCTTTGGCGAGCAGTTGATCCAACTCCTCTGCTTGTCCTGGTGGTCTATAGATCACACCTATACGAGTGACCATCTTATTACCATATTCTAAAGTTATCCAAACAGTCTCTGTATTCTCCTCCATACCATGTATAAGATTAACCTTTAAGCTATTTTTGACATAAATGGCAACCCCTCCTCCGTTTCAGCCTTTCCTGTCTTTTCTAAATAGAGAATACCCTGGTATTTCTACATCCCAGTTATTTTTTTCATTGTATCAGGTCTCAGTAATCCCCACTAAGTCCACATCTTCACTAGTTATTATTGCAATGAGTTCAGGGATCTTATTCCCTAATCTGCAGGCATTTGTGCACATTGTTCGAAGTCTACTGGTTTTTGACCTATGTGCCATAGACATACCTTGATCAAATTCATCTGTACGATGCTCTGGGGGGGGGGGCAATTGGTTTTATCCTATATCATTCCATTGCCCCCCCTCTACTAGTTTAAAAAACTGTTAACAAAACTTCAGAATTACTTGCTGAGCACCTCTATTCCCTTTTGAGAAAGATGCAAGGCATCCTTTTTGTATAATTCCTTGTTACACCAAATAGGGTTGGTGTGAGAAACAAAGCCAAATACATGTTTTTGGCCCTACTTCCCTACCCATGAATTAAAGTGTCTATTTCGCTGCATCCTACTATCATCTTCATTATACACTGGCAGAACCTCTGAAACAGTACAGTGAAGCAACTTGCTGCAGATCCTTACATAACTTCTTAAAAACATATTTTACCACACTCACCTCATTACAAGCCAAATCATTTGTCCCTAAATGGAATATGACATCCAACTCTCCATTCTGTCTTGCTTCTTTAACAATTTTTAAAACGCGTCTTCTACATCTGTGAGCTGTAGCACCAGGAAGACATCTGACTTCTTTGCTAGCACCATGACTATCCTCCAGAGTCACGCCTCTTTTTAATATGGAATCACCCAATAATAGTTGCTTCCTCTCAAAGCAGTTTTCACTTCTCTATCAATCTCCTGTTGTAAATCAGAAAATTGCTGCCAAATTGGACAACTTCTGAACCTCCAAAAGGATTCCCAGGGGAGAAAAGCAAAACATCCATTGCACTGCAACATGCCTAACATGTTCACAGCATTAATGTAATCGGGGACAAAGAGTAAAATACCTTCAGATTTTGCAGTTGTTTTCTGACTTCAATCACCACAGATCACCTCCAGATTATTGTCACGGAGTGACTAAGAAAAACGACACTGACAAGTACAGATACAGTAAAATCAATATCTTTATTAAGAATAAAAACAGAAAAGAAAGGTCAGTACTTCCCCAACCCTCACAGGACCAGGTGTGGAGACAGCACAAGCACTTCCCCAACCTTCACTAGTCAGGTATGGATACATCACAGGATCCACTGACAGAAGAAAGGCTGATCCAGATCTGACTACAGACGGTACTGGTAGCAAGTATAGTAGTAGCTACTAGAGCGTGTGAAGCGGAAATGCCCAAGCAAAGTAAGAGAAACTTCCCTAGAATGCTAGCGTAAACCTACAGGCAATGACGACTCACGGGTACCTCAGAATGCTAGGGTAGCGATAGACAGTGGTGACTGGAATCCCTAGAACACTAGGGCAGCGATAGGCAATGGTGACAGAAATCCCTAGAACGCTAGGGAGTACCCAGGATGGAATAGCCAGAGACAAGGTCCAGCACAGCCGGAGGAGAACAGCTTGTACCAGAGGCAACAGCTAGAGTGCGGTCTAGCAAGAGAAAGGAGTCAGTCAGGCCAAGGGTCGAGGACACAGAGCAGTAAGTCAGCCACGCCAAGATCAGTACCGTGTCAAATAGTCAGCCAAGTCGGGGTCAGCACAGAGCCGGTGGTCAGACGGACCAAAGGGTCAGACCGGAGCAGGTAGTTAGACAGAGCCAAAGGGTCAGATCAGAGCAGGTAATCAGACGGAGCCAAAGGGTTAGACCACAGCGGATAATCAGACGGAGCCAAAGGGTCAGACCGGAGCGGATGGCAACAAGTCAGGGGTCAAACGTAACCAGAGTCAGATGTAGCCAGTGGTCATACACGGAACAGAGCATAGGAATATCACAAATGCACAGGTACACCACGAAAGGGCAAAGGAGTACTGATAGATTGAGGCCTATAAGGCCTAACAAGTAGGTGGGGACTCACTCTGGCATTTAACCATAGGCCTATAAGAATAGCAAATGCTCATAAGGAAGTGAAAAACAATGTCGCCCAAACCTCTCAGCAGCACTCTCGGAGGGCAATCACGGGCACCGTGATAATTATCTCCAGAACATCTCCTTGTACACTTACAATTGCTGTGTTGCCCAGCTAATATAGGGCAGCACTGCCCTATATTTATGACTAGTATAAACCCTAACCACTTATAACGTAGAGTGGTTGGGTGGTGTCCTGTAGTATCACCAAAATACAAATATTTAAAGAGAAACAAATAACTACATTCAGGCACTCACACCTAAAATAAAACGTATTTTAATACCTGGGTGGTGTAGAAACGGACTATAATCAGTGTCTACTCCTAACAATCAGCTAATAATAAAACTTAACTTTTATTAAAAATATTTAAAAAAAAGAATTAAACAGAAAAGCGTATTATGTATCAACGCAGGAGTCCAAAACCTATAATCTGGTACACTGTGTACCTGGCAATTTGTAATGCGAATCAGCAAATCCAACTGTCCGTTAACAATAGAATTAAAGGGATAATCTGGGTTCCAATAGTAGTTCCACTACTCAGCATCAATATATGTGACAAAGAATAAACACAAAAATTAAAAATCCAATTGTAGCAGCAACAACAGCATCCCGTGTGTGGTTCAAAGACGGGTGCTGTTAGTGGCGTTTGCTGTTTGCGGAGATGCAAACAGTCGGCATATGTACTAGTTTGACTGTTGAGAAAAAAAACTCAGCAAGCCAGATGGACTACACCACGGGTTAACTAAGCATGATGCACACATGAACAACTATAAAGGAAACCCAACTCCCTATCCTATATAATAATTCGCTAAATCGTGTGTAATGCTGCAACATGCTCAGTAGACACTGCTGCGTGTGCTGCAGGCATGCGCAGTAGAGACTGCCCGTGCCACGGCTGATACAGAGCTGGGTGCTCCAAAGGAGTGTTCAGCTCTGTATCAGCTGCGGCGCAGGCAGTCTCTACTGCGCGTGGCTTCCCCGCGACCGGGTGGCAGTGGCACTGTGGCCCGTGTAAGGAGCTGTTCAACTAGTAGATAATAATGCAAATACAGTATCTCACATAAGTGAGTACACCCCTCACATTTTTGTAAATATTTTTATTTTATTTTACATGTGACAACACTGAAGAAATTACACTCTGCTATAATGTAAAGTAGTTAGTGTACAGCCTGTATAACAGTGTAAATTTGCTGTCCGCCTCAAAATAACTCATCACACAGCCATTAATGTCTAAACCTTGGCAACAAAAGTGAGTACACCCCTAAGTGAAAATGTCCAAATTGGGCCCAATTAGCCATTTTCCCTCCCCGGTGTCATGTGACTTGTTAATGTTACAAGGTCTCAGGTGTGAATGGGGAGCAGGTGTGTTAAATTTGGTGTCATCGCTCTCACACTCTCTCATACTGGTCACTGGAAGTTCAGCATGGCACCTCATGGCAAAGAACTCTCTGAGGATCTGAAAAAAAGAATCGTTGCTCTACATAAAGATGGAGTAGGCTATAAGAAGATTGCCAAGACCCTGAGACTGATCTGCAGCATGGTGGGCAAGACCATACAGCAGTTTCACAGGACAGGTTCCACTCAGAACAGGCCTCTCCATGGTCAACCAAAGAAGTTGAGTGCACGTGCTCAGAGTCATATCCAGAGGGTGTCTTTGGGAAACAGACGTATGAGTGCTGCAAGCATTGCTGCAGAGGTTGAAGGGGTGGGGGGTCAGGCTGTCAGTGTTCAGACCATACGCCGCACACTGCATCAAATTGGTCTGCATGGCTGTCATCCCAGAAGGAAGCCTCTTTTAAAGATGATGCACAAGAAAGCCCACAAACAATTTGCTGAAGACAAGCAGACTAAGGACATGGATTACTGGAACTATGTCTTGTGGTCTGATTAGACCAAAATAAACTTATTTGGTTCAGATGGTATCAAGCGTGTCTGTCAGCAACCAGGTGAGGAGTACAAAGACAAGTGTGTCTTGCCTACAGTCAAGCATGGTGGTGGGAGTGTCATGGTCTGGGCCTGCATGAGTGCTGCCAGCACTGGGGTGCTACAGTTCATTGAGGGAACCATGAATGCCAACATGTACTGTGACATACTGAAGCAGAGCAGGATCCCCTCCCTTCAGAGGAGTATTCCAACATGATAGCGACCCCAAACACACCTCCAAGACAACCACTGACTTGCTAAAGAAGCTGAGGGTAAAGGTGATGGACTGGTGAAGCATGTGTCCAGACCTAAACCCTATTGAGCATCTGTGGGGCATCCTCAAGCAGAAGGTGGGGGAGTGCAAGGTCTCTAACATCAACCAGCTTTGTGATGTCGTCATGGAGGAGTGGAAGAGGACTCCAGTGGCAACCTGTGAAGCTCTGGTGAACTCCATGCCCACGAGGGTTAAGGCAGTGCTGGAAAATAATGGTGGCCACACAAAATATTGATACTTTGGGCCCAATTTGGACATTTCCACTTAGGGGTATACTCTCTTTTGTTGCCAAGGTTTAGACATTAATGGCTGTGTTGAGTTATTTTGAGGGGGACAGCAAATTTACACTGTTATACAGGCTGTACACTCACTACTTTACATTGTAACAGAGAGTCATTTCTTCAGTGTTGTCACAAGAAAGATAAAATAAAAATATTTACAAAAATGTGAGGGGTGTACTCACTTATGTGAGATACTGTAAGTACCATACACAGGCCTGTCTGTGTATTAGGGATAGTGTGTTTTTTTAGCTACTGATAGCGCTCTTGGAGGTTCAAACGTAGTAAATTCCCACTGTGTATGGTGCTTATATGCATTGTTATCCATAGGCAGTTGGGTTTCCTTTATAGTTGTTCGTGTGGTGTCTCCGCTGGCGGAAGCAGGCATTTGCACTGAGAGACTGACAGAAATTTTAAACAAGACTTTTATATGGCAGTCTTGGTTCAAAATAATTGGCTGGGATGAGATTCCGGCAAAAATTCCAGCAGTCTGACTCGGTGAATGGTCCGAGAGGTATGGAAGGGGGAGGGGGGATCTGTCAGTGCAGATGCCTGCAGCTGCTGCTGTCTCTGCTGGAGGCCAAGGGGGGATATTGGAGACATTTATTTAAAAAAGAACAAATTGAACAACATTTTATTTTTTAAATAGAAAAGAAGATGGCACCTATTTTTAACCCTTTGAGCTTCGGAGGGCTACCCTTAGGGGGCTTAATATTTAAAAAAAAAAAAAAACATTTAGTGAATGAAAAGAAGAAAGAAGATAAAACAGAAAGAAGACAATATTAAAGAAGAAAATGGATAGTGGATGACAGGTAAGTTTTACATTTCTGGGTGGGATAGTGTTAGAATTATTTAGAGTAATGTTAGGGAAAGTATAGGGTTAGTGTATGGGAGGTGGGGGGAGGGTGACTGTGTTGAGCTCACTCTCGTTGTTTAACACTGTCAAACACAAAGTTGACTTTTTTGTTCCTTTGATGTTCCCACAATTTGTGCTGTTTAGCATGAGTTGTGGGAATAAAAACCAACAAAGAGCATTTGGCCAAAACATGAGTTTTGGCCACCAATGCTTGCTGTTCCATGTTCCTCTCCAGCTATAGAATAGCTAAGGTACATATGTGGGTTTATTGGTCAGTCTTTTTTTTTACTATTACCACCAGTGTTACCGGTGGTAATAGTATCGAGCCCCAAGTCCTTAGGGCCTTAAAAGTAAGAATTTGGTTCAGGCATCCAAGGTCAGTTTACTCTAATTGTCTACTTGGAGGTCCTGTTACGAATCAGGTTGTGATTAAAGCTATAGAAGGTCCTTCTTTCTGTAATTATTAACATCTTTTGATTTAATGATTCAGTGGAAAATCTATCTACTTTATGTCACTTGATCAAAAAATAGTTTTTTAAGTTTTTCCTCAAACACCAATATTTTAACTGCACCGATAATGTATCTTATTGAATCTGCACTACTTATGACCATCTGTAGTATCCATGTGTTTCTGTTTACCCAGTTAGCCAATGGAGGATAAGCGGAGTGTGCAATTCATTCTGAAGCAATGCATTGCGTATTATATCTGGTCTCCAGGGGGTTAAGTGGAGCTCTTAACCTTTTAAGTGACAAATGATTAACCCTCTGAATGCTAGAGAGGTCACTAAGTCATTGCAATTCAATTAGTTAGTGTTTCCCACAGAAGATGATAGTGAAGTTCTCGGGTAGCTATCCCAAAATATTCATGGGTAGAATCTCATACTCCAAGATTTGTGTGACCAACAGTGGTCAGAGATAGAAGTTTGGGTACATAAGGCTGAGAAGAAATCATAGTAAGACTGTCAGAGTTTGGAGTAGGCTGAGTTGAGTCATAATGGGAATCCAGGCAGAAGGTTGGAGCAGGTGGAAGAGGGGTGAAGTACGAATTTAAAAGGTTGTGGTCAAAATCAGAATAGATAGGAATCAAGAGAAGCATGCCTAAGCTTTAGTGGATACTGTGTAATTGGGCGAAGAACCAGTGGAAGGGCTGGGAAGAATCAGTCTAATCAGAATCCATAGTACAAATTCCATCATATGGCATGAAAAACACAACCCAAATGCTCACTTCGCAAAGAGTACATGGGCACAAGCAAAGGGAAAAATGACCCAACTAAATGTTTGCTACTGTAAGAAAAAAGCTGCGCAAGACTTGGTGAGAGGTATGATACACCCCCCATCCATTCCCCAAGGGGAGCCCTCCAGGTGACTAGGCCATTGTGGGTAGGGACAATGAAAATCACAGACTAATGCACTCAGGTGGTGAGGCTCCTGGTAGGAGGTCAATAGGGCAGTCATAAGCTTGCGGGGGAGGGGGAATTTTGCTTTCTTTTTGGTGAAGACATCCAAGAAACTCCAATACTGTTCTTTATGTTATGGTCATGGGTCTACTGATTGAAAAGTCTTCAGGGAGGAGTCCAGAATGCATGAATGAGTCCCCTTAAGGAGACAGTTCTCATGACATCATGTACCCAAGTATTTGATGAGAAATTCAGTACAGTTTTGGCTTGTATTTTATTAGCCATGGCAGACCCATAATTACTTGTGCTGGAGCATGAGGAGGCTTGATTACATAATATATGAGTTTTACCTACATTAAACCTTATCTGCCATTTTTCTGCTCATTCATTTAGTTTATCCATATCTTTTCACAGCGTATAGTGTCATTAGTGAAGACTGAGATACTACTTTCAATACCCAGTCCAAGAATAATAAACAATTTTAAAAGCATTGAGTCCAGAAGTGAAAACTGAGGCACTCTACTTACAACTCTAGACCAATCTAAATAGGTTCCATTCACAACTTTGTGCATCCTCTTACATCAGCCTCAAAATCTATAACTTACTGTCATACACCAGCAAACACTCTTCTTCCTACATTGACTACATAGTTGTGTCTGATTTAATAAAGTTCGAGAGGGAACAATTTCTCAGAATACTAGTACAATAAAACATGCTCTGAAAGCTCTAAGTCTAAAATTAAATATGCAAAATTAAATCTACTCTATGGAATGGTGCTAATAGATCATGGAGTAGTCTACAGGCAGAAGTGTTACGGGCAAAAAGTAACTTTATTTTAGAACCCTTGGTATAAATATGTGAGACACTCTAACATCTTCTAAAAATAAACGCCTGTTTATCTTTATCTGGACAAAAACTCCTCATGGTCACTATCAATAAATTCTGCATGGACTATTTCCCCACAATCAATCTTTAACCAGTATGGTTTATCATGTCCATAGAAGTTTTCTTACGTCTGCTGTTATGGGAACAGACTTAGTAAGAAGACTGAGGCTGTGTGTAGTGATGAGCGAGCATGCTCGGCCGAAGCTCGGTTCGGCTCGAGCATCGCTCTGCTCGGCACATGGTGGTACTCGTACGAGTACCGCATGTGCTCGCCCGCCATGTTTGGGTCTCCTCCCCGCACGTTTCGCGGCTGCTGCACAGCCAATAAACGTGCGGGGAGGCTCTGACATCAGTGTAATGCCAGCAGCCATGTTGGCTGCTGGCATTACACTGATTGGCTGGCCAGAACCCGTGATCGGGTGCTGTATAGCACCTGACCAGCGAGTTCGGCTCAGTCTTAGCCAGGGAGAGATGAGGATAGGAAGGGAAAGTCAGTGTAGGCAGAAAAAAAGCGCGTTTGAACAAAAAAAAGACCCAAAAGTCCTTTTTAGGACTACTGTGTGTGGGGGCAGCAGATATATTTTGTTTTGGGGGGCAGAGTTTAAAAAAAAAACGTCACATATTCCGTTCACTGTGCCTTGCCGCAGATTAGCAGCACATTCTGTTTAGTGTGCAAAGTTTCAGATTAGCA
The DNA here is from genome assembly GCA_037306005.1 of Rhinophrynus dorsalis. Classification (NCBI taxonomy): domain Eukaryota; kingdom Metazoa; phylum Chordata; class Amphibia; order Anura; family Rhinophrynidae; genus Rhinophrynus; species Rhinophrynus dorsalis. The sequence goes on along the minus strand of CM074721.1, from coordinate 169,142,378 downwards.
GCACATTCTGTTTAGTGTGCAAAGTTGGAGATTAGCAGCACATTCTTTTTAGTGTGCAAAGTTGCAGATTATCAGCACATTCAGTTTAGTGTGCAAAGTTGCAGATTAGCAGCACATTCTGTTCAGTGTGCAAAGTTGCAGATTAGCAGCACATTCTTTTTAGTGTGCAAAGTTGCAGATTAGCAGCACATTCTGTTCAGTGTGCAAAGTTGCAGATTAGCAGCACATTCTTTTTAGTGTGCAAAGTTGCAGATTAGCAGCACATTCTGTTTAGTGTGCAAAGTGTAAAAAATAAAAGTCACTTATTCTGTTCACTGATCCTAGCCGCAGATAAGCAGCACAATCTGTTTAGTGTGCAAAGTTGCAAATTAGCAGAACATTCTGTTTAGTGTGCAAAGTGTAAAAAATAAAAGTCACATATTCCATTCACTGTGCCTAGCCGCAGATAAGCAGCATATTCTGTTTAGTGTGCAAAGTTGCAGATTATCAGCACATTCTGTTTAGTGTGCAAAGTGTAAAAAATAAAAGTCACTTATTCCATTCACTGTGCCTAGCCGCAGATAAGCAGCATATTCTGTTTAGTGTGCAAAGTTGCAGATTTGCAGCACATTCTGTTTAGTGTGCAAAGTGTAAAAAATAAAAGTCACATATTCCATTCACTGTGCCTAGCCACAGATAAGCAGCATACTCTGTTTAGTGTGCAAAGTTGCAGATTATCAGCACATTCTGTTTAGTGTGCAAAGTGTAAAAAATAAAAGTCACTTATTCCGTTCACTGTGCCTAGCCGCAGATAAGCAGCACATTCTGTTTAGTGTGCAAAGTTGCAGATTAGCAGAACATTCTGTTTAGTGTGCAAAGTGTAAAAAATAAAAGTCACATATTCCATTCACTGTGCCTAGCCGCAGATAAGCAGCATATTCTGTTTAGTGTGCAAAGTTGCAGATTATCAGCACATTCTGTTTAGTGTGCAAAGTGTAAAAAATAAAAGTCACTTATTCCGTTCACTGTGCCTAGCCGCAGATAAGCAGCACATTCTGTTTAGTGTGCAAAGTTGCAGATTAGCATAACATTCTGTTTAGTGTGCAAAGTGTAAAAAATAAAAGTCACATATTCCACTCACTGTGCCTAGCCGCAGATAAGCAGCATATTCTGTTTAGTGTGCAAAGTTGCAGATTATCAGCACATTCTGTTTAGTGTGCAAAGTGTAAAAAATAAAAGTCACTTATTCCATTCACTGTGCCTAGCCGCAGATAAGCAGCATATTCTGTTTAGTGTGCAAAGTTGCAGATTTGCAGCACATTCTGTTTAGTGTGCAAAGTGTTAAAAATAAAAGTCACATATTCTGTTCACTGTGCCTAGCCGCAGATAAGCAGCACATTCTGTTTAGTGTGCAAAGTTGCAGATTTGCAGCACATATTCCGTGTAATATGAAGAAGGCGGGTAAAAAGGGACGGGGAAGTGGACGTGATCCTGATAGTTCAGGGCGCGGGTCAGGACGCGTAGAAACTGTGCCTGGTGCCAGAGCACAAGAAAGAAAGACATCCACCATACCTAGCTTCATGTCTCAGTTTACAGGGCGTCGCAGGACATCACTCTCGAGGTCAGACCACTGCGAACAGGTGGTCGGTTGGATTTCAGGTGATACTGCTTCCAGTCGGTTAAGCACCACCCTGTCTTCCACCAAGTCCACTCTCAGTAGCCAAGAGTCTGGTCAACATAATCCTCACCCTGATCATCCTTCCTCCCACCATAGAGGGTCTGGTCAAAGAAGTGATCCCACACTGGGATATAGTGAGGAGCTCGTCTCATCACCAATCCTTCATTTGAACCTCTCTCCAAGCACGCTTGCAGAGGAACATGAAATCTTGTGCCCTGATTCACAACCTCTAGAGGGTACCCAATCACAAGAAGATGACAGAGGTGAACGGCATTTAAGGTCAAAGGAAGTGGATGATGATGATGATGATGAGACACAGTTGCCATCAAATCAACCACTATTACTGTCCAAGACCTTGATGAGGAGGATGATATACAGTTGTCAATGACTGAGTATGTGGTGGGATCAAGAAATGAGGAGGATGATCAGAGTGAGGAAGTGGAGGAGGACTTGGTGGACGATGAGGTGACTGACCCCACCTGGGAAGGTGTAGAGCCGAGCGATGACAGCAGTCCTGAGGGTGAGCCATCTGCAGCACCGCAACAGGCTGGAAGAGGCAGTGGTGTGGCTACAGAAAGAAGGCGGACCGCACCAAACCGGCCCGCAAATGTTCCGCGGAGCACCCCCTTGCGTAAATCTCCCTTGCCAAGGGCTAGGTGTTCCGCGGTATGGCGTTTTTTTAAGGAAAGTGCGGACGACAAAAAAATTTGTAGTTTGCAACCTGTGCCACACCAGAATGAGCCGAGGCATGAACACTAGAAACCTCACCACCACCAGCATGATCCGACACATGGCATCCAAGCACCGTAATAAGTGGGAGGAACGCCTGGATCGCCAATCTGTGTCTGCAGGCCACACCACTGCCTCCTCTTCCCCTGTTTTCGGTGCCGGCCAATCGCCTGTCGAAGGCGCAGGCCCGCATACCTCCCGCCCTGCACCTGTACCATCTGAAGCACCATCAGCGACCACATCCACTTCCCTGTCCCAGCGCAGCGTCCAAATGTCGTTACCCCAGGCATTTGAGCGCAAGCGAAAATACCCAGCCACCCACCCACAGGCCATAGCACTAACCTCACACCTTTCCAAATTACTGGCCATCGAAATGCTGCCATTTAGGCTTGTGGAGACTGAGTCCTTCCGCAGCCTGATGGCAGCAGCTGTCCCTCGGTACGCAGTCCCCAGCCGCCACTACTTTTCCCGGTGTGCCGTCCCCGCCTTACACCACCATGTGTCCCGTAACATCACCCGTGCCCTGACCAACGCAGTTACTGGGAAGGTCCACTTAACGACTGACACATGGACAAGTGCTTGTAGCCAGGGACGCTACATTTCCCTGACGGCACACTGGGTGAATGTCGTGGAGGCTGGGAGCGACTCGGACCCTGGGATGGCACAGGTGCTACTCACGCCGAGGATTGCGGGCCCTACCTCCATCAGGGTTTCCGCCAGCACCTACGTTATTGGCTCCTCCTCCTCCATTTCCACCTCCGAATTCTCTGCGCGCAGCGCCACTCACCCATCAGCCGGTAGCTGGAAGCAGTGTAGCACTGCAGTGGGGAAGCGTCAACAGGCCGTGCTGAAGCTGATCTGCCTTGGGGACAAACAGCACACGGCCTCAGAGCTGTTGCAGGGGATTAGTCACCAGACCGAGCAGTGGCTCTCGCCACTCAACCTGCAACCAGGCATGGTTGTGTGTGATAATGGGCGTAACTTGGTGGCGGCTTTGGAGCTCGGCAAGCTCACACACGTACCATGCCTAGCGCATGTATTTAATTTAGTGGTTCAGCGATTTCTAAAAACCTACCCCAATTTGCATGATCTCTTGACCAAGGTGCGCCGCGTGTGTGCACATTTCCGTAAGTCATCAACAGCTTCAGCCGGCCTGTTGAAGCTGCAGCAGCGCTTACAATTGCCAGCTCACCGGCTGCTGTGTGACGTGAGCACGCGCTGGAACTCCACCTTCCACATGTTGGCCCGGCTTTGTGAGCAGCAGAGGGCAGTAGTGGAGTACCAGCTGTTACACGGTCGTCGCCTCTCCGTTCAACTTCCTGTAATCAGAAGTGAGGAGTGGGAATGGATGTCAGACCTCTGTGAGGTTTTACGCAATTTTGAGGAATCGACACAGATGGTGAGCGGCGATAACGCTATTATCAGTGTAACCATCCCACTTCTGTGTCTACTGAAACGCTCGCTGCTCACAATTAAAACCGACGCTTTGCATGTGGAAAAGGTGGAAATGCGGGAGGAAGAGCTTACACAAGGTGATAGCCAGAGCACCCTCACTTCGTCTTCTCAGCGACAATTGGAGGAGGCGGAGGAGGAGGAGGAGGAGGAGGAAGACACGGTTGCCTCCGCTACAGAGGGTAGCCATGGAACTTTAGTTCCATCTCTTCAACGTGGGTGGGCAGAAGAGGAGGAAGAGGATGAGGAGATTGAGAGTCATCCTCCTGGTGAGGACAGCGAAATCTTGCCTGTTGGTACTCTGGCACACATGGCTGACTTTATGTTAGGCTGCCTTTCCCGTGACCCACGCGTTATACGCATTTTAGACAACACGGATTACTGGGTGTTCACCCTTCTGGACCCCCGCTACAAAGAGAATTTCTCATCTCTCATTCCTCCGGTGGAGAGGACAAGCAAAATGGTGCAATACCAGAAGGTTCTTGTTGAAAAATTGCTCCAAAATTTTCCATCTGACAACGCTGGCGGCAGAGTACGTGCTACCTTGGCCAACCGAGAAGGGGAGAAAAGGGGAGCACACAGCAGTTCCGACAAAGGCAGGGCAACACTCTCCAAGGCGTGGGACACCTTCATGACACCCCGCCAGCACCCTCACCCTGATGCGCAGCCTAGTGTCACAAGGAGGGAAAAGTTTTGGAAGATGGTGAAGGAGTACGTAGCAGACCGTGTCAGCGTCCTCAATGATCCCTCTGTGCCTTACAACTACTGGGTGTCCAAGCTGGACACGTGGTATGAACTGGTACTCTACGCCTTGGAGGTGCTGGCCTGCCCTGCCGCCAGCGTTCTGTCTGAGCGGGTATTTAGTGCTGCTGGTGGCATCATAACAGATAAGCGTATCCGCCTTTCCACCGAAAATGCTGATAGGTTGACACTTATAAAAATGAACAAGGCCTGGATTTCCCCTGACTTCTCCACTCCACTGGAGGAAAGCCCCGGGGGAACATAAAGTCACTTTAGATATGTTATTTACAATGATGGGAATACTCTGTATTCCCATTCACCCCTTCCACCCAAAAAATGGGTATATGGTTGACTCTCTTCCATATACCCTGGGATATAATTTTTATATAGGGCCAGCTCACCAGCGGGCCCTGTGATATAATTTTTATATAGGGCCAGCTCACCAGCGGGCGCTGTTTGACAATTTTTGTATAGGTCAGCTCACCAGCGGGCCTTCTCATATAATGTTTTATTGGGTCAGCTCTCTAGCGGGCCCTCTCATATAATGTTTTATAGCGTCAGCTCACTAGCGGGCCTTCGCATATAATGTTTAGGATCGTCAGCTCCGCAGCAGACCCTCACCCATAATGTTTTAGATGGTCGGCTCAGCGCACGTTTCCCTCTTAATCATGGCCCCAGTTCAGAAAAATCTAGGAAATTTTTGGGAGAATTTGCCTCTGCGCACGTTTCCCTCTTAATCATGGCCCCAGTTCCGAAAAATCGAGGAAATTTTTTGCAGAATTTGCCTCTGCGCACGTTTCCCTCTTAATCATGGCCCCAGTTCCAAAAAATCTAGGACATTTTTTGCAGAATTTGCCTCTGCGCACGTTTCCCTCTTAATCATGGCCCCAGTTCCGAAAAATCGATGAAATTTTTTGCAGAATTTGCAGATGATATACAAGTAAATATACAGCAAATACTGTTTGGTAACAATTTTTCGCCTAAAGTCGTTTTTATCTTCCTTTTTGTGTGTTTTACGGTCAGTCTGTAAAAATGGCGTACTACGGGCGAAAGATCGTTCCCAGCAGCGATGTTGGAGTCCAAGATGCATCCAGACATCCTCCCTATGCTGTCCCTGAACCATTTCTGTGGTGTTTCCTTCATTTTCTGCCCTTTTCCTATGGACCAGGCACCCTCCCCTCATCAGAGCAGGGGGTGCCTGGTGTAATGCTCGAGTCCTTCCATTGACTGCAATGGGGCTCGGGTGCTCGGCCGAGCACTCGAGCCTCCGGGGGCGCTCGGTCAGAGCACCCGAACACCGGAGCATTGGGGTGCTCGATCATCACTAGCTGTGTGGTATAATCCAAGAAAAATCTCCCTCACATTTCAGAAGGGAGGTTAGACCCCTTAGGCTGGCAGTGAATTTTAATGCAGCCCAGGATGCTTATGAATCACAGCTGCACTCTTTGGCAGGTTGTGCATGCATCCCCATAGACTGCTAGGGGAGTGATAGAAATCCGGTCCCCTAGTAGACTATTTTATGGTATTGCCTGGATGGGTACCACATGACTCAGAAATTATATGGTGAGATCAGACCTCCTTTCAGCTATTCTGCTGATCTTCCTAGGTTTGCAATTCAGCCCCTACTTCAGGGGATCTGCTAGGTTCCCAAAAGATCAGGGTTTTTCCCAAAGCTGGGGTTTAAGCAGCCCATTTTCACCATTACTTTAAGGGAGCATTGCACCATCACATGCTTCTTTTGACAACAAGATGCAGAGCTTTAAGCATGAGACCTGGGGCTTTATCTCCCTCAGACACTGCCAGGCAATGCTCCTGCTTGGATTCCTTTGGACGTCTACTCCCAGAGAAGGAAGCCTTCAAAGGGGACACTATTATTATGATAGTTGCCCTTTAAAGATTTATTGTGACAATTAGAATTTATGTCCAAATTATGACAAGTGGGGGTTTATTGCTAAAAGGTGTTAACGTTCTTTTTAATATATAAGAAAAGACTTCAGAGCAAAGACTTCACTTATTTTAACCCTTAAAGGACCAGGAGTGTGTGAAGCCAATGGAATGACTGGTCATTGGAGGGCTCAGTGTAAACATTTTATGGCCCCACTAACAAATAAGTATTCACCAGGGGTGTAACGAGAACCTACTGGGTCCTGAGGCAGACAGACCCCTTTGGATGCTGGGCCTCTCACAACTGCATCCTCTGCACCTCCTGTAGACATACCCCCTGTGTGCAATGCATTGCATCACAATGTGTTGTGCAACTTTATACTCATTAAAAGATTGAAAGGCAGACCTTTCTAGCATTCAGTGGTTAAAAGACCCAATTTTAGAGCAATTATCAGCAGATCTACTCTGGAAGCAGATCTGCTGATGAAGCTGAGCTGCATTTCGAGTCCTGTTGGACTGGTGAGGGAGCAGAATTAGGGTCTGAAAAGAGACTCTGGAAATCATTCACTGGTTCTGAAGTCACACAGTCTCATTGACCTGCACAACACTGCCCCCATAGACCCTTTGTGTTGGGCTTAGAGCCTGAGGCAGAGGTTCTATGGAGGCTGCTTGCACAACCCACAGAGTTTGTGACTGACAGTCACACACCCAGCTTGTGATCCAGGCAGCTGCTAGCTTATGGATCACTTTTCTGACCCCTAAAAAGCTGATGGCGGCCTTTTTGGAGCTACAGAGTGCAGACCCAGGCATTTTATTAATCCTCTTTCCTATTCCTGGGAACTTTCTTCTTTCAAGACCCTGGAAAGGACTCATGAGGTGTGAATGGGCATATCTAAATGTCATTAATTGTGTCATAAAGTGGATGGGGCTTAATCAGATGGGCGGCATTAAAAGGAGAAAATGAGGGGTCTGACTTTAGAACTGGTCAAAAGTGGGAGTAACAGGGTGCGTTGAGTTACCCACAAAGCCAAAGAGTCAACTTCTATCCCTGGAGACTCCTTGTTCTTCTTTATGCAGAAGATAGTTCTTAATGACTTTGGCTGTACAATTGGGGTCATTGTCATGCTGCAGAATAAATTTGGGGCCAGTCAAGTGCCTCCCTCATGGTATTGCATGATGGAGAAGTATTTGCCTGTACTTCTCAGCACTGAGGATGAGACCATTAATTCTGGCTAAATCCTCATCTTCTTTTGCAGAAATGTAGCCCCAAATTTGCAAGGAACTTCTGCCATGCTTCACTGTTGCCTGCAGACACTCATTCTTGTGCCACTCTCCAGCCCTTCGGCGAACAAACTGCCTTCTGTTACAGCTAAATATGGCACCTCCTGCCATTTTTCTTCACCTCAATTCCTGTGTTTTCCTGCTTGGCATTGTTTCCACATCAGAGGTATGGGTTTTTGGCTTCAATTCTTCCACGAAGAGCACTTTTGACCAGGGTTCTCTGGACAGTAGATAGGTGTACCCGAGTCCTACAGTTTTCTGCCAATTCTGAGCTGATGGCACTGCTGGACATCGACATCTTTAGATTGCTATGAGAAGCAAGCATGATGTGTAATTCATCTTTTGCACTAATTTTCCTTGGCCGACCAATGCAAATAAAGTCCTCAACATTGCTTGTCTGCCTTGAAATTTCTGCCTGGGAAAGACATTGCTGATGCAGCATAAATAACTTGTGTCTTGTTGCTGTGCTCTGTCTTACCATGGTGTATGACTTTTGTCATTAAACTGTATTCAGCTGAGTTTAGCTGTCCCTCACCCAGTTTTATGCCTCTTACACAGCTGTTTCTGTTTCAGTTAATGCATTAGAGACCCAACGCCCAGGGGATATCACGGTGCCTGTGGTTGCCTCAAGTGGTGTTCTGTGGTACAAGCGACCTTGTTATCCTTCGGGTTGTCACTCTGGTCTAATCGCTATTCTTATAGGCCGCTGGTGTCTCTGCCCACATGCTAGGCCTTATGGGCCTCAGCCTCACCATACACCCTTGCCCTTTCATGGTGTACCTGAACGTTATTGCTTCTGTGTTCTGATTGCTGATTCCTGTGTATGATCCCTGGCTTCGTCTGACTACCCGATCCAGCTGGGACCTCTGGCTTCATCTGTCTACCCGATCCGGCTAAGACCCCTGGCTGCATATGACCATTCCTTTCTGCTTTGGTTGCCTCTCGCTCCGCTCCTGGCTTTGGTTGACTTTCTGCTCCGGCTTACCTAGCTCCGGCTGACCGTTCCATACTCGGCCTGCCAACTGTCACTGCCACACTTACTGCCTCCGGGCAGTACTCAGTATTGTCAGCCTGATCCTTGGCCTCCTGCGGCCTATTGTCTGGGTAGCCTGTTGTCTCTCTAGCGTGCTAGGGTTGTCACCATTGCCTGTCAGGCTTCTAGCATTCTAGGGTCTGTCCTGTTGTCTAGTTATACCCAGAGTGTTCTGGGGATTCTCACTCCTTGTAGGTGCTCCAGCCTTCTGGGGTAGTGTCCGTGTACTATCTTTACCCCTGTCTAGTGAAGGGTTGGGAAAGTGTCTTTACACTGTTCCCATACCTGGTCTAGTGAAGGTTGGAGAGGTCCTTTCACTCCTTGTAGGTGCTCCAGCGTTCTGGGGTATTGTCTGTAGACTATCTTCTCACTTGTCTAGTGAAGGGTTGGGGAAGTGCCGTTGCACTGGTCTAGTGAAGGAGGGAGAGGTAGTTTACTTCCTATTTATTTTTATCTTAATACATTTTCATTTTATTGTATCTGTACTTGTCAAGTGTCATTATTTCACAAGTAACCCCGTGACAGGGGATGATTGGGGTTCCCCTGCTGCTTAACATGCAGATTCAATTTAGTGCTTGAGGGATTATCGCATGTACTTTTGTGGTGATTGGTGATGTACCCTGACTCAGATCCTTCTGTTTGGGTATTACACATTGATGTATCATGGTGGCTTTTTAGCTTTATATACATGTTGGTTTCTCTTTTTTTTTCCTTTTTTGGCATCTACACCTCTTATCTGTACAGCTCTGTAGTTGAAAGTAGTTTTTGGGCCACCTTGTATTGGCTTTTACACAGGGACACTGTCCTTCTGTCAACTCCGAAATGCATAGCAACATTGCGGAGACACGCATGCACTTACATTGACAACGGGTCACCCGTACTACGCTGCTTTCCTCTTGACCTGTGGGAGATGGACGGTCATTGACTGGTGTGTGACTACATGGGACTCCGATTTTCGCATTGGGGGTACCGGTTGACACATAGCAGCCTGCTTGTTTGGCAGCCATAGTGGGTAATGGTGGCTTTGCAACACGGGGGGCCCCGCTTACTAATCAAGTCTCATGTCAATTTTCTGTTGGTTCATTTTTTTTTTATTCATTTTCTTCACAATATTTTCTTGATTTTTAAGTGGTTCATTCTATACTTTTTCCACTGGTATTTCAGTATGTAGACTGGGGTGTTGATTCGAACAGTTCTTTGATCTGTAGTGCTGACCACCAACCCAAAACTATTGTTATATTTCATCACCATTCATTATGACATAATTTATTGACTTACAGTGTATTCAGTGAATTCAAATTGTTTCTTTGGGGGCCCTTGATGTGGTCTAGGGGTATATAAATCTGTATACTGCCTATTCACTGTGAATGTTTGTCTTGAGAAGGGTGGCTGCTGCCACCGAAATGTTGACTTATTAAACTTGTCAACACATTTTTCTTTACCTTCTTCTCTTCATACAAGCCCAGAGAGTGCTGTTATCACTTCCAGTACAATTTTTACTTACTGGAACCATGGCACCAAGCTCTTCTGTTGTGAGTGGTCCAGTACATCTGTGGTATATATATCAGGGCTCAAAATTCCCACTCGCCACTAGCCAATGGCGAGTGAAAATTTAGCCCTGGCGAGTAGAAATTCAGCCCTGGTGGGTATGCTATGGCTTGCATTGATGAGTAACTTTTCAGGTCTGGCTAGTAGCAAAGGACTTAAAACTTTAAGCCCTATATATATATATATATATATATATATATATATATATAGTATATTTTTATTTATATAGCGCCAACCGGTGTACTTGGCACTTTACAGATTACATTTAATACAGCAGGGGTACAATAAGTGCGGTGATTAAGTGCTTATATAGGCAGTCATAAGGGGAACGACAGGTGAGTATACATTAGGATAAGAGGTCCCTGCCCCGTAGAGCTTACAATCTAAGTATAGGATGGGTGACATACAGATACAAGCTGGTAGAGGAGAAAGTGCAGTGTTTGCCTTATGATAATAATGATAATGTTTCCATATTATGCTATTGCTAGAGATAAAAGGTGATCTTTTAGTTTAGATTTAAAATTGCTGAGGGTTGAGGCTTGGCGAATGCTGGGTGGTAGGGAGTTCCAGAGGTAGGGGGCAGCATGTGTGAAAGCTTTCAATCGTGAAACAGCGATAGTGGTTAAAGGGGCAGTGAGTCGTCCAGCATGTGTGCTGCGTAGTGGACGTGCAGGAATATGGCGGGATATCAAAGATGAGATATAAGGCGGGGACAAGTGATGGAGAGCCTTGAAGGTGATGAGGAGGATTTTGAATGTGATACGCTGCTTTATGGGAAGCCATGACAGTGATTTTAGGAGTGGTGGGGTGAGTACTGTTCTGGAGGAGAGGAAGAGTATTCTGGTGGCTGAATTAAGAACTGATTGAAGAGGAGCGGTATGGTTAGTAGGAAGACCAGTAAGTAAAGAGTTGCAGTAGTCCAGGCGAGAAAGGATAAGAGCATGCATGAGGGTTTCTGTTGTAGAGTGAGAGAGGAATGGCCGGATTTATATATATATATATATATATATATATATATATATATATATATATATATATTACCATTTCCCACTCCATTCTGTTGTATGAAACATAATTTAACCCACTGAGATCCAGAGGGGAGCAATGCATTATGGAGAAATGAGTTGCAAATCTGTTTGGCACTCAAAGGGTTGATAAAAAATGTAGGTTGTAATGTCACTAGAGTAGCATCTGTTGTGTTCTAGTATATGTTCTTCTAAACATTATTTCTTGATCCCGGATCTGGTAACTGGTTATCTTTATTGCTGTACTGGAAGCTACAATGCAAAACATACTACAGTCTAATAACCAACTTCTCCTTCAAGTATTGACAAAGTTATGAACTCAGTCCTTTACAAAACATCGAGCTCTGCAGTTTATCAGCAATGCTCATGTGTGTTAAAGATAAGGGCTGGGAAAATTCACCAACGCATATCTATATCTAGCTGACAGGTAGACAGGTCTAAATCTAAAGTTAAATATTAATCTCAAAAAATAAGCAACGGTGAGGTTCATATTTCTGCATTGTAGCCAGTGTCTGAACAACTTAAAGAAGTAACACCAGAAAATCTTAATTTCCCCCACAAATGTTGACCTTTTGTTCAGTAGATAACATCTTCAGTCTGTCCTAGATGTTATGTCCATGGAGGCAGACATGACAGTTGTCATTTTTTTCAAACTGGAGCAGACATAGTGCTCAAGCCTAGTTAACCCTTTTACCCCCTTAATGATCCCTATGTGATACATAAACAACACAAATGGCTTGGATTGTGGCAATTGATCTGTTTATATATGGCATTGGCTGCAGGCTGCCCCAGCCTGTCTACAGAAGACAGGAGAGGGCTGAGGGCTGTCACACGATCGAGAAGATCACAATGGGCAACTGCAAAGGAGCACTGTCAACTGCGAGAGTGTGCTCCCATGAGCATGACCTGTTCAGTTCCCAGTAGAGAGAGCTCACTGGGAGATCTCTATGTGCACTCTGACAGGGTGTCACAGAGTGCACATTGAAAAGGACAGAACATGCTCTTAACTGCATGTCTCAGATTAATAGTTAAAAAAAAAACACACACACAATATTTAGCCCTTTCAGTGCCAGATGGGTATACAAAGCATTGTCTTGCAATGCGTTATGTACCCCTCTGGCACTGAAAGTTTTACATTTATTTTATTTATGCATTAACAATAAATGATCTCTGTCCTTTTAACCCAATATTTAAAATATTATGATGGACAATGACACATATAGAGTGATTTGTAAATGTGATGTTGGTTTGTCCTAGAATTGCTCCACTTTTGTTTTAAGAACCATTTGTGACATCCCTGACATATTACATCAAGGATGTTCTTCTGAAAATAGTGGTCACTGAAGTAAATAAATAGTTAGCCTGGGTGACTGATCTCTGTATACAAGTAGTCAGCACAAGGCTCACTTATACCTTTATTGCATCACAGTGTATCGCACAACCCTCTGCTGCAAAAGTGGTTGCACATGTTAGCTTACAATCTATTGCACAGTTCTGCTTAAAAGTAGTGGCACATTTCCATAAAGGGGCTGTCCATCCTGTTTGAATAAATGCTTTTCTTAAAGGAGAAATAACGCCTCCTAAAAAAACAAAGCTCCCCTTACCTTACTATGGCCAGAAAATCATTATGGCCCCTATGAATCTTGCCTGTTTAAGAGATAATATCTTCAGTCTGGGATGTCATGTCCATGTAGGCAGACATGCAAAAGGTCCAGGGTATACACTTTACCAAACATACTTTGGGGAGAACAGGCCATATCTTTGTTAACAGATATAACATGAATCAATACACTATCTGAAAGAAGGACGCAAACAGAGCAAAATCTAAAAGTACTATTTAAAACGTTTTCTTTCAGTTGCCTAAGTACATATGCCTACCAGACCATCTATATTGTCCTCCAGCCCATAAACTCCCGGTCCTTACACCTCCTCTCGTATGCCTCCAAATTGTCCGGTGCCAGATCTCCACCTTTAGATTCTTCTTTCTCCGAGTTTCACTCTCCCTTCAGTCATTTGATTGCAAATGCCATTCCTCGTCACTGAAGGGGTAAATACTTGTAAATATTCGCTCTCACGATACACTTGAACTACAGGCTGGCATTTGGAACAACTAGACCTCTATCATCCTAAAAAGCTCATATAAGCTATGTTTCACATAACTTATATGCTCCTAACGTTATTAACGGACAATTGTCGGCCTCATGTTAGGGGGGTGTCATGAGGGGTCATGACACCCCCCTTGAAGTCTAATGTTCATAAAATTACAGTTACACACATTTTGTCATACACATGTTTTAATAAAAAGTAAATGGTTAACACACACACACACACACACACATATACAGGCAAGGTATGTAGTCCACACCTTGCCTATTAACTCTTTGGGTACCAGAGGGGTAGGACACACATGCTAAGCAATGCTTTCCTGCCTCTCTGGTACTCAAAGGGTTAAGTGTTGAATAAAAGACAGGTTCGACTACTACATGTCAGTCCCTGAGGTGAATGTCGGATGGAATTAGTATGTGGAATATATGCAATATATGTCAACATACTAAAGGGGGGGATGTTGAAGGGGGGCATTGTGTAGTGCTTGGTGTACTAGTTTTGTTTATTGTAACCATTTGAATACCACAGGGGTGAGCAATGGACATCCCTATGGCATTCACTGCTGTCCATGGTGCTGAAAGCCTCTGGCTGGGTAGGGAAGCACAGAGAATGCTGTTCAGAATTGTCATAGTGTTGGTGATGTGCAAGGGAGGAGATCCCTTCCACATCGACAGCACTTCGAAAATCCTGTATGCTAATAGGGACCTTTTTCAACCCTCCCCTTCCATCCGACAATTTTTGTGAGTATGTCGATGTGTGTGCAGATGGAATTGTCGGAGTGATTCAAACACATCGACAATATCATAACGACAACACATCGACATTTAATGCATCTAGGCCAATGACTGTTTGTGAGTTTTCTGGATAAACACTGTTGATTTAATTGGTATCTCTATATAATTTATTTACTCCAAGTAATTGACACAGTGTGCAGGTAGTTCTCTCTGGGACAGGGATATAGAACTTATTTCCTTTGTCAAGGTCTCAGATCGTACTTTATATAACATGAAACCAATATATAGTCCTTGCCTTATAATGCAACTCATTCCCGAATATAAAACAAAGTATGCTGAGATACACTAGGTATAGGCTGAACCAATATTAAACATCTCCTAAAATGGAGTTAACTTTAAAGTGCCCCATTGGTCCAATCCACCTACCTCCAGTGGATAAGGTCACCACCAGGGGTCAGACTTCCATCGGGTTGTCTTCCTAAGGAACCAACACAAATCATTATATTATCACCTTTAATATACCTGTAGATAGACTAGGACAAAATTGCCCACCTGTGACTTTAAGAAAAGCACAAAACAGCATAGGGAGGGTGAGAGGGATGCTGTCATTCCAGTTTCTTTTCAAAAAGGCAGCTTATCTCCTGCCTGCTAGCCAATACAACTTTCATTGCTCGTTCTCCCCCACATCTAACCCCAGTAACTATCCACTTTATATGATTCTCTTCTGCCCAGTGCCTCTCCTCCAGGGACAGTTGCTTGCAGTACAATAGGACCTTAATCTCTGCTCACTGCACCTGGTAATCTTTAAAGACCATACAGGTGTGAAACACCTTGCTTTCTAATCATGTGAGGAGCTATTGTTGGTGCAGTTGGTGCAGGGCACAGAGACCTTGAGCAAATAAGGAGATGTTTAGGTATACTACCTCTACCCCTCTTCCTTCCCTCAGGGCCATTCAAAAAACTGTATTGTGGGGACTGTACTTGTTGCAGTGTGTCAGTCAGGTGTCAGGACATGCAGTCAAGATTTTCTCGTGCTCCATGCTGCTCCCATCCATCACAGCAAGCCAATGGACCACTGAGCTGACTAGCTGACTTGCAGATGAACTAGTGAGGGAACATGCTTAGAACTCTTGTGAATCCTGAGAAGCAGAGGATGGTATCACCTTGGACTCTAGAATAGCCTGCATTGCTTTGCAAATGAATGCATTGGAGACATATGTAGATTACATATTCTTGTAACAAAACCTTCCTTTCTGACACCTGTCTCTCCATGTGTTGACAGGAACAGGTTCTGTACATACACAGTTGTCATCTGGCTCCTTGGACATGACATTCAGGTGAAACTGAAGATGTTATCGTTTAACCCAACGCACAAGGGCCAAATTTATAGGGGTCATTAGGATTTTCTAATGAATAAGTAAGTGGTTAAAATAAGGAGGCGATAGATCTCCTTTAATAACTATAGCACTGGAGAGTCTTTCCATGATGCTCATGTGTTCTGACATACCTTAAAAAAGTACAGGGGGTTTCAACATTATCAGAAAATCCCCTGAGCCTCTACGTACACTTTAAAGCCCCCCACTGATGATGAAACTCAAGAATTTTGAAGGTGCCTCATAAGCCAGGAGACTAGTTGGAAGACTAGCAGCATGGCATCAAGAAATAAGAGCAATTGCACTCCCCTTTGCATAGCAAAAAAGAAGTTTGTTACACTATTTTCAATGTATTAAAATGTAAGGAAAATAATAAAAACACAGATCTGATTTATTTTCTCCCTATAAAATGCTACTATATTTGTCTAAATTTTCTTAGGAAGCACAACAAAGTTAGAAGGTAGCAACAAAGTCATACCTAGCTTATACGTTAACCACTTCAGTTTATTGAACCACAACTTCTGTCCACTGGTCATTTTAACACCAGATAAGAGAAAGCCATGGGTGCAGTCTGTTCTCTCACTATAAAAATATTTATTTGAGTTTGTGAAGGAGGCTATGTTCAGTCACAGGCTCTTGAGGTATATCAGGTCTCTAGATTTATGTCTTCGGCATATGACATCTTCTTATTTTGGAATGGCAAAAAGAAACATATTCAACAGTTTCATATGTTTCCTCATTTAATGACAGCACCTGTCTATAAAAAGGAAATGTATGGCCTAACTCATGGGTGTCGGAATTAATATGCTTATTTTTAGGGAGAATGTAAGGGTTAACCAGGTGCCGACACCTTCCAGCTCTGTCTAGGGGTATAGTATTTTTCTTCAGTACTGTTACAATATATTACCCTTGCAGAGGGTAGTCCTTTGCATACAAACAAAGCTGGCCTATAATCAAAAGCATCTATCTTCCTCCAGGTTTTTTACTTTATGTTATGTAGATACCATCTGTTAAACAAGTCCTTGCCTGGGTGCTGATATAGCATGATAAACAAAGAATGAAGAAAAACAATGGCCTATCCTCCAGAGGGTAGTTTGACCTGAAAGAGCCATCCCCCATGATTGCAACAGTATCAATGTCCTGTACATCTATCAAATTATTACATAATTATAAAGTCCCATGTCCACAATGGGTAGTCAAACTTTGGACATCTAGCTACTGGAAACTCCAACTTCCGTCATAACTTACATTCTTTATGTTCTTATATTGAGTATATTTATCTGTTGATGTACTTATGTACATCATCGAGAACCATATTCTTAATCTTCTCTCTAAGACTTACTTGAAACAAGGGCAATCTGATTGTATTTTTCATGGTAAAATACTTTCAAACTAAATAAAATAAATACATAAAGTATTATTAGAAGGATTATTATATTGGAGTGTGAAATTACTTGATTTTAAAAGGATTCTCTTTAGAACCTATAGTCTCTGTTTTAAAGAAATCATTCAGCTTTAGGTTCCTTGCGAAAAGAAGTTTTAAACTTCTCAGTTAAATTCCCAGAACTTTGTAGTTGGAACAAAAATTAATCTTTTGTTAAGAAGACTCAAACCTAAGGTGGAGAATTTTCTTGTAGACAGGTTAAAATTGGAATCGCTTCTTTGGTAATTGTGGTCTGCTTCCGGAGTCAGTGTTTCCTACTGTTCTGGCTCCGATGTGTATCCTCCTCCTGTGGTACTTCTGGTAATTCTTGGATTTGGCAAGATTGTATAGAGGTACTGGAGATCGACTAAAAAAGACTTATGTGGATGCTGACAATCATTATTGTGCCACTGTAGGAGGGTTATCTTATTCTGATTATGATCAAAAATCCCCAGAGCTGTTATCATTTGTGAACAGGTTGCTTTTAACAACCTGGTGCTAAATTCTGTTGCAGGTGATAAATGTTAACACCTGTTTAATCAAACATTTTTCCTATTGAAGTCTATGGAGAAACCTGGAGATAAAAGCAGTGATAAATTAACACCTACAATAGAAGCCCTTGGTTTCTAGATGCTGTTTTCTAGAGTAGCTTTCATTCAGTTACCATCTATAGATTCTGTGTTGTAGATAATCTTCATTAAACTTTTCAACATTTTAGATTTTGATTCTTAATAAGACTGTTCTTATATTTGTCTAGATGATCTTTAAGTTTATCCAACACAATAGTGAACTATTCTGCTTTCAATTGCTCTTGATTCACCATTTCTATTAATGTATATGTTGGCATACTTCGGTCAGTGCACACCTGTTCAAATACAAGAACCAAGAGATCAAGAGAACACTGGTTAAGTACCCTTCTCCAGTACCTACATTGTTCCAGATTATTGCAGCTGCTCAAATGGCCATTTCTGATCCAGAAGTCCACCAGTATTCTTTTGGGCCTGTAGTAATTCACTCGAGTCCAAATCCATCTCTTGTCTTTTTAGGCAGAGAAGGTTATGATATGAATCTTTAGGCAGTGAAAGATGGGCAATATCTAAGTAGCTTTCCTTTGATATTTTTTTCAGTGATATTAACTACATCTGTGTGGTCTGCAGACTGTCCAGAGCATGTGTCTCCAACCTTTTCTTTAACAGGAGCTACTTTTAATTGAAAAGCATGTACTAAGTTACTCTAAAACATATATTGTAATTATATGAATTAATAACTGTACTTATTAAACCATCTCCAAAGCTGCTCTTATATACTCTAAATTTCCACTCACACCTTCCAATAACATTACTGCACAAAAACAAGTGACCTTCTTAACCCCTTAAGGACCGGTGACAGTCCTGACACATCACCGGTGTATGTGCCTTAAGAACTGGTGGTGGTCGTGGCAAGACTGGAGCAATTAGTTTCAGACTCTCGTTCGGCAAGCCAGTACACCTGATCAGTCACGTCTGCTGGCTTGCCGAATGCAGTTAGAAAAGTAGAAACATAGAATCTGAGGGCAGATAAGAACCATTCGGCCCATCTAGTCTGCCCATTTTCCTACTGTAAAAACCTCAAACCTTTTTTGGTCCTTGGTCTTTTCTTATGTTAAGGACAGCTTTATGCCTATCCCATGCATGCTTAAATTCTGTCACTGTACTAACTTCTACCACTTCTGCTGGTAGGCTATTCCATTTATCTACTACCCTCTCAGTGAAGTAAAACTTTCTTACATTACATCTAAACTTGTGTCCCTCTAGTTTTAGACTATGATAGAAACATAGAATCTGATGGTAGATTAAGGGAAGTCCAACTCCAGGACTGCCGTTCACTAAGGGGTGATACTTCTGTTACAAGTATACTTTTTAGAGGATGAAATCCATATTCACTACAGAAGAAAAAAACTGTGGTTTTCCAGTGAGCCCCGCATTTTCTTATTGATAATGCCTTCACATCCTTGACAACACTATCCCATATTAATGTGCATGTTTAACCCTTTGAGTGCTGGAGGGGTACGCAATGCAACTCAAAGGGTTAAAGTTATTATGGTTTATTAGAATATTAAATTAATGAATATGACAGAAAACTTGGAACTTTTACTACAATGGGTGAGTATGGAGTCACACTGTGACTCTTACCCACTTTTACACCACATATTTCCCACAACACTTGCTATATAAGTTGTCATTACATAGAAATCATAGTCCAACAGCTGGGGTGGGGGTGGATCTGAAAAGACAGAGAGAGAGACAAAGGGTTAAAGAAAATCAGAGCCCTGAAAGGACTAGTGAGATATGCATTGCATTTGCACAGTACTCTGCAGTGCACACCCCTCTGGTCCTAGATAGATATATAGATAGACACACAGACAGATAGACACATATAATTCATGCATATACATTGTGGGCATATAGTAACCTGTGATTAGAGTGCCCCAGTACAACATTTGAGAATGAGAGTGCCCCATCTGCGATGAGGGAAATGTTTTGTGTTTAGATGAGACCACAATAGAGTTTTTTTGACCAAGGGTCAAAGAGCTATGTAAAACACAAACTTAACACTACCCATGTATTAAGACACAGCATCCCTACAGTGAAGTATGGTGGTGGCAGCATCATGCTTTGAGGATGCTTCTCATAAGCAGGGATCGGGCATCTTGTTAAAACTGAAGGAAGACTGGATGGAGCAAAATACAGGGAAAGAGGGGCAAGAGAACCTGCATAAGTCCATTAAAGAGCTTGATAGGAAATTCAAATTTCAACAGGAAAATTAGTCCAAGCACAAGGCCAAAGCAAAAGAACAAAAAAAGATAAATGCTCTGCTGTGGCACTGTCAAAGACCTGATCTCAATTACACTGATAATCTGTGACAATATTTGAAAACTGTGGTCTCTAAGAGAAGTACAACTAATCTGAACAGCCTGGAGCAAATCTGTCAAGAGGAATGGGCCAAAGTCATTCCAAAACTATGTGCAAAAAGACTTAAAACTTGTCTTGCAGCGAAAGGTGGCAATATCTTTCTATCTATCTATGTACTCTAGGTAGAGATACATAGCATTAAACCATATATATATCCTATATAATAAAAGGTCAGATGTATGTTTGTCCGATGCAGTCATGCGCAGTAGAGACTGCCCGAACATGCAGGTGTAACTACACCTCCCTGCATTCTGTGCATTTGGCAGTCTCTACTGCTCATGACTGCATCTGACAAACATACCGATGCAGTCATGCACAGTACAGACTACACTATATATATATATATGTGTGTATATGTTATATTTTATTTTCATAATATATCATATATAATACTATATTTGTATATAACTATGTGTTCATAACAGCAAAACAAACTTAATTCTTGTTTTGATTAGACATGATGGTAGTGGTGAAGGTGTGGGTATAAAGTCTACGGCAGGGATCAGCAATCTGAAGCCCTACTGCTGTTTTGCTCTACAACTGCCATAATCCTTGGCCATCCAACATCTGCAGATGGCCCATCCCTACACTTAGTTGTGGGAAGTTTTCCAGTTGAGAGACAACCATGAATCATTTTATCTGAGATAGGCATTGAATAGATAAACATGTTGCCTACTTTTGCAGATTTGTAGCCTATAATTAATTTGAGTGAAATAGTAATAGAATTGTGTAATCTTTTCAATAATTTCAGAGAGGATTAAAAAGGAACGGTTACTCAGAGATTTCAAAAATACAAGTAGCAAGGCATACACCATGTCTAAAACAAATAAAAGGAAGCACTTTTTAACTTAGTCAACCTTTGGACCTCACTGCCTCTGGAGGTTGTGACAACAGATAGAATTAGTTGCTTTAAAAAAGGACAAGATCTATTCACAGAGAGGAAGTCAGTAAGTGTCTACAGCTGGTCTCACACATCTGTATGCCATGTAATGCTCTGTGATAAAATCACCAAGAGACCTTTGGTACCTGTCACTGTGTAAGACAGGATGCTTTTCTTGATGGATCATTTGCTCTAATTCAGTATTAGCAGCTGTTATGACACTTGTGGGGAAGAATAAACTATAGTGGCAACATTAAAAAATCATCCTGCCCTACACTGGAAGAGATGCATTATACTCTCAGTGGACTCATGAAATTGGGATATTTGGAACATTTAGAAATTATAAGGGTGTTACTTGTTTAGGAAGCTACATACGCACTCAGTGGATCACTTAACACTGTGCACTAGTGAGTCTGTACATTTATTTGAGAGTCAGATGTAAATCTAAATACACAGACATTTCAAGAGATTTTGTGCTCAATGTTGGCTATGCCATCCTGCAGGAGGTGCCTTGCTTTAGTGAATAGGGAGCAAGAAAAGCTGGGGAACATACATCTGCTCCCTTGTCCTTGGATCAGTAAGGGATAATTGCAAGGGCAAGAGAAATGCCTGGCCCCTGTTGGACTCCCTTCCTTTACCACCCTCCCCACACATATAGGTTCCCTGAGTTATTCTGTATTGCTAGAGTTGATTGGACCGCATTACAGAGTAACTTCATCCAAATTGTATCAGCAATGGAGGAGATACATCAAGCTAAAATACTACCCTACACCTCCCCACCACCCTAAACTGACCACAGATTAACAAGTATTAGCTGAATCAGCAATAAAAAAATTTCAGTTTTATTTAAGGCCAAAATGTCTTGTGCATGTGTGACCCCTTCTACTCTATTGTGATTGGATGAGAGGTGAGGTTATTCCAAGGCATGTTCTGTGCTCAATGAACCCCCACCTCGCTGCCAATAGGAGCATGGGGAAATATTTAAACAGGGGTTGGCTGAATAAAAGCCAGTCCCTTTTTATTATTTTCTTACAGCGCCCTTGGTAACTGTGGGGTGTTAGTTGTTGTATTTTAATCTGTAGCAGAGGCGAGAATGGTGGTGGGTTTTTAGAGTACTTATTTTTTTTCTTATGATTTATTTAGGTGCTTGGAGTGGAGTACGAGGGTGTTGCGGACACTGCTGGACCTGCAACATACAGGTATGTGTTTAACATTAAACACACTTACATGGAAGGGGTTCTTTGGATACAAAAGGGACAGTGGAATAAGACTGGGGTTTCAAGATATGTGGGGTTCTATGGTTACCAGTGGGACAAGATTGGAGGATAAATGTATGTGGGGTTCAATGGCTACCAGTGGAACAGTAAGCTGGGAGTTCAATGTGTGTGACATTCTATAGCTATAAATGCAATAGTGGAACAAGTTCAATGGTTACTAGTGGGACAGTGGAACAAGACTGGGGTTTCAGTGTGTTTGGGAGTTGTATGGCTACCAGTAGGACAGTGGAATAAGACTGGGGTCAGCGTTTGTGTGGTTCAATGGCTATAGTTAGGACAATGAGGAAGGGTTGTAGTTGAATGTATGTTGGGTTCTATGGCTACCAATGGGACAGTAAACTAAGGCTGGGGTTTCGGTGTATGTGTGGTTGAATGGTTACTGAGGCACTGAAACAAGACTGTTGGTTAAGCCTTTGCTTGCAATGTGTAAGGCAATGTGTTGCAGTCCCGTCTGGAATTCAAGGGGTTAAAAATATGTGGAGCTCTATGGCTACCAGTGGGACAGTGGAACAAGGCTGGGTGTTCAAAGTATGTGGGGTTCAATGGCTATCAATGGGACAGTAGGACAAGACTGGTGTGTAATTGTATATGCAATTATATGTCTACCAGGGAAACAATGGAATAAGTTTGGGGTGTCAGTACTTGAGTAATTAGTTTGCTACTAGTGGGACAGAGGGACAAGGATGGGGTGTACCAAACAGTGTATGTGATTTTATGGGACATTAGAAGAAGGCTGGAGTGTCAGATTGTATGTGGGTGGAGGAGGGGAGTCCCAGACCCGTTTCTTGGGAAATTGGCAAATTAATATTGGGGTTTTGACCCCCGTTTTAATTTATCTTGTTTCATATTTTGTTCAAATAAATTCATATTTGGTGTATGGACCAAATATTTATTTAGTTTACATCTGCTTAAAAAATATGGGATTATTATAATCCATCATTTTTCATTTACTTTGTTAAGGGAGTGAACAAAAATGATACTGGGCCCTAGGACCCCAAATTATTTTGAGCACACCCTCCATCCTGATCCAATAGGAATGGAGCTAGGGGGATTATGTTTTCTTCCCACATTTTATTTCAGGCCATTGTGGCCATAAATAAAATGTAAAGTTTATTTTTTCACCATTCCAGTTGGGCTAATATGAGCTGATCCCACAAAGTTGGGGGTGGCGGGTTCATTTGATGATAGGTTAGGATAGAGGGTGGTGGAAGGGGCATAATTTATTATGGATTGGGTTAGTTTACATAATGTAATGTACATTAGTCCATCTGTTGACATCAGCTTTGCAATTAATTGTATTGTGAAATCTCATGGCAATGGAAAGGTTAAAGATAACCTATCACTTTTCCAAAATTCTCCCTTCAGCGGGGGCTTCCATCTTGAAAGGATTCATATGATTATTCATGATTATAAATTTATTCCACCCTCTGGTGCACAGTGAGATGTTCTAGAAGTCTAAGATGGTAGAGAGAGGGGTGATTATCAGGAAATGTGGTAATTATTGCTTTATCTAACCAGTCAGGGAACAGAGTATTGCTGCTATTAGATTCCCCAAATGCTAAACCAAACATCTCTAAAATGAATAACCTGTGCAGGTAACAGGTCAATATTACGGAGGTTGTTGTTGTGTGTGTGGGCATGTGTTTTGAGGCATGAAGGAACACAGGGTTCAGGCAGGACAAAAGGAAAATCCTGTCCCCTTGCACTTGGCTGATTTCTCTACATGTATGTACCACCAGCAATGCACCTGGGCTCCGACATATGCTGAAAACTTACGTGAGCTCTGCAACACACATACCTCAGGAGCAGACAGGTTTGAGGTGAGTGCAGAGATGCCATTTTACCTCAGATTACTTTTGTACATAAGCTTTATGCCTAGGTACAGGTCTAGCCACCTGTTATCTACAAGAAAATAGTTTAGCACATGCTTTAAACTGAATGAATATGTTTATTAATACAGCACCACGAGTGTACTCAGAGATTTGAAATGTAAGGGTTTGGACAATAGAGGATAACTGTGTATACAGTGCTGTATTTATATTTCAGGCTCCCACTAGGCAAAGGCACCCAAGGTGCCCCTAGCCTACACCTCCACACTTCATACAACCCGACCCTAGCCCCAACCAAATTTGTCTGGCACAGAAAATACTCTTAGCATATAACATAAAAGAAAATCTTTTAACCCTTTAGCTGCGATGGAGTTCTCCAATGAATTGTGACACAATGCACTGGAGACTTCTCATGCAGTCAAGGGGGTTAAATAATAGTCAATAAAAGGCATATGTTAACTGATAATGGCCACCATAAATCATGGGTGCTAGGAATGCTCTGGCCATATCAACACAGAAGGATATGGGTATGGGCAGAACAGCTGGGGCACTCAACAAAATGTGTCTCTTTTGGCAATTGCCTACACTGGAAAATCCTGCCCTTTTTACATGAGTCAAAATGAACCCATCTTATATACAGCTTGGAGGCCCAACGTGTCATAAGAATTCAGTGCAAAAACATTTCTTATGTGTGTGTCATTATCTTGTAGGCACTTAGGGCAAAATAGTAGAAGACCCAGACTCACTGTGAGAAGAGGTCCATCTACAGCCAAACATCTGGCAGCAGACTGAGTTGCAAAGCTCACTTCTATGATATACAGGGAACGAGTTCCCCCATCTTAGAAGTTTTGATAATCCTTCCTTGTAGGGAGAAAACATGGGACATGGGATACTTATAAACCAGCTGCGGTTGTTTTAATAAATATCCCTGTAGGCAACATGATTTTGCACCTTCAAAATTGCATATATAATTATAAATTTGGCCCCAAAAGCAATGATCAGTTTTCCCACTTATTCCAAAATTGTTAGTTTTATACCCTCTGCTCCTCTTAATTTTCAGTTTCAAAGAAATTATCACAAACAACAACACATTGTTTTCTAGAAAAGCTTGTGCTTTTGGCATTATCTTTTCCTTTTGCCAAGTACAATGTAGCCTTGAAAATGATATGGGTACATATTCCATTGTTTTTATCAATAAAACTTCTGATATTTGTAGTAAATATTTCCGCTTGAGTGGTCCCCATATCTTCCACTATAATAATAATTCATATCACAGCTGTTCACAGTAGTCATAACAATGGATTCCAATTAGACCACATGACTAATGATAACATATCAAAACAAAACTTTATTGCAAATAATAATTCAGCATAACTCTACAGAATGTTCATTACCATTCCTAGTACTCAGTGATAGGGACTGGCTTCCAGAGAAGCAATTTTTTTGTTTTCTTTTTATGAAACAAGCATTTTTCAGGGCCTTTGTATTTTTGCTTATATTGTAGCAATTAACCCTTGAGTTCTATAAAAGTGTAGGGTGCTTGAAGGTCTCTCCATGCAAGGAGCAGAAATCATCTGTCATGTGGGGTCTGAGAAAACCAGACAGGACATATCTGACATATACTGAGCCATAATACCATACAAAGCTCTTAGGGGGACATATTAATCAGGGTCAGCACTTTCAGAATGCCTTGGAACTCTCCGGATCTGCCCCGGAGACTCTGTTTTTTTAAGTTAGATACTGGGTCTCCGGGGAAAGAGGCTGATTCTCCAGTGGCGGTGAATTTCCTGTGAGAATCTGCCCACTTTTCCTCCTTCCCACCCAGTTCTTTCCACTTCCCACCTACTATATGACAAATTGGTGACAATCCTCTCCCATCCAATTAAGCCCCACCCCCTTTATGAAGCAAATCATGTAATTTACAAAACCCTGGTTGCAGCACATGAGCCCTCTCTGGGGGCTCACAACAATGAAGTTCCCGAGTATGACTGCAACATGCACTGGAATAGATATCCTTTCCTCAAGTCTGCCTGTACCAAGCTACTTATGATGAAAATTCTCATCTTAATGCCGGTTAAGGGGTTAAGCAGAGAAAATTACATAACTTTATTCTATTTTCTTGCACATGCGCTTGTGGTTGTTTTGTGGGCCTGCTGCCATTAAAATGTTAACAAAAGCAGTGTTTGCATGCCGTTATACCCTACAGCGATCAAATGCTCTAGTGCATACCCCAAGGCGCAGGTGGAGGAGTTATAGATCAATGCCAAAAAGGCAACTCTGGCAGAAACTAACCCACCCCCTTACTCCTCTGTGAAAATAGTAAGATTTATGTGTCAGATGGGCTGCAAAAAACAATAAAAAAAGAAAATAAACTATTCTGTGCATAATAAATAAAGTTCAATTGCCTGTGTTTTTTCTAATTTTTTTTTTTTTTTTATTTAATGTTCTTTTTGGTCTGTATTCAGAAAGATAAAGAGATGCAGTTCTGCAGTAAGCCAGCTATACTGGAGGGGACAAACGAAAATGGGGCTTTTAACCTCTTGAATATTTGAGATTTCTCCAACACAGTACAAAGAAATGCATCTGAGACCTATAAGCATCCAAGAGGTTAAAAAAAGAAACAATTTTACAGAAAGTCAAACTGTGGGAAAAAATCAGGCAGTCTGAACCATAGTACAATGGGTAATCACACTCAGCACATTCAGGGAACAATCTTGTCAGCAACATGTTTAAACTCTACAGGTCTGCCAGTCCTTCAAAAGCAAGTATACGTCCGGTGGGTAAGTGCTAAATAAACAGTGCTGTTTCTTTCTGTGGGTGTTTTTTTTTTTCAATGAATCTATACTTTCTTTTTTGTCAGATCATGTCACAATGTGTTGTCAGTCATAACAGACACTGGAAGAACTCTTTCGTAAACACAAATGGTAATGCAATATCCAGAGGCCCATTAACCAAATGAATTATGGAAATGTCTCCATGGCATTGCTTCTAGTATCCTAGGAGTAAAAAATTTCCCCCACGCACCGATCGGTGGCCCCGGGGGAAGTTGGCTCCCCCTCGTTCAGTGTCATGCCCTTTTGCCTCAAGGCGATCTCCTCTGTTCTTGTAACCCATCATTTTAAAACTTATAATATATCATGTCCTCCCACTGGTGCTGCTGTCCATGCATTTCTGCATAATATGATACCCAAGAGGGCCTCCCAAAACTATACAATTTGGTGGAGGGATACAAACATTGTATTGCACTGATGCAATAATATTTGGAACTGCCCCGCAAGGAAGGTACCAATACACTTTGTTGTATTTTGTAACTGCTGAAGAATTCTCATTAGTTATTTACAACTGGAATGGGTCAAAATAATGACTATAGCTTACAATGCATATAGAGTTAAAACGTTGTGAACGTAGGGAGTCATATTTACATAACAGTATTCAGGTACATACAGATATAAATGGAATACTCCATTGAGTGTTCTGATCAGTAATGCTCCAGCATCTTACAGTAGTTCTATGGGGCTTCTGCAGACAGATTAACCCTATGAAAAAGTATGTTTAGAGGTTTTTCTATAGAGTAAAACAAGGGTATGCCCAATGCTTGAGCTGTTTTTTTTTCCAAATTATTAAACTTTTGTGTGCCAGAAGGGTACACAATGCATTACATTGCAATGTGTTACATACCCCCTCTGGCACTCAAAGTGTTAAAAATATTACTTGATGGGTTCTTATGGAAAGGGAAGCAATCCTGCCTACTGACCCTCTAGTGGATATTTTCCTGCCACTTGCGCAGCGCTCACCTAAACTTAAATGTCACCCTATTCTCTCAAATGTGTCCTCTATCATGCTCCTGTGTAACAAAACCAACTTTCTGCATACTGTTCCTTCTCATGCTTCCCCAATCTTCTCTGATGCCATTTCTCCTTTTACACTGCCCTCTAGGGAATTCCTTGCATGGTCTAAGGACACTCCTATCCGCATCTCAGACTGCATCTCTCAAGACAAAATTTAAGATTTTGCTATCCTGAAAGATCAACTAGTCCTCCCCAATGGTGAAATCTGGAAATTCCTCCGAGTTAAACATTTCTTGTAATGTAGCTTAATCAAACCTAGCTGGTCCACCGCTCCCTCCAAATTTGAAATGCTGCTCCTCTCCCACTCCCACCTGAAAGGGC
Organism: Rhinophrynus dorsalis; assembly: GCA_037306005.1. Lineage (NCBI taxonomy): Eukaryota > Metazoa > Chordata > Amphibia > Anura > Rhinophrynidae > Rhinophrynus > Rhinophrynus dorsalis. The sequence goes on along the minus strand of CM074721.1, from coordinate 169,114,286 downwards.
TTTTAGGAAAAATATATACGATATTGATCTATCCCCCCACTCTTCTTAAGCCACTTTATGCATTGTCCTGGTAGTAAGAAATAGGTGATGTCATCCCAGGAAGACTGGAATATTATTTGGTTGGTAGCTTCTTCGGCTTCCATTTCAGCCCAAACATTAGATAACCACTACAAATTTCTCCTACGTTGGTACTATAACCCAGCCAAACTACGTGCCATTTCCGCCTCAATCTCTCCACTTTGTTGGTGATATCAATTAGAACCAGGCACCCCAACACACATCTGGTGGTCCTGCTCTAAAATTGTCCCATATTGGACAGTGTGCTTAACTCATATGGAATCGAACCTCCACATTACCTTATCCAAATCAATTTGGCAGACCTTGTTCTATGTACACCTCCCTCCTCTCCCTTTCTCTTCCAAACAGGCACTTCTTACTATACTCAATGCAGGTAAAGCTCTCATTCCCCGACACTGGCATAGCTTGGATCCCCCTACCCCAACAGAATCGACTCACTCTTCTATGGCTAACTTTAATCAAAAGTGGCAAAGATCCAACCGAAGCTACCATTTTGTTTTCCACTCTCTCCTCCAATTAGTGCGACTCTTTCTCTCTGTCTTGCTCACCCAATACATTAGCTCTGATGTCCATAGATCCCTACCATCTCTCTTCATTATATATAGCTTTCTCAACCTCCTCATTATTTGTCCCGACCACTCTCTCTCCAAAACCTGTTTTAAAGGCACCTCCCTCTCCTCTCCCCCTTTTTTCTTTTTCTAACACCCCTAACTCTCGCATTCTCTTTTCCTTCCTCTTTTCATACTATTCTACTCTATTTCTTCTCTGGTATTTCTTCTGACGTACCTGTGTATTTCTGAATGTGTAATATGAAAATTGTTTTTCATTTCTCTGTATTCTTGAATAAGTTATCAACAAAGCTCTTTTGAAAATTAAAATATATATGTATTACTTGACATTTTTCTTATAGTTTGAAATCAAGATGTTTTGCTGCTAAGTGGCACTATTCCTATTACGTGAAAAGCTGAATGTGTATATAAGTGTATCACACTGCTCAACAGCAATAAAACTCACATTCTTGTTTGTTTAATTTCAGTATATGGCCTTATAAATTAGTCTGTGTAAATTAAATACTTTATTCTTGCTCTAAATCATTTATTAATTTATAGGTCATGAAACAACCTAAAAAAAGATTTGGTAATGTCCCGTCCACCAGCCATGCCCCTAGCAAAGTGCGCTCTTTGGCTATTTGAAATATTGGGACGTAGGCACTCTCATGTGAGATGTGAGGCAAACCTCATTTTGTTGTGAAAAGTTTCTCCCTTCCATATGCGTTAAAAGAAACTAACAACGAGAAAGAATTGTATGTGTTAAAGCTTGGTATTTTACTTTTTAAATTGCTGCTATTCCAACATCTGGGAGTACCAGCATTATACATTTCTAGCCCTCTGCATCCTAATGGTACAAGAAACTACTGGCTCACCTATAAAATTATGAATGAACGTTTATAATGCTGCTACTTATAGAAGTGGAGGAAACAATAATTAACTTGTTAAAGACTGAGCTTTAACATATGATTGTTTTTTTCCATGTTTCTTGCAGTGACAAGACTATTTTAAACAGGTGACACAGTGGATTATCCAGGATAGAAAGAAGTATAAGTGTAATGTGTTACCTGTGTCAAAGCGTCTTGTCACTGCAAGTAACATGGAAAAACAATAAAGCTCAGCCTTTAACAAGTCAATTATTGTCTCTCTAACTTCCCACAAACTGGATTTTCACCAGACACATATGGCAGAATCCATGTGCCTGGTGAAAACCCAGTGTGACCAGAGCAGAGAGCCAGTGCTCCAGTACAAGGTTGAGCCTGGCACTGCGCTTTCTGCTGTTATTTAAGTCCCAGGAGTCAACCCCCATCCACATATAGTGTACATCCCCAGGTCTCCTTACCCTATGGACTTCGCCTTCAGCACCATGGATATTGCACTGCTTAGTGGTGACTGAGGCAAGTACAAATCTTTGTCTATTACTTGGGTGTTCCATACAGTCTGCATATACTCAGAGATATCATTACATGCATGTGCATGTGCAACAGCTTTCAAGATGATGCTGCCATTCAAAAACTGAGAAGACTGTGTGTGGTAAACCTCAGAAAGGAGAGTTGAATCAAGATGGCTAATTTGGTTTTCAGGAAGGTGTTGACATTACCCCTGTTGGGTACTTTCAAACCAAAAGACCCATTCACAATTTTCTGATAGGTCGGTTCAGATTTCCCTGGATGTGGCACACCTCTGAGCTGGTTGTATAATCCTCTGGAAGGTGAGTGGAGGAGCAAAGATTTGAGGCTTCTCAGAAGTTCCAAACCAATACAGAGGGATTGACTTGTTGTTACTTTTCTTGAATCATGCAGTTCATGAGGTGGGCATAGATTTTGGCCCTGCTTGTTCTGTTGGCCTGATCTGAAGATTTGCCACAAGGACCCATGGTGAAAGATATCATCCAAATTATGCTGCTGAAATTATTTTGATTAGGGGGTACAGCAAGAAGGCCCTTAAAACCTCAAACTCAATCCAGTCTAACTACTAATACTACTAATGCCCTACCATTGCCTAGAGGAGAGTCACCTTACCATAAAGGCAGAGGCTCCTCTGGACCAGTTTGGACCTGGCTTCAGATCACATGAGCTTCCCAGACTCATCATCGATTATAGGAGGCCAGGTTGGTTTAATGCATGGCCAACCCCATGCCTCAGCCCATGGAAGCGTGCCTCAGCCACTGGTTTATGTCTGTCTGGCAAGTGACAAACACAAATTTACCAAACAACCATTGAGTATAATGGTGAAATGCTAATGTACTTTATGTATATAGCCCATAAAAGGAATGCCTTTATAAGCAGAGTTTGAGGTTGATGTCCCAAGACAGGAGTGCTCAAACCATCCTCAATTCACCCCAACAGCACGTGTTTTAAGGATTTCAGTGAAAGTCATTAACAGATCCTTCAGAATGATTTAACTACTGATTCTAAGGAGACAACTTGTCGCTTTAAAAAAATTAAACATTCATTTTGCAGGACTGCACAGGAATCAGTGGAACCCTGATTGTGTTTCTATAGACATCCCTGATTTAAAGGTCACCTTAATGTGGTCATATTATTGCTTAACTTGGAACTCAAAGGGTTAAACCTGCATAGTTTTATATTAATGTCACGGTCCTTGGCTCTACCCGTGTCTTGAGCCTGCTGCAGCTTGCGTCCTCAGCGGCAGTTCTCCTTGCTGCTCCAGTCCTGTTCTCCGGGCTGTCTTGCGGGTGCCGAGTTCTTCTTGTTTTAGTCACCTCCCTCAGTGACGTCATCTGCAGACAACTATTTCTGGCATGGCCTCCTAGAAGCTGGTGCACTCTCACTGTGTCTGTAGGCACTCCTAGCGTGTCCTTTTTTGCCCTAGTCTTGTATATTCTATCCAGAGCTTCTGTGTACCGAATAAGCCTGCCTGGCTACTTTTTTGCTGTATCCCAGTACCTGTTGTACTAGAGCTTTTGTGTACCGAACCGGCCTGCCTGACTATTCTTTGTCTGAGTCCTGAGCTTCAGTGTGCTCCTTTCACTCCGTTCTGGTGGGGCAATCTTTCCCAGAGCTTCTGCCTTCTACTCGCTAGCCTGACTCTAGTTTTAGGTGTCTGGGCTGTCCAGGGGAGTTTCAGCTACAAGATGGCCTCCGCTCGCTAGCTACGCTCACTACTCTGCACACCCCAGCCTTCACTCCCCCTGCAGGGGAGTTTGTACTGTTAGCAGTGTTGCCATCCGGGTCTGGGTTCCGGCTCAACCGGGATCAGACATCTGGCTTTGCGGCCAACAACTATATCTGGCCGTGGCCGCAGCAAGGCCTCACTCCTAACAGTCCCCGCTCATGAGCTCTGAACTCCAGCAACGCTCCCCAGCACTCACTTCCCTGCAGTTGGGCACCTGCACCACTTGTGCACAATCTTTGCGTGACAATTAAGTAGAACTGGAGGAAAATATCTGCACCATAGTGTATATAAGTGCCTAGTAACATAGTAATATAGTTGATGAGGCTGAAAAAAGACATGTGTCCATCAAGTCCAGCCCATGTCAAACCAACTCTGTTGATCCAGAGGAAAGCAAAAAAAAACAAAAAGCAATGAAGCCATTTCCAATTAAGCCCCAGTTGGGTAAAAAATTCCTTCCTGACTCCAAATGACAATCAGATAGTTCCCTGGAGCAACAACTTATCTGCATTGAAGCCATCTGTCATAATTCTCAATATTGTTCTGTGCTAGATAGGTATCCATTTTTTTTTAAAGTAGTTACAGTATCCGTAAGCACAACATCCCAAGGCAAAGAAATCCATAGCTTTACCACCTTTATTGTCTTAGTTGAAAGCGCTTTTGCTCTAGTCTTAATGGATGATCTCTCATTCTTAGCACAGCTCTTTGTGTAAATAATCACTTGGATAGTTCTTTGTATTGACCTTGAATATATTTGTAAATGGTAATCATATCACCCCTTAGACATCTCTTCTTTAAGGTAAACAAACCTAGTTTGGCTACTCTCTCTTTATAATTCAGATCCCCCAATCCCTTTATCAGTTTTGTTGCACATCTCTGCACTTATTCCAGTTCATTGCCCAAAACTGTACTCCATATTCTAAATGAGGCCTTACCAAGGATTTATATAGAAGTAGAACTATATTAGCATCACGTGTATATACACCTCTTTTTATGCAAGCTAGTACCCTATTTGCTCTTGCAGCAGCTGAGTGACTCTGTAGTTCAAGAGAAACTGAATGATAAACTATCCCACTCCCGCCCCTTTTACCTAATGTAAGCCACCTCACCTCAGAAGAGGAATCTGCTCCTGGGACCAGACAGCTCAAAGCAAGGGACGATTTTCTTACTCTGAGCATAAGGAAAACCCTGCCCCTCTTGACAGGTTTTTCCTTATACTCACTGAAGATTGTCCTTCTCTGTGATCCATTCGGACAGTCTTCCTGCTCTGAGGGGTGGGGGGATACTTTATCATTCAATTACTCATAAACTACAACTCTGACAGTATTGAAATTATACTCTCCATGGTCCAAATACTATGAAGATTAATTGGAGCTGCTGTTTTTGTGAAACATTACTATCCCTTTAACTAAGTAGACCTTTATTTATCCCTGATTGTTGTAGAGATCAGTTCAACATTCAAAGAACTGTGAATCATTAAAAAGTAACATCTATTAGTAACTTATAATTAAAAATTAAATACCCACATTAAAAACAAACCCGCGGACGCAGGGAAACATGTAGAGCGGAGCTTCTGGAGTATACCTTGAGCAAGATTCAATGTGTTCAAGGAATATACTCAGACAATGTGTCTAATTGTAGACAGTTTAGGATGCGGACTATCTGCGAGTGATAGTGAATCATCGTACAGGATAGCATGACTCTAACTAGATCTGTGCAATGTAATTAGTATGTGGCATAACTGCGAGTGGAGCATAAGAAATTGATACAACATAGCGAGAAGCAATTCAGGCAAGATTATCTATACATGTGAGGGAGCTGTCGAGTAGATTAGGTCTGCCACACACTGCTAACCAGTAATGACCCAGTTATTATACTGAGAGGTGCATGCATCTAGCGGCCTAAAGGATACAATCATTAACATGAGAAGTGATCCAGGCAAGCTTATTTAGATATGCAGGGCAGCTCCTATTAAGATTAGGACTGCCATACAGTACTAACTAGCAATGGTCCAACTATTACACAGATGGGTGCATGTATTTAGTGGGTTATCAGATGTAATTTCAAATGTGCAATATAATGAATACAGTAACAGTACAGACGTTTACCAGTACTAAGGTTGCTCTGTAACGCGAAAAGTGGCAATGTATGATTGAGGAATGACTTATAATCTTGAGTAAAGGGAGGGCTGCAAGCTATCAAGCCATAACCAGATTATATCCAGTGTACATACTAGTAAAAACATTTGGAATACAACCAATCCTTTCAATAAGATGCCTAGAAGTGCCTCTGTATCCAGATTCCCTAGATAAACTGACTGTATGAATGAATAAGACACAAGTATCTCCATAGTGGCTCCATGGACAACACAGATCAATGTGAATAAATATGGGGTTTGTTTTTAATGTGGGTATTTTCTTCTAATTATAAGTTGATAATAAAAATTACTTTTTAATGATTCACAATTCTTTGGATGTTGAACTGGTCGCTGTAGCAATCAGGGATGAATACAGGTCTTCTTATTTAACCTATGACTGTTTTCATCCAGCTAGTATTGCACCAGGAAGTTCTGTATTTATGATATATATTTTTAGACCTGACATATATATCTGTTCATATAGGCATTGATATTGAGCAGACCAGCCTCATTTATAATATCTAAGGATGATTCCCCCTGTTATTTCCGAATTGATATATATTTAGCATGCTTTTTTCTACAGCCCAAATGCATAACCTTACATTTATCTACATTAAATGTCATCTGCCACTTTTCTGACAATTTACTCAGTATATCTAAATCCTTCTGCAGAGAAAAAACATCCAGCTCCATATGTTTTTCTTTACATAGCTTAGTGTCATCAGCATATATTGAGATGTTACTTTTAATTCCCACTTCTAGATTATTATTAAACAAATTAAAAAGCTTTGGGCCCAGGCTGAAACCTGTGGCACCCCACAACCAACCTGAAAAGGTTCAATTTACAACAACTCTCTGCCATCTATCATTTAACCAGATATCATCTCCCAAACCAAAGCCTTTTAATTTATGCAGTAATCTGTTGTGAAGCACTGTATGAAAGGCATTTGCAAAATCCAATTATACTACATCAACAGCAATTCCCTTGTGCAAATTACTACTTACCCTTTCGTAAAATGCAAGTAAATTAGTCTGACATGATCTATTCTTCATAAAACCATGCTGACTCCTAGTACTAATATTGTTTGACTACACATAGTTGTGAATACTGTCAGTTAGCAAACCTTCTAATGTCTTACCCACTAAGTCAAGGTCTATCATTTCCTGTTTTAGATATTGCTCCCTTTTCGAACAATGAAACTACATCAACTTTCCAATCACAGGGCACTATGTCTGATGCAAGTAAATCAATAAATACAAAGTATAATGACCTTGCTATCACTCAACTAAGTTCCTTAAGTACCCTTAATATTTTCTAGTCTCTTTTGGAGTATTTCCTTCTTTTTGCCATGACATGATGGAGGAAATTCTGTTGTTTTGTCTGTTTGTACTAGGTTGTCAACCATAGCCTAATCAATTCACCTGTCTCAGCCTGAAGAGGACAAATAGCAACCTTAATCTTTTTGTTATTAATAGACTTGTAGGACTGTTTAGGATTTGTCTTCCTCTCTTTTGCAGTACTTGTCTCATTTTCAATTTTATCTAGCCCAATTGCTTGTTTGCAGATTTATTACATTCTATATATTTTTTTAAATGATGCATCTGACCCATCTGACTTAAACACTTTAAAAGCCTACTTATTTCTCTTTTCCCTCATTAATAGGCCACATTGGTCTCAATTTACTCCTCTTGTGCTTATTTCCAATAACCTAAAAAGTGAATAACCCTCTAGATTGAATGCCAAGTCATATGTATCATCTAACCAGGTTTCAGACACACCAATTCGATCATACTGCTCATACATTGCAATCATTTATAGTTCCCCATCTTACCAGCTAGACTACAAGCATTCACATGCATGCATTTTATCTTTTTGCCGTTCTGAAATATTTCATTCTTTGTAAAATGTATTTGTCTTTTATCAGACTGTAACAATGGCACCTCCCTATTAGATAAATTAACCCATTCCCCCTCTCCACCCCATGCCCCTTCTCTAATTCCATTTCCTCAATTATACCACCTTCCAAATACTGTGGGGCATCACCCTCCCCCTGACCCTTTTTCAAGTATAAAGACTCACCCAGCCCTCTAACCATCCTACCTCCTAGCACCGTGGGCCCCCTTTCTGCTAAGGTGTAATTCATCTCAACTATAAAGATTTCCCCCAAGGGAAAAGACCGCCCATTGCCCTATGAACCCAAACCCCTCCTGCTTACACCACACATCTAACTCCCTAATCTCACCTTGTCTTTCTGATGTAGTGGGTGGCACAGGTAATATTTCAAAAAATACTACCTTAGAGGGCTTCCGCTTAAGCCTATATCCTAAATCCCTGAAATCTTTCTTAACGGACCTCCATTTTCCACTGACTTTGTCATTGGTACCAACATATACCATGACAGCCGGATCATGCTCAGCCTCTCCCAACAATCTATCAACCCGATCTGCCACATGTCGAACCCAAGAACCTGGGAGACAGCAAACTGTTCTATTGTAGCGATTCTGGCAACAGATTACGCTGTTTGTCTTCCTAATAATAGAATCCCCTACCACAACTATCTGTCTAGGTCTGCCTGAGTCCTGGATGCCGTAAGTGCTAAAGTGGCTGTTTTCCCAGTTGTGCAACTGATGTGAAACTAATATGCAATGTCATCAATTCCCATGCACTTCAATAGTCATTTTCAACCCATTGAATGCTAGAAAGGTCTCCATTGCAAGACCTCTCTAGCAATCAATTGTTTCACAGCCCAATTTAATTTAACAGGAATTTTTGTTTGTCCCCTATGACTCAGTTGGTTTATTCCAGAATAACTACAGGGGAGAGATTCACTACATGTTGATAAAGTTCCTGTGTTATTCTATGGAGCCTATTCATTAAGATCTCCAAAGTTGAAGAATAGGCTCCATTGAATAACATAGGGATTGGGTGTGTGATAAACTAGAGAAGCAATCTCCACTGTATCACCTCTTTATCACTGCTTAGTGAATCTCCCCCCAGTTTGCTTATATAAACATAGGCCTGGGTCTTTAGAATTTCCCTGCTTGAGCATGGGGGAGTTCATTAGAGGCTCAATCATTTGAATTAGCTGTGCACAAGCAGGGAGACCATAAAGGCATGGCTTGTTAGTGGTCCATAAGGATATAGGTTTGAAAAACACTGACCTATGGCAGTAATTGAAATAAAAAAAATTACCTGCCCCCCGATCCAGGTTTTAAGGATCTACTCATGAGAACACAATTGAATCAATCAGTGGTTAAATCACTCTGAAGGATCTTCTGACTGACAGCTTTGAGCACCCCTGTCTTACATCAGCACTGAGAAGGTTTGAACACAGGTGTGTGAATCAAAATGACTGAGCCTCTGATGTGATAAAACATTTTTGCATCTTCATGATAGGAATCCACTGATGAAGAGTGTAAACTGTCACCAGGCTTTTCTTTACTCAGTAAGCCAAAGGTACAATACTGGAGTGAACCAACTGCGCCATAGGGTAAGCTTACTAGACGTTACCTTTAACTGTTGACACATAGAAAATATGCATATTCCAGGGCTGCAGTGAAATCAAAGCAGACCTGCAGTATCCATGTTTCATATGTGTCCCCAGTTAAAGGGATAGTAATACTTTGTTTTAACTTTATTTTATTTTGTAGGCATTAAAAAAACATGAAGAATGATATAAGTTTTATCTCTCAAACCTTTATGGTTTATGAGATATTCACAAGCAAAGTTTCCCCTCCCCGCCCCTTTTACCTAGTGTAAGCCATCTCTTCTCAGATGTGAATCTGGTTGTATGACCAGACAGATAACAGAAGGGGACAATTTTCTTTGTATGAAAACAATGAAAGCCCTTCCCCCCTTGACAAGTTTTTCAGCTTTTTCCCTTATCTTAATTGAAGATTGTCCCTCTTTGCAGTCTACCTGGGCACCTCCCTTCTGATCTGGTTGAACGAGGGGGGGATACTTTGTTTATGAATATCTCTTAAACCATAAAGGTTTGAGAGATAAGACTTATATCATTCTTCATGTTTTTTTAATGCCTACAAAATAAAATAAAGTTAAAACGAAGTATTACTATCCCTTTAAAGGCAAGGTCTGATCACTCTACTATAAGGGTCAGATAAACATTCCCAAAGTCCTGCTGATTTAAATGAATACTTTAACCATTTGAATGCTAGACAGATCTCCAGGGCATTGCTTATGAAAGTGTTAAAAGCTGCATTTAACCATTTGAGTTCCAGAGGGGTACACAATGCATTGCAAAGCAATGAGTTGTGTAGCCATCTGGCACTCAAAGGGTTAACTCATTGGGCATTTTAATTTCTCCCCTATGGCGCAGTTGGTTTGCTCCAGAATTGCACCATAGGGGACAATAACAAAAAATCCTGAACTCTCCATTGCTTTAAATGGGGCTTTCAACACCTTGAATGTTCGAAAGTTCTCCAATGCATTGATTCACAAGGGGTTAAAGTCCTCAGTTAAATCCCATTTGTCTGTCAGTGTCCCTTTAACTCCTTAAGGACCATAGTGTTGTGCAATGCATTGATTCACATCCATCCTGTCCTCAAAGAGTTAAATCATTGTAAAACATTGTTGGACTTCTAGCTGTTGGGGACTACATATCCCATCATCCCTAACCAGCCATTAGCGGATTATGGGAGATGTAGTGAGTGATCTGAATGAAGAATCAATTAAATAATGACCCAGATTAGAGATAGCTGTCAAAGATGCAGATTCTTTGTGAATAACCAAACCTTGTCACAAGGGCTGAAAGTCTACACTCACTGTCATTTCCTGCTGGGAGATGGTGCTTATAATGTTGTATTGTATTGGAGGCCAGTGTTGGAGAAAGTCTTTATCCCAGGTGACAGCTGCTGTGGTTCCAGAAGAAATGAAAGATTCAGAAGTACCAAAGGATGATATCCCAAAGCATAGAATAGTGAGCATTGCTAAGTATCATGCTTGAGATTGTTAAAACAGTACTTGCAGGAGGCAAAAATCACAACAGTTGCATTGTTTAGCTTTCCCAAAGAACCAGAGATATTGTTGATTGCATTGAAGATCATAGGCAAATGAAGACTGATGCTATGTTGATTACAGAAGGCCCTCCAGAATCAGGATAATTGAGAGCCTTTGTGAGAGACACTATGGGGTACATTTAAAGGCAGGCGTTAGGCAAAATAAACACCAACAGGTGTGTAAACGTGTAGTAAGCCATTCAAAGGGACATGTAATATACTGCTAACGGCAGTTCATCAAGTAATACGGCCGCTACACTATCGTGTGTTTTGGCCTATGTAAAAAAAAAAACAACACTCCTATTTGCTATTTAAAGGACTGCGTTAGTTGAAAAACATCTGATAAGAACTGACTTACCGCATAAAACTTAAGACCCAGTTTGTTTAGCCGTAAAGTTCCTTATCGGATATTTTGCCAGCTAACACAGCTATTAACTGGCAAAACCCCATAAAGACCTCAGTGGATGTATTGATATGGGGCCCTAATCCCCACATGAATACATCCAAAGTGCCTAAAACGTGTCCAAAGTTAGTAGGATTAACCCTCTAAGTGCCAGTGGAGTATAATTACCCCATCTACATTCATAGGGTTAACCCAACTAAGTAAAGCAACATCACATTAACACTTACCATTAATCCTGATGTCCAGCGGAGTCCACAGCTTCCTGGTCATCTTGTGTCCTTCTCTTCAGTCTTCTCATCCTTCTGTCTTCTTTCGTCTATCTTCCTCCTTCTCTTCAGTCTTCTTTCTTCTCTCTCCATCGTCTGTAAAAGAAAATAAAGCATGAACGAAGACATTGTTTAACCCTTTGAGTGGCAGAGGGGTACGGAACACACTGGCAATCAAAGGGTTAAATAGTATTGTGCCATGAATATTCTCAATTACATGCCTCTATTTAATGCCCAAAATAGGCGGATCATACCTCACCTTTAAAAAGGGACACATAGGAAATAGGCATATTTCAGGAGTGTACCAAAATCAAAGCAACCCTGTAGTATGCATTTTTCATGTGTGTCCCTTTTTAAAGGTGAGGTATGGTCAGCCTAGCTCAAAAGTATAATCATACCAAAAAGAAATAATATCCATATACACATAAATAAATGTCACGCATTAATGCTAAGTAAATGCACTTAGCTAAATTCTTCATGTCTCCACCGCTTGGAGCGGCCGCAAGGGCGGCGGCAGCGGAGACACAGATGTCCAACAATGGTCCCTCTTCAGTCCTGTATGGGCCGATGCCCGTAACACACTGAGGACATTGGAAGTGATAAATACTGCCAGAAGAAAATAAAGTGTAGAAAGAGAGATATTATTGTCTATCTTTCACCCTTTAAGAAAGGAAACCAGTTCAAGATCCTAAATAAGTATTGGCTGTAGAGAGCGCTCTAATACTTAACTTTTATTTCACTATTAAAAATATACAGTATAAATTTATATCCCTACTGGGTGAACATAAAATACCTCATGCAGTCACTAATTGACTCATGGGGTAATCTAAAACACCTTAACCAGTGAACTGTATCAACTCATTTTCCCATTGTATCACTATCTTAAATGTTGTGGAATTCTAGCATTTAATATAATTGCTGAAAAATACTGGAATAGCTCTCCTGTTCAACCAGGTTTTAAGTATCTGGTCCGATTATTGCTGTATTCTTACAGCTAGATTGTATTTTTAAACCAGTGGTTAGTTACGTGGCAAGATCTCTACTTTGTAACAATTCTAGGGAACAACTAAGTATCTTATTAAGCTCGTTGAGCTATCAGCTGGAACCATCTGTTCGAATAGCTTCCTAAGACTCGTTCTCCAGTGTAAACACTGACTCACCGTATTACCTATGCTAATGAACCCTTTCATTGCTAGGAAATTCTAACACATAGGGAGTACGTCAATGAACAAATTAGGATCAATCGTGTCGGCGAAACTTGTTACAAGTGTATCGTTTTTACACTTGTATTGCTGAAATAGCTTTATCGTTTATTTAAACCACTTACAATGCAAAAACTATCAGCTAATGAGTTCGCACTAGTCTTAGTAGTTTATCACAACTTTCAAGCAGTTCAGTCCCTCAGTTCACAGCTATTATGATAGACTTTGTATTTCATCACGAGCGGTATCAATGGTTAGAAGTGAGCATGCGTTTGTCTGTGGGCAGGCTCATTTCCATTTCCCTCACAGCCATTGACTGGGATGTTCTTACTCACATCCCAGCCAATCAGATTAAAGAACAGCCGCTCAAATCTTATTGGCTGGGATGTGAGTAAGAGCATTCCAGCCAGTCAGATTTGAGCGGCTGTTCTTTAATCTGATTGGCTGGGATGTGAGTTAATTAACGAATACATTGATGTTCCTAGGTAAATGTTTCTGCGCTCCCTGGATTGCAGACAAAACTACAGAAGACAGAGATAAACTAATGTGGTTGGAAGATATTATGGACTCCGGATCAGGAACAGAAGTGGTCAAACTGTCTGAGATAACATAGCACCAGCACCAATTCATAAAGCATCACCCTCAACTATAAATGGTGAAGAGGAATCCATATCCTATATAATAATTCGCCAAGTTGTGTGTAACGCCAGACATGCGCAGTAGACACTGCTGCGCGTGCGGCAGTCATACGCAGTAGAGACTGCCCGCGCCGCGGCTGATACAGAGCTGGGCGCTCCGAAGGAGCGTCCAGCTCTGTATCAGCCGAGGTGCGGGCAGTCTCCACTGCGTGTGACTGCGCGACCGGCTGCCAGAGGCTCTGTATTAGCCGAGGCGCGGGAGACCCGCGACCGGCTGCCAGAGGCACTGTGGCCCGTGTAACGGGCTGTTCAACTAGTAACTCATATTAGGCAGTAGAAAATGCTTTTTTATGTTTTCCCAAAGCAGAGAGAGATCTTTGAGGATCCAAGTATAAGATTTGCTCCCTTGCAAATTAGAACAGTTATTGTTGTGGCCATCTTTCATAATGAATTTCCTATAATAATAAGCAAAACAAAGGAATTTCTGGATGCTTCTCAGGTCCTTGAGCTGTGGCCAGTGAGAGACTTCAGATACTTTAGCTGGATCCATCTCTAGTCCCATACTAGAAATTTTACTTCCAAGAAAATGTTAATTTGCACTGTTCAATATCACATTTTAGTACTTTAACATAAAAGGTAATGTTCTTGTAGCCTCTGAAGAGCAAGCTTGATGTGTTGCGTAAGTGTAATGATCTGACAGACTAAGCACCCAATGTAAGCTGCCTGATAGACTCGGTGAAGTAGATTTCCCACAAAGATGTGGCAGACTGCTATTTGATGTATATACTATGATAAAAGCACAACAACAGACAATACAGGTTTAGTGCAAGGCAGGCCCCAGTGGGCCAGATGCTAGGGAGTGAAGACTGAAGCTGTCTGGCGGTGGCTGCTCTCTGGGTTGCCTTGCTGTGGCCTAGGCTGAGTTCAAGCTTCTGGCTGCTAGGCCAGATTACTGCTGACCGGAGGAGCCTACCTGCGCCCTGGATGTGAACCAAGATAACAGCAGCTACCCACTGGGATTGAAGAGAATACTGAACAAATAACCTACCAGCAGTATAGTTGTACTTGTTGTACAGGACGCTGAGGCCTGTAGCTCGACTGAGAAGACAGAGAACTGGATAGTTGAAGTCCGACAGGGTGGTCGAGAGGAAGAAGCCCAGCAGGGTCAAGGCAAATGGGAAATCAGAAAAACCAGATCAGGAATGGACAGGCAATGCAGTACAAGGCAGCAGATGGAATAATGGTCGAATCAATGGAGCCAAGTTCAGTAACAGGATATCAGATGAGCATGGTACCAAATCACAAAACATAGGTCTTATGACTACCCTACTGACCTGCTACACAGAACCTCTCCTCCTAAGGGCAGGACCTTTCTATGGTCCAGACCTGAAAACAAGACCATGACACTCTGTATCAAGGAAAAATTTGCCAAGGGATTTATTTGAATATCTTCTTCCATAGATGGTGCTAGGTTCTTCTTTGTGACCAGAAAAGATGACCTTGAAGCTGTCTCATGATGAAGGCCAAGCACAGAAAGTTTATTATAAACATATTATACACAGAAGGCTTGTAAAAAAAGCAATTAACCTCTTATTAACACCTGATTCACCCCTTCTTGCTAGGAAAGGGACCATATTTTGTACATTCCACAAACAACCTAGAATTACAGAGCAAGAGGGCACTGAATGACATCACAGGAGAGGCTTTTATGATGGTGAATACCAATGGTTGACTTTAGAATTTGAAGTTTTAGAATTCCATTCCCTAGAAGAAAATGTATTTTTACTATTACATTGAAGTGGGATCCCTGAGTTGATCTATAAAAATTCCATCTGCTCCAGAGTCCAGGAAAGCTCAGCTGGAGATAAAACAATCTTTCTAAGACATCCACAGAATTATCATAACTCAGAATGATGGGAAAGGTGCTGATAATCTGTTATCTAGAGGATGCTTTGTGGCATTTCCTGACTTGATTGGACAGCTTCTCAAGATAAGACCCTTATATTTATATATAAACAGAGACAATATATGATATATGATGTATTTCTGTTTAATATCTGTCACTCACCCAGCCTCAGTAAAGTCGTTGTCAGTTCAGGTAGAAACTTGGATCACTTACCTGCCTGACTGTTGCTGATCAGTCAAGCAGGTTTTGTTTTTTCACTTATTTTTTAACTATTTTTTTCTTCATTCATGCCCACACCCACTAGTAGTGGCTTCTATCACACAACATCAGCTCCCTCTGTTTGTCTCTTCAATTACACTAGTTAGGATACTGCACATTGCATGGGGATTCTGGCATATAGCAGGAAGTGCTTTTTTTGTTTGAGTTTGAAACAAAAAGTTTACCCATCCCTTCTTAGGTATTAATTGTCCTCCTTTTGTTTCTCTGGATTACAGATCCTACCAACTAAACAATGTTAAAAATCATGGTTAAACAAAGCACTATGCTCCTATAATTGTTTAATTAAGATAATATTCCATTTTTTGCAGAGCTGAAGGCCCAGCAGTGCTGGGGAAAGTCTGAAAGATGGCAGAGGGTGACATCACCACATTCAATGCTATGACTGAGACATTCAATCTTCCGCTGGGCAACTATAAGAAACCTAAGCTCCTATACTGCAGTAATGGTGGCTATTTCTTGCGCATCCTCCCAGATGGGGTGGTTGATGGAACAAGAGACAGAGATGACTTATACAGTAAGCATGTCCATCTTGTTTCTAGTTACTTCAAATACTTTGTAATTTATATCATATTGTGATCTGAATCATAAAAAGGGGTATTCAAGCAAGAGTGGATAATATCATTTTACCATTGTACAAATCATTGGTAAGGCCTCACCTCAAATATGCAATACAGTTTTGGGCACCAGTTCTGAAAAAGGATATAGCAGAACTGAAGAGGGTTTAGCGAAGAGCAACAAAATTAATTATGTAAATGGATGACTTGACGTATGAGGAACAACTAGACAAACTTAGTTTAATTACTCTAAAGAAAAGATGACTAAGAGGAGATCTTATCACATTGTACAAGTATTTGAGAGGTCAATACATGGATCATTGTGGTGAGCTATTCATTCCAAGGCCTGATCAGGTTAACAGGGGACACCCCTTGAGATTAGAGGAAAGGAGGTTTAGACTTCAGCAGAGGAAGGGGTTGTTTACAGTAAGGTCTGTTAAATTGTGGAATTCCTTGCCAAAGGAGGTGGTTATGGCAGATACAATGGATACATTTAAGAGAAGATTAGATACATTTCATCAAAAGGGAACATACAGGGTTATACTGAATATTAGTAGGCACATCAGGAAGGTCTGATAAATGACTAACTTATGTGGTAGCAGGATAGCTATACAATTCTCCTGTCACTAGGGTATGAGGTAAAGGTTGATGAACTTGTGTCTTTATTCAACCTAATTTACTATGTTACTGTGTTAATATGAATGGATTTTATTGCCATTTTTTCAGAAACATTAATGGTTTGAGAGATATTTGGTACCATTGATGTCAGCACTCTAACTGACTGCAGGGGAATCCGGTCCCTGGACAGGCGAAGGCTCTTCAGCAGAGCCGAGAGTGTGTTATTAAAACAGAAATCCTTCACTGTAACGGTCTTCAAAGTGTGCTTGCAAACCAAGCACACTTTGTGGACCGTTCCAGTGAAGGATTTCTGTATCAATAACATGATTTCGGCTCTCCTGAAGTGCCTCCGACGGTCCCAGGGCCAAATTCCCCTGCAGTCAGCTAGAGTGCAAATATCTCTCAAACCTTTATGGGACTGGGGGCATTTAGTTTTATTTTTTAATGCCTACAAGATTAATGTTTATGAAAAAATGGCAATGCTATCCCTTTAAGTTGACATGCAGAATCCTCAATTGTCCTTCCAATCTGTGAACATTCAACCCAGCAAAATTCCTCTCTTGTTTAATTTATACATAGACACACATATGGGTAAAATGGCCACAGTCTTTTATTTCCAATTAATAAATAAATAAAGAGGACCTTGCCAGTACTACATATACTGAAGAATACATTCTATAACCAGCATTCAGTGAGAGTACCCTACTATGCTGTGCCGTCCTCCTTTGAATATTTTGACTGCTGCTGCCACCAGGTGAGGGCAGCACCAATAAGAGTGGATCAAAACATGCAGTAATCTAGCACGAGTAGTAGTAGCATCTCTCCCAATCATTCCATCTTTTATAAGCGGGGGATACCCGCCTTTCTCACCCTGTCAAACAGATCTTACATGCATTTCTCTGGCAAGGTCCTCCCGCGACTTTGACAATAAACAGAAATCCATTAAGCTATGAGACAAATTATGCCACTGGACTCACCAAGATCGATCCTTCAGCACTCAGGAAAAGAAAAGCCCCCTGTGGAGGAAACCTCTAGGGAACCATGGCTGAGAGGACTGTCCATCCCTCTGAGCATTAAGAAGTGAATAAAAAAAGACTTTGCTGTGTCCTTTATACACACAATTAATTTACTAGAATAAATCATATATGCACACATGCATATATATAAATATGCATACACGCAGACATATACGTATACATCCATTGTTGTGTTGTTGTGCAGATTACTCATAATGATGACACCTGGACAAATAAATTATAACATTTCAAGCAAAAATTCAAAATTAAGGCAATACAAAATCACAGTAAACAAGAGAAAGGGAAGATGTAGACACATCCCAACTGTGGTAGTGAAAGAGCATAAGAATACATAAAACAGGTTAGGAAGGATTTGAGAGTGGTTAAACCAACCTGTCTCACAGTAATCAAAACCTATGTCCCTCATCCATACATTTCCCCCATAACAGCAACTCCCAACACTTCATCTCTTCATTTTATCCCAGGATGAAATGAAAATTTGCTTAAGGGCCCCGCAAGCCAAGAACAAGGCTCCCATCGCATATCCATAACTGGCTACATAACAGTGGGAATTACATTCTATAAAGGAAGTAACACTGAATGCAGTTAGCATGTTACATATCAAAGATTGCTTATACCCCTGCTATCTATCCAGTATGAGAACATTATAAACAGAGCAGGAGTGTGGGTGTTACCACATGTACAGGCCCAGGAAGACTGAAGTATCTTCACTTCCTCTAAGCCATTTCCTGCCATAGCTCCACCCCACACAGACAGTAGGCTTCTTACTTAACCCTTTGCTTCCCAAATCCATGTGTAGTCGCTTTTTCAGTTATAGTTCACTAATCTTAATCTGTAAGACCTGGTTACAGGACATTCGATCTGCTGTCATGTGCCCTTCCTCTTATGGCTCCTGGGCTTACTTAGTGGACAATAAGTTATAAGCATTTCTTGTTTAAAGCAGATACCAAAACCCTAAAGGCATCCACTACATCTGGAGATTCTGGGTAGTTCCATGGAAACGGACTGTGGTGTTCTCATTGCATAACACAATGATGTGGATATGCAAAGGTAAAGTGGTGCAATTCTGGAGCATAAAACCACACCACAGGGTCCAAATTAAAATATCTTATATTCCTATTAATGTAAATGGGGCTTTTAAGCATTGAACACTTGAAAGATCTCAAACATTTTTGCTTGCCATGCATTGGACACACAGGGTTAAAAGATCCATTTTAATGAATCAGAATGTTTTTTTTCTCCCCAAAGGTGTAGTTGGATGGCCACAGAACAACTACAGTTCTTATCAATACATCAGCCCCAATATTGTGTACAATGTCATGTGTAACCATTTGGCATTCAAAGAGTTAATAAATGCAGAATTTAAGATGGACCTGTCAGGCTTAGACATGTTACGTTTTTATTTACCATTTCATTCAAATGTAAAGTAGATTATTTAAGAGAAATTAACCTTTACATTTTGATGGCACAATGGTGCTTTATGCTAATTCCCTGCACAGTATGATAATCCAGTCTGCTCTAGGCTAGACGTGTCCCTCACTGTGCTATAATAAATGCCATAACCTTGATTCATTCATTGAACAGTGTGGAGTAATATTGCCAGGTCCATTTTCCATTAATGTAAAATGGAGAGTTCACAATTCCTGCAAATTTATTTTCCTTGTTTAACCCAAAGCAGCAAACAACAAGAGAGTACCTTCCTCACAAGACAGGAAAAAAAAGTGCAGACTCAACTTTACCTGATAAGATGGTCCTTCGATCCCTGAAGAGGCCAGCTTTTAATTATAAAGAAAAACTCAGGACAAAGAAAGAACACTCAATTAGATTTATTGAGATGGAAAGACCTGTGTGCTGCCTTGGGATAAGAAATGAAAATTAATTCCGAGGTAAGTAGGAATTCTCCCTTTCCTTGCCACCCTTGGGAAAATACCATAAGATATACCAAAATTAAAAATTGGGGCAATTATGAATCTATTGCCTGAAGCATTTTGTGGTCAAAAGATTGTTCTGCAAAAATAATTATCTAGTGGCAATGTTTACAGACTGTATGCTACTCTTCCAAGGGGCTGCCATGGCACAAGTTGAAGGGGCATTGAGAGAAGGACTTTCCAAAGAGCTGTTTCATTGGTCAGCACAATGTGCTACTATATCCAGAGAACAACTGATCTTTTGGAGGTTCCTTTGCCCTTGGAAGGTCCAGAATAAGGAAAAGAGCAAATTGGTCAATAAAAAACTGTATCCAAGGACTGGAACATGCCAAGATCTGAAGACATCTGTTTCCATCCAGATTGTGTAAGGATCTTTTTCCTAACCTTCTCCAGATCTGGGCAAACAGTTGGAAGCATGACCTCTAGAGAGCACTGAACATGAAAAATGTGTTGGTGAGTCATTCAGGTGGAAGGTGAAGTACCACTCTTACCTGAAGCAACAGAAGATAATATTATTTTATTTAGAAAGTCTAGATCTCTCCAGTACTCCTAGCTGAGGTAATGGCTATCAAAAAGCAATCTCTAAGGTTAATCATTTAAAAGGAACCTCATCCAATGTTTCAAAAGGAGGAGCATTTAGATTGTTAAAGACTAAATTCAGGTCCCAAGGGAGACCCATTTTAAGACCAGTGGTCTCAGTCTAGAAATAACCTTGATTAACCTGCAGATTAGGGGATGATTTCTTATTGGGGAACTCCTTGGGGATCTAATAGCAGCTATCTGGACTTTAGGAATAGCAGGTTTCATTCCAGAATCAAAGCCTTGATGGAGGAAGTCTAGGATAGAATCCATACTCGCAGAATAGGGAGACAAATTCCCGAGGGGACACCTCAGGATCTTTGGAATCACTGGGATTGGAGGAAAAGATATATACTAACTGAAAGTTCCATGTCTGAAACAGCGCATCTGCTGCTACAGGGGGATCCATTGGGTCCAGAGGCCTATGATTCAATATCTAAAAATCCATCCATAAGGTATATCTATAGGACACCCAAGGCCTTAGGGATCTGAAGTAAAATCTCTTGGTTAGACTATTTCTCTTAGAGAAAGTAGTGTTTTCTAAAAAAAAACAAACAAAAAAAACAACAAAAAAAAACACGTTCTTTGACTTTGCGCTAATGGCCTTAAAATGTTTAACCCTTGACTGTCAGACTGCCATGACATGCATTGATAGGAATACTAGGTTTGATCATTCCAAAGCAAGCTGAGCTTCTTTACCAATCCGAGAGTTGCGAGCATGAGCTCTACTGGAAGTTAATTGATACGGGTCTATTAGTAAAACACTCATCAGACTTCACATCACTGTTTATCTAGGAGAGAAACATTAGCAATTTACCCTCCAAGGCTACAATTAGCATTGTTCTTGCATTGGTTTTACTTGTTTAAAATGGATAAAAAAGATTCCGCATTGTTTGAAGCAAAGTGTGAGCATCTCACATTGTTTGAGCAAGATGTGAACATTCAGCATTCGTTCACATCACCAGTATATACAAATGTGGAGATGACATGAGTGGATATGAGCAGATGACAGCTCTGCTGCTTTGCAAAGTCACATTCTCTCATATCGCCACATACACTACGAAAGGCCTTCAGTGTGTCTAGCAATGAGAGTGGATGTGCCTTCGCTAAGCAGCAGAACTGGCATCCACTCACATCACTCAAATGTATTGGCCACTGACCCCAAGTGGTTAATGACAGTGTGTGTCTAGATGGTGTCCTGCTATGCATCCCATTATACTAAAAAGAACGCTAGAAAACGAGGAGGTATAGACTACATTAGTGTATTCATTTCTCACTCCAACTCAACCAAACCTCCACCTAAGGAAGACCAGTTCACTCTAAAGAAATAAATCCTAGACAATGGTCCTAATACTTAGCTTTTTGTAATTCCAAATTAAAAGAAAGTATACCATTTATTATTAAGGCACAAGTGTTCAGGTGAACACACAATATATTTACACTGTATTTGAATATTGCTCATTGGCATATGACTTGAATGCTAATTGTAATTTAATTTTTAAATAAGGTGGGTGTTCAATTACATCCAGATTTGGGTGTTTATTCAAAACTCTATACACTCTTTACAGTAGGAGTTAAACATTAGCATAATGCACCACAGGATAGTCACTCCTGTAATATGATCTGTTATCCCTATAATGAAGGGATGGAGCCACATCTATATTCAGCTGTAGTAATTGCAACCACATGATTATCAGCATAATTATTAAATAATAATAAGACTCCAACACTGAATTATTGCTGTATTGCACTTTTGACTGAGACAGTTTGGACTCCTCATCATGTCCATCTATAATTATATGTAAATCAACAATGTATAATGGTTATTAATGTATTGGTAGTTGTGTTCAGTCTAGTTCAAAACAACTGGGATGTTTTTGTTAGTCGGATCCCATTTTAGGGACATTCTGTTTTTCTTTTTACATTTTCTTTCTTTTACTTGGAATAATAAATGCTACTTATAAGAACCATTTTCTAGCATTTATTACTTTACACTGAACTGGTCTTCTGGTGGAGAGCTGGCTGGGTTAGAGTGAGGAATGGATGCATTAATGTAGCTTATGCCTCATGGTTACTAATGTACTAGTGTCACCAAAATATGGGCTGGCTTCAAGTGCAGGTGCTAATTTTATTTCTGCTTTTATCTCCAGGTTTCCCCATAGACTTAGGTACATTTTTGATAAAACGGGAGGTAACAGTTATCTCCTGCATTTGAATACAGCCCTATATTCTTTCACTAGACTTCTGAACAGTATTCAATACTTTCCCATCACACTCAGCCAGAAACTGGATGGCTGGGCATTATGGGAGTTGTAGTATAACAGTAGTAGCAGAATAGCCACAGCCCATCTTAGATAGATGTCTTGTACTTAACACACCTTGAACAATGCTAGGACAATTATGCTAATATATGTATATGTGTATCACATTGACCCATGGCATTGAACTCATATTCTTGTTTGTTTAAATATCCTTATATGTGTTTATAAATTAGGCAGTGCAAATCAAACACCTTTTTCTTGTTCTAAAGCATTTCTTCCATTTCATGAAGAGCTTTCAATAGATCCTTCTTTTTGCTCCATCATTATATTGAGTGAGGGCTGCTGTTCTTGTTACTGAAGTCTTTCTGCACCCTCTCTGCTCCTCCCCCTTCCCTCGACAGGATATTGGCACTTTTAAAGGAGCAGTAAACTTTTTTTTATGAAAACACATATTTTATAGAGCATTTCCTACTGAATAAAACAAGGTCACTCCCATCACTGTCAGATGTTTTATTCAAAATTTATAGCAGTTTAAATAATCAGGAAGTGAATTTACTATGTTTACTTCCTGATAGTTCTAACTGACAGGAAGTGAAAGGCAGTTTTTTTTACATACTATGGAGAATTGTATGTGTCTGACTTTTCTGACTTTCCTCTCCATTAGAATCTAACAGGAAATCTAATTAGAATTTGATCACTAGAGGGCACTGCTAATATAAAAAACATGGGTTTACACTGTAATAACTCTGGAAATATAAATCTCCCAGCAGTGGGAGCACCCTTATTTTACTCAGTAGGAAAATCCCTACAATATATAGTTTTTCATAAAAAAAAGTTTACTGCTCCTTTAAACAAGGATGATATGTAAGGTTGCCACCTTTCCTTCCAAAAAATACCGGCCCTGGCATTCCCTCCATAGACTTAACATTGGACAGAAGCCAATTTTTTACTGGCCTGCCGGTAAAATACCGGCTGGGTGGCAACCCTGATATGCTAATGAGTGAATTCTCCCCCATCCCCTTGCATCTCTAAATCTTAGTGTATATGATGGTGTGTCTCTATCGCCAAGGTGATTTTCTAGCCCCACATAGACAGACACATCATGCTCTAAGATCAAAACTTAGTGCATCTCCCCCTGGAATCCTTACCCTGTCTCCTGAGGAAAAGTGCACCTTTGGTGAAGATGTTTCTTTCAGTGCCCTTATTAATAAGCTGGGAAAGATGTTTCTTATAGTGTCCATATCAATACATGGTGTACAACACACTGTGAAATAATGAGGTAGACATTCCTTTGGAATTCATAGGGTTAAGAATTATTTTATCTTGCCTGTGATTGTTCTGGGATGTGTAAGGGCAAGATACATTATTGCAATAAACACATTATTTCCCTGTTTTTTCCATTTTAAAGGGAGTACATTTAAAGTAAAAATAAAGGGTTACTATTAATTCAAAATGGCCAATTATGGAATCCCTAATATTGAGTAGACTCTGAGACCTCCCCTTTTGCTAGGGACAAAAAAACCCCCAAAAAGAATAAAAGATGTGCTAAAACTCAAGATACACAGCATTGTACTAATCAAATTTAGAAAATCTATGTGCAATACATATGCACATTTGACAATAAATGTTAGTAATATAGATGATTAAAAAGAGCTTTAGTTTTATGGAGAGGCCTTGAATCAGGAAATGTCCCAACAACAGCTCCATTTCACAGGATTTAATACTCACATTTAAAGAAGGCTTAACATGACTTCACAGTACAAGATCAAATTCTGACTCACCCCAGAGGTTCCTCAAATTATCAGGGTACAGTATTACTCTTACTCAAATACGTTACTCCAACAGAGGAATATCACTCCAACAGGATCAATTAAAACTATTAATTTATTTCATACAAAGGGTATTCTACACCACTTTTGCTTACAAACATAAAATTATGGCGTAACGTGTTTGTGTTTAGACACCACTTCATCGAACACAATAACGAGACACACATGAATAATGCATAACGTAGGGCTGCTTTTCTTTCACTGAAACCCTGAAATATGCATACTCCATTTGGCCACAGTTAAAGGGGAGTCCAGTACACCTCAATATTGGTTAATAATACATAGGACTGAAAAAGCATCACTTTAGAACCCAAAATCTATGAGAAATGCATGCTACAGGTTTGTGGTGTCTACTATTGGGCTACAGTGGCTCCCATGCATCAGGCATTTTCATTTGTGTTACTTTTAAAGGGATGATCTTCAAAGCCTACTTGGCTTGGGGACAGATAGTATATTCTGAACTGACAAAACAACAATAAAAACTTCACAAATTTACATTATAAAACAAGTTTCAGAAACAGGATCATGTCACAGGAATCATACATAAACATACATTTAAATTATAGCCTAAATCACTTGTTTTATCTCACATATGCCTATTGAATCCTAACAGGACATTTGTGGATAAAACCAATTATTAAGCCTTTAAGGAGCAAAGGGGATGTAATGCATTGCAAAGAGATGTGTTGCCCCCCCACCTCGGGTACATAAAGGGTTAATTTATCAATGGAATCTAGCCATATTGAGAATACTCAGCAGAAGGCAACAGGAAAGATGGAAGCACTGTACCCACTCATGAAGACCAAGTCCATACCACTACGAGCCTCAAGCCTCAGTATCCAAAAATCACTGCTGATGGATAAAATCTATCAGCAAGATGAAGACGACGGAGAATGGAATCTAGCCCGAAGTTAGCAAAATGAGCTTTGATGGGGAATTATTTTACCTTGCCAACAGACATCTCTGTAGCTGGAAGTACACTCTCACTGAGGGAGGAAGCCATTGGCCAGCTTGGGATTAATGGAGTTGGACTCTAACAACAGTTTTTCAGAACAGAAGTTAAAGTAAGACAATGATGTAGGTAGACACAATTGTATATCTAATTCTACAGCTGCCCAGATCAGAGCCCACCACCATAGGATCATAGGCAAAAAGAAAAAAGAATTAGCCACTATCTTGATGCTTATAGAACAATACACCTTAGTTAAAACTATAATTTTAATTTTAATCATAAAGATACTGGTTTATTCTTTTCAGCAATACAGCAAGCTGTCCACGTCTGTTCTGGAATTACAATGGTTCCTGTACAGCCCTGCAGTATGCATCTTTAATAACTAGCTGATAATAAATGGATAGTGTGACACCCTAATTTACCAGTCAGTAATTGTTTATCATACTTCCTCTTACCTGTTATCACGTCATGACATTGAGAAGTTTATTGTTTTGTTTATTTCTTTCATTTTCCTTTTGCTTTTTCCCGCATTTTCTTTTGTTTGACTGAAACTTCATTGGCTCTAGCACCACTGAAAATGAAAAGTACAGAAATTAAGGTGGACCTGTCACTCTAATAAGAGAATTGTTTACAAATTAACCTATATTTGGTGTGGAACTTTATGCTAATTTGTTTCTGTACCAGACCACTCACAGCCATGAATGAACCTAGACAGAACCTCCACTCTGTGGGGGCATTTCCAATAGGACAGCAAGCAATAAGAAGTAATATGCTTACTGGACAGTGAATTGGCATACAGTGCCATACTCTGCCACCAAAACATACAAGTTAAATTATCAGAAACTATTTCATAGAGAAACTGGCAGCACAACACGTAGGCAGATTTTATTCTCTAAAACAAGCTAAACTTGTTTTAAAGTGACAGGTCTACTTGTATTATTTGAGGGTGAGCAGATATACTGGGCAAAATATAGAAAGTTGAAATCAGAGACATTCTGGGGCACACAAACTCCAGTTTAGGGAACAAGTACAAATTCTCAAAATTCCCCCAATGGGGCATTTTACACCTTCAATGTTAAAGGTCTTGGCAGCTTCTCTAGAATTCGAGGGGTTAAAACAGGGATTGCCAAAACACAGCCCATCTGGCCTGCAAGTTGATCTAATGAGGCCCATGTGTCTGACTGGCTGTAAACAAATAGCAGTTTTGTAAATATATACATTTGAGGAATGAGTACAAGAGGAGCAAATTAAGACCAATGAGAAATAAGAAGCTGTCTTTTAAAATCAGAATGGTCAGATGCATTGTTTTACAAATGCAAATAATGCAATACATTCTGCAAAGAAGCATCTAGGATAGCTAAAATTGAAAATCAGTAAAGTATTGCAAAAGAGAGCAAGAAAAATTATTAATAATTTTAAAAGTATGTAAATAACAAAATGATTAAGGTTATTATTGATCACCTTAAGGCTTAAATGGATGAACTGATTAGCGAGGGTAAGACTATGGCTGACACCTTAAACACATTTTTCTTCTGTGTATACACAAAGGAAGCAACAATGGCCAGCTATGGGCAAACAGACAAAACCACAGAATTTCCTCCATCATGTACATAGCTTACTGAGGACAAAGTCCAAAAGAGACTGGAAAAGGTTATGGTGAATAAAGCACCTGGACCTGATGGCATAAACCCAAGGGTGGTTAAGGAACTTAGTTCTGTAATCTTAAGACCATTATACTCAATATGTATTGATTCTCTTTCATCAGGCATAGTGCCCTGTTATTGGAAGAAAGCTGATGTATTACCATTATTCAGAAAGTGGCTAGATCCAAACCATGAAATTATAGACCCGTGAGCTTGACTTATATAGTGGGTAAGAAATAGAAGAGTTAATAAATGACAGTATTCAAGACTATGTGAAGATCAAACAGCATGGTTTTCTGAAGAATAGATCATGTTATTCTAATTTACTTGAATTTTGTGAAAGGATAAATAGTAATTTGGAAATTTTTGCCTGTACATGAGATATCCATGGTGAGCTGTATAGTCTTAATGCAATGGCATGCTTTGTACTAATTTGGCTCCAATAATGCCTTTTACTCTTTGTAACTACCAGCTCATTTGTAACAATTCAATAGATTTGTTAGGTTCCCTATAGAACCTGGGCTTGGGCTAACCTATTGCACTACTAGCATAGACAAGACCTGGGACTTTAAGCCCCTGAACAATATCTTTGAATTCATTGAACCTCTACGTTGTGGTCTCTCCTACCAATTTTGCTGTCGCGTGGACATGTTATTGGTGGGTGGAGCCAAACATTGTGCCTTTGTGTGTATGTTGTAACAGCATACATCAAACAACATTCATGTTTCTGTTTGCTTTCATGTTTCTTCTCTACCACATTCATGTGGCATATTTTATTTTTGTGGTGATATGATTCTGCTGGATGCGCCTAGAAATGTACAGTACATAAGTAGAAACATATGCACATGGTTTGGACAGTAACAAAAACTAAATAAACAAGTGTTGAGTTTTGATACATGCCACCCATATATTTTATAGTACGGGCGCAGAGGGAGATATATATATGCATACTTCTAAATGTGTTCACACATTTGTTCATATAAGACTAAGACAACTGGTGGCCCTGGGGCTGTATATGGCTCTCAGCAGCTTTTTCTGGGCGCTCCCAGTCTGTATATTACTATCCTCTTTATTTAGCCTCGGAGCATACTTCTCTTTGCACTCACACTATTCCATCTTTAACCCCTTTTGTACTAGAAAAGTCACCATTGCATTGCAAAACAATTCTTTGGAGACCTCTCTAGCACCTAAGGGATTAATCAGCTTTTTTCAAACCCTGCTTAGAATTTGTAACCATAATGTGTGACCCATGTTGGACATGAGGGCACATGATGTGGATCTGTTTGCCTGTCACTGTCCTATACACTCAGTACTGAATTGTGGGTATGGCCAGTACAATAATTGTCACTGCTCCAGTTTATATCCTCTTTACAGGCTTTTATTTAACCCCTTGGGTGCGAGAGAGGTCTCTAAAGCATTGCGGGGCAATCGGCTGGAGATTTCGCTAGCTGTCTTGGGGGTTTGGGCTTTTTCGGTTCTTGATTGTTATAGGCCAATTGTATTTTCTGTTCCAGGAAACAGTGGATGGGTCTGGGAGAGGGTCATGTGAGGACTGGAGGTGTGGTCATGGGTGTAGCTAATGACACCTAGAGTCCATTGCCTAGGAGCATCTAAGATATAAATCCAACACTGGCACAGACGAACATAATATCAGTTTTTACCCCTTTTCTACTCCTAGGACAGGGTTTCATTTGTTTTTTTAAATACTGAATCAATATAAATTGAGAGTTGCAGTACTTGTTACTGAAAATGTTGAGAAACTCTGCCATTGGTGACAAATAAAAAATCCCTATTGATTTAAATGTGATGGGAATACCATGAATGCTATCGGTCTCCAACACATTGCTTATTAATGCACTGGAGACTTTTCTAGCATTCAATGGGTTATAACCCCAATTTAAATTAATGGTTCTTAGAATTTGTGTTTATTTCCTATGTGAAGTTGGTTGGTCTGTCTCAGAAATAGTCCACTTTGCTTTTGAACATAGGGCCTTTAGAAAAATGTCAATGCTCTCAGTCCAACCGTACCACCTTAATCACTATCACGGCATGTTTTCTTCCAGTTGATTCAATATTGCATTATTCTGAATGAAGTAAGTAAACATCCAAACCCTAGATTTAGCTAGATCTGGATAGTCGAATCATTAGACAAGTGAGGAAACCATAGAAAATGTATTCATTGTTTTATAAGTACAGCAGACGTCATTTATAATTTCCCCTGGTGCCACATTCATTCATTTAAGACGTGTTGATTTTGTTAATTAACTCTGGGAAAACACTGTCAGAGACAGGAAACGTATTCTCCAGAACGACCTTTGTACCGTACAACTTCCAAAGCCTATTAAAAGTACACTAGTGAGGACACACATTCACATATAGACTACAGAATGGCTGGAGTATCTGCTGAAGAGTAATATCTTCTCAAATGCACTATAAAAGTTCATAGTGGCTAATTGATCTGATCACTTCACTGAAATAATGCCTGGCAAGAGGCAGGAGATTAACCCCTAGGTAGGGTTGCAATATCTAAACTTTGGGGTGCCAACCTGATTTAAATGGACCATATCACGTAAAATAACTAAGGCAATTTTGAAAGCACTTTCTAAATCACCTATATGTTGTATTAGACATTTTTATTTAGACAACTAGTTTGTGCCAGTTTATGCTAATTAAGGCATACTATACAGACACTTCTTGCCTTAGGCTACATTAACTCCTTTCCCCCACAATGACATGTAGTTCTTTCAGTGCTGGAGGAGGTGGGCAGTGATTTGCTGAGCATTGACACTAAAACAGGAAGTACCTGCACTGCAATAACCAGTCATGGGGAACTGGTCTTGATTTGCATTAACTCTCATGAGAAAAATCATGTGTATTAACCCTTTGAGTGTCAGAGATATATCAAAAGCATTGCAACTTACTACATACTATGATATTTTCCATCTCTAAAAAGTAAATTTTGAGGAAGAGAGGGCTTTTTAAATAACAGTTTTGTATTTCTATAATTTTATTTTCAGTTAAACTCAAGTTACATGCAGAAGGCCAGGGTGAGGTGCATATCAGGAGCACAGAGACAGAGACATATTTGGCTATGGACTCCAATGGACTCTTATATGGATCTGTAAGTATGATGTCTATGCATGAATGTATGGTCCACTGAAATTCACATTCACAGGAAATCGTATAGGAATAAGAGCCCTGTGTTATAAAACTGGAGCAATTCTGAGGCAACCAACAGCACCATAGGGAACATATACAAATTTATTTAAAGTAGACATATAACCCCTTGTATTCTGGAGAGGCCTTCAATGCATTGCAAAGAACTGCATTTGATACATACTAACCATCTGAGAGGTAGGAAGCCCAGTTTAAATAAATAGTAATTTGGTGAATTTGTGTTTGACCCCTATGGTGCAAGAGTGAATTTACACATGGAGAGAGAGAGAGAGAGAGAGAGAGAGAGAAAGAGAGAGAGCACACTCTGGAAACAGAGAGCACGTAAGAGAGAAAATGCATGCATGTGAAAGGATGCGAGAGAGAGAGAGAGAGAGAGAGAGGGAAGCAGAAGCTAAGATTGAGACTGTAAGATCACAATAGTGAGAAAGTAAGAAACAGGGAGATGGTCAGCGAGTCAGAAGGTTCATATAGTGAAGCTGATACATTTATTGGCTAACTAAGCAGATTTAGGATGCAAGCTTTCAAGACCTCTTAGGTCTCTTCCTCAAGCATGTTATATCTCTCTGCTGAAATTGTGACAAGATAGGAATGACTTTGAGTTTTGGATCTATACTAGTGTGTGTTACATAACCTCGGGAAATTCTGGGCTAATTATACTAGTATATACATACACACACACCTTTTAGACATTGGAACTCTGTAGTCTGCATCTTGTTACTTTTATTTTAGAATCGGAACCTCTTAAAGTGTTCGTACATAGTTGTATGCTTATCTCTATAGGATTTCTCATTAAAGGGATAGTAATACTTAAAAATGTAAAAAAAAATATGTTGAAGGGTTTATCCCCCTGAGAAAACAATTGTACTCCCACTGCTGAAAGGTGTTTTATTCAAAAGTTATTATAGCTCAAAGTTGAATTTTTTTAAGTGCAATATCACAGTGGCCTGAAATTGTACAGTGGTGCTGTTGCTACACCATCCTATGGAGATTTATGGTCCTGGGACCAGAGCTGTCCATAGGATGGAGTAGCAACAGTGTCACTGTACAATTTCAGGCCACTGTGTTATTGCACCTAAAAAATAAATTTTGGGCTGTAATAACTTTTAACCCTTTCAGCAGTGGGAGTACCCTTGTTTTACTCAGAGGGATAAACCCTACAACATATATTTTCTTTACATTTTAAGTATTACTATCCCTTTAAGACTAAGAAGTTTATTGTTTATTGCGAGGACATGTGACCTACTTAAACAGGCACACTTCTCAAGAGGTGCTTCTGAAATTAGAAATAATCCCATATAATGACAGATTATTATTATTGCTTTTTGATAGTTAGATACAAAATTGAGTCTGCTCTATCATGGCCTTATTTTAGAGGAAACTCTGTCATTGGGAGATAAGGTTCATGTGAGTCTCACACTATTATGTCACATGGGTAAAGCAAAGAGGTGTTTACACCAGTTATATTGGATCAGACAAATACGCAAGAAACCATTTGAATAATTGTTATATTTTAGGTGCAAATTATGACATTAATCTCCTTGGATACTAGTAATATCTCCAACTAATTTTGTAGCAAATGTGTTGCAGATGACTCCAGCAACCACGATTAAAGACAAATGGAAAATGTACATTTTGAAAAATAAACATGGAGAAATTAGTTGCAGGATAGGATCCAGTTACGGCCATATGCACAAAGTTAGAGGAACAAATCTGGGGTAAAGCAAGTGCACTATAGGGAACAAATAAACATTCTTATGGTGTTTTAACCCTTTGAGTTTTAGACAGGTCTCCAACACATTGAAGCTTAGTGCATTGAAGACAACTCTTTTATTCAAGGGGTTAAAAGTTTAGAAATTAATTATAATGTTGTTCCTTGTGGTGCAGCTGATTTGATTGAGAATTGTTTCTCTTTTCTTTTGTGTTCCTTAGTTTCTCAGATAAGAAAAACTTGGATTCTGGTCCAAGATTATGTTCTACATTAAGTAACCTACTGTAATAGTATATGTGAGTGCAGAATTACATGTTTGCTCAAGACCTCACCTTATCATGGGTGCATGGATGGTCCTCTATAAGTATGCATTTGAGACCACATTTTATTGTGGCCATGCATGTATGTTGGATTGTATGTCTTTCTGACCTTGGCCTTTCTTTGGATTTTGTCTTTGTCTCATCCTTGTCAGTACTGTGCTTCAGCTTACTTTTGGGTCCACTGATGCTTGCACACTTTTTGGAGCTCAACTTCTAGGTGTGAGTTGGGCCCCACTATGTGGCACAGATTTATCTGAGTGTTCCTGCCTTGTAGGACTCTCTAGTGTCTGCACAAATCTTGGGGCTCTGCTTCTTGGCATGACATTTCTCCAGGTTGGTCCAGCTGACCTGCAGTCAGGACTCATTCCATAAAAATATTGCAACACCTATACAAATAGATTGTAATATCTACAGTGCCAAGGGAGTTACTAGGTTCCCAAAAGACATGGGGCTTAGCCCAACCAAATCCATTACTTAGAAGGCGAGATGCACAATTACATCATCCAAGCTCAAAACAAGACACCAGGCTTTAAGCATTTGCCTGTAGTTTTATCCCCCTAAAACAGTACCTATCAATGCTTTTATTCAGTGCCCATATATACTTAGGATAGAGGAGGAATTTAATTCTCTACAAATGGATATAGTCTGGGATTGCCTAGGATCTCTGTCCCTTTTCATTGCCTATATTGGAAAGGTGATCCTACCAGTCCTGGTAGTTTAGAAAAGGTTGTCATATGCTCATCTAAAGCATCTTTATTCAGAGCAGCAAAATATACACAGGATACAAGACATCACAGGAACATGCACATCTGACTACAGGTGAAGCCTCCCCCCCCCACCCTACATGATAAAGGCCCCAGAGAAGTCCAAAGAACCCAGTCCCAATGTCTCTGTACCTCCAGATCAGGGTTTGGTGCAATGAGCTGAGGCCACTGGGTACTTGGCAGCTACCAACTGTCAGAATCAACACAGTCCCTGTATCATGTTGCCACAACCCCACAAAACAAATGGGTCATGGTGTGGTCTTCAACAGGTCCACTACAGACTGACAAGTCCTCCAGGGGGCCCAATTAAAACAGGCCTGTAAAGAATTGTGTTCATGGCCTGGAGCACAGAGCACATGGGGTCCATGAACTGTTTTTACTCTCCCTCACTTCTCCTTGGGTACAGAGATCACAGTAATTTTGGGTCATGTCCAGGATCCTAACCCTCTGTCCAAAACAAAATAATCAGAAGTGGAACTTTCATCCAGACATCATATGGGGTATCCAGGGTCCTGGTCTCCCAAGGCAAGAAATTGCAGTCTCTAGCCTCAGGCTTGGGGATAACCAGCCATTCCCCAAAAGTTCTATCCTCTGTCAATTGCCATTGTCAATAAACATACACAGTTGATGCATACCTATATTTACTTCCATAGACTAGCATTGCCTTCACCTTTACGGACCAGACAAAGACTTTTTGGCATATCAGATAGGTGTATCCTTGCACTTGCTCATTGATAAACTGAAGAACTGAAAACATTCAAGAAAATGTCTATAATTTCTGGTGTGTGTTTCTCTTCAGGTCACAATAAGAAAGCCTTTAGCTATTTATTAATGGGGTAGTGCTACCTAACACCAAATTAAGATGAGTACAGTAGAGTATTAAAGGGACCCTATCACCTAAAAATGTATATGATTTTGAAAGAGCTTTGAAAATGACTTGGGTAATTTTGGAAGGGCTTTCAAAATTATCCATATTTGGGTTGGCCTTTCTTTAAAACTATAGCTTATGAACTATTAAGCTTTATTTATTTGTCAGTTTGTGCAAATTAGCCAGTACTTCCTGGTACGAAATGGCAGTTGGGATGGACAGTTGAATTTTAGTATCTGACAT
This sequence comes from Rhinophrynus dorsalis, assembly GCA_037306005.1. Classification (NCBI taxonomy): domain Eukaryota; kingdom Metazoa; phylum Chordata; class Amphibia; order Anura; family Rhinophrynidae; genus Rhinophrynus; species Rhinophrynus dorsalis. Next base: position 169,080,197 of record CM074721.1, on the reverse strand, counting down.
ACTAGGCTGTGACAGCAAAAACTGTCAAATAAATAAAGCTAATCATCTGCTAAACTATAGATTTAACCTTCCAAGTGCCACAATGGTGCACAGTGTATTGTTTCACAATGCGTTGTGTACCCCTCTGGCACTCAAGGGGAATAAAGGACAGCTAACATAAACAGAGTTGATTTTAAACAGGGACTTTCACCCCAAGACACTCAATCTTATTTTATTAGTCTACCACAATGGTGTATAGATTGGTGAAAAAATCTAATATGTGAATAGCCAGATTAAGACTCGGTGGTGCCCTAGGCAGAATCTCAAATTGCTCCCCCCCAAGCTCAGGCCTACAACCCCACAACACCCTTGCCGCAATCCTGTCTCATTTGGCTTATTGTTATCCTGGGTAGAGGTACTAATACCAACTTAATTCAAAACAAAATGACTCTGCTAAATATATTAAAAATGTACAACAGAGTTTAGAACTGAAATAGGGCTACATAAGTGACACAATTTAAATATAAAAAAATATTTTAAAAAATAACTATATGTGTTTAAGGCTTGATGAACCACTTAGGAGTGTCAGGTATAAGAACCGTAATGCATTATTTAATAAGAAAAATATTGTTTTCTACCTAGGAGACTTTGCCCCTTTAAGCATAGAATAACAAACAAAAGTAAATTATATTAACCCACTGAATTCTAGAAAACTTCTACAATGCCACTAGTGTTCAAGGGTTTACAGTCTGTGCATGATTATTAAACAGAAAATGATACCAACTTCTTTTTGGATGCATTTAAAAGTATGCAGAAATATAGATAAAAAGATGTAAGGATAGCTTCCCCTTTATACTGGGGATTAGTGATGAGCGAGCACCCCAATGCTCGGGTGTTCGGGTGCTCTGACCGAGCACCCCCTGAGGCTCGAGTGCTCGGCCGAGCACCCGAGCCCCATTGAAGTCAATGGGAGGACTCGAGCATTACACCAGGCACCCCCTGCTCTGATGAGGGGAGGGTGCCTGGTCCATAGGAAAAGGGCAGAAAAAGATGGAAACACTACAGAAATGGTTCAGGGACAGCATAGGGAGGATGTCTGGATGCACCTTGGACTCCAACATCGCTGCTGGGAACGATCTTTCGCCCGTAGTACGCCATTTTTACAGACTGACCATAAAACACACAAAAAGGAAAATAAAAACGACTTTAGGCGAAAAATTGTTACCAAACAATATTTGCTGTATATTTACTTGTATATCATCTGCAAATTCTCCCAAAAATGTCCTTGATTTTCAGAACTGAGGCCATGATTAAGAGGGAAACGTGCGCAGAGGCAAATTCTCCCAAAAATTTCCTTGATTTTCAGAACTGAGGACATGATTAAGAGGGAAACGTGCGCAGAGGCAAATTCTCCCAAAAATTTCCTTGATTTTCAGAACTGAGGCCATGATTAAGATGGAAACGTGCGCTGAGCTGACCATCTAAAACATTATGGGTGAGGGTCTGCTGCAGAGCTGACCATCCTAAACATTATATGCGAAGGCCCGCTAGTGAGCTGACGCTATAAAACATTATATGAGAGGGCCCGCTAGAGAGCTGACCCAATAAAACATTATATGAGAAGGCCCGCTGGTGAGCTGACCTATATAAAAATTGTCAAACAGGGCCCGCTGGTGAGCTGACCCTATATAAAAATTATATCACAGGGCCCGCTGGTGAGCTGGCCCTATATAAAAATTATATCCCAGGGCATATGGAAGAGGAGGAGGAGGATGAGAAGATTAAGAGTCAACCATATACCCGTTTTTTGGGTGGAAGGGGTGAATGGGAATACAGAGTATTCCCATCATTGTAAATAACATATATAAAGTGAGTTTATGTTCCCCCGGGGCTTTCCTCCAGTGGAGTGGAGAAGTCAGGGGAAATCCAGGCCTTGTTCATTTTTATAAGTGTCAACCTATCAGCATTGTCGGTGGAAAGGCGGATACGCTTATCTGTTATGATGCCACCAGCAGCACTAAATACCCGCTCAGACAGAACGCTGGCGGCAGGGCAGGCCAGCACCTCCAAGGCGTAGAGTGCCAGTTCATACCACGTGTCCAGCTTGGACACCCAGTAGTTGTAAGGCACAGAGGGATCATTGAGGACGCTGACACGGTCTGCTACGTACTCCTTCACCATCTTCCAAAACTTTTCCCTCCTTGTGACACTAGGCTGCGCATCAGGGTGAGGGTGCTGGCGGGGTGTCATGAAGGTGTCCCACGCCTTGGAGAGTGTTGCCCTGCCTTTCTCGGAACTGCTGTGTGCTCCCCTTTTCTCCCCTTCTCGGTTGGCCAAGGTAGCACGTACTCTGCCGCCAGCGTTGTCAGATGGAAAATTTTGGAGCAATTTTTCGACAAGAACCTTCTGGTATTGCAACATTTTGCTTGTCCTCTCCACCGGAGGAATGAGAGATGAGAAATTCTCTTTGTAGCGGGGGTCCAGAAGGGTGAACACCCAGTAATCCGTGTTGTCTAAAATGCGTACAACGCGTGGGTCACGGGAAAGGCAGCCTAACATAAAGTCAGCCATGTGTGCCAGAGTACCAACAGTCAAGATTTCGCTGTCCTCACCAGGAGGATGACTCTCAATATCCTCATCCTCTTCCTCCTCTTCTGCCCACCCACGCTGAAGAGATGGAACTAAAGTTCCATGGCTACCCTCTGTAGCGGAGGCAACCGTGTCTTCCTCCTCCTCCTCCTCCTCCTCCTCCGCCTCCTCCAATTGTCGCTGAGAAGACGAAGTGAGGGTGCTCTGGCTATCACCTTGTGTAAGCTCTTCCTCCCCCATTTCCACCTCTTCCACATGCAAAGCGTCGGTTTTAATTGTGAGCAGCGAGTGTTTCAGTAGACACAGAAGTGGGATGGTTACACTGATAATAGCGTTATCGCCGCTCACCATCTGTGTCGATTCCTCAAAATTGCGTAAAACCTCGCAGAGGTCTGACATCCATTCCCACTCCTCACTTCTGATTACAGGAAGTTGAACGGAGAGGCGACGACCGTGTAACAGCTGGTACTCCACTACTGCCCTCTGCTGCTCACAAAGCCGGGCCAACATGTGGAAGGTGGAGTTCCAGCGCGTGCTCACGTCACACAGCAGCCGGTGAGCTGGCAATTGTAAGCGCTGCTGCAGCTTCAACAGGCCGGCTGAAGCTGTTGATGACTTACGGAAATGTGCACACACGCGGCGCACCTTGGTCAAGAGATCATGCACATTGGGGTAGGTTTTTAGAAATCGCTGAACCACTAAATTAAATACATGCGCTAGGCATGGTACGTGTGTGAGCTTGCCGAGCTCCAAAGCCGCCACCAAGTTACGCCCATTATCACACACAACCATGCCTGCTTGCAGGTTGAGTGGCGAGAGCCACTGCTCGGTCTGGTGACTAATCCCCTGCAACAGCTCTGAGGCCGTGTGCTGTTTGTCCCCAAGGCAGATCAGCTTCAGCACGGCCTGTTGACGCTTCCCCACTGCAGTGCTACACTGCTTCCAGCTACTGGCTGATGGGGGAGTGGCGCTGTGTGTAGAGAATTCGGAGGTGGAAACGGAGGAGGAGGAGCCAATAACGTAGGTGCTGGTGGAAACCCTGATGGAGGTAGGGCCCGCAATCCTCGGCGTGGGTAGCACCCGTGCCATCCCAGGGTCCGAGTCGCTCCCAGCCTCCACGACATTCACCCAGTGTGCCGTCAGGGAAATGTAGCGTCCCTGGCCACAAGCACTTGTCCATGTGTCAGTCGTTAAGTGGACCTTCCCAGTAACTGCGTTGGTCAGGGCACGGGTGATGTTACGGGACACATGGTGGTGTAATGCGGGGATGGCACACCGGGAAAAGTAGTGGCGGCTGGGGACCGCGTACCGAGGGACAGCTGCTGCCATCAGGCTGCGGAAGGACTCAGTCTCCACAAGCCTAAATGGCAGCATTTCGATGGCCAGTAATTTGGAAAGGTGTGAGGTTAGTGCTATGGCCTGTGGGTGGGTGGCTGGGTACTTTCTCTTGCGCTCAAATGCCTGGGGTAACGACATTTGGACGCTGTGCTGGGACAGGGAAGTGGATGTGGTCGCTGATGGTGCTTCAGATGCTACAGGTGCAGGGCGGGAGGTATGCGGGCCTGCGCCTTCGACAGGCGATTGGCCGGCACCGAAAACAGGGGAAGAGGAGGCAGTGGTGTGGCCTGCAGACACAGATGGGCAATCCAGGCGTTCCTCCCACTTACTACGGTGCTTGGATGCCATGTGTCGGATCATGCTGGTGGTGGTGAGGTTTCTAGTGTTCATGCCTCGGCTCATTCTGGTGTGGCACAGGTTGCAAACTACAATTCTTTTGTCGTCCGCACTTTCCTTAAAAAAACGCCATACCGCGGAACACCTACCCCTTGGCAAGGTAGATTTACGCAAGGGGGTGCTCCGTGGAACATTTGCGGGCCGGTTTGGTGCGGTCCGCCTTCTTTCTGTAGCCACACCACTGCCTCTTCCAGCCTGTTGCGGTGCTGCAGATGGCTCACCCTCAGGACTGCTGTCATCGCTCGGCTCTACACCTTCCCAGGTGGGGTCAGTCACCTCATCGTCCACCAAGTCCTCCTCCACTTCCTCACTCTGATCATCCTCCTCAAGTCTTGATCCCACCACATACTCAGTCATTGACAACTGTATAACATTCTCCTCAACAAGGTCTTGAGACGGAAATAGTGGTTGATTTAATGGCAACTGTGTCTCATCATCATCATCATCATCATCCACTACTTCCTTTGACCTTAAATGCCGTTCACATCTGTCATCTTCTTGTGATTGGGTAGCCTCTAGAGGTTGTGAATCAGGGCACAAAATGTCATGTTCCTCTGCAAGCGTGCTTGGAGAGAGGGTCAAATGAAGGATTGGTGATGAGACGAGCTCCTCACTATATCCCAGTGTGGGATCACTTCTTTGACCAGACCGTGTATGGTGGGAGGAAGGATGATCAGGGTGAGGATTATGTTGACCAGACTCTTGGCTACTGAGAGTGGACTTGGTGGAAGACAGGGTGGTGCTTAACCGACTGGAAGCAGTATCAGCTGACATCCAACCGACCACCTGTTCGCAGTGGTCGGACCTCGAGAGTGATGTCCTGCGACGCCCTGTAAAATTACACATGAAGCTAGGTATGGTGGATGTCTTTCTTTCTTGTGCTCTGGCACCAGGCACAGTTTCTCCGCGTCCTGACCCGCGCCCTGAACTTTCAGGATCACGTCCACTTCCCCGTCCCTTTTTACCCGCCTTCTTCATCTTACACAGAATATGTGACTTTAATATTTGAGTTTGAAAACTTAACAGTATTTCTTATTATTCTGCAACTCTGCAGAGTACACAGAATAGGCTGCTAAACGGCGGTGAAACACACTGAATGGAATATGTGACTTTAATATTTGAGTTTGAAAACTTAACAGTATTTCTTATTATTCTGCAACTGTACAGAGTACACAGAATAGGCTGCTAAACGGCGGTGAAACACACTGAATGGAATATGTGACTTTAATATTTGAGTTTGAAAACTTAACAGTATTTCTTATTATTCTGCAACTGTACAGAGTACACAGAATAGGCTGCTAAACGGCGGTGAAACACACTGAATGGAATATGTGACTTTAATATTTGAGTTTGAAAACTTAACAGTATTTCTTATTATTCTGCAACTGTACAGAGTACACAGAATAGGCTGCTAAACGGCGGTGAAACACACTGAATGGAATATGTGACTTTAATATTTGAGTTTGAAAACTTAACAGTATTTCTTATTATTCTGCAACTCTGCACAGTACACAGAATAGGCTGCTAAACGGCGGTGAAACACACTGAATGGAATATGTGACTTTGATATTTTAGTTTGAAAACTTAACAGTATTTCTTATTATTCTGCAACTCTGCACAGTACACAGAATAGGCTGCTAAACGGCGGTGAAACACACTGAATGGAATATGTGACTTTGATATTTTAGTTTGAAAACTTAACAGTATTTCTTATTATTCTGCAACTCTGCACAGTACACAGAATAGGCTGCTAAACGGCGGTGAAACACACTGAATGGAATATGTGACTTTAATATTTGAGTTTGAAAACTTAACAGTATTTCTTATTATTCTGCAACTGTACAGAGTACACAGAATAGGCTGCTAAACGGCGGTGAAACACACTGAATGGAATATGTGACTTTAATATTTGAGTTTGAAACCTTAACAGTATTTCTTATTATTCTGCAACTGTACAGAGTACACAGAATAGGCTGCTAAACGGCGGTGAAACACACTGAATGGAATATGTGACTTTAATATTTGAGTTTGAAAACTTAACAGTATTTCTTATTATTCTGCAACTCTGCACAGTACACAGAATAGGCTGCTAAACGGCGGTGAAACACACTGAATGGAATATGTGACTTTGATATTTTAGTTTGAAAACTTAACAGTATTTCTTATTATTCTGCAACTCTGCACAGTACACAGAATAGGCTGCTAAACGGCGGTGAAACACACTGAATGGAATATGTGACTTTGATATTTTAGTTTGAAAACTTAACAGTATTTCTTATTATTCTGCAACTCTGCACAGTACACAGAATAGGCTGCTAAACGGCGGTGAAACACACTGAATGGAATATGTGACTTTGATATTTTAGTTTGAAAACTTAACAGTATTTCTTATTATTCTGCAACTCTGCACAGTACACAGAATAGGCTGCTAAACGGCGGTGAAACACACTGAATGGAATATGTGACTTTAATATTTGAGTTTGAAACCTTAACAGTATTTCTTATTATTCTGCAACTGTACAGAGTACACAGAATAGGCTGCTAAACGGCGGTGAAACACACTGAATGGAATATGTGACTTTAATATTTGAGTTTGAAAACTTAACAGTATTTCTTATTATTCTGCAACTCTGCACAGTACACAGAATAGGCTGCTAAACGGCGGTGAAACACACTGAATGGAATATGTGACTTTGATATTTTAGTTTGAAAACTTAACAGTATTTCTTATTATTCTGCAACTCTGCACAGTACACAGAATAGGCTGCTAAACGGCGGTGAAACACACTGAATGGAATATGTGACTTTGATATTTTAGTTTGAAAACTTAACAGTATTTCTTATTATTCTGCAACTCTGCACAGTACACAGAATAGGCTGCTAAACGGCGGTGAAACACACTGAATGGAATATGTGACTTTGATATTTTAGTTTGAAAACTTAACAGTATTTCTTATTATTCTGCAACTCTGCAAAGTACACAGAATAGGCTGCTAAACGGCGGTGAAACACACTGAATGGAATATGTGACTTTAATATTTGAGTTTGAAAACTTAACAGTATTTCTTATTATTCTGCAACTGTACAGAGTACACAGAATAGGCTGCTAAACGGCGGTGAAACACACTGAATGGAATATGTGACTTTAATATTTGAGTTTGAAAACTTAACAGTATTTCTTATTATTCTGCAACTGTACAGAGTACACAGAATAGGCTGCTAAACGGCGGTGAAACACACTGAATGGAATATGTGACTTTAATATTTGAGTTTGAAAACTTAACAGTATTTCTTATTATTCTGCAACTCTGCACAGTACACAGAATAGGCTGCTAAACGGCGGTGAAACACACTGAATGGAATATGTGACTTTGATATTTTAGTTTGAAAACTTAACAGTATTTCTTATTATTCTTCAACTCTGCACAGTACACAGAATAGGCTGCTAAACGGCAGTGAAACACACTGAATGGAATATGTGACTTTGATATTTTAGTTTGAAAACTTAACAGTATTTCTTCCTATTCTGCAACTGTGCACAGTACACAGAATAGGCTGCTAAACTGCGGCGAAGCACACTGAATGGAATATGTGACTTTGATATTTTAGTTTGAAGACTTAACAGTATTTCTTCCTATTCTGCAACTCTGCACAGTACACAGAATGTGCTGCTAAACTGCAGCGACGCACACTGAATGGAATATGTGACTTTGATATTTTAGTTTGAAGACTTAACAGTATTTCTTCCAATTCTGCAACTCTGCACAGTACACAGAATGTGCTGCTAAACTGTGGCGACGCACACTGAATGGAATATGTGACTTTGATATTTTAGTTTGAAGACTTAACAGAATGTGCTCTAATCTGCAACTTTGCACACTAAACAGAATGTGCTCTAATCTGCAACTTTGCACACTAAACAGAATGTGCTCTAATCTGCAACTTTGCACACTAAACAGAATGTGCTCTAATCTGCAACTGTGCACACTAAACAGAATGTGCTCTAATCTGCAACTTTTCACACTAAACAGAATATTTTTTTTTTTTTTTTTTTTTTTGTTTTTTTCCCCCCACACAAAATAACCTGCTGCCCCCACACACAGTAGTCCTAAAAAGGACTTTTGGTTCTTTTTTTTCACAATTTTTTTTTTTTCCTCCCTACACTGCCTTTCCCTTCCTATCCTCAGCTCTCCCTGGCTCAGACTGAGCCGAACTCGATGGTCAGGTGCTATACAGCACCCGACCACGGGTTCTGGCCAGCCAATCAGTGTAATGCCAGCAGCCAACATGGCTGCTGGCATTACACTGATGTCAGAGCCTCCCTGCACGTTTATTGGCTGCGCAGCAGCCGCAAAACGTGCGGGGAGGAGACCCGAACATGGCGGGCGAGCACATGCGGTACTCGTACGAGTACCGCCATGTGCCGAGCAGAGCGATGCTCGAGCCGATCCGAGCATCGGCCGAGCATGCTCGCTCAACACTACTGGGGATGTTTTTTTTCTTTGGTGATTCAGGATACACCTTTACAGTCCAATCTGTATACGTCAAAAGCAAAATACTGGGGATGCTCCCTGCTCCATTCTAACCTAGTAATTGGGATATGTGGCCTTATTCACCAAACTAAAGAAATGCAATCCTGGAGCAACCAACTGCATTATTACAATTAAAAATTCCTATTGATTTAAAGTGGTCTTGTCACTTTAAAAAAAGCTTAAATAATTGTCGTGATAAGTAAAAACTGCCTATATGTTGTGCCAGCAATTTGTTCGTAATATAAATATTTTTTGAGACATTAACACTTATTTGTAAATGGTACAGTGTGGCATCTTATGCAAATGTGTTTATGTATTGAGCAGCTAATACTGAGCACTATGCTATGAATGAATCTAGACAGAGCTCACACACGCTCACACACGCTGCACACATTTGACCTTTTCACAGAACTAATCAGCATATTATGAAGGGAGTTATAATAATATGCCATACTGTGCCAGCAAAATTACAGTGTTTCTCAAAAACTAGGGTTAGTATGACATACATCCAGACATTAACTCCCTGTAAAAGAAACTAATCATCACAGCTTACCTGGTTTCCAGCGCCGTCGCTTCAGCGATGCTCGGCGTCATTCCACGCATCATCTGCAAGAGCGAGGCTTCAAAGTGAAGGAGGCCTCTGTTTTATGCCATGCTTCCTGTAGTCTCCTCCTACCTACTTCCTTCCTCTGAGTCTGCTCCTCCTACCTACTTCCTGAGGAGGGGTTTAAAGGGCAGTCTGAGTCTTGACTCAGTTGCCCTTGCGTTGTTGTACAAAGCAGTTCTGTGTCCTTGGGCTCTGTGTATGACCTGGCTTGTCTGACCATCCAATCTTGTGCTGACCTGCGGCTCTGTCTGACTATTCTCCTGCCTTATCCTAATAGTGGACACCCAATCTGGTGCAGACCTGTGGCTCTGGCTGACTACCTGAACTGTGTATGACCTGACTTGTCTGACTACCCTCTCTGGTGCTGACCTGTGGCTCTCTCTGACTATTCTCTTGTTATTCCCCTGTACCTAGCAGACTCCCAATCTGGTGCGGACCTGGGACTCTAGTAGACTAGCTATTAAACTGACTGCAGGCGTGAGTCAAGCTTCCGCTTTCTCCATACTGACTGCAGGAGCGAGTCAGGCATCCTCTGCTACATTTCTGACTGCATGCGTAAGTCAGGTAGCCTCTTCACTACGTCGGATCAAGATCCTGTGTTCCTGTTCCTGTTCCGTTCCAGTTCCTGCTCCTGTAGCAGAGACTACTAGTGGCTGAGGCCTAGTATCCAGCAGTGTGGTCAGTCTTGGCAGCCTATTATTTCTGATAGCAGTGCTTGCTGGCTTGTGACCCTCTGCTTGTTCTTGCTTTATTATGATTGTGTACTATAGTGACAGCATAGTTATATGAATTTTTTTTTGTCTTATTACATTTTACAGTTTTAAAAAGTGGAGCTGATGTACCCACTAGTTTTGAAGTTATTTAGTTCTAACAATCCTCCCGCCCTTCCCTTTCCCTGATATCAGATGGTTCTTCAGTGTACTGGCTAAATAGCTACTCACACAGAAACAAGTGTCTTTTGTGAGTGATCTGCTGGTGGGTTGACACGGCAACTGTTCAGTTGCGACAGCTTGTCCCCTTACTAAAGGAAAAGGTGTGTGTGGGGGGGGGAGGAGAGATTTTAAAAATGTAATATTACAAAAACTAGAAATGAGACAACAACATTGCTATTTTGTTAACCCTTTGAGTGACAGAGGGGTATCCAACCCCTCTGTCACTCAAAGGGTCAAATGGGGGTTTTAGTCCTTGAATTCTAGGAATGTATTGGAAAACTTTCTACAATTCAAGGGTTTAAAGAAACATTTAAATAGTTATGAATTTGAGGAATTTTCATTTCATCACCCATGGAGCATTTAATTTGCTCTTTTTTAACTTGATGAATAAGGTCTCTGATTCCTTGTTCTAAACATCATGAGACAGCAAGGTTTTCTGTCACAATCTTAATCATAATATAACACCCTGCCACTAGCCTTATCAAACAGCAAAGAAAGGAAACATGTTGATATTAGATAATGAGACTTCCTGTCTAAAACATCAGTATGCATTTCTATTTATCTGAGGCTTACTGCTGTAACGCATAGCAAGGTCATTTGCAGTTAGTCATTCACCTTTTTAATTATTAAGCTCTTTAAGATAAACTTGTTACATAACAAACATAATATAACAAATATTCTAAACATTTCTTTCATCATCTAAAGGAATATGTTTAACATTATGAAATGCAAAATAATACTGATCAGATACACGCATTTAGCACATTCTGTACCTGGTGGGCAATTGCTGGGCCTTCAGCTGTTGGGGACTTCAATTTCCATCATCCCCAACAAGCTATTGGAGGAGAAGGATGGCAGAAACAGTGAAGACAAAGAGGGACAGAGACAGAGAAGTTGAGAGGGGAGATATTTGGAGACATAGTCGGTGGGGGAAGATGGGTGAAACAGTGGAGAGAAGAGGAAACCAAGTAAATCTCATAAAACACAGTGCAGAAGAAATGAACAAGCCGGAATGCCCTTATAGTGCACCAGGTACTCTCCCCCCCCAGAGTGAAGTAAACCACCATCATTTGAAATGACTGTTGGAGGGGTTGTAAATAAATGACAGCCACTGGCAACATTAAGATGGGTAAAGCATGGCAATGTGTTAGTCATAGAAAGACTAGTAGAGTAAAAATGATGCATTTATATGCCATCTTAGAGCCACTTAACCAATAAAGGTATGGTTTTTACTCTACTAGTGTCAAAATTAAGATGTGCAGCCAACTAGCCAATCAGAGTGACCGGCCTTTTTCTCAGTCGTGGCACAGTATAATATCAGTAGATTACTACTCCTTGACCAGTTTTGCTAGTAGGGTACTACTCTTTGCATGCAATGCTCACAAAATACATTAAAATACTTCCCCAAAATCCCCAATCAATCCTTTGGTATGCAAATGATTAAAGTAGTTCAGCGGTGAATTGTGATAATCACTTTAAATAAATGTCCAATCTGAATGTTATGATTATAGTGTAGGGATTTTTGGAGACTATTGATTTTAGTCAATATGCCAAACACGTGCTATTCTGGGTTATGTCAACTGCAGCATAGTGGATGAAAGGAGATGGTCATTAATTTAACCCACTGAGTGCCAACAGACTGGTGAGATTGTACCAACATTGATTAGAATATCCTGGGTAAGTGGTAGTTGAAATGCTTATACCCTGGTTTATTACATAGTAACATAGTTGACATGAGTCCATCAAGTCCAGTAAATGCCAAAACACCACTGTTGATCCAGGCAAAAAAAACCAAAACCCACTGAAGCTATTTCCAATTATGCCCCAAGTTGGGGAAATAGATTGCTTCCTGACTTCAAATGGCGGTCAGATATTTCCCTGCGTCAACAACTGATCTGCATTGAAATCACCTGTCATACTTCTCCATTTCTGAAAGCAGTTATAGTATCTGCAAACACAACACCCCAAGGAAAAGAATTCCATAGCTTTACTGCCCTTAGTGTAAACAAATCCTTGCCTTTGTTTTAGTCGAAAGCGCCTTTCCTCTAGCCTTAATGGATGACCTCTTGTTCTTAGCTAAGCTCTTTGAGTAAATAATATAATAAGGATACACACACACTCTCCTACTTGTTCTCTCTCTTCTATTTAAACTGCGCTACACCTGGAATGCTAGATAGAATTGCTTTGCAATGTGTTTATAGACCGCTTTGGAATTCAAGATGTTAAAAGACCAGTTCCAATCAGTGGGAGTTTTCATTTGTCCCCCTGTGTTGCAGTTGGTTTGCTCCAGAATTCCACATCTTACTGGCAACATGCACGAGAGAAAATAGAAGCAATTCTGGACCATACCAGCTACCCCACAGAATTCCCCAAATACTCATTGTTTTAACTGTCTGGGTGCCAGAGGGATGCCCTACCAATTACGAAAGGATTAAATGGGTTTTTCAGTCCGTTGAGTGCTACAGAGGTCTACAAAGTATTGTTGCACAATGCATTAGAGACCGTTCTAGCATTCCAGGGGTTAAAGCACCATTAGAATCAATTGGATGTTGGTTTGCTCCAGAATTGTCATCTTTTCTCCTGTGTATATGGCCCCTGGGGCCATATTCAATAATGTAAAGAGGTGCAAACCAGCTCAGTCATAGGGGATAAATACAAAGTCTCCATATTCTCATTTATTTAAATTTTAACCTCTCAGAGGTGTTGAAGACCTCTCTCTGCATTCATGAGGTTAACTCTTTCAATGCCAGAGGGGTAAGCAATACATTGCGCACCCCTCTGGCACTCAAAGGGTCAAAAGCCCCATTTAAACCAATTCCCCACAGAGCACTTGGTTTTCTCCTATTTCCTTCCGTCCATATAGAATGTGCACACATCACAGACAAATAGAAATGTTTATAAAGTGCTGCAATTTGTGGGACTCGCTTGTTCAATGGCAAAGCACCTTCTACCATGAAAGAAAATGCAAAGTATCACGTTTTAAATAAATACCAGACAGAGCCACAGCAGGAAGCCCAGCGTAGCATTGGTTATAAGTGCTGACCAACATCAAGTATTTCCTTAGCCAAAGTCTAAGTCTAGTACAGTGATCGGATCCAGAATTGCTAAATAGAAACACCAAAGGCTTTTTTTTTCCCCATAAATAACAAACTGAGTTTCTCATTCTCCTTTTTCTTATCCCCAAAGCTGACGCCGAATGAGGAATGCCTGTTCTTGGAGACTTTAGAAGAAAATCATTATAACACGTACAAGTCAAAAAAATATGCAGATCTCAACTGGTATGTCGGCATAAAGAAGAATGGGCTGAGCAAGCGAGGTTCACGGACTCATTATGGCCAAAAAGCCATATTGTTCCTTCCTTTACCAGCAGCAAGTGACTAGGAAATTCCAGCCAGTGCACCAATTGGAGGATTGATATGCTTTTAAAGTCACACTGTTTAATGTTATTGCTGTTAATAATGATACTGAGGCTAATGTACTAAGAATGTGGAGCATTTCTGGGTCAAACCAACTGCAGCATATGTTTGATATTAAAATTCCCATTTAGTTAAATGGGGTTTTCAAACCACTGAATGATAGAGAGGTCTCCAAAGCATTGTTTCTGAAAGAGTTAAAAACCCCATTTAACCACTTAATGCCCCAATGATGTGCCAGGACTGTCATTGCTGTCCAGACATTTAGGACTGGTGACATTCCTGGCACATCATGGAGGTTTGTGATCACAGAGTGGCAGCCACACTGTGATCACAGATCACGTCCACATTTAAAAAAAAAAAAAAAAAAAATCTCCCTGGTCCTCCAGGGCACCCCACCCCCAGAGCGTGTGGGGTTAAAGGAGGACTGGGGTGACTTTACAATGGCGAGTCCACACTATATCATGTGCTGAAATACATTTTCTGGAGCAGTCTGTGGGTGTTTTGAGTTATTCCTTTACTTCATTCCTTGTTAAGGCAATGTATTAAAAAAGGCATAGAGGTAAGGTTTCCACTTTTTACTCTTTCCAAAACTGAACAAAGGCATGATGTGTTGTGTTAATGAAACAAAGCGTGATAAACCACATAAAGGTGGTCAGTTTCTAACGTTCTAATTTTTTCCAATGGGTAACTTCATGTATGCCCTCTAGACAGGCACGTGCACACATAGACACCAAGGGGGGGCTTGAGCACCTGCCCTTTTTGTCCAAAGTGCCCTTGTGCCCTTTTTTTAAATATATATTTTGAATAAATAATTATGAGAAATGCCCTTTTTTTCATTTGAGCCCCTGACCCACAAAATGTCTGTGCACGTCCCTGCCTCTAGGCCAGTTTTAAGCAAGTTATACATGCAGGATCTTTTTAGTATTCAAGCCCTATTTAAATCAGCAGGCAGCTGTATGAACAGCCAGATAGAATTAGTGATGATAAATGGGCGGTCTAACCAATGAGAGCACAAGAGCTTGAAACTGCATCTGTCCCAGTTTGTGAAGCTCTAAAACCAAGTGTTGATTAAATAGGGTGACCACATGTCCAGGATTTCCCAGGACATTCCCACTTTTTAAATGTCTGTCCCTTGCCCTGGGCAGCACCTTTCAGGGACAGTACAATGTCCCAGAATAAAGATTCCTGAACTCAGAGGTCTAAACTCTAGAAGAAGAACGGCCCATAGACTACTGTAACAAAGTGGTGTCTCTGCCGGGCTACAGAAAAATGAGTTCTGGACATAGCTCTAAACACCAGAGAGAGAACTGAGCATTGATATAGACATCAATCAGGACCTGCAGTGCAATGTTATTGTAGTGTCATGCTAATCTAAAGCTTTGGCATTGATGTACATTTTCTTGTAGCCCAAAACATGCACCACTTTTTGTCACAGCAGTCAATGGGCATTTCTCCCTCCAGTATTAAGAACTCTGTGGTGTGCTTTTCTCTCTGCAGTGTCCCTGAATGGGCAGAATTGAAATGTGGTCACTCTATGATTAAATCAGATAGGAGAGATCAAAACTGAACTGTCCTGGTCAAAAATAGGACCCTACATAGAAGTAATGGTGTGAATGTTTTCCATTTCTCTGCACATGCTAAGGGCTGGAGTACAGGGCTTGTTGGCATTAAAGTTCACACAATGGAGGAAATTGTCCACTAGTATGCATTACAGCACTCAGACACTGTAATGCATACTAAGGAGTGCAGCCACAGGTAATAGAGGCTAACGCCAGTAGTTCTGTACTGGCAAATTTGAACATTTGCCCCATTAACACCTAATAATAAATTCCCACTTACCTTAATCTTTGCCACTATCAATCCTAATGGCCACTATGAATCAGGCAGACATGAATCTTTTTGCAGGACTCCAGGAGATAGATTAACTAAGTAAAGCATTTCAAACCCAAATATACTTGAGGACTGCATACAAAACAAGTCCCCCTAAGAAGGGCCACATACTCAACGATTCCCTCTACAGAGAGCTGAAACAGTGGCTGCCGATATCTGCACTATAATTTTGTTGGGAAGGTCTGGAATGAGGAATGAATACATTTTCCCCCTCCTGCCCCATTTGCTTACCTGAAGCAGCCTCAGCGAGATGGTCCTGATGGATAGCAAAGAGGGACAATCTTCATTCAGCATGAGAAAACAAGCTGCCCTCCTTTCTTCAAGGGGCAGGGTTTTCCTTATACTGAAGGAAAGAAGATTGTCCCTTGCTGTGACCTCTCCGGTCCTGGGACCGGATTCCAGATCTGAGTGGAGGCTGCTTGAGGTATCTAAAAGGGGGAAACTTTGTTATAGGATAATGGTATAACAGCAAAGTTTTAGAAGGTTATACTGCTACACATAAAGAAGACTTGATTGTACTTTAGTAACTAAACATTACTATCCCTTTAACCCCCAGAACTGCTCTCATTGAAATCTTTTTAGGGAGATTTTGGTAGGAGGAGCTTGGTAATCTGGAGTCCTACAAAAAGCAATTATGTCTTCCTCCGTTGGACATAATATCCAGTATCGAATATTTATTTTGGAGAATTGATTTAGCAGAACTGAGTAATAGGGCCTTATGCAGAAAGAAAAAAGAGGAGCAATCATGGTACATGGCATAGAGGAGATGAAGGGGGACATTGTGGAAGAGGGGCATAGCGGAGATGAAGGGGCACATTGTGGAAGAGGGGCATAGCGGAGATGAAGGGGCACATTGTGGAAGACGAGCATAGCGGAGATGAAGGGGGACATTGTGGAGATGAAGGGGGCATTCGGAGATGAAGGGGGCATAGCGGAGATGAAGGGGGCATTGACCAGGCACCCTCCCCTCATCAGAGCAGGGGGTGCCTGGTGTCGCCCCATTCATTTCAATGGGGCTCGGGTGCTCGGCCGAGCACTCGAGCCTCAGGGGGTGCTCGGTCAGAGCACCCGAGCACCCGAGCATCGGGGTGCTCGCTCAACACTAGTCTTAAACACATTTCCATGCACATAGGATTATTTATAGCTACACTAACTGCAGTGATGTTCTGTTACGCAATGTAAAAGGCATGAATCTACCTAAGTATTACACTACCTAAGTACCACACACTGAACAGCAAACAATGTGCAGCTTAAAAAACTTTTTTGCCACTGATTGTAATTCTGTTGTGAACACATGCTATTTATGAACATATATTATGTAATGTCTTAAACCTCTGCGTGCCAGAGGTGTATGCAACACACTGCAGTGAGTTGCATATCCCTACTATTTATGCACATGTATTATGTAATCTGTTAACCCTTTGAGTGCCAGAGGGGAGAAAGGAGAAATAACACCTCCTAATAATCCCCCATTTACCTTATTCTGGCCTTAAAATGTTAATGACCCCCATTTAATTTTGCTCAGTCCTGAATACAAGAAAACAGGGGTGCTCTCAGCTATGTATAAAGTTACATCACTTAGCACATTAACTCAAATAAGAATATAATGACAGAAGATAGTTACCTGGTTGGATTAAACCGCAACTAGTATATCACATTTGGGGTTAACATGCCCCTATACAGGTGCACATAAGAACCACCAGAATCTCCTCATAAAATAATGATTAGCCAAAAAAGATTTTTAGGCCTCTTTGATAAGCAGCTGATTGAAGGACTGTTTGTGTGAATGACAGTGTAATATCCCCCACATGCTCTTGTAGCTGCTGAGGTATCTGTGCAGTAATATTTTCATGTGAGTAGAATACCATCGTCTTGAATTGGTTTAAACGTTGCTTGAAGGCATATTTACCCAATGAGTGCTTCCTTACTTTTATTCTCTGTCATTCAGTTGTGGATGTCATGTCTTTGGAGACATCAATATGGAGACCAAGTGGATAGCCTTATATAAAAGCAATGATTCTGGGGCAAAGCAACTGCACTTCAGGGGACAAGCACAAATCTCTACTGATTAAACTGGACTTTTAACCCCTTGAATACCAAAAGGGTCTCCACATATTACTTTGAAATGTTTTAAAGATCTCTAGCACTCAAGAAGTTATAATCTATAATAAACCAGTGGAAATTTAGGGGAATTTTTATTTCTGCCCTATGGGGCAGCTGATTTGCTCAGGAACTGCTTATTTTTTGCACTCTGCATTAGACTCAGTGTATCCATTCATGTATATTATTTGGGTAAAGGCAGCAATGAACATACCTAAAGTTAAATGAAAGCAACTAGGTATCTCCTGCTCAGTTATATTCACTAGAGGACAATGGGAGAAGGTGAATTATAGAGAAATTTGCAATGCCCAGACAGCCACAAGCCCACGCCAAAGTCTGGCGATGTCTACCAGCCCAGGTAATGATCAAGTGAAAAATGTGTGCCCTTTTAGTCATACCTGGGAACTCTAAGTGTTTGACCCTGAGACTCAGGCTTTTGACCCAGATCTCAGGGTCAATGGGCAAATTCTCATAGCGAGATAGTCCAGTGCTATCTGCTATGTTTTCTACTCTTGTTAATTTCTTGTCTTTAAATTGGTGCCACTTGTACCAGGAAGGCAGAGCGAGAAGTCCTGCTTGTCTGTGTTCTTACAGTAACATCTTTAAGTAGTTGTATGTTAATGGCTACTTGAGGACTGATTGGAACCTCTCTTGATTACATTGATCAGGAACTTATCAAATAGTATCTATAGTATGGGAACTTTAAGGGTTAAAATGTACAACGTATCCGGGTCAGATAATAAGAGGTATGCATATAGTCTACAATATACTGCAACAGTGTTTTTCAGACTGTGTTCCAAACGACCCTAGAGTTCTCTGAAGTAGAACAAATAGTTCCACAATAGAAATATCAGTAATAGAAAAGGAGACAAGGCTGGAAAAGCAGAGTGAGGCTTATTTACTAATCAAAAGTAGTGCAGTTTTACAGAAATCCGACTTCACCACAGGGAACAAGTAAAAATACCACACATTCCTATTGATTTAAATCAAGTTGTTAAACTTGAGAATGCTGAGGTTTCCAATGCACTGAAAAAAAAAAAAAGCTCTTAACTCCACGATTGCTAATGAGGTCTCCATTATGTGCATTGGAGATCTCTCCAGCATTCAGTAGCCCAATAAACAATATAGGGTGACCACATTTCAATTTTGCCATTCAGGGACACTGCAGAGAGTTGAGCGCACAACAGAGTTCTAAACACTAGAGGGCTACAAGAAAATGTACATCAAGGCCAAAGCCTTAAACTTACATTACAGTAAATTGCACTGCTGCTCTCGGTTTATGGCAGGATTAGAGCTCTGTTTGGAAGCCATTTTCTTGCAGCCCAGCAGAGAAATTACTTTCTGTCACAGTAGGCATTGAGCAGTTCTCCTTCTAGAGTCTTAATTCTGGAACTTTGTATTGTCCTAGAAAGGGGCTGCCTGGTACAAGGGACACACAATTGAAATCCTGGACTGTCCCGGGCAATCTGGGACACATGGTCACCCTAAAACAATATCCCATAAAAGATTATGCAAACCAGTTTGTCCTATACCTTGATAAAATTGTGTGTTTTTGCATGTGTTGTTTTTACGCCGACTGGTGAAGCAATTTTTCTTTGTACTTACACAGAAGAGTGACCCTCCCACTGCTGCTGGACTACAACTCCCATCATCCTCGGCTGGTAGGGGAATGATGGAAGTTGTAATCCAGCAGATTCTGGAGAGACATTGTCCACCCCTAAAGAAGAGTAGATCTTGCTTACAATGAAGTGCTTAGTATGTAGGAAAATAGATTCCTCAAAGTAGGGTTGCCATTTTTTCTTCAAAAAAATACCGGCCATGGAATTCCCTCCTTAGACTTAACATTGGACAGAAGACAATTTTTTACCGGCCTGCCGGTAAAATACCAGCTGGGTGGCAACCTTACCGCAAAGCCTGCTGACAAATGCTGTATCACAGCTGTAGAAGAATCTAGTCCTCAAGATCTACCAACAGTTTGTATTTTCAGGATCTTCCAGTTGGAGCACAGGTGTACTAATTAGTAGCTCATTCTCTCTTATGGTCTGTCTGAGCTTATTCAGGGATATCCTGTTGGTAGCTCTTGAGAACCAGGGTTAGCTACCTTTGCATAATCATGTATTTGAAGCTCTGTCAAGATAGGGAATCTTCAGCAGGTATGCCTGTAAACGTTACAATGTGATTTTTCATGAGCAGCTGCTATTTTTATAGTATTAGTTTTCATTTAACAGAGCAATAAACTTCTTTATGAAAATATGCAAGTTATAGGGCTTTTCCCTCGGAGAAAAACAAAGCTACTTCCACCACAGTAAGATTTCTCGTTCAAAAGTGAATATAGCTCTTAACAACAGGACAACTGGGAGGAGATGAACTCATGTGTGATAGGATGGTGATAAAGTGGAGATAAACTTCTCCAGTGATATCACTTCTCCAATTCCTATGTTATTCTATGGAGCCAATGCACTAAGATTTCTCCAACTTTGAAGATCTTATTGCATAAGCTCTTTACAATAACACTGGAACTGCTGAAGTCATCTCCACTTTTTCATATCTTTATTATTCCTTCGTGTATAAATCCCTGGTGTGCAAAAGGCAGAATTTGTGTATTAGAGCTTGAATCATTGACTACTGCTCTCCGTAGTTGTTGATAAGAACGGCACCATCTGGTGACCACAACAGAAAAGATGTTTGAGCAGCAGTAACTTTTGACTGAGAGTTATCAGCAGTAAAAGGACCAGCAGGAAAATAAATGATTATAGCCTGGGCATCCAACATTCGGCCTAGGGGCTAAATGTGGCCCGTCTTAAGCCAATTTGCAGCCCTCCTAAGATTTCTTTAAAAAAAAAGTATTTTTTATTTAATTAACTAGTACTAATAAGCCTGTAAAACTTAATCCCCTACTTGCCGTTACTGCACCGTTCAAGAATAGATGTCTATAAAATACCAGTATTGTCTTGACTTGAACAATAAATAAATATATCTGTATTTTTGAATAACTAACAGGCTATAATTCACCTTCATTATCAATAAAAAAATAATGCTGCCATCACAAATATGGCTTCCTGATCATGTGGCCCATGATGAGTTATAGTATTTTTTTTAGTTATAGGTCCTTTAAAGGGGAACTCTCACCACCTATAAAGTAATTGTTATTTTATTGTGTGTGCCCAATACAGCATGAATTCTCCCCCCCCCTTTTTTCCCCTAAGGTGGTAATTTCATTGAGAAATAATCTTAGAAGGTATTATTGGATCAGGCTTCGCTGCGGTACAACTCTATACTGCAGGCTGTCAATCTTCTCCTCTTTTCCTCCCCTGTTTCCCTCCTCCCTGTCTGATGCTCGAATCCTCCATATGACCTGGCATGTTCTCATTGGCAAGAGAGCGTACCAGTTAACATGGAGGATTTGTGTGTCAGACAAGGAGGAGGGAATAAGGCAAAACAGGGGAGGAGAAGATTGACAGCCTGCGGTAACGAGGCCTGATCCAGTAATACTTTCTAAGCTAATTTCTCACTGAAATTACCAATTTAGAAAAAGAAAAAGGATTTCATGCTGTATTGGGGACACACAATCAAATAATGGTACTTTATGGGATGTGAAGGTTCCCCTTTAAACCACTGGAGTATAAGTATCAAACCGAAACTTTAGTAAATGAGGAACAAAACAGTTGCACTCAATGTATCAAAGAAAAATCCCATTGATTTCAGTGGGAATTTTTCTTTGGTATATAGAATGCCACTGTTTTGCTCCATATTTACTCTGCTTTATCATACACACCTTTGTGTTACACATGTTACAGCTCATGAAAACAGCCCTAGGACAGTGTAAGGAATCTTTGTCTCTCCAACTGTTGGATACTACACCTGTTCTGTCCATTTTTTTCATAAATCAAATTTTCCACTTTCTTTTTAGCCCTTGGATGCTAGTTATTTGCATTGCTTCTGTTTCTTTAAGGGAAAAGCTATGGACTGCAAAAGAGATTAGATAATGTGAGGGTGTGCATGCAGTTGGTTGGGCCTAGAGTGTCTGAAATATTTCTGTCACAAATTGATCTTATCCCATGATTCTAGAGGGGCATAGCTGGGAACACTTCAGATTTGCCCGGAGACTCCAGTTTTGCCTCTGCATTATCGGGTTTCAAGGGCAGAGTCTGATTCTCCAGGGTGTGGGCAGTTTTCTTAAGTAAGTAAATTAGTATTACTTACTGAGGCTGTTGTACTAAGAAGAACTGAACAACTACTACAATAATATTTAGAACTGGAGTAATAATGAAGCAAGCCTACCAGGACCAGATTTATATCTGAGACTCCCATAGGCACAAGCATTAAAGGTGCCTTTTGATTCCCGCATGGCCACACCCCCTATCACTGTAAGGCTACAACCTCTAGATCCATTCACTGTTGTCTGGTACATAAAATACTCTTACCCAATAACAAAAAAGCGCAAAAAAATCTCTTAACCCCTTGGCTGCCAGAGAGGGCTCTAATATATTGCAAAGCAATGCATTGGAGACCTTGCTGGTATCCTTTCCCAGAGGTTAAATACTGGTCAGTAAAGGGGTATGTAAATAAATAAAGGAGAAGACCACCATAAACCAAGACCGCTAGGAGCTTTCTGGGCACACCCACAACTCAGAATGTTGGTGTACCCAGCATTGTTAAGGAAACCCTCAGGACTTAGCTCTCTAGGCTGTTGCCTATTTTGTCCAATGGAAAATCCATCCCTCAATATGACTGCACTAAAGGGGACAAATAGAAATTGGCCAGCTTCTTCACTGATTGAAATGTGTCTTTTAAATCATTGAATGCTTGGGAGGTCTCTAAAGCATTTCCTTGCCATCCCAGAATTCATTGCAAAAAAAAAAGTCCTTAATGGCCGCCTACTCACGGAAAGTTGTTAATGTTTTTTTTTTTTAATAGGTTTTTAGAACCTTTGAATGCTAGAGGCCCACAACTCATTGCTACACAATGTGTTTTAAACCTCTCTAGCATTCAAGGGGTTAAAATGTAATTTAGATCAACTGACAATTTGATCTAAAGTGCAAATGGCTTGCCCCAGCATTGCTAAATTTTGCCATTATATATAAGGCCCATTGTATTTCCATTACAAGGCTACATAGTCAATAATAAATCAGATTCATATACAGGTATAATATAAGAGATGTATAATATCTAAATACTATAATATAATATTGTGACTGCAAAGAGTACGCTTTAAATCTCTTTTGTTTTTATTTACCCTCTTAGATGACATCTCCAATGCATTGCTTAGAATTGCATTAGAACTGTACTAACATCCAAGGGGTTAATGAGACCATATTTAAAATATGAATATTTATGAAGAATAATGTATAAAATAATATATAATTAAAATAAATGTATGATTAAAGTAATAAATATTGTCTGTTGTATTACCCAATTTTTATTCTGATAAAAAATTAAAGTACAAAAGTTGTCCATTGGTTTACAAGGTGATAAGATGTTATATTGTATTGTATTATTTGCTGAATGGTACTCTAAAGGAGACAAACATGCACTGACAATAAGTTTGTTCTTGAAGATAATGCCCCTCAAGTGCTGTTCAGTCATATTTTCACTCATTTGTGCCATTACAAAGAAGAAATTGCCATATTCATATCCATCTGGTTCTCTCACTGATGGTCCAGCACCAAACCATCAGGCAAATCTTCTCTGCACATGAGAAGCTACAAAACTCCAGATGTACATTTTGAACTTCAGTGGGTCTTGTTAATGAGGTGCAGGTAAATATCTCTGAACTCAAAGAGAGAGAGATACCTTTCTGCTTGGGTAAAAATGGGCAGTCAATTTTTATGGGACTTTTCACAGAAATCCACAAATGTATCACCTATCAGACAAAAGTATTTGTTCTTTTTTAAACTGTCCCTGTCTTTTAGATTACGCCCATACTCCATGTAATCGCAAATAACTCCAGCTCTTTCTTAGTCTTTCTGCCTCTACTCTACTAGTTAGCTAATGCTAAAATTCCCTTCTTCTCAAGCACTTCAGTGTTATTTTTTATAGTAGAGTACAGGATAGACCTGTGTTAGTTTCTGATTTGCCACCAGGCTGCAGTAGAAGAGCAAAGCACACAACGACTGGTGAAGTACTCACCATACATCAGTATATGCTTGTCCCTCTTGTTCTTGCTGATGTTGGAACTGGCATTAGTGTTTGGGGCAGGAGTACAACACTTGTTGGCATTAAAGTCCTACACTGGTGGACTGTGCCCACTGGCATGCGCTACAGCGATTATACATTGTAATGCATACATTTAAGTATGTTATATACTAACCCCAGTGTTACTGTTCTGGTGAATTCCTAAATTTGTCCCACTATGAAGCTGATCATATATTAAGATTAATTCCCATTGGTTTAAATTGGGCTTTTATTCCCTTGATTGCTACAGAGATATTTAATACACTGTAAACATACCTAGGAACTCTCTAGATGTGCCCCAGGGACTCCGGTTGCATGATTGAATTACCATGTCTCCGTGTCACAGACTGATTCTCCAGTTTGGGAAGTTCAGCCATAACCACATCTACTTTACAGCGTATGCTGCCCACTTTCCCACAGATTTCATAGCAAACCCACTCTTCCTTTCAACCACCCACCCACGCCTACATGATTATACCCCACCCACAATAGCATGAAACACATCATTTAGACATGGCCATTCTCAGCCCTATAGTGTTTTCCCAGGTACTTGGGGCAAGAAGGTGGCCAGATAATATTGTAAAACAAAAATATCTAGGCAGATATGAGCAAGCTGAGGTCCTCCATCTGCTGAGCACTACAATTCCCATCATTCCTGGACAGTTGTTGGCTGCCCGGGCATTATCGGAGTTGTGGTCAGCAAGAGCTGAAGGGCATCAGCTTGGCTAACCCTCATCTATGGAAACAGCAAGCACATGAAAAGCTGATGATATTTTGTCTAAGCCTCTTTATATCTGAGAATTCTATTTTGACAAGGCCTGTGGGTCATATTAATCCAGGTATTATACAAAGGCCAATAACAAATATTTGGCGCTGATCATGTTAAAAAATGTAGACACACCTTTATTGCGATCAGGAACAAGAATGATCATTTACATAACTATTTTGCTTTGGCCTGTAAAAGAAATAATTCTGGAAAAAATAATAACCGGACTTTGGCTCATTATTGTGGAAATGGGATTCCTCTGTTTTTTTGTTGTTAACTTAGAGCAATACACAGGACGGCTGTGAGCCTAGGACAGCATCTGTTCAGCCAGATCCTTCTTTACACGTAGGGTGGTTGGAAATAGGAGTTCAGCTGCCAACTATAGCAAAGGGAGTGAGTTACTTAAATCACTTTAAGTGGAAGCTGGACATATTTTTGGAAAGGAGAAGAGAGCAAGGGGCACAGCTACTATTTAAAAGTTTAGTTAAGAAGTGAGGATATTGGTCATATCCTGAATTATGGAGTGTCCTATATTTGTAACAGTACCATGGAAAATAATTTAGAGCTGGAAACCTGAAAGTCTCATCCACCACGTCAGGGGTATTGGGAAGCCCATAGCCCTCCATTAGTGGAACACTAACACCACTTAATAATTACCCACCCACTTACCTTAAGCTTGGCAGAAAGACCAGATGACCACAATGAATCAGTTCTATGTAGACTGAATAACAATAATGAATTTTTATTTAGTAAAGGATGTCATGGCCATAGAGATGGATGTGACTCATTGTTGCAGGTCCTTAAACTACTTGTAATGCTTTGCACAGCCCTCTGGCCCTAAAAGGGTTAAGAATACATTGATGACAGAAATTTGGGATCCTGGAATCCATCAACAAGGAATCATGTCCACCTCCATAGACAAGATATCCAAAGCTGATTTTCAGCAGGATCATGCCAGGTTAGTGACCCCATACCTTTTCTTAGTGACCTGATAACTTTTATCAGTGACTGTAAATTTTTTTGTGCTTTCACCACCAAGAATAAGGTGACCAGGTAATTTTAGATAATTACCCCTGATGATACCCAATCTGCTGAGTTTTCATGCTTCTTAAAATGGTTCATCTCTGGATGCAGGGTGTTGCTAGGTATTGGATGAAGGTGGGGTTTAGCCTCAGGCGAATGCTCAGAATCTTGTTGACAGCCCAGAAGATGAAATGGTCTAATACTGTGCGTAATGGTTCAAATGTGCTGTTAATAGTGCACTAGATGGGTCCAAGCCCCAGGTCTCATAGTAAAGCTAGAAACACACCTGGCTGAATGTAACTCTTTGTACCCTATTTCAGTTCTGAAAATATTACTAAAGATACCAACTGTAAGCTATTTTCCAATATTTCTCAAAAAAGAGAAATGGGCAAATAATTGTTCTTTAAAGGAATATAAAAAGTATTCAAAGGACAGACATTGCAAACTTCATAAGATGAAAAATCACAAATGTGATTCTGACATTGATAAAACTGATTTTGTTATTCACAAATCTAATTTGGTGATTCCCAAAAAATGTTTTATTGAAAAGAACCCTCAATAGCATAATGATGTGGTCAAAATGTATTTTGTTTAACTGTGGATAAAATTAATTTGTGCTATAAACAGTTTGTCTTATGTTGTGTGAACACAAGCAACTTGGGTGGAGCTATGATATAGGATAGCATAATAATATATATATAGGCAAAATGACATGAGTGCACAAATATGAATTGCAACAGTGAATGAAGAAACTCTCCGCAACACAACACAAAAGAAGACAAACCTGTGCTATTTCATAGTGATTGCTTTAATTTAAAGTAACAATTGATTTAGGGTGAACTTGTGTACAGCATGCTATTGCTAAAGACATCCATTAAAGCGGAACTTTCACCATAGTTAAAGTCGCCCGACAATAATTAGGCAGAGACTGGCGACCAGGTTAGTTCAGTCTGCACACCTGCGCCATCAGTCCCTTCCGGTTACCTTGTAGCACACTGCAATGCTTCTTAATGGAGACTGGGATTGTCTGCGCTGATGCCTGGCTTCCAGTGTCGGAAGAATAAGGATTTCTTTAAAATCGTTTTTCTCTCAGAGGTAAGATAACTATTATTAAGCTAGTCGCCATCTGCCTAATTATTGCAGGCTGACTTTAGCTATGGTGAAAGTTCCGCTTTAATGAATGTGTTTAGCAATAGCATGCTGTACACAAGTGGTGAAAGTTCCACTTTCAAGTTGAGGTTTTTTTGCATAGTTTAATTATATTAATTTCAAGCATACATGCAAAGGCACCCCGACTGTAGGAAAGTCCAAACTAATGCATTTTACCTTATCATATGATTACAAGCTACTACTGAATGGTACATCACAGCTACACCTTTATAATAACATACCAACATAGTTGATGAGGCTGAAAAAAGACATGCGTCCATCAAGTTTTGTTATTAATATCCTTATAGAATTGTAGTCTCCATTATCTCCATTATATTATCTGAGCCTCCTTTAACACTTGCAGAGCCGTTGCTGATCATCCGCTACATCTGCTGAGCCGGTCTCGTTTAGAGCCTTGTTTAGGCGGAGGCTCATCTTGTCATCTTGCAGTGTAGTCGGTCTCCTTTACCGCGCCCGCGGGAGGCGCTATTGGCTCTAGCTCGTTCAGTGTTAACTCTCCGTTACATGCCCGGTGGGGCTATTGGCTCATGCTCTTGCAGTGCAGTTTGTCTCCGTTACTACGCCCGTGGGGGCTATTGACTCAAGCTCTTGTAGTACAGTTAGTCTCCGTTACTACGCCCGTGGGGGCTATTGGCTTAAGCTCTTGCAATACGGTTTGTCTCCGGTACCATGCCCGTGGGGGCTATTGGCTCAAGCTATTGCAGTACAGTTGGTCTCTGTTACTACGCCCGTGGGGGCTACTGGCTCAAGCTCTTGCAGTGTAGTTGTCTCCGTTACTACGCCCGTGGGGGCTATTGGCTCAAGCTCTTGCAGTGTAATCTATCTCCGTTACTACGCCCGTGGGGACTATTGGCTCAAACTACTCTGCAATATTCTGGCCTTAGTTTCTGTTCTGCCTAAGCAGCTATCTATGCCTTATGGACTTAAGGTGTTGTATCATCTAACACCACTTGCTGCCTCATTACCACCTTGGGTGTGCCAAACACCACAACAGAGACTGATTGATTACTTGTACTTAACCATTGAGTACCCTTACTATTCTGTGCCTGTCCTGTGACAGTATATGTATAGTTCTTCCATCTGTATACTGGGCCTGAGAAGGCATCTGTAAGCATATATCACGCTATTATTCTGTGTTGCCTATAGAGGGTGAGCTTTATTATTTATTTTTTAATAAAACTGTGTTTTATTCTAACCTGCTGGTCTGAGTGTCTTGAAAAACCATTACACAGAAGCTGCACATGAATGTCTTGTTTATACAAAAGTATGTTTTTAACCCCTTACGGACTAGCTGTCCAGGTAGGTTACCTTCCCTTAAGGACTGTTTTGATCTCTGCCGATTCACTGGTACACATGTCCTGTTACATGTTCCAGCGTACTGAGTTGGGGTCTGAGAAAGAGACCACTCTGGTCTTGGAGCGGTAAATTTCAGAACCCGTTTTTACTTACAGCGTTCCCACAGGAGCGCTGTAAGCAAAAAGTATGTGACATGCTATTTCCTTTAGGGAAAAAAAAGCATGATGGTCATAGCACATCATGAGTCCTTAAGGTGTTAATGGTAGTCTAATTAGATATCTCTTCAGAAAGGCCACAATCCAAAAGATTGTAATATTACACAGAGTGTGTGCCCTTTGTAATTTTGGCAACCCTATAGCAGTAGGAAAGTTTTGCATATTAAAAGAAAAATAAAACCAGCAATTGTTTTCCTTAATTTTAGGAGATCAGACTGTGTGGGGTGTATATAAGTGTATCACATTGCTCTACAGCAATACAAGTTACATTCTTTTTTGTATAAACTTCAGTATATGTGTTTATAAATTAGTGTGTGCAACCAAAACATGTTGGTCATGTTCTAAATGATTTATTTCATTACATAAAGACCTTTCAAAACTTCCTTCTTTTTTCCCATCACTATATTAACTTTTTCAGTGGCAGAGAGAGAGGCACCCAATGCATTGATTTTGATGTGTTGTTTACCCTCTGGCACTTAAATGGTTGAGGGAGAGCTGCTGTTCTTGGTGCTGAAGTTTCTCTGCATCCTCTCTGCTCTTCCCTACCCTCCTCAACACATAGACACCTTTATGACAGAATAATATGCTATTGATCACAGTCTGCCCCCCCCCCCCTTGCATCCCTTAATTTTAGTGAATGTGGTGATGTGTGTCACTATTGTCAAGGCTCACCACACATCGACAGACACACATTGCCATAGCATCGACCCTGCTTAGTGCAGCTCCCCCATTCTTAGCTTAACTTCTGTCAAGATCACAGGGCACTGGACCAAACTCACATTGCCTCAGGGGAGTTTCAGGTCCTACAGCTATCATGTCTGCTTAGCCACAGCAGAGATCTAGAGGTGCCACTTTATATGTGAAATCTGGTTCTTGTCATGAATACAGAGGGTTGTCAGATCATCCCTTTAACAAGGGGCTATTATGAAAAATACATGCTTCTTGGTTGCCGTTATTATTACAAGGCTGCAATGGTTCCCAAGAATCAATGCAGTGTGCAGTTTAAGCTTGGTTTAAATAAATGTAAATCGTTGAGTACCTCTACACTTTAGTGCCTGTGTTTGTGTCGCTTTCGCAACACCCTACGCATTTCGTATTTTATACAACACTTTCTCAAGGGCTTTTATAAATATATTCATGCAGTGCACTTTTAATTGTGTAGAAAATGATTATTGATTTTAATAAATATGGTTTCCTAAATAAACCTTGTAAGTTTTTGGAACGTTGTGTACTTGCGGAGGAGATCCCAGAGAGACGATCATTGACTCCAGATATGCAAATATTGATCTTGGATTTCGTGAGCATAATATTGTAGGGGGGGGCATATTTATATCTTGATATACAGATTTCCTCTTAGAGGGACTTGCACCCTTTCTCCTTCTTGTTGCTTTAGAATCATTGCACCCTCGACCGGTGGTTTAGAAGGGCTGCAACCTCCTGGAGAACCTGAAGAAAAGGACTGAGAAGGTAATATTTTTCCTCTCCCTAAATAGCTCTATTACCAGATAATTCATGTAAAGAAGCATTTAAATGATTGAACTTTTTATTACCTTCTGTGTGTGTAGTCTTAAACTTCAAATTATTAATACTTGGAATGTGTGTTTGCGAGTGGAGCAAACTGTGAACAATTGTAGTGCGATAGCACTAGTTGTGTATAGTATACCATGTTTTACTCAGCAGGACAAACTCTACAATATATATATTTTTTCCTGTATTAAAGGAATAGTAATACTTCGTTTTAACTTTATTTTATTTTGTAGGCATTAAAAAAACATGAAGAATGATATAAGTCTTATCTCTCAAACCTTTATGGTTTAAGAGATATTCTCAAGCAAAGTTTCCCGTCCCGCCCCTTTTTCCTAGTGTAAGCAATCTCTTCTCAGATGTGAATCTGGTTGTATGACCAGACAGATAACAGCAGGGGACAATCTTCTTTGTATGAAAAGAATGAAAGCCCTTCCCCCCTTGACAAGTTTTTCAGCTTTTTCCCTTATCTTAATTGAAGATTGTCCCTCTCTGCAGTCTACCTGGGCACCTCCCTTCTGATTTGGCTGAACAGGGGGGGATACTTTGCTTGTGAATATCTCTTAAACCATAAAGGTTTGAGAGATAAGACTTATATCGTTCTTCATGTTTTTTTAATGCCTACAAAATAAAATAACGATAAAACGAAGTATTACTATCCCTTTAAGTGTTAGTATCCCTTTAATGCATCTATACAACAGGATCTTCTGCTGGAAACAAAAGAAAAACAGTTGTAGAGCATACCATTTGCACTATAGGGGAACAAATAAAACTCCAATTGATTTAAATGGGGATTTTAATCCCTCTAATGCATTGTGAAGCAGTGTTAGAGTCCACTCTAGCACTGAAAGGGTTACATACTCCAGTTTTATTAATGAAAGTTTAATTCTTCCCTTATGGTGCAGTTTGTTTTGCTCCAGAATTGCACATCATTTCTTTTGTGTATAAGGCCCAAAACTCTTATCACTTATTAAGCATTTGAGTGCCAGAGGGGTACGCAACGCATTGCAAAACATCTAATAAGCAATACGTTGTGTACCCCTCTGGCACTCAGAGGGTTAATACATTCCCCCATAGCAGCTGGGAGCTTCAAAGTTGCCAAGTGCCCTACATTATTTAAAACCAAAGAAAGAGAAATGTCAACGTCGGTACAATGTCTGTTGTGTTTTCTACTGAGATAGCGAAGTGTTTTCTCTACAATCCCACCTCAGTTTTAAAATAGCCAAAAGGGATAAGTCTTCCTTCCAGAAATGAAGCGTTTCCTTTCACCAATGCAGTTCCTGTCATTACTTTCATGCTTTGAAAGGCGTGCTTTGTTCCTGGATAAACATGAATATGGGACATTCTGTAACCCGGCCGCCATCTGTTCCAAAACCAGCAGTGTGTTTCTGAATCCTTCTAGGCCAGTGGTGAGCAACATACTGCCCTGGGGCCCTATGTGGCCCTAACGGTCTTCTCCTGTGGCTCCCAACCTATCCTAGTATAGTGGGAAGAACAGGTAATTTTTATTTGCCCCATCATACCACGTGTCCTATTTTCCACTAAAAAGCCCCCATCATTTCTTTTACCTCCATTTACACTTTAACCCTTTAAGGACCAGTGGTCCCGGAGTGCGTTGTCCTTTAAGGACCACATAGGGAAGTTTGACGCACCGGCACACTTGACTTATCATGTGTGCCGGCACGTAGAACGGGGGACAGATAGTGACCTCTCCGGCAAGGACAGCGGTGATGGCCCTGACACGTCACTGGACCTTAAGGGGTTAAAGTTACACTGTCCCACTTTAATCCCATGGGTGCTAGAAAAGTGACAATGCATTGAGAAGCCAAGAATTGGAGACCTCTCTAGCATTCAAGGGGTTAAAATCCCTATTTAGATCATTTATCCCCTATGGTACAATTGTGTCTGTTTAGCTTATTGCAAACGGCCCCTGTTGGAATCTTCCTCCAGTATCCATGTAATAGAATGCCAGATAATTTTGCTGAATTCAGGAAAATGGACTATAGGAGAATATGTGAGACCAGGATGGCTCAACTAGTGGTGGCCTCAATAGCATCATATAGGTCAGTTAGGAATAGGGACTGACTGAAGAAGGAAATTTGCTTCTCTCTTCTACTGCTATACTAAATAATCTAACTCATTTTAAAGTGAAATCAACATATCATAATGAGTTCTTCATGTTAGCCATTCCTTATTTAAAACTATAGATCATGAGATATTTAAATTTTTTGTCTATGCATATTAGCCATAGCTATTACATTCTGGTAGGAAGTGCAGTTGGGAGGAAGAGTGGATTGCAGTGGTGTAACTATAGAGGTCGCAGGGGTCGCACCTGCGACCAGGCCCATGCACTCCAGGGGCCCGGCCTCCCCTTGCGACCCCTCTGCCTGGTGCCCGCAATCTCCTGCCGGTGCTCTAGTAATGCAGAGCGCTGGGAGATGACATCATCTCCCAGCCCTTTTCATTACTAAGAGGACCGCGCGGGAGCTCCAGGTAGGAGATGGGGGCATTGTGGAGGGGGTCAATGTGGTCAGGGGGGCCAATGTGGTGGGGAGGGGGGCCAATGTGGTGGTAGTGGGGGCCCATGGCACTTCTTGTACCAGGGCCCGGAGGCTTCTAGTTACGCCTCTGGTGGATTGTTAGTATCTGAAACACTAGGCTGTGCCAGTAATTACTGCATAATATGCATAAACTGTCAAATAAATAAAGCTAATATCTCACAAACTAAAATTTAAATAAAAAATGGCTAACATAAATATAGACGATTTTGATGGCTCTTTCATAATTACCCAGATCATTATAAAGTGTCAGTTCCACTTTAAAGAAACTTCCTTTCATCCTGTTTTTGGTTATTAATTAATTAATCAGTTTAAACATCAATTAGATCAGGTTTAGTCAACCTATGTGCCTCCAGCTGTTGGGGACTACTTCTCCCATCATCCCCAACCAGCGATTGGGAGCTGTGCTGATTAAAGACAAGGCCACGTTTAATCAGCACATGGCTCTTGACCCTCAGAGTTATATCCTGCACTGCCAGAAATAAAAGGTAAGTCTGGATCCTTACAAGATGAGCCAGTCCAGAAGAGAAGTAATGACAGAAAACATGAAAGTTAAAGGGGAACTATCACCCCTATACAACTTTGGCTAAAAAGTAACTTTAGATGGAGTCTAGATGGCATAGTAGTGTAATTAAAAAAAAAAAATTGTTGTGTGGCCGAAATTACACATTTAAGCTGATCCTGTGCCTTCCTTACGGACAGACTGTGGGTACAGTTCTGCACCGCAGTCTGTCATTCATCCTCTGCTCCCCTCCCACGTAGCATCTGGATCCAGCCTCTCTAGTAAGCTGGAGCGCTCTCATTGTCCAGAGAGAACTCCAGCTTACAAGAGAAAGTTCCCCTTTAATCAATATATATTAAGCATAATGGCTTTGCTATTAATGAACTAAGTTCTTTAAAGGGATAGTAAATAGTGTTGAGCGAGCATGCTCGGCCGATGCTCGGATCGGCTCGAGCATCGCTCTGCTCGGCACATGGCGGTACTCGTACGAGTACCGCATGTGCTCGCCCGCCATGTTCGGGTCTCCTCCCCGCACGTTTTGCGGCTGCTGCGCAGCCAATAAACGTACAGGGAGGCTCTGACATCAGTGTAATGCCAGCAGCCATGTTGGCTGCTGGCATTACACTGATTGGCTGGCCAGAACCCGTGGTCGGGTGCTGTATAGCACCTGACCAGCGAGTTCGGCTCAGTCTTAGCCAGGGAGAGATGAGGATAGGAAGGGAAAGTCAGTGTAGGGAGAAAGAAAGCAAATTTGTGAAAAAAAAAGAACCAAAAGTCCTTTTTAGGACTACTGTGTGTGGGGGCAGCAGTTTATTTTGTGTGGGGGGAAAAAAACAAAAAAAAAAAAATTTCATATATTCTGTTTAGTGTGCAAAGTTGCAGATTAGAGCACATTCTGTTTAGTGTGCAAAGTTGCAGATTAGAGCACATTCTGTTTAGTGTGCAAAGTTGCAGATTAGAGCACATTCTGTTTAGT
Organism: Rhinophrynus dorsalis; assembly: GCA_037306005.1. Classification (NCBI taxonomy): domain Eukaryota; kingdom Metazoa; phylum Chordata; class Amphibia; order Anura; family Rhinophrynidae; genus Rhinophrynus; species Rhinophrynus dorsalis. Next base: position 169,046,214 of record CM074721.1, on the reverse strand, counting down.
GTGCAAAGTTGCAGATTAGAGCACATTCTGTTAAGTCTTCAAACTCAAATATCAAAGTCACATATTCCATTCAGTGTGCTTCGCCGCAGTTTAGCAGCATATTCTGTGTACTCTGCACAGTTGCAGAATAGGAAGAAATACTGTTAAGTCTTCAAACTAAAATATCAAAGTCACATATTCCATTCAGTGTGCGTCACCGCAGTTTAGCAGCATATTCTGTGTACTCTGCACAGTTGCAGAACAGGAAGAAATACTGTTAAGTCTTCAAACTCAAATATCAAAGTCACATATTCCATTCAGTGTGCTTCGCCGCAGTTTAGCAGCATATTCTGTGTACTCTGCACAGTTGCAGAATAGGAAGAAATACTGTTAAGTCTTCAAACTCAAATATCAAAGTCACATATTCCATTCAGTGTGCGTCACCGCAGTTTAGCAGCATATTCTGTGTACTCTGCACAGTTGCAGAATAGGAAGAAATACTGTTAAGTCTTCAAACTAAAATATCAAAGTCACATATTCCATTCAGTGTGCTTCGCCGCAGTTTAGCAGCCTATTCTGTGTACTCTGCACAGTTGCAGAATAGGAAGAAATACTGTTAAGTCTTCAAACTAAAATATCAAAGTCACATATTCCATTCAGTGTGCGTCACCGCAGTTTAGCAGCATATTCTGTGTACTCTGCACAGTTGCAGAATAGGAAGAAATACTGTTAAGTCTTCAAACTAAAATATCAAAGTCACATATTCCATTCACTGTGTGTCACCGCAGTTTAGCAGCATATTCTGTGTACTCTGCACAGTTGCAGAATAGGAAGAAATACTGTTAAGTCTTCAAACTAAAATATCAAAGTCACATATTCCATTCAGTGTGCTTCGCCGCAGTTTAGCAGCCTATTCTGTGTACTCTGCACAGTTGCAGAATAGGAAGAAATACTGTTAAGTCTTCAAACTAAAATATCAAAGTCACATATTCCATTCAGTGTGCGTCACCGCAGTTTAGCAGCATATTCTGTGTACTCTGCACAGTTGCAGAATAGGAAGAAATACTGTTAAGTCTTCAAACTAAAATATCAAAGTCACATATTCCATTCAGTGTGCGTCACCGCAGTTTAGCAGCCTATTCTGTGTACTCTGCACAGTTGCAGAATAGGAAGAAATACTGTTAAGTCTTCAAACTAAAATATCAAAGTCACATATTCCATTCAGTGTGCTTCGCCGCAGTTTAGCAGCCTATTCTGTGTACTCTGCACAGTTGCAGAATAGGAAGAAATACTGTTAAGTCTTCAAACTAAAATATCAAAGTCACATATTCCATTCAGTGTGCGTCACCGCAGTTTAGCAGCATATTCTGTGTACTCTGCACAGTTGCAGAATAGGAAGAAATACTGTTAAGTCTTCAAACTAAAATATCAAAGTCACATATTCCATTCAGTGTGCGTCACCGCAGTTTAGCAGCATACTCTGTGTACTCTGCACAGTTGCAGAATAGGAAGAAATACTGTTAAGTCTTCAAACTCAAATATCAAAGTCACATATTCCATTCAGTGTGCGTCACCGCAGTTTAGCAGCATATTCTGTGTACTCTGCACAGTTGCAGAATAGGAAGAAATACTGTTAAGTCTTCAAACTGAAATATCAAAGTCACATATTCCATTCAGTGTGCTTCGCCGCAGTTTAGCAGCCTATTCTGTGTACTCTGCACAGTTGCAGAATAGGAAGAAATACTGTTAAGTCTTCAAACTAAAATATCAAAGTCACATATTGCATTCAGTGTGCGTCACCGCAGTTTAGCAGCATATTCTGTGTACTCTGCACAGTTGCAGAATAGGAAGAAATACTGTTAAGTCTTCAAACTAAAATATCAAAGTCACATATTCCATTCAGTGTGCGTCACCGCAGTTTAGCAGCCTATTCTGTGTACTCTGCACAGTTGCAGAATAGGAAGAAATACTGTTAAGTCTTCAAACTAAAATATCAAAGTCACATATTCCATTCAGTGTGCTTCGCCGCAGTTTAGCAGCCTATTCTGTGTACTCTGCACAGTTGCAGAATAGGAAGAAATACTGTTAAGTCTTCAAACTAAAATATCAAAGTCACATATTCCATTCAGTGTGCGTCACCGCAGTTTAGCAGCATATTCTGAGTACTCTGCACAGTTGCAGAATAGAAAGAAATACTGTTAAGTCTTCAAACTAAAATATCAAAGTCACATATTCCATTCAGTGTGCGTCACCGCAGTTTAGCAGCATATTCTGTGTACTCTGCACAGTTGCAGAATAGGAAGAAATACTGTTAAGTCTTCAAACTCAAATATCAAAGTCACATATTCCATTCAGTGTGCGTCACCGCAGTTTAGCAGCATATTCTGTGTACTCTGCACAGTTGCAGAATAGGAAGAAATACTGTTAAGTCTTCAAACTAAAATATCAAAGTCACATATTCCATTCAGTGTGCTTCGCCGCAGTTTAGCAGCCTATTCTGTGTACTCTGCACAGTTGCAGAATAGGAAGAAATACTGTTAAGTCTTCAAACTAAAATATCAAAGTCACATATTCCATTCAGTGTGCGTCACCGCAGTTTAGCAGCATATTCTGTGTACTCTGCACAGTTGCAGAATAGGAAGAAATACTGTTAAGTCTTCAAACTCAAATATCAAAGTCACATATTCCATTCAGTGTGCGTCACCGCAGTTTAGCAGCATATTCTGTGTACTCTGCACAGTTGCAGAATAGGAAGAAATACTGTTAAGTCTTCAAACTGAAATATCAAAGTCACATATTCCGTGTAAGATGAAGAAGGCGGGTAAAAAGGGACGGGGAAGTGGACGTGATCCTGATAGTTCAGGGCGCGGGTCAGGACGCGGAGAAACTGTGCCTGGTGCCAGAGCACAAGAAAGAAAGACATCCACCATACCTAGCTTCATGTCTCATTTTACAGGGCGTCGCAGGACATCACTCTCGAGGTCCGACCACTGTGAACAGGTGGTCGGTTGGATGTCAGCTGATACTGCTTCCAGTCGGTTAAGCACCACCCTGTCTTCCACCAAGTCCACTCTCAGTAGCCAAGAATCTGGTCAACATAATCCTCACTCTGATCATCCTTCCTCCCACCATAGACGGTCTGGTCAAAGAAGTGATCCCACACTGGGATATAGTGAGGAGCTCGTCTCATCACCAATCCTTCATTTGACCCTCTCTCCAAGCACGCTTGCAGAGGAACATGACATCTTATGCCCTGATTCACAACCTCTAGAGGGTACCCAATCACAAGAAGATGACAGATGTGAACGGCATTTAAGGTCAAAGGAAGTAGTGGATGATGATGATGATGATGAGACACAGTTGCCATTAAATCAACCACTATTACTGTCTCAAGACCTTGTTGAGTAGGATGTTATACAGTTGTCAATGACTGAGTATGTGGTGGGATCAAGACATGAGGAGGATGATCAGAGTGAGGAAGTGGAGGAGGACTTGGTGGACGATGAGGTGACTGACCCCACCTGGGAAGGTGTAGAGCCGAGCGATGACAGCAGTCCTGAGGGTGAGCCATCTGCAGCACCGCAACAGGCTGGAAGAGGCAGTGGTGTGGCTACAGAAAGAAGGCGGACCGCACCAAACCGGCCCGCAAATGTTCCACGGAGCACCCCCTTGCGTAAATCTACCTTGCCAAGGGGTAGGTGTTCCGCGGTATGGCGTTTTTTTAAGGAAAGTGCGGACGACAAAAGAATTGTAGTTTGCAACCTGTGCCACACCAGAATGAGCCGAGGCATGAACACTAGAAACCTCACCACCACCAGCATGATCCGACACATGGCATCCAAGCACCGTAATAAGTGGGAGGAACGCCTGGATCGCCCATCTGTGTCTGCAGGCCACACCACTGCCTCCTCTTCCCCTGTTTTCGGTGCCGGCCAATCGCCTGTCGAAGGCGCAGGCCCGCATACCTCCCGCCCTGCACCTGTACCATCTGAAGCACCATCAGCGACCACATCCACTTCCCTGTCCCAGCACAGCGTCCAAATGTCGTTACCCCAGGCATTTGAGCGCAAGCGAAAATACCCAGCCACCCACCCACAGGCCATAGCACTAACCTCACACCTTTCCAAATTACTGGCCATCGAAATGCTGCCATTTAGGCTTGTGGACACTGAGTCCTTCCGCAGCCTGATGGCAGCAGCTGTCCCTCGGTACGCGGTCCCCAGCCGCCACTACTTTTCCCGGTGTGCCATCCCCGCATTACACCACCATGTGTCCCGTAACATCACCCGTGCCCTGACCAACGCAGTTACTGGGAAGGTCCACTTCACGACTGACACATGGACAAGTGCTTGTGGCCAGGGACGCTACATTTCCCTGACGGCACACTGGGTGAATGTCGTGGAGGCTGGGAGCGACTCGGACCCTGGGATGGCACGGGTGCTACCCACGCCGAGGATTGCGGGCCCTACCTCCATCAGGGTTTCCGCCAGCACCTACGTTATTGGCTCCTCCTCCTCCGTTTCCACCTCCGAATTCTCTACACGCAGCGCCACTCCCCCATCAGCCAGTAGCTGGAAGCAGTGTAGCACTGCAGTGGGGAAGCGTCAACAGGCCGTGCTGAAGCTGATCTGCCTTGGGGACAAACAGCACACGGCCTCAGAGCTGTTGCAGGGGATTAGTCACCAGACCGAGCAGTGGCTCTCGCCACTCAACCTGCAACCAGGCATGGTTGTGTGTGATAATGGGCGTAACTTGGTGGCGGCTTTGGAGCTCGGCAAGCTCACACACGTACCATGCCTAGCGCATGTATTTAATTTAGTGGTTCAGCGATTTCTAAAAACCTACCCCAATGTGCATGATCTCTTGACCAAGGTGCGCCGCGTGTGTGCACATTTCCGTAAGTCATCTACAGCTTCGGCCGGCCTGTTGAAGCTGCAGCAGCGCTTACAATTGCCAGCTCACCGGCTGCTGTGTGATGTGAGCACGCGCTGGAACTCCACCTTCCACATGTTGGCCCGGCTTTGTGAGCAGCAGAGGGCAGTAGTGGAGTACCAGCTGTTACACGGTCGTCGCCTCTCCGTTCAACTTCCTGTAATCAGAAGTGAGGAGTGGGAATGGATGTCAGATCTCTGTGAGGTTTTACGCAATTTTGAGGAATCGACACAGATGGTGAGCGGCGATAACGCTATTATCAGTGTAACCATCCCACTTCTGTGTCTACTGAAACACTCGCTGCTCACAATTAAAACTGACGCTTTGCATGTGGAAGAGGTGGAAATGCGGGAGGAAGAGCTTACACAAGGTGATAGCCAGAGCACCCTCACTTCGTCTTCTCAGCGACAATTGGAGGAGGCGGAGGAGGAGGAGGAGGAGGAGGAAGACACGGTTGCCTCCGCTACAGAGGGTAGCCATGGAACTTTAGTTCCATCTCTTCAGCGTGGGTGGGCAGAAGAGGAGGAAGAGGATGAGGAGATTGAGAGTCATCCTCCTGGTGAGGACAGCGAAATCTTGACTGTTGGTACTCTGGCACACATGGCTGACTTTATGTTAGGCTGTCTTTCCCGTGACCCACGCGTTATACGCATTTTAGACAACACGGATTACTGGGTGTTCACCCTTCTGGACCCCCGCTACAAAGAGAATTTCTCATCTCTCATTCCTCCGGTGGAGAGGACAAGCAAAATGGTGCAATACCAGAAGGTTCTTCTTGAAAAATTGCTCCAAAATTTTCCATCTGACAACGCTGGCGGCAGAGTACGTGCTACCTTGGCCAACCGAGAAGGGGAGAAAAGGGGAGCACACAGCAGTTCCGACAAAGGCAGGGCAACACTCTCCAAGGCGTGGGACACCTTCATGACACCCCGCCAGCACCCTCACCCTGATGCGCAGCCTAGTGTCACAAGGAGGGAAAAGTTTTGGAAGATGGTGAAGGAGTACGTAGCAGACCGTGTCAGTGTCCTCAATGATCCCTCTGTGCCTTACAACTACTGGGTGTCCAAGCTGGACACGTGGTATGAACTGGCACTCTACGCCTTGGAGGTGCTGGCCTGCCCTGCCGCCAGCGTTCTGTCTGAGCGGGTATTTAGTGCTGCTGGTGGCATCATAACAGATAAGCGTATCCGCCTTTCCACCGACAATGCTGATAGGTTGACACTTATAAAAATGAACAAGGCCTGGATTTCCCCTGACTTCTCCACTCCACTGGAGGAAAGCCCCGGGGGAACATAAACTCACTTTATATATGTTATTTACAATGATGGGAATACTCTGTATTCCCATTCACCCCTTCCACCCAAAAAACGGGTATATGGTTGACTCTTAATCTTCTCATCCTCCTCCTCCTCTTCCATATGCCCTGTGATATCATTTTTATATAGGGCCAGCTCACCAGCGGGCCCTGTTTGACAATTTTTATATAGGTCAGCTCACCAGCGGGCCTTCTCATATAATGTTTTATTGGGTCAGCTCTCTAGCGGGCCCTCTCATATAATGTTTTATAGCGTCAGCTCACTAGCGGGCCTTCGCATATAATGTTTAGGATGGTCAGCTCCGCAGCAGACCCTCACCCATAATGTTTTAGATGGTCGGCTCAGCGCACGTTTCCCTCTTAATCATGGCCCCAGTTCAGAAAAATCTAGGAAATTTTTGGGAGAATTTGCCTCTGCGCACGTTTCCCTCTTAATCATGGCCTCACTTCAGAAAAATCGATGAAATTTTTTGCAGAATTTGCAGATGATATACAAGTAAATATACAGCAAATACTGTTTGGTAACAATTTTTCGCCTAAAGTCGTTTTTATTTTCCTTTTTGTGTGTTTTACGGTCAGTCTGTAAAAATGGCGTACTACGGGCGAAAGATCGTTCCCAGCAGCGATGTTGGAGTCCAAGATGCATCCAAACATCCTCCCTATGCTGTCCCTGAACCATTTCTGTGGTGTTTCCATCCTTTTCTGCCCTTTTCCTATGGACCAGGCACCCTCCCCTCATCAGAGCAGGGGGTGCCTGGTGTAATGCTCGAGTCCTCCCATTGACTTCAATGGGGCTCGGGTGCTCGGCCGAGCACTCGAGCCTCCGGGGGCGCTCGGTCAGAGCACCCGAACACCCGAGCATTGGGGTGCTCGCTCATCACTAATAGTAATGTTTCAAAATAAAAGCGGCTCCAATTACTCTTCATAGTATTTGGGCCATGGAGAATGTTATTTCAATACTGTCAGAGTTGTAGTTGAAGAATAATTAAATGATAAAACATCCCCTTCCTGCCCCTTTTACTCATGTAACACTGCTCACCTCAGAGCAGCAAGACTGTCTGGGTGGATAGCAGATAGGGACAGTCTTCAGTGATCATAAGGAAAAACCTGAAAAATGTGTCAAGGGGCGCAGGGTTTTCCTTATGCTCACAGTAAGAATATTGTCCCCTGCTGTGAGCTGTCCAGTCCCAAGACCAGATTCCACATCTGAGGCAGGTGGCTTACACTACGTAAAAGGGATGGGAGGGGGATATTTAATCATTCAATTACTCTTGAACTACAACTTTCACAGTATTGAAATAACACTCCCCATGGCCCAAATAATATAAAGACTAATTGGAGCTCCTGTTTTTGTGAAACATAACTATCCCTTTAAGTACCCTTAGGTGAATTCCATCAGGTCCAGGTGCTTTATTCACCAAAACATTTTTCAGTCTCTTTTGGACTTTGTCCTCAGTCAGCCGTATAGATCATGGAGGAAATTCTGTGGTCTTGTCTGTTTGTCCATAGCCTGTCATTGTTGCTTCCTTTGTATATATAGAAGCAAAAAATGTATTTAGGTTGTCAGCCATAGCCTTATCCTCGCTAATCAATTCACCTGTCTCAGCCTTAAAGGGATAGTAATACTTCATTTTAACTTTATTTTATTTTGTAGGCATTAAAAAAACATGAAGAATGATATAAGTCTTATCTCTCAAACCTTTATGGTTTATGAGATATTCACAAGCAAAGTTTCCTCCTCCCGCCCCTTTCACCTAGTGTAAACAATCTCTTCTCAGATGTGGAATGCAGTCCATAGACCAGACAGATAACAGAAGGGGACACTCTTATTCCTATGAAAACAATGAAATCCCTGCCCCCTTGACAAGCTTTTCAGGTTTTTCCCTTATCTTAATTGAAGATTGTCCCTCTCTGCAGTCTACCTGGGAACCTCCCTTCTGCCCTGGCTGAAAAGTGTTACATCAGTAAAAGGGGCGGGAGGGGGACACTTTGCTTGTGAATATCTCTTAAACCATAAAGGTTTGAGAGATAAGACTTATATCATTCTTCATGTTTTTTTAATGCCTACAAATAAAATAAAGTTAAAACGAAGTATTACTATCCCTTTAAGAGGACAAATATCAACATTAATCTTTTCATTATTAATATACATTTATTGCTTAACACATTGTCTGCTAGAGAGGACTGTCGTGTATTGCAAGCAATTAAAATGGTTAATAGGTTAAGTTAATTGCTCAGTAAACTTTTTCAGAGAAACAATATATATTGCAAAGTCTAGTGAGTAAAAGAAGATTAAGCACACTGCTGGAAGATTTTTCATGTAAATGTTATTGAGGCTCACATTTTATATTTTAATACAGTTGCAGCAATCTATTATGGTTACCAGGTAGTAATGTTAAAGGAGCAGTAACCTTTTTTCATGAAAACCTATATGTTATAAAGCTTTTCCTGCTGAGTAAAACAAGGTCACTCCCACTGATGTCTGTTTTTTTTATTCACATGATATAACAGTTCAAATAATCAGGTAGTGAATTTACTGTGTGTTTACTTCCTGGTAGTTCTAACTGTGAGGAAGTGACTCAGCAGTTTCTATCACATTCTGTGTTGAACTGTAAGTCACTGACTTCTCTCTCCATTAGAATGTAATACAATATCTAATTGGAATTTGACCATTAGAGGGCACTGTTAATGTAAAAAACACAAGTTTCAACTGTAATAACTCTGTAAATATGCATCTCTCAGCAGTGGGAGAACCCCTTTTTTACTCAACAGGAATCATCCTACAAAATATATTTTTTCATAAAAAAAGTTTACTGCTCCTTTAATATCACATACTATGAAGATCTATAGTTTATGAATCTACATTCTGCCACAGAGTACATTATTAAAAAAGCCTTTTGGCAGCAAATTGACACTGTTGCTAACAGTTTGAGTTTAAAAAAATTTTTATGCACATGTACTCATTTAAATAAACATTTCCTGTTTCTTTAAAAGTATAGGCCCACTTTTTTCTGCCCTGGGAGCCTTGTTCATGTGAGAAAGTCATTCACTGCAGCAGTTCTGAACTATCAAGCAGAAAGATTACATTATCAAAAAGACTTTTATAGCTCTGACAAATAAACAAGCTGTATGCTGAACACTTTCTGTATATTGGATCCCTGTGACGAGATGCATTATTACTGCTGTATAGGACAATGCACCTCTGGTTTTCCATCTGGTGCAGTCTATGTACAATGTTTTAACTCCAACAGGAAGGAAGGCATAATCCAGGCTACTATTCTGTATGTCAATGGCTGTTTTCAGTTACCAGTTGGCAGAATGGCTCCACAACTGCTGAGCACAGAAAATAAAAACTGCCAACAATCAACTTCCTAGCTTTTGTTTAACTCCGTCAGTGCACATGCTGAGTGAGCCATAATCACTTCTAGTAACCCTGGATTAAAACAAGATATTATTCTTCTATTTACAGCAATCTGGAACAACAAATCAAAAGACTGTTTTTTGTTTTATGAAGATTAATTGCTTAAATAATTAATTAAAAGATTATTAACCTTTTGTGTGCAAGAGGAATGGCTACATAATTCAATATAAACCTTTGAGTGCCAGAGGGATATCAATCACATTGCTTTGGAAAATTTCTGGACCAATATAAGAAAAAAAGGCACACCAATGACTTGCATTTGTTTGTGATCTGGAATCAAAATGCACATTCAACCAGTAATACTACAGTCAGGAAATATGACACTCCAATATCAGTCGAAAATACACTATTTACTAAGATTTATCATTGTTACATTTTAATACAATGTTTCTCAAATTCTATTCTATGGTTCCCTAAAAAAATACAGGAGGTTCTGCAGAACAAATGCAAGTAATTATAGAGAAGAGAAATAGGCCGGAGACTGAACTACTTTAAACCCTCAAGGTGCTAGAGAGGTTCTTACCATATTACAAAGCAATGTGTAGGAGACTTCTACAATCCAAGGGTTCCAAAAGTGTTCTGCCATAGAAGAAAGTCTGAGAACCACTGTTTCAATAAATATTATTTTTTGTAATTATTTCTGGTTGCCAGGCATTCTGATTTGAGTATTACTGGTTACAGATTAGAGAGACATACTATTCTTTTTTTTTTTTTTTTTTTGCATTCAGTGTTTCCCAAAGTTGTCCTCAGGCATCACTAACAGCCCAGGACTCAAAGATGCTGGAATCTGTAAAAATTCTGTTGTTTTATCAGGTCGAATATTTAGTCTTCGTATGTTCCACGGGGGCAGCCATTCCTGTCTTTTCCAGGGCTCTCTAGGGAGTCTTTGAAGTGATATTGCTGTATTGTCTTTAAACAACCTTAAATAATGCAACAGCAATTCTGAATACAGGAGAGGATGGAATCTAAAAAAAATCTTGTCTCTGATTACAAACTGACAACAAAATCGGATGCTCCTGCACCTTGTAATGTTTTATCAAATGATAAATAAAGTAGGAATTATAAATCCAGTACTTTTAAAGCAGTATTTCTCAACCAGGGTGCTGTGGCACTTTGGTGTGCCATGGACATCCACTTAAGGTACCTCATTTTATCTATAAGGCTTTGACAAATTTGTGAATGTTGACCTTCAGCTGTACATATAGTATTACATAGTAACATAGTAATACTTTGCACATTATATTTATTTTAGTTGTGAGGCCTAACAATTACTCTTTATTTATGTATTTGTAACCTTCATTACACCCTTGATAAATGACATAAAATGTTAGGGGTTCCCCCAAAGTGCCAGACTGAATGTTAGGTTGCCTTGAGCAAAAAGCTTGAGAACAACTGTTTTGTAGAGAATACATAATATTATGAGCCTGCCAGCTGTCACAATGCATTTGGTTTGTTACAGAATTGCAGCTATTTAGCTGCCGAACACAGCTCTACATCAACCCTTCCTTATCCACATTTCAGCTTCATGCTGTTCACAGAAAACATAGTACAGTGTGTGGCCACAGAATCTCTCTAATGTATTCTTTACCTGTTATGAACAGATTTATGGTTTCACCAGGGTCAGATTTACATCACAGATACCCCTATGCATGGCATAAGCTAGATGCCCTTAGCTCCACCCATGGCCACAACCCCAGTCCTCACATGGCCCCGCTCACAGTCCAATTCACTATTTCCTGGCACAAAAAATCCCCTTGACCTATAACAAGCAAGGAAAAAAATCTGTAACCCCTTGGCTGCTAGAGAGACCTCCATCATCCATGGGGTTAAATAATAGCCTGTAAAGGTATATACACAGAGGCATACCTAGAAGCCACTGGGCCCTTGTGCAAGAATTGCCATGGGCCTCCCCCGACCACATTGGCCCCCCTCAACCACATTGGCCACTTCCACATTACCTCTTTCACAACACCCCTTCAACAATGCCCCCCATCTCCACATTGCCCCTTCCACAATGCCCCTCATTCTCCACATTGCCCCTTCCACATTGCCCCTCATTCTCCACATTGCCCCTTCAACAATGCCCCCATCACAATGTCCCTCATTCTCCACACTGCGGAATATTCAAAGATGCTTCAACCCCCTGGCCATTGTGTAAAATGTGTATTTGAGTCCCTCAGCCTTTTGTCACAGTGTTTACCCTTAAACAGTCCCTTTGTATAAATAATGTAATCATGTCTGGCCCTTTGTGTTATGTTTACACCATCTGTCACTGTCCTTTGTCTAGTATTGTATCTTGATGTGGTTCACCATGTATGAAAGAGTTGAAGTTTGTGCAATAAAGTGTGTTACAGTTTGGACTTGAACTGGCTCCTGTCTCTCTGTTGCTGGATGGTATCAAGGGTCTTCTATTGACCCCCATCCTAGGAATAAATGCTGCTAGAGTAACTGGTGGAGCTGCCTGCTTGTAGCTTACCTCAGGAGGGAGAAACCTGGAACGACGGCCTGAGTTCAACCCAAGGACTTGGGTATCCGTTACACAGAGCGCTGGGAGATTATGTCATCTCCCAGAGCTCTGCATTACTAGAGCACCGGCCGCCGGGAGATCAGCTGTGCTGCCCTGTTTCATAAGTTACTGTGGGCGCGTGGTGAGGGGGTTGCAGGGAGTTGCCGGGCCCCTGACAGTGATGGGCCTGGACGCAGGTGCGACCCCTGCAACCCCTATTGTTAGGCCACTGTATATACATCTGGTGCAGGGACATTGAGATTGTACTGGAGATGTCAATATTCAGAATGTGGGGGTGGCCAGCACAGCTATGGCACTCTTCAGAATGTGGAGCTCTAGACAGGCATACAATGAGAACATATTATGTCCCTGGGGTTGATGGGTGTCCTTGTGTGCTATGCCAAGTCACAGTTTAAAAGCATCAATTTAAGTGAATGGGAATTTTCTTGTCCCTCATGGAATGTGGGTTCTTTGCTCCATTGCTTTGCTCCAAAATATCACCTTTTATCCTGATGAATCAGGGCCCAAGAGTTTAAATGAATGTTATATCCCAAAATCAGTTAGGTTTTCTTCCCCTTATATATTTTTGTACAGATAAAACCAATTGGTCCATGTAGTCTGCGTGTTTTCCTATGAATTATCCTTTTAAGGACCAGGGTGTAGTGCATTGCCATACATCATACCTGAGAACTCTAAGGGTTTGACCCTGAAACTCAGGGTTTGGAACCAAATCTCAGGGTCTCAGAGTGAAGGGCCAAATTCTCAGGGTGAGCAAATCCAGTGTCTCCTCCTATATGATTCATACCAATCATATAGGATGACATTCTACCAGAAAGGCAAGAGGAGAAGTCCTGCTTGCCTTATGAGTATGTAAAAAGTTATATCTCAGAACTGTAGCATGTGAAAGGTTCCTTAAAAATGTATTGGATTATTTCTTGTTTAAAGCAAACATGGTCATAACACTTAGAATCTGCTTTCTTGTGGGCGTTAAGGGTTAGTATTTCAAAGATCTCAGGGTGAGCTCATTTCAAAAGTTCCCAGGTATGGCCATACATTACACACCCCTCTGATTCTTAAAAGGTGAAAAATATCAATCTTAACCCTTTCAGTACCAGAGGGGTGGCAACGCATTGCTCCGCAATGCTTTGTGTACTCCTCTGGCACCCAAAGGGTTCAGTTATCTTCAGACTAAACTTTTGTCTGTCTTAGACATTCTTAAATTCTCTTACTATCACCAAAATTGTTAATTGGTAAGAAAATTCAAGGAAAAAATGCTAATTTGAAGATTTTTTCAATTTTTAGCCATAATATTCTGGCAGTTTATGTCCTCCATGGCTGATTGGCATACCTGGGAACTCTTCGGTTTTGCTCCGGAGACTCCAGTTTTGAGAGTGCATTACCAGGTCTCTGGGGCAGAGACTGATTCTCCGGATGTGGGGAGTTTCCTTTCCTTCTGCTCCTTCCCACCCAGTTCCTCCTACTTTTCCTCCTTCCCCACCCAGTTCCTCCCACTTGTGCAATGTCCCAAAAAGCCCCTCCCCCTACTCACGGGTAAACCCGCCCCCTTTTGTCACAATTTGCAGCAATTATACTCCCCAGTGGCATCAGAGGGGACTCCACAAATGAAAGTTCCCAGTTATGCTGATCGGGTGCTTATAACACAACCCAAAGAACAGTTACAACAAGGAACTGTACAAAAAAGATGGTTTACATCTTTCTCAAAAGGGAACACAGGATCTCAGCAAGCAGTTCACAAGTTTTATTAGTAGGTATTTAAACTAGTAGAAGGGGGTAATGGAATGATACAGGTTAAATCTACTTGCTCTGATTGAGGAAGTGGACAAAGCTGGGGTTACGGAAACCTGGTACAATTAAATAAAATGACTGGGCTGTAGTAATACCAGAGTATGCTCTTTTTAGAAAAGACAGCAAAGGTAGAAAAGGAGGAGGGGTTGCCATATATGTGAAAAAAAAATGTAAAGGTTAATCTTATAAAAGGGATAAAGGAGAACACAGAGACAGTTTGGATAACTTCAGAATATGGAAATTAGATGGTTGCTCGTATAGGTATGATCTATAGACAACCTGGATAAGTATAGTAGTCAGTTGTTTTCACAACCATCAGTTTACTTATGATGACAGTGAAATGTAAGATTATAATTATAGCAGATTTTAATTTGTATGATGTGAACTGAGAAAACCAAGCAGAAAGTTCAGCCAGGAGTAAAGATATCCTAAATTCTTTTCAGAGATTATCTCTTAATCTATTAGTAGCAGAGCCAACTAGGAAGGAAGCCATTCTAGATTTATTATTTACAAATGGAGACTTGGTATCGAATGTAACTGCAGGAGAGTGTTTGGGCTCCAGTGATCATCAATCTGTCTGGTTTAATATAAAGACAGAGGCTGAGTTGTGCCACACTAAAGCAAAGGTCCTCGATTTTAGAGAGGTTAATTTTTCAAAAATGGAAACATATTTAGGTCAGTCTTTTTCAGCATGTAGATCTTTATATGGAGACCAGGAGAAATAGGATTATCTGATATGTGAGCATTACATTAGACTTGTCAGAAAGGGAAAAAGAAAAAGGAATCGACTGTGGTACTCCAGAAGTAGCATTTAGGAAATATAAGCAGTCGCAGATGGAGAAGGAGGAATATGGGTATCTATACAAGGCTAGGCTGATTGAGGCTAAATACATTATTAAGATGTGCCAAAGCACACGGGGGGGGGGGGTATTGCATAGTCAATAAATCACATTTTAGATATATAAGTGAAAAGGAGAAAAATTAAAAAAGGAATAGTTAGACTGAAGACAAAATATGGGATTATTGTAAATGAGGATAAATATCTTACTGTCTCAATTAATATCTCCGTTGAGCTTTTACAGAGGAAGGTGAAGGGGTGGGACCTCTGTTAGAAAAAACAAATAATGAGACATTGGAAGTATGCATGTTTACAGAAGAAGAAGTTATACCTTCACTGTCTAAAGTAAAAATAGATAAATCAATGGGACCAGATGGGACACACCCAAAGTTATTAAAAGAACTTTGAAGTGTTCTGGCAAAACCTTTAACAGAATTAGTCACAGTCACTATTTTTGCACTAGTAGTTCCAAAAGTTGGAAGGTAGCAAATGTATTACCTCTTCAAAAAAAAAGGTAGCAGGGAAGTGTATGGCAAATACAGTCTGGTAAGTCTTATGTCAGTAGAGGAAAAATTAATAGAAATCATGTTAATGGAATGAATTGTTAAATAAATGAATTTAACTGGCTTGCAAGATCCTACACAGCATTGACTTACAGCAGGGAGATCTTGTCAAACTAATCTCATAGATTTTTTTTTTACTGAATACATTAAATAATAGATATGGGGGAACAGCAGATAGAGCATATCTAGATTTCAGTAAGGCATTTGACACTGTCCATCTTAGAAGACTGATTAATGAATTGCAGTATTTGGGTCTGGATGAAAATACTTGAATAGATAAGGCAAAAGCTGAGTGAAAGGATAGAGAGGGTTGTTGTTAATGGAGAATATTCAGAGGAAGGCTGTGTTACTAATGGGGAGCCTCAGGGATCTGTACTTCAGCTCACTCTTTTAAAGGGATAGTAATACTTCGTTTTAACTTTATTTTATTTTGTAGGCATTAAAAAAACACGAAGAATGATATAAGTCTTATCTCTCAAACCTTTATGGTTTATGAGATATTCACAAGCAAAGTTTCCCCTCCCCGCCCCTTTTACCTAGTGTAAGCCAGCTCTTCTCAGATGTGAATCTGGTTGTATGACCAGACAGATAACAGAAGAGGACAATATTCTTTGTATGAAAACAATGAAAGCCCTTCCCCCCTTTTTTTTCCCTTATCTTAATTGAAGATTGTCCCTCTCTGCAGTCTACCTGGGCACCTCCCTTCTGATCTGGTTTAACAGGAGGGGGATACTTTGTTTGTGAATATCTCTTAAACCATAAAGGTTTGAGAGATAAGACATATCATTCTTCATGTTTTTTTAATGCCTACAAAATAAAATAAAGTTAAAACGAAGTATTACTATCCCTTTAAATATTTTTATTAGTGATATTGCAAAAGGTCTTCAAGGTAAGGTATGCCTTTTTGCAGATGATACAGGGTAGACATTCCTGGAGAAATAAGCCGAATGAAAATTAATTAGGTAAATTAGAAGAATGGACGAGAGTGTGGCAGTTGTAATAAAATGTTGCTAAATGTAAATTAATGTACTTGGGAAGTAAAAATCCAAAGGCAGAATATATATTAAGGGTACTGTCCTGTCATTGACAACAGAGGAAAGATACTTAATATTTCTGTTGACTTAAAGGTAGGCAGGCAATATAACAAAGAGGTGTTAATGCAAGCAGGGGGCTGGGTTTTATAGCTAGAGGTATTAGTAGCAGAAAGAAGGAAGCAGTCATGCTAGTCTACAGATCTCTCGTCAGACCTCACCAAGAGCATTGTATGCAGTACTGGAGACGACATCTGTAGAAGGATATAGATATTCTGGAGAGAATTCAGAGAAGGGCTACTAAAATGGTGAATGGTTTACAGAATGGTTTACAGAATAAAAATTGTCAGGCTAGCCTAAAGGATCTGAACATGTATAGCTTGGAGGAGAGAAAAGACAGGAGGATATGGTAGAAACATTGAGATACATATAAGGATTCAAAAAAGTACAGGAGGGAAGTACATTTAAAAGGAGTAGACTTTTTAGGACAAGAGGTGGATTATTTAGGCAAAGAGCTGAGCTAAGAACGAAAGGTCATCCATTAAAACCAGCGGTAAGGAGCTTTCGACTAAAGCAAAGTCAGGGATTTTTTTACAGTAAGGGCGGTAAAGCTATGGAATTCTTTGCCTCTGGATGTTGTGCTTGCAGATACTCTAACTGCTTTCAAAAAAGCAATGGATACCGATCTAGCACAGAACAAATATTGAGAATTATGACAGATGGCTTCAATGCAGATTGGTTGTTGATCCATGGCAATATCTGATTGCGATTTGGAGTCAGGAATTAATTTTTTTGGGGGGCTTAAATGGAAATGGCTTCAGTGTTTTTTTTGCCTTCCTCTGGATCAACAGGGGTGTTTTGGCATGGGCTGGACTTGATGGAAGTATTTCTTTTTTCAGTCTCGTCAACTATGTTACTATGTCATAGACTAAAACTAGAGGTACAGAGGATAGAAGTAATGTAACAAATTTTTATTTTACTGAGGGTGGTAGATAAGTGGAACAGCCTACCAGGAAAAGTGGTAAGGTTTAAAAACAGTGAGAGATTTTAAGCATGCATGGGATATGTATAAGGCTATTGTGAACATAAGACAAGACCAAGGATCAAATAAGGTTTGAAGTTTTTACAGTAGGAAAAACAAGCAGACTAGATGGGTCAAATAGTTCTTACCTGCTGTCAAATTCTATGTTTTTATGTTTCAATCATCAGAAATGGGCAGCTCAGTTATTAAATTGCAGCCAATCAAGATATCTGATGTCACTTTGGCTCTAATCAAGTGATACATTTTAGTCTTTTTTGGCTTGATGGCCCATGCATCAAATAAATTAGCCTACACGGACATTTACATTGAACCAATCATAATTTTTAATAGCTCATTATCCTTTTGGGGGTATATTTAATACAATACAGTAATTTGATAATATAATGACCTTGAGGTTTTCAAGATTAACATAGTAGCATAGTAGATAAGGCTAAAAAAAGACATGCCTCCATCAAGTCCAGCCCATGCCAAAAACACCCCTGTTGAGCCAGAGGAAGTAAAAAAAAAAGCCCTCTAGAGCCATTTCCAATCAAGTCCCAAGTGTGTAGGGGGAATTATTCCTTCCTGACTCCAATTGGTAGTCAAATAGTTCCCCGGATCAATATCCTATTTGCTTTGAATACATCTGTCATAATTGTCAATATTGTTCTGTACTAGATAGGCATCCATTGCTTTTTTGAATGCAGCTGCATTATCTGCAAGCACTACATCCAGAGGCAAAGAATTCCATAGCCTTACCTCCCTTACTGTAAAGAATCCCTGCCTTTGTTTTAGTCGAAAGCGCCTTTCCTCAAGTCTTAATGGATGACCTCTTGTTCTTAGCTCAGATATTTGCATAAATAATTCATTGGATAGTTCTTTGCATTGACCTTGAATATATTTGTAAATGGTAATCGTATCACCCCTTAGATGTCTCTTTTCTAATGTAAACAAACCCAGTTTGGCTAGTCTCTCTTTGTAACTCAGATCCTCCGATCCCTTTATTAGTTTTGTTGCACGTCTCTGCACCTTTTCCAGTTCAGTAATGTCTTCTTTTAGAACAGGTGCCCAAAATTGTACTCCATATTCTAGATGAGGCCTAACCAAAGATTTATACAGAGGTAGGATAATATTAGCATCCCTTGGTTCTACACCTCTTTTTATGCAGGCTAATACTCTATTTGTTCTTGCTGCTGCTGAGTGACTCTGCACACTGCTGTGAAGTCTATTGTCTATCAGTACTCCCAAATATTTCTCTAATGAGAATTTCCCAAGTTGTTTCCCATTTAGAGTACATGTAGCAAGTTTGTTTCTACAGCCCAAATGCATAACCTTATATTTATCTACATTAAATGACATCTGCCACTTTTCTGCCCATTCACTTAATTTATCTAAATCCTTCTGTAGGGAAAAACATCCAGCTCTGTATGTCCTTACATAGCTTAGTGTCATCAGCAAAGATTGAGATGCTACTTTCAATTCCCACTTCTAGATCATTAATAAACAAATTAAAAAGCATTGATCCCAGGATTGAACCCTGTGGCACCCCACTTATAACCTTAGACCAATTTGAAAAAGTTCTATTTACAACAACTCTCTTCCATCTATCATTTAACCAGTTCTCAATCCATGTACAGATAACACCACCCAAACTGAAGCCTTTTAATTTATGCAGTAACCTGTTGTGAGGGACTGTATCAAAGGCTTTTGCAAAATCCAAGTATACTACATCAACAGCAATTCCCATGTCCAAATTACTACTCACTCTTTTATAAAATGCAAGTAAATTAGTCTGACATGATCTGTTCTTCATGAAACCATGCTGATTCCTACTAATGATATTGTTTGTCTTCACATAGTTCTGAATACTGACAGTTAATAACCCTTCTAGTATTTTAGCCACTATGGAAGTCAAGCTCATAGGTCTATAATTTCCTGGTTTGGATCTTGATCCCTTTTTAAACAATGGAACTACATCAGCGTTCCTCCAATCACAGGGCACTTTGCCCAATGAAAGTGAATCGATAAATATTAAGTATAATGGGTTTGTTATTACTGAACTAAGTTCCTTAAGTACCCTTGGGTGTATTCCGTCTGGTCCAGGCACTTCATTCACTATAACCCTTTCTAGTCTCTTTTGGACCTTGTCCTCAGTAAGCCATGTAGGTGTTGGAGGAAATTCCATGGTTTTGTCTGTTTGCCCATAGCTTGTCATTGCTGCTTCTTTTGTATAAACTAAAGCAAAGAACGTATTTAGGGTGTCAGCCATAGCTTTATCCTCACTAGTCAATTTATCTGACGCAGTTCTAAGAGGACCAATATCAACCTTAACTTTTTTGTTATTAATATAGTTGTAGAATTGTTTAGGGTTTTTCTTGCTCTCGTTTGCAATGTTTCTATCATTTTCTATTTTAGCTAGCTTAATTGCTTGTTTGCAGATTTTATTACATTCTTTATATTTTTTAAATGATGCAAGATTGATAATAAAACATGCTAAAAAAAGAGTAGGGTGGTCAATAAAAATTATCTACTAATTGGGTTCATGATATGCCGTCATGCATAGGATTACAGCAAACTACTGATTCACAGAGCTGGATTAATGATGGTGCAAATGATGGGGCAATAGGGTTAGTCACCAAGTTCTACCATAACCTTTTAAAGTAAAGGGACCTGCAGCTGAAGAGAAGATGGACCACTGGGGATTGAGGAAGGTCTGGCTCACCCAGTATGTAATGGGCCCAGCTTCATGCTTTCTGATATAGTTCTTCTGTTTGATTATCTGGATGTACTATATCAGTGCACATGAACTGGTGACTGGGTACCATGCAAGTGACACAGGAAGCCCTGGGAACATGTTGTAAATCACTTCCCTATAGATAACAGAATGTGAGAATCTATATTTTTCTTAAACTATTTGACACTTCAGGAGGCAGAGGGTATAAGTGGGATTGAATCCCCTTAAATGCTTTGCAATTCATTGGAGGTTAATGGCAAATGGCTACTTGGGGATGCAGAGCTTCCCAAGTGGCCATATTTTCAGTAAGGGCACTTTAGGGGCATTAAGGCAAATGTGATGTCCCCTGGTGTAAATGTACTCTTCTTGATCTTCCCCTCAGAACACTGGGTACACTGGCGCATTTTTCCTATACACACCACATACACACATTCTCCAAATGCTTACTTACAGTTTTGTACTTATATATCTGGTGTATGTGTGTGTTTGTGTGAGTATGAAAATGTGACTTCTGATCCATTTGTACCACATTTGCGATTGTCTTACCCCAGGACCACAATTTTTCTTAATACCCCACTGCTGATTCAGTTCAGGCATGGAAACATTTTCTGCAATAAATTCCGAACTTGCACATTCAGGTCACTCTGAGGTTCATTCGGGAACATTTTCCATCTCTCTCAATGCTTATACAGATGATATGACTGCAGATATGGAGAAAGAAAATAAGGCTTATTGAGGAGACCAGCTTGATGCACACAGGGTATAATATCACAAATTTCAATTTTGGAAGATCTCCAGAACTGAAAAAAAGCCAAAACTGTAGACAAAATCTTATCTTGAATGTAATCCAGACTGTATTAATTTATGGAATGTTATCAAGGCCTCTGTTAATTTTTGGAGTGTAATCCTGGACTGTATTAGCTTCTGCCACTTCTTCTGGGAGGATATTCCCTGAATGCATTACCCTTTTCTATTATTACTATTACATGGGGTGAATATTGAAGCTGATATACTAAGAAGAACCATAGGAGACAAATGCATATTCCAATTGATTTAGATTCATTTTAAACCCACTGAATGTTATGGAAACCCCAGTAAGACATAAGAGTTAAAACTTCATTTAAACCAGTGGGAAATTAGGGAATTATCTTGTATCCTGTGGATCAGTTATTTTGCCTTAGAATTGATTCAATTATATTATATCAGCCTCAGTGTCACCTGTAGTTATATTTTGTGTTTTAAAGAGATAGTAATAAAATATAAACATTTTTTTATTGCAGAGCAATAAAATGGCCTGAAATTGTACAGTGGCGCTATTGTTACACCATTCTGTGGAGAGCTGTGATCAGTTGACCATAAATCTCCATAGGATGGTGCAGCAACAGCACCACTGTACAATTTCAGGTCACTGTGACACGGCATCTAAAAAATTCAAGGTTGAGCTGTAATAACTTTTGAATAAAACACTTTTCAGCAGTGGGAGTACCCTTGTTTTACTAAGGGGCATAAACCCTATAACATTTTTTTTTTACATTTTAAGTATTACTATCCCTATATGTGCATAAAGTATATATATATGGGCATTATATTGCAAAGAAAAGCAGAGCCATTCTGGGGCAAACTAACTGCACCGTAGGAGAGAAATAAAATTCCCCAAATTCCTATTGATTTAACTCCTTAAGGACCGGGAAAATCTGAGGGGGATTTCACTGAAGGTCCGGAGCAGTTCTGACCTTTTTGACTATGTCTTTGTTCAACAGTGTTTTCCCTCTAAGTACTTTATTTTACCAATGAAAATTATATACCGTGTTTTTATGCACAAATAGGGCTTTCTTTTGATACCACACTTATATGGATAGGCCACCATTTATTTTAGTAAAATTAAAGAAAAATTACTGGTAAAAAACAGTAAAAAAAGTCATTTTTTTCTCTTGGGATCACTTGGACGCAATGGGTTACATTTTTATGGAGACTGCATGAAAGGTATGACCGGTCAGTCATACCTACAAAATGGGCAGTTTTAAGTGGGCACTGTCCCCCTGGGTGAAAATCCCCATGTCCCTTTTTCCTACCCTATTTTCCCACTTTTATTATTGATTACATTTGGCGGTGTGTATAAATGTATTACATGGCTCCACAACAATCAAACTTCCACTTTTGGTAACTGACATCTTGTTTTTTTAAATAAAATTTTTTTTGGCAAAAAAAAAAATTGTGTTGTGTCTTTTTTAAAAAAAAACAAACAAAAACGAAACAAAAATTGATTTTAGCAGGTCAAAAATTGACCTGCTAACAGCCAGCCTCCAGTAGAACAGTGAAGGGGTTAATACCCCCAGGTGTCTCCTCTCTGCTTCTCTGTCCCTTACTTTGCTGATAAGGGACAGATGGGTTGAGGAGAGACTCAGAGACAGTGTGTGAATCACACTGTTTCATTCATTGAGAATGTCAGTACATGTGATCGCTGCTTCAGCGATCACATGACCCGGCAGAACTGAGAAGGGCTGAGACTGAACACTCCAGTACCGGAGTGTTCAGTCTCGGCCTGGAATAAATAATAGCAGCGTGCACGGAGGCATGCTGCTATCATTTATCCCATGACGGTCCAGGACTGTCATGGGTTCTTAAGTGGAATCTACCCATGACGGTCCTGGACCGTCATGGGTCCTTAACAGGTTAACCCTTTGAGTGCTGGAGTGGTATCCAATGCAAAAGGTTAAATGAGGATTCTTTATCTGTCTGAGACCTCTCTTGCATTCAAGGTGCAGTTGGTTCGCCCCAGAATTACTCTGACTTTCTTTTCAGCATGGAGCCCAAACAGGAATCCATTGTCTTTAAAAGCATCAGGTAGCTGTGAGAGAGCACATAACGACTTTGTTATCAGAAAAATTGCATAGAAGTTGATTGTGCTTTACAGTCATTAGATTAACAATTTATTTTAGCGGTAAGCATTTAAATATTTTTATAATCCTTATTAAGTGCCAGAGTTATTTAGCAATGTAAGTTCTTAGGAAACTCACCTCCAGCTGATAGTGCAGACATCTTGCCGAAGAGGGATCTGTGTGCCTGTAATGTCAATCTCTGTCTGTACCATGTGGTACAATACAACTCCCCCTTAGATTGCTTGCCAGTCAGTGAGGAAACAGGGATGTACAGTGCAGGAGAACAAATGCCTCTTTGGCAAGATGTCTGAGCAGTTGTCTGGAGGTGAGTCTGCTAAGAACTTAGATTTCTAAATAATGACGGCACTTAATATAGTTTATAACAATGTTTACTGCCGTTATAAACATTACTTGGGGGAACTTTTATATCAGTGATAGTTCCGCTTTAAGACTGAGGCAGAGGCAGACTAAACTTATACTCAATTTAAAGGGACAGTATATGGTCCACACAAAATTATTTTCAGTGCAAGGATGTTCCCAAAGAGCTCTGAACCCTATGATAACATCCAATAAGACTTGTAGATCTGCAAGGTTGGGTGAAATTAGCTCTGAGGGAGGTGCTCACAAGAGATTGCTCTTTGCCAACACAGGGCTTCTGTTGAGTTTAAGACAGAAGATAGCAATATCCCACAAGTGTCTCATTTGGCAGTGATATCACCCAGCCTTGCTCTTACAGTATAGTCAAGAATATAAAACAGTCGTAGATGGATCCTATACTGTCCCTTTAAAAATTTACTTTGTTCTAGGCATAAGGGGTAATAGGCTTAAGGTCTTATTTTCTCAACAAAAATTATCATAATTATCATTCTTTATTTATCTCCAACTTATTCTGCTGTACAATAGGGAATAGACATACAGAGATATTAAATAGTATACATTGAACATTGAAAACAAAAGGGCCCTGTAATTCTGATTCAAACCAACTGCAATACAGGATACAAATAATCATCCCACAATTACAGATGTATATGAGTGTTTTAACACCTTGAATGCCAGAGAGGTCCCCATCCCTTTGCAAAGCAATGCATTGGGAAATTATCTAGCATACAAGGGGTTAAACCCCCTTATAAAATTAATATATTACCCCCTTCTCCATCACAATGGAAAACTGTGCTATACACTCAGTATCCAAAGCACGCTGTCTTGGGGTCATACTTGATTCTAAATTAACCTTCTCCCCCCATATCCAAGCTGTCACTAGAACATGCCACTTCTTCCTAAAAAATATTGGAAAAATACGTCCTTTCCTCTGCATGTCAACGGCAAAAACACTATCTCAGGCACTCATTCTCTCTAGACTTGACTACTGCAACATTCTACTCTCCACTTAAATCTGTTATCAATTCAACCGCAAGAATCACCACACTTGCTCCCAGATACTTCCCTCTCATCTCCTCCTGAAATCCCTCAATTGGCTACCTATAACGTATTGTATTTCTTACAAAGATTCTCCTCCTCTCTTTTAAGTCTCTCTGTTCTTCAGCACCCTCTTACATTTCTGCTCTTATCTCCCGCTACACCCCTTTCCGTCCCCTACGGTCTTCTCAAGGGTTTTCCTGTTCTCTCCCTACACAACTCGAGTCATCTCTCGACTACAAGCTTTCTCACTGGCTGCCCCTCGACTCTGGAATGCCCTCCCTATCACCATTCGCCAATCACTTTCAAGCATCTCCTCAAAACCCACCTGCTCAGGGACGCATCTCAACAGCATTATCCTCCTCTTGCACACAGATAGTCACACCAGAATCCTTCTGCATTTCTTTCACCACACCTTGTACCTGCACTTATAATTCTCCTCCTACTGTCTCTGTATGTCATTATGAATTCTAATTAGATTGTAAGCTCCTTGGGGCAGGGTCCATTTTCCAGTCTATGATTCCCTTGCTGCACTTTCCCCCACAAACAATGCAATGATGGCACTTAAGCTCAATGCTCTTAACCCAGTTCTGTAGTTTTGTATTATATTATTTCAAATTTTGTTAAGCGCTGTGTACCTATATGGCACTATATACATAAAGATACATACATATCACATTGTAACAAATATGACCTTTTGGAACAAAGTTGAATACCACCTGTAGTAGCCATTTTTCATTCCAAGCAATAGTTTATGAGCTATTTAACCAGCACAGAGAGGCAGCTGGGAGGGAGAGTAGTGTGGAATGTTATTATCTGGTTGGCATGCCTGTCTGTACCATTTAATGTGCATAAACAGACCAACAAACAGAGCTATGTATCTCAAATTATTGTTTGAAATAAAAATAAAAAATGGATGATATAAACGTAGGTCATTTTGAAAAGTAACCTATTTCTACTTTAAATCAATACCAAATTTTATTTCTCCCCTTTGGTGCAGTAGGTTTGTTCCAGTATTACCTCACTTTATATTTTTTATTTTTTTTTAAAGGAATAGTAACCCTTTATTTTGACTTTACATATTCTGCATGCACATGATATGTACAGATACATTTCGTATAATATATACATTTTTTTCATCTTCACCTATCATTTTTTTTTTTTACATTTTCATGTCCCTTACACTAAGCTCATTGAATTTCTGTTTCCAATGAGTGTTCTGGTGAACAAACCATCAGAACAGGATGTAATATAATGTTACATTCTTTCTGTGTAACACTGAATGTCCTGCATGCTTTCTTTTTTACACTGTTTCTTTTTACATTGTATCATTAGCACTGCAAACAGATCCAGGTAGTTAATTGTCAAAATATGAAAAAAAAATAAAAATCTGGAGATGAAAAAATTCATAAAAGTCTACACACACACAATCATACAACAACACACAAAGACACACGTCACACATATATTAACAAACAACCAAATGCATTCACATATGAACACAAAGAAACTCACTTGACACACACACACACGTCTGCATCTAATTTCCTGCTGAGTATAATAATGGTACTGCTGGGAGATGATCCATTTAAAAGGTAATATAGCTACGAAATGCACTTTTTGTGGATGAGGCGGGTGCAGTATTTTCTTGACTTTCCCTTATTATGGTGATGTGAAAACTGTAGTGCATGGAAAGCTACTGCCTATAACATGTTCCAATATACAGCAACAGCAACAGCAATCCCATAAAATGATAAATCAATCAAAATACTATAGCCTTCTCCTAAAAATGCAGTTATTATCTATAATGGTGGGAATGTAAATATCTGCCAGCACAGATAATGTTGTGACATGCTCTAGGGTGTATGACTGCTTTAGTGCGTTACAGTGCACACATTCCATCATCATTAGGTCTTTAAAGGGATAGTAATGTTTTAATTTAAGTTTATTCAATATTGTAGGCATTACAAAATAAGTACAACAATGTAAGTCTTATCTCTCAGACCTTCATGGTTTGAGAGATATAACTGGCTAAAGTTCCCCCCTCCAGGCTGTTTCAGCTCTCTATGGGACAGCAGCAGGTTCCAGTCATTTGACCGGATGGTGGCTATTCAGCAGAGCAGAATTTGTGCTATTTAGAAATAAATACTTCATTGGAACTGTCTACAAAGTGTGTTTGCAAACCAGGCACACTTTGTAGACCATTCCAATGAAGTATTTATTTCTAAATAGCGAGATTTCAGCTCTGCTGAAGAGCAGCTGGCTGGTCCCTGGACTGGAATCTCCTGCTGTCCACTAGATAGCAGACTTCTCTGAAACAGACTGGAGGGGAAACTTTAGCAAGTCATATGTCTCATCTAGTTATATGTTTCATCATATATGTCTGACATCTAGTGGACAGCAGGAGATTCCACTCCCGGGACCAGCCGGCGGCTCTTCAGCAGAGCCGAAATCGTGCTATTTAGAAATAAATACTTCATTGGGATGGTCTAGAAAGTGTGCCTGGTTTGCAAGCACACTTTGTACGCCGTTCCAATGAAGTATTTATTTCTAAATGGCGCAAATTCCACTCTACTGAATAGCCGCCGTCCGGTCAAATGACTGGAATCTGCTGCTGTCCCATAGAGAGCTGAAACAGCCTGGAGGGGGAAACTTTAGGCAGTTATATCTCTCAAACCATAGAGGTAAGATAAAACTTACATTTGTGTACTTAATTTTTTAATGCCTACAATATTAAATAAACTTAAATATAAACATTACTATCCCTTTAATGTGGGTATGCTCTGAATTCCTCTGCTACAGTACATGCAGGAAAACGGAGGAAGGTTACACCATTTTCTTCTCTACCTTATTAGTATATAGTATTAAGCAAGGGACAGGGGAACTCAAAAATGTCCATACACTTGACCACTGCTGTCTCTTTGGAGAATGCAGTGTTAGGGGATCATTTTCAGTATAAAAGATTAGCAATTTGGTATTAGGTGGGAGGAGAACAAATATCTAAATTCCAGAGCCTGTTTTTGAGCAGAATTTTATTACTATCCCCCAAAACGTTTTCATTAAGCATCTTACCCTTTTGTTTTACTTAGCTGAAAACAACCTACAATATATATATAAAACAGTAAATGATCCTTTCCATTTAACCCTTTGAATGATCTGTATTGCATTGGAGACCTCACTAACATACCAAGGCTTATTAAAAGAACCAATAAATAGGACATGTTAGAAGTTAGAGAGCTCTCATTATTAAATTGCATATTCCCTCTTTTAGATTTGCTGCTGGTGCTTCCCAGATGTTCATACCAGACATTTCTGAAAAGGAAGAAGGTTTTTTTTTCAATAAAAACCATGACATCCACAACATCTGAACAACTCCAGAGCTTTGCAGCAATGCTGGAATGAACAGGTCATTACCAAATAGCTTGCACCTGTCTGACAGCTGTGTCTGTACAGGGGTCAGTCATATCGAGAATGAACATTGCTTCCTCCTGTGTTCTAGGGATAGTTCTACAAAATATGGAATATATTGTAGGGTTTATCCTGCTAAGTAAAACAAAGGTACTCCCACAACTGAGAAATGTTTTATTCAAAAGTTACTGGAGCCCAAACTTAAACTTTTTGAATTCAGAATCTCCATGACCAGATGTTATTATCACTGACCATAGTTGTCCATAGGCTGCAATATTAACAGAACCACCATATCATTTCAGGCCAGAGATGTACTGTACCCAAAAAATGTAAGTTTGAGCCACAATAACCTTTGACTAAAACATCTCTCAACATTGGCAGTTCCTTTGCTTTTCTCAACAGGATAAACCCTATTTAAGTTAATGCATATCCCTTTAAATCAGTGACACGTATAAAATACACATACTGCAGAGTTGCACTGATTG
This sequence comes from Rhinophrynus dorsalis, assembly GCA_037306005.1. Classification (NCBI taxonomy): domain Eukaryota; kingdom Metazoa; phylum Chordata; class Amphibia; order Anura; family Rhinophrynidae; genus Rhinophrynus; species Rhinophrynus dorsalis. The sequence continues at coordinate 169,017,880 of CM074721.1, read as the reverse complement.
CTGTTCATTCTAGCGGAATGAAGTTTTCAAAGTGTCCCTGATTTAAAGGGATAGTAATACTTCAAATTTAAATATCTGCATCTTGTAGGCATTAAAAAAATAAACAAAATGCCCAGTGCCATAAAGGTTTGAGAGATAATTGTATTTAAAGTCCCCCCCCTCTTCTTTCCCTGACGTCAGCGCACTAGCTGACTGCAGGTGAATCCGGTCCACGGGACCGGAGGAGGCTCTTCAGCAGAGCCGTGATCTTGTTAATGGAAAATAAATCATTCACTGGAAAGGTCTTCTGAGTGTGCTTGGTTTGCAAGCATACTTAGAAGACCATTCCAGTGAAGGATTTCTTTGCCAATAACACGATCTCGGCTTTGCTGCAGAGCCGCCGACTGGTCCCAGGACTGGATTCTTCTGAGCGCTGACTTCAGGGAAAAGGGAGGGAGGGGGAACTTTAAATATGATTATCTCTCAAACTATAAAGGTTTGAGAGATGGCACCGGGGGCATTTTTTTTTTTATGCCTACAAGATGAAGATGTTTAAATTTGAAGTATTACTATCCCTTTAAAGGGATATGTTTTCACCTTACCTAGTGTATGTGATTTTATCCATAGTATGCAATACTATCTCTTTCAGTCTGAGTCACACCAGGGTGATGCACAGGAATGGATACTAACTGCATTAGCATTAAGGGATGCATTAAGATTTGTTATGTTGGTGTAGTTTGCCTGGCAATGTGATGCATTCGCTTCACCTTAGCAAAAAAATATACTTCACAATAAGTTGCATGTGTTTCGAAGTTCTGGGGAGAGTGGCGAGTCTGCTCATTACCATATGATCCTGGTAAAGTCATATCTTTTAGAGTGGCAATTTTGCTCATTAATATTGCAGAGGATCTGCATTAAGGTTCAATATAATGTCACTTTTTTTGGTGATGTAATATGATTCTTTGCCATAAGCACTATGAATTATATATTTAAGGACAGAGGTAGAGGCACATCTGCAAAAAAATGCCTGGGTGCTTAGCAAATATCATATATTCAAACAGAGGGCAAGCACTCACAGGACTTTAAATAAAAAATATTTAAATTTACTGTCTGACATTTGGGTCTGGTAGGGACCTTTATCAAGAACCGTTCTACTCACCAGGGCTAAATTTTCACTCACCATTGGCTAGTGGCGAGTGGAAATTTTGAGCCCTTTATTATATATATATATATATATATATATATATATATATACTAGTAGAAGAGCCTGTGTACACGGGCCACAGTGGCGGGCGGTCGTGGTGCAGTCATGCCCAGTAGAAACTGCCCACGTCTCATCTGATACAGAGCTGGACTCTCCGAAGTCTGACTTTGGAGCACCCAGCTCTGTATCAGGCTCATCACAGGCAGTCTCTACTGGGCATGAGTGCAGCATGCGTAGCAGTCTCTACTGCACATGACTGCGTTGTTACAAACTTTGTAGCGAATTATTATATAGGATATATATATATATATATATATATATATATATATATATATATACATATATATAAACAAAATAAAAATGACACAAGGAGAGTCCCAATATTCTCAATATAAATGTATTGATTACAAAATGACACAGACAACAATATGCAGTACAAAATGCTGCAAATGAGTACAGTAAATAAAATAAATATTAAAAAGCAACATGAAAGTCCACATCTACGGTCTCTATAAAAAAGTGATATCACTAAAGTGAAAAATTGGCCAAGCAAAAATAAAAAAAAGAGTCATGTATTGAGTTCACGTATCTGTATCTGATGGAATGGATATAGCGTAGATCCTAAATGTATGTAGATCCTCTAAGAATCGCCACTATGCAGTGGGCAGGCACACCAAAGGATACAAATCTTCTCTCCCGTCAATTAATAAATACAGACTCTGAATAATTAATGCCCAGGATAGATGGTGCAGCGGGCAGATACACTTGTTGAACAAGCTGACTCTCCCATCACTCGCTCCACTTGATCTGTAGTGTGAGACTGACCTCTCTCAATATGTACAGTCCTGGGTTCATCCCAATAGCGATAGTGGGCAGAGGGATACATGCAGATCCTGGGGAAGGCCTCCCATACGATGGTATTGGTATGGTGGAGTACATATAAAATAGATGTATAAAGATACAGAGCTTCAAACTATGTGGCTCTCAGGTGTGTAGTTTCCAATGTGTTTTGTACCTCTAAGGATACTTCATCAGGGATTTCTGGTAACTTCAAATTAGAGTCTATTTGAATGTTAGCGCCACTCGCAGTAAATCATGACATCTCAGAGTATTTCTGGTATATACATTTATAGAAACTGCTGCTTCTAAATAGTTAATTCCCTATCGATATGTTGAACCATATATGATATCATCTAATAATGGATACATGTATTAGGGGCACAAGATTATTAAAAAAAAAAAACTAAATTCCTGATCTGCAACCGATGCAGCCAGTACATAGATATAAAGAAAGACTATGGATGATGTCTCTAATAGGAAGAAAGAAAGAAAATAAGAATAAAACAAAATAGAAATAAAATACAACAAAACAAAACAGAATAATATAAAATAAAAATAAAATAAATGGAAAGTTAAAAATATTAAATAATAAATAAATAATAAAAATAAAAATGTATAAACAATACTTTTAAAAATTAACTTTATAAAAACTAAACCAATGGAAGAACTGTAGTATTATCCATAGATTTATTGTGTACCTTCCCATAGTGTTTAGCCAAAGGGTAATTATTATCTTCAGGAACCTGTCTTTAAGCCTTCTTTTAGTGTGCAGTATATATTCCAAATTGCATGGACGTATAATACCATATACAATATACACACTATTACAAGTTATATGATCTTTTATTTGTATACTAGTTGAAAAGCCCGTGTACACGGGCTACAGTGCAACTCAGCAACCTCAGATGGTGCACGGATCCTCTCTTCTTAGTGGCCGCACTGCAGTCATGCACAGTACTGACTGCCTGAACGTGCAGTGGCTGATTCAGACTGTAGTCCTCTCTGCGCACCTTCCTGGGACCAAGCGCAGCAGTCTCTACTGCGCATCACTGCATTGTGACAATTTTTTTAGCAGATTATTATATAGGAATTTGTCCCTTGGCATCACAAAACTGTTTAGTCTTATGGACTATATAACCACAAGTGATACAGCGACTCATCCCACATTGAAACACCCCAATGTTCTGTAACCCCACTCAATCATAAGTTATAGTGGAATGTGATCCAATATGATTTTTTTTCTTTTTCCCGCTCTATTATCTCTTTTCCAACATAATTTAAGTACATTTTGTGTGACTGACTTCTGTGTCTTTTTATGGGTTTTGATTCCCGTGCCCTGTGCTGATCCAAAAATGAAGCATTATGTGTATGAGTGAACTTAGTAATCTGTGCATAACTCGTGGAAGGATGGGCATCCACATCAGTATCTAATGTGATGAGAGGATTGACTGTGTCTGTGCATGTAGGGTGAAGTGTACTCAATATTCGATTATTAGTGTCTATATTGTCAGATATAACAGTATGTGTAGCCGAAGTATTGGCCAATTTGGAATTAAAATTAGTTTTTTTAGCCTCTAGCACAATATCCCTCCAAATTATAGGGGAGGGGACAGATTCAATGAATTGTGTAAAAGAGAAACATATTGGATATACCACTGGGGATACCATGACTCCCTGTAGTGTATTGGATTATCACTGTTACTGTACTATAGTCCTAGCTGCATATTCTCTGTGGTATAGTTTTTATAGAGTTAATTTCTAATAGTATTGTTTATACATTTTTATTATTTATTTTCTATTTAAAAATTTTTATTTTCCATTTATTTTATTTTATATTATTCTATTTTATTTTGTTTTGTTTTATTTTATTTCTATTTTGTTATATTCTCATTTTATTTCTCTCTTTGAAGAAATGTTCAAGTGTATGGAAACTTGTGACTTTTTATTTGTCCCCATGTTTCAGTTGGTTTGTTCCAAAATAACTGCAGTGAGATTAACCCTTTGAGTGCCAGAGGGGTACAGAATGCATTGCTTTCAATGTGTTCAGTACCCCTCTGGCATTCAAAGGGTTAAAAATCAGGCTAATGTCAAACTACTGGCTAGAAATGTATTACAAAATTCACAGTAGAAGTATATTCACCATATTTCAGAGTTCTCCACAGCAGTGTATTTCAAATATCTCTATAGCAGTCTAATGTTAAAATTAACCCTTTGAGTGCCAGGGAGGTATAAAATGAATTGGATACCACTCTGGAACTCAATTCCAATTTCAGTCTTATGTGGGATTTGGTGTATGGTGAAGTTTGAAATACATTGCTATGGAGTACTTTTAAATACACCTGTAATAGGAATTTCAAAATACTCTAAATATTGCCAATATGCTAAAATTCCAAGTGAGGTAATATACTTGAATAACAGCAGGGCCGAATTTACATTCCAGGCTCCCCCCGGCAAGACACTCTGGGCACCCTTAACTCCACCCATAAACACACCCCACTACTCACATGACCACACCACCAGTCTTCCACTGTTTCCTGGCACAGAATATATGCCACGCCCTTTCCCCGCTCCTTTGCCCAGCAATTCTGGAGTTGTGTCTTACACAACAGACATTACTAGTTTTTTGTTGTATACTCTATAAAAAATATGTCATTCATGCACACAATTACTTATTTTTGCCATTCATACAACTTTTTTTGTCGTTATTCCTTTCAATATACGGCCCTTAGTGTATTAGCTCCACAGAACTGGAGAAGTGATATCAGTGGAGAAGTCATTTCCACTTTATCACCTCTTTATCATACCTTAGTGCATAACCCCCAAGGTTTCTATTGTACATGGTTATCACTGTAAGGCTGTGCCTACACAGTGATGTCATTGCTATATCAATGCAACAAAATAAATACAAGAAATAGGTATTGTTTTTGTCATATGAGACTACTCTCACTGGTGAGAACTGCAACAATTGTTGAATGCCAACATAGCTATAGGTATCTATCCTCCAACAGTGCTTTAATGTTCCTATGAATCTGTAGCATGTGATTATGTGAGATCTCAGTAGAATTGCACAAACATCCCAGGTAACTGAATTTTCAGTGCAATTGTGTCACTGCTGTTTAAATTGAGAGCAAGGGATACCATAAAAAACCTTACTAGAAATGCAGATTTCTTTTTCTTAATCTTCTTCTTAAATAATGTTGCTGCTATAACAAATTCACTGTGTAAACCCGGCCAAATGCCTAGATTACAACTTTCTTGAAAGATGTTGCAGCATCTCAAAGTTGGCATTGAAAATGACTGATATTTGTAAAAGTCACCCATGTAAACACCATAAAAAACAGTGATATCTGTTCTGTGAAATCGGTTGCTGCAAAAAAGTTGTTGCAAGTCATGTGAACTAGGTGTAAGTGGTACAAGGTTAATATTAGCAATTACAATGCCCCATAAATCCAAACCAGAATGATACCTGAACAATTGATACAGGAATCCCACTTAATTATTTGAAAACAGAATTTATTTGTCAATCTATTGACAGGAATATTAGCGATAAATATTGATTACAATCTAATGGCAGATTACAATGGATAAAATGGTTGTACATAAGGGAAACCACATATCCCTTTTAATTTAGGATGCTTTTAGAAAAAAACACAGACTTCAGGGTTCCACTGTTTCCTGTGTATTCTTGCCAGAAATTTTCATCAGCCTACCTGATTTAAATGGATATGTGGCCACATTAATTGACATGCAGTAGTATTTTTATGGCTGGTCCCTGCCTGTAATATTCATCCCCACAACTCATCTTCGGTTTACATATTATCAATTCAAGTTATCTATGACCACTAGAGGGAGCTGTGGATAAAGCTTGCAGCATTCCCACATGACCTGAAACAAAAATGGTAGCATTTAGGTTACAAGTATCTGATAGAATGGCTTATCTGTCACCAGCACATACTCCACCACAGGGATCAGGGTGACTGAGTTCTAGATGAGGAAAGTGGGATAATGGGCATGCTAAATTTGGAAATGTGTACTTATTTTATTTCACTGTCCTCCCATGCCTCCCACTAATACATATGTTGGTAAACATCTACTGGGGGGTGATATGGAAATGGCTTTTCCTGATGACAAGGCAAAAAAAGAGTACCCGGTAAACAGGATAACAGCATGTCGTAGCAGAAAGTCTTTTATGAGAATTAATGTATTTGAGAACTTAATTTTCTCATTTAGGGTCATATAGAGAAAGAAAGATGAAAAATTCTGTAGCAATGTAGAAGACAAATTAAAATTCCTATTGCTTTAAATGGTGTTTTAACCCTTTGAATGCTATAGAGGTTCCCAATTCAGGAGTTGGAGACTACTAGCATTCAAGGAGTGTAATCTCATTTAACCCTTTGAGTAGGCTGACCAGATCTTACCTTTAACTGGGGACACATAGGAAATAACCACTTTGCAGTACTTCACTGAAATCAATGCAGTCCTGCAGTATGCATTTCTCCTATGCATCCCCGGTTAAAGGTGATCAGCCTACCTTTGAGTGTCTCTGAGAGCACTGCAATGCGTTGGACACCTATCTGGCACACAAGGGGTTAAATGAACGGTCATGTCGGACATTTTTATTTGTCCCTTATGGTGCTGTTGATTTGCACCAAAAATGTTTTTTTCCTGCATATGACCTGTGTTTTATTCATCATTTAACCATCTGAGTGCCAGAGGGGTACGCAACACATTGCAAAGCACTCAAAGAGCTAATCAGTAATAATAACTTATTCCAGTTTAGTAGACACTAACAAACTGTAGTGCTGTTCACATGATGATTAAAGGAACACTAACAGATAAAAATGAAATAGGTTGATAAAGCTTTAAAGGGATAGTAAGTTTTCAAAATAAAGTTAGCTCCCATTAATCTTAGTATTTGGTATTTGGGCCATGGAGAGTGTTATTTCAATACTGAGAGAGTTGTAGTTCAAAAGTAATTGAATGATAAAGTATCCTCCTCCCGCCCCTTTTACTGATGTAACACTGCTCACCTCAGAACAGAAAGGGGGTGTCCAGATGGCTTGCACAGAGGGGTAATCTTCAATTAGCATAAGGGAAGAACCTGAAAAAATTGTCAAGGGGGGCAGGGTTTTCATTATGTTCACAGTAAGAAGATTGTCCCTTGCTGTGAGCTGTCTTGTCTTAAGACCAGATTCCACATCTGAGGGAGGTGGCTTACACTAGGTAAAAGGGGAACGAGGAGGATACTTTATTATTCAATTACTCTTGATCTACAACTCTGACAGAATTGAAATAACACTCTCCATGGCTCAAATATTATGCAGGGGAACTGGAGCTGTTTTTATTTTGAAACATTACTATCCCTTTAACTATACCATACTTACAGCTAGATATGTAAAAGTGCATTATTCATATGTTACATCTCTACAATAAAATCTTACCCTTTCAGAGTCAGAGAGGTATCCAAAGCATTCAAAGTGTTAAACTTGCTTTTTGAAGCAAGAGTAAACTGTCATGGTCAGAGAGCATTTATTTCTTTTTCTTTTTTTTGTGCTTTTGTAACGAGAGAGAGGAGCTAAAGCAAGTTAATGTATTGTGATTAGTGCCCACTGCTCTTATTCCAGAAAGTCTGTTTGTATCCAGTAACAATAATAATAAAAATAATATACCATCAATAGGATTGTCACTGTTTAATTTTCCAGAAAGTTGACAACCCTATTGGCAAGGGAAATAAATAAAGCTTTGATGTGGACTAAGTAAAATAACCAAGTGTCCAATATACTATTTCTGGCACAAAAAATACCTTTGGCTTCTAACAAGCAAGAACAAAAAAAAAAAATTAACTCCTTTGCAATGCATTGGAGATCTCTCTGCCATCCGCGGTGTTAAATAAAGAGGTATAAAACTGGTTCAGGGACATTGAGACTGCTCTGGCCACACCCACAATTCAGAATGTGTGTGTGGCTAGCAAAGGTGACACACCCCTCAAAATTCTGAGCTCTAATAAGTGGCCTACTTTGCCTATTAGGAAATCCAGCCCTGCGCTTACACAAATATTTCTGTTTGAGATATATTCTTATCTGGGAACTTTGTCTTCTGGGGGGAGATTCACTAAGCGGTGATACAGAGGTGATAAAGAGGTGATAAAGTGGAGATGACTTCTCCAGTTTATTACTTCTCCAATTCCTATGTTATTCTATGGAGCCTATGCACTAAGATTTCTTCAGCTGTGGAGATCTTAGTGAAGAGGCTGTATAGAGTAACATAGGAACTGAAGAAGTGATAAACTGGAAAAGTAATCTCCACTTTATCACCTCTTTATCACCGCTTAGTCAATCTCCACCCCTGGAATTCCAGGAGGGGACTCCTGTGGTGCAGATGGGGGATATAAATCACACAGTTTGCATCCAAAAGGGATGGAGCTTACTCCCGAGGGGGAGCGGGCTTAACAGACATGTCACAAAAGTGTCAGGATGTGGGAGAAACTAGGTAGGGAAGGAGAAGAAGAGGGTGGGAAATGGGAGGAACAGGGTGGGAAGAAGTAGAAGTGGGCAGAGTTTCTTATGAAATGGAGAATCTCTGTCTGTCCCCGGAGGCCTTGTAATCAACTGCAAAAACCGGAGTCTCTGGGGCAGAGCCGGAGAGTTTCCAGGTATTGATATATATAGGGATAATATTCTATAAATAAATAGTCTAACTATGATTACTTCATCGCAATGGTCTACAATGTGCGCTTGCAAGCCAGGCACACATTGTAGACCATACCGATTAAGTAATTATAGTTAGATATCTCAATGTCAGAACTCCTGAAGAGCTGCCTAAAGTCGGTTGACCGGATTCTGCCTCTGACAGCTTTACAGCTCGTCAGGCAGAAAGGGGAGGGAACGGAGGTCTTTATTTTCTTACATCTCTCAAACCATAACGGTTTGAGAGATGGGAAAATGGGCATTACATGTTTTTTTATTAGTCCTATCAATTTGCTAACAGTTTTTTTGGGGGGGTTTACTAACCCTTTAAAAACAACATAGAATCATGGGAAAAACCTGACAAACACAAAGAACAGAATGCCTTCAATATGTCAAGCATGTCTGATCAAGCATCAAGTGTATATACTCACAGATGATGTTGACTGTGAAGAATCACTAACTAATACACTCCAGGGTAGAACGCTCACCTCTTTCGAGCTCCTAATTATCACTGTACCCGTGATTGCTCTCTTGTCTTGTCTATCACCAGTAGGGGGCCCTCCATTGGCTGTCTGCTGTCAGCCCGCCCTGTATAGCCTATTTAAACCTAGTCTGGGCACCCTTTGGTTGCCCTTTCGTGTTGTCGCTATGCTGTTGCATTTGAGCTTGTTCCTGAGTATCCTGGGCCTCTGCTGTGTTCCTGCGACCTGTATTCAAGATGTTCCAGAGCTTCCAGTTGTAGAGTATCCGCCTCCTGCTGTCAGTCTCCTCCGATGTTCTGGTTGACCGTCCGCCTGCTGGTTCCTGCTTCCAGTCGCTGTCTCCTGACCAGCCGGTTCCTGTCCGTAGACGTTCCTGAGTCGACTCGGCGACATTGTTATCTTCCCGGTTATTATACAGGGTGTTGGTTTGCTCCACAAGCCATCCGGCTGTCTCAGTGTTTTAAGCGTTCCATATGCAGGGTATTGGTTCGCTCCACAAGCCACCCGGCTGTCTCAGTGTATTAGCGTTCCACGTACTGGGTACTGGTTCGCTCCACAAGCCACCCGGCTGTATCAGTGTTTTAAGCGTCCCATATACAGGGTATTGGTTCGCTCCACAAGCCACCCGGCTGTCTCAGTGTAATAGCGTTCCACGTACTGGGTACTGGTTCTCTCCACAAGCCACCCGGCTGTCTCAGTGTAATAGCGTTCCACGTACTGGGTACTGGTTCGCTCCACAAGCCACCCGGCTGTCTCAGTGTATTAGCGTTCCACGTACTGGGTACTGGTTCGCTCCACAAGCCACCCGGCTGTATCAGTGTTTTAAGCGTCCCATATACAGGATATTGGTTCGCTCCACAAGCCACCCGGCTGTCTCAGTGTAATAGCGTTCCACGTACTGGGTACTGGTTCGCTCCACAAGCCACCCGGCTGTCTCAGTGTAATAGCGTTCCACGTACTGGGTACTGGTTCGCTCCACAAGCCACCAGGCTGTCTCAGTGTAATAGCGTTCCATGTACTGGGTACTGGTTCGCTCCACCAGCCACCCGACTGTCTCAGTGTAATAGCGTTCCACGTACTGGGTACTGGTTCGCACCACAAGCCACCCGGCTGTCTCAGTGTAATAGCGTTCCACGTACTGGGTACTGGTTCGCTCCACAAGCCACCCGGCTGTCTCAGTGTAATTGCATTCCACGTACTGGGTACTGGTTCGCTCCACAAGCCACCCGGCTGTCTCAGTGTATAGCGTTCCACGTACTGGGTACTGGTTCGCTCCTCAAGCCACCCTGCTGTCTCAGTGTAATAGCGTTCCACGTACTGGGTACTGGTTCGCTTCTCAAGCCACCCGGCTGTCTCAGTGTGTTAAGCGTTCCATATACAGGGCATTGGTTCGCTCCCCTAGCCACCCGGCTGTCTCAGTATTTTAAGTGTTCCATATACAGGGCATTGGTTCGCTCCAGAAGCTCACCGGCTGCAGACCACGGGCGGGGTACTGCTACATTCCTCTAGCCACCCGGCAACCTCAGTATCATACACTGCGTCCCAAGTACAGGGTACTGGTTCGCTCCATGCTTGTTTGTTTGCTCTATGTATTATGGGGTTCCATCTGTGAAGAGCATCACTGAGCTTTGTTACCTCTGGTGTTGGCGGCTTACTTACAGACCCTGCCATTTAACCATCTTAGTGACTGTTCCTCCACCAGTCAGTCACTTTTGAGTGGTCTGAGATCTCCTCCAGCCATCGGGCTGCCTTGCCCGGTATATGGTAAGGCCAGTAAAACCTGTCCTGTTTCCTTGGGTTGCCTTACCCGGTATTGGCAAGGCCGGTAGAGCCTGTGTGCCACCTATTTATTGGCTGTCTTGCCCGGTATATGGTAAGGCTGGTAAAACCTGTCCTATTTCCTTGGGTTGCCTTACCCGGTATTGGCAAGACCGGAAGAGCCTGTTTAACCACCTATTTGTTGGCTGTCTTGCTGTATTGCTGTATTGGCAAGACCGGTAGAGCCTCATCTTACCCGTTCCTATCTCCTGGCCGCCTTGCCGGTATATAGGCAGGACCGACAGAGCCTTCTACTGTGATTATTTGCATTGTATTTCTGTCCAATAAAGATATATGTTTGTACGTGTATTCTACCCTACGGGGCTGCATTAACTTTTCAATAAAGTTAAGTTTTTACCAAACTCTGCGTCTGAGAGTCTTAACAAACCGTGACACTAATATTGTGTCCACTAAACAAACCTGGATTATTCAATAAACAAGTGTATAAAATATAGGAAACATATATCAAAATTAATAAAACCAGTCTGATCGACCACCGCGTTTCAAGGTCTGCAAGCTCTTCTTCCATCATGGTTACAAACTTTATTCATTCATTCGTCATTCAAAAAATGGAATTAACTGGTAACTATACAACACTTCACTGACCAACATCATCTGTGAGTATATGTATTTGATGATTTAAAATCAGACATACCTGACATATTGAAAGGCCCACCTTCTGTTCTTTGTGTTCGATTGATTTAAACAGGGCTTTTAACCCATGGATGGAAGAGAGTTCTCCAATGCTTTGCAAAGTAAAGCCATTCAAAAGGTTAAACGTCCCATTGAAATCAATGGGAATTTGCAGAATTGTAATAACGACATTGCAAAGTAGCTTTGCTTCAGAATTGCACCTCTTTAGTTTGACAAATAAGGTCCTGAGTGTCTGTTGAACAATAGTACATAGCTCTAACCCTCATAAGAATAGTCCAGAAACTGAATCTAGACTTATTCTATGTGCATGCTTTGCTCAGAATTTCTGTGCAGGCCTTCTTCAGCTGGGAAAGGTTTACCAGCTGAGAACTCCAGGCCTGAAAGACCTTCCTGACAGGAAGCAGCTCTAAGTAGATGGGCTAATTGGATGGATTGCAATATCTCTTAAGTGTAAAAGCAGACACAAGAAAGCATTTATCCAACCACTGGAATTAGTCATGGACTTGTGACTTTGCACAGCAGATACACAGCCACATGTGAAAACCTGGGATTGTGTATGAAGAATCGTAAGTCACCATCAAGGCTATTTAAGTGGAAGTGCTTAACCCCCTGGAACATCCAATGGATTGATAAAAGATGATGCAGTGTTCCCTGTTCCCATCATAGGATTTACCAACTCCAGACATTAGTGCTAATCTGTTGGATTTAATTGTTAGATTCCTATCAATTTCCTGAACTGTTAAAATAAAGTGCTGTTGAACACATGCTAGCTTAAAGGGATAGTAATGTTTCATAATAAAAGCAGCTCTAATTAATCATCATAGTATTTGGACTTTGGAGAGTGTTATTTAAATTCTGTCAGAGTTGTAGTTCAAGAGTAATTCAATGACAAAGTATCCCCCTCCCGCCCCTTTTACTGATGTAACACTGTTCAGCCAGATCAGAAGGGAGGTGCCCAGGTAGACTGCAGAGAGGGACAATCTTCAATTAAGATAAGGGAAAAACCTGAAAAACGTGTCAAGGGGCTTTCATTGTTCTCATAGGATGAAGATTGTCCCCTTCTGTTATCTGTCTGGTCTATGGACTGCATTCCACATCTGAGAAGAGTTGGCTTACATTAGGTAAAAGGGGCGGGAGGGGAAACTTTGCTTGTGAATATCTGTCAAACCATAAAGGTTTGAGAGATAAGACTTATATCATTCTTCATGTTTTTTTAATGCCTACAAAATAAAATAAAGATAAAATGAAGTATTGCTATCCCTTTAAGCTTTTAAAAGTATTATGCACTAAAGAAGAGTAATTCTGGGGTAAACCAACCGCACCATATAAATAAAAAGTTCCACAAATAAAAGTTCCCTTGAATACAAGAGTGTAAAACTGAACAAAATGATTCTATAATTTATTTTTCAAAAGCAGTCACATGATATGAGTAATTAAAATAAAGTGCAGGTTTACCTTCCATCAGACATTAATCACAACATGTCCCTTTCCAGGGCAGTTGTTTGAACAAAGTAGAGAATTTCTTCAGGAAGGTGTCTACATCTCACTGACTTCCCCCCACACTCTCCCACTCCTTCTCCCTTCCTCTTTCCACCAGTCACTCCCCATCATTCTCCCTCCCTTTCTCTCCACTACTAATACCTTCCTCCCCACACTTTTCCTGTTAAATGCTCCTGCCACTCCCATTCTCCAACTCCCATAATCAGCCCCCTCTCCTATACTTGACCCCTTCTCCAATATGTAGTCCCTCTACCTAACTTGGCCCCCTTCTTATACTTAGTTCTTCCACACATCTGTCCCCTCTTGCTCTCTGAACTCCTCTGCTCCCTCACCCTCTTATACTATATCCTCCCTTGTTCCCACCTTCTCTCTTGCTCTCTGTGTTCCCCTGCTCTCACTCTCTCTTGCTTTCCCATGCTTACCCATTCCAATCCTCTCTCTTCCTCCCTTGCTCTGGTCTTTAGTCACCCTGACTCCCTCTCATCCCCCTGAGATTTGTTTGGTCCACAAAACAAATTTTGCTCTCTCCTACTTGAGAGGTCTCCAAATCTTAGCCTTGTATTCAATGGATTTTAAGGGGTCAGAGGGCTACACAAAGCATTGTTCTGCAATTTGTTATGTATGTCTCTGGCACTCAGATGGTTAAAACCTCCATTTAAATTGAGGGAGTTATTAGCATTTGGGTTTGTCCCTTATAGTACAGTTAGTTCCTCCCAGAACTGTTCCTCTTTTTGTGTATAGGGTACTAGTAGTGAAGAGTTTGTTTTTGTGTGTTTGTTTCTTAATTCTATAAGTACTAGAGGGGTGTCCAATGCACATACCTGGGAACTCTCCGGATTTGCCCCGGAGACTCCGGTTCTGACAGAGCTTTACCGGGTCTCCGGGGCAGAGGCTGATTCCTCCGGATGTGGAGAGTTTCTATTGAAACTCTACCACATCCGCTTTTTCTCCAGCTGTTCCTCCGTCCCCAGCCTTCTGTGTGACACCTTTAACCCTCTTGAGTGCCAAAGTGGTAAGGAATGCATTGCTTTGCTCCGGGTAGCCATCAACTGGAAGTTCCCAGGTATGCCAATGCATTGTGTAGTAATGAGTGGCACTCCATTCTGGTCCTTAAACAGTTAATATCCTGTTTTACTCTCATGTTATTGAAGTCCCATTTTATATCAGTTGATGTGTTTACAGTTTGCTGATTCAGAGCTGCTCAGTTCTTTTCCTAAAGATATCCATTGACCTTCAGGTTCAATGTGGTTTCTATTGAAGGGCATGCAGTGTACTGAGGTGAAAGATATGTTCTGGAGAGGGTTGCTTATCGGGATTCGAGAGATAAGAGTAGTGTTAAAAAGGCAAACCAGCCAGGAATACAACAGTAACAAGGCTGAATCATATGCAGACTACCGCATATTTATTGGCTAAAAATAGTGTGTTGCAGATGTCTCTGTCATCTAAGAAAGTCATAGGCAACTGGTTGCTCTCCCCACCCAAAGTACTCATTTTTTTCTATTGCATCAATGTATAATTACCTTCAAACTAACATAGTAACATATATAGCAGGGCTCAAAATTTTCCACTCTCCACTAGCCAATGACGAGTGAAAATTTAGCCCTGGTGAGTAGAAATTCAGCCCTGGTGGGTATGTTTTGGCTTGCAGTGGCGAGTAACTTTTCAGGTCTGGCTAGTAGCAAAGGACTTCAAATTTTAAGCCCTGAATATAGTAACATAGTTGATGAGGCTGAAAAAAAGACAAGCGCCCATCACTTCCAGCCCATGCCAAAAACACCCCTGTTGATCCAGAGGAAGGCAATAAAAAGCCCTCTGAAGCCATTTCCAATTTATCCCCAAGTGGGTAAAAAGTCAGATATTTCCCTAGATCAACATCCTCTCTGCATTGAAGCCATCTGTCATAATTTTCAATATTGTTCTGTGCTAGATAGGCCTCCATTGTTTTTTTGAAAGCAGTGTCATTATCTACAAGTGTAACATTCAGATGCAAAGAATTCCATAGCTTTACTGCCCTTCCTGTAAAGAATCTCTGCCTTTGTTTTAGTCGAAAGCACCTTTCCTCTAGTGTTAATGCATGACCTCTTGTTCTTACCTCAGCTCTTTTCTTAAATAATTCATTGGATAGTTATTTGTCTTGACCTTGAATGTATTTGTAAATGGTAATCATTTCAGCCCTTAGACATCTCTTCTCTAATGTAAACAAATCCAGTTTGGCCATACCTCCCAAGTGTCCCTCTTTAGGAGGGACAGTCCCTCTTTTAGACATAAATCCCTCTTTCCCACCCTGATGTCCCTCTTTTAAGAAGATCAGACTGTGTGGTGTGTATATAAGTGTATCACACTGCTCTACAGCAATAAATCTCATCTTAATGTTTGTGTAAACCTCATTATATGTGTTTATAAATTAGTCTGTGCAAATAAAATACTTTGGTCTTGTTATTACTCATTTATTAGGTTACACAAGGAGAAGTCAATAGGTCATGAAATAGCCTAAAAATTCTCGGCAATGCCCCTTCCACCAGCCATGCCCCCAGCAACACCCCCTAAAACACAAGTGTCCCTCTTTGGCAATTTGAAATGTTGGGAGGTATGAGTTTGGCTAGTCTCTCTTTATAACTCAGATCCTCCAATCCCTTTATCATTTTTGTTGCACATCTCTGCACTTTTTCCAGTTCAACAATGTCTTTTTTAAGAACTGGCACCCAAAATTGTATTTCACATTCTAGATGAGGCCTAACCAAGGATTTAAACAGAGGTAGGATAATATTAGCATCCCTTGCATCTACACCTCTTTTTATGAAGGTTAGTACTCTTATTTGCTCTTGCAGCTGAGTGACTCTGCACACTGCTGTGAAGTCTACCATCTATCAGCAATCCTAAATCTTTCTCTAATGAGGATTCCCCAAGTTGTTTCCCATTTAGAGTACATGTAGCAAGTTTGTTTCTACAGCCCAAATGCATAACCTTAAATGTATCTACATTAAGTGTCATCTGCCACTTTTCTGCCCATTCACTCAGTTTATCTAAATTCTTCTGCAGAGAAAAAACATCCAGATCTGTATGTATTTCCTTGCCTTGCTTAGTGTCATCAGCAAAGACTGAGATGCTACTTTCAATTCCCACTTCTAGATCATTAATAAACAAATTAAAAAGCATTGGGCCCAGGACTTAACCCTATGGCATTCCACTTATAACTGTTAACCATTTCTCAATCCATGTACAGATAACAACGACCAAACAAAAGCCTTTTCATTTATGCAGTAATCTGTTGTGAGGCACTGTATCGTAATGCATACAGCTTAACTTCTTGGAGCAAGAGAGGCCTTCAGTACATTGCAAAGCAATACACTGAAGATCCATCAAGCATCAACCGGGTTAACCTGCTTTTTTTTCAACTTCTTTTTAGAATTTTGAATGATAATATTAGGCCCGGTCATATAGTTGCCCTGTAAGAGATGAAATGGGAAACTACACAAAACTATAAGGTTGGCTTTTAAAGTAAATAGCATTATTCATAAGTGATAGTTTTCCTATGATGCTCAAAAGGTTAAAGGGACATTACTGTATTTTTAACTCATCCAATCTACAATTGCTAGTTTGCATCCAATTTTACATTTTTGACTGCTGGATTCTTGCTTTCAATTGCTGCTTTTCTCTCTTCTGTCTCCCTTAAAGGATTAGTAATGTTTCATAATAACAGCAGCTACGATTGTTCTTTATAGTTAATACTACTGATGTACGATGTTGGCATTGTTCATAGCTCTCTAATTAGGCTGAAATTATATTATGAGGTTTACCCCTTCCTCCCCTTTTCCCAAGTGTAAACCATCTCCCCTCTGATCAGAAATCCAATCATCGGACCGGCCAGATCACAAAATGAGACAGTATAAGAAAACCCTGTGCTCCTTGACAAACGAGGGAAGGTTTTGCCTGTTACTGACTGAAGACAGTGCCTCATTGCGATCTGCTTTCAGATCTGAGGCAAAGAAGACTGACATCAGGAAAAAGGCACAGGAGGAGTAGACTTCATAATATAATTTCAGCATAACTAGAGAGATTTTAACAGTGGCAATACTGGAGATCAGTAGTAATAACTATAAAGAACAATCGTAGCTGCTGTTATTATGAAACATTACCAACTCTTTAAAGGGATAGTAATGTCAGAAATAAACTTTATTCAGTATGGTAGATTTTACAAAAATAACGTATTTGGAGAAAGTCCTATCTCTCCAACCTTTACGGTTTGAGAAATATTCACCGCTATGAAGCTGACAGCAGAAGATTCGAGTACTGCAACTCGAGGCGGCTCTTCAGCAGAACCGAAATAGCGATCATTAAAAAGAACTACTGCTTGCAAACCAAACGCGCTTTGTAGACCGTTCCAATGAAGTAATTATTTTTAAAGATCGACTGGGATCTCCTGCTGTCTGAAGAGTGCTGATGTCAGGAGAAGGGGAGAGAGGGAGGAACTTTAGCACCGAATATCTCTCAAACCGAAAAGGTTTGCGAGATAGGACTTTCTCCAAATACTTTATTTTTGTAAAATCTACCATACTGAATGAAGTTTATTTCTGCCATCATTAACCCTTTAACCCTTTGAGTGCCAGAGGGGGTACGCAAAGCATTGCTTTGCAATGTGTTACGTACCACTCTGGCACTCAAAGGGTTAAAAGGGTTCATTCATATGGTTGGTGATCATCCCTCAATGGTGTCACTCAAACATGATTGAAAAATGCCCATGTAGGCTGGCATTGGGTGGATGTTTGTATGAGCATTGCAAAGATTTAAAGGAACCCTAACACCTAAAATTATTGGGATAAAGAAACTTAAACAAACTGTACTTTATGTTAGCATCTGTAAAAATTCTCTCTTTCTTTTTTGAGGCCTAAAATGTAGTCTAACATATGCTCTGAGGAAGCGGTGATAGATTCCAATGTTTAGTTTTCTGAAATTAGTAAAACCCTCTTTGAAAAGAATTTCCATTGCCTAACAATTGCCAATCTATGAGGCAAAATAATATGGATGATTAAAAAAGCAGTGGTTTTAGGAATATATATCCTCAAGGTTTACACTCATCAAGGCAATATCTTATAATTCTGTTTATGGTATTACAACTTTTAGACCAATAAGCCTGTTCTTCCAGATGTATTTAAACATTTCTACCTGTGACTGGCACCTACAGCATGCCTGAACAGTTGGAATGCTTACTAACCTAGATGGATTATATTACCACCTAGTAGTGACTTTACAAGTCAATTTGATATGACTCGTACAGTTGTAAGCCTTAAAGGGAACAGACAATAAGGGTTTTAGTATGCCATATAAGACATATTGATCCAGGACAAGGGACTCAACAGAATCAGATAAAGCGCAGAAAAAATTGACCTGAAGGTTCTGCCTGTCTAAGAGACTCTCAGATAGGGATTTGTGACAACATTTGAGGGGGCTGTTGATACTGATATCTTGAAATATGCGGTGGATTTGACAATAGAGTAAAAAGTCAGAAAAGGGGTGTACCAAATACCAGTTGTAAGTCCTTGAATGACTTCATAGTGTCTACACTGAAAAAAAAATTAAGCTTAACCAGTCCCTGCTGAACCCAAGAATTAGTATTTGTGGGTAAAGGTGTTAAAAACAAAATAAAACAAGACAAAGGCTTAAGGTGAGGCAAGAGTTGGTAGCTTATGGGAAGCATTGAGCTTTTGCCACAGCCGAATTGATACTCTAGTATAAGTCAACACTGTATCAAATGGTAAGTACTGCAAATTTGAGGAATAGATGTTGCTTGAGCTCCAGGTTTAAGATAAAATTCTCTGTGGGCAGACAGATCTGTTCCATGTCACCAACTGGTCGAGTAAAACAGCTTAATAATTGAACTTAAAATGATTCACCACCATACACCCATACAATCTCATCCCTCTGAGTGGTGATCTAGTCTTCCTACTCGTCCATAGAAATGTTGTACAAGCTCTTTGTAATGTATCAAAGAGACTACTAAGTATATTTACAGGAATGGTCCATAGCGGATATAATAGTTTTGGGAAGATTACCATTTTAATGGATGTAACCTTTCCCAGAAAAGTAATTTCATAAGGAGACTACTCATTTAACAGATACCTAAACATAAGTATATGATGGAAGAAGTAAGTCTTGAATAGATTACTATTACATCTGGTAAATTTAATACTTAAATACTTAAAGGAATTTTACTTCCACTCAAAAGGAAGCTCAGATTTATGATTCTGAATCACCTGATCTTTATAAACAATATTTAAAGCTTCCAACTTTTATACATTAACCTTATAATATGATATTTGACCAAATGCATCTAAAAGTTTATGTAGATTAGGGAGGGAAATAAAAGGAATCATAAGGGTTATTATCATCTATGAAAAGACTAAAGTTGTATTGCAAATTGCCAATCATAACTCCTGAAATGAATGAGGATTCCCTAATCACGTGGGCCAGAAGCCCCATCGCCAGTCTGAATATGAAGACGGAAAGGGGACCAACAGTCCTGCCTTGTGCTATTCGACACAGAGAGCATCGCTGCCAGAAACATCTGCCATGACTGATTGAGAAGTATTTATCCCCAAGATTGCATCTTCAATTTGAGCACAAATGCGATATCTGGAAAAGCCACTTCATCCCATCTAAAGCTTTTTTCTGTGCCTAATTCTAAAAGCAGACACATTGTTGGTTCTATGAATACAATCTTTCAGATTACTTAAAGGGACAGTAATGTCCCAAAACAAAAAATCCAGTTTTGTAGACTTTGCAATGCATTCCATACCACTCTGGCACTCAAAGGGTTAAAAAACAAAATGCTCCAAACCTGATCTCTCAAACCGCTATGGTTTGAGAGATATAGGGATTCAAAGTTCCCCCCTCCCTCCCCTTCTCCTGATGTCAGCTGTAAAGCTGAAAGCAGGAGAATCGATTCGTACGACTCAAGGAGGCTCTGCAGCAGAGCCGAGATCGCGTTATCTTTGAAGAATTCATTCATTGGAAAGATCTATAATGTGTGCCTGGTTTGCAAGCACACTTTGCAGACGTTTACAATGAATTAATTCTTTATAGATAACGCGATCTCGGCTCTGATGCAGAGCCGCCTGCTGGTCCCCTGGCTGGGATCTCCTGCTGTTAGCTTGACGCTGATGTCAGGAGACAGGGGTGAACTTTGAATCCCTATATTTCTCAAACCATAGAGGTTTGAGAGATTGTGTTTGGAGCATTTTTTTTTTTAAGTCTACAAAACTGGATTTTTTTGGGGGGGACATTACTGTTCCTTTAACAGGTGTTATTAAGGCCTCGTCTGGAAGAGACAAAGTCCAATTGATCCAAGTTATTAGAAGAAGGTAATTGGGAATTAGGTCTTTCAGTCAACAATTTGTCAAATATTCTAATGTCCCAATTAAGCAAAAATATTGGCCTGTAATTATCTAAATTTATTAGTTCTTTTCCCTATTTATGGGTTGTAGCTGTAGAATCTGAAAGCAACTTGGATGGAACAGGGTTGCAATTTAGAAAGTTATTATATAACCTCAATAGAAAAGGATAAAGATGCTGTTCTTATCATCAATAATAGTTGATAGAAAACCCATCAGGGCCCAGAACCTTCTTAACTTTAAGGTTGGTGATAACTTTATATCATTGTATTAGGGTGGGAAGAGAAGTGACTAGCATTTCTTCATTTAAAACTTAACGTTTAACATGGATGATGACTAGAGGTATCATCTTTAGAGATATATACAATTTTGCTAATTCCTTCTCCATGCTTGAGGGATTATATATAGAGTGGCCTGAAGTACCCTTAAGTGAAGCAATTCTAGTGTAAGCAGTCTGGTCCAGCAATCTATTGGTTGGAATAATATCTATGTTTAACACAAAGGAGGGAAAATTGTGCTTTATCCGAGAGAAATTGGTTTAACTTGACTCTAACCCTTTCAGTTTCTTTGGTTATGGCTGACACAGTGTATATTTGGTTCTGATGTTCCAAGTTCAGTTTCCTATCTTGAGTGATGCCTGTCCCCATAGACCCTCTTTATTGGATCTGAAAGCCCCAACACAGTGATTGTATGGAGAATGTGCATGTTACCCAGGAGGTTGGGGCTGAGAGCCACAGACTTCTGGTTTGCGTTACAGCTGGGGGAGTAAGTTTACTGACACCCCCCAATGACAGATTAGAGTTATTTTCAAGCTGCACAGAGAACCCCTGAACTTCTTTTTTACCCTTTTTTCCAAGTCTGGCATGCTATTTTCATTGGTAACACAGGGCTTCTATGGAGTCTATTCATCTAGTGGCAGAAAGAGTCGAGTATCAGATGTTCTTCTCTTTGCCCAATCATTGACAGATACTTTCAGGAGTATATCAATTATCGATTGTATTTCTCTGCCTTACATTTCTGAGGCAAGGAAATATGATAAAAAAACAAATGCACATGCAGACATACATGACATATGAAAATATCTGCATAGCGCTTATGTGAATATGAGTATCACATTAGAGAATAAGACACACTTCGCCATATGCACTAAGAATTAGTTATGTAAGGGGGAAGGATAGAGACATTAGTTATTGGAATATGATTTGCATGAAATCGCTCCTATGTGGATAATAACCAGGCTAATGTGAAACTAATCAATATGAGTACATTGATTGTTCTACATAGTAGTCCAATGTCTAATTATTACCCTTTCTTTCTTATATGAAGTTTCACATTAGACAGCTATGAAGAACTTAGAAATACACTTACATATAGAAAAGTCTGCAGTACTGTGAACCTTGAAATACTCTGGCATGGTGAACTTTGAGTACAGTGGGATGGTTTACAGAGCTCAATACCTCAAGGTGAAATGTGCACACTATGGATAATTTTAAAATAAATAAAGGGGGCAACTATACAATACTGGGATTCTCGGGTTATTAAAATTTTATAAAAATCCCTATATGGAATAATTACTCTATTGTTTGCTCTTGTTTTTTTTTATTTTTATTTTATGTGAATGTTATTACATTGTTATTGTTATTGAAATAGATTAAAAGGGAACAAAAACACAGAGATCAGATTCTATCACCCCACCTTCATGAGAGATATTAGGTGAGACACCACACTAGAGCGCCCAGAAACTTGAGGGTAAACTCAAATATATGGTCCCAGTAACCCCTCAGCTACTGTATACAAATATATAAAATAAAGTCCAATGTCAATATCTCGGCAATCCTTTTCCTTAAATTTATAGTCCCACCTTAAAGGGATAGTAATACTTCATTTTAACTTTATTTTATTTTGTAGGCATTAAAAAAACATGAAGAATGATGTAAGTCTTGTCTCTGAAACCTTTATGGTTTAAGAGATATTCACAAACAAAGTATCCCCCCCCTGTTCAACCAGATCAGAAGGGAGATGCCCAGGTAGACTGCAGAGAGGGACAATCTTCAATTAAGATAAAGGAAAAAGCTGAAAAACTTGTCAAGGGGGGCAGGGCTTTCATTGTTTTCATACAAAGAAAATTGTCCCCTTCTGTTATCTGTCCTGTCATACAACCAGACTCACATCTGAGAAGAGATGGCTTACACTAGGTAAAAGGGGCGGGGAGGGGGACTTTGCTTGTGAATATCTCAGAAACCATAAAGGTTTGAGAGATAAGACTTATATCATTCTTCATGTTTTTTTAATGCCTACAAAATAAAATAAAGTTAAAATGAAGTATTACTATCCCTTTAAAAGGGATATCAATCTGGGCTGTAGTTCCAAACTCACAAATACCTTGCTCTCACTTTGTTCTTATTGCTGCTCCACAAGTCTGATCCTCTTGTCACACTCCTCCAAACATCTACACAAAGGGGTGCAAACCAGAGAAACCATCTAAAAGCGGTGTTTATTAATTAAAAGCCCACCCTGCAGAAACGAAATGCACTTACAAAAACACAGTTTACTACAGCATATCTCAATATTCAGGAGCGTCTTTCCTTTCTCATTATACCATCGCTTGTCCACAGTGACCCGCCACTGGAGCACCAGATTTTTCTATATATTTATAACACACCACAAAGATAACTCTCTTGTGTAAACCTTCACTGTGCTTCTTGGTATCTTTCAGTGCTTCCTGGTGTCTCCCGGTCATCACAAAGCTGATCAGTTCTTTCTCCAGTGCTCAGGTATTTGAAAGTTACTCCGCTCCGATCAAATTGTAACAAACTAACAGCACAATAGAAATAATCATAGACAGTATTCTTTCCCCACGCATATCGCCGGACCTCTGCTGACTTCCTCAAGGGATAACACGGCCCCCTAGTGGGACTTCCTTTTAATACATTTGTCATGTCACACTTTAACCTTTTAGCTGCACTATCTTTCATATTTACTTACGCTACTTAATATTCAATACATTTCTAAAATTCACTACACATAATAAATTATAACATTATAATATCCCTATAATCCCCACCGAGACACATATAATGCGCTCAACAACCAGAACCCCCGGAGGATAGGCTGCAACAAATTCAAATACTACAAACTCATATA
Source organism: Rhinophrynus dorsalis (assembly GCA_037306005.1). Lineage (NCBI taxonomy): Eukaryota > Metazoa > Chordata > Amphibia > Anura > Rhinophrynidae > Rhinophrynus > Rhinophrynus dorsalis. The sequence goes on along the minus strand of CM074721.1, from coordinate 168,994,185 downwards.
CATTAAAATAATATACATTAAAACAAAGAGGTAAAAGTTACTCCATTCTTATCCAAGGGGAACTAAACTAAAACAATCATTACATGAACCAAAAAAAAAAACATCTGATTTATAAAATATATATTAAAAATATATATTAAAAATATATAAAATTAGGTTAACGCTTATTTTCAAAAATATTTTTTAAAAAAATGTATAATTAACATGGGCATCTAGCTGGAATTATATTCTCCAGATGTATTCTAAATTAAGGCTGCCAGATCGATGTCTATGTTAAGTCTCTCAGGTGTTAACCTTTCCAGTTGATGGATCCAAAACGTTTCTAATTTTCGTAATTTCAAAAGTCTATTTCCTCCCCTTCTATCTATGGGGACAAAATCAATAGCTGTTACCCAAAGTTCCTTATGATTTTTTTGATGGACTTCTTTAAAATGCTTCGGAACACTATGATATTCCACTCCCTGGTCAATATTTCTAATACGTTCAGTCACTCTTAACCTTCAATTTCCTGGTCATTCTACTGACATATTGTAGCCCACAGCTACATTAAAGCAGATAGACCACATAAATTGAATTGCAATTCAGAAGATGTCTAATTTCATTTCCTTTACCAGTCTTTCTAGACCAAAATTTTCTCCTATCCATATTCCTACTTTTATCCTACAAATAGTGTGAGCAGGTGGAACAATCTTTTCTTCCGCATTTAAACATACCCAAGGGTTTTCCCAGATGCTCAAAGGGATTCTTATTTCCATCATTTTGCTTTGTTATATTCTTAACCATAATATCAATTGGTGATATTAGGTCTTTCAGAGACTTATTTTTTCTAAAGGAAATTTTCGTTTTTTCACCCAATGCTGGTCCTAAAATTGGGTCCTCCCTCAGTATGTGCCAATGCTTATTAAGAATATATTGAATCTTTCCTGTATCATCAGTAAACATAGTTTAAAATAAGGGACATTTTTATTGCCCTTCTCTTCTTTTTCTTTATAGATAATCATAGACTCTCTTGGTGACTCTATAACTTTTTTATACGACTGGTCTATCACCTCTGTATTGAAACTCTTCTCTACAAATTTTTTAATCATGACTTTTGCTTCCTTTTTAAAATCTTGATCTTTACTACAATTCCTCTTAATCCTCCTAAATTGTCCGAGAGGAATGTTGTTCTTCCAACAGTTATGATGACAACTATTGAAATATAGATATCCATTACTGTCCACCTGTTTTCTAAAATTCCTAGTTAGAAACCTACCCTTTTCTTCAAATAAAATAAAATGTAAAAATTATATCTCTTGCTTTCTACAGTTGCTAGTGAATTTAAGATTAAGCTAATTAGAATTCAGGTATAATAAAAACTGATTTAAAATCTCCAATTCACCATTCCAGATGATTATAATATCATCTATAAAATGCTTGAAAAATTGTTTATAGTATCTGTAGGGGTTGTTTGCCCAGATAAACTCTGCTTCTCACCTCCCCTTATACAGACCCGCAAAAGATGGGGCGAGTGAACACCCCATCGCAGTTCCAGCCTTCTGGCCATAAAACACATCCTCAAAGAGGAAATAATTATAATGTAACACAAAAGAAATTGCTGAAGACAGGAACTGTATTTGTTCCTCTGTCATGACACCGTCTTCACTGAGAAACCATTCTACCGCTTCTATACCCTTTTGGTGAGGAATACAAGTATAGAGGGTAGAGACATCACAAGTAACCCACGTGTAATTGTTCTTCCACTCCAATCCCTCTAAGGCATGAATAACTTGTATACTGTATCTTAGATGGTTTCTCTGGTTTTACGCCCCTTTGTGTAGATGTTTGGAAAAGATTAAAAGGGACAATGCAATATGATAAGCTCGTAAGATTTTTATATTGTGTAAATAAACATTTTGGGGGTGCATTGAGAATTTAGATCTGTCTGAACTATACCAATACCTGCTTCTCTTTTCAGTTTTTGAGCAAGAAGTATCTTCTGGGTTATGGTGAACCTCAAATGACTTTATATGAAGTGATAAAGAACAAAGGTCTTGAAAGTAAAATTGCATCAGCATCTAGGACCATATTTATACAATATTATGCTACTCTGACTTCTTTTGTTGTTTTTGGAGTACTTTGAACTGAAGAGGCTCCTAGACATGATTCCATGGTTGGAAGAAAAATGGAAATAGGTTCTTGTATAAGAACTTTGACCCACCTTAGATAGTTAAGTATCACTAATATAAATTTGGACTACTGACATCATAGAAAGCTAGCGCAAAATCAACATTTTGCCAGTATCAAATAGAGAATTGTGGTGAAGAGTCACATTAATAGAACCACATCCTCAGGAATACAAAAATGCCTCATAAAGTTGAATTTCAAGACATTCGAGAATAAGACACTAAAACTTTATAAATTCAGCAAAATAATGGTGATGTAAATGTATTTAAGGATGAGAGTTTGCACTGTGTTAGCTGTAGAAATACAGGAGGCCAGGATAGTCAAGTTGATACCTTTATTGACTAACTAAACAGATTTAGAATGCAAGCTTTCAAGACCTCTTTGGTCTCTCCTCAGGCATGTTATAAAAATAAATATTAAAACATATCTCTTAAATACATGTACACATTGCAATGTTTAGAATGGAAAGCAGAAAAGATCAGCTTACTTCAGACCCATATACTTTGATCAGTCAATGGTAAAGATAATGGTGTCATCCCCTGGAGGTGTCAAAGGTATTTACACTTCCAGTGGGACTCCGGGTGTCTGTTGTATAGGTTTAATCCACAATGTGATAATGTGATACAAATTCCCTATCCTGGTTCAGGACATTATTTAAAATATTTAACTGGAACATTATTTTAACCTCCCATATTTTTCTCTCTGAGTGCAGAACAGTCCAATTAATGCAGTCAGTATAATGTCCCTGACACTGTGTCCATTTTGGCAAAAAATATTCTTCTACTGGCATCTCTGTCTTTTTGTTGTTAACACTGGATCTGTTGGAATTAAACCTTTTATGTAATGGCTGGCCTGTTTCACCCACATAGAGAGCTGTTGGGCATTTTGCACTGGATGGTTTGCAGTTGAAGGTACCATTGATCTTATGGTGTAACTGGGAGCTTGATATGGGTACCTTGTCTCTGGTGTAAATGTGTACACATGTTTCACACCTCTTTTGTTGGCAGGGAGATGTGCCATTTGTTGTGTTTTTATTCATTGAACTCCTTACCATCAGTTGTTTTAAAGTGGGAGGCTGTCTGAATGAGTATAAGGGAGGCTGTGAAAATATATTCCTAAGTCTTTCATCTGTATGTAATGCTGTTTGAAGTTCACTTGATATCTTGTGTAGAACTTTAACTTGGGGGTGCTAAGTGACCACCACTGGCACTCGGTTACCTCAACAGATTTTTTCGTGGAATGTTGGTAGTTTTCTGTATGTGAGTGCCAATAATCCTGGCACTCAGTTTCCTCTGAGTTTATGGAGGTTCTTGTCACGGTCCGCTGTGTCAGAACACATGTAGTGGTATCTGATAGCCTGGCTAAATGTGATGGAGTTTTTTGTGTGTTTTGGTTGGAAGCTATTGTTTTTCAAATAGGTTGGTCTGTACGTTGGTTTTTCGGTACAGAGATTTGTGGATGGAGTTGTTCTTAATATTGTTAGTAGTGTCTAGGAAGCTAATGTTTGTGCATGAGTGAATGAGTATTAAGTGATGCTGGGGTAGAATGCATTGCAGTTTTTGTGAAGTCTGAGAAGTTCCTCCTCCCTGGTGGTCCAGATGATAATAATATTATCTATGTAGCGCATGACAGCAATTTACATCCCATTCCTTTACCATTAACTAATCAAAGAATCTGGGTCTGGACTGAGCTGATCTTATCTAGTTTCCATTCTAAACAATGCAATGACTACTTGTATTTAGGAGAGATAGTTTCATATTTAACTGCAGATGTATTTAAGGCATAATCACAGGGATAAGATGGTGAAGGTAGCTTATTGCTTATGATGAGATGGATTCAGGACAAATTCAATACAGTATCGCCAAACACCTTATGGACCCATGGTGCATCTACCCCATGTTCTTTTTAGTACATCAGTCTCAAAAGACTATTTGTGATTCTTGCACTGAGTAGGTTTAAGCATGTGAATAGCTTGTTATCCACTGTGCTTGTGTTAGCCTGTAGTCACACACCCATTATGTTATTGCAATTTCAAAGAACTTCAGGTTTGGTCTTTGTATCTGTTTTCACCAAATACTCTGCTTGGCCAGACATATATTAAATCCCTTCAGTACACCAGACATGCTGGGATCCACGTGGCTGAAAGTTTGAAAAGAGTTTTTAGAAATCTTGAATTCCTATCAAGTGTAATTTTATGTGCAGTGCCGAAGAGAAAAAAAACTCCTATTAGCTTTTGGCTCTTACATCAAGCAGTTTACCATTACAAATTAAAGGCACTGTAATAGGATATATAGGAATATTTCCTGTGGTATCTCACTGAAATGAAACGCAGGCTGATGTTTTACTCATTGTTTACTTTGGTTTACTTTGGTAAGTACAAAATACACATCCACAATCAAGCTTAAAATTAAATCAAATATTCCTGCTAGCATTAACAGTGTCAATTTTTGAACTTTCTAAATATAAGGCACTGTAGTATATCAACCATATTTAACACTTTGGATGCTGGGAGTGAGCAACACATTGCAAAACAATTGTCATTAATAAGGGGCTACTTCAAGGGACTAAGTTTCTGCATGTTTATTACTGTATGGGTCTTACAAAACCTTTAGCATGAATTGTGAGCCAACATCAATAAGAAGAGTCAGCATTACTAGTAGTGAGTAACTCACCTACTAGTTTTGGTCCAGTAGGGGCAATGGGCACAGAAACGAGACAGGGAAAGAAGCAACATTGACATTAAATACAGGCAGGCAGTTCTTTGATCTGAAGTGTCCACAAGACATATCTGATCCTGCAGCAGTAGAAACATATATGCAAATTGGGGTGAGCATGAGTAAGCTCCCAGCACTCACCATATAGCAAGTAATAGAAAGATAAGTGAAACAAGGTTTACTTGCTCTCTCCTACAAGGAAATATAAGACATTTACAGCATAACTTAAATCCCTAGATGACAGACTCTTAACCATTTGAGAGCCAGAGGGGTGTCCAACACATTGCTTTGAAATGTGTTGGACACCCCCTTCTGTACTCTAAGGGTTAAAGTGGACCTGTCGCATCCACCACTTCTTTCCAAGTCACTGACACTTTTGTCCAATTACTAAATACGAGCTGTTGGACTTTTCTAAAATATACTTGCTCATAAATCTATTCAGGGAAGGACTGGCAACTTTTGGGACTGGGTTTGGGGGTACAATTACAATCCAAGGGGCCATTTCGATCTTGCCCACCCCCTTTTGTTAATTTTATAAATGGAATTAATGTTGTGAAGTAGGAATTAAGGAAAGTGATACTACAGAGCTTATAATTGAAATGGTGCTAAACGAGTGATACCACAGACCTTACAAATGAAATGATAATAATAATTTGTGGATTTTATAGCTCTTTTATCCCTGTGAGACTCAAAATGATACTGCATTAGTGATACCACAGAGCTTACAATTGAAGTGGAGATACAATAGTAATACCACAGAGTTTACAACTGAAATGGAGCTATAGTAGTTATACCACAAAGCTTACAAATGAAAATGAGCTACACTATTGATACCAATGAGCTTACAAGTGAAATGGAGCTACACAGTGAAACCACACAGCTTAAAATTGGAATGGTGCTACACTAGTGATACTACAAAGCCTACAATTAAAATGGTGCTACACTAGTTTCACCTTGGCCCATCATTTCTTTTGTTTGTTGACAATTGTATTTGATGCTCATAAATAATGCCTAGAGATTACAATCTGAAACAGAACTGCATTAGAGAGATTGCAGTTTGTAGCGCAGGAGTGCCCACACTATTTTGTTAGTCATGGTGACATCATCTACCTTACCAGCATGAAGTCAGTGGTTCCCCGCCAACTCTTTTATGGTCAGGGCATCTTAAGACCACACACACCTCTCTTTTATATCAATTGCAGATTTCCTCCCTCAACCCTTTCGCCAGCCTTATACCAATATTCGTCCCTATCATTCCTGCCGCACTCTTTCACTGCTTATTTCCTTCTGTCTCCCTGCTGTTACTCTATAAACCAGGCAAAATACAAGCTAGTATGTCTACATATCCTATTCAGTTCATAGAATAACAGCAGTTATACAGCAGGCAATGGAAAGGAAAGAGTCAGTGAAACAAGGAGCAATAGATAGGTAGCAGTGGGAATGACACACATTGACTGTGGGAATAAAAGGAAAAGAACATGGCAGTGAAAGAATGTGGCAGTAAGGATAGGGGGTGGTGCTGCAGTGGCTACTACTAATATGTAGTTAAACTGCAACTACTATCATCCTCAATCAGCAAACAGCTGGCTCAGGATAATTAGAAGTATAGTTCAATAACAATAAAAGACTCTAGCCCTTATCTGCCTGGTGTCATGTATGTATAATACCCTAGGGTACCTTATACTTACACACTTTTGATCCCCAGGACACAACACACACATACCGCATCATACACACAAACATTCACACCCTAGGGAGCTACACACACACGTACACAAACACACACAGACACAAAAACAAACAGACAGACACACACACACACACACACTTATTTATTGAATGCAGAAAACAGGAAGAGTGCAAACCACCAGTAGATATCTCTATTGGATCTTCAAATAAGTGATATAGCCCAATACTCACAATTCGTATAATGGTGTGCTGGTTGTGAGTACAACCAGCATATTCAAATGGGGTAACACAAACCGCCCCGTTTTAGTCACTTCTCCCAGGACAATCTACCAATTAAAATAATTTATTTATATATGTATAAAAAATATATATTGCCAAAGTAGTATAACAAAATGTCAATACATATAACAGTATTGTGCCCAGTATGACGCGTTTCGGAAAATACACTCCTTTTTCTCTTTTACCAAATAATATTATCTACTTGTTTTTAACATTATATATGCCTTTCTAATATTTGAAAAAGGAGTGTATTCTCCGAATCGTGTCATACTGGGAAGATTGAATGTATTTATTTATTTTCACAAATGTACAGACATATTTATAACACTGAAATCAATTAGGTATTCTTATTACTTACCACGTAGCAGTAGTGTCTCCTCTTTGAGGGCTGTTAGAAAGTAGCAGATCTCCTGAAGTTGCCACATATTATTGCTTTCCCTGGAAAACAGCATGCCGTGCCTGACTGTGTGATATTGCAAATCTACTTCCTCAGTGCTCCCTAATGCTAGTTCCAACTCCTATCCCCAATCATCACTAAGTTATAATCAGAAAATGAGGTGGGGAGGCGGGCAGCACATAGGACAGTATGTAGACAGATAAACAACTTATACAATGATACCCCAGCTAAGTTTCACTGAAAACCAAAAAAAACATACAATACACTGTATGACACAACAGCATTGTTCCACCAGCCACTGGTGGCATCAGACCAACACACATTCTTTATGATACCCCCACATTGTTCCACTGTCCACAGAGCCACACTCATGCACTTTATGATGCCCAAGCATTTTTCCAGTGGTCACTGGTAGCAACAGAATCACACATCAGCTGTCTGATACCCCAGCATTGTGCCACTGGTAGCATTAGACTCAAACACATGCACTGTTTAATACCCTAACATTGTTCCATTGGTCACTAGTAACCACAGAACCACTAATACACTGTCTGATAAGCAATGATCACTAGTAGTTATACATCCTCTTTCTGATACCCAAATGTTGTGCTACTGGTAGCATCAGAACTACACGAAGCCTGTCTGATATCTCAGCCTTATATCACTGGCCACTAGCAATCATAGAACCACACATTCACTCTCTGATACCCAATGTTAATGTTAGTCACATAACCATACATACACCGCTTGATACCCCAGTGTTGTACCACTGGTTACTGGTAGCCACTGATAGCAGGCATTGCTCTACTGGCCACTGGTAGCCACAGAATCACACACTTTATGATATCCCAGTCTTGTTTCACTGGCCAGTGTACCCACAACCACATGCACACTGTCTGTTATCCCAGTGTTGTGCCACTGTCATCACCAGAACCACACACATACACTGTATTATAGCCCAGCTTTGAGCCATTGGCAGTACCCTAACCACAAATACACTTTCTGCTCCATATCCCTGGCGGACAATCCCTATAATGATGGTCTCTCCATGCATGGAGCTGCCTCAACCCACATCTTGTGAATTCTTCTGATACTTCTGGTTGGGTCATTTGGTTACAGAGGTAAATATGCAGCCACCCAGAAGTATAAGGGCAATATGTATGAAGCTGATGGAGCCTCTTCATGCTGGGAGATCAGGCATTGCTACCCACAGTAGTATTGCTGTGTCAGCAGTGGGCCCTCACTCCTCCCACTGATTAAATAACCAAGTCAGAGAAACACACAGTTGCAGATAGCGCCCTGGACCTCCAGTTGCCCTGTCACTGTATTAGTGTAGCAAGAGCAAAGCGACATACTGATGGGCTGGCTCAATGTATTGAATATTTATGCTGGGCCAGCAACAGCCAGCCATGTGCACATCTTCCATTGGCAGTAAGCAGAAGATGGAGGGAGACTTCAGCTTGCCGGCTCAGATTTATGACCTGCCCCCCTGGGCACCACACTCCGAACATACTTATGTATTTGCAGTTGGTGTTTTCTTGAAGGGGAGCTGCAATACTACTGTTTTTGCACAACATTCTGAAATTATGTTTCAATCCACATCCCCTTCAACTTCTAGTGTCATCTTTGGCAGCATGCAGATGTGTTAGCACTGAAGCTTTCAGATTTCAGTGAACACTGATTCACTCATATGGCAAACAATTTGCACAGAAGATCAGGTTCAACATACATGCTGCTGATGGAATATTAAGTAGGGAGCGCAGACTGTGCTAAGCTGATCACATCCCACCAGGTCAACCAGATCAGAGTTTAAGAAGGTTTTGGGATTGGCATAAAATTGTAGGGGAGTTAAGGGTTAATGACTTTAGGAAAACAAAGAAAAAGGAAAAATGATGACTAAAAACAAAAATAAACCATATGGACAACTATTAATGAGCTGTAACATGAAACAAAGTCAGAAGGAGTAGATAGATCCCTTTTCATTTTTTAAAAAGAGACCACGTCCTGGACAGTCCTGACAAATGGTCACACCACTTGGTAGTCATTGCAGCTTTAGAGATCTATGGGTCTCCCAGTGGATTAAATAGATACTACCTGTAATGGGGACTTATTTCACAAAAATACAATGAATTTTCCTGTTATCGTGAGAGCTTTGCAATTACAATGATTTGTTGCTTGTAACAATATTAATTACCCTGTATTTATTTCACTTGATATAGTATCTACTTGTATTACTTAAGTGGTTAAAGGGGAACTTTCACATTCACAATATTAATTACCCTGTATTTATTTCACTTGATATAGTATCTACTTGTATTACTTAAGTGGTTAAAGGGGAACTTTCACAACTTTCTCATAATTAACTTCCTATAGCGCTTAGCTTGAACAGTTGTTTTAATTTCTTATAAAATTTGCGGTATGGCTAAATTTAAAGATTTAGAAATGATCCAGGTCAGACTGCACTGCAGTCTGTCAATCTTCCTCTGCTTCCCTCCCATGTAGTGTCTCGATCCACCCAAGCTGGAGTGTTCTCTGGCCAATAAGAGTGCTCCAGCTTACATGCAGAAATCCTCCTCATCGGAGGAGGTTGGATCGAGACGCTGCATGGGAGGGGAGCAGAGGAAGATTGACAGACAGCAGTGCAGAGCTGTAACCGCAATCTGTCCGGAAGTAAGGACCTGGATCATTTTTAAATCTTTAATTTAGCCATACAGTGAATTTTATAAGAGATTTAAAAAACTGTTCAAGGTAATCACTATATGAAGTTAATTATGAGACAAACTTGAATAGAGGTCATAGTTCCCCTTTAATGGAAAAATTTTATTCAGAATTCTAACCTCTTCATTTTTTATGAAGATTTTGCAATGTGTTGGATACCTCTCTGGCAATCAAAGGATTAAATGGGACAATGAATGTTATACATATATATTTAATTTGAACAGATTTCTATTTTAAAGAATGTTAAAAGTAAAGGGTATAGAGCTTCAGAAAGAACCACAGACACCGTATTTTTGGATGAAAAACAGACCACAGCTTTATTTACATAATTAAGTATAAAATTACTTTACTGTAAAACATTCTATATTATTAGAACACTTGAAACATTAAATAATAGCTTACTGAAAGAACCTAGAGCACAGCCAAGTATAGCTAGGCTCATGCTCAAGAAACATCCCCATTTTGTGAGAGTTTAAGACCCTCAATATCAAATTACCCCATTGGCCAGTATACAAAGTCCAATTGGTAACATCACACATACCCGCAACCATAGTCTAGGGGTTTACTTCCAAGAGGCTATAGCCCAGGATCCAATTAACACAAATTTTATGTTGAAACTAAACTATAACATATTTCCCAAAAGGCAAAGACTAACCTGCCAAAGTTGTGAAACAAAACACTTACAAAAATTAAAGAAAAGTGTCAGGATGGCAGAATCTTGCTTGGGTTCACTCTGTCAGCTAATGGCCTGCCACATTCTGTATACTTCAATATTAACTCTCCATTCTCCTCCCATTTCCTAACTCCCTGCAACCCTTATCCCAATCTTCACTCTGACATGCTTCCCGTCCCTTTACATTTTACTACCTGTCAGGGGAATTCTTGATAATTATAAAAAAATAAACACTGCATGATTGCACTGGATCCTGTGTTGTCCTGATGAACTACATTATCATAAGTGTCCTGCATTGAAATAAAATTGTGGTCACCCACATATATTACAACTGCTCATTACCCCTTTAAGAAACCTCTATTGAGCTCTTTTGTTCTATTGACATCGCCAGCATATTGCTTTGCACACCTCTTCTTCAAGTAGGAATAAAATCTCACCACTTAAGGTACATACATGAAGAGATTTTGGTAGGATCCAACAACGATTTAATGGGGAAAATATCAAATTGTTAGTGATATACCCCCGCTAACACATCACACAAATTGGTACAGATCTGATCTCTGGACAACCAGATCTGATAATTTTTACATACAATTTTAGTACAATTCAATCACCAGACCATCTTACAAAATCAGGATTGTGGAAATGACATAGATTTGTGTCATTTCCTGTACCATTACATTAACCCCCTTAGTGACCGGCCGCACGAGCACACGGCCGGCGCTTAACGTCCACCTAACATTTTTTTTTCATTTTTTTAAAACGATTTCCGGGACGTACATGTATGTCCTCTGTCTACCTGGGACATCTGCTCGGGACGTACATGTATGTCCTTGGGCGGTAAGGGGTTAAAGGTAGCTGTGTATAGAGTTTGACATGTTTGGTCTTCTAACACAGGGCTTCCGAGTTTAGTCCCCATGGGACACTAACAGTCCAGGATTTAAGGATTTCCCTGATTAAGCAAAAGTGAGTCCCTCAAAATGAATGAGCTTTGAGAAAAGTTGAAACACAAAACACAAAAGACAAAGGGATCACTACTAAGTATGGCAAAAAAATCCATATATTAATATGCACTCACATGGCCCTCCTCTTAGGCTTATTGCCCCTCGAAGCCATAGTCTGTATCTCCTTGATGCTGTGTCTCTTCAGCCACATTGTTTCCTGCTAAATAGGAAACAGGGCTGGAGAGAGACTGCATTGAAGCAATATAAACTATGACTTTGAGGTGCAATTAGCCCAAGAGGAGGGCCATGAGAGGACATATTTATATGTTTTATGGCTTTGTTTTATTCAATTGCTTAGTAGTTATTGCTTTGTCTTTTTGTTTTTTTGTGCTTCCACTTTTCTCAGAGTTTTCTGATGTATTGTGGGAGAAGACTACTATGGTGAGATAGCTGCAGGCAGAGTAGAGAAACTAACAGATTCTGACAATCATCTTTCCATCTTCATATATTCATTTAATCATTCATCCTTCATATGACATCATTCATCTCTATTTGCTTACATTTGACTGTATAGCAATACAAGATTGGAGGTATTTGAGGAACATTATTACCAACATTTCAGACAATGGATTCTGGTCAGCGTTCTACCTCTTTTTTCTATATATTTTTTATTATTTATTCTATATTGTTGTATATTAACACTCTGAATTTCAGAGGGTTATGCAATGCATTGTTGCAATGCATTGCATATCCCTCTGATATGCAAAGGGTTAATTAAGAGTACATATTTTTATTACTAAGATATACTCTCTGGGTGACTGTGTGTGACATATTTACTCTTACAGTGCTCCTTATCTTGTGTATTTCTGACAAAATGAATGAACCACTGATTAATTCACCCATGCTTAATCAGGGAAATCCTTAAATCGTGGCCTGTTGGTGGCCCTTGAGGACTGACTTTGGGCAGCCCTGGTCTAACATGTTTTCCACAAGTTGCAAAGAACATAAAGCTGCATTAACAGTTGTGCTGTCCTAGGTCATAAAAAATGGAGAAGGAGGTCACATTGGTCTAAAGAGTGTTCAAGAAAATAATTTTTCTCATATAACCAGAAAAACAGAAGAAAGGGATACAAATATAGATTTAACTCATTTGTGGGTATCATTTACATAAAACATGAATAAACTGGATGTACTCTGCTTGATTTTCCAACCAACTGAATAGTAGCAATTAGGGGATCATTCCCCTGTATAGGTAACTACAGTTACCACAGTCCCTGTTATAAAACCACCAACAACCCATAAAATGGATCCAAAAATTTAGTTTATTAGAAATAGAATTAAAAGCAATCAAAAGGAATCAGGGATCTAGGCATCCAACATGTTTCTGGATCAAAATATCCTTTCATCAGTAATATCATTTGATACAATTGTGAGTATTAATATACTATACAAAAAGGAAGTGCACTAACACATAACAAAATCCCTTCAAGAAATGCAGACTTTAAAAATATCATATACTTTATTAAACAATAGTGAAAAAGTAAATAAGTATTTCACATGTGACTTGGATACAAGCATATGGTGAATACCACCAATGATGATCAATGCATTTCGCGTGTCATACACTTACTCATGATCTTGTTAAATACTTTTTACTACTGTCTAATAAAGGATATGATGTTTGCAGTATCTTAATAGGATTTTTTTATGTGTTAGTACACTTTCTTTTTTATGGTATGATATCTAATGGAGTTTATGGAGAACCTTTAATTAGCACATAATCCTATAGATTATGGAGCAGCTGAACCTCTCCTATTTTTATAGTATTAATATACTCCCATGGCCTGCTATCTTAGCCTTGTCCCATGGATGCCATAGAACAACAAATACTAACCACCCAGCCTTGTCCCACTGCACTGGCAGCCATAGAAATGTACAGAGAGAATTGATTCATTGGTTCATACGCAGAGAATTGGTTCATTGGGCCCATTAGGATTTCTGCCAAGGTTAATCATTTTGCTGCTAAGCCTTTTCACCCCTCTCCCCAGTGCTAATCATGTTTTCACACTTTCACAGTGTTTTTCTGTGAACAACCCACACATGCCATACACTGTCTTTTACAGCAGACCCTTCACTTTCAATTATGGATAACATGAGCAAAACTTTAACCCAAAATATAAAAATATCTTTTTTGTCATTCCAATGACTTGAATGACAATCATCTGCCCTGTAGTTTATTTTTCTATGTTCAACTAGCAATTACTTATGGTTCTAAGTTTAGTATTAACTTGCCTTTCTAAAACATCAAAAACATCTTTTTATGTATAGGTCTTCCTATAAAAAATAACAAAATAACAAGACTGGTCATTTGCATTTCTACCCAAAGGCACAGTTATTATGAAACCAGCAGAAGATGGTGCTGTGGCAAAACAAGTGTCTTTTTTCCACATTTACACTGTTTCACATATACTGAAATACCAGAAAACAATGAAATATCATATAGACTAGGTAGCTAGAGGGTTCCTGGGTAAAATAGTACACCACTGGTATATGTTGACATAATACAAAGGGTACCAGGATCACAAAACTGTACAGACCAAAATCTGTCAGTTTTCCTATTTTTTTTAATTTGACATGAAATTAAATGTTATTTTAGAAAGAAGACTACGCCCAGTATCAAATGAGGAGCAACTTATATTTCTACTGTTGGATTGATGCACACAAATGTTTCCATGGTGCTAAGGAAAAGCTGTGCATTTTTTTTTTTTATCTTTCCATTTAAACGGACACTAATGTCCAATAATAACTTTATGTTGTTTTGTAGATTAAAAAAAAATGTGGTGCGTATCCCATCTCTCAAACCTTTACGGTTTGAGAGATATATGCATCTAAAGTTCCCCCTCCCTACCCTTCTCCTGACATCAGTACTCTACTGACAGCAGGAGATCCTGGTCCTGGGACCAGCCAGTGGCTCTGCAGCAGAGCCGAAATAGCGATATTTGAAAAGAATTAATTCATTGGAAAGGTCTACAAAGTGTGCCTGGTTTGCAAGCACACTTTTGTAGACTGTTCCAATGAAGCAGCTCTTCTTAAATATCACTATTTCGGCACTGCTGAAGAGCTGCCTCGAGTCGACCGACTAGAATCTCCGGCTGTCAGCTTTACAGCTGACATCAGGAGAGGGGAAATTTTATCTCTCAAAATATCTCTCATAAAGTTTTGAGATGGGATTTGCTCCACTTTATTTTTTTTTAAATCTACAAAGCAACATAAAGTTATTATTGGGCATTAGTGTCCCTTTAAAGGTATTCAGATCTATGAAAATGTTTGGAATTTCATTGTGTATTCATTAGCAGCTATACCATAGAGGATGAGAAAAGCACAAATCTTGCATTCCTTGCTGCTATCTAGATGCCAGTTATTTGATATCTTTCTTATTTTATTCACTACATGTATGTATTATGGTGAGCTAGTGCTGTGAGCTTTTTTCTGTTTTTGCTTTTAGTATATTGAACAGTTCCTTACTTGTAATAGTGTAGGGGTTATTTATTTGTTGCCATGCCCATGCGGTTTGATGTACATGGGAGAATGAAGAGATCATTTAAAAGAAAGTTGTATGAACGTAAGAGAAATATTGATATGCAAGTTACCACCCATCCTGTGTAATGACATTTTCTAGAGATACATAATAGTGATTCAAAATTGATAAATGGTTCTGTATTAGAGAGTGTACGTTTGGATTTTAGAAAGTGAAGCCTTATGATTGAAAATATTGAACTAATTTCACTTTTGTGAATGTCATTGTTACGAATATCAATGTGGGTAAATTGTGAGCAAAGTTAGAATTAAGGTAACCTATTTTTTGCATGTATATGGGGAGAGTATATTTTGTTTAGTGAACTGTTGGAACTAAAGGAGCAGACTGTTTTATACATCGTTCCCATAAGAGATATCTCCGTAAAGTATATGTGATTTAAATTTTTTATTTATTTATTTTTTATACTTTATTTATTATTTTTTGTTATTTTTTAGCAGGATAAAGCTTAAGCCTAATGTAACCCTTGGTATTTTGAGGGGACACCAAGCACGTAGCTTTTGGACATGCACAGTGTATGGTGTTCCAACTCCGTTGGGGCGATATGTGGTTTTTTGCTATTTGAGTGGTGTTATCTTTCAAATGCTGTGTAGTTTTTATAATTACACAAAGGGTTAATTTTGTGGATTTTCTTTTTTCCCTTCACTGTCTGTTTTTTTATATATTTTTGGTCCTTTCTTATATATATTTTACTCCCTATTTCTCATTTTTGTACACTATGCATCGCATAAGCGAGAATATAATGCAATGTTTCGATCAAATCCTTCTATAGTATGTGAGATCTATGCAGAGCCCTAAGGGTTAATCCTTTTCCTGGTCTTTTCCTTTTTCAGACTCCTTGAGATTCTGTAGAAGGTAGTGAATCCTTATTCAATTATTCCATTAATTAATGTGAGCTTAAATAGCCTGTAGTTCAAACACCAAACATTTTTTGTAAGCTTGATAAAGCACTGCGGGTGATGTGAAACGTATGCAGAGAAACTATATTGTTCCCGGGTACACATCTCTAGTTTGTGTTTCAACTATCTGCTATCTATGTAAGTGTTTGTTTTATATATACCACATATCTATGCTTTATATATTATATATATATATATATATTAGTATTGAAGGCCTGTGTACACAGGCCAAAGTGCCCCGGAGCCGGAGGCGGTGGACCATTCGGAGCGCTCCTCTCTGGATCAGCAGTGCCTCTGACTGGAAGCCGGCATGTTTGTGCAGACTCTACTGCGCACTGCGCATGACTGCATCGTTGAGGCAGTCTCTACTGTGCATGTGCTGTTATGCACACAGGGAGCTTCACATTCTAGCACTTTATGTTATTTAATATATTTTTTTTGCAAATAAATGCTTCTTTGTTAGTTCTCTTTAGGGATTTATCAGAACAGTTATTTCTTATAGTGTTGCAATGTTAGGTTTGCAAGGAACTATTAGCTAGGCCATTTGCATTCCAATCCATTGTGTGCTGGGGCCAAGTTTAGTGTAGGCATTTATCGTCATAGCCTTGGGGGTAGGAATGGGTCAAAGAGTTATTCTTATAGTGTGATGCATTGATACACTGTTAAGTATATTAAGCGCTATATGTCATACCATTCGCTCTCTGATACAGTGAAATTTGGAGTTGAACTTGACGCATGTGTCCTTTGGTTTAACTTGGCTACATATTATTCCTTGGATCGGATGTCAGATTAGGGCAGGTTGATTTCCGTGCCAGCGGTGGAAATTTGGCTGGGTCCTGCATCTTACTGTACATCTTATTTTTAATAAATGTATATTTTTTTATATTAATATGGGTCTTTTTTTTACCTTCATATTATCCCATTCTATACTATTAGTTGACTATATCTTTTTAGCTACACCTCTGCCATCCTTTTATGATATATATTATTTTGGTCTTAGATACTGTGTGTACCTTATTTCTGAGTTACAGGGCTGTGTGGAGATTAGAACCGCCAAGCTCAAACCATAAAGAAATTCATATGTATATATACATATATATATATATATATATATACCGAGACAAAATATAGAGAGCGTGCCGGTGATGGATATATATAAATTCTATCTATTAATAAAAAATATATAGATATTGGTATAAAAACAATGAGATGGATATCCCAAATAACAATATGTGCATATGTGTGCACATGCTTGAATGTATGTGTGTGCATCTATGTGTTTGCATGAGTGCATGCATCCATATCCTATATAATAATTCGCTAGAAAGTTTGTAACGACGCAGTCATGCGCAGTAAAGATTGCTGCGCATGCTGCAGTCATGTGCAGTAGAGACTGCCAGTGACGAGGCTGATACAGAGCGGGGCGCTCTGAAGTATCAACCGCTGAGCGGGCAGTCTCTACTGTGCATGACTGTCCCGCAACCGGCTGGCACTGTATCAGCGGTGGCATGGGCAGCCTCTAATGCGCATGACTGCCCCGCGACCGGCTGGCAGTGGCACTGTGGCCCGTTTAACGGGCTCTTCAACTAGTGTTTATATATGTGTGTATGTGTGTGTGCATGCATGCACCTGAGTGTGGATGTGCAAGATCTGTTCCCCTCAAAACACCTATTCAATCAGCATGTTGGGTAATCAAAAAATCATGTAACATGCACAATATTAAAGAGTACCCTTGAATGGTCGAGGGGAATGCTCTCTTTCACAAAAGGCCATCATACATTTTTTAGAGCCAGAGGAAGTGGTAAAGAGCTCTTTAGGACCCCCCAACCTCCCTATGCTCCTACTAAATGCACTTTTTTATGTTGGGTAATCTGTGATCACCTGACTTGTACATGTTAAAGTCTACACTTGTTTGAAATATAGGGCACCCTTATTTCAAACAAAGGTAGGCCCAAAATTGTAGATCTAAGGTAGGTCAAAATCAGAACTCTTTAAGAGCTCCTTCCAACCTATACTTTCTAAACTATATAATAATGTTAAGTGATTGCGACATCACCCAACATAAAACATGAATACCCTCTTTTGGAAGAGAGGATTCCTCTCTTTAAATAGAGGCTACTCTGAGCCCACTTGGAACAGGGGGTTGAAATTTAGGCTCTTAAAGAACCTCCCTCAGCTCCTGTGTAAAAGAAAAACTTGCTGTCTAGTGGTATCTGGGGCATAAATTACATAATCACTGTTATGTGTGATGATGTCATTTATGCACCAGGATTCCTGCAGCGATAGACTACCATCATAGACTTTCATTGGCAGAGATCGATTTCTGGCCAATGAAAGTCCTCCAGCTTAGAGACAGATAGCCTCCATCATCGGAGGAGGCTGGATAGAAGCTGAGACTATGGTACAGATCTGGTCAGCACTGTCTGCCAGAAGTAGGAACAGAGGTACATTTAAACTTAGAATTTCTTCAAACGGGCAGATTTTTTTTAAAAAAAGAGCATACTTTCCATTAGTTATTATTGGTACTGAAATGATTTAGCCAAAGTTGTGAAGGGTGTATACATCCCCTTTAAGGACCAGAGTGGTATGCAACCCAATGTAAACCAATATGTTGTGCAACCCACTTTTTCTTAAAAGGTTCTAAGCAATTCTTTGTGTATCCCTCAGGCACTTTTAGAAACATTAGAGTTATCACCATTATGCAACATTGTGATATAATATGATGTCCTCGCAATTTGTGTTACTTGCAGAGGATGTTTAATATAGCAATAGGGACAACTTTTAGCAGTTCAAGAACTCTAGCCTAAACTGGACACATTGGAATTTATTTCATATGCCATGAATATGACATGGTTGGTGAGTTGGGTCTCTCCCTCCTTTATTGTATTTTTTGGGAAAAATATTGGATCAAGTCTGTCCCAGGTCTGGAGCCTGATTCACTAAAAATAACTGGAGTAATTCTGGAGTGAACCAACTCCAGTATTGGGGAAAATAAAAATCCCCTAAATATCTATTGATTTAACAATCTTTTAATATATTTTTAGATCCTATTTATGACACCTTAGTGAAAGATGACATGATTTGAATCGTCATGGGTGATGTTCAGTTGGCAGCAAACGGGTTTTTTTTTAGCTTTTTTATTTTATGACAGTTTTGGAAGGTTATAGATGAGTATGCCAGGACTCATTTCTGTTTCTTATAATGCTTTATTTGAATTCCTATTTTGTTTGCAGCCTCCCACCACAAATTTTAGGGTGGCAGTAAAGGTTCCAGCCCCCTGCTGGGAAATAGGTAGACCCCCTTCATTTAAAAGTCTAAAACCCTGATAGGTTTGCAGATGACGGGTCTCTATAGATCCCCACATTATTTTTAAACACCTTCCAAAGCATGGACATTGAAGCACTCTCAGCCCTGCATGCTAGGAATTCCCTTAAGTTCCATACATTAGTTTTTTGGATAAGGTGACACATTGATTTTTATTGGGATTTACTAGTGTTCAGAAGACTACACTAGTTCACAGAAAACTAGCAGTGAATCATACTCTTTACATGTGTTTGAGACAGCCCAAATCTTCAACCTGTCCCTTCACATGAGAAGCAGCCTTGGATGAACAGCTGTTTATTTGGCTCTTTCGACACTCTGTTTTTATTCTAAATATACTTTTTTACATCTAGATTGTAGTTTCTCAAGGACATGGATCTATGGTTGTGTGTTCCAATCTTATCCATATGTCTTTGTTATTTCATTGGAATGAACTATGTAAGATGCTGGAACATTGTGTTTGCATTTTAGTTTTACTTAGTACTCACATTGGTACTTCTGCTCCTAGTGCAGGGGTAGACAAATACAGTCCTCAAGAGCTACCATCAGTGTATGTTTTCAGGATACCTCTGCTTGATTACAGGTGAATGAGTCAGTGGTTTGGCCACTTTAATTGATCACCTGTGTTCAAGGCAAGCAGGAATATAGTGAAAACATGCACTGTTGGCAAATTGGTAGCCAAATAACACCTTCAGAGAAGCTTGAGAAAAAGCTTAATTGTATCCATTTAAGGACCATTTGGACTTGCAAAGCTTTGTGTAAAAGTGTGTGGCAAATGAATCTGGTTCTTAAAGGGTTAAGAAAAAATAAGTTAGAAAGTTATATTAACTTTTTGATGTGCAACCTACACATCTTTATACTTTGTTGGTTTTGTAGAATGCTCTCTGTTGTAGACCTCTCTAGCATTCAAGGAGTTAAATCTTACATGATGTGCAAAGCATTATGTAGAAAGTCATTTCACACCATTCTTTCACTCAAGGGGTCAAATCAATTGGAACTTTTAGTTGTCCCCTGTGGTGCATTTGTTTTGCCCCAAAATGGCTCCCCTTTTGCTTTCGTGTCCTTGCAACATGTGGATGAATAGTCCTCCTATTTATAAATGCCCTTGAGAACGTCCTCATCATTTCACTGCCGGTAGTATGTGTGTCAAGCAGGGAGCATTAGTGTGGAGACCTCTGTGTGCAGTTCCATTTGTATATTGATTATTCAGTTGTTTTATCAGCAGAGCATCCTGCCATCTACATTCAAAGCTGAAAGCCTTGTTTCCTGTCCGTGAAACCTTGTGTCAATCATCTTAGTAGGGCGTTGGTGCACTGAAAACCTTTTCTCATTTAAAGAAACACTAATGATTAAATTCAGCTTGCTTTCATGTGAAGGAGTACATAATAACATTTGCAGCTATATATGTAAAGATTTCAATACCTTGATAGAACTCCAGACAATAATTTGTTTGTGCTCATTTTCAATAGGATGAAGAGCAATTTTCCTTTGCACTCCTCACTCCCTGTTATGTTTCAGCAGACAAAGCTGTACGCTGCAGTAAAATGTCAAATGTTATACATATTGCATTGGACCCATGACCCAAAATAAAGTTTTTGTTTATCTGAAAGAATATGAAGATAATCCATATAATGTATTAGTCATATAATAAACCAGCGGTCCTCAAATGTTGTTGGGTGTTGAAACCCTTTGGCTTTATGCAAAATCTTGGTAGATCCCTAACATCCAAACCCTTTTAATGCCTTGGATGCTAAAGTGGCATCAAATGCATTGCTTCAAATAAATTGGAGAACTTTTTTGAGACATTTGTATTAAATGTTTTAGATTGCTGGTTTATACTAAAACTAGCATTAAGACTACATAATTAGGGTAAGGTTTCAGTTAACCAATACCGTAATCTTCCACTTTTATCAGTAGTCATAGAACCATGCATATACGAAGGGTTATGGAGTAAGAAAGTTGAGCAAAACAACTGCACAATGAGAAACAAATAAAAATCCTCGAACTTCAAATTCATTCAGATGGAGGATTTTAGTTCCTTGATTGCTAAAGAAGACTCCTATGTATTGTTTTTAATGCATTGGAGACCTAGAATTCAAGGAGTTAAATAATCTATTACATCCTTTCTTCCATCACCAATGAATTTCCTGAAAGAACTTTGCCATTTTCCACCAATGTTTTCTATGGCTGCAAGATTTCCTGCTCCAACACTAGACTTGTGCACGGTAAAATTTGATGCCGGACGATTTTTTTTTTTCATTCATCGACTCCGTAATTCGGATCCAACCTGTTCAACTCGGACGAAAGTCAGCGACAGTCCGAATTATTCAGCAACTTTAAAATACCTTTAAAGATACAATAATAAATGAAAATTAAATGAATGGAACCATTTCCAGGGTCTAAATGAAGATGGTGGAACACGGCAAGGTGGGCATTTAGCTTTATGGTACTATGGATGAAGTAGCTAAAGTATAGATGTAGCAATAAGGCACCCTGCCTGCCTACACAGTACACATACACAGCTGTGAGACTGGCTGATGTGTCAATCTGAAAATTATTCAAACAAATCCCTACTATTACTTTTAATATTTTACACAGGAACAAAGGTGACATTCCCTTGCGGACGCAGTAAGGTACTAGGGCTGCCTATGGAACTGTGAGATTGGCTGAAGTGTCACTGAAAATTATTCAAACAAATTCCTACTATTATTTTTAATGTTAAACACAGAAACAAAGGTGGCTTTCCCTTGTGGTGGTAATAAGGTACTAGGCCTCCCTGCAGAACTGTGAGACTGGCTGAAATGTCACTCTGAAAATTATTCAAACAAAGCCCTAATATTACTTTTAATATTTTACACACGAACAAAGGTGACTTTCCCTTGCGGATGTAATAAGGTACTAGACCTGCCTATATAACTGTGAGACTGGCTGAAGTGAAAATTATTCAAACAAATTCCTACTATTATCTTTAATGTTAAACACAGAATCAAAGGTGACTTTCCCTTGCGGTGGTAATAAGGTACCAGGCCTGCCTATAGATCTGTGAGACTGGCTGATGTGTCACTCTGAAAATTATTCAAACAAATCCCTAATATTAATTTGAATATTTAACACAGAAACAAAGGTGACTTTCCTTTGCGGTGGTAATAAGGTACTAGGCCTGCCTGCTGAACTGTGAGACTGGCTGATGTGTCACTCTGAAAATTATTCAAACAAATCCCTAATATTTTACATTTTTTGCACAGGAAGAAAGATGTCTCTCCGTTGCAGTGGCAATAAGGCACTAATGCTGGCTGCCTGCCTATACCTAATGCTAACTGCCTGTCTACACAACAACTGGAAACTCTCTGTCTACTTCTTCTCTCTCTGATCTCCAACAACACAATGAGGAAATGCAGGCTGTCTGCCTGGGTGTCTATATCATTAGTCCAACCCCCATCATGAAAAGAAGAAACCAATTGGAATAGAGACAAAGCGGGAAAGTAGCACATGAAATGGAGAAGCTAATTGAACTAGAGACATGGAGGGAAAGTGTGCATTGGACACCAGCTTAGGGTGCCCTACTTTTTCTATGAAGACTTTGCAAAAATGCTAATTCAGTTTCTAATGTATAGTTAATTACACATATATATTGAGAAATAATGATGCACAGTATGCTCTTAGTTGTTGTTCTGACTACAAGACCTAAGAATAACTATACATTTATGTTCTATACTCTTTAATATACCCTTATGAAATTACCTATAAAATGGAAGGGATACCCTGCAAATGACAGATTGCATGTAAGAAGTGACTTCAGTGAAAAAAGACTGAAAACCCCTCTTCTAGATCAGGGCTGTACAAGTTCAGTCCTCAAGGGCCAACAACAGGCAAGGATCTAAGGATTTCCCTGATTAAGCACAGGTGAGTCAGTCAAAATTAATGAGCCACTGATTAACTCACCTGTGCTTAATCAGAAAAATCCTTAAATCCTGGCCTGTTGGTGGCCCTTGAGGACTGAACTTGTACAGCCCTGTTCTAGATTATCATCAATAATTAGATCATTATCAGCATCATCCACTCCCTCCCCCCTACTTTCATATTTTTCTAGGCTTTTTGAAGTTTCAAACAGTTTCATTTTACTTTCCCTCTTAGGGCGATTTACCAAACATTCACCAATGCTTTGCAGATGGGTGTTACTATCACTGTCAGACATAGTAGTTGGTTTAACTGTCCTCTCTGACAACAACACTAGAATGTGACTTGTTGCCTTCTTTAGTGTTCTTAAAAGGTTTAATACTGCTACTGCTGGAGCTGGGACTTTTTGTTTAACTTTTACAAGCAGCTTCCTCAGGATAGGGAGAATAATCATCATTTGTTGCAGCCATATTAATGCAGTATGTTTGCTGAACTTGATGAAATTTTTACTGTAAAGTACACAACAGAGCTGTTAGCGTGTGGAGTGATGTTTTCTCTATCTAATATAATGTATGATGTATCTGTTTCTATAACCCATAAGACATGGTATAAAAGGGGTCTGAGGAGGGTGCCTGTGTTGGTGGGAGGAGTCTGGGGAAAGAATCAGTTGAACTGGGAATTGTTTTTTTGGTGAGTTATAAATAAATAGAATAAAATTAGAAATTGGTATGTAATGTGACAGAGACAGGGACCCTCTGACGTAAGCTGCAACTGGGGCGGCCTGATACTCGACAGGATAAAGTATTATATAGAGGATGATTTGTAGGATTTAAACTTGTTATTAGAGGCACAAGCCCAGAGGAAACAATGATTTGTAGGACTTAGACTTAGTAGAGGCTAGCTCTGAGGATACATGATTAGAAGGACTTAGACTTATTACTAATGACACGAGAAAACATGAGAAAACATTGATTAGTTGTAGGAAATTAGGTCTGTGTTAGGCCCAAGCCCTGAGGAAACATTGATTTGTAGAACTTAAACTTGTTTGGAACTAGCCCTAATGAAACTGAGTTGTAGGACTTGTTAGAGACAGGCCCCAAAAATTGTTTATTTTTTTGTAGGCCTCTGTTTTTTTTTTTTTTTTTTACAGAACAAGCCCAGTTTTTAAAGAACAAGCAGCTGTTGCTGCTACTGCCTCTGAATCAGCACTGCAACTAGGACCAGGAGTGGAACCTGTCCTAGTCCAGCATCATTGGACCCCAATCCCACTGTGTTCATGGTGGTCTTTGGCACACTAGACTGCTCCTCGGCATCCTGCCTCCCGTACAACTCAGCAGCAGGAATTAGAGCAGTAGCAAACTCTACAAATTCCAAAAGCTCACTGCTGCTGGTGGTGGCGGTGATACCCATCCCCATCTGTGTGTTCTATTCCTTCTTGGTTTGGGCTAAAAAAGACATTAATATCTCTTCCACCCCAGCTTCTCCACCATCATCATCATCACCACCACCACCAGTCCCTCCTTGATGCTGCTTCTCTATTACAGACATCTCACCGGTTGGAGGAGGTGATGAGAAATGTGACAGAGGGTCCCCTGATGTCACACTTGCCATTTGTTGTTGATCTGAAGAAGGCAGATAGACAGCACTAGCAGCAGGCACAGGCAGCTGATCTGTGCTCCTGGTGGTGGTGGCATTATTGCTGCTAGACAACAATTCTTCCTTCTTCAGGATAATGTTCTACATGTACAATTGCTCCCATGGTCAGGGGAATAGTGTGGGCTCCCTTGACCACTAGTCTGGACGCTCTGCATTACTTCCCCTACAACTAATGCTAGTCCCACTAGCTGCTTCACCATCACTGTTACTATTACTAAAACCAACCAAATCATTTTCAGTCCCTGAGTCTTCCTCCTCACTAGTAATATGATCACACCCTCCTTCACTTCTAACACTCTGTACAAGCTGCTAGACCTTCTTAGTAGTAGTACTAGTGGAGGGACTGCTTGGGGATGGCAAGTGTTACTTAGGGTCCCTCATTGCCACACTTGGCATCATATCCTCCTCCTCCCCTCTGAGAATTACAAGACACAATGGCAGCAGGTTAAGCACTGGCAGCAGGTTCAGCATCAGCACTGGTAGCAGGTTCAGCACTGAAAGCAGGCACAGCACTGGCAGCAGGGGCAGCTCTGGCAGCAGGAGCAGCACTGACAGCAGGCACAGGTAGCTGACCTGTCCTACTCACTCTACTACCCTCTTCTTCCTCTGCCCTTGACAAAAAAATTCTCCAAGATCCCTAGGGGTGGTCTGGAGAACCAGGGCATCCAAATTCTTTCATATTGTTGGTAGTGGTCACTTCCTCCTCCTCAGACTCACTGGAAGAATAATGGTCCTTCCAGTTCCTCCTTTTATAGTTCATAAACTTGCTCATATTGATAGCAGTCACTATGAGCCTTTTCTGCTTTAGTTTTGCTATTAATTCACAGCACAACAGCCTAGCATCTCTTTCGCTCTTTAGCTGCTTGTATTGTGTTTCACTTCCTAGAAAATGGCACGTTTTATAGTGAAAAGGCGAAAAAGACATGATGAAAGCAGCATAAACTTTCTAGTCATTGAAAAAATAGCAAAACATGTTTACCATTGAGCGAAATTGGCTTTTATATAAAGTTTATTTTCCAGAGAAAAAATGGAAAATAGTGTGGTTTTCGCTGATTTTTTTTCACAGGAACATGAAGGGAACTTTAGACCAGCCCTTGCTAGGGTACACATTTCAGCAGCAGCTTTCTCTCCTAACTTCCTAACTTGACTGCAGTGTGAGTTTTTACAGTAGTTTAGATATGTTAGCTTTATCTGTGTTCATAGTATGTCTGTCAGTCTGTCACTCAGTCAGATTAAAGGATCAAGCAGCGCAGGTAGGAGCTTGGATCACCTGCCTGTCTGTTCCTGACATCACTTATCAGTAAAAAAAGGTTTTTGTTTTGTTTTTTTAAACTCTTGTTTTACCCTATAAACAGAGGACAAATAGGCTATCACCAAGATGTCTAAAGATCAACTTCAGCTCCACACTGTTTGCCTATCTCCTCTAACATTGATATACAGCTGCTTTTTTGTCTCTCTCAAGCAGAGGCTGACAATATGATAGAACAGGACTTTTTTCACATGGTGCGGTCCCATTTTTCTCCTACAAAGTTATAGCTCTGTGCTTGCAAGAGTAACTTTACACATTTGTCTTGATTTAATTGCTGGTTAAAAATCAGGTATGGGCAACATTTGGCTCTCAGATGTTGTTGAACTACAACTCTCATCATCCTCAACCAAACAATGGCTGAAAAACTTTATAGATAAAACAACTGATACCTCTATCACCTGCAACTCTAATTGCAAGAGTTTATGGAAGAGTGAGATACCTAAATACATTGAACAAATCATTAAGGTTCAGTTTAAATAAACTATCCCACAAATATAATTGTGGTCTTATTTCTGAAATTCTCTGTTTATTTGCCTTTTCTCCCACTTTGTAAATCTTAGAATAAATCAAGTACCTCCATTGAGATATGAAATACAAGGTGCCCTTTCTCATTGCTTCATTTCTCACATTGCTTTCTCTTATGAAGCTCATGCCTCAGTACCAAGCACCAAGCAACTTCTCACATTCCTAAAATGGAGGAGAGTAGACAGGGACCCTATCTTGGATTACCTTTGAATTGAGTCTCCCACTCAGATGTCAGTGATAACTTAATTTGTTTCCCTCCCTGGCAGTCACAGATCCCCAACATACACTGTCTGACTCCCCCAGCCTTCTTTCACTGCCGACTGATAATAACAAATCTCCACATACACTCTTTGAACCCTGTACCTTGTTCCACTGCCCACTGGTAGCCAAAGATTTCTACATACACTTTCTGACCCTCTGTGACAAAACAACTCCTGTGCCATACTAGGGGTGATCTCAGTGGGTTCATTGCCACCAAGAGAGATGAATCATCTCAGACAGAAGGATGGTTTAACAATGTTATATTGTAACACCAGGAATATCATAGCAACAGCATAGCAGTCAACAGCAAGCAGGATAACTCTGCAACAGGAGGACTCGGAGTGTAGCCTATGCTTGACCCACTCCTCTGGAACTACCCGAGTGAACTGTTCCTACACAACCAAAATCCCCAATATTTATCCTCATACTTCAGAAGTTCATCTTTCCTGGAAGATCCAAACCAACCACAAAGGAGACTGCTAAGGAGGAGTTCCAGGCTTTAATTTTTCCAATTGGAACGCTACTGACAATCCAAAGTAAAATACAGATTTCAGCAGCTCAAACCATGCATGGACATATAGTGGTATACACCCTCTCCACAGAAGCACAGCAAATCTAGATCCTTCACTCTAGTTTCCACAAATGTTCATAATAAGATGTGTGTGTGTGCAACCTGGGGTTTCTTTATTGACCCCTATAAGACTTGCAGCAATTTAGAAAGGTGTACACGTCAATCATCCATTGAACAATGCAGAGGTAAAAGCAATAACTCTTTATTGACAGAAATCATAAAACACATTTACAAATGTACCTTAGTCCATACTTGAATAGTGGGAGAGGCTTGTAAGTGGGTACTGCTTACATATCAGATGCCCCTGGCCTTTGATCAATGCTCTTCGCTTATACAATGCTTACTCATGATCAGTAAAAGACCACCCCTCTGGAACTACCCAAGTGAACTGTTCCTACTCAACTAAAATTCTCAGTATTTATCCCCATACTCTAGAAGCTCATCTTCCCTGGAAGATCCAAACCAGTCACTCAGGAGACTGCTAAGGAGTTCAAGGCTTTAATTTTACCACTTGGAACGCCACTGACAATCCAAAGAGAAAACAATGTGCTTATATATATTCCCCAGTTAATCCTTTCAGGCCTTAGGACTACCTGTGGTGTCCTACATTGTTCTCTGGAGCAATGTCCCTGCAGTCAGGACATTGTTTATTCTGAGTACATGCAGACACCATGGCTCTGGCAACTGAGTGTATCATGGTGCTGAATACACCACTAGCATACCTGGGAACTTCTAATTGAGGTCTGCCCGGAGGGGAGTCCTCTGGTGCAGCGGGGGTGACAATAATGATATGAATCGCGTCAAAAATGGGCGGGGCGAGTGGGGGGGCAGGGCTTAAAGGTGACACACAGAAGACTGGGGAAGGAAGAACACTGGGAGAAACAGCAGATGTGGGCAGAGTTTCAATAGAAACTCCCCACATCCGGAGGAGTCTGCCTCTGTCCCAGAGACCCGGTAAAGCTCTGTCAAAACCGGAGTCTCCGGGGCAAATCCAGAGAGTTCCCAGGTATGACTACTAGTAAATACAATTAACACCACAGACATGCACACAACCCAATAATATTTAATTAGATACAATTTGTATCTAATGAGCATAACTGGGAACTTTTGAAATGAGCTCACTCTGAGATATTTGAAATATTAACCTTTACCTCCCACAAGAAAGCAGATTCTATGTGTTATGTCAATGTTTGCTCTAAACCAGAGATAATCCAATCGATTTTTAAGGAACCTTACACATGCTACAGTTCTGAGATATAACTTCTTATACACTCATAAGGCAAGCGGGACTTGTCCTCCTGACTTTCTTGTAGAAATGTCATGGATTTGGACAATAAATAAGCAGTAAATTGGTGTAAATCATATAGGAGGAGACACTGGATTTGCTCACCCTGAGAATTTGGCCCTTCACCCTGAGACCCTGAGATTTGGTTCCAAACCCTGAGTCTCAGGGTCAAACCCTGAGAGTTCCCAGGTATGCTAATGAGGCCATCTCTATATTCCCCAGGCATTAATACAGCTTCTAATAAATAAAACAAGACAACATTAATACATTAGAAACACAGAATTTGACGGCAGATAAGAACCATTCAGCCCATCTAGTCTGCCCATTTTCCTACTGTAAAAACCTCAAACCTTGTTTGGTCCTTGGTCTTGTCTTATGTTAAGGACAGCCTTATGCCTATCCCATGCATGCTTAACTTCTGTCACTGTATTAACTTCTACCACTTCTCAGTGAAGTAAAACTTTCTTACTTTACGTCTAAACCTGTGTCCCTTTAGTTTTAGACTATGGCTTCTTGTCCTAACATTTTTACTCCTTTGAAATGTATTTCCCTCTTGCACTTTGTTGAATCCCTTCATGTATTTGAATGTTTCTATCATATCCCCCTCTCTCTCTTCTTTCCTCTAAGCTATACATGTTCAGATCCTTTAGTCTATCCTGATATTTCTTTTCCTGTAAACCAGTCACCATTTTAGTAGCCCTTTTCTAAATTTTCTCTAGTGTATCTATATCCTTCTGGAGATGGGGTCTCCAGTACTGCACATAATACTCTAAGTGAGATCTAACTAGAGATCTGTAGAGTGGCATGACCACTTCCCTTTTCTGCTACTAATGCCTCAAGCTATACAACCCAGCACCCTGCTTGCATTTCCCACAGCTTTATTACATTGCCTGCCTACCTTTAAGTTACTATCCCTTTAAGTCATTAGAAATAATTACTCCAAAATCACTTTCCTCTGTTGTCTCTGACAGCACAGTACCCTTAATAGTATATTTATCCTTTGGATTTTTATGTCCCAAGTGCATTATTTTACATTTAACAACATTAAACCGCAGCTGCCACACTCTTGTCCATTCTTCTAGTTTACCTAAATCATTTGTCATTTGGCTTATTCCCCCTGAAATGTCTACCCTATTGCAGATCTTTGTATCCTCTGAAAAAATGCATACCTTACCTTGAAGACCTTTTGCAATATCACTAATAAAAATATTAAAAAGAAAGGGCCCCAGTACAGATCCCTGAGGTACCCCTCTAGTAACACTCATTTCATCTGAATATTCTCCATTGACTACCACCATCTGTTTCCTGTCACTCAGCCATTGCCTTATCCATTTAACTATTTTTACATCCAGACCCAAACACTGCAATTTATTAATGAGTCTTCTAGGAGGGACAGTGTCAAATGCTATAGATAAGCTATATCTACTGCTCTTATGTCTGTAAATTACATAATAACTATATATTGTTGGATTCAATTTACAAAATACCACCTTACATCCTCATGACAATACCACACTTTATTCCAGGTGGGGTTATACAATCCCGGGGGAGGACTGTCACCCCCCTTTTCCCCGTGCCTTCTATTTTCTATAGGTAGTGGCAGAGAGTTGCCCTCCATTTGAAACAGCACAGATACGTTATTCATGCTCCTTCCTTATAAGGTACTGCTGTGTTGCAACATGGAAGTACCTGATAAGAGGTGAACAAGTGGTGGAACCACTTCACTGTGCTGCCCTCTGACACTACCTACAGAAATAAATGTGGAGTTTGACACCTCCCTGGTCTCAAAGCTTTGGGCAGTGGTTCACCAGCCAAGCATTTTGACTGGCCTAGGGAGCAGTTGCACCCCTTCCCCATGGTTCAACTCACCCCTGTAAAGGTTTTATGTTGAATCAGTACTGTATCAGTTTTAACCCTCTTTGATCTGGTTGAATGATGCATTGTATTAGAATTGTATCATATTTCCTCTTTAAAAAACAGAAGGGATATTTATCAGTATAGTAGCTCTGATGAATGTGTAAAGCCCGCAAGACCCTGTGGACATGGGCATCCAGAGGGGTAGCAAGGCATGGGCTGGCCTGGGGGTCATATTATGGTCCCCCTGTAAACATTTCTGAGGAAGCCCCTGCCCTGGGGTCAGATAAAACGGCCATTAGGATACATGACCATCTCTGATAGACTATATAAATTCCCATTCTCATTCTCTTATATATACATACATAGGTGCATCAAATGAACTGGATGTTTTAAAGGGTATGTGTCACCCCTATACAAGTTAGCCTGAATAGTTACATTTCATAATGAATATGTGTAAAAGCTTATTAATTTACTTTTTAAAGCTCTAGTTGGTCGAAAATGAAGGAATAAACACTTCCCTGCACCTACTTCCGCATAGACTGCGGTTAACTGCTCTGTAACAGAAGTCCATTACTCTGCCTCTGCTCCCCTCCCTCTGTCCAGCCTCCTCCAATGACGGAGGCCTCCTGCCTGTAAGCTGCCAATGAAACCACTCCAGCTTACAGGCAGAAAGCCTCAGACATTGGAGTAGGCTGGATAGAGGGAGGGGAGCAGAGGCAGAGTGACAGACTGCTGTTACAGAGCAGTTATCCTCAGTCTATGTGGAAGTAGTGTTTATTCCTTCATTTTCCACTAACTAGAGCTTTAAAAAAAGAAATTAATAATCTTTTACACATATTTACTATATAATGTAACCATTTAGGCTAACTTGTATAGGGATTACACATCCCATTTAAGCTATTCAATATGTCATCAAAACAGGCCACTGTTCATGGAAAATAAAATGTAGCCTCTCAATGGTGTGGCACTTAATCTTAATAATAACCCTTCACAGCCCTTAATCTTGGCAGCTGATATTAATGGCCATGTGCGTGGACATGATATCCAGTACATTTTAAAGTGTGGTTGGTTTACCCCCAATAAATTCAATTTCTTCTTAGCATATCAGTTTCACTGAGTTATCTTATTGCACTTTGCAATGTACATCTGTCCTTTGAGTTAGAAAAGGGACATAACCCTATCCATCTGAAAGGGGGCTTTAAAACACTAAGAAGGTTAAACTAATAAAATTTGTACACACCTGCCCTCTAATAAAATCATTGGATTGCTTAACCACGGATTCCTAGACACAAAATTGTGAAGTATTTCAGCCTCCCATAGAACTCCTGTTTCCTATCCATGTTTATTCAAACTCAGGAAGAAGGGCATAAAATCTAATACAAACACTAGCCCTGTAGGGGCCCAAACTAACAAATTGCACTTAACATTGGATAAACAAACATTTGAGGCTCTCGTTTGAGTAAAGAATGTAAACCTGCTCTTAATGAGGCTCATATGTCATGACCATCAGAACACAAAGCTGGGAGTGGTCCAGGATTCTACTGTGCAAGAGACAATATTATCATCTCCATAGCAACATCAGATGCTGATATGGATTGTGGATATATTCTACAGACTTTTCAGTTACTTCATTACATTTAAGAACTACATACTACATGGTTGCTCTGAAAATTATTCTTCCTCGCACAGTGAATTTTCACGCTTCCTAGCATGATTTCATTGGAAGATTGAGATGTATTTGTTAATAAAAAATAATAATAATAAAATTATATTTTTGCAAAAGCTGATCATTTCATCTACTGGATACAAAAGAAATCACCAAATCATTTATACTCAATGTTGTTGAAGACTTCCCTAGCTTTCAATGGGTTCCTCTATGATTTGTCTACTGTGCTTAAGCAACCTATACTACTTTTGAAGACAAATCATAAAACTGACTAGGCTATTGTCCTTTCATTTCATAATATAATCATCTGCTAAACATTGCATTTTTATTAAAATTGTATTTCCCCAGAAACATGCAGGAAGTCTATTTCCATTAACATTTTTAGCAAATGAATTCAAACACCTGAATAAAAGGAAACACATTTAAAGTTTATTCAAACATGGGGAGTAGAGGAACAGGGGGATAATATTCAATGGATGTTGCTCTAGTTAATTAAAGATATGATCGAGGAGCAATAAAGGGCTACAATGTGCACTTCTTTATGATTGCACAATTCTTATTACTCTTTATTACTTCTAAAAACCAAAATGTAATACCTTCTAAAATTATGTAGAGAGGTTAATATATTTAGATTACAGTTTCTCCCATAATCCTTTTAACCAATATCTGAAACGTATGCTCCATTTTTATATAAAGTCTATGAGGTGTGATGGATTCTTGACTTGCTGCTTGTCTTTTATATAAATTTGATAATAATTTCATTGCTCTCAAACACAGATTCCCAAACAACATTTTAATTAACAAATAGCTGTCTAATGGATGCACAGAGTAAATGTCAGCTCTGTATAGACAGGCAAACATAAGGGATTGTGCCTATTTTCTTACCACCCACAGACTATATAGATGACCCTGGTAACTGAAGAATTACACAGGGACCTGAGGAAGCATCCTTTTAGTATTCAGTCAGAATTATATAGAATAAACTGTTGAAATAAAGTTAGATGAAAAAAGAAACAAATGTTTTAATTTTTCTAGATTACAGTTGGGTAAATTGAAGGATGTTTTGATAGGTGTTGTAACACAGTAGGTATAAATGACTGCAGCTCCCTGTAGTAGCACTTTAATAGGCCTAGACATTGGCAATTGTTCTTGGGTCATGACCTGACTTAGAAAGGGCAGGACTGGTTGTTCTGACCTTCCTGTGACCTTGTGCCTCAGAGATCAAACAATAGTTTGTTCCTGAAAAAAATCTCTGTGGACCAATAAGCCTGGATGCTGATGTAGTAAAAAGAACTGAAACAATTCTGGGGCAAACCAACTGTACCAGATGGACAAATAATAACCCCCACTTATTTAAATGGGACTACTACACCCTTGAATGCTAGCACATCTTCAGCATTTGGAGGATACATTTTAATTTTTGCCTATGGAGCAGTTCTACTTGCTCTAACTAGACTGTTGCTATTGCTATCTATGGAGGCCTCTGTTTGACCACTGTGCACTTTGTAAACAGAATGCCGCTGGGTACTTGTATTTAGCAGCTATTACAAAGTTGCCCAAATTAATGGAAAGCTTGATATATCACACAGGAAAAAATATAAACATTATTTGGTTTATTCAAATTAGCAAATTGCCTTTATCAGTAATAATTGCAGAAGGAGGTTGACTACTACAATGTGGAGAGCTCTGGTTAGTGGCTAAAGATCTATAAGCATCAGCATCACCGTAAAACGGACTATCCACAAAGTATCATCCTTATGGAATATGCAAGTTTGCTTTGTGATAACTTTTGTATGAGTCATCTTAGTAGTGGGTGTCTGTTTTCATTTTATTCGGCAGGAAGTATTTAGAGTGATGTTTGCTCACATGTCAGCTAATAGTGTTAAGTCATCACAAAATACAGAGCTTTGACACCTGGGGGTTATGCAGTAAGGTGTGATAAAGAGGTGATGAAGCTGAGACAACAGGGGGTTATGCACTAAGGCATGATAAAGAGGTGATGAAGCGGAGATGACTTCTCCAGTGATATCACTGTATCTGTAGATAAGTTTCTCAGTTATTTTCTCCATGAAGGGATTTTCATGAGAAGGAAGACCACAGCTGTCTGTGTTGACCTATTGTTAAAACAGCCCTGGAGAGAAGTATAAGTGCTGACTGGAAATGAAAAAACATGATAATGTCTGTGGATGATACTCTTATGTTTTTGTTCTCTTATCTTATGTCATTTCAGAGGAGAAATTTACATTTGCATATAATTCTGATCCCTCCCATAAAGAGAGTTCAGCCCTAAATTGCCAAGCAAGGCTTACTACCATTATAAATGTTCCAGAAAAGAATATGCATCACAGAGTGACACAAATCTAAAATGTATTGAATTTGGACTGGTGGAATTAAAACTGATTTCTGCAAGAATATATGTATAATTTTATTTAGAAATAAACAAAACATTTGTTACATTAAATGCCACAGCCATAGATACAATAGCAAAGAAGACCTTGCCTGCCCCAAGTAACTTAAAGTGTATTTGGGTAACAGAGATAACAGGCAACCATGATTCAAATTTCCTCCTGATTAAAGATGAGCGAGCACCCCGATGCTCGGGTGCTCGGGTGCTCTGACCGAGCACCCCCTGATGCTCGAGTGCTCGGCCGAGCACCCGAGCCCCATTCAAATGAATGGGAGCACTCGAGCATTAAACCAGGCACCCCCTGCTCTGATGAGCGGAGGGTGCCTGGTCAATGTCCCCCTTCATCTCCGCTATGCCCCTCTTCCACAATGTCCCCCTTCATCTCCTATGCCATAGCGGAGATGAAGGGGGACATTGTGGAAGAGGGGCATAGCGGAGATGAAGGGGGACATTGTGGAAGAGGGGCATAGACTCTATGCCCCTCTTCCACAATGTCCCCCTTCATCTCCGCTATGCCCCTCTTCCACAATGTCCCCCTTCATCTCCTCTATGGCATAGGAGATGAAGGGGGACATTGTGGAAGAGGGGCATAGCGGAGATGAAGGGGCACATTGTGGAAGACGGGCATAGCGGAGATGAAGGGGGACATTGTGGAAGAGGGGCATAGAGTCTATGCCCCTCTTCCATAATGTCCCCCTTCATCTCCGCAATGCCCCCTTCATCTCCGCAATGCCCCCGTACCTCCATTCCCTGGTGGTCCAGCGGAGCGTCTTCGGATCTGTGCCTCTTCCGGCACAGATCCTCTTCACCCGAGCATGTCGGGCGAGCACATGGCGGTACTCGTACGAGTACCGCCATGTGCAGAGCAGAGCGATGCTCGAGCCGATCCGAGCATCGGCCGAGCACGCTCGCTCAACACTACTCCTGATCTAGCTGTGACTTCCCAGTCAATCTCACAGAATTTTAGGGTATTTGGGGTAATTCTCCTTTGCTCCCTTCTCATGCCCCCAGACCGCCAGACCCCCTGAAAGAGATAACAGCCACAGCTGCCTGTGTCTACTTGATCACACATCATTTAGGGGTATTTCGGGTAAAACACCTTTGCTCCATTCTCACACCCTTAGACTCCTGTAGGACAGAGATAATACATTAGGAAGGAACTTGGATCACAGCTGCTTGTGTCTAATCGATCACACATAGTTTTGGGGTATTTGGGAAAAACATATTTGCTCCCTTCTCACACCCCTAGACTTCAGGGTATTTGGGTCAAACTTGTTTATCCCTTCCTGTCCCCCACAGTCTCCTAGACTCCCTTAATATAGAGAACAGATTTCTTGCCTACAAGACTCCCTAAACTAAGTGTCAACTCCACTTTATTAGCTTATTTTCTCTTGCTCAAAAATGTGCTGTGAGAGTCCGACACCCTTTTATATGCCTGTGGAAAAATAAGAGAAAACTGCCATGTGTTGGAGAAAATTCTGTCTTTCCATTGATTTAAATGCAAAGAGCTAGTTGAAAAAAGTGTGAAAATGGCACTTTTCGCAAACCATTTCCCATTTGGAGAAAAGTGCCTCTTTTCTCATTTCTCATTTTAGAGTAGGTTAAAATATGGGGGCAGTTCTAGACTTGTGTGATAGGTATGGAAGTCCAGAGGAAAGGAGAAGAATGTGAGAGAGGTTCCAAGCATACTTTAAAAAGGAACTAGTTAGAAGACAATATCTGTGCATAGAAAACTGATTTAATGACAGAATGTAAACAGAACATGTTCTGGTTGGTCTAAGGCTGCATTTGTAATGCCTCAGGGAATGACCTTGAAGTGATTATTGAATGTAGGGTCCCAAACCTTGCTGAAGATAGTTACATTGTTATATAGTAAATTAGGTTGAAAAGATACAAGTCCATCAAATTCAACCTTTGCCACAGTATAATCAAGAAAATGAGAATTATATAAGCTTTCCCAACTGCAAACTGGGCATTAATCTGTTTACCAGAACTTCCTGTTCTAACTACTAATACACAGTATAGCCCTGTATGTTATCTTCTGATAGAAATGCAGCTAGTGTTCCATTAAACATATCTAATGTATCTGCCATTATCATTTGCTTGGACAAAGAATTCCACAATTTAACAGACCTTGCTGTAAGAAAACATCTACCTCTGCTGAAGTTTAAACCTTCTTAACTCTAATATGAAGGTGTAGCCCTTAGTTATTTTATCAGGTCGTGGAATGAAAATCTCACTAGAGAGGTCATTGTATTGACCTTGCATACACTTATATAGTGTAACCAGATCCCCTCTTAGTCATCTCTCCTTTAGCGGAAATAAATCAAGCCTGTGTAGAAGTTCTTAATACTTCAAGTACTCCGTTTCCTAAATTAATTTTGTTGCTCGTCTCTGTATGCTGTCTAGTTTAAAATATATATATATACTACATCTACTGCTATACCTTTATCGAGGTTGCTAATTTCTTCTTCATAGAAGCTCAAAAGATCTGTTTGAAAAGATCTAGGGCCAGATTTAAAGGCTGGCGATAGTAAAAAAAAAACAAAACAAAAAAAAAACACCGTCAGGTGTTTTAACATGCAGTAAGCCATTTAAAGGTCCTTCTTATGAACAGCATGGCAGTTCTCAAATGCTTACTGACGATAATCTTACGTGCATTGAGACCATGGAACAAGACTTTCCAAAGCCATTTAAAGGAGTTTGGTATTCCTAACAGCAGAAAAAAAATTAGACATTTAACAGGCAAAAGTTAAGACCCAATTTTGTTAGCCGTAACACATATAAGGGCAAAAAGAAAACACCGTTGCACAAAATAAAACAGAGAAACAGCATATAGCACAAGCACTCAAATGGAAAAATGAACCTGTGCAATGCCAAAATAACACACAAACCATGCCCATGCACCACAAATCATTGTCACACACAACACAACAACCTAGCAACACCACAGGGACAAGGCCTTCAAAAAACACACCAACGCAACACATCACAACATAGCATGGAACAATGGGGGTTAACACACAACACAGACACCTGTCAATACAAAACAAGTTCACCTGTGCAACATCACCAGACACAACCTTCACCCCACAACATCACACTCGCAACTCACAGCTCCACAGCAATCAAAACACATCAGATTTTCAAACAGAAATACACTGGCAAACACTTACCTGGACAACAAACACCCTCCCATTGGTCATCACTCACCTCATGACCACACCTGGACAACGCCCTGACACGGTCTTAAAGGGACAACCCACCATACTCACATGTGGATTGTTTTCTACACAGAGAGAGAGAATGAGAGCGAGATAGAGAAAGACAGACTGAGATAGAGAGAGACAGACTGAGAGAGAGACAGAGGGAGAGAGAGAGCAAGATAGACAGAGAAAAAGAGAGAGAACAATAAGTATGTTCCATACCTATTGATGCGAAGACTGCAGAGAAAGCATTCAAGGGCGAGGGCTAGGGAACTCCAGCAACTCCTAAGCACACCTGATCAACAGCCTTCACCTGTTTCAAGTGAGGAGGCTCTGGCTGAAAGGCCACACAGGAGCCCATCCCCACCTGAAGGACAGCACCTGCCTGCAGAACCACAGCTGCTACAACAGGATGCTCCCCAGCTGCTGCAACAGGATGCTCTTCAGCTGCCACAGGCACCATTGGAGCAACATAGTATGTACAGACGACCACTAAGGCCCAGGGTATACCGCCCAAGGGTCATGCTCCTGGGAATGACCACTGAGGAGGTGATAGATCTCTACAGGTTGATGCCGCACAGCATCATTACCCTATATGAGGTCATCAAAGATGAGGTCGATCCCATATACATTCACAACCATGCTCTGACTGGCTTGCAGAAACTGATGTGTGTTATACATTTCATGGCAAGCGGAGCTTTTCAGTCAACAGTAGGTTACGTATCAGGCATATCACAGTCCACATTTTCAAGGGTACTGGCTCAGGTGTCTGTGCTAAATATCCCGGCAGCTGTGATGATTCATACATTCTCCAAAACTGTACTCATAGACTTCGAGAATGGAGCGTATACAGGGGGATGGCTTCTGGGTGAGTTAACAATACTAAATCACACCACATCCATACATGTACACACAACACTGCTCAGCATGCTCTTCACTCACTGGTAGTACGCCCATCTCATACATCATCAACACAACATGTGCTCCTTGTCTCACCATGTCACTCACTCTCCACAGGTGATTCTGGCTATGGCTGTAGGTTTTGGCTCCTCCTATTGGCATGTGCAATGCTACACAACATCGCGATGGACATTAGACTTGTGGACGATATCCAGGCCCCACCCATACCTGAAGTGCCGGTGGACATTGGCCATGATGAGAAGAGCCTAAAAGGGGTGCAGATAAGCTGATCAGGGAACACTTCAGCTGTGAGTATAACATAGACATTCACACAATCCATGCATGTAAATGACCAGTCCTGCTCATTAGTGCAAACACACTAACCATACCACACATGATGTTGTGTTTCCACCCACAGGATGAATGTCACAGCTGCAGCATGGACCGCAAACATCTACCATTCCATGGACGTGTCATATAATGTGGCTGGGGATTCCAATACCATCTACCATCCTGTTGTCCATGTTGGCATTGCTACCTCAAGGATATCATGCGTACCCCCATGTGAACAGCAACTAAAGTGATTTGCCATGATCATAACCATAGCAACCATGGTACCCCTGTAGCGAAAGAGCATTATCCAATGCAATGCATTGCATAACACTCTGTCACATCAGGGGGTTAAAGGGCCATTGGCCATTGGAGTGAACATGGGACCTGTAGCTTGGTATAGCTGAAAAGAGCAGCAGAGGGATGGATCTACAGTGGTAGTGTGTTATACATCATAGAGGATCAGTTCCAAAGGGACACCATGCTGACCTGTGTGTGTAGCACTCTGACATTGGCAGACCAAATATATTTGTTTCATGGAGCTATTAGAACACATATGTTGATGTGTGGATTTATGTCAGGGGCACATATCCCTAGGGCTGGTTGACATCCCCTTAGTTTTCCCCATAATGGATTATAGATGAGTGGAAAACACATTACAAAGCAACGGGTTGTGTACTCCCCTGTAACTGCAAAGATGAATGGGATAATGATGTTGTAGCTGTTGCATGAGAATCAGTTCGAGGATGCTGTTCCAAATCCTGTAGTTTTGTCCCACAGGCATTCATAGCATGATCCATCCTGGAACAGAGGAGTTTCCACGTGACTGGATTGAAGCCTTGACAACACCTCCATGAAGCTGACCCCTTGATGCTTTCAAGTGCTTATGTTGGTGATGCAATATTTAACCTGATGTTCACAGCAACCTCTAATGGAACATTCACATATCCTCAGAAGACACAAATGAATGTGTTGTTTCCTAACATCCAGGTTTCATACCTGAACAGTAAGAATGCTCATCTTCAGAGTTACAGTACCTTGTGGACAACACATGAGCAGTTCAGTAGTGTTTCTACAGTATCCTTTGTTAAGTTTTATGCACCTTTTGGGTGTTCATACAAGTGTTCAATGCATATAGGCAATATGCACAAAAACACATGTATGTTTTAATGTAGTGTGAGACACATTATACATATCTCAACGTGGAACCATATTCATGGCTAGGGTGTCCCTCACACATAGGAAGGCATGACCTTCATTACAGGCGTCCA
The DNA here is from genome assembly GCA_037306005.1 of Rhinophrynus dorsalis. Lineage (NCBI taxonomy): Eukaryota > Metazoa > Chordata > Amphibia > Anura > Rhinophrynidae > Rhinophrynus > Rhinophrynus dorsalis. The sequence continues at coordinate 168,953,649 of CM074721.1, read as the reverse complement.
CTACACTGATACACTGAGGTATGTTGGGAGTGATAAGGAGGTGATACAGGGGACATAACTTCCCCAATGATCTCATGTCCACAGTTCCCATGTTGCTCAATGTAACCAATGTTCTGTGATTGCTCTGGTTTGACATATCTCAATACATAGTCTATATTAACAAACTGACTAACTGGAGAAGTGATATCACTGGAGAGGTCTGTTTCAACCTTAGTTAAACATTAACACAACGTACTGGATAACCCAGTGATCAACCTAAGATTTCAATGTGTAGCACCCACATTGAAATCTTAGGGTGATCATTGGGTTATCCAATAAGTTAGTTTCACAATCAGAGTGTGAATCATAGCCTATTTGGCTTCATGTTCTATCTATCCTGCCTGTTCACTGCATTGCTTTGCAATGCATCGGAGACATCCTTGCCACTTAATCTAGCAAAAGTAACCACAAACCTTCTCAGACAGTATTGAAAAGCAGATTTTTTGTATTTGGGGAAAAAAATCACAATTTGGGCTCTTTATTTTTGTTGTTGTTAGGGGCAGACTTTGCTCTTGCTTGCTGAAGTGGATGGCCTGGTTGATTGCCTGGTCAACCTTCGAGTAGGTGCAGGAGTCACACTGGATGGAGACATGGGTGCAGTGGACCCCTCCTTTGACTTCTGCTCCCTCTCCATATGCAGGTTCTCCCTGCAGTTGTGGTCTCTTACTTCCACCACCAGCTGCCCCATCATGTCCATCATTCCAGTTCTGTACTGTCGCAGCTCGCTGGTCAGGACTATGTGCTGGACCTGGTTTGACATATCTCAGTACATAGGCTATATTAACAAACTGACTAACCAGAGAAGTGATATCACTGGAAAGGTCTGTTTCAACCTTAGTTAAACATTAACACAACGTACTGGATAACCCAATGATCAACCTAATATTTCAATGTGTAGCACCCACATTGAAATCTTAGGGTGATCATTGGGTTATCCAATAAGTTAGTTTCACAATCAGAGTGTGAATCATAGCCTATTTGGCTTCATGTTCTATCTATCCTGCCTGTTCACTGCATTGCTTTGCAATGAATCGGAGACATCCTTGCCACTTAATCTAGCAAAAGTAACCACAAACCTTCTCAGACAGTATTGAAAAGCAGATTTTTTTATTTGGGGGAAAACAAATCACAATTTGGGCTCTTTATTTTTGTTGTTGTTAGGGGCAGACTTTGCTCTTGCTTGCTGAAGTGGATGGCCTGGTTGACTGCCTGGTCACCCTTCGAGTAGGTGCAGGAGTCACACTGGATGGAGACGTGGGTGCAGTGGACCCCTCCTTTGACTTCTGCTCCCTCTCCATATGCAGGTTCTCCCTGCAGTTGTGGTCTCTTACTTCCACCACCAGCTGCCCCATCATGTCTATCATTCCAGTTCTATACTGTCGCAGCTCACTGGTCAGGACTATGTGCTGGACCTCCAGGGCATGGAGAGTGGCTGCATACCTCAGGGAATCCCTTTGGAGCCTTCTGAGGTACCTGTTAGTCCTCTGGGATTCCCTGAGTTGCCTCCTTTGTAGCACCAGACACTCAGTTTCCATCCACCACTGCTGCGTGCATTGCTGGAGGAGGATGTGCCTTGTGATGCTGCCTCACGTACGTCCTCCTGTTCTGGTGGAGAGGATGCTGGTGGTAGTGTAACTGGTTCTAGTGGAGAGGCTGTTGCTGATCAAGAGTCTGTTGCTGGTGGAGAGGCTGCTGGTGGTGGTGTGACTGGTGCTGGTGGAGAGGCTGCTGGTGAGGTGACTGCTGCTGGTGGAGAGGATGCTGCGGAGGATGGCTGTGTCCTCAACACATCCAGGGACTCTGAGCTGCCCATTGATCTTTCTGGTGGTGGTGGTGGGGTGAAGTCGTCCCTTGGTTGAGGGCGCTGGGGCTCCCCAATCAGGCCCAGGTGTTTGTAATCCAGTGGCCAGGGTTCATACCTTGGCAACTGGTAGCTGCTTGGCCCCCACCTAGGAACATACCTGGGCCCATGCTGGGGAGCCATCCAGGAGGGTAAGTCCATCCGCTAACCATATTCCCCATACAGATGGATGGGCACTGTCCTGGGCATCCAGTGTCTTCCTGGTGGTGGTGCAGAGAAAAACTGTCCCGAGGTGGACGGCTGCATACACCTTTGAGTACCGGAGGGGTTACCAAAGCATTGTTGAGAGATGCATTGATGATCCCTCTAGAACTCAAGGGGTTATGTGCTGACTTCCCTGTGGGTATATGGGTGACATTGTGGTGGAACAGTGATGATCTTCAACAGACATCATTTTGTGAAACATGGTTTATGTGGAATGTGTGATCGGTTAAACTGGGATTTGGACAGTTTTGGGTCTGTTCAAAACTTGCCATTTGTGCATGTATTGAGTCCTGTATTTAAAGGGATAGTAATGTTTCATAATAAAAGCAGCTTTAATTAATCTTCATAGTATTTGGAATTTGGAGAGTGTTATTTCAATTCTGTCAGAGTTATAGTTCAGGAGTAATTCAATGACAAAGTGTCCCCCTCCCGCCCCTTTTACTGATGTAACACTCCTCAGCCAAAGCAGAAGGGAGGTGCCCAGGTAGATTGCACAGAGGGACAATCTTCAATTAAGATAAGGGAAAAACCTGAAAAGCTTGTCAAGGGGGGCAGGGCTTTCATTGTTCTAATAGGAAGAAGAGTGTCCCCTGCTGTTATCTGTCCAGTCTATGGACTGCATTCCACATCTGAGAAGAGAAAGCTTACACTAGGCAAAAGGGGCGGGGATGGGAAACTTTGTTTGTGAATATCTCTTAAACCATAAAGGTTTGAGAGATAAGACTTATATCATTCTTCATGTTTTTTTAATGCCTACAAAATAAAATAAAGTTAAAACGAAGTAGTACTATCCCTTTAACCCTCAGGGTGCTGTGTTGGTGCAATTGAGTGGATCAATGATGGGCATGTGTTGGGGTGTGACTGTGTTTGTGTCTGAAGGTTGTGTCGGTTGATGTGGTGTGTGGTTATGTGATGACGCACTTATTGGTAGTGTGGAGGCTCCTCTCTTACCCAGTGTCTGATCCTCCAAGGACCCCCTCAGCAGCTGTGGCTGACATGTTTTGTCCAGCTGCTGAAGGTAATGTGGGCGGGGGGCAGGGGGACCACCTCCGGTGCCTAGAGCATACAGGGCAATCTCTCCCATCTTCTTCTTCACCACCCTTCTCCCATCTTCTTCTTCACCACCAGGGACCTTTTCCCTCAGATAGAGGATGCTCTCCCTCTATATAGCCTCCACAAGGGCCCTTTTCTCCTCATCCCTGTAGCGAGGATCCCTGAGCCTCTCCTCCTCAGTTCCAGGCTGTGAGGTGTCACAGCTGTGGCTTCCTGGCATGTCCTGCCTACTCTGCCCCTGCCTGTGTGTGCGGTGCTCCCCAACAGGTACCCCTCATCCCACGGACAGTTCTGTCCCTGCCCTTCGAGTGCCTGTTCTAGGCCGGGTCTCACTCTGCCCAGCGGATCTCCCTCTCCCACTCCTACTATGCCCAGGGATGCCCTCCTGACCTTCCTCCTCCTCCACTACTCTCCCCATCTCTCTCTCTCCTGTCCTCCTCTCCTCACCATCACTCACCCAGGCACTCACACAGGCCCTCACAGACACACTCAATCCCAATCACTCTCTGTCACACTATGTTACTCACTGATTCACACTGAAAAGTATTAAATATGTGTAATGTGTTATAAAAAAAAAACCTGTGTGTGTGTGTTTGTACTGGTGTTTGTAATATGTGCAAATGTGTTCTATGTGTATATTTAAGTGCAACTCTGTCCAAATTTCTCAGCTCCAAAAACTCCTTCTAGCTCCAATGTCAGCTCCTCTCTCCCTTGCTCTAAAAGCTATCCTCCGCTACTGGGTTCTGTGATCTAGCTCGCCAAAACTCAAGACACAGACAAGGTACGGCCGTTATTTCTAGGTATATATATAGGTGCATTTGAACATTTTTGATACTTTGGGGTCTTGGGATTGGCTGTGAGTTTGAATTTGTTGGTGCATCAATCAGGATTGCTAGACATCATAGACAACGTCGGCCGTTATGTTAAAATTTGACTTTTGGATGCACGGTGATGCGAAAAAAGGTGCAACGCAGGTTTTTGTGTAACATGATTTTGTTGTGCCTACGCTTGTTAGCTATTCTTGTAGACTACCTGTCGAATCTGATGTAAATCTTTTGTTATTTGAGGGTGATGTGCCTTTTTTACTTAGCAGCTGTTTTAATGCAAACCTCTAAATCTAGCCCCTATTCTGCACAAAAACCAGGTTGATTTCTGCTAATAATTAGTGTTGAGCGAGCATGCTCGGCCGAAGCTCGGTTCGGCTCGAGCATCGCTCTGCTCGGCACATGGCGGTACTCGTACGAGTACCGCATGTGCTCGCCCGCCATGTTCGGGTCTCCTCCCCGCACGTTTCGCGGCTGCTGCGCAGCCAATAAACGTGCAGGGAGGCTCTGACATCGGTGTAATGCCAGCAGCCATGTTGGCTGCTGGCATTACACTGATTGGCTGGCCAGAACCCGTGATCGGGTGCTGTATAGCACCTGACCAGCGAGTTCGGCTCAGTCTTAGCCAGGGAGAGATGAGGATAGGAAGGGAAAGTCAGTGTAGGGAGAAGACAAGCAATTGTGAAAAAAAAAAAAGACCCAAAAGTCCTTTTTAGGACTACTGTGTGTGGGGGCAGCAGTTTATTTTGTGTGGGGGGAAAAAAAAAAAAAAAAAAAAAAACTTCATATATTCTGTTTAGTGTGCAAAGTTGCAGATTAGAGCACATTCTGTTTAGTGTGCAAAGTTGCAGATTAGAGCACATTCTGTTCAGTGTGCAAAGTTGCAGATTAGCAGCACATTCTTTTTAGTGTGCAAAGTTGCAGATTAGAGCACATTCTGTTTAGTGTGCAAAGTTGCAGATTAGAGCACATTCTGTTCAGTGTGCAAAGTTGCAGATTAGCAGCACATTCTTTTTAGTGTGCAAAGTTGCAGATTAGAGCACATTCTGTTTAGTGTGCAAAGTTGCAGATTAGAGCACATTCTGTTTAGTGTGCAAAGTTGCAGATTAGAGCACATTCTGTTAAGTCTTCAAACTGTAAAATATCAAAGTCACATATTCCATTCACTGTGCGTCGCCGCATTTAAGAAGCAAATTCTGTTTACTGTGCAAAGTTTCAGAATAGGAAAACATTCTGTTAAGTCTTCAAACTGTAAAATATCAAAGTCACATATTCCATTCACTGTGCGTCGCCGCAGTTAAGAAGCAAATTCTGTTTACTGTGCACAGTTTCAGAATAGGAAAAAATTCTGTTAAGTCTTCAAACTGTAAAATATCAAAGTCACATATTCCATTCACTGTGCGTCGCCGCAGTTAAGAAGCAAATTCTGTTTACTGTGCACAGTTTCAGAATAGGAAAAAATTCTGTTAAGTCTTCAAACTGTAAAATATCAAAGTCACATATTCCATTCACTGTGCGTCGCCGCAGTTAAGAAGCAAATTCTGTGTACTGTGCACAGTTTCAGAATAGGAAAAAATTCTGTTAAGTTTTCAAACTGTAAAATATCAAAGTCACATATTCCATTCACTGTGAGTCGCCGCAGTTAAGAAGCAAATTCTGTGTACTGTGCACAGTTTCAGAATAGGAAAAAATTCTGTTAAGTCTTCAAACTGTAAAATATCAAAGTCACATATTCCATTCACTGTGCGTCGCCGCAGTTAAGAAGCAAATTCTGTTTACTGTGCACAGTTTCAGAATAGGAAAAAATTCTGTTAAGTCTTCAAACTGTAAAATATCAAAGTCACATATTCCATTCACTGTGCGTAGCCGCAGTTAAGAAGCAAATTCTGTTTACTGTGCACAGTTTCAGAATAGGAAAAAATTCTGTTAAGTCTTCAAACTGTAAAATATCAAAGTCACATATTCCATTCACTGTGCGTCGCCGCAGTTAAGAAGCAAATTCTGTGTACTGTGCACAGTTTCAGAATAGGAAAAAATTCTGTTAAGTCTTCAAACTGTAAAATATCAAAGTCACATATTCCATTCACTGTGCGTCGCCGCAGTTAAGAAGCAAATTCTGTTTACTGTGCACAGTTTCAGAATAGGAAAAAATTCTGTTAAGTCTTCAAACTGTAAAATATCAAAGTCACATATTCCATTCACTGTGCGTCGCCGCAGTTAAGAAGCAAATTCTGTTTACTGTGCACAGTTTCAGAATAGGAAAAAATTCTGTTAAGTCTTCAAACTGTAAAATATCAAAGTCACATATTCCATTCACTGTGCGTAGCCGCAGTTAAGAAGCAAATTCTGTTTACTGTGCACAGTTTCAGAATAGGAAAAAATTCTGTTAAGTCTTCAAACTGTAAAATATCAAAGTCACATATTCCATTCACTGTGCGTCGCCGCAGTTAAGAAGCAAATTCTGTGTACTGTGCACAGTTTCAGAATAGGAAAAAATTCTGTTAAGTCTTCAAACTGTAAAATATCAAAGTCACATATTCCATTCACTGTGCGTCGCTGCAGTTAAGAAGCAAATTCTGTTTACTGTGCACAGTTTCAGAATAGGAAAAAATTCTGTTAAGTCTTCAAACTGTAAAATATCAAAGTCACATATTCCATTCACTGTGCGTCCCCGCAGTTAAGAAGCAAATTCTGTGTACTTTGCACAGTTTCAGAATAGGAAAAAATTCTGTTAAGTCTTCAAACTGTAAAATATCAAAGTCACATATTCCATTCACTGTGCGTAGCCGCAGTTAAGAAGCAAATTCTGTGTACTGTGCAAAGTTGCAGATTTGCAGCACATATTCCGTGTAATATGAAGAAGGCGGGTAAAAAGGGACGGGGAAGTGGACGTGATCCTGATAGTTCAGGGCGCGGGTCAGGACGCGTAGAAACTGCGCCTGGTGCCAGAGCACAAGACAGAAAGACATCCACCATACCTAGCTTCATGTCTCATTTTACAGGGCGTCGCAGGACATCACTCTCGAGGTCCGACCACTGCGAACAGGTGGTCGGTTGGATGTCAGCTGATACTGCTTCCAGTCGGTTAAGCACCACCCTGTCTTCCACCAAGTCCACTCTCAGTAGCCAAGAGTCTGGTCAACATAATCCTCACTCTGATCATCCTTCCTCCCACCATAGAGGATCTGGTCAAAGAAGTGATCCCACACTGGGATATAGTGAGGAGCTCGTCTCATCACCAATCCTTAATTTGAACCTCTCTCCAAGCACGCTTGCAGACGAACATGACATCTTGTGCCCTGATTCACAACCTCTAGAGGGTACCCAATCACAAGAAGATGACAGAGGTGAACGGCATTTAAGGTCAAAGGAAGTGGATGATGATGATGATGAGACACAGTTGCCATTACATCAACCACTATTACTGTCTCAAGACCTTGATGAGGAGGATGATATACAGTTGTCAATGACTGAGTATGTGGTGGGATCAAGACATGAGGAGGATGATCAGAGTGAGGAAGTGGAGGAGGACTTGGTGGACGATGAGGTGACTGACCCCACCTGGGAAGGTGTAGAGCCGAGTGATGACAGCAGTCCTGAGGGTGAGCCATCTGCAGCACCGCAACAGGCTGGAAGAGGCAGTGGTGTGGCTACAGAAAGAAGGCGGACCGCACCAAACCGGCCCGCAAATGTTCCACGGAGCACCCCCTTGCGTAAATCTCCCTTGCCAAGGGGTAGGTGTTCCGCGGTATGGCGTTTTTTTAAGGAAAGTGCGGACGACAAAAGAATTGTAGTTTGCAACCTGTGCCACACCAGAATGAGCCGAGGCATGAACACTAGAAACCTCACCACCACCAGCATGATCCGACACATGGCATCCAAGCACCGTAATAAGTGGGAGGAACGCCTGGATCGCCCATCTGTGTCTGCAGGCCACACCACTGCCTCCTCTTCCCCTGTTTTCGGTGCCGGCCAATCGCCTGTCGAAGGCGCAGGCCCGCATACCTCCCGCCCTGCACCTGTACCATCTGAAGCACCATCAGCGACCACATCCACTTCCCTGTCCCAGCACAGCGTCCAAATGTTGTTACCCCAGGCATTTGAGCGCAAGCGAAAATACCCAGCCACCCACCCACAGGCCATAGCACTAACCTCACACCTTTCCAAATTACTGGCCATCGAAATGCTGCCATTTAGGCTTGTGGAGACTGAGTCCTTCCGCAGCCTGATGGCAGCAGCTGTCCCTCAGTACGCGGTCCCCAGCCGCCACTACTTTTCCCGGTGTGCCATCCCCGCATTACACCACCATGTGTCCCGTAACATCACCCGTGCCCTGACCAACGCAGTTACTGGGAAGGTCCACTTAACGACTGACACATGGACAAGTGCTTGTGGCCAGGGACGCTACATTTCCCTGACGGCACACTGGGTGAATGTCGTGGAGGCTGGGAGCGACTCGGACCCTGGGATGGCACAGGTGCTACCCACGCCGAGGATCGCGGGCCCTACCTCCATCAGGGTTTCCGCCAGCACCTACGTTATTGGCTCCTCCTCCTCCGTTTCCACCTCCGAATTCTCTGCGCGCAGCGCCACTCACCCATCAGCCGGTAGCTGGAAGCAGTGTAGCACTGCAGTGGGGAAGCGTCAACAGGCCGTGCTGAAGCTGATCTGCCTTGGGGACAAACAGCACACGGCCTCAGAGCTGTTGCAGGGGATTAGTCACCAGACCGAGCAGTGGCTCTCGCCACTCAACCTGCAACCAGGCATGGTTGTGTGTGATAATGGGCGTAACTTGGTGGCGGCTTTGGAGCTCGGCAAGCTCACACACGTACCATGCCTAGCGCATGTATTTAATTTAGTGGTTCAGCGATTTCTAAAAACCTACCCCAATTTGCATGATCTCTTGACCAAGGTGCGCCGCGTGTGTGCACATTTCCGTAAGTCATCTACAGCTTCAGCCGGCCTGTTGAAGCTGCAGCAGCGCTTACAATTGCCAGCTCACCGGCTGCTGTGTGACGTGAGCACGCGCTGGAACTCCACCTTCCACATGTTGGCCCGGCTTTGTGAGCAGCAGAGGGCAGTAGTGGAGTACCAGCTGTTACACGGTCGTCGCCTCTCCGTTCAACTTCCTGTAATCAGAAGTGAGGAGTGGGAATGGATGTCAGACCTCTGTGAGGTTTTACGCAATTTTGAGGAATCGACACAGATGGTGAGCGGCGATAACGCTATTATCAGTGTAACCATCCCACTTCTGTGTCTACTGAAACGCTCGCTGCTCACAATTAAAACTGACGCTTTGCATGTGGAAGAGGTGGAAATGCGGGAGGAAGAGCTTACACAAGGTGATAGCCAGAGCACCCTCACTTCGTCTTCTCAGCGACAATTGGAGGAGGCGGAGGAGGAGGAGGAGGAGGAGGAAGACACGGTTGCCTCCGCTACAGAGGGTAGCCATGGAACTTTAGTTCCATCTCTTCAGCGTGGGTGGGCAGAAGAGGAGGAAGAGGATGAGGAGATTGAGAGTCATCCTCCTGGTGAGGACAGCGAAATCTTGCCTGTTGGTACTCTGGCACACATGGCTGACTTTATGTTAGGCTGCCTTTCCCGTGACCCACGCGTTATACGCATTTTAGACAACACGGATTACTGGGTGTTCACCTTTCTGGACCCCTGCTACAAAGAGAATTTCTCATCTCTCATTCCTCCGGTGGAGAGGACAAGCAAAATGGTGCAATACCAGAAGGTTCTTGTTGAAAAATTGCTCCAAAATTTTCCATCTGACAACGCTGGTGGCAGAGTACGTGCTACCTTGGCCAACCGAGAAGGGGAGAAAAGGGGAGCACACAGCAGTTCCGACAAAGGCAGGGCAACACTCTCCAAGGCGTGGGACACCTTCATGACACCCCGCCAGCACCCTCACCCTGATGCGCAGCCTAGTGTCACAAGGAGGGAAACGTTTTGGAAGATGGTGAAGGAGTACGTAGCAGACCGTGTCAGCGTCCTCAATGATCCCTCTGTGCCTTACAACTACTGGGTGTCCAAGCTGGACACGTGGTATGAACTGGCACTCTACGCCTTGGAGGTGCTGGCCTGCCCTGCCGCCAGCGTTCTGTCTGAGCGGGTATTTAGTGCTGCTGGTGGCATCATAACAGATAAGCGTATCCGCCTTTCCACCGAAAATGCTGATAGGTTGACACTTATAAAAATGAACAAGGCCTGGATTTCCCCTGACTTCTCCACTCCACTGGAGGAAAGCCCCGGGGGAACATAAAGTCACTTTAGATATGTTATTTACAATGATGGGAATACTCTGTATTCCCATTCACCCCTTCCACCAAAAAAATGGGTATATGGTTGACTCTCTTCCATATACCCTGGGATATAATTTTTATATAGGGCCAGCTCACCAGCGGGCCCTGTGATATAATTTTTATATAGGGCCAGCTCACCAGCGGGCGCTGTTTGACAATTTTTGTATAGGTCAGCTCACCAGCGGGCCTTCTCATATAATGTTTTATTGGGTCAGCTCTCTAGCGGGCCCTCTCATATAATGTTTTATAGCGTCAGCTCACTAGCGGGCCTTCGCATATAATGTTTAGGATGGTCAGCTCCGCAGCAGACCCTCACCCATAATGTTTTGGATGGTCGGCTCAGCGCACGTTTCCCTCTTAATCATGGCCCCAGTTCAGAAAAATCGAGGACATTTTTGGGAGAATTTGCCTTTGCGCACGTTTCCCTCTTAATCATGGCCTCAGTTCAGAAAAATCGAGGAAATTTTTGGGAGAATTTGCCTTTGCGCACGTTTCCCTCTTAATCATGGCCTCAGTTCAGAAAAATCAAGGAAATTTTTGGGAGAATTTGCCTCTGCGCACGTTTCCCTCTTAATCATGGCCTCAGTTCAGAAAAATCGAGGAAATTTTTGGGAGAATTTGCAGATGATATACAAGTAAATATACAGCAAATACTGTTTGGTAACAATATTTCGCCTAAAGTCGTTTTTATCTGCCTTTTTGTGTGTTTTACGGTCAGTCTGTAAAAATGGCGTACTACGGGCGAAAGATCGTTCCCAGCAGCGATGTTGGAGTCCAAGATGCATCCAGACATCCTCCCTATGCTGTCCCTGAACCATTTCTGTGGTGTTTCCATCATTTTCTGCCCTTTTCCTATGGACCAGGCACCCTCCCCTCATCAGAGCAGGGGGTGCCTGGTGTAATGCTCGAGTCCTCCCATTGACTTCAATGGGGCTCGGGTGCTCGGCCGAGCACTCGAGCCTCCGGGGGTGCTCGGTCAGAGCACCCGAACACCCGGGCATTGGGGTGCTCGCTCATCACTACTAATAATCTTATTTTCCACAGTGAATGAATATAATCCATTTTTATCCCTTCTGGCAATTTTCTCACTAATGAGGTCAAATTTACAGGCTTATAATTCACAGGGCCTGTTATAGCTAACTTCTTAAATAAAGGCACCACTTTGGCTTTATACCAATCTTGTGGCACAGTGCCTGTGTTGAGAGAGTCTTTCTAGACTAAAAAGAACAATCTTGCTAACACTACAATGAGTTCCCAAGGAACCCCTGTATATATACCATCAGGACTAGGTCCTTTGTCATTCTTTATTTTGTCAAGTCTTCCCTTGACCTCTTCTTGTGATAACCTAATACGGCTATAATTGTTATTTGTTGAGGCTTTTCTACCATTTAGTGTTCCCTGGGATATACTGATAAAATGAATATGTTCAGAACATCAGCCCATCTTATTTTTTGAAAGGTCCAGTGAACTCTCTCTTATAATAATACCTAGCATTTATATAGCACCTTTCTCAGGTTCAGCGCACGCTCTCGGAATTAACCAAATCAGCAGCTGAATAGTAGATATTATTATTACCCAATCAATGGTACTCATTTTATCGACATCCAAAGGATGAAGGGCTAAGTTGATCCTGCCAGGATTCAAACCTTTAACCTTGAGGTTTGAATAGGCACTGCAGTCAGGACATTTACCACTGAGCTATCTCACCATCTTTTAAGTTGTTTGCTACTTATGTATTTGAAAACTTTTTTGCATTAGTCTTGCTCTTACTTGCAATTTTTTTTTATTATATATTTTTGTTAACCTAATTGCCTTTTTGCAATCTTTGTTGCACTCACTGTATTTTAAGAAATAATTTTCTGTTCTTTCAGATTTAAATAGTCTAAATGCCTTTTTTCCTTGCTATTTTCTCCTTTACATTTGCATAAATATTTAGATAAACACAGCAGATTGGTTGAACAGTGACAGGTGAGTTAAAACGTGATAAATGCAAGATTATAAATCTAGGTTACAGAAATATGCATACTATACAATCACTAAATTAGACATCACTTGGGAAGTATTTGTTATAGAAAGATTTGGGACAACACCCATTTGAATCAATTAGAAGTCCCTCCCCCTGGTGCAGTAGTGCACCTCTGTACTGTGATGAATAAGGCCCTATGTATCTATAAGTATGTAATCAGTTTGCATTTCACACATTTTAATGGTTGTTAGACTTCAATAAATTATCTTCTGATTTTTAAGAAAAATAAAGAAAAATTAACATTTTGTTCAGATGAGAAGTATACACATACACTTTTTAAAATCGGCATACTGTAAAAACTGCACTACAAGAAAATGTAAAGAAATATCACCAGAACATAAAAAATGTGCCTTTTAGACTAGAAAAGTGGGAACTACATCTCATACCTTGGATATCTCATCAGCTTTTAAAATATCTTAAATCCCTTCACTTCCTCTCCCTGTCTCAGTTTACCCAGCAGTACCAGGCTAATAGCAATACCTTCTCCCTTCTCCCGCTGGAATCTGTTGCACAGATCATGAACTGACAAATGATAGATGGAGTTTTTACCCTAGAGGTGGCTGTATGCCTGTTATTGAATATGATACAGGTTGGGGAGCAAGGGGAAAAGCCATCACATGAGATGATGAATTATGCAGCACATCCATGTGTAGGTAAGGAACAGACCATAAATCTCTCTGGGTAATATTACTACTACACTTAATAAATGAATTGTAACCCGTTCGTTGACAGAGGAGGCTGTAATTAATATGAATCATTATGTTTTCCCATTATAATGTCACTGACTTTAAATACCAGTTTTACCTCCTTATGACCTTGGATATTTAAATCCCTGAGCTCCAGAAGCCAAGGATTAGAACAGGGAATTCCAACCTGCAAGCTTCCAGCTGCTTTTGGACTACAAATTCCATCATCCACACCCAGCCAATGGGTGGCTAAGGACGATGAGAGATGTAGTCCAGTAACAGTTGGAGGGTTTCTGTTTACCCTCCAGTGCTTTAGGCTGTTGTCTCTATGGAAGAGAGTCTAGAGAATTAATTATATGCATGCTAGAGTGTTGTGAAACCCACAATCCATTGCACTAAACCCAAGGATTTAAAATTCAAGCATAATATTCTTTAAAAGAACAACATATTTATGAATATTAACATTGAATATTTATGTATAGGGCAAGTGGGCACCTGCCCAGGACCCACTGTAGGAAACCCACACCCCTTCACCAATCAAGAACCAACTCTGACTGTCATACGATCATACAACAAAGTTTAGAACCCTCTGGAACTCGGTCTCCTCAATGATCTGATTCTTTAATGTTAATTTAAGTTAAGCTCAAAATTGTGTGGCGCTATTATTATAAATGCTAAATTTTAACAGGAAGGGAAACAGGTGTAATTATTTGCAAAACAATGTTTTTGAGATCTCTCTAGTACCCAAATGGGCTTACTACTTTATATTTTGCCCATTGCATAGTAGTGTCTTGAATGGCACAGTTACTGGTATTCTACATTAATACTGTAGCACTTATTGCACCCTGTACACTCCTTATTGCATGTGCTGCTTTTCAGACTGCTGAGAGAAGCCTGTTTCCTTGCATACCTTATTTTCTGTTGTGTCTTACACAGCAATCCAATACTCTGGACTCCTAACTTCCTGTTATTCACAGAAAGAATTTCTTATGGACCCCTCACTTTCTGTTGTGTATTATACTGTTAATATATGCTATAGACATTTCACTTCCTGTCCTGTCCTCCATGATTACTATATCCTCTGGACTACTCACTTCCTGTCCTCTCTTACACAGTGAGTTTATCCTCTGGTCTCCTCACTTTTTGCCCTGTGTTACACAGTAGACTATATCTCCTGGACTTTTCATTTCCTTCCAGTTTTACAATGATAGTACATACTATGGATTGATTACTTCCCGTCCTGTGTTACACGGTAGAATATATTTTCTGGACTAATCAATCTAGAGGAAAAATAAGAATTCTCCAAATTACTGTTGACTTAAATGAGGCTTTTAATCTTTGAATGCTAACAAGGTACACAGCATATTGGGAAACAATGTATATAAGAATTATCTAGCATTCAAGGGACTAAATGCCAGTTTAAATGAATTGGAAATGTTATTTGTCTACTGTGGTGCATTTGGTTTTCCCCAGAATTACCCCACATTTCTGTATAAAGCCCTGTGGAAGTCTTCCAAATGTTGTAGACTATAATTCCCATCATTAGCTGACTGGGGCTGATGGGACTTGCAGTCCTCAACAGTTGGAGTTCCTCAAACTTCCTGTAACTGAGCTAAATGTGGTGAAACTCTTTAAAGGAGCATCATTATTTTACTGAAATGTTATAGTTTATAGGATACAAGGGTTCAACATGCAGCTTATGGGCCAAATATGGCTCCAATTTTTTATCTTATTAGCTAGAACACATGAACTAGTAGGCCAGTAAGGTCTAACCACCTGTAGGGCTGTACCTTACAGTTTGAGAATAGCTGTTTGTTAAATATCTCTATTCACATTGATGTGATTAATGTCCAGAACTTGGTCTATAACTATGCACTTTTATACAAATAAAAATTGATTAAACTGTTTTGTACTGCTTATGTTTCACTGCAAATAAATCCATATTTCAGAATATCTGACAGGCTATAACCACCATTGTTCTAAATAAAAAATGTACATGGCCCTCAAACATAGGGATTTATGATAATTTGAGTCTCAAATGAAAAATGTGGATGCCCTTGTTCTAGGGCTTTTCCTGCTGTGTAAAACAATTTTAAGGAGCACTACAGTCACCTACTAACCTCTCCCAACTGTAGGCAGGGTCGGTGCCACCTATAGGAGAGGTAGGTGCCGGCCTAGGGCGCACATCTACTGGGGGCGCAGCAGAGCCACACGCACCTCTGCAGCAGCTGTGTGAAGAGAAACTGAGGAGAGAGAGATGCACCACTCTAACAAGAGCAAGGGACTAGAAAGCTTCCTCCTGCCTCCACCAACGAGCATTGCAGAGTCTGGCTAATGTGCCGGCCGGGTGGCTCCTTTTTATGTGCTGCATCTAACAAACTACAGTTCTCAGTCCAATACAAGATATGACTTGACCTTCAGGGACTAAATGATGGGATCATGATTCATCTGGTAAGGAGAGGAAGTTCAGTGATGCACACCGTGCGAGGGGTGTGTGAGGAAGAGCATGGTCTCTTTCCCAAGATAAGCACTGCCACAGACATATGTAAAGTGTGCAATGAGAAGCATAAAGTTGCATGGAAGTTTTTTTAAAATTATAAATAAAGGAATAACTAATATAGATAAAATACTCAGTGTTGTCCTAAAATGTTTTTAATACACTCCACATTGGGGCATAAAGGAGTGTGGCACAATGGGTGGAGCCAAGGGCCAGCAAAATTAGGTTTTGCCTAGGGTGGCAAAAATCCTTGCACCAGCCCTGACTGTAGGTGAAATTTCTGTACACCTGAAACACTATTAATGTAAAAAAAATAAACTCTTTAAAGTATAATAACTTGGGAACGACACATCTACCAGCACACCGGTTTTATAGAGAAATCCCTAAACACATTTTCCATTTAAAATGTTTATTGTCGCTTTCAGCTAGGAGGGAAAATCTAATAAAATTATTATTAAATTCCTTGGTTGTTAGCGAAGTTTCTACTGCATAGAGAAGCAAAGTTTTAGAATAATTTCTAACACCCAAGGAGGGCCCTAAATGGCAGGACACAGCTCCCATTACATCCATTCTCCCCACGCTCTACATCAATACATAACTATCCCTCACATAAACGCACCAAAGTCCATCAAGCAGCATCTTTTAAGCATTCACATAGGAATGCAACATTGTTTACATAGTAACATATAGTAACACAGTAAATTAGGTTGAAAAAAGACAAAGCCCGTGAAGTTAAGCCTTTGTCTCATAACTAGGGGTGGGTAAAAGATCCTGTCGTATTTCCATGAAAAAATGCAAGTAAACCATGTGGTTGTCCGCTTTTTCATGGGAAAATCCACTTTAAATAGAGCGATTAAAATCTTTGCCACTTTCTCCCATTGGCAAAAATTCTTCACTATTCTTGTCAATGGCTAGAAAGTTTTTCCCCCTTTATTAACATGTTTTTGCCTTTTCACTATAAAAATGTGGCGTTTTCCAGGAAGTGAAACACAATACAAGCAGCTACAGAGTTAGAGAGAGATGCTAGACTGCTATGCTGTGTGTTAATAGCAAAATTGAGGCAGGAGAGGCTCATAGTGACTGCTATCACTATGAGCAGGTTTACTAACAATAAAAGAAGGAGCTGGAAGGACCCTTATGTGTCCAGTGAGTCAGAGGAGGAAGTGACCATTATCAGCATTGAAGGGTCTGCATGCCCTGATTCCCCGGACCCAATTCTGGCCAGTCCTCCTAAATCATTCCTAAGGAACTTGAGGAAATTTATCTCATGGGAGGAAGAAGTGTAGTAGTGTGAGCAGGACAGGTTAGCTGCCTGTGTCTACTGCCAGTGCTGCCCCTGCTGCCACCAGTGCTTCACCTGCAGCCAGTGCTGAACCCACTGCCAGAGTGTCTTGTAATTTCAGGGGGGGGGAGTAGAAGATTATACCAAGTGTGACAGCAGGAGACCCTATGTCACACTTGCCATTCCCAAGCAGTCCCGCCACTAGTACTACTTCTAATTAAGTGCAGTAGCTTGTATAAAGTGTTAGGAGTGAGGGACAGGGTGATCATCATATTACTAGTAAGGAGGAAGACTCAGGGTAAGGGACTGAAATTGATGTGGTTGATGTTAGTAGTTGTAACAGTGATGGTGAAGCAGCTGGTGGGACTAGGGTTAGGGGAGTGGTAGGGGAAGTAATGCAGGGTGTCCAGACTAGTGGTCAAGGGAGCTCACACCATTCCCCTGACCCTGGGAGTCGTCTACCCCCCCACACACACCATTATCCATGATCCTGAAGAATGCAGAATTGCTGCCTAGAAGCAATAATTCCACCACCACCAGGAGCACAGATCAACTGCCTGTGCCTGCTGCTAGTGATGCCAGTCTGCTTTATTCAGGTCAACAAGAAATGGCAAGTGTGACATTAGGGGACCCTCTGTTACATTTATCATCACCTCCTCCAACCAGTGAGATGTCTGTAATAGAGCAGCAGCAGCAGCATGGAGTGACTGGTGGTAGTGGTGATGATGATGATGATGATGATGATGGTGGAGAATCTGGAATGGAAGAGACATTAATGGCCATTTTAGCCAAAACTGAGAAGGAATGGGAGAGAAGGATGGGGACTGCATCACCACAACCACCAGCAGTGAGCTTTTGGAATTTGCAGATTTTGCAACTGTTCTAATTCCTGCTGCTGAGTTTCAAGGGCAGCAGGATGCTGAGACGCAGGCTAAAGTGCCACAGACCACTGGGCACAGTGGGAATGGAGTCAACACTAGGCCAGTAGGGCATTTTTTTCCTCAGCGAAAAAAGAGGCTTACAAAAGAAAAAAAAAAAACAATTTTGGGGGGCTGTTTCTAACAAGCCTAAGTCCTACAAATCAATGTTTCCTTAGGGCTTGTGCCAGACAAGCCTAAGTCCTACAAATCAATGTTTCCTTAGGGCTTGTGCCAAACAAGTCTAAGTCCTACAAATCAATGTTTCCTCAGGGATTGGGACTCTAACAACAAATCTTACAAATCATCATCTACAAAATACTCTATCACGTCAAGTATCAGTCTACCCCAGTGGCAGCCTGCGTTAGGGGGTCCCTGTCTCTATCACGTTCCGTACAAATTTCTTAGCTTATTTTGTTTATTTATTTTTTTATTAACTGTCCCCCAATACCAGTCAAGAAACCTCCAAAACAAATTCCCTGTTCAACCGATTCTTTCCCCAGACTCCACCCACCAACACAGGCACTCTCATCAGACCCATTTTATACTATGTCTTATGTTTTTATTAATTGTATTTAGTTTTTAGTTTTTATTAAATGTCCTCCAATCCCAGTAAACACCCCCATAAAAAACATTCCCAGTTCAACTGATTCTTTCCCCACACTCCGCCAATATAGGCACCCTCATACCCCTTTTATACTATGCCTTTGGGAAATAAAATAACATTTGCTATGTATTGTATGTAAATTCAATGTTTCCATTGATTTCAATGGAATAAGCTAGGCGAAACTAGACAAAAAAACTGCGCTTTTTGTGGGAAATGTTTTGCAAGGCGGGAGGTGCCATTATTCGTCAATTTTGTTTTGAGGCAAAAATCTTTGCCCATCCCTAGGCTAAATACACTGCAATTCCTTGCATTTAATAGAGCTTCAGGTCTGTGACTTCTCCACCTTTATATAACAGCTCTCTCACAGTTCTTTCTTGGCCATATAATGAAACATAGAAACATAGAATTTAATGGCAGATAAAAACCATCTGGCCCATCTAGTCTGCCCATTTTCCTACTTAAACACCTCAAACCTTACTTGGTCCTTGGTCTTTTTCTTGTATTCAGCACAGCCTTATGCCTATACCATGCATGCTTAAATTCTGTCACTGAATTAATTCTATCACTGCTGGTAGGCTATTCCACTTATCTAATACCCTCTCAGTGAAGAAAAAATTTTCTTACATTATATCTAAACCTCTGTCCGTCTAGTTTTAGACTATGGCCTCTTGTTCTAACATTTTTACTCCTTTACTTCCGTTCTGCATTTTGTTGAATCCCTTCATATATTTAAATGTTTCTATCATATCCCCTCTCTCTTCTGTCCTCCAATCTATACATTTTCAGATCCTTTAGTCTATCCTGATATTTCATTTCCAGTAAACCAGTCACCATTTTTCTAGCCCTTCTCTGAATTCTCTTCTGGAGATGGGGTCTCCAGTACTGTACACAATACTCTAGGCGAGATCTAACCAGAGACCTGTAGTGTGGCATGACCTCTTCCCCTTTTCTGCTACTAATTCCCCTAGCTATACAATCCAGCACCCTGCTTGCATTTCCTGCCACTTTGTTACATTGCCTACCTACCTTTAAAGGGAAAGTAATGGATAGTTTTAAGTCAATTTAATATTGTAGATAGTAAAAAAATAAAGTAATTAAGCCACTCAGATCTCTCAAACCATTATGGTTTGAGATATATATGACTACAAAGTTCCCTCCTCCCTCCCCTTTAACTGACATCAGGCTGTAGCTGAGAGAAACAAATTCTGGTTCCGGGACCATTCTGCGCCTCTTCAGCTTAATATAGAAATAATTACTTAATTGGTACGGTCTATAAAGTGTGCTTGCAAACCAGGCACACTTCGTAGACCATTCAAATTAAATATTTCTATATCGTGCTAATTCGGCTCTTCTGAAGAGCCGCATGACTGTCCCGGGACCAGAATCTGCTTCTCTCAGCTACAGCATGATGTCAGTCAAAGGGGAGGGAGGGGGAACTTTGTAATTGTATATCTCTCAAACCGTAATGGTTTGAGAGATCAGAGTGGTCTCAATTACTTTATTTTTTTACAATCTACAATATTAAATTGACTTAAAATATCCATTACTATCCCTTTAAGTCATCAGAAATAATTACTCCCAAATCCCTTTCCTCTGTTTTCTCTGACAGCACAGTACCTGTAATACTATACCCTGCCTTTGGATTTTTATTTCTGAAGTGCATTATTTTACATTTATCAACAATAAACTGCAGCTGCCACAATCTTGACCATTCTTCTAATTTATCTAAATCATTTGTCATTTGGCTTATTCCCCACAGGAGTGTCTACCCTGTTGCAGATCTTTGCATCATCTGCAAAAAAGGTATACCACCTTGAAGACCTTTTGTAATATCACAAATAAAAATATTAAAAAGGATTGGCTCCAGTACAGATCCCTGAGGTACCCCACTAGTATTGTGACTTGTCTCCTGTCACTCAGCCATTACCTTATCCAGTCAACTATTTTTACATCTAGACTAGTGATGAGCGAGCACCCCAATGCTCGGGTGTTCGGGTGCTCTGACCGAGCACCCCCTGAGGCTCGAGTGCTCGGCCGAGCACCCGAACCCCATTGAAGTCAATGGGAGGACTCGAGCATTACACCAGGCACCCCCTGCTCTGATGAGGGGAGGGTGCCTGGTCCATAGGAAAAGGGCAGAAAAGGATGGAAACACCACAGAAATGGTTCAGGGACAGCATAGGGAGGATGTCTGGATGCATCTTGGACTCCAACATCGCTGCTGGGAACGATCTTTCGCCCGTAGTACGCCATTTTTACAGACTGACCATAAAACACACAAAAAGGAAAATAAAAACGACTTTAGGCGAAAAATTGTTACCAAACAATATTTGCTGTATATTTACTTGTATATCATCTGCAAATTCTCCCAAAAATTTCCTTGATTTTCTGAAGTGAGGCCATGATTAAGAGGGAAACGTGCGCAGAGGCAAATTCTCCCAAAAATTTCCTTGATTTTCTGAACTGAGGCCATGATTAAGAGGGAAACGTGCGCAGAGGCAAATTCTCCCAAAAATTTCCTTGATTTTATTGAACTGAGGCCATGATTAAGAGGGAAACGTGCGCTGAGCTGACCATCTAAAACATTATGGGTGAGGGTCTGCTGCAGAGCTGACCATCCTAAACATTATATGCGAAGGCCCGCTAGTGAGCTGACGCTATAAAACATTATATGCGAAGGCCCGCTAGTGAGCTGACGCTATAAAACATTATATGCGAAGGCCCGCTAGTGAGCTGACGCTATAAAACATTATATGAGAGGGCCCGCTAGAGAGCTGACCCAATAAAACATTATATGAGAAGGCCCGCTGGTGAGCTGACCTATATAAAAATTGTCAAACAGGGCCCGCTGGTGAGCTGGCCCTATATAAAAATTATATCACAGGGCACGCTGGTTAGCTGGCCCTATATAAAAATTATAGCACAGGGCATATGGAAGAGGAGGAGGAGGATGAGAAGATTAAGAGTCAACCATATACCCGTTTTTTGGGTGGAAGGGGTGAATGGGAATACAGAGTATTCACATCATTGTAAATAACATATATAAAGTGAGTTTATGTTCCCCCGGGGCTTTCCTCCAGTGGAGTGGAGAAGTCAGGGGAAATCCAGGCCTTGTTCATTTTTATAAGTGTCAACCTATCAGCATTGTCGGTGGAAAGGTGGATACGCTTATCTGTTATGATGCCACCATCAGCACTAAATACCCGCTCAGACAGAACGCTGGCGGCAGGGCAGGCCAGCACCTCCAAGGCGTAGAGTGCCAGTTCATACCACGTGTCCAGCTTGGACACCCAGTAGTTGTAAGGCACAGAGGGATCATTGAGGACGCTGACACGGTCTGCTACGTACTCCTTCACCATCTTCCAAAACTTTTCCCTCCTTGTGACACTAGGCTGCGCATCAGGGTGAGGGTGCTGGCGGGGTGTCATGAAGGTGTCCCACGCCTTGGAGAGTGTTGCCCTGCCTTTCTCGGAACTGCTGTGTGCTCCCCTTTTCTCCCCTTCTCGGTTGGCCAAGGTAGCACGTACTCTGCCGCCAGCGTTGTCAGATGGAAAATTTTGGAGCAATTTTTCAACAAGAACCTTCTGGTATTGCACCATTTTGCTTGTCCTCTCCACCGGAGGAATGAGAGATGAGAAATTCTCTTTGTAGCGGGGGTCCAGAAGGGTGAACACCCAGTAATCCGTGTTGTTTAAAATGCGTATAACGCGTGGGTCACGGGAAAGGCAGCCTAACATAAAGTCAGCCATGTGTGCCAGAGTACCAACAGTCAAGATTTCGCTGTCCTCACCAGGAGGATGACTCTCAATATCCTCATCCTCTTCCTCCTCTTCTGCCCACCCACGCTGAAGAGATGGAACTAAAGTTCCATGGCTACCCTCTGTAGCGGAGGCAACCGTGTCTTCCTCCTCCTCCTCCTCCTCCTCCTCCGCCTCCTCCAATTGTCGCTGAGAAGACAAAGTGAGGGTGCTCTGGCTATCACCTTGTGTAAGCTCTTCCTCCCCCATTTCCACCTCTTCCACATGCAAAGCGTCGGTTTTAATTGTGAGCAGCGAGCGTTTCAGTAGACACAGAAGTGGGATGGTTACACTGATAATAGAGTTATCGCCGCTCACCATCTGTGTCGATTCCTCAAAATTGCGTAAAACCTCACAGAGGTCTGACATCCATTCCCACTCCTCACTTCTGATTACAGGAAGTTGAACGGAGAGGCGACGACCGTGTAACAGCTGGTACTCCACTACTGCCCTCTGCTGCTCACAAAGCCGGGCCAACATGTGGAAGGTGGAGTTCCAGCGCGTGCTCACGTCACACAGCAGCCGGTGAGCTGGCAATTGTAAGCGCTGCTGCAGCTTCAACAGGCCGACCGAAGCTGTAGATGACTTACGGAAATGTGCACACACGCGGCGCACCTTGGTCAAGAGATCATGCACATTGGGGTAGGTTTTTAGAAATCGCTGAACCACTAAATTAAATACATGCGCTAGGCATGGTACGTGTGTGAGCTTGCCGAGCTCCAAAGCCGCCACCAAGTTACGCCCATTATCACACACAACCATGCCTGGTTGCAGGTTGAGTGGCGAGAGCCACTGCTCGGTCTGGTGACTAATCCCCTGCAACAGCTCTGAGGCCGTGTGCTGTTTGTCCCCAAGGCAGATCAGCTTCAGCACGGCCACAGCTACTGGCTGATGGGGGAGTGGCGCTGCATGTAGAGAATTCGGAGTTGGAAACGGAGGAGGAGGAGCCAATAACGTAGGTGCTGGCGGAAACCCTGATGGAGGTAGGGCCCGCAATCCTCGGCGTGGGTAGCACCCGTGCCATCCCAGGGTCCGAGTCGCTCCCAGCCTCCACGACATTCACCCAGTGTGCCGTCAGGGAAATGTAGCGTCCCTGGCCACAAGCACTTGTCCATGTGTCAGTCGTTAAGTGGACCTTCCCAGTAACTGCGTTGGTCAGGGCACGGGTGATGTTACGGGACACATGGTGGTGTAATGCGGGGATGGCACACCAGGAAAAGTAGTGGCGGCTGGGGACCGCGTACCGAGGGACAGCTGCTGCCATCAGGCTGCGGAAGGACTCAGTGTCCACAAGCCTAAATGGCAGCATTTCGATGGCCAGTAATTTGGAAAGGTGTGAGGTTAGTGCTATGGCCTGTGGGTGGGTGGCTGGGTATTTTCGCTTGCGCTCAAATGCCTGGGGTAACGACATTTGGACGCTGCGCTGGGACAGGGAAGTGGATGTGGTCGCTGATGGTGCTTCAGATGGTACAGGTGCAGGGCGGGAGGTATGCGGGCCTGCGCCTTCGACAGGCGATTGGCCGGCACCGAAAACAGGGGAAGAGGAGGCAGTGGTGTGGCCTGCAGACACAGATGGGCGATCCAGGCGTTCCTCCCACTTACTACGGTGCTTGGATGCCATGTGTCGGATCATGCTGGTGGTGGTGAGGTTTCTAGTGTTCATGCCTCGGCTCATTCTGGTGTGGCACAGGTTGCAAACTACAATTCTTTTCTCGTCCGCACTTTCCTTAAAAAAACGCCATACCGCGGAACACCTACCCTTTGGCAAGGTAGATTTACGCAAGGGGGTGCTCCGTGGAACATTTGCGGGCCGGTTTGGTGCGGTCCGCCTTCTTTCTGTAGCCACACCACTGCCTCTTCCAGCCTGTTGCGGTGCTGCAGATGGCTCACCCTCAGGACTGCTGTCATCGCTCGGCTCTACACCTTCCCAGGTGGGGTCAGTCACCTCATCGTCCACCAAGTCCTCCTCCACTTCCTCACTCTGATCATCCTCCTCATGTCTTGATCCCACCACATACTCAGTCATTGACAACTGTATAACATTCTCCTCAACAAGGTCTTGAGACGGAAATAGTGGTTGATTTAATGGCAACTGTGTCTCATCATCATCATCATCATCCACTACTTCCTTTGACCTTAAATGCCGTTCACATCTGTCATCTTCTTGTGATTGGGTACCCTCTAGAGGTTGTGAATCAGGGCACAAGATGTCATGTTCCTCTGCAAGCGTGCTTGGAGAGAGGGTCAAATGAAGGATTGGTGATGAGACGAGCTCCTCACTATATCCCAGTGTGGGATCACTTCTTTGACCAGACCGTGTATGGTGGGAGGAAGGATGATCAGAGTGAGGATTATGTTGACCAGACTCTTGGCTACTGAGAGTGGACTTGGTGGAAGACAGGGTGGTGCTTAACCGACTGGAAGCAGTATCAGCTGTCATCCAACCGACCACCTGTTCGCAGTGGTCGGACCTCGAGAGTGATGTCCTGCGACGCCCTGTAAAATTAGACATGAAGCTAGGTATGGTGGATGTCTTTCTTTCTTGTGCTCTGGCACCAGGCACGGTTTCTCCGCGTCCTGACCCGCGCCCTGAACTATCAGGATCACGTCCACTTCCCCGTCCCTTTTTACCCGCCTTCTTCATCTTACACAGAATATGTGACTTTAATATTTGAGTTTGAAAACTTAACAGTATTTCTTCCTATTCTGCAACTGTGCAGAGTACACAGAATAGGCTGCTAAACTGCGGTGACGAACACAGAATGGAATATGTGACTTTAATATTTGAGTTTGAAAACTTAACAGTATTTCTTCCTATTCTGCAACTGTGCAGAGTACACAGAATAGGCTGCTAAACTGCGGTGACGAACACAGAATAGAATATGTGACTTTAATATTTGAGTTTGAAAACTTAACAGTATTTCTTCCTATTCTGCAACTGTGCAGAGTACACAGAATAGGCTGCTAAACTGCGGTGACGAACACAGAATAGAATATGTGACTTTAATATTTGAGTTTGAAAACTTAACAGTATTTCTTCCTATTCTGCAACTGTGCAGAGTACACAGAATAGGCTGCTAAACTGCGGTGACACACACTGAATAGAATATGTGACTTTAATATTTGAGTTTGAAAACTTAACAGTATTTCTTCCTATTCTGCAACTGTGCAGAGTACACAGAATAGGCTGCTAAACTGCGGTGACGAACACAGAATAGAATATGTGACTTTAATATTTGAGTTTGAAAACTTAACAGTATTTCTTCCTATTCTGCAACTGTGCAGAGTACACAGAATAGGCTGCTAAACTGCGGTGACACACACTGAATGGAATATGTGACTTTAATATTTGAGTTTGAAAACTTAACAGTATTTCTTCCTATTCTGCAACTGTGCAGAGTACACAGAATAGGCTGCTAAACTGCGGTGACACACACTGAATGGAATATGTGACTTTAATATTTGAGTTTGAAAACTTAACAGTATTTCTTCCTATTCTGCAACTGTGCAGAGTACACAGAATAGGCTGCTAAACTGCGGTGACGAACACAGAATAGAATATGTGACTTTAATATTTGAGTTTGAAAACTTAACAGTATTTCTTCCTATTCTGCAACTGTGCAGAGTACACAGAATGTGCTGCTAAACTGCGGCGAAGCACACTGAATGGAATATGTGACTTTGATATTTGAGTTTGAAGACTTAACAGTATTTCTTCCTATTCTGCAACTGTGCAGAGTACACAGAATATGCTGCTAAACTGCGGTGACGCACACTGAATGGAATATGTGACTTTGATATTTGAGTTTGAAGACTTAACAGTATTTCTTCCTATTCTGCAACTGTGCAGAGTACACAGAATATGCTGCTAAACTGCGGTGACGCACACTGAATGGAATATGTGACTTTAATATTTGAGTTTGAAAACTTAACAGTATTTCTTCCTATTCTGCAACTGTGCAGAGTACACAGAATAGGCTGCTAAACTGCGGTGACGAACACAGAATAGAATATGTGACTTTAATATTTGAGTTTAAAAACTTAACAGTATTTCTTCCTATTCTGCAACTGTGCAGAGTACACAGAATAGGCTGCTAAACTGCGGTGACGAACACAGAATGGAATATGTGACTTTAATATTTGAGTTTGAAAACTTAACAGTATTTCTTCCTATTCTGCAACTGTGCAGAGTACACAGAATAGGCTGCTAAACTGCGGTGACGAACACAGAATAGAATATGTGACTTTAATATTTGAGTTTGAAAACTTAACAGTATTTCTTCCTATTCTGCAACTGTGCAGAGTACACAGAATAGGCTGCTAAACTGCGGTGACACACACTGAATGGAATATGTGACTTTAATATTTGAGTTTGAAAACTTAACAGTATTTCTTCCTATTCTGCAACTGTGCAGAGTACACAGAATAGGCTGCTAAACTGCGGTGACGAACACAGAATAGAATATGTGACTTTAATATTTGAGTTTGAAAACTTAACAG
Source organism: Rhinophrynus dorsalis (assembly GCA_037306005.1). NCBI lineage: Eukaryota > Metazoa > Chordata > Amphibia > Anura > Rhinophrynidae > Rhinophrynus > Rhinophrynus dorsalis. Next base: position 168,927,048 of record CM074721.1, on the reverse strand, counting down.
TATTTCTTCCTATTCTGCAACTGTGCAGAGTACACAGAATAGGCTGCTAAACTGCGGTGACGAACACAGAATGGAATATGTGACTTTAATATTTGAGTTTGAAAACTTAACAGTATTTCTTCCTATTCTGCAACTGTGCAGAGTACACAGAATAGGCTGCTAAACTGCGGTGACGAACACAGAATAGAATATGTGACTTTAATATTTGAGTTTGAAAACTTAACAGTATTTCTTCCTATTCTGCAACTGTGCAGAGTACACAGAATAGGCTGCTAAACTGCGGTGACACACACTGAATGGAATATGTGACTTTAATATTTGAGTTTGAAAACTTAACAGTATTTCTTCCTATTCTGCAACTGTGCAGAGTACACAGAATAGGCTGCTAAACTGCGGTGACGAACACAGAATAGAATATGTGACTTTAATATTTGAGTTTGAAAACTTAACAGTATTTCTTCCTATTCTGCAACTGTGCAGAGTACACAGAATAGGCTGCTAAACTGCGGTGACACACACTGAATGGAATATGTGACTTTAATATTTGAGTTTGAAAACTTAACAGTATTTCTTCCTATTCTGCAACTGTGCAGAGTACACAGAATAGGCTGCTAAACTGCGGTGACACACACTGAATGGAATATGTGACTTTAATATTTGAGTTTGAAAACTTAACAGTATTTCTTCCTATTCTGCAACTGTGCAGAGTACACAGAATAGGCTGCTAAACTGCGGTGACACACACGGAATGGAATATGTGACTTTAATATTTGAGTTTGAAAACTTAACAGTATTTCTTCCTATTCTGCAACTGTGCAGAGTACACAGAATAGGCTGCTAAACTGCGGTGACACACACTGAATGGAATATGTGACTTTAATATTTGAGTTTGAAAACTTAACAGTATTTCTTCCTATTCTGCAACTGTGCAGAGTACACAGAATAGGCTGCTAAACTGCGGTGACGAACACAGAATGGAATATGTGACTTTAATATTTGAGTTTGAAAACTTAACAGTATTTCTTCCTATTCTGCAACTGTGCAGAGTACACAGAATAGGCTGCTAAACTGCGGTGACACACACTGAATGGAATATGTGACTTTAATATTTGAGTTTGAAAACTTAACAGTATTTCTTCCTATTCTGCAACTGTGCAGAGTACACAGAATAGGCTGCTAAACTGCGGTGACACACACTGAATGGAATATGTGACTTTGATATTTTAGTTTGAAGACTTAACAGTATTTCTTCCTATTCTGCAACTCTGCACAGTACACAGAATGTGCTGCTACACTGCGGCGAAGCACACTGAATGGAATATGTGACTTTGATATTTTAGTTTGAAGACTTAACAGTATTTCTTCCTATTCTGCAACTCTGCACAGTACACAGAATGTGCTGCTACACTGCGGCGAAGCACACTGAATGGAATATGTGACTTTGATATTTTAGTTTGAAGACTTAACAGTATTTCTTCCTATTCTGCAACTGTGCACATTACACAGAATGTGCTGCTACACTGCGGCGAAGCACACTGAATGGAATATGTGACTTTGATATTTTAGTTTGAAGACTTAACAGTATTTCTTCCTATTCTGCAACTCTGCACAGTACACAGAATGTGCTGCTACACTGCGGCGAAGCACACTGAATGGAATATGTGACTTTGATATTTTAGTTTGAAGACTTAACAGTATTTCTTCCTATTCTGCAACTCTGCACAGTACACAGAATGTGCTGCTACACTGCGGCGAAGCACACTGAATGGAATATGTGACTTTGATATTTTAGTTTGAAGACTTAACAGTATTTCTTCCTATTCTGCAACTGTGCACAGTACACAGAATGTGCTGCTACACTGCGGCAAAGCACACTGAATGGAATATGTGACTTTGATATTTTAGTTTGAAGACTTAACAGTATTTCTTCCTATTCTGCAACTCTGCACAGTACACAGAATGTGCTGCTACACTGCGGCGAAGCACACTGAATGGAATATGTGACTTTGATATTTTAGTTTGAAGACTTAACAGTATTTCTTCCTATTCTGCAACTCTGCACAGTACACAGAATGTGCTGCTACACTGCGGCGAAGCACACTGAATGGAATATGTGACTTTGATATTTTAGTTTGAAGACTTAACAGTATTTCTTCCTATTCTGCAACTCTGCACAGTACACAGAATGTGCTGCTAAACTGCGGCGACGCACACTGAATGGAATATGTGACTTTGATATTTTAGTTTGAAGACTTAACAGAATGTGCTCTAATCTGCAACTTTGCACACTAAACAGAATGTGCTCTAATCTGCAACTTTGCACACTAAACAGAATGTGCTCTAATCTGCAACTGTGCACACTAAACAGAATGTGCTCTAATCTGCAACTTTGCACACTAAACAGAATATATATATATATATATATATTTTTTTTTTTTTTTTTTCCCCCCACACAAAATAACCTGCTGCCCCCACACACAGTAGTCCTAAAAAGGACTTTTGGTTCTTTTTTTTCACAATTTTCCTTTTTTTCCTCCCTACACTGACTTTCCCTTCCTATCCTCAGCTCTCCCTGGCTAAGACTGAGCCGAACTCGCTGGTCAGGTGCTATACAGCACCCGACCACGGGTTCTGGCCAGCCAATCAGTGTAATGCCAGCAGCCAACATGGCTGCTGGCATTACACCGATGTCAGAGCCTCCCTGCACGTTTATTGGCTGCGCAGCAGACGCAAAACGTGCGGGGAGGAGACCCGAACATGGCGGGCGAGCACATGCGGTACTCGTACGAGTACCGCCATGTGCCGAGCAGAGCGATGCTCGAGCCGATCTGAGCATCGGCCGAGCATGCTCGCTCAACACTAATCTAGACTCAAACACTGCAATTTATTAATGTTCTATGAGGGACAATGTCAAATGCTTTACTGAAATCTAAATAAGCTAAATCTACTGCTCCCCTTGGTCTGTTATTTTAGTTACCCAGTCAAAAAATTCTATGAGTTTAGTTTAACAAGATATTGCTGCTGTAAACCTGTGCTGTTTGGGATCTTGGAAGCTGTTTAAATTCAGATATTTAACAATTCTTTACTTTAACATGGTTTGCATTAATTTTCCCACTACTGATGTAAGACTTACTGGTTTGTAGTTCCTAGACTCTTCCATTGCTACCTTTTTTGCAAAGAGAACCAGGATATGACATCATATTTTGGTGCTCAGTATCATTAGGCTGCTAGGGGATCATGTGGAAGTACCGACTTATAGGTCTATGCCAAAGGAGTCACAGACTTCAGCTGCAAATGAGGGGCTGTCAGGGGTGGGGTGGGGCACAGGTTAAAGGAGATGGGGTGAGAGGAAAAGGTTAAAGGAGAGAGAGGCTGGGGTTGCTGCCAGTTCAAGGATGTTCTGTGAGCACGTCATTAAAAAGTAAAAAGGTTATGAGCCTCATGCATTTTAATAATGCTTATTTATGTAATTCCATGCACTATTTTGGTGTGCGTAATACGGGTTTTGTTTTATACGACCAGATTTAAGTATGCATGAGGTTTTCTACTGGGGACACACTATGGGCTGTATGTTCAACAGAAAAGTGGAGGAATTCTGGAGTAAACCAACTGCAGCATAAAAATTACAAAAATCCCAAATGCTTTCAATGGGATTTTTAACCCATTGAATACTACAGCATTCAAGATGTTAAAATCCCATTGAAATCAATGGAAATGTTCATTTCTCCTCTACTGTGCATTTGGTTTGCTGAAAAAAATTCTCTTTCTTGGAAAGGATATCCTGGAAAGGATAACAGACAACTTAGAGGTGATAGTAATCCTTCCCTGCAGATTACTGAGGTGCACTTTTTAGTGATAAATCTTCCCTGTATAGGGGTCCTCCTTATATAATTATAGCAGGTACCTCAGAATGTCTTAAAACAACCTTGTTTTGGGATAAATAAACATGGCTGCACTGTGTGCTCTCATTTGCATGTTATCGTAAGGAATTCTGGGAAGTAGAATAGCTGTATACTAGAGAGTAGCTGCTGGAGACAGTTTATTTTGATCTGTCTCATATAAAAATGCATATAGGTTCAGCCTCAGGAAGCGGTGGTTTTGGTAGGAGGGTTCAGACTATCATCTATACATATTCCTATCAATACATAAGCACACATCTGTGTCTTTGAACTACACAGAAGGGTGAGAAGGGCAGAAACAGGAAGAAGCAGGAAAGGAGTAGGGAATTTGCTTATTTGACCTCATGTTTTTAACAAGCCTCTTCAAGCAAAGTAACACAGTTTGATTTTAAGTTTACCACTCTGCTGGGCTAGAGGGCAGGCAGGCCACCCTCAGTGCTAGCACTTGCAACCAATTCAAAGTGATTGAGGAAGTGTCGTCTGCCTGAGGGGGGCAGGAAGAGAGCAGCCTATTAACTCTTTTGACATGGGATGTGCTTTTTTCTGCAGTAGATTGTAAGTCACAGAAGAAAAAAAAATCAGAACAGGATGCTTCCATCATAAAACAATTTGACAAGAGTGTGTCATTCCTTTGGAGAGGATGGAAATTATGTGGAATGTGTTTAGATCCCCTTGACTAATGTCTTAAGGCTATTGGGAGCAAAGTAGGAAATAGCTGTTTTTAATTCTCCCCAGACTGCTGAATTCATGATAACAGATACGGCAAAAGGATGGGAGCTCTCCATATATTATTTACTTGACAGATTGCAGCTGAACTTAAGCTGTGGGACGGTTTCACATATTTCATTGTGGAAGAGAAAGCCACCGGGCCCATTGAGACACTACATTCATAATTCCACATGCCTCAGTGTAAAGTAGTGAAAAAATAATAACACTGGTTAACTTGTTAACCCCTTCGCGACAAAGGACGTACATGTACGTCCTCTGTGGGTGTCAGTGACAGAGGACGTACATGTACGTCCAGGAAATCCAGCTCCCCACGCGGCTGCACGCCGTTCGGGGACTCCGGATTCTTTTAACAAAAAAAAAAAAAATGTTAGACGGGCGTTAAGTGACGGCCACGTCTGCACGCGGCCGTCACTAAGGGGTTAAAGTGATAGTAATACCGCTATTAAAGTTGATGTCCAAGTCTTCTTTACTTTTTTTGTAACACATAGTGCTATATTTCATTACTTACAGATTTGTAGTTCAAGCTTTCTTAAAGCTGAAAGGATCCTCCTCCCGCCCCTTTCCTTGCACCACTGAGCCTTCCAGTCTGGTCTGGAGAGTGGCGAGGGATAATCTTCGGTAAGCAAAAGGAAAATCCTGCCCTCCTTCATCAAAGTGGGCAGGGTTTTAATTATACTTACTGTGTGAAGATTGCCCCTCTCTGCATCCATCTGGCCCAACGACCGGATTCCAGATCTAAGTGAGGCAGCCACAAAGGGCAGGAGGGGGGGATAGCTTCAGCTTTAATAGCGACTGAACTACAAATCTGTAAGTAATGAAATATAGTGCTATAGTACAAAAAAAGTAAAATAAGACTCAGACATCAACTGTAATACAGGTATTACTATCACTTTAAGGACCACAAGATTGTGCAAATTGTTGCAAAGCAATACATTTCACACACCAAAGGTTTGATTTTAGTCTTCTAGTGCAGAGTTTATTTATTATATATTCAGCAGTCACATTTTCTGTATTGCTAATTGCATACCTACCAAGTGTCCCTCTTTAGGAGGGACAGTCCCTATTTTAGACCCAAATCCCTCTGTCCCTCTTTTGCACCCTGATGTCCCTCTTTTTAGGAGATCAGACTGTGTGGTGTGTATATAAGTGAATCATATTACTCTACAGCAATAAAACTCACATTATTGTTTGTTTAAATGTCAGTATAGTGTTTCTAAATTAGTCTGTGTAAATAAAGTACTTTGGTCTTATTATAAGTCATTTATTACATTACACAAGGAGTTGTCAGTAGGTTATGAAATAGCCTAAAAATTATTGTTAATGCCCCGCCCACCAGCCATGCCCCCAGCAACACCCCCTAAAACACAAGTGTCCCTCTTTGGCAATTTGAAATGTTGGAAGGTATGTAATTGTTAGTATATTGTTTTACTTTTAATGCTTTTTTCCTTTTATAGTTATGACAACACCAGGGGTGGGGATGCATTAAGGTGTGATAAAGAAGTGATAAACAGGAGATGACTTCTCCAGTGATATCACTTCTCCAGTTCCTATGTTATACCATGGAGCAGTGGTTCTCAAGCTTTTTTTGCTTAAGGCACACCTAACATGCAGTCTGGCATTTTCGGGGAACCCCTGTTATTTTATGTAATTTGTCAAGGGTGTAATGAAGGTTACAAATACATAAATATAGAGTTATTGTTAGATCTCACAACTATAATATGCATCTTGTGCATAGTAATATCCTTAAATACACAGTTGGAAGTCTATATTCACATTTTTGTCAAAGTCTTATATATAAAATGGGGCACCCTAAGCGGATGTCCGTGGCACACCAAAGTGCCACGGCACCCTGGTTGAGAAACACTGCCATGGAGCCTAGGCACTAAGAGCTCTCTCACTTTAGTGCATTGGCTCCACAGAATAACATAATAAATGGAGAAGGGGGTCTCACTGGAGAAGTCATCTCCACTTCATCACCTCTTTATCACACCTTACTACATCTCCCCCATGTGCCAGCATACTGTACTTGCAAGAATAATGGTACAGTGTACCACTATCCCTGCTCAGGAGCATACGCGCAAAATTTTCCAGTGTGTGTGTGTGTGTGGGAGGGGGGCAAAACCATAATATGAACCCCAGGCCAGCATTCAGCCCATATATTTAAATGGAGGGGGTAAGTGTAGGGGAGGGAGTGCCCCTCTTGCCCCCCGTACAGACACCTATGTCCCTGCTGAAGAAAACAATAGAAGGAGGAGCTAGAGAGATATCTTCTACCGTCCATTATACAGAGGCGCAATTCTGGTTCAAACCAACTGTCTGATATGGGAGAAAATAAAATACTCAATGAGTTAAATTGGGCTATTCCTTTACTGACATCCCTTCTTAACCATTTAAATGCCATTGGTGAGTTAGTCATTGGATTAGTAATTCTGATTAACCCATCTGTGATCGAACAGTACTTATTAACCCTTTGTGTGCCAGAGGGTGTTGAGTACCTCTCTGGCACTCAAAGGGTTAAATTAATTTTACGCCTTTCTGGCATTCCAGGGGTTAAACTTCTTATTCTATTCTGCTGAAGAGGTAAGTTTAATTTAGGAAGTTAACAGAAAATTACCATTTTCAACTTGGGAACATGGACATGGTAATATCACACGCCCCTTCTACGCCACTAAAAGTGTTATGAATCATGAGTCATGAGTCTCCATGGCCATTTTTGGCTCTGCTGTGTCTATTTTTGGTTGGTCCTTGTTGTTTTGTTGAGGAAATACCCAATCCCACTCTACGTAGATTGTACAAATATGGTGTACATATATATAGTCATCACACAAACTGCTTCCCACTTCCACCTCCCAGCACCAGGATATGAATCCTCTATCATTCACATCCTTTTGTCTACTCGCTTCCTCCCGTGCTTCCTGGAGTAGGATAGCATAATTATGGTGGGAGCAATAGATTTTTGGCCTCTGATGTCACGCTCCCATGGTGAATGCAGCTGAATCCTGTTACGTGTGGTGATGAGTTCATCTCACACAAAAGAGTTATATTGCTCTTAATGTAGATAAAAGACAGGAATGTGTACAAAGGTACAGGTGCACTGCCTGTGAACATATACTTTTCAGCTCTTTTCTTGATTAGGTCTGCATTGTGTCATGTTACAAAGCATTATACCTCTCCACAGTAGTGAAAATGTGTTTCTAAGAGCCATATGCAGGAAGATAATGATGAGCAATTCTGGCTCAAACGAATTGCACCTGGGCTGGGGTATATTCTCTGAATTCCCACAGACTTAAAATAACGCTTAACCCTTTGAGTGCAATGCATTGGATACCTCTCTGCCATTCAAATGGTTAAAGAGGACTTTTCACCCTGACAAGTTGAGTTTTTTTTTATGGAAAAGTAAAATCTATTTATATGTTGCACTAGCCATTTTTTGTAAACAGAATAATTTGTGAGTAATTACCCTTTATTTGTTGGTGGTACAGTGTGGCACCTTATGCTAATTCCCTGTGCAGTATCCCAGTATAACTTCCTGTTTTATTAGAAATACCTCCAGTGTGTGGGCTCTGCCTAGATTTGTTTATAGCATAAAGGTTAGTTTCTCCAAAACTATTTACATTCCAGATGCATGGCTAGTGCTAAATTTGTCTGACGGTGACACATTCACTTTAGTACATGAAAAATGAAATTGGTTGATATATCTTTGAATATCATGCATTTACAACTAGCATCTGTATAAACTATTTCTTTCATGTTCACTGGCATAACTAGTCATTGGAGATCCCCACTTCCAGATTTTGTTTTGGGACCCCTATCACAAAAATATGTTCATGGAGGCATAAATAGAACCTATTAGACCCTTGGGCAGATCAGGATCCCTTGGATTCTGGGCCCCGGTGCAACTGGACCCTCTTACCTCCTAATGTTTCAAATGGCCAAAGAGGTACACTTGTTTTAGGAGGGGTGTTGCAAGGGGTGCAACTGCTGGGCAGCATACCTCCCTACATCTCAAATGGACAAAGAGGGACACTTTTGTTTTAGGGGGGTGTTGCTGGGGGCATGATTAGTAGGAGGGGCATTACAGATAATTTTTTACGTTATTTCATGACTTACCGACACCCCTTTTTGTAACTGGAAAAAATACTTAGAGCAAGAGTGAAGTTTTTTATTTAAACAGATTAATTTATGAATACATACACTGCAGTTTAAAGAAATATTAATGTGACTTTTATTATATGTTACATACCACACCCTCCTAAAAAGAGGGACATCAGGGTGGGAAAGAAGGACAGAGGGATTTGAGTCTCAAGGAGCGACTGTCCTCCCTAAAGAGGGATACTTGGGAGGTATGGAGCAGGGTATTATGAAAATGTTTAGATTGCTTCACTATTTACTGACACTTCTTTATGTAATTGAATAAATGATTTAGAACAAAACCAAAGTATTTTATTTACACAAACAAATTTATAAACACATATAACAAAGTTTAACCCTATGAGTGCTAGAGAGGTACAGTATCACGGATACCTTTCTGGCTTTCACAGGGCTAAACAAACATTAACCCCTTAAGGACCCATGATGGTCCTGGACCATCATGGGTTGAATCCCGTTAAGGACCCATGATGGTCCTGGACTGTCATGGGTTAAAATGTCCCATCGCTGCCATACAAAGCAATGAGATAGCACGGGCTGGTTGTTGCTAAGTGCTCCGATACCGGGGCACTTAGTTTTAACCAGTAGAGACATTGTTGCAACATGTGATTCACTAGATTAGCGAATCACATGTTGCAGAAGCAGAATGACAGGGACAACATTTACAAATACTGTCCCTATCACATCTCTCTGCCTCTCTCCATCTTATACACCTCTGACGTGGAGAGAGACAGAGAGAGATCGTGTTCCAGTGTTACAGAGCCTTATATAGCATTTCTGTGTAAAAAAAAAAATTAATTCAAAATTAACCCATTGATCACTGGTGTTGCAGTGATCAATAAATGCCCCCCAATTTCTGCAGATCAGCTTTTTGCTGATTTGTGGTACTTCCTCCATCCCCCTTGTATTTTTTTACATTTTTTGTTCATTTTTTAATTTTTTTATTTTAATTTTTTTATAAATAAAATATAACTATTTAGTGTATTTTAGGTATTTTAGGTAGGTAGTTGGGTAGGTTTAGTCTGCGTGTGTTAGGGAAAGGTTTAGGGTTAGATTTAGGTTTAGGAGTAGAGTAGGGAAAAAATAAATAAAAATAATAGTTATAGTTTAGATAGGTAGTTGGGTTAGGTAGGTTCAGGGTATACGTGGGTTAGGGTAAGGTTTAGGGTTAGATTTAGGTTTACAGATAGCGTAGGACAAAAAAAGAACAAAAAAAAGTTTCTTTAATTTAAAAATGTATTTTACATTATAAGCTAGTTTAGATGGGTAGTTGGGTTGGGTAGGTTCAGGGAATACGTGTGTTAGGGTAAGGTTTAGGATTAGGTTTAGGAGTAGCGTAGGAAAAAAAACCAATTATAAAAACAAAAAAAAGTTTATTTTATTTAAAAATTTCTTTTATATTATAAGCTAGTTTAGATAGGTAGTTTGGTTGGGTAGGTTCAGGGAATATGTGTGTTAGGGTAAGGCTTAGGGATAGATTTAGTTTTAGGAGTAGCATAGGGAAAAAAAACACAAAATACAAAAAAAAAATGTATCATAGGAATAGTGACTGTTTGGAGTGAGAGTTAGGTACAGTTAGGTATAGAAGTTAGTAATTTATTTAGTTTAGAGTAGGCGTATACAATTCACCGGAGGTACAGTTTAGAAGAGGCGTATTCCTATTTGGTGTCTGACTCAGACGCCACAGACACTGCATCAGATTTTGACATCAGTCAGTTTTTGGAGAGTGAGAGCAGCTCTAGTAGTGATGACGTAGGGCCTTCTATGAGAAAAAGACACACTGCTCCAACAGGTCCCCCAGCAATTGCGCCGGCAAATGCCCCAAGAGCTCCCCCAGCAACTTCCCAAAGAGCTGCCCTAAGAAATGCCCCAAGATCTGCCCTAAGAAATGCCCTAAGACCTTCCACCAAGTACTGACCCAAGACCTGCCACAAGTACTGCCACTCCTGTTGATGAATGGGTATCAACACCCAATTTATGCCCACAAATTCCTGAATTCACAGGCAACCCAGGAATTCAAGTCGATGTGGCAGGATTTGCCTATATTCCGTTTTTTTATGTATTTTTGGGGGAAGAAATTTTGGGGGAAATCGTGTCCCAATATATTGCCGTGAACCCATCAGCCTTTGTTTCCAAGGAAGAAATATGGCAACCCACAGACCTTTTAGAATTCAAGAAATTCTGGACCCTAACAATGACCATGGGAATAGTAAAAAAAACAAGTATTAGATCATACTGGAGTAAAAACCCCATATATGATACCCCTTTATTCGCCAAAACAATGACCAGGACTAGATACGAAATTATTTTGTGCTTTATGCATTTTACTGATAATTCCCTGTGCCTCCCAAAAGAACACCCCCAGTATGACAGACTTTTCAAAATTTGCCCAATAATAAATCATTTACAGGAAAAGTTTGCCCAAGTTTATACCCCCCAAAAAACACATAAGTATAGATGAATCCCTTATGAAATATAAAGGCAGGTTAGGTTTCAAGCAATACATCCCCTCAAAGCGATCCAAATTCAGCATTAAATTTTATAAATTGTGCGAAAGTGCCACAGGCTATACCCAGTCTTTTCGAATTTACAAGGGCAAGGACAGCCAACTTTACCCTCCTGGTTGCCCCAAATCTCTGGGAACAAATGGGAAAATTGTTTGGGATCTAATTTACCCCTTATTATTGTATAAAGGATATCATTTATATATTGACCATTACAACAGCCCCTTTTTATTTAAGTCACTTTTTTAATTTGACACTGTGGAACACTTGGGAGTAATGTACCCTTTGCACCCCCTGTAGACACTCCCCTGTTTATGCCTAAAACACTAAACTTGTTTTTTAATGCATGTGTAAACTGTCCTCTATAGACACCAATTGGTACATTTTTGATCTGTTTGTAATGAGAGATAAGGGCTAAGCAGTTAATTAATTGTTATTAGTACCCACTGTTTTTGTATTCAAAACTTTATTACAGGCTGTTTACAGACAATAAAGCAATAACACTTGTCAGATTGCTATGGTAATGGAAGTCAGGAAGCCCTGGAAAAGGACATTTTATCTGCTATCTCGGAGCATGTAAATGACTACATTTTAGGCCTCAGAAGATTAACACATTATTATTACAGGTGATAGTATTAATAGGCTGACCATACCTCACCTTTAAAAAGGGACACACATGAAAAATGCGTACTACAGGGTTGCTTTGATTTTAGTGCACTCCTGAAATATGCTTATTTCCTATATTTTAAAGGTGAGGTATGATCAGCCTAAGTATTAAGTACATGGTATTTAAGAGTATATAGACCCAGATTATTTTTAGGTGTTAGTTTTTTTTTATGCTGTATTTAACCCCTTGAATGCTAGCAATTAAGGGGTTAAAGGCACTATTTGAATCAATAGGAATTTTAACCTGTCTCCTATGGAGCAGATGGGTTGCCTCAGAATTACTCATCTTTAGCTTCCTTAATGCTGCATAATGGAAGGCAACAAACAGATGGAGCCACAGTCATGAGCTTAACCCCTTGGATGCTTTCATGTGTCCCAGGAGGTAATTAAACATGGACACTATGTTATATTATTATTATTATTAATTTATGAAGTGCTGACATATTCCTCAGTGTGGTACAATTTAGGAGCAATAATTACAAACAGGTGATATATACAAATAGAAACCAGTACAAATGGTGGAGAGTTCCCTGCTCTTAACAGTTATAAGGCCCGTATGTGCAAAAGTAAAGTGGAGGAGTTCTGGGGCAAACTATTTACTCTCTAGGGGGAGAACTAAAATTTCCAAAAATTATCTTTGATTTAAAAGGGGATTTTAGCCCCTTGAATGCTAGAGAGGTCTCCAATGCATTGCAAAGCTTTTAAGGGGTTTAAATACCCATTTAAATCTCCCCTAGAGTCCAAAAAATTTGACCCAGAACTCCTCCACTTTCCTTTTGAACACTGGGCACTTTAAGCACTTAAATGCAGGAAACTTAAAGCAGAACTATCATCAAACTTAAATTCCCCCTCAAATCTGTATTATCATAGCGATATGTGTCTACATACTTTTATTTTGCTGAATAAATCTAGCATTAGTGAAAAACAGAACTCGTTAGGCAGAAAGGCAGTGGGGAACAGCGCAGACATCATAATTTTAATGACATCCATGCTCTGTCCCTTTTTGACAATGTCTTGAAGGGGAGGGGCATAGTCATTATCATATAAAGCGCAGGCATATGAAAAAGGGGAGGGGGAGGGGAAGTTTAAATGCTACGAACAGAAAAACTATAAAAATTTGAGACCTGGGAAGTAGCTTATTTTAATTATATTATTAATATTTGCATTTTTAGATATTTTTTTAAGCATATCCCTTTAATTTATCACCATTTATAAACTCTGTGAATGACTGCTGCTGCAATCTTGTAATATATATATATATATATAAAAATTTTGTTTTTTGGGCAGCCTTATCTACCTGTTTTATTATATTTCTTTTGTTGGGGGCGTCTATCTTCCATGAGACTGACCAAAGAATCAAACTAGAGAGACAAGCAGGCGCAGCAAATGCTCCCACCCCACGTATCACCCACATGACCCGCCTGAGTCATCACCTGAGAGGCTCCCAGCTTTCTCGTTCATCTCACCCACCCTCCTACTCCAAACCTCACAGTACACCCTTACCTTTACTCTTCTTGCCTTGTCAGATGCTGTGCTGCCTTGAAAAACACAATTTGCAATTGACTCTATGAGCTAGAACAGAAATTTAGGAGCCAGACTCACAGTATCACACAGGAGAAGCTCTCATTGGGGCCTATTCCGTGTTTGTGGCAAGGATCAACTCATGTACACCTGCTGACATTGCTAACATTCAATGGGTTAAAGTGACCATTTAAATAAAAGGGAATTGATATTTTATCCCCTGTGGTACAATTGGTTTGCTTCAAATTTGCTCCTCTATCACTTGTTGAATATGATTTTAAAATCTTATAATATTGGTGGAACTACATCAAGTGATATGCAATGGGGTATTGTGGTGGTGATATTCTTGAGGGTGCTGAGGAGTTGGCACTTAACCTTTTAAGGATCATATGTGTATGCAATGCATTGCACACCCCTCTGGTCTGTAAAAAATTAAAAGAGAGTATGCTCCTAGCCACCAGCTAAGATAGGAAAACACCCTGATTTGCACATCTCAGGATAGTGCACTCCCCTCCCCACAGCCAAATGTGTCTACCACGGGCCTCCCCCACACACACACAGCCAGTTACGTACTTGACCACCTAATGTATCTCTCCCTATCTAGATCTCACCACCTCTAATCACCCCATACCATCCCTGCATGGTTCTCTTTCTCCTTCCAGCCAGGTGCCTGTCTATTCCCCACACTCCAAATACGTGCCTGTCTCTTCACAGCCTCTCTCAGGTCTCTTCCCTATCGTCATCTACCCATTCCCAGCACCCCATCTGTCTCCATTCTGACAGGATCAAACTCTCTCCACAGCTGGTTGTCTAGTACCCATTGCAGATGTCTCTTTTTCCTATCCAAATTCCCCCAAACCAAGCAGTTTTATAATCTTTATCATCTTTTTCACACTTCCAAATGTTCATTATTCTCACCCACCTTCCTACCTCAGACCTTAGCGTTACCCTTCTTGCCTTGTCAGATTCCTTGCACTGCGCTTCCTTGAAAAAAACAATTTGCAGACCAGGCAGCCTCCTCATCAGCGGGGTCTGTAGCGCCTCACACTTGCCATTGATCCTCCTGCTGCCCGCGGTGATCCCATTCGCAATGCGATGCCCGTCATATATAGCTGGCAGCCAATGAGAGAGGAGTATCTGGTAACTCTCCTCTCTCATTGGCTGCAGCGCGGTTCTCCTGTTGTAGAAATAAAGCAATCTCACCAGCAAGCCATGTTTTTAAAGGGCAACTGGGCAAGAGTAAGAGATGAAAATTTGGGGTGGGGGCAAGTGATGAAAATCCAGGGGGGGAAAGTGCCCCCCCTTGCCCCCCCTGCGGACGCCCATTATCATCGCCTCTTCAAAGTCCAAGTCCCACTCAGCCACACACACCTGTTTTGAGTACCCAGCAACAGCAACACAGGCTAACAGTGTTAGATATGACGAGTACCTCTGGTGCTGCTTCTGTAAGTGCTGTACCTTTGACACCTAGTAGTAGTGGCAGTAGAATTACATCAACATCCAGCATCCAGCAGAAACCACACATGACAGACGAAGCCAAGACAAATATATTAACAGCAGCACAGATGAGGAGGTGGAGGATGGATGTGAAGGAGGGTTGCCACCATCTACTCCACTTGGGACCACTGTTATGACCGATAACTAATGTGTGTGAATAATCTGAGAAGGAGGATAAAGTATGACAATGGCAAAAAAAGATACACAAATCACACCATGCCAGTCCCCCACCACCACCACTACAATACACATCTGCCACATTGTAGGTTGTACTTTATTTTTTTTTTATTACTTGATATCATCATGAATATGTGCCAGTATCACATAAGCAAGAAAGTGCTGTGAGCAAAGGACAAATGCATTCTGCATGCTAACACATTGTTCAAGCCATATTTTGCTGTAGGACTCACAACTTTGACTTTCAGCCACTTATTTCTAAACTTCAGCAGTCAGAAGAAGTAATATTACAATGGGAAATGTAGTACCTATAGGAAATATAGGCGAAAAATGTGTTAAAATAGGTGAAAAATATGTTAACATAGGCAGAAAATTTGTTAAAACAGGCAAAAAGGAAGACATTTTTGCATAGGTGTAAAGGTAACATTTTTCAAGGGAGAAGCGAAAAATAGGCAAATTTTCGCGAAAAGTCATGCGGGAAATTTTTCACATTTTTTGCCCACACCTAACTATAACACTGAAGCTACCCACTGCAGAGTCAGCATTTAGGAGATGTCTGCTGGCGCACTAGTTTCTGTTAGGGTGCTGATGCTGTATGCCCAGGAACTACCATTAACTGATTGGGAAGAAACTGAGCTGATGCAATTGGCTTTGGCTCTCCATCTTTTGGAAACTACAATTCCAACGCCAATGGCAGGTTTGGGATGATGGGAGTTGTATCCTTCAACTGGTGTAGTACCAGAATTTGCCTAACTTTGACTTTTATGATCAATTTAAAAGAGCAGTAAACTTAAAAAAATCATATTTCATGCTATGGGAGCAGCCATGTTACAAAGTCTTCCTTGTACATTGTTGGTACAGCTGGAGTGACCTAGTTGTGTGTATGTATGTGTGTGAGGGGGGGAGGAAGGGCTAGTGGTGGTGAGGTTAAACCTGGGTGGTTAACAGCAGCAGCCCTCTTTACATTGCTTGTGGGGTGGTGTATGGAGCTTCAGCCTCCTAACCTACCCTCCCTGTAAGTAAACGACATTCTTGCAGCTTGTCATGGCTTGGGGGGCTTGTCCTTGCTAAAATAGGGACCTGAGTTTTAACACTAACAGTTATACTAGATATTGTTTTTGTTTCAGACTAGCAGCCTGTGGTGCCTTAACAGGCTTAGATTGAGTACCTATTGGGTATTATACAAATAATTGTTCCAGTCCTGTTGTGGTGATGTTAATGTTAATGATGGTTTTTATATATATATATATATATATATATATATATATATATATATATTATATATATATATATATATATACTAGCAATGTGGGACGGTGCTGCCTGTCAGGATATATAGGGAATTAATGCACACACATGGATGCAAGACAAACACACACAGAGACAAACATGCAAATGCACACGCATGCACTGAGATGCATAAAGAGCGACACAGTCATACACACATACATGCAATGCACAACATGCAGACACATAGAGTGTGATTTAGACATGCAACACACACAGTGAGGAACACACAGGCACACACACAGAGACACACACACAGAAGCGAGTCATAAGGGGGTGATTTATGTGTCATTGTAATGAGTTTGTGTTTGTACGTATGCCTCCACTGTGGCATTCATTCATATGGTTGAAATACATGTGGTAATTGCACATACTATGGTGGATGGTGGATCGTGCTGGCTCCCGGGGTGTGAGTGAGTGTGAATGAGTGTGTGTGAGTGAGTGGCATTCATTCATGTAGTTGAAATGCATGTGGTAATTGCACATACTATGGTAGAAGGTGGATTGTGCTGGCTCCCGGGTGTGAGTGAAACTATGGTGGAAGGTGGATCGTGCTGGCTCCCGGGGTGTGAGTGCGAGAGTGAGTGAGTGCAAGAGTGAGTGATTGCATGTGAGTGATTGCGTGAGTGTGTTAGTGAGTGTGAGTGTGTGTGAGAGTGTGTGAATGAGAGGGTATATGAGAGTGAGTGAGAGAGTGTGAGTGAGTGTGTGATGGAGTGTGTGTGTGAGTGAATTATTGTGAGTGTGTGATTATGTGTGAGAGTGTGAGTGTGTGATTGAGTGTGTGTGTGTGTGTGTTTTTTGTCTGATGTGTTTGTGTCTGTGGTGTAGGAGCGAGTGGCGGCCATTTTGTTTTTTCAGTTACTTGGATAGTGGTGGGCGGGCTGGATAGTGGGGGCAGGCCATCTCCCTGCATGATTTAAGTCACTCCCGCATTGAATCACCCAATGGGAGCAGTAACTCCTCCTTACTTAACCCTTTGGGTGCCAGAGGGGTACGCAACGCATCGCGTTGCGTACCCCTCTGGCACTCAAAGGGTTATGTCGAGGTAACATAGCAATATAACACACGGTGGCTCTTCAGTTGAGACAGAGTAGCAATATGCTGAGGGAGCAAATAGATAGTGGTGTTTGAGGCTTGCCCTCTGTAACATACAGCAAAGCGTCTCTCTCCCTTTAAGGAGAAAGGGCGGGAATCAGGAAGCAGGAAGTGGAGGAGTGACAGTTGAAAACAGACAGTTAGTGAGGTTGACTGAAGAGATGAAAAGAGTTAAATAGAAGAGTTGTTATTAAGTTTATCCCTGAGTGTTTGTATCTAATGGAAACATTACACCCCGGTACTGAAACAGAGTGTATGGAGGGTTACAGTTATCTGTGGGAGGTAACACAGTGTGTTTGTGGGGTCATGGTCCTGAGTGAGAGTGTGTGTGTGCACCGGGAGAAGTTATTGATATCCCTACTTCAGGAGCGAGTGGCAGCTATATTTTTTTTGTCAGTTGGATAGTGGTGGGCGTGCTGGAGGGGGCGGGCCAACTCCCTGTATGATAAACATGCCCCCATTGAATCACCCAATGGGAGCAGTAAAGTCCCCATTGAATCACCCAATAGAAGTTGTGTCTCCTAATGAGACATAACTTATGTAATGAGGCATTCTGTTCAATGTGTGTTTGTTTTCTGATGAGACATAAATTATGTTCTGTGTGTGAGGTACCATAAATTATGCAATGAGGCTTATTCTTTTATATATATAGATATATACACACTAGCTGAAGAGCTAGCCGGTCGTGGTACAGTCATGCCCAGTAGAGACTTCCCGCTCCGTGGCTGATACAGAGATGGACGCTCCGAAGTCAGACCGGAGGTCTGACTTCAGAGTGCCCAGCTCTGTATCAGCATCGTCACGGGAAATCTCTACTGCTCATGACTGCAGCACGCCAGCAGTCTCTACTGTGCATGACTGTGTTGTTACAAACTATTTAGCAAATTATTATACAGGATATATATATATATATATATATATATATATATTTTTTTTTTTTTTTTTTTTTTTTTTTTTTAATCTTCAACTATTTTGTTTACACATTTATGACCCTGACAGGGAGCTATCTGAATTGTATTTCCAGTTTCTGTGACTGGGAAAGCAGACAGAGTGGTGCAATGTAAAAAGATGCAATATAAAAATATATACTGAAACAATGTACCAAACCAACATACACGGCATATAGATCAATCAGTGGTACAGAACCACTTGCAACATTTTATACATAGCCCTACTTTCACTGTCAAAGACAGAAATCTGCCTGGATTCAGAAACCCAATGACCTCCCTGTTAGAGGAATAAAGATGTAAAACACAATTTGTGAAGATGAAAATCATATAACAAAAAGTATAGGCAATTTAACTTTACATATTATGCTCTTGCAGATGATGTAAATTCATAATAAAAGTTACCCTTCCTTTAACCAAATTTCAGTGTTGTGTGTTTTGTGGGGCTCATACAGCTTATTTGGGGCAAACTAGAGACGACTGCACTTTAATTAAATATACATTTCCAAAGAAAGTCCAACTGCTAGGGTACTTTAATCCAAAAGTTATTACAGTTCAAACATTTAAAAGATGTTTGCAACAGCACCAACCAATGTGCAAAAGACATACTTTTATAATGCACTCTATGACTATGCTTCTTCATAGTACTGTATCAGAACAGCGCCTGCTGATGGCAAAAGAAAATTAGAGTTTAATGTAAAAAAAAAAAAAGTTCCAGCAGTAACAACTTTTAACCCTTTCAGTGCCAGAGGGTACACGTACCCCTCTGGCACAGAAAGGGTTGATAAAAATCTCCCAGCAGTGAGAGTACCCTTGTTTTACTTACAAGAAAATACCTAGAACATATATTTTTTCTCCAAAAATCTTTACTACTCGTTTAATGCATGTTTATGATTGCTTTTTAAAAAAAAAGGATTATCAATGTGCAAAATTAAATTACAATATATTCCTTTTTTTAATAAAAATATGAAAGGTATATGTTTGCCTATAGATTAACTTTATAATGTAGACAATACACATCACCAGGAATCCTGGGAAAATCCCAGTTGCCCCATAGGGGACACATAAAAAATGCCCACCTTCCCACTGATTTAAATAGGTATTTTTACCCCTTGAAGACTAGAATGGCCTCCAATACATTGCAAAGCAAATCAAGGGGTTAAAAGACCCATTTAAATCAAAGCAAATTTTTATTTGCCCCCTAAATTCCAGTTGGTTTGTCCCAGATTTCCTCCACTGTTTTTTTTAACATAAGGTCCTAAGAAAAATAAACATCGCACCAGGATATTTAATAATCAGATATTTCATTATCATTTTCTTTTCCAAGTGGTTTACTTGTCAAAAGCTCAGATTCCAGGAAGAGGGGAAAAAATAATTTCCTTCCTCTTGGGAGAACAAAATCTAACATGTATGAAGATGCAAAAGAAAAAAAATATTTTGGTCCCAGAGCCCAGATAATAAATAAAATGTTGCCTGTTGTCTTGATTCAAAGCAAATTAGGCCCTGTTGAGACCTAGCAGAAGTTCTGTTAAAACACTCTGTGGTTTGATGAGATCTGATGCCCCTTTAGAAGTCTTCTGTATTCTAGGCTGCCCTTCCTTCAGGTTATTTCTTCGGAAGCAACTCTTCCACAGCAAAGTTTTAGATTACAACCTTGTTCCCCCACCCCTCCTCTCTTCTCTGGGTCTTCTAGGAGGCTTAAGTATTGGGTTATCCTTCTACAAAAAAAAAACAATTCCAAAACCACTCAGATCTCATTATGCTGCTGTACTCTTGAGATGCAATCATTATGTGGGAGCATCTGGAGAGTGTTAGAAAAAAAGCAATGTCTGAGGTCCACAGAGGCTTACTGCAGCTGTCTTCTTCCTCACTTCCTGTGTCCTGGATGTTTAAGGTACAAGATTAGAAGTTAGCAATGAAAAAAATAAAATCATGCAAATCTTCTCTGCCCTGTGGGCTTTCCAGAAAGCCAGACAGGACATATCACACGCTGAGCCATAATACCACATAAACCTCTTACCTCTCTGTTTGGGCTGCAAAACACAAGGTAAACATAGACTACATTATTAAAGTAATAGTCACCTTTATTATTGACGGTTTATTCTGCAAGTGCACACTAAATAAAGTCAAGTTTGACTTTTTTTTTTTTATTTGTTTTTAACACTATGTTTAATACAGACATAGGAAAAGAACGAGCAATGCCTCTCTGTTTTTCATCAGTGCATGTCAGAATTGTTCAGGCACCTGGACAGTTACTGTATATATGTGCCTGCATGTGTGTATTCTTGTGTGCAAGTGCACGCTCTTGCATGTGTGTGCATGTGTATGTATGTGCAACCATGTGCGCCTGACTATAGATGTGTGTGTGAGTGCATATGTGAGTGCATGTATGTGCATGTTTGTCTATGTGTGTGCCTGTGTGTTTGTGGGTGCTTCTATACATGTGTGTGTGTGTTTGTATATGGGTGTGCATGCATGCTTGCAAATGTGTGCGTGTGTTTCTATATGCTTGTGCATATGTGTGTGCTTATGTGCGTTGAAAATGTTTGTGCACATGTGTGCATGCATATGTTTGTGTGCACATGTGTACGTGAGTGCTTGGATGTGTGTGTGTGCATGTGGGTGTGTGTGAGTGCTTGGATATGTGTGCTTGTATATGTGTGAACGTGCATGCTTGTAAATGTGTACTTGTGTGTGTGCTTGTATATGTATGCTTGCATGTGTGTGTGCTTGTATATATATATATATATATATATATATATATATGTGTGTGTGTGTGTGTGCATTTGCATGAGTGTATGTATAAGTGTGTGCTTGTGTTTGCATATGTGTGTGTGTGTGTGTGTGTGTGTGTGTGTGTGTGTGCTTCAATGTCTGCATATGTGTGTGTGTGCCTTTGCATATATGTGTGTGTGGCTGGGTGTGTGTGGGGGAGCGGGTGTGTGGGCGTTTTTGGGGCACCCCTAACATATTTAATGTAATTTATCAAGCTTATAATGAAAGGTACAATACATAAATATACAGTTAGTATTAGAGCTCAGAATCATAATAACAAAAATAAACATATTGTGCAGAACAATTTCCATAGATTTACAATTAAAAGTAAATATTCACATTTTTGTCAATGTCTTCATAGAGAACATGGGGCGCTCTAAGCTAATGTCCTTGGCACACCAAAGGGCCATGCACCCTGGCTGAGAATCACTGCATCATAGAGTGAGTATATGATAAGGAATAATGTATACCTGTACACACCATAGGCCAAGACTAATTGGCACATCACACTATACAGAACACAATGTGAGACCAAAGTGGTACAGTAGGTTTCTTCAAAAATGGCTCTTTTACTACACTTTTGCCTTTATAAATATTCTCCAGTGTATAACCTGCCAGAGGCTTTGTTTGTCAAAATTCATATGACTGTGTTCAGAAGAGGAGACATACCGAGGCAAACCAACATCCCTATAGGGGACAAATGAAAATTCCCCACATTTCTATTGATTTAAATGTACTTTTTATACAAGAACATTCAAGAGAAGCCTCCAATGCATTGCAAAGCAATGTCTTGGAGACCTGTCTGGAATTGACGGTTTTAAAAGCAACATATATAAATCACTCATATCCCCTATGGTACATATTGTTTGTTCCAGAATTGTGCGACTTTAGCTTTCTGAATACTGCTCTTTGTTTTAAAAACTGTGAAACAATGAAAAATTTTACTGGTTAAAAAAAAACAAAAACACTTCTGAACAATGTTGTATAATTTCTATATGTATTAACCCTTTGAGTGCCAGAGGGCTAAACATTCTCAATACATTGCACAGCCTTCTGCACTGAAAGGGTTAGAGCACACTAACACTTTTGCCCACTTACCATTATGCTCAATAAACAGTATTCGTATTAAGGAATCTGTTTCTGGCAGGTCTGTAATCCAATACTGAGCCCGACTGGTACCCTGCCATTACCACTACCACTGTCTCTTAAAATAAATTTGAGCATATCAAAATACCACCTCTTGTTTTTGAAAATAAATACATTAATTAATAAAGGGATTTCTTGTGCGCCAACATGTCCTGTATCGTGTTCAGTTACTAGGAACCGGCAGTATCTACTGTTAGGGAAGGTTCTTTCACTATTACTGCCCTTATTGTAGCCAGTAAAATGAGAAGGGACATTATCTTTCCAGCAAAAACTTCTAGTTTCTGGTAACCTGAAGTCATGCTGCTGCAAGTACTAGCCCACACTTTTGAATGGAAAGGGGGCAGTGTCTTGGGGGCAACATGCAAAAATGGCTGCATTACCAGTAAACCTAAATAGCAAAAAAAAAAGAATGATCTTGCTCAAAGAATATGTGTTGCATTTACAATAGATAGCAGACAGAAAACACATTGGTGAAGGGCTTGAATAGGCCAAGGTTACAATATTGTGTTATAGCAACTCAAAGTTAAAGGACCTTGAGCAGTGAAAGAGGGAGATTGATGGATTTGTGGAATAATTTTTTTTCTATTTGTTTTAAGGTTTTGCAAAGACATGGCAAATTACTAAACCAACAACACAGTAGTTACTTTCAAATACCAGTTTAAAGTAGAAAGGAACCTTTGATCTATATCTCAGATTAGAATCAGCACTTCCTGTTTCCTATGTGGGCTCATTCACTGTCCATTATGCCCCATTCTCTGCATGACCACTACAAAAAGTCCCGTGAGCTTTCACAGTTTCAGCAATGTTATATTCCATGAGGCGCCAACATAAATTTGGGAATCATAATCTTGGATGAAGGATATCACATCCCCATTTGAAAATAACTGCCTCTGACTTGAATCACACTTTGGACCACCAGGGAGGCTGATGGCATCTTAGAGAATAGCTCTTTGGTTGGGGAGGCCAAACAAATGAGCCCATTAACCCTTTGAGGCCAGAGAGGTAGCCAACGTATTGTGTGGCAATGCTCTGACTATCTCTTTGACACTCAGAGGGTTAAGAAATAAAGGACTGTGATGAAAGGCATTTACTTTTTTTAGCAGAGGTGTGATGACTGCTTCCTTCATCTGAGTTAGAAAGATACCTATCTGCAGTGAGCAATTTGGTGAACACTGTGACAATTAGATCAATTCATCCTAATAGCAGGCACGTAAGCGGGGTCTAATTTGCAGGTAGTGGGGCTCAACCCTTGTATTATTCTTACAATATCTTCTACCTCAGCATTTAATAGATACAAAAATAACACATCTTCTAATAGTTGTGGGGTTCACTTAATCTAAAGGGCTATATATCAAATGTTAAAATGTGCTGTTTATATCTATGCTTGGACTTAGGACACTGATGAAAATACAACAGGCCTTAGAAGTGCAATCTGAGAACAAATACAACTTTGTAGCTTATTCTTGAGGACAGTGTCCCCTCTGGAGATGCTCAGTCATGTTTTTGCTCCCTGGCAGCATAATTGAGAATACATTTCCATATTCATATCTTTGTGGCCTCACCCACAGACAGTCCAGCACCAAGATATCAGTCAAATCTCCCATACATGAGAGAAACATATGTTTTGGCTTTTGGTGCACCTCATCTCTCTAGGCAGAAGGAGAGCAAGAACACATACCACTGGTACTCTACTTCTTAGGGATACTGCTAAAAAGAAATAAAGGCATGACAAGTGTACACTGGGGGTCATGCTAAGGCATCTCCTGGTGGATTTCAGGTGGATTGTTCTACAACTACCATAAAATCTGAAGTATAATACTGACCTGTGTATAATAAGCAGGTGTAAATTATACCCAGGATTTACAGTGTATAATATGCACCCCTTTTCCCTCCCTCTACCCCCAAAAGATATAAATGCTCCCCTCACTTTCTCTCCCCCTTCCTTCCCTCCTCCAGCTCAATACACAAAGTTAAAATGCCCTCCTTTGTTATGTCTCCCCATTCCCTCCCTCCCTTACCTCAATAGCATTATCTGTGTAACCCCTTTCCCTCCCTCTATCTGTCTCCAGGACCCCCCTTCGGAGGCAGTTGACAGATCTGTGCAGTAGGCAGCATGCTTGAATTGTCACCCACTTGCTCCATTGCTGTGCATCCTCCTTGCTGGGCCTGTTGCCACTGAAGATATGTTTGTGCCCACAGGTCCTTACAGGGCACTGCTATAGTTTTAATGCTCAGAGGTCAGTGAATTAACACTATGCTAGTCCACTGTCAGGTGCTGACAGGGCACAAACCTATCTTCAGTGGCAACAGGTACTGCAAGGAGGAGGCACAGCGGCTGAGGAAGAGGGTGGGAATTCAAGCATGCTACCCACTGCATAGATCTACCAGCTACCTCCAGAAGGGGGTCCTGGTCCGGGAGGTGGATAGAGGGAGGGAAAGGTGTCACAAAGATAATGCTATTGAGGTGGAGGAAGGGAGGGAAGTGGGAAAGAAAGAAGGGGACATTTTAACATTGTGTGTTGAGGTGGGGGAGGGTGGGGGAGAGAGAACCAAAGGGGCATTTTAACTTTATGTATTGTGGTGGAGGTAAGGGGGAGAGAAAACAAACGTGGGTATTTAAACTTTGTGTATTGAGGTCAGGGAGGGAGGGGAAGGAATCCAACTGATGGAGGCCTGGACGGAACTAACCAGTCTTCAGAGGACAGAGCAGACAGGTAAGAGCAGGCTGGTCTGGACTGACAGTGCAGACAGGCTCAAACACAGTTCTCTCAGCTTTCTATGCAGTGTTCTTTCTGTCTGAGTCACTGCCACTGAAAGTCATCCTCTGACGTTCAGTGGCAGTCTGCCACTGGTAGAGAAGTGAGCACAGCACAGAGGAACAAATAAGGGCCTTTGAGCACTGTAATGATTTGACTTCTGGTTCTGTACTGTGAGGGCACTTCCTATCATCCGTGCAGGCAGCTATCACATGACCTGCCAAACTTCTACCACGTCACAGTGTCAGAGGGCAGACGAAAAGTCCAGTCATGACCTGATTTGGTCATCCACTGCCCTTTGCCACACAATGGGAAGGGGCATTATAATTTATTTAATTTAATAACTAATTTTAATGTATAAAGACTATAAAATATTATATTCCTTGCTTGCCAACTGCCTTTCTCAACTCATGAAAGATCCCTTATTTTTCACTCTCATCCCTCAATTAGCATTTGAACCCTGGCCTACTCTGGCACTCAATAGATCAATAATGTTTGATGGCCTCTCCCCTTGCCCCTCTCTGTCTCCCATTGCATGCTACCCCTCATTGCAATCTTACCCTCATATTATCCCTCTTTCGTGTCTCTCAACCCTGTTGCCCATTTCTATGCCTTTTATCTCCCACTTCTCCCCCC
Organism: Rhinophrynus dorsalis; assembly: GCA_037306005.1. Taxonomy (NCBI): domain Eukaryota; kingdom Metazoa; phylum Chordata; class Amphibia; order Anura; family Rhinophrynidae; genus Rhinophrynus; species Rhinophrynus dorsalis. Next base: position 168,901,261 of record CM074721.1, on the reverse strand, counting down.
TTGCCTGCTTTATTCACTTTGCCCTTTCTCACCCACTTTGCCTTTTCTGTCTCCTTTGCCCTTTCACCTCTTCCTCTTTGCCTTTTCTCTTTCCATTTCCCTTTTCTTACTCTTCTATATTCTCTCTTTTCCTAGTTGAAACATAGCTACACTAGTGAGAGCTCAGAGCATACAATTCAATGACTACCCATTTGTAGTGATAAGATTGTAAGTTCTGTGGTATCACTAGTGTAGCTATATTTCATTTGTAAGTTCTGTATTATTAGTGTAGTTCCATTTCGATCGTAAGCTCTGTCGCATCACTTTTGTAGCTCCATTTCAATTGTAATCTCTGTGTTATAACTAGTGTAGCTCCATTTCAGTTGTAAGTCTATGGCATAAGTAGTGTGACTCCATTGTAAGCCCAGCGAGTGTTCATTTGGTTTGTAAGCTCTGTAGTATCACTGGTGTAGCCCCATTTCAGTTGTAAGCTCTGTGGTAATAATTAATATGAATATTAAAATAATTGAAAGTTAATACTGGATTACCATATTACCACTCAATCAACACTACTCAAAATGTGCATATGTTTAAATTATGTTAAACATCAACCTTTGAATGCCAAACAAATAATTAACTTTCTTGTTACATTGCATTTTGTATGGTATTTTGTACTTTTTTTTTTAAACAATTGGGATTAGGGGCACTAGCATAAGCCCTGCCCAGGGACCACCAGTACCTTAAAGCAATCCTGCTGAACTGAGAGTGAATAAAACATAATAGTCTGTTCTTATGGATGATACACCTCCCTCCTTCCGCCAAAGGTACGGTTGTGCCATTATAGAGTATAAAAGATTCATATCAGTCTTGTCCTACTCATGGACAGTGCAGCACCAACGTTTCAAGCAAATCTCTTCTGTGTAAGATAAACAGCAAATTCCTAGATTTACATATCTGCCTATAGTGGCCGTCATCAGTGAGGATCAGCTGAATCTCTCTAGTCACCAGGAGAGCAGTTGTCCTTGTATATAAAGATAAAGTGTGACAATTCTGGGGAAAAAGACAAAGCAACTGATGACATCTCTAGCATTTAAGGTATTGAAAGCCCCACTTAAATCAATGGAACTTGTACTTGCCTTCTATAGTGCAGTTTGTTTGCCCCAGAATTGCTTCACTTTACTTTTACACATAAGACCCAATAGTCCATATGTATAAAACCAATGTGGAACAATTATGGGACAAAACAACTACTCCCTAGGGGACAGATAAACATTCTCAAAATTTGCACTGATGTAAGTACTGTGCAAACATGTTTGGAAGTTGTGAAAAAATTATGTAAAGTAAGAATGCTTTCAAAAATAGACATGTTAATTGAACAAAATGATAGTGAGTAAACAGAAGAAAAATCTAAAACAAATCAATATTTGTGTGATCACCCTTTGCCTTCAAAACAGCATAAATATGTCTAGGTACACTTGTACACAGTTTGTTAAGGAACTCAGCAGGTAGGTTGTTCCAAACATCTTGAAGAACTAACCACAGTTCTTCTGTGGATTTAGGCAGCCTCAGTTTCTTCTCTCTATTCATTTTATCCCATGTAGATGTAATGATGTTGAGATCAGGGCTCTTTGGGGGCCATATCATTAATTCCAGGACTCCTCCGCTGAAGATAGTTCTTAATGACTTTGGCTGTATGTTTGAGGTCGTTTTCATGCTGCAGAATACATTTGGGGCCAATCAGATGCCTCCCAGATGGTATTGCTTGATGGCTAAGTATCTGTCTGTACTTCTCAGCATTGTTGAGACCATTCATTTTGACCAAATCCCCAAATCCATTTGCAGAAATGCAGCCACAATCTGGCAAGGGACCTCCACCATGCTTCATTGTTGCCTGCAGACATTCATACTTGTACAGCTCTCCAGCCCTTCAGAAAATAAACTGCCTACTGCTACAGAAAAATATTTTACATTTGGACTCATCAGTTCAGAACACCTGCTGCCATTTTTCTTCACCCCAGTTCCTGTGTTTCCATACATAGTTGAGTCACTTGGCCTTTTTTTCACTTCGGAGGTCTTGCTATTTGGCCACAAGTCTTCCATGAAGACCACTTCTGACCAGACTTCTTCAGACAGTATATGGATTTACTTGGATCCCACTGTTTTCTGCCAATACTGAGCTGATGGCACTGCTGGACATCTTCTGATTGCAAAGGGGAGTAAGCATGATGTGTCTTTCATCTGCTGCACTAAGTTTCCTTGGCCGATCATTGCATCTACTGTCCTCAGCCTTGCCTGTTTCTTTGTGCTTCTTCAAAAGAGCTTGGACAGCACATCTGGAGCCTCTGTCTACCTTGAAATTTCTTCCTGGGAGAGACCTTGCTGACGCAGTATATCTACCTTATGTCTTGTTCCTGTGCTCAGTCTTGTCATGATTTTTGACATTAACTGAATCTGGCTGTTCCTCACCCAGTTTTATTTCTCTTACAATGTTATTTCTTTTTCAGTTAATGACTGTGCTACAACTCACATAGTAAATTGATGATCATTAGCACCTGTTTAGTATAATTGTTTAATCACACACCTGACTATATGTCTACAAAATAACTGACTTTGTGCAAGTGTACCTTGAAGAATTTATGCTGTTTTGAAGGCAAAGGGTGGCCATACCAAATATTGATTTGATTTAGGTTTTTCTTCTGTTCACTCACTATCATTTTGTTAATTGATAAAAATAATCTATTAAAATTTATATTTTTGAAAGCATTCTGACTTTACAGCATTTTTTCACACCTACCTAAGACTTTTGCACAGTACTGTAAATTGGGTTTTTTATTCCTTTAAATTCTTGGAAAGTTTCCAACACGTTCACTGGTAATACTCAGTTATTTAGATTGTCACATGGTGGTGTCATGTTATTAGAGGACAATATGGGACATTTATTGGACTTTTCCCCAATTTGATAAAGGTCTATTAGGGGCAAACTGAGAAGGTGTTCCAGTTGCCCAGAACCCTCTCTTGTTTCTAACACATCAGAAAGGGACAAAGCTTTGTTATTTCACAGTGAATCACTTATGGAAAATAGTAACATTGTTGATGAGGTTGAGAAAAGACCTGCATCCATCAAGTCAAGTTCAGCCCATGCATATCAGCTGGGAGGGGGAGTGAAGACAAGGAGAGCGTGTGAAGGATAAGTGAGAGAGAGGGTAGGAGTAGGAGCACTAAAGAATACAGAGGAGGGAGAAGTGCTGTATAAAACCTGAGCTAGAGGGGGAGGGATTGTGTGAAAATGGGAGAGAAAGAGCATGGGAGAAAAAAAAAGATGTAGAGCAAGAATGGGAGAGAGAGCATGGGAGAATGGGCTAGACAAAATGTGTGAGAATGGGGAATAAAGGGTACATATGTCTAGCAGACATGTCCACTTAATAACCAACCAAAGAATTATTCATACTTTTCCTAAAATCTAATTGGTGGAACAGCAAAATATCTGCTGTGCAAGATGTAAATCATGTCCATATTCAGGAACTCTCTGGATCTGCCTTGAGACTCCGGTATTTAAAGGTAGTTATCGAGTCTCTGGGGACAGAGGCTGATTCTCCAGCTTTGATGAGTTTCCAGTTTAACTCCTCCTATGTCTTATCAGTCCTCCTACTTCACACCCTGTACTGCCTACTTCCTACCCATTCTAGAGTCAAACCCCACCATTTCTCCTTTCAATCCCTCCCACCCAATTAAGCCTCACCCACCTTATGCCATGATTCACGTCATTTAGGAACTCCAATTCCCAGCCCATGAGCCTTCTCCGGTGACTCCAAGTTATGTACATTCATGTCTTCCAAAACAGCATCTTTTATAAAAATTCCAAATTTACAGAAGCAGTTCACTCATTTCTACCAGTCACCTACAAAGTCTTTCATTAAGAACATTTCGGAGAATTCTCAGGGTTTGACCCTGAGACTCAGGGTTTTGATCCAGATCTCAGGGTCTCAGGGTTTTGATCCAGATCTCAGGGTCTCAGGGAGAAGGGATAAATTCTCAGGGTGAGAGAGTTCAGTGTTACCTATTACATGATCCAAAACAACTTAATTATTCATTAAATTGGTACAGTCTGTACCAGAAAGGCTGAGGGAGACGTCCTGTGATCTCTAAGTTGTCGGATATTCATGTTTTCACAAGGACTAAATGGAACACCTCTGGTTTAGAGCAAGCACTGACATATTGCTTAGACTCTACGTGGGGGATGTATAAAAGGCCTTCTTAGTGTATAATTAAGAATTGTCTATAAAATTCACAACATCTGGTCATATTTATAAAGAACAGTGGTGTAAGAATATGGGTCGCAGGGGTCACACCTGCGACCAGGCCCGTCACTCCAGGGGCCCGTCCGCCTCCCGCGACCCCCTCGCCCGCAGCAACTCCCACTATGGCCGCCGGTTCTAGTAATACAGAGCGCTGGGAGATGACATCATCTCCCAGCCTCTGCATTACTAGAGCGGCGCGCGGGAGCTTCAGTTGTAGAGATCTGTGCCGAAGGAGGCACAGATCTGTCAAGCCACGCTGCTAGACCACCAGGGACTGGAGTTAGGGGCATTGTGGAGATGAAGGGGGCATTGTGGAAGAGGTAATGTGGAGATGAAGGGGCATTGTGGAAGGAGAAATGTGGATATGAAGGGGGCATTGTGGAAGGGGCAATGTGGAGATGAAGGGACATTGTGGAAGGGGCAATGTGGAGATGAAGGGGGCATTGTGGAAGGGGCAATTTGGAGATTGGGGGGCATTGTGGAGATGAAGGGGGCATTGTGGAAGGGGCACTGTGGAGATGAAGGGGACATTGTGGAGTTCAAGGGGGCATTGTGGAAGGGGCAATTGGGAGATATGGGGGCATTGTGGAAATGGGGGCAATGTGAAGATGAAGGGGCAATTTGGAGTTTGGGGGGCAATGTGGAGGTGGCCAATGTGGTTGAGGGGGTCTGGGGCCAATGTGGTCGGGGGGGCCCATGGCAATTCTTGCACCAGGTCCCGGTGGCTTCTAGTTATGCCTCTGATAAAGAAGTAAAGTCACGTTTATAAATATGTCTATCCAAGAATATTCTGAGAAAATTTGCATTCTTTAGAGCTAAATTTCAAATATGTCAGGGTCAGCTCATTTTGAAAGTTCCCATGTAGGATTAAGAATTACATGAAACAAAACAAAATAGGTATTGTTATAGCATTTTATGTTTTGGAAAACCTGGAATAGCTCCTTCCATGAAAAGACCAGAAATGCTGACTATTACTATATATCTGAAATAATAATTTCACTAAAGCAAATACATGTTTGTGCTGTTTACTCATTTGAACAATTAACAAAAAAAAATTTAGAAAAAAGGTAGATGGAAATCAAAGTACTTTTGTAATAAAAGAATGACAAATGAAAGTAACAGTGATACCTTTTGAATGCTGAAAGTATAGAGAATGGAAGTTTTCAGAACGTTACCGTTCCTTCTACAGGTATGGGAACTTTAGTGTCTTTAGCCTATAGATGACCAGAGGGATGCCTCTCAGTCAGACATTAAAGTGGACCTGTCACCTTCACTTAAGCATTGTCGGTTTTATAGAACATTACAGTCTACATATATGCTGTGCTAGTCATTTATCTGTAAAATATTATTTGAGAAATTAACCTTTATGTTTTTGTGGGACAGTATGATTATTAAAAATGTCCAGGTGTGCTCTGTTTAGATTCATTCATTGCATGGTGAGGCCTATGTATGAATTCCTCAGTGGACCTCCTGATCTTAGCCTCTAACACCAGTGGCTACTCTTAGGGGTATGCACTAGAGAGTATAATCACTGCAAACCATACCGGCAGACAATCTCTGACAGCATTAGGAGTTTGATGGCAGCAAGAATTTACACCAGCCCCACAGCATTTACAGAAAAATGGAGAAAAGTTACATAATTTCATCTACGCCTCATTTAATACATAGCATTAAACAAGGAGTAGAGAAAGGTAAAGCACCAAAATGTCACAGACTGCACCACTGTCCTCACCTTGACACAATCCATGTTAAAGGAATAGTAATGCTTAATATGGAAAAAATATATATTGCAAGAGTTATTCTCCCTAGTAAACCATGGGTACTTCCACTTCCGAGAGAGATTTTATTCAAAAGTTATAGCAGCACTAATTTGCATCTTTTAGGTACAGTACTTGATGGTCTGACATTTTGTAGTAGCACTATTCAGCAGTCAATGGACAACTATTGTCAGTTGACATAAAGCTCCAAAGAATGTGACAGCAGCAGCACCACTGTAATATTTCAGGCCATGGAAATACTGCACACAGAAAATGTAAGTTTGAGCTATTATAACTTTTGAATAAAGCAAATCTCAGCAGTGGGAATGCCATGTTATACTAAGGGACGCAGCAGTCTACTGTAGGTGGTGGTGGCAAAAGGGATGTAACTGTTACTTCTCTATGGGAATTGCTCCCAGAATATGGGTTGGTAACTAATACCCATGAACATGAAGTCCAGTCAGAGAAGGTTTTTAAGTGCTGTTGGTTATATTGCTAATAAGCACAGGATTTAGCTATCCAGCACCAGTGTGGGTAGACTAACTGTTTTAAAAATGAACCAGCATCTAATTACAAACTTGCCTTGCACTCAAGTCTTGAATAAAACGAATGGAAGCCAGGCCGTGCCAGTATTATGCCAGTAGTATGCCACTGGTGCCAGCCAGAAAAATATGCCACCCATCTATCACATTATGCTGTTTTCTACTAATTTACTTCCTGCTGCCAAGTCAGCTGAGTATCAAATGTCACAGAAGCTTCTTTATCCAATATGCCCATGAGGAGTGGTGCTAATGGTGTTGGGAGCAGTGTGACTGAGATGATTCAGCTATGGTGACATAGGACAGGTGTTGGTGGTGGTCATGGTTCTTACTATTACTAGCCCAAGTGCTATGGATAGAGACAGTTGTGGCAGCAGCAACAGCAATGGCATAACAAGTCACTTCAGTCATAGTCAATGTACTCCTTCTCCTCCTTCCACTCCCTTAAAATCATGGATGTTGGAGTAGGATTCATTGGGGGCAGAGAAGGACTGTGCATTTCTCAACAACTGCAATATGCACAGTGTGTGAAAAAACATTGTGTAGAGAGGCAAGGAATGGGATCACACAACAACACTAATAAAGCACATCCAAATTACCATCATCAACCTTGATAGTGGGCAGATGACTGACTTACTGTGTATTCAGCAGGGTATGCCGTCTGCAGATGCTCCCTTATGTCTTGCATTCTGTTGTTCTCCACAGCATTGCTATGTTGATCATGGAACCACACAATAAGAACTGAGTGGTGGCATACTGGCACATTCTCAAATCTACAGAGGCACTGTCTTCAGGTGGTGTAGTGGCAGCATTACTCTGTCCTGCTGCTAGTGATAACTTGGAGTGCTGCCCTGGCCGGCTAGCTGGAACTGTTGAAATTGTCTGCTGGCTGGAAGCGGGAGTGAGATCCCTTGCATTTGTTTGCTGCCTGGGAGTGGGACCACTCACAATTTCCTGCTGCATAGGAATGGAACCACTTGCAATTGCCTGCTTCCTGAGAATGGGACTGCCTGCAATGGCCTGATGGGCAAGAGTTGTTGACTTACGACAAGTTGGCCCAGATGTTTGCATGCATTTTTACCCACATTGCAAATAGACAAGGGTGGCTTGGTCACATCTGCAGTACATGCCTTCTTTGGCTTGGCTAAGGACTGGGAATGTTCATGTCTGTGGTGTACTTCAGGGTGGTTCTGCTAAACATGCTTTATCAGAACAGCTGTACCAAGGTTTGACTGCTACTTCCCCTCTTCACAATTTTGTAATACATTATATATAGAACTGATGTTGAGTATTGTGCAGTCCCTGTCCCAAAGGAAAAATAATCCCGAACCCACAATTTCACTGCAGGCAAAGGTGGAGTTGACAAAAGGGAAAGGGATTGGGTTGTCGACTCTCACCAACTGAAGTACCGTCTTGTGCTGTTGCGGCTATACTTTCTAATACTGCTGTTTCTGCTGCTGTCCCACTAGTACTACTGCTAATACTTTTTGCACCACTACTTGCCCCATGTCACCACCTCTAGGTGGAAATCCCCCATCATCTTGCTCACCACTGCTCCCATCACTACCAATACTTGCACCAATTGTGGGCAGGGTGGATGCATCAGCAGCAGACTGATGAGGATCATGCTGCTCTGACTGAAGCCATGACAATATGAGTGGCCTTGGCTGCAACTGATGGGCCACAGACAGAGGTCCTGCTGTTTCTACCACTGACATCTTGTCTCAGATCCAATTTTTGTTGAAAGAGACCAGCATCATCCAGTTTCTCACACTTTTATTAGAGCCATAATGCCAGTACATGCTTGTAGCACTCTGTGTCAAAAGCACCGGATGAAGAAATGTGGGGCCCCACATTGGTACCTTGCCTAGGATTCCATGGAGCCTTAATCCATCTCTGACCGCTGCTGGCACGTACAGACAATTCAGCAGTATCTGCCTGTGGCGGCTGCATAGTGCTCATACTGGTGCTTCTGGGAGGATTCAGAGTGAGAACATGGTGGGGGACTAAGAGTGGGAATGGGACACCGTAGGGGCTATGGGGACTCAGAATGGGAGTGGGACATGGTGGTAGAGATGGTGACCAATTTCTTTTCTCTGCTTTCTTCAATATAAAAATTCCCATTTCAGTAACAGTTTTTTTCTGTGGGCATGGGTGTGCTCTGTGGATGCCTTTACTAGCGAAAAGGCTTTTTGTAGAGGAATACTCCTCTACATCAGCAAAAGGTCTCCTCCAACTTTTCCTACCAGCCATTGTGACATACACTTTAATTTTTCTCTCTCTCATTCTCTTTTTAAATTTGCCTATATAGCTCAATGGAACTCTGAACACTGTTCAGCATGGCAGAAAGTTCAGGATTTTCATTCTATGATGGCTGAATTCTATGATGGCTTAGAGAAGCATAGGTGAAAGCAACACATTTTTCATGAAAACATTTCAAGAGCTGGCAGATTTAAAAAAGGCTTTTTTTATAGGCAAAATTTTCCTTGAGAAAAGAGTAAAATATATATTTTTGCATAGTTTCCCATGGTAACAAAATTTGACTTTTTGTCCACCCCTAGTAGGGACTGAAAATTGATTCCTTCTCTTAATGTCCAAGTTTGTACATTCACCGCACTGTTTGGCACTGAAACTTATTAGAATAAAGTGCCAGATTGTGCCATCAACAAATAAAGGTTAATTTCTCAAAAAAAAATTATATTACAAACAAATAGTACAATACCTAAGCAGTTTTGATTTCTCTTAAAAATTAGATGGCATGTCCACTTTAAAGGGATAGTAATACTTGATTTTAACAATCTTTAATATTGTACATTAAAAGAATAAAGTAAAAGCTGTAAGTCCTGTTGCTGTAACTTTGATAGTTTTAGAGTAATATACTTCTAAACCTCCCCCCTCTCACCCCTTTTACCCATGTCAGCGCTCTAGCTGAGAGACTTAGATTCTGGTCCCAGGACCGGACGGCTCATCTGCAGAGCCGAATTAATATTATATACAAATAAATTCTTCATGTAAACGGTCTACAAAGTGTGTCTGGTTTGAGGCAGGCACACTTTGTAGACCGTTCTCATGAAGAATTTATTTGTATACAATGCTATTTCGACTCTGCAGACGAGCCATCTGGTCCCGGGACCAGAATCTAAGTCTGTCAGCTACAGCGCTGACATGACTAAAAGGGGTGGGAGGGGAGAACTTTAGAAGCATACTACTCTAAAACTATCAAAGTTATAGCAATGGGACTTACACCGTTTATCTTTTTGAATATGTACAATATTAAAGATTGTTAAAATCAAGTATTACTGTCCCTTTAAGAGGGATCACCTTTACATCACTCCTCTAATTATTTTATTACTAAAGTGATCTACTGGCTAGCACAGTACCATGTTTATCTTAGAATAAAGCTGAAATTAGAGAGCTTTCTCTGTTTCGAAAGTTTCTTCACCATAGGCCACACTGGTTCCTCATTTTCTCCTTTAAAATAGAGGACCCTAATTCTAGTGTGTACATAATACACAAAGGCATTGTAACAACAAACTCATATTCTGCAGCAGGAAATCTCTGCAGTGTTGCTACACAAATATACCCTGATCTATATCGCTTTACTGAGCCAAAGAGCACTGTGTTGCCAAAACAGGTGTCTATGCAGCTTGTCGAAAGACCAAGAGGTTAACAAGCAACAACATTGTTTTGATCTATGCCGTTTGGGAGGTGGCCTTGCCTCTGTGTTGTCAACACCATGTAAACATCCACAGGAGCATTTCCCAGGAGATATAAGGGCAGAAAGGACCCTGAGAGGTGCACCTGCTATGATGAATTACAGCACTATCTCAATCCATTATCATCCCCCCCCCCTGGAGATTAAATTCCCTTCTAAAAGAACTCATAACAATGCATGATCCAATAGCACATGATGGGAGGGGGGGCACATGTTCTGATATACTCAATCTGGAGCTTGTATTGTAGGCAATGGGAAAGGAAGATTGGATTTCCGTTTCCCAGAAAGCCCTCCCTTACACTTTAACACTTTAATGTGGGTAGGCAAGAAAGGAGCCCCACACAGTTCCACATTTTGGCCAGTTTTGATTGGGGGAGGGGGGCATTGCTGGGCTTGTTGCCTAGTTCATGTGAGGGAGGGAAGAAAGAGGTGACCAGTTAAATCGGACTGCTGTTGTCATATTCAAGAGAGGAGTTGGATTAGGCACAGAAAACATGTCTGCTGTCTGGCAGATTTGTGGTGGAGGATAGAAGCAGGACTAATGCACAATTCACAGTGAAAGGCGAAGACGATCCAATGAGACAGATTTGCTACCACACAAGTTCAAGGGCTGATAAAGCTAAAAATATGTGGGCCTTTACTTTGTGCTTAGCCTTCTCCAATGTAGAATTTGTCTTTGACCCCTGCTCATATTGAGCCAGAGTTAGAAGAAGGGAACCTATGTGCGATGGAAAGCGAAGGCCTTGTTTCCACTCAGTTTATTAGTGTAAATTAAAAGGTTTTAAACCATTGAGTGTCAGAGGGTTATCCAATGCATTGCGAAGCAATGTCTTGGCTATCACTCTGGCACTCAAAGGGTTAAGATCCATTGCAGACTCTTATGTAGTTTAAAATAGAAGCAATAAGTAGAAACACTCAATTGTGGCGATTATTCCTAATTTATCACTTTGCCTCAAACGTTGTGGAGGAGTTGGTGGTGTTGCAGGAAAGGGATTGTGAACTGAAAGCCCCCTTTGGCCAAAGCCATGTTTTTCTCACATGTACAAGATGGTCATATTTATTAAGGCAAAACAGGAGCTGGGGCAAAGTGCTAAATTAGGAGAATTCACCATAGAAACCAATGGGGTGTTTATATTGCTCCCAATTTAGCACTTTGATGTAATTGCAGGAAAAGTATTGTGAAGTCTAAGTCTCCTTTGCTCAAAGCAATGTTGTTACTCAGATTAATAGTGTTCAATCTGTGTCTAAATTGGTGTCATTACATAAAATATACTATGAAGTGTTATGCTCCCTTTAATTTGGTTGTACACAACACTGATACAATAACATTGCTATTATTTACAATAAAAAGTATTCATCAGAAGAATTTATGTGCTTTTAGTCCTAGAAAAAAACACAGATAACATGTAAAGTTTATAGGGTATAAAGAATGACACCAGACCATTTTTCTTGGATAGAAGAGGCCACTGCCTTTATTAATAACAATTGTATTACGTATAAAGTTAAACACTTCACAATCAGATACTGAACAATCCTATTGGATAACCCAAATTATCTGAAGTATATCACCCGTGACCTGAGGCTGGGGTAAGTTTCCTAGGTCTTTTTTTCCTTAAGGTACCATCCTCAGTTATTTCTGTTACCTATCAAACACCCCTCAATCAGTAATGAATCCTCACACATGATCCTACACCCCCCTTCCCAATCACCAATCAAACAGGAGGGAGGGCGGATGCTCCTCACAATGTCCCTTGCCGTGACTGTGAGGCACTTCCTGCTCCCTCTTAATTTTTATACCCCATAGCTCCAACCTCCTCGGCCCTTCTGCCATACCTCTGGGTTGTTCTTGTCTGATAACATAAGGGGAGCGCACAATTGTATACAGCTGTCTTTACACACATATTTATTAAAAGATTAAAATTCTTTCCATGGAAAGCGTTCAGTACTGGCACTTTATCTCCAGCCTAGTCTCCCGGCAGAAATTTGGGCACTAAGGCTCAAAAACATTCGCCATCACTTTAGGGGATAGTATATATTTTCCTATAGTTGGTGACCTCCATTTACAATTTCTCCTGGGGACTCTGGGGTTCTTGAAGGGGTGCTACAATTCTGGAGCAAACCAACTGCAACACAGAACACAGATAAAAAATTCCCATTTGTTTAAATCGCACTTTTAATCCCTTGAATGCAGGAGAGGTTTTCAATGCATTGGAAACCTAGCATTCAAAGATTTAAAAGTGCACTTTAAAAGAATGTGAATTATGTGAATTTTTATTTGTGACCTTTACTATGGTTTGTTTTCCACACAATAATTCCACTTTTGACATTATGCATATGGTCCAGTGTTTGCAGTGAGGCCAAAAATTCCAAAACCAACACTGACCTTATGGTTAGGTATGGGCATAAAGTCCCATTGTTTCATGGAAAACCTGCAATTTGCAGATTTTCCTGCAGCAATTTCCACGCATAGAATTTTTTTTTTTTTTTACAAAAAGAAAATTCACACAAGTTTCCACCCATGCCCAATAATTTCCTCCAGGGTTTCTGTGGCTATGAGTGCAGTGGGACAAGGATTGGATTTAAAGGTCAGTATGTGTGGTTCTGTGGCTACCAGAGCAGTGCGACAAAGCTGTGGGGTCAGTATGTGTGTGGTTCTATGGCTACTGTGGGGCAAAGCTGGGGGTCAGTGTGGGAAGGTCTACCACTGGCTGGTTGGTGATGATGGGAATAGAAGTCCCCAACGCCTGGTGGGATAATAAGTGATAAACCCTGCTCTAAAATCTGTGTGTAAGTATGAAGACATCTTGTTTGCTAAATGAAAATCAGTTAAAGAAAATTAACCTATGAAGTCATGCGGCACACTAATTATTCTTACACCTCTGTAGATAACGTACACAGAAGACCACCCAGGCTTTTCACTTCCTGTGCATTTTCAGCAGATGGACAGTCCACTGAACAGAACCCTGCAGTCAATCTGTAATCATAACATTAGCCACACTTGAGGACTCAGATTGGAATCAAAGCTCGCTGATCAGGATCGCTTCATTATCTTTATTAATGATTTATAGTAAACTAACTTTGTTACTAGAACCAAATGAATTACAAAATCAACACATTCCTGCGGGACTGAAAATCTTAGATTAACCACTTTAGTGCTAGAGAGAGGTCTCCAAGTCATGCAGACCACTCTAACAACCAAATAATAATAAAAAAATCCATCTTTAGAGGCAAATTGTTAAAATGGACCTGTCACCTTTGAAGGATAGTAACACTTAATTTGCAAAAATATATATTGTAGGGTTTATCAAGGGCACTCCCACTGCTGAGAGGTGTTTTATCCAAATGTTATTGCAGCTCAAACTTGATTTTTTAAGGTGCAATATTTCAATGGCCTGAAATGTTACAGTGGCACTGTTCCTGCACCATCCTATGGACACCCCTGGTCAGTTGGCCATAAACCTCCATAGGATGGTGTAGCAATAGCACCACTGTAACATTTCAGGTCATTGAGATACTGCACCTAAAAAAATAATATCTGAGCTGCAATAACTTTTGAGTAAAACACCTCTCAGCAGTGGGAGTGCCTATGTTTTACTCAGGAGGATAACCCCTACAATATATATTTTATGCAAATTAAGTGTTATTATCCCTGTAATAGGGTTCAGTGTAGCAAAAAACTCACCAGAGTGATATAAAGGTGATACCTTTTAATGGCTGAGGACATAGGATGTGCAAGCTTTCAGGACAATAAGGCATCTTCTTCAAGCATGGGTTAACAAATAGAGCTAGAATAACACTGCATTTATATATACAGAGTATGACATTCCCAGTTGTACAGCGCTGCGGAATTAGTTGGCGCTATATAAATAAAGAATAATAATAATAATAACCCATCCCTTTAATATAAATGTAGCTACATTTAAAGATAATTTAGAAATGCCTATCTGTTTTTCTTGCCATTTGTTTGTAATATAAATATTTTTTGAGAAATTAACCTTTTTAAATTGCACAGTGTGGCACTTTATGTTAAACAGAATATATGCTGGGCTAATATTACCTTATACTGTGCTTTGAATTAATCTAGGCATAGCCCACACACACTGAGGACGTTTCTAATAGTCTGGCAAGTGAAATGTTTGGTGTCAAACTGAATTAATTAGCATACTGAGCATACTGTGCATGTTATTAGCATAAAGTGCCACCAAAACATAAAACAAATATTTATTTTACAGAAAAATGACTAACACATAAGCAGATTTGATTTATCTATAAAAGCAACCAAATCTGTCTTAAAGTGACATTATTGCTCAAAACCGAATAGGCTTCATTCCCTTTTAAATAACATGCACACCTACCCCGCATTAGTACAAATTCTTTATTTAGTGCATAAACTCCCAAAATATGTTATAAACGTGCTCTTCCAATTCGCGTAAAGGGAGCTGTACATTAATATTTTGCCCATCTTTATGTTAAGAGAAATGTATGGCATAATTTCGGTAAATAAATAAGAATTTTGGTGACAGAAATGGGGTGTGAGTGTGTGGCAGGGTCTTATCACAAACAATTATCTCCATTTACGATTTTATTAGCTGTTAACAGGCCTGACAAAGTGACCAATTCTTCCTTTTATTGTGAAAGAATTTATAAAACGTTCACCAAAGAAACATTTGAAAAAAATATATGCTACACAGGACTTCATAATAATTGAATAGATATGAGCCTATGTCATTTTTTGGTGATAATGTTCCTTTTAAGGTGATAGGTCCACTATAAATTTTCTAGGGCTAATCATTAACTATATGAGTGCCAAAGGGGTATGCAACTCTTTGCTTTGCAATGCGTTATGTACCCCTCTGGCATTCAAAGGGTTAACACTTTGAGTGCCAACGAGCTATGCAAAGAGGTGGATATCTCTCTGGCACTCATAGGGTTAAATTAAGAGGCTGGCAATGGTGTGTTTTAGGGCACATATGTGCCTTGTAACTTTAAACCATCAGCCCCCTTTCCCCCATTTTAGCTCATGGTTTCTTTGAATGACTTGGGATCCTATACACAAAGAACAAGAAAAGAAATTTTGGGCCACACTAGCTGCACCATAGGGAGCAAATAACATTTCCCATACTTCTCAATGATTCAAAAGGGGGTTTGTATCTATTTGAATGCTAGAGAGGTCTCAACACATTGTCTTTCTAGCATTTAGCCTTTTGAATATCAGAGAGGTATCCAACATATTGCATTAAAATGAGTTGAATACTTCTCTTGCATTCAAAGGGATAAATTATTTGGAATGTTTGTAACCTATGGAACAGATGGTTTGCCTCGGAATTGCTCCTCTTTTAACTTGTGTTTTTAGCCTGTGAAAGCAAATTCATTAAAGGGATAGTATTACTTCAAAATTACTATCCCTCATGTTGTAGCCCTTAATAAACTGAGTTAAATGACACCAGCGGCATCTCTCAAACCTTTATGGTTTAAGAGATAGCCACTTTCAAAGTTTCTTCTCCCCTGCTGTCAGCGTTCTGCTGCCAGCAGGAGAATCCGGTCTCTGAATCAAGAGGAGGCTCTTCAGCAGAGCCGATATCTCATTATGGAAGGAAAAATGATTAACTGAAACAGTCTTCTACGTGTGCTTGGTAACCAAGCACACATATAAGACTGTTTCAATGAATCATTTTTCCTTCCATAACAAGATATCGGCTCTGTTTAAGAGCCTCCGCCTGTCCCGGGACCGGATTCCCCTGCTGGCAGCAGAACCCTGACAGCAGGGGAGAGGAAACTTTGAAAGCGGCTATCTCTTAAACCATAAAGGTCTGAGAGATGCCACTGGTGTCATTTAACTCAGTTTATTAAGGGCTACAATATGAGGGATAGTAATTTTGAAGTAATACTATCCCTTTAAATATCAGCAACAGCATCCATTCATTAAATATCTGCAACAGCATCAATACATACAATACTATAAATGGAAATAAATATTGTCAATGCTGATCAAACATATCCCTGCCACCAGCTCCCCCAACATTTCTCAGTCTTCAGCTGTCAGCACATTAAAAAATACCCAGACTCCTCTGCAGTACAATGGGATGATGAGAGATGCTGCAATCAAGTTCTTTTTTCAGAGTAAGACTAAAGAGTAGAGGGGGGGGGGGGTCCAAGATCAAATGTGGGGAGGATACCCAAGTGCTTTTGAGCCACAAACACATACTTCCCAACATTTCAAATGGCCAAAGTGGGAGACTTTTGTATTAGGTGGTGTTGCTTGGGGTGTGGCTGGTTACTCAGAATGTTTAAGTTGTTTCGTGACTATTGACACCTCTTTGTGTAACTTAATAAATGATTTAGAACAAGACCAATGAATTTTATTTACAAAAGACTAATTAATAAACACACACATATACTGAAGACATTTAAACAAACATTAATATGAGTCGTATTGCTGTTTAGCAATGTGAAACCCTTATATGCATACCACACAATCGTATCTCCTAAAAAGAAGGACACCAGAGTGGGAAAGAGGAACAGAGGGATTTGGGTCTCTGAAAGGGGCTGTCTCTCCTAAAAAGGAACACTTGGGAGGTATGCAAACAGGCTCGGTTTATGGGATTTATTTCATTGACACAAGCATAAAGGACATCTCTGGGATTTCTCGAGGTTTGGCCCTGACACTCAATGTTTTGGGCAAAATCTCAGGGTGATGGGTCAAATTCTCAGGGTGAGAGAGTCTAATGTTTTCTGCTATATGATCTGCATCCATTAACTGCTTCCTTTGCCTATAAAATGTGCCATGTCTAGAGCACAAGCAGGCGGAGTGGTCTGGATTGTCTTTTGTGTTGTCATGAACAGAAACTGTAATTTTTAAAGTTAATTACTGGGTTTCTGGAGACATAGGCTGATTCCCCACCTGTGATGAGTTTCCTGGGTAAATCTGCCCCTCTTTTCTTCCTACTGCCCACCCTTTTCTGACCACTTCCTGCCCATTTCCCAATCCAATCCTGACTAAGCCTGCCCACCAGATTAAGCCCCACCCACTTTATTTTTTGATTTGCGTCATTTGCACAAGCTTAGTCGCAGCCCATGAGCTCTCTCCAGGGGCTCCATGGAAGAAAGTTCCCAAGTAAGGTCATGTAGCAAGTTATGGGTTCCTTTAGGACTGATTGAAGCAGTTTAAAGCAAACAGCGGCATATCACCTCCAATCTGTTTCTTAGTGTTGTGCCTGCCTAACTCCAATTTACTAAGCTACTTATGCCAAAAATGTTTCTCTTCATCCCCTATAGTTTTATTAAAACATATTTTCAGTCAGGGACCACCATTTTACTAGGTAAAATAGAGAAGTGCAAAAAATTCAGTGAAAATGTCTTTGGGCCCACAGCACTATAAGCTGTTGTTCCAAGATCCACAGATTTACATCAGCCTGTGATGTCACTTCGTATTCATAAGAGCTGTGTGGCCTTTGTCACATTATTGATAAGTCCAACTTAATTCATAGCTTTATTGAATGACTTTGGTGTAATGCATTTAACTGGTGCTAATAGATTTACAACCAGGCTTAGAACTAATCTGTCTAAATCGGGGTGGGTCATTATATCTGTTAAAAATGCACAAATACATACATACCCCTGACTAATTCCTCTTCCCCAAGTTTACTTTTGAAATGGCGCACTTAAAATGTTGCATAGTAAAGTGTTGCATTTGTATGGTGAATGCGCCATTCCAAATGACGTGACATTAGAATTTGCGACACTTTAGGCATGCTAATTGTATCATCCGGAATGACGCGGCCAAACACATGCAACACTTTATGACGCAACATTTTAAGTGCGCCATTTCAAATGGATACCCTTGCCCATTAGTAATCCTCATTACTGATATAATAGCATGAATTAATGACAGTTTCCTGTGATTGGTATTGGCAAGGTATGGGGATTATTGGCATTAACCCTTTGAGTGCCAGAGGGGTACGCAACACATTGCAAAGCAATGGCACTGCACTCAAAGGGTTAAAGTCTGGTGGAGATTGCCTGCTGGTATGCAATACAGTGATCATATGGTGTAGTTCATTTCCCCTGGTGCAGCCCCATGGGTCCTTGTTTTCAGAAGGGACCAACTGTAAGTTTAAATGATAAAGTGGCGTTCATTACAGACACTGGCATCTGGATCAGAGATGGGAACATTACGGAGGCCCACAGGCTGAATTTATCTGCCCTTGGCTCTGAGTATTTGAAGAGGCAGGGACACACCTCTGCAGTGTCTGAGTCTGGCTCTTGCAGCAGTACATCTCATTGTATCACTTAGGATTAGTTAGAACAACAACAATGGTGCTGACCTGTAACTCGCATGGAGTCATGGGCTTCTGTGATGGAGAGAATGGGGCAATAGCAGGTTTGGCAATGCCTTCATGTGACTTAAACCAGAACATGGACAGAGTAAATACAGCCAAGAACTAATAATAAACCTCACATACACAAATATGTAAAACAATACAATATTTACTCTATGTAACAGGTGAAAACAGAGTAACATGAATATCAACTTCCAAATATAAGTAAAACTATATCTTTCTTCTGTGTACTCCCCGTCACTGAAACCAATGGGATTACTTCCTGCCTCCAGCTGGTAGGACCATGAAAAGTTTAAAATGGACTCCTCCCCCAACCTCCTCAGTTTTTTCTGGTCCTAGCAGCTGGATGGACAGGAGGCACGAGCCTCCGTTGGTTTCAGCAAAAAAAAAAAAAAAAAAGAGAATAATCAGTCTGTCAGCGTACCGGAGTTTTTAATGCGGCTGGCTTGGTCTTGCTCCACGCGGCAGAAGCCTCGGAGTGTGCTATGTTTTATGCGCCAGCATCATGTTCCAACAGATTGTGGATCCCCTTCGTTAGGCGGTCTTCCTCCTGTTGCTCAGCCAGCACAGGAGCGATGCCTGGAAAAATCCCTGCACATTTTCGGCAGGAAGCCAGTATGCAGGAAGGGCTGCAGGCACGCTGCGTTCCAGCGTGAGCCGCACGCTGTGCGCATAGGACCGGAGGGGAAGTGCTGGCTGTGGACGGAGTCTTCAGGTCTCCACTGGGTCACATGGGCGGTTCAGCTGTGGAACGCACGCCGGATAAAAGAAGCAGGCTGCACCTTGCAGGTATGATTAACTTTTCTTTGCATGTTTTATAGTCAGTTTTAGAATTATTGATATTAAAGGTTAAGTTTTAGACCATGTCTTCTAGTAAGCCCTCTTCTAGTAAGGACAAGGCTGAGGCAGGTCCCCCTAAGGAGGAAAAATCCCAAAAAATGAAGTCTTGTGCCAACTGTGATAAGAAGCTTCCAGTTGCTGACTCTTCAAAAATTTGCCAGGATTGTATGAAGAAAATGGCCTTGCAGGATATGCCAGGACAATTTCAAGATTTCCTCTCCTGGATGAAGGTCTCAATGCAGGAGACCTTCTCAGCTATGCAGGATTCCTTAAACCCCAAAAAAAGACAAAGGTTAGAGGATCCGGGTGAAGGGCCCTCCTCCCCTGGGGTCTTGGATAATGAGGATAAAAATAGTCAAGGAGATTCTGACTCAATTTCTGAGGAAGAGGAAGGCGAGATAATAGAGAATTCAGGTGAATTTGCCCTGGATAAGATTGACGCCTTTTTAAAATCTATGCGTAAGTCGCTAGGATTAGTAGATGAACAGAAAGAGTTGGGCATCATGGATGCGGCTTTTGTAGGTTCTAAGAAGCCAGCCCTAACTTTTCCAGTTCATCAGTCTATCACAGATATTGTTGCAGACGAATGGCAGAAGATAGACAAAAGATCTTCGGTCACTAAAAGATTTGGGAAAATGTATCCTTTTGATCAGGCCCAAACCAAGAGCTGGACGTCTCCACCTAAGGTCGATGCAGCGGTATCTAGATTAGCCAAGTATACCACCATTCCTCTAGAAGACGGTTCATCCCTTAAGGATGCTATGGACAGAAAACTGGAGTCTTCCCTTAAGAGGCAGTTTACCCTCATTGGTAGCAACATTCAGATTGCTACCGCCCTGGCCTGTGTATCTAGGGCCATGAGGATTTGGCTTACTAATCTAGAAGAGAATATTGAATCAGGGGTATCAAGATCTAAACTAGCCAGGGAAGTAGCGGCTATTAAAGAGGCTAATAATTTTGTTTGTGATGCCTCTCTGGATTCAGTTAAATTAGGGGCAAGAAGTTCAGCTCTCTCTATTGCTTCAAGAAGGGCTCTATGGCTGAGGCCTTGAGGCGCGGATGTCTCCTCCAAATCAAAATTAGTCAACCTCCCCTTTAAAGGAGAAATGTTGTTTGGGGAACAACTTGAAGAGATAGTTAAAAAACTATCAGGAGGAAAGAGTGCTTTTCTCCCTCAGGAGAGAAAGAAAAGATCCCCTCCTAGAGCAACGTCATATAGGAATAAGTCATATTCCTTTCGTGACTCCAAAAGGTATCAGGGTCAGCAATTTGACCAAAGGAGACAATCCTCTTATCAGTCATCCAGGGGAACGTACAGGAAGGATTTTCCCAAGAAGCAGTTTAAAAAGGAGTTCTGAAGGTCAGCGGAGGCCATTTCCAGAGCAGGTAGGGGGTCGCCTGCATTTCTTTCAGGCCCAATGGGAGTCTTCAGACCATTGGGTCCGCCAAATTCTGGAAATGGGATACCCGCTCCCCTTCATGCAGACCCCGAGAGCTCACAGATTTTTAAGTTAAAAAATTCCTTCCAGTCCCAGGAAGAAAAAGCTTCTGTTCCTGGAAATCCAGTCCCTTTTAGAAAAAAGAGCTATTCAACCGGTTCCAGCAGATCAAAGGTTCAGGGGAATTTATTCCGTCCTGTTCACGGTTCCAAAGCCCTCAGGCTCAATCAAAACCATCTTGGATCTGAAAGCAGTCAATTCATGCCTGGACAAGAGAAGGTTCAAGATGGAATCAGTAAATTCCGTGATAAGATCGGTTCCCCCTGGCAGTTTCCTCTCCAAAATAGATCTTCAAGATGCTTACTTTTATATTCAGATAAGAAAACATTATCGAAAGTATCTAAGGTTCGCTTTGGGGGATCAGCATTTTCAGTTCCGGGTTCTTCCTTTCGGGCTCTCCATGGCCCCAAGGGTGTTTACAAAGGTTTTAGCTGCGGCCTTGGAACCAATAAGAAGAAAGGGGATCCCGGTCATTCCTTACTTAGACGACCTACTGTTAGTATCCCAGTCAAAAAGCCAGGCAACTATCAACACAGAGATAGTGTTGAAACATCTGTCAAGCCTGGGTTGGGTAATAAACAGACAGAAGAGCCATCTGTCTCCAAATCAGGATCTGGTCTTCATAGGTATGAGATTCAGGACTCTAGTACCTCTTATATCCTTAACAGAAGACAGGGTCAGGAATATTGTAAAAAATGTGAAAAATTTCAGGAAAAAGAAAAGCCATATTGCCCACATTTTCATGAGGTGTCTGGGTATCATGATGTCAGCCATTCAGGTTGTACCCTGGGCCAGGTTTCATGCGAGGCATCTTCAGTGCTACTTCCTGAGGTATTCGGACAAACTTCATCAAAACCCTCTGCAGAGAATAAAACTAGCGTCAGAGGTTCGCCACGAGTTGTTATGGTGGACAAGGGAAAAAAACCTACAAAAAGGCACATCTCTAGCAGAGCCGGTATGGAACATCATTACTACAGATGCCAGTTCTCTAGGCTGGGGAGCCGTCTGGGCATCAAGATCAACTCAGGGATTATGGTCAAAAGAAGAGAAATCCCTGCACATAAATGTACTGGAGCTCAGAGCAATAAGATACGCTCTCCTAAAGTTCAAGCATCACTTGCAAAACTCGGCGGTTCACATCAGGTCGGACAACATGACAGAAGTCCTGTATGTAAAAAATCAAGGGGGAACAAGGAGTATAGCCCTAAACAAGGAGCTGACCAGCATATTCAAGTGGGCAGAAAACAACCTGGTAGCAATCACGGCTTCCCACATTTCAGGGTTACAAAATGTTCAGGCAGATTACCTGAGCAGGAAAAAAATTCACCCAGGAGAATGGTCCTTAAATCAGGAAGTATTCATCCAGATTACCAGAAGGATGGGAGCCCCTGTAGTAGATCTTATGGCAAGCCCAGAGAATTGCAAATGTCACCAGTTTTTCACAAGATGGAAAACAAACTCAGCCCTAGGCCAGGATGCCTTGAGGCATTCCTGGAATTTCTCCCTAGCATACATCTTTCCGCCAATTCCATTAATCAGAGAGGTTCTGAGGAAGGTGAGATTGGAGCAAGCGGAGGTCATAATGATAGCCCCGAAATGGCCAAGGCGCACTTGGTACTCAGACCTGGTCAGGATGTCCAGTCAGGATCCATGGACTCTGCCAGAGAGAGCAGATCTGTTGACACAGGGGCCTCTATTTCATCCGCATCCAAAATTTTTCCGTCTAACAGCTTGGAGGTTGAGCGGCAAGCTCTATTAGCCCAGGGAATATCGGACAGGGTAGCAGATACGATTCTTTCAGGCAGAAAGAAATCAACTCTTAAGATATATGATAGAGTCTGGAAAGTTTTTAGAGCCTGGTGCATCAAGAATAGGATCAGCAGAGATCAGGTTAATGCCCCAATAATTTTGGATTTCTTGCAGAAGGGCTTTGATATGGGGCTAAGCCCAGCCTCTTTAAAAGTTCAGATCTCTGCCATTTCAGCAGTTATGACTAAACACTGGGCTGAGGATGCCCTAATAAGGAGATTTGTCAGAGCAATAGAAAAGATTCGTCCAAGACTCAGGGAGATAATCCCGGCCTGGGATTTAAATGTGGTTCTGACGCAACTGGTGGATTCTCCATTATTTGAACCGATTGACGCAATATCCTTAAAGCATTTAACCTGGAAAACGATTTTTCTTACAGCCATAACCTCTGGCAAAAGAGTTAATGAGTTACAGTCCCTTTCCTGCCAGGCTCCTTATCTATCTTTCCACCTGGATAAAGTAGTGCTTAGGATGAAGCCATCCTTTAGGGGAAAGGTAGTTTCGGAACTCAGTCAGAATCAAGAAATAGTTCTTCCCTCCTTTTGTTCTTCCCCAAAGGGCGAGAAGGAAGTAAGGCTGCATTCATTAGATTTAGTTAGGTGTCTTTCCACTTACCTTCAGAGAACGGCAGACTTTAGGAAATCAGACTCCCTTTTTGTTCAGTACTATGGAAAAAGAAAAGGTTGTTCTGCATCCAAACAATCTATTGCTAGATGCATTAGGCAGTGCATTATCTCTGCTTATGTAGAGGCAAAATTGGATCCGCCCCTTAAATTAAAAGCTCATTCTACCAGAGCTGTAGCCACTTCATGGGCTATAAGAGCCAACGCCTCTGCCGAAGACTTATGTAAGGCAGCTACATGGTCCTCTATCTCAACCTTTATTAAGCACTACAGGTTGGATATAGAGGCTTCTGCGGATGCAAAATTTGGAAGAGGAATCCTGCAAGCAGTGATCCCTCATTAACAGGGTAAGATTCTCCCCCCTTCTCCTTTTTTTAGTATCCTCTGATGTTAAGTGATAGTTCTGCTTATGTGTATGTGGATTTCCCTCCCTTATTGTTTTTTGCTTGGGAAGTTCCCATTGGTTTCAGTGACGGGGAGTACACAGAAGAAATAGAGAAATTTTGCTTACCGTTATTTCCTTTTCTTCTGTGTATCTCCACGTCACACCCGCCCTTAACCTTAATATGTGTTTATGTATTGTTTCAGCTTGGACAAAAGTATAACTGAGGAGGTTGGGGGAGGAGTCCATTTTAAACTTTTCATGGTCCTACCAGCTGGAGGCAGGAAGTAATCCCATTGGTTTCAGTGACGTGGAGATACACAGAAGAAAAGGAAATAACGGTAAGCAAAATTTCTCTATTTATATATATATATAATTGAGGCCATACACACTCTGAACAGATCATTACAATAGAGAATAATAACTATTAGTCTCTGTTGTAATGATCTGTTTAGAGCGTGTATGATCTAAATTATATATAAAGATATATCTTCACTTTAATGTGGGCCTGTTACCTACACAGCTTTAACTCACAAAATGTATGTATTTAAACTGCCTATGCCTTGTGACTTTTTCTTTCCAAAGTTAATGGTTTTAGAGATTTTTCATTGAGTAGTTGGGGAATCTAATTAATTACCTCCCAAATGTCCCTATTTAAGCAGGACAGTCCCTCTTTGAGACTTAAATTCCTCTGTTCCTCTTTCCCATCCTGCTGTCCCTCTTTTTAGATCAGACTGTGTGGTGTGTATGCAAGTGTATCACAGTGTCCCACAGTAATAAAACTCACATTAATGTAAATAAAATATTTTGGCCTTGCTCTAAGTCACACAACGAGGTATCACTGGATCATGAAATAACTTACAATTACTCATTACTACACTGCCCAACAGCCGCACCCCCCAGCAACACCACCTAAAACAAAGTGTCCCCATTTGGCCATTTGACTTGTTGGGTGGTATACAATCCCAGCAGAGCTTTGTTCTCTGACTTGTGATTTCTGTCAAGGACAAACTGCAAGAGGGTTTCCATTTGCTTATACCCCCCTTGTATTCTTTTACCCCCAGCATATTATTCTTAGCCGACTTCTAGCTTTGTATTGTATATTTTATTTATATAGCGCCAACCAGTGTACTTGGCACTTTACGGTTTACATTTGATATAGAAAGGGTACAATAAATGCAGTGATTAAGTGCGTATAAAGACAGTTGTAAGGGGAACAATAGGTGAGTATACATGAGGATGAAAGGTCCCCTCCCCATAGATCTTACAAACTTTTGCTGAACTACAAATCCTATCATCTTTACCTATCTGAGGATGATGGAATTTTCTGTCAACAGCAGAAGGAGGAGAGCCGCAGATTGTGGATGGAAAATTCTGAGTATCGATTTTATATACTGATTTTATTTATTGTACCCCACCCCCCCCCACACCAATCCAGTGGTTATAATTGTTTTGTGTATGCAAACTCATAGACACATCATGTGCATGTACGCTGAAAATGATGTACCTGTTATCTACACTAATTTTAGTATCATTAAATCTATATATTTAAACTACTGATACTTTGCTCATTTTATTTATCAACCAGTTTAATACTTTAGAGAATTTTGGTTTTTGCATTTTGGGAATATAATAAAATAGAGCTTTATTCTCTGACCTGTCTGATAAAGCCTGCATAATGAATTACTCATATGTCCAGACATTCACCTTTCTCCACCTTCTAAGGCTTCTTTCACACTGGAAACATCAACAGAGCTATGCTTCACTGGATCTGTCACCTGTGGTGAAAGGTAACATGGTGCCTTTCACACAGGCAGTTATCAACTTGTGCGCTCTCACTAAAGTCCAGCATGCTGCAACATTATTGTGTTTCCTCAGGAAGACGGTAAAGTTGCAAAAAGCAAGGTGTAACATGCAGCATATGGGGCCATGGATAGATCTTTCATACGAGCTTGGTTGGATGTTGTGAAACTCATCACAATCTCCAATAAAAGGTCAGCCATCATGGGTACTATATTACACCAACTTGGGGACTCAACTAGGGCAGACACAATATGTGGCTGCATCCCAATTTAGTACCACAATAAAGGGTGAGCTACCTGTAGGTAATCTGATGAACACTAAAACAAGGAATATGAGAAAAAAAAACCACCGAAAGTATTATTTTCGGCTTCCAATACCAAAAAACGCAAGAGAAGAACAGCGCAAAAGCACCTCTAAGTGCAGACTGATAATACTGTAGATAAGTCTCCCACTTGAACCTTCCCCCGATCAATGGGTACTCACTCTCAATAGAGGCTAGGCCAGCCTTTGGGCATTTGGCCACATCTCTATAATACCACTTGGTAGTCCTCGTTCTTATTTAAGTTCCCAACTTACTTTTACTGGATAGGGATCTTGAACATCCAAATGGACTACTATTATGAGTAAGGTATTTTAATATGCTTCTTTTATTGGAGATATAACAGGTACAAAAACTGGAGTCAATCAAATATAAAATATAATATTTAAAATCAGAATATAACCCAACCTGTTTCGTCCTATCGGGACTTCATCGGGGGCATCCTGTAATATTGGGTACCACTCAAATGTGTCAGCTGGAGGACACTCCTCCTTCTGCATTACAAATCATCGGTGGATCACAAGTGAGAGATAACTGAAATAATTGTGCAAAACCACTAACCGGGGGGCTGTGACAGTTCTGTCTCCATCTGAAAGGGCCCTTAGGCTGCTTGAGCTTATCAGTTTCCACCAGAGGGGTGGAATAATGTAATGAAGATAAATAATCATGCAAATCCTTTCAGGATGGAGGCCTTCAGCGAGGGTAGGGTAACGTATTCTTTAAGAAACCTGCAGCAATTCCAGGGCAAACCATTTGAGACATAGGGACAATTACAACTTGTGTTTGCTCTAAGTGTGAACATATAACCATGTGAATGCTTATGTAGCCTCCAGCGCATTGCTTCAGATCCCTAGCACTGAGAAGGTTAAAAGCTCCATCTAAATCAATGGAAATGTGGGAGATTTTTATATGCCTCATATGATGTAGTTGGTTTGCTCCAAAATAGCTCCAGCACTTGTATATTCATCTTAGAACTTCTTAGGACCTTATCTTCAAAACAAAAGTAGACAAATTCTGGGGAAAACCAATCACAGCATAGGGGAGAGATAAAAAAACAAGTCTTATTGATTTAAATGTGACGTTTAAAGGGCTAGTAATACTTAGTATGTAAAAAATTATATACTGTAGTGTTTATCCCCTGAGTGAAAAAAGGGTACTCTCACTGCTGAAAGGTTTTTTATTCAAAAGTTATTACAGCTCAAAGTTGAACTTTTTAGGTGCAATATCACAGTGGTCAGAAATTGCACAGTGGAGCTGTTGTTGCACCATCCTATGTCCATAGACCATAAGTCTCCTTAGGTTGGTGTAGCAACAGCGCCACTGTGAATAAAATACCTTTCAGCAGTGGGAGTTCCTTTGTTTTACTCAGGGGGATAAACCCTACAACATTTTTTTTATATTTTAATTATTACTATCCCTTTAAGCTCTTGAATTCTAGAAAGGTCTCCAAACATACCTGTGAATGCTCCGGATCTGCCCTGGAGACTCCAGTTTTCAGACTGAATTACTCAGTCTCCGGGGACAGAGGCTGATTCTCCGGCGGTGGTGAGTTTCTTCTCTTTTCCATCTTGTTCCTCCCACTTCCCGCCAACTTCTCCTCCTTCCCACCCTGTTTCTCCTACTTCCCTCCCACTTCCCATCCACTTTATGAGCTCTGCCCACCCAACGAAGCCCCACCCCTTTTGTGTCGTGAATCACATCATCCTATATAATAATTTGCTAGGATGTTTGTCAGGAGTCGTTATGCTCTGCGCATGCTGCAGTCATGCGCAGTAGAGATTGCCCGCTCTGCAGTCATGCACAGTACTGACTGCCCGAATGCGCCATGGCTGATATGGAGCAGGGTGCTCTGAATTCAGACCCGAGTTCACTCTGCACACCTTCCTGGGATCTCTTGGTCCCAGGAAGGTGCACAGAGAGGACTACGGTCTGAATTCGGAGCGCTCTGCTCCATATCAGCCATGACACATTAGGGCAGTCAGTGCTGCGAATGACTGCAACACGGCCAGTGAGAACAGAGGTTCCGGCCACCAGCCGAGGTTGCTGGGTGGCACTGTGGCCCGTGTACACAGGCTTTAAAGCTAGTTTCTATATAAACAGTAGGTCATCAAAAACACATGATCAAAGATTCCACAAAAGCACTCTGCATAATGTGGGGCACTCTGAGACTAATTAAATGATGTCATTGACCTCCCCTGCCCAGCAGCGAATGACCCCTAACGGGGGGCTAAAAAAAAATAAGTTCCCAGGTATGTCTTGAACAATGAGAATCAATTGGAATTTTCTGAGTTTTTATTTCTCCCCAGTAGTACAGTTGGTTTCTTCCAGAATTGCTTCAATTTTTATTTTGTACATAGTGTCCCTAGTTGATTTTCTCTTACTAGATATCATATTCTAGTCAAGGAAATACACTGTATTCTCTCTCTAGTCCAGTGATGGGAAACCTGAGGCTCTTCAGCTGTTGGGGACTACAATTTCCATCATCCCCAGTCAGCCATCAGCTGGCCAGGGCTGATGCCATATGTAGTCATCAAAAGCTGGAGGGCCACATGTTCTCCAAACCTGCTCTATCCTCTTCTCAGCTAAACAGAATATAGGGAGACTAGTGTGGCACATACAGAGTTCATACGTTATGAGGCAGCTAGAGTTGCTTTGCAGACTCTTTTTAGAGACTGTAGATAGGAGGAAGATAGACAAGAATTGATACAACATGTGTGCTCATGATTAATGGAAAATAAATCTGAATACATGATAAAATGAGGTTAAATTAACATTACTATTGTGCTGAGCTTTAAACTACTTGGATACTTGAGAGGTCTACACCACATTGCTTTCACAATGAGGTTAAAGTACTAAGATCAACTGGGGGGAGATGCATTAAGGCGTGATAAAGAGGTGATAAAGCAGAGATGACATTTCCAGTGATGTCACACCAGTTCCAGATCTTAGTGAATAGGCTCCATGGAATAATACAGGAACTGGAGAAGTGATAAACTGGAGAAGTTATCTCCACTTTATCACCTCTTTATTATGCTTTAGTGCATAACCCCCCTGGAGTCATTTCGGAATAAACCATATGAACCACAGGGGCGGAACAAAAATATTTTTTATTTTAACAGTAATTTTAAACACTTGAATGCTAGAGAGGTCTCCAAAGCATTGAGAATCAAGGGGTTAAATTTCCTATTTAAATGTATGAGAATGTAGGGAATTTGCATTTGTCATCTGTAGTGCAGATAGGGGTCTCCATTCATAATTTTGACCTCCGTGGTTTCTTAAAAGGGTCTTCATAATTATGGAGCCAATTGACGGTACAACAGTACACATTAAAAATTCATATTGATTTAAATGTGGATTTTACTCCTCAAATGCTATAGAGCTTTCCAGAGCATTGCAAAACATGCATTACAGACCAGGGTTAAGATCACAATTTAAATCAATGGGATACTATACAGACAGACAAACACATCATACATTCAAGACAGACAGACAGGTACAACTTGATATTCTGTGTTACTTATACACACTGATGCTTACACTCACTAGAACAAGAGAGACAATCATACAGTGAGGGAAAAAATTATTTGATCCCTTGCTGATTTTGTACGTTTGCCAACTGACAAAGAAATGATCAGTCTATAATTTTAATGGTAGGTTTATTTGAATAGTGAGAGACAGAATAACAACAAAAAATCCAGAAAAACGCATTTCAAAAAAGTTATATAAAGTGATTTGCATTTTACTGAGTGAAGTAAGTATTTGACCCCTTTGCAAAACATGACTTAGTACTTGGTGGCAAAACCCTTGTTGGCAATCACAGAGGTCAGACATTTCTTGTAGTTGGCCACCAGGTTTGCACACATCTCAGGAGAGATTTTGTCCCACTCCTCTTTGCAGATCCTCTCCAAGTCATTAAGGTTTCGAGGCTGATGTTTGGCAACTCGAACCTTCAGCTCCCTCCACAAATTTTCTATGGAATTAAGGTCTGGAGACTGGCTAGGCCACTCCAGGACCTTAATGTGCTTCTTCTTGAGCCACTCCTTTGTTACCTTGGCTGTGTGTTTGGGTCATTGTCATGCTGGAATACCCATCTACAAACCATTTTCAATGCCCTGGCTGAGAGAAGGAGGTTCTCACCCAAGATTTGACGGTACATGGCCCCCGTCCATCGTCCCTTTGATGTCCCCTTAGCAGAAAAACACCCCAACGCATAATGTTTCCACCACCATGTTTGACGGTGGGGATGGTGTTCTTGGGGTCATAGGCAGCATTACTCCTCCTCCAAACACGGCAAATTCAGTTGATGCCAAAGAGCTCAATTTTGGTCTCATCTGACCACAACGCTTTCACCCAGTTCTCCTCTGAATCATTCAGATGTTCTTTGGCAAACTTCAGATGGGCCTGTACATGTGCTTTCTTGAGCAGGGGGACCTTGCGGGCGCTGCAGGATTTCAGTCCTTCACGGAGTAGTGTGTTACCAATTGTTTTCTTGGTGACTATGGTCCCAGCTGCCTTGAGACCATTGACAAGATCCTCCCATGTAGTTCTGGGCTGATTCCTCAATGTTCTCATGATCACTGAAACTCCACGAGGTGAGATCTTGCATGGAGCCTCAGACTGAGGGAGATTGACAGTTATTTTGTGTTTCTTCCATTTGCGAATAATCGCACCAACTGTTGTCACCTGCTCACCAAGCTGCTTGGTGATTGTCTTGTAGCCCATTCCAGCCTTGTGTAGGTCTACAATCTTGTCCCTGACATCCTTGGACAGCTCTTTGGTCTTGGCCATGGTGGAGAGTTTGGAATCTGATTGATTGATTGATTGCTTGTTTCTGTGGACAGGTGTCTTTTATAAAGGTAACAAGCTTAGATTAGAAGCACTCCCTTTAAGAGACTGCTCCTAATCTCAGCTTGTTACCTGTATAAAAGACACCTGGGAGCCAGAAATTTTGCTGATTGATAGGGGGTCAAATACTTATTTCACTCAGTAAAATGCAAGTCAATTTATAACTTTTTTGAAATGCATTTTTCTGGATTTTTTTTGTTATTCTGTCTCTCACTGTTCAAATAAAACTACCATTCAAATTATAGACTGATCATTTCTTTGTCAGCGGGCAAACATACAAAATCAGCAGAGGATCAAATAATTTTTCCCTCACTGTATACTGTGTTGAAGTGGTGCTTCACCAGCTTCTATTTTCTTTATCCTTTATTGCAAGCTGCTGATTCTAAAGCTACCAGGTCTATCATGTACTGTGCTGTAAAGATTACCACTGCAGTCCCTGGGGGAGAAAGAGAAAGCTGATGGAATTTTGACAGGAGCTACTAGAGTGCAGAGGCAGACATGCAAAAAAGGGATCTGGAGTTGCTTGATTTAACAAATATTGGTGCTAAACAGCTTTCTGGAAAATTGCAGGGAGTGTGTATGTGATTTGTAGACAGTGTCACTGACAGAGATGGTTTAACAAAAGTGCTTCTGACTGATAACTGACAGAGCCATCATCATCATTGTTGTCATCATCATCATGTTCATCATTATTGTCACTGCTTCCAAGTCCAACCCCTACCCAATCACACTATCATGAACCAAGCAGCAACAAAGGTCAATATTCACAACCCTAGCTATGACATCATCACTAAAATCCCACCTGAAGTACAACCACAGATCTAACTGGGAGACACATCTGCCACACATCAGTAGCAGTAGCAGTAGAAGCACTGATAAAAGTACACATGGCCAAGAGACACTAAAAGTAGTGTTGTAGATGTCTCAATGAGTGAGAAAACATTTTCATCGGTAACAACACCCATATCTCCTACTGCTGCTGCTGTGCAAACACAAAGCACACAGGAATATGACTTTGAGTTAGTTGGATGTGACAAGAAGACCCATAGAGTCCCCACACCCACCACCAGGCTTCCCACCACAAACACTAGTCATGTTGTCAAAACAATTTATTTACACATTGTTTCCAACTAACCCTTGCTGACTTCTTCAAAAGAAGTTAAAAACTACACAAAAATAATCCAAACATACACCTATGGAGGCAAATTTGTGAAAATGTTGGCGGTTGAGATACTGCCCTATTCTTATGTTGCAAACAGAGGTTTTAAAGAATTGATTTCCTGTTTTTCACCCTGCCAACATTTCCCAAGTTACTGTTCCAGAATTGTATAGGCAGGTGGTTAGTGTTGTAGGTAAAGATACTCAGTCTGCTTACACTTTTGCAAGTCTTATACTGCTGTAGGACTTAGCCTGCTAACAAATTTTATTTTCATCTGCTGATCTCTCTAATTCAGCCCTCAGCAGCAGCAGTGTTACAACAGGGATTCTAGTTGCCGTATAAAGCATAGGCAGAAATTGGCAAAGTTATCTTGGCAGTGGTAAAAAGACTGAACATTTATGTATTTTCTGCACATAGTAAGTTCTGTGGAAAAAGCTGCAAATTATGTGTTTCTACAAAAATTCCCTTGGAAAACAAATGTGACTTTTGACCATTTCTAGTTTTAACCTCTTGGTGACCAGAAGAGTGTGCAATGCATAGAGGGGTTAAGATGTAAGTTGACAGTTCTTGATTTAAGTTGAAAGGGAGTTCCAAAGAATATTTATGACATCTCTAGCCTTCAAGGGGTTAAAATTGCAACTTAAATCAATTTAGAATATTTACTTGTCCCCTAAGTTGGCTCACTTCATAATTGTTGACATTGCTCTTAGTGCATCAATCAAATTTTGTTAACCCCTTGAGTGCCAGATGGGCACACAGTGCTTTTCCGAGCAATGCTTTGTGTATCCCTCTGGCATTCAAAGGGTTAAACCCTTGAGGACCAGTGGGGTGCACAGCACACTGAGAAGCAATGCGTTGCACACCCAACTGGTCCACAAGGGGTTAAAAATATTGTCACACATTAGGCAGGGCCATATTTATTTGTAGCTGCCTATTTCAACTGAAAATCAGCCTTCACATTAGCTGTCGACACCAGTCTAACAGACAGAGAAGAGGTTAAATAAACCGATGACTTTTTTGTTTATTTTTTCCCCTTCTCTGAAGCTTGATAACTATCTAAGGAAAAAAAGACCAGTTGCATTCAAAGAGTGTCAGTCTTTCAAGAAAAACTCTGCCTGCTTTTTTTGTTGTATTTCCATATCACTCGTGTTCACCTCCCCCTGCTTCTCCTGCACAGTCAGTTCCCAGGGGATCACTGTTATTCCCTTGAATAGGTCCTGGACTATCACTTTACAAGCAGGGAGGAAGCAGCGGAAAGGGAAAGGAGGCAGACAAATTACTTAAATGAGAAGGTAGCTCTGGTCTTTGTGAAAGAGGTCTCTGCTTCAGCTGGTCTCATAGCCCAGTTGCACCTATTCCATAACCACCAACATTTTACAAATGAACCCTTTAATGACCAGTGGGCTTTGCAAAGCATTAATTTGCAATGCACTGCACAGACCTATGACCTTAAATGGAAAGTATGTCTTTATATTGAGATTATATATATATATATATATATATATCTTTATATATATATATATATATATAGTAGGTTTTAGTTCGCTAAGGAAAACTAATGAGAGATGTCTTATTAAAGCTGAACTTTCACCAGCATGACATAGCTCAGCAAATGATAATTACATAAGAGATATGAAAACACTTAGTTTTATTTTCAAGTATAATTGCTGCATTAACGAAGAATATAACGTTTTATGCAGGCAGGCAGTGGTTGGGATCTTGCTGTAGGTGCTCTCTCCTCCTGCACTGTCAGTCCCTTCCGGAGCCTTAAGGCACAAAGGAATTCAACTCACCAATCGTGGAGCTGAAGGGGACGGACAGCGCAGACGCAGAGATGCCGTCTCTGCAAGATGTCTGTGCTGTTCCCCGCTGCCTGCCTGCATAAAAGGTTATATTTTTTGTTAATGCAGCAATTATACTTGAAAATAAAACTAAGTGTGTGCATATCGCTAATGTAATTATCATTTGTCATGCTGGTGAAAGTTCCGCTTTAAAAAGTTACTGGAGCTCAAACTTGCATTTTTTCGGGTGCAATACTTCCCTGAACAGAATATTTACGTTGGTGCCATTGCTACATTATAGTCTATGGACAGCTATGGTAAGCAACAACATCACTTTAAAATTTCAGGCCATGGAGGTACTGTACCGATAACCTAGGTAATTCCTTTCTGCATTGGGAGTGCTTTTGTTTTACTCAGCAAGATAAACCCTACAATATATATATTTCTCTTATGAAGCATAACGATCCCATAACTCCCAAGTGTCCCTCTTTAGTCAGGACAGTCCCTCTTTGAAACCTAAATCCCCATGTCCCTCTTTCCCTCCCTGGTGTCCCTGTTTTTTAGGAGATCAGACCGTGCTGTGTGTGTATAAGTATATCACATTGCTCCACAGCAATAAAACGCACATTAATTTTTGTTTAAATTTTAGTATATATGTTTATAAATTACACTGTGTAAAAATTAAATACTACGGTCTTGTTCTAAATCATTAAGTTTCACAAAGAGGTGTCAATAGGTAATGCTGTGCCCCGCCCATCAGTCACTCCACCATCAGCACCCCCAAAACAAAAGTGTCCCTCTATGGCCATTTGAAATGTTGGGAGCTATGCAATCCCTTTAAAAGGTTAAAAAAGGTAATCACAATGCACTGGAGATTTCTATAGCATCCAGGGCGTTAAATAAAACTGATGCAGGGACATTGAGATTCTTTTGTCGATGTCTGGCAACAGCAAACTGTCCTCTGGCTCCATAGGGCCATATGTTCAAAGAAGTAGTGAAATAGCTTTTGTCGTTTGTAACGACTTTTCAAAGTACAATGTCGTTGGGATCATTAATATTTTCAGAGAGTGTCGGTTGTGATTGGAACTATGTCGTTTGTCCTGACTGAAATTGTCATATGGAACGACAAAAAAAGTCTTAACTAAAGACAAAGATGTCTTAAAAAATGTCTTAACAAGAAAAATGTCTTTAAAATGTATTAACTAACGACAAAAATGTTTTAACTAAAGACAAAAATTCTCACATTCAGAACACATTCCCTCCACTTTTTTCTTAACGTACAAATTTTGTCTTTTGAAAGACATTTTTTTGTCGTTAGTTACGACAAATTTTCTTTTCCTCTGTATGACACTGGAGAATAGTTTAGCCATGCCCTAGCCACGCCCCTTTGCCCATCAGTTCTGGAGTTGTATCATACACAACGGACATTACTAGTTTTTTGTTGTATACTCTATAGAAAATATGTCGTTCATGCATTCAATTACTTATTTTTTTCTTTCATACAACAATTTTCTGTCGTTATTCCTTTGAACATACGGCCCTTAGAGTGCTACAGGGAGATCTCAACATCGCCATCCTCATGTACGAGATGTTGAGACTGTGAACTCTGACTGCAGGGGGATCTATTAGAGCTTAATGCATGTGGTGATATAAACACACCAATATGAACAAGACAATGGCTCATTAAAATGCATTACAATATGCAAATTAGCAATTGTTGAAGTAGTCAGTTCAAAAACGTAACCCTATTGAAGGCATGGTGGCTTCAAGGAGATGTCTGCATATTTGTGGCATATTCACAGGGACATGATGGAGAAGACGTCTTAGCGCATGACATCAACACAAATATAACACAAGATTGCCAAATCAGCCCCTTACTGAACTTTATTGCATCTCAGCCCAGATCTTCTTAGTACATGAGCCTCCTAATGGGTGAGTGTACCCATAGGATTCCATGCAAAAATGGACAATAGAATCGATTTTTCTAGACCTGTGCCAATCCAAGCCAATTTGTTAAATTCCTTTCACCGAAAATTCTCACCTTAAAGTCGCTTGTACCAAGGGGATGGCGATGGGGCAGTCTGTGGGTGTTTCGGCACAGTCATTTCCTTTACTTGTCAGAGCAAATGGCATAACTTTTTGCCATTTTTCCATGAATGATATAGGGCAGGTGTAAGGGGTTGTCTGATGTTAACGTCTTAATAATGGAGAAGCATGTGCACTGGAATAAAGGCGATCATATGCTGTAGTGCATACCCTAAAGTCAGTCACTGGAGTAGGATGCTAAATCTAGTGGAGTTGCACTGGTGGGTTCATACTGTCACCTCCCTTTAATGTAGGATAAATATGGAAAATATATACTGTAGGTTTGCATTGGTTCCTATTCAGCAAAGCAGAATGTATAATTGTAAGGTGATGACATATTGAAGCTCAGAACTTTTTAGATAATGTTCTAAACTTGTACATACATGTCACATCCACATAATCATAACTGTATAACTACTAATGTACGTCTTCTCAGAATATACAGATCTCTCAAAGAGCAGACACACAGCAGCATTGGACTGTTGAGCAAAAGTGGTTATAAACTTAACAATGAGAATTCCTTAACATGGCATGATACTGTCCTGTAAATAAAATATAATTACTATCAGAGGCTGAAAGTTGAAATCTGCAAGTGCAATAGCCTTGGGAAAAAACAAAGCACTGCTTGTTAAACAAGACTGCAAAATTTGTTTTAAAAAAAACATACATCTTTTTTGACAGAGAATGGGTCTTATGTATAAAGACAAAAGTGGGGAAATTCTGGGATAAACCAACTGTACTATATGGAATAAATAAAAAGACCCAAACCTATACCCACATACCCATTGTGCTGGAGACATATCTAACCTTCAAATGTTTAAGTCCCTGTTAAGTCAAAGGGAACCTATTTATTTATTAGCTATTGTTACTGCCGCTTTAATAATACTAGGGCCCCCTGACTTAAAACTGTTCAGTACCAGACCTATTACTTCCAACATGTGGATTTCTTTTGCCACTTTGCCTCTTCCATACTTCTCACCCATGCCCCCACCCCCTGCCTAACAACTAGAAATGAAATTGCTTGATATACCTTTAAATCTAAAATACATTAGATCCCTAAAGCGTCATCCTAAACCTGCTTTTTTAGTTCCTGTGTAGCCTATCCTATTCATAAAGCATATGGTTAATTCTGTAATGAGAGGTAAACTCTATGGTGGTTAATGTATTGAGATTTGTACACACTGATTTTGTAATTAAAAAGGCTATTACCTTATCTCCGTGTTATAAATAGGGATGGGTGAAAATTTTTGCCTCAAACTGAAATCGGTGAATAATGGCACTTTCCGCTTGGCAAAAAATTTCCAGCAAAAAGTGCCATTTTTTTTGCTTTTTTCTGCCTTTTCCGCCCATTGAAATCAATGGGAAGAAATATTTCTACACCACACAAAAGTTTTCTACAGCCATATAAAAGGCTGTCAGGCTCTCACGGCAGCCATTCTGTGTTTGTGAGAGGAGAGAGCAGCATGTTTTTTAGCTAGAGGAGATAAGCAAATAAAGGGGAATTGAAGCTTAGTTTAGGAAGTCATTTAGATAGGACATTTGTTCTCTGTATTAGGGGAGTCTGGGGGCACTCTAGGGGATAAGAAGGGAGGAAGGAGGTCGTCCCCCAAATACTCCAAAATTCCATGTGATGGACAGGCAAGACACAGGAAACCTATTTGCTTGCTGATCTTGCTGTTAATATCCTGTGCTGGGTGGGGAAGTCTGGGGAAAGACATTGTTGATTTTCATTTTCAGTTATAATTTTTTTTGGAAAGACTGTGATAAGACAACAGGGTGGACAACTTAAAAAAAAAAAAAAAAAAAAAGAATAAAAAAAAAAATATCTTAGGTGACAGTGACAGACAGATGACTGGGCTTTGGCAAGGCATCATACAGCTCCATCAGTTGTGTTGTGCACTGTACAGTAAAAAAACACAGTGTAGTTGCAGAATGTCCAGCACACAAGGGGAAAGGGGAGGTGTGGAGCAGTGTAGGGACGTGAGAGTAAAGTAGTAGTCCAAAAACCTACTGCAGCAATGGTTGCTGCAGTGTGTGCAATCAATAATGATGATCCCTTTACTCCCTTTACTCCAAGGAAGGATGCAGTTTGTCAAGGTCCCAGCAAAACTAGGTCCAGCACCACCAGTGTCAGTAGAAATATAGAACCATATAAGAAGAACACTACAGATGACAAGTCACATTCAAGTGTTGATGATGCTGGCAACAGCAAAATAGAGGAAGGTGTAGCAGCTAAACCGCCTGCTGCATCAGACAGTGAGACACCAAAACACCTGTCCTCAAAGTAGTAGTGAATTTTGTTATAGTAAAAGTAAAAAGAAATTGTTTGAGACCTCCAAAAGCTTAGAGGAATATAAGGGTAGTAGTGGGCAAGAACTGTCAGATGATGCTGATGCTGCTGAGGGTGACCTAATGATGACTGATGATGATGCAGATCTAGAATATATAACTCAAGCATCCTTCTCTTATTCAGATACAGATGAAGTTGAGAGTGAGGATGCTGACAGGGCTATAAGGTTAGCAGAAAGTCAAAGGCTGTATCTTCCGCCACTTTTAAGGAGCACTGTGCCTATCTATAAACTGTTTGAGAAAGTCATTGGAAAGTCTGACCCTGGACAAGCACAGATGTAATAAAGCACACAGTCACCCTATCAGTCATCCTCAGCATCATTGCCTCTTCAACATCCAAGTCCCACTCAGCCACACACATCTGTTTTGAGTACCCAGCAACAGCAACACAGGTTATCATCCACAGTGTTAGATATGAAGAGTACCTCTGGTGCTGCTGCTGTATGTACTGCACCTTTGACACCTAGTAGTAGTGGCAGTAGAATTGCATCAACATCTAGCTCCAGTAGTAGTAGTAGCAGAAACCACACATGACAGACAAAGCCAGTTCAAATATATTAACAGCAGCACAAATGAGGAGGTAGAGGACAGATGGGACCACTGCTATGACCGATAAGTAATGTGTGTCAATAATCTGAGAAGGAGGATAGAGTATGACAATGGTAAAAACACATACACAAATCACACCATGGCAGTCCCCAACCACCACCACTAAAATACATATCTACCACATTGTAGGTTGTACTTTATTATTATTACTTGATATCATCATGAATATGTGCTAGTGTCACTTAAAACCCCTTAATGACCGGTCGATTGGCGCGTTGCGGTCACTTAATTTTTTTTTTTGCTGTTTCCGGTTCTGGACTCCCTGAACAGCGTTAACTCCGATCGACCCATGACGTACTATGACCATCAAGGGTCGTTAAGGGGTTAAGCAAGAAAGTGTTGTGGGCAAAGTACAAATGCATTCTGAATGCTAACACATTTTTCAAGCCATATTTTGCTGTAGGACTCACAACTTTGACTTTCAGCCACTTATTTCTAAACTTCAGCCCTCAGAAGAAGTAATATTACAGTGGGAAATGTAGTACCTATAGGAAATATAGGCGAAGAATGTGTTAAAATAGGCAAAAAATGTATTAACATAGGCGGAACATTTGTTAAAATAGGCGCAAAGGTGAAACTTTTTGCATAGGCGGAAATGCGAAATTTTTAGTGGGAAATGCGGGAAATCGGCACATTTTCGCGAAATTTGTACCTTATCAAGATTGCTATGGTAACGTTCCCAGGAATGGCCTCTCTCACAGACCATATGTAAGAATTCAGGACTCAGAAATCAAATAGTGAATTTATACAGAGGCTAGTACTAAGGAGTACAAGGTATGTAGATATATGGAACCCTAGTCAACTTCTAGGAGCTAGAGTTCCTTTACTGTCTACATCCTTCACTACCTCTCTCTCTCTCTCTCCCCCCTCTCCCCAACACCCCTGACTCGCCATCTCCATCACTCTCAATCCTCCCTCAAAGGGTTAAAGAAAGACTACTGAATTCTGGGTATGAAGAGAGCTACTGAATTGGAGGGAGATGTCATGATTACCATACAAATTATTATATTTAAGTAATAGTAATATTCCCAAATTCGTTGTTGGCTAAAATAATAATGATAATAATAATAATAATATGCAATGCCAGCCAGCTTCAAATCCACAACCTCTTGCCTTTAAGGTGGTTGCTTAAAGGAACACTAACATCTAAAAATAGATTAATTTAACTTTAAATATCATGCACTTACCACTAGTACGTGCATAAATTTAATATTTACATGTTACATCCCTAAAATATAATCATAAATTTACTTTTAGGCATGTGTACTATTCAGGGATCATTTATCTAATTTTGTTTGTGATGTTTGAAATGAGAGACAGATGAAGTCAGCTAATGTATTGTAATTAGTGCCTAGTGCTCTTGTATTCAGAAAGACTGTTATCTCAGCTCATTTTCAGACAATCCTGGACAATCACATTAAGATTGCTCAGAGTAAGTCAGACTAAGGTGACCACATTTTTTTAAAATATCTGAGGATATTTTTTTATTTTTCTTTTACAGGCTGATGGTAAAATTAATTTTTCGTGCATATTTTCCACAGATTATACCTGCAATATATTTGGAGAGAATGCATTATTTATACGTTATTTCTCAAATTTGCAAAACACAGTAATATAGGAACATAGTAACATAGTAGATAAGGCTGAAAAAAGACATGCGTCCATCAAGTCCAGCCCATGCCAAAAACACCCCTGTTGATCCAGAGGAAGGCAAAAAAAGCCCTCTGGAGCCATTTCTAATCTAGTCCCAAGTGTGTGTGGGGGGGAATTATTCCTTCCTAACTCAAATTGGTAGTCAAATAGTTCCCCGGATCAATATCCTATTGATGTGCTAGATAGGCATCCATTGCTTTTTTGAATGCAGTTGAATTATCTGCAAGCACAACATCCCGAGGCAAAGAATTCCATAGCCTTACCGCCCTTACTGTAAAGAATCCCTGACTATGTTTTAGTCGAAAGCTCCTTTCCTCAAGTCTTAATGGATGACCTCTTGTTCTTAGCTCAGCTCTTTGCATAAATAATTCATAATTCAGAAAAATAATAATTCAGAAAAAATATCTAATATTTTCAGATATGAGACCACCAAACGATACCTCCTTTACATAAGATTATTTGAGACTGTAAGTTCTCACAAGCAGGGCCCTCTGATCCTTCTGTTCTCCACATTTGATTGTACTATTTAATATCTCTGGATGTCCATTCCCAATTGTACAGTGCTGAGAAATTAGTTGGTGCTATATAAGAATAATAATAATAATAATAATATATACCTCAGTGCATATAATGGAATATGCTGAACGAATGTTCTATATATTATATATTATATATATTATATAATATATTATATTATTTTGTGCACACTGGAAAGGCGCACACACAAACACACACACATTTCACTTGTATTATCACCACCACAATGTCTCCTTTTTCATTTTCCAAGGGCAAGGCACAGAATATAATAGGTATGCGTTTATACCAAAAAGTGTGTCCTCTTGCTAGTGATGCATCAATTCTGTCTCAAACCAAATGCACCACAGGGGTGAAAATAATCTCCATGAATTTAATTAGGGACTTTAAGTTCATGAATGCAAGAGAGGGGAATCAGCAGATTCCCTGTATCAGTTGATAAATTAATTGGCCTATATGTAAAAAGGTGAGACTGCAGTAATTGTGGGGTAAACTAGCTGCAGCATAGGTAATAATAAATTCCCATTTATTTAAATGGGGCTTTTATCTACACTATTTAGTAAAGACCTTGCTAGCATTTAAGGGGTTATAAGTACAATTTCAGTTAATTGGAATTTGTATTTGTCCCCTATTTGCAGTTGGTTCGCCCCAGAATTTCTTCTGTTCTCCTTTGTACATTACAACAAAATAGAAAAAAAATAAGGATTTATATGAGGCACACAACCAATAATAGATTACCCAATCGTATATATCAAAAATATAAAAATTTATTCATGACACAATGTCATAATAACATAAAAATATATTATATATCTATATCTATCTATCTATCTATCTATATATATATATATATATATATATATACAGGGCTCAAAATTTCCACTAGCCAATGGCGAGTGAAGATTTAGCCCTGGCGAGTAGAAATTCAGCCCTGGTGGGTATGTTTTGGCTTGCAGTGGCAAGTAACTTTTCAGGTCTGGCTAGTAGCAAAGGACTTAAAATTATAAGCCCTGTGTATATATATATATATATATATATATATATATATATATATAAATCCCCTGTCCCCCAAGGCACACATCCATCACCCTCATAGCATCAAAACCTACACATACAATACATATATCTAAAAACAAAATCCCGTTATGCAAAAATAGGAACACAAGACTGTCGCCAGCCCCCCAAGATACTAAGTGGAACTGTCTCTAATTTAATGGCCATAAAATAACTGTAGTGCACTTTAAGTGAATATCAATCACGCCACACAGTTCCATGAATATATATATATATATATATATATATATATATATATATATATATATATATATAAAGGCGATTGAAACCTCATAAATCGATTCATCAATTTGATATATCCAAATAACGTCATGTAACTACATATAATGAAGATGAGCACACATTCAATGAAGATGAGATGATGATATGGCACAATGTTAGTATTTATTCACATCCACATTACAGTCATTGGAGATGAGATGATTACATGATGCATAGACACAATTAATTTTGATGAATCCCACGTAACCGAATTGTGTGACTTGATGAAGTCCACCGAGGGGTGGATGAAAGGCATTGACTGTACACGAGACATATATGGAGGCACATTAGCTGGTGTTATCTTGGATTTTATGTGGCATTGGAGACTGGAGAAGCAGATGACATTGAGACACCCCCAGGAATATTGTAACTTTTGAACTGCAACCTGTGAGTGGCCATAGAAATGTT
Organism: Rhinophrynus dorsalis; assembly: GCA_037306005.1. Lineage (NCBI taxonomy): Eukaryota > Metazoa > Chordata > Amphibia > Anura > Rhinophrynidae > Rhinophrynus > Rhinophrynus dorsalis. The sequence continues at coordinate 168,858,601 of CM074721.1, read as the reverse complement.
TGGAGGCGGAATGACATTGTGGTGCCCATGATTTGGGTGAAGATGGGTGAGAGTATCCCTATATATGTATATATATTCCAAGCCTACAATACCGATATGTTGATGGGCCAGACTCGATTGCGGGTGGATTCATCAAAATTAATTGTCTCTATGCATCATGTCATCATCTCATCTCCGTTGACTGTGATGTGGATGTGAATAAGTACTAACATTGTGCCATATCATCATTTCATCTTCATTGCATGTGTACTCATATTCATTATATGTGGTTACATCACACTATGGGGGGCTGGCGCCAACCTTGTGTTTCTATGTTTGCATAATGGGATTTTGTTTTTAGATATATGTATTGTATGTGGAAGTTTTAATGCTATGAGGGTGATGGAGGTGTGCCTTGGATGATGGGGGATTTATACACCACCATATATAATATATTTTTATGTTATTATAACATTGTGTCATGAATACATTTTGATAATTTTGATATATATGATTGGGTAATGTATTATAGGTTGTGTGCCTCATATGAATCCTTATCTTATTTCTATCTTCTTCTTATAGTAGTATTTATAGGACTGACAGCACCCCATGCTTTAACTGTATGGGATGACCAGCCATATGTTTAATTGAGGTGTGCTCCTATCAGTATATTTTTTGCTTTTGGTTAATTCTTCTTTGTACATTAGCCTCAGTATTACGTTAATTGTGTAATACCCTTCACTTGCTTTACAAATAGTATTTTCAGACAGGCCATTCACACTTGGGTTTACAATCTAATTGTGATACCAGAGGTACAAGGATATAGGATGACTTGCCCAAGGTCACAAATTGCTGACAGACATTAGAATTTGTACCAGCTTCAAAGGCAGTAGACTACAGATCAGGTAATGTCAACCTTCAAAACACCCTTTGTGCCCTGTTCAAAGACTTTTTTTACTAAATACTCTTCTAATCGTTTCAAGTGCAGGGATTAATGAACATGGCTGCCATGTCTTCTCTCAGAATGTTACACAAAAATAAGTCTTTTCTTATGGCCGTTTGTAGAAACATTGCAAGGTACTGGCTGAAATGACTCAAGCTGCAGTCTCTTGTTCAAATCTTCCAAATGTGGTCACCATCCTGAGGAATGTAATGGGTTAATATTTTGCTGATCTCCATATAATGGCAGTGGTGTCAATGGGTTGAAGGTCATCTAATAATTCATTAGGAAGACACATATCCAAGATGTTCTAGACACCTAGCAACACTCCTGTTTGGTGATTTTCCATAACTCTAGGGCACAGGTAGTCATCTGTCAGTTCTCCAGCAGTTAGACACAACAACTACTATCCTCCCTAAGATTTAAGGAGTTAAAAGCCCCATTGAAAATAATGATAATTTGTATTTTTCCCCCATGTTGCAGCTGGTTTTCTCCAGAAAAACTCTTGGCCCGTTTAGATTTGTAGTGATGAAACTCTTTGGGGGTATTAACTCCCTGGATGACAGACAGGTCTACAGACCTTTACTTCTCTGGGTGTTAGAAGCCTCTTTATCATCCAAGGGGTTAAAAATAATACCCTCACTAATTTACTCAATGTTACATTTGGTTTAAAGGCAAAAATAGAAGCATTTTTCTTCTTGATAGTTTCTCTTTAACAAAGTTCGCCTGAAGCTGTTTTGATCACAAGCAGAAATTCATTATTTTTACTCAATGATTTCCTTTCCTGCTGCTTGTTTTCCACATAAAATGCATTAATTCGCAGACAAGGCTCCTTCCAAGTCAAATTTTATTTTGGATTTTACTACAGTTGCATATCACAAAAGTATAAATAAACTAGTGTAAAAGCCCGAGTACATGGGCCAAGGTCCTGGTGATGTTAACCCTTTGAGTGCCAGAGGGGTACGCAACGCATTTCAAAGCAATGCGTTGCGTACCCCTCTGGCACTCAAAGGGTTAACATCACCCGGTCTTTGGCCCATGTACTTGGGCTTTTACATTAGTTTATTTATACTTGTGTGAAATGCAACTATAATAAAATCCAAAGTAAAATTCGACTTGGAAGGAGCCTTGTCTGGCACTCAAAGGGTTAAGAGGCCGGTCCTGCTCTGCGTCCTGCAGCAACGCAGTCATGCACTGTATAGACTGCCCTGAAAGCACTGAATGCTCCCAGCACAGAACTCCCAGCATTCCATGCTCCCAGCATTCTGTGCGTTCAGGCAGTCTCTACTGTGCATGACGGCTTCTGACAAACATCCTAGCAAATTATTATATAGGATTTTAAATTTAACCCTTTGAGTGCCAGAGGGGTACGCACCCTCTGACACTCAAATCGTTCATTTAAATGGGGCTTTTAACCCTATGAATGCTAGAGTTCACTAAAGTGAATTCATTGATATTTTTCAATCCCAGAGTGCTAAGAATTCACTTATCTGCTCATTAGTAATTGCTAGTAATTTGCCTGCGTCAAAGTGGTTAAAACAATATTTTATTTTGTCAAATCTTCTAACTTGCTTTTCTTTTACTGCCCTTACTCATTAATCAAGTTAAGGACATACAGGTTAATAGATCACAGGGATGATTTAACCCCTTGAGTGCCAGAGAGGCGTCCAACACATTGCAACGCAATGCTTTGGATACCTCTCTGGCACTCAGAGGGTTAAAATACAATGACGGTAGTTGAGTGGCTTTTACGGCAGTGAGAGTTTTCTAGGTTATAAATGGAGCAAGTAGATCCCTGTGTAATATATCGATTCATGGTTCTTATGTAGTAAACCTCTCCCAGCTATATACATGTGTATGGTCCTAAGCAGATTAAAGTAATATCAATGCTTTATTATGAAAACATATGCACTGTTCAACTCTGAAATTGCTACACCAGGAAAACTGATATTGGATATGCATGAAATTGCATATACAGTACGCATCAAGGACAACATGAGAAACAAGTGATTAATGCTTAAAACAAAATTGTTCACAACATAACGTTTAATTCAGTAGCAATTATGCTCACCATGGGAGGCAATACTAGGCATGCAGTCAAAACTACAAATTACTTGTAGAATATGACATCATGCAGCTTTATCTTGGTCATGCAACCCCTGCAGAGTGGATATAGCAGAGTTCTGGCAGAGGCTTAAATACACAAGTCATTTTGGAGAAATAATTTAATGACAGGTTGTTCAAATACGTCTGCATACTGGTGGACATTGAGAGTGTTTACAATATGGACTAGGGGTGTGAGTCTGCCGAGATGGATCCCACCCCACAGAATTATACCCAGAGCTGGTCCACTGTGGAGTTGAATGATACAAGATTCTGAATCTTGCTGATAACGACTCCTCCAGACCATTGTGAATTTTAAACAGAACCAGGATTCATCCATGAAGAGCACAGAACTCAGTTCTCTGTTCCCTGTCCCTAATAGTGTTGTGGATATAGCCCCTGGAACACACACACACTGTGACCAATGACCTAAGTAAAATGTCTATTTCCATTATGAGAAGAATTTAGTGGACATGGCCCTCTATATAGCAATCAGGAATGGATGCTACATCTCACAAGTTATGCAGGTTAGCTGTGTATCTCCATGAAGTAACGGACTTGTCTAGGGGGTCATTTCCAGGTAGGCAGGACACTCAGATTAACAAGATATACAATGTCCATATTATTCTTATACATGTGTGTTGCTTGCAATATAATGTCTGTTTAACCTTAACTAGCTCCCCCTCCCATCTGGCATCTGTCCCAACTCGCTCCCTCCTCCCATCGAGTTCACAGCACGAGGTATCTAAGATGGCGCCTACACCAAAAATGACGTGAGCAAGAAAACCTGGAGGAAGAAACCTAGATAAGAATATAACCAATCCATAAGGGACTGTTATAGCTTTGTGCACGCCTTATCTAAAACATATATAAGCTTGTGTAGCTGGGAGCAATAAAGGAAGTTTCATGTTTCTGAACTGTGTGTCAGAGTGTGATTCTTTGGTGTCGACACTAACAATAAGACCAATCAGGAAGGGGGTAGTTAATCTGAAATTGACGCAAATTAGCATCCAAATTAATAGCATTAGACTTGGCACTGTTTTTGATAACAGCTCCTGTGTGATGACAATAATGGTAATCTACCGATTTATACCCATCTAACACTTTACCCACTTGACCTAAATATGTGAGTAACAAACAAAGGGGCATAAATTTAGACTGGAGTAAAGACGGTTATGTCTAAAACAAAGAAAGGAGTTTCTTAAAATAAAGGTAGTAAGTATGTGGAATTCTTTGCCTAGGGATGCAATGGCAGGAAATATATATTCTTTGAAAAAAGTATCGGATACCTTTTTAAGGCAAAACAACAAAGGACGTTTTGACAGTTGGGTTTAACCCCTGAACGACTGGCCGCGCAGGCACACGGCGGTCACTAAAGGACCACGGAGCTTTTTTTTTTTTTTTTTTAAGAATACGCTTCCGGGCTCCCTGAACGGCGTGCAGCCGCAGTGGGAGCCCAGAATTCCATGACGGTCATAGTACGTCATGGGCAGTTCAGTCAGGTTTACCCATGACGTACTATGACCATCAAGGGTCGTTAAAGAATGCAGTTAGGATGATGATCAAAGGAGATATCCAATTACCTTTTGGAATCATAGAGGATTTTACCAAGTTGAGGCATGATCGGAAATTACTTCATTGTTTTTTATTTTGTTTTTTTTTAATATTCCTCGGGATCAGAAAAAACAAGTGTGATACTCTTTACTCTTATATTTATAATAATCACATTTAGACACTCTACCAGACATGAAGTTATGTAGATTTCTCCATTTGAAACATGTCAGCAATACTGATTGACATACTGAATGATGGAAACCCCCCAAAAACTTCTGGTAATTAAATCTTCTAAAAAAAAAAATTGGATAAGCAGGAACCATGAACAGTGGTGTAACAATAGGGGTCAAAGTGGTCGCACCTGCGACCAGGCCCGTCACTCCAAGGGGCCTGGCCTCCCCCTGCAAACCCATCGCCACTCGCCTGCAGCAACTCAGCTGATCTCCTGGCACTCTAGTAATGCAGAGAGCTGGGAGATGACATCACCTCCCATCGCTCTGCATAACTGAGAACCACCAGGGAGCGGGTGATAGAGGTAGGAGATGGACATGGGGCAATGTGAAGATGGGGATGGGGGAGGCCTGGTGGCAATTTCTGCACCAGGGCCCGGTGGCTTCTAGTTACGCCACTGGCCATGAAGCAGAAGATTGAAACTGAAATTGTATCCTATCAATCACAACAGCACTCATATGGTAGAGGGATCTCTAGCAAAGACATAAGGCAGCATTTAGGAAACATAGGAGGGTTTCAGAAAAGTAAAAAATGTATTCAGATTATGCTCATAGTTCCAAAAGCAATCCCATGGCTAATTGCAATAAAGAAAAGGCATACTTTGGACATTGTGGTTTTTACATAGTCATGGTACAATTAAATTCAGGCATGGGACATAGCTATGGTGGGTTATATTCTGCTTACAGAAGGCAAAATAAGTGAGAAAGAGCTTACATGAAGATTATACATGCAAATGTAATATAAGCTACTGAGGAAAGAGTGAACCTGATTTACTAAAAAGAATTGGAGTATTTCTTGTGCAAATCAGCTGTACAATAGGGAACACATTAAAATTCCTATGGATATAAATGGGGCTTTTAACCCTTGAATGCTAGAGAGGTTTCAACATTTTAATTTGCAATGTGTTAGAGATTTCGCTAGTATTCAAGTGGTTAAGCACCCGATTTAAATTAGGGGGAATTTTTATTTTTTCCCATATGGTACAGTTGATTTGTTGCACAATTACTTCAGTCTCATTATGTGTGATTGAACAAACTGTAATAAAGAAATGTATACTTAGATTGTAAGCTCTACGGGGCAAGGACCTTTTATCCTAATGTATACTCACCTGTTGTTCCCCTTATGATAGTCTTTATAAGCAATTTATCACAGCACTTATTGTACCCTTCTATATCAAATGCAAACTCTAAAGTGCCAAGTACACTGGATGGTGCTATATAAATAAAATATACTATACAATACAATACAAAATAAGGGTGCTAAGAAGGTGAGATAATGATTATGGAAGACATTGATAATATATGGGCTGGCACTTCTGTGTTGGGGAATCCTCTAGGATTCTGTGCAAGGGTTATCTTTTACCATAATGGAGAAAAGCCAGAGAGTCGGAACACAATATTTTCTTTATGGGATCTGTACTATCCCCAAGTCAGAAATTACACAATGAAACCAGCTATCAGAGTTTAAAAACAAAAGTTTGTCTCTGAGGACAGTAAAGATCCCATATTTATACAAATTCTTAATGGGAAATTAACACTTTATGAGTTGGGTAATTTTAAAATGGCTTTCAAAATAATGTATATTGATGTTAGCCATTCCTTATGTAAAACAATAGTTTATAAGATATTTAGCTTTAGTTATAAGTCTGTGTATGCAAAATTATCTAGTACTTCCTGGTAGGAAGTGGTATTTGGGAGAGAGAGAGTGGAATTAGTATCTGACACATCAAGCTGTACTAATCAGTACAGCATAATTTGCATAAAATGACAAATAAATAAAGCTAAAATGTAGTTTTAAATAAGGAATGACAAATACAAATCATAAAATGTTACTTCTACTTTAATGAAAAAGTTGTGTTATGCTGTCTATTTTTGTATTCATTGTGTTCAGTTTGTTGGTGGTGGTTCGCCAGAAGGACAGTAGCAACCCAGTGCTCAAATCTGGCACATACACAGTGAGCCCATAACAACTGCCATTTCTACCATGTATCTATTCATCAGTTTTCATGTTAACTCTGCTCTAAAAGAAGCAATATTACATTTACCACATACCAATGGGGATATTGCATAATGTTCAATAAGCAGCAGTGGATTAATACAATATCTGTATCTCAAAACAGAACATGTAGGTTCCATATTCTAAGATGGCTTTTAGGTTTGTTTGTTTTTTTGAAGAAAAAAAAGATGCTAAAGATTTTTTGGAGGGGCATAATCATAGGGGATATCAAAGGCAATAGATTCTTTTGTTAGGCAGGTTAGTAAAAGCAAAAGGAGAAGGAAGCCAATATGCACCTCGAAACAGAAGGAAGGCACTGACAACAGTTTAAAACATGTAGAAATAGGGTGATAGAGTAGATATGTATCAGACAATAATACAATGAAATGATCAGGTGTGCTCACCAGTTGTATATACATATATACATTGTGTATGTGTATTTTAATAATTTACAAATAATGAAACTATAAACAAATATTGACCAATATACACTTCGATGAATCATAATAAATACACCCCATTGCGTTTCCCTGCTCTAAAAGATGCTTTCTCAGAATGGGGATGGCCTAAATTTCAGGCAGTTGATAACTTTATCAAGGGTTTTATCCTCAAATTTCTCCAACGGGAATCTTTTAGAAAAAGCCAGTGAAAATGCTTTACAACTGCAATGTAATCTAGGCCTATAACAGTTAATTTAGCAAAAACTATTTTTTTCCATACAGATGGCTAGAACAAAATATATGCAGACTGTAATTCTCACAGATCTAACTAAATTTGTCTTAAGCTGATAGGTCCACTTTAAAATAGCTTCTTGCTATTGTCTTAGCAGAATTAACAGAGCTAATCAAACAGTCATAGTCAATAGAAGCAATTTCAAACACATCTGCTTTTTAAGGTATCTCTAATATATTTGTTGTGGACTAATTATTAGTTTTGGTTTAGCATACACCTGTTTTTGTAAAGCATTTAAAGATGATCTGTCACATTACAAAAAACAGGAGATTTTGGAAGAGCTTAGCCTAATGCTATGTTAGGTTTGATATTTTGCATTTAAATGAAAAGTTGTAGAGCTAACTTCCTTAGGAATTTACTATTGATCCCAGGCCCTGTCTCTACATTTATGATGTTGAAGGGTTCATGCCTTCTCTCTATTTAGTATTATTCAACTCTAGCTGCAGTCAGAGGAAGAGAGGAAGATACTAGATTTGCTTCTTGTCATTAATCACTGGATAAAGGGTAGTGGAATGTTCTCCCTTTACCTATTCAGCTAATTTTTGCTTTTGTTATGATCAAGTGAGCTACATATATCTAAATGTGTTCATTTAAACTCCAGCGCTGCACTATGGAGGTGTAAAATAGCATATAAGGGGAGATAGACGACATGGCACTGTTCTGAGTGCCAGAAAAGGGCACGAAATGCTATTATATGACCAATGATGACTGTACTAAAAGAGAGATTAATGAATCAATGACAGACAGAGCCGGCCAGCAAGACCGGGATGCGCCCTTTCAGTAGGCGACCTGAGAATCTCAAGATTCTCATGTCACCATTTTAATCTAAGAAAAGCTCAGGCGGCACTTCCATCAAATAGGCATAGATCATTAAAAATAAAACAATACTTTATTAAAAAAAAAATAAAACATGGCTTGAACAAAAATCCTGGCAGTGGATAATGTGACAACTAGACAGATGATACACCGTCTAACATGTTTCGCACCTCAATCGGAGCTTACTTATAGACATGTCTATGAGTAAGCGTCGATTGAGGTGCGAAACATGTTAGATGGTGTATCATTTGTCTAGTTGTCACATTATCCACTGCCAGGATTTTTGTTCAAGACATGTTTTATTTTTTTTGAATAAAGTATTGTTTTATTTTTAATGATCTATGCCTATCTGATGGAAGTGCCGCCTGAGCTTTTCTTTGATATTGTCCACACCTCATTCGGGATTGGAGTACCCGTTGTGGCTGAGCACCCATTAATGTTGGTGAGTCCTATACTTTATTGACATTGAAAACATTTGTTTCAATCCTCGTTTGATACAGGAGTCCTGCTAGCGTTGTAGCGCTTACCACTCTACCTATTTACCATTTTAATCCATGTGACATAGTTAATGTGTTATTTGGTTGCACGTTTTTTCACATGCGACCTTTTAAATGTAATCCATATTTTTGTTGCATGCATGTCTGGCAGTATTTTATCTTTTGCGATCAGGTGTGTGTGTATGTTATTTCTAAGTGGGTGTGTTGTTACTGGGAAACCCAATTATCAGCACAGAATTAGAGCATGAGCTCTTTGTAAGTTTTGCTGACATGCAATTTTATTACCCATTTGTTTCAACTGGTGTGGGTATAGGATTGTGTCTAATTGTATAATCATGGATATAACTGTTTAGAAGGGAGGAACGGGGGCTGTGAATCTCCCCATACACTGCAATTGAATTGTATGTGTTTTATGTGCTTTCTATCATTCATAGGAGATTGCTTAGGGGGAATATTTTTATATAGCCGTGAAGTGGTATGTACATAAAGTGGTATATAAACACAAAATATGTGGGTCCTAATTTTATGTATCTATGTACCTATGGGTTGAACATATACCTAGCTTTAGGTAGATCTATAATGTATAGTAAATTATAGTAGTTTTATAGGAGTGGTATTCCTTTGTTGGATCCAGGCACATCAAGGACCCACTGAAAGAACACCCATGGTTCCTGCTTCACAGATGAGTCACTATTCTGTTATACTGTGAGATCACATCTAGCCTTGAGGCCAAATGAAATAAATGTGGACTCAATTTCTGAGACTCATACAGCACAACTATTATGTCTGACTAGGCCCCATGAACTTTTAGGATTGCTTCTATTTCTGCTAGACATTTCACATTTAACATGTTGTTACTGGTTTGCCTCTTGATCAGACCTGTGGTTGTGCTTCAGATGGGACTTCAATGAGGATGTGCCTAAATGGGATCCTGCTTTCCCCTGTTCATATGCTTTTTATACAGACAACTGATAGCTAAATATTTTTCTTTTGGATAGTGTGTGAAGTATTTCCATACTGTAGATTTCATAGACTGAGGGATTCCTGATGGACTACTGCTACTACAATGGCTAAATACTGCAATTGTACTAACAGTAGTTGTCAATGGCAGGTGCAGCAGAAGTACGCACCATAGCTAGGGTTGCGTATATTGATTATGGCCTGTGTTGCTGCTTCTTCAACAATAGTTTAAGTAACTGGACTGGGCTGGGGTTAGATTTGGAAGCAGTGACAATGATGATGACTGTCAGACTTTCCAATAGATCTCACAAGGAGATTATAAATAGGCACAGTGCTATGTCACTGGTAGACAATTGAGCCTTTTCCTTTCAGCTAATTTTCTGGCAATGCCATTATCTCTTATACTCTCTACGTCATCAGTATTAGAAGAAGGGGAGGATGTGGAGAGATATATTCTAGATCAACAATATAATTTATAATTAAGCTGTCATCACCATTACCCTCCTCATTATAGTGATATTTTTCTAAGCTTTTTGAAATCTGAAACAGTTTCTTTTTATTTTTCCCTTTAGGGGATTCATAAAACATTTTCCACGACTCTCATTGCAGCTGGGTTAACTGCTAAACCCTCCTCAGCTATGGCAATAACATTACAATGTGACTCATTGTCATCTTGTCAGTGTGCTTACAGCTGCTGGTGGAACTTTTTATGTCAGCATTACAGTATCCTCAGGAGGAGTATCATTATTTATTGCACATGGTGCAGCAACTATTGCTGCCTTCAGTTTTAGGACTACTACTTTATTACCATGGCCATGCACTCCTCCTTCACCTTTTCCCTTACCCGCCCCATACATTTGCTGGATATAAGTAAAGTTGTGCAAAGACACAACAGAACTGTGTGTGGTGTGATGTCTTGCCCCTCTCAAAATAGTGTAGCATGTATGCCTGTCTCAAGTATGTGCCGCCATCAGTCTCAGTTACAGCTCAGGTCAAGGTCCCTGCATGTCTCTGTCATCTTTCAGTCAATAGCTTTTTGTTTCTTTTAATAAGCTGTCCCTGACTGTCACTGTCTAGTGTCTGCAAAGAAATTACACACATACACTCCTTGCAACCGCAATACAAGGTACAAGTTTGCCAGTGTATCCCCACTGGGGATAGCTTTAAAACCAGTGGTTGCACTTCAGGGTATGCATTACAGGCAATCTCTGCCATCATTAGATGTCAATACCAGCAAACCCTGTAACTGCATACCATTTCCTCTATGCCATATTTAATATGTAGCCGTAAACAAGGCACTGAGGAAAGAAATGCACCAACAGCATACCCCAATTTCCTTTTCTTGGTATAGACCGCCTTTAGTGGAAGAATTTTGGTGTATGAAGTAAATTGACATTAGGAAGGCCTAGGGTCAGAAACTTGAATTCAGCACATGATTTAGAGTGGAATTGTGAATGCAAATATACCCCAGACTAACAGAATACCCTCACTGGAACTTGGTGGGTTCTTCCATGCAGTAACATATTTCCAATACCTATGTCATTCTATGAAGCTTAATTTTTCAGGGACTGAATCACTGTCTCCCACTCAGAGTTGTCGCTAGGTGGAAATGTGTAACAATTCTGTAGCAAACCTATTGTTCTATAGGGGACACATATAAATTCCACTCTATATAATAATTTGCTAGGATGTTTGTCAGAAGACGTCATGCACAGTAGAGACTGCCCGAACGCACAGAGTGCTGGGAGTTCTGTGCAGGGAGCATTCTGTGCTTTTGGGCAGTCTCTACAGTGCATGACTGTGTCAGCGGTAGGATGCAGAGAAGGACCAGCCTCTTAACCCTTTGAGTGCCAGAGTGGTACGCTACTGGAGACCTCTCCAGAATTCAAGGAGTTAAAAGCCCTGTTTAACTATATGAGGATTTCAGGGTTTTTGTGCCCTGCTGTGCAATTGGCTTGACCCTGAATTGCACCATTTTTCTTTTGAACATAGACCCCAAAAAGTTCATCTTAGACCTGCCTAATTTTTGCCAATTTAGCTCAGTTCCCCATCCAGTCCTGCAACAGGCAAAATGTTCCATATATGAGGCTTTGCATAAACTTGAATACCATTTTGCAATGGGTTGCACACTCTGGCACTTGAACATGTAATACATTTAGACAGAGGTATAATACATGTTTTTATATATTTTAGAACATTTTCAGAACATTCCAGATTCAGTTTCACTGCCATTTTAATATTATACTTCATCAGTATCAACAAGGCTTCTTTTAATTGAGTCAGGCATCTAATAACTTGGCCTGATTCTGTTCTGCTTAATGTAGGGCAGTGACTGTGCAGATCCCTTATTCTTGCAGTAATGCAAACTGGATTCTTTTTATTACCCTCCAGTCAGGGAAAGTACTGATAATGGCCGGGTCTCCTCTGGGCTACGCTCTTTGACAGTTCAGTGACACGGTCTCTTTTTTCTATCTCCAGCAACATAAAACATCCAGTATGTTCTCATGTAGAAGAAATGTATCAGTATGGAATCCGGAACTCACTTTTTTTTTCCAAACACTCATTCTTTAAAGTGGTATTGTCATTTTATTAAAAAAAAAATAGCTATTTAGTTTTATTTATTTGCCAGTTTAAGCAAATCAGCAAATAATGGCTAGCAGGAAGTGGCAGTTGGTAATGCAATGCATTGTGGAATGAAAATGTCTGACAGGCATTCCTGGCAGATTTGCAATAACTGAAAAAAATAAAGATAAAAATGTTATAGTTTAAATACAAATTGTAATTGTTAGCATTAGTCTGTAGACCCAGTCAGCTCCATCACAATATTAGTTCTTATTCCTCTTACTAATATGCATCAGTCAAGGGTTTTGGTACAAAAGAAAAAGAAAATCCCCAAAATAATATGAATTTGTTGCTATTTCTTATGCGTAGGTGACTCACTAATGAAGTATGTTAGACTAAAAGAAAAAATATAGAGAGAAGACCAAGTCTACATTTAACAACAGAATGCACAAGTCAGTTGGATATCATATATATCAGCATGCAATTGAGTACTCACATCTCTGACAGGCTACAATCACCTCACTTAAAGTTTGTTCTACAGGGGTGATTCAGGTCACCTTTCCTGTGATACACAGAAGAATTCCATAGTTGTATCACATAACTGAACTGACTGAAACACTGGCAGGTGAAAAACTGTGGCAGCACCAATGTTCTGTGGCAAACATGACAAGTATGTGACAGAAGGTAGCACTATACTTGTGAGCCTCTACTGATTGGAGTATGTATCAGAGAGGAGCAAATAAGAGGATCATCTGGGTGAGAGGAAGCCCTCAATCACCCCAGAACACCCATTAAGTTAAGTGATTGGAGCCTTTATGAGATGTGAGTACCCAATTACAAGTGCTTATATGAATGATATACAAGTGATTTGTACATTCTACACATAGATGTAGTATTGTGCTTCTTAATGTTATTTTTTTTAAAATAAAAATATCTCATATAAATATAGATGATTCAGGTAACATAGCATTAGGTTACCATATATCGGGATTTTTCAGAACTTGTCCTCTTTATAGGAGCATAAAGGTCAGTTATCATGCTTTACTAAGTGTGATAGTATGGGAGCAGACTCTGTAAGATGTGTGGGAATGCATTGTGCAGCAACAGAAACACTGCACATTTGGGGGAAGGGGCAGAAAGCTTACCCGTGGCAGAAGGCTGGAATGGTACCTGGAAGTTTGTGCTCACAACCCCAAACATCATGGGTTGCATGATCAGCCTTCATAGATCCACAGACAACACAATTAAAGGATACAAAACAGTCCCAAAATTAAAAACTAAAAAAAAAATAGAAGATGGAGGAGCTTAAAAATACCCAGATATGTTCACTGCAGATGAACCAATATCTGATAAATGTCTGCAGCGAACATATCTGGGTATTTTAAGCTCCTCCATCTTCTATTTTTTTAGTTTTTAATTTTGGGACTTTTTAGTGTCTTATGATCATGTTGTTATACTATTTATACATGTTTTCAGCATAGGGAAGTAATTGACACTGTTTATTGTTACTGTGTATCTTCCACGTGTTTGTTGCGAGTAAAACACCAATTATAAATGTTGCACCTCACACAGATGTATTTGTGGTGCACATATATCCTCTTTGAGGCTGGTACATGGTATCTATCATTTGTTGATTGGCATTATGCCATTTTAGTGTATCTAAGATATACCTATAAATGGCCAGATTCTAGGCGAGATCGGATTGTTATTTGTGTCTACACTTGAGACAACGCAGCATGTAATATTCTTATGTTTTTTTTCCTCTGCATTGTCCGGGCAAAGACACATTATTGGGATAATAGATGTATTATCTGTATGTATTTCATTCATATCCTATGAACCATAAGATGTTTTTTTGCAAGGATAAGGTGTGGTGCATACCTCCCAACATTTTAAATTGACAAAGATGGACACTTGTGTTTTAGGGGATGTTGCTGGGAGAGTGGCTGGTGGGGCATTACCAAGAATTTTTAGGTTATTTCATGACCTATTGACGACTATTTGTGTAAAATAAGAAATAAATTATAACAAGACCAAAGTATTTTATTTACACAGACTAATTTATAAATACATATACTAACATTTAAACAAACAATAATGTGAGTTTTATTGCTGTAGATCAGTATGATACACTTATATACATACCACACAATCTGATTTCCTAAAAAGAGGGACATCAGGGTGGGAGAGAGGGATACAGGGATTTGGGTCCAAAAGAGGGCTGTCCCTCCTAAAGAGGGACACTTGGGAGGTATGGTGGTGTCGCATTGAAGATACATGTTAGTTTTTTGTCACTTGTTGGCGATACCAGATACTCTCCTCTCTCCAAGTGAAAAGAACTATAAGATAATGGTATAGAGTTGACTGGATATATGTAAAAGGCACATGTAATTTGATTTTTTTTTAATATAGATTTATTTGTAATGTTTTTTACTAGGATATTTTATTAAAATATTTGCATCATATTCCCAGTGCTCTGATTTTGCTTAGGGTCAGTAGCGCTTTTGGAATTTTCTTGTGCTTAAGTTTTATAAGATGGATAAGGGAATAAACATGCAGAAATTGTAAGTGTTTTAAAATCAGCACTTTATTTGTTAACATATATTTTTAAATGCAGTGGGCATTCTTCCAATAGCCAAAGGGTTAAATTCAGCTTGTACATTTAAGTGTCCTCTGTTTTGAAAGTTTAGATATGGTAACCCTACACAGCTTATCACATATGCAAAAGGCCAAACAAAAGTTTGTATTTTTTATCTAGCAAACAGCTTTTGGCTTTCACGTAGTGAAGCCCAAGGGGACTAGGCCTTGCATTAGATATGCTTTATTAATGAGTTTGCAGCACAGGAAGAAAGGGAAGTCAGATAGACAGCTGAAATGGGAGGAAATGATGGGAAGATTTTTTTTTTCTTTTTTAAATATGAGTGGCTAATATGTAAATGCATCAATACTCTCAAGCAGAGATCCGGAATAAAGTGCTTCCTGTGGTATTGGAAAGTGAAGACCAACAAAATAAAAAAAAAATTAAGGAAGGAGGGTGACTTCAGGAAAGACTCTTCCATAGACCAAGTCTGATGCATAAGGACTGGAACAATTATAGAGCAAATTAACTGCACCATAGGGTACAAGTAAAAAAAAAAATCAACATTTAATTAAAAGGGGATTTTAAACCCTTAAATTTTAGTAAGGTCTCCAATTCATTGTGTTGCAACGTGTTGAAGACCTCTCTGCCATTCATGGAGTTAACCAATTGAGTGCCAGAGGGGTATGCCACGCATTGCTGTGTATCCCTCTGGCACTCAAAGGGTTAAAAGTCCCATTTAAAGGGGAACTATCAACCCAAATAAAGTCTGCCCCAACAATTAGCCATCTAGCGATAAGCTTAACAATACTACTATTAACCAGCCTAATTACAGAGTTACTGAGAAATCCTACTTTAGCCAAGACTGACGGCCAGGTAACAGCACTTTAGTGGTATCTGCGCGCCTGCGCCATCAGTCCCTTCTGGTACCTAAAGGTACCATGCAACGCTTGAAACTCAGTATTCACATTTTGTCAAAGTTTTTGTAGAATTGATGGGGCACCCTAATGGATATCCATGACACAACAAACTGCAACGGCATCCTGGTTGAGAATCACTGGTCTAAAGAGAAGTGGTTAGAGTAGCAGTTAAGAGTGGTAATTGTTAGTTGGTGTGGTATGCCATGTTTAATGTGGAGTGAGTAGCTAATTCTCTCCCACATGCTTTAAATTCCCTTTTCTCTTCTCTTCCAGTCTCCCTAACATGGGTGCGAGGTGTTTCAACGACTCCCACCCCATTTTTTTATTATAAAATATATGTGGCCTAAATTTGAATAATATGGTTTGTTCGAAATATGGTCATCTACATGTTCAATCGTCATATATTTTTCTGAATACTATTTACAATAAATATATTAAAAATAATAATTATTATAATTTGTGCATGAAGCATTAAGCAAAGTGTGTTTTAATTTTGCATTACATTATTAATTCCCAGAGGGAAGGGTAGTTCTTTCAGCTATTGCTCCCCAAATGTTTCATCCGCAGGGTTTTTCCTCTCTTGAGTACTGAAGTATGTCCTTGGAGAGTTTATAGGTAGAACTAACTTTGACCTTAAAGGGATAATAATAGATGAATTAAATGCAGCTCAGATTGATCCTCCTATAATGTTGGTCATATAGCTCTGTATTTCAATATTTTATGTTTTGTAGTTCAAGAGTTATTTAATTCTAAAGGATCCCCTCCCTCCCCTATCACTTACATCATGCTACCTCTCTGAGCCGGCCGGATAGAGCACAGTGAGAGACAAAGACAAGGCATAAGGAGGGCAGGGTTTTTCTTATACTCTGTGTATGAATATTGTCCCTTGCTGCACAATGTCTGGCCCCAGGACCAAATTCCACATCTGAGGGGAGGTGGCTAAGGGTAGGAAAAAGGGGCGGGAGGGGGATCCTTTAGAATGTAATTATTCTTGAACTACAAATGTAAAATATTGAAATACAGCTCTACATGACCAACATTGTAGAAGGATCAATCAGAGCTGCATTTTTATTCTTCTTTTACTATCCCTTTAATCATAGGGAATAGTGATGAGCGAGCACCCCAATGCTCGGGTGTTCGGGTGCTCTGACCGAGCACCCCCTGAGGCTCGAGTGCTCGGCCGAGCACCCGAGCCCCATTGAAGTCAATGGGAGGACTCGAGCATTACACCAGGCACCCCCTGCTCTGATGAGGGGAGGGTGCCTGGTCCATAGGAAAAGGGCAGAAAAGGATGGAAACACCACAGAAATGGTTCAGGGACAGCATAGGGAGGATGTCTGGATGCATCTTGGACTCCAACATCGCTGCTGGGAACGATCTTTCGCCCGTAGTACGCCATTTTTACAGACTGATCGTAAAACACACAAAAAGGAAAATAAAAACGACTTTAGGCGAAAAATTGTTACCAAACAATATTTGCTGTATATTTACTTGTATATCATCTGCAAATTCTCCCAAAAATTTCCTTGATTTTCAGAACTGAGGCCATGATTAAGAGGGAAACGTGCGCAGAGGCAAATTCTCCCCAAAATTTCCTTGATTTTCAGAACTGAGGCCATGATTAAGAGGGAAATGTGCGCAGAGGCAAATTCTCCCAAAAATTTCCTTGATTTTCAGAACTGAGGCCATGATTAAGAGGGAAACGTGCGCAGAGGCAAATTCTCCCAAAAATTTCCTTGATTTTCAGAACTGAGGCCATGATTAAGAGGGAAACGTGCGCAGAGGCAAATTCTCCCAAAAATTTCCTTGATTTTCAGAACTGAGGCCATGATTAAGAGGGAAACGTGCGCTGAGCTGACCATCTAAAACATTATGGGTGAGGGTCTGCTGCAGAGCTGACCATCCTAAACATTATATGCGAAGGCCCGCTAGTGAGCTGACGCTATAAAACATTATATGAGAGGGCCCGCTAGAGAGCTGACCCAATAAAACATTATATGCGAAGGCCCGCTAGTGAGCTGACGCTATAAAACATTATATGAGAGGGCCCGCTAGAGAGCTGACCCAATAAAACATTATATGAGAAGGCCCGCTGGTGAGCTGACCTATATAAAAATTGTCAAACAGGGCCCGCTGGTGAGCTGGCCCTATATAAAAATTATATCACAGGGCCCGCTGGTGAGCTGGCCCTATATAAAAATTATATCCCAGGGCATATGGAAGAGGAGGAGGAGGATGAGAAGATTAAGAGTCAACCATATACCCGTTTTTTGGGTGGAAGGGGTGAATGGGAATACAGAGTATTCACATCATTGTAAATAACATATATAAAGTGAGTTTATGTTCCCCCGCGGCTTTCCTCCAGTGGAGTGGAGAAGTCAGGGGAAATCCAGGCCTTGTTCATTTTTATAAGTGTCAACCTATCAGCATTGTCGGTGGAAAGGCGGATACGCTTATCTGTTATGATGCCACCAGCAGCACTAAATACCCGCTCAGACAGAACGCTGGCGGCAGGGCAGGCCAGCACCTCCAAGGCGTAGAGTGCCAGTTCATACCACGTGTCCAGCTTGGACACCCAGTAGTTGTAAGGCACAGAGGGATCATTGAGGACGCTGACACGGTCTGCTACGTACTCCTTCACCATCTTCCAAAACTTTTCCCTCCTTGTGACACTAGGCTGCGCATCAGGGTGAGGGTGCTGGCGGGGTGTCATGAAGGTGTCCCACGCCTTGCAGAGTGTTGCCCTGCCTTTCTCGGAACTGCTGTGTGCTCCCCTTTTCTCCCCTTCTCGGTGGGCCAAGGTAGCACGTACTCTGCCGCCAGCGTTGTCAGATGGAAAATTTTGGAGCAATTTTTCAACAAGAACCTTCTGGTATTGCACCATTTTGCTTGTCCTCTCCACCGGAGGAATGAGAGATGAGAAATTCTCTTTGTAGCGGGGGTCCAGAAGGGTGAACACCCAGTAATCCGTGTTGTCTAAAATGCGTATAACGCGTGGGTCACGGGAAAGGCAGCCTAACATAAAGTCAGCCATGTGTGCCAGAGTACCAACAGTCAAGATTTCGCTGTCCTCACCAGGAGGATGACTCTCAATATCCTCATCCTCTTCCTCCTCTTCTGCCCACCCACGCTGAAGAGATGGAACTAAAGTTCCATGGCTACCCTCTGTAGCGGAGGCAACCGTGTCTTCCTCCTCCTCCTCCTCCTCCTCCTCCTCCTCCGCCTCCTCCAATTGTCGCTGAGAAGACGAAGTGAGGGTGCTCTGGCTATCACCTTGTGTAAGCTCTTCCTCCCCCATTTCCACCTCTTCCACATGCAAAGCGTCGGTTTTAATTGTGAGCAGCGAGCGTTTCAGTAGACACAGAAGTGGGATGGTTACACTGATAATAGCGTTATCGCCGCTCACCATCTGTGTCGATTCCTCAAAATTGCGTAAAACCTCGCAGAGGTCTGAC
This sequence comes from Rhinophrynus dorsalis, assembly GCA_037306005.1. NCBI lineage: Eukaryota > Metazoa > Chordata > Amphibia > Anura > Rhinophrynidae > Rhinophrynus > Rhinophrynus dorsalis. The sequence goes on along the minus strand of CM074721.1, from coordinate 168,839,279 downwards.
ATCCATTCCCACTCCTCACTTCTCATTACAGGAAGTTGAACGGAGAGGCGACGACCGTGTAACAGCTGGTACTCCACTACTGCCCTCTGCTGCTCACAAAGCCGGGCCAACATGTGGAAGGTGGAGTTCCAGCGCGTGCTCACGTCACACAGCAGCCGGTGAGCTGGCAATTGTAAGCGCTGCTGCAGCTTCAACAGGCCGGCCGAAGCTGTAGATGACTTACGGAAATGTGCACACACGCGGCGCACCTTGGTCAAGAGATCATGCACATTGGGGTAGGTTTTTAGAAATCGCTGAACCACTAAATTAAATACATGCGCTAGGCATGGTACGTGTGTGAGCTTGCCGAGCTCCAAAGCCGCCACCAAGTTACGCCCATTATCACACACAACCATGCCTGGTTGCAGGTTGAGTGGCGAGAGCCACTGCTCGGTCTGGTGACTAATCCCCTGCAACAGCTCTGAGGCCGTGTGCTGTTTGTCCCCAAGGCAGATCAGCTTCAGCACGGCCTGTTGACGCTTCCCCACTGCAGTGCTACACTGCTTCCAGCTACTGGCTGATGGGGGAGTGGCGCTGCGTGTAGAGAATTCGGAGGTGGAAACGGAGGAGGAGGAGCCAATAACGTAGGTGCTGGCGGAAACCCTGATGGAGGTAGGGCCCGCAATCCTCGGCGTGGGTAGCACCCGTGCCATCCCAGGGTCCGAGTCGCTCCCAGCCTCCACGACATTCACCCAGTGTGCCGTCAGGGAAATGTAGCGTCCCTGGCCACAAGCACTTGTCCATGTGTCAGTCGTTAAGTGGACCTTCCCAGTAACTGCGTTGGTCAGGGCACGGGTGATGTTACGGGACACATGGTGGTGTAATGCGGGGATGGCACACCGGGAAAAGTAGTGGCGGCTGGGGACCGCGTACCGAGGGACAGCTGCTGCCATCAGGCTGCGGAAGGACTCAGTGTCCACAAGCCTAAATGGCAGCATTTCGATGGCCAGTAATTTTGAAAGGTGTGAGGTTAGTGCTATGGCCTGTGGGTGGGTGGCTGGGTACTTTCTCTTGCGCTCAAATGCCTGGGGTAACGACATTTGGACGCTGTGCTGGGACAGGGAAGTGGATGTGGTCGCTGATGGTGCTTCAGATGCTACAGGTGCAGGGCGGGAGGTATGCGGGCCTGCGCCTTCGACAGGCGATTGGCCGGCACCGAAAACAGGGGAAGAGGAGGCAGTGGTGTGGCCTGCAGACACAGATGGGCGATCCAGGTGTTCCTCCCACTTACTACGGTGCTTGGATGCCATGTGTCGGATCATGCTGGTGGTGGTGAGGTTTCTAGTGTTCATGCCTCGGCTCATTCTGGTGTGGCACAGGTTGCAAACTACAATTCTTTTGTCGTCCGAACTTTCCTTAAAAAAACGCCATACCGCGGAACACCTACCCTTTGGCAAGGGAGATTTACGCAAGGGGGTGCTCCGTGGAACATTTGCGGGCCGGTTTGGTGCGGTCCGCCTTCTTTCTGTAGCCACACCACTGCCTCTTCCAGCCTGTTGCGGTGCTGCAGATGGCTCACCCTCAGGACTGCTGTCATCGCTCGGCTCTACACCTTCCCAGGTGGGGTCAGTCACCTCATCGTCCACCAAGTCCTCCTCCACTTCCTCACTCTGATCATCCTCCTCAAGTCTTGATCCCACCACATACTCAGTCATTGACAACTGTATAACATTCTCCTCAACAAGGTCTTGAGACGGAAATAGTGGTTGATTTAATGGCAACTGTGTCTCATCATCATCATCATCATCCACTACTTCCTTTCACCTTAAATGCCGTTCACATCTGTCATCTTCTTGTGATTGGGTAGCCTCTAGAGGTTGTGAATCAGGGCACAAGATGTCATGTTCCTCTGCAAGCGTGCTTGGAGAGAGGGTCAAATGAAGGATTGGTGATGAGACGAGCTCCTCACTATATCCCAGTGTGGGATCACTTCTTTGACCAGACCGTGTATGGTGGGAGGAAGGATGATCAGAGTGAGGATTATTTTGACCAGACTCTTGGCTACTGAGAGTGGACTTGGTGGAAGACAGGGTGGTGCTTAACCGACTGGAAGCAGTATCAGCTGTCATCCAACCGACCACCTGTTCGCAGTGGTCGGACCTCGAGAGTGATGTCCTGCGACGCCCTGTAAAATTACACATGAAGCTAGGTATGGTGGATGTCTTTCTTTCTTGGGCTCTGGCACCAGGCACAGTTTCTCCGCGTCCTGACCCGCGCCCTGAACTATCAGGATCACGTCCACTTCCCCGTCCCTTTTTACCCGCCTTCTTCATCTTACACGGAATATGTGACTTTAATATTTGAGTTTGAAAACTTAACAGTATTTCTTACTATTCTGCAACTGTGCAGAGTACACAGAATAGGCTGCTAAACGGCGGTGACACACACTGAATGGAATATGTGACTTTAATATTTGAGTTTGAAAACTTAACAGTATTTCTTACTATTCTGCAACTGTGCAGAGTACACAGAATAGGCTGCTAAACGGCGGTGATACACACTGAATGGAATATGTGACTTTAATATTTGAGTTTGAAAACTTAACAGTATTTCTTACTATTCTGCAACTCTGCACAGTACACAGAATGTGCTGCTAAACTGCGGCGAAGCACACTGAATGGAATATGTGACTTTGATATTTTAGTTTGAAGACTTAACAGTATTTCTTCCTATTCTGCAACTCTGCACAGTACACAGAATGTGCTGCTAAACTGCGGCGAAGCACACTGAATGGAATATGTGACTTTGATATTTTAGTTTGAAGACTTAACAGTATTTCTTCCTATTCTGCAACTCTGCACAGTACACAGAATGTGCTGCTAGACTGCGGCGAAGCACACTGAATGGAATATGTGACTTTGATATTTTAGTTTGAAGACTTAACAGTATTTCTTCCTATTCTGCAACTCTGCACAGTACACAGAATGTGCTGCTAAACTGCGGCAACGCACACTGAATGAAATATGTGACTTTGATATTTTAGTTTGAAGACTTAACAGAATGTGCTCTAATCTACAACTTTGCACACTAAACAGAATGTGCTCTAATCTGCAACTTTGCACACTAAACAGAATGTGCTCTAATCTGCAACTTTGCACACTAAACAGAATGTGCTCTAATCTGCAACTGTGCACACTAAACAGAATGTGCTCTAATCTGCAACTTTGCACACTAAACAGAATATTTTTTTTTTTTTTTTTTTTGTTTTTTTCCCCCCACACAAAATAACCTGCTGCCCCCACACACAGTAGTCCTAAAAAGGACTTTTGGTTCTTTTTTTTCACAATTTTGGTTTTTTTCCTCCCTACACTGCCTTTCCCTTCCTATCCTCAGCTCTCCCTGGCTAAGACTGAGCCAAACTCGATGGTCAGGTGCTATACAGCACCTGACCACGGGTTCTGGCCAGCCAATCAGTGCAATGCCAGCAGCCAACATGGCTGCTGGCATTACACCGATGTCAGAGCCTCCCTGCACGTTTATTGGCTGCGCAGCAGCCGCAAAACGTGCGGGGAGGAGACCCGAACATGGTGGGCGAGCACATGCGGTACTCGTACGAGTACCGCCATGTGCCGAGCAGAGCGATGCTCGAGCCGATCCGAGCATAGGCCGAGCATGCTCGCTCAACACTAATAGGGAACTCTCTGTTCGGCAGCCCTGGTCATTTTCTATTGTCACAGCTGTGGGAGGACCTTGCCAGTTAAATGCATGTAAGATCAGTTAGGTGGGGTGAGAAAGGAGGGTATCATCTGCTTCTACATATTTGAATGATTGGGAAAGACACTACTACTGACCATGTTAGATTACAATATGCCCCTCTTATCTTTGCTGCTCTCACCTGGTGGCACCAGAACATGGAATTCTATTATAGAAATTGCTTTCCGCTATAAGAAATACCTGCAAGGCCCTCTAAATGCATACTTAATTTGAAAGAAACTTCTGTGGACATTTTTATCCATATTTATGTCTCTACGTCTTTGGCTCTTAATCAAACAAGGGTATTTTGCTGGGTGAAATGTCCACAAGGTTGAGGGATAATTGAGGATTCTGCAAGTGACGTGGTTTATTATTACTTTGTCTGTATTTTGTGCTGAAGGCAAATGTTTAAAGTGACGACATCGGATTACAACAAAGTGTAACTAAGTACCTCAAGGATTATAATAACAAACAGATTATATAAATTACTGAGAACATGCAAACAGCTTTGTATGGGATAAAGTAGGTAGTGGGAGACTTCTGAATGAAAATAATAGCTAACATGTTTTTTTCTTTCAGAAACAGAGCCACAAAGGACATTCCTTTAACACTTTGAGCACCCTCAAGGGTTGAGCTAAAAGGTTTAAGTGGTCACTGAGAGGATGCAGAGAAGTCCAAGGTGTAGTTTCAACACAGCAATCAAGGTGAAGTTAGACAATCTGAGTCAAAAGCCAGGAGAAGTCACATTATCTGTAAGAAGCAACCTCTTACTCTCAGAGGTTGAGGCCTCCGGTTTTCGTGGCCTGTAACCAAATACCAAAAGTCAAGATGAGGTATCAAATCAGAAGTTAGATACAGTTAAATAATCCAAAGTCAGGACAGGTAGCAAAATTCATAATACAATCCAAAGGTAAAAGGTAGGCAGAAAACAATCATTGGTCAGAACAAAAGCCACAGTCCAGGGCAGGAGACAGAGTCAGGAACTAGCTGTAGTCAAAACCAGAGAATCTCATAAACAGAAACCTGGAATTCTGAGTCATAGGACAGGCCAAAATCCAGAGAAGGTCAAGCAGAGTCCAGGAGCAATACCAAGGTTAAGAACCAGGTAGTCTCTCAAAAAACATGAATGCCGAGTGTCCACAACAAGCAAGATGATTAACCCTTTGAGTGCCAGAGGGGTACGCAACGCATTGCAAAGGCACTGGTTGCTGAGGGAGTCTAGATTAAATAGCCTCTCATCAGGAAGCAGTTGACAAAATCCACCAATCAGGTAACAGAGAAGGTTACAGAGGGAAAGGAGTATACAAGATAAGCAGCAACCAAGTTGCTATTAAAAACATGCTGAGCATAGAGCTAGACTGGGGAGCACATGACATATTGTTACAAGGGGTATACTATTCAAATGGTGCTGCATACATGGCAAGCGTCATTACAGCTTGCTTACAATGCCATGGTCATCGAAATGGGTCCAAAACATGTAGCCAGTCAGAAAGTCGCCAAGTGAGTATCTGTCAGGTTAGGTTAGTATGTGTTAGGATAGGTTTGGGCCAGTTAGGTCATTATCTGTTAGGTTAGATTATATTAATATCAGTTAAGATACTATCTGTTAGGATAGTAGAGTAACTGTTAGGTAAGGTTAGGATCTGTGTCTACTATCCATTTGGGTCTGTCTCTGTTAGGTGTGGGGTGGTTTAAGTTAGTTGTTAGGTTACTGTTAATTGTTAGGATAAGTTAGGGTACATTGCAATGTTTAAAAATAACATTTCGATGCTTTGTTTTCACGCCAACTACATTTTTAAGTTGCCTTTTTGATGCACACCATTATAAGAGTGACATTTCAACAGTATGTTGTCACAAGGTCAATGGTTCAAGTCCAGGCAGACACAAGGTGGCAGTGGCATGACAGTATGTCATTGTCATGTGAGAGAGAGAGTGAATGCGGGGTGGGTGCACAAAATAACAGCCCTGCACTCCTTGCACCAATTGTAAATGCTGCCTTTGGACCAACATTTTGTCCACACCTGCTCTAGTGCATACCTCGAAGTGCAGGCTCTGGAATTGGAGACTGCATTGGTTGATTGGTAAAATGCCCCAATGAGTTAAAGTGCATCTGCTACCCTAAGATAAGCTTAGTTCATTTAAAAAAGAAATGTAAAATTTGCTTATATGTTGTACTAGCCTTTTGTTAGTAAATAGTTTTCTCTTATGTCCTATGTGGAACCCAGGAACCATTGGTAAACTATCTTCATGCCGGAGGGCAGGGAACTTGCCTTAAAAGGCTATCAGAGGCAGAGACTGCCTCCCTGCTTCAAGTTACTCTTATCAGTCTTAACCAGTTTTATAAGTAACCTCATGGAGTGTGCATGGGAAAGGATTCTCTTTCTTAGTTAGCCTTCTTCGTTGATTTTTCTTTTGAATCAGAAGACAGGCTTAAAGGGATAGTATTACTTCAAAATTACTATCCCTCATATTGTAGCCCTTAATAAACTGAGTTAAATGACACCAGCAGCATCTCTCAAACCTTTATGGTTTAAGAGATAGCCGCTTTCAAAATTTCCTCTCCCCTGCTGTCAGCTTTCTGCTGCCAGCAGGAGAATCCGGTCCCGGGACAGGCGGAGGCTCTTAAACAGAGCCGATGTCTCATTATGGAAGGAAAAATGATTCATTGAAACAGTCTTCTTCGTGTGCTTGGTTACCAAGCACACGTAGAAGACTGTTTCAATTAATCATTTTTCCTTCCATAACGAGATATCGGCTCTGCTGAAGAGCCTCCTCTTGATTCAGAGACCGGATTCTCCTGCTGGCAGCAGAACGCTGACAGCAGGGGAGAGGAAAGTTTGAAAGCGGCTATCTCTTAAACCATAAAGGTTTGAGAGATGCCGCTGGTGTCATTTAACTCAGTTTATTAAGGGCTACAATATGAGGGATAGTAATTTTGAAGTAATACTATCCCTTTAAGGGACATGAGTCTGGTTAGGTGATCTGAGCATAACCTTGTGTTGTATATGGGATACTGAAGACTGAAAAGGACAATACCTTCTTGCATTCATCAGTATGTCCCTGACTGTTTGTCTGGCAGCTGCATTTTTATTTTCTGTGACTTGGCTAGGCTGGCACTATGTTAAGTTATGTATATTTATGTACTTTTACACACTCAAATGTACGTCAATGTTCCTTTTTTTATATGGATGTACTTTTCTGTTCCTCTCCTTTACGGAGAGGGATCCTGATTTTACATTTTTTATTTTTTCATAAGTTTACTTCAGTTTATTTCATTTAAACTCACCTGTTTATTTATGTTTAACCTAATTTTCACTCATCTTCTTTAAAGGGACAGTAATGTCCCATAGAAATTGTTTCTAGTTTTGTAGAGCTTAAAATAATAAACTAAGTGCTACAAACTCTATCTCTCTAACCACTATGGTTTGAGAGATATAGGCATAAAAAGTTCCCCCCTCCCTCCCCTTCTCCTGATGTCAGCTGTAAAGCTGACGACAGGAGATTCGAGTCATACGACTCGAGGAGGCTCTGCAGTAGAGCCGAATTATTTAAAAAGAACTACTTAACTGGAAATGTCTACAAAGTGTGCCTGGTTTGCAAGCACACGTTGTAAACCTTTCCAATGAAATCATTATTTTTAAATAACGTGATTTTGGCTCTGCTGCAGAACCACCTGCTGGTCCCCGGATCGGGATCTCCTGCTGTCAGCTAGACGCTGATGTCAGGAGAAGAGGAGGGAGGAAATTTTAATGCCTATATCTCTCAAACCATAGAGGTTTGAGAGATAGGGTTTGTAGCACTTAGTTTATTATTTTAACCTCTACAAAACTAGAAACAATTTGTATGGGACATTAATGTTCCTTTAACTTTATTTCTACTTCTTTATTTTCATTTCAGTTTCTATCTTTTTAACTAGCGCTGAAAGCACTTTAGGTTGTTGGGGTCTCTTTAAGAACAGGCACGTGCTTTGGCAGTATTGGTTGGAACTTAGATGAGTGTCAAAGATGTTCTAATGCATCAATCAACAAAAGAAAAAGGGGAAGGCGCACAATAGCTTAATAAAATTTCTAATATAATAAGCAATAAATCTTTTTGAATACTTTGGTATTTCCCTATGGTAAATGTGTTCCACATAGGACATAAGAGAAAGGGGATTTTTTTTAGTTACAGATAAATAATTTTCTCTTGGTCCATGTGGAGCGCAGGATTACCCTCCAAGAGAAAAAAACAACGGTTTGAGTCCCAGACAAGTCCTCGTGGGTCCTTGGGGATTCCCTTTCTTGATTTGCTTTTGTTTGTTCTTTTGGTATACTTTAAAACTGGCTAAGACTGGAGGGGTAAAGTGAAGCAGGGTGGGAGTCTCCACCTCTGACAGCCTTTTAAGGCAAGTGCCTTTCCCTCCTGTAGGAGGACACTTTAACCATGGTTCCTGTGTTCCACATGAGCTAAGAATCCCCTTTTTGTTAACCCCTTAACGACCCATGACGTGCGAGGACCGTCATGGGTAAACTTCCCATAAGGACCCATTGCGGTCCTGGCATGTCATGGGTTAAATGTTAGAAGCGTGCCTCAGTGCACACTGCTATCATGGTGGTCAAGCTGAAACTGAGCTCTCCGGGAGCGCTCTGTTTCAGTGCTTGTCTCTTCTGCTGGTATACGTGATCGCTCCAGGAGCGATCACATGTACCGGCATTTTCATTCAAAAAGGCAATGTGTTTAAATGATTAAAGTAAGGGAGAGAGAAGCAGAGAGCAGATACATAGTCAAATCACATCATACAGTAGTTGGGGGTATTAACCCCTTCAGCGCTGGTGCTGGGGGCAGACTGGATGCAGGTCCATTTTTTTTATATATATACATTTCAAACAGAATACATTTTTTATGTAAATCATAGTATTTATAAAACAAATCTTCTAGGTTTCAACTAAAAAAAATGGGAGTTTTTTTTGTTATAGAGCAATTCAATACACTTATACACACCACCAAATCTTACCAATAAAAAAGTGGGAAATTAGGGTGGGAAAGAGGGATTTTCACCCGGGGGGCAGTGCCCACTTAAAACTGCCCATTTTGTGGGTTTGAATGACTGGTCATACCTTTCATGCAGTGTCCATAAAAATGTAACCCATTGCGCCCAAATGATAACAAGAGAAAACATAAAAATGGTGTGGTTTTTTTTTTACAATTTTTTAACTGTTTTCTGTCCTTTTTTATAAAATAAATAGTGGGTTATCCATAAAAGTGTGCTATAAAAATAAAGCCCTACTTGTGCATAAAAAAATGTATGTAATTTGTGTGTCTGGAATAAAGCAATTAAAGGGAAAACACTGTTGAACAAAGACATAGTCAAAAAGGTCAGAATTGCTCCGGTCCTTAAGTGCAATCCACAATCCACCCCAGATTTTCCCAGTCCTTAAGGGGTTAAATTAATCTTTATTTGTTGCTAGCACAGTGTGGCACTTTATGATTATTAGTTTATGTGCCAGGCCAATATTACCACACACTGCACTATAAATTAATCTAGAGAGTGACCACACACACACTGGAGACATTTCTAATAGCGTAGGGAGCAATAACTTCAGCCTTAATACAATAAATTAGCATACTGTGCAAGTAATTAGCATAAAATGCCAATATGTGCCACCAATCATTTAATTTCCAAAAAAAATAATTATTTTACAGAAAAATGACTAGTACAACATATGTTTAGGCACGTTTTAACTCTCTATAAGACAAACTAAACTTGTCTTGAGGTGACATTTAAAAAATATATAAGTAATGCTGTTTCTATTAATATGTTATTTCAGGAAACACTTGTTTTTTCGGATGTTTGAAAGACAAATTACATTGAACATTGAAAAGTTTATCTGTGACATGTTAATTTGGGATTGAACTGTTCCTTTCACGGACGGTTAAAATGTATCAACATTTATGCTGGCAGAGAGCCATAATAAGTTGTAATAGGTAAAAATTGAAAATTTTCTTGGAATACTTCCACAAACTGAGAGTGTGGGGCTCTTGAAATCTAGTTATAAACTAATGACATTTCCACTTTGGATAGGAAGGAAGGGTTTAAGAGTAGATGTTCCCCAATGAATTGAGACACTGTTAATCACTGTCCCTTTCCTGTGCCTGCTAAACACTTGCCATATTCCTTGATTTTACTGCATGTTTGAAATAAAACTTTATTAAACTTTTGGGGTTTTGAAAATATGAATAAGCAACATTCCGTTTATTACCACTTTGAGTTTTCTTCCTTCTCTGGTGTTGCCGTTCATGATGACCAGCGCTGAAAGAGTTAAAAGAGCAATTAAAAGTTGGCAGGACTGCATGGCGAGACAGCAACAGTCCTTTTTAACTACTTTAGGGCTGGACTGCTCACCCGTCCACACCTTAGAAGGAACGCTGGTTAAAACAGGACCGCAGCAAACCTGAAAACAAAAAGATCACAGGGGTATTTACTACAGTACCTACAGTATATACAGGACAACACCTTTGTGCCTGCCTGCTCCCCTAGCCACTGTGCCACCATGTTCTGCAGTGTTTTGCGAATGTTATCTGAGGTGTGCTGCTGATCCATTTCTTCAGCATAGAGGAGGAGAGTGCAGTGCCCTGCCTGCTTGGCTACTGCACCTGAACTTGTTGTTGCTATTGGTGTCTTGCAACACATTGGGCTGCCACCAGTGCTCCGTCAATGACAGGAAGCCATGCTGGCCACTCGGAGCATTCCATAAGTCAGTGATAAAGTGCACTGACTGGCCAGCAGCCTTTCCTAGCAGGTCCTTCAAAAGACCAACACACGACCGGTACAGTGAGGGCACTATAGTTCTGCTAAATGTGGTGCGGGATGGAATTTTATATTGGGGTGCGACAGACTCCATAAGTAGATGGAAGGGCTCCCCGTCCACCAAATTAAAAGTAGCACCCCCAACGGCTATGAGCTGTGCAGTGAGGTGTGTAATTTTCCTGGCCTGCTGTCTGCGCATCCCCTTGGAATGAAACCCACCAGAATCTTCCAGTGTGGCTTGTATTGACTTTGGAATGGGCTGTGACTGTCTGCTGCTTTTACTAGGACCAGATGTGGCATGATCTCATTGCTCTTTCTGCTGCCTACTGGTGTTGAGTGTGACACTGGTAAATGTAGTAGTGCCACCACATTCTGCACTCATCAACACTGACTTGTGGTAGTGGTTCAGGTGTTGGTTCATCCCAGAGGTGGTTAGATGACCCAACGCCCTCCCATGGCTGACTTCCCTGCCACACAATATACATTTTGCTAGCCGGCCAATGCCAAGTGTCACAAAATGGTCCCACACTTTGGAGCAATGGATGACTTTGGAAGGCAGTGACACTTTCTTCATCTTCACATGCTGGAGCAACCTCACTATGCTTTTTTTTTCTACATACCTTTACAGGGGTACTAGTAGACCCAAAGCATGTTGGGACTGGGATTGGAGGAGGATGGAATAACACTGGTGGCAGAGACACTAGCAGCTACTACTTGCCTGGGAGACTGATTTGGAACTGGAGAGGCAGGTGGTGAGTTTTAATCAATAGAAGACAGAATTGTAGCTGGAGAAACAGGAGGAGTACTATGGGCAGCAGTTGAAAAATGAAGCTCAGGAGAATAATCAAGGTCAGTGGAAAAATCAAGCTCAGTGGAAAAATCAAGCTTAGCAGGCCTTGGTCCCTCATATTCTTCTTCTACCTCTTGTAGGTTTGGACAGGAAGAAAAATCATCAGCAGTAGATTTTGGGGAGAGCTGATGAATTCCCTCTTCTGCCTGGTGGCTACTGGGAAATGGTAAACTATCTCTCTCAATAACCTTTTTTGGTGGCAGGAGAAATTTTCTCAAAATACTCCAATAATTCAAGTTTGGGCTGCTTACACGACATTCACTGTAAAACTCCCGCTTTGATACTGCCCGCAGTTTCCCACCAGTAGTTTTCATGTTCAGCACGCTAGGTGTCCCCAGGTTTATAGAACTGGCTGTAGCGGAGGTGGTATCACGGTCCCCGTGATTCCCTGTCAATCTCTGTATGTATACATTTGCATTGGAGGAGTCTGATTGGCCCGCCCAGGATGTGCCTTTATATGCTGAGGCTTGGGCACTTGTCAATTGCCCTTTCGTGGTGTTGTGTTGCTGCGCCTAGTTATTGCTCTCCAGTGTCTGCTGTGTACCGACCCGGCTAGTCTGACTCTCCTTCTGTTCCTGCTTCGTGATCTGACCTGGCTCTGGCTGACGACCCTGCACCGTGATCTGACCCGACTCTGGCTAACGACCCTGCACCGTGATCCGACCCGGCTCTGGCTGATGACCCTGCACCGTGATCCGACCCGGCTCTGGCTGACGAACCTGCATCGTGATCCGACCCGGCACTGGCTTACAACTCCGCTCCGTGATCCGACCCGGTTCTGGCTCCTGATCCTGCTCCGTGATTGTTCCACTCTCCGGTGGTGTTCCTGCGACTCAGTCATCCGGTTCCGGCTACTGCTCCTGTCCGGTTGCTGCTCCTGTGTACTCCGGTCGCGTGGGCGACATTCTGACTGTTCTCAGTTTCCTCGCTCATTTCGCTGTAGCCGAGGTTGCCTGCCTTGTTCTTGTGGCATTGCTCTTTTCAAATGTACCAGATTAACCCTTGCACTTCTGGTAGTCTCCGATTACGTGCCACTTTGATACATTGCCAAGCTCTGGTGATTCTCTGAGCCTTTACACTTTTGAGCCTCCGCTTTACGCTATACCAGTCCTTGCAGAGCTCCGCTTGTTCGATGCCCGGTGAGCATCGTGATTACGCTGGTTGTCACTGGTAGTCCATTCGCTCTTGCATCAAGGATTCTGGGTGACACCTTGTGGGTGTCTTGGCAGTACCTCATTCGCTCAAAGTGCTTTATCCCAATTGCACTACTCTGTGCATCGGCTCTTCATAGCTTGGGCAATTCCGTTCTACTGTGGCCTCCCAAGGGCTGGAATATTTCCGTGGCAGACGCAGGGTTACTCGATACTCATTCAGGGCAATTTCTATTCTGGTTACATCAAATTGGCAGTTGCAATCCTCATAAGCCCACTGTGGTGGTACGGGCTCAGCTTAGAGCAACAGGGGCTCATCCTGCTTATGCTTCAAGAGTGTTACAGCGCTTCTCCTGAGTTCCTGATCTACATTTAAAGACTATTACCATAGACTGCTATATATCTCCTGGGCGTTGGCCAATCTAGTCTGAGCCTTACCAGTTGCTCCACTTAACCCTCTATGCACTACTGTTTGTAGTTTACTCCATTCTCTGTTCATATTGCCTGTTCTTACCTTTACTAGCCTCTAGGGGCAGTGTTGTTCATTTTTTATTTCAATAAACTGTGTTTTACGTTACAACCCGGACTGAGTGTCAGTAAAACCGTAACAGGTGATGATGGAACTGGCAGTGGCAGTAGTCATTGTGCAGGTGGTTTTGGGGGGATCATCATGAAACAGATGACGAAAGATGGGTGACGGCCGCTTCGTGGTCTTAGAGGAGGAACTGGACCTCTCTACCCTGCTAGTAGAGGTAGAACAACCTGCAGTTCCCTTCTTCTTTCTAGTTTTTGGTTTGGACTGCTGCTTCTGAGTCTGACTAGTACTACTCAAAGTACTCTTTTTTCCCTGCCTGCTGCTGCTAGCTCTGCTTGAAAGCAACTGCACTGTGGTAGTGTTGGTGATTGCTGGGTCACTGCAGCTGGTACCAGGACGAGGAACAACAGGTTGTTCACTAGGACTAAAATCCATTACGGATAGGTAGGTGGTGAACTATTATAGTTTTACAACTTTAAAACCTGCCCACACAACAACTGTGACACTGGCTGTATGACTGAAAATTATTCAAACAAATTTGTAATATTTTTAATAAAACCAACACAGGTGACTCTCTCTTGCAGTGGCAAAAAGGCACCCTGCCTGCTTACACAGCTGTGGTACTGGCAGTGTGACTCTGAAGATTATTCAAACAAATCACTTATATTTTGAATATTTTTAATAAAACCAACACAGGTGACTCTCCCTTGCGGTGGCCAAAAGGCATCCTGCCTGCCTAAACAACTGTGACACTGGCTGTGTGACTCTGAAAATTATTCAAACAAATTACTTGTATTTTTTATACATTTTTTTTTAAGGAACACAGATGACTCTCCTTGCGGTGGCAATAAGGCACCCTGCCTGCTTATACAACTGTCAGACTGGCTGATGTGACACTCTGAAAATTATTCAAAGAAATCCCTAATATTTTTTATATTTTGCACAGGAACAAAAATGACTCTCCCTTGCAGTGGCAATAACTGCCACTAATGCTGGCTGCCTGTCTATGCCTAGCCTAATGCTACCTGCCTGCCTATACAGCAACTGGACACTCTCTAATCTCTTCTTCTCTCTCTGAGCTCCAGCAATGCAATGAGGAAATGCAGGCTTTCTGCCTGGGTGACTGTGTCATTAGTCCAACCCCCATCATGAAACAAAGAAGCTTATTGGAATACAAAGAGGGAAAGTAGTGCATGAAACAAAGAATGGAATTAGACTATAGATATGGAGGGTAAAGTATGGAGGGAAAGTAATAGAGAACGCACAGGTAGTACAAAAAAGATCTGACTCCGAACAGTCCTGGTCCGAAAGTAGTCGAAACTTTCGGAAATATGTCGAATGTCGAAATTTCCAAAAGTTTCAATGAGTTTCGGACCAGGGCTGCTCGGAGTCAGATCTTTTTTGGTCGAACAACCCTTGCGTGTCGGATGGTCCGAATGTTTCAGAATGACCCCATTTTCGACTAATTCCGAATGTCTCTGAATCAATTTCTTACGGTTTTCTGACAATCAGACCACGGTATAAAGTAAAAACACAGTTTTATTGATAAAAGGACAATAGAACAGTGCCCCTAGGGGCCAGTACAGGTAAAATCAGTATTGGCAAGTACAGACCAAGTAAAGTTAGTGCAATACATAAATGGACATATATGTATATATAGACTGGGGATAACCCCAAAGGGTTAACAGGAGCAATTGAAGTAACTCAGTCCTAGATTGGCCAACGCCCAGTATATGATAACAGTCTCTTGATGGTGAGAAAGGAATATAGTGTCTGCACTGAATCACTCTCAAGGTAGTAAAGTGGAGCACACCTATTGCCCAGAGCTGAGCCAATACCACCACCGTGGGCTTAGGAGGAATGTTACTGCTAGAGCTGAAGAAACCAGAACCTGAATCGCCCTTAATGTAAACTCGGTAGTAACCCTGCGTGTGCCAACGGAATTGCGCCCAAACACCCTTAGGGTGCCAAGATAGACGGTTGCTGCACAAGCTATAATGAGCTGGAGCACTGGGAAGTGCAGGAGATAAACGTACACCCTGAGCGTATGTGAACCAGAGCCAGGACACCCTTCCGGCGTCACACAGAATCCACACTGCAAGAGCGGACAGACTACCAGCGCCAACCGGCGCAGTCATGGTGCACACCGAACACCGGAACAGACAGTACTCTGCGAGTGATGGTATGGCTTGGTCTTACAGGCTCAAATCGTAGCAGCCTCTAAGGGTAACCAGAGGCTTGGCAAGCGATATATGAGGCACGTAACCAGAGACTACAGGCACTGCACGGGTTAATCTGGTTCAGTACAGGAGAGAACAGCTCAGCAGACAGCGGAACGGTAAAGCAACCTCAGGCAACAGCTCGGAAGAGAGAGAGGATCAGTGAGATACCAGTCAGTTCAGAATGTCGCCAGAGCGACCGGAGCTACGCAGGAACACTGGAACAGCACACAGGACAGGAACGTCAACCGGAACCGGATCGATACGGTAGCAGGAACATCAGCTGGAGAACGGATCAAACACAGAGCAGGGTCGTCAGCCAGAACTGGGTCAATCACGGAGCAGGGTCATCAGCCAGAACCGGGTCAATCACGGAGCAGGGTCGTCAGCCAGAACCGGGTCAATCACGGAGCAGGGTCGTCAGCCAGAACCGGGTCAATCACGGAGCAGGATCAGAAGAGTAGTCAGACAAGCCGGTCGGTACACAGGAGACTCAGGAACTCAGCAATGAGGCGCAGGATCAGGAACACCACGAAAGGGCAGCTGACCAGTGCCCAAGAGCCAGTATAAAAAGGAACATCCTGGGCGGGCCAATCAGCCTCCTCCAATGCAAAGGTAACGCAGTAAAGATTGACAGGGAATCATGGGGACCGTGATACAATTCGCACAAGTCTAATGTCCAATAATATGGAATGTGAACTGCTAAACAAACCAGCTTTCATAAACCTAGAGCAGGTGTTTGGTGCAGGGTTAGTAGGGTTGCATCTGCCACACCCATAATTGGAAAGGGCAAATAACACTGAGGTACCCTACAATATTTGGCACTCTTGGCAGCTGCCTACTCTGCCTTTTAAGTAATCCAACCCTTTTAAATATGCACTGAAATCCTTCTGGAAAACAATAATTACTGTATTTTATTATGATATAGTCCCAGTTATTATTCTATAAGAAAATCCTTATGCTCCAACAAAACATGCAAAATGATTATTTTAGTAAAAAAAAAACCACTGTTCCAGAAACAGTGCACTACTGCCCATTTTCCTAGTACATTAAATAAAAATTGTATAAATGTGCTAGTTAATTGTTGGATGATCTGGGTTGTGGTGCAGTAAAATAAACAGCCCTATGTTCAACATTCCGGGTAAAACCCACTGCACCATAGGGGTGGGCTGAAAATTCCTAATAATTGGGGCCTTTAACACATTGAAAAGGTAACTTCTGTGGTTCGTATGAGGGTAAATTATGCATCTTGATCTGTTAAGCAGCTGTCTGGGGAGTGTGAGAGCTCCTTGTCTTTTACCACTTTAAAGGAATAATAATGTTTCATAATAGTGCCCTGTGATTGGAGGAAAGCTGATGTAGTTCCATTGTTTAAAAAGGGAGCAAGATCCAAACCAGGAAATTATAGACCTGTGAGCTTGACTTCCATAGTGGGTAAAATGCTAGAATGGTTATTAACTGACAGTATTCAGAACTATGTGAAGACAAACAATATCATTAGTAGGAATCAGCATGGTTTCATGAAGAACAGATCATGTCAGGCTAATTTACTTGCATTTTATGAAAGAGTGAGTAGTAATTTGGACAGGGGAATTGCTGTTGATGTAGTATACTTGGATTTTGCAAAAGCCTTTGATACAGTGCCTCACAACAGGTTACTGCATAAATTAAAAGGCTTCAGTTTGGGCGGTGTTATCTGTACATGGATTGAGAACTGGTTAAATGATAAATGGCAGAGATTTGTTGTAAATGGGGTGCCGCATGGTTCAGTCCTGGGACCAATGCTTTTTAATTTGTTTATTAATGATCTAGAAGTGTGAATTGAAAGTAGCATGTCAATTTATGCTGATGACACTAAGCTATGTAAGGAAATACATACAGAGCTGGATGTTTTTTCCCTACAGAAGGATTTAGATAAACTAAGTGAATGGGCAGAAAAGTGGCAGATGTCATTTAATGTAGATAAATGTAAGGTCATGCATTTGGGCTGTAGAAACAAACTTGCTACATATACTCTAAATGGGAAACAACTTGGGAAATCCTCATTAGAGAAAGATTTGGGAGTACTGATAGACAATAGACTTCACAGCAGTGTGCAGAGTCACTCAGCTGCTGCAAGAGCAAATATAGCACTAGCCTGCATAAAAAGAGCTGTAGAAGCAAGGGATGCTAATATTATCCTACCTCTGTATAAATCCTTGGTTAGGCCTCATCTAGAATATGGAGTACAATTTTGGGTGCCTGTTCTAAAAAAAAGACATTACTGAACTGGAAAAGGTGCAGAGATGTGCAACAAAACTGATAAAGGGATTGGAGGATCTGAGTTACAAAGAGAGACTAGCCAAACTGGGCTTGTTTACATTAGAGAAGAGACGTCTAAGGGGTGATATGATTACCATTTACAAATACATTCAAGGTCAATACAAAGAACTATCCAATGAATTATTTATGCAAAGAGCTGAGCTAAGAACAAGAGGTCATCCATTAAGACTTGAGGAAAGGCGCTTTCGACTAAAAGATAGGCAGGGATTCTTTACAGTAAGGGCTGTAAGGCTATGGAATTCTTTGCCTCGGGATGTTGTGCTTGCAGATAATGCAACTGCATTCAAAAAAGCAATGGATGCCTATCTAGCACAGAAAAGTATTGACAATTATGACAGATGGCTGCAAAGCAAATACGATATTGATCAGGGGAACTATTTGACTACCAATTTGAGTCAGGAAGGAATAATTCCCCCCACACTTGCGACTAGATTGGAAATGGCTCCAGAGGGCTTTTTTTTGCCTTCCTCTGGATCAACAGGGGTGTTTTTGGCATGGGCTGGACTTGATGGACGCATGTCTTTTTTCAGCCTTGTCTACTATGTTACTATGTTTCTATGTTAAAAGCAGCTCTAATTAATCTTCATCGTATTTGGGCCTTGGAGAGTGTTATTTAAATTCTGTCAGAGTTGTAGTTCAAGAGTAATTGGATGATAAAGTATCCCTGTCCCACTCCTTTTACTGATGTTACACTGCTTAACCCAGAGCAGCAGGGAGGTGCCCAGGTAGATTGCAGAGAGGGACAATCTTCAATTAACATAAGGGAAAAAGCTGAAAAACATGTCAAGGGGGGCAGGTTTTCATTGTTCTAACAGTAAGAAGATTGTCCCTTGCTGTTATCTGTCTGGTCAAGCAACTAGATTCCACATATGTGTTACACTAGGTAAAAGGGGCAGAAGAGGGATACTTTATCATTCAATTACTCTTGAACTACAACACTGACAGTATTGAAATAACACTCTCTATGGCTCAAATACTATGAAGATTAATTGGAGTTCCTGTTTATGTGAAACATTACTATCCCTTTAATGATCAGACAAATGTGAAACGCCTTGCAGAGGGTTAAAGGGTTAATCAACACTTGGAAGTGTAAATGTATTTTCACTTCTGTTTTTCTTATATGTATAGTCATCCATCTTGAGATGTGACAGAACAAACATGGAGGAGGATTTGGCTGTAGCCCTCACAGTGCATGAAAAGTATACAGACCATGGCCTACTTGCAAGTTTGAAGTTGGAACTTTACAGTTTTCAACCATAGAGAGTATTCTATTATTACAATAGACAGATTTGGCATCTTTGTTATTATTATTTTATTGTAGTTTATTGACTATTTAAATGAACCAAGGGTGGAATCATTATTGCTTTTATGTTGTTCTGTCAGGGAACATGAAAGCAAATCTAATGATACAATGTAAGAAGAAAATGCAACGTAAAATAGACATCATACAGGGCATTTGGTGCTACAGGGAGATTGTGACATTGTGTTACTTCCCAATTTGATAGCCTATCGACCAGAAAACTCTCTGCAAACTGAGATTACAGCCTCAATTAAATTAGGTCCAATGTGCATAAAAACAGCTGCCCCATTTTTTTCAAGCCATTCAGTTAACAGTGTTCTGAAGAAGTTCATGCAGAAAAAAACACACATCAGGCGTTAAAGTTAATGCCCACTTGAACCCATTAAAACAGTGTCCATTTTCCCATTCAATTCCATGTATTAGCATTAAGATGTGTTAAGGGAGCCACTCTAATGGGTGAAAATCTGCACCCAGGTTTTTTTGGAAGCAGAGCCCCTTAAAGCATCTTGAAACTGTTGATGCAGGAATTGAAAGTGGAAAAAGTGTAAAAAAAAAGTGACAAGTTGATGTATTGATATGGGGCCCTAAGCACATCCGAAGAATGAAAAAATGGGTCAAATGTTAGTAGAATTAACCCTATGAGTGCCAGTCGGGTATGCATTACACACTGGCACTCACAAGGTTAATCCGGTTAACCTACAAAAACATCCCATGAAAAGAAACACTTACCTGTAATCATGATGTCCATTGGGCTCTTCAGCACCCTGGTCTGCTACTGTCTGTCTTCTTCTAACTTCTGTCTTCCTTCTTCTCGTCATCTTCTGTCTTCTTCTCTTCATCTTCTTCTCTTCTGTTTTCATCTGTTGTAAAAGATGTTCCTGTAAAAGACAGAAAGTCCACATTAAACACGTGTATTAAAGTAAGCTATTTGTTAACCCTTTGAGTGCCAGAGGGGTACGTATTGCATTGCAGTGCATTGCGTTGCATACCTCTGCCAGCGTTACAATTCCAAAAAATAACATGATGCCTGATGCTGAAGAATAAGTGGCAATTCATACTATAAACATAAAAGAGGAGAAAAAATTAATCAACCACCACCTTTCACACTATGGTGTACACTCACAATGAGAATGGATAGAGACAGCTTATACCGAATCCAACTAACCAAACTGCTGAAGAATTCGAGCTGTCTCCAGAAACAGCATAGACCTCTTACTGGGATGATGGCCTTGGCAGCGCTCTATAAGTCCTGCTGTCCCTCAGTGATAGAGCATCAAAGAAATAAAAAGAAAGCGCCACATACTTTGATATGTTTAACCACAATACAATCTAGGTAGATAAAAATCTACTCACTATATGAAATGGCCAGGCTCCGTTATCGAAGTCAACTGACAACAATGCCTATGAAGAAAATTATCCTGTCTCTGTTCAGGTAACTAACTATATCAACGGAATGATTCCAATCGCTTTCAGATACAATTGTAGAAAATATATTAAAAATAATTAAAAGATGGCTTAAACGCTTACGCGTTTCACAGCTAAACAATGCTTTTTCAAAGCAAACAAGCCAGTGTAAACAATCCAATGTACAAAGTTCAAGTATAATAATAATATATTATACCCCATGAGAATAGCAGTGGATCATGTCTAAGTATAATTATGCCCCGACAGTGCCAATATTAATGATGCTGTCTCCATTGCCTGAGGTGGCGGCAGGAGTGCATGGCAAAAATCCCCCCCTTGCTACTTACTGGCCCGATGTCCGAGCCAGTCTGTGAGAAACAGAGACTGGCTTTTATATGCCCAGTCTCTGTTCTAAATGGATTCCAGCCTACCATTGATTGGAAGGTGTGCTTAAGCACCTAGCAGCCAATCAGCTTCTAGCGGGTTTCGTCATACCCCCTCTAGAAGCTGATTGGCTGAAAGTTTAGTTCTCCCCTATAGTGCAGAAAGTTTGCCCCACAATTCCTCCACTTTTCTTTTGAACATACGGCCATTAATGTGTGCATACTTGGTAATAAGCCCAGTGCAGTGGCCAGGATGTTGCCATCTGAAATGGGGCCCAACTCAGTTAGTTTGTTTAAGAGATCTGTTCTGTCCTGAAGGAAACTGGGTGTTCGTTTTACCAGGGGTTTCAGGGAATTTTTTACCCAGCCAGAGATATTCTCTATGAGTATGCCAATTCCTGAAATTATGGGTTTTTCGGGGTTTCCTTCTTTGTGTATTTTTGGTAGCAAGTAGAAGGAGCCTATTTTTGGATCTGCTGGTTTTAGGGGCCTTATCTTTTCTCCAATGTTGGATGGCAGTTCTTTTATGATTCTATTAAGTTGTTTTGCATATTTTTTGCGGGATCATCTTGTAATTTCACATAGTATCTTTCATCAGAGAGTTGCCTATTTGCTTATTGAATGTAGTCCACGGTGTTCATAACAACAACAGTTTCCCCCTTGTCTGCAGGCTTAATAATAATATCCTGGTTATTC
The DNA here is from genome assembly GCA_037306005.1 of Rhinophrynus dorsalis. Lineage (NCBI taxonomy): Eukaryota > Metazoa > Chordata > Amphibia > Anura > Rhinophrynidae > Rhinophrynus > Rhinophrynus dorsalis. The sequence continues at coordinate 168,817,900 of CM074721.1, read as the reverse complement.
TTTAGTTACTGTATGTCTTTCTGTTTCTTGGTGGTTAGGTTGGATGTTGGTTCACATTGTTTCTTCAGTATTTCTAAGTTATCTATGTATCTGTCCAGTGTAGGGTTACTTCCTGGTTTTGGAGTCCAGGTAGATCTTCTTGTGGGTGCATTGACATTGTGATGTTGCTCTGTGGCGTTGGTATCATCATTATCCATTTTGTCATGGAAGAATTCCTTGAGTCTGAGTTTTCTGAAAAATTTCTCCATGTCACTGCAGAGTGTTACCGTGTCCAAAGGTTTAGTGGGACAGAATGATAGGCCTTTTGAAAGTACAGATACTTCCTCATCACTTGGTTTGTGTGTGGAAAGGTTCACAACGCAGTTCTGTTCTGCTTGATTTACAGATTCTGCTGGGAAACCTGCTTTGTATCGCAGTCTCTGTAGTTTCTTCCTCTTGGTGTTGATGAGGAGTGTTTGTAGTTTCTTGTACTATTGTTTAAAGGCCTGTTGTATGTCCTCAGTGTTTGGTTCAAGCTGTTCATTGAGATTTGATAATTTTGCTTGTATCTTTGATTTCCTCTGGGAAGTCCTGGCACATAGTTGCTGTGCAAATCTGCCGTTGTTAGAGGCATAGCGGAGGCCCCCGCAGCCCCAGCGGTGCGGGGGAGCCCACTGGCCTCAGGGGCCCCCCCAAAAAAGTTTTGACCATATATAATATTGGCGGCCCTGCCAGACTCGGGGGGCCCCCAGAAGGTTGTGCCCAGCCACAACTTAATGAATTTAAGGCCCCACTGGACTCAGAGGGGGGAGTCAGAAGTGTTTATCATCAGTCCTGAAATCTGTAAGGAACCGGCATCAGTGAGTCACCTGCTTCCTTCCTGATGAACGTCTCTAAGTAAGGAAGAGGAGTAACCACATGACGTGCAGCCGCATAGTATGCTGGGGACCTAACAAGCGCAGGCTGCTCAACCAGAGGAGAACTGGCACTCAAGGGTTGGATTCTATTAAGGGAAAACGCAGTCATTTATTGCTGTGATTGGCATACAGTCAGCCGATCACAGCAAGCAGAAGACAGAGGCTAGATTCCTGATGCATTAGCTCACTGTTGAAACCCAGAACTTCAACTCAGATTTGGAGCCCATGTGCATTCATTCGTCATATGGTGTTACTGAGGGTAAGGGATCCTTATTTACTTTGCAATTTTGGTAATTATGTGATTGTAATTAGTGGGAACTGTGTGACTGTGACATGAACTGGCAAAGTGGGTACTACAGGTTCACCAGAGGCCTGTCTGGTTAACAATGAAGTATGAAGAGAGTCCTGCTGTAGCTTTTCCCATATTGAATTTAATGTATCCCAGTGCCTTGCCCACTAGGCATAACAAAAATATGAAAAAAAACAATATTTTCTTGGTGTGATCAACTGTTTGAGTGCCATAGGGCTGTACAACACACATATGCATTCAGCATATCTCTCTGGCACTCAAACGGTTGATCACTGAAAGAAGCTATTGTTTTTTCTAGTGTGGGAAAATGTATTAACCGTTTGAGTGCTAGAGGGGTATGCGTACCTATCTGGCAGTCAAAGGGTTAAGGTAAACAGAATTTTTATGCCTTGGACACATTATTCAATATGGGAAAAGCATCCATGTGTTGCACACCCAGATGGCACTGAAGAGGTTAAAGCCAACTGTGCAGACACCTCGAATGAACATTGTGCATGCCAATGATTCCGGACTGAACTGTCACAGGACATCCACCTGCTGTAATAAAGGCAGGGAGGGGAACAGAAATATATTTTTCTTTATTGGAAAATACATCCCAGAGCAGTGTTGCTGTCTGGTACACTAAATGCACTCTACTAGAGTGCTAGATATAAATGTGCAGTACTTTCACATATGGAACATGTTTAACCCCTTAACGGTCATAGTATGTCATGGGTCGATCTGAGTTAACGACCCATGATGTAATATGACCGTCATTGAATTCCGGGTTCCCCCCGTGGCTGCACGCCGTTCGTGGAGTCTGGAATCCATTGACCGCCGCGTGCCTGCGCGACCGGTCGTTAAGGGGTTAAAGTATAGCGCACCATTTGAAGTGTGAATTTAATAGCACAGCTGCACAACATGATTCTTCTTCCCTCATCACAGCACAGAGGCAACTTGGTTCTTCAGAAAGGTGCATATTCTCCCCAGAGGGGCTTTCTTGCAGCAGCAGCAGTGGTGGGTGAGTAGAGAACAGAGACTTTATATGCCCCAGACCTGCAGGCTGTGACTGCAACAGAACAGTGGGATAACCAGTGTAACTACAGTTCAGAGCCTTTTGGCATCTCCCCTACCCTTCATTACAACTCTATATTTTCTCCTCACACCATTATTCTCTGTCCTTTTATTCCCAATTTCATTACTTCTCTCACCTCTTCATTTTTTTTACCCCTTACTTGCTCATGCCTCAGTTTTCAGACATCTGTATACAGTATGGGTTCACAAACTTCATATGTCCTTACAATTCACTTCTCATGGTAGTAGTTAGATAATTTGGTCCAGAACACGGTACTGTTTGTTGTTTGGATGGGAGGATATGATGTATAGAGCATATGGACTTTATGCACAGTGTCAGTGAGCAATGTGATTTTAGAGATGCTGCAGGGGTGGTGGTAAGGTATGGGGTATTTTGTGTTGCTTTGAAGAGTTTGATGTGCACGTAGAAGATTTTGATGAGTGGAGTGCGAAAGATGTTAGTCATTGCTTGGAAGAATTTGGGGGATGATTATAGGAATCTGGGGTGGTCTGACTCTGGAGATGTATACATAAATATAATGGAATGTCTGCATGTATAAATGGGTGAAAATATGGTAAATGGTGTAAGAAGGATTAAAGAGTGTGGCATGAAAAAAAGTGTGTGTATGGGGGCCTACTGGTTGCACTTATCCTGGGTCAGGTGATCTCTGATGGTGGCCCTGAGTGTGGTGGACCTCACTGATGACAAGATATAGATGGTTTAAAGGTGTGGGAGAGACTTAATTGGCAATTCAGTAAGCTGCAGAGGTTAAAGTCTGCAGCATACCAACTACCACATAGTTGGTAGTTCGTATGCCACAAATTCCCCATATCTTGATTTAAATGGGACATTTAGCCCTTTGAATGCAAAAAAGTCTCCAGTGATTTGGAAACCTCTAACATTCAAAGAGAGTTATATAAATCAGTGGGTGTTTTCCAATTCTTTCCTGTCCTGCAATTGGTTTGCTACAGAATTGCATCTTTTTACCTTACTGAATTATAACCTGTCCTAGAGTCATGTACAAAGCCAATAGAGTAAAAGTTATTGTATAGATACACCTGACTGCTGTATGCTAGAAGTCCACATAGGTGATTTCTTCTGTTATACACAGTAATTATATAGATATACTGGACGGCTGTATGATGGACTCCTACCTAGGTAAGTAATTCTCTAACCACTGCATAAACCACTGGAGTGCTAGTGTGTGTGTTGCACAGTTCTCTGTTAGTCAAATGATTAAACAGATATCTCTGATCCCTTTGTATGTTCTGGGTGCTCAGTGGCAGACCAATCACCTCTTACAGAGGAAAAGGAAGTTGAGTGTAAGAGGTGACTGAGTGTCGCTGCGCACAAAGGGACATATACAGGGATCAAAGAGATTGGCTCTGCATATACATGGATAAATAAGTCAGAGTGCCATTGTTAAAAGGATTTCTGTTTAATTATTTGACTACCAGTCTCTTGGCTCCCCACATGATCTGTGTGCCCAGTGGCAGACCAATCACCTCTTACTGTGGAAAAGGAAGCTGAGTATAAGTGGTAACTGACTGCTGCTGAGCACACAGAACATGTGGGGAGCCAAGAGACTGGTTCTGCATACAATGGTAACTAAGTCTAAGTGCCAATGCTAAAAAGATATCTGTTTAACCATTTAACTGTCAGAGAGGTGTACAAAGCTTTGCAGAGTAAAGTGTTGCACAACTCACTGGCACTTAATGGTTTTAGGAGGTTACAGGAGGGAGCTGCAGCTTAATTGAACTTGTTACTCTTTTAGAGCCAGAAAGATACCCACTAGTGTTGAGCGAGCATGCTCGGCCGATGCTCGGATCGGCTCGAGCATCGCTCTGCTCGGCACATGGCGGTACTCGTACGAGTACCGCATGTGCTCGCCCGCCATGTTCGGGTCTCCTCCCCGCACGTTTTGCGGCTGCTGCGCAGCCAATAAACGTGCAGGGAGGCTCTGACATCGGTGTAATGCCAGCAGCCATGTTGGCTGCTGGCATTACACTGATTGGCTGGCCAGAACCCGTGGTCAGGTGCTGTATAGCACCTGACCATCGAGTTCGGCTCAGTCTGAGCCAGGGAGAGCTGAGGATAGGAAGGGAAAGGCAGTGTAGGGAGGAAAAAACAAAAATTGTGACAAAAAAGAACCAAAAGTCCTTTTTAGGACTACTGTGTGTGGGGGCAGCAGGTTATATTGTGTGTGGGGGGAAAAAAACAAAAAAAAAAATATTCTGTTTAGTGTGAAAAGTTGCAGATTAGAGCACATTCTGTTTAGTGTGCACAGTTGCAGATTAGAGCACATTCTGTTTAGTGTGCAAAGTTGCAGATTAGAGCACATTCTGTTTAGTGTGCAAAGTTGCAGATTAGAGCACATTCTGTTTAGTGTGCAAAGTTGCAGATTAGAGCACATTCTGTTAAGTCTTCAAACTAAAATATCAAAGTCACGTATTCCATTCAGTGTGCGTCGCCGCAGTTTAGCAGCACATTCTGAGTACTGTGCAGAGTTGCAGAATAGGAAGAAATACTGTTAAGTCTTCAAACTAAAATATCAAAGTCACATATTCCATTCAGTGTGCTTCGCCGCAGTTTAGCAGCACATTCTGTGTACTGTGCAGAGTTGCAGAATAGGAAGAAATACTGTTAAGTCTTCAAACTAAAATATCAAAGTCACATATTCCATTCAGTGTGCTTCGCCGCAGTTTAGCAGCCTATTCTGTGTACTGTGCAGAGTTGCAGAATAGGAAGAAATACTGTTAAGTCTTCAAACTAAAATATCAAAGTCACATATTCCATTCAGTGTGTTTCACCGCCGTTTAGCAGCCTATTCTGTGTACTGTGCAGAGTTGCAGAATAATAAGAAATACTGTTAAGTTTTCAAACTCAAATATTAAAGTCACATATTCCATTCAGTGTGTTTCACCGCAGTTTAGCAGCCTTTTCTGTGTACTCTGCAGAGTTGCAGAATAATAAGAAATACTGTTAAGTTTTCAAACTCAAATATTAAAGTCACATATTCCATTCAGTGTGTTTCACCGCAGTTTAGCAGCCTATTCTGTGTACTCTGTACAGTTGCAGAATAATAAGAAATACTGTTAAGTTTTCAAACTCAAATATTAAAGTCACATATTCCATTCAGTGTGTTTCACCGCAGTTTAGCAGCCTATTCTGTGTACTCTGTACAGTTGCAGAATAATAAGAAATACTGCTAAGTTTTCAAACTCAAATATTAAAGTCACATATTCCATTCAGTGTGTTTCACCGCCGTTTAACAGCCTATTCTGTGTACTCTGTACAGTTGCAGAATAATAAGAAATACTGTTAAGTTTTCAAACTCAAATATTAAAGTCACATATTCCATTCAGTGTGTTTCACCGCAGTTTAGCAGCCTATTCTGTGTACTCTGTACAGTTGCAGAATAATAAGAAATACTGTTAAGTTTTCAAACTCAAATATTAAAGTCACATATTCCATTCAGTGTGTTTCACCGCCGTTTAACAGCCTATTCTGTGTACTCTGTACAGTTGCAGAATAATAAGAAATACTGTTAAGTTTTCAAACTCAAATATTAAAGTCACATATTCCATTCAGTGTGTTTCACCGCAGTTTAGCAGCCTTTTCTGTGTACTCTGCAGAGTTGCAGAATAATAAGAAATACTGTTAAGTTTTCAAACTCAAATATTAAAGTCACATATTCCATTCAGTGTGTTTCACCGCAGTTTAGCAGCCTATTCTGTGTACTCTGTACAGTTGCAGAATAATAAGAAATACTGTTAAGTTTTCAAACTCAAATATTAAAGTCACATATTCCATTCAGTGTGTTTCACCGCAGTTTAGCAGCCTATTCTGTGTACTCTGTACAGTTGCAGAATAATAAGAAATACTGTTAAGTTTTCAAACTCAAATATTAAAGTCACATATTCCATTCAGTGTGTTTCACCGCCGTTTAACAGCCTATTCTGTGTACTCTGTACAGTTGCAGAATAATAAGAAATACTGTTAAGTTTTCAAACTCAAATATTAAAGTCACATATTCCATTCAGTGTGTTTCACCGCCGTTTAACAGCCTATTCTGTGTACTCTGTACAGTTGCAGAATAATAAGAAATACTGTTAAGTTTTCAAACTCAAATATTAAACTCACATATTCCATTCAGTGTGTTTCACCGCAGTTTAGCAGCCTATTCTGTGTACTCTGTACAGTTGCAGAATAATAAGAAATACTGTTAAGTTTTCAAACTCAAATATTAAACTCACATATTCCATTCAGTGTGTTTCACTGCAGTTTAGCAGCCTATTCTGTGTACTCTGCAGAGTTGCAGAATAATAAGAAATACTGTTAAGTTTTCAAACTCAAATATTAAAGTCACATATTCTGTGTAAGATGAAGAAGGCGGGTAAAAAGGGACGGGGAAGTGGACGTGATCCTGAAAGTTCAGGGCGCGGGTCAGGACGCGGAGAAACTGTGCCTGGTGCCAGAGCACAAGAAAGAAAGACATCCACCATACCTAGCTTCATGTGTAATTTTACAGGGCGTCGCAGGACATCACTCTCGAGGTCCGACCACTGCGAACAGGTGGTCGGTTGGATGACAGCTGATACTGCTTCCAGTCGGTTAAGCACCACCCTGTCTTCCACCAAGTCCACTCTCAGTAGCCAAGAGTCTGGTCAACATAATCCTCACTCTGATCATCCTTCCTCCCACCATACACGGTCTGGTCAAAGAAGTGATCCCACACTGGGATATAGTGAGGAGCTCGTCTCATCACCAATCCTTCATTTGACCCTCTCTCCAAGCACGCTTGCAGAGGAACATGACATCTTGTGCCCTGATTCACAACCTCTAGAGGCTACCCAATCTCAAGAAGATGACAGATGTGAACGGCATTTAAGGTCAAAGGAAGTAGTGGATGATGATGATGATGATGAGACACAGTTGCCATTAAATCAACCACTATTTCCGTCTCAAGACCTTGTTGAGGAGAATGTTATACAGTTGTCAATGACTGAGTATGTGGTGGGATCAAGACTTGAGGAGGATGATCAGAGTGAGGAAGTGGAGGAGGACTTGGTGGACGATGAGGTGACTGACCCCACCTGGGAAGGTGTAGAGCCGAGCGATGACAGCAGTCCTGAGGGTGAGCCATCTGCAGCACCGCAACAGGCTGGAAGAGGCAGTGGTGTGGCTACAGAAAGAAGGCGGACCGCACCAAACCGGCCCGCAAATGTTCCACGGAGCACCCCCTTGCGTAAATCTACCTTGCCAAGGGGTAGGTGTTCCGCGGTATGGCGTTTTTTTAAGGAAAGTGCGGACGACAAAAGAATTGTAGTTTGCAACCTGTGCCACACCAGAATGAGCCGAGGCATGAACACTAGAAACCTCACCACCACCAGCATGATCCGACACATGGCATCCAAGCACCGTAGTAAGTGGGAGGAACGCCTGGATCGCCCATCTGTGTCTGCAGGCCACACCACTGCCTCCTCTTCCCCTGTTTTCGGTGCCGGCCAATCGCCTGTCGAAGGCGCAGGCCCGCATACCTCCCGCCCTGCACCTGTAGCATCTGAAGCACCATCAGCGACCACATCCACTTCCCTGTCCCAGCACAACGTCCAAATGTCGTTACCCCAGGCATTTGAGCGCAAGAGAAAGTACCCAGCCACCCACCCACAGGCCATAGCACTAACCTCACACCTTTCAAAATTACTGGCCATCGAAATGCTGCCATTTAGGCTTGTGGACACTGAGTCCTTCCGCAGCCTGATGGCAGCAGCTGTCCCTCGGTACGCGGTCCCCAGCCGCCACTACTTTTCCCGGTGTGCCATCCCCGCATTACACCACCATGTGTCCCGTAACATCACCCGTGCCCTGACCAACGCAGTTACTGGGAAGGTCCACTTAACGACTGACACATGGACAAGTGCTTGTGGCCAGGGACGCTACATTTCCCTGACGGCACACTGGGTGAATGTCGTGGAGGCTGGGAGCGACTCGGACCCTGGGATGGCACGGGTGCTACCCACGCCGAGGATTGCGGGCCCTACCTCCATCAGGGTTTCCACCAGCACCTACGTTATTGGCTCCTCCTCCTCCGTTTCCACCTCCGAATTCTCTACACACACCGCCACTCCCCCATCAGCCAGTAGCTGGAAGCAGTGTAGCACTGCAGTGGGGAAGCGTCAACAGGCCGTGCTGAAGCTGATCTGCCTTGGGGACAAACAGCACACGGCCTCAGAGCTGTTGCAGGGGATTAGTCACCAGACCGAGCAGTGGCTCTCGCCACTCAACCTGCAACCAGGCATGGTTGTGTGTGATAATGGGCGTAACTTGGTGGCGGCTTTGGAGCTCGGCAAGCTCACACACGTACCATGCCTAGCGCATGTATTTAATTTAGTGGTGCAGCGATTTCTAAAAACCTACCCCAATGTGCATGATCTCTTGACCAAGGTGCGCCGCGTGTGTGCACATTTCCGTAAGTCATCAACAGCTTCAGCCGGCCTGTTGAAGCTGCAGCAGCGCTTACAATTGCCAGCTCACCGGCTGCTGTGTGACGTGGGCACGCGCTGGAACTCCACCTTCCACATGTTGGCCCGGCTTTGTGAGCAGCAGAGGGCAGTAGTGGAGTACCAGCTGTTACACGGTCGTCGCCTCTCCGTTCAACTTCCTGTAATCAGAAGTGAGGAGTGGGAATGGATGTCAGACCTCTGTGAGGTTTTACGCAATTTTGAGGAATCGACACAGATGGTGAGCGGCGATAACGCTATTATCAGTGTAACCATCCCACTTCTGTGTCTACTGAAACGCTCGCTGCTCACAATTAAAACCGACGCTTTGCATGTGGAAGAGGTGGAAATGGGGGAGGAAGAGCTTACACAAGGTGATAGCCAGAGCACCCTCACTTCGTCTTCTCAGCGACAATTGGAGGAGGCGGAGGAGGAGGAGGAGGAGGAGGAGGAGGAGGAAGACACGGTTGTCTCCGCTACAGAGGGTAGCCATGGAACTTTAGTTCCATCTCTTCAGCGTGGGTGGGCAGAAGAGGAGGAAGAGGATGAGGATATTGAGAGTCATCCTCCTGGTGAGGACAGCGAAATCTTGCCTGTTGGTACTCTGGCACACATGGCTGACTTTATGTTAGGCTGCCTTTCCCGTGACCCACGCGTTACACGCATTTTAGACAACACGGATTACTGGGTGTTCACCCTTCTGGACCCCCGCTACAAAGAGAATTTCTCATCTCTCATTCCTCCGGTGGAGAGGACAAGCAAAATGGTGCAATACCAGAAGGTTCTTGTCGAAAAATTGCTCCAAAATTTTCCATCTGACAACGCTGGCGGCAGAGTACGTGCTACCTTGGCCAACCGAGAAGGGGAGAAAAGGGGAGCACACAGCAGTTCCGAGAAAGGCAGGGCAACACTCTCCAAGGCGTGGGACACCTTCATGACACCCCGCCAGCACCCTCACCCTGATGCGCAGCCTAGTGTCACAAGGAGGGAAAAGTTTTGGAAGATGGTGAAGGAGTACATAGCAGACCGTGTCAGCGTCCTCAATGATCCCTCTGTGCCTTACAACTACTGGGTGTCCAAGCTGGACACGTGGTATGAACTGGCACTCTACGCCTTGGAGGTGCTGGCCTGCCCTGCCGCCAGCGTTCTGTCTGAGCGGGTATTTAGTGCTGCTGGTGGCATCATAACAGATAAGCGTATCCGCCTTTCCACCGACAATGCTGATAGGTTGACACTTATAAAAATGAACAAGGCCTGGATTTCCCCTGACTTCTCCACTCCACTGGAGGAAAGCCCCGGGGGAACATAAACTCACTTTATATATGTTATTTACAATGATGGGAATACTCTGTATTCCCATTCACCCCTTCCACCCAAAAAACGGGTATATGGTTGACTCTTAATCTTCTCATCCTCCTCCTCCTCTTCCATATGCCCTGGGATATAATTTTTATATAGGGCCAGCTCACCAGCGGGCCCTGTGATATAATTTTTATATAGGGCCAGCTCACCAGCGGGCCCTGTTTGACAATTTTTATATAGGTCAGCTCACCAGCGGGCCTTCTCATATAATGTTTTATTGGGTCAGCTCTCTAGCGGGCCCTCTCATATAATGTTTTATAGCGTCAGCTCACTAGCGGGCCTTCGCATATAATGTTTAGGATGGTCAGCTCTGCAGCAGACCCTCACCCATAATGTTTTAGATGGTCGGCTCAGCGCACGTTTCCCTCTTAATCATGGCCTCAGTTCAATAAAATCAAGGAAATTTTTGGGAGAATTTGCCTCTGTGCACGTTTCCCTCTTAATCATGGCCTCAGTTCTGAAAATCAAGGAAATTTTTGGGAGAATTTGCCTCTGCGCACGTTTCCCTCTTAATCATGGCCTCACTTCCGAAAACCAAGGAAATTTTTGGGAGAATTTGCAGATGATATACAAGTAAATATACAGCAAATATTGTTTGGTAACAATTTTTCGCCTAAAGTCGTTTTTATTTTCCTTTTTGTGTGTTTTATGGTCAGTCTGTAAAAATGGCGTACTACGGGCGAAAGATCGTTCCCAGCAGCGATGTTGGAGTCCAAGATGCATCCAGACATCCTCCCTATGCTGTCCCTGAACCATTTCTGTGGTGTTTCCATCATTTTCTGCCCTTTTCCTATGGACCAGGCACCCTCCCCTCATCAGAGCAGGGGGTGCCTGGTGTAATGCTCGAGTCCTCCCATTGACTTCAATGGGGCTCGGGTGCTCGGCCGAGCACTCGAGCCTCAGGGGGTGCTCGGTCAGAGCACCCGAACACCCGAGCATTGGGGTGCTCGCTCATCACTAATACCCACCCAATGAACTCTAATATGGAAATGAAGGGGTCAGTATAATGTGTGATGTGCTCTCTGCCATTTTCCCCTCCCTTCCTCGCTTTCTCACGCATTGCACCCTCACCCTCCACACACATCATCCCTCTGCCCTTTTCTCACCTTGCCTTTCTTTCTCTTTCTCCCCTATACCTTTTGCTCTCTTGCCTTTATTCCTCAATGTGCCTTTCTTCCTCTTTTTTGACCTTCCCCATTCTTTTCTTATCTCCCTTTGTCCTTTCTCTCCTCCCTTCCAATTTCTTTCCCTAATTTCCACTTTCTCACCCCAAAAACAGCTGCATACATAAAAAAAGAAAAACAAACCAAAAAACACACACAGGGTTTAATTAAATATATCCAGTAGATTATTATTATTATTATTAATATTATTTATTTCATTTTTTTTAAACAAAGTATTGGCCAGGGCTGGGCAATCATAAGAATCCCATTTGGTGTATGTTAGTAAGAAATATATTTTTTGATTGTCCACCCCTGGACAATATATATATTTTAAACATATCTACTAAAGTATCTACTAACATATACACCAGCTTTACACTGAGCATATTTAAACGGCAACCCTGGCACTCAAGGGATTAAGCCTATAAGACTCATGTTCTGATGCTCTTGTTTCTTTAACTCCTTGGGGGAGATTCACTAAGTGGTTTATCACTACTCCACTACTCACTACTCCAATTCCGATGTTATTCAATGGATCCTATTCACTAAGATTTCTTCAGTTTTGGAGATCTTATTGAATAGGCTCCATAGAATAACATTTACATTATCACTGCTAAGTGAATCTGGCCTCTTGAGATGCTTTCAATTTGTCTAATATGCTGGTCCACAATCAGGAAGGTGTTATTGTATGGATTTTAGGCCTCAAAAAACAAAAAGAGACATTTTCAGCATTTGGCATGGATACCTGTAATATTAAAGCCTTTGAGTGCCAGAGGGCTGAGAAGCTCACCGCTGTCCAGTACATTGCTTGCCTCTCTGGCAACTCAAGGGATTAAGTGTATATGACCCCATGTTCATGTTCTGATGCTGTTGTTCCTTTAACTCCTTGAGTGCTGCAGATTCCATCAACTTGATTGATAAGTCAGTCTACAGGAAGGTGCACTTCCAAGAGGTTAAACAAAGAAGTATAATAAGTTTGGTATTTGGTTATGATTACCATTTACAAATATATTCTTGGCCAGTACAAAGAACTATTAAATTAACTATTTACTCAAAGAGCTAAGCTAAGAATGATAGGTCATCCATTAAATGGATAGTAGTGTTTCACAATAAAAGCAGCTCCAATTCATCTTTATCGTATTTGGGACATGGAGAGTTTTATTTCAATACTGTCAAAGTTGTAGTTCAAGAGTAATTGAATGATAAAGTATTCCCCTCCCGCCCCTTTTACTGAAGTAACACTGCTCATATCAGAGCAGCAAAACTGTCCAGATGGGTAGCAGCGAGGGACAATCTTCAGTGAGCATAAGGGAAAACCTGAAAAACCTGTCAAGGGGGGCAGAGTTTTCCGTATGTTCACAGTAAGAAGATTGTCCCTTACTGTGAGCTGTCCGGTCAAGAGACCAGATTCCATATCTGAGGGGAAGCAGCTTACACTAGGTAAAAGGGACAGGAGGGGGGATATTTTATCATTCCATTACTCTTGAACTACAACTCTGACAGTACTGAAATAACACCCTCTATGTCCCAAATACTATGAAGATTAATTGGAGCTGCTGTTTTTGTGAAACATTACTGTCCCTTTAAGACTAAAGGAAATACATTTTAAACTAAAACAAAGGCAGGGTTTTTTTTATAATAAGGGTAATAAAGTTATGGAATTCTTTTTGCCTCAGGATGCTGTGCTTGCAGATACTGTAACTGCTTTAAAAAATAATGGATACCTATCTAGCACGGAATAATATTCAAATTATGACAGTTGGCTTGAAAACAGATAGTATATTGATCCAGGAAAATATCTGTCTGCCATTTGGAGACAGGAAGGACTTTTATTACCCACTTGGGACTTATTTGGAAATGGTTTCAATTGGTGTTTTTTTCCCTTCTTCTGGATCAACAGGGGTGATTTGTATTGAGCTGGACACAATTGATACATATATTTTTTCAGTCTCGTCAACTATGTTATTATGGTTTATCTCTTGAGGACTAATTGACAATCATTTGGAGCAGTGGGAAGGTTGGTAATGGTTACTCCCACAGAGCATATGTAAGACTGGATTCTAGGCCAAAGAGAACAAAATAATCTAGCTTGACCTGCATAATATTTAAGTGTATATGACCCCAGGCATGTTAATATTTAGATGTTGTTGTCCCTTTAACTTGAAAGCCATAAATATCTTCAAATTGTAAGCGACACTAATCTAAAAGTAAATTTGGGGATGCCGACTGGACAATTTGTATTTTGTACTGTTTCAAACTCTGCTACCATTGCCTTAAAGCTTTAGCTTTTAGAGAAATGGAGCTCTGGAGGGGAAGCACCCTAGCAAATGTGATAGTGCTTCAGAGTATGACACTCTTAAAATGAAATGTTTTATAATATACTAGTTGAACAGCCCGTTACACGGGCCACAGTGCCTCAGGCAGCCGGTCGCGGGGCAGTCACACAGTGGAGACTGCCCACGCCTCGGCTGATACAGAGCCTCTGGCAGCCGGTCGCGGGGCAGTCACACGCGGTGGAGACTGCCCGCGCCTCGGCTGATACAGAGCTGTATCAGCCGCAGCGCGAGCAGTCTCCACTGCGTGTGACTGCCGCACGCGCAGCAGTATGTACTGCGCATGTCGGGCGTTACACACAACTTGGCGAATTATTATATAGGATGTATATATGTGCTGGCAAGGAGTCAGTCAGTCTAAGTAAAGGTTAAGCCCTGCACTCTGCTCAATGCCCTTGAAGGAGGTGGCTCTCTGTTTTTTTCTCCCATATCACAGTGGACACATTTTGTTTTATAACTTAAAATTGTGTAATGTTTGGGGGAATTTTGTTGTTTATAAATCATACCTAATTAAATATTGTAAGGTGGGAAATGCATATATTGTGCTGAATCAAGTATATTTATTTAATGCATGTGATTCCACTGATTCAACGTCATGACTGAAACAGTAAGTCACAAGATCACCTCATTGGTTTCAATAACAGTGGTAGAGACCACAAGGAGTCATCAGGCCTGGTAGGATGACCTCGGAAGACTGAATCAATTCATTGTTTGCTCTGGAGATTGTTAGTAGAGTTTGATCTGAATTAATTAAATCTTTGCGTTTATTGACAGTCTTCTGAGAGTCCAGTATGGACTTTGCTTATGTGGGATTTCAGTTGTTCTACTTGGGCTCTGGCAGGGAGGACACAGGTCTAGAGTGTGTGCTGATGCCTCATTCCTTTTATTTTATGCTATGGGACACCTGGATTACCTAACAAAGCTTATCTTTGGGAAACTCGACTCGATTTGTATCATTCTTACTTATCTTTGTATTGTTATTTATTGTTATGGGTAGGGAATTTGATTGTGGTAGGGCATAATTGGGTGGGGCATGGGGCCTTATTAGAGTTTGCCGGTGGGGCCCTGCATTTTGTGTTACGCTTCTGGCCGTTGTATATGTCCAGGGTAGGATGTCAGGAAGAATATGTCACTATCCAGTTGTGCAAGTTTCTGTAGGAGGTTTTTCATATTCATTTGTGTGCAGTACATTGGGGTAAGTGTGTGCGGTACATTGCGTAAATAAAGCAGTTCGGTTTTGTTCAAAATTCTACAAACAGGTGTCAACAGGTCCTGAAATAACCTAAAACTTATCAGTAATGCCCTGCCCACCAGTCACTCCCCCACCCCAGCATCACCCCCCTCTCTGGCCACTTTAAATGTTGGGAGGTGTGCCTTAGATCTTAGCTCTCATTACAAGCTGCACAAAAAATGTAAACAAGGAAGATGATGTACTAAGAAGTGATTCTGGGGCAAACCAACTGCACCATAGGGAGAAAAAAAAATTCTAAATTGGTCATTTAACCCCCTGAATACTAATGAGGTCTCTGGTGCATTACTTCAAAATGCATTGAAGAACCATCAACTATTCAAGGGGCCATTTTTGTTTCCTCCCTATTAACCCATTCCATACTAGAGGGGTGCGCAATGCATTTCAAAGCAATACGCTGCACACCCCTCTGCCATTGAATAGGTTAAAAAGCAAGTTTATGATTAGACTTTAGGGATCTAGCATTAAAGAGTATTTACATATGTGCTTGGATTAAATATTGTGTTATTGTCTTTTAATAGTTTTTGAGATATTTAGCTTATGTGAATAAGGCATTAAAAAAAAGCAAGTTTACAATTAAAATGTAACCCCTTAAGGACCACGCTGTCCGGTGGTGGGCAGCCCTAGAGGACCACAGAACTTTCTTTGAGAGATGCATTCTGGGATCACCCTTCTGTCATCCCAGAATTCCATTACGCATACCTCCCAAGTGTCCCTCTTTAGGAGGGACAATGCCTCTTTTAGACCCAAATCCCACTGTCCCTCTTTCCCACCCTGATTTCCCTCTTTTTAGGAACCCAGACTTTGTGTTGTGTAAATGTGTATTATGTTGCTCTACAGCAATAACACTCACAATAATGTTTGTTTAAACTTCAGTATCTGTGTAAATGAAATACTTTGGTCTTGTTATAAGTCATATATTAGGTTACACACAGATGTGTCAATAGGTCATGAAATAGCCTAAAAAATTTTCAGCAATGCCCCACCCACCAGCCACACCCCCATGTACAGCGCCTAATACAAAAGTGTCCCTCTTTGGTCATTTGAAATGTTGGGAGGTATGCATTACGTGCAAGGACTGTCACCCCACATCCACCGATGATGGTCCTAGCCCGTTTTTGGTCATTATGGGGTTAAGAATATAAAATTAAAGAAATATTTTTTACAGATGCTAACTTGGAATACATTATATTTAAATGTATAAAACCCAATTTCAGAAAAAAACAAGGAAAAAAAAAGAGTTTAAAAAGTCACTGTAATTTAAAAGCAATCTCATTTTTTTTATTGCACAATGAAAGCGCTTTGTGCATACAACTGGAAGTTGGATTCATGAAAGCCGTCGAGGTAACCAAATAAAATGCAACTTATTTGTTTGGTACAGAAAACAGTAGGAAAAAGGAAATGAAACATTAAAAATGAGAAATAGGGAGGAAATTATAAAAGCATAAAGCTCCTGTCCCTGAGGGAATAGCTGTACATGCTAATCCCCTCCTGGGCTTCTCCCTTTGGATTTCCCTTCCTTCCTCCTATCCTCTGCTAATAGCTCCCCTGTTTCTTCAGGACAAAACTAGTCCTTTGTGCTGGGTCTCAGAACAACATTAAAAACAGGAATGGGGAAATTGTAAACAGAAGGCTTTTGGCCTACAAGCCAAGGCACACACAGGCATCTGAGGCCTACTGCATGCTAAGCAAAGAAACAGATCTTTGTTGCTAAAGGGATTAAGGCTGCAGTATTTCTAGGCACTGTTAAGGCATTCAGCTGGCCAGGAGTAGGGGCTTTGTAAAGAGATACCTGCATTATATATCTGTGAGCGGAAATCATTCATACTATTTATACAATCTGGGTAATGTGATATTGTTTGACTGGTAAAAGTCTTTGCACAAGCAAAGGGGCCTAGCTAGTTGAAAGTATGCATTCTGCAGCCAGTAAGCAGAGCTGGCTTCTGAATTGTTTTAAACATTTAAACACGTGAAACTCTAAAGGCCAAAATTAATGATATTTAACCCCTTGGATTCTACAGATGTCTCTAAAACGTTGCCTTCCAATGAGGTTGAAACCTCTCTAGCTCCTGAGGGGTTAATATTACTGATCAAAATAA
Source organism: Rhinophrynus dorsalis (assembly GCA_037306005.1). Classification (NCBI taxonomy): domain Eukaryota; kingdom Metazoa; phylum Chordata; class Amphibia; order Anura; family Rhinophrynidae; genus Rhinophrynus; species Rhinophrynus dorsalis. The sequence goes on along the minus strand of CM074721.1, from coordinate 168,800,931 downwards.
GTATGGTAACTTGTGATTTTACAAAGTGGACCTGTAACCTTATTAGTTAATTTGAAAGCCAATTAAAACTGCCTGTATGGTGTACTGACCATTTGTTTCTAAAGTAGTTTATTTGTTGATGGCACAGTGTGGCACTTATTGCTAATTAGTTTATGATCAGGACCATTATTACCTCATACTGTATCGTGCAATATGAATGAATGTAAGCAGAAACCCAAACAGAGGGGGAATTAATAATAGCACAGGGAACATCAAGTTAGCTGCAAACAAAACTAATCAGCAGTGTGCAGGGAATTATCATAAAGTACTACACTGTGTCTTAAAAATATAAAGCTTGATTTCTCAAAAATTCTTTATTTTAAACAAAATTACTGGTATAGGACATTTAGGTTCAACAGACATTTCCAATTGCTCAAGTCTGCAATCACATTTGGACTGAGGGTCAGAAGTGGATTGCTGAATTGCATTTTGTTTCCCAAAACTCCTCCTTGGAATCCTTTTGGATGCTGCAAAATGTTCCAAGACAACCCCAAAGCAAGGTTATAGAGCCAAAACAAATGTGGCCAGTTTTGTGATATTTTCCTCGGGATAGAGCAGGCAGGGGAAATAAGAGGGACAATAGCTGCCCCGGACCCCTGCTTGATCCTCAGTGTGCCTGAACACCTCTCCATATCCCCACCACACATGTCTAACCCCTCCACTGTCAGATTTCAGCAATCGTGCACCGCCCTCAATGGATGGATTAACTAACAAGTAAAAAAAAAACACATATATACAGACCCAAACACCCCTTCCACAGAAATGTCTAACCCTACAGTTGCTGGATTGCAGCAATCTTACCATTATTGGTTCAGTAGAGCAACAGGCAGGGCAGGAAGTAGAACTGGCACAAACCCCAGACAGGAAGCTCTCTGATCTGATATAATCATTGTGTGAGAGCATCACTCTTCACTCATTCTTTGGACTCATACTTGCAAGTTGTGGTGAGTATGAAGAAGCTTCTGCACTCACCACAGAGCATGCAGTAGAGAAAGAGAGAGGTGACATTAAAGGGATAGTAATATTTCACAAAAACAACAGCTTCAATTAATCTTCATAGTATTTGAGCCATAGAGAGTGTTATTTCAGTACTGTCAGAGTTGTAGTTCAAGAGTAATTGAATGACAAAGTTTCCCCCTCTTTTACCTAGTGCTCACCTCAGATGTGGAATCTGGTTGCTTGACCAGACAGATAACAGCAAGGGACAATCTTCTTACTGTGAGGACAATGAAAACCCTGCCCCCCTTGACAGGTTTTTCAGCTTTTTCCTTTATCTTAATTGAAGATTGTTCCTCTCTGCAATCTACCTGGGCACCTCCATGCTGCTCTGAGCTGAGCAGTGTTATATCAGTAAAAGGGGCAGGAGGGGGATACTTTATCATTCAACTACTCTTGAACTACAGCTCTGACAGAATTGAAATAACACTCTCTAAGGCCCAAATACTATGATGATTAATTAGAGATGCTTTTATTATGAAACATTACTATTCCTTTAAGTTTCCTTCCTTTCTTTTGTAGGATATTTACAGTACTTCAACAGTCCAGGAGCAGGGCCAATTTTGGACATGTGCCAAAGGTTCAATACACTTGGCCCCCCTCATTCTCCAGCCTAGCAATGAGATCTGTGTCCCAAAAGTATACAATGCTGAATGCCAGCATGCCAATCCAGGCTTAATTTCAACTGCATCTGGATTGGCTGATGGTAGTGGTGGGACGTTCTCCAGCCAGACAATCCAGAGGTAGTATGATAAGTCCGCCCCAGCTGTTTGTGTATAGCTCTCATCATTTCAATTGCGAGATGACTGGAGGCTAGAGAATTGTGTGTCTGGTAGGTACCTTATTCTGTACCTGGGTCAATGCTGAGAAGAGGTGGGCTGGCTCAGGGGCAATTGCAATAAGATGTACCAAACACATGGGCAAGAGTATTTACCCAACTACTTTGGCAGAACATAAAACCCTCCAAAAAGAAAACAAGAAGGTGCCTATAGTGCCTACTATCCAATATACATAGCATAAGATAAGATAAATATACATTTACATGTGGAATTGGCTGGAGGTATGTACCGTATGTACTACCTCACAACAAACAAGGATACAGAGAGATATATCCTGTCTCTTTTCGTGTGTTGACAGGTAACCTGTCCACTCCAACAAAAATAGGCTGTTTCTCCAGTTGATCAAACCATTCTTTATTTTATTTTAAATGGGAGATGGAGGAAACAATCATACACGTAATTTAAATAGACTGCTATTTAGTGATGATTGGAGTTGTCTTGGAAATATGTTGAGTTAAAATTACGGTGGCCTGAATAGTCACAATCTAAATTCATTCAGGAAATTGCTACTGGACTATAAAGCGGATTCTTCAGTCATAAAAAACAATAATAGAGAATGACATAAACAATACTTCTATGCTCAAGTGGCATAGACTGGCTACTTGTATGTTAATTCATAAAAAACTGATACATTCTGTATATGACAACATAATAGGTTAATTCATAAAAACGGATGCATTCAGTAATGAAGAATAACATAAAATGTAATTCATAAAAGGTACCTAACCCATGCAAACCCAGGTGGCATGGGTCAGATACTAGTACCCTACCCATCTACACCAAAGTGGCATAGGGCAGCTACTTCATAGGTTCATTCATAAAAAAGGATACTACCCGTAAATATCAACATGACAAATTCATTTATAAGAACGGATGCATTCTGAAAATACAGACTGAAGAGGAATTTAGGAGGGATTTAGACCATGTTTAGTATTTGACTTGTACATAAAACTTGAATGGAATCTATTAATGTGGAACTACAAATGTCTCCAAATCAATGCGCCTCAGCAGAATTTAAATCAGTAAAACAATGCATACATAATACAAATACATTAAAATGCTAACATGATAAATAGATAATTCAATATAAAAATCGGCACATAAACTACTTTTGTCATAATAATTTCCAATTAATACAATATAAAAAGAGATAAATGGCACATAAACTATATAATCTAACAATAAGGTAAAATTGATAAAATAAAACATAAATATATCCTGGCTGCAAATAATATATAACTGATCTGACTGCAATTATCGATGTCTCCGACATCATAAGTGATGTCACACCTACAATGTGTAATATATACGTATATACAATTGTGTAATGAAAAAATAAATTAATTTGTGCTGAAAAAAAAAACTTTGGAATAGGTGTGTGTTTGTGAATAAATATATTTGGTGTAATTGTATCACAGTCTACCTTGGAGGCCTAGTTAGCCTGTGCTTCCTTCCTCTGTGGTGTGTAGACCGGCATAGTTGTGGCCACCTCTGCATTGCTTCATCATGAAACAGGCACTGGTTAGGACGCCTGTTTATGGGCCTATTCTGTGTGGCCTAATTGGGTCCTGCCTTCTCCTGCTCCTTTATAAACCTGCCTGGTCCTGGGAGTCATGGCCCTGATAGCTTCTGCTTGCTCCCTTGTGATCCGTGCCCGTCTGAGTACCCACATCGGTTCTGACCTGTGGCTCTGGCTGACTACTCGCTCTGTGTATGACACTGGCTTGTCTGACTACCCATAACGGTTCTGACCTGTGGCTCTGGCTGACTAATCTCTCTGTGTATGACGTGGCTTGCCTGACCAGTGGCCTGGCTACTACCTGCTCAGTGTAGCCTCCAGTTGCCTTTCCAGAGGGCCTGGTTACTATCGCTCCTTGTAGTCCTCGGCTTGCATGACCAGTGGCCCTGGCTTCTACTCGCTCAGCATAGTCTCTGGTTGCCTGACCAGTGGCCTGGTTACTCTCACTTCGTGTAGCCCCTGGCTTGTCTGACCTGTGACTCTGGCTGCCTACTCACTCCTTACAATACCTGCTTGCCTGACCTGTAGTCTCGAGACCTGGAGTAGTGCAATGCACAGTACAGTGTGCAGCTCCGGAGGGAACTTGGGTCCTGTTTGTATATGTCTGGGGTTCTGTGGGGGCTCTACCATTATTGCTGTACATTATAAATTAAGGTGGTTATATTTTATCTTTGTGTCTGTCCTTCTTTTGCCTGCACACATTGACAAATTGTATCTTACTGATGTGTGAGAATGAATAAACTGAAAATCACTGAAATCAATCAAAATTATGAAGAAGTGGAGTGTAAAATATGCTCTGGTGAATAAGGGTTGTGAATAAATGTGTTGTGTGTGATGTTATTTCTGACCACTGTGTGAGAATAATTGACTTAAACCAATCAATAAATGATGATGATAAAAATTATGGTAAAAAATAGTGACCTACAGAAAAAAATAACCATTAATGACTAAAAGAAATGACTTGGATGAGTGGAAAAGTAATGGAGGCTGAAGTGTGATAATACAAATATTAAAATATACTAAATTATGGATAATATCAAAAGAATTGATAATATAATAAGCAATGATTTTGCCAAGGCTATGGGAGATTAGGGAGTTAAATTCAAGGCTAAAGACTTGGTGTAAGCAGGAGGGGCTTTGGGTACCTAGAACACTGGGCAGCCTTTTCCCTTGGGGGCAATCTTTATATTTGTGATGGATTGCACCTTAGTGAAAGAGGGGCCACGGTGCTGAGCGTTAGGATGGTTAGAGGGCTGGAGGAGACTTTAAACTAGAAAGGTGGGGGTGCTGCAATACAGGATGGGGAAGGTAGTATAATTGAGGAAATGGGATTAATGAAGCGGCATGGGGATGGAGAGGGGGAATGGGCTAGATCATCTAATAGGAAGTTGCCATTGTTACAGCTTGATAAAAGGCAGATACATTTGACAGAGAAGGAAATCTTTCAGAATGGCAAAATGATAAAATCTATGCATGCGCAGTCAATCTAGAGGATTATTCACTTTTTAGGAGGGATAGGGTTAATAAAAGGGGAGGAGGGGTATGTCTATATGTAAAGCATGTCTTAAAACCTAGTTTAAGGGAAGATATAAATGAAGGGTCCAATGAAAAGGTAGAGGCCTTGTGGGTTGAAATACACACTGGGGGCACACATAATGAAAAAGTGTTAGTGGGGATTTGCTACGAGCCACCTAATAGTGGGGAGTTGGGGGAAGCCCAACTTTTACTGCAAATGGAAAAGGCTTCTAGGTCAGCAAAGGTAATTATATTGGGAGATTTCAACTATCCTGAAATTGACTGGAGCATAACAAAGGGAAATTTTTTTTTATATATGATAAATGATAATTTTATGTCCCAACTAGTACAGGAGCCAACTAAAAAAGAGGCCTTGCTTGACCTAGTGCTCACAAACAATTCCACAATGATAAGCAATGTACAAGTAAGAGAACATGTGGGTAGCAGTGACCACAATGTGGTATCCTTTGAAATTTGTTGTAAAACCCAATAGCAAGGGATTAACTAAAACATTCAATTTTAAAAAGGCTATTTTTGCAAAGCTAAAAGAAGTATTAAAGGGTATTCAGTGGGATGTAATTTTCAAAGATAAAAATTCACAAGAATCATGGAATCTATTTCAAATGCTCTCAGACAAATATACACATCAATATGTACCATTGGGGAATAAGCACAAGAGGAGTAAAGGGAAAACAATGTGGCTTAATAATGAGGTTTGCAGGGAAATTAGAAACAGGCTTTTAAAGTGTTTAAGTCAAATAGGTCAGATGCATCATTTAAAAAATATAAAGAATGTAATACAATCTGTAAACAAGCAATTAAGATAGCTAGCATTGAAAAGGAGAGAAATATTGCTAATGAGAACAAGAAAAACCCTAAATAATTCTACAAGTATATTACTAACAAAAAGATAAGGTTGATATTGGTCCTCACAGGAGTGAATTAATTAATGAGGATAAGGCTATGGCTGACACCCTAAATACATTATTTGCTTCAGAATATACAAAGGAAGCAGCAATGACGGGCTATGGGCAAACAGACAAAACAATGGAATGTTCTCCATTATTTACATGGTTTACTGAGAAAAAGGTCCAAAAGAGACTGGAGAGGGTTATGGTGAATAAAGCACCTGGACCTGAAGGTATACACCCAAGGGTACTTAAGGAACTTAGTTTAGTAATAGCAAGACCATTATACTTAATATTTATTGATTCACGTTCATCAGGCATAGTGCCTTGTGATTGGAGGAAAGCTGATGTAGTTCCATTGTTTAAAAAGTGAGCAAGATCAAAACAAGGAAATTATAGACTTGTGAGCTTGACTTCCATAGAGTGTAAGATACTAGAAGGGTTACTAGCTGACACTATTCAGAACTATGTGAAGACACACAATATTATTAGTAGGAATCAGCATGGTTTCATGAAGAATAGATAATGTCAGACTAATTTACTTGTATTTTATGAAAAAGTAAGTAGTAATTTGGACAGGGGAATTACTATAGATGTACTATACTTGGATTTTGCAAAAGCCTTTGATACAGTGCCTCACAACAGGTTATTGTATAAGTTAAAAGGCTTCGATTTAGGCGGTGTTATCTGTACATGGATTGAGAACTGGTTAAATGATAGATGGCAGAGAGTTGTTGTACATGGAACCTTTTCAAATTAGTCTAAAATTATAAGTGGGGTTCCGTAGGGTTCAATCCTGGGCTCAATGATTTTTAATTTGTTTATTAATGATTTAGACGTGGGAACTGAAAGTAGCATCTCAATCTTTGCTGATGACAGTTATGTAAGGAAATACGTACAGAGCTGGATGTTTTTTCGCTGCAGAAGGATTTAGATAAACTGAGTGAATGCAGAAAAGTGGCAGATGACATTTGATGTAGATAAATGTAAGGTTATTCATTTGGGCTGTAGAAACAAACTTGCTACATGTACTCTAAATGGGAAACAACTTGGGGAATCCTCATTAGAGACAGATTTAGGATTGCTGATAGATGATAGACTTCACAGCAGTGTGCAGAGTCACTCAGCTGTAGCAAGAGCAAATATGGTACTAGCCTGCATAAAAAGAGGTGTAGATGCAAGGGATGCTAATATTTTTTTACCTCTGTATAAATCCTTGGTTAGGCCTCATCTAGAATATGGAGTTCAACTTTGGGTGTCAGTTCTCAAAAAATACATTGTTGAACTGGAAAAGGTGCAGAGACGTGCAACAAAACTGATAAAGGAATTGGAGGATCTGAGTTATAAAGAGAGACTAACCAAACTGGGTTTGTTTACATTAGAGAAGAGACGTCTAAGGGCTGATATGATTACCATTTACAAATACTGGATGCCTATCTAGCACAGAACGATATTGAAAATTATGACAGATGGTTTCAAAGAAATAGGATGTTTATCCAGGGAAATATCTGACTGCCGTTTGGAGTTAGCAAGCAATTTTTTTACTCACTTGGGTCTAAATTAGAAATTGCTCCAGAGGGTTTTTTTTTTGCCTTCCTCTGGATCAACAGGTGTGTTTTTGGCATGGGCTGGACTTGATGGACACATGTCTTTTTTCAGCCTCATCATCAACTATTTTACTATGTCAAACATGTCTACTGTCTTGTTGAGGCCTTGTGGATTTAAAGAGTCAAGTCCAAATATCCAGCTTCTCTCATAGTTAATTTCCTGTGAAAGAGATGAGAGAAGATCTATTAGTTCAATGGGAATAATTTTATGATCACAAAAATTTTGTTTATGAAACTCTAAGAATGTCTAGATACTCTATGGTATCTATAATCCTTTGAAGTATTTCTACTATGTTGTCCAAATATTATGTTGTGTAGTGCGGTCTTCTTATTGCTGGCTGCAACTTTATTGCAATAAATATACCAAAAAACTAGGAGCACAATTCATGAAGCTATGTATCTGGAATTTGTCTGATGTCACTGTAGAAAAAATGTATCTACCTTGTCTCCAATTTACTCACATGTAAAACAGCCCTTACCATGACGTCTATATGAACCTCATAAAATCTGTTTAGAACTAATGAGTGGCACCAAAAACTCACAGGTTTGTGCACTGGTGCAGGTAATTTTAACCCATCTCCAGGCAACCTGGCAAACAGCTGGTCATCCATTAACTTTATCCACAGGTTAAAGTATCCCATCTAGGTGAGGTGCCTGGTCCTGAGCATGAGTTGCTCAGCAACCTTGCCTAACTTATCATCATTTGGCATACCGCACAAGCACGGTGCCCTGGGGAGCCACATTATCTACCTGCTTGTTGACTAATCACCCATGGTCCAATGACCTAAGCTTGACCTTGTAACTGCCATCAGTAACTTGGGATGGGATAAGAAAACCAAAAAAACCAAACCCCCCCCCCTTGTTTTCAGACCCTGGAATGAAATGCTCCCCCCTTCCTTTCTAAGGAAGGAGGAACACCACAACCTCCAGCAGGGGCAGGGGATGGAGAAGGAGGTCACTTTTTTGTCGGTAATAGTTCAAGTGGAATCATTGCCTGAGATAACAGTTTATTAATTGATATATCAGTAATTTTTTATTGACATGAACCTTTCCTACTAGGGATATTCTTAAAAGGATACTAAACCCTTTAAATAAATGTATTTAATCTAAAGGGCATGCTAACCTGAATCTCGCCACCCAACAATATCCTATTAAAGTCAAGGTGAGTTCTTTAGGACTTGAGTGATGTTGGAGACTACTTCTCTTTTCTTCTACTCTTTTCTTCTCTACCTCTTTTCTTCTACCCAATAATACAGGATTTTAGCAAGGACAAAATTCTCGTCGGTTTAAATCCTGTATTACAAACGAGAATGTACAAAGGCAAATACATAATTTGTGCATGCTCATTTGTACTGGTAATATAGGATTTGACAAAAGTTTGTTTTTGCCTAGGCTCCTTTTTCACTGATAAACAAAAAAAGATTAACAAGGAGCGACATTATACAAACCCTCAAAAACATACCACAGAATTTGGTGATCTACAAAGTAAGCACTTGACTTTAAACCAGGCATGTCAAACATGTGGCCTTTGGGCCACGTGTCCCCTACCTTCTAAAATATGGTCCCTGTAGCATACCTTTGTTATAACGCAGTGTATACCTTTGAAAATAATGCAGCCTGTCTGTGTTTGCTGCATCAGGGTCTCTATCTCTGTCACCTATCAATTTTTCATTTATTATTTTATTTATTTTAACCCTTTAAGGACCGGGAAAATCTGAGGTGGATTGCACTTATGGATTGGAACAATTCTGACCTTTTTGACTGTCTTTGTTCAACAGTGTTTTCACTCTAAGACTTTTACATCAGCCACACAAATTATATACCAATTTTTCGCACACAATTAGGGCTTTCTTTTGATACCACACTTATATGGATAACTCACCATTTATTTTATTACAATTTAAGAAAACAGTAAACAAAATGTAAAAAACACCATTTTTATTTTTGCTCTTGGGATCATTTGTATGCAATGCCTTAAATTTTTATGGAGACTGCATGAAAGGTATGAACCGTCATTCATACCTACAAAATGGGCATTTTTAAGTGGGCACTGTCCCTCTGGGGCAAAAATCCCCATGTCTCTCTCCCCCCCTCAGTTTCCAGTTTTTTGTTGGAAAGGTTTGTGTATTGTGTATAAGTGTATTACTTTTCTCCACCACAGTAAAATTGCCATTAATATTTGTTTAGACGTCAATATTTATTTTTACAAATAAATGTGTTTAAATAAAATAAATTGTCCTGATTTAAGATTTAATTTAAAACAAAAAAGTTGCTGTTGGAAGGTCATAAATGGACCTACACTCCTTCTGCCCATGATCCAGCACTGAAAGAGTTAATACCCCCAACTTTGGCCTCTATCTTCATTCTATTTTGTCTGTTCTCTGCTTCTCTCTTCCTTACTCTCATAGTAAGGAAAAAAGAGGCAGAGAACAGTCACAAAGGTAATGTGAAAAACACATTGCCTTTGTGAATGAAAATGCCAGTACATGTGATTGCTGCTGGAGCGATCACATGTACCGGCAGAACACAGAAGGACTGAAACTGAACAGTCCGGGCCTGGAGCAATCAGTTTCAGCCTATTCTGCATGATAACAGTGAGCAATTAGGGGCTCTGCTATAATTTACCCATGACATACCAGGACCCTCATGGTTCCTTATGGGAATTTTACCTATGATCATCCTGGTACATCCTGTGTCGTTAAGGGGTTAATTAACTGTTCCCTCTATCACTATCACTGTCAACAACAAAAAAACAAAAAACAAAACAAAAACGGCCAGTTCAACTGCTTATTTCCCCACAGTCCCCTAGGACAGAGATAACAGACAGGTCAGGAAAAAACTTGGCTCATGGTTACCTGTATCTTCACAGTCAGTCACACAGAATTATGGGGTACTTCGAGTAATTCTACTTTGCTTCCTTTTCACACCCACAGACACCCCTGACAGAGATAACAAACAAATCAGAAAGAAACTTGTAACAAAGTCCATGTCTTCCCAGTCAGACACACTGAATTTTGAGGTATTTGGGGTCAAACTGCTTTCTGCTTTCCTGTCCCAAAGAGTCCCCCAGACTCCCCTAATACAGAGAACAGATTTCCTGCCTACAAGACTCCCTAAACTAACCTTCAACGCCACTTTATTAGCTTGCCTTCTCTAGCTTAAAAATGTGCTGTTTTGTCCTCTCACAAACACAGAATGGCACGCTGATAGAGCCTGACACTCTTTTAAATGCCTGTGGGAAAAGAAAAGGAACTTGCCATGTGCTGGGGAGAAATTCTGTCTCTCCACTGAGTTCAAAGCAATGAACTAGGTGAAAAAAGCAGGAAAACTGAACTTTTTCCAAAAAATTTCCAGCATGGTGAAAAGTTTCTTCTTAGAGGAGCAAACCATCGCCCACCCCTACTAATGAGGCTCGTCCCACTAAACGCCTACATAACTGGCCCTATTTCTAACACCAAATATACTTTGAAGCCCTACACTATTCTACTGTCCCAATCTAGCTAAAATATAATGGGCCTCTCCAGTTTCTTATTACCATGTGGCTCTCAAGCCACTAACATAGGGAAGGGGTGGAACTAGCATGGCACCACAGCCATTTTAAGTTGGGAAAAGTAGAGCTTGAAATAATATGGCTTTAAAGAGAGTGGTCTTATAACAATGGGGCTTTCCAGCCACTCTGATATAGGGGCTTGGCAATGATGTAGTTCTCTATCCGGTGAAACGAGAGCAGGATAACTGACGAAAATGTGTCTCTCAGTCACTTAATAGAAAAAGGATGGTGGTGGTGGGGGGGTGCCTTATAGCTTTCCAGCCACTTCTAAGAAGATAATGGGGCTCTCCAGTTTCTCTTCTGGAATGTGGGGAGCTTGTAAATAATTTGGTTCCCCAGCCACACTGTCACAGTATTAAGGCAAAGAAGGACAGACAACAGTATTAAAATATAAGCACCTTTATTTATTATAAACAGCAATAGAAATGTAGCCCACAAAACCCCCAGACCACAGATAGGTAGGATCTAGGCTTCTACCCGGAGCTGCACACTGTACTACTGCAAAATACTGGTGGGTATTGGAAATAGGTTTGAGTGAGCACCGGCAGAACTGGTAGATGATAGCACAAGTCTTCGCTCAGGGTATCACCAACTGGAGGCAACAGGGAGCTAGAGCAAGCCAGAGCCACGGAACACTGAGACTAACGGTCAGTCAAGCTGGGTAGTACACGGAGTAAGTAGTAAGCCAGAGCCACAAGTCAGACAAACCGGGGTCACACGGAGCAAGTTTGTCAGCCAGAGCCAAAGGTCAGAACTGATGCGGGTAGTCAGACAAACCAGGGACTACACGGAGCAAGTTAGTCAGAAAGAGCCACAGGTCAGAACCAATGCTGGTAGTCATAAAAGCCAGGGTCTACACAAAACGAGTTAATCAGCCAGAGCCACAGGCTAGAACTGATGTGAGTAGTCAGACAAGCCAGGGTCTACACAGAGCAAGTTAGTCAGCTAGAGCCACAGGTCAGAACCGATATGGGTAATCAGACAAGCCAGGGTCATACACGGAACAGGTTATTCAGTCAGAGCCACAAGTCAGAACCGAAGCAGATAGTCAGACAAGCCGGGATCATACACAGAGTGGATTCAGAGGTCAAGCACGAGTCACAACAGGAACGGAACGCAAGAGCACTTTCAGAAACACACTGTAAGGGCAATGACTCCTAGGCCCAGGGAAGTTTGCAAAGGAGCAGCCAAAGGCGGGAACCAATTAGGCATATCAGTAGGAGCCCCATAAACAAGCGCACAAACAGTGCACGCTCCAGTAGACGTCAGGAGTGCGAAAGTGTCCAGTCTCCATGCCGGCTAGCAGCAACACAGCAAAAGGAAGCACAGGATCGTTAGGCCTCCTAGGGATACTGTCATACACACATAGCACAAAAGGATGTTTAGAAAAAATGTTTTATAGCTTCCAGTCACTACATAAAAAGGGAAGCCTTGACCTCCCTATGCCACCCTTACTGAAGGCTCGGCCTCCCGAACTGATCGTCTCCTCCATCCAACAACTCTTTCAGCCCTACATTGTAAAATATTAACACAGGGAATTAGATTGAAAAAAGACAAAAGTCCATCAAGTTCAGCATTTGCCTACTAACCCAGAAAAATTAAAATTATATAAGCTTTTCTGCCTCCAAAATGATTAGTCTATTTACACTTTTTGTTTTACCTTCCAACACACAGTATAACCTTATATGTTCTCTCTTGAAAGAATTTAATTTAATCTCCTCTTAAATGTATCCATTGTATCTGCCATTTAAACATCCTTGGGCAAAGAATTCCATAATTTAACACACCTTCCTATTAAAAAACCTTCCTCTGCTGATGATGAAACCGCCTTTCCTCTGACTGTAATGGATGGCACCTAGTTATTTGATCCAGCCTTGGAATGAAAAGCTCACTAGAGAGATGCTTGTATTGACCTTGCATAGACACAATGTAACAAAATCCTCTCTTAGGTGTCTTATCTCTAGAGTAAACAAAGTTTAGTTAGACGTTCTTCATGCGTCAAATCCTCCCTTTCCTTAATTAATTTTGTTTCTTTTCTGTGTACCGTCTCCAGTTCTAGAATATCCTCTTTCAGAACTGATGCCCTGAACTGCACGTCATATTTGAGGTAAGTTGTTACCAAAGATTTGTACAGTGGAAAATTATGTTATCCATTCTTATGTCAATACCCCCTTTATAAGCAAGACAGTGCTTGTTTGCATTTGCTACTGCTGTTTGACACTGATCACTGTTTTCAATTTTTTACAGTTTACAAGGACTTCCAGATCTTTCTCTAGGAATGAGTCTCCTAGAATGAATCCATTAAGTTCATAACTAGCATTACAACTTGCTTCTCCAAATGAATAACTTTACACCTTCCTACATTACATTTCATATTCCATTTCCTTTCACTTTCTCTCTAGAAAAAAATCAGATTCTCCTCCTAATAGGTACAGATATCTCCATGGTTATAGTCCTCTGCAGAACACTATGATTCTAGAGGATATATAGGTAAAAGCACTGTGTAACATGTCTGACAAAGGATCTAAGAAGTTTTTAAAGTTTGCATGCTAAAGCTATTTGAGTAACTAATAAATATATCACATTTTTACTCTCCTGATCTACAGGCTATACTTAGGTTGCCTACAGAATGGATACAGGTAAGAGCTTAATCACCCTGCTACATACTGTTAGTGCTTTCCCTCATCTTCATGTACACTGACTACAGATACAACCCTCTGTCAGGCCAAATTATCCTGCCGATAAGAGCACCTGGTTGGACTGAGTGCTACAAAGAAGCTGGGGGGAAGCTATGATAGAGAGAGTTGTTGATGTTAGATATAGTCTTGCAATGGTCACAGGATGGATTAAAGGTGCCTACCACAAGGTCAGATAACCAGAACTATTTGGGCTGTGACTGGGTCAGGATTACTGCACCTCACTGATGGATAACGGGATCAAACCAGTACTAGCAGCAGATCAAGAAGACTATAGAGTGAATCCACTATGCAAAGGTATAGGCAGAAACAAGCTAGAGAACAAGATCATAGTTTGGAACTAGCTGGAGTCAGGAGCCAAGTGTCAGAATTGTAGACAAAAGCTAGCCAAGATCTGATTCACGGTTGTCAGTATTATGTCTGGAAAAAGTCGGGGTTTGGTACATGAAACATTCAAAGTTACAGGAGCACTCTGAAATCCCCAAACTGCATGATCAAGGTAGAGGATCATTGGACTGTGTTAAATACGTGTTAAGAGGGATCAGCTGGCATGACTATTAGTGATGAGCGAGCATGCTCGGCCGAATCTCGGTTCGGCTCGAGCATCGCTCTGCTCGGCACATGGCGGTACTCGTACGAGTACTGCATGTGCTCGCCCGCCATGTTCGGGTCTCCTCCCCGCACGTTTCGCGGCTGCTGCGCAGCCAATAAACGTGCAGGGAGGCTCTGACATCAGTGTAATGCCAGCAGCCATGTTGGCTGCTGGCATTACACTGATTGGCTGGCCAGAACCCTTGATCGGGTGCTGTATAGCACCTGACCAGCGAGTTCGGCTCAGTCTTAGCCAGGGAGAGATGAGGATAGGAAGGGAAAGTCAGTGTAGGGAGAAGAAAAGCGATTTTGAAAAAAAAAAAGACCCAAAAGTCCTTTTTAGGACTACTGTGTGTGGGGGCAGCAGTTTATTTTGTTTGGGGGGGCAGAGATTTAAAAAAAAAAGTCACATATTCCGTTCACTGTGCCTAGCCGCAGATTAGCAGCACATTCTGTTTAGTGTGCAAAGTTGCAGATTAGCAGCACATTCTGTTTAGTGTGCAAAGTTGCAGATTAGCAGCACATTCTTTTTAGTGTGCAAAGTTGCAGATTAGCAGCACATTCTGTTTAGTGTGCAAAGTTTCAGATTAGCAGCACATTCTGTTCAGTGTGCAAAGTTGCAGATTAGCAGCACATTCTTTTTAGTGTGCAAAGTTTCAGATTAGCAGCACATTCTGTTTAGTGTGCAAAGTTTCAGATTAGCAGAACATTCTGTTTAGTGTGCAAAGTGTAAAATATCAAAGTCACATATTCCATTCACTAGGCCGAGCCGCAGATAAGCAGCACATTCTGTTTAGTGTGCAAAGTTTCAGATTAGCAGAACATTCTGTTTAGTGTGCAAAGTGTAAAATATCAAAGTCACATATTCCATTCACTGTGTCTAACCGCAGATAAGAAGCACATTCTGTTTAGTGTGCAAAGTTTCAGATTAGCAGAACATTCTGTTTAGTGTGCAAAGTGTAAAATATCAATGTCACATATTCCATTCACTGTGTCTAACCGCAGATAAGAAGCACATTCTGTTTAGTGTGCAAAGTTTCAGATTAGCAGAACATTCTGTTTACTGTGCAAAGTGTAAAATATCAAAGTCACATATTCCATTCACTGTGTCTAACCGCAGATAAGAAGCACATTCTGTTTAGTGTGCAAAGTTTAAGATTAGCAGAACATTCTGTTTAGTGTGCAAAGTGTAAAATATCAAAGTCACATATTCCATTCACTGTGTCTAACCGCAGATAAGAAGCACATTCTGTTTAGTGTGCAAAGTTTCAGATTAGCAGAACATTCTGTTTAGTGTGCAAAGTGTAAAATATCAAAGTCACATGTTCCATTCACTGTGTCTAACCGCAGATAAGAAGCACATTCTGTTTAGTGTGCAAAGTTTCAGATTAGCAGAACATTCTGTTTACTGTGCAAAGTGTAAAATATCAAAGTCACATATTCCATTCACTGTGCCGAGCCGCAGATAAGCAGCACATTCTGTTTAGTGTGCAAAGTGTAAAATATCAAAGTCACATATTCCATTCACTGTGTCTAACCGCAGATAAGAAGCACATTCTGTTTAGTGTGCAAAGTTTCAGATTAGCAGAACATTCTGTTTAGTGTGCAAAGTGTAAAATATCAAAGTCACATATTCCATTCACTGTGTCTAACTGCAGATAAGAAGCACATTCTGTTTAGTGTGCAAAGTTTCAGATTAGCAGAACATTCTGTTTACTGTGCAAAGTGTAAAATATCAAAGTCACATATTCCATTCACTGTGCCGAGCCGCAGATAAGCAGCACATTCTGTTTAGTGTGCAAAGTGTAAAATATCAAAGTCACATATTCCATTCACTGTGTCTAACCGCAGATAAGAAGCACATTCTGTTTAGTGTGCAAAGTTTCAGATTAGCAGAACATTCTGTTTAGTGTGCAAAGTGTAAAATATCAAAGTCACATATTCCATTCACTGTGTCTAACCGCAGATAAGAAGCACATTCTGTTTAGTGTGCAAAGTTTCAGATTAGCAGAACATTCTGTTTACTGTGCAAAGTGTAAAATATCAAAGTCACATATTCCATTCACTGTGCCAAGCCGCAGATAAGCAGCACATTCTGTTTAGTGTGCAAAGTTGCAGATTAGAAGAACATTCTGTTTACTGTGCAAAGTGTAAAATATCAAAGTCACATATTCCATTCACTGTGCCGAGCCGCAGATAAGCAGCACATTCTGTTTAGTGTGCAAAGTTGCAGATTTGCAGCACATATTCCGTGTAATATGAAGGAGGCGGGTAAAAAGGGACGGGGAAGTGGACGTGATCCTGATAGTTCAGGGCGCGGGTCAGGACGCGCAGAAACTGTGCCTGGTGCCAGAGCACAAGAAAGAAAGACATCCACCATACCTAGCTTCATGTCTCAGTTTACAGGGCGTCGCAGGACATCACTCTCGAGGTCAGACCACTGCGAACAGGTGGTCGGTTGGATTTCAGGTGATACTGCTTCCAGTCGGTTAAGCACCACCCTGTCTTCCACCAAGTCCACTCTCACTAGCCAAGAGTCTGGTCAACATAATCCTCACCCTGATCATCCTTCCTCCCACCATAGAGGGTCTGGTCAAAGAAGTGATCCCACACTGGGATATAGTGAGGAGCTCGTCTCATCACCAATCCTTAATTTGAACCTCTCTCCAAGCACGCTTGCAGAGGAACATGACATCTTGTGCCCTGATTCACAACCTCTAGAGGGTACCCAATCACAAGAAGATGACAGAGGGGAACGGCATTTAAGGTCAAAGGAAGTGGATGATGATGATGATGAGACACAGTTGCCATCAAATCAACCACTATTACTGTCTCAAGACCTTGATGAGGAGGATGATATACAGTTGTCAATGACTGAGTATGTGGTGGGATCAAGACATGAGGAGGATGATCAGAGTGAGGAAGTGGAGGAGGACTTGGTGGACGATGAGGTGACTGACCCCACCTGGGAAGGTGGAGAGCCGAGCGATGACAGCAGTCCTGAGGGTGAGCCATCTGCAGCACCGCAACAGGCTGGAAGAGGCAGTGGTGTGGCTACAGAAAGTAGGCGGACCGCACCAAACCGGCCCGCAAATGTTCCACGGAGCACCCCCTTGCGTAAATCTCCCTTGCCAAGGGGTAGGTGTTCCGCGGTATGGCGTTTTTTTAAGGACAGTGCGGACGACAAAAGAATTGTAGTTTGCAACCTGTGCCACACCAGAATGAGCCGAGGCATGAACACTAGAAACCTCACCACCACCAGCATGATCCGACACATGGCATCCAAGCACCGTAATAAGTGGGAGGAACGCCCGGATCGCCAATCTGTGTCTGCAGGCCACACCACTGCCTCCTCTTCCCCTGTTTTCGGTGCCGGCCAATCGCCTGTCGAAGGCGCAGGCCCGCATACCTCCCGCCCTGCACCTGTACCATCTGAAGCACCATCAGCGACCACATCCACTTCCCTGTCCCAGCGCAGCGTCCAAATGTCATTACCCCAGGCATTTGAGCGCAAGCGAAAATACCCAGCCACCCACCCACAGGCCATAGCACTAACCTCACACCTTTCCAAATTACTGGCCATCGAAATGCTGCCATTTAGGCTTGTGGACACTGAGTCCTTCCGCAGCCTGATGGCAGCAGCTGTCCCTCGGTACGCAGTCCCCAGCCGCCACTACTTTTCCCGGTGTGCCGTCCCCGCCTTACACCACCATGTGTCCCGTAACATCACCCGTGCCCTGACCAACGCAGTTACTGGGAAGGTCCACTTAACGACTGACACATGGACAAGTGCTTGTGGCCAGGGACGCTACATTTCCCTGACGGCACACTGGGTGAATGTCGTGGAGGCTGGGAGCGACTCGGACCCTGGGATGGCACAGGTGCTACCCACGCCGAGGATTGCGGGCCCTACCTCCATCAGGGTTTCCGCCAGCACCTACGTTATTGGCTCCTCCTCCTCCGTTTCCACCTCCGAATTCTCTGCGCGCAGCGCCACTCACCCATCAGCCGGTAGCTGGAAGCAGTGTAGCACTGCAGTGGGGAAGCGTCAACAGGCCGTGCTGAAGCTGATCTGCCTTGGGGACAAACAGCACACGGCCTCAGAGCTGTTGCAGGGGATTAGTCACCAGACCGAGCAATGGCTCTCGCCACTCAACCTGCAACCAGGCATGGTTGTGTGTGATAATGGGCGTAACTTGGTGGCGGCTTTGGAGCTCGGCAAGCTCACACACGTACCATGCCTAGCGCATGTATTTAATTTAGTGGTTCAGCGATTTCTAAAAACCTACCCCAATTTGCATGATCTCTTGACCAAGGTGCGCCGCGTGTGTGCACATTTCCGTAAGTCATCTACAGCTTCAGCCGGCCTGTTGAAGCTGCAGCAGCGCTTACAATTGCCAGCTCACCGGCTGCTGTGTGACGTGAGCACGCGCTGGAACTCCACCTTCCACATGTTGGCCCGGCTTTGTGAGCAGCAGAGGGCAGTAGTGGAGTACCAGCTGTTACACGGTCTTCGCCTCTCCGTTCAACTTCCTGTAATCAGAAGTGAGGAGTGGGAATGGATGTCAGACCTCTGTGAGGTTTTACGCAATTTTGAGGAATCGACACAGATGGTGAGCGGCGATAACGCTATTATCAGTGTAACCATCCCACTTCTGTGTCTACTGAAACGCTCGCTGCTCACAATTAAAACCGACGCTTTGCATGTGGAAGAGGTGGAAATGGGGGAGGAAGAGCTTACACAAGGTGATAGCCAGAGCACCCTCACTTCGTCTTCTCAGCGACAATTGGAGGAGGCGGAGGAGGAGGAGGAGGAAGACACGGTTGCCTCCGCTACAGAGGGTAGCCATGGAACTTTAGTTCCATCTCTTCAGCGTGGGTGGGCAGAAGAGGAGGAAGAGGATGAGGAGATTGAGAGTCATCCTCCTGGTGAGGACAGCGAAATCTTGCCTGTTGGTACTCTGGCACACATGGCTGACTTTATGTTAGGCTGCATTTCCCGTGACCCACGCGTTACACGCATTTTAGACAACACGGATTACTGGGTGTTCACCCTTCTGGACCCCCGCTACAAAGAGAATTTCTCATCTCTCATTCCTCCGGTGGAGAGGACAAGCAAAATGGTGCAATACCAGAAGGTTCTTGTTGAAAAATTGCTCCAAAATTTTCCATCTGACAACGCTGGCGGCAGAGTACGTGCTACCTTGGCCAACCGAGAAGGGGAGAAAAGGGGAGCACACAGCAGTTCCGACAAAGGCAGGGCAACACTCTCCAAGGCGTGGGACACCTTCATGACACCCCGCCAGCACCCTCACCCTGATGCGCAGCCTAGTGTCACAAGGAGGGAAAAGTTTTGGAAGATGGTGAAGGAGTACGTAGCAGACCGTGTCAGCGTCCTCAATGATCTCTCTGTGCCTTACAACTACTGGGTGTCCAAGCTGGACACGTGGTATGAACTGGCACTCTACGCCTTGGAGGTGCTGGCCTGCCCTGCCGCCAGCGTTCTGTCTGAGCGGGTATTTAGTGCTGCTGGTGGCATCATAACAGATAAGCGTATCTGCCTTTCCACCGAAAATGCTGATAGGTTGACACTTATAAAAATGAACAAGGCCTGGATTTCCCCTGACTTCTCCACTACACAGGAGGAAAGCCCCGGGGGAACATAAAGTCACTTTATATATGTTATTTACAATGATGGGAATACTCTGTATTCCCATTCACCCCTTCCACCCAAAAAACGGGTATATGGTTGACTCTCTTCCATATGCCCAGTGATATAATTTTTATATAGGGCCAGCTCACCAGCGGGCCCAGTGATATAATTTTTATATAGGGCCAGCTCACCAGCGGGCCCTGTGATATAATTTTTATATAGGGCCAGCTCACCAGCGGGCGCAGTTTGACAATTTTTGTATAGGTCAGCTCACCAGCGGGCCTTCTCATATAATGTTTTATTGGGTCAGCTCTCTAGCGGGCCCTCTCATATAATGTTTTATAGCGTCAGCTCACTAGCGGGCCTTCGCATATAATGTTTAGGATGGTCAGCTCCACAGCAGACCCTCACCCATAATGTTTTAGATGGTTGGCTCAGCGCACGTTTCCCTCTTAATCATGGCCCCAGTTCAGAAAAATCGAGGAAATTTTTGGGAGAATTTGCCTCTGCGCACGTTTCCCTCTTAATCATGGCCTCAGTTCAGAAAAATCGAGGACATTTTTGGGAGAATTTGCCTCTGCGCACGTTTCCCTCTTAATCATGGCCCTAGTTCAGAAAAATCGATGAAATTTTCTGCAGAATTTGCAGATGATATACAAGTAAATATACAGCAAATACTGTTTGGTAACAATTTTTCACCTAAAGTCGTTTTTATCTTCCTTTTTGTGTGTTTTACGGTCAGTCTGTAAAAATGGCGTACTACGGGCGAAACATCGTTCCCAGCAGCGACGTTGAAGTCCAAGATGCATCCAGACATCCTCCCTATGCTGTCCCTGAACCATTTCTATGGTGTTTCCATCATTTTCTGCCCTTTTCCTATGGACCAGGCACCCTCCCCTCATCAGAGCAGGGGGTGCCTGGTGTAATGCTCGAGTCCTCCCATTGACTTCAATGGGGCTCGGGTGCTCGGCCGAGCACTCAAGCCTCCGGGGGCGCTCGGTCAGAGCACCCGAACACCCGAGCATTGGGGTGCTCGATCATCACTAATGACTATCCAATCAGGAAAGATAGACATTTCAATAAGGCCTTGAAAATGCACTTGAAACAAGAATCAGGCTCCAGCAAATTCCTGCTGAACCAAGTCCTTGTAGTAGCTCAGGCTGGAAAGCACAGGTCTTATAGCCAAAAGGTCATTTGTTTGATATCAATCAAAAGCAGAGTCTAGGAAGTGGGTCAGAAGACATGGGTGCAGGAAGTCTTCAGTTGTTTAATGCTTTGAATGTCAGAGGTGTCCAATGCATTGCTCTACAACGTAATTCAAACGGTTAAATAAGAACACAGGGAGATGTGAGGAAGGCAGAGGGGGAAGATAAATGTGAGGGAGTGTAGGGGTGAGGGCAGCACACTCAAAGGAATGATGGTCACCTCCCCAACCATTTCTGCACTGCAACCCCTTGGTGTGTCTGCAAGGGGCACATGATCTTGCTAGATATATCTATAGGTATAGAGATAAAAAACTATGGATAACATTTCTGCCCCCCCATAAGCATTTATCAAGACCTTGATAATGGCTCAAGGGGGAGCAGAAACATTGACAATAATGAATGAACCTATGCATAGGTATATAGATATATACACAATGAAGCCCATGATGCAAAGTAATCCACTGGGGACCTCTCTAGTACTAAAGGGTTTCAAGGCCCCTATTTTAATCAAAAGGCATTTTATTTCTCCCCTATGATGCAGCTGGATTGCCCCGAATTGCTTCAGTTCTTCTTAATACATCAGCTCCTAAGATGACATGATTTCTTAGGGTAAAAACATATTGCAAAGATTAGCAAGAAAGGATTCAATTTTGTCTTTGCAGAACTTGAGGGTAAAGTCATCCAGTCCAGGTGCTGTGTGTGTGGTTTTCATTTTTTAACAGCTTTGATCACCTGCCGTGCACAAGGAAAATATTTCTTTAAATCTTTAACAGCCATCTGTAACATTTGCAAGCCTTTCAAAAAGTGCATTTGAATAATTGATTCAACCATATTCAGATCATATAAAGTCAAGTTTTCAGTAATCACAATTGTGTGGCTCCATTTATGATGAAGATGTGGAAATATATATTTATCTACAGCCATTCAAATAGTTTTGTTCTTGTTTTCAAAGATAAACTACCACAACTGTGATGTATTTTTATACATTGTAGCAATGTTCCTCTTGAAGGCTATCCCTAGCTTCTACCATTTCACATACCACATACCCACTTACTAATGACCAGTGGTTTCTCTCTATAGCCTCTGTGAGATGGGGCCAATATCTAAGAATTGTAAAGAAATCAAATCAAATAAAACATCAGTAGCATATATGGTGTAATAGTACAAACTAAATATGAAAACATATTCATAAGATGGATTAGTCAAGTACCATATGGCTCACCATCTGATCATATAGTGGAGTAGTCGTCTCTTCAAGTGTCATAGGATCAGGGTTGACTGAGGCCAGTTGTTAAGTCTTTTGAATGTATTTCATCTATCTCAATCCCTAATATACAGACAAGAATAATCTATCTATGGTCTCTCTCATTTTTTTTTTTCTAAATGTATAAAAATGTTCATAATACATTTTGGAATGGGATGTACTAGTATGTATAATACTAGTACACCCATGCTTAGAACATATGAATGGTTGGAAGAATAAACTAAAATCTGTAAGTCTGAGTCATTTCCAGTCCCCACATATTTAAGATATTTGATCCAAATACATTTGTTAATCAAATATGTTTGTCAAAAATTTGTACTTTCCCATTATATGATTTCATGGCATCACAAAATTTTAAACAGGGATATAGCCAAATCTATTAAAATATTATATACCATATTTTGTAAACTGATACTTCATATAGAGTACTATTTGCTTTTACTTAAATATCGTTGATTACATTTCAGAAATATTTAGCTAGTATGTTACCATTTTGCGCACACTGACTTTATCTCTTTCTCTCTCCATATTGAATAAAGTTTACATTAGAATGATCATAACTTTCAAACAGGAAGTGGGCAAGGACCACATATATTGAATGTGTTATGTTTTAATAAGCTAATCTAGTTTTAAATGATTGATTAAAGATTTATGTTTGAATGTAACAAAACTTTAACTGAAAACATATCAAAATGAACTTCTATCAAACATTGAATAAGACAAAAATATTACTAAAAAACTAATGTGAGCAAATAGTGCTTCCAAACAACAATAATTTTGTAAGAATCTCGATCAAGCCTATGTTATATATTTCATATGAAAATTCTGGGCTATAGTTTGTCAAATTTTAACGTTGCTCCCCCAAGCTTTAATTATATGTCATCAACGGAACTAGAGGGGAGTGGTGTTAAAGTCCAACTATACTATTGAATTTCCGTGCTTTTGTAAGTTTGAGAGAAAACTATAACATAGACATTAACATATGGTTTTTGCCTTTAAATGATTATTATTCTTAGTATTTCTGCCATTAGAGATGTTGCTCAGATGTCACAGATGTAGAGGTATATGAGTTTAAAGAATTACCCCATAACCAGCTTATCGCTTTTCTTTATTTCTGATGTTATAGTGTTAGACTGACTCATGAAACATGTAACCGTGAGCTGAATCTGATTTTGAAGGCTGTTCATGTATTTTGTCTCTCTAAACTCCTAATACACAGACAGCACACATACAGCGAGGGAAAAATTATTTGATCCCCTGCTGATTTTGTACATTTACCCACTGACAAAGAAATGATCAGTCTATAATTTTAATAGTAGGTTTATCTGAACAGTGAGAGAAAAAAATAACAACAAAAAAATCCAGAAAAAACGCATTTCAAAAAAAGTTATAAATTGATTTGCATTTTACTGAGTGAAATAAGTATTTGACCTCCTATCAATCAGCAAGATTTCTGGCTCCCAGGTAGCTTTTATACAGGTAACAAGCTGAGATTAGGAGCACTCTCTTAAACAGAGTGCTTATAATCTCAGCTTGTTACCTGTATAAAAGACACCTGTCCACAGAAGCAATCAATCAATCAGGTTCCAAACTCTCCACCATGGCCAAGACCAAAGAGCTGTCCAAGGATGTCAGGGACAAGATAGTAGACCTACACAAGGCTGGAATGGGCTACAAGACCATCACCAAGCAGCTTGGTGAGAAGGTAACAACAGTTGGTGCCATTATTCGCAAATGGAAGACACACAAAATAACTGTCAATCTCCCTTGGTCTGGGACTCCATGCAAGATCTCACCTCGTAGAGTTTCAATGATCATGAGAACTGTGAGGAATCATCCCAGAACTACACGGGAGGATCTTGTCAATGATCTCAAGGCAGCTGGGACCATAGTCACCAAGAAAACAATTGGTAACACACTACGCCGTGAAGGACTGAAATCCTGCAGCATCCGCAAGGTCCCCCTGCTCAAGAAAGCACATGTACAGGCCTGTCTGAAGTTTGCCAGTGAACATCTAAATGATTCAGAGGAAAACTGGGTGAAAATGTTGTGGTCAGATGAGACCAAAATCGAGCTCTTTGGCATCAACTCAACTCTCCGTGTTTGGAGGAGGAGGAATGCTGCCTATGATCCCAAGAACACCATCCCCACTGTCAAACATGGAGGTGGAAACATTATGCTTTGGGGGTATTTATCTGCTAAGGGGTCATGTACAGTCAAATCTTGGGTGAGAATCTCCTTCCCTCAGCCAGGGTATTGAAAATGGGTTGTGGATGGGTTTTATAGCATGACAATGACCCAAAACACCCAGCCAAGGCAACAAAGGCGTGGCTCAAGAAGAAGCACATTAAGGTCCTGGAGTGGCCTAGCCAGTCTTCAGACCTTAATCCCATAGAAAATCTGTGGAGGGAGCTGAAGGTTTGAGTTGCCAAATGTCAGCCTCAAAACCTTAATGACTTCAAGAGGATCTGCAAAGAGGAGTGGGACAAAATCCCTCCTGAGATGTGTGCAAACCTGGTGGCCAACTACAAGAAACGTCTGACCTCTGTGATTGCCAACAAGGGTTTTTCCACCAAGTACTAAATCATGTTTTGCAAAGGGGTCAAATACTTATTTCACTCTGTGAAATGCAAATCAATTTATAACTTTTTCAAATGCGTTTTTCTGGGATTTTTTGTTGTTATTCGGTCTCTCACTGTTCAAATAAACCTACCATTAAAATTATAGACTGATCATTTCTTTGTCAGTGATCAAATGTACAAAATCAGCAGGGGATCACATAATTTTTTCCCTCACTATATTCATAAGCTAACCACAGGCTCTCTTATCTATTTTTTTCAAAATGTAATAAAAAAAGTTCATAAAAACTCTGTAAATGGTACATTAGTGTTGGTAATAGTATTATTTTTATTTTTCCTACCAATACAGATTTTGTTCAGCTGCCACATATGTGGAGATATAAGATTCTGAGTCATTACCACATAAGCAGCCCATTGCTCAACTTTAGTGCAGAATTATAGAAGATACTAGGAGTCATATGAAATTATAAGAGTTATGATTCAATGATGAACAGATGGGGCATGATTGTGAGCCAGATATTCATAATTCTGCACACCCAATGTTTTGTGACAGAATATCCATAAAATTGCTTTAACATAATCATTTTATATGGGATCTAAATATATGTCTCAAGTTCATGTGACAACTGGGGTGCATGGTGCAATCCCAATACATGATTCATTGGTCATTAAGGGATTAAGAAATGCAAACTTATACGTGGTCTTAGGACACAGATGGGTTTAACATCTGCATTTGATGTACACAGCTTGGATACAAAGAATGCTTGGGATGAGGAATAAACACCTGGTTTACAGATCAGTGATCATGTTGAATAGCTTAGGGTCTGGGGACACTTAGGATCATTTAACCCCTTGAATACTAGAGAAGTCTCCAAAGCATCTATAAATTCCAAAGTGTGAAACAATTTTTTATTTTACACAATTATATGAACATTTACAATAGTAAAGGGGCAGTAAAGTGTCAAAGACCATTTTAAAGGCTTGGCAGTGCCCTCTGCGCAATGTAAACTGAGTTCCTGTAGCTTAGAACTCTTCTATTCTCAGTCAGTTTGCCTTGCATATCACAGAGATCTGAAAGTCTGGGTAATGTGAGCTCCTCACTTGGAACTCATGGGAGTAAAACCAAAATTGCTGTCCTTTCCATAGAAGCCCTGCGACAGTGAATACACCATCAACAAACTTATACAGAGAGGAGAGAAATCTCACATGAGCACTAACTGAAGTATTTACCTCTCCCAGCCTTGGATATCTCTGTGGTCTGTAAGGGAAACTGAGTGAGGAAGTAGTTCTTAGCTATAGGAATTCATTTCCCATAACTTTGAGGACTCTGTCAAGCGTTGATTGTCTACTGCCCCTTTAAACAATTCTGAAATATTCTCATACTTTTATTTCAATA
The DNA here is from genome assembly GCA_037306005.1 of Rhinophrynus dorsalis. Classification (NCBI taxonomy): domain Eukaryota; kingdom Metazoa; phylum Chordata; class Amphibia; order Anura; family Rhinophrynidae; genus Rhinophrynus; species Rhinophrynus dorsalis. The sequence goes on along the minus strand of CM074721.1, from coordinate 168,774,574 downwards.
GGAATTCCGAAAATATGTCTAATGTTTATTCTTTTCCCATGATTCTAACTTTTTTCCCAAAAGATGTTGTGAACAGGGTCTTCTCATCCTTCTTATCATTTTTAAACTTGATTGTTGCCACTCTTGTATGCTTAGTCCCCCATTTGTACAGCATTTTTATGTCTTGTCACCATATTGTACAGTGCTGAAACATGCTAACCCAGTATATAATATACTATGATATTATACTGAAAATAAATAATAGATGGGGGTCTAAATAACTTATGTGATACAGTTTACCAATCTCATGGAATGTTGAAAGTCATCCTTGGTTCTCTGGATGCAAAGCTCTTGCTGGCAGGCTGATAATTCTATTTGGGGTATTTATAATTGAGGTTGAATGTATATAAGGTATAAAACAGAAAATAAATCTTGAAGTCCTCAAGGAAAAACAAACACAGTTATTAGCATACCTGTACAGGTGGGCTTCTTTTATACCTTAAAAACCCCTCAGTTCCTCCCCCACAGGATTCTCACCAATTTTGAAAGCCAGACTCCTTTCCTTTGTTGTAGCATCTGACCTTTCCAATGAGGGGAAGAAAACAGGAGGGCCCTACTGTCATGGTTTGTTAAGACTCTCAGACGCAAGGTTAGGTAAAATCACAACTTTATTGAAAAGTTTAAGACCACCCCTTAGGGTAACATACGCATTCATACATATATCTTTATTGACAGAAAAGGTAGTAATAACAATACTGATACAGGCTCTATCGGCCTTGCCAATATACCGGGCAAGGCAGCCAAGAAGTTGGCACAAATATGGATAGGCTTTACCGGCCTTGCCAATATACCGGGCAAGGCAGCCAGGAAGCTGGTACAGGAACAGACAGGGTCTACCGGCCTTGCCAAAATACCAGGCAAGGCAGCCAGGGACTGGTACAGGAACAGACAGGCTCTACCGGCCTTGCCAAAATACCGGGCAAGGCAGCCAGGGACTAGTACAAGAACAGACAGGCTCTAACGCCCTTGCCAAAATACCGGGCAAGGCAGCCAGTGAACCAACGGTGGAATACAGGCTCTACCGGCCCTGCCAATACTGGGTAAGGCAACCCAAGATGATAATGGTATTGGTTCTACCGGCCTTACCAATATACCGGGCAGGGCAGCCTTGTAAGGAATAAGTGGCAACCAAAAGCCTCAGTGACTGCAAAGGTGGCACCGCACCCACTATTGATGACATAAGAGGCTAAGTTGATCAAGTGGCAGACCATATAACTCCGAAGTACCACTCGACCATGTACTGGGAAGACAGTAATACACAGTGCGACAATGGACAAGGAATGATAGAGCGAACCAGTACCCTGTGCGTGGAACGCTAATCGTAACTTGCATAAACAGCCGGATGGCTTATGGAGCGAACCAGTACCCTGTACGTGGAACGCTAATCGTAACTGCATAAACAGCCGGATGGCTTATGGAGCGAACTAGTACCCTGTACGTGGAACGCTATTTGTAACTAGCATAGACAGCCAGATGGCTAATGGAGCAAACCAGTACCCATTACGTCGAACGCTATTCAAACTTGCATAGACAGCCGGACAGCTTATGGAGCGAACCAGTACCCAGTACGTGGAACGCTAATCAAACATGCATAGACAGCCGGATGGCTGGAACGCTAATCAAACTTGCATAGACAGCCGGATGGCTTAAGGAGAGAACCAGTACCCTGTACGTGGAATGCTAATCAAACTTGCATAGACAGCCGGATGGCTTATGGAGCGAACCAGTACCCTGTACGTGGAACGCTATTGTAACCTGCATAACAGCCGGTTGGCTTATGGAGCGAACCAGTACCCTGTACGTGGAACGCTATCGTAACCTGCATAACAGCCGGGTGGCTTATAGAGGAACCAGTACCCTGTACGCGGAATGCTAGTTGTAACTTGCAAAGACAGCCGGTTGGTTTGTGGAGGGAACCAGTACCTGCGACTGGAGATACAGCAGGGAATAGAAATGTCGCCAAGGCGACTCAGGAACGACAGCGGCTACAGGGAGACTGGATGGAACCGGCAGTGAAGACAGGAACCAGCACATGATCGGTCAACCGGATCAGCGGCGTCAGCGAAGACTGGCAGCAGGAAGCGGAGATCAGACGACAACTCGAACCGGATCAGGATCTGAAGCAGGAACTAATGGACAGGTGACTACAGGAACCAGACGATTCTGTCAGCAGGAACGCAGCTAAGGGCCCAGGAAGCTCAGGAACGTGCCATAGATGCTAGCAGCAAAGAGACAACACGAAAGGGCAACCAAAGGGTGCCCAGACTCAGTCTATATAGGCAATGCAGGGCGGGCTAACAGCAGACAGCCAATGGAGAGCCCCTAAAGGTAATTGACACAGAAGGAAAGCAATCACGGGCACAGTGATAGTACCCCCTTCTCAAAGACCCCCTCTCCTAGAAGAGGGTCTAGGTTTCTGAGGGTATTTAGAGTGAAATATTCGCAGTAATTTGGGTGCATGAAGATCCTTACTATCCACCCAGGATCGTTCTTCAGGACCATAGCCTTTCCAATGCCCCAAATACTGCACCTTTCCTCTAAGCCTGTGGGAATCAATGATACTCTGAACTTTGTACTCCTCCTGGCCTTCAACCTCAATCGGCCCTGGCACCACAGGGTTAGTGGTATAACGGTTGCATACGAGAGGCTTGAGGAGGGATACATGGAAGACATTATGAATACGCATGGACGCAGGAATGTCCAATGCATACGACACAGGATTCATTTTGCAAATAACTCTGTAAGGACCAGTGAATCGAGAAGCCAGCTTGTTAGATGGGATTTGGAGTTTGAGGTTCCTAAAAGCCACACTCTATCCTCCACCTGAAAGGAAACCGCTGGCAGTCTCCTGCGATTGGCATGACGCTGATGACGTTGGAATGACTGACCTAGTGCCCTCTGCACCTGTGCCCATGTGGAGCTGAGTTGCTCTATATGCTCGTCCAGAGCAGGAATCTGTTGTGCCTGAAAGGAATCCAGGAGCAAACAGGGCTGGAACCCATAATTGATCAGAAACGGAATTCCTGGCGAACTCTGCCCAGGGCAACAGGTCGGCCCAATTGTCATGATGGTCAGTAATGAAACAGCGCAAGACTTGTTCCATCCCTTGATTAGCACGCTCAGTGGCCCCATTGGTCTGGGGATGGTAGGCAGAGGAAAAATACAATTGTATGCCCATCTGTTCACAAAATGCCCTCCAAAATCTGGACACGAACTGGCTCCTCCGGTCGGATACCAGCACTCTGGGTACTCCATGCAACCGAAACACCTCTCTAGCAAATACCACTGCTAATTCTTTTGCAGAGGGAAGACCACGGAGGGGCATGAAATGAGCCATTTTAGAAAACCTGTCCACTATCATGAGTATAAAGGAATACCCTCTAGACACAGGCAATTCTCCCATGAAATCGATGGAAACGTGGGACCAAGGGCGTTCACCATTGGGTACCGGCTGAAGTAAGACCACCAGGAGGTGTCTGGGGGTCTTAGCACAAGCACAAGTGGCACAGGCATTCGTAAAATCAGTGCAATCTGCCATCATAGAAGGCCACCAAAAGACTTGCGAGAGGGACCACAACAATTGGTCTCTGCCAATATGTCCCGCGGCCTTAGAGGAATGGTATGTCTCGAGTAACCGAGTGCGGAATGGCTCATCGACAAAACATTTGCCCGTAGGGGTTTCAGGGGGAGCAGAGGCCTGGGAGGCCAACATTTCTTCCCCTAGTGGAGAAGTGATACTAGTGCGTATAGTAGCCAAAATTCGATCGGGCTGAATAATAGGTACTGGTACCTCATCTCTGTCAAATTCAGCCTCAAATTGTCTTGACAGTGCATCAGCCCTGACATTCTTAGACCCAGGCAAATAAGATACAATGAAATTAAATCGAGATAGGAACAGTGCCCACCTGGCTTGGCGTGAGGATAATCTTTTAGCCTCAAAGAGATAAGTCAGATTTTTGTGATCCGTCAAGATTAAGACAGGGTTTTTTGTTCCTTCGAGTAGGTGGCGCCATTCCTTAAGAGCAAGGATAATGGCCAGTAATTCTCTGTCCCCAATCTCGTAATGGCTTTGAGCTCCGGTCAATTTTTTTGAGAAAAACCCACAAGGTCTGAGAGTTCCTCCTTTAATGGGTTGTTGAGACAACACAGCCCCAACCCCAATATCTGAGGCATCCACCTCTAATGTAAATGGTAACAATGGGTTGGGGTGAGATAACACAGGAGCGTTAGCAAAAGCAGACTTCAGATTTTTAAAAGCCTCCTCAGCAGCCACTGACCATCGAGATGGATTAGCACCCTTGTGCGTAAGGTCAGACAAGGGTTTAACAATAGTAGAAAAGTTCTTAATAAACTTTCTATAATAATTAGCGAAGCCCAAAAATCGTTGAATGGCTTTAAGACTCTTGGGGCGTGGCCATTGAAGGACTGCCGTGCAGGTTCTAAGTGTCTACCGTCACAGAAGGAAAGCAATCACTGGCACCATGATACCTACATCTTACTTTGCTTCAGGTGTACCTGTAAACCTTCTGCCATTTTTCTAGTTACAAATAATAATAATAATAATAATGTAGTTACTAAATATTGTTGACATGTCTAAGAACAATTTACAACAATAAAGTGCACTAATAAACAGCAGGCATGATAAATATATTTGGATCTATTTACAAACCTGGCTCTAGCAACAATTGTAATAAAAGAATAGTGTCCATCGTAAGGATGCAGAAAAATATTTTGGTGCCAGTTGAAGTGGAGCTGTCACCAACAAATATGTGATTTTGAAAGCGCTTTCTAAATCACAATTTTTATGTTAGCCATGTTTTACTTATAACAATAGTTTATAAGATGTTTAGCTTTATTTATTTGTCAATTTATGAAGATAGTCTAGTACTGGCTGGCAGAGAAAGGCAGCTGGGATGGAGAGTAATGTGGCATGTTCAAACCTGGCTGGCCAGTACTGACTAATGTGCATACACTGACCAATAAATAAAGCTAAATACTTCATAAACTTTTGTTTTAAATGAAAAATATCTTAAAGTGTTAGTAATGTCCCAAAAAGTTTTTTTTGCATTTAGAAGAGCTTAAAAAGCTGAGCTAAATGCAAAAAACCGTATCTCTCAAACCACTATGGTTTAAGAGATACAGGCGTTTAAAGTTCGCTGTTTCCTACTGACATCTGTAAAGCTGTCAGCAGGAGATTCGTGTCGGACAACATGGAGGCACTTGAGAAGTGCCGCAATCTCGTTACTTACAAGGAATCCCTTCATTGGAATGGTCTAAAACGTGTGCCTGAACCTCTCAAGCGCCTCCGTGTCGACCGACACGAATCTCCTGCTGACAGCTTTACAGCTGTCAATAGGAGAGATCAAACTTCAAACGCCTGTATCTCTTAAACCATAGCGGTTTGAGAGATACGTTTTTTTTTGCATTCAGCTCAGCTTTTTAAGCTCTTCTAAATGCGAAAAACTTTTTTTTGGACATTACTAACACTTTAACATAAATATAGTTGATTTTGAAATGTCTTTCAAAATCACCTATAGTATAAGTATACAGCATAATTTGGTCTTATGTATAAAAGCCATGATATTGCAAGCAAGGTGCTGGGTTGTATATCTAGGGACATTATTAGCAGAAAGAGGGAAGTGGTCATGCCACTTTACAGATCTCAGGTTAGACCTCAGCTAGAGTATTGTGTACAGTAATAATAATAACTAGTATTTATATAGCCCCTTTCTCCCAGAGGGACTCAAAGTGCTTTCAGTGCATGCTCTTGAATTAACCAAATTGGCAGCTGAATAATAGATGTTTGTCACAGTTACCTTAGACCAGCAACGCCTGATGGGTTGACACAGGTATATGACGGTCTGAAATGTCGCCACAGCATCATCCCATGCGTCATTCCGAGGACTGGGCCTAGGCACTCTTGGTGTTCTCAGCTACTGTCCATGTTCTCGTGTGAACCAGGCCTGCTCCGTAGATATAAGCAGAGTGGGGTCTGGGTTCTGACGCATATCAGCCCTGCGTCAAGTTCGGGCGTGAGTTTGCAATATGTCGCAGGCCTCTGGTTTGTACTGTTTGGGGCTGATAGCTCCACCCATCTACTTCCTGGCTTGCCTGTTAAAAGGGAACTGGATCTCTATCCAGTTTCCCTTATGTTGTTGTTCAGTGCAGTTCTAGTTCCTGTTGTTCCTGTAACCTGTGTATGACCCGGCCTGTCTGACTATCCATTGTGGTGCTCCCCAGGGTGCCCCACTGACTCTCCTAACAGAACAAATAATCTACTTAAAAGATTCCTTAAACTAAACTTCAATTCCTCTCTGTCTTCTCTAGCTCAAAAAACGTACTGCTCTCTCCTCTCGCAAACACAAAACGGCATGCTGTGAGAGCCTAACAGCCTTTTATATGACTGTAGAAAACTTTTGTGTGTTGGAGAAATATTTTTCTTCTCATTGATTTCAATGGGCAAAAAAGGTGGGAAAAGCTGAAAAACAGCACTTTTCACGGGAAATTATTAGCCAACTGGAAAGTGCCATTATTCACCGATTTCAGTTTGAGGCGAAATTTTCGCCATCTCTACTGGAGACCCCTCTAGCATTAAGTTAAATAACTCATTGAAATCAATAGGAATTGGTTTGCAGATGATTTGCACAAAAATTATACTTATTCTTATTAGTACAGGAGGCTCTTTGTGCCATGGTGCATATCAATAAATCAGAAATCCCAAGCCAAAGGCCATAGAATACTTTGTGTTACAGGGAAGGGGCACATGGGAACAAACTCCAAGATAAACCCAGCACTTTGTTTTCTATAGGATATAGTGACAACATACTATTTCTCAATTTCTAATGCTTATTGTTTCTATGGAGTCAACATTCTAAGAACCGAAGCACTTTTAGGGGTTCTATAAGCCCCTGTCTACAGTTCTGCCATTCGTTCTTTGACTCCTCTTTCTCCTGTGTTCCACCGATGATCCAGATGCAAGAGGATGTGTCTGACAGCTGGTTCCCATGAGTGCCAGATAGTATCATTACAGTATCCTGGACTTTGATGCCTTTGTTCAGGACAGCAGTTGCCCATGTGAAAGGCACCATAGTCCAGCATAGTGCCCAGGTAGCTCCAATGCCCAACATGGCATTGATGCATAGGAGCTACCTGTGTGAAAGGGGCCTTAACGATCATTAATTAAGTGGAATAAGTGACATTTTTAAACTTCTCCAGTTCCTATGTTGTTTTATTGCTCCTATACAATAAGATCTAAGATGAAAAGCAGCCTCATTATAGTAGCAAAGTCAATGGAGAGAGTTCTCTCACTGGAGAGACATTTCTTACATTGTACCCACCTTAGTGTATCTCCCCCATGATGAGATGGGCAACAAGTCTGATTTTATTCTTAAACTGAGTTATTGCAGAAAGAAAACACAATTTGCCACTTTTCTGGAGTAAATTCCTGACATAGAAAATACATAAAGTGTCCACCTTTTCTGCTAATTACTTTTCAACAGGGACTTTGTATGTTCCATATATGTGTTCTGCTGCTGAGTGCTGACGTGGAGAAATCCACAGCTGAAAGTAAAAGCTGTTATTGTCCTACAGCTACATGATCCTTGAAAAAATTGTTAGCAGGTTGAGTCCCTTTGCTCTTTGCCCATTACTCTAACATCTGCTTGTACAACTTTGGTAAAACCGTTATTGAAAAAATTGTGACTTGGGATATGTTAGTGGCTTGCAACATGTCTTCAGTTCTTTAAAATCTCTGTTTTCAACAAAGGAATATAGCAGCATAAAAATCGCCAACATTTTGGCATGTCTGCCATTCTACAGGTGTACTTTTGGATTATTTTTGTAGATTTTCTTACTTCTTTCTAGGAAGTCAGTAAGGGTGGGTTGTCAATACATAGAAAAAGAACTGTGTTTACAAGAAAGACCTGATGTTATGAATGTTTAGATTGCACAAGATGCAGGGAAACCTCAATGCAAACACTAACTATATGGATGTTACTATAAACAGCTGAACACTCATCTAAAATAATAATACAAAACTGATAGGGAAATTATAAAGGGTTTTGTTTTTTCTGTGCCAAGTGCCAAGTGACATGGTCAGACAGTGACCATGGGAATTTCAGTTGTCCTTTAACTCCTTGGCTGCTATAGAGGTCTGTAATGCATTGCAAAGCTATGCAATGGAGACTTCCCTAACACACACATATATATGTGTATATATTATATAAATATATATATATTCATCATCATCTTATTCAGCCATTGACGATACACTGCAGGATGAAGGCCTCCTCAGCAAGTTTCCAACAATTTCCATCTTGGTCTTTCCATTGCCACTGTGTACTAACAAATTTGGTAATTTCATCAACCCATCTTGTCTTGGTCTTCTTCTTGGGCACTTAGTTGATGCATTGGGTTGCCTCCTATTCCAAAACTGTATGCCTTATCTATGTTTTCTTGATGTATGTGGTTGTTACAGCCATTTTAATATAGCTAAGTCACATTTGAAGACTGCAAGAAAAATGTAGGCTCTTACCAGTGAGTTGTTATTTCTCTTGGGAGAGGAGATTATAATGAATACAGTAGGAAATTCCATAGCTTTCGAAGGTGTGAGCACCTTTGAATGCATAGAAATTTTAAAAAATGCATATTTTTCCGTTTAGTGACACTTTCCGGAAACATTTGTGAGCCCCAGGCTACAGCTAGACAGACAAGTAACCTCTAATTTGATTAAGAGTGTTGTCTTCTTTCCAAAATGGTATCTCTTGTGTACCTTTTATTCTTGTCTGTAGTTGTTCTAAACATTAAAGTGCAGTTCTGTCATATTAAAAAAGCAAGAAATCTGACAGATTTGGTCCATGCAATTTTGTGGTGCTGGCATTCTCAGAAGGTCACCAGCTACCTAACCTAATATGGCATTCCATGGATTTCAGTGATTTCAGTATATTGAATGTAATGGGAAAAAAAACAAACAAACAAACATGTTTGTTGATTTAATAGAAAACCAGTCTTCTGGTAGAGATGCAAATGGCTAGTCCTTGTGATGTTGTGTACTTTCAAAATGTAAAGTTGCTTTATAAAGGCAAGTTACACTAGACTTAGAACCATAAGCTTTTGCAGTGGAACATAGAAAAATCCACTCAGGACAGTTGTTTGTCATCCACTTTACTGGAAAGTCAATAAAAAAATCAAAATTGTTGTCATCCTTGGTAACATTTATTGGTCATGTTAGGGGATATCCACAAATTAACCCTGATTTACATGGAGTGTGACATGTGGGTTGTTCACAGGCAAGCACAACAAATTGTCTTAAGACTCTAAACTGAAACAAAAGTATGAAAACATTCTTAACACTGGTGTGGGGTAAAAAGTATGAGCAGTGTAGTGCTTAAAGGGACAGTATACTCTAATTATGAGAAAAAGATGTTGTAGTTATTTCCAGTAGCATAAAACAAGGGTATACCTAATGCTTGGAGATGTGTCTTTCAAAAAATTGTTAAAGGATTTCTTAACCTCTTTCTTATAGCTTGAGTTCAATATGTTTTGCAGCCTGGTAGCACTAGACCACCTATGCCTTTAAATCACACAGCAGAGTTGCCGTGATTCATGTGTAGTGCTGCAGAATGACATTTTCATATATGTCCTTGATTTAAAGGGATATGTGGTCACCTTCATTGGTATTGTTTCTATCAGAACCTGTGAAAATCTGAGTGTCACAGGCAGAGGATTACTGTGGGCTCTATGGGGATATCCCACATGCTCCAAAACAGTCTGATATCAACCTACATGAAGACAAAAATGGTGACTTTGGAATACTAAACCAAAGAGATATCCTATCCCCTGAAATTAACTTATTCTGATGCTATACTTCCCCTTTAACCCACTGAGTGCCATAGAGGTATCCAATGCATTATGCATTGGATACCTCTCTGGCACTCAGTGTTTAATCCCTTGAATGCTAGATAAGTCCTTAAAGGGATAGTAATACTTCATTTTATCTTTATTTTATTTTGTAGGCATTAAAAAAACATGAAGAACGATATAAGTCTTATCTCTCAAACCTTTATCGTTTAAGAGATATTCACAAGCAAAGTACCCCCCCCCCCTCGTTCAGCCAGATCAGAAGGGAGGTGCCCAGATAGACTACAGAGAGGGGGGGGGGACTGAAAAACTTGTCAAGGGGGGGGCTTTCATTCTTTTCATACAAAGAAGATTGTCCCCTTCTGTTATCTGTCTGGTCTTACAACCAGATTCACATCTGAGAAGAGATGGCTTACACTAGGAAAAAGGGGCGGGAGGGGGGAACTTTGCTTGTGAATATCTCTTAAACCATAAAGGTTTGAGAGATAAGACTTATATCATTCTTCATGTTTTTTTAATGCCTACAAAATAAAATAAAGTTAAAATGAAGTATTACTATCCCTTTAATGCATTGTTTCAAAGTACTCTTTGGCCCTTGGCTTGGAATTTCTAATTTATTGATATGTACCATAATACACAGAGGCTGATGTACTATGAAGAACTATTGCAATACTGGTAGAAACCCACTGCATGGTAGGCAACATATAAAAATTTCCCAAATTCCCATTTATTTAGATTGGGATTTTAACTCATTAAATGCTAAAGAGGTCTCTAGTGCATTGTGAAGTAACGCATGGGATACATCTCTAGCATTCAAGTGGTTAAAAACCATCTTTAAATCAATGGGAATTTTTTTCTCCCCTTTGATGCAGTTGGTTTGCCCCAGAATCACTCAGGTGGGTGTTATGCATTAAGGAATGATACAGTTGAGATGATGTCTCCAGTGATATCACTTATCCATTTCCTAGGTTATTCTATACAGCCAATGCACTAAGATTTCCAATGTACACAAAATGTATGAGAGCCCAAGCATTAAAGGGACAGTAATGTCCCATAAAATTATGTTTTTGTTTTGTAGATTAAAGGAAAATAAATTATGTGCACCAAATCCTATCTCTCAAACCTTTACAGTTTGAGAGATATTCTCCACTAAAGTTCTCTCTCTCCTGATGTCAGCTGTAAAGCTGACATCAGGAGATCCGTTTCGGCCGATACGAGGAGGCTCTTCAGCAGAGTCGCAATAGCGTGATTTAAAAAGAAATACTTCTTTGGAAAGGCCTAAAAAGTGTGCTTGCAAACCAAACACACTTTGTAGACCTTTCCAATGAAGTATTTATTTTAAAATAGCGCTATTGCGGCTCTGCTGAAGAGCTGCCTGTCAGTCCCCAGACCAGGAACTCCTGCCGTCAGCTTACTGCTGACGTCAGGAGAAGGGGGGGGGGCTTTATTTTTAATCTACAAAACAAAAACATTTTTTATGGAACATTAGTGTTCCTTTAATGTGCCCAATACACTCTAGAAATATAGACAATATGTGACCATCCATCTGTTGTTGAACTAAAACACTTAGGGGGAGATTTACTAAGCAGTGATAAAGAGGCGATAAAGTGGAGATGACTTCTCCAGTGATTTCACTTCTCCAATTCCTATTTTATTCTATGGGGCCTATGCACTAAGATTTCTTCAACTTTGGAGAAGTGATAAACTAGAGAAGTCATCTCCGCTTTATCACCTTTTTATCACCACTTAGGGAATCTCCTCCTTAGTATTTTGCACACAAAAGAAAAGGGGGGGAGATGCACTAAGGAGTGATAAAGAGAAGATTACTTCTCCTGTGAGGTCACTTCTCCAGTTCCTATGTTATGCTGTAGAGCGTATGCGCTAAGATCTCTAAAGCTGGAGAAATCTTAGTGCATTGGCTCCATAGATTAACATTGGAATTAGAGAAGTGATATCACTGGAGTTATCACACCTTAGTGCATCTCCCCCACGTTATTTTTATTACACCAGCTTCATTATTATTTAATGTTATCTTTCACCCCTTTTGGTGATGCCACTTCCTTCATCAGCCTGGCACTGCATTCAAAGTAGCGTATGTGCTTTCAGTGTCAGGCACATAGTTCTACACAATGGAAGCAGGGTGCTTGGTGACAAGAAAATGGCGAGCAAGCTATGATTATACTGAGCTTTAACATGATTTTTCTTGCATGTTAGTTGTCCTTTAGGTTCTGTCATCAGTATGACATTTATGCTTATGTTACGCAGTTCAAACCATATGAGCCAGCACCACAGGGGTTAATATCACCATAAGACTCAAATAGAAGTAAAAACATTCATATTCTTTATTGAAATCAGTTCTTCATTAGAGTACTTAATAATCGTTGCAACCCAATATCAAGAGCTAGGAAAGACTTACATGTGGTTACCAGTCAGGTGAAAACAGACCATAGCGTCAGATCAACGCGTTTCACGCATACAGCGCTTACTCATGATCAAAGACGCCTTATGCTTATGTTGCTTAAGTGACACAATAGGAAAAAGATATGTGCAATACAGTAAATAATGGATACACATGGAACTTGATACAACAGGGCAGGTGGGCTGCTGTGGAACAATATATTGTGGTAGGTAGAGGATAAAAACACAAGTAGGTGGGTGCTCTCCTTGCTGTCAGCTCGCGTGCAGATTGAGGAATGGTTGAGCTGTGCTGAGTCCTATGTGGTGTTCTCTGTTGTCATGCATTCATGGCAAATGAGCCAGCAAATCAGAATTTGTTTTCTTTTTAGCATACCTGTAATTAGTGCTGCCAGTCTGAGGTGACCTCATGTTAGCAAAACTTCATGCAAAGGAATTCCTAAATATCCAAAGTTTTCCGTTAACTCTTTCACCGAGAAATCAACTTGTTGTATAAATAAGGAATAGAGCTATAATACAGGTTTATGTAACACAAATGTACTAGGAAGTAATAAGCAGTCAACATAAAAAAACAGCTGTAAACAGTATTAACCCATTAAGGACCAGAGAGGTCTGCAATGCACTGCAAAGCAATGTGTTGCACACCCCTCTAGTCCTTAAAGAGTTAAATGTAATCCCTTAACTGCTAGAGACGTCAACAAATGTTGTTTTGAAAGGGTTAAAAAAGACACATAATATTCTATGCATTACATCTATACTGTAGAAAGGAAAGTCACGTGAATTTGTTCTGGTCCCATTGCTTACATTCACCAAGGCTGGTAATGGGCAGAGGTATCATGCATTAATCTGCTCATTGCCAGCCAAATTGGGTCTTTCCCATCTTCTGGGGTGCGTCAGACAAGGAACCTGAAACCAGTCATGTGACTTTCTTTTTCTAAAAAAGATGAAGTAAGGTGCTTTGCCCTGACAGTGAAAGGATGCTGTTCACTCCATATGTAAACTCAGTTTATGTGACATTATTGACATGCAGATTAGTTAGTTTGGACTTTTGCATTTCATTAGCTTTTAAGTACCAGAGGGGTGTTCAACACATTTTGACACAATGCTTTGAACTAGACTTGTGCGATTCGGTTCGTCCGAATTCGGAATTTGTCCGAATTCTGGTCATTTGGTCATCATTTTGGACTGCTGAAAGGCAAGGGGCATTTGTTTTTGTTTTTCCCGAATTCGAACGGTCTGGGTCAGAAATTCGTAAAAAAATTCTACTTTCCCTCCCTCTCTAGTCCAATGAGCTTCTTAGTTTCATGATGGGGGTTGGACTATTGACACGTCAGACACCCAGACAGCCTGCATTTCCTGATAGTCCATTGTTGGAGTTCAGAGAAGAAGGAGATAGTGCCAGTTGTTGTGTAGGCAGGCAGGTAGCATAGGCACTAGGTAGGCAGCCAGCATTATTGCCACTGCAAGGGAGAGTCATCTTTGTTACTGGGCAAAATATAAGGAATTTATTTGAATAGTAGAGTGACACAGCCAGTCTCACATTTATTTTGGCGGTCCTATTGCCACTGCAAGGGAGAGTCATCTTTGTTCCTGGGCAAAATATAAGTAATTTGTTTGAATAGTAGAGTGACCCAGCCAGTCTCAAATTTATTCTGGCAGTCCTATACCTATTGCCACTGCAAGGGAAAGTCATTTTGCTCTCCCCTGTTCCAGAGTTTTGACATGCCCATGAAGGTCACTGTTTTCAAGTTAATCTTTTTGATTAACATACAAACGTTTTAGTGCCATTAAATCTCTATATTTTAAAAAAATGTGAGCATCACATGCCACATGATCTGATGTGAATACATGCCTATTCACATGATCTGCACCAAAGGGAGGGCAGTGTTGGAGTGTATGGCCATTCCAGAGAGTTCCATTCCTCACCAAGACTCATAAGGTACCAATGCCTTGACTCTTCTCCCAATTCCTTACCCCACCCCCTATTCACACAATCTGCACCAAAGGGAGGGCAGTGTGGGATTGTATGGCCATTCCGGAGAGTTCCATTCCTCACCAAGACTCATAAAGTACCAATGCCTTGACTCTTCTCCCTTTCCTTACCCCACCTCCTATTCACACGATCTGCACCAAAAAGAGGGCAGTGTGTGATTGTATGGCCATTCTGGAGAGTTCCATTCCTCACCAAGACTCATAAGTTACCAATGCCTTGACTCTTCTTCTTTTCCTTACCCCACCTCCTATTCACATGATCTGCACCCAAAGGAGGGCAGTGTGGGATTGTATGGCCATTCCAGAGAGTACCATTCCTCACCAAGACTCAACAGGATTGGCAAAACATTCTTCCATTTCTTGTATATGTCAGATTATTGCACACCTGCATGCATACCTATGCATACCTGCCAACTGTCCCTTATTTCCAGGGACAGACCATGGTTTTGTCTCTCTGTCCCTGCATCCTTCTGTCTCTGGTTTTGTCCCAGGGATTTAAAACTGAATTTCAACCTCATAATCTATGTGACTGGCATTAAAAGGTTAATAGGTTTTGGCCTCCCCACATGTTAATATTGCTTATTTATTGCTAAGGTCCTCAAGGCCTTCTAGCTTTTCTTCTATGTAGCCTTTTACTCCCACCTCCCCCTTCCCCAACACAACCTTAAACATACTACTTAACACATTAACATTGTTGATCAAGAGAAGAAACATACAGATGCAGGAATGTAGCAAATAAAGAGATCACAGCTTCTACTAGATAGGTTTTGATCTTTTTAAGGGGACCTCTGGCGAGAACCCTCCCAAACCCTCAATGTGATACTCCAAGCCTGTAGCAATGGTGTACTCTCCCACCCGGGGCAGGGTTAGCCTAGCCCTATTACTAGTGTGTTGGGCTTCCCCTCCTCCAAGCAGAAGGGAGCAGGAAGGCCAGTGGGTCTATGGACTAATGTTGACCACTGACTCAGTTCTGAACTGTCTGACCTTTTTTAGAGGTCTGTTCTGATATAGAAGTGCAGGTAGTTATAAGTCTGTGGTATGAATCTTTCTGCTGTCTTTGTGCTGCACGGTACTATAGGCCATTGATTTTAAACTCCAGTTCTCAGACCACACCAACAGGTAAAGATTTTGGTTAATGATTAAAGACAGGTAGCTCAGTCACAATAACAAAGACACTGATTACTCACCTGTGCTAAAAAACCTGCACTGTTTGTGTGCCTCATGGCCTTAGGCCCATATTTATAAAAGCAGATGGGAGTTAACCTATATAATAATTCGGTAGGATGTTTGTCAAAAGCCGTCATGTGCAGTAGAGACTGCCCGGACACACAGAATGCTGGAAGTTCTGTGCTGGGAGCATTCTGTGTTTTCGGGCAGTCTCTACAATGCATGACTGCGTCGGCGGCAGGAAGCAGAGCAAGACCGGCCTCTTAAGAACTCACATTTGCACCATACATGATGAGCAAGTTTGGAGATCTCACTCAGTGCACATCTTGCCATATGTATGCATGCTTGGAACAGCAGTTCCAGGGTCCATACCGCTGTGGCAAGTGTGAGCAAGTGGCCCTTCTAGAAGCTCAGATTGAAGCTCTAGAGAGTCACATTGCAACACTGAGAGATATTGACAACCTTGAGAGGAGTCTCTTGCTAACTGAGCAGAGTCTAGCTGGGTCACCTATCAAAGAGGGAGGAGATCAGCTAGAAGGGAACCAGGCACATAGCTGGGTTACAGTTAGAAGTGGCTGCAGTGGGGGAGGGAAGAGGAAGAGGGCAGCCAGTCCTGAGTTTTTCCATCCCAACAAATTTGCTCATTTAGTGAATATGTTGGGGAGGCAAACCCAGAAGTGGAATTGCTGGAGAAGACTGTTCTCCCTAACAGCCGGGAGAACAGCTCCTCTAGCACAGAGGGGATCCAGAGGAAAGTGAAGCCTAGGCAGATTGTGGTGGTAGGGGACTCTGTTATTAGGAGAACAGATAAGGTAATCTGTGGCTCTGATCGCAGCAACCGAATGGTTTGCTGTCTCCCGGGTGCCCGGGTTCAGCATGTTGCAGACAGGGTGGACAGATTATTGGGAGGGGCTGGAGAGGATCCAGCTGTCTTGGTGCATATTGGTACCAATGACAAAGTAAGAGGAAAGTGGATAGTCCTAAAAGGTAATTTTAGGGATTTAGGGAGTAAGATTAGGAACTGGACCTCCAAGGTAGTATTCTCAGAGATACTACTTGTGCCATGCTCTACGCCAGAGAGACAGCAGGAGATTAGGGAGCTCAATGCATGACTGAAGTCCTGGTGTAAGAAGGATGACTTTGGGTTTTTAGAGCACTGGGCTGATTTTGCTTTGGGGTACAATCTCTATAGTAGGGATGGATTGCACCTGAATGCAAGA
The DNA here is from genome assembly GCA_037306005.1 of Rhinophrynus dorsalis. Classification (NCBI taxonomy): domain Eukaryota; kingdom Metazoa; phylum Chordata; class Amphibia; order Anura; family Rhinophrynidae; genus Rhinophrynus; species Rhinophrynus dorsalis. The sequence continues at coordinate 168,757,883 of CM074721.1, read as the reverse complement.
GGGTCTCAAGTGCTTGGGGAGAGGATGATTAGACGGTTGGAGGAGATTTTAAACTAGGAAGGGGGGGGCAATAAATACTGGGATAGACAGTATAAAAAGGGAAGGCGATGTAGTTAATAACCAGGTGGGTGGATCTGGGGGTGGGGTTAGTACAGATGATAGGGAGAAGCCTATAAACCACACCAAAATTAAATCACAAATGGAGCATAGCAGTGGCATAAATTGTATGCTTGCAAATGCCAGAAGTTTAACTGGTAAAATAGGGGAACTGGAGCTGGTAGCTGAAATTGAAAACTATGACTTGATAGGCATAACCGAAACATGGTGGGATGACACACATGATTGGTCAATCAATTTGGAGGGCTACATGTTATTTAGAAAAGATAGGTCAAACAAAAGAGGTGGTGGGGTCTGTCTGTATGTCAAACCAGCATTATTGCCTCATTTGCGGGAAGATATATGTGATGACAGTAGTGAATATGTGGAATCCCTGTGGGTTGAAATAGTCACTGGGGGTAAAAATGCCCAGAAAATATTAGTGGGCATTTGTTATAAACCACCAAACATTGGTGACCTTGAAGAATCACAGCTATTAATGCAAATAGAAAAGGCTTCTCAAATAGGGAGAACTATAATTATGGGGGATTAATTATCCAGAAATAGACTTTAAAAATGGAACAGCTAATTCTGCAAAAAGCAGCAAGTTTCTGAACTTGTTGAATGACAATTTTTGTCTCAACTAGTGCAGACCTCAACCAGAGGGAATGCATGTCTGGATCTGGTATTAACTGACAATGAAGAACTTATCTCTAACATCCAAGTTAGGGAGCACTTGGGGAATAATGACCATAACATGGTATCGTTTGAGATTAATTCAAAAAAGCAATTTGGCATGGGTTCCACCAAAACACTGAATTTTAAAAAGGCCAACTTTAGCAGGTTTAATTCATCCCTTGCTCTCGTTGACTGGGATAAAATATTTTCAGGAAAAAACACAGAAGGTAAGTGGAATGCCTTCAAAATAACATTGCAAAAATACACATATAAATGTATCCCTGTTGGAAACAAATACAAAAGAAGCAAATTAAAACCAGTGTGGCTAACCAGTAAAGTAATTCATGAAATAAATAACAAGAAAGCGGCATTTAAACATTACAAAGCTGAGGGATCAGCAGAGGCATTTGCAGAATACAAAAATGTCAACAAAACCTGTAAAAAGGCTATTAAATTAGCTAGACTGTAGAATGAAAAAAATATTGCTAAGGAGAGCAAGAGCAACCCAAAAAAATTCTTTAAATACATTAATGGCAAAAAATTAAAGTCTGATAATGTTGGGTCCTTGTTATCTGAAATGGGTGAGATGGTCAAGGGGGACAGAGAGAAGACAGATATTTTAAATAATTTCTTTTCTTCTGTTTTTACCAAGGAAGATCCAATGGACAAGAATCTGTAAACTACTTTTACAGAACAGTCACAGCAAGCATGGGACTGGCTAACACAAGAAAAAGTGTTAAAACAATTGAATGGTGTTAAGGTAGACAAAGCTCCGGGGCCAGATGGTATACACCCACGGATACTTAAAGAGCTAAGCCAGGCCCTGGCCAGACTGTTATATTTGATTTTCAGGGATTCTTTAATTTCAGGTATGGTGCTTATGGATTGGCGTAAAGCAGATGTGGTGCCCATATTTAAAAAGGGATCAAAGTCACAGCCAGGAAATTACAAACCTGTAAACTTGACATCTGTGGTAGGGAAGGTGTTTGAAGGGTTGCTAAGGGAATATATTCAAGAATTCTGCTGGAACAGGAATATCATAAGCACTAGGCAAAATGGCTTTGTGAAAGACAGGTCTTGTCAAACTAACTAGATCGCATTTTATGAAAAAGTGAGTAATAATATAGATGCGGGAGCGGCGGTTGATGTGATCTATTTAGACTTTGCCAAGGCATTTGATACGGTTCCACACAAAAGGTTACTGTACAAATTGAATGAAATAGACCTAGGGCAAAATGTTGGTGTGTGGATTGGAAATTGGCTGAAAGATAGAATGCAAAGAGTGGTAGTAAATGGCAAGTTCTCCAGTTGTATAAAAGTGATAAGTGGAGTACCTCAGGGATCTGTCCTGGGTTCTCTTCTTTTTAATTTGTTTATCAATGACCTCCCAGAGGGCATAGGGAGCCATGTATCAGTGTTTGCCGATGACACAAAATTAAGTAAGGCAATAAAGTCTGAACTGGATGTGTCTTCATTACAAGAGGATTTGGACAAATTGAGTAACTGGGCAGGCAAAAGGCAAATGAGATTCAATATAGACAAGTGTAAAGTTATGCATTTTGGGTATAATAATAAAAATGCAACATATAGTTTAAATGGTGTTTCTCTGGGGAAATCTACTAATGAAAAGGATTTGGGAGTAATGGTAGACAATAGACTTAGCAGTAGCATGCAGTGCCAGCTGGCAGCTGCAAAGGCCAATAAGATATTGGCATGTATTAAAAGGGGTATTGACTCAAGGGAGGAAGATATATTTATGCCTTTTTACAGGTCCATGGTAAGACCCCACCTAGAATATGCTGTTCAGTTCTGGCTGCCCTTTCTGAAAAAGGACATTATGGAGCTAGAGAGAGTGCAGAGGAGGGCTAGAAAACTAGTAAGGGGAATGGAAAGTTTTAGTTATGAAGAAAGGCTAGAAAAGTTAAACTTGTACACACTAGAGAAACGGCGTCTTAGAGGGGATATGATTATCTAAATATGTTCAGGGCCCATACAGAGGGCTCTCCAAAGACCTGTTCATTAACAGAACAGTACATAGGACAAGGGGCCACCCGCTTAGACTTGAGGAAAGGAGATTTAATCTACAACAGCAGAAGGGTTTCTTTACAGTAAGGACAATAAAGGTATGGAATTCACGGCCTGAGGAGGTGGTGCTGTTGAATATATTAGATGCCTTTAAAAAGGGCCTGGATACTTATTTAAAAGAGCATAACATAGAGGGCTATGTACGTTAGTATTGGGATTAATATTTAGTTAGGGCTTGTTGATCCAGGGAGAAATCTAATTGCCATTTGGAATCAAGAAGGAATTCCCCCCCCCCATTCAAGGCAGAATTTGGAATTGCTATATTGAGGGGGGTTTTGCCTTCTTTTGGATCAACAATGGTAAACAGGAATAGGAAAAGGGTTGAACTAGATGGATGCAAGTCTTTTTCAACCTAAATTACTATGTTACTATGTTAACCCTTTGAGTGCCAGTGGGGTATGCAGCGCATTGATGGCACTCAAAGGGTTAACATCACCCACACCTTGGCCATGTACACGGGATTTTACACTAGTTTGGAATAAACCAACTGCACTATAGGGGGCAAATAAAAATTCCTAAATTCCCATGCACTTAAATAGAGCGTTTAACCCCTTGTTTGCTAGAGAGGCCTCCAATGTATTGCTTCACGATGTATTAGGGATTGCTCTGGAATTCAAGGGGTTAAATGCCCACATTCAATTAACAGGAACTTTTATTTGTCCTCTATAGTGCAGTTGGTTTACTCCAGAATTACTCCAGCTTTGATAAATATTGGCTAACTTTGAGAAACACTGCTATAGACCATTAGTGACATTACCATGTGACTGTCCTGTCAAAAAGTGCTCTTCAGAAATGTTTTGGAAATGTTGGCAAATATGCAGCATGCACTAAAGTAATTATACAATACAGAGACGTGCAATAACATGGTTTTATGCTAACAGTAAACACCGCAAACGAGCCGCTCTGTTGAATGTGATCACACTTGCCCCCACCATCATGTTATAAAAACTTTTCACTCAGAGAAGCTTGTCAATTTGTAAGTATTTTATTAAAGATTAGAATATGTCTAGAAAAAGTTAAAAAAAAAAACTAAAAAAATCTCTCAACATCATAATTAAAGAGCATAGTATAACATATACATCACATAGCTTGTTCTTACATTTCTTACAAATTGAAAAGTATAGCCCTTTAACCCCTGGATGCTCAGATGTGTTGGGGAAATTGTTACCATACTAGGGGGTAATGATTCAGGCTACAATGGAAACATTTAAGATTAGATGCATTTCTTTCAAGAGGAAACATTCCCAGTACTGTGTATTAGTAGGTAAAACACAAATTTCTGCAAAATAGACTAATACTTATATTAAAGGCAGGAAGGCTTATATAATTCTCAGTTTTCTTGGTCACAAGGCAAAGGTTGAACATGGCAGATTTTTTCTTTTTTCAACTTAATTTACTATGTTACTATGTTACTTTTCAAAAAGGGTTTTGAAACTCTTTGGTAAAAATCGAAAATTAATCGCTTGAATATTAGATAGCGTTCCAAAGGAATTCTATCTTACCAATCAAGGAGTTAATAAGCAAAAATGTCTAAAAATATGATTAGCAGCACATGTTTGCAAGACTGAGTTTAATTAGTTAGATTAAATCTGTCTTCAATTGTTACTGTTTATTTATCGCACACCAGCATATTCCATTTGTGCATTACATGCAATAAGACAGACCACCACAATTTGACATATCAAAATAAATAAAACAAGTTACCATGTACAGCAAATAGATAAAAAGGTTCCATGTCCATGGACAGTGTAAACTAAATGAGATATGCAGAGGAACTATAGCCAGTGATGTATTTAGGCTTTCTGTTACCCTAGGCCCAACCAAGTAGATGTGCAAACCACCCCCCCACACACACACACACATATACTTTTCCAAACAGCAATGACCTGAAAATAAGAGGTGGGCAGAAAGGCAGTTGTCAATCACCTCTAGTAGGGTTGCCACCCACCTGGTATTTTACCAGCAGGCCGGTAAAAAATTGGCTTCTGTCCAATGTTAAGTCTATGGAGGGAATGCCATGGCCGGTATTTTCTTGAAGAAAAGGTGACAACCCTAACCTCTAGTCCCAAGTAAAGACTGTGGGATTAAAGCATGAAGCCTTAGACTTTAGCCCTACAGTCAATACCTATCAGAGCCCCTGCCCTCCACACAAATCTCCCTCTTTTTCCCCCTTTCCCTCCAAATATAACACTCTTTCCCTTTTCCTCTTCAGGCTCTTTCAGGTCTTTCTACATCCTGTACATTCACACAAGTTTGTACCTCCACGACAGTCTCTATAATTACTCCCTTCATCTTTTCACTCCACCAGTTCTCTCCCATTCTCAAACACATATTAAATAGCTCTAATGTATTTCCTCAAAACATGTATGTGCCCTTCTAGCCCCCATATCTCCCACCTTCGCAATGTATTTCCCCAACCCCTCTTCCTGTTTGTACGTTTGGTTGCCACTTACTTGAACATGCTATAGTAGTAACAGGAATTTGTCAGAGGACCCCATCTAATGGGGCACATTTAAATTTGCCACTCTGCTTTCTCTGTATCAGTACCCTAAATGCAGTGCACTCAGACTTGTGGCTGCATATCAGTGTGAGTGCACCAGAATCATTTTACATCCTGTTGTGGCCACAAGTCAGAGTATACTCTTTCAGATGGAAGATACTCACTGGATACACCCTTCTCCCATAAAATACACAATGGGGATTGGGAGCATCATATGACCCTGCCAATATACCACCCTGGCTTAAATACATTGCTGATTATAGATCCATGTCTACAATCACATTCTAACATCAAAACAGCATTTGCTCATGCTCCACATGTCTATGTGCTAAAACATTGTCTATATCCTGAAAACAGCATATGTTTTCACAATATAGAAGGCAGTATTGACCACAGAAACACTATGGACACCTCTGTGGTAAATATGAGACTAGTAAATGTTACTTGGATTTACACCCAAAAAAAGGTGTGTGGGGGACAGAAGCAAAAATATTTTCCCTTATATTTTCTTAAGGGGATAGTAATGTTTCACTATAAAAGCATCTCCAGTTAATCTTCACAGTATTTGTGCCATTGAGAGTGTTATTTAAATACTGCCAGAGTTGTAGTTTAAGAGTAATTGAATGATACAATATCCCCTCCCTGCCCCTTTTACTGATGGAACACTGCTCATCTCAGAGCAGCAGGACTGTCCAGATGGATCGTAGAGAGAGACAATCTTCAGTGAGCATAAGGAAAAACCTGAAAAACATGTCAAGGGGGGCAGGGTATTCCTTATGCTCACAGTAAGAAGATTGTCCCTTGCTGTGAGCTGTCTGGTCAAGTGACCAGATTCCACATCTGAGGGAAGGTGGCTTACAATAGGTAAAATGGGAGGGAGGGGGATATTTTATCATTCAATTACTCCTGAACTGTAACTCTGACAGAATTTAAATAATATTCCCCATGGCCCAAATACCACAAAGATTAATTGGAGCTGCTCTTTTTGTGAAACATTACTATTCCTTTAAGGGAATGCACACTTAGCCTGACGCATTGTTGTTTTTTTGCACCTTTGCTAGATGTTTAATCCCCTTGTTATCTATAGCAGGGATTTATTTAAAAGCTCAAATAATCTGATGCACCAAACAGAATTAAAGCTATTCTGGAGCAAGCCATTGGCACCATAGTGAACAATAAAAAGTTCCTCCAAATTCCCATTCATTTAAATGGGATTTTAACACATTGAGTGCAAGGGAACATAACTTCTCTAGTTCATCTTTGTAAATTAACCTCAAAGAGGGGTGAAAATTATGAATCTCTCCACATGTTAATGGGCATGTAAAAATGATTATACTATTGACTAAAATATGTGGGAAAATTTCTGGGTGCTCAGTGATGTCATCATAAATCTACTGTAAACCATTGACAATCTATTGTCCAATCTTAAAAATAATTTTGTGTTAGGAGACCAAAGAATGTTTGCACTGGGACCCTCCAATAATTTACCTCCCAGCACTTCAAATGGACAAAGAGGGACACTTTTGTTTTAGGTGGGTTTTCTGGGGGCGTGGCTGGTGAGCAAGGCATTACCAAGTCTTATTAGCATATTTCATGAGCTACATACACCTCCTTGTGTAACAGAATAAATAATTTAGAACAAGACCAAAGTATTTTATTTACACAGACGTATTTAAAAACACCTATACTGAGATGTAAACAGACATTAATGTGAGTTTTATTGCTGTGTAGCAATGTAGCAATGTGATACACTTATGTTCACATCACACAGTCTGATCTCGTAAGAGGGACATCAGGGTGGGAAAGAGGGACAGAGAGATTTGGGTCTCATTATTAAAACGGGACACTTGGGAGGTATGGCACTGATGCACTACTGCCTGTTCACAGATAGGGAATCAACAGCTCCTTCATTTTGATTGTGCTACCTGTACTTATTTAACCCCTTAAGGACAGGCTGCAAGCACACGTGGCCGGCACTTAAGGATCAAAGATCTTTTTTTTTTTTTCACTTCCGGTTCCGGGCTCCCTGATCGGCGTGCAGCAGCAGGGGGAGCCCGGAATTCCATGACGGTCATAGCACGTCATGGGTCGTTAACGCAAAACAACCCATGACGTGCTATGACTGTCAGGGGTTGTTAAGGGGTTAAGGATATCCTTATAGGGATAGTAATACTTCGTTTATCTTTATTTTATTTTGTAGGCAGTAAAAAAACATGAAGAACGATATACGTCTTATCTCTCAAACCTTTATGGTCTGAGAGATATTCACAAGCAAAGTTTCCTCTCCCGCCCCTTTTACCTAATGTAAGCCATCTCTTCTCAGATGTGGAATCTGGTTGTAAGACTAGACAGATAACAGAAGGGGACAATCTTCTTTCTATGAGAACAATGAAGGCTTTTCCCCCCTTGACAAGTTTTTCAGGTTTTTCCCTTATCTTAATTGAAGATTGTCCCTCTCTGCAGTCTACCTGGGCACCTCCCTTCTGATCTGGCTGAACAGTGTTACATCAGTAAAAGGGGCGGGAGGGGGATACTTTGTCATTGAATTACTCTGGAACTACAACGCTGACAGAATTGAAATAACACTCTCCAAAGTCCAAATACTATGATGATTAATTAGAGCTGCTTTTATTATGAAACATTACTATCCCTATAAAACCTTTCAAAGAGGAAAAAGAAAAACCCTGCGATGTTAGCACTGAATTCAGGCTTACTCAAAATACCAGGCTAATAAAGATAGGAATACCCTAAAAAGTAACTTTTATTGATCATTCTCAAAGCCCAAATTGAGTGCTAGCATTGCAGTGTTATCTTTTATCTGCGTGTACATTCTGATCCCTTGTAGCACCTCTAGGCTCTCATATAATCTGACCTACTTGTGATTAGTTGAGTGTGTGAGTCCCTCTCTTTTCGAATCCTTACGTGTTGGTGTGTCCCAAGGACTGGAGCTGAAAATCTTTGATTTTGAACAATTGAACACCCTTAACCCTTTGGGTGCCAGAGGGGTATCCAAAGCACTGGATGTACTCAAAGTGTTAAGTACCCATAAACCACACTGTCATTCCCTGGACAGAAGCCTGATAAAGAGATCAGTTCCTGTTTAAAGGTGAAATTCTGGAACAAACCAACTTTGTTTCCCAAAATGGTGCTTTCAAAGAGTTAAAATCCGACTTTAAATAAATTGTAATCTTATGAATGTTTATTTGTCCCCTATGGCACACCTCCCAACATTTCAAATGGCCAAACAGGGACATTTGCTTTAGGGGTGTGACTGGTGAGTGAGGCATTAACAAGAATTTGTAGGTTATTTTATGGCCTATTGACACCTCTTTTGTAACTGAAAAAATGATTTAGAACAAGACCAAAATAATTTATATACACATATACTGAAGATTAAACAAACATTAATGTGGGTTTTTTTGTTGTGGAGCAATGTGATACACTTATATGCATACCACACAGTCTGATCTCCTAACAAGAAGAATACCAGTGTGGGAAAAAGGGACAGAGGGATTTAGGTCTCAAACTGGGACTGTCCATCCTAAAGAGGGACACTTGGAAGGTATGCTGTGGTACAGTTGATTTTCTCCAGAAGTGCATCTCTTAGCTGCTAAAACTGTGCCTTTACAGCAAAATCTTGTTAACCCCTTAAGGACCATGGAGCATTTTTTGTTTTGTTTTTATTGCATCCGATTCAGGGCTCCCTGAATGGTGTGCATCCACATGGGGAGCCCTCAATTCCATGACTGTGCCAGGACCATCATGGGACTTATGGCAAGTTTAGTTTACCCATGACGGTTCTGGCACGTCATGGGTCCTTAAGGGGTTAATAAATCACCCCTAGTATAAGGCAATAGTTATATTTAAAATACAGCATTTGTTTGTTGTTGTACATAAAGAAGCACAAAGAAATCCACAAAATCGTTTACCAGACATTGAAACAAAGATTGAAACCCTTTGAGTGCCATAGACATGTGCAACATTTTCCTTTGCTTTGCAATGTGTTTCTCATCCATTAGTTATTCAAAGAGTTAAAAACATCTAAGTAATATGTTTTCAATGCAGGATTACATCTGTTATGTTTCTTAAGGTTGAGTCATCCCCAGCCTTGGAAAACTCCTGTCTTCTCTGAATGGAGGAGGTGACGATCCAATACAGTCAGTCATTCAATAGTGTTTAATGACTGCAGCAGCTGAGTGTGCTAAACCCCGAAGACAGCTTTCTCTTCCTACTTCCCAGTAATTAGAGATGTAAGAGGTGCACTGTGAGTGACTGCATGAACCATTCATTATAGCATACAGAGCAATCAAGAATCTGACCCGAAATCAAAATTCCAGCCAAATCAGTAACACTTGCAAATTTATGAACAACTGCAAATATTAACCCTTTGTTTTGACTATATATATTCTGCAAATGCATAATATGTAAATCCACTTTGCATATACTCCGATTTATTTCATTTTTCACCTTTACCTATTTTTTTTTTAAACTTTTATGTTCTTGACAGCTTCCTGGATCTGTTTCCAGAGACAGAGAGCTTTCTGTCAGGGACTGTGAAAGCAAATCTAGAGATAAAATGTAGAAAAGACTCAAAGTAAAAAATATGGTACATAGCATTCAGTGTTCAAGGATAGTGTTACATTGTGTTATATCCTGCTTTGGTTTACTTTTAAAAGGTTGCATGCAAAAGAGCGTGTGACCACTTGACACATTAACTACTTCTCCTCGATAAAAATGGCGACATGAGAATCTCGCACTGTATGACAGCATGAGATTCTCGTATCGCCTACTGAACAATTGCATAGAATAATTAGTAACGGAGTAATGGAAGCAAAAGTAGAATTCCTGAGGCTGCTGATGTATGAAGAGCCATCTGCAAGAAAGAAAAGGTCTACATTTTTAGGATAAGGTGCATGGAACTTACAAAGCCAGACAGTAGGTATTCATGCTCCGTTGGACTAGCAAGGTCTTAATTATTGGCTGATCAAGCACCTACTGAAGTAAACCGCTCCAGCCATTCTCTCTCCTTCTCTGCTTACTGAATGACAGGAGGAGCAGAGCATTCAGAGGTGGGGAGTGAGAGGCGGAAGTGGTTTACTTCAGTATATGCTTGATCAGCCAATAATTAAGACCTTGCTAGTCCAACAGAGTACGAATACCTCCTGCCTTATGTCTGGCTTTGTAACTTCCATGCACCTTACCATAATAAGACGGACCTTTTCTTTCTTGCAGACGGCTCTTCATTTGCTTCCATGACTCCAATACTGATTACTCTGTGCAACCGTAGGCAACATGAGAATCTCAAGATTTCATGAAGTGCGAGATTCTTATGTCGACATTTTTATCCAGGTGACATAGTTACTGCGTCAAGTGGTCGCACGCTCTTCTGCCTGCGACCTTTTAAAAGGATACCTCCTGCTTTGATGGTCAATTGACCAGAAAACTCTCTTAAAACACAGATCCAGGGAGCTCACTGTAAGGGACATACAAGTGAAAAAATATTCATAGAAAGTATATTATACACTTGCAGAATATGTAAAGTCAAATAAATAAGAATACGAGTATAACCCTTAACTATCCTGTCATAACAAATAAAAATGTCGGTTACCAGGAAAATGTTCTCCTTAGAAATGTGAAACGTTTGCTCCTGCTTTGGAAACTAGCGAGATATATCACAAAGTTCAAATGAATCTTTAGATAAAGTGAGAAATATTTTATGCGAAATGAAACGTAAAAGTAAAAGAAGGCCAGCTTCAGTTAAATATTGACTTTTCTTAGGGGCATGATCTTTGCTTAAAGTTTGAGCCATAGTGGAGACAAGAATAAGATTTAGTACTATTTTCAGCATCCTGGTCAGATTCACTTGATATCGTATTACACATGACCTAGAAAAATGACATGCAAAAATTCTGATTTCATATTTTTTTTGTTTCAAAATTATAGTGTTGAAATAGCAATAATGGCAAAATAGTTGCACACACAAATGCATCCAAAGACTGAACAGCGTATCCAGGAAAGACATAGGTCGACTCTATCCTTCCGCTTACTGACAGGCTGATCAGAGTCTCAATACTAAACTGTTTTCATACTAGTGTGGCAACATTATGGTCAACAATCACTGGAGGACAGTGTTTTTCTTGTCTTTACAGCAGGAGCAAACAATGGCCTTCCAATGTTTGTTCAGCTATAATTGCCTGAAAAGCAATGTGCTGTGTACCCCTCTGGTCCACAAAGGGTTAATTCTTAGTCAAACATGGATCTGAGTCTGGGCAGTGGGGACAGGTGGAAGCATGTGATGTTGGCCCTGGAAGATCTGCTATGATTCAAGCATGCAGAGACACAAAAGAAATGCATGAATCTGCCAATGCTGCGCCACTGGAGTTAACCTCTAGCGCCAATGGCTACACTTAGGGATATGCACTAGGAATGAACATTTTAATGCACGATTGCATACACCTCACCGTTGCTAAGACTTTAATGTCAGCAGGCTCCTTACATCTATTCTGTAGCATACACAGGAAAATGGCATAAAGTTACACCATCTGTGCCTTATTGATCCGACATAGCTGAGCACTGATCTGAATGACTCTGGTACTGATTGTGCTGTGGTCAGTGAGACATATAGGGCTATATTCAAATGCAGGTGCTAATTTTATCTCTGCTTTTATCTCCAGGTATCCCCATAGACTTCAATAGGACATTTTTTTTATAAAACAGGAGGTAACATCTCCTGCATTTGAATCCAGCCCATAGTTACATAGTTACATAATAGTTTAGGTTGAAAAAAGACTTGCGTCCATCAAGTTCAACCCTTTTCCTATTCCTGTTTACCGCTCTTGATCCAAAAGAAGGCAAACCCCTCCCCAATAGAGCAATTTAAATTTCTGCTTTGAATGGAGGGAAAAAATCCTTCTTGATTCCATGTGGCAATCAGATTTCTCCTTGGATCAACAAGCACTAAATAAATATTAATCCCAATACTAACATACATATCCCTCTATGTTCTGCTCTTTTAAAAAAGTATCCAGGCCCTTTTTAAATGCATCTACTGTATTCGATAGCACCACCTTCTCAGGCAGTGAATTCCATACCATTATTGTCCTTACCGTAAAGAATCCCTTTCCTCAAGTCTAAGAGGGTGACCCCTAGTCCTTTGCACCTGACAGTGCTCTGGGGGATCAGATGCAGCTACATTGAACTGTACTGCCCTATAGACTAACATGAAAGTGTGAGAGTCTCTACATTTGAATCTTGCTGCAGTGGATGAAAGTTTTTGAAGCCTCTCAATTTGCCTTCTGTGATTAGAGGGTAGATAACATGTGAGTGTATTAATTGTCCAGTTTGGTTTCTCTAAGTGATGGGTTTCCTTGTCTTATTCTCGTTTACATGTATTAATATGAGTGTCTTCAAGAAGCAAGGAATGCAAGAATAGATTGAATGTTTTATTCACCAATTAATGGTTCACTCTTCATATTTAGTGTTGGGTGATCTCATATTCCTTATTCTTCAAGTGACCCTGCTTAGTCTCTTTATTTGTAGAAAAGAACACAGTGGATTAAAGTTCAGTCCAAACTCCTCGCTTACATATTAACTGTCACAGGGCTCAGTTGCAAATATTAAAAAAACGCTGTGAGCTGAGGGGGTGATCATTTTTATTCAGGATAAACTTCCTGTCAGAGAGCCTAATTCAAGCCTCGGAGGAGAGGATGCGGCTTTGAATAAAAATAACACAGCAATTGTCACTGTGCTCAAAGGGGAATCAATGTTAGGGACATTCCTCATGACTAAGGTACTTCCTGCCTCTTCAAGAGACTTGCTCTGGCGTGGAGGAATGAAAACAAAAAAAAAATGACTTGATAAATGGGAACTATGCAAAAAAAAAGAATAGCAACACCGAATGTTTGGTGAGGCTCAGAATATTTCGGGGAGACTTTTATTCTATTCATTTTATTCCTTTGTAAGAGATATCTGCTAGAAAACAAATACTTACCTTCTCCAACAAAATTCCAGAATATATCAAGTCTCTAGGTTCATAGGGAAAAAAGAAAAGTGGAGGGGTTCTGGGGCAAACCATTTGCACTACAAAGGAGAACTAAAAATTCCCAACATTTCCATTGCTTTAAATGGTGATTTTTACCCCTTGAATGCTAGAGAGGTCTCCAATGCGAGACCTTTCTAGCATTCAAGGGGTTAAAATTCTCATTCAAAATCAATGGGACATTTTAGTTCTCCCCTACAATGCAGATGGTTTGCTCCAGAATTCCTCCGCTTTTCTTTTGAACTGGAGGAATTTTGGAGTAAACCGACTCCACTAAAGGAAAAAAAATCTGATTAATCTAAATGGATTTTTTAATTCTCTGAATGCCTGAACAATTTGTTGGATACCTTGCTAGCACTCAAAGTGTTAAAAGCACCTTTTAAATCAGATGGCATTTGTTGATTTTTTTTCTTCCCTGTGGTGCAGTTAGTTTGTCCCAGAATCCTTCCACTTTTATTTCATGTAGAAGACTCAATGAGGCTGTTGTACTCATACCTGGGAATCTGCTTGATCTGATCCGCACTCTCAGATTATTATACTTAATTACTCGGTTTCCAGGGACAGAGGCTGATTCTCAGATCTCAGTGAGTTCCCTTGTAACTCCGCCCACTTCACTGCCATTTACAGTTACTCTCTGCCCTGTTCTGCCCTCTCCCTGCTCATTTTAAAGCAGAACTTTCATGTAATACCATTTAATGAATGCATGGCGACTAGCTTGAAAATAGATGTCTTACCGTTAAAAAATAGCTGTGTCTATAGGAATACTTCCAGTTTGGAGACCGGAACCCAGGCTACAGCACAGACATCTTGTCTGTGTGCCTGCGCCATCAGTCATGGTCTCCATTAAGTAGACTGAAGTGCACCATATGGTCCCCTGAAGGGACTGACGGCTCAGGCGCACAGACTGCACTAACCTGCCAGTCAGTCCCTAACCGGGAAGGATTCCTTTAGACACAGCTATTATTTAACGGTAAGACATCTATTTTCAAGCTAGTCACCATGCATTTAATGAAAGCATGGTGACTTGGTATTACATGAAAGTTCTGCTTTAAGGACAAACCCCACCTCCCCTCCTCCCAATCTCACCCACCACAATCAAACCCCACCCACTTTATGATACACTTTGTATAATTTGGACGTTCCCATCCCAGGCCTTAGTGAACCTTCTGAGGCTTGGGACTAGAAGGTTCCAGGTTTGGCTGTACTAAAGAATTGGAGCTATTCTGGTGCATAACAACTGCACCATAGAGAACAAATAAAACTCCCCAAATTCACATTTATTTAAGTGAGGTTTTTTGTTTTTTTTTTGTTTTTTTTTTTTACCCTTGAATACTGGAGAGGTTACTAATGCATTCAAGAGGCCAAAATGATCAAATTGATGCCAATTTTGATTTGATTGAAAAAATTTCCCATCAGTGGTAGGTCCCTTTTTTTACTCAGGGGGAAATAACTTAGGAAATATATTTTCTTACATAAAAAAAAAACCTTCCCATTTAACCCTTCGAGTGCTAGAGAGAGGTGTCCATGTCCTGAAACACAATGGTCTGTAAACCTCTCTGGCACTCAAAGGGTTAAAGGGACACTAATGTCCCATAAAAGTTATTCTTGCTTTGTAGATGTTTAAAAAAATAAGTTATTTGGCACAAATCCTATTTCTCAAACCTTTACGGTTTGACAGATATTCATATGTAAAGTTCCACCCTCCCTCCCCTTCTCCTGATGTCAGTGTCTAGCTGACAGCAGGAGATCCCGGTCCTGGGACCAGCTGGTAGCTTTTCAGCAGAGCCGAAATCACGTTATTTAAAAATAATTACTTAACTGGAAAGGTCTACAAAGTGTGCCTGGTTTGCAAGCACACTTTGTAGACAGTTCTCATGAAGTAATTATTTTTAAATAATGTGATTATGGCTCTGCTGAAAAGCCTCCTCGAATCGCACGACTCATATCTCCTGCTGTCAGCTGTAAAGCTGTAAAGGGAATCTTTACAAATGAATATCTCTCAAACCATAGCGGTTTGAGAGATAGGATTTGTCCCAAATAACCTATTTTTAAACCTCTACAAAACAAGCATAATTTTTATGGGTCATTATTGTCCCTTTAAATTGCTGTATGAAAAATTCAGTAATATATTTGACAAGTCTGAAAACTGGAGAAACCGAAAAATAATTACATTCAAAAACAAAATTATTTTGATTTCTTGTAGCACAAACCTAAAAATGAAATGTATACGTCCAATCCTTGGATGAGAGAGAGGTATCCAATGCACTGCAATATAGATGTCTCTATCATCCAAGGGTTTAATGTATCTGTAGATTTATAATATATACGTTGCAGTAATCTGAAGTTTCTCTGGTATAGAATTAACCTACTTCTATTTAAAGGGTTAGAAAAGTATTTTTTCAATAAAATGTAATATTGTCATACCTCCCAAGTGTCCCATTTTAGGAGGGACAGTCCTTCTTTGAGACCTAAATTCCTCTGTCCCCCTTTCCCACCCTGATGTCCCTCTTTTTAGGAGATCAGACTGTGTGGTGTGTATATAAGTCTATCACATTGCTCCACAGCAATAAAACACATATTATTGTTTCTTTAAACTTCAGTAAGTTTATAAATTTAGTTTATGTAACTAAAATACTTCTGTCTTCCTCTAAACAATTTATTCAGTTACATACAGAGATGTCAATATTTCATGAAATAACCTAAACATTATCGGTAATGCCTCGACTACCAGCCATGCCTCCTGTAACACCCCCTAAAACAAAAGTTCCCTCTTTGGCCATTTGAAATGTTGGGAGGTATGTATTGTAGATATTACAAAAATAAACTAACTGATGCAAGTCCCATCTCTGAGTCCTTTATAGCTGACAGAAGTAGAGTCGAGTCATGAGACTCGAAGTGTCTCTTCAGCAGAGCTGAAATAGTGTTATGTAAAAAGAAATACATCATTGGAACAGTCTACAAAGTGCGCCTGGTTTGCAAGCACACTTTGTAGATTGTTCCAGTGAAGAATTTCTTTTTAGATAGCTCTATTTCGCTCTACTGAAGAGCCAGTGGTCGGTCCCAGAACCAGGATCCCCTGTGAAAGGGGAGGGGGGAACTTTATCATCGTATATTGGGACTTGCATCAGTTAGTTTATTTTTGTAATATCTACAATATTACATTTTATTGAAAAAATACATTACTAACCCTTTGTGTGCCAGACAGGTATCCAATACATTTCATTGCAATGCACTGGATACCTCTCTGGCACTCAAAGGGTTAGGAACACACACATTTTACGTGTGATAACCCACCCAGTCACACCTTAAACTTTAAAGGACCAATGTGTTGCACATTCCTCTGGTTTATAAGAGGTTAAACAGGTGTTCTTTCCGAGTCTTCTTTCAGTGTCATGTTAGAGACAGGATGTGTCCCATGTTAGAACCTGTTTTGTCCTCTTGTATTCTAATATCAAAGGATCAGCCAGGGAGTGAGAACGTTCCTGGGCTGTGATCATGGCAGATGGGGGCCTGGTTGCTTCTCTTGTTCTCATCTCAATCGCGATCACCTATTATAATTACAAACCTGCTTTTCTTGCCAAATATGGAACAAGAACAAGAATGAGCTTTATGAGAGAGTGCCACCAATGAAATGTCATCCGGTCATTACATCTCAGTGCTTATCTTTGATGTCGCAGCCAGATACAGAGGATGAAGGCAGGACTAGCTGATGGGAGAATTTCTTAGGAGGTTTATGGTGCAGGTACAGAGATCATCTACAAAAAATAAAAAAAATGAATAAAATATGAACAATTTATAGGGGAATTGCACCCTATGAATACATTGCTCTAACTGTGTACAGCTGAAGGACTTACCTAGGTAGGTGTTATTCATACAGGAGTTAGTGATGGTTAACCCTTTGAGTGCTAGTTGGGTACGCAATGTGTTGCGTAACCCTCTGGCACTCAAAGAGTTAAATATTTTTTTGCCATTTGATCTGTTTTATTGTACTGCTTGTTAGTTTCAGTTAAGCATCTGATAAATATAATACATCCATATGAACCAGTAATAGACTAAATATTTACTCATCTGTAACCCTCAAGTCCCCCAATTGACCACCCAACATGGTTTAGAATTCTAAACAGAGATTGAAAAAAAGCAGAATAACCCTTTAAATTCTATTTCAGTGCATTGGAGGCCTTTCCAGAAACCACTGGGTTAAAAGGAAGCATTATGAGTGTGAACAGAATTAGCCTGGGAGGAAAAGAAAGAAGTTGGTGCTTTTTTTTCTGGTGAAAATTTTGATTGTTTTGATGGGAAGGACAATTATCTCTGTTTCTCACTGTACCAGAGAAAAGATAGGAGCCACAGGAAAAGCCTCTAAGGGCCACATACAGCCCTATGGCCTCCTGTTGCCCATCACTGATTCCTACTGTATACAGTGCCTTGCATGCATAGTCACCCCCTTTTACATTTCCACATTTTGCTGTGTTACAACTTGGAGGTAAAATTCAATGACTGGGAATTGTAGATTTGTTTTATGCAACATACTCAACATTTTGAAGGTGCAAATATTTTTATTGTGACACAAATTTTAATTAAACAAAAAAAAAAAAAAAACTCATGGACATGACATCCAGATTGAAGATTTTATCTCTTGAAGAAAAGCAAAATTAATCGAGGCCATTAGCATTTTCAGACCATAGTAAGTTAACAGAGTGTTTATTATCAGAAGATGTTAATCTCCATAGTATTTGGGCCATGGAGAATGTTATTTCAATACTGTCGGAGTTGTAGTTCAAGAGTAATTGAATGATAAAGTATCCGCCTCCCACCCCTTTTACTAATGTAACACTGTTTACCTCAAAACAGAAAGGAGGTGTCCAGATGGCTTGCAAAGAGGGACAATCTTCAGCTAGCATAAGAGAAAAACCTGAAAAACCTGTCAAGGGGAGCAGGGTTTTCATTGTTCTCACAGTAAGAAGATTGTCCATTGTTGTGAGCTGTCTGGTCTTAAAGGGATAGTATGGTCAAATATTAACTAAACTGTATCTTGTAGCCATTACAAAAGTAAACTAAATGCCCCCAGTCCCATCTCTCAAACCTTTATGGTTTGCAAGCACACTTTGTAGACCGTTCCGGTGAAGGATTTCTATCTCAATAACGCAATCTCGGCTCTGCTGAAGAGCCTATGCCGGTCCCGGGATCGGATTCCCCTGCAGTCAGCTTGAGCTCTGACGTCAAAGAAGGAGAGGGAGGGGGGAACTTTGGTCCCAAATATATCCAAAACCATAAAGGTTTGAGAGATGGGACTAAGGGCATTTAGTTTACTTTTGTAATGGCTACAAGATACAGTTTAGTTAATATTTGACCATACTATCCCTTTAAGACCAGATTCCACATCTGAGGGGAGGTGGCTTACACAAGGTAAAAGGGGCAGGAGGGGGATACTTTATCACTCAATTACTCTTGAACAGTATTGAAATAACACTCTCCATGGTCCAAATACTATGAAGATTAATTGGAGCTGCTTTTATTTTGAAACATTACTATTCCTTTAAGTTCCACTTATTCCTAAAGACAGATAGACATCCAAATATCACAAATCCTGCTTAAAAATAATTTTTAAAAAAGTAACACACAAACCCCATAGATACTCATGAGGGCTTGCATTTCACAGCAATGCATTGAAGACCTTTATAGAATCAGAGAGTTTAAATATATTTTAATAATTTCACTGTTATCAGATAGCAAAATGATTAAATTAACTTGCCATTGTCTGTTATCTACTCAGTGTAGCATTCCCAAAATATATGGCAGTTGCAACAAAGCCAGAGATCTTACTCATATAACACTCTCTTTGACATTTGGTTTTATTTTTAGCACTGGGGTATAAATGAATTCTGAAGGACACAAGGAGAGTGCTATGTTTGGGACTGGAGTGCATGTGTTCTTGACAGTGGTAAATGGAGTTCATTCAGAGGAAGGACAGGTTATTACTGGTGTATCTGAAATATTTGAGCTAAGGCAATCGAGTGCTGATTCTTTACTGGTCCTATGTGGTAGGGAAGAAATGTCTTACACATATGACTCAAAGATCAAGAAGGGGGTATTAACCCTTTGAGTGTCAGAGAGGTACAGACTCTGGCATTCAAAGGGTTAATAAAATGATAAATGCGTTTTGTAGTAGACAGGAGAGTTAAGCTGTATTCAAATGTACCACCACTACCATATTCAAATAACCCACATGCCATCACTACAAGTGCACTGCATACCCACTATGGGCTGACTTTATATCGGGGGAGGTCACTGAAGAGGAAGGGGATGACCCATGGGGATGTTGTTCACATATGAATAGGTGATGAAAATGTGGCCATTCAGGGAAACTGCATTGGGCATCTTTACATTGATAATGAATATGATGCACCATATAATTATGCTGAGGATTTATTCACTGACTTTATGCTAATGATGCTGGGGATATATATACTGACAAACTGAAGCCAAAAAGTTACAGGCTGACTGGAAACTAACAAAGGCATAACTTGATTGTTCTTAACCTAGTTGTTGCTCAGGAGCATAATATTGTATCTCTCTAGTTACATAACAGAGAACAAATTACCATGTTCAGTTCAGACTAGTCCTGCCCAAATGGGCAGTCCAGTTCTGAAATGACATGCAAGGAGAGGGAGGAATAGATCAGTGTATTTATTCTAAACATACATTTAGCCAATTATGGAACAGTGAGTTTATTTTAAAAATCCAATAGTATTAATTAAAATTTGGAATCACTTCCAATTCACCTGTTACACTGCTGGGGTATTTACTATTAACCTACAACATGTACCTACAGTTTGAGAAATCGGTGTGTGGTCTTTCTTTTGAATTGTCCCAATCTCTTTCATAAGGTTTGAGTGGTGCTTCCAATATACTGTTGAACACAACTACATGTTAGTAAATAAGTCATAAAACTCACAGTTTATAAATATTTTATAGGAAACCCCTCATTCATGCTATTAGATTTAAAGGGATAGTAATACTTCATTTTAACTTTATTTTATTTTGTAGGCATTAAAAAAACATGAAGAATGATATAAGTCTTATCTCTGAAACCTTTATGGTTTAAGAGATATTCACAAACAAAGTATCCCCCCCCTGTTCAACCAGATAAGAAGGGAGATGCCCAGGTAGACTGCAGAGAAGGACAATCTTCAATTAAGATAATGGAAAAAGCTGAAAAACTTTTCAAGGGGGGAAGGGCTTTCATTGTTTTCATACAAAGAAAATTGTCCCCTTCTGTTATCTGTACTGTCATACAACCTGATCCACATCTGAGAAGAGATGGCTTACACTAGGAAAAAGGGGCGGGGAGGGGAACTTTGCTTGTGAATATCTCATAAACCATAAAGGTTTGAGAGATAAGACTTATATCATTCTTCATGTTTTTTTAATGCCTACAAAATAAAATAAAGTTAAAACGAAGTGTTACTATCCCTTTAAAACCCTTACACCTATGTGTTTTGAGATTACAAGTTTCACACAAAGATCTATTTGGAAAGTGGTACTCAGCCAATCTCCTCAGGGTTTAATAGCAGGCCAGTACCTGAGGATTTCCCTGCTTCAGCAAAGGTAAGTGAATCTGAATGATTCACCTTTGCAAGGTTATTAATGTAAAAGTTAAAGGTTCCTCTGCTATTGCAGGTGGTGTGCACTGTATATATTATCTGCAATGCAGAATATTTATGGTTCAAGGTTGGGCAAAAAAAGGGAAGGATGGGCATGTACATGTTATGAAAATCATGGGTTATATTATAGATGTTGCCAATGGTATAGTTATCTGCCATTGTAGAGTATAAAGGGACATTTTAGATAGATAGCATCTACCATCTCCAATTTTTGGATTAAAATGATACGTGAGTGCTGTGTTTCTTCATTTCTCTATGGATATATTCTATCTGTCATACAAGCTAAACTTGTCTTAAGCTGACAGGACCACTTTATGTTTATCACTGTTTTATCTCCTATGTCCCCATAAGCAACAAGTGGAATTTCAGAGCTAAAAGTACAGGCACTGTGCAGTTCATCCTGCTCTCCATCTCTGGAATCCTGTTCTCCTTACCACTTTATCACAAAGTGCAAGAGCGAAGCACCGCATTGCTTCATTTCCATAGAGAAGGAAATGTTCCATATGGTGAATGCCCAGGGGGAATTTCTGTCTTCCTTTACGGAGGCTAATCAGACTACATAATCAAACCTTTATTTAGGAGCCTCCTCCACAGCAGAATTTTCATGAGGCAGGATGTGGTAGCAGGATCCGCTGAGAATAAACACTACAGCAGTTTTTTGTTCCCCTTCTCCTCCCTTGAGAAATAATTAATTGATACCTCCTTAACCCTTTGCTGTTATATTTGTCGCTAATGCAGGGACAAACAATAGCTACCTTTTCAAAGAATGAAATAAAGAGGCTAATGTACTGAGAAGATCTAGAATCATTCTTGGGGCATGTGCAAATTCCAAATATTTACATTGATTTAACCCCTTAAGAACCAGATGGGTGTGCAACTCACTGGACAGCTGCTCAGGGACCACTGGCATAAGGGTCACCCCACAGCCATGAAACTCTTGTCATAAAACACAGTTTTTGTAAGCCTCTGAATATCCCTCTCCACTATGATTTTGGCAGGGCTGTCCAAATTCAGTCTTCAAGGGAAACCAACAGGCCAGGATGTAAGGATTTCCCTGCACGTGAGTCAGTCACAATGAATGAGCCACTGAGTAACCCACCTGTGCTTAATCAGGTAAATCCTGGTGGCCCATGAGGACTGAAACTGGACTGCCCTGCTCTTGGGGATATAATACAGTTTGATTCCGGTACTAGGTCAGGTGTGAAAGCTCAGTGTTGGGTGAAGATGAGTATGAAAACTCAGTATATTGTCAATCACTATAGGTGTAAGTGCTTAGCATTCTGTAAGCATTGTTGGACTTACACATTTTCTGTGAATGTGTCCAGGAATAATATTTACTTCAAAGGCTTCATATGTGGCCCTAGAGTCAGCCAAAGGATCTGCAGTTATGGTCTAAAAGTCTAAATAGAGTTGAAAATGCAGATTAAACCCTTAAATGCTAAAGAGGTCTTCAATACATTGCTCTAAATTCACTGAAGACCTTTCTAGCCCCCTAAGGGGGTAAAAGGAAGCATTATGGGCTATAATATGTATAAATTTGTAAGTTTGTACTGTAAATACTCTCCAGGATATACTTGAGGATGAGAGAAAAATCTCACTCTATCCTTCCTGGTTAAAAAAACAACTTTCTAAATAAAATGTTCAAAAGAAAAGTAGAAGCGTTCTGGGGCAAACCTGTGCATTGTAGGGGAGAACTAAAAAAAATTCCCATTTATTTAACCCCTTAAGGACCAGATGACATGCTATGACCATCACGGTCCTTATACCTAGTGTTGAGCGAGCACCCCGATGCTCGGGTGCTCGGGTGCTCTGACCGAGCACCGCCGGAGGCTCGAGTGCTCGGCCGAGCACCCGAGCCCCATTGAATTCAATGGGGCGACACGAGCATTACACCAGGCACCCCCTGCTCTGATGAGGGGAGGGTGCCTGGTCAATGCCCCCCTTCATCTCCACAATGCCCCTCTTCCACAATGTCCCCCTTCCACAATGTCCCCCTTCCACAATGTCCCCCTTCATCTCCGCAATGCCCCCTTCATCTCCGCAATGTCCCCCTTCCACAATGTCCCCCTTCCACAATGTCCCCCTTCATCTCCGCAATGCCCCCTTCATCTCCGCAATGTCCCCCTTCCACAATGTCCCCCTTCATCTCCGCAATGCCCCCTTCATCTCCGCAATGCCCCCCTTCCACAATGTCCCCCTTCCACAATGTCCCCCTTCATCTCCGCAATGCCCCCTTCATCTCCGCAATGCCCCCCTTCCACAATGTCCCCCTTCCACAATGTCCCCCTTCCACAATGTCCCCCTTCATCTCCAAAATGTCCCCCTTCATCTCCGCAATGCCCCCTTCATCTCCGCAATGCCCCCTACCTCCAGTCCCTGGTGGTCCAGCGGAGCGTCTGTAAGATCTGTGCCTCCTTCGGCACAGATCCCTGCCACCCGAACATGGCGGGCGAGCACATGGCGGTACTCGTACGAGTACCGCCATGTGCCGAGCAGAGCGATGCTCGAGCCGATCCGAGCATCGGCCGAGCATGCTCGCTCAACACTACTTATACCCTTTAGGACTGGTGACGGTCATAGCAAGTCATATACTTTTTACAGCACTCCACTGTAAGTGAAAACGGGGCCTAAAATTGACCGCTCCAAGACTGGAGCGGTCTCTCTTTTGCCCCAAAGCGTTGCTCCTGTAAGCATTATAGGTCACGTGTACCGGCGCATCGGCAAGTATCAAAGCGGTCCTTAAGGGAAGGTAACTTCCCTGGACCGCTGGTCCTTAAAGGGTTAAATGGGTATTTTAACCTCTTGAATGCTAGAAAGGTCTCCAATGCATTATTTAGCAATGCGTTCAAGAACTCTAACATTCAAGACCCATTTAAATCAATTGGAATTTTTAGTTCACCCCTATAGTGCAAATGGTTTGCCCCAGAACTCCTCAACTTTTCTTTTGAACATACGGCCCTATGAGCATGAAGGAAAAGATAAAGGAATGGGCTTCTTGGGGGATGTATGTGATGATGGAGAGGGCAATGATATCTTTTTGTTGCACCAGAATTCTCTAGGAGTAACCTCCAAAGGCCATATGCAGCCCAATGCCACCAATTGCCCACAACTGCTCTATGAGGTTAAAGTGTAACTACCACCTTATATAAAGTCGCCCCCACAATTATTAGGCATATGGCAACTAGCTTCTTAATTGTGCTATTATCTCACACAAGTAACAGGTTTTGAAGTAATCCATTTTCTTCTGAAACCCGCGGCCAGGCTTGCCCGCAGACATATTGGCTTGGTGACATCTGCGCGCCTGCGCTGTCCGTCCCAGTCTCCTCTAGGAGGCATTGCATTTGCCTTAAGGCACTGGAAGGGACTGCCAGTGCAGGCGTGCAGATGGCCCTAAAGCAAGAAGCCTGGCCATCAGTCTCAGAACAAAAAGGATTACTTCAGTACTTGTGTGAGATAACAACACTATTAAGATGCTAGTCGCCATATGCCTAATAATTGGGGGGGGCAACTTTATATAGTGTGATAGTTCCACTTTAAGTGTAAGTTCCAAATGATGTGAACTTCTTATAACACTGAGTATTCACTTTTACCGGGAGGTGAAAACAAATGCAGTTATTATTTAACCTTTTGGATATTAAAGAGGTCTCCCGTGCACTGAGAAGACCAGTGGCCTGGGCCAAGACCTGTATTAAAATAAATAAAACTGCCCGAGGCTTAGAGCATAGATAGGAGAAAATACAAAACAAAACAAAAAAAAGATTCTTATGGTTAGTAAAGAGGCCATCTCCCCCCTCTTTTAGTAACTAGGGGCCTGAGAGACCCAGAAAAAATGCATTCAAGTACTGGGATGAATTCCACCAGCTGAGGAGCTATATCAGCATACGGGTAAGCAAGGAAATGGAATTTAGACAACATGACAAACTGGTATGTATTTAGGATCATACTGCCATAGTACTAACAGTACTCACAGCTGTTACATTAACACTTTCACTGTTTACTGCAACATTGGGAGACAAAATCATTGTTCTGGATAACGTTACTGAAGTTTGCAGCAGCAGTGACAATGTTAAACACTGGAGCTTCTATCTTCTCAATTTATTTTTTCTCCCAACTGCAACTTTACCAGGTGCAGTCAAATGGCACCCCAGGGAAGCCATAGAGTCTAACTGGAAGCTGCACGGTCCCAAACTAACACACCCTTTATTTACTCTGCTTTCCCAAGGAGACTGCAAAAAACATCTTCTATTCCAAAGGATTCCTGCTGCAACTAAACTCAACTTCGTATCTGTTTTCTAAATTATTAGCTCTTCATTGAAAATGTTCCTCTTTAAGAACCAGATGGGCCCTTTGGGTGCATTGGGAAGTAGGGCAGGTTTAAGATCCCCCAAGGCCCCCAGCAGAAATGTTAATGGAGACCCTTACAAACATAGGTTAACATCCTTATATTTAGTTGTCGTCTTCTTCTTCCTTTCATCCTATTTGTGGGAAAAGCATCCACTTTTACATGTTGTGCAACCAGAACTGCCTCACTCCTTACTGACCATCTGAACAAAGAATTAAACTGGTTCCTTTCTGTAAAAAAAAAAAATAAGATAGTTGATGAAGTTGAAAAAAAGATATGATATGCACCCATCATATCACCCCTGTTGGTCAAGAGGGAGACAAAAAAAACATTGAATCCTTTTCCGATTAATCCCCAAGTGGGAAAGAAAATCCTTCCTGACTCCAAATGGCAGTCAGATATTTCCCTGGATCAACATCCTATCTGCTTTGAAACCAGCTGTCATAATTCACAATATTGTTCTGTACTAGATAGGAATCCATTACGCTTTTGAAAGCAGTTTCAGTGTCTGCAAGCACAGAATCCCAAGGTAAATCATTTCATAACATTACTGCCTTTTTTGTAAAAAAAAAAATATTCAGATTGTCCAATCCCTTTATCAGTTTTGTTGCACATCTCTGCACTTTTTCCAGTTCAATAATGTCTTTTTTTAAGAACTGGTGCCAAAAATTGTACTCTATTCTCTAAATGAGGCCTTACCAAGGATGTATATACAGCTAGAATCATATTCTCGTCCCGTGCATCTACCCACACTTTTTATGCAGAATAGTTCCCTATTTGCTCTTGGAGCAGCTGTGAAGTCTATCATGTATCTCAGTACTCCTAAATATTTCTCTAAGGAGGATTCCCCAAGTAGTTTCACATTTAGTGTATATGTAGCATGTTTGTTTCCACAGCCCAAATGCATAACCTTAAGTTTATCTACATTAAGCCTCATCTGCCAGTTTCTGCCCATTTACTCAGTTTATCTAAATCTTTCTGCACAGAAAAAAACATCCCGCTCTGTATGTATTTCCTTAAACAATTTAGTGTCTTCATAAAAATTGAGACAGTTTCAATTCACAGTTCTGGAACATTAATAAACAAATTATAACGGATTGGGCCCAGGATCCCCACTTACAACTTTAGACCAACTTGAAAAGGTTCCATTTACAACAAATCTCTTCCATCTATCATTTAACTAGTTCTCTATGCACCGATATCACCTCACAAACTGAAGCCTTTTAATTTATTCAGTAACCTGTTGTGTGGCACAGTATCAAAGGCATTTGCAAAATCCAAGTATACTAAATCAACTGCAATTCCTTTGTCCAAATTACTACTTACCCTTTTGTAAAATGAAAGTAACTTAACTTAACGAGATTGATTTTTCATAAAACATACTGGCTTCTACTAATAATATTGTTGGTTTTCACATAGTTCTGAATACTTTCAGTTAATAACCCATCTAATATATTGCCCACTACGGAAATCATGCTCACATATCTATAATTTCCTTTAGATCTTGACCCATTTTTTAATAATGGTACTACATCTGCTTTCCTCCAATCACAGGGCACTATGTCTGATGAAAGATAATCAATAATTATTAAGTATAATGGTCTTGCCTTTACTATTAAGTACAATGGTCTTGCTATTAAGTTCCTTAAGTACTATTGAGTGTATGCCATGAGGTCCAGGTGCTTTATTCACCTTGACCTTTTCCAGTCTCTTTTGGACTTTGTCCTCAGTAAGCTATGTGCAGAATGGAGGAAATTGTGTGGTTTGTCTGTTTGCCCATAGCTTGCCATTGTTGCTTCCTTTATATATACAAAAGAAAAGAATGTGTGTAAGATGTCAGCCATAGCCTTATCCTCACTAATCAATCCACCCACCTCAGCATTAAGAGGACCAATATCAACCTTAATATTTTTGTTATTTATATACTTGTAGAATTGTTTAGTATTTTTCTTGCTCTATTTTGCAATACTTTTCTAATTTTTAATTTAGCTAGCCTAATTTCTGGTTTGCAGATGTTATTACATTCTTTATAGTTTTTATATGATGCACGTGACCATTCTGACTTAAAAGCTTGCCTTACTTCTCATTTCCCTGCAAGCCTCTTTATTACACCACACTGATCTTATTTTGTTCCTCTTGTACTTATTCCCCAATGGTATATATTGACGTGTAAATTTATCTAAGAGCATTTTAAACAAATTTCATCTTTCTTGTGCATTTTTACAATTGAAGATTACATCAGACTGAATGTCTTTTAATGCTGCTTTTAGCATTTTAAAATTAGCCTTTTTAAAATTGACTGTTTTGGTTATACCCTTACTAATGGGTTCCTCACAAGAAATTTCAAAGGATACCATTCTGTGCTGCCTAAATGTTCCCTTAGGTGAATATTGTTTGTCATGTCAGAATTGTTTGAGACCACTAGATCCAGCAAGGCATCTTTTCTAATTAGCTCCTTTACCAGATGCAACATGAAATTGTCATTAAACATACTAAAAAAAATATTTCACTTTGTTGTGCTGGAAGTTATATTTCTCCAGTCAGTTTCAGGGTAGTTGAAATCTCCAATTATGATTACATTTCCTGACAGAGAAACCTTTGCTATTTGCATTAACAGCTGGGCTTCTTCAAACTCCCCAATATCAGGTGGCTTGTAGCAAATTTCCATTAACATATTTTTATTATGTATGTCTTCGATGTGTATTTCAACCCAAAGGGCCACTACACTCTCACTGGACCATTCATTAATATTTTGCCTTATACTAGATTTTAGTGCATAATTTACATATAGGCATACCCCCCTCTTTTTTTTTTTTTTTTTTTTTTTTTAAAGCTTTATTGAAACTCATGAAAAAGGTTACAAAAAATTGGACCTTGTAAGGTCCAGGACATCAGCATTGGGTGATTACACGAACTACAGCAGTACAAAATACAGAACATCAAATTAACAATAGTATTTGCATTAGTCAAAAGAAGACCTATGGCCACGTCTAGACCCAAAGGCCCAGACAGTCAGACATAGAACAAACTGTTCTCAGTATAAGCCATGGAAGCAATGGCATAGAGGCCATGAAAATAACAGAAAGAATACTAGAATAGAACGTAAAAAGACAGAGCATAACAAAAAGATAGTCAAAGCAAAATAAGTAGAAGAATGGAAAGAAGGTGGGAAGGGAGAGAAGGGGGAGGGGCCACCAACTCCCGAAGCCCGCTCATGGACCAGGTAAACCTAGTCATCTAAGTGGGATCACAAAAAGCAATCCAAGGAGAACATATCGCCTCAAAAGTAGAGCCAGAGGCATGCCTAATGGCCGTCAGCCTCTCCATCAACATGATCTTCGATATTTCCACAAGCCAGTCAGCATGGGACGGCACATAGACCATACGCCAATGTCTAGGTATGCAGGACTTGGCCACGTTGAGCAAGTGTGTGAACAGACGCTTCCGAGGGCGGTTACCTCCGATCATAGTGGGTACCTCATTCAAAAACACAACCAAAGGTGATAGAGAAACAGGTGCCGAGAAAACAATCGACAAGGTGCGCTCCACGTCCCTCCAGTAAGCACGCATTCTTGGGCAGTCCCACCAGATGTGGGACAAAGTTCCACGGTTCTCACCACATCTCCAACAGCCCTGGCTAACTGAAGGATAATACCTATGCAACAAGTCAGGAGTCCTATACCACCAATTCAGAAGTTTATAATTGAGTTCCACCATAGCCACATTCCTGGAGCAAACAGCCGTAGATCTCACCACCCTGCTCCAGGCAGCATCCAAAAAGGACATGCCCAGCTCCGATTCCCACCGAGAACGACTGGGTTGCAAAGGGCGGACACTGGGAGAAGATACCAATAGACGATAAAAAGCAGAACTATTACGTGAGCGGGATTGATGGGACAGGAGAAGCTTCTCAAAAGGCCAGGGAATGTGAAGCAAAGCAGCCTTCTCTGTATGACCCAGGAGAAAGCTGCAGAGTTGTCTATACCACCACCACTCACCTGATGACAGATCCAACTTGGTCTGCAACTCCGCAAAGTCCAGCAATGTCCACTGGGAGGACAAGTGCATGGGCAACAACCTACCCTGAACAATCCAGGGATTAAATGCAGATGAATCCATACCTGGGGGAAAAGCTGGATTCCGCAACAGAGGGGTAAGAAGGGAAGGCTGAGAGGAAAAATCAGGAAGCAAGGAACAAAGAGAATCAAATATTCACAGAGAGGGGGTAAGTACAGGTAAGGTCAGACCAGCTTTCTGCAGGACATCTCTAGAGAGCCAGGGAAGCCCCGTCAGTGGCCACGGCGAAACTAAGTCCGATAGCAGACAAACCCAAATCTCCCCCCCCCCGAGTGGTACCAGTGGGCCATCATAGACAGATGTACTGCTTGATAATATTTGGCCAATCCTAGCAGGTTTATCTGCCCAGATAAATGCATTAAGGGCCCACTGGACGGTCTTCAGAAAAGCCGCCGACAAAGATATGGGCACCGTTTGCAAGATATAAAGCAGTTTAAGGATGATAGACATTTTGACAAGGTTGATGCGACCCATCCATGAAACGAATAGGGGGCGCCACCTGTGGAGATCTCAGCGAACATGAACCAGAAGAGGGGAATAGTTGTCACGGTTTGTTTTGACTCACAGACACAGAGTTAAGATAAAAACACAGCTTTATTGAAAAGTAAATAAGAACCCTCACAGGTCCTGAACAACACACATATGTTACAGACACATGACAGGTTTAAGTAGCATAGTGTACAATGATACAATGCATAGGCTCTACCGGCCTTGCCAATATACCGGGCAAGGCAGCCTAGAGGATAGCACAATAGAACTGAGGAGGCTCTACCGGCCTTACCAATACACTTTAAGGCAGCCTATGGCAGTAGTGACACGAAGCAGCGAAGGCTCTACTGGTGCTATAACGGAGGCAGCAAGCAACTGGTGTAGGAGTGGAGCAAACCAGTACACTTACTGGACAAACACAGAGGACCTACCGGTGCTATAACGGAGGCAGCATTAGCAACCGGTGTTAGAGTGAAGCAAACCAGTACCCCGTACTGGAGAAACACGGAGGCCCTACCGGTGCTATAACAGAGGCAGCACTAGCAACCGGAGTAAGAGTGGAGCAAACCAGTACCGCGTACTGGACAAACACGGAGGCCCTACCGGTGCTATAACGGAGGCAGCACTAGAAACCGGTGTTAGAGTGGAGCAAACCAGTACCACGTACCGGGCAAAGACGGAGGCCCTACCGGTGCTATAACGGAGGCAGCACGAGCAACCGTTGTAGAGTGGAGCAAACCAGTACCTCGTACTGGACAAACACGGGGGCCCTACTGGTGCTATAACGAATGCAGCACTAGCAGCCGGTGTAGAGTGGAGCAAACCAGTACACTGACAGTCAGTGCAAACTCGGAGGCCAGAAGGCTGAAATCAGCCACCAAAGGAAGGCACCAGAAGTAAGAATGTCGCCAAGATGACCAGAGTCAAGCAGAATGCAGCCAAGTCGGGATCCAGGAACAGGAACGACAGCCAGGCCGGGTCAGGATACCGGAGCAGTAACGTCAGCCAAACCAGGTTGAATACGGAAGCTGGAACCTCAGCCAGGCTGGATCGGTACACAGGAACGACTCTGGAGAGTAGACAGGCTATCCGGGTAGGTACACAGGCACAGGAACAGGAGTGAAGTCAGGCAGGCCCAAGATGACACAGGAATCCATAGGCAGGTGATCACTGACATAGAAACACCACGAAAGGGCAGTGAAAGGGTACAGGAACCCAGTCTATATAGGCAATACTGGGTGGACTAATCACAGGCAACCAATGGAAAGCATCCATAGCTAACTGACAAGAAAAGCCAGCAATCACAGGTACCGTGATAATAGCTTAAAGAAAGCAATTCTTGGGAACAGGAAGAGAGATAAACACCCACATATTTCAGATTCCCTGGAGCCCAACGAAAGGTGGAAATCTGCGACATCGCCTCTCTGAGATCAGCAGGGATGGAGACTGCCAAGAGCACTGACTTAGAAATGTTAGGCTTGAAGTTAGACAACAAACCAAATACCCAAAGCTCTTCCAGTATCGCCAGGAGGGACCGAATAGTGTCAGTGACCATCAATAAAAGATCATCAGCGAACAATGCCAATTTATGCTCCATGGAACCAGAATGGAGCCCCCGAATCCCAGAATTGTTACGCAGGGAACATGCCAAGGCCTCTATGGTCAAAATGAAAATAAGAGGGGAAAGGGGGCATCCCTGTGTGGTGCCATTTCTTAGAGGAAAAGAATCAGATAAACCCCCAGGAAGATGAACCCGGGCAGAAGGAGTGGTATACAGGGCTCGGACGAACGTACGGAAGTGGTGACCAAGACCCAGATGGCAAGCTTCAATAAAGGCCCAAGACACCCTGTCAAAGGCCTTTTCCGCATCAACAGACAGCAAAAGGGTAGGGATTTGCTTCTGCTGTGCTAACTCAATCAGCTGTATAATTCTAATAGTATTATCCCTAGCCTCTCTACCCGGCACAAACCCCGTCTGATCCTGATCAACGTGAGGCAAAAGGGGGCGCAACCTGTTGGCAAGAATCTTAGCATATATTTTAATATCGGTGTTGAGCAGCGATATAGGTCTGTAACTCCCAGGCAATTTCAGGTCTTTGCCGTCTTTGGGGATCAGGACATTATGTGCCTCAGAGAATGCCGGGTAGAACGCAATCTGGTCAGGTAAGCAATTAAATACTTCAGTCAAAATAGGAGAAAGCTCCAGAAGAAATTTCCAATAAAAAAGCACAGGAAAGCCATCTGGACCCGGGCTACAGCTCACAGCAAGCTGTTTAACCACATCCACTATATCCTGAGTCAATATAGCATATTCCAAGCTGCG
This sequence comes from Rhinophrynus dorsalis, assembly GCA_037306005.1. Lineage (NCBI taxonomy): Eukaryota > Metazoa > Chordata > Amphibia > Anura > Rhinophrynidae > Rhinophrynus > Rhinophrynus dorsalis. Next base: position 168,725,591 of record CM074721.1, on the reverse strand, counting down.
AGTCTGTCCAACAGACAGTTTAGGCATCTCAGATGCCCTCAAATAGGATGTCGCTGCGTCTGCTGCAAGTGGGTCAGATGGTGGAGGAAGATTATATAGATCAGCATAGAAGCTGCTGAAAGTCTCCGCTATCCCAGGTATATCACGATGAATGCCACCATTAGCATCCTCCACATGAGAAATAGACACATGAGTCCGCGGACCCTTCACCAGCTGGGAAAGTGGTCTTCCAGATTTATTACTGTCCTCATAAAATTCACTACGCGCCCAGTTCATAGAACGGGCCGCCCTGGAACGCATGAGATGCGTAACCTGATCCCTCAGTCCATTCAGAGAACACAGTACTATCAGATCCAAAGAAAGCATATGAGAGGCTTCCAGGGACCGTATGGAAGTAAGCAAATCTCTAATTTCTGCTTCGTTGCACTTCCTTTTCCTAGTGGAAAGGTTAATAAAACCCCCCCTCAGATAACATTTAAGGGGATTCCCAAACCCCCAAAACCTTAGGAACAGAGTGCATATTAACCTTCAAGAAATCTACAATCAAGGAGCGTACTTCCGCACACACCTGGGGGTCTTCCAATAAAGAGGCATCCAAGCGCCAAGCGAAGATCGAGGGACAACCAAAGGAACTTCCAATGTCAGGAGGACCCGGAGCATGATCTGACCACATGTTTGGCAGTAGCTGGGCAGAAGACAGGTAGGGAAGATGCGCCTGCGAGAGGAAAATATAGTCTATCCTAGAGTAGGAATAGCCGGGTGAGAGAAGAAAGAATAACTACGAGCACTAGGGTTTAACAGTCTCCAAGTGTCCACTAAGGAGGTAAGATGAATAGATTTGACAATAGCAGAAAGATGAGTGTAAGGAAGGGAAGATCTAGATGACGAGCAATCCACCACTGGACAAAGAGGTACATTCAGGTCCCCACCTACTACCACCAACCCAGATTGGAATTCACCGAGTCTGGCCAATACCTCGACCAAAAAATCCCATTGACCCTCATTTGGGGCATATATTGAGGCCACCGTGAGAGTCAGATCACCCCCTCCTCTTTTATTAACCTTTTGCCTCCTAAAAATTTAATAAGCCTCTAGTTTGACAATCCAGTCATGTGCATCATCTTACCAGGTTTCAGATACACCAATTAGATTATACTGCTCTCACACTGTAATCGGTTACAGTTCCATCTTACCAATCAGACTACGAGCATTTACAGGCAAACATTTTATGTTATTGCAATTCTGAAGAATAATTGAAATATTTATTTGCTTTTTATCAGGCTATAACTGTCACAGTTTACCAATAACATTCAGGAGTCAGTACTGTATAGATAAATGTAAAATTTATTAATAATAGAAAAGTAGAATACACTATATACACAAGTAGCAAGCAGAAGGTTACAAACCAGCGAGCACTGCTATCAGGAATAGTCGGCTGCCAAGCTGGAGACTAGGCCTCAGCCACTGGTAGTCTCTGCAGGAACCAAGAGCAGGAACAGGAACACTGTTACGGTTTTCTGACACTCAGGGCTCGATTTAAAGGCAGCCGTTAGCAAAAAAAATCACTAACGGGTGCGTTAAGTGTCATGTTGCAATTCAAAGATCCGTCTAAACAACAGCTAACGGCAGTTGCACAATCCTAATGGCCGATACACCCACGTGCATTCAGATGCATGGAACAACATACCCCAGAGCTATTCAAAGGCTTGCGGTACTGCTAGCGGCTGAAAAAAAGACACACCTAACGGCTAAAAGTTAAGACCCACTTTTCTCACACGTTAGACACTTAACGGCCAAAACAAAACACCCGTTACAGAGGAAAACACACCAAATGCTTACCGCACAACCATGTAAATGGGAGAATTAACCCGTGCAATGCCAAAACAACACAAAAACATGCACACACAACACAAATCACTACACAAACAACAACAACCAACACCACAGGGACAACGACACACAAAAAAACAACAACACAGCATGGCACGGAACAATGGGGGTTATCACACAAAGCGGACACCTGCAAATACAAGCTCACCTGGGCAACATCAACACGCGACCTGCACCCCACAACTGCACATCCGCAAATGGCACACACATAACAAGCACAACACACCACATCTTATAACACACACACACCTGCAAACACTTACCTGGACAAAAACAACTCACCATTGGTCAGCACTCACCTCATCAACACACCTACACAACGCCCTAGCAAGTACTTAAAGGGACAACTCAACACACTCACTTGTGGCTTGTTTTCCACTCAGGGAGGGAGAGAGAGAGATAGAGAGAGATAGAGATAGAGAGAGAGAGAGAGAGATAGAGAGAGACAGATAGAGACAGATAGAGAGAGCAAACAGTATGTTGGGTTACATATTATTGCGAAGGCTGCGGAGAAGGCGTCCAAGGGAGAGAGCTGGGGAACATCAGCAACCTCCAAGCACGCCTCATCAACAGCCTCCACCTGTTGCAATTGAGGAGGCTCTGGCTCAGCAGCCACACAGGAGCCCATCCCCACCCGGAGGACACCTGCCTGCAGATGCACAGCTGCAGCAACAGGATGCTCCCCAGCTGCCACAGGGACCCCTGCAGCAGCCCAGGATGCATAGACGACCACCAAGGCCCAGGGTATACCGTCCAAGGGTCACTCTCTTTGGAATGACCGATGACGAGGTTATTGATCGCTACAGGTTGAGGCCACACAGCATCATAGCCCTGTATGAGGTCATCAAGGAGCAGGTGGATCCCATATGCATCCATAACCATGCTCTAACTGGCCTTCAAAAACTCCTGTGTGCCATACACTTCATGGCAAGTGGCGCCTTTCAGTCGACAGAGGGTTACGCATCTGGCATGTCCCAGGCCACATTCTCCAGGGTGCTGGCCCAGGTCTTGCCAGCCCTCAAAGCCAAGGCCAGTACCTACATACATTTCCCCATCACCGATATGGAGTGGACACATCTGAAGCAGGGCTTCTATGCAAGGGGAGGCATGCCCAGGGTCATGGGTGCAATAGATTGCACCCATGTCCGTATCAAAGCACCAGCACATCAGGGACATATGTTCCTGAACCGCAAAAACTTCCACTCCATGAATGTGCAGATGGTGTGTGACAGCAACCTGGCCATAATGAATGTCTGTGCGAAATTTCCCGGGAGCTGTCACGATTCACATATACTCAGAAATTCATCTGTGCAGAGGGATTTCGAAAATGGGACCTATACAGGCGGATGGATTCTGGGTGAGTTAACAGCACCAAATGACACCACATACACATGTGCTAGTACGTTCACCACAGAAAACAACATTTACACAATATGTGCTCCTTGTCACACCATGTCACTCACTTTCCACAGGTGATGCTGGCTATGGATGCAAGCCATGGCTCCTCACCCCGGTCGCCAATCCCCAAAACGATGCCCAGGAACGATATAACCAGGCTCATGCCAGAACACGGAATGCCATTGAGCGGACCTTCGGCCTCCTCAAGTCCCGATTCCGATGTCTGGACCACTCGGGGGAGCATTGCAGTATGCACCAGGCAAGGTCTGCGACATCATCGTGGCATGTGCCATCCTACATAATATCGCGGTGGACACCAGACTCATCGACGATGTCCATCCCCCACCCAGACCTGAAGACCCTGTGGATATCGTTGAGTGTGAGGAAACCCCAACAGGGATGCAGACAAGGGACAGATTGATCAGGGATCACTTCTGCTGTGAGTATAATACATGTATGCACACAATCCATGCATACACACCCACCACAACACACATGTTCTGTTTCACCCCACAGGATCAGTGACACAGCCCTGACACTGGCTGCAGTATGGACCACCAGCATCAACTATTCCGTGGACCAGTCAGATTGGGCCTAGAGATTCCGAATACATCTGACAACCTGTCGTCCATGTTGATACTGCTACCTCAAGGATATCATGCATGCCCCCCCTGGAAACCAAGGTACAACACTTTAACCTTGTTCAGCATATCCCACAGCTCCCTAGGCACCAACTAAAGTGTTCTGCTAGGATCAGACCCATAGCAACCATGGTACCCCTGTAGCAAGGGAGTCTCATCCAAGCCAATGCATCGGATAGAACTCTGTCATGTAAGGGGTTCAGGGGGCATTCGTGGGGACATGGGACCAGTAGCTTGCTACAGTTGAAGAAAGCAGCAGAGGGGTGGATCGACAGTTATAGTGTGTTACACAACATGGAGCTCATGAAATGTGGATCACATCTCCATGGACACCATGCTGCCCTGTGTGTGTGTGTGTGCAGTGATATGTGCCCCAGAAAGAAATACACACATTAACAAATATGTCCTACTAGCTCCATGAACCAAACATATTTGGCCTGTCTCTGACAGTGGCAGCCCAAATATATTGTTGTCAGGAAGCTATTAGGACATATTTGTTGATGTGTGTAACCATGTCAGGGGCAAATATCCCTAAGGATGGTTAACATCCCCTTAGTTCCCCCCATGATGGTTCATAGACCAGTACACAACACATTACAAAGCAGTGGTTTGTGTAGACTTATGTAACGGGAAAGATTAAGAGGATCATGATGTTGTAGCTGTTGCATGACGATCACTTCGAGGGTGATGTTCCAAATCCTGTCCTCTTGTCCCACAGGCATCCATAGCACGATCCATCCTTGAACAGAGGAGTTTCCATATGACTAGACTGAAGTCTGGACAACACTTCCATGAAGCTCACCCCTTGGCGTTCCAAGTGATTGTGTTGGTGATGCAATGTTTGACCTGATGTTCACAGCAACCTCTACTGGAACATTCACATATGGACACAAATTTATGTGTGTACTAACATCCAGGTATCAGACCTGTACAGTAAGACTGCTCATACACAGATGCCAAACTATGTAGACAACACATGAGCAGTTCACTAGCATTTCTAATGTATTCCTATTTAATTCAGATGTACCTTTTTGTGCTCATACAAGTGTTTAATGCATATTGGCTAAATACACAAGAAACATCACTACTCAATCCGTGTCTGTATGAATGAATGTTGGATCAAACACCTGTCAATGTGGAACCGTACCCAAGGCTAGAGTATCCCTCATACAAAGGAAGGCATGATTTACATCACAGGAGTCCACTAGTTACCTGACCATGAGTGGACTTTGTGATGTATACATGCAATGACATGATGGCAGTGATACACTGATGTGTGTTGTGAGTGATTAGCTGGTGATACAGGGGACACACTTCCACTGTGATGTGATGTCCATGGTTTGTGTGTTGCTCAATATAATCAATGTCCTGAGATTGCTGTAGGTTGTCATATCTCAGTACATGGGCTACATCAACAAAAACAACCATGTGGACAAGTGTTATCACTGGTGAAGTGTGTTATAACCTTAGTTAAACAACAACACAACTTAAAGGGATAGTAAACCCTGAAAATAAGTTTATTTCACATTGTAGCCCTTTAAAAACCATGAAAAATGATATCAGTCTTATCTACCAAACATATATGATTTGGGATATAAGACATATCATTTTACATGTTTTTTTAAGGGCTACAATATAGAATTAACTTATTTTCAAGGTTTACTATCCCTTTAATACATAAGCCAATGCTCAGCCTAAGGTTCCAATGTGCGTGCTACACAATGAAATCTTAGGAAGATCACTGGGTTATGCAGTAAGTTAGGCTGTGATTCAAACTCCTGTTGTGCAACTGACTTGCTGGAGAACACAATGCTCACCCTAGGATCACAATGTGTAACACACACATTGAGATCCTAGGGTGTACATTGTGTTCCCCAGTATGTCAGCTGCACAATAGAATTTTGATTTAAAGACCATATTGATGCATGTTCAATCTGTCCTGCTTGTTATTTCCCTGCTAAGTCGCATAGCTGTTAGTTTGGTTTTCCCCTCAAACACAACAATTGATGCAGACGAATGTTCAGTGTTGCACCAGTTGTTGTGCTAAGGGGTATGTTCTGATCAAATCTGACACACATCATGGCCATGTAACACTGTTGTGTTATATGGCTACAGGGATGGGTTGCCAGGTGAATTTGGACAATGGTGTGGGTGTGTGTGAACCCATGTTGTAACATCACACAAACATTTCCCCCAGGCAGGAGTTGAGTTCACTGCATTGTTTGGCAATGCATTGGAGACAACCCTGCCACCCAATCTATAAGTGAATACACAGCAGATCAGACAGGATTCAAAAGCACAATTTTCATTTATTGAGGGGGCAGATGACAGGTTGGGCCTTTCATTTCTTTTTTTTGGGGGGGGGGCCTTAGACTTGGTGCCAGAGGTGGATGCCCTGGCTGATTGCCTTGTCACCCTCTGTCCCCTAGGTGTGGCTTCTGGGGTAACACTGGAAGGGGTGGTGGGTGCAGTGGACCCCTCTGTGGAACGCAGGTTCTCCCTCTCCATCCTCAGGTTCTCCCTGCGGTTAATCTCTCGCAACTCCACGAGCACCTGTGCAAACATGTCCATCATCCCCGTATGGATCTGGTGGAGTTGTGTGTTCCCCCTGGCAACCTCTGACTCCAGAGCTTGGATTCTGGTCTCCAACCTGTTCGTGTTCCTCCGGGATTCCCTCCGGTTCCTCGTGAGGTTGTCGTTGGTGGCGTGGGTTGCCCGGAGCTGTCCTCTTTGAAGGGCCATGCACTCAGCCTCCAGATCTGGGGTGCGTTGACTGCTGGAGATGGGAGTGGCCGGTGACACATGTGCTGTTTCCCCAGCTTCAGCTGTCTCCTCAGCCTCTGTTTCCCCAGCTTCAGCTGTCTCCTCAGCCTCTGTTTCCCCAGCTTCAGCTGTCTCCTCAGCCTCTGCTTCCACAGGTTCAGCTGTCTCCTCAGCCTCTATCTCCCCAGCCTCTGCTGTCTCCTCTGCTGGTACTGGGTGTGCTGTGGCTGCTACTGCTGTTTGTGTTGGTGGAGTGGCTTGCACAGACGGTGTGTGGGTGCCCACCACATCAAGGGACCCACTGCTGCCCACTGATGTCTGTGCTGGTTGAGGTGGTGGGGTGAACAAGTCCCTTGGCTGAGGGCGCTGGGGCTCCCCAATCAGGCCCAGGTGTTGGTAGTCAAGTGGCCAAGGGTCATACCTTGGCCAGTGGTAGGTGCTTGGCCCCCACCTGGGATCATACCTGGGGCCATGCTGGGGAGCCATCCAGGAGGGTAGATCCATCTCGGTGGAATATGGCCCATATTGGCTGGTGGCCACATTCCCGGGCAGTCATTGCCTCCCTGGTGGTGGTGGTGCTGCTGCTGGAGGGTAATAGCTCCCGGTGCTAGTGGGATGCATCCATCTCTCCCCCTGAATCCAGCCGCTGTACATTTGTCGAGCATCCTGTGGTGGGGCAGGCAGTTGAGAGGCAGGCAGTTGAGAGGCAGGCAGTGGTGATGCAGCCAGTTGGGGAGGAGGTGTGGTGGTTGTAGACACTTCCCAGTGGCTAGTCCCCTCCTCTGTATCCTCCTCACTGGGTGGTGTGGTCGGCTCCTCCACGGGCTCCTGCTGCAATGGAGGCCCATAAGCTGTGTGGAGAATTGAGATTGTGTGATTAGTAAACGTAGCCATGATGGGATTAATGGGATACTAATACATGAAATGCAGAAAGGGAAATATATGTTTTGTGGTTTATCACCCTGAGTGAAACAAGGGTACTCCCACTGCTGGAGGAGGTTTTTGTTCAAAAAGTCTCCCAGCTCAGAATAGAATTGCTTTGGTGCTATATCCCAGTGGCCTGACGTTGTACATTGGCACTGTTGCTACATTATCCTATGAGAATTTATTGCGTCTGGACGTAAGCTGTCCATAGGATGGTCTAGCAACATCGCCATTTTAGAGTTCCAGGCCACTGTGATATTGCCGCTGGAGTAGTCAACTATGAGCTGTGCTACATTTTGAATGAAACACCTTTCAGCAGTGGGAATACCCTTGTTTTGCTCGGGGGATGAACCCTGCAATATATTTTTCTTTTCACATGTTAGGTATTACTATCCCTTTAACGGAATAGCAATGGTTAATTTCACAATGTTGTAATATTGTAGGCATTGTAAGAGATAGATGTGGATCGATGTTAGTCCTATCCCTCCAACCCACATGGTTAGACAGATATTGCTCTATTTGACAGTCATTTTGACATGTTTGACAGTCATTTCACCACACGGAGGCTCTTCAGCAGAGCCTAAATTGCCCCATTCAGAGATGTAAACTTCATTGGAATGGTGAACAGAGTGTGCTTGCAAACCTGGCACACTTTGTTGACCATCTCAAAGATGTCTCCATCTCTGAATGGGGCAATTTAGGCTCTGCTGAAGAGCCTCCGTGTGTTCTAATGACTGAAATCTCCAGCTGTCAAATAGAGCGATATCTGTCTAACCATGAGGGTTGGCGGGATAGGACTAACATGGATCCACATGTTGGTGAAATAAACAATCGCTATGCCATTACAGTTACATAGAAGGTGAAATGGTCATATATGCATGTGGATGTGTACCTTTCATATGGATATGAATATATCCTTTCCAGATATGAAGCCAGAGATCATTTCAGTAGGTGTGATTGCCTTACTGGCTATATATGTGCACCCATCAAAATATACATTGGATTGATATGATGGATATGAACATACCTCGTATATCCCATCTACGTAGAGTGGGATATACTAGGTATGTGTATTTGGATGGTATCAATGTAAGTTAGTTTCTGATGGATGCACATATCTGGCCAGTAGGGCAATCACAGGCAGTGAGATGATCTCTGGGTTCACATCGTGTTGGGACATATTTTGAGCCATTTGAAAGGTACATATCTGACCATTTTCCTTTGTGTGCATATCTTTGTTTGAACAGATGTGCAGTGGGAATCAAGTGTTATTCAACCCTATCTTCTTAGCTGATCCCGTCCAATTCACAATTTTTCATTACTTGACAGGTGACTCTCTGGTTGTCAGGATCATATCCTATGCATTTCATTGTAGGGCATGGGATACCACCCTGGCAATCAGAGATTGATGAACTGGACAGGATCCTGTCCATGTCGTGTGTTCCAGTTGAATCCTGAAGGGCAACAATCACGCCAGTAGTGAGGGATATCTCTGATTGAGGCCTGTTTTTCTTTGAGTATGAGCCCATCCATCCTTCTGAGTGAGGCAACCGTACTCAATCCGAGATATCTATCATTCATGGCCTGTTGGTGACCAAGGTACAATGGGTGATATTTGGTTCCCATGTGTATCCTGCAAACAGTGTCTGGTGTACCATCCATCCATGGCATCAGCACCCCTGAGGATCCATGTGGGAATCAGATGTGAGATATGTCATTTGAAGTTAGAGTAAATGATTGCAGACACAACACCAAGGCCTACTTTTTCCCCCTTTAATTCTGGGGTATTGTTTGAGGCCTGTGTGTTGCACATACAAGCAGTTATTCTCAGTGCCACTGTGATGTGTGACCTGCTCCATCCTTTTTGTGATTCACTAAGCGGTGTTGTTGACATGATGGAGTGTACATGATGCTGACTTCTCCAGTGATCTCATTTCCCCATTTCCAGTGTTTTCTATGGAGTGTATACGATGGGACCTTAGCAACTTGATTCATGTTATTGCATATTCTCCATAGGCTAACACTGGTATTGGTGAAATGAGGATGTGTGAGGGTGAATTTCTCTCCACCATGTGTTTGTCACCGTTTAGTGAATGTCCCCTGTGTAGCATGTGATCGTTGGCCTATTGACTTGATTGTTGTCTGGTTAACCCTTTGAGTCCCAGAGGGGTTGCCAAAGCATTGTTGATCGATGCATTGATGATCCCTCTAGCACTCGAGGGGTTAAGTGCTGACATCCCAGTGGGGACATGGGTGACATTGTGTGTGAACAGTGATGACAGTCGACATTTGGAACTGCATGGTTTGTGTATTGTGTGTGATGAGCACAGCGACAGGAGGGTTGAAGTAGGACTTGGACAGGTTTGTTCCAAGTTGGACCTTGATATTTGTCCTTGTGTTGTGTCCTGTTTTTAACCCTCAGGGTGCTGTGTTGGTGCAGTTGTGTGCATGAATGATGGGCATGTGTTGAGGTGTGACTGTGTGTGCAGCTGGTGTTGGTTGCTGTAGTGTGTTGTTCTGTAGTGTTGCACTTACCGGTAGTGTGGAGGCTCCTCTCATCCCCAGTGTCAGCTCCTCCAACAACCCCCTCGATCAGGGTTGGGGACATATTCTGGCGCACCATCTCCTCCCAGCCGCAGAAGGTGATAGGGACAGGTGGGCCACCTCCAGTGCCTCGGGCGTGCTTGGCGAGTTCGGAGAGCTTGTTCTTGACCACCCTCCGGCAGTTGCCCCATCGCTTTTTGATGGACTCCACGTCCCGTCTGCATGGAGCCACCGCGTTGACCCGGCTGCAGATCTGGTTACAGGCTGCCTTCCTCCTCGCTGACAGGCCAGGGACCTTCGCTGTCGGGTGGAGAACACTCTGCCTCTCCAGGACAGCTTCCACAAGAGCCGTGTTCTCCTCCTCTGTATACTTTGGGTCTCTGATCCTGGCCTCGTCAGCTCCGGCATGGGATGACTCAGAGCCGGAGTGCCCTGTCTGGTCTGACCCTGACTGTGTGGGGTGCTCCCCAGCAACTACCCCTCGTCCCACTGCAGGTTCTGTCCCTGTCCTGCGTGTTCCTGCTCTTGTGGGCCGGGTCCCCCTCCGCCCTGCGGATCTCCCTCTCCCACCCCTGCTCTGCTGAGGGATCCCCTCCTGAGCTTCCTCCTCCTCCACTACTCTCCCCATCCATCTCTCCTGTCCTCCTCTCCTCGCCATCATTCACCCAGTCACACCCAGGCACTCCCACAGGCCCTCACAGACACACTCGATCCACTCACTCTCTGTCACACACTTTCACTCCCAGATTCACACTGTCAAAAATAAAAGTAAAATGTGTGAGGTGTTATAAAATAAAAGGACTATGTGTATGTATGTGTATGTGTTTGTGTTTGTATGTGTGTATGTAATATGTGCAAAGGTGTGCTATGTGTCGTATTCTGTGCAATGCTCTCCTCTCTCCAAACTCCAAAACTCCTCTACCTCCAATGAACGCGCCTCTCTCCCTCTCTCTAATGACTATCCTCCGCTCCTGGGTCCTGATATCTGGCTCTGAAGAACTCGATAACAGACAGTGTGTGATGGTTATTTTTGGGTATATATAGGTGTATTTGAAGTTATTTTATACATTGGGGCTTTTTGATTGGCTGTGTGTTTGAATTTGTTTTGGCATCAATCATGGTTGCTTGACAACGGCAGCCGTTATGTTAGATGTTGTTTTGAGCTCAGTTATCGTGTGATTTGGCCGCCCGTTGTGCATTAACATGAGCGACAACGGCTTTTGTGTTACGTGTTTTTTGTGTGCCTACGCTAGATAGCTATTCTTTTAGAGTAGCTATTGAATCTGCCGTAACTCCTGTATTATTTGCGACCGATGTGCCTTTTTCACTTAGCGGCTGGTTTAACGGTTGCCTTTAAATCTAGCCCTCAGACACCGGTAAAAAGTAAAAACACAGTTTTATTGAAATAATGGTTAAAGAACAGCGCCCCTGGGGGCCAGGACAGGTATAAATGGTAATGACAATGTACAGGCCGAAATATGTATAGCGAAAAATATACTGATCAGGATAACATACATTCAGGGGTTAATGTAGAGAAACTGAACAGTCTCAGTAAAATGAATTAGCCAACGCCCAGTAGGTAATATCAGTCTCTTGATGGTGCTGAGGGAGGTGTATTGTGTGACTGAACTGAATCACTCTCAGATAGCTGTGCAATAGAACGCCCCAAATGAACAGCAACGATTGACCAGAGCTGAGCCAATACCACCTTAGTAGGATAATAAGGAGGAAAGCCACTGCAGGAGCTAACGGGACCAGAACCTGAATCGCCCTCAACACTCTCACGGAAGTAACCCTGCGTGTGCCAACGGGACCATAGCCCTAAACACCCCTTGGGTGCCAGAATGGAGCAACACTGCACAAGCGATCAGCGAGCCAAAGCACTGGTAGTGCGGTAGATAGCGTAACACATTGAGCACTTGGAGACCAGAGCCGGGACACCCTTCCGGTGCCGTTACTGAGCACACACTGCAAGAGCAAACTGGAGGTACTAACGCCAACCGGCGCAACCACGGTGCTGCCCGAGCGGACAACTGCTCTGCTAGTGTGAATGGATAGGCTAGGTCTATAAGGCACAGGCTCAGTAAGTGTTAAATGGCTCGAATGGGACACACTGGCTTGGCAAGTGTAAGAGGACAGGCTCAAATAACGGAGGCAACCAGCACAGCAAGGGTTAATGCAGGTTCCTTAATGGAGACTACAGCTCAGCAGCGCTATGAGGACTGGCTCAGTGCACAGGAGGCAACAGCTCGGTAGTATAGAGAGATGATTAGCCAGAGTGACATAAACAGCACAGTTCAGAATGTCGCCGGAAGGCGACCAAGATCACACGGGAACACAGGATACAATCACGGAGCAGGAACATCAGCCGGAACCGGATCAATACACGGAGCAGGAACATCAGCCAGAGCCGGGTCAATCATGGAGCAGGGAACGTCAGCCAGAGCCGGGTCAATCATGAAGCAGGAACGTCAGCCAGAGCCGGGTCAATCACGGAGCAGGAACGTCAGCCAGAGCCAGGTCAATCACGAAGCAGGAACGTCAGCCGGAACCGGGTCAAATCACGAGCAGGATCAGCAGAATGGTCAGGCGAGCCGGTCGGTACACAGGAACGCAGGAACACAGCAACAAAGCGCAGGATCAGGAACACCACGAAAGGGCATCTGACAGGTGCCAAAAACCCAGTATATAAAGGAACATCCTGGGCGGGCCAATCAGCCTCCTCCAATGCACAGGTAACAACAAGAGAGATTGACAGGGAATCACGGGGACCGTGATAAACACTGGATCTTGATCCGACGAAGCAAGAGCACTTACTCATGCCTGCAGTCAGTAGGGAGCGATATCTGACTCACACCTGCAGTCAAAATAAGGAAAGGGATACCTGACTCATGCCTGCAGTCAGTATCAGAGCTAGTCTACCAGAGCTCCAGGTCCGCACTAGATTGGGTGTCTGCTAGGTACAAGGAACAAACGTAAGAATAGTCAGACAGAGCCACAAGTAAACACCAGAGGTGGTAGTCAGAGAAGCCAGGTCATACACAGTTCAGGATGTCAGCCAGAGCCACAGGTCTGCACCAGGTTGGGTGTCCACTATAAGGATAGACAAAAGAATAGTCAGACAGAGCCACAGGTCAGCACCAGGTTGGATGGAAGACTAGCCAGGTCATACACAGAGCCCAAGGTAATAGAACTGCTATGAACAACAATGCAAGGGCAACTGAGTCAGGACTCAGACTGCCCTTTAAACCCCTCCTCAGGAAGTAGGTAGGAGGAGCAGCTCAGAGGAAGGAAGTAGGTAGGAGGGGACTACAGGAAGCATGGCACATAAAACAGAGGCCTGCTGCATGCTTGAAGCCTCGTGCCTGCAGATGACTCTGAAAACAAGGTAAGCTGTAACAGTACCCCCCCAAAGGCCCCCCCTCCACAGAGCCGGCTCGGGTTTGTCAGGGAATCAAGCATGAAACCTGCGTACCAATACAGGAGCGTGAACATCACTGGCAGGTATCCAGGAGCACTCCTCAGGACTACAACCCTTCCAATGAATAAGATGCTGTAGGTGCCCTCGAACCAAACGGGAGTCAACAATATTTTCTACTTCGTGATCTGTAACTCTCATGGGAGCAGGACGGATGGGAGCTGAGGTATACCGGTTGTAGACCAAGGGCTTTCACAGGGAAACATGGAAGACATTATGAATGCGAATATTGGCAGGAAGCTCCAAGGCATAGGCCACCGGGTTAATTTTGAGCAACACACGGAAAGGACCAATGAATCGAGGAGCCAGTTTGCTACAAGTGACCTGGAGGTACAAGTTGCGGGAAGACAACCACACTCTGTCTCCTACTTGGAAGGTAGGTGCAGGCAGACGCCTATGGTCAGCCTGCCTTTTCTGTCGCTGCACAGAATCACGTAGGGTATGCTGTACCCGTACCCCACGAGAAACGGAGCGCCCTTAAATGCTCATCCAAAGCCGAAATTCCTTGTGCTTGGAAGGTCTCAGGGAGAGCTGAGAGTTGGAACCCATAATTGACCAAGAATGGGGAACTCTTAGTGGAAGAGTTAACAGCACTATTCCGGGCAAACTCCACCCATGGTAACAGGGTAGCCCAGCTATCGTGATGGTCAGTGATATAGCAGTGGAGAAACTGTTCCAAGGCTTGATTAGACCTCTCTGCCGCAGTGTTGGACTGTGGATAATACGAGGAGGAGAATGCCAATTGAATACCCATTTGTGTACAGAAGCACCTCCAGAAACGGGACACAAACTGGCTTCCTCTATCTGAATGCCATGGAGACAGAAGACCTCTCTAGCATATACCACCGCCAATTCCTGGGCGGATGGTAACCCTTTCAGTGGCACAAAGTGGGTCATCTTAGAAAACTTGTCTACAATCATTAGAATTACTGTATAACCCATGGAACTTTGAAGTTGAACAATAAAGTCAATGGATAGATGTGATCAGGGGCGTTCCCCATTGGCCACTGGCTGAAGCAAGCCCACTGGCAGGTGTCTAGAAGACTTGGTTTGAGCAAAAGTTGTACATGCAGCCGCGAAAGAGGTACAGTCTGCCTGAAGACTAGGCCACCAAAATACTGGTGACACAGACTATATGAATTGGTCTCAACCAATATGACCCGCATGTTACGGTTTTATTGACACTCAGACACAGTAGGTGAGATAAAACACAGTTTTATTGAACAGGCTCAAAAAAGATAACACTCACGGGTCCAGCAGTAAATGTAAACACAATACAGTACTGACACAGGACAGGTTATAGCAAGATATATACCCACACGGGTCCAGTATATGTACAATACAGAATTTACAATATACTGACAAAGGTCAGGCAACGTTCGTGTGAAACTCAAACCGAGACAGCAAGGAATGGGTTACTATTAGGCCAGGAATGCTGACAGGCCCTAATAGTACGAGGCCCTTAAGACTCCCACTCTGCAGGGAGTGCTTAAATAACAAGAATCGCCCAGTAGACAACAGAGGCACAGGATCAACTATAGGACTGCCTTAGCAGTAATGGAGGACTGAGACAGTATGCCCGGGAGGGCGCCCAACAGAGTCTGCACGGATGAATAACCGGTGATATAGTGGCGCCTTCCCCGAAGGGGTTAACGAACGCTAAGACCAGTAATGACTGCCTGATGTAAGCACAGCCTGAGGCACCCAAAGTAACACCAACCTCAGCTATAGGCAGGAAGGAGGGTCAAGCATACCGTGGTGCACTAATGGGATAGACACCGGAATGTCGCCCACTCGACAATGACAGAACCGAGACTAGACTGCAGGAGCGGCACAATGGAATTGTCCAGAGACAGAAGCCTGGAGGAGGACCCCAAACCAAGGACCGGAATGGGACCGCAGGCAGCAGCGATACACAGGAGTAGCAGCCGGAACACAGAGCAAGAACTTCAGCCAATCCGAGTCGGTACACAGAGCAGGAACGTCAGCCCGGCCAGGTCGGTACACAGAGCAGGAACGTCAGTCAATCCGAGTCATACACAGAGCAGGAACGTCAGCTGGCCCAGGTCGGTACACAGAGCAGGAACAGATACATCAGAGTAGTCAGGCAGTCCGGGTCGGTACACAGAGATCACACGAAACCGGAAAAAGCGCTGGTAACGGAAACACCACATAAGGGCACCGGAGAAGTGACAAGGCCCATCATTTAAGGACAAATACTGGGAGGGACCAAGTCACTACAGCCAATAAGTGTCAGCGGTAGACAGAGACTTACAGAATGTCACCATCATAGCACTGGCACCGTGATACCGCAACTTTAGAGACATGATATGTCTCCAACAATTTGATGCGCAACTGTGCAGGAACAAAGCAACGACCATCAGGTTTATCAGAAGGAGCATAGTCTTGGGCTGATAGAATCTCTTCTCCTAGAGAAGAAGTAATACAGGTACGAATTGTAGCGAGAATACGATCAGCCGGAATGATCGGAGAAGGTGGAACCTCTTCTCTGGATGGGCTACAAAACTGGTGGGTTAATGCGTCTGCCTGTACGTTTTTAGAGCCAGGAAGACAGGAAACCACAAAATTAAAGTGGGACAGAAACAGTGCCCATCTGGCCTGCCTGGAAGACAAGCGTTTGGCTTCAGAGAGGTAAATTAGGTTTTTGTGGTCAGTTAAAATCAAGATAGGAGTTTTAGTACCTTCAAGCAGATGCCTCCATTCTTTCAAGGCCAGGACAATAGCCAGTAATTCTCTGTCCCCAATCTGGTAAAGCATTTCAGCTTTGGAAAGTTTCTTAGAAAAGAACCCACATGGATGTAGGGCCACACCAGAAGCTGAGCGCTGGGACAGAAAAGCGCCCACTCTGACTTCCGATGCATCCACCTCTAGGGTAAAGGGCAGGGAGGGATTGGGATGAGCCAATATGGGACATGCCGCGAAGGCTGCCTTGAGCTTTTCAAAAGCCGGAATAGCTGGTTGTGACCACTCCGAAGTTTTTGTCCCTTACAAGTCATGTCCGTCAGAGGCTTCACAATGCTAGAGAAATTCTTAACAAATTTTCATTAATAATTTGCGAAAACCAGATACCTTTGGATCAATTTGAGTCCCTTAGGACATGGCCAGTTCACAACAGTGGACAATTTCTGAGGATCCATGGTGAACCCGGTAGCGGAAATTATATAGCCCAGGAATGTGACTTGAGGTCTGTGGAATTCACATTTTTCAAGTTTACAAAATAACTTGTTCTCGCTTAATAGGCTCAGGACTCTGGATACATCAGACTGATGAGTCTCCAATGAGGATAGTGAATTAAGATGTCATCCAAATATACAACCACGCAACTTTGAAGGAGTTCTCGTAACACATAATTTATGAATTCCTGGAAGACAGCTGGGGCGTTACACAATCCAAAGGGCATGACCAAGTACTCATAGTGCCCACTCTGGGTATTGAATGCTGTCTTCCATTCATGCCCTTCTTTAATTCGTACCAAGTTGTGTGTGGCTCTCAGATTGAGTATCGTAAATATCTTTGACCTTTTGACCTTGTCAAAGAGTTCACTGATCAGGGGAATAGGATATGCATTCTTTACCAATATCTTGTTTAGACCACGGAAGTCAATGCATGGACATAATTCTCCATCCTGCTTTTTGACAAACAAAAAATCCAGCACCAGCAGGAGATATGGATTTACGAATGATGCCTCTGGCCAGCGCATCAGACACGTATTCCTCCATGACCTTATTCTCCTCCATAGAGAAGGGGTAAGGACGGCCCCTTGGAGGTGTAGTACCAGGCAACAATCCCAACGCACAATCATATGGTCTGTGAGGAGGAAGGACCTCAGCCTGACTTTTGCTGAAAACGCCTATGAATGATGTATACTCCTCCAGAAGGAGTGGAGTCGAGGCTTGAGTGACTCTCACTGGACATGATAAACAAGACTTTTCGCATTGTGGGGATCACAAGTGTGCCAATCTATCCTGGGGCTGTGTTTTTGTACCCAAGGCAACCCCAGGACCATTAATCACGTGAAACTTCAGGGTTTCCGTATGCAGGGCTCCCACCCTCAGGGTTAACAGAGCAGTCTCATGAGTACTATGTGAAGGCTGTAATGGTCTGCCATCAATGGCTTCTACGACCAACGGGGAAGCAAGAAGCAACAATGGAATATTCTTACTGGCTGAAAATTCCGCATCCATAAAGCAGCCGGCAGCCCCTGTGTCCAGGAACTGAAGCGGATTTGTTTGCCCAATAAATGCAGGCCTTTAGCAAAGGCTTATCCAACAAATTTTCTGGAGACAATGAAATGCCCCCTATCATCTGTCTCCAACCACCCTTCGCATTCATGCGTCGCTCAGGGCAAATTGGACATGACCACAACAAATGATCAGCCCTCCCACAGTAATGACACAGGCTCTCTCCAACCTGGAAAGCCAGGTGACACCCACCATCCTAGGTTCACCACTCTCAGAAACTAGATCAGGAGGCATGGGAAGAGAGAGAGGATAGGGAGGGTCAGGAACATGGGAAGATGTCTCCCCTTGAGGCCTCCGCAAGGGTCTCTCCCTGACTATGGCATCCACCTGCATAGGTTCGGCATCATCTGAAACAAGCCCCGGAGGCATGGGAGGCGAGGGAGGATAGGGTGGGCCAGAATAATGAGCAGGTACTTTACTTCAGGACCTCCGCAGGTGCTCCTTAAAAGAGGGTCGTTCTCTGATTCTGGTATCCATTAGAATACAAAAGTCAATCAGCCTGTCCAAATCGTTAGGTAGATCGCGAGCCGCGATCTCATCTTTCATAGTGTCACTGAGCCCTTGAAAAAAAACGGCCATCAGGGCCTCGTTATTCCAGTCTACTTCTGCTGTCTGGGTACAAAACTCTATTGCATAGTCACACCGTGCGATTACCCTGGCCTATCAAAGACTTGTTTAAATGATTTCACAAATTCTGAGAAATTTTGAATAATGGTCTCTGATAGCAGATTGGCCCATGTCAGCACCCTGCCCGTGAGGAGGGATATAAGGAAACCAACTTTACTGCTCTCAGCAGGAACGGCATCCGGTACTAACTTGAAATATATGCCCAGCTGGTTAAGGAAGCCACGGCAACTATCAGGATCCCCACCGTTGTGGTTGCTGAGCGGAACCCTTCAACCTCTTGACCATGCATGCGTCAAGAGAAGTTGGAACCACTGGTGCCCGGGAGGTCTATGGGGGGCCACCAATTGGGTACAAATCTGTTTGAGGCTAACAGTGTGCTGGAAACTGTCTGCATGGCCAAAGACAACTGATCAAGTCGTTGACTCGGTGTCCCCATCCTTTCCAGGATGCTTTGAAAGACTGCATTACTATTACCGTCTGAAATCATGGCCATTGCGTACTGTCACAGTTTACCAATAATGATCAGGAGTCAGTACAGTATAGTTAAATGCAAAATGTATTAATAATAGAAAAGTAGAGTACACTATATACACAAGTAGCAAGCAGAGGGTTACAAGCCAGGAATAGTAGGCTGCAAAGCTTCACCACTCTGCTGGAGACTAGGCCTCAGCCACTGGTAGTCTCCGCAGGAACTAGGAGCAGGAACAGGAACAAGAACACTGTATCTTGATCCGACGAAGTGAGAGTACTGACTCACACCTGCATTCAGTAGGAAGCAATATCTGACTCACGTCTGCAGTCAGTATCGGAGCTAGTCTACCAGAGCCCCAGGTCCGCACTAGATTGGGTGTCTGCTAGGTACAAGGAACAAACGTAAGAATAGTCAGACAGAGCCACAAGTCAGCATCAGAGGGGGTAGTCAGACAAGCCAGGTCATACACAGTTCAGGAAGTCAGCCAGAGCCACAGGTCTGCACCAGGTTGGGTGTCCACTATAGGGATAGACAAAAGAATAGTCAGACAGAGCCACAGGTTAGCACCAGGTTGGATGGAAGACTAGCCAGGTCATACACAGAGCCCATGGTAATAGAACTGCTATGAACAACATCACAAGGGCAACTAAGTCAGGACTCAGACTGCCCTTTAAACCCATCTTCAGGAAGTAGGTAGGAGCAGCAGCTCAGAGGAAGGAATTAGGTAGGAGGGGACTACAGGAAGCATGGCACATAAAACAGAGGCCTGCTGCATGCTTGAAGCCTCACGCCTGCAGATGACGCTGAAAACAAGGTAAGCTGTAACAATAACAAAGGCATCTCCCTCTTAGATGAACTAGCCCATCCACATTCGCCACCCCCATGGCCCTTCATGAATTCTCCATCCTGTGTTGTATCACCATTCCCCTGCCTTTCCTAGTTCAAAGTCTCCTCCAACCCTCTAACCATTCTAAACTGTAGTTGAGGCCCCCATCACACCCGAATATGCCCATGCATTAAAATGAACCCGTTGAGAAGCAATTCATTGCACACATCTCTGGTCGTTAAAGGGTTAACAGGGCAAGGCTATTCACAAAAGAAAATGGCGTCATCTTGGGACATCCAAATGGCACCACAGCAGGGAATTTTATATATTTCATAAAATGTTACCCCTATGGCACAATTGGTTTACCACAAAATTACTCAACTTTTCTTTTTGAACATAGGGTTTGAGGGGCTTAGTCATCAAGCTATAGAGGTGCAGTTCTTTATCACGGAAAAGAAACGTAAAGAGGGAGCTTACAGAACTGCTCAACTGTGCAGTTACAACAAAGCTAGTTAGCCACTACATACAGAACATAAAAAGTACCAGTGGTCAGTGGAACCAGGATGGGGGGTGCAGGTCAGTGTATCTGGAGACCTGCAACTACCAGTGGGCAGAGGAACAAGACCAGGGGGTAGGGTCACTATATGTGGGGATAGTATCAGTGCGTAGTAGAATCAGATGGGGGGGTCAGTGTATGTGGGAATCTGTGACTACCACTGGGAAGAGGTACAAGACAGGGGAGTCAGTCAATCAGTGTATGTGGGGATCTGTGACAGTCAGTGGGCAGTAGAACCAAGCAGGAAGGGGGATCTGGAAATGCCAGTGGGCAGTGGAATCTGGGGGGGTCAGTGTATGTGGGGATCTGCATCAACCAGTGGGCAAAGGTGCAAGGCTGGGGCTGCAATCATTCAGTGTAAGTGGGGATCTGTGACTGCCAGTGGGCAGTAGAACCAAGCTGCTGCTGGAGGGGGGTGGGGTGTGGAGCAGTCAGTGTATGTGGGGATCCATGACTGTCAGTGGACAGAAGAACCAAGCTAAAGGGAAGGGGGGGTCAGACAGTGCATGTGGGAATTTGGGACTACCAGTGAGCTAGGGGGCTAATGTGTGTGGAAATCTGTAACTGCACGTGGCCTGGGGGGCTCAGACAGTGTATGTAGATATCTGGGACTACCAATGGGCAGTGGAATCAGGCTGGGGGTCAGTATATGTGGGAATTTGTGGCAACCAGTGTGCAAAGGTGCAAGGCTGGAGGGTGGGTCAGGCATCCAGTATATGTGAGGATCTGTGACTGCCATTGGGAATGAACCAGGCTTGGAGGGAGGGGGGGTAGACAGTGTATGTGGGGATCTGAGACTACGAGCAGGAAGTGGAATCAGGCTGGGAAGGGGGGTCAGACAGTGCATGTGGGAATTTGGGACTACCAGTGAGCTAGGGGGCTAATGTGTGTGGAAATCTGTAACTGCACGTGGCCTGGGGGGCTCAGACAGTGTATGTAGATATCTGGGACTACCAATGGGCAGTGGAATCAGGCTGGGGGTCAGTATATGTGGGAATTTGTGGCAACCAGTGTGCAAAGGTGCAAGGCTGGAGGGTGGGTCAGGCATCCAGTATATGTGAGGATCTGTGACTGCCATTGGGAATGAACCAGGCTTGGAGGGAGGGGGGGTAGACAGTGTATGTGGGGATCTGAGACTACGAGCAGGAAGTGGAATCAGGCTGGGAAGGGGGGTCAGACAGTGCATGTGGGAATTTGGGACTACCAGTGAGCTAGGGGGCTAATGTGTGTGGAAATCTGTAACTGCACGTGGCCTGGGGGGCTCAGACAGTGTATGTAGATATCTGGGACTACCAATGGGCAGTGGAATCAGGCTGGGGGTCAGTATATGTGGGAATTTGTGGCAACCAGTGTGCAAAGGTGCAAGGCTGGAGGGTGGGTCAGGCATCCAGTATATGTGAGGATCTGTGACTGCCATTGGGAATGAACCAGGCTTGGAGGGAGGGGGGGTAGACAGTGTATGTGGGGATCTGAGACTACGAGCAGGAAGTGGAATCAGGCTGGGAAGGGGGGTCAGACAGTGTATGTGTGGGGATCTGCATCTAATGTTTTTAGTTCCATCATAATCATAAGCTCCAAGCTTATGAAGAACTTAATTTGGCACTGCATACACAATGGAAAATATGTTAGTGTTGTTTCCTTTTGCTGTGTTATTGTCTATCTAATACAAACAGTAAAGCTAATATAAAAGGTGCTATTACAAAAGAACATGTTTCATAAATGTATTTCAGAAGTCTCCAGCATTCAAGTTGTTAAAAGTTCCATTTACATCAATGGAAATGTTCATTTCCCCCATGGTGCAGTTGGTTTCCTATAGAATTGCACCTCTTTATGTTGATGAATAAGGCCTTCTGTCACATTTCATTGAACTGTATTTTTCATAGGTGTAAAACAGAGATCTGATTTCATTAATTCTCACCCCTCTGGTTTGCACTGGAACTTTGGGATATTGAGGTGACTGAGGCAAAGAATTATCTTTGGCAAATGAACAAGCAGACAAACATTCTACCAAGAGATTGGTATGATTGGTACCAATGTCAACAGGTGTGTGAATAGGGTCCAGGATATTATGGAAAGTAGCTGGAAAGAGGGCACATATATGCACAAAGATCCCCTATTCCAAGTTTTCACACTCCGTTCATCCACAGAAACGTGTTTATTACAGGCTCATAAACATAATCTATTCTTCCTACAGCTTTATTCCATTAAATACATTAACAATGGTTCCTTTAGTAATGCAATTAACTTAACTGAAACAGACTTTCCTTAAAAGCAATTTAATATGAGAATGAGTACAATGGCATTATTTGCTAATTTTAAGTTTCTATGCAGGTTAATAGTACCTATCAGTTTCCAACAAATCCAGTAACAGAGGCAGATTTGGCATCTTTTTCAAGGGAGGGTTTGTAGACGTGTAAGGTCAGTGATGTTGTTCCTTGCCAAGGTAAACCAACAGTAAAATACATGATGCAGCATACTGTAAGTATTAACTGACACTAACATGATAGCTAGATAGGTACAAAGACTTACTTTCATGTGATATTCCAGTGTCTCCTCTAGTAATATTCATCCTCTGAGCTAGTTCTTCATTGTGCTACAAATTTGTGTGAGGTCCAACTTCCCTTTGTCTTCCTGTGAGGTAGAACATTAATCAGACTTATTTCAATCCATTCATATAGTTAAATAGTTGCAAAATTATATGTTTTGTGGTTATAACCTAGATTGACAGGTTATATGAGACATGATATAACAGATTAAAGGAGAAGTAACATATCCTACTAATAACCTCTATTAATCTTACTAAGGCAAGAAAATCCTAATGACCCCTAAATGTCAATCCATGGACAAAACATTACAGATACTGGAATTATTTTTCAACCTGATGCAGGAAGAGTGCATCAGCACACTTAACTCTTTAACCCTTTGAGTGCCAGAGGGGTAAGCAACGCATTGCTCTGCAATGTGTTGCATACCCCTCTGGCACTCAAAGGGTTAAAGATCAAAGTGGTGCACAAAGCAATAAACTGCAAACCAAAGACTAAGATTACCAGAAGTTTCAGATTTAAAGAAAGTATTGTTTCAAAATAAATTTGTTACAGTTTTTGGGCCTTGTAAAGTGTTATTATCATTTTCCATGATGTGTAGTTCTAGATGTACTAAATCCTAAAGTGTCCCCCTCCAGCCTCTTTTACCTATGTAAAGCTGCTCAATAAGACCGCCTGGATGGATCGCAGAAAGGGACAATCTTCTGTTAGCATAAGGAAAAGCCTGCCCTCCTACTTCAAAATTGTACCTCGCTGCGAGCTGTCCAGTCAACCAACCAGATTTCACATCTGAGGGAAGGCGTCTTACAATAGGTAAAAGGGGAGGGGAGGACAATTTATAATTCAATTTCTCTGGAACTACACATAATAGAGAATGATAATACTGCTCTACATGGCCCAAAAACTATAAAGAATAATTGGAGCTGCATTTATTTTGAAACATTACTATGCCTTTAACATTCTTCTCATCAGACCCGTACATCAACTGCTGGGCCTCTTACTGCTAGGGACTATAACTTCTATCTTCCCCAAGCAGCCATTCTCTGGCTGGGAATGATGAGAGTCAGAGTCTTCAACATGCTGGAGGTTTTGAACAACCCTTGACCTAGTTAAAAAACACAAAAAAACAAAAGCAGAGATTAATTGTACAATACATTAAAAAGACACCAGTGATAGCAGAGATTAATTGTACACTACATTAAAAAACAAACAAAAACACAAAAAACCCCAATGATATCAGAGATTAATTGTAAAGAAAGCATTAACAGAGATGTTTAGACAGGGTCATTTTAACAACAGTGAAAAGTGGGCAACATTCAAAGCCCAGTGAAGGGAGAGGAGCCCCTGCCAATCAGAAACTCTGATTCTCATGCACCAAAGCATAGAACCCTCTTTATTTCTCTATTGATGACAGGCACGTGCACACATAGACACCAAGGAGGGCTTCAGCACCTGTCCTTTTTGTCCAAAGTGTACTCATGCCCATTTAACAAAGAAAAAAAATAATAATAAAATTTATGAGAATTGCCCTTTTTTTCATTTGAGCTCCTGCCCCCCAGAATGTCTGTGTATGTCCCTGATTGATGATATGGGGCACACAATACATCTTCTCAATGTGTGAAGCTAGGTGTAAAACTCATTATTTCTCAAGATAAGTGTAAGTGCTTAGCAATATGTGAATCTAGGCATGAACTCAACATTCTTTGTAGCTGATTTAATGTAAGTTCAAAACTGACTTATTATCAGCTCGCATACTTACTTTTAGCAGAAGGGGGAAACATTTATTACTTAACCCCTTTCAGGTTTTCATTGCATTGGAAAGCAAAACATTGGATACCTTTCTAGTATTCAAGAGTTAAGGAAATCTTCTACTTCATTCAAATGAGATATCGATCTTTGTTTTAGTATTATAGTGAGGAACTAGCGTCTCTGTAGGAAATGAATTGCTGTGATGAGCAGGTGATTCCAGTGATATGTAGGGGTTAATTGTTGTATGTTGACATCACTTAATTTGTGATGTCTTGTTTCTTTTGACCAATGATCAATTGGAGGTGGGTCTTTATACGATTTAAAAATAACCGTGAGATGATACTCGGCTTGTTTGTCTGTAGGGACGTTGAAAAAGCTTTGATGCGAAACGCGCGTCAGTCCAGTTTTTAGGGATTAAGATCCTAGTATTATTTTTTATTTTTTGTTCAAGTTTTGTGTTTTTTATTAGGGTATAATGGTCCCTTTTTTTATTCGTATGTTAGACAAAGGATTTTTTTCTTTTTCTTTTTCCTTTTTTCTTTGACAGGATTAACCCATTTAGTGCTTATACATCGAATTATTACTAGCTTTAATGTTCATATAGACATTAGATGTTGCATATTAGCTAGTATCTTTTGGCAATCCGGATTGTGCCCCGGTAACACTTGAGTTAGGGTACAGACTCTGTAATATTGAGTAGAGAGCTCCCTGTTGTATATTTAATCTCTTGCAGATCGGATACGTATCAGCATAGTAGTTATGTACATTGAATCTCATTTGTGTGTACCATTAGGAGTTGTTATGCTATAGGACTCATTAGATAGTCTTTAATGGCAATCCGGATTATGCCCCAGTAACATTTTAGGTAGGGTACAGACATTTTCACTGTTTGATTAGTTATATGACTCTCTGTAGCCTTATTAGGATAAATGTTGACCCATTAATACCCATGATATTGATGTTTTTATTTTAAGGTGGATTAAAGGTTAAGTTTTAACAGGTTTCCTAAGGATGCACCCTCATCCCATGTTTGGATAATAACGGAAGAGTGCTAGTTTTGCAGGTTTTCTTTTTTGTTTTGTTCTAGTTACATATAAAAGCCAATTCAGAGCTGAAGAGTCTACAGGTATGGCTTTAGTACATACTAGCAGACACCATTGTTATGACTAATGCAAGTAACCCCCAAACTTTTCCTCTGTGTCTTGTTAGTTTATAGTGTGAAACAAAGAGGAACAGAGCACCCTGACACCCCCATATACTTGCGCACTACCCAACACTTGGAGATGGAAGCATACAAAGGAATATTGGTTTAAAATGGTTTAAATGGAACTTTTAACCCCTTGAAGATCAGAGAGGTCGTCAAAGCATGTGAAGCAATATGTTGAAGACCTCTCTAGCATTCAAGGGTTTAAAATCAGTTGGGAATCTTGGGATTTCCCTCTATGGTGCAGTTGGTTTGATCCAGAATTTTGAACCTCTTCAGCTTAATGAATTAGAGCCAATATTTTTTAGACAGTGGATATTGTACTGTCTCAGATGTACTGTTCTCCACTGCTAGGATGTAGATAAAATGTATTGAATATTTATCAATGACCATTTTGCTTTCCAACTGTAATACACTACTCCAGGAAATATGTATGAATTGATAAGAAATACTTAGGCCAGTTTAAAAAAAGATCTGTGCCATTTGCTTGTGCATATGCTTTGTCTCATAAACTAACATGGGATATGCTAGCGCAGCGAGTAACAGGCATTGATTACTGGCATTAACCCTTTGGGTGCTAGAGAGGTATCCAATTCATTGTGTTGCAATGATTGAATACCTCTGGAGCTCAAAGGGTTTATAAGTGGTGATGGAACACATTTTCCACAACTTCAATATCATTTTGACATTCATCTACTCATTGATGGATATAGTCACTAGTCACAAACTATATGCTTTGTATTTTAAAGTGGATCAGTCACTTAAAAAGTTTAGTTTGTTTTACAAGGAACTAAATACCTGCCTGATTTTTTTACTAGCCATTTTTATGTAAAATAAATAGTTTTTGAGAAATTAACCTGTATATTTGGGTGGCACAGAATGACGTTTATGCTAATTACCTAAACAATAAACTATTACGTCTCACCAAGAGCAAACTTAATGCTCATCGCCATTAGAAAAACCTGGCGGGGGGGCAGGGTTTTCCTTATGCTCACAGTAAGAAGATTGTCCTTGCTGTGAGCTGTCTGATCCCTGGACTAGAGTAAAAGGGGCTGGAGGGGGATACTTTATGATTTTTTTTTTTGTGTTACATGTTCTATATATACGAGTCTACAGCCACTCAGGGGGAGTGTGTTTGGAGGGAGCAGCCTTGAAACGTCAATTCTACCATTGGGACACTGTATCTGGGGGCAGTCAGATATCCCCAGCAGTTTGTTAGCCGAGTTTGGTATATGCCAATCCCGGCCATTAAGTTTGTGAGTATGCACCTTTGGGTGACGGTGGCGGCCAAATATTGATATTTATTGATCCCGCACAGGGGCGCTTGTTCTGTTTTTTCCCCGTCCTTTCTTCTGTTTTCTATACTTTATGATTCAATTACTCTTGAACTACAACTCTGACAGTATTGAAATAACACTTTCCATGGCCCAAATACAAGGAAAATTAATTGAAGTTGCTGTTTTGCGAAACATTACTATCCCTTTAAATGGGAGAGTATGGAATCCTGCAGGAAGAAACATGCAGTCCTGCAGGAAGAATCATGCTATGTTATCATTATCTTGGTCCTTTAGCTTCCCATACTGATTTTCTGTCCTGAATAAGCGAGGTGGGTGATCATTATCAGGAAATGTTAGTGTTCCTTTAAATACTGAGTGGCAGTAATTCTAGCACAGGTGGAAATATTGCATATGTACCCTTTGTGCTGCCACAAATCCAAATATAATAAAACTGTATAGAAACAAATAACATATTCCCATCATTCTTCATTAACTCCTTATCTGATCTCTGGTAATGTGCTGTTGTTGTTCAGCCAACAAAAGAAGCATTATAAAGGACCTCATTCTACTGCAGTACACTTAGAACTTAAAAGGTCACAATGAAGGACAACTTGCTTGTTCACATGGGCTAGTACCAATACATCTGTATGACTGTGCCATGGCCCTCAATTTATTAATCAAAATGTCAGCGACATTTCATAGATTTAAAGTTAAGATCTCCTCAAAACTGGTGAGAGCTTGTTATATACCTGCTGTGTGTGTGTGTCGGGGGGGCAGGGGTTGGAGAAGGGACTATGAAAAGTGGCAATGCTGGATTATGTTCCCCTGGTCAAGACATCCTAGATATAACTAGTCCTGTCAGTAGCCACTCACAACTTCTGAAATGACATTCCAACCCAACCCAACATTTCCCACTGTTGTTAGGGTTTCCACCATTTCTGGGAAAATGGCTGCCATAGTTTTATCACTGGCACCAATCCAAATTTTTACCTACCTACCAATACAATTCTGTTTGGTGATGATTCTAAGAAAATATGTCTAGAATACAACATATAAACATAAAAATAAACTGTTCAATAAGCATCAAGATAGCTGGGAATGCTCCAGGTTTGCTCCAAAGACTCTGGTTTTGACTCTGCATTACCGGGTCACCAGGGCAGAGTCTGATTCTCCAGGGTGTAGGCAGTTTCTTAAGAAACTCTGGCCATTTGTGCTCCTTCCTGATCTGTTCCACCCACTCCTCTCCGACTTCTCCTCCTTCACCAGCCTATTCGCCTATATTCTTAAATGTTTCTGAAGCCCTGCCCCCAGGCATGATTAAGACCCACCTCCTTATGACACAAATTGCATCATTTGTCTCCCTCAATGGCACCACAGGCCTCCACCTGCTGGGAGGCCAGAAGAAAAAGTTCCCAGGTATGCACATCAATCTAAATTAATACATACATTGGGCAAATTAGCGAGTACACTGAATATTATATCAATGTATAAACATGTAAATAAACTGATTATCAGCAACCAGTGGTACTGCTAGGTACTGGCTGAGGGGACTAAAGCGCCAGGTCTAAAACTTAAAGCCTTGAGTCTTGTTGCTAGCTTAGGGCATGTAATGATGCTCTAATAATGAAAGGATTGGCCCAAACCCCTGGTCTTTTGGGAGCCTATCAACAGCTCTGCCATCAAATATGAGCAAGTGACATGGATAAGAGACATTGGCCTTATGCTGACTACAGGTCTAGATTTACATCTCAGGTGCCCCTAGGCAAGGCACTGTAGGCACCATTAAATCCACTCATGGCCATGCCCCCCAAACTCCACATGGCAATGCCCTATCCACTGTATCCTTGGCCCATAAAAAGCAAGGACAAAATGTTTAACCCCTTGGTAGCTAGAAAGATCTCCAATGCATTGCTTTGCAATGCGCTGGAGATCTCTGTAGCAACCAAGGGGTTAAATAATAGCTTGAAAAGGGGCACAAAACTAGTGCAAGGACATTGAGATTGCAATGGCCACACCCACAATTCTGAATATGGGTTGGCCAGCACAGCTGAGACACCTCTCGAACTTTGGAGCTTTAGGCAGTTTCCTACTCTACCTACTGGGAAATCCAGCTCTGGCTGACTATGTCCACATTTTGGCATAGTGAACTTGGCCAACCTGGCCAAACTCACAAAACTGGCCATGGTGCTTAAAGTGGGCCTGTCACCTTAAAGGGATGGTAATGTTTAATAATAAAAGCAGCTCTAATTAATCATCATAGTATTTGGGCATTGGAGAGTGTTATTTCAATTCTGTCAGAGTTGTAGTTCAAGAGTAATTGAATGATAGAGTATCCCCCTCCCGCCCCTTTTCTGATGTAACACTGCTCAGCTCTGAGCAGCAGGGAGGTGCCCAGGTAGATTGCAGAGAGGTACAATCTTCAATTAAGATAAGGGAAAAAGCTGAAGAACCTGTCAAGGGGGGCAGAGTTTTCATTGTTCTAACAGTAAGAAGATTGTCCCTTGCTGTTATCTGTCTGGTAAAGCAACCAGATTCCACATCTGAGGCGAGCAGTGTTACACTAGGTAAAAGGGACGGTAGGGGGGATACTTTATCATAGTAACATAGTAACATAGTAGATAAGGCTGAAAAAAGACATGCGTCCATCAAGTCCAGCCCATGCCAATAACACCCCTGTTGATCCAGAGGAAGGCAACAAAAAAGCCCTCTGGAGCAATTTCCAGTGTAGGTGTGTGTGTGTGTGTGTGTGTGTGTGTGTGTGTGTGTGTGTGTGTGTGTGTGTGTGTGTGTGTGAAATAGTTCCCCGGCTCAATATCCTATTTGCTTTGAAGCCATCTGTCATAACTGTCAATATTGTTCTGTGCTAGATAGGCAAACATTGCTTTTTTGAATGCAGTTACATTATCTGCAAGCACAACATCCCGAGGCAAAGAATTCCATAGCCTTACCGCCCTTACTGTATCATTCAATTACGCTTGAACTACACCTCTGACAGTATTGAAATAACAATATCCATGGCTCAAATAATATGAAGATTAATTGGAGCTACTGTTTTTGTGAAACTTTAATATCCCTTTAATTTCACCTCTCTCTTTCTCTACTGCATGCTCTGTGGTGAGTGCAGAAGCGTCTTCATACTCATCACAACTTGAAAGTATGAGTCCAAAAAATGAGTGAAGAGTGATACTCTCACACAATGATTATATCAGATCAGACAGCTTCCTGCCTGGGGTTCGTGCCAGTTGTACTTCCTGCCCTGCTGTGTTGCTCTACTGAACCAATAATGGTAAGATTGCTGCAATCCAGCAACTATAGGGTTAAACATTTCTGTGAAAGGGGTGTCTGGGTCTGTATATATGGGATTTACAGAAAACTAAACTCTATCTATATGTTGTACTAGGCATTTGTTTAAACTAAATAGTTTTTAAGATGTTAACTAGACTTGTGCGATTCGGTTCGTCCGAATTTGGAATTCGTCCGAGTTCGGGTCATTCGGTCATCATTCGGGACTGATGAAAGGCAAGGGGTGTTAGTTTTTCTTTCCCGAATCCGAACGGTACTGGGTCAAAAATTCGTAAAAAAATTCGGACATTCGGATGATGTTCTCCCCGCTCGCTACTTTCCCTCCCTCTTTAGTCCAATGAGCTTCTTAGTTTCATGATGGGGGTTGGACTATTGACACGTCAGACACCCAGACAGCCTGCATTTCCTGTTAGTCCGTTGTTGGAGCACAGAGAAGAAGGAGATAGTGCCAGTTGTTGTGTAGGCAGGCAGGTAGCATAGGCACTAGGCAGGCAGCCATCATTATTGCCACTGCAAGGGAGAGTCATATTTGTTCCTGGGCAAAATATAAGGAATTTGTTTGAATAGTAGAGTGACACAGCCAGTCTCACATTTATTTTGGCAGTCCTGTACCTATTGCCACTGCAAGAGAGAGAGTTATTTTTTAAAATATGTTAAATTTGGCAGAATAATTCGGAATGTCGCTGAATTTCGTCCGAGTCGAACAGGTCCAGTCCGAAATTTGGACCCACCAAATAAAAAAAAAAAAAATTCAGCCTACATCGAATTTTAACAAAAATTTTTGCCATGCACAAGTCTAATGTTAACCTTTATGTTGATAACATATCTCCTAAGTGTCTCTCTTTAGGAGGGTCAGTCCCTCATTGAGACCCAAATCCTTCTGTCCATCTTTCCCATCCTTGACCCTCTTTTTAGGAGATTAGATGGTGTGGTGAGTAAATAACTGTATCACATTGCACCACAGTATTACAATTCACCTTAACCCCTTAAGGACCGGCCCCACTCTGCACAGCCGGAAATTAAGGACCACGGGGCATTTTTTTGCCATTGGATTAAGGGCTCCCCAAGCTTTAGGACTCCTGATTTCCATGATGTGCCGGAACCATCACTGGTCCTTAAGTTTGTGTATAAACTAGTCTGTGCAAATAAAATACGTTAGTCTTGTTCTAAATCATTTATTCAGTTACACAAAGAGGTGTAAGTAGATCATGAAATACCCTAAAAATTCTTGGTAATGCCCCTCCCCCAGCAACACCATCTAAAACACAAATGTCATGCTATGGTCATTTGATGTGACACTTTATGCCTATTGGCTGCCCAATAAGCTAATTAGTTATATTAAATTAATAACAAAGAATGATACTTGGCTTTGCACTGAAATTCATTAGCATAAAGTGCCACTCTGTGCAACCAACAAAGTACATTTTTCAACTAGATTTTATAACTAGAAAAATGGCTAGAAAGACACATAGTTATTTGTTTGTTTGTTTTTTTGCCTTAAAGGGATAGTAATACTTCGTTTTAACTTTATTTTATTTTGTAGGCATTAAAAAAACATGAAGAATGATATAAGTCTTATCTTTCAAACCTTTATGGTTTAAGAGATATTCACAAGCAAAGTTTCCCCTCCCTCCCCTTTTAACTAGTGTAAGCCATCTCTTCTCAGATGTGAATCTGGTTGTAAGACCAGACAGATAACAGCAGGGGACAATCTTCTTCCTATGAGAACAATGAAAGCCCTGCCCCCCTTGACAAGTTTTTCAGGTTTTAACCTTATCTTAATTGAAGATTGTGCCTCTCTGCAATCTACCTGGGCACCTCCCTTCTGATCTGGCTGAGCAGTGTTACATCAGTAAAAGGGGCAGGAGGGGGATACTTTGTCATTGAATTACTCTTGAACTACAACTCTGACATAATTGAAATAACACTCTCCAAAGTCCAAATACTATGATGATTAATTAGAGCTGCTTTTATTATGAAACATTACTATCCCTTTACAATTAATGAAACATCAAAAGGTGACAAGTTCACTTTAAGGCCGGGATTCATCAAACTGCATGAAGAGCAGCGTATCAAATACTCTGCTCTTCACCGTGATCATTGATGGATACCTTCGCTTATTCATCAGTGATTTTGCGTGTTTCCCTGCTTTGTGTACATGAAGCAGGGAAAAATGTGTAAATTGCCCAGTCTGGAGAAAAACCCATACATACGCATAAGCGAAAATGTGTATGCATGTGTTTGCCCCATGCAATCAAATGGGATTCACAAGCTTGTAATTAGCGGATCACATTTGCAGATATATCTGGCCATCCCTTATTGAAGAATAAGTGATGGTCAGTTACAATCTGAAAGTTGCTGAATGGGTGAATGGTTAATACGCAAAGAAATCCTCAGATTTTCTTGGGCCATTCGCACCTTGATGAATCCCAGCCTAAGTCTTCTTCAACATCTTATATGTAGTAGAACGAAAGTAAAGTGGGCCATTTGCACAATGAAAAAGTGTAGCAATAAGCGTGATGCTCTAAAGTCTAAGAGATGCAGTTCTGGAGCAACTCAAATGAGGAAATGTAATGTTTGCATCCAAGGAGTTAAAAGTCCTTTTAAATCCATGAGAATCTGTGGTGCAGTTGGTTTGTTTCAGAATTGTACTCCTTTAACTTGATTAACATGGACCTCATCTTATGACAAATATAATAATGTTCGTGCTCAGCAAGGCATTCAATGGAAGAACATAATATGTGAAAGGCAGGGCCTGTATTTGTGGGAGGGGCTGCAAGCCCTTAAATAGAGGGCCCCAGCCTCTCCCACGGGACGCATCATCAATTGTGCGTCCTCCACATTCGTCAGAAGCAGCGGCCCTGTCTTACAGCAGCGTCATAAAATGGCAAAGAAGTTGCGTTGCATAACTTCCGGCCCTACATTCCCCAGCATCAGACCGCGCTCATAGGCAAAGCACTGCCTCTTCTTGTGTCCATGTTCCTCCGGCCACATTCGGAGACTATGCAAACGTAACTATGACGTGCTTCCTATCCCTGTCGGTGGCCCGTTTCTTTTGGCCTCTTACCGGGATAACTGGAGCCCCATTGAAAGCATTCTGTTCCCTATATCACAGATAAAGAAAAGCTCACATGGTACTAGTCTACCTATGCCTGATACTTTCTGCTCTTGTAGTATTTAGGTATAAGGTTATCATTATCATGCAATTTAAAGTTTCACAAAATTCCATGGGAATTGCTAATCTAAATGATTATCGTTAAACAAATTATAACAATACTAAAAACACGTTTGTATCGTAAACTGACATCCTAGTTGCGGGCAAACCATGTGCCCGTCCGATAATATTTTCACACCCGCCCACATATTCTCAATACTACATTACTACCTGATATGGAGCTCGCTGCAATCAGGTGATTCAAACGCCCAGGCCAAAGTATCAGGTATTCATAAATAGAATGTAAGCTACCCATCTATGCTACGGTAAACGTGAGAATTAACCCTGCAGCCACAGGGACTATCGCACAACACACGATCCGCCCGGTACAATACCCAATCAATAAGCTCATCATTACATAATACAGACGCAATGCTTTATCAAAATGTTTAATGTTCATAACACATACAAACCGCAGCACCACCAGAATGCCTACAGACATAGTATCAGAGTTATTACTCCAGCACAAGGAGACATTTCTTTACTGCTTCATTGTCTTTACATTGCTTCAGGGATCACATAAACTGCACCAACAACAATACTACCATGCCACCTAGATCTATATAATTCCACTAGCATTCCACTATCACTAAACACAGGGCACTGCTGATAAGAGATTACAGTAGCTTATATCTGCCATCCAAACATGTGAACGCTACAGAAATCGCATTAGTATATGCAGCACGGGTGTTGCCTTACTCAAAGTAAACCATTAGGCTTATTCTCATACCGAAGGTTATAGGGAGCAATTACACCAAGGAATTCCATGCCTAATCAATTACCCCCCAAATAAATACACAGAATTCATTCATGCCATGAACATGTATCTATAATATGTATATAGATGTAAGGATGTATGTTAATAATGCCAGCCTTGTTCTTGTCATATGCTAATTTGGTCCTATCATATCTGTAGAACCAACCAAACAATCTAATATAAGAAACACATCGCAAATTGCCCCACTTGCGGGGGTATCATGAGGAGCTCAGGCCTCGCCTCACCCGCTCATCATACTGTATGTACCAATACAACATTCCTGTTGTTACCAACATCCAATCACACCTTACCGAGGTACCACTACAACAATCATATTGTAACCAACGTACGGTTTCACCATACCATATGTACCTATACAACATTTTCATTGTAACTAACGTCCAGCTACCCCATACTGTATGTACCAATACAACATTCCCATTATAACTAACGTCCAGTCCCATACTCTATGTACCAATACAACATTCACATTGTAACTAACGTCCAGTTACACCAGACTGTATGTACCAATACCACATTTCCATAGTAACCAACGTCCAGATACACCATACCGTATGTACCAATACAACATTCCTATTGTAACCACGTCCAGTTATTCAATCCTTACCTCATCGCAGAGGCTGAGGAATCACACTTCAATCCTTACTTCATCTCCATCCCTCATAGGCTACCTCAGTTCATCATGAAAGTAACACCCCAAGGGCGATCATTCATTCCCATCTTATCTCGCTGCTCCTTTAAGCACCTCAGTTTAGCCCCATACTACCCTCGATCAAGCAGCCTCTCAGACTTACGCATGTGGTCAAACTCCTAAAACATTGAACTGCCGGTCCCTATTCCCCCTTCATCTACCCATATAGCCAGCAGGCTATATAGCAGCAGAAGGATCAGGGCTCCTCAGCATTTGTGGCACCCAATGGTTCACAGAGCCATGGTCACAGGAAATACTAAATCCTTTATCCTTTCCCATCTTGCCAGTTTTTCAGCAGCATTCAGCACAAGCCTTCCAACCATCCCCCCCCCCAAGCCTTCACAGATCTAATCATGCAACAAACTCACTTCTTTCAATAGCATCACCATCATAAGTAAACCGGCCTCAACACCAGGAAGCCATACAAGTGGGCATAGGATTAATTTACACTTTTCATCGGTCTCCAAACCTACCTACCTATATCAATCCAGCATCCTAGCATTCGCCACTCAATGCCACTCTGGTTCTAACCGTTCGGCCCATCTGGTCTGCCCATTTTACTATTCTCAGAGGCATTAAATATTCACAGCCCATCACCGGGCACATATTCAAACACATCTATGATTTTCTAACACTCAGTCATTCAGCAGCAACAATAGTATTCAAGGAGTTTTTGGCTTCTCCGTCCGGGCAAGTTCTCCTGTCGCACAAGATCAATAGCATGAGCAGAACCAACTCACCCGTCACTCAGATCAATTCACTCCAAATGATAAGTCGTACGATGGTCACTTTATCCCATATTTCATCACTCATGACCAGTGATGCCCGTACAATCATAACTCGCCTCAGTGCCTCTATACAACAGCACTCAGATGATAGTCCACTACTTCTACTCCCTACAGGCCCACTCAGTACATCCACTTTCACAAATTATACATGCACATCCTGTCACGTCCATGCTACATTCCAATTAGTACCCAGGTCATTCTTTTAGGATAGGAGAAGTATCATCAGCTACAAGAATCGAGTGCCCTCTCATATAATACAACTCGGTAGATGGCAATCTGCATGTCTCAATAGATACATCCCTGATACGAATCGGCAGAGCACTTACTAACCTAGCCAAATAACGTGTCATCTTTATGCTAGTTTAAATAACGAAGTCATATCAGTACAGTCTCTTTTGCCTTTTTTCAGGTCACCTCTGTCACCTCATCCCCTGAAGCTTACGATAGCTCAGGGGGACAGCAATCCTCCATAATTATCATACTCTGGAAGCCCTGATCACAAGTGAAAGGCAGGGCCTGTATTTGTGGGAGGGGCTGCAAGCCCTTAAATAGCAAGCCGCAGCCTCTCCCACAGGACGCATCGTCAATTATGCCCCCCCACCAACTAAGGACTTGTTAAGGTGGCCCTCTTTTCAGGTCACCTTCGTCACCTCATCCCCTGAAGCTTACTGTAGCTCAGGGGGACAGCAATCCTCCATAATTATCATACTCTGGAAGCCCTGACCACAAATGTATTTTATAACAGGCCTGGCTTCCAATCAAAACCAAAATTTGCTCCCAAGTAACAATAGATCGATTTGGGAGATTTTTCCAAATGCAACACTGGTACATAACCATGCAGAAATTGCATTCCTGAATTGGGAAAAATTCACAGTGAAATATATGTCAACATATGATGATGCTAATTAGAGGATGACAGCCATATAGTTTAGCACAGCATGGTGTTTCTAACAATCTTGAGAGCTGTAAGGTCAGTATATTAGTAGGTTCCTGGATCAAATTAAAGCAGAACTTTCATTTTGTATAAAGTCACCCTGCAATAATTAAGCATATAGTGACTAGCTTCATAATACTCCTATTACCTTTCAAAAGTGGCAGATTTTAAAGCGATCCTTATTCTTCAGAGACTGACGGCCAGGTTACAGCAGTCTGTGCACCTGCGCCGTCAGTCCCTTTCGGCTACCTTATGGCACAGTGAAATGCCTCTAAGAGGAGACCGGGACTGACAGAGCAGGCATGCAGGCAAGATGTCTGTGCTGATGCCTGGCTTCCGGTCTCTGAAGATTAAAGGAGCAGTAAACTTTTTTTAATGAAAAAATATATATTGTAGGGATTTTCCAACTGAGTAAAATAATGGTACTCCCACTGCAGAGAGCTTTATATTTCCAGAGTTATTACAGTTTAAACCCATGTTTTTTTACATTAGCAGTGTCCTCTAGTGGTCAAATTCTAATTAGATTTCCTGTTAGATTCTAATGGAAAGGAAAGTCAGAAAAGTCAGAGACATACAGTTCTCCATAGAATTTGATAGAAACTGCCTGTCACTTCCTGTCAGAACTATCAGGAAGTAAACACAGTAAATTCACTTCCTGATTATTTAAACTGTTATAATTTTTGAATAAAACATCTGACAACGATGGGAGTGACCTTGTTTTATTCAGCAGGAAATGCTCTGTAAAATATGTGTTTTCATGAAAAACGTTTACTACTCCTGTAAGGATTACTTTAGAATCTGCCACTTCTGAGCGATAATAGAAGTATTATGAAGCTAGTCACCATATGCTTAATTATTCCAGGGCGACTTTATACAAAGTGAAAGTTCCACTTGAATTTTTAAATGCACACTTTGCAATGAGTTTCATACCCCTCTGGCACTCAAAGTGTTAAAAATCAATATGTTCTACATTCGTAGCATATATAATTCTTGTAATAAGAATTTGTTATGTAAGTTTATTTGATGCATGCTTTTTTGAGCAGGGAAAAGGTAAAATTAGGTTCCAAATCGGAAAAATAAGGCCACTTCAACAAATAAAACTTGTTGAAGCAGAAACTGTGTGTTTGAGAGCTGAAATGACATAGGAAATCCCAAATGGCTGCAAAGTAATCCATGAATTTCCTGATTATATTTATGGGGGTTTTATAGGAAGGCGAACAGCACTAAAGTCCTGTACGTGTCCTAAGACACTGAACTTCTTTAATAGATGGCTCATACCAGCCCAGAGCTGCCGAATAAGTCGGAGTTATGTAAATAAAGAATAATAATAATAATAATAATAATAAATGTTCCCCTGGAGCATTTGTGGGGTCAAATTTCTTCCCGATGTCAGATTCAGCTCAGTTGGAATCTAAGCCTTATTCTAGAGTGAACCCCATCCAGTTACCGTCAAGTTTCATGCCTGAGTTTGAATCCTAGGGGGCGTCTGACAATGAAAAAGGAGACATTTTGGAGCAAACCAACTATACCATAAGGCAGGGCTGTCCAAGTTCAGTCCTCAAGGGCGCTAACAGGCCAGGATGTAAGGATTTCCCTGTTAACCCCTTAAGGACCAGCAGTCCAGTGAAGTTACCTTCCCTTAAGGACCGCTTTGATCCTTGCCAACACGCCGGTACATGTGACCTGTTACGCGTACCGGCACACAGCTTTGAGGCCTAAGAGAGATCGCTCCGGTCTTGGAGCGGTCAATTTTAGGCCCCGTTTTTACTTACAGCACTCCCGGTAGAGAACTGTAAGTAAAAAGTATGTGACGTGCTGTGACCGTCACCGGTCCTTAAGGGTATAAGACCGTGACGGTCATAGTATGTCAAGTAGTCCTTAAGGGGTTAAGCACAGGTGAGTTAGTCAGTGGATCATTCATTTTGACTGACTCACCTGTGCTTCAACAGAGAAATCCTTAAATCCTGGCCTGTTGGTGACCCTTCAGGGCTATCCAAGTTCAGTCCTCAACGGCCACCAACAGGCCAGGATATAAGGATTTCTCTGATTAATCACAGGTGAGTCAGTCAGTGGCTCTTTCATAATGACTGACTCACCTGTGGTTAAAGGGATAGTAATACTTAAAATGTAAAAAAAAATATGTTCTAGGGTTTATCCCCCTGAATAAAACAAGGGTACTCCCACTGCTGAAAGGTGCTTCATTCAAAAGTTATTAATTTTCAAAGTAGAATTTTTTAGGTGCAATATCACAGTGGCCTGAAATTGTAAAGTGGCGCTGTTGCTACACCATCCTATGGAGATTTATGGTCAACTGACCAGAGCTGTCCATAGGATCGTGTAGCAACAGCGCCACTGTACAATTTCAGGCCACTGTGATATTGCACCTAAAAAATTCAACTTTGAAAATTAATAACTTTTGAATGAAACACCTTTCAGCAGTGGGAGTACCCTTGTTTTATTCAGGGGGATAAACCCTAGAACATATTTTTTTTTACATTTTAAGTATTACTATCCCTTTAATCAGGGAAATTCTTACATACTGGCCTGTTGGTGGCCCTTGAGGACTGAACTTGGAATGCCCTGCCATAGGGGACAAATCAACACTCTCAATGTTCCCATTGATTTAAACAGGAGTTTTAACTCCTTGAATTCTATAGAGATGTCAAATGTATCATGAAGCAATGCGGTGGAGATGTATCTAACATTAAATCGGTTATCCCTTTAAATGCTAGAGGGATATGCAATGCATTGCACACTTCTCTGGCACTCAAAGGTTTAAAAGTCCCATTTAAATCAATAAGTATTTTCAGTTGCTCCCTCTTTTCTTTCAGCACACGGCCCCAAGGTTTGTAGTTTAGGGATAACATTTCTCTGTGCATTCCTTTTGTGCTGCTCTTCCTTTGCACTGATTAGTTAGAATGACAGTAGAAAACATTAACCACACATATTTCCTATTCATACAGGAGGCTGTGTGAAATATTGACAGACTCTCGCAACAGTTGTAATATCCTATGAATCATTGCTATGGTTAGTGTGAATACAATCATTTTTGAAGACCAGGAACTCAATGGAATACTTTGTTCTCCTATCTTAGACACAGGAAGGCTGATATTCTAAGAATACATGCATGGCTGTCAGAGGATGGAGAATTGTAGTTCAAACAGTAATGGGCAACTTGAGGCCCTCTAGCAGTTGTTCAACTACAAATTCCATTATCTTTAACCATGCAATGGCTGGTGGAGAATGATGGGAATTGTAGTCCAACAGTTGGAGGGCCTTGCATTGTTCTCCCTCTCCCTGTGTAACATACATTACAATGTAAGAAAATGAATAAACCTAATTATTTAGTCTTTTAAGACCAATGGTTATACAAGAATCCCGAGGCTGATGTTCTGGAGCAAACCAACTACACCCTAGGGGGCAAATACAAATTCCCAATACTCCCACTGATTTAAATTGGGCTTTTAACCCCTGAATGTTAGAAAGCTAAAGGCTCTTTAAATCAATGGGGATTTTTATTTGATCAGATATGATGTAATTAGGTTGCCCCCACTTTGCTTTACTTTGTTTTAGTTCCAGCATCAGGGATTCTTTTTAATAATTATGACCATTCAGTTTCTTGCTGTGTATTATATTTTTGCAGGTATGGATAAAATAAGGCCCTCCAGCTGTTGTTGGACTATAACTCCAATCATTCTCCACCAGCAATTGGATGGTAAAGGATAACGGGATCCATAGTCCAGCAGCCTCTGGAGGGCCTAATGTTGCTGACCACTGTTCTACTTTGTAGACCTATGCATACTTATCTTCATACCTGGGAAACATATGTGGTATCTGTCTGGATTTACCCCAGAAACTTGGTACATGAGGGTCAGTGAGATACTAGACACAGCAACAAGCTACCACTAGGAAGAATAATGATTAACTAAAAAGGAGGTATATCATCCTCCATTAACATGACCACGCTGTTTTGCTACTACAGCTGTGTCAACACAAAGTCTGTAATTTACTTTAGTTGATCCAGGAAATCTCAATATTTAACTTACTGAGTGTCAGCGCAATGCGTTGGATACCTCTCTGGCACTCAAAGGGTTAAATATAAAAAGGCCACTGTACTAAGAAGAACTTTATCTATTCTGGGGCAAACTAACTGCACTACAGGGGACAAATACATATCCCCATTGATTTGAATGTGGCTTTTAATGTTAGGATTGCTAGAGGGACTTCACACATGCAGTGGGGACCTCAAGAGGTTAAAAGTTCCATTTAATCAATGGGGATATGTAATTGTCCCCTGCAGTGATAGTGATGCAGATGTTTTTCTCCAGATTTACTCCAATTCTTCTTAGTACACCAGCCTCCATGTTCATAATAACAATACACATGCTTATATTAAAAGTAAATATGGGATAAGACCACCATACGTTATATTTCAATAGTCATAAACAAAAATGAATACAAACTTCCATACAGATTGCACATGGCTCCTTTCAGATTAAGTCCTGGATTCCATTACACCCAGTGGGAAATTTGGTCAGTAAAAGAGTCAGGAAAAGTCTTTTTATAAAGTATTTTTTCTTACACTAGACATTTCATTAGACCAGTGTTAATGTATGTATGTATCCTGTATTTCCCAGTTTGGGATTTATAAGAAAAAAAATGGCCAAAGTAGCATTGAGAATGCAATGAATTGTAGCAGCATGGCCTTTGCACGGCCTATGCAATGCTTTCTTTTTTCAGCAGAAAATCTTTCACAAT
Organism: Rhinophrynus dorsalis; assembly: GCA_037306005.1. Classification (NCBI taxonomy): domain Eukaryota; kingdom Metazoa; phylum Chordata; class Amphibia; order Anura; family Rhinophrynidae; genus Rhinophrynus; species Rhinophrynus dorsalis. The sequence continues at coordinate 168,683,971 of CM074721.1, read as the reverse complement.
CTGGGCAGCTAGGGGCTATCAAGACTGGAAAAAAAGGTCTGTTTTGCTATAAAATCCTTTGACCACCACAGCCCCCTCAGTATCACCATCTGCACCTAATCACCTTCCCTACATTCACTTAAGTCCCCTTTAACACTTCCAATCGCAGGCAGCTTGTAACACAAAAATATATTTTCAAGGTTTTCTGAGCTGCTCCCATTTTGCCTATTGATTCTTCTGTCTGAGCTGATCTAGTGCTCTGCTATCCACTGCTGCTGCCTTCTGAGTTTCTGGCTTAGGCTGAATCAGCTGACCTCTATGATTACTCACCAGACTGTTATCAGTCAACCCTCTCAGGATATTTATAGCAGCTTGGCTCACTTCCCCATTGTCCTTGTGTTTGTTACTGACCTGTTGCTGCTGTAGATTTTCCTGCTCTCCTGTTTGCTGTGTTCCAGACCCTTGCCTTGTTCCAGACTTCGCTGACTTCTGTGCTCCTGACCCTTGACTTGTTCCAGACTTCGCTGACTTCTGTGCTTCTGACCCTTGGCTTGTTCCAGACATTGCAGACTTCTGGTTTCCTGACTCTGGCTTGGCTGGATACCTGTCTTGGTTCCTGACCCTGGTGTGTCTTTTGGTATATGCTCTTGGATCATACTTCTGTTTTTGTTGCACTAATAAAGGTGTATTGCATTTTACCTTTTTGTGTCCTGTCTGGTTCATGGTCCCTAACATATATGTACATTAACCTGCCAGCATCCAATAGTCTAATCAGGTGTTATGGTTGGCAAGCAAAACCAAGAGTCAGACAGTATAGTTAATAGAACCTTTATTATGAGAATGACAGTAATGCAATATATAAATATACACACAGTGGGTGATTGAAATGGTGAGCACTGTATCAGGAATAGCAGTCTCCCAATCTCTGCACCACACTGTCTGAGACTAGGCCTCAGCCCACTGGAGTCTTGTGGTAAGGTAACGTCCAAGATATACTGACTCAACCTGCAGTCAGTAGCTAGAAGTCTGCTAGAGCCCCAGGCCAGTACTAGGAAGGATGTCTGAATAACAGAACCAACAAACTGAGCAAACAGACAAAGCCTTCTAGTAAGCACCAGATAGGATAGTCAGACGAGCCAAAGTCATACACAGAGCAGGTAGTCAGTCAGAGCCACAGGTTTGCACCAGAAAGGATATCCACTGAAGCGATGGAATGCTGGATGCACAGTGGATAGAGCCCCAGGTCAACACCAGAGTGGGTAGTCAGACACGCCTAGGTCATACACGGAGCGGGTAGTCAGCCAGAGCCACAGATTTGCACCAGAAAGGATATCCACTGAAGCGATGTAATGCTGGATGCACAGTGGATAGAGCCCCAGGTCAACACCAGAGTGGGTAGTCAGACAAGCCTAGGCCATACACGGAGAGGGTAGTCAGCCAGAGCCACAGGTTTGTACCAGATAGGGTATCCACTGGAGAGTATTATGCTGGATGCGCAGTAGATAGAGCCCCAGGTCAACACCAGGGTGGGTTGTCAGACAAGCCTAGGTCATAAACAGAGCGGGTAGTCAGCTAGATCCACAGGTTTTCACCAGAAAGGATATCTGAGCCAAATCAGAACTCCAGGGAGAATAGTCAGACAGAGCCACAGGTCGACACCAGAATGGATGGACAGAAAAGCCAGATCATACACAGGAATCAGGAATACTAGAAAATGAATTGCTCAGAACAACAACGTAAGGGTGACTGAGTCAGGACTCAGTCTGTCCTTTAAACTCCTCCACAGGAAGTAGGTAGGAGGGGACTACAGGAAACAAACACACATAAAACAGAGGCCTGCAGCATGGTTGAAGCCTATTGCCTGCAGATGATGCGTGGAAAGACGTAAAGCGTCGCTGAAGCGGCAACGCTGGAAACAAGATACTGTGACATCAGGCCAACCACTAACCCCTCCATTGTGGGTAGGCTACATTCAATTTATTCCTGTCGGCCTGGCAATGGAGGGGTTAGACTTATTTAGAAAATGCATTATTTAACTATAAAGCCAAAGTGGCCTTAAATAAATTATGTGGAGCATACATTATTTTTCCATCTCTCCCTCCTGATCAGATCAAGATAAATAGTGTTTTTTTTTTTTTTATGGCAGTTAACCACTGTGTTGTGGGTACAGCAAGATTGCTGTGACCCAGCAACAGAAGGGATAACTGTAGGTTGTAGGGATTTGGGGAGGTAGATCAGAGACATTATAAAAGAGAGTAGGGACAGGTGGGTCTGGTTTTCCCTTCCTGATCCATCCCAAGTGAAGTGAAAATCTCTGGCCACTTGCCTTGGACTTTTAGGCCTCAATTCAACTGAGGCCAGTAAAATGGCCGGTATGGCAATATTTGATAATGGCCCAATCAGCAAAAAGTGCTAACAGAGTAATTCAATTGCCCTACCAGCAGAATTCACAATGGATGTTAGGCCACAGAAACGGACTTGTGGCCAAACGTCCTTTTAGTGTGTTAAGTTCCCAAAACGTACACTAAGTAGCATGAATAATGAGAATTTCAAAGGAACACATCTAAGCATCAGTGCCTGACACACTGTCAAGCATGACCATTAGCTCAAACACACAGTTACACTCCCAAACACTATCCCTACAATACCCCTAACAGTAAAGTGCAACAAGACTACCTCTAACACTAGCTTAACACCCAGATCTGTGTTACACTTACCTGTCATCCACTATCCGTCTTCTTCTTCAATCTTCTGTCTTCTGGTTTCTATAATCTTTCATGTTCTTTCTTTCGTCTTCTTTCTTCTGTCTTCTTTCTTCTGTCTCTGTCCAATCTGGAGTTGAAAATAGAAATATGTAAACGCAAGATGATTTAGAATAAAAAAAAAAAATCCCCAAATATATGCGTGAGTTATACCTTTGTGTGCTGGTACTCCTCTAGCACTCGAAGGGTTAAATGCACATATATTAAAACTAAGATGCTGCCATTCTGGTTTAAGAAAATGGTATGCCATTCTTATTGTCAATCAATAACAATTCTCCTCTGGCTCTGCTGGAAGCAGCAGGAATTCACATCAACACAGGCCCCCACCCCTCCATACCTTCCGGACTGTTGTCCGAGTCTGAATGAGGGAATTTTGAACAGATACTGGCTTTTTATATGGCCAGCCTCTGTTCAAAATGTATTCCAGCCTAGAATTGGCTGGGATGTGTGCTTACGCACCTCCCAGCCAATCAGCTCCTAGTAGGGGATGATGAAACCCCCTAGAAGCTGATTGGCTGGGAGGTGCGAAAGCACACATTCCAGCCAATTGTAGGCTGGAATCCATTTTGAACAGAGACCGGCCATATAAAAAGCCAGTTTCTGTTAAAAATTCCCTCATTCCTACTCAGGCAATGGCCAGAAAGGTATGGAGGCGGTGACTGTGTTACTGTGAATTCCTGCCATCGCTAGTGTAAGTGGCAGTGGGGACATTTTTAACCCTTGGAAGAGCTTTTATTTATTGACAAAAAATGGCTTACACTTTTCTTGAACCAGAATAGCAGCATATTCTTTTTAACAGGTATGCCAGACAGCATTTAAACCTTTAAGTGCCGGGGGAGGGAGAGAGGTACCTCTCCGGCACTCAAAGGGTTAAGTCACACATATCTTTGGGGATTTTTGTTTTTAAGAATCTTACATTTACATTTTTTTCTTTTTTTCAAGTACAGATAGCACAGAAGACGGAATATTATAGAAACCAGAAGACAGAAGAGAGAAGATTGAAGAAGAAGACAGACACTAGCTGACCAGGGTGCTGAAGACTCCACTGTACATCAGGATTACTGGTAAGTGTTTATTGTCAGACAATGTTTTTTTAACTTAGTCAGATTAACTCTGTTAGTACCAATGGGGTAAGCAAACCCCACTGGCACTCATAGGGTTAATTCTACTAACATTTCACACATTTTGGGATTGCTTTGGATGTATTGATATGAGGATCAGGACCCCATATCAATACATCCTCTGGTGACAGTTTTTTTTATACTTTTTTATGTTCAATTCCTGAATCAACACTTTTGAGATGAAAAACCGGTTGCAGATTTTCCCACGTTTAAGTGGGTCCCTTAACATATCTTAGTGCTATCTCATGGAATTGAATGGAATATGTCACCGCATTGTTATGTTGCCTGCACCATTATCGCCCAAGATGGGGAGTTTTAGCCAGTATTTCATAATACATAGTAACATAGTAACATAGTAAATTAGGTTGAAAAAAGACACAAGTCCATCAAGTTCAACCTTCGCTTCATAGCACAGATAATTGAATTGCTCAGTGTGTTTGAAGAAATGCCGTTGGTTGGGGGGGTTGCCTTGGACCCAATTGAATCGAGTCCCTAGGGTCTATCTTTGGGGTCATTTTTGAGCATTTTTTCAGCACTCTGAAATGATTCTAGAGGGGACTTTGACTGGAAAAACACTGCAATTTTGAACTCTAGTTCTGGCCCTCGGGTCAGAATGTGATTGCAGACCTGAGCAGTTGGAAATATGTGCAGAAGGAAAAACAGCCATTCGCCAAATATTCATGTTGTAATGAAATCTAGCACCAAATATGTTATTTAGATTGGTTCTACCACTGTGTTGGAAGAATTCGTCCTACCCAGGTCAATTGGTTTAATTGTTACTTTGCCAAAACCTACTGGAGAGACATATCCAATTTTTAACACCCCTCTGTCACTCAAGGGGTTAGAGAGTTACAAGAGGTAGATTCATATATGGGACATGTAGTAGCTCTTAATGGTTTAAACAGGGTTTAGTTATGCCCCTGACAAACACTCTACCACACACACACACACACACACATACACACACACCATGCCCCCCTCCCATCAGAGCTGGTGTTGTGAGCTTCATAGAGGCAGCTAATAATCTCTGTTGGCTACTGTGATATCCCACCTACACAACTAATTAAAATGGTGCTACTACTGAACATTTCAGCAATGGCTGGAGGTGTGACATTAAACTCAGGGTGGACCTTTATAATTAGAGTGTAAATGTATTTTGCTTCTTTGCACCAAGTTGTGATTATCAGAAATTACAAACTAAGTTTTAACATTTTTCATGTTATTTTAAGCAAACGATGTAGGTCATATGCACATGAAATAACTCTGATATTAGGGATGATACATAATTTAGATACATCTATTAGACAATCTACTCAGTTCTATTTTTGAATTCTATTTGTATTAAGCTCAGGATATGTCTACTCATCCTTTCCTGTTTGTTTGTCCTGGGAACAAGTTACACATTAAGGTGTCAACAGGAAAAGATATGACGTCTAAAAATGTCATGCTTTACAGGAAAGCCCATCAATAATTGTGGCCTTAGATACACTACAAAGAAATTCTTTATAAAAAAAAACATTCCTTTCAGTTTCTTTAGAACAAGTCAGTTACGTAATGCTGTGGTGCATCTGTTAAGTGTCACATAAAACCATGACAATCAAACCCTTTAAAGGGACAGTAATGTCCAATAAAATGTTTTTCTTGTTTTGTAGATTAAAAAAATATGTTATGTGGCACAAATCCCATCTCTCAAACCTTTATGGTTTGAGAGATATTCACATCTAAAGTTCCCCATCTCCTGATGTCAGCTGTAAAACTGACAGAAGGAGATCCATGTTGGCCGACACAAGGCGGCTCTTCGGCAGAGCCTCAATAGCGATATTGGAAAATAATTACTTCATTGGAACAAGGCACACTTTGTAGACCGATCCAATGAAGTAATTATTTTCTAATATCGCTATTTTGGCTCTGCTGCGGAGCCGCCTGCTGGTCACAGGACCGGCATATCCTGCTGTCAGCATAGCACTGACGTCAGGAGAAGGGGAGGGAGGGGGGAACATTAGATGCAAATATCTCTCAAACCATAAAGGTTTGAAAGATGGGATTTGTTCCGTATAATTTATTTTTTTAAATCTACAAAACCAGAATTTTTTTTTATTGAACAATAGTGGCCCTTTAACTTATTGGACTTGCACTGGATATGTATTAATGATGCAGTGCCTCATATAACAAAATTGAGATAAGCATAGCATCTATAGGGGATACAATAAATCAGATGTGTTTTATTTTTGTTGTCAATTATCTTAATACAAAAAAACTCAAAGTTTACTAAGCCTATTTTGTTGTTATGGAAACCGTGATATACTTTTCTGTCAATTGTCTTTACTCTGGTAAATCCATTTTGCCTTATGTTGGTCTTTAATCCTTTGAGTGCTAGAGAGGTACACAATGCATTGCAGAGCAATGTGTTGTGTACCCCTCTGGCACTGAAAGGATTAAAATGTAAACAATATATATTTTCTTTTTTCAGGCTTGCATAAGCTTTCATCTGGTACCATTTATAAATATATATCCCATAATGTTTTGTAAAACATCAAAAGATATGGTAAGAAAACATAAAAAAGACATTTTATTATGATTTTGTCTATGATTGTTTCTATACAGGTAGCGCATGGAAAAGGCAGAGGGCATAATAACTGACACACACACCAACAAATATTTGGTATGAACAGGCCATACATTATTATTTTTCACCAATGTTAATCCTAAAGGGATAGTAATGTTTCACAAAAACAGCAGCTCCAATTAATCTTCATAGTATTTGAGCCATTGTGATATTTCAATACTGTCAGAGTTGTAGTTCAAGAGTAATGAATGATACAGTTTCCCCCATTCTGCCCCTTTTACCTAGTGTAAGCCACCTCCCCTCAGATGTGGAATCTGGTCTTGAGACCAGACAGGTCACAGCAAGGTACAATTTTTTGTTACTGTGAGCACAAGGAAAACCCTACAGGTTTTTAAGGTTTTTCCCTTATGCTAACTGAAGATTGTCCCTCTCCGAGATCCATCTGGACAGTCTTGCTGCTCTGAGGTGAGCAGTGTTAAATCACTAAAAGGGGCAGGAGGTGGATAATTTATCATTCAATTACTCTTAAACTACAACTCTGACAGTATTGAAATAACACTCTCCATGGCCCAAATACGATGAAGATTAATTGGAGCTGCTTTTATTGTGAAACATTACTATCCCTTTAAACATATATAAAACATATTTCACACCATATGCAAACATATACAAACATATACATCCTTACCAAACAATCCCACTCACTCATGAAACAGCCAGGGAGATAGCTCAGTGGTAAATTTCCTGACTGCAGGGGCATGCTTAAACCTCAAGGTTGCAGGTTTGAATCCTGGCAGGGTCAATGCAGCCCTTTATCCTTCTGAGGTTGATAAAGTAAGTACCAGTTATTGGGTAATAATGATATCTGTTATTTCACCCGCTGATTTGGTTAATTCTGAGAGCGAGTGCTGGAAATGCTTTGAGTCCCACTGGGAGAAAGGCACTATATAAATGCTAGTAATTATTATTACTCTTAATTATTTACCTCCCTTGCATGGACAAACAGACCAGGCCAATGCTTTGAATAGTTACAATTAACAACATTTTTTTCCAGCTGAGTTAACCAATTTCCCCAATTGGCCCAGACCAAACAAGCTCCCTCGGGTGACCTAAGTCTGGGGCATACATACCTATAGTTTCCTCCCTAAGGAACAATAATCATTTGTTTCCATTTAATACTTAAAATACCCAAGTAACAGGCAAGGATCACACCTCCCATCAAGATACCATATACAGGGAGGGAAGAATGTTAACTCTCCAGTCTCTTCCCCCAAATAAGCCCCGCTTCCTGCCTGCTTTACCCTAGACATCCCTAAACTAAATTCCACCCATGCTGCCTCACTTCCTAATCTGCAGAGTTATGTTACAGAAAACTACATCGAAATGCTTTAATACACTTCTTGCAAATTTGGAAATATCATATACTTATGGATTTCCCTTGAATTTTTTTTTAGGTACAGGGCCAATTTACAAGGTGTGCATTATAGTTTCCTAAATTCAAAGATTGGTGTGATGGTAAATTTAAATCCAAAAATATAATCAATAAAAATATCTGTTTTTAAAAAGTACACATTTCAAGTTCACTTAAGTTTTATTTGAGTTCCTACCACAATGCTGGATTGCCCTGAGCTCTCTTTAACATGTTTTTGTTTTGTTTGCTTTTTTTTTTTTTTTTTTTTGCTACATCAACAAATATTCTATCATTTTTGAAAACCATGGAACTGTATTTCTACTTAGGTAACTAGAAGCCTTTCAAGTAAAATGGCACCCAACTGGCATAAGTTGAGGTAAGTAAGGTATACAATTTTGGAAGTAAGACAACCCACGGCATAAATGAGGGGCAACTTGCCTTGCTACCCCGAGGCCGGTGAAAAGCTAGGCAAGCACACCATATGGTAAAGTAGATAACTAACCACACAAAATGAGCGGGATTACTTGCCCCTCTATCCATAGGCTGGTGGGTACAAAATATTCCAGATGTTGGTGATTTAGGAAATATAAGGGCTAATGTATAAATAAAAGTTCTAAAAACGTGTGTGGTTATATGTGAAAATGTGCCGCCTGATTCATATATACCTTTGATCTCTCCTTCCAGTGACTTCAGTGGGAGATCAGTGTTACATTTGCACCAGTGCCCCTCAAGAAATAGTATTTTGTGTGTGTGTGTATGTCTGTATAAATGTAAATATGTATTTGGGGTATGTTAGTTTGTTTGCTTTTTTGCTTGTGAGTATGCAAATGTGCCCCTGATCCATTTGTACCCCTGGCCTCTCAGGCAGTGTTCTGAAGAGGAGTCAAGGAAACATGTCATAGGTAAAGGGTATGATCCTCCCAAAATAAGCAGAGACCTATAGTTTGGGGACAACAGGCCATGGCTTTATTTAAAATACTTCAATTAACATTATTTTAACCATTGTAATTTAATTAATTATTGAAACTGACAGTCCTTGACAATATAGAAAATACTTGAACCAAGCATGGCCAAATTGCCCTGGCTCATGCTAGAATCCCAACATCCTTCATCATCTTATCAAGAATCATCTTATATAAGAATCCAAAGGAACTACCCCATTGGCCATACACCTTAGCTTCAAGGGGTAACAACAGACCTAGATCCAGGAACTTCTGGAAACTAGTCAGAGTGGTTCCCAATGGTAAGGTGGAACTGTGTGCTATCAGTGACAGCCCACAGTTCTTGACAATATAACAGTCCTTGACAATATAGAAATACTTGGACCAAGCATGGCCAAATTGCCCTGGCTCATGCTAGAATCCCAACATCCTTCATCATCTTATATAAGAAGCCAAAGGAACTACCCCATTGGCCATACACCTTAGCTTCAAGGGGTTGCAACAGACCTAGATCCAGGAACTTCTGGGAACTAGTCAGAGTGGTTCCCAATGGTAAGCTGGAAGTATGGGCTGTCAGTGACAGTAGGAGGTTTAAAGGAAAAAAAGACTGTAGGAAGAAGAAACCAGCTGAACATACAGGCCTTAGAGATATTTAGATGATGATGTAAATATCAAAAACTATGTGACCATTTTTTATGTTTTGGGGCCACTTTGGAGTCTTAGGGAAAAGTTCCTCCCAATGCGTTATTTTTTGTTTGTTTTTTTTAAGAAACTTTTCTTTTTCATCTAGAAAGCATTGCCCTTTCATATGTATTATCTGTCCTCTCATCTTTTAGTGAGATGAAACACTTCTCATGGGTGTACAGGGGGGTAGGAAAGAAGGGGCACTTGCCACTCCCCAGTCTTGCTCCCTCCATAAAAACGTAGGTGCTGAACAGGTTGGCCTGGGGGTCATATCATGACTTTGCCCCCACCCCCTTGAAAAAATGTCTGCGGACTCCCCTTACCCTTCTTCTTAATGGGGCTGGACAGACACCCTACCTAAGAAGCTGTGGTTGCCAACAGCAATCCTACACAGCAATCTGACTAATAAAACACTTCACAGTTTCTCAATATTGTAAACCTGTACTTAGCACTGACAAAAACAAAGCAAGTACTCAGGACTGGCTTACTATATCATGTAACTGGGAAGTATCTAATTTGGCAAATCATAGCGTAGGGTTGTTATTGGCATCCACAGCTCCATTGATTTGTAGAATGCAAAGCCCCTTCCATGGACAAGTGAGTGATATCAAAGAAAGGGGAGGAAGGTGGAAATAAGTAGGCAAATACAGCTTTTTTTAATAGGGTGACTGAGATCAGTCACACTCTTAAACTGATAACTACAATATCTCCAATATCCCTGCTTAATCTAGATATTAAGCTTTATGCAAAAATTTTAGCTGAACAAATTAAACCCTTCTTGGAGTCCTTAGTACACACGGATCAAGCTGGCTTTATACCAGACAGGGAAGCGCGAGACAATACCTGTAAATTGTTGAATATCTTACATTACCTACATAACCAAAACATCCCTTCTCTCTTCTTATCAACGGACGCCAAGAGGGCATTTGATAGGGTTGCCTGGCTTTTTCTTGAACACGCTCTACAGGCCCTTCTTTTATTAGCTCGGTTTTCTCTTTATACAAAAATCCCAATGCTAAAATACGAATCAATGGCCATCTATCTGTCAAATTCCATATATCCAATGGCACTAGGCAGGGGTGCCCACTTTCCCCCTTCTATTCATTCTAGTTATGGAGCCCTTGGCACAACATATTCATCAAAGTAATCTCATTAAAGGGATTGAAATTGGCTCATCGGAATATAAACTTGCTATGTTTGCTGACGATGTTCTTATCTCTGTTACTAACCCGGAGCGTTCCCTGAGGCCACTTATGTTCTTTCTAATTTTAAAATGAACTTCACTAAATCTGAAGCCTTGAACATTGGTCTACCTCCATCACTCTTGCAGACCCTCAGACTCCAAACTCCTTTCCGTTGGTCGGACTCTTTCATTAAGTATTTAGGTATTAATCTGACTTCTTCATGTCATTCTCTTTTCCAACACAACTTTCCTCCTCTACTGAATTCTATCAGGCTAGATCTTGAAAAGTGGAACACACTTTTCCTGTCTTGGTATGGCAGGGTCAACGTGGTTAAAATGAATATACTTCTTCGACTCCTTTATTTATTTCAAACTTTGCCAATACATATTCCCTCCTCTTTTTTTCCCTTCTTAATCGATCCATCTGCCGCTTTCTGTGGAAATCTAAACCTCCGAGGATAGCTGACGGAAACTTACATTTACATAAATTTAACAGGGGCTTGGGTCTACCCAATTTAGTAAAATGTTATCACGCTTCAGCACTTATATACGCTATTGACTGGGTACATGCTAATGCTGATAAAGCTTGGGTTTCCATTGAAAGACATTATGCCACCTCTGCTGACCCATTCATGGAATTATTCCTATGTCCTATTATGTGGAACAGATCAATGCACTCCCATCCTATTATTTCCAACATTTTTTCGATTTGGTCCATATGTAATAAAGGTGGATCCCTTTCTCTGTCTCCTTCCTTGGCCTCTCTGGTGTTTTACAAGAACCAAACTCCCTATACTCTCCTATCTTCTTCATTTCCTAGATGGTCTATACTTAATCCTTTGCGTATTGCGGATTTGACTTGTGACGGCACAATTCTCCACTTTGACGAACTCAAAGATACATATAATCTACCGATCTCAGAACTCTGGAGATTTCTACATATCAAACATTACTTAGAACAGCCATCTTTACGATCCGTCTGGGCATCCAGCCCCACTAAATTTGAATCTCTTCTGTTGGCTCCAAAAAAACCATCTGGTATGCTGGGGAAGGTATACCATATCCTTTCCTCTATGCTCCCCTCCTCCAAACCACGATATGCCATGGCATTGCAAAGGGAATTAGGATTATCCTTATCAACAGATGATTGGTATTCCATCTGGAAGGAGGCAGACTCTGCATCAATATCTGCATCAGCAATGGAATCCCATTTTAAATTTCTCTCCAGATAGTACTTAACTCCTTCCAGACTCTACTCTATGTCCTCTTCGATCAGTCCGACTTGCTGGAGATGTAATCTTGAAAAAGGCACTTTGTCACATATTTGGTGGATATGTACAAAAATTCGACCATTCTGGACAAAATGTTTAGATTCCATCATGAAAAGTCTAGGTATTTTCCTCTCTCGTGATATCTGGCAATCACTGTTCTTCTTAAAACTTCCTAGGCTTCGTTATTTAAAGAAAGCTAAACTACTTACTATGCATCTGGTCGCTAATATTCTAATTCCTTGCCACTGGAAAGATGTCATCCCCCATACCTTCTCCGAATGGGTGCTAGGTGTTAGGAAACATATCTCCATGATGAGGATATATGTTACTAACAAAGGTGGAGATCCAAATGCCATCAATGATTTTTTTGCTGTTTGTTCTTTCTGATTCAGGCCCAAACTACGTATGTCTAACTCCCCAGGGCATGACTCGTGTTCAGCTTCCAGGTACATACTCCCTTAACAGCTTCCCTTTCCCCCTTTTTTTCTCCCTTCCCACTCCCTCTTCCCCCTTCCACTTTTCTTCCCTCCTTTTTCTCTATTCTTTTTTCTTTCTCTTCTTTTCTCATTCTCACCCACTGTAATGATGAGTGCTGCCCAGTGAGTGTTGTTTACATACTGCTTGTTCTGCTGTCCCCTTGACTCATGTTACTAGCGATCTCCTTGATATCATTTCTGGAATCTTAGTTTCTCTTTGGTGACTGTTTCTCATTATTCCTGAGATTGCCTTGTATTTTATGTAATTTGTTCTCAACCTCTATGTTGCACCCCATGGTGGTGCTCATTGCTGTTATTGTTCATGCTCTATTCTCAATAAAGTATTTAAAATCCAAAAAAAAAAAATTGATAACTATTGAATCAATTAAACTCTTATGTAAGCATCATTATCTCTTTAATTGAGTGGAACCCCTCGCACTTCACAGAACCCAGGTTGAGAACCACTAATGTAGATAATAGGTATACATTCCTCTGTGGAAGGCTGCAATTAGTATCTTTCTGACAAACCTTTAAAACGGTTCTTATCAGGAAATACATGGCTTTTATTTATTGTGAAGTGGCGCAACATATAAATTAGAAAGATAAACAGATGAAAAAAAAATCCCAACCAGACAAAACTGTTTTTAGCCTTCCGTATGTTGATCGGCTGGTCATGAATGGTTCAGATGTTGTTGACAGTTGTTAACCTCTTACATGCTAGAGGCTTCTCTAAGAAATTCTTGTCCCGGAGACATCTCACTCACCTTCTCTCTTTTTTTTAACATAAAAGAGTAAGTAAAAATAAAAAAAAAATTTCAGACACAGTGAGTGTAATGTACAAATCTTCTGCTTCCCTTAGGTGTATGTCCTAGGTCATATATGGCCAGTCGGAGATGCTCCAGTTGTTGAAGATTACAGATCCCAGCCAGAGTCTTCAACAGCTGGCGGACCTCAGGTTACCCATTCCTGTATTAGAGCCTATATGATCATTGTAGCACATAACAGTGTGCTGCCACTAAGGCTTCTAGCAAGTCTAGCATGTGCAGGAGTAAAGTTACACCACTTTCCCCTGCTCCTTGTTTAAAAGATGACATTAACCAAGGCGCAGAGTAAAGAATTTCCCAGAATGCCTATACACTTTACCCCTGCTGAGGACAATATATAAAACAAGCCGTTTACACCATGTCTATAACAGACAAAAGGAAAAGGAAATTGTGTGCTTATTTCATCTGTTACCAGTTTATAGGTGTGCAGGCAAAGCATTGGAGAACACTCTGTCATTCAACAAAAAGGCAGATTTAAATTAAATGGGGATTTGAATTTCTGTCCTATGGAATAAGATGAAACCCATGAAGGAGATGTATTTTATAATCCCATGCTTTAACATGTGCTGGAAGAGATTTCTAGCACTGCACCTGCCTAACCTCAATTTGTTAAGCTACCATCACTGAAAATTCTCCCCTTAACACTACATGCGCCAAGGGAAGGGTACTGGTGCTGTGTAGGGGCATTCTGTGACAAGCTTTTCAGAGCTTTGTTTAACCCTTTAAATACAAGAGGGCTACCCCTCTAACACTCAAAGGGTGAATGCCATGTATTAAATAAGACATAAAGTAAACCCCATATCTTATATCCAGTGAGACCAGAGGAAAGGTTCTTTCAACTAAAACAAAGACATGCACTTTGTACAGTACGGGCGGTAAAGCTAAGGAATTCTTTGCCATGGGATGCTGTGCTTGTAGATACTATAACTGCTTTCATAAAAACTATGGATACCTATCTAGCACAGAACAATACTGAGAAATGTGACAGTCAAATAGAATGTTCATCATGTCATTTGGAGTCAGGAAGGAATATTTTACCCACTCACAGTTTAATTAGAAATCACTTCAAAGTTTTTGGGTTTTTTGTTGCTTTTGTCTGGATCAATAGGGGTGATTTGGCATGGGCTGAACTTGATGGACGCATGTCTTTTCAACTATGTTTCTATGTTTTCTCCATTTGCCAGTGCATGCTACAAGTGAGGAATTTTGGGCTTTGTGGCATTATTGTCTTCATGACTGTAGAGTGTGTGTAGCAGTATGCACTAAATTGGTCATACACCTTAGAACATACACAGAAGTGACGAATCAGCAAGCCAACGTCAGATGAGTTGCACTGGCAGTTTTAAAAAGTATGCAATAACAGTAACCAGAATTAATTTTGTGTAAATCTGCATTTAAAACCCAATTCAGCAGTCGGTGCTAAGGCCTGAGATGGGCAGTTGGAAGCCCTCCAGCTATTGTAATACTATAACTCTTATAATCATCATCAGAACTACAGTCAAGAAAGAGATAGAAGAGTGCAAGTTGCTCATTCCTGGTTTAGTCCAATGCATAATAGCAGCAAATATTAATCATTATTGGGGTGCTCATGAGCTTCTCTTTCTTTAATTTCACAGGAGTCTTAGACTACAAAAGGGATTTCTGGGTAACACTTCTTAGTTTGCTCAGGAGAGAGTTATTATTTCTGTTGTGTTGGTCTGTCACATAACATCCACAGGCACAAAGACACCAAAGACAGTGGACACATCTCAGGCTGATGTACTGAAAAGTACCGGTGCAATTTCAGTCACTCATTTAAGACAAAGGAGGCAAATAAACATTCTCAATATTCAAGGCTGGATTTACATCTAAGGAGCCTGTAGGCACAGAAATCTGAAGTGCCCCCCCCCCCCCCCCCGATTTGCCATCTCCACTGGACACCTCCACGATGCTCATAAGCTTCATATTGCCCCCATCATCTCCATATTGCCCTCACATTGCCCCCATCAGCTCTATATTTTCCCTCATATTGCCCCCCATCAGCTCCAACTTGCCCCCCCTCAGCTCCATATCCCCTCACACTGCCCCCATCATCTCAATATTGCCCCTCACATGTCACACTGCCCCCATCATCTCAATATTGCCCCTCACATGTCACATTGCCCTCATCATCTCAATATTGCCCCTCACATTGCCCCATCATCTCAATATTGCCCCTCACGTTACATTGCCCCCATAATCTCAATATTGCCCCCCTTTTCCTACCTCGCTGGAGAGGAGAGGTATGTGCCTCCTTTGGCACAGAGCTGTAACTGCTGCCTGCTGGAGCTCCCGTGCTATCTGTAATGCAGAGCACTGGGAGATGATGTCATCTCCCAGCGCTCTGCATTATTACCAAAGAGCCAATGGTGACGAGGGAGCTCAGCAGCTCTACATGTCTGTGCCGAAGAAGGCACAGACCTCTCCTTTGAGATCTCTCCATGTTGTTGCGGGCGCCAAGCAGGGGGGGGGCAGGGGTGACTGGCGAGGCTAATAAAAAAAAAAAACAAGGAACAAAAACGATCCCAGCAATCACAGGTGCCCCTCTGTGGGATGCATCTGTAGGAAGGTGCCTACTCTGCCTTATTAAAAATCCGGCCCTGCCAATATGCCCACTGAATTAACACTTTGAGTGCCAGAGAGGTGCCCAATTCATTGTTCTGCAATTCACTGGACATCTCTCTGGCACGCAGAGTGTTATTTCAGCGGGAATATTGGGAATGTTCATTTGCCTCCTATGCTGCAGTTGGTTTGATCTAGAATTGCTTAAGTTCTTCTTAGAGTAAAGGCCTGTCTGGCTCTTTATCTGAGCAATGCTTTCCTAACTGCTTGTGCACTTAAAGGGTTAAAAGAGCGACTGTCATTTTCTCCTACCCATGGAGGAGGTTCTCAAACCATATTAAAAACGGGCCTTCCTGAGAACTTTTCCCTTAATAGGGAACATCTCTCTGAAGGATTTCTAAAAGCTGCATCATATTGTTTATACAAGATGAGAAAGTTAATTTCAGGGAAACGTGGGATGAAGATTTGTAAGATTGTAACTCACTGCGTCTGAGATTAGGAAATTAAATACGGAAAAACCCTCTGTAACACATTGTGGGGAATGGTCACAGAATCTTTCAGTACGTCTCCACTGGTGTTACCCTCCAGCTCCTGCAGCTGCACATCAGGGATTGCACTAGAAAGGGATAAGCATCCTTTAGCTCTGCAGCTGTTGGGAACAGGACTACAGCTCCCATCATTCCCAATTAGTCAACTGGATGCGAGTTTAGTCTCACTTTTCTGCATACCAATGCACAAACTCTGGCTTTGTGAAGACTTTAATGTGAGTAGCACTCAGACACCCCCAGTATATACAAAGGGAAATTGGGTAAAATTACACCCTGGGGGGGAATTCACTAAAACGTGATAAAGAGGTGATAAAGCGGAGATAACTTCCATATAATAACATAGGAACTAGAGAAGTGATATCAATGGAGAAATCATTTCCTCGTTATCACCTCTTTATCACGCCTTAGTGCATAACCCCCCTTCCCTCCAGTTCTCTCTTTGCCTTCCTAATACATGTTTTTAAAGAAGATGCAGAAGAAAGTAACACCCTAAAACCCCTACTCATTTCCCTCTGCCCTCCCCTTGTAGCAAGCTGTGTTAAGGGGAGTAGTTTTGGATTAAGTAGTTTAGTAGATTGGAGTCAGATAAACATAAATTTAAGAAACCAGTTGCAGTTCATGTTTTATCACAGAGTCATATTAGTACATTCGACTTAATTGCTGGCTATAGGTTAGAGGATTAAAGGGGAACTGTATCTCTAGGAAAAAGTGGTTATTTATTTGTTTAACACATGGACTTATTAGGTAGGATGCTTGTCATACTCTGCCCCCTGGATACTGTCACTCTGTGTTTCTCGATGTGGCCTATTCGTGCATGCGTGCTCCAACTGCTTGGCCACTTCCGAGTTTAGGCATCATTATGCGGCGGGACATCAGACTCACTCGAGGCCCATAAGGCACTCGTCATTCTAGGCCTCGATGCTCTGTTATTGAGTTCCCCAGCATCTTTAAGTGTTCCCATATTTAACCTTTAATTGTTTTCACGTGTACCAGACCTTGGCTCTTCCACTGACTTTGCTCCCGTGCTGCCCACCCCAACCTCAGCTAGTCTCTCAATTCATAAATCAGTTCTGCAGGCCCTGACATTTTGGCTTACCCTGACTACCCTTTTTCTGGTGCTCCTTTCTGCTGCTTTCTCGTTTTGTTGGGGGGGAATCTCCTTGTGTATAGTTTTTCTTTCAGCCAGCCTTTCTCTCTCCATCTTTTGGCTAGTTCAGTCATCTTCAAAATTATATTATTATAGCATCCTGCTACCCTCTGTCCTCTCTCATTGCTCAGAGTTTTCAGGTTGCATACATTTCCCCACTTTACAACTCTGTCATGCAGAATGCACATAAATCTATATTTTTTTCAATGGAATTCTGTTGTAGTTTATAGCTGGTATTAAGAATATCATTGTGTGAAAACTCTTACATTATACTATAGAACCATGGCTGTGATTTGCCTCCACGTAATTTCTCATTGAAACAGAATAAAACTAAATAAATAAATAACCCACTACTATATAATGCATTAGCATGCAAAAAACAAAAACAGTAAATGGATTTAGAAGGCTGCTCCATAAAGGACACCTACCTGTGTAAGTCTTTCTATATATATATAAAAAAATTATTCTAATATAGCACTACTAGTTTGTATGCAGTGCTGTATAGAGAATTGTTCAGACCTGGTGAGTCACTGTCCTGTACAGCTTACAATGTAAGTTTTTGCTGCTTGAGGCACAGGGAGATAAAGGGGCATGCCAAATGTCATAAGGAGTTGTTGACACTGCGAACCAAAGTCAGTTAGTTATGTATCTGAGCCACTGTTAATTACATTATTCCAAAGGTAACTTTTCTCCTTAATATAGCTGTCACAGTATGGGCTATACCCAGCCACCTGCTGCTGATGGTATAGGGGCTTCCAGAAATTACTGCTGCCACCAGTGTTCCTTCGAAGGTGAACATAGGTGAGCGAGCCAGCATTGGAAGACTTAAAGAGGAGTTTTTGTGCAAGTTTGCATTGGAATAACAGGTGCACCAAGCAGCCTTGCCCAGTTTTAATTACTCTGTTAATGCTTTCAATGCTGGGTTGCTTACCAATGTTCACCTTAGAGGGAACACTGGCTGCCACATGCCTGAACCTCCACCAAGGAGTAATTTTGGACATAGCCAAACAGCCACCCTCCATGCCTCCCTTTCACCTTAGTGCATCATGGCCTAAAGGTAACCTGACCACCGGGCCAGTGCTCCTTGCTCTGGAAACATAACTGACTTAGCCTCATGGTTAAGCCCGGGGAGCAGCAATACTGCCAGGAGCAGAGGGGATTCCTAATGGGGGACCCTTTAAGCCCACTCCTTTATACTGTGACCCCATTCTACCCTGTAGGAGTGAGTATATGGCATGGTTTAACATAACAAGACCCTGCTCTGACAGGTCTACACCATCCACTCTGTGTAGGCATGGCTTTTATATGCTTGTCTTCTAAATGTATACATTTGTTATATGTTATTAGCTGGAGATGCTCACCTCCCAACGTCTATTATGACAGGAGTACACTTATTGGAAAGAGGAATAAATGGGGTTAATATCTGGTGATCACCTATCACCTTATATAAACTACACATATATGTTTAGTTTTAGTGCAGGTAAGCACGTTTTAAAATGGAAAGTTATAAACATACATTAGTGCTTCTGGCAACCTTCACCAAAGGGGTACTATTTTTCATGTACTTTCAATAGTTGCTGAATATAATAGGAAATTCCCAAATATTCAGATATCTTAATACATTCGAAGTGGTGAACACACACTTAATAATAATAGCAAACAGTTTACAAACATTTGTGGGCACTAGGCAAGGGTAAGAAAGGCAAGTGATGAAGTGGGTCCTCTTCTTGTTACAGACAATTAGTTCAGACAGGCCATATTTCAAGAATAGATTTTTGGGTAAGGGTGATTTTGTGCTTTTGTGTCTAAAACTAAGACCAGGAAACAATATGAGGTGAGAGGTTATATAAACTATACCAATAAGGGTGTGGTTTATCTTCTTACCTGTATGAAGTGTAATATGCAATATGTAGGAAAAGGAGTTTGAGAGAAAGGGTTAATGAACATCTTAGTAATATAAGGAATAAGGGTTTTCGTTCCAATGTGGCCATTTATTTCAACTCTGCAGAATGTGACATTGAACATCTTAGTGTGCAGGGAGTAGAGAGAGTTACCTTGGGGGTTCGAGGAGGCAACTTAAATAATAAAATATTAAAGAGGGAAGTGTATTGGATTTTTGAGTTGGGAACTAGGTCTCCATATGGGTTAAATAAGGAGCATGATGTGACCTGCTATACATAGTGTTGCTCAGGATCTTGGGTTGTGATTCTCTTTGTTCTGCTTCTTTTAGTATTCTTCTAGTATTCTGCTCGGTATTTTGAAGTGATCTTCTCTTTCTCCCTCACTCCTAATATTGATATTCTCAATCTTTTAATCGATCACACAGACCTTGTGTAAATGCCGCTACCAACTCCTCATTGTTCCAGCCCACCTCTGCTGCAAGGGTACGGAATTCTATCGCATAAACGGCAACTGTGCGAGACCCTTGTTGGATTTCCATCAATTTTTTACCTGAGAGGTAATGGAGCGGTAGCCATCAGCCCTTTATTAGCATTAGTTGGAGTACTAGACTGCGCTTCCGGTGTCAAAACGAGGGGAACCACCGGAGCCGGTACTGGTTTACTCAAGTGTGCTGTGCGCTCAAGAATCATTTGAACAGCCAAAGCCAACTGGTCTAATCGTTGTTCTTGGAGATCCATCCTCCAGTGGATACTCTGTGCATTACTGTCACCGTTAACGTCTGAGGTCATGGCCCTTTCATACTGTTAAGGTTCAATACACTCAGACACGTTAGGTTTAGGTAAAAAACACAGTTTTATTGAGGCACACAAGAAATAATGTAACCCTCACGGGTCCAGTATATAGCACCAACTGACACAAGACAGGTTACAAGTGGTTACCCACACGGGTCCGGTAAGGTAAACAATACAGTACTGACACAGGTCAGGTATATAGTGATAAAGTGTATGAGTCCAATATTACAGTGGAGCCACTGGCAGAGTGGCTAGCAGTATCTGCGGTATAATGTCACCTAAAGCCACAGGAGGCGACAATGGCCCAAGAGTAACGAAGGCAAAGGTAACTAGCATGGTTCCACTACGGTGGACGCCCACCATGGACTACAAAGAGCTTGTGCCAAACGGAGGCCCAACGGAGAGATCATCACCAATGCTCTTGCTATGCCCCAAAGGGTTAATGTGCTTCACATAAGATGGGTGGCAACCGGAAGCGCCCAGCTGACCTACAGAAACGGTACGCCCAGGATATAGGAAGCAACCACACTGGTATAGCAAGTGGATACGAGGCAACACCCCTGAAGGGGTTAATAATCGCAATGGTCTGGATAACGGCAACCACGGGAAGTGCCCAACTGAACCCAAATATGACCAAGCGATGCAGCATGGTGTGAAAAGATACTGGCACACTGAGACTCTGAGCCAACTGGTAGGATCGGTCAAGGTACCGGAGTACCGGAGAAGTGAGAAGTGAGCCGGAACTGCCAGAGATAGTCCAGCAAACAAGCTAAGTATTACGGTTTTCTGACACTTAGACCAGGGTATGAAGTAAAAACACAGTTTTATTGAAAATAAAACAAGGCCCCTAGAGGCCAGCACATAAATAGCAACAATGGCAAAAATAACAAAGAGAATGCACACAATGATAATGACAAGTGCTAGAATAGACAGGGAATTTTCCCCAAAGGCTTAAAGACTGAAATGGGTGAGATATACAAGATTGGCCAATGCCCAGGATAAATAGCAGTCTCTGGAACACAGTCTCTCAATAGCAGGATAGTGGACACAGTCTCTCAATAGCAGGATAGTGGACACAGTCTCTCAATAGCAGGATAGTGGAGTAACTGCACTGAATACACTCTCAAGTTGATATACTAGAGGCCAAAGTCCAGAGCTGAGCCGGTACCCACACCTGGGGCTACAGAGGAGTGCTATTGCCACGCTGTAATGCTCAGAACCGAAATCGCCCTTGACTAGAAAAGTAATAAGCCTGCATGTGCCAATAGGATATGCCCATACACCCCTTGGGTGCTGTACTGATGGTAACTGCACAAGCTGTAATTGAGCCAATGTCCTCTGGAGTGCAATGGGAATGTACCTTCAATGTCTGTGGCCCTGAGCCAGAGAATGAACACGGACTGACAAGGCTCTGATGGAATAAGAGACACACAGAAGCACTCAGAGTAAAAGGCTATGTCAGAGAAATGTATGCTTGGCAAGAAGTATCGGAGGCACCAGACCGGAGACTACAGGCACTGCAAGGGTTAAATGGTTCTGTACACATGCGAGTACCTTGGCAGTCAACAGCAGGCAAAGCAACTTCAGGCTACAGCTACTGACAAGTGAGAGGAACAGTGAGTCGCTATTACAGTTCAGAATGTCGCAGAGCGACTGGAATGACGCAGGGACACAGGAACAGCAGGCAGAACCGGAACGGTAACTGGAACAGCAGACAGGCCTGCACCGCAACCGGAACAGCAGGCAGAACCGGAACGATCACTGGAACAGCAGACAGGCCGGTACCGCAACCGGAACAGCAGACGGAACCGAAACGATCACTGGAACAGCAGACAGGCCGGTACCGCAACCGGAACAGCAGGCAGAACCGGAACGATCACTGGAACAGCAGACAGGCCGGTACCGCAACCGGAACAGCAGGCAGAACTGGAACGATCACTGGAACAGCAGACAGGCCGGTACCGCAACCGGAACAGCAGGCAGAACCGGAACGATCACTGGAACAGCAGACAGGCCCGGAGCAATGCTGGAACAGAGGCAGGCCGGAAACAATCACAGAGCAGGGTCATCAGCCAGAGCCGGGTCGAATCACGGAGCAGGGTCGTCAGCCAAAGCCGGGTCAAATCACGGAGCAGGGTCGTCAGCCAAAGCCGGGTCAAATCACGGAGCAGAATCAGGAACAGAGTCAGACTAGCCGGGTCGGTACACAGAAGACACTGGAATATGGCAACAAGGCGCAGCAACAGGAACACCACGAAAGGGCAACTGACAATTGCCCAAGCTCCAGCATATAACGGCACATCCTGGGCGGGCCAATCAGTCTCCACCAATGCACAGGTACATCATGATAGATTGACAGAAAGACACGGGGACCGTGATACTAAGAGCAGGAACCACCGCCAAGCCGGTTCGGTAACCAGCACAGGAACATAGCCAAGCTGAATCGGACCAGGAAACAGGAACGTCAATCTCGCTGGGCATTAGCCAAGTGACAGCCCAGGGTATAAAAAGGCTGTCACTAGGAGGAGCAATACAGCGCAGCCAATAGGAGAGCAGCAAAATAGAGATGGACAGAATGTCGCTCAGATCACGGGCGCCGTGATAGTAGGTCCATACAGATCGGTCACCATTTAAAATCTTTGGTGATTAGATCATTTAAATTAACCAATGATATTACTGGTTTTTCCTTCTTTTTCATTGGACCTTGCAGGTCATATGATTTACGTATGCGGTTTCCTATCAGGTCCATTTGAAGTGGAGGTTGTTGATTGGACAACTGGAATTTAAAAGGCAGGGAGCAAGACGTTGGTTTTATTCGGAGATCATGAGTAAGCGCTTCTTGCGCGAAACATGTTGATCTGTTTGAGATGTTGATATTCATCTAGCTGAAGTTCTTGGGATATTATAGTCTCTCCTTGTTTTTATATGATGTGAATAAATTTGGAAATTTTACATTTTGGGCTTTTCTGTGTTTCTTGTATTGGAGTGCAGGAACTTTTTTCTATTATCACTGTTATATATTGGAGGCAGATAGAGAAGCGCCCATCCAGCACCCATCAAGTGGTTTAGCCCATTTTTCCTGCCCATTATATGTTGGAGTTACATGTTTGCAGAGCTGTTGGAGTTACAATTTTCTATCAGTGACCAGACATAGAAGATAGAGCCACTGCTTTGTCTGTGTGTTTATATAAAAAAATTATTTGATCCCTTGCTGGTTTTGTATGTTTGCCCACTGACAAAGAAATGATCAATCTATAATTTTAATGGTAGGTTTATCTGAAACAGTGAGAGACAGAATAACAAGTGTGAAATAAATGTTTGACCCCTATCAATCAGCAAGATTTCTGGCTCCCAGGTGTCTTTTATACAGGTAACAAGCTGAGATTAGAGCAGTCTCTTAAAGGGAGTGTTTTTAATCTCAGCTTGTTACCTGTATAAAAGACACCTGTCCACAGAAGCAATCAATCAATCAGATTCCAAACTCTCCACCATGGCCAAGACCAAAGAGCTGTCTAAGGATGTCAGGGACAAGATTGTAGAACTACACAAGGCTGGAATTGACTACAAGACCATCGCCAAGCAGCTTGGTGAGAAGGTGACAACAGTTGATGCGATTATTCGCAAATGTAAGAAACACAAAATAACTGTCAATCTCCCTTGGTCTGGGGCTCCATGCAAGATCTCACCTCGTGGAGTTTCAGTGTTCATAAGAACGGTGAGGAATCAGCCCAGAACTACACGGGAGGATCTTGTCAATGATCTCAAGGCAGCTGGGACCATAGTCACCAAGAAAACAATTGGTAACACACTACGCCGTGAAGGACTGAAATCCTGCAGCACCCACAAGGTCCCCATGCTGAAGAAAGCACATGTTCTGGCCCTTCTGAAGTTTGCAAGTGAACATCTGAATGATTCACAGGAGAACTGGGTGAAAGTGTTGTGGTCAGATGAGACCAAAATCGAGCTCTTTGACATCAACTCAACTCGTTGTGTTTGGAGGAGGAATGCTGCCTATGACCCCAAGAACACCATCCCCACCGTCAAACATGGAGGTGGAAACATTATGCTTTGTGTTGTTTTTCTGCTCAGGGGACAGGACAACTTCACCTCATCAAAGGGACGATGGACGGGGCCATGTACCATCAAATCATGGGTGAGAACCTTCTTCCCTCAGCCAGGTCATTGAAAATGGGTCGTGGATGGGTATTCCAGCATGACGATGACCCAAAACACACAGCCAAGGCAACAAAGGAGTGGCTCAAGAAGAAGCACATTAAGGTCGTGGAGTGGCCTAGACAGTCTGCAGCCCTTAATACCATAGAAAATCTGTGGTGAGAGCTGAAGGTTCGAGTTGCCAAACATCAGTCTCAAAACCTTAATGACTTGGAGAGGATCTGCAAAGAGGAGTGGGACAAACTCCCTCCTGAGATGTGTGCAAACCTGGTGGCCAACTACAAGAAACATCTGACCTCTGAGATTGCCAGCAAGGGTTTTGCCACCAAATACTAAGTCATGTTTTGCAAAGAGGTCAAATACTTATTTCACTCAGTAAAATGCAAATCACTTTATAACTTTTTGAAAAGCGTTTTTCTGGAATTTTTTGTTGTTATTCTGTCTTTCACAGTTCAAATAAACCTACCATTAAAATTATAGACTGATCATTTCTTTATCAGTGGGCAAATGTACAAAATCAGCAGGGGATCAAATAATTTTTCCCTAACTGTATGTAATTTCTCTCAGGAGAATAGCTGCTAATGATTACAGCAAGAAATTCCATAGTCTTCAAAGATTTCAACACTTTTAATGTGACAGAAATATATTCAAGCATATTTTCCTTTAGTGCCATCTCCAGGAAAAATGTGTGCACTTATATAATGCAGTGGGTTGTCTTCTTTCCAAAATATTATGCCTTGTCTACCTTTTCTTTACATGTGAAATTATTATAATCTTTGTAGTACTGGTAGGCAACTTAAAAAAAAAGAAATTCAATAGGTGTAGTCAGACCTGCCTTTCACTTTTCTTGGAAACATTTGTGAAGAAAGGAAAGTGACCACTTATTTGATGAAGTTGGTTGTTTTATTTACAAAGTGGTATGCCTTGTCTACCCTTACTTTGCATCTGTAGTTGTTACTGGCATTTTAATACAAGCAAGTCATATTTCAAGAATGTGTCAGGTACCTGAGTCCAATCTTTTTCTGGAGATGGAGTCCTATAGTAGGGAAGTGCAATCCTGCACACACACCTACTATAAATGTATACAGACAGTACTTCTAAGTTTTCCAAACATTTGCCATCCCAATTTTATTCATTGCTCAGTTCTCATCATGGTGTTTCTATCATTTCCTGTCCAAGGTAAACATACTTGTCCAGTTCTTTGAATTCTTGTCCATCTACTGTGATATTCCCTGGTATGGCAAATTTGTTAAACCTGACTTACATTTTCTTGACATTCGTCTTCAGATCAACATTTTTGCTTTCCTGTTGTAGCTCTTCAATGAGTTCTTGCAGTTCTTCAGGGCTACTAGCAAAGAGTAGGATATTGTCTGCAAAACTTAAGTGTTGTAGGTAGTCTCCATTGATCTTAGGTTCTTTTTTGTCCCAATTTAGATTGCATAAAATTTCTTCTAAACAAGCAGAAAATAATTTTGGGTAGATTGTGTCTCCTTGTCGGGCATATTTTTCTATGTTGAACTGGACTTTATCATTGTTGACCTGTATTAATGCAGTTGCATTTTCATATATTGATAGGAGTATATTGATGTAAGCTCTATCTATACCTTGGTTGATCAGGGCATGGATTATTGCTTTCTTTTTCACCGAGTCAAAGGCCTTTTCATAGTCAATGAAGGTTGTGCATATTGGATGGATGTATTCATTATGCTGCTCTATAACATCTTGCAGTTTGGATATGGTCCATTGTGCTGAAACTGCTCCTAAAGCCTGCTTGTTCTTTAACTTATGCAGCTTCAAGTTCTGTGTCCATTCTTCTTGATAGTACCTTTGTGAAAACCTTGCAGAAAACTGGCAATAGGATTATTGGTCAGTAGTTTTTTAGATTCACTTTATCACCTTTTTATGCAATAGGACGCCTTCAGCATTTGCCCATGTTTTCTGCACTTTGCTGAGTAGTAGGCATTTTGAAAATAGTTTATCTAGGGCTTTGAATAAGGGTTGTCCTCCAGCTTCCAACATTCCAATTTTAAATTTATCAGGTCCAGCTGCTTTGCCATTTTTCACTGATTTGATTGCAACTTCTACTTCTTCCACCAAAACTTCTGGCACAGATTCAGCCTCTGGCATTGTATTCAGTTGTCCTTCATCCTTATAAAGATATGAATAAAATTCTTCCACTCATTTTAGTATGTTGTTGTTGAGTTTTTGCTGTTATACCATCTTCAAACATTTGGCTCCTATGTGTGACCATCTTTCGTTTTGCTTTCTTTAGCCCTTGATTTTCTTCCAGTGTCCTTTTGATGAGTTCAACATCTTCTTTTAATGCACTTCCTTCTGGTGTTGCACATTTCTACATATTCTACCCTGTTTCTAATATTACCATTTTGCTTAACTTCTCATTGCTTTTTCATCATGGCGACCATTTCTTTTGATACTTGGGTTGTTTTTCTTGTTTCACAGTAGTTTCAAGGGCATGGGCCTTGTCTACGATAGTCTCAATAACTTTTTAATTGTGGTTTGAAATGGCTGTGTCTGGAAGGTCTTGCAGCACACTGAAATGATTAGACAACGCTAACTCTTATTCTTATGATTTTTCATTAGTTGGCTAATGTTGATCTTTACGTTTGTTGGCTTGATCATTTTCTTTCTTTCATTGTTTCTTAAAGTCAATGTTGATTTTTGTTCTTTCTAGACAATGGTCACTTCCAACATTATAAAAATGTAAGACTAAGCAGTCAGTGAATATTGGTTTATTTGCAAGTATGAGATCAGTTTCACTTGTATTACCATTAGAGCTTTTCCACGTCCATTTTCTCAGGGCCGTTTTCCTGTAGAATGAATTAATGATATACAAATTTTGCTCTTCTGCAAATTCAATCAGTTGGCTACCTCTATCATCTCTTTTTCTAGTTGCTTGTGGTCCAGTTGATTTTTTACTATTTTGGATCTTACCAATTCTCACATTAAAATCTCATTCTAAATGTGTAATGGTAATTGCCTGTTTGTAGAGCAGTGATTCTCAACCAGGGTGCCGTGGCACTTTGGTGTGCCACGGACAGTAACTTAGGGTGCCCCATGTTTTCTATGAAGACTAACAAAAATGGATTTTTAAATAAAGATTTATAGAAATTGTTATGCACAATATGATTAGTTTTGTTATTATGATCAAAAGACCTAATAATAACAGTATATTTATGTATTGTACCCCTCTTATGCCCTTGATAAAGTACATCAAATATGTCAGGGGTGCCCCGAATGTTCTAGATTACTTGTTAGGGGTGCCCCAAGCAAAAAAAGATTGAGAACCACTGTTGTAGAGGCTTAACAAATCACCATAAACTTCTTGAACTTCATTATCAATGTAGCTACTTGTAGGGACATTATCACGGTGCCCGTGCTTCCCTTGTTATTGTTTTCCTGTCAGTCTACACTGTGTGTGCTCCCATTGGCTGTCCTGTGTTTGTCACGCCCAGTATGGCCTTTATATACTGGGCTCCAGCACCCATCCGGTGCCCTTTCGTGGTGTTCCTGTAACAGTGCTAGTTTCTGCTCAGTGATTCCCAGTGTACTGACTTGGCCTGCCTGACTACTCTGCATCTTGTCTCCTGCTCCTGTGTACCGTCCCGGATTGCCTGACTATTCTTCTGCACCTGCTCCTGTGTACCGACCCGGCTTGGCTGACGTTCCTGCTCCTGTGTACCGACCCGGCTTGGCTGATGTTCCTGCTCCATGATTCGACCCGGCTTGACTGACATTCCTGCTCCGTGATTCGACCCGGCTTTGTTGGCGTTCCTGATCTGACGGCCTATTGTCGCCTTGGCAACATTCTGATTCTACATGCAATCCAGTCCCCGTTTCAGGTTCAGCAGCGTGCGAGAGTCAATTTCCGTTACTGCTACGGCAGTGTGCCATTGGCCTAGTCTCCGTTATCGCTCCTGCAGAGTGCAAGTGTCTGTCTCCATTACTGCTACGGCAGTATCCTCCGTTACTGCTCCTGCAGAGTGCAAGTGTCTGCCTCCGTTACTGCTACGGCAGTGTGCCATTGGCCTAGTCTCCGTTACTGCTCCTGCGGAGTACAAATGTCTGCCCCCGTTACTGCTATGTCAGTGTCCTCCGTTACTGCTCCTGCAGAGTGCAAGTGTCTGCCTCCATTACTGCTACGGCAGTGTCCTCTGTTACTGCTCCTGCAGAGTGCAAGTGTCTGCCTCCGTTACTGCTATGGCAGTGTGCCATTGGTCTAGTCTCCGTTACTGCTCCTGCAGAGTGCAAGTGTCTGCCTCAGTTACTGCCACGGCAGTGTGCCATTGGCCTAGTCTCCGTTACTGCTCCTGCACAGTGCAGGTGTCTGCCTCTGTTACTGCTACGGCAGTGTGCCATTGGCCTAGTCTCCGATACTGTTCCTGCAGAGTGCAAGTGTCTGCCTCCGTTACTGCTACGGCAGTGTGCCATTGGCCTAGTCTCCGTTACTGCTCCTACAGAGTGCAAGTGTCGGTTTCCGTTACTGCTCCGGCAGTTTTCTACGTTACTCGATTCCTGAGAGTACTCTGGCAGTTCACGTTTGTTCTGCTAACCTGTTCCTGGGTGTTACGTATCCTGAAGCTCTCTATATGGAAAGAGCTCTATCACAGAACTCTCAACACATGGAACTGTTTACACTCCTTGGAGACCTTTAACCCATGCAGTACTGGAAATCCAACATATTCTGCCTGACCTGTGTCAGTATAGACTGTTATGGACTTTATGGTTATACTGGACCTGTGTAGGCATATGTAGATGTAACCTGTCGTGTGTCTGTATTATTCTGCCTGTATACTACAGGACCTGTGAGGGTTCTTATTTTATTGTGATTTCAATAAAACTATGTTTTATCCTAAACCACTGTGTCTGTGTGTCGAACAAACCGTTACAGACATAAACTTGAATGACTTGAAGATCATAGAGACTGATAGCATATATATATATATATATACTTTGTTTTTGTTTACAACTTTAGTTTACGTTACAGATAATTCAAATCTGCCTATATTTTTCTGTAACTTAAATAGTTTGAGAAATTAACTTGTATATGTTGATGGCACACTGTACTGCTAAATTAGTTCTAGTCATGACCAAACTTATTTCTCACTGTGCTATTAGAAATGTCACCAGTGTTTCAGCTACACATAGATTCATTCGTAAGACTGTGTAAATTAAAAATGGCCCAGTAAGAAACAAACTATAAAAGAACTGCAACAGTACAGCAAAGTCTCCCTAAGTGCAGTATCAAATGATCATTTCTATCCATCACCAACACCAATACTCCTGGGGGGAGATTACTAAACCATGATAAAGAGGTGATACAGTGGAGATGACTTCTCCAGTGATATCACTTCTCTAGTACCTATGTTATTCTATGGAGCCTATGCACTAAGATTTCTTCAACTCTGGAGATCTTAGTGCATAGGCTCCATAGATTAACATAGGAACTGGGGGTCATCACACTTTATCACAGTTTAGTGAATCTCCCTCCTGGAGTATAATCAGAAACTGATTTATTACACCCCAGGCTGATGGATTCATCTCTAGCTTGCTGTAGTTCCTGCTCGTCCAGTCATCTTGGGCATAAAGAGGAACGACCTCCAGCAACAAAAGGGACCTCCTTACTATAGGGTAGAAACCATGAAAAACTACTGACTTGTCTAGTGTATAATATATTTGAAGAGGAAATAAACTATGGCTATTGTGATATTAGATACATATAAAATGTATTAGTCACATAAAGCCAATAAACAATGAATGAATATATAAAAACAATTAGCATAAAACACCATGATTTTCAAGGCTATACATAACACCACTTCATCAGGAGTATGATTACAGATTAAGTCCATCTGTGCCTTCTTACACTACTTCTTATATGAATGGACCAGTTTTCTTCTCCCCCCACTTCTCCCTTATCCATGCTCTCTGGATATCCCACATCAACTTAGAACATATTAGACCATTTCCCTTGCTTGCATTCCACTGGTGGAACGTACTCTCTCTGCACAGGCCCCTCCTCAGTCCTTTCAATGTAACTCTGTCTGCTATCACTATGGCATGTCTCCACTGGCATTTTGGTCCTTCTCATGCTCTCCATTACTAAAATGCAAATCTTATCAGCAGTCATGGGGCAAAATACATGCAATAATACAAGTCAAACAATCCTGCCCACGCAAGTGCAATTTGAATAAAATACAGTTTAATGCGGCAAGCTGTGCCGCAGTAAGCCCCTTCTACTATATTAACTCCAGGGAAAGAGGGGTTCCTCTGGAAGGCAATCAATCCTCTTTCCTAACATTAAAAAAGCCCACAAAAACAACTTTTGCCATAAGGATATATCTTACATATGGAGATGGGAAAAACAAAAGTGTATGTGCTAATACATATATAATAACACAGTCTAAATATTGCTTACCATATCATTATTTATTTATAAAGCACCAACAGATCTGAAGTACTGTGCAACAGTTATCATGGTAACTGAACAAGATACAAGATATAAGGGTATTTAAAACCCACTAGAAACTGAAAGGATAAGAGGACTCTGTTTCCAAGACCTAACAATCTATAGGATGTGAGGGGAACTGATACAAAGATTTCAGTGCTTGATGTTTCTGAGTCATCCAGCCACACAGTAGGGAGAGGAAGGTAGCAAGTGCTATTAGGAACTGTGTGATGGAACATTCAGTAGGTATATCATAGAGGAATTCTGAGGAATGAGAGTAGAAAGTTTTACTGAGTTGCTGTAGGTACAAATAAAGTAGCTTGTCTCAGTTTAGAAACGAAATAAAGGTTCAATAAGGTTCTTCCACAAAGTAATAATGTGGGAAGCATAGTTGTGTTAGCTGTGGAGGAAGTTAAGTGGGAATTATGTTATCTGGTAGGCTTCCCTGAAGAGTTGGGCCTTAAGGGACGTTTTAAATTTATGGAGGCTAAGAGATTCTGACAGAGTGAGGCAGAGAATTACATAAGGTGGGAGCAGACCTAGAAAATTCTTGGAGATGGGATTATGTGGTGGTAATTAGAGAGCAGGGAGAATGATTGGGGATATATGTTGAGACAAGGTAGAAATACTGAGAGAGGCAGTATTGTTGAAAGCTTTGTGTGTTTGAGCCAGGATTTAAAATTGATAGTAGATTGATGGATGGGAGTTGTGTTAGTAAAGTGATGCATGAGGAAGATTAACCTGGCAAAAATATCAGATTGGAGAGGGGACAGCCAAGATCGAGGAAGGCAAGAATGGAGTGGGGTGAAATAATGAAGATGGGAGATGAAATGGGTACTAATTAGAATTTTGGTTGCACCTTAAGTGAGAAAGTAACAGATGCACAAGATGTTTCTGAGATGAAGGCAGAAAGATTTGATGACAGCTTGGATGTTAGTAATGAAATAGAGACAGAGTTAAAGATGACTTCAAGGCAGTGTGCTTGGGGGATGGGAGCTATAGAGGCGTCATTGATGATAACTTCAGTGGAAGTTTGGTGGATGCGAGGAAAAGAAGAAAGAGGAAGGGGAGGAGTAGAGTCTGAAAATGAAACTCAGAGAGAGAATAAGTACCAGGAGAGAGTTGTGTCACAGAGTCCAATAGAGTAATGCATTTCAAGGAGAATCAAGCGGTCAAATGTTTTAAAAGCAGCAGAGGTCCAAAAGTGAACACTCAAAAATCAACCCATGTGTACCCCACTTGTATTACATCCATACACACATGCATACTCACATCTATCCTCCTATCCAAATACCATACAAAATGTATTCCAGCATATGTACCCACCCATATATACCTTCATCGATACATTTCCCATACATACATTCTTAAACCACCATTCACTAGCTCACTATTTACTACTGAAATGTCGTCACCTACATGGCAACCCTCAAAATGGCGATAGCATAATGTCATTTGAGTCAAAAGGGCAACAAGGTCGCCCTGGCATCCCCTATTCTGGAAGCAGTTTGCCTGAGGTACTCAATACTCTAATACTGAGTGCCAAAGATATTTCAAACACATTGCTTTGAGATGAGTTCAAAACCTCTATGGCACTCAAAGGGTTACTAGTAATAATACACATATATGTTACAGGATTTGTTCTTTTGCTCAGCAGCTTTGAATGTCAGAGGAACCCAACTGGCATATAAAGGGTTAAAATATGATATAATTCTCACTACATGTGACCCAACCAGATAAATCAACTCCATTCTGCAAATA
The DNA here is from genome assembly GCA_037306005.1 of Rhinophrynus dorsalis. Lineage (NCBI taxonomy): Eukaryota > Metazoa > Chordata > Amphibia > Anura > Rhinophrynidae > Rhinophrynus > Rhinophrynus dorsalis. The sequence goes on along the minus strand of CM074721.1, from coordinate 168,651,385 downwards.
AGTAGCTTAGCGTAACCCCCTGAGTGCCAGATGGATGAGCAATGCATTGCTCAACCCTCTGGTACTCAAGCTGTTCAACACTCCCCAGAATGTCAGTGAGGAAATCCACTGTACAAAGCTGGTCATCTAGGCCATCATGTGTGAATAGCTTCATTATTCAATTCTCCCTAGGCACCCCATATGAGTACAACCCTCATGGCACTAAGATGACACATAGAGCACCAAGCAGAGTATGGGTGATATATCCATAGTATGTATTTTGTCGAACATGGTATCTCATCGGATTTGGTAACCTGCCACCTACAAGGCTGTCCACCTGGCTTAGGCATGTCTTGCTGTGGCCTGCTTCAGAGCACAAGCAAGCATAGCTTCTGGGTTCTAATAAACATGTTCACACTGACACCAGTTCTGATAGTGATTTGTGACAGGGGTAAGGGGTGATTCTGACAGGTTATGTGATAAACCATAATTTAATTCACTGTATACTCAATGTCTTTATTCCTCACATTGCAAGAGGGGATTCACGTATATGGATTTACCCCTTGTATTCCACACAGGTGTATGTAACCCAGTGTGCAGATTAACCCCTTGCATGCCTGGCATACAAGGGGTTAATCCACACACTGGGTTGCATACATCTGCCTAGCATACAGGGGGTTAATCCATACACTGGGTTCCATACACCTGCCTGGCATACAAGGAGGTAATGATAAGTGATCCCTCTCTAGTAGCGTGGGTAATAAAGAGGTTGAGCATACAGTGAATGAAAACATGGTTTATCACATATACATACACCTGTAAGGCATACAAGGGGTTAACCCTTTCAGTGCCAGAGGGGTACGCAACGCATTGCAAATCCCATCTGGCACTTAAAAGGTTAATCCATTTACTGTGTTCCACATAGCTGGTTAAATGATAAGCAATGCCTCTAGTAATGTGAGGAATAAAGAAGTTGAGCATACAATGAATTAAATTATGGTTTATCACATAACCTGTCAAAATCATCCCTTATCCCTGTTACAAATTTCTGTCTCAGAATCGGTATCAATGTTAAGGTGTTAGGACCCAGAAGCTGTGTGTGCTCATGCACTGAAGAAGGACACAGCAAGGTATTCCTAGCTGGACACAGCAAGGCATTTGACGCGGGTGACATTCTGATGTTGCATTTTTCATGCAGACAATATTCTGATGTTACCCTTTTGAGGGTCTCCATGTACATGACAACATTTCAATAGGATACCTATTCTAACTCTATATAAGCTCAGACGAAACCATACAGCTATATCCACCTATATATAGCCTCTTAATTCACTAACACATATGCACCCACACACACAAACACCATCCCCCTGTACCCCTCCCCCAGTCACTCTGCCATATATACTTGAACATACATTCTCCTATCACACCTTCATATAAGGACATAAAACTTTCACCAACAGAGCTACATATTCACTGGCATGAAACGGAGGTGGAGGTGACACCTACGTTTTGTTTTTGCTGGATTTCTGCACCACCCTCTCCAGGTCTTCCTCCCTTTTTCTTGTGTTTTTGGAAAATTTAGGGTAACTGTTTCGCCTTTGATTTATTCTGTACCCCCCTCCCCCAACAAAAAAAGTCCAGGAGATACAGATGAGTCTACAAACAAAGGTTTTTCTACCAAATCTTTAGATGTAGCTTCCAAATTTTCCCCAGTTGGATTTGTGGTACTTTTTCTGACAAATGTGAAAATGTATTTTTAAAGGGGATAGAAGCTCTACTGGCATAACAAGTTTCTTAAAATGACTCTTCTTTTCCCTTTGCTTTCCATTTTTTATTAGTAGATACAATTACTTCTTTTGCACTTCTACAGACAATGGTGTTTTCTTTTTAAATAAGTGACATACATATATCCTCTTTCTTTTATTTTATTGTAATTGTTTGCTTATTTATATCAGGATTTCAATCTGTTTGTTGCACTGATATACTATTTTTTTCTGAGAGTAGTGCGTATCTGGGCGCTGGTTGGATATGTTAAGGTCTTTTTTTCCTTTGTGTCTGACTGGCCACCGGCACTGTTGACATGTTGTTTATATTTGGTTTTTATGCTATGTTGTGGTGAACCCGGTTGGATACGGGGTATATTGGGTTTTTGTTACCAGCATCTGATTAACTTCATTATATACTCTATGTTGTTATCATACATATTATCCTTTGAAGTTTGTATTATGGGGCTTTTATTGTATACTGTTATTTGGCATACATTTAATCGATCAGCTCTGGGTGTGATGATTTCTGCCAAAGATTTATAGATTGCCTTCACCTTTGAGGCCACTCTGTCTCATGCAGATAATGTGGTTGTGTCTGTTTGGATGCAGAGGACAGGAGGCTCATCCCCCATAGCCAACTGGCTTATGATCGTGTTTGCTGGCATTGGGTTGGACACAAGGGATGAAATGCCCTTCCCCCGGCTCTAATTTACTGCCATGGGAGGGTATGTGAATGGAAGAATCTTTGGCAGCTTGTTCTATGCATTGTTTGGCCTTCTCACTCAGTGTGTATCACTGCTAAATACGTTCACATGCAATACAAAATCTTGCTTGCTTTAATAAATATCATAGTATCAATTACAAGCCACCTTTCATCTTCCTTCACTCCTTGAACCTATTACTGAGGTCCCCGAGAAGAGACAGGATATCATCTCCAGCTGCCTATTTTTTAGCTCTTAAATCTATGCTGACCATCACATTTGTGAGTAGCCAATTTAGCTTCATATTATTTCTACTGTGTTTACTATAATACACAATTGGGTGCCCTGTGATTTTTGTTCCTATATGTCTTTTTAAATAACCTTTTATGGCAACCATTAGGCCTAAAACCACTAGTGGAATAGTCCATCACATCCCTATCTAATTGAACATTTTTCTTTGCCTTCAATTCTCTCTCTAATCAACTTATTTTAATCAATACTCTTATCCAGTCCTTTAAATACAGGCAATCCCTCATATGTCACTAAACCTTCCTCCCCTCCTCTATTTCCTTTTCTAAATTAATTAAACAGTTTCCTTTGTATCTGATTACATGCTGAACACTGTTCTAATATATATATAATTCCAGTCCTTGGTGAATAATCTAGGTAGGTATAATCCTTTTAAATATACAACCCCAATGGTACAAAAATTCCGCAAAATTTCTGGAGTAAAAGATTGTTCTGCCAATGGCGTAATTTCAAATAATAAAAAATGCTCTAACTTAGCAAAAGCTTCCTTGCTTTGTTAACAATATCTTCTTCCATTCATGAAACCTTATCCTTAAATATTTTCTATATATTACTTTTTCTTTACTGATGCACAAGATATCTTATAAAGGATGTCCTACTTAGATATAGAAGAAGTATTCCTATAGTGTCACTAATTAGAGCATTCATAAAGTGTCACTAATTATATATATATTAGAAGTGGATAAACTGAAATAGTACAGAAATAAAAATTCAGCCTTACAAAAAATAGTACACTGTGTCCCACGTGGAGAAAACAAAAAGACAGGATAATCACAGCTTATTTCTGATGACAACTCCCTACCATCTATAGAGGTATTATATAATTTAATATATATCAGTTACATGAAACCAGATAAACAAAACTGGATATGTAAAAACAATTAGCATAAAACTGTACGTGTTTCATGGCTATACACTTCCTCACTTCATTAAGAATATGCTTACATATTACCACCTACTTCTTCTTAGACTATTACAAGTAGAAGCCAGTTGCTGTAGTTCTACAATACAAGCTTGTATTGACTCCGCTTGCAATTGTTTCCAGGAGTAAAAAACAGAATTTCTAAGGGTTTGGGCTGGTAATAACTTGTCAGTACTGTCAATAACTCTTTAAACAGTTTCTCTGAAAGCTTTACAGGTGCCAGCTGGTCTTTCAAAATGGTGCATGGTTTCCTTCCCACCACTATCAAGAATGCAGTCGCTTGCTTCGGTTCAAGGATATCATTGATCAGAAAGGACTGTTCTAAACGTTCAACACATGGAAGCCACGATTCCTCATCCACTTTAAACTCTTGCAGGGACCCAGTCAGAGACAAGCTGCAATATAATACAATATATGGTCTGCCCCAAACAACTACAAATGTATAAGTTAATTGTGAGCCTGGAGCCTCCTAAACAGGTGTTAATGTTTGCAGGTAATTGGTGTATCAAGCAACAGTGAGTGCAGCATGGGAAGAGATATATCCTGTCTTCAATATTTTTTTAATAAAGCATGCTAAAAGGGCAGGTGAATGTAGGTGCAAAATAATCCAATTACCTCATCTCCACTTGTGCAGGCAAATTCTTATATGTGGTCCAAAGAAGGAGGTGTCTGATTTTCTTTGAGGGTGCAAACAACAACCCTTATTTATTTCCTTATGCACTGGTAAGGGGGAGAGTCCTTCCTAAGTCCCTGTCTTGAGTGGCTCCATGTGCAACGAGAGAGCAAGAGAATTGGTCCCTTGATGCTTCCTCACTGCCGCGGGAACTGGACACAGATAATTGAGGACGTAAATTCACTCCCAACCTCAGCATCACTTCCCGTGATGCTGTGTTGCTGTGCAGATGCAACACTTCCACCGCTGCATGTCCTGTCTTCACGCTGTATCCCCATCTCTGAACATCACACTTCTGCTTTAGGTTTGTTTCTATTTTGGAGACTTAGAGAACCCCTTTATTCCTTGCTGCTCTCAATACTTTATTCACTGGGGTTCTTATTTTTGTATATATATTATATGTGTGCATCATGGTGTGTTAGAGTTGTAAGTTTCTTCTTTTTTACTCCTAGAACCAGGTTCAGGTCCCATGTAGGAATGAGATACAGATAGATCAGGTAGGCATGAGCTACCTCTTGGAAAAAAGTATTCACTACAGAAAGGGAGGCAATATTCCTCTGGAAAAGCACAAAAAAAGCAGAATTTAGAACTTTAATAGAACTAAGGCTAAGCCTTTTCTAAAGATTGTCCTGAAGAAAGGCTAATACAGCCATAAGACGAAAATGTAATGGCCACGACCCCTTGAGCCTCACACCTTTTGTAGAACAGAGACCATACCCTGCAATATGACTTAGAGGGGACTGGCTTCTGAGCATGTAGCATGTTCGCAATGACATGGAACATGTGAATGGAGCTGGCATATGCCATTCTGTCTGCCCCTTTCTGGCCCCATCAAACCAACTTCTCCTCATGTGGAGGGTAAATCAGTCCCTGAGACAGGAGGTCCAGACATAAAGGAAGTCAAATGGCTCCTCCACAGAAAGGTTAAAAATCCAAAAAACAGGCCCAATGGGGCCAGAACGGGGCAATCGGTATGGCATGTGCCTGCTCCATTCTGATTTTACTCAGCTCCCTGAGAATAAGGGGAAATGGAGGAAAAAATATACGCTAGAGAAAAATGCCATGAAATTACCATTTTGTCTATCAAGAGAACTAAAGGATCCTGGGACCTGGCACAGAACTGCGGGGCCTTGTTGTTCAGCCAAGAAGCCATTATATCCCCCATCGGGAGACCCCATAGTTGGACTAGCAAGTCAAATACACTCTGATTAAGCTCCCAGTTGCCAGCATATATCAGGGTGTCCTGCGGCGGCTGCTGGGCTAGCCATCTGCTTCCTTGTCCTCTATCCTCAGCGCTATCCTTTGTGGTCTCACATGAGCAGGAGCGCGTTAGCTGGTAGGCAGCCAGTGACGTTGCACTTGCTCTTGTAGGGCTCCTTACAATTGGTCTATTTGCTTCCTGCCTCCTGGAAACTATTAAAACTGCCTGTAGAGTGGGCTTAGTCATCCTTACATGGTGTTATAGTGCAGTAGCTTATTGTGTCCTATCTGAGTTTCGTTGCGACCCATGCTTGGCTTCCATACCTCCTCTGTGTCTGTTTCCCTGGCATTGTCTGACTACCCACATTGGTTCTGACCTGTGGCTCTGGCTGACTTCCCGCTCCGTGTATGACCCCTGGCTTTGCCTGACTACCCACACTGGTACTGACCTGTAGGTCTAGCTGACTACCTGCTCTGTGTATGACTCCTGGCTTGTCTGACTACCCACATAGTTACTGTCCTGTGGTTCTGGCTGACTACCACTCCATGTATGCCTCTGGCCCTAGCACTCTAGGGCTCTGTGTGAGTTCTCTGGCCATGCATACTCCTCTCTCTCTCTGGTAGGTCTGCCGACTACCAGTACAGGTTGGACCGCAGGCTAGGTTTGATCTCTGTCTCTAGTCTCAGTTGGGCGCAGGGTAGTGCAAGCCTCAGCTCAGTGTACAGCTCCTGGGTAGTGGACTGTAGCACTGTCCTCACGCCTGTATTCTGGGGGTTCATGGGGAAGTGCCTCTTACTTGTATTACTGTTTAATAAAGGTAGTGTTCATCATATTGTACCTGTGTCTTGTTCTTATTTCTATTGGTTGCCGTGACAGTATACAGGTGCTGGTAACTAAGAAAGTCCACCATGACATTGTCTCATCCTGGAATGAGAACATCGGAGAGAGCCAGCATCACAGCCTTCTCCCGCGTGAGAATCAATTGAACCTCAGCCCATACAGCAGCGCTCCTGGTCCTTACCTGGCAGCTGATGTAAGCTACCACTGTCACTTTGTCTGACAGGATCTGCACCAGTGATAAATGGAGGGACTGAGACCAATTCCTCAAAGTTAGATGTGTCTCCCAAAGCTCCACTATAGTGATGGACAGAGCTCTCCACCTAAGTCCAAAGACCTTTGCAGTCAGGTGACTTAGTGTTACAACTCAGCCTTTCAGGCAGGCATCCCTTGTAACTATAACCCAAGTCAGGGTAACCAGGGGCCTCCCCAAGGTCAGCTGGGGAGTCTGAATACAGAAAAAAAAAGGTTCACTTTTATCCTTGTGGACAGAGACATGACACAGAAAAAGGTGACACTGTTGTCTGAAACAATTCCTGAGAATTTCCAGTTGCAAATCTCAAGTGTGGAATTGAGCAAATGGGATTGTTTCCAGGGCTGGGACTAGATAGCCAGCACATGACAATGGAATGGAAACCATCTGAGACAACTGAAGGAATAACAACCAAATCTTGTCATCTGGTGGAAAGAACGTCACTTGGACAGTGTTGGATCTCATACCGAGAAAGTGAGGGACCTGAGACAGAACCAGAGATGATTTCTTGAGATTCTAATTTAGATTTCTTGAGACTGAGCACCCAATCGTGGTTTACCAGAATGGACATGCAGGACTGGATCCAACAGAACTGATGGAGCCATTAGTAAAAGTTAGTCCAGCTAGGGAGGTAAAGAAATTCTCCTTGAGCAGATTTGATAAACCAGAACTGACTTCTAAAGGGAAGTGCAGTGAAATGAAAATGATGGTCTCAAAAAGCAATCTGGAGGAAATGCTGATGATCTGCATGGATAGTAATGTGTGGATAAATGTCTTTTATGTCTAGGGATGCCAAAAACTCTGCTGGACACATAGCAGCAGTGATATAGCTCAAAGACTCCATCTTGAACCTTGTAGCCTATTCGAAAAGCTTAATACATTTCAAGTCCAGAATAGGACAACAGCTGCCTCCTTCTTGGGGACTATGAAGAGATTGAAGTAGAACCCCATGAACCTTTCCAGAGAAGGACCTGGTACAAGCACCGGCAAATAATTGCATCCACTGAACTCTATACATGAAGAAAGCACATGGGGAAAGAGACTTGAAATCTATGCACCACCCTTCTGAGATTACTCACAAACCCCTGTGGTCCACCACGGAAACAGCCCATGGTCAGTGCAGATGACCTCCTATTGCCCATGATGGACCAGGCCACTTGAGTCATGCAGAGATAATTTTGTCAGTTCTGGGCTTCTTCACAGGCTTTTTGATTGCCCAAGCCTGCTTGGATATTGGGGCGAGAAAAACCCAGGTTGCGGAGTGGAACGGTGCCCTGACAATGCACCCATACAGGTAGAGTAACAAAAAAAAAACACATGTTTTCTGAGACAAAAAGGAGCACTTAGGAGTGACCTGAGGTAGCAAGGTACTCTTACCACCAGTGACATGACTGATAGCTTTGTCAAATTCTGGGCCAAACAACTGTTTGCCCACAAAAGGAAGAGAGACCAAAGATTTTTAATCCACAAAGTGCTCTTCTCTGCCAGAACCCTGAGGGTCTCAGCATCCACCAGCAGTAAGGCAGTATTCTTAGCAAGGTGAAAAATTGGGGGATCAACTGCAGGGGCAGTAGCCCACTGTGTAAAAGGTTCAGCGGAAAAAAATGATATAAAAGAGAATCCAGTTATGGAAAACCTCCTGTCTGGCTTCTTCCATTCCGTTTTCAGCAATTGGTCCAAGGAATTGTGGGGAGAAAAAACTGTAATCTCTTTCCTGCATCTTTTAAAAACATCCAGGGAAGAGGAACTAGAATTGGAAGCCTCCGAAACCCTAAGCTTCTCTAGGACAGTCCAAATGAAGCCCTCAGTGGAAGGATCGAGGTCCTCATAAATGTCCCCAAGTGAGAAGAATGAGTCTAATTCATCAGCATCAGTTTCTCCTTCCTCCGTAGAACATTCCTCAATAATGGGGACCCCTTTTATAGATGAAGGCATTGAACTAACTGAAGTTAGGGTCATGACCAATGCTGGCTCCTGTTCAGTATGTGGGGGCCTCATGAAGTGAACAGGGGGCCTCAGAGCAAGAGGGATATAGAGTACCACAAAACTCCCTAGGAAGCCCCCACCTGGCATGAGAAGCAATGGGTTAAATATGTTAAACAGGCCCTGAATATTTAGTAGACCTGGGTAAGTCCATGTCTCACTTGGAGTCTGATGTATATAAGCCAGGAGGTAAAACTGGCCATCAATAAAAGCCATCATCCACAGAACCAGTTCTGAAAGTTCTGTAACTGGTTAATTCCGAAAGAAGGAACCCAGTAATACGAGTCCACCTAATAGGTGATTATAACAATTATATCCTACCTCAGTTAGTTTATGTACAAGCTGTAGAATCTGGTCAATCCTCCAGGTCGCAGAGTCAACTCAGCCTTTTATCCTTTCAAGTAGATAAACTGAGTACCGTGAAACTGGATAACAACATCTATACCCCAGGACATACTTGAAAATGAGAGACAATCTCAATGCATCCTTCCTGGTAAAATATTTTGATAATACCATCAAGGAAAAACAAAAAAGGAAAATCTAGTTAAGAGAGCTTTGCCCTGCTTTCATCCTTCCGAGAGAACTTTTCATAATGGGCGGAGTGAAGTGGTGCAGGCTGGGAGTCTCCACCTCAGAGAGCCCTCTTTACAAGTGCCCTGCCTTCCTACAGACAGGACTTCACCCCATGGTTCCTGTGTTCCACATAGAACAAAAGAGAAAAGTACTGGGTCACTGACAAAAGGTTCCAGGTCACCAACAAAACATACAGGTACTGACCTGGCTGATGATTGGCTTTGGCATGAAGGGATTTGGGGCATTTTTCCTCAGGTGTACCTGGTAAATAAGAAACGTAAGGGAGTCATTTTTGGTTCACACCCTAGGAAGTAGCAATTATGGCACCCCTTGGCCTAAACATAAAGTATACAGTGATATATTTATATATATATCTATATATATATCTATCTATATATACACAGTGACATTGTCCTGCTGGCGTCTCCTACCTCCGGCGGGAGTCTCCCCATGCGCCCGCGTTGCATCCGCCGGGTGCTTCCGGCTGGTGGGGATGACGACGCCGGTGCTCTGTCCGGCTTTCTTGTGGCAGTCTATGAGACTGCCGCTGACGGGGCGCCTGCGTTCCACGCCTCCAGCCTGCACAATTCAAGTCACATAAGAGGCCTGACTAGACGGAACTCAGACGCTCTAGTATTGCGTTCCATCTAGTGGCGTCTTGCTGTCATTCCCACGGTCTCTCCCTCTCCCTCTCGGTTGCCTTCTTGCAAGGGGGGGTCTGCCTTCCTCTGGCTTGCCCTCCGTGGGTCCTGTTCCTTCCCTCATCGGTCCTTGGCGTGCAGGTTTTTACCCTTTAGTTAGGGGTCTTCCTGGTCCTTGATTCTGGGCTTCCTCTCTTCCTTATTTTTCCTTGTATTATTATTATTTTAGCAGCCTGATTTCTGCTACACTTCTTTATAGTGCAGCTTTGTTCTCAGGCTGCTTACAAACCTTACAGAATACTAGAGCCTGCAACACATTAAAAAAAAAAAAAAAAAAAAAAAAATGGAGCCCGCTGATGTCCCCTCCTGACGCACCCTATGCAGGCAGGCATGTATCCCAGCAAGAGTCCCACCTTGCACCAGGACCTGAACGCTTTGATGGGGATAGAACCAAGTACAGGGCCTTCCTAACCGCTTGCAACCTGTTGTTTTCGCTATAGCCCCAGACTTACACTACTGATTACATGAAAGTGCGTACTGTAATCACATTGCTGTCCGGTGAGCCCCAGGCGTGGGACCATCATCTCCTACACACAAACAGTCCAGTGTTGTCCATTTGGCCTGCTTTCCTGCAGGCCTTGGAGACCTTGCATGATGACCCCTTTCGTGCAGCCTCCGCTCAAACACCACTACGCACCCTCTTGCAAGGAAGAAGGCCAGTAGAAGAATATGTGACAGAATTTCGTTGTTTAGCCAGCGATTCGCGCTGGAATGAAGCTGCCCTGTACGATCAGTTTAGGCACGGATTGTCCGACTCCTTGAAGGACGAGCTGGCCAGAGGCACATTACCTGGAAGACTAGAAGACCTCATCCTGCTGGTTATCCAGATGGAACGTAGGCTGAGGGAGAGGCACAGCGAGCGACAGGCCTCCCTAGTCCGCCATGCTGCTCCTACGGCCGCTCCCGGAATGGAGCCCATACCCGCTTCAGCTTCTGCCACTCCCGAAGAACCTATGCAACTTGGCAATGTTCGGGGATCTTTAACCCTTACTGAAAGGGAGCACCGCCGGCAACAGGGCCTTTGCCTCTACTGCGGTGCTAGCGGGCACCTACTACATACCTGTCCGGTTCACCCCCAGGCCCGCCAAGGTAAACCCCAAACTGCATGCTCCACGTCTGTTGTCCAACCTGTTCCAACAGTGTCTTACTTCTCCTTTCCTGTCTCCCTACAGTGGGACGGTCGGCGGAGTGAAGTTGTCGCCATGGTGGATTCCGGCGCCAGCGAATGCTTCATAAGCCAGGAGTGCGCCACCACCTTAGGCATCTCCCTCAAAAGAAGAAGGTTCCTCTCGCTGTTTGCATGGCCAATCAGAGGCCACTTCAGACTGGTCCCATCCAATTGGAGACCGGTCCGATTAACTGCACCTGGGAACCACAGCGAAGACATCCGGTTTGATGTCCTACCTGCTTTATTATTTCCATTAATCCTTGGCCTGCCATGGCTGCAGTTTCATGACTCTATGATTTTGTGGTCCCACTCCACCATTCAGGTTGCATCTGCTCATTGCATGAAAGTCTGTTGCCCATTAGGTGGATCCTCTATCCAGACATTGCCATCTATGCCTGCGTTACCCACTCTGTACCAGTCCTACTGTGATGTGTTTGACGAAGTCTGAGCTGCCTCCCTGCCTCCTCAACGACCCTATGACTGTCCCATTGAACTTCTCCCTGGAGCAGCCATTCCTTACGGTCACATATATCCACTGTCAAGTCCGGAGAAACAACCTCCAGCAAGGGTTTATACATCCATCCACCTCATTCGCTGGGGCAGGCATATTCTTTGTCCCCAAGAATTGAACAAAATCACCATCAAGAACCGCTACCCTCTACCTCTCTTTTGGGAACTTCTGGAATGGATCTCCACAGCCTGCATCTTTATGAAAATTGATTTATGCAGTGCCTACAATCTGCTGCCTATTCGGGAGGCGGATGAGTGGAAGACGGCATTCCGTACACGGTATGGACATTATGAATATACTGTTATACCTTTTGGGCTGTGTAATGCCCCAGCTACCTTCCAGCGCTTTGTGAACAATGTGTCTCATGACCTTCTAGATCAATTTCTTATAATCTATTTGGATGACATCTTAATCTTCTCTGCCTCAGTCCCTGAACATCACCAACATGTACAGACCGTTCTGTCCCGTCTCCGGGATCATGGTTTATATGCTAAACTAGAAAAATGAATCTTTGAAGTACCAGAGATCGTCTTCCTGGGGTTTGTGATCTCGCAAGGATGCCTTAAGATGGACCCCCAAAAGATAGCCACAGTATTACACTGGCCTGTTCCTACCTATATAAGGTCAGTCCAATGGTTTCTGGGGTTTGCTAACTTCTACAGGCATTTCATACAAAACTTCTCAAGGCTTGTGGTTCCTCTTACAACCCTAACGAAGAAGAAGGGACAGTTTCATTGGTCTGAGGAGGCACAGGCAGCGTTCGACCCTTTGAAGACCACATTCACACAGGCTCCAATCCTTCGACAACCCGATGTTTCACAGCTGTTCTTTCTTGAAGCTGATGCTTCCCACAATGCTACCGGAGCCATCTTATCTCAATGTACAGGGGCCAAAGATCAGCTCCATCCTGTCACCTATTACTCCCGCCGAATGACCCCAGCAGAACAAAATTACGACATAGGAGATAAGGAACTACTAGCCTTCAAGCAAGCCTTGGAAGAGTGGTTGCACCTGCTTGAGGGTACCGAAATACCGGTGACTATCTACAGTGATTACGTTCCGCCTGGAGACTACGCCCTAGACAAAGCCCGTTGGGCTCTCTTCTTCTCATATAACATATTGTCCTGGGGAGAAGAACGGGAAGGCGGATGCTCTCTCCAGACAGTATACAACCCTTGGTTACGCATCCGCAGCCCAGAACACTATATTGTCTCCACACCATTTCATCATCATCACCAGCGATGTTATGACACAACTTAGACAGGAATCCAGACCGGATCCTTTGCTGCAGCAACGCTACTCCCTGATCTATCTAATGGTCTTCATTACAAACAGGACTTGATTTATGTACCCACGTCAGTACGCACCAACATACTTCGACATTTCCATGACCCTTCTACAGCTGGACATGGAGGCATCACTAAGACATGCGATGCTATTAAGAGACATTTCTGGTGGCCTCAGCTGCGTTCTGATGTGGAGTCTTACGTAACCACTTGTGACACATGTCACCGTTCCAAGAGCAGTCATTCCAAGCCAACCGGTCTATTACACCCGTTACCAGTACCATCAGGACCGTGGAGAGAAATCACCATGGATTTCATCGTAGAGCTGCCCCCCTCCAAAGGATACAATACTGTGATGGTGGTAGTTGATCGCTTCACGAAGATGGCCCATTTCGTGCCTCTGGCAGGTTTACCCACCACTGCCCGTACGGCTGAGGCCTTCTTGCATCATGTGTTCCGTCTACACAGTCTTCCATCTTCCATCACGACCGATAGAGGAACACAGTTTACATCCCAATTTTGGAGGGCACTCTGCTCCAATCTGGGCATTCAATGTTACTACTCCTCTGGCTACCATCCTCAGACCAATGGGCAGACCGAAAGGACCAACCAGACTCTAGAACAGTATCTCCGATGCTACACCTCACATCTCCAAGACGACTGGTCCTCATTACTGCCCCTGGTGGAATTCGCATATAATAACCAACGGCATAGTTCCATCAAGACTTCTCCATTCTACTCCACTTATGGCCGTCACCTGCCCGTCTTGCCTGATTTGACTTCATGCTCCTCTGTCCCAGATGCCAATCATCATGCTACAGCATTGCAACAAGTCCACAAGGAATTATCCACGCTTCTTTAGCATGCCCAAGATGCCTATAAGGAGCAAGCCGACAAACATCGTAAACCGAGCCATCTCTTTCATGTTGGTGATAAGGTATGGTTAATTTCAGCCCATATAAGACTCTCCTGTCCATTCCGAAAACTGGAACCTCGGTTTCTGGGACCTTTTCAAATTACCAAAGTCATCAATCCAGTGGCCTATCAGCTACAGCTGCCCGATACTCTTCGTCTACATCCCACATTCCATGTGTCGCAGCTGAAACCCTGGACTGACAGGGAGGCAACCCCCGTGGCAACCCCCGTGTCCTCCGCCACTTGTGGTGAATGGTGACAAAGAGTACGAAGTAGAACGTATCTTGGATTCACGTCTCCGACGCAGACGACTGGAATACCTGGTGCATTGGAAAGGCTATGGCCCACAGGACCGCTTCTGGGAGCCCAGAACCAACATCCATGCACCCGTCTGTTTGAGCGCCTTTCATGCGGCACACCCTGATCGGCCTGCGTCTGGCACCGCCCAGAGGGTGTGCGTTCCGGGGGGGTATTTGCCGTGCTGGCGTCTCCTACCTCCAGCAGGGCTCTCCCCATGCGGCCGTGTTGCATCCGCCGGGTGCTTCCGGCTGGTGGGGATGACGTCACCTGTGCTCCGTCTGGCTGTCTTGCGGCAGTCTATGAGAGTGCCGATGACGGGGCGCCTGCGTTCCACGCCTCCAGCCTGCACAGTTTAAGTCACATAAGAGGCCTGGCTAGACAGAACTCAGGCGCTCTAGTCTTGCTGTCGTTCCTGCAGTCTCTCTCTCTCCCTCTCGGTTGCCTTCTTGCAAGGGGCGGGTCTGCCTTCCTCTGGCTTGCCCTCCGTGGGTCCTGTTCCTTCCCTCGTCGGTCTTTGGTGCCCAGGTTTTCACCCTTTAGTTAGGGGTCTTCCTTATTTTTCCTTGTATTATTATTATTTTAGCAGCCTCATTTCTGCTACACTTCTTTATAGTGCAGCTTTGTTCTCAGGCTGCTTACAAACCTTACAGATATGCATGCATCATTAAATAGTGTGGGAGAGAAATTATCTAATCCTTTGCATGTCAGTGAATATTTATGTCTGTGTCAGTTATGTGTCCTTATGGGAAGATGTATATGCATATATATATATATATATATATATATATATATATATATATATATACGAGAGAGAGAGAGAGAGGAGAGAGAGAGGGAGAGAGAAGCTTAACATGCGTGTTAATGAATTTGGAGGATGTGTAGGTGTGTATAATTGTATTGAGTATACTTGGCAGTATATTTTGGTAGAAGGTTAAATGTCAGTTTGAATGTATTTATGAATGTTATTTCAATGTTGGTAGTCTGAAATGTGTCCACATGGTTATATTTATGGTAGGCAGTATGTAAAAGCCAGGAAGTGAATGCGGTATGAATTGGAGTTATATGAGTGTGGTGTATGTGGGTAGGTTTAATCCAGGTATGTTTTAGAGCATGCTGGTATATAGGTACATGTTCATGTGCCCACCATTGCCCATCTGTATGCATGCATACTTTTGTGCTTTTAAATATAGATATATGGTGTTACATGCAGATGTACAGTCTCATGCGCAAATGTATAGAAATATCTATAAATTATTTTATGTATGCATGTATCTGTTCCCAAATGGCAAAGCTGTTTTTTTATGTTAGGAAAGAGGATTGGTTGCCTTCTGGAGATGCTCCTCCCAGAGGTAATCTAATAGAAGGCACTTACTGATAACAGTAACAGCACATTACACTGTATATTCAAAATTAATTTGCATGGATAGGTTTTTTGGCCTGTTTTGTCTGAGTTTTGACCCAGTGGCCGCAGATCAGATTTGTGTTCCAGTAGTGAGAGCATAAGAAGGTCCAAGTGTCAATCGATAAGTGCTATACTGATTGAGTGTGGAGTTACATTGATAGGACTAAAGTGGAGCATGCACAGAAAGTATGCATCCCACCAGTGGGGCCTGATACATTTTATGAAACTTTGGAAATCTAGAGGGCATCTGAAAGGAATGTGAGGAAAGGAAGGCAACTGGGCTTCTCAATTAGAAATAGTCTAAGAAGGAGTAGACGGTGGTAATACTTAAACGTATGCTGTGTATAGCCATGAAACACGTACAGTTTTATGCTAATTTTTTTATATATCTAGTCTTGTTTATCTGGTTTTATATAAGTAACACATTTTAATAGTATGTAATAAGCCTATAACTAGGATAGTACTATAGAGTGTTACTAGTATAATTCCATCTGGAAAGGTGATATGTCTGTGTGTGTGTATATATATATATATATATATATATATATATATATATATTTATATATATTTATTTATTTTTATTTTTTATTCTTGTGGGGTGGTAGAGTGGGTTTTGCAAAAATTAATTGAAATAGCATAAAAAAATAAACATACGTTTGGCACAAAAGGAAAACAATTTTACCCTATATTGACATGTACACTTTAACCCTTTGAGTGCCAGAGGGGTACGCAATGCGTTGCATACCCTTCTGGCATTCAAAGGGTTAAGAAACAAATCATTGCCACTCTAAACATACAGAATCATTTAACCCCTTGAGAACCAGATTGATGCTTTGCAATGAATCTCACACCCCTATGTTACTGAAGTGTTAGGTATGACTGTTCTACAGGCTAAAAAAAGAAAACATTCTACACTCTATAGTGGACATTCTTGTTTTAGGCTTATTGCAATTGCTGTTTCTCTTGGAATCTGACAGATAGACCCAGAAAAATATCTATACTCACACTGTCACACTGATGGTCTTAGGATTGTGGCTTTTGCTATGTAAGAAAAAAAAAAGCTGTTAATACCAGATATTCCTAGTTGGGCCAGATCTTGGCAGGTTCAGTACACATGACGCTGTTGGCTGAACCTTCTATACATGTTGGTATCTGAACTCTTTGGACCAACTGCACAAAGGCAAAGTGGAGCCATTCTGGGGCAAATGAAATGCTCCATAGGCTAATAATAAAATGTTCCCAAGTCTCCACAGGTCTAAATAAAGTCTTTAATTTCTTGAATGCTAGAGATGTTCCCAACGTATTGTGAAGAAAGGGGTTAAAAGTTCCATTTAAGCTGGTGATATAGATCGGTTGGTTAACCCACAGCCATAAAATCTGTTCAAATGTCAGGGTCACAGGTTAAAGTCCTGGCAAGGTCAACTCAGCCTTTCACCCCTCTAAGGTAGATAAAATGAGTATCCAGGGTGTACTGGAAAACAATCGACAATCTCAATACATCTTACCTGGTAAAATACATAAAAAAAGAAAAACTCAATGGGCATATATATATTTGTCCTTTATAGTGCAGTTGGTTTGCTCCAGAATCGCCTATGCAAATGACCCGTAAGCCACAGTAGTTGGTAGATGATTAAATACTATCCCTTTGAGTTGGATACCTCTCTATCACTCAATGGTTTAAGAATCTCATCAGCATGGGGAGGTGGGGGAATGGTTGTATCACCACACAATTTATAGAAAGTCGATTTGGCTGAAACAAAGGTTGTTGTTTTTTTTTACCATGCTATTAACATTGTCGGTGCTGATAATTCAAGTAAATCCAGCAATGGAAGGGTTAATTTAAGATGAAGATAAAGTAGTGGGGGTTGGTGGGGTGATTTTTTTTACTTTTTTTTTTTTTTTTTTAAGTTTGTTAACTTGTTTGTTAACTGGGGGCTAAAGAGAGGAAAAATAAATTGTACAACAGCAAAAACAAAACAACAAATACTAAAACAAGTGGAAGAATTTTATTAAAATCTTTATAAGTATGAATCTCAAAAAAACAGGAATTATAGAAAGCACCAAATAGTGTGATGTTGTTATAACAGCAATATAGATTTCACAATGAGCTCAGGCAGACGGAGATCACTAACCCATCTCCGTTCCGGTGAACTCACTGGTGGATGCTTAAAATGTAAAAAATATATGTTGTAGGGTTTATCCTCCTGAGTAAAACAAGAGTACTCCCACTGCTGAAAGGTGTTTTATTCAAAAGTTATTACAGCTCAAGTTTTAATTTTTTAAGTGCAATATCACAGTGGCCTGAAATTGTACAGTGGCGCTGTTGCTACACCATCCTATGGAGATTTATGGTCTATGGATCACAGCCCTCCATAGGATGGTGTAACAAAAGCGCCACTGTACAATTTCAAGCCACTGTGATATTGCACCTAAAAAATTCAACTTTGAGCTGTAATAACTATTGAATAAAACACCTTTCAGCAGTGAGAGTACCCTTTTTTTACTAAGGGGGATAGACACTACTATATATTTTTTTTTACGTATTAAGTATTACTATCACTTTAAGTCCAAGAAGAAGTTCAGGCAGAGGATACTTTTATGTGTTTATGTGTAAGCCACATAGAATAGGTTCCCTAATCATCACCCAAATGGAGATGGGTTAGTGATCTCTGTCTGCCTGAATTTTAGTCCGACTGATACCAGCGGCCTAAACACACGAGCAGGTGAGTGCATTTGAGCTCAATGTGAATTCTAGATTGGTGTTATAATGATATCACACTATTTGGCGCTTTCCATATTTCCTGGGTTTTTTTTAGATACTTCTACCTCTTGGGAGTGAGTGTATATCCAGAGAGACCAGCCTTTAAGAATATTCGTTTTAAAGATTAAGATCCTGCTAGTGGGGGCAGCTCACATCCCCAAAGGTCTGTATGTTGGTTTTGGCATAAGCCATTTACCAACCAATCCATTTGTGAGTTTGCACCTGAAGGGTGGTGGTGGTCCAGTATTGTTTCAACTGATATACTTCCCCTTTGTTTTCTCCCTTCTGTCTTTTTGTCAGAGGCTGAAGCTGTGCCAGAAGTTTTGGTAGACGAAGTAGAAGCTGCAATAAAATAAATGGTAAAGCAGCTAAACCTGATTAAGTTACTATTGGAAAGTTGGAAGCCAGGGGTCAACTCTTATTCAAAGTCTTAGCTAAACTATTTTCAAAATACCTACTACTCAGCAAAGTGCCTGAAACATGGAAAAATGCAGAAGTCACTCTACTGCACAAAAAAAGGTTATAAGGCGGATCTAAAATACTACAGCCTAATAAGCCTATTGCCAGTGGTCTTCAAGGTTTTCACAAAGGTACTATCAATAATAATGGACACAATACTTAAAGAGGCACAACCTAAAGAGCAAGCAGGCTTGAGGAGTGGTTTCAGTACAATGGACCATATCCACACAGTGTAATAAGTTATATACAGCGACATAAGGAATACAACCTTCCATTATGCGTAGCCTTGTAAAGATATCGATGGCCGCTCCAAACCTGAACATATACAAGTCAACTGTCATTAAACATATCCACAATGTAAGTGGATTCTCACCTTCTGGTTCTCTTGAGTTTGACCACGCCGATTATCGACCTGTACGTGTGCTACCTGGGAGACACCTCCAAAAACTCCTTACAATCAAGAGCAAAAAAATACAAAGGTGCACCACATATCCACATCAAATATTCTTCAGAGTATGTTTAAAAACATCAACTCTTTATTATTTCAAAATATCAGACAAACAAACTGTACCTTACTTCAACGGCAGGCATAGAGGATAACTTGTGGGTACCCCCCTGGGTAGATCTCTGCGTTAGACTCTGATCAACGTGTTTCGCGTGCATACACGCTTACTCATGATCACTTAGTGATCATAAGTATGCATGTACGCACACGAAATGCGTTGAAAGTCTAAGAGATCTACCCAGAGGGTGCTCACAAGTTATCCTCTATGCCTGCCGTTGAAGTAAGGTACAATTTATTTGTTTGATGTTTTGAAATAATAAAGAGTTGATGTTTTTAAACACACGTTGAAGAATCTTCGATGTGGATATGTGGTGCACCTTTGTATTTTTTTGCTATTATGCATAGCCTTCACTGACTACAAAAAGGTCTTTGACTCGGTGAAAAAGAAAGCAACAATCGATGCCCTGATCAACCAAGGAATAGACAGAGCTTACCTCAATATCCTCCAATCAATATTAGAAAATGCAACTGCATTAATACAGGTCAACAATACTCAAGTCCTGATCAACATAGATAAAGGAAGCACAATCTTCCCAAATATCTGCTTGTTTAGAAGAAGTTTTCTATAAACTAAACTGGGGCAAAACAGGATTTAAGATCAATGGAGACTACCTATATCACTAATGTTTTGTAGACTATATCATACTCTTTCTCAGTAGTCCTGAAGAACTGCAAGAACACATTGCCGAGCTACAACACGGAAGAAAAAATGTTGGTCTAAAGATGAATATCAACAAAACACAAGTCACGTTTAACAAATTTGCCATACTAAGGAAAACCACAGTAGATGGACAAGAGCTAGAAGAGGTTGACAAATATGTTAATCTTGGACAGGAAATGTCAACAGATAGAAACACAATGATGAAAATTGAGCAACAAATAAAACTGGGATGGCAAGCATTTGGAAACGTAGTAGTACAGTTTTTAAGACAAATGTACCACTCTGCCTCATGCTAAAGGTTTTTTGTCCTCCCAGACCTTACGTGTAGCTGTGAAACATGGATGCTGAATGCCAGATACCATACAAATGCTTGTGGTTACACAGAGAAGTATGGAGCGACGAATTCTAAACATAACAAAAAGTGACCGAAAAATGTGTGCATGAATTCCTCAGCAAAAAAAGGTATATGACGGAACTCAGTGCTGTCCAAGTACAGTCCTCAAGGGCCTCCAACAGTCCAAGATTTAAGAATCTGCCTGATTAAGCACAGGTTGGCCAATCATAATGAATGAGCCACTGATTAATTCACCTGTACTTAATCAGGGAAATCCTTAAATCCTGGACTGTTGGTATTTCTTGAGGACTGAACTTGGACAGCCCTGAAATAACTGAAAAATTAAAGCATCTAAAATGGAAATAGGGAGGCCATATAGGAAGAAGATCTGATTATAGATGGACCAAACTCATTTTGGAATGGATTCCACTCAATACTAAATGCCGAAGAAGACCACAGACAAAATGAGTAGATGAAATTACCAGATTACACAGTGGCAAATGCACAGGACCAAAGTTGTTGGAGGCTTGATGTGGAGGCCTTTACCCTGCAGTGGATTGACAACCACTGAAGATGACTTCCCCATAGGTCACAAATACAACTTTCCATTTATTGAAAAGGGATGTTTAATGCCTTGACGACTGGATAGGGTGTTTGAGACTTCTGTAGCTCTCATGGGTTTAGAAGTTTCACTTAAATCAGTGGGAGTTTGGGGGATTTATATTGGTCCCTTGTGGTGCAACTAGACTGCAGCAGAAGTGAACAGTTTTCCCTCTACACATTCTCTGAATCTGCGTCAGAGACTCAGTTTCTCAAAGTTAGTTACCGGGTCTCTGGGGACAGAGGTAGTTTATCCAGATAAATGAGTTCCCCAATAACCATTCCCATTTTATAACCATTCTGCACACTCTCTACCCTGTTCTGTCCGCTTATCATCAATTTTAAAGGCAAATCTCACCTTCCGTCCTCCCAATCCAGACCAATAAGGTTAAGCGCCACCCACAGTGTGACACAAATCACATCATTTGCATAATCCCAATACCAGCCATTCCTTTATCCCTTTAACCCATTAAGGACTGGCCTCGCACACAAGCGGCCGGCACTTAAGGACCACGGACCATTTTTTTTTTTTTTTTTGCATATCTGGTTCAGGGCTCCACGAACAGCGTGTAGCTGCATGGTGAGCCTGAAATCCATGACGGTCCTGGCATGTCATGGGTTCTTATCACATGTTGGACCCATGAACTGCTAGGACCATCATGGATCCTTAAAGGGATAGTAATACTTCGTTTTAACTTTATTTTATTTTGTAGGCATTCAAAAAACATGGAGAATGATATAAGTCTTATCTCTCAAACCTTTATGGTTTATGAGATATTCACAAGCAAAGTTTCCCCTCCCCGCCCATTTTACCTAGTGTAAGCCATCTCTTCTCAGATGTGAATCTGGTTGTATGACCAGACAGATAACAGAAGGGGACAATTTTCTTTGTATGAAAACAATGAAAGCCCTTCCCCCCTTGACAAGTTTTTCAGCTTTTTCCCTTATCTTAATTGAAGATTGTCCCTCCCTGCAGTCTACCTGGGCACCTCCCTTCTGATCTGGTTGAACAGGAGGGGGATACTTTGTTTGTGAATATCTCTTAAACCATAAAGGTTTGAGAGATAAGACTTATATCATTCTTCATGTTTTTTTAATTCCTACAAAATAAAATAAAGTTAAAACGAAGTATTACTATCCCTTTAAGGGGTTAAGGATCAGAGGGGAGTGCAACACATAATTTCACAATGCATTGTGCACTTAAAGGGTTAAACTCCAGAAGCTTGAGGTAGGAAGGTTTCCAGGTATGCACTGTGCATATTGCTTTGCAATGCCTTGCGTACCCCACTGGCACTCAGAGGGTTAAGCATTGTAATTTTGCCATTAATCCACAATGATGTATCACATGAAGGAAGTACTTTGCTTTTTAATAAAGTTTCCTCTTCTAGAAAATCTTTGCAGTTCCATCTCTTACCTAAACTGAATACATATTGTATAGCTATTTGGATGGTGTTTACCACCTGCTTAGTTCTAGGAATACTAAAATATTATTTAATTTCTACTAAAATATTATTTCATTTCTTTTGCATTTCATTTCTTCCTTGAGCTCCACCCTATCCCACAGCTTTCTCCTTACAAAACCCCAGGCTTTCCTCTTTCCATCCAAATCTATCTTTTATTTGCCTTAAAAGAAATTCCTTTTTGGCCAGTTTACAGGTCATTCGGACCCGTAGTTCTGCTGCCCTCATGGTGATGGTTCCAGCACCTCCTTTCTGTTCTTCTGCCAGCTCCTGGGCTGGACCATTTCAACAGATTTTTTTTTCATTTTCTTCATACTTTCCAAGAATGATGAACCAGTAAAATTGTAATTGATTTTCCATTACGGAGGCCCATGGGCAGTAGCTTATGGCTACCAGACATTTGCAGAATGAAAAGCTATGAAGCAAACCACAGCCATGGGGAGGGGGGGGGATCCGTGTGTTTGTACATATATGTTTATTTACTTCTTTATGTTTTATAGCCATACATATGGAATGCATGTGTTTATGGATATCAGTATCCATAGAGTTCCAGGGAGCTAGCCAACACATCACATTGCAATGTATTAGATACCTCCCTGGTGCACAAAGGGTTAAATCAAAATGATTTAAGGAGAACTGGAGCAATGCTGGGGAAAAACAACTGCAACATAGGAGGACAGATAAATAATCCCAATTGATTTAGCCCAGAGTACCAGAGAGGTATACAACACATTTGGGGAGATGCATTAAGCGTGATAAAGAGGTGATAAAGTGCAGTTCCTATGTTATTTTATGGAGCCTATGCACTAAGATCTCTCTACTTATATATTGTTGTATTTGCTGTGCACTAATTTAGTTCATAGTTTCAGACAATAAACAATAGATTTTTATTAACCCGCAGGATATTAGCTATAGAGAGAGAGAAAGAGACAGGGAGAGATATACATAGATTGTTAGATAGATAGACAGATAGATAAATAGATAGACAGATAAATAGATAGACAGACAGACAGACAGACAGATAAAGAGCCCCATCCATGATTCTAGTAGGATGCAAGAATGTTCTCAAGGTAGTAATACTGTATGTCCCTGTCCAGTTATAAACCACGGCAGAGAACAGATACAGAAAACAATAAATAAACATACTTGACTCCTACATAAGGGATAAATGCTAAAGTCTTTCCACTGAATAAATTAAGAATCACTTATTTTAAGGGTATAGTTCTCCTTTAAGGGTTCAATGAATATCCTTAGTATCTCTGTTTAAATGTAGCACCCAACCCCATTATCAGTGTGTACATATCAGTATCTCTCTTCACTACACAAAGTAGCGCAATCATTTGTACTGCACAGATCAGTGGTTGGCAAAGTTAGGATCTCCAGCTGCTGCCAGACTGCTCCCAAAGGCTTTCAGGGAATGATGATAGTTATGTCTCACACCACTGGCATAGATAATTGGCATAATTACAAGGGGGTGGTGCTAAGTATTGAGCTTTACTCAGACAAAATTGAGCTAGGAAGCTGTAACTGCCACACTATTCTACATATTTCCCCAGGAAGTCAATACACTTGCGACATCTGCCCTGCAGCTTCTTAAGTCCCTGCAGATACAATTCTTCTGACTGCTGGTGTAACCACTCATTTGCAGCATTAGTTGCCTCCGGAAAACTCCCAAATCATTGTCCCTTTAGGTGTTTTTTGAGATTGGGGAACAGATGATAGTCAGAAGGAGTCAGGTAGGGCGAGTAGGGTGGATGGGGCATCACCTGAAAGCCTAAGGAGGTCAGTTTTGCCATTGTGTCACCTGCAGTGTGTGCGTTGAGGCGTTGTCATGTAACAGGATGACACCTTTGGAGATTTCCTCTACATTTTTCCTTGATGTTTTGCCTCAACTTCGTCAATAAAGCACAGTAATATGTTGCATTGATGGTTGAACCCTTTTTGAGGTAGTCCACCAGCAGAACTCCCTTCTTATCCCAAAAAACTGTTGCCATTTGCTTCTGCACTGACCTTTGCACACGGAACTTCTTTGGCCTGGGGGAACCACTGTACCTTCATTCCTTAGACTGTTCCTTTGTCTCAGGATCATAACAGTAGATCCATGTCTCATCACCAGTCAGCAGTTTGTATAGGAAATCTGACTCATTTCTTGCAAAACAGCCACCGATGTCTCCACACGTCTCCTCTTTTGCTCGGTTGTCAAAAGTTTTGGGATCCACTTTGCTGCAAGCTCTCTCATTTCCAAGTTGTTGTGGATAATGGCACCAACTCTCTCATGTGATATTCCCAGATATGTAGCAATATGATTGGCTGATATTCGGTGGTCCTCCATGATCATGTCATGGATGGATTTCACATTTGCAGGCGCAGAGACAGAAACAGGCCTTCCACTGGGTTTCTCACTTTCAACACAGAAATGGCCAGTTTTGAATTTGACAACCCAGCGTTTAACTATTGCATATGCAGGGCCACTGTCACCCAAAGCTTGTGACATTTCTTCATGGATCTGCTTCGCACCTTTCCCTTGGAGAAACAGGAACTTGATTATGGTCTTATGCTCTCCCACATTGAACTTTTCTGGAGGTGCTGCCATGTTCACTTTGGACCTTAAAAATAAAAATAAGTTAAAATCATAGGTAGTTGATTTTTGCACCATTGAATATAGACAAATTGGCCAGTACACCCAGCAATTTACAGCTTCCTAGCTCAATTTTTTGTCTGGGTAAGGCTCAATACTTATCAGCACCCCCTCGTATATTGTTTGTATACTTCTTCCCTTAATGTCTCTTGCTACATAAAGAGGGCGATGGAGAATAATGAAGCAGATTTATAAAAGTGGAGCAACGCAGAAATATGCATTAAAATGGCTGTAACAGCGTGTACATTAGTTAGTTATAAACTTAAGAATGCCAGTTTAAGAGGACTGAACGCCACATGTATTTGCTGTCCTTAAACATTCCAGGCTTTAAAACATGCATAATAACGCCATATTTATTAAAACGCCTTTAATAATTTTTAAAATCAGACCTGGTGTTATATGCACTTGCCAGGTCATAAGGACTGTTCTTTACAAAGGAAAGAAGAACTTTTTTTTTTTTTTTTATAAATCTCCCTCTGTGTTGCTAAGGTGAATAAACTAGCAATGAAAGAGATAGACGTGTAATCAAACCTTGTCAGGGCTGCCTAGTGTATATGTAATTCCAGTGCAGCCCTGCATAAACATTCCTCTTTAACTCTTTCAGTCCTGTATGGTCATTTTGGGGCATTCCTATCATGTGAATCTTCTTTAATGTGATGTACTAAAAAGGCACAGAGAAAATCAACATATCTTTCTCCATGTCTGTGAATATCCTAAAGGGAAGGCATTCTTAGGTTGCACTCATTAAAGTCTTTTTGATCGCGGAATATTGGACAGAATACAATACAGCAATCATATTGAAGATGCTTTTTGGATTCACTTGGTGGTGAACTATATATTTACCACCTGGAACAAGGGATAGATCCTCTTCATTCATGTACAAATATTGAATCTTATGCATCCTGAAGTCAGCAACCCCTGAGTGCTCAAATGCGGATGTATATTGTATAACAGAGCTGGGATATACATATATATATATATATATATATATATATATATATAGATATGAATGGCGGGGGCACTCCATAACTTAAAATACAAAATACTTAATTGTATTGCCAAGGTGCAGCTTTAAAGTACAATTACTCAAATATAGCAAGGTTATTGGTATTTTAACCCCCACAAAAAAGCGCACACTGACCTTGAAATAAGTCCCAGTGTGTGCTTTCTTTTGGGGTTAAAATCCCAATAACCTCGCTATTTATATATATATATATATATATATATATATAAATAAATAAATATATATATATATATATTTATATATATACTAGCAGTTTGGGACGGCGTTGCCCGTCATGTTATGCAGGAAATGTTTCTTTTTTTTAAAATAAATGTTATGATAGTGAATTATAGCGTAGGGTGTACGTGTCAGAAAGGTACACACAGTGATAGACAGAGACACATGCAACACACACATATACACACACATGCACTGACAACACAAACAGTGACACACAGCTGCAAATCAGAACATACATACATACAGTGTGAGCAGTGTAAGTAACATACCTCCCAACATTTCATATGGCCAAAGAGGGACACTTGTGTTTTCGGTGGTGTTACTGGGGGCGTGGCTGGTGGTGTATTTTAGAGAATTTTTAACCCTTTGAGTGCCAGGGGGTAAGCAATGCATTGCATCCCCTCTGGCATTGAAATGGTTAAGTTACTCTTTCTGTAAGTGAATGATTTAGAAGAAGATGAAAGTATTTTTTTTACACAGACTAATTTAACAGATATATACAGAAGTTTATTCCCACGTTACTGTGGGTTTTATTGATGTGGACCAATCTGATACACTGGTATATACATCACACAGTGTGATCTCCTAAATAGAGGAGCAGAGGGATTTGGGTGTCAAACAGGGACTGTCCCTCCTATACTGTATAGTGCCAGTCCTTATACACAGACACATGCAGCAGAGGTTCTCAGCCCATGCCCTCAGTGGCCACTAACAGGCCAGGACTTAGGAATTTCACTGCTAGAACACAAGTGTGTTGATCAGAGGCTCAGTCATATTGATTAACTCACCTGTGCTCTTAAAAGGAAATTCTAAAATCCTGGCCTGTTAATAGCCACTGAGGGCACAGATTGAGAACCACTGCTATACAGTGCCAGACCATTGTAGAGAATTTTTAACCCTTTGAGTGCCAGGGGGTAAGCAATGCATTGCATCTCCTCTGGCACTGAAATGGTTAAGTTACCGTGGGTTTTACTGATGTGAAGCAATCTGATACACTTGTACATTAGGCTGACCAGACCTCACCTTTAACCAGTGACACATATGAAAAATGCATACTGCAGGGCTGCTTTGATTTTGGTGCACTCCTGAAATATGCTTATTTCCTATGTGTCCCCGGTTAAAGGTGAGGTCTGGTCAGCCTACTGTATATACACCACACCGTGTGATCTCCTAAATAGAGGAGCAGAGGGATTTGGGTGTCAAACAGGGACTGTCCCTCCTATACTGTATAGTGCCAGTCCTTATACACAGACTGTATACTATACAATGCCAGACCATATATAAATAGTTTGTCATACATGCTATACAGTGAGCTATGTACAGCATGGAGATGATTGCAGGAACTGGCACCTCTACTTACAGACAGACTGACAAACAACCTGCTCTCTTTCTCTCTCTTTGTGCAATATATAAATACAGTCACATCCATGTCTCTGCCATTTACCAGCTCAGCTGAAGCCTTGCTCTGCACTGCCTGATCATGCCTCTGCCGTTGTTTCCACTTTCTCAGCAAGCCAGTATCCTCCTGCTGATTGTTTAGAAATCAGCTCACTTGTAGTAATTAGCAGAGCTGTGTAGGCTCAAAGACAGGGAATGAAGAAGCTGCATAATACAGATTGGACCATGGCCTTCCAGCTGTAGCTTGAACATTGTTCCCATCATCCTCAGCGTGCGTGTGTGTATATGTGTGTATGTGTCTGCTAGTGTGTGTGTGGGAGGGCATGTGCATGTGTCTGTGGTGTAGGAGTGTGTGGCAGCCATTTTTTTTTTTTCAGCCTTAGATAGTGGTGGGCGGGCTGGATAGTGGGGGCAGGCCAAAAATCACACTCCCACAGAATCACCCAATGGCAGCAGTAATCCTTTTTACTGCCGCCCCTGGGTGTGTTTTGCCAGGCACAAAGTCTTCTTTTATATATATAGATGGCCCTTTAAAAAAGACACAGAAAGAACATACACCAGTATCTAGGGTATCTATATGTGTGTCTATATATCTATATGGTGGACAGATAGATAAAGGGAAAGACATCTAAAAGAAGAGTTTATTAATTAAATTGCATGTATTTTACACTGACACAGTCGGCTAAGTGACTACCCCTTAACGGGTCTACTGTAGGATGTTATCCAGAACATGGTCCGTGGGAGACCTTTTAAGAAAACCTCATCATTAACCACTTTCTTTGCAAACAAGAAAACATCGCAACTTGGGACACGAGGATCCAAGATGGCGGACCAATGGGAAGCTGCCTCAACACTGGGAATGCCGCTGTCCACTGATGTCGCTAAAACTTCTATCATCAACCCTGTCTCACCATTAACTGGCACTGATATTCCATCTAAGAAAAGCAACATCTCTAACCTTCTCTCTGATCTAAAAGTGTTTCTTAGAGAAGAATTTGTAGAGGTTAAAAGGGAGATCGCACATATTGGCAGGAGAGTGGAAACACTGGAAGAGAATATGATGCAGCTATTCATCTACAAATCTGAATCCTCCAAATCCTTTGACGCTTTACACCACAAACACAACGATCTCTTAATGAAAGTGGCGACTTAAAGAACCATAGCAGGCGGAACAATCTACGCCTCAGAGGTGTGAACGAAGCAGTGGACCATAATATGCTACTGGATTTCTTACAATGCTTTTTCACATTCCTAACCAAGGCCTCACCGGAGCGCATATTCCAACTTGATCGGGCGCATAGAGCCCTTTGTCCTAAAGGTCCCCAAACAGATTCCTCAAGAGATATCATTTTGCTGTTCCAGTCCTATCCGGACCGAGACTCAGTCTACAAGGCTGCAAGAGGATCCCCCTCTTCTGAGAGTATAACATAGCTGTGTTCCAGGATTTATCTCTCACTACAATTTAGTGGCGGAGAGAACTAAAACCCGTCACATCAGTGCTTAAGGCCCGACAGATCCGTTACCGGTGGGGATTCCCCATGTCCCTTCTGGTTATGTTTGATGATGCTACTCATATTTTGCGCTACAAGGGAGACATCAGAGCATTCACCACTGCAATCAACATCCAGCTATCAGAGAACACATTGGCTGACTTGTCACCCAAATCCACCGATATGGACTGCGGCCCGCCGACCTCCCCATGGAAACCAGGTCCAAAGAAAAGAAAAGCTGCCAAAGCATTGCCACTATCTCCAATGCAGGGAGCAAAACCTGTCACAGTAAGGTGATCCACTTGAAAACTGTTCTGATGTTCATACTGCTCCCGCACTTTGCCAGGACTTTATCTCTACGATCGGCGCAATTACATCCGA
The DNA here is from genome assembly GCA_037306005.1 of Rhinophrynus dorsalis. Classification (NCBI taxonomy): domain Eukaryota; kingdom Metazoa; phylum Chordata; class Amphibia; order Anura; family Rhinophrynidae; genus Rhinophrynus; species Rhinophrynus dorsalis. The sequence goes on along the minus strand of CM074721.1, from coordinate 168,621,912 downwards.
TTGCCCCAAAGGTTTGAGGTTTGAGTCACTACCGACCCTAATATTTACATTATGTTAATTGTATTTTATGTTTTAAATTTGGACCTTTATGGAAGGCGAACTCAGTGATTAGTTTATTCCGGGCCCCGGGGGGGGGGGGACGTAAATGTAGGTGGAAAGAGCCATGTAGGGATAGTGTTGGGGTTTGATATTTACCACGGACTTGTGGCCAATGCTCCACTCCCTTATCTCAAAGGGACACCGGTGGTGGCGATCAGGAGATTAGACCTCTGTTGTATTAGGGAGCACTTGGGATGTGATTAGTATGTCATGAAGATCCTTCTTGCTCAGTTCCCCTTTCTTTACTTATCGTATTTTCCTTCCCCTCGTGTATGTCCTCAGCCTATTGGGATGTAACATACATCCCTAATGATACGGCTATATATCTGTGATTTAAATTACTGTCGTTATATCAATGATACTGTCTGACTGCCTACCCTACAATTAAAAATATATTTACTGATACAATACCTCTACATTTCGTGATGACATTAAAGGGATAGTAATACTTAAAATGTAAAAAAAATATGTTGTAGGGTTTACCCCCCTGAGTAAAACAAGAGTACTCCCACTGCTGAAAGGTGTTTCATTCAAAAGTTATTAATTTTCAAAGTTGAATTTTTTAGGTGCAATATCACAGTGGCCTGAAATTGTACAGTGGTGCTGTTGTTACACGATCCTATGGACAGCTCTGGTCAATTGACCATAAATCTCCATAGGATGGTGTAGCAACAGCGCCACTGTACAATTTCAGGCCACTGTGATATTGCACCTAAAAAATTCAACTTTGAAAATTAATAACTTTTGAATGAAACACCTTTCAGCAGTGGGAGTACTCTTGTTTTACTCAGGGGGATAAACCCTACAACATATATTTTTTTACATTTTAAGTATTACTATCCCTTTAAGATAGTATACTGTCTTCATCCTGGGAATCGCTAAAGAATGCTGCTACAGCACTCAACCTATGTCCTACTGTCACCTGTATAAATGTGTTTATTTCATTCTCTAATATACTTACAGTATATGGTTCTACATGGGTGTACAGACGAAGACCATGTTTAACTGTTTATGCTATACTCCTTGACATGTATGTCTTCCTGGTTTAATATTTCATTACACCTACTCCCTTTCCACCAGTCCCCTACTATTGAATCCCATTATTTCTGCGAAACGCACCTTTATCCCCAAAACATTCCAAGACTTCACTCACTAACCACACATATACCTCCCAAAACCCTCCTAGGCTTGCAAAATGATTTACATTACCCCTTTCCCCCTTTCCCCCACTTGGTTAGGGTTATACAGGATGTGCTAAATATCCCCAACCTCCTGTGTGTTAATATGGTCACTGAATTTCATCTTGGCTACTCTCCAGGGGAGCCTACCTACCTCAGTCACTCTTTTCCTTAACTACCCTTCACTGATTACTTCCGCATATACAATATTTTGTAGTATGTTCCTGTACTCTGCTGATACAGACCCTGATTCTCCATTTCATGTTTTTAATGACTATAGATCCTCATCCTCCCCCATCATATGCACAATCAACACCCCAAGTGGGTTCTCCTTCTCTCCGTATTACTGTTGTCCCCACTGACATCTGATGGTTGTGTACATAGTAGTTCTACTCTTGCAGACCTACCTTGTTTACTCAGTTATTTCATGTTCATTGGTATTCCTTCATTCCACTTTGGTCCACCTATGGACCACTTCTATGATTGTTCTCTACCTTTCTTCTACGCCCTATTTGGGCTCATTCTGTCCCTATAGTTCCGATGGTGGGTGAAGTCCTTGCCCACCAATCGTAGCATAAGCCTGTCACACTTCTTCTAGCTGTCTCTTCTGTTTCTCTCTGGAGACTTTCCCTTCCTCTTCTTCATCTACTCTCTCTCTTCCCCACCCCCCCTTTTTTTTCTCTCCCACCATGTGCACCCGGCATTACACTACCCGTTGGATGTTCTCATGCATTACCCCACACATTAAGTCATGATACCTCCAGATGCTAATATACCTTCTGGTACAAGTCCCTCTAAATCATCTTTGACTTTCCTATCATACAATGTGAAGGGGTTAAACTCTCCGTCAAAGTGTTCCATGGCTTTACATGAGTTCCATTGCCTTAAAGGTGATATTGTCTTTGTCCAAGAAACCCACTTTAGAGAGAAATGGTGCTCACTAATAGATTCTATTCACAGGCTTTTCTAGGCTCTTCTGCCCAAAATAAACTAGGGGTAGAGATTTTATTTCATAGATAGGTCCCATTTATTCTTTCTTCCTCTTTCTGTGACCCACAAGGTCGATTTATTTTCGTGAAAGGCACTATTGACTCTCAGCTCTACACTTTCGCTTGTTTATACACCCCAAACTCGAACCAAGATTCCTTTTTAACCAACGTACTGGACAAACTGGATTCATTCCAGGAGGGAATTCTAGTCGTCGGGGGAGATCTCAATGTACCTTTATAACCCTCACTGGATTGCTCTAAAGGCCACTCTTCTTTTTCGAAATCTCTTCTATGTTCCATCTCTTCTTCACTTTGGTCTCATAGACTCCTAGACTTGAAAAGACTACGCTTTCTATTCCTATCCACATAATTCGTATTCTAGAATTGACTATTTTCTTGTTCCCCATGCCCACATTGACCTTATAGAATCTGCAGCAATAGACAATATTACTTTTGGATTGGACCTGAGAATGCCTAAAGGCAATCTCGCACCTTCATTTTGGCAGCTGGACGAGTCACTCCTGCAACAGCAGGAAGCGATTGAACATATTGACAAGGTGTTGGAGCATTACTCGATTGAGAACGTTGACAGAACCACATCACCCTTAACTATATGGGTGGCACACAAATGTGTACTTAGAGGGGAATTTCTCAAAATGGCGGATACCCGAAAGAAAAAACTTATGGCACAAATACAGCAACTACTAACAGACATTGCCAGTTTAGAAACAACACATAAGTCTTCCAGTGATACCCAGGTTCTCCTCCATCTTACACAACTAAGATCCCACTTATCTTCTTTACTCACCCTCCAAATGGAACGTCTATTTTTTAAGACCAAATGCACTTTTTTCGAACATGGCAACAAGGTTGGTTCACTGCTTGCTCGTCAGTTACGTCACAAATACGTTTTACATGATGTTCCATCTATTTGTACTCTCACTAATTCTTTAATCCATGATAAATCATCCATTGCAGCTACCTTCCATGATTATTACATTTCTCTTTATAATTCGGAAAATGTCACTGCTACCTCAGTACCCCACTTGTAATCCCAACTCACTTCATATCTTGATTCTGCACATCTCCCTCAATTGCCATCTGAGACATGTGAATCTCTTGATGCCCCGATCTCAGAAACCGAGACACGAAGGGTCATACAGACCCTACCCTATGGTAAAAGTCCAATTCCTGACAGACTGACTCAGGGATACTATAAAGCGTTTCAAAAAACAGCTAATACATCTACTGGCTCCAGCTTTCAAGTCCCTACCTTCTGAGATAGGGAACCACCCTACAATGGCAGAGACACATATCACTATTATACCAAAAGCATAAAAAAACCCACTAAAATGCGAAAGCTACAGACCCATATCTCTGCTTAATTTAGATATAAAACTATATGTCAAGATATTAGCGGAACGTATTAAACCACTATTTAATTCATTAATCCATACTGACTAAGCTGAATTCACTCCAGGTCTGGAAGCCCGTGATAACACACGCAAAATATTGAATGTAATACACAATATCTGTGAACATAACATCCTAACTGTCTTCCTCGCCACTGATGCAGAGAAGGCATTTGATAGGGTGAAATGGCTTTTTCTTGAAAAATCTTTGCAAGCTTTTGGTTTTGGCCCTCAAATACTGCACTATACGATAATCTCAGCGTGCGAGTGACAGTCAATGGCCTCCTGTCATATTGCTTTCACTTATCCAATGGTACTAGACAGGGTTGCCCCCTACCCCCATCTTGTTCATACTCCAAATCCTTTGCCCAGCATATCTGTCTTAATGTGTGGATTTCAGGAGTCAGGTTGGGTAATTATGAATGTTAATTGGCTATGTTCGCCGATGACGTCCTTCTTACCGTCACCAATCCTGAAGAATCCTTAAATGCCACCCTTGCCGAAATCTATTCCTTTGCGGATCTATCAAATTTGAAAATAAATTTCACAAAATCAGAAGCTCTCAACCTGGGTCTTTCACCCTTACACCTACAGAACCTTAAATGACGGACCCCCTTTAAATGGGCCGATTCAAGCATTAAATATCTGGGTGTCAATGTAGCGTCATCTTTTGACTCCCTCTGTAGTCTCAACTTTCCCCCACTATTGTGCTCTGTTCAACGCAACTAAACTATACTTATCGTGGTATGGCAGGATCAACGTCATTAAAATGAATGTTCTACCCCGCTTTCTCTACTTATTCCAAACTCCCTATCAACATTCTGTCGACGTTCTTCTCCTAGACTCACCGCTGGATGTCTACACTTAACTAAATCACGGGGTGGCTTGGGACTCCCAGAATTATTATGATATTATCATGCTTCTGCTCTTATTTCCATAATAGACTGGGCAGCTTGAGATTAACCCCGCGGTTAAATTGGCTTGGACTTCTCGCCCTTCTTCTGTAGGCATTGGGCTACACAGAGCTTACAAGAGAAGCTCTGTGCACCTGCGCAGTCAGTCCCTTCCAGTGCCTTAAGGCACCAAGGAACGCCATTCACCAGTGCTGGCAGTGAATGGGACAGACAGCGCAGACTCAGAGGTACATTTCCTCTAGGATGTCTGCACTGTCTGTCCTCTGGTTCCTGCCAAAGATGTGTTTTTTCTTCAATACCCTTGACTTCTTGGGCTTAAGGATAATATAACTTTCCATATCGCTATGTTAGTAATATATTCGGGAGCAATTTTATTAGCATGAAAGTTTCTCTTTAATACAGTGATAGTAAAAACGGTCTGACCACCCAGCTGTATCAGTAAAGCAGCAGGTAAGATTGTGAGTAGTCCAATTAAATAAAATAACAATATGAATAATACACAATTATTTAAAATTTGCAGTATTGGCAGAGGGAATAACTACCAAAGATACTCACAAATTATTACTGTGTGTAGAGAAAGCTCAAAAATATATGGATGTATTCCTATAGTGTAATAACACATGAAAGAGAAAAAAAGAGAAAAAGGTTCCATATATAAATATATAGGATGGAACACATAATTAAATTACATAAAACAAATGTGTATCACACTCCTGATGCACACAGTAGTACCCCTGTCCAGAAAAGTAAGAATTGCATCCACAGCAACGCGTTTCACAGTTCAAACAGTGCTTTATTTCAAGCAACAGATTTTACAGTGTGAATCAGGAAAAATAGCAGCTATTTAAATTCACCACCTTTGGACCTCTCCACACATAATAATTTGTATCATTGTTGGTTATTCCCTTTACCAATATTGCCAGTTTTAAATTATTGTGTATTATCCATACTGTCATTTTATTTGATTGAACTACTTACTACAGATCCCTTATTGGTACCGGGGGTGGTCAGACCATTTTTTCCTATCATTGTATTGATCTCTTTGTACTATTATTATTATGGGATTTTACTGTCTGCTAAATCTTTATCTTATTTTTATTGAACTCTCATTTATTTACCGTATTTTGTCTTCTCCATATATGTTATCTTAGTAGGAATTACCTACTTTATTCTATTCATATTAATAATCCTTTATTTTAGATGTCTTTCTCTTAGCCTATTTGTCCACCATATCGATCCTAGATACTGGTGTATGTTCTTTCTGTCTCTTTTTAAAGGGACGTATATATAGTATATACAAGAAAAGTGTTTGTGTGTGTCAGAGCCAGCTCCATTACAGAATATACAGCAATCATATTAGAGCATATCCCTAAGTGAAGCAGCAGGGTAGGCTAACTAGAGCAGGCTGTGCTGACAGATTCAAACAATCCTCCCAGTGACTAATCTTATGTATAGAAATGCACTCAGCACTGTCTGTTGATACTTTATAATGCCAAGTTGTAGATGATGGGAGTTGTAGTTGAACAACAGCTAGAGAGGCAAAGGATGCCCTCATCTTCTGTACAGCCTTAATCATTCTTTTACAGCTCTGCAGGATGCATCTGTCATAAGGGGCCCTTATTCAAGGAATGAGGTGAAAGCCATAGCTGGAGTAAATAAACAACCCTCTATCGGCTACAATATACATTTACAAGAGAACAAAAGTGTTCATTAGAACCAAACAGTAGTAGTTTGTATAAAACACAACCAATTCATTAACATTCAATTAGTCTGCAAAAAGTGTCATGTTGTTGGGTAAATATTAGCAAAAATGAGAGCTTAAGGTCCAAATTCACAATAGCAAAGTAGAGCAATTCTGGGGAAAACTAACTGTATGACAGGAGAGAAATAAAGAAAGAATCCTATTTATTTAAATGGGTTTACTAAAAGAACACTGAAATACATTGTGTATATAATTTTATAGGATAATTATCATCAGTACATGGAAAGCCCTGCAAACCAATGGGATAGCAGAACGGAGGCCTGAAAAGGAGAAACTTGGTGCACACAGAGTAGCCATACTGAAACCTCAATGTTCGGCCTTCTGTCCTGCTTTAACACACTGTCCCCCACAAAGGGTTAACCAGAGGGACAAATAACAGCGGCTCTAAAAATGCACCAGTGGGTTGCTACATGTCTGTTACTTGTGTGGAAAAAGCCCTAAATGGTTATGTAAGGAAGAATGATTTTCCTATTAACATATAAATAAATCTTGAAAATAATGCATGCACATGGATGTGCATTGAAAAACACTTCGGCTGTGACCTTTTTGCGGCCATTTTTTTTGCAAACAAAGAGCATCTGGTTTCTGTGGCCTTTATAGAATTGAGAGGTTCAGTGTACCACACAGTATACAATGTACTAAGAAGAACTGTAGCAATTATTGGACATAGAGGGAAAATATAAATTCTTTTTCATTTAACCCTTTGAGCGCCAGATGGGTAACCAACGCATTGCTTTGCAATGTGTTTGATACCCGTCTGGCACACAAAGGGTTAAATGTTTCTTTTAACCCCTTAACCCTTTGAGTGCTTGTTTGCATTGAAGGCTTAAAAGCAGAGTGTTTATAACAGTACATACTAAGTGATCATACACTCTAGTACAGTGATAGCCAAACCTCAGGGGCATATAACAAGCCATGTCTTTTAGGATTTCTCTGCAACAGTACAGGTGAGTTAGTCAAAGACTTGGGGCAGGGGCGGACTGAGCAGTAGGGCATTTGGTCCACCTCAGAAGAGGCCTGGATACAATTGGGCAGTAGCTTACACCTTAGATGAACTGCCCGCAAAGCTTAAGGATGTAGTGGAACAGAGCCGGATTAAGCCTTTGAGTGCCAGTGGGGTACATAAAGCATTACTTTGAAATGTGTTGCAAAACCCTCTGGCACTCAAAGTGTTAATGACAGTGTCATGCAAATGCAGAACAACCACTGTCCACAGAGGAAAATTGAGAGACAGGAGGCACTGAGGCTGCAGCAGAGTGCAAGATATAGTGTGGGCAGGGCAATAGCACATAATCACGAGTTGCACAGAGCAAGGGTGGTGAATAGATTCTCAGCAGAACAGTGAATAACACCCGAAGAGTGACCCTCCAGGCTCCAACAGGTACCTAACAGTTGCCCAAAAATCCAATAATGGTGGGCAAGAATTTGAACAAGGAACTGCAATTAAAAATTAGACAAAGCAAAATAAATATGCTTTTTCAGTATGTGTCTGTTGCAGTGGTTCATCCTTGGAAGAAAGCATGGATGTGAGAGAAACAGGTCCTTTCCTCAATCTTTCTTCTAATGCTCCTTTGTTTTCTTCTCCCCTCTCATTCTTTCCTCTTCCTTCTCATCTCCCCCTATTTCTCTTCATCCATGCCCTCCAATTTCTCTCTTCCCTTCATTTCTTTCCTCCTTTGCTCCTTTTTCTCCTCCCTCATTTAATTTATCTCTCCCCCTTCTGCTGTCCTCACACATCAGATTCATTCTCTTCCTTTATTCCATATCCTTATCTTGGGATTTACATAAAATGGCACATTGGGCAAACAAATGGAATATGAAGTTTAATGTAGGAAAGTGTAAAGTCATGCATTTCGGAAGAAAAAATCCCAGTTCTACTTATGAACTTGTATATATATGTATATTTGTATTTATATAGCACCAACCAGCTTACTTGGCACTATACAGTTTACATTTAAGAAGGGGTACAGTAAGTGCAGTGATTAAATGCTTGTATAGACAATCATAATGGGAACACCAGGTGAGTATACATTAGGATAAAAAAGGCCCTGCCCTATAGAGCCTACAATCTAAGTATATGATGGGGAACATACAGATACAAGCAGATAGAGGAGGCAGGGCAGTTTCTGACGTATGAGATAATGTTTCACTATTTTGGTAGTGCAACATTTAAGAGGTGCTCTTTTAGTTTGGATTTGAAGTTGTTGAGGGTTGATGCTTGGCAAATGATGGGTGGTAGGGAGTTCCAGAGGTAGGGAGCAGGAAGGGAGAAAGCCTTCAGTGAAACAGCGATAGTGGTTAAAGGGTCAGAGAGTCGTCCACCATGTGTGGTGTGTAGTGGACGTGCAGGTATATGGTGGGATATAAAAGATGAAATACAAGGTGGGGACAAGTGATGGAGAGTCTTAAAGGTAATGAGGAGGATTTTGAATGTAGCACACTGATTGGAAACCATGACAGTGATTTTAAAAGTGGTGGGGTGAGTGCTGTTCTGGAGGAGAAGAAGAGTATTCTGGTGGCCGAATTAAGAATTGATTGGAGAGAAGTGATATGGTTAGTAGGCAGACCAATAAGTAAAGAGTTGCAGTAGTCCAGGTAAGAGAGGATAAGAGCATGTATGAGAGTTTCTTATTGTAGAGTGAAAGAGGAATGGCCTGATTCTTGCTATATTCTGATGAAAGAAGCAACAGATTTTGGTTACTTTATTAATGTTGGCGGTGAAGGAAAGAGAAGAGTCCAACGTTACCACAAGGCAACGTGCCTTGTCTACAGGGTAAATTGTGGAGCCCTCAACAGTTATAGAAAATAGAAGTATTGTGCAGGACTTAGGAGGAACGATAAGGAGCTCAGTCTTAGACATGTTAAGTTTTAAGCGACGATGACCCATCCAGGAAGAGATAACAGTAAGGCAATCTGGAATCATTTAAGAGATTCACTGCTAGAGAAAAACCTGGGAATCCTTGTAAACTACAAACTTGGAAGCGGTGACTAGTGTCAAATAGCAGTAGCAAAAGCAAACAAAGTCATGTCTTGCATAAAAAAGGGTATTGAAGAAGCAATGAATAACATGATTTTTCCACTATACAAATCATTGGTAAGACTTCATCTCGAATATGCAGTGCAGTTTTGTGCACCAGTTCTGAAAAATGTTATTCTAGAACTGGAGAAAATACAGCGAAGATCAACAAAATTAATTAAGGGAATGGAAGACTTGACAGATGAAGAACGTCTAGTCAAACTTGGCTTGTTTACTCTAGAGAAAAGACAAAGAAGAGGAGACCTTATCACAATATATAAGTATATGAGAGGTCAATACAAGGATCCCTCTGGTGAGCTGTCTTTTATATTGTGGAACTCCTTGTCCAATAATGTGGTAATGGAAGATACAATGGATAAATTTAAGAGAAAATTAGATACATTTCTTTCAAGAGGGAACAAACAGGGTTATAACTGTGTATTAGTAGGCAAAACAGGAATTTCAGATAAAGACTAACTTATTTGTCAGCAGGAAACTTATGTAATTCTCATTTCTATGGGTAACGAGGCAAAGGTTGAACTTGATGGACTTATGTCTTTTTACAGCCTAATTTACTGTTACTATTCTCAGTAATAATTAAAGAGAATACTGTACATTTTAATTTTCATAATTAGAGATTAGAAACTCAACTTTAACATTTTTATCAAGTCATTATGGAAAAAGTGGGGTGCCTTGTGCCCACTACACCCTTGGTTGAGAACCATTGGTATAAACCATGTATGCAAAAAAAATGTAATTGGCAAATTTTATCAGAAAGCAACATATTTGTAAACGTGGCATTACTTCTTTAGAAATCTGATCTGTCTCTGCTGCTACTTGCAAATTTTAAAGACAAGTCTTCACTATATCACTATTAAAACATTTTTTTGCATCCCTCCTATGTCATACCTCCCAAGAGTCCCTCTTTAGAAGTGACAGTCCCTCTTTGGGAGCCAAATTCCTTTGTCCCTCTTTCCCACCCTGGTTCTTTTTAGGGGATCAGTATCACGGTGCCCGTGATTGCTTACTTGTGCTGTCAGTCAGGTGTGTGTACTCTCCATTGGCCACCTGTCTTTTGCCCGCTCAGGATTGCCTTTATAGACTGGGCTGAGGCACCCTTTGGTTGCCCTTTCGTGGTGTCTCTATGTCAGCAGTCACCTGCCTTGTACCTGTTCCCTGGGCCTGTTCGCTTGCTACCAGTACCAGCGTTGCTCCTGTAGCCAGTGCCTCTCCTGCATTGTTCCTGCTCCGTTCCTGACCCGGTTGGCTGTGCTGTCATTCCTGTTTCCATTCCTGATCCCGTGCTGCTGTGTTCCTGTTCCGTTCCTGACCCGGTTGGCGGTGCTATCGTTCCTGTGTGGTCCTGGTTTGTCTGCAGTCGCTGCTGCTGGTTATCCATTTGGCTGCTGAAGTCGCTATGGCGACATTCTGATCTCTGTACACTCCAATCTCACCGGTTGCTGATTTGCTTGTATAGAACCGGTTGGGCATTCGCTTATCCAGTACGCGGTACTGGTTTACTCCACTCTCACCGGTTGCTGTTTTGCTTGTATAGAACCGGCTGGGCATTCGCTTATCCAGTACGCGGTACTGGTTTACTCCACTCTCACCGGTTGCTGATTTGCTTGTATAGAACTGGCTGGGCATTCGCTTATCCAGTACGCGGTACTGGTTTTCTCCTATCTCCCCGGTTGCTGATTTGCTTGTATAGAACCGGTTGGGCATTCGCTTATCCAGTACGCGGTACTGGTTTACTCCCTTCTCACCGGTTGCTGATTTGCTTGTATAGAACCGGTTGGGCAATACGCTAATCCAGTATGCGGTACTGGTTTACTCCACTCTCACCGGTTGCTGATTTGCGTGTATAGAACCGGCTGGGCATTCACTTATCCAGTACACGGTACTGGTTTACTCCTTTTCACCGGTAGCTACTTCCGCTTGTTTAGTACCAGTTGGGCATTTCGTTTATCCAGTACGCGGTACTGGTTTACTCCACCATGCACTGGCTGCTGATTACGCTTGTTTAGTGCCGTGTGAGCGCTCTTGTTGACCAGCATCAGTGCAGCTTTACTCCACCATCCACCGGCTGCTGATTCCGCTATATAGAGCCGGTTAAGCACTTGTTTGTCCAGTACGCTTTGCTGGTTTACTCCACATCCACCGGTTGCTAATCTGTTGTGTAGAACCGGGTGGGCTATACTGTTCTTCTATATATGGCACTGGGTTACTGTACATCCACCAGTTGTTGCTGTCTCAGTTGCTAACCGGTTGGGTCTCCTTGGTTGGGAGACTGGTTTGCTCCACTGTTCCATCTTATGCTGTTGCTCCATCTATGCAGCATTAGTGGAGCTGCTCCTCTGTCCACTTGGCTGCCTTGTCCGGTAATTTGGCAAGGCCGGTAGAGCCACATTTAGGTTGGCGTGTAACCTCCTGGCTGCCTTGCCCGGTATATTGGCAGGGCCGGTAGAGCCACAACCAGCTTGTCGTGTAAACCTCCAGGCTGCCTTGCCCGGTATATTGGCAAGGCTGGTAAAGCCACAATCTGTTCATCGTGTAAACCTCCAGGCTGCCTTGCCCAGTATATTGGCAAGGCTGGTAGAGCCACAATCAGTTCATCGTGTAATCTCCAGGCTGCCTTGCCTGGTATATTGGCAAGGCCAGTAGAGCCACATTCAGATTGTTGTGTAACCTTTTAGGCTGCCTTGCCTGGTATATTGGCAAGGCCGGTAGAGCCACCCTTGTGTATCTTGCTATAACTACTGTTTGTACCCATTGTGTATATGTACGTGTATGATTAGGACCCGTGAGGGTTCCCATTAAACTTTTCAATAAAGTTTGATTTTTATCAAAAAGAGTCTGAAAGTCAAAACAAACCGTGACAGTATGAAAGGGCCATGACCTCAGACAGTAAGAGTGAAGGTAACGCACAAAACATCCATTGGAGGATGGATGTACATAAGCAGCGTTTGAGCGTACTGTACTTACCGACAAGCCTGTTTCAAGTCCGGTGGTCCCCTCAGTTTCGACACCGGAGAATGAAACTATTACCCCTGTGGCTGCAGTCAAAGGGCTAACCGCTTCCGCACCATTGCCACTCAGATATGATGGCGAACCCAGTCTGTGCAGAGGGTTTATCAATCAACTTGAGATATTCCTGGAGTTGACCTCTCATGCCTTTCCCAATGACCGCAGTAAAGTGGAGTTTATGATATCCTTATTGACCGGGCGTGCACTGGCATGGGCCAATCCCTTATGGGAGAATGCTAAACCTTGCACAAACAATTTCAGGGAATTTGTGCAAACATTTCGGAGAGTATTCGAGATCCCTGGTAGAACCACCTCTGCTGCTAAACGTGTAATGAAGATCCAGAAGGGCAAACGGACTGTGGGCGAATATACTATTGAATTCCGTACACTAGCAGCAGAGGTAGGTTGGAACCATGAGGCATTACTGGCTGCCTTTGCTCAAGGTCTGGGCGATTATATAAAAGATGAAACTGCAGCTAGAGAGCTGCCTAATGATCTGGACGGATATATTGATTACGCAATTCTAATTGACACTCTGATCCGGGACAGGCTTATGGCTAAAGACCGTAGGGGACGGTCAAAAAGCACTGGGCCTAGCAGTTCATTTTGCCAACCCATCCCTCCCTCGTTGCCTAATTCCAATGTCCATGCACGGGAACCTAGCGAACCTATGCAATTAGGTTTTACCAGGTTAACCAAAGAGGAACGAGCACTTCGCAGGAGGCAGGATTATGCTTATACTGTGGTAAATCTGGGCACTTGCTAAAAACCTGTCTCGTACGTCCGGGAAACGGACACATCTAGGATACCTTGGGGGACAGGCCCTAGGTGGTGTACATCCGTCCCCAGGTTTGAGCATACAAAAACCCACCATCCAGGTGGTACTTTCTTGGGCAGATCGCTCAGTGGAGGTTCTGGTCCTGATTGATTCTGGTGCTGCCGGATATTTAATGGATAATGCCTTTGCTTAATGGCATAAGATTCCGTTGGTTGAGAGAGAATCCCCTCTGGCTATTGAGGCCATTGATGGCAGACCATTGCAACCTGCCCAGGTTAAGTTTGAAACTATGCCACTTCCTATGACTATTGGGGCACTTCATAAGGAGAAACAGCAGTTTCAGGTAATCAATTCTCCTCACCATGCAGTCATTCTGGGTTTCCCTTGGTTGCAATTGCATAATCCCCAGTTTGATCGGCAAAAGTGTGAGATTTCTGCCTGGTCCCAATACTGTATGGAGCTTTGGGTGTCTCACTATCACAGTGCCTGTGATTATTCTGTCACTCTCATCTGTGGCAGACTGTGATTTGTTCACTTGGTTTGGCCCGCCCCTTGGGGACCTTTTTATACCTGACTCTTACATCTGTCAGATGCCCTTTCGTGGTGTTTCTGAGCCAGACTTGCTGTTGCTGTGTTCCAGTATCCGATTCCTGTGTACCGACTTTGGCCTGTCCTGACTACTCTCCAGTGTTCCTGATTGTGTATGACCCGGCCTGTCTGAGAATCTTCTACGTGCTACGACCCGGCTTGTCTGAGAATCTTCTACGTGCTACGACCCGGCTTGTCTGAGAATCTTCTACGTGCTACGACCCGGCCTGTCTGAGAATCTTCTACGTGCTACGACCCAGCTTGTCTGAGAATCCTCTACGTGCTACGACCCGGCTTGTCAGAGAACCCTCTACGTGCTATGATCTGGCTGGCCGACTTCCTGCTTCAAGATCATCGCGGCCTGCTTGGTTGTTGTCGCTGCCGCAACATTCTGAATCCTGCATCGCTGTGCCGATCGAGTGTGACCATTACCCTCCTGGTTAACCCATCCATCAGTGCAGAGTCCCTTGCTGACTTGTGTAAGCTGTGCCTCTTGTACCGAGCCTATACACGCTGCAGAGCTAAGCTACCATACCGAGCCTGGGAGAATCAAACGTACCTTTTAACCCTTGCACTGCCACTGCTCTCTGACCGGACCTCCTTTCTAAATACAGAACCGTTACCTTGTAAGTCTACTGCTGCTGAGTTGGCCGCTACTTGGACGGCGACTCCCGATTACGCTTGCAGAGTAGTCTATCCTGTTAGGCCGGTTGGGCATCTTTGGCTCTTGGTCTCACGGTTATCAACGGAGGTGTCCGGTGCGGCTATTGGTGGCAAGGTTAGGCTCCAAGCTCTTGCTAGATCCGTAGGTAAACGCCTGTGGGGGCTATTGGCTCGTGTTGTGCTCACATTGGTCTCCGGTTATACGCCCGTGGGGGCTAAAACGCCAGCTTCGCATCTCAGGCTAGTCTCGATCACGCCCGTGGGGGCTACATACTCTCGCACTTGCAGGCTCAGTGGTCTATTGACGAACGCCCGTGGGGGCTATTTTGGGTTACTGTGCTTCTATCACTCACATTGGTCACTGAACATCTACAACCCATCTTTATATGAACTCTGTGCTGTGCACATTTGCTCACTTGATCAATACACCACACGGGCGTGCCAAACCCCACAGCTGAGACTGACAATTTACTCTCATTCACCCTTTAGGGGCCAGTTCCCTATTCTCTGTTCCTATGTTGGGTACCTTCTATCCATATTATTAAAGCTATGTGTACTGTGTTATAGCTTGCAATTGTTGCTGTCAACTGTAGAGGGCGATCATTTGTATTTATTTTCTCTCAATAAAAGATTGTTTTATTTTACCTACTGGTCTGAGTGTCAAAACAAACCATTACAGTACGAAAGGGCCATGACCTCAGACAGTAAGGGTGAAAGTAACACACAAAACATCCATTGGAGAATGGATGTCCATGAGCAACGCTTAGATCAATTGGCACTGGCTCTACAAACCCTACTTGAGCATACGGTACACCTAGACAAGCCTAATCCGAATCCGGTGGTCTCCCCAGTCTTGACACCGGACAATCCGCCTCTAGCTCCTCCTACTTGTGTCAGAGGCTTAACGGCTACGGCGCCGTTACCATTGAGATATGATGGCGAGCCTTCCCTATGCAGGGGCTTTATTAATCAGTTAGAGATCTATTTGGAATTAACGCCCCAGGCTTTTCCTAACGACCGAAGCAAGGTCGGATTCATGATATCGCTACTAACAGGCAAAGCTTTGGCTTGGGCAAACCCCTTGTGGGAAAGTGCCAGACCTTGCACGCTGAACTTCAATGAGTTCGTAAGGAAGTTCCGCCGTGTATTTGAGGTTCCTGGCAGAGTGGCCTCCGCTGCCAAAAGGCTAATGGAGATACAGCAGGGCGAACGTACTTTGGGCAGTTATGCGATAGAATTCCGGACCCTGGCAGCGGAGGTGGGCTGGAACGATGAGGCATTATTGGCAGCTTTTGCTAAAGGTCTCTCCGAAACAATTAAAGATGAAATAGCTGCCCGAGATGTACCTAGTGACCTGGATGAATTCATTGATTATGTAATGCTCATTGACTCTCGTATCCGGGAAAGACGGTTGGCACGAAGGGCAACCTCCAGAAAACATGGGCAGGACAGCTCCTTTGACCCACCCTCTCCACCCTTTCCTACTGAGCGTCCAGGAGAGGCAGCAGAGCCAATGCAGCTGGGTTTTACTAGACTCTCCAAAGAAGAGAGGTCTTTTCGTAAAAGGCAAGGCCTATGTTTATATTGTAGCAAACAGGGGCACCTTTTGCTCAATTGTCCAGTGAGGCCGGGAAACGCACGCACCTAGGGTACCTTGGGGGACAGGCCCTAGGTGGTGTACAACAGTCCCTAGATTCTAACATTGCTAAACCCACCATCCAGGTGACGTTCTTTTGGGCCGATAAGGGCGCAGAAACCTTGGCACTGGTGGACTCTGGAGCAGCCGGGTACTTTATGGACCAATCTTTTGCGGCTTCGCACAATATTCCTCTATGCAAAAAAGAATCTCCATTGGCAGTAGAGGCTATTGATGGCAGACCATTGGAACCCGCCTTTATTACAATGGAGACCATCCCTATTTCTATGTCAGTTGGGGCACTCCACAAGGAGGAGGTTCAGTTTCAAATTATTCGCTCACCTCACCATGCAGTCATATTGGGGTTTCCATGGTTGCTTCGGCATAATCCTCAATTTGATTGGCAAAAATGTGAGGTTCGTGCCTGGTCCGATTACTGTAAAGAAAACTGCCTATCTCTTCCTGTCAAAATTCTGTGTACCTCTCCTGCTGGGCCAGTTGAATATGGGGAATTCAGTGACGTATTCAGCAAAGGGGAGGCTAGCGCATTGCCCGAGCAAAGACCCTATGATTGCGCTATTGATTTGCCTCCAGGTGTGATTCCCCCGAGGGGTCGAACTTACCCACTGTCATGCGAAGAGAACAGGGCAATGGAGGAGTACATTGAGGACGCCCTTGGTAGGGGAATTATTCGCAAGTCTACTTCTCCGGCTGGTGCCGGATTCTTCTTTGTAAAGAAGAAAAATGGCGAACTTAGGCCATGTATTGATTACCGGGGGCTTAATAAGCTGATGCCCAAGAACGCATACCCTATTCCACTCATCACCGAGTTATTTGACAGATTGAAGGGCTCTTCTGTCTTCACTAAACTTGATTTGCGGGCCGCCTACAATCTAATCAGAATCAGAGAAGGTGATGAGTGGAAAACGGCATTTAATACCAGAACTGGGCACTACGAATATCTGGTAATGCCGTTTGGCTTATGTAATGCACCTGCGGTATTCCAGGAGCTGATTAATGATATCTTGCGTGACATGCTTCAGTCCTGCGTAGTGGTATATCTGGACGATATATTGATTAATTCCGCCACTCTCTCCCAACATATTAAAGATGTCACGCAAGTTTTGTTGCTACTCCGGGAGAATAAGCTGTTTTGCAAATTGGAAAAATGCGAATTCCATGTGTCACAAGTACCATTCTTGGGGTTCGTAATCTCCAAAGATGGAATCGCTATGGACCAGGACAAGTTGGCAGCTGTATTACAATGGCCTCGCCCTAAAGGGTTAAAAGCGATTCAGCGCTTTTTAGGGTTTGCCAACTATTATAGAAAATTCATACGTAACTTTTCTACAATTGTGAAACCTTTGTCTGACTTAACTCATAAGGGCGTTACTCCCTCTCAGTGGTCCGAGGCCGCTGATAAGGCATTTGAGACCTTAAAATCTGCCTTTGCGTCTGCCCCAGTACTGTCCCATCCCAATCCCTCCCTGCCTTTTACTTTGGAGGTTGACGCCTCTGAGGTTGGGGTTGGGGCAGTACTCTCCCAGCGTCCTGTGGGAGGTGGTACCTTGAAACCTTGTGTTTTTCTTTCTAAGAAATTGTCCAGCGCACAGAGCCACTATGAGATTGGCGACAGGGAGTTATTGGCTATTATTCTGGCACTAAAGGAGTGGCGTCACCTGTTGGAAGGTACCAAGAACCCAGTATTGATCCTGACCGATCATAAAAACTTAACATACCTTTCTGAGGCTAAGAGGTTGTCTTCTCGACAGGCCAGGTGGGCACTCTTTTTGTCCCGGTTTAACTTTGTAGTATCGTACCTCCCAGGGTCTAAGAACGTGAGGGCAGACGCATTGTCTCGTCAGTTCGCGTCGGACACTGACAGGGAGGAAGCACCGGTACCCATTATTCAGCCCGACCGTATATTGGCTACTATTCGCATTAGTATAACCTCACCTCTGGGAGAGGAGATTTTGGGGTCTCAAGCTAGGGCCCCACCTGAGACTCCAGTTGGTAAATGCTTTGTAGATGAGCCTTTTCGCACTCGTCTATTGGAGACCTATCATTCTTCTAGGGCAGCCGGGCACATCGGCAGGGATCAGCTGGTATGGTCTCTTTCTCAATTATTCTGGTGGCCGACGCTCAGAGCCGATTGTTCCGCTTTTACTGCCGCTTGTGCCACATGTGCCCGTGTTAAGACCCCCAGGCATCTCCCAGTGGGCTTGCTTCAACCTGTGCCTAATGGAGAACGGGCCTGGTCTCATATATCTATTGATTTTCTGGGAGAGTTGCCAATCTCGAGGAGTATACATTTATCCTTATGGTGATTGATCGGTTCTCCAAAATGGCTCATTTTGTGCCACTCAGGGGGCTTCCATCGGCTCAGGAATTGGCTAAGGTCTTTACTAAAGAAGTGTTTCGTTTGCACGGGGTACCCAGAGTGGTGGTCTCCGACCGTGGGAGTCAATTCGTGTCCAGGTTTTGGAGGGCATTCTGTGGCATGATGGGCATTCAATTGTCCTTCTCCTCCGCCTACCATCCCCAGACCAACGGAGCCGCTGAGCGTGCCAACCAGGGACTGGAACAGTTCCTGCTCTGTTTTATCACTGATCATCATGACAATTGGGCCGACCTGTTGCCATGACGGAGTTTGCCAGGAACTGTGCAGTTAACTCATCGTCCGGGAGCTCCCCGTTCTTAATTAATTATGGGTTTCAGCCAGGTTTGCTCCCGGACTCGTTCCAGTCTCAGCAGATTCCGGCTTTGGATGAGCATATGGAGCAGCTCCGTTCCACCTGGGCACAGGTACAAAGGATCCTCAGTCAGTCTTTCCAGCATCATCAGCGATATGCCAATCGTAGACGGCTGCCAGCGGTCTCTTTCCAGGTTGGGGATAGGGTATGGCTCTCCTCCAGAAACCTCAACCTGCAAGTCCCTTCGAATAAGTTGGCTCCCCGGTTTATTGGCCCATTTAAAATTATTCGCAAAATTAATCCTGTCTCCTATGCGTTGGAACTTCCACCGTCTATGCATATTCACAATGTGTTCCATGTGTCTTTGTTAAAACCCCTGGTTTGCAATCGTTACACGACCACTCCGGTGGTTCCTGGGCCGGTGGACGTCCAGGGGCAAGAGGAATATGAGGTTCAGAGCATTGTTGATTCTAGGCGACTTAGAGGGAAGTTGCAATACTTGGTCCACTGGAAGGGCTATGGCCCGGAGGAGCGCTCTTGGATTGACCAGAAGGACCTCCATGCGCCCAGACTTGTGCGCAATTTCTACTCCAAATACCCTCAGAAACCTAAGCCTCCAGCTGGGAGAGGGGGTCTTTGAGAGGGGGGTACTATCACAGTGCCTGTGATTATTCTGTCACTCTCATCTGTGGCAGACTGTGATTTGTTCACTTGGTTTGGCCCGCCCCTTGGGGACCTTTTTATACCTGACTCTTACATCTGTCAGATGCCCTTTCGTGGTGTTTCTGAGCCAGACTTGCTGTTGCTGTGTTCCAGTATCCGATTCCTGTGTACCGACTTTGGCCTGTCCTGACTACTCTCCAGTGTTCCTGATTGTGTATGACCCGGCCTGTCTGAGAATCTTCTACGTGCTACGACCCGGCTTGTCTGAGAATCTTCTACGTGCTACGACTCGGCCTGTCTGAGAATCTTCTACGTGCTACGACCCGGCCTGTCTGAGAATCCTCTACATGCTACGACCCGGCTTGTCAGAGAACCCTCTACGTGCTACGATCCGGCTGGCCGACTTCCTGCTTCAAGATCATCGCGGCCTGCTTGGTTGTTGTCGCCGCCGCGACATTCTGAATCCTGCATCGCTGTGCCAATCAAGTGTGACCATTACCCTCCTGGTTAACCCATCCATCAGTGCAGAGTCCCTTGCTGACTTGCGTAAGTTGTGCCTCTTGTACCGAGCCTATACACGCTGCAGAGCTAAGCTACCATACCGAGCCTGGGAGATTCAAACGTACCTTTTAACCCTTGCACTGCCGCTGCTCTCTGACCGGACCTCCTTTCTAAATACAGAACCGTTACCTTGTAAGTCTACTGCTGCTGAGTTGGCCGCTACTTGGACGGCGACTCCCGATTACGCTTGCAGAGTAGTCTATCCTGTTAGGCCGGTTGGGCATCTTTGGCTCTTGGTCTCACGGTTATCAACGGAGGTGTCCGGTGCGGCTATTGGTGGCAAGGTTAGGCTCCAAGCTCTTGCTAGATCCGTAGGTAAACGCCCGTGGGGGCTATTGGCTCGTGTTGTGCTCACATTGGTCTCCGGTTATACGCCCGTGGGGGCTAAAACGCCAGCTTCGCATCTCAGGCTAGTCTCGATCACGCCCGTGGGGGCTACATACTCTCGCACTTGCAGGCTCAGTGGTCTATTGACGAACGCCCGTGGGGGCTATTTTGGGTTACTGTGCTTCTATCACTCACATTGGTCACTGAACATCTACGACCCATCTTTATATGAACTCTGTGCTGTGCACATTTGCTCACTTGATCAATACACCACACGGGCGTGCCAAACCCCACAGCTGAGACTGACAATTTACTCTCATTCACCCTTTAGGGGCCAGTTCCCTATTCGCTGTTCCTATGTTGGGTGCCTTCTATCCATATTATTAAAGCTATGTGTACTGTGTTATAGCTTGCAATTGTTGCTGTCAACTGTAGAGGGCGATCATTTGTATTTATTTTCTCTCAATAAAAGATTGTTTTATTTTACCTACTGGTCTGAGTGTCAAAACAAACCGTTACACTCACCTGGTAAAGATTCTGTGCGCCTCCCCCTCATTGCCAGACGAATACCAACAATTTAATGATGTCTTCAGCAAAGGGGGGGCTGGCACCCTGCCTCAGCACAGATCTTATGATTGTGCAATTGAATTGCCCCCGGGGGTGGTTCCCCCTAGGGGTCGTACTTATCCTTTGTCCTGTGAGGAAAACCAAGCTATGGAGGAATATATTTCAGATGCCCTCAAAAGAGGGATAATCAGGAACTCCACCTCACCAGCTGGGGCTGGATTCTTTTTTTGTCAAGAAAAAGAATGGCGAATTAAGACCATGTACTGATTACCGTGGCCTAAATAAATTGATGCCCAAGAATGGGTATCCGATACCACTCATCAACGAACTATTTGACAGGTTAAAAGGTTCCTCTATTTTCACTAAATTGGACCTATGTGCCGCATATAACCTGATTCGGATCAGAGCTGGTGATGAGTGGAAGACGACTTATAACACTAAATCAGGGCACTATGAATATCTAGTAATGCCGTTTGGGCTCTGTAATGCACCTGCTGTGTTCCAAGAACTAATCAATCATATACTCAGAGATATGCTGCAGTCCTGTGTGGTGGCTTACTTGAACGATACACTTATTCACTCGAATGACTTGTCACAACACATCAAGGATGTGTCAGAGGTGTTGCTCCACCTACGCAAGAACAAGTTGTATTGCAAATTGGAAAAATGCGAGTTTCATAAATCCAGTGTGCCCTTCTTGGGGTTTGTGATTGCTAAAGAGGGTATTGCCATGGACCAGGAGTAACTCACGGCAGTTTTGCAATGGTCACGACCCAAGGGTCTAAAAGCGATTCAGCGATTTCTGGGCTTCGCTAACTATTATAGGAAGTTTATTAAGAACTTTTCCTCGATTGTTAAACCATTGTCTGACCTTACGCATAAGGGCGCTAACCCTTCCCAATGGCCTGAGGCAGATGAATGTGCTTTTGAGACATTGAAATCTGCCTTTGCTGCTGCCCCAGTGTTATCCCACCCCAACCCAGCTCTCCCGTTTACATTGGAGGTCGACGCCTCAGAGACTGGGGTTGGGGCAGTGCTCTCTCAGAGACCAGAAAAAGGGAGTACCCTCAGACCTTGTGGGTTTTTCTCAAAGAAATTGTCTGTTGCCCAGAGTCACTATGGGATAGGTGACAGAACTACTGGCTATCATTCTTGCTCTTAAGGAGTGGTGTCATTTATTGGAAGGTACCAGAAATCCTGTTTTGATCCTCACAGACCATAAAAATCTGACTTATCTTTCAGAAGCTAAGAGATTGTCTTCTCGCCAGGCCAGATGGGCGTTGTTCCTTTCCCGATTTAACTTTATTGTATCCTATTTGCCTGGTTCCAAGAACGTTAGGGCTGATGCCCTGTCAAGACAATTTGAGCCTGAGACTGACAGGAGTGAGGTTCCAGCACCTATTATACAGCCTGATCATATATTGGCCACATTACGCACTAGCATCACTTTGCCACTGGGGGAAGCGATTCTGGCCACCCAGGGTACTGCTCCTCCAGAAACCTCAGTGGGCAAGTGTTTTGTCGATGAGCCATTCCGCACCAGATTACTTGAAACCTACCACTCTTCTAAGGCTGCTGGGCACATTGGTAGGGATCAATTAATATGGTCACTCTCACAAGTTTTCTGGTGGCCCTCCTTGAGGGCAGATTGTGTTGCATTTACCAATGCCTGTGCCACCTGTGCTCGTGCCAAGAACCCTAGGCATCTCCCTGTGGGCCTACTTCAACCAGTGCCTAATGGCGAACGTACCTGGTCTCACGTCTCTATTGACTTTATGGAAGAATTGCCAGTGTCTAGGGGTTATTCCTTCTTACTTATGGTGGTGGACTGGTTTTCTAAAATGGCTCATTTCGTGCCCCTCCGTGGCCTTCCCTCTGCCAAAGAATTAGCGATGGTTTTCGCTAAGGAAGTATTCCGGTTGCACGGGGTACCCAGAGTTCTGGTGTCTGACTGGGGGAGCCAGTTTGTGTCTAGATTCTGGAAAGCCTTTGTGAACAGATGAGCATCCAATTGTCCTTTTCCTCCGCATACCACCCCCAGACCAATGGGGCTGCTGAGCGGGCCAATCAGTGACTAGAACAGTTCCTGCACTGTTTTGTGACTGACCATCATGATAACTGGGCAGATCTGTTGCTGTGGGCAGAGTTCACCAGGAACTGTGCGGTTCACTCTTCATCCGGGAGCTCCCTGTTTCTTATCAACTACGGGTTTCAGCCGTGCTTGCTCCTGGATTCATTTCAGTCTCAACAGATTCCAGCTCTGGATGAGCATATTGAGCAGCTCCACTCCACATGGGCACAGGTTCAAAGGGCACTCAGTCAGTCTTTTCAGCGCCATCAGCGCCATGCAAATCATAGATGGCTGCCAGCAGTCTCTTTCCAGGTTGTGCACAGGGTATGGCTATCCTCCAGAAACCTCAAGTTATAAGTTCCATCTAATAAATTGGCTCCCCGGTTTATTGGTCCTTATAGGGTGATTCGTAAAATTAACCCTGTTTCGTATGCTTTGGACATCCCTGCGTCCATGCACATTCACAATGTGTTCCACGTATCTCTCCTCAAACCTCTTGTATGCAACCATTATACTACTAACCCTGTGGTGCCAGGGCCTATAGAGGTAGAGGGCGAGGAGGAGTACGAAGTTCACAGTATCATTGATTCTCCCAGATTCAGAGGAAAATTGCAGTATTTGGTACATTGGAAGGGTTATGGTCCTGAGGACCGATCCTGGGTGGATAGTAAGGACTTTCATGCTTCCAAATTACTGCAAATTTTTCATTCTAAGTACCCCCACAAACCAGGTCCCTCTTCCAGAAGGGGGGGGGGGTCTTTGAGAGGGGGGTACTATCACGGTGCCCGTGATTGCTTACTTTTGCTGTCAGTCGGGTGTGTGTACTCTCCATTGGCCACCTGTCTTTTGCCCACCCAGGATTGCCTTTATAGACTGGGCTGAGGCACCCTTTGGTTGCCCTTTCGTGGTGTCTCTCTGTCAGCAGTCACCTGCCTTGTACCTGTTCCCTGGGCCTGTTCGCTTGCTACCAGTACCAGCGTTGCTCCTGTAGCCAGTGCCTCTTCTGCATTGTTCCTGCTCCGTTCCTGACCCGGTTGGCAGTGCTGTCGTTCCTGTTTCCGTTCCTGATCCCGTGCTGCTGTGTTCCAGTTCTGTTCCTGACCAGGTTGGCGGTGCTATCGTTCCTATGTGGTACTGGCTTGTCTGCTGTCGCTGCTTCTGGTTATCCGTTTGACTGCGGAAGTCGCTATAGTGACATTCTGATCTCTGTAAACTCCAATCTCACCGGTTGCTGATTTGCTTGTATAGAACCGGTTGGGCTTTCGCTTATCCAGTACGTGGTACTGGTTTACTCCGCTTTCACCGGTTGCTGATTTGCTTGTATAGAACCGGTTGGGCATTCGCTTATCCAGTACGCGGTACTGGTTTACTCCACTCTCACCAGTTGCTGATTTGCTTGTATAGAACCAGCTGGGCATTCGCTTATCCAGTACACGGTACCGGTTTACTCCACTTTCACCGGTTGCTGATTTGCTTGTATAGAACCGGCTGGGCATTCGCTTATTCAGTACGCGGTACTGGTTTTCTCCTATCTCCCCTGTTGCTGATTTGCTTGTATAGAACCGGTTGGGCATTCGCTTATCCAGTACGCGGTACTGGTTTACTCCCTTCTCACTGGTTGCTGATTTGCTTGTATAGAACCGGTTGGGCAATACGCTAATCCAGTACGCGGTACTGGTTTACTCCACTCTCACCGGTTGCTGATTTGCTTGTATAGAACCGGCTGGGCATTCGCTTATCCAGTACTCGGTACTGGTTTACTCCTTTTCACCGGTAGCTACTTCCGCTTGTTTAGTACAGGTTGGGCGTTTCGTTTATCCAGTACGCGGTACTGGTTTACTCCACCATGCACTGGCTGCTGATTACGCTTCTTTAGTGCCGTGTGAGCGCTATTGTTGACCAGCATCAGTGCAGCTTTACTCCACCATCCACCGGCTGCTGATTCCGCTGTATAGAGCTGGTTAAGCACTTGTTTGTCCAGTACACTTTGCTGGTTTACTCCACATCCACCGGTTGCTAATCTGTTGTGTAGAACCGGGTGGGCTATACTGTTCTTCTATACATAGCACTGGGTTACTGTACATCCACCGGTTGTTGCTGTCTCCGTTTCTAACCGGCTGGGTCTCCTTGGTTGGGAGACTGGTTTGCTCCACTGTTCCATCCTATGCTGTTGCTCCATCTATGCAGCATTAGTGGAGCTGTTCCCCTGTCCACTTGGCTGCCTTGCCCGGTAATTTGGCAAGGCCGGTAGAGCCACATTTAGGTTGGCGTGTAAACTCCTGGCTGCCTTGCCCGGTATATTGGCAAGGCCGGTAAAGCCACAATCTATTCATCGTGTAAACCTCCAGGCTGCCTTGCCCAGTATATTGGCAAGGCCAGTAGAGCCTCCCTTGTATATCTTGCTATAACTACTGTTTGTACCCATTGTGTATATGTGATGTACGTGTATGATTAGGACCCGTGAGGGTTCCCATTAAACTTTTCAATAAAGTTTGATTTTCATCTTACTCTGTGTCTGAGAGTCAAAACAAACCGTGACAATCAGATTGTGTGGTGTGTGTGTATGTAAGTGTATCACATTGCTCCACAGCAATAAAACTGGTTAAAAATGGTTGTTTAAACTTTGGTATATGTGTTTATAAATCAGTCTCTGTAAATAAAGTACTTTGGTCTTGTTCTAAATCATGTATTCAGTTTCACAAAGAGCTATCAGTAGGTCATGAAATAACCTAAGCAACACCACCTGAAAGTGTCCCTCTTTGGCCATTTCAAATTTTGGGAAGTATGTGGGCCTTATGTATAAGTGCAAACTGGAGCAGGTCAGGGGCAAACCAACAGCAGCTTAGCTCTCTGAGTGCCAGAGGGGTACGGAATGCATTGCAAAGCAATGCGTTCCGTACCCCTCTGGCACTCAAAGGGTTAGGGGACACTGAAAAATTCCAAACAATCTAAATGAGGCTTTTAACCCATTCAATGCTAGAGAGGTCTCCAACGCATTGCAATGGAGACCTCTCTAGAACTCAAGGGGTTTAAAGTCCCATTTCAATTAATTGTTATTTTGGGAATGTTTATTTATCCCTTTGTGGTACAATGGATTTGCCCCAAAATTGCTGCAGTTTGCTTTTATACACAAAATACCACTAATACATATAGCAGTAAAAATAAATCTGTTTTGATAGGATGCAAAGGAAAGCTGCAGAAGATTTGCAATCTGAAATTTTGGTTAAAAAAGAAAGTACACCCTCTGTCATATGTTTGTGACACCTTGTAAATGTGCCAGTATAAATGTAAGGTCTACCTGATTTGTTGTTGACAGTCATGAACCCATTTGTCTCTAGTTTGTTAGAGAGAATTTATTACATATTATATATTTATGTATGATTATCCACCCTTTTCTCAAATACCTTCTTAGTTATCAACTTCCTGTATCTGTGCCAAAGACTGCACTAGTACAGAGAGTGAGGCCAATGTAGTTGTCAGTTTGTTTCTGAAACAAGACTAAATGGGCATACCTGGAACACTGTTTTCAAAGGATCACTGAATATCAGTGATTGATAGGGATGGGAGTGTCCAATTTATGCAATGCGTGTCACCATATGGGTGGAGCTTAATGGAGGGGGGGTTATCCTGAAGTAGGCAAGAAATTTGAGATTATCCTAACTAGGGGTGGGTGAAAGTTGTCGCCGTGTTCCTGCGGGAAATTGCGCGAAAACCACGTTGTTATCCACTTTTTCACGGGAAAATCCACTTTAAAACTAGCGGTTAAAATTTCCGCATTTTTCGCCCATTGGACAAAATTTTTCGCCATTTTTTCAATGGCTAGAAAGTTTCTGCCCATTGATTTACATTGTTTTCACACTTCCGCTATAAAACATGACGTTTTCGCAGAAGGCCGACACAATAGAAGCAGCTACAGAGCGAGATAGATGTGCTGTTCTCTTGTGATATTTTGCAAAAAAGTGAGGCAGTAGAGGCTCATAGTGACTCCTATCACTATGAGCAGGGTAAAAAATAATCAGTGGAGGAGCTGGAAGGACCATTATGTGTCCACTGAGTCTGAGGAGGAAGGGACCACTACTGTACCAATGCTGTCCAGTCCCCCTAAATCACCTCAAGGGATCTTGGGGAATTTAATGGGAAGGGAGGGATAAAAGGGAATGGGAATGGAGGGAGAAAAGGGTAGTACTAGTGAGAACAGGACAGGTCAGCTGCCTGTGCCTGCTGCTAGACAAGCTGCCCCTGCTGCCAGTGTCACCATTGCTGTACCTGCAGCCACTAGTGTTGTACCTGCTGCCAGATGTTCTGCCATTACTGTTGTAAGTGCTGAACCTGCTGCTAGTGCTAAACCTGCTGCCACCAATACTTTGCCTGCTGCTAGTGTTTCTTGTCATACTCAGGGGGGCCAGGAGAAAATGTTGCCATGTGTGACAGCAGAGGACCCTCTGTCACATTGCTTGTCACCTCCTCCAAGCAGCAGTGTGATGCCTGTAATAGAGCAGCAGCACATAGGGACTAGTGGTTGTGTTGGGGAAGCTGGGGTGGAAGAGACATTGATTTATCAGAAACTGAGAGGGAATGGGAGACAGGGATGATGATGGGCATCACCACCACCACTAGCAGTCAGCTTTGGGAATTTGCGGAAATTGCAACTGATCTAATTTCTGCTGCTGCTGCTGAGATGAAAGGGCAGCAGGGTGCTGAAGAGCAGGCTAGTGTGCCACACACCACTGTGGACACAGTGGAAATGGGGTCAGCAAGTGATGCAGGACTAGTCCAGGTTCCACTTGCCAGCAGTAGCAATACTCCTCCTGATCCTAGTTGCAGCGCCAAATCTGAGGCAGTAGCAGCAACATTATCCACTTCCACATAAAGTGAAGGGGAATGTGGAGGACAATAAGAAATAGGCCATTCTTCTCCATCTGTTCCCTATCTCTCCCCCCAGAAGTCATGGGCGTGGGACTATTATTCTCTTCCGGCAGGTACAGTGTAGTCATCATCAACAACTGTATGGTGCAAAATTTGTGACAAGTTAGTAAAAAGGGGAAAGGAGGGAACACACCTTGGCACAACCTCCCTGATAACACACATGAAACACAGACACCATGACATTTATGTCAAACATGTTAAAGCCAAACACCCATTACAGAAATCTAGCACCGCTGTTACCATACCTCCTGACTCTCCAGAAAGGTTGAGATCAAAGAGGAGGAAGAATAAAGAAGCCCAGATAGACAATGGAAGTTCCATGACGAGTGAAACAACTAGCTCGCCATCAACATCACCTTCTTCCTCTAGGGTAACAAGTACATCTCCTGCCAATCCACCTCATTCATCGTTACCTCCCCCGCTAAATGATAGCCAATCTGTTAATGTTAGGATATGGCAGTTCCTCTCTACCCATTGCACACTGTGTGGTGCACTGACCACACATGCCAGTGTGCTGGAGGAGAATCGATACCAGGTCATCAGGCGACATCTGAGGAGATTCCATCCCGCAGAATATGCTAGAATGCTGGCAGGGAGAGTTCATCATTACTATTAAACTGTCAGCATGTTGTCATGTGCCTGTAGGGGTACAGTGACAGTGGCAGTACTTGGTTTCGGGTGTCATGGTGTTTGGATACAGTTGTGCCCCCAGATGTTATTTACCACACACACACTGTGCACATTGCGGTTGCTGATGAAAGCCACAGTTCCTGCTCTCAAGGGAAAAATGTATATTCTAATAACAACACACCCATGATTTTGGAGGAGGGGCAGGTGGAGAAGAATTATTGGCCAACTTCTTCTTTTCTCCATATAGACTGGGGGCTACTTATTGTGTTGCTACTGCCTCAGGTGCATCACTGGAGCTAGTCGTGGCAAATTTCATCATCCATCATCACCCATTACTGCTATTGTTGATCCCATTCCCTTTCAAGCTACCTAATCATCCTGCTGCTTAAACAACTCAGCAGCAGCAGTGCGAACAACAATTGCAACTCAGGACTCAGAAGGACATTTGACAGTGGCCACTGGCCAACATGACCTGCTGGCATTAGGCCAGCAGGGCATTTTCATTTTTTTCTCAGGGCTTGTGTTTTGAAAAAAATAAATAAAAAAATTAAAAATAAAAAAAACTAGTCCTACAAAAAATAAACATTTTTTTTTTAGGGCTTATGCCAAACTAGCTTAAGTCTTAAAATCAATGTTTCTTCAGGGTTTGGGCCTCTAATAAGTCTAAGTCCAACAAAGGCCTCTACCAACATCAAACAAATCAACCTCTACAAAATACTCTATCAAGTCAAGTATCAGTCCATCCCAGTAGCAACTTATGTCAGGGGGTTCCTGTCTCTCACTTTAAATACAAATTTCTTATTTTATTTATTTTTTATTAACTGTCCCCCCAATAGCAGTCAAGAAAGCCCCCCAAAACAAATTCCCTGTTCAAATGATTCATTCACCAACACAGGCACCCTCCTCAGACCCCTTTATACCATGTCTTATGGTTTTTATTTTCTTTTATTTTATTTAGGATTTATTTTTATTAACCCCCCAATCCCAGTAAACAACCCCCCAAAAATCATCCCTTGTTCAACTAATTCTATTCCCACACCCCACCAACACAGGCACCCTCATGCCCTTTTTATACAATGCCTTTGGGAAATAAAATATTATTTGTAATGTGTTGTGTGTAACTTCTATGTTCCCATTGATTTCAAAGGGCGAAAAAAGAAAATCGGCACTTTTCGCAGGAAATTTTTCACCAAGGGGAAAGTGCCATTTTTCGCTGATTTCAGTTTGAGGTGGAAGGTTTCGCCCTTCCCTAATCCTAGCTTCAGTGAAGAGATAATCTGAATTTTAATAATGACTGTAGAAGAGTATTTGTGTAATCTTTCTTTTACTTTACCTCCAATAGCAGCAAATTAAAATACCATAAACAACCAATCAGAAACAAATAACAGACTTAAGCTCTGTAAAACTGCTCCACTTCCTCTTTCTTGAAGCGAAAACAGCTCCAAAAAAAACACAAAAAAAGAGAGGAGAGAGTCTCATAGTGTAGACTGCTTGTTCAGAATCAAAATATAAACAATATAAAGTATACTCGCAATGTGAAAATGTCATGGATATGAAATCAGAATGACACACTAAACCTGTGGAGGATATTGCACTGCCTCCACACTGATATCCTGGATCCTTCGCACTCAATCCTTAGAGAACCACCACTCCAAAGCGGGGCTTAAAGGGAAACACAGAATATAAGATACGAGAAGAGCTGTCCTGTTTGTATTGAAACAGTACACAAGATCCAAACTATAAAAAGAGATGTTACTCACATAAAGTCTCCCACTGGCTGTTATCTCCCACAACCTGTAGAAAGCTAAGCGGGGAATCTGGATGCTGGTTCCCCCCACTACAGAACCACACAGGTGTGCATCAGGTTCTTCAACTTCAATCAAAAATGGAACGGCACCAAACAATAGCAGCAGACAAAATAAATTAAACAAAATTTATTGATAAAAAAAAACATAAAACCTACATGTCACTACTTCTGGAGGAATATTCACTTTGTAAAATACAACCTTCAAGCTTGTCTGCTGTTAAATCAAGATTTTATACTGACAACCCAAATAGGAAGTGGATACAATTGGGAGATCGTTTTTCAAATCAAACAATTAAATATTAACACATGCTTGCTCTATTGGCTTGATACATTAAACATGTAACAATCTTAAATACATCTGAAAAACAGATATAGCCCACTTCCTTTAATCCCATATATTTATATCAACTAGGTCCAGGAAAAAACAGGATCCTTTCAGTAAAAACTCCAGGAAGGATTAATAGCAGACCAAATCCCAACTGTAGGAGATGTAGACGCTGAAAACAGGAGTACTGTCATCCACCAGAGCGAGTTAGGCTGAAAGACAGTAAAAATAGGCAGCGTCATAGTATCTTATAATAAACCGACAAAACAAGTATAGAGAAAATATACATACAAAAACTGATTAAAGACAATCATCATTGGTAGATGAACATGAAAGAAAAACAAATGTCATAAAATAGAAAGGGATGGGATAAAGACAATGAAAAAGAATGAAACAAGATGAAGGGGTGAAGTACTCGCCTCCTGTCATTATTAAAATTCAGATTATCTCTTCACTGAAGCTAGGATAATCCCAAATTTTCAGACATGACAAGAGGCTCCTATTTGCAGTTTTAATGCTCAGACAGAAGAAACGAACCTGGATGATAAGATGGATGAAAGTAGAACGTTCGAAACGTAGATTCCCTCGACCAGTCTGCCGAACGTAAAATATCCACCAAAGAGGAGCCAGAGGAGAAAGCCGCTGATGTGGCGTCTCCTCTCACTGAGTGAGCTCCAAAAGAGATGTCAATACCGGACAAAGATAAGATCTAGCGCACCCAACGAGCAAACGTGGGCAAGGAAACCGGTTTGAACGGTTTAACGTACGATATTAAAAGTTGTCTGGAATCCGGGGAACGCACGGCTGCAGACCTGTCTTGGTAACAGCAGAGAACAGCAGCTACGCACAACTTAGATTCCGCTGGAGAAAAAGGGATAGGCAATGGAAACCGAATTAGATTTAGTCTGACGAGAGATGGAAAAAACAATCCCATCAGGGGAAAAAACAATACCATCAACATCGAGGGCCCTCACGTCCGATACTCGATGGGAGGGGAGAAGACAGAGAAGAGGAGCAAGTATAGTGGATAGTTGGAGAAAGAGGAGTTCATTTTCAGGCCAAGACCGCAGGAATTGCAAAACAGTGGAAACGTCCCACAGAGACACATATCTTGGACCGGGTGGAGAGGAAAGACGGCAATAAACGGCACACGCGTGGGTCTTTACCAATAGGAAGACCATGAATAGAAACATGAGCGGTGGAAATAGCCAATCTGTGGACGTTAATAGTCCTATAAGACTTTCCTTGGTCGTGTAAATAGGAAAGAAAGTTGATCACGAAATGAACAGGGGCTGTAAAGGGATTGAGACTCCGTCCCACACACCAGCAAGACCAGAGACCCCAAGCAGATGTGTAGCAACACCGTGTTCCTGAAGCCCAAGAGGAGTCGAAGAGCCGAATCCAAAAGACCATCCGAAAGACCTCAGACATCCCAGGATCCCCTGAAAGGACCAAGCCACCAGTTGCAAGCTACGCTGAAGTACTATGGGGTGAAGGTGCCCTTTCAATTTCATCAGGAGTTCCTGAAAGGAAGGAATCAGAAGAGGGTCTTGATACGAGAGGCACAGGAGATCAGGAAACCAAGGTTGACTCGGCCAGAGGGGGGCTATCAATGTGATTTCCATCTTCTGCAACCGGAGATAACGAAGCACCCTGGCAAATCAGTGCGAATGGGGGGAAGGCATATGCCCCCATCAGTGGCCAATTCTGGAGGAAGGCATCCATTGCTCTGGAAGTCGGATATGGACTTCAGCTGAAGTAGTCCGGAAGTTGATGATTTGTCCGAAATACGAAAAGGTCTAGGATTAGAGGGCCTCTCTGAAGCATCAGCTGTAAGAAAACTGACCAATCCAACATCCAGTCGCTGGTGTCCCGCCAGTGACGAGAAAACCAATCCGCCTCCAGGATGATGTCCCCCGGTAGGTACTCCGCTTGTAGAGAGATGTTCCTCTGGAAGCAAAACTTGTAAATGTCCTTGGTCACGTCTGATAGAGCCTTAGAGCAAGCTCCCCCCAGCCGACTGATGTACTGAACCACTGAGACATTGTCCATGCGAAGCAGAATACAGCAATCTGTTAGACCATTGGAGAAACTGCGAATGGCAAAAGAGCCCGCTATCAGCTCCAGACGGTTGATATGGAGTGAATCTTCTGAACGAGACCAGGTTCCTCCCGTCGAGACTCCTCAGCAAGTCGCCCCCCAACCCCAAAGACTGGCGCTGGAGTTGATCAAGTCTGGAGTCATGCCAAAAATAGAGCGGCCATTCCATGCTTGCATGTGTAGTAGCCACCAATTGAGTTCCGAGCGCACTTCCCTGGAAAGAGGTATCATTTGGTCGTAGGATGGGTCTTTCCATAGAAATTGGGTCTTGAGACTTTGCATCACCCTGTAATGAAGGGGGCCAGGAAAAATGGCCTGAATAGAGGATAGTAGACGTAATGGGACTGCAGGTTGTCGAAGTACCCTCTAAAGTTCCTTCCTGATGGAGACGACTTTGGAGAGAGGTAGATGAAGATTGCAAGACACAGAGTCTATCTCGAAACCGAGAAACAAAATCATCTGCGCTGGGACTAAAGCCGGTTTGACCCTGATGATTACAAAGCCCAGATTTTCCAACAGATGGATTGCGAAGTTTGTCTGGGTAGACAGTTAATCTTTATCTGCACCGAACAATAAAATGTTGTCTAAGTAGGCGATGCAGTGTATACCTGATGTCCGGAGATGAGCTAGTACCGGTTTTAGGAGTTTCGTAAAACACCAGGGGGCTGAGCTGAGTCTGAACGGAAGGCAGGTGAATTGCCATGGTTTGTCGGACTACAGAAAGTGGAGGAATTGGCGACTCACTGGGTAAATGGAGACCGAAAGATAGGTGTCCTTCAACTCTAGGCGAGTAAACCAATCGTTCTTCAATAAGAGATCTCTGAGGAGATGGATGCCCTCCATCTTAAAGTGTCTGTACCTGACAAAGGTATTGAGAGACTTCAAATTAATTACTGGCCTGTATTCTCCCGACTTTTTTGTCACCAGGAATATGTTGCTGAAAAAAATGGTAGTGTCGGGATCCCTCTTGATGGCAACCTTGTCAAGTGAGGGGGAGGAACCCATTCGGAAGAACGTGGGTGTCGAATACCTCGTGGGTCAAACATGAGAATTCACATAGTGTCTAATATTCCGGTATCTCTTGGATTCTCTGAATCAACTTTGGTGGAAAGAGATTCAAGTATTTGGGGATCACCCTTAAATTGCTCTTCATCTTCATTGAGCAGAGTCAAAGAAGTTCTCCTCATAGGAGAAATCAGATAAGTCTGTTTGCCACACATTTATCTCAGTATATTCAGGAGGAAAAATCTGGCCCTTGTCATCAGAGGATAATAGAGATGCACCAATACAGATTTTTGAAGACCGAGTACGAGTACCGATACTTTTTTCAAGTACTCACCGATACCAATTACTGATACTTTTTTTTGCAGTCATTTGCCATTTGCAAATGACCGCAAAAAAAAGTATTGGTAATTGGTATCGGTGAGTACTTGAAATATATATACACACACACACATACATACATACACACACCACCTCTTGACTTTTGATTCTCCCCTTTTGACTCTTTCTCCCCCTCTTGATTCCCACCTTTTGCTTCATTCTCCCCTTCTTTAGCCACTTTCTTTTGCCTTGACTTTTTCTCTCCCTTTTGATCCCCCTTTCTCCCACTCCTTCTCCTTGACTCTTGATCCCACCCTTTTGCCTCTCTCTCTCGTGATCCCCCTCTCCTTTTGCCTCTTCTTGGTCCCCCTCCTTTTGTCTCCTGATCCTTCCTCCCTTTGCCTCTTTTTCTCCCTCTTGACCCACTCTCTGCCTCTTTCACCACCCGCTGCCCCATCTTGCCTCCCTTACCCTCCTCTGCCGGGTGCTCGCTGTTCTCTCGCAAGCCCCGGCAGAGGTCAGCGTCGGAACGTTGCCATGGTAACCCGCGGCAACGCTCTGATGCTGCAGGAGGGAGAGAGGTGACACAGGGTATCGGTGCTGGCATCGGCCGCATTTGTGTGAGTACAAGTACTCGCACAAATGCTGGTATCGGCACCAATACCGATACCAGTATCGGTATCGGTGCAACCCTAGAGGATAATATAGAGGCCCCATGAACCTCAGGGGCAGAGGTCAATCTTCCCTTCTTTTAAGGCTGTTTGTCTTTCTTGGGATTAGCCTTGGATTGTGTTACGGTTATTACGACACTCAGACCAAGGTAAAAAATAAAACACAGTTTTATTGAGGTAATAATAAGGAACAGTGCCCCTGGAGGCCAGAATAGGTAATCACAAGTAAGGCAAGTAATGGATGTAGTACAGGCCCAATATAGTAGGAGCAAGTATCACTCAGCAGAATCAAAAGGTACAAGGGTTAATGCCCAATACAATAATCAGTCTCTGTTGTGGTGATTAGCCAACGCCCGGTGCTTATAAACAGTCCCAATAGTAGTGCAGAAAGCAAGCACTAGCAGTGCGACTGAACTGGATCACAACCAGATAGCTATATCGTAATATGCCCAATAGTATTGTGAGGACTGACTGGAGCTGGAGCCAATATTACCCCTTGGGTGCGATAACGGAGGAGAGACACTGCCAGAGCCAATGGAACCAGAGTCAGGAGCACCCCTTAGGTGCGGAAACGGAGGAGACACTGCATATGCAAATGGGACCAGAGCCAAGAGCAACCCTTAGGTGCGGTAACGGAGGAGACACTGCACAAGCGAATATACCGTGAGCCAAATGCACTTCCTGGTGCGATATGATGGTGCAACACTGTGAGCTAACTGAATGCCCAATAGCACCACGCGGTGCAGACTGCAAGGAAATGAGCACCTAGTTTAAGATACTGCTCTGCTAGTGTAATGGATAGGCTCGGTGATGGAGGCAACAAGCTCATCAAGTGTTAAACGGCTTAGGATCTAAGGTAGCAAGCTTTGCAAGTGTATACAGACAGGCTCGGTAACGGAGGCAACCAGCACAGCAAGTGTTCTCTGACAGACTCGGTAACAGAGGCAACAGCTCGGCAAGTATTCTCTGACAGGCTCGGTAACGGAGGTAACAGACAGGCTCAATAACGGAGACCACAGTTTAGCAGAGGAGGCGTGATCAGTCAGTGCAACACTGCAAGCACAGTTCAGAATGTCGCCAGGCAAGAGCTCAAAAGTTCAGAGGAACACAGGAAGCAAACACGGAGCAGGAACATCAGCCAGAGCCGGGTCAATCATGGAGAAGGAACGTCAGCCAGAACCGGGTCAATCACGTAGCAGGAACGTCAGCCAGAGCCGGGTCAATCACAGAGCAGGAACGTCAGCCAGAACCGGGTCAATCACAGAGCAGGAACGTCAGCCAGAACCGGGTCAATCACGGAGCAGGAACAGCAGAGTAGTCAGAAGAGCCAAGTCGGTACACAGGAACGCAGGAACACAGCAACCAAGGTGCAGGAACACCACAAAAGGGCACCTGACAGGTTCCATAGGCCCAGTATATAAAGGGACACCCCGGGCAGGCCAATCAAGCTCCGCCAATGGAAGAGCACCACAACAGAGAGTGACAAGGAGTCACAGGAACCGTGATAGATTGAGAGTCTTTCCAGTGGCATTTAGGGGCGTGAGAAGTGCCATGCTCCGAGACATCAGAATCTGGGGAGTCTTCTGTAACCTGAGGGGGGCAGTCTAAACTGAAGGTGGGGGCTGAGGTAGGGCGCCTGCAAGTGCCTTCTGCATTGATGACGCAACAGCAGCATTAATAATGGCTAACAGATCCTCAGACGTAAGGGTAGATTTTTGGGAATCTTCTATGGCAGTGGAAATGATCAAGTATGAAATTGGAGAATGGAGGCTCACCCCAGAAAGCTATAGAATGTAGCAGGAAGGGGTGGGGGGCTCTCCCCAGTAAGGAATATATGAGATAAGTAAATATGCATGTGTATATAAAGAGGGGCTCACCCTTTGTGGCAAAATCAATAGGCAAGACTTTTATGGGCAACCAACAGGAGGGGCTCACTATTTAACTATTTATGGAGCAAAATAGGAAGGGGCTCACCCTGACTGGCACAGACAAGCATGAAGGAATAGAAGGAGCAAGTCCTGATGCGACCGCCCGAGCAACAATACGTTGTGGCAATGACCGAGCTAAGAAAAAACTCAGCAATAGAAAAGTTTAAAATGGGGTCCGAAATCTCGCTTTGCATGACAGCAGAGACGAATGGCCAAGCTTCGGTACACTAAAGGGAATGAGAAGCGGGAGCTGAGGAAAAAACAGGTGAAAGATTTTAGTAGGATTGAAACACAAGGGTTGAAACGAAAGGTAAAATAATCAGATATATAGAGGGATTGGAAGAAAGACGATAAAGCACAGAGATAGATACTGTCTGTGGGAAGATTTTTTTAAAATAGGAAAGAAATATAAAAAAACTGAAAAAGAAACCTTTATAAGGGTAAAACAATTGTGGACATTAAACAAAAATACATTTGAATTTAATTAAAGGTATTTTTAAATTAAAAAAAGTGTTTGGTAGACAAGGAAACTCTGACCTGGCAATTGGAGGTGAGCAGCAAGAAAGAGGAAGTGGAGCAGTTTTACTGAGCTACTTAAGTCTGTTAGTTGTTTCTGATTGGTTGTTTATGGTTTTTTACTTTGCTGCTATTGGAGGTGAAGTAAAAGAAAGATTATGCAAATAGGAGCCTCCTGTCATGTCTTAAAATTAAGTGGAATGGGGTGAAAGTGGGTGAAACCAGGCTGGCAGTAGGAGGAGTTATCTGGGAATTCAGCCAATCAGAGAATTGGTGTCTGTCCTCAAAGACCAGATAATAAAGTCTTAAAAACTGTGTCTCCAGGTATATGAGTGGGTCTGGGATTAGGAGCTTAATGTTCAATATAAAAATGGAGTAAATATGAGACAAAACAACTACACCATAGAACAAAAAAAAATAAAACAATTCCTATTGATTTACATGGAGGTTTGAAAGCCTTGAATGCAAGTAAGTATAGGAAGGAAATGTGTGGAGGACTCTCTAGCATTCCAGGGTTTAAGAGTACCATATTAATCAATGGTTGTTTTTGTATGTTGTAGTTGGTTTGCCTCAAAAATGACTTCATTTTTCTTTTGAATATAAGGTCCTTGGAGCTAATACAGAGGCTGATGACCTAAGAAAGTGGTATGATTCTGGAGCAAACCAACTGCATCATATGGTACAAATACAAGTTTTAATTGTTTCAAATGGAGATTTTAACCATTTGAATGCTAAAGAGGTCTCCAACACATTGTTTTGCAATGCATTGGAGACCTCTGTAGCAGTCAAGGTGTAAAATGCCTCATTTTGGGAATGTTTCTTTGTCTCCTATGGTTTACTTCACAATGATATCACTTTCTAAGTACAGCCTCACAGTGGTCAGTGGGGAGACTTCAGAAATTTTAAAGGGATAGTAATGTTTCATACAAAAATCAACTCCAGTTAATCTACATGATATTTGAGCCATAGAGAGTGATATTTCAATACCATGCAAGCATTATTTCAAAAGTAATTGAATGATAAAGTATATCCCTCCCACCCCTTTTACTGACATAACACTGCTCTCCAAGCCGGCCCACGTGGAGCGCAGCGAGGGGCAGAGCACAACAAGTGACAAACTTCAGTTAACATAAGGAAAAACCTGCCCTCCTTTGTAAGGGGGGCAGGGTTTTCCTTATGCTCACAAAGAGAAGATTGGGGGATATGTATAAAACTGGAGTTACAGAGAAAGTGTCTGTAAACGTGTCTCAAAGCGACATAAGTTTATGTATAAACATCTAACAACATTTTGCTAAGTGCTAACTCCAGTTAGTTGACTTTTTTGAAAAGTGGAGTAGAAATGGTCTTGGCCAGATAAGAATTATGTCCCAGTGTATTTATTAAACAAAATTTGCTAATTGCGCCAAAAATAAAGGCAGTTTTAGGGATTAAATCATAACACCAGGTATAACCTGTTCTTATTGGAAGTATATAATACCGCTATGTCTGCGAATATATATTCGCACGTGTGAATATTCTCAGAATATTCTCAGGTAGACATCATTATTCCTTTATAAATATGATCAAGCATTGTGAATTTTAGAGACAATTCTTAAGAATACACTAAGAAGGCTTTTTATATATCCCCCCTATTGTCCCTCACTGTGAGCTGTCTGTACAATGACTGGATTCCACATCTGAGAGAAGTTGGCTTACAATGGACAAAAAGGGTTTGGAGGGGAATACAAAAAAAAATGTATATTAAAAAAACCACCAAAAAAATCCCACTGACTTGGTTAATTTTAGTGATGAGCGAGCATGCTCGGCCGAAGCTCGGTTCAGCTCGAGCATCGCTCTGCTCGGCACATGGCGGTACTCGTACGAGTACCGCATGTGCTCACCCGCCATGTTCGGGTCTCCTCCCCGCACGTTTCGCGGCTGCAGCGCAGCCAATAAACGTGCGGGGAGGCTCTGACATCAGTGTAATGCCAGCAGCCATGTTGGCTGCTGGCATTACACTGATTGGCTGGCCAGAACCCGTGATCGGGTGCTGTATAGCACCTGACCAGCGAGTTCGGCTCAGTCTTAGCCAGGGAGAGATGAGGATAGGAAGGGAAAGTCAGTGTAGGGAGAAGAAAAGTGTGTTTCAACAACAAAAAGACCCAAAAGTCCTTTTTAGGACTATTGTGTGTGGGGGCAGCAGTTATAGTTTGTTTTGGGGGGCAGAGTTTAAAAAAAAAACGTCACATATTCCATTCACTGTGCCTAGCCGCAGATTAGCAGCACATTCTGTTTAGTGTGCAAAGTTGCAGATTAGCAGCACATTCTGTTTAGTGTGCAAAGTTGCAGATTAGCAGCACA
This sequence comes from Rhinophrynus dorsalis, assembly GCA_037306005.1. NCBI lineage: Eukaryota > Metazoa > Chordata > Amphibia > Anura > Rhinophrynidae > Rhinophrynus > Rhinophrynus dorsalis. The sequence continues at coordinate 168,582,402 of CM074721.1, read as the reverse complement.
TTCTGTTTAGTGTGCAAAGTTGCAGATTAGCAGCACATTCTTTTTAGTGTGCAAAGTTGCAGATTAGCAGCACATTCTGTTTAGTGTGCAAAGTTGCAGATTAGTAGCACATTCTTTTTAGTGTGCAAAGTGTAAAAAATAAAAGTCACATATTCCATTCACTGTGCCTAGCCGCAGATAAGCAGCACATTCTGTTTAGTGTGCAAAGTTGCAGATTAGCAGCACATTCTGTTTAGTGTGCAAAGTGTAAAAAATAAAAGTCACTTATTCCGTTCACTGTGCCTAGCCGCAGATAAGCAGCACATTCTGTTTAGTGTGCAAAGTTGCAGATTAGCAGCACATTCTGTTTAGTGTGCAAAGTTGCAGATTAGCAGCACATTCTTTTTAGTGTGCAAAGTGTAAAAAATAAAAGTCACATATTCCATTCACTGTGCCTAGCCGCAGATAAGCAGCACATTCTGTTTAGTGTGCAAAGTTGCAGATAAGCAGCACATTCTGTTTAGTGTGCAAAGTGTAAAAAATAAAAGTCACTTATTCCGTTCACTGTGCCTAGCCGCAGATAAGCAGCACATTCTGTTTAGTGTGCAAAGTTGCAGATTAGCAGCACATTCTTTTTAGTGTGCAAAGTGTAAAAAATAAAAGTCACATATTCCATTCACTGTGCCTAGCCGCAGATAAGCAGCACATTCTGTTTAGTGTGCAAAGTTGCAGATAAGCAGCACATTCTGTTTAGTGTGCAAAGTGTAAAAAATAAAAGTCACTTATTTCATTCACTGTGCCTAGCCGCAGATAAGCAGCACATTCTGTTTAGTGTGCAAAGTTGCAGATTAGCAGCACATTCTGTTTAGTGTGCAAAGTTGCAGATAAGCAGCACATTCTGTTTAGTGTGCAAAGTGTAAAAAATAAAAGTCACTTATTCCGTTCACTGTGCCTAGCCGCAGATAAGCAGCACATTCTGTTTAGTGTGCAAAGTTGCAGATTAGCAGCACATTCTTTTTAGTGTGCAAAGTGTAAAAAATAAAAGTCACATATTCCATTCACTGTGCCTAGCCGCAGATAAGCAACACATTCTGTTTAGTGTGCAAAGTTGCAGATAAGCAGCACATTCTGTTTAGTGTGCAAAGTGTAAAAAATAAAAGTCATTTATTCCGTTCACTGTGCCTAGCCGCAGATAAGCAGCACATTCTGTTTAGTGTGCAAAGTTGCAGATTAGCAGCACATTCTGTTTAGTGTGCAAAGTGTAAAAAATAAAAGTCACATATTCCATTCACTGTGCCTAGCCGCAGATAAGCAGCACATTCTGTTTAGTGTGCAAAGTTGCAGATTAGCAGCACATATTCCGTGTAATATGAAGAAGGCGGGTAAAAAGGGACGGGGAAGTGGACGTGATCCTGATAGTTCAGGGCGCGGGTCAGGACACGTAGAAACTGTGCCTGGTGCCAGAGCACAAGAAAGAAAGACATCCACCATACCTAGCTTCATGTCTCAGTTTACAGGGCGTCGCAGGACATCACTCTCGAGGTCAGACCACTGCGAACAGGTGGTCGGTTGGATTTCAGCTGATACTGCTTCCAGTCGGTTAAGCACCACCCTGTCTTCCACCAAGTCCACTCTCAGTAGCCAAGAGTCTGGTCAACATAATCCTCACCCTGATCATCCTTCCTCCCACCATAGAGGGTCTGGTCAAAGAAGTGATCCCACACTGGGATATAGTGAGGAGCTCGTCTCATCACCAATCCTTCATTTGAACCTCTCTCCAAGCACGCTTGCAGAGGAACATGACATCTTGTGCCCTGATTCACAACCTCTAGAGGGTACCCAATCACAAGAAGATGACAGAGGGGAACAGCATTTAAGGTCAAAGGAAGTGGATGATGATGATGAGACACAGTTGCCAGCAAATCAACCACTATTACTGTCTCAAGACCTTGATGAGGAGGATGATACACAGTTGTCAATGACTGAGTATGTGGTGGGATCAAGAAATGAGGAGGATGATCAGAGTGAGGAAGTGGAGGAGCCGAGCGATGACAGCAGTCCTGAGGGTGAGCCATCTGCAGCACCGCAACAGGCTGGAAGAGGCAGTGGTGTGGCTAAAGAAAGAAGGCGGACCGCACCAAACCGGCCCGCAAATGTTCCACGGAGCACCCCTTTGCGTAAATCTCCCTTGCCAAGGGCTAGGTGTTCAGCGGTATGGCGTTTTTTTAAGGAAAGTGCGGACGACAAAAAAATTGTAGTTTGCAACCTGTGCCACACCAGAATGAGCCGAGGCATGAACACTAGAAACCTCACCACCACCAGCATGATCCGACACATGGCATCCAAGCACCGTAATAAGTGGGAGGAACGCCCGGATCGCCAATCTGTGTCTGCAGGCCACACCACTGCCTCCTCTTCCCCTGTTTTCGGTGCCGGCCAATCGCCTGTCGAAGGCGCAGGCCCGCATACCTCCCGCCCTGCACCTGTACCATCTGAAGCACCATCAGCGACCACATCCACTTCCCTGTCCCAGCGCAGCGTCCAAATGTCGTTACCCCAGGCATTTGAGCGCAAGCGAAAATACCCAGCCACCCACCCACAGGCCATAGCACTAACCTCACACCTTTCCAAATTACTGGCCATCGAAATGCTGCCATTTAGGCTTGTGGAGACTGAGTCCTTCCGCAGCCTGATGGCAGCTGTCCCTCGGTACGCAGTCCCCAGCCGCCACTACTTTTCCCGGTGTGCCGTCCCCGCCTTACACCACCATGTGTCCCGTAACATCACCCGTGCCCTGACCAACGCAGTTACTGGGAAGGTCCACTTAACGACTGACACATGGACAAGTGCTTGTGGCCAGGGACGCTACATTTCCCTGACGGCACACTGGGTGAATGTCGTGGAGGCTGGGAGCGACTCGGACCCTGGGATGGCACAGGTGCTACCCACGCCGAGGATTGCGGGCCCTACCTCCATCAGGGTTTCCGCCAGCACCTACGTTATTGGCTCCTCCTCCTCCGTTTCCACCTCCGAATTCTCTGCGCGCAGCGCCACTCACCCATCAGCCGGTAGCTGGAAGCAGTGTAGCACTGCAGTGGGGAAGCGTCAACAGGCCGTGCTGAAGCTGATCTGCCTTGGGGACAAACAGCACACGGCCTCAGAGCTGTTGCAGGGGATTAGTCACCAGACCGAGCAGTGGCTCTCGCCACTCAACCTGCAACCAGGCATGGTTGTGTGTGATAATGGGCGTAACTTGGTGGCGGCTTTGGAGCTCGGCAAGCTCACACACGTACCATGCCTAGCGCATGTATTTAATTTAGTGGTTCAGCGATTTCTAAAAACCTACCCCAATTTGCATGATCTCTTGACGAAGGTGCGCCGCGTGTGTGCACATTTCCGTAAGTCATCTACAGCTTCAGCCGGCCTGTTGAAGCTGCAGCAGCGCTTACAATTGCCAGCTCACCGGCTGCTGTGTGACGTGAGCACGCGCTGGAACTCCACCTTCCACATGTTGGCCCGGCTTTGTGAGCAGCAGAGGGCAGTAGTGGAGTACCAGCTGTTACACGGTCGTCGCCTCTCCGTTCAACTTCCTCTAATCAGAAGTGAGGAGTGGGAATGGATGTCAGACCTCTGTGAGGTTTTACGCAATTTTGAGGAATCGACACAGATGGTGAGCGGCGATAACGCTATTATCAGTGTAACCATCCCACTTCTGTGTCTACTGAAACGCTCGCTGCTCACAATTAAAACCGACGCTTTGCATGTGGAAGAGGTGGAAATGCGGGAGGAAGAGCTTACACAAGGTGATAGCCAGAGCACCCTCACTTCGTCTTCTCAGCGACAATTGGAGGAGGCGGAGGAGGAGGAGGAGGAGGAGGAAGACACGGTTGCCTCCGCTACAGAGGGTAGCCATGGAACTTTAGTTCCATCTCTTCAGCGTGGGTGGGCAGAAGAGGAGGAAGAGGATGAGGAGATTGAGAGTCATCCTCCTGGTGAGGACAGCGAAATCTTGCCTGTTGGTACTCTGGCACACATGGCTGACTTTATGTTAGGCTGCCTTTCCCGTGACCCACGCGTTATACGCATTTTAGACAACACGGATTACTGGGTGTTCACCCTTCTGGACCCCCGCTACAAAGAGAATTTCTCATCTCTCATTCCTCCGGTGGAGAGGACAAGCAAAATGGTGCAATACCAGAAGGTTCTTGTTGAAAAATTGCTCCAAAATTTTCCATCTGACAACGCTGGCGGCAGAGTACGTGCTACCTTGGCCAACCGAGAAGGGGAGAAAAGGGGAGCACACAGCAGTTCCGACAAAGGCAGGGCAACACTCTCCAAGGCGTGGGACACCTTCATGACACCCCGCCAGCACCCTCACCCTGATGCGCAGCCTAGTGTCACAAGGAGGGAAAAGTTTTGGAAGATGGTGAAGGAGTACATAGCAGACCGTGTCAGCGTCCTCACTGATCCCTCTGTGCCTTACAACTACTGGGTGTCCAAGCTGGACACGTGGTATGAACTGGCACTCTACGCCTTGGAGGTGCTGGCCTGCCCTGCCGCCAGCGTTCTGTCTGAGCGGGTATTTAGTGCTGCTGGTGGCATCATAACAGATAAGCGTATCCGCCTTTCCACCGAAAATGCTGATAGGTTGACACTTATAAAAATGAACAAGGCCTGGATTTCCCCTGACTTCTCCACTCCACTGGAGGAAAGCCCCGGGTGAACATAAAGTGACTTTTTATATGTTATTTACAATGATGGGAATACTCTGTATTCCCATTCACCCCTTCCACCCAAAAAATGGGTATATGGTTGACTCTCTTCCATATACCCTGGGATATAATTTTTATATAGGGCCAGCTCACCAGCGGGCCCTGTGATATAATTTTTATATAGGGCCAGCTCACCAGCGGGCGCTGTTTGACAATTTTTGTATAGGTCAGCTCACCAGCGGGCCTTCTCATATAATGTTTTATTGGGTCAGCTCTCTAGCGGGCCCTCTCATATAATGTTTTATAGCGTCAGCTCACTAGCGGGCCTTCGCATATAATGTTTAGGATGGTCAGCTCCGCAGCAGATCCTCACCCATAATGTTTTAGATGGTCGGCTCAGCGCACGTTTCCCTCTTAATCATGGCCCCAGTTCAGAAAAATCGAGGACATTTTTTGCAGAATTTTCCTCTGCGCACGTTTCCCTCTTAATCATGGCCCCAGTTCAGAAAAATCGAGGACATTTTGTGCAGAATTTGCCTCTGCGCACGTTTCCCTCTTAATCATGGCCCCAGTTCAGAAAAATCAAGGAAATTTTTGGCAGAATTTGCCTCTGCGCACGTTTCCCTCTTAATCATGGCCCCAGTTCGGAAAAATCGATGAAATTTTTTGTAGAATTTGCAGATGATATACAAGTAAATATACAGCAAATACTGTTTGGTAACAATTTTTCGCCTAAAGTCGTTTTTATCTTCCTTTTTGTGTGTTTTACGGTCAGTCTGTAAAAATGGCGTACTACGGGCGAAACATCGTTCCCAGCAGCGACGTTGGAGTCCAAGATGCATCCAGACATCCTCCCTATGCTGTCCCTGAACCATTTCTGTGGTGTTTCCATCATTTTCTGCCCTTTTCCTATGGACCAGGCACCCTCCCCTCATCAGAGCAGGGGGTGCCTGGTGTAATGCTCGAGTCCTCCCATTGACTTCAATGGGGCTCGGGTGCTCGGCCGAGCACTCGAGCCTCCGGGGGTGCTCGGCCAGAGCACCTGAACACCCGAGCATTGGGGTGCTCGATCATCACTAGTTAATATCAAACCTATAGGAAATTTAGGCAAGGACTGGTTTTAATACAGGAAGGCTATGATTCATATATGACATTTCTTTAATTATCATTGGAGTCCAGATACTATTTATCACCACTGTAAGCATAGTTACTAGTAAAGACTGGTTCAGTCAATGGGAATTTTGTGAATTTGTAATTCTCTCTCTCATGATATAGTTGTTTTGCTTTAGGATTACTCCACTTTTAACGTTGGAGTGCCAGAGGGGTGCTCAGCTCATTGCTTTGCATAAAGCCATGATAACACTAGAATGCCCTGGCTTCTCCATATTTAAGTTTAAAAGATGACCAGGATAAACAGCTCTGAGCATCACATATTATTTCATACGTTAAAATAACACTGGCTTTTCTACTGCTGCATAGCATTCACACAGGTAATGCTGCCACTGGATTTATGTTGTTTTTAAACTACTGTTTGGAAAATGGAACAACTGTTGTGAAAACCGAATTCTGGCTGAGGTCTATAAATGGACAGGGAGTATTGTCTGTAAAAGTAATATTGCCTGCCTCTTCCAAGGTCTTGTCAAATGCATAAATTAGTAGAATGAAGAAAAATACAGAAGACATTAAAATGTTGTAATCACTATGGATAGGAAACCCTTAAAAAGGTAAAAAGATAAACAGGCAGACAGATCAGCCAGTAGAAATATAGTCAGACAGACAGACCAAGAGACAGAAACAGAAAGACTCAGAATGTTAACACTTTGAGTGCTAGAGGAGTAGGGAACTGTACCCCACTGGCACTCAAAGGGTTAAACATATTAAAAGGCAGACATAAAATAGATAGAGATAGATAGATAGATAGATAGATAGATAGATAGATAGATAGATAGATAGATAGATAGATAGATAGTCTTTAGCATTCACTGGGTTGATTCTCAGCTCTGAGACTAGTTGGACTGTGACTTTACTTTGTGAAATCTACAAAAATGTTTTAAACAGGAGCAGAGATGTTTTCATTCAGCAATGCTTATGTCTCTGTCACATGCCCAAACCAATATCATAAATGTCAGTTCAAGTCCCAATTACCCAGTTCTTGTCAAGAGAAGAAAGCTTTTCTGATTGTAGCACCCCTTGGCAAATGATAGCTCCATGCAAGGGCAAAACTAGTGGGTGTACACAGTACCCCTGAACCATATCTGGGAACTTTTCTATTTAGACTCCCTGGAGAGATGAGTCTTATGAGGCCTCTGGGGAAGATAAATGACACATTTAGTGTCAAAATGGGGTAGGGCTTAATCGTGAGTGGGGGTGGGGCTTAAAAGAAACATTAAAATCTTGGAGGAATAGGCTGGGGAAGGAGGTGAAGAGGGCGGGGAGTGGGAGGAACACAAGGGGAAGGAGGAGAAGTGGGCAGAGTTGTAGTAAAATCTCCCCACAGCCGGAGAATCAGCCTCTGCCCCTGAGACCCGGTAATTAATGCTAAATCTGGATTCTCCGGGGCAACACCTGAGAGTTCACAGATATGCCCTGAACTTTGCCAGCTCAGTTTTCCATTAACCAATTTTTGCTCCAGATTTGGTGGTTGTCTGAAGGATAGGAGTTTATGGGAATATGCTTATGGACAAACTGATAATGGGACCAGACCATGCAACAAATCTTAATGTAAACTACATAGCTCTCAACATTTTCAGTGATCAAACTCAGGGGGTGTTGCTAGGGGCATGACTGGTGGGCGGGGCATTAACAAGAGTGTTTAGGGTATATCTTGAGCTACTGACACCTCTTTGTGTAAGCGAACAAATTATTTAGAGCAAGACCAATGTATTTTATTTACACAGACAAATTTATAAACACATACACTGACATTAAAACAAACATTAATGTGAGTTTTATTGCTGTGGAGCAATGTGATACATATATATATATATATATATATATATATATATATATATATATATATATATATATATACACACCACACAGACTGATTTCATAAAAAGAGGGACACCAGGGTGGAAAGAGGGACAGAGGGATTTGGGTCTCAAAGAGGGACTGTCCCTTCTAAAGAGGGACACTTGGGCAGTATGAAACTATGTCAAGACATTTGTGAAAACAATACAGCATAACTCAACAAGATATACAATATTAAAGGATCATGACCATGTACATCAGCAAATGTTGTATATATCATATATGCACTGAAGTGAAATTAGATGTTATACTGGTGAAACCAGCCTAAAGATTAACCTAAGAATGAATTTACACAGAAGAAATTTAATGAAAAAAAAAAAAACTTTAAAGAGAAAAGTAATATATCAAATTAATTGGATCTCCAATTAATCCTCAGTTTTTTCTCCATGTAGCGTAGTATTTCAGTACTATGCGAGTTGCAGTTCAAGAGTAATTGAATTATAAAATGTCTACTTCCTGTCCCTTTTACCTATGGTAAGCCACCTCTCCTCAGATGTGGAATCCAGTCATCAGACCAGACAGCTCACAGTGAGGGACAGTAAGGAAAACCCTTCCTCCCCTTGACGAAGGAGGGGAGGTTTTTCCTTATGCTCACTGAAGATTGTCCCTCACTGTTTGCCATCTGGACTGGCTTGGAGAGCAATGTTATACAGGTAAAAGTGGCAGGAGGGGGATACTTTATAATTCAATCACTCTTGAACTACAATTCACATAGTATTCGAATACAGCTATATATGGCAAAAAATCTAATTTTGATATATTACTATTGCTTTAATACCGTTGGTCATCATTTGACCCAGAGAAACCACTCATTCATAACCTCAAAATCAAAATACCCCAAAGGAATTTCAGACATACCCACGAGAGAAATACATTCGAAAAAAAGATGATCATCTTTTTCAGCAACAAAGACACCAATCTAAATAAGGACCTGGGATTCCTCTTACATTACCAAAACTTAGGCTGACCATATTTCCTTGAGACAAAAACAGGATGGGTGTGGGACAGACGGAGAGTGGGACTCCGTCATTCCGAATCTGATCATAGTAAGCTGCAAGCAGCAAGAACGCGTTTGCTCCGTCTCTTACTAGCAGGGCTCTCTCTTTCTGGCCAAAAAGCCTGCCCCTGAAGTAAATCGGACTTCCTCTCTTCATCACTCATACTAGTGGTTTTACTGTGTTTACTTTATGCATTGATTACCATAGAGTCTTATGACTCGTCGTCATATCACTGTCTAAGAGACTCTATGGTAATTTACCATAGACTCGAGAGTCTTAGACAGTTATGAGTCACTCGAGTCATAAGACTCTATGGTAATCAATGTGTACAGTAAAACCACAGTAAAACAACTAGTGTGAGGAAAGGAAGTTCCGATTTACAAAAAATTAAAAACTATATATATGTTATATTAAAAACGGGACAAAATTGACATTTGTATTAAAAAGACGGGATGGTCTGGGAATATGAAAAAAACTGTACTGTCCCTTTTAAAACGGTACGTATGGTCAGCCTACAAAACTTCATATAATATTGCCTTTATTTTCTTCTGTTCATATTAACCCATCTTCCTCATTTGATTTTTTTTAAAACATATGTTTGTGTATAGATTAATATCTCTCCCCTCTCTCTTACTTTCATCCACCCTCCTTATCTACATTACTTTTAAACTGATCAGGGAATTTTACGATCCTTAAACTGGTGTGATCTGTAATTTATCAGTTTGTGTTTTCATAACCCATGTATTGCCTCTCATCTCACTTGGATCAAGTAATCTATGTGCTTCATCTAGATATTCACAACTGTTTTGAATAAATCTTTTATCTGTCTAATTAACTGTCTATTATAGAGGTGTCCTTACCAAGACTCTTAATAGCCTCTCTCATGTTTGTTAGGTTATCTTCGACTTTACTTTTTTCCTCTCACATAATTTTTCCAGATCCTTGCATACCAGTTTATCAAACATTTTTTTCATATACTCACCCATGGAGTGGAAATACAATGGGTATATTTTTCATGCCACTATTAAAGGGCACTTCATATTTAGGGGCCATTTCCTCCCCACACTCTAAGGCCTCCAGTCTCCTTAAAGTATATTTAATCGCCAGTACTATAACTGGGTGGATTAGGTACAATACCTTTCTTTTAATTCTGAAATAGTCTTTTTTACTGTAAGGAATCGTATACAACTCTAAGTAACTATGTAGAACTCAAACGTTTTAGAACCTGAAGTAGTGGCAAATGATAATCCATTCTTAAGGGTTTACTTTTAAGATATTGTGTTTTTTATATTGCGCTGCTTTTTGGCGCATTATTTTATTTTTATTGTTGGAAACTGAGAATGTGAAACTCTGAGAGTGCCAAAACATGGGCCTCGTCCCACAAGAGGATCTTCCAGACCACGGCACAATCTGACACACTTTGAGTTCCTCTTTGATGGTTGGTGTAAGCGGCCATAGTCGTTTTGTTGGACTGAATCCACAATGCAGACCCTGGAAGGGGATCAGACCAGTGGTGTAGCTTGAGGTAAATCACTCTCAGTTACAACACACTGATGGTCAGAAGGCTCTCCTCCCTTGTCCAGATGCCCTGGGCCATGAGAGGGCTCAGGGAAGCACCCGAGACCAGCCGACCAGCATCTGTGGTGACCACAATCCAATCTGGAATGACAAACAGATGCCCTGATGTCAGATGGGACCAATGAAGCTACCATTAAAGATCCACTTTCATCCAGATAGACAGAGACATGACATGAGACAGATGAGCCTGATGTCTGGACCAATTTCTGAGAATGTCCCATTGAAATTCTCTTGTATGGAATTGCATGACAGGAACTGCCTCTAGGGAAGAAACCAGGTTAAAATCACCTTTATTTATTTCCGTACTGTCGCCGACTGCTATGATATTGCCTGAGACACCTGGAAAGACAAGAATTTAATCTTGTCATCTGGAAGAAACACACTCCATTGTATGATACTAAAACGCATGTCAAGAAAATGAAGGCCCTGGGAAGGAACCAGAGAAGATTTTTTTTAAACTGTGCATCCAATTGTCCTGCTACAGAATGGAAACAAATTACTGAATCTGGCTGTGCAAGGTTTTATCTGAAGGAGCCTTGAGTAAAAGTCAACTACGTAGAGACTCAAAGAGATTCCATGCACACAGCTGTGAGCTTCCAAGGACATGACCTTCAGGAAGAATCTTGGAGTAGACACTGGACCAAATGTAATGGCAGTTAACTGAAAGTGACTGCCATGAAACAAAGGTAACACTAATTATCCAACTGGGTTGGGAAGTGTAGGGTAGACTAGATAGGCTGAATTGTTCTTATCAGCCGTCAAATTCTATGTTTCTTGCAGATCCAGGGAGGCAAGAAACTCCTCCGGACACATACCTGTTATGACAGATTTCAAGGACTTTATTTTGAACCGTGGAGTCAGAACAAATTGATAGAGTCACTTTAAGACCAGAACTGGATGGCATCCATCATTTTTTTTGGTAGCAATGAAAAGATTTGAGAAGAATCAAGTGAAGCATTACTTTGGATGAACCAGGACCAACACCTGCTTTTCTAGAGGGTAGGAAACTACTTCTAAAATTAGACTGCCTTGATCTGGATTCCAAGGATCTCTGGACAGGATAAATGGTGAAGGAGAAAACTGACTTGAAGTCTATGCAGTACCCTCCGAGTCACCCACAAAATCTACTGATCTGTCAGCGAAATTGCAACATGCTTTGGAAAAAAAGGTTGAGTCCCTATAGGGAGAGACGTGCCAGGACCTGGAAGTCATGTGGATGTAGACTTATCAACCTTAGCCTTCTGAGCAGTTTTCTTGCCTGGCCAAACCTGTTTGGGTTTTGGGGGAGGACACGCCTACAGTGCCTGAGGAACTGGTGCACTAGGCATGTACCCAAACTGGCAGGGGTAATGAAAGCAAATCATCTTCTTAGGAAAAGAGGGATGCTTAGGAGTAACCTGAGGTAGCAAGGTACTGTCACGGTTCCCCAAAAATGTTCAGGAGTCAGTACGGTATAGTTAAATGCAAATTTATTGAAAACAGAAAAGTAGTGCACAATATATACAAAAAGATCAAGCAGAGGGTTACAAGCCAGTGAGCACTGCTATCAGGAATTGTAGGCTGCCAAGCTAGACCACTCTGCTAGAGATTAGCCACTGGTAGTCTCGATAGGAATCAGGAGCAGTACCAGGAACAGAAGCAGGGACACAGAATCTTGATCCAAAGTTGCTGGAGTACTGACTCACACCTGCAGTTAGTATGGAGCAATAACAGACCCACACCTGCAGTCAGTATGAAGCATTAACTGACACACGCCTGCGGTCAGTATTAGAGCTAGTCTGCCAGAGCTCCAGGTCTGCACTAATTAGGGTGTCTGCTAGGTACAAGGGAAAAACGTAGAGCCTCAAGTCAGCACCAGAGAGGGTAGTCAGACAAGCCAGGTCATACACAGTTCGGGTAGTCAGCCAGAGCCACAGGTCTGCACCAAGTTGGGTGTCCACTAAAGGGATAATGAAAGAGTAGTCAGACTGTCACAGAGTGACTAGGAATTGAACACACTGACAAGTACAAATGAACTTAATATAAAACCTCATTAAGTAATATGAAAGGCAGAAGATAAGGCAACAGGCAAATGGCAATAAATGACACACAGTAGTATAAAAATGAGACAAGTGGCAGTAGATAGTGGCACGTCTTTCAGATGACAAAAGTGGCAGTGGATAGTGGCACACCTTCACGAGACCATGTAGGAACAAAGGAGGTGCTTCCCTACCCTACACAGGACAGATGGTCAGAAACAGAATGGCCCTGGGACTACACGGTTAATGTGAGGGCAGTGCAGAGCACTCCCATACACAAATGGAATGGCACACCTTCATGAGCCCAGAGAGGAACAGTGCAGGCACTTTCCTCACCCTTAACAGGGCAGATGGTCAGAAACGGAATGGCCCTTAGACTACACGGAGATGTGGGTACAGTGCAGAGCACTCCCGTACCCGGATCAGATGGCACATCATCACGAGATCAGAGAGGAACAGTGTAGGCACTTTCCTCACCCTTCACAGGACAGGTGGTCAGAACTGAATGGCCCTTGGACTACATGTTAATGTGAGAGGGCAGTGCAGAGCACTCCCAAACACAAAGTTGGCAAAAGAGTGGAGTAGACCAGTATCCCCACAGGGGAAACACTAGGCGGTAGCCAGGTGGAGAAGGCTAGGCAACAGAGGACGGTACGGCCACGGGAGGTCAGACACACGGAATGGCCAACACGCGCCGCTTAATGGAAGCGAGCACAAAGTAGAAGACACAAGGCACGGAAAGTAAACTGTAAAATGGAATGGTCATGAAACGCAACACAGAGGGTTAACCAGGAGGCAGCCAAAGGTCAAAACCGGATCGGATAGTCAGACGTCGCAAACGGTCGTAACCGGAACAGGTAGTCAAACAAGCCAGGGGTCAGAACCGGAACAGGTAGTCAGACGAGCCAGGAGTCAGAACCAGAAAGGGTAGTCAGACGTAGCCAGGTGATACACAGGAACGGTAATGCACCAACACAGAAATAAGCTCAGCTACACCACGAAAGGGCACTGGAAGTGACACAGGCTGAGGTTTAAAAACCCTGATGGGTAGGTGGAGCAATGATCTCATCAGCGTGGTGCCCTATAAGAACAGCAGTTCAGCAAGAGCGACAGTTAGATAGTAAACAATGTCGCTCCAGGGCAATGTCAGTCACAGGCAATCACGGGGCACCGTGATACAGACAATGCCACAGGTCAGCACCAGATTGGATGGAAGACTAGCAAAAATCATACACAGAACCCAAGAATAGAACTGCTAGGAACAACAAAGCAAGGGCAACTGAGTCAGGCTTAGGCTGCCCTTTAAACCCCTCCTCAGTAATTATGTAGGAGGAGCAGGCTCAGAGGAAGTAAGTAGGTAGGAGGAGACTACAGGAACCATGGCATAAAACAGAGGCCTGCTTCACTCTAAAGGCTCGTACCTGCAGATGATGTGTGGAATGATGCTGAGCGTCGCTGGAAACAAGGTAAGCTGTGATAGTACCCCCCTTCAAAAGCCGGCCGGGGTTTGTCAGGAAATCACACATGAAATCTGCGCACTAAAACAGGAGCGTGAACATCGCCAGCTGGAACCCAGGAGCACTCCTCTGGACCGTATCCCTTCCAATTAATAAAGTACTGTAGGTGCCCTGGAACCAAACGGGAGTCCAGAATATTTTGAACTTCATACTCCTCGTGATCTGCAACTCTCACGGGAGCAGGACGGACAGGAGCAATGAGACATGGAGACATTATGAAAACGCATATTGGCAGGAAGCTCCAAGGCATAGGCCACTGGGTTAATTTTGCGCAAAACACAGAAAGGACCAATGAATCGAGGGGCCAATTTCTTACAAGGAACCTGGAGGTGCAAGTTACGGGAAGACAACCACACTCTGTCTCCTACCTGGAAGGTATGTGCCGGCAGTTGCCTACGGTCAGCCTGCCTCTTTTGTTGCTGCACGGAATCACATAGGGTGTGCTGTACCCGTACCCAAGAGGAATGGGGCGCCCATAAATGCTCGTCCAGAGCCGGGATTTCTTGTGCTTGGAAGGTCTTGGGAAGAGCCAAAGGTTGGAACCCATAATTAACCAAGAACGAGGAACTCTTTGTGGAAGAGTTAACAGCAATATTCTGGGCAAACTCCACCCACGGTAACAGGGTAGCCCAGTTATTGTGATAGTCAGAGATATAGCGGTGGAGAAACTGTTCCAAGGCTTGATTAGACCTTTATGCCACACCATTGAACTGTGGATGATACGAGGAGGAGAATGCCAGTTGAATGCCCATCTGACTACAGGAGCACCTCCAGAATTGGGATACAAACTGGCTTCCTCTATCGTACACAATAACTTTAGGAATACCATGGAGGCGAAAGACCTCTCTAGCAAATACCACCACCAATTCCTGTGCAGATGGTAGCCGTTTCAGTGGCACAAAGTGAGCCATCTTAGAAAACTTGTCCACAATCATAAGAATGACCGAATAACCCATGGAATTTGGAAGAGCGACCATAAAGTCAATGGATAGATGTGACCATGGGCTTTCCCCATTGGCAACTAGCTGAAGCAAGCCCACTGGCAGGTGTCTGGGCGACCTGGTCTGGGCACAAATCGTATATGCCGTTGTGAAAGCGATACAGTCGTCCCGGAGACTAGGCCACCAAAAAACTCGTGAAACGGACCATATCAGTTGGTCTCGACCAATGTGACCTGCCACTTTAGAGGCATGATATGTCTCCCACAGCTTAATGCGCAACTGTGCAGGAACAAAGCAACGGCCATCAGGTTTCTCAGGAGAAGCAGAGTCTTGGGCTGCTAGAATCTCCTGTCCTAGAGGAGAAGTAATGCAGGTTCGAATTGTAGCTAGGATATGATGAGTTGGAATGATCGGGGAAGGTGGAACCTCTTCTCTGGATGGACTACAGAACTGGCGGGATAATGCTTCTGCCCTTACAATCTTACAGCCAGGAAGATAGGAAACCACAAAATTGAAACAAGACAGAAACAGTGCCCAACTGGCCTGTCTGGAAGACAAGCGTTTAGCTTCAAAAAGGTAAATGAGGTTTTTGTGGACAGTTAAAATCAAAATAGGAGCTTTAGTGCCTTCAAGCAGATGCCTCCATTCTTTCAAGGCCAGGACAATAGCTAGTAATTCTCTGTCCCCGATCTGGTAAAGCACTTCAGCTTTGGACAGTTTTCTAGAAAAGAACCCACACGGATGTAGGGCCTCACCAGGAGCTTAGCGCTGGGATAACACAGCGCCCAGTCCGACTTCTGATGCATCCACCTCCAGGGTAAAGGGCAGGGCGGGGTTTGGATGCGCCAATATGGGGGCTGCCGCTAAGGCTGCTTTGAGGCCTTCAAATGCCATAATAGCCGGTTGTGGCCATTCCAAGGCATTTGCCCCCTTGCAAGTCAAGTCCGTCAGGGGTTTTACAATGGTAGAGAAATTCTTAATGAACTTTCGGTAGTAATTAGTGAAACCCAGAAACCTTTGGATCATTTTGAGTCCCTTAGGACGTGGCCAATTCACAACAGCTGAAAACTTCTTAGGGTCCATGGTGAAGGCGGCAGCGGAAATTATATAGCCCAGGAACATTACTTGAGGTTTGTGACTCTAGATACATTAGACTGATGAGTCTCCAATGTAAGAGAGTGAATAAGGATGTCATCCAAATATACAACCACGCAGCTTTAAAGCAGTTCTCGTAGCACATCATTTATGAACACTTGGAAGACAGCTAGGGAGTTAGACAGTCCGAAAGGCATGACCAAGTATTCATAGTGTCCACTCCAGACATTGAATGCTGTCTTCCACTCATGCCCTTCTTTAATCCGTACCAAGTTGTACGTGGCTCTCAGATCAAGTTTTGTGACTATATTTGACCCTTTGACTCGATCAAAGAGTTCAGTTATCAGGTGAATATGATACACATTCTTAACCAATATTTTGTTCAGACCACGAAAGTCAATGCATGGATGTAGCTCTCCGTCCTTTCTTGACAAAAAAAAATCCAGCCCCTGTGGGTGATGTGGATTTATGAATGATGCCTCTAGCCAGCGCATCAGACACGTATTCCTCAATGGCCTTATTCTCTTCCACAGACAAGGGGTAGAGATACAGCCCCTTGGAGGTGTAGTACCAGGCAATAATTCCAGAGCACAATCATTCGGTCTATGAGGAGGAAGGACCACGGCCTGAATTTCGCTGAAAACGTCTATAAATGACGTATACAAAAAATTCTCTGGAGACAATGAAATGCCCCCTATCATCTGTCTCCAACCGGCTTTTAGAATTTGTGCGTCTTTTAAGGCAAATCGGACATGACCGCAACAAATGACCAGCCTTACCACAGTAAAGACAATACCCTCCCTTCTCCTAAGGGCTCTCTCCTCCCTAGAAAGCCAGGTGACACCCACAATCCTAGGTTCACCACTCTCAGAGACCAGATCAGGAGGTAAGGGCGGAGAGGGAGGATAGGGTGGGTCAGGAACATGGATTGATGTCTCCCTTTGAGACCTCCGCAGGCTCTCAGCAACGTGGGTCTCCCCCTGACTATGGCATCCACCTGAATAGGTTCAGTATCATCCGTAACAAGCCCCGGAGGCATGGGAGGATAGGGTGGGCCAGAATAACGAGTGGTTACTCTACTTGAGGACCTCCGCAGGTACTCCTTAAAAGAAGGTCATTCTCTAACTCTGGTATCCACCAGAATACAAAAATCAATTAGCCTGTCCAAATCGTTAGGTATGTCACGAGCCGCAATCTCATCTTTCATAGTGTCACTGAGCTCTTGAAAAAAACTGCCATCAGGGCCTCGTTATTCCAGTCTACTTCAGTTGCCTGGGTAGGAAACTCTATCGCATAGTCGTCCACCGTCCGATTACCCTGCCGCAGGGTCATGAGGTGCTTGGATGCCAAAGTCACGTGGCCTGGCCTGTTAAAGACTTGTTTAAATGATTTCATAAATTCAGAGAAATTGTGAACGATGGGTTTATTAGTCTCCCATAGCGGACTGGCCCATGCCAGCACCCTGCCCTGATGAGAGATATAAGGAAGCCAACTTTACTGTGCTCATTAGGAAAGGCATACGGTACCAACTCAAAATATATGCCCAGCTGGTTAAGGAAGCCATGGCAACTATCTGGATCCCCACCATAACGCTGTGGGAGCTGAGCGGAACCCATCAACCTCTCCACCATGCCTGCGTCAGGAGAGGCTGGAGCCACAGGTGCCCAGGAGTTTTCTGGAGGGCCCACCAATTGGGTACAAATCTGTTTGAGGTTGGCAGTGTGCTGCGAAACCATCTGCATGGGCAAAGACAACTGATCAAGTCATTGACTCAGTGTCTCCATCCTTTCAGGATGCTTTGAAAGACTGCATTACTATCACCGTCTGTACTCATGGCCCTTGCGTACTGTCACGGTTTCCCAAAGATGTTCAGGAGTCAGTACGGTGTAGTTAAATGCAAATTTATTGAAAACAGAAAAGTAGTGCACAATATATACAAAAGGATCAAGCAGAGGGTTACAAGCCAGTCAGCACTGAAATCAGGAATAGTAGGCTACCAAGCTAGACCACTTTGCTAGAGACTAGGCCTCAGCCACAGGTAGTCATGATAGGAACGAGAAGCAGGAACAGAAACACAGGATCTTGATCCGACGTCGCTGGAGTACTGATTCACGCCTGCAGTCAGTAAGCATTAACTGACCCACACCTGCGGTCAGTATTAGAGCTAGTCTATCAGAGCCCCAGGTCCGCACTAATTAGGGTGTCTGCTAGGTACAAGAGAAAAACATAAGAGTAGTCAGTCAGAGCCTCAAGTCGGCACCAGAGAGGGTAGTCAGACAAGCCAAGTCATACACAGTTCGGGTAGTCAGCCAGAGCCACAGGTCTGCACCAGTTTGGGTGTCCACTAAAGGGATCATTAAAGAGTAGTCAGGAAGAGCCACAGGTCAGCACCAGATTGGATGGAAGACTAGCCAGGTCATACACAGAGCCCAAGAATAGAACTGCTAGGAACAACAATGCAAGGTCAACTGAGTCAGACTCAGGCTGCCCTTTAAACCCCTCCTCAGGAAGTAGGTAGGAGGAGCAGGCTCAGAGGAAGGAAGTAGGTAGGAGGAGACTACAGGAAGCATGGCATAAAACAGAGGCCTGATTCACTCTAAAGCCTCGTGCCTGCAGATGACGCGTGGAATGACGCAGAACATCGCTGGAAACAAGGTAAGCTGTGACAGGTACTCAATGAGAGAAAACATGTGCTAGAATAGCAGTGTAGGGGTTAATGACCCCTGCAACTAAAGGCAGCCTAAACATACAGAAAACAATATGAAATTAAATAATATAGTGCAAATCAAACAAATTTCCCCGGGGAAATGAATGCCAGAGAATAGAGACAGATTGTAAGCTCCTTGGGGCAGGGTCCCCTTCCCAAATTTCCTCTTCTTTCCAGTAAGGATCCAGTTCTCTGGTGGATGTGGCATGAAGAGTACTTTTCTTCACTATAAGATAGATAGCTCTCTCAGAACACGTATATTCTCCAGCATGACCCCCACACACACGCACAGGGAAGTTTTATTTGTCCTGTGCGGTGCAGTTGGTTTGCCTGAGAATTATGTGTATGTGGTAATATTGACCCATCACATAAACATTAGCTTAAAGGGATAGTAATACTTCATTTTAACTTTATTTTATTTTGTAGGCATTAAAAAAACATGAAGAATGATATAAGACTTATCTCTGAAACCTTTATGGTTTAAGAGATATTCACAAACAAAGTATCCCCCCCCTGTTCAACCAGATCAGAAGGGAGATGCCCAGGTAGACTGCAGAGAGGGACAATCTTCAATTAAGATAAAGGAAAAAGCTGAAAAACTTGTCAAGGGGGGAAGGGCTTTCATTGTTTTCATGCAAAGAAAATTGTCCCCTTCTGTTATCTGTCCTGTCATACAACCAGACTCACATCTGAGAAGAGATGGCTTACACTAGGAAAAAGGGGCGGGGAGGGGAACTTTGCTTGTGAATATCTCATAAACCATAAAGGTTTGAGAGATAAGACTTATATCATTCTTCATGTTTTTTTTAATGCCTACAAAATAAAATAAAGTTAAAACGAAGTATTACTATCCCTTTAAAGTGCCAGACTGTACAAACCAACAAATAACAGTATGTTTCTCAAAACTATTTGTCCTGAAAAAAATGGCTAGTATAACATATAGGGGTTTTTAAATTTACTTAAAAATTAATTAAACATATCTTAAAGTGATAGTAATGATTAACAAAAACAGCAGCTCCACTTAATCTTCATAGTATTTGAGCCATAGAGAGTGTTATTTCATTACTGTGAACATTGTAGTTCAAGATTAATTGAATGATAAAGTTTCCCCCTCCCACCCCTTTTACCTAGTGTAAGCCCCCACACCTCAGATGTGTAATCCAGTCCATAGACCAGACAGTTCACATCAAGGGCCAATATTCTTATTATGAGAACAATGAAAACCCCCGCCCCCCTTGACACGTTTTTCAGCTTTTTCCCTTATCTTAATTGTTCTAAGTTGAGCACTTAACTGTTCTAAGTTGAGCAGTGTTACATCAGTAAAAGGGGTGGGAGGGGGATACTTTATCATTCAATTACTCTTGAACTACAACTCTGACAGAATTGAAAT
Organism: Rhinophrynus dorsalis; assembly: GCA_037306005.1. NCBI lineage: Eukaryota > Metazoa > Chordata > Amphibia > Anura > Rhinophrynidae > Rhinophrynus > Rhinophrynus dorsalis. The sequence goes on along the minus strand of CM074721.1, from coordinate 168,562,437 downwards.
AACACTCTCCAAGGTCCAACTACTATGAAGATTAATTAGAGCTGCTTTTATTATGAAACATTACTATCTCTTTAAGGTGACAGTCCACTTTAACAAACAATCCCCCACCATCCTTTTTTAAACTGTCTCTTGCAGAGGCCTAGAAATACTGGCTAATTGTGTGTATGGGGAAAACGATTGCTAATCCTCTTACAGAAAATAATTGTTTGGCTAAATATTATCAGGACACCAGTCGCTCTCATTACCAAACAAATTTTCCTGAGTGATTAAACTTTGTCTATGTAAATATAAGGCTTCAGATTAAAGGGGCATGACATTTACAAGGAAACATATATACTTTTCTTCATTAATACTGCATTACAGAACTTAAAACCGATGCTTCCAAGTGGCATTACAAACTAAAAAGATGTATGCTTAGTTTTGATATTTTCATACTTTAAAGTGGAACTTTCAGATCTTACTAAGTCGCCATGCATTCATTAAACGCATGGTGACTAGCTTGGAAATCGATGTCTTACTTTTAAAAAATAACAGATTGTAAAGAAATCTGGGCAGGTTAGTGCGGTCTGTGTGCCTGCACCGTCAGTCCCTTCCGGTAACCTTATGGTGCACTGCGGTGCTACTCAATGGAGACCGGGACTGACAGCGCAGTCTGTGCTGTAGCCCGAGTTTCAGTCTCCAAATGGCAATGATTTCTTTATAATCTGCTATTTTTTAAAGGTAAGACATCGATTTCCAAGCTAGTCGCCATGTGTTTAATGAATGCATGGCGACTTAGTAAGATCTGAAAGTTCCACTTTAACTCTTTAACCCCTTAACGACCCTTGACAGTCCTGGCATGTCATGGGTAGATTTGTGTTAAAGACCCATGACGTGCCAGAACCATCATGGAATTCAGGGCTCTGAACCTGAACAAGAAGCGAACATAAAAAAAATGGTCAATGGTCCTTAAGTGATGGCCGCATGCAGGATCAGCCGTCCTTAAGGGATTAAGGACCAGTGGGGTGCAATGTATTGCACACTCCTCTGTTCATTAAAGAGTTAACTTATAAGTATAATAATAATCACAGCAGCAATATAACATATTAAAATAATATGCTTCCTTTTCTTCAATATTCTCGCTCTTTTTCTTCATTTCCTCCTCTTTCCTGAGATGGAATATTAACACACGTGTCATTAAAATTATGTGCCTGGAACTTCATTGCATTCTGATAATGTTTTTATATGTTTTGATCTATATTGACAAATCTTGGAAAAAAACATAAAGTTGGTATAAATATTAATTTGTATGTATTCTTATACACTATGGAACACCACTTTTGTATCACTATAAAGGTTTTGAAAAACACTCAATTGTTAAAAGTAAATATGATCAAAATGATTCTGTAATTTAGTTTTTTTTTCTTTGCAAGACCTTAATCTTTTTTATGGAACATTATCAAATAGGATGAAGTTAGAGCTATTTTACCGCAATTAGAGATAGAGCCATCTAATGCCACATGTATTATTCATTAGCACCAAATTTGGAGTTCCATCAAAGTCTGATATTAGGGAAAGAACAGGATGTGGACTTATTTTACTCCCTGCTTTAAAACAATTATGAAGTAGGACAATATTTGTTAAATGTTTTAGTGCAAAGTCAAATTAGAATACAATTAGAATCTCCAACTTCGTGAGGTGGATGTACTCTGAAGAAATGGGAGGCTTTAGCTATTTTTTGAAAACCCGTAAATTTTTGTGCTATTTGTAATGGTTCATGTTTTGATCAAGAGCCATATTAAACTCCTTGATGCTGACTAGAACATACTCCTAAATTAACAGCACAGTTAGCAAGGCGTATGAAAATGTGTGCTACTACTTTGCTGAATTAGGTGCAATCACTAATCCTCTCTCAAAACAGAGGATATTTTAGCTATGCCCACTTTTTGAAATGCATTCACTAAAAAAAAGTTGCCTAATTCATAAAAAACATGCACAATTCAGTAACATATTGGAGCTAATCCTTTTTCCATCAGAAGTTGCTGCGGAATTAGTAGGCGCTATATAAATAAAGAATAATAATAATAAATAGCGACTGTGAATGTTTCTTGCATTCTGCCTTAACCCTTTGAGTGCCAGGGGGTACACAACACATTGCTCTGCAGTGCGTTGCATACCCCTCTAGCACTCAAAGGGTTAAAGCGGAACTTTCATCTTCATAATATTGCCCCCAATACATTACAAATATAGCGACAGGCAAAGGAATACTTGTATTATGCTGAATAAGTCCACGTTATTGAAGAAATCCAGCTTCTTCTGCAGGCATCCAGCGAACAACAGTGCAAACATCTTAGAGAAAAGTTGCCTCTGAGTATGTGCTGTCTGTACCGTGCACTGCCCGGATTGGTGGTGACATTCATTGGTCACCTTAAGGTAACGGAAGTTGCTGTCTGTGCAGGCGCACAGAGCTTCTCTTGTAAGCTCTGTGTCCTGGATGCCTGCAGAAGAAGCTGGATTACTTCAATAATATGGACTTAGTAATGTATTGGGAGGCAATATTATGAAACTGAAAGTTCCACTTTAAGATTTCTTCAAGTTGAGAGAATGTAAAGAGACTAATTCAGCAAGCTAAAGTGGTGCAATTTTGGAGCAAACAAACAGAGCAATAGGAAACAAACAGTCCCCTTAGTCCACATGGGGATTTAAACTCCTTGAGTGCTAGCTATCAAATGCATTGCAAAGCAATACATAAGAGCTCTCAAGCATTCAAGGGGTTAAAAAGCTCCATTTAAATCAATGATGATGTGGGGAATTTTCATTTGTCCCCCATGATGCAGTTGATTTTTCTGAGAATTGCACCTCTTTAGCTTGCTGAATTAGGCCCTTAGTGCATAGGGTCCATAGAAGAGGAATTGGAGAGTTCCTCAATCTTTATTCCACCTTAGTGCATCTATCCTCCAAGGTATTTCTGGAGTATTCCAGAGAGTTTTCATCAGGGAATGTGAAAGGAGGGAGAGTGATACAATGGTGCACTATCCCTGCAGCAGGAATGCCTCCTCCATTACTGCACACAGAGCAATCAGTGCTGCAGTGATAATGCAATATTTTTTTCACCATCCCTGCTTTCACAGTCCCTGACAGAAAGCTCTCTGGAAAAAGACACTCAGAGAGCTCCTTGTCAGGGACATAAAAGTGTAGAAAAAATTGAAAAAAAAATGTATTGCCAGTTTGACTGTATGTATTATGCACTGTAGAATTTGTAAAGTGATAAAGGAGATTGACTATCACTTTAATTGGTTTAACATACTAACTTACCTAGTTAGTTGTCCTTCATACAGCAGTCAGATGTATCTTCTATTCATATATTTTTGCATTACATCTGCAGTTTCTTCTATGTAGTATGATCTCTAGTCAAGTCTCTAGATCACTACTTGTCACAACAAACAATGGGCTTCAACCAATCTGAACGAATCATGAGGGACACAAGTTTTTATCATATTGCACACAGTCAAATGCGCAGAAATAAGATATATAAATGCATATGACTGCTGTGTGAAGGAGGCTTGCTAGATAAAAATCATTAAGTTAAAATAGGAGCCATTTATTACTAGGGCATAGTTCCCTTTAAAGAGGAAATAAAAGCCTACAGTATCGATTTATACACACAAGCAACATCCACTAATTCAAATAAAGAACACAATAAAAACAAAATATGTTAACATCATTGCCTTTTTTTTATTTGGTAGCTTTATTGACGTCTTTTTTTAAGGGTACATCAGGGGAGACTCGCTAACGGCGATTAAGAAGAGATGATGTATCCAGTTTATCACTTCTCCAATTCCTATGTTATTCTATGGAGCCTACGCAGTAAGATTTCTTTGGAGTGAATAGGCTCCATAGAATAACATAGGAACTGGGGAATTGATAAATTGGAGAAGTCATCTCTACTTTATCACCGCTTAGTGAATCCCCCCCACTCATACTTTAGCTAAATTTATACAGAGTGACATTGAATTTACTAATTTTTACAATGCCGTATAATTGGCATCTGAATTACTAAGATGAAACTGGGGGGGGGGAACTTAGATTCACTAAGGGTCCTAAGGCATAAGCAAGGCACTGAAGAAAAGACTGCACCAAAATGCACACAGACTGTCTCCTTGTCCTCTCCTTGTTGAAAGCGGTGTTAAGGGGAGGAAAGATAGATTAGTAAACTGACATTAGACAGGCACTGGGAATCAGAATTGATTACTGAGCTTGACTTATCATGTAAGCAATTTTGTGCAAAAATCTCATTGTGCTATAAATGAATCTAGCCAATGCCCACATATCATGAATGTTTCTAATAGCACACCCAGAGATAATTTGGTCCTTCAACACTGCATTTCCTTCTTAACTGTAAAAGTAAAAGGTGTGCAACAAAACTGATAAAGAGACTGAAAATGTTAGTTATACAGACAGACTAACCAAAACTTTTTTACATTACAGAAAAGGCATGTAATTAATGATATCATGATTACTATTTACTAATATATTCAAAACCAATATAAAGCACTTTCTGTGTAACTCTTTACTCAAAGAGCTGAGCAAGGTATCCTTTATCTTTTAAATTAGATAAAGGCATGCATTTTATTTCTTAAAGGGATAGTAACGTACCGAAAAAAGTGTAGCCAAAATGAAAGTTAGAATAAAAAAAATAAGTAATGCCCTTATTCCATAAAGGTTTGAGAGATATTAGAAAATAAAATCCTCCGCTCCCTCCCCTTCTGTCTGATGAGCTGTAAAGCTGTCAGAGGTAGAATCTGGTCAGGCGACTAGACGCGGCTCTTCAGGAGCGCTGTCATCGAGATATCCAACTATAAGTACTTCATAGGAATGGTCTACAGCGTGTGCTTGCAAACCAGGCACACGTTGTAGACCATTCTGATGAAGTATTCATAGTTAGATATCTCGATGATATCGCTCCTGAAGAGCCGCCGTGTGGTCCTGGAAGCAGGATCTCATGCTGTCAGCTATACAGCTGACTCATGAGAAGGGGGAGGGAGCGGAGGACTTTATTTTCCATAAAGGTTTGAGAGATAGGAATCAGGGCATTACATATTTTTTTATTCTACCTTTCATTTTGGCTATACTTTTTTTCGGGACTTTACAATCCCTTTAACTAAGGGCAATAAGAATGGGGAATTCCTTGCCTCAAGAGGCTGTGTTGGCAGATTATGTAGCCACTGGATAACTTCCTAGCTCAGAACAATACTGATTATCACAGTTGGTTTCAATGCAGATAGGATGTAGATCTAGTGAGCTATAAACTATCTTTTTTGAGTCAGGAAGGAATTTTGTTACACTTGTCAGTAAGGGTAAAATAAAAGAAAACTGATGTGTTACTCCACAGAAGTGGCAAATATAGTAACAAAGAACAAAGAAGTAGACTTGTGCATGACAAAAATTTGATTTCAGACAAATTATTTTTTTTGTCGTTCAGAGGATCTGCATTTTGGACCAGACCTGTTCAACTCGGATGAAATTCGGCGACATTCCACATTATTTGGCCAAATTTAACATACTTTAAAAAATGCAGTGGCAATAAGGTACTAGGCCTGCCTACACAACCGTGACACTGGCTGTGTCACTCTGAAAACTATTAAAACGAATTCCTAATATTTTTATATTTTACACAGGAACAAAGATGACTCTCCCTTGCAGTGTCAATAAGGTACTTCTGCTCTCTCTGAACTCCAACAATGGACTAACAGGAAATGCAGGCTTTCTGGGTGTCTGACGTGTCATTAGTCCAACCCCTATCATGAAACGAAGAAGCTAATTGGACTAGAGAGGGAGGGAGAATATGGAGGGAAAGAATCGCACAAGAGTAGTCGTTGCTGAATTTCCAAAATTTTCCATGACATTCTGAACCAGGGCTGTTCGGATTCAATTTGAAAAAAAACAACAACTTTTTCCTTTCGGACGGCCCGAATGACACCGAATGACCTTATTCATCTGTAAATCGGCCGAACTGATTCACAGAAGTCTACAAAGAAGACTGGTAGAATAAAACTGATACCTTTATTGCCTAACTGAGTGGCTTCGGATAAAAGTTTTCAAGACAACTAGGTCTCTTCAGTCATAATAAGAATGAAGGCCGAATGCACAATACATGACTTTAAAACTCATACACATAGTTTTAACATCAATCCCTTGACTGCCAGAGAGGCATTCAACACACTGCAGCACAATGTATTGCAAACTTCTGTGTAACCCAAGGGTCATATTGCATTAGCAGAATGCGTATGCAAAGTGTGGACCGTAAATTAAGCTCTAGCCTCTGTAACAGCTTAATGAAGGGGATTAGAAAATGCAAACAAGATTAATTAAAGCCTCTCAGTTAGACAATACAGGTATCGTTTTTATTCTACCAGTCTCCTGCTTTTTCTATGGCTCACAAGGTACTACGTTTTACCCTTAGTAAATATAAGAAGACGCAGCAGGAGGAAGATATGAATCGGTACAAGACTAGACACACAAGGAGGCTAAATGCATTATTAGATGTGCCAAAGCACACACAGAGGAAAAAATTGCCTCGTCAATAAAAAGGGGGGATAAAACATTTTTAGATATATAAGTGAAAGGATGAAAATGAAACAAGGAATAGTTAGAATGATAATAAAAATGAACGCTATGTAAATGAGAATAAAGGGCTACTTGACTGTCTCAATGAATAATTCTGTTCAGTTTTTACAGGGGAAGGTGAAAGGAAGGGACCTCTGTTAGAAAAAAGAAATAACAAAACATGGGAAGTATACATGTTTACAGAGGAAGAAGTTCTACTTCAACTCTCTAAGGTAAAAACAGAATAAATCAATGGGACTCGATGAGATACACCCAAAGTTATTAAAAGAACATAAGAGTGTTCTGGCAAAACCTTTAACAGAATGTTTTATTATGCCCAGAAGTAGTTCCAGAAGAGGTAGCAAATGCAGTACTTCTTCACAAAAAAAGGTAGCAATGAAGAGTCTGGCAACTACAGACCAGTAAGTCTTATGTCAGTAGTGGGAAAATTAATGGAAACCATGTTAAAGGAAAGAAGTGCTAAAGGTCTAAATTTAAATGGATTGCAAGATCCCAATTTCCCAAACACCACGGGTTTACACCCTGGAGATCTTGGCAAACTAACCTCAGATTTCTGTGACTGGGCAACTAATATACTAGGCCAGGGGAGAGAAGTAGATATGGCTTATCTAGATTTCAGTAAAGCATTTGACACTGTCTCTCATAGAAGACTCATTAATAAATTGCAGTGTTTGGGTCTGTATGTAAAAAATGCTGAATGGATAAGGCAATGGCTGAGTGACAGGAGACAGAGGGTTGTAGTCAATGGAGAATATTCAGACAACGGTCATGTTACTAGTAGTAGTGGAGTACCTCAGGGATCTGTACTAGGGTCCATTATTTTTCATATTTTTATTAGTGATATTTCAAAAAGTCTTCAGGGTAAGGTATGCTTTTTTGCAGATGATACGTTCAGGGTAGGCATTCCTGGGGAAATAAACCAAATTTCAAATGAGTTAGGTAAATTACAAGAGTGTGGCAGTTGCAGTTTAATGTTGATGAATGTAAAATAATGCATTTGGGACATAAAAATCAAATGGCAGAGTATAGTATTCAGGGTACGATGCTGTTAGAGACAGAGGAAAGGGATTTGGGAGTAATCATTTCTAATGATGTAAAGGTAGGCAGGAAGAGACGTTCAACTAGGAACTAATCTGCTATAGAATTTAGCAGGCTCTATAGGAGTGGTGTCCTTTCCAGGTTGCAGCCTCTTTTAGCTCACTAGTCCCTTTCACAGAGATGGAATATCCTAAAAGCCCATCATACTAATCCTGCCAAAACAGCAGTCCAGCCACTAAGTGCCAGGCAATTTGTCTCTGAACAAGAGAAGAGGCCAACCCTAGATTTACTTTTTGACCTTGTTGTCCCTCATCAGTGAAGTGTAGCTGATCGTTCTAGGCACTTTGAGCAAGGGGTCTGTGTTTGGATTCCCCTGTTACCGTTGGTGTGACCAATCCCAACTGTAATTTGCATATGCAAAGTAAAGTTCAGAGATGCTTAACTAGGAACAAACCTGCTATAGAATTAGCAGGCTCTATAGGAGTGGTGTCCTACCCAGAGTGCAGTTTCTTTTAGCTCACTAGTGCCTTTCACAGAGAGGAAATATCCTAAAGCATAACATACAAACAGTTTAGTTCTCTGCAAAACAAACTAAAAGTGTCTTGAGGTAACAGGTCCACTTTAATAAAAAAGAGAAAATAGAAACCAGTTTCTTAGAATTACCTGATTATTCCTTGAAGTTAGCATTAGTTAAGTACATAAAAAAACATATTTAGTAGTTCCATGTATTATCAACGAGAAGTCCACAAGAAGAATGTAAACATTTATTTCCATCCACACCCCCCAAAATATTCCTCTTTCCAAACAACAACATAAAACTATACCATATGTGAAAGCAGCAGCTCTGTTTTCCCTCATGGACAAGAGACATTTTTAAACAGCCTCACTCCAGCTTCCTGGGTGGAAAATCACAGTCAGCATTTGTATATAAATATTATTACCCAGCTTGAGTTAACAAGCCAGAAATGAGCTTCACCAGCACTGCTGCAGATTCTGTTGTACGAAAATAACCCTTAGTAAAATGTCAATGTGGGAAAATAAAAAATGCAGCCCTTCCCTGTTTGGTGGCCGATTATAAGAGAAAGGATGGTGCCCATTTTAAGAGTAATTAGATTTCAGCCCATGTCTCTTGACTTACAGTTAGTCAGAATAAGTGGGGTGGGAATGTAAGAATCCACCAGTGTAACCCTATAGTGCCACATAGTGCAGTTGGACTGCTCCAGAATTACTCCAGTTCTACTTAGTATATCAGCCTCAGAAATGGAAAATGAGTATGGTTGGTAAGTTATAGAACCCAGGCAACACCAGGCTATTTATGGTGGCATTTGTGTAAAAATAGAACTCATGTAACTTAATCTGATTTTGTGCAGGCAACACCAAGGATTGAATAATAAAAGACTGGATTATTGAACTGAACAACATAACAAAACAATGTATCATTAAAAACAGCAACCTTCAAATTGGCAGATCTCCCACACAGCTTGTAGAACTTACAGACGCCACTAAAGTAAACTTTGCTAAGGACCTGGCAAACGTCTGATTTATTGCAAATCACAAAATTAATCAGACATAATTATTGATCATATGCATAATTATTGATAATATACATACAAATATTGCCACCCGTGCTGTGCATTTTAGTGACTGATAAATGAGCCCCCTTCATCTGCCATCTTCATCTGCTTTACATTACCTCAACTCGGTGCAAAATGAGGAATGCACAGGGTGATACCCAAAGAGGGTGTCACACAGCTGATTGATGTAATACCTTGCCCATTCCTCTACAGTCAAAGGGTTACACAAATACAAACATGTTTTTTATAACTTCCAATCTACCACATTCCTGTTCCCAATGTATGTGCAATGCCAGCATCCCTGCTTCCTGCATGTCTTCAATGTGCTGAGTGGGAGGCCAATCACTTCTCACAGCCAGCTTCCAGTTCTGGCTATTGAAGGGGATTGCTCTGTCTTAGCACATTGAACATGGCTTTACACATGCTTGTGGAATGAGTAAGTGAGAGAACTGCTGTATAATAAGGACCATATTGGGGTTACACCAATATGATCCTTTTAGTGCTAACACTCTCTGACTTTCTTATTCCTATTTGACTGCCACTTTCCTCACACTACCATTTCTCTCCCACTTCTTCCTTCCATTGCCTATCTCTCACAATTATCTTTGTTTTCTTTTCCCCATTGTCCCTCACCATGTCACTTTTCTCCCCCTTGCCTTCTCTCCAAAATAAAACGATACCCCCAACATCAAATATAACATGTTCAACAGCAACTCCCCCCCACCAAAAGTCACCATTGACATATCGAAAGCTCCCATTAACAAACCCCCACAACCTCAAAAGCCACCTTCATCAAATGTCCCTCTTTTTTTATCAAGAACCCCCTATAACATCAAGGGCCCTCAGGCCTAAAAAGGCCTCTAAGTAATGGCCTATAGCCCATTACATGGGTCACTATAGATTTTGAGACTAGATTAGGTGCATTGGAATAGACTGTTATCTCTGTTGTTTCACATGGCTCACTATAGATTGCTAACTCTGATGTGTCATGAGTCACTATAGATTAATATCTCTGCAGTTTCATGAGTTTCTATAGATTGATAGAAATCTTGTGTTATGATTTGCTATAGATTGCTATACTGTTGTGTCATATGAGTACTATAGCTTTCCAGCTATGGTGTATCATGTGATTCACTGTATATTGCTAACTCTGTTGTGTCAAGTGGGTAGTAATAGATTGTTAGCTCTGTTGTCATGTGAGTCTTTATAGATTGCTACCACTGATATGTTATGATGAGTTTCTATATATTGTTAGTTCTGTTGTTTCATGAGTCCCTATGGATTGTTAATTGTTGTGTCAGGTGAGTACTGTAGATTGCCAGCTCTGTTGTGCTGTGTGTCACTCTAGTTTTCTAGCTTAGTTATGGCGCGTGAGTCACTACAGATTACTAGTGCTATTGTGTTGTGATTCACAATAGATTGCTAGTTCTGTTTTGCCATGTGAGTTGTAATAGACTGTTATTAGATATGTTGTATTGTATTACTATAGTTTGCTATAGCTCTGTTATGAGTCACTATTGCTAGCTCTGTGTCATGTCACTATAGATTACTACTTCTATTGGTCAATATAGTTCTGTTGTGTCATTATAGAATGCTAGCTCTTTTGGGTCATGTGATTCACTACAGATCAGAAGTTCTGTTATGCAATGTTGATTAACTGTAGATTGCTAGCTCTTATGTGTAATGTGTTTCTCTCTCTCTCTCGCTATATATATATATATATATATATATATATATATATATATATATATTATAGAGAGAGAGAGAGATTGCTAGCTCTACAGATTGCTACAGTTCTATATGGTGGTATGTGTCACTATAGATTTCTAGCTCTAAGCCATGTAAGTCAATATAGATGTATATGTCTGTTGAGACACACAAGTCCCTATAGATTGTTAGTTCTGTTTCTTATGTCACTATAGCTTGCTATAGGCATGTTCTGGTCACTATAGTTTGCTAGCTCTTTTCTGTAATTATAGTCCTTATACATTGCTAGCTCTGTGTCAAGTGGGTCACTATAGATTGCTAGGTTTGTTGTTTCCATACCTGGAAAATGGGCAGGTAAGTGGAGGGAGCAGGTGGAAAAGTGGAAGGGGTTACCACAGAACTTACTGAGCCAGAGAGTCAGCCTCCGTTCCCATTAATTCAATCAAAAGAGTATCCGTAGCAGATCTAGGGCTAGATTCTATTGCAGGTGCTAAATGTTAACATCCGTTTCATGAAACATTTTCCTGTTGAAGTCTATGGGGAAAACTGGCGATAAAAGCAGAGACAGGATTAGCACATGTAATAGAATACAGCCCCTGAAGAGTTCCTAGGTATGGTTATATCATGGCTTACTACAGACTGCTAGCTATGTGGTATTGCATGTGGGTATAACATGTTTTTATTTTTGTACTTGAGTGGAAAGGAGGGATACCACTGTAAATTTTCTCACAGAGCACCAGTTTTCCCAGGGCAGGCTCTGGCTCCTGTGTATATTTTTATCTTTATTGCTAACACTGAAATAAAACAAAGTTCAATCCCTATACCACATGTAAAATTGTAACATGGAGCCCAAAGATATTTATGAGAAATCTACATTTCTCCCATTATCAGCAGCAAGACATGTGGCTCTCCAGCTGTTAATGGACTACAATTCCCTTCATCTTCAGGCAGCCAAGATTAATGGAAGCTGTAGTCCAATAAAAGCTGGACAGCCACAGGTTTCACATCTTCCTGATATAGTACAACTTTGTGCAGGTACAAATGTATAGAGGGCTGTAAAGAGGGGTCTATTCTACCACAGTAAATAGAACTTCAGGACCCAGCTTCATAAATACCATGTGAGTTTTTTGTGCAAAGTTTGCTTCGCTTTGTGATGTATAGAGGTCTGTAATGAGGGGTCTATTCAGATTATGTGGTCAATGAAGTCTCCCCTGTCAATACAAAAAATGAAAGAAACAAATAATTCACCGGATTTATAAAATGTACATTAACACTGAATTCAGAGATTAGATTTTTGTGCTGTAAGAGGTATTCTGCATCCATTTCACAGCTTTTGATTATAGAATAAAAATAAGTAATTAAGAAACTAGTAATTAGAACTATGAAATAACTAATATAAAAAACAGGAAAAATATCAATGATACATACAGAGTTGCAGCAGAAAGCTATTAGATGTTGGATAAACATTTCAGCCTACAAATGTACTAAATGTGTATCACTCTAGTACATAAATATTCCATTATTTTTCTAAATCAATGACATATGACTCTGGATACTATTTATCAAACAGAATGACTGAACACACAAGGAAATACTGATTTCCTTTCACATTCACCTTTAGCAAATTCATTAATAGCTAGATTGTCTCTGGTACCTACAGATGTATTTAGGCCGTGACCATCTATTTCTTGGCCTAGGGTGTAACAAAACACAGATGGAGAACGCCCAGTAGTGTAACACTGCTACTTTCAAATGTCAATGAAATTGTGAAAGGGTACTCACACAATATAATGGTCAGACTGATTATACCAGTGTCTGACATGCAGGATAACTCGTCTCCATTCGGGTAACAGTTCAAATTAAGGAAATCCAATAGAATTCATGGAGGACGTCCATAAATGTATAAAAATACTTATTTAAAACATAAATAATATAATGGCTTAAACGCTTACTTGTTTCGCGATGTACAAACCTTTTTCTCAGAGGATGTGAAAAAACTGGCGTATCCTTAGGTGCCACCAAGAGGTGAGTATGAAAATAGAGGAATATAGACTGGGCAACCCATAGGCCTATCAACCTCTGCATTAATAGAGATGTTCTTCATGACCTCTGTTCCCATCTTATCCATTTAAAATTTCTCCCTGCCTAGTTCATCTGTATTTGAGTCTGGCTTATGGCAAACTCTCCAGTGGAAATAATGGAGCGCATCATCGGACAGACCCACACAGTCTTTCTTCCCAGTAGAGGCATAGAAGCATCAGTTCGAAAGATTGAGTGTTTGAGACTTACAATAGCATATGGACTACGGACATTTTATTAATAATCAGGGTGCACACTGAACTTTTGTAAGAATGTGGAGGAGGACAGAATGGTGTGTAGATGCCCTTTCTTTTGAATGGGTATAACTCTTGAATAAAATAACTGCCAGTCTTATAGCATGTAGATTTTCATAAAATAAGCTTACTGCTCCTTTAAAGAACTAGTAAAACTTTTTTTGTGAAAAAATAAATAATATATAATGTTTTCTTTTCATAAAATATACATTATTATAAGGCTTCCATGCTGAACAGAAGAAGGGTATTTCGAATGCAGAAAATCTCTCTGTCCCCTCCGAGTTCCGGCAGTCCTCTGGAGCTTTAGCCGCATCCGCGTTTCCTCCTGTGGTCTTAGCCGCAGTCCCGATGACCTCTGACAAAACAAAACTTTCACACTGATGCTCCTATTAGCAATTTTCAGATTGTGGTGTTGTTGTCTCTGCCTAGCCATGTGGCTCAACGCGTTTCGGTGCACTGTAGCTCCTTCTTCTGGAGAAAGGGAGTCTGAGCTAACTGACCCTAATTTGTAGATCTGTCTACCAATCAGGGTTATGCTCCATCCCACTAGCCGAGATCTAATATCACTAGTTTCTTAAAAGTATTAAAATTCAAAAAGAAATTATCATAAGGGAAGCAGACAAAGGCAGTGGCACTGTCATTCAGTCTAGACAGGATTATATAAAATAAGCAAACCGCCTTTTAGGAGACACAAAATTCTACTGAAAACTCACTGCCAACCCAGCGGATGGATTCCAAAAACAGTATATGGGGCTGTTTCAACATGCCACAAATAATGGTATAATCAACCAACATGAATTTTCATTTCTCAATGTACAATACCCCAAAACAGCCATATACTATCATTTGCCAAAGATCCACAAGGACGTATACAATCCTCAGGGACGTCGAATTATTTCAGGTATCCAGTCTTTGACTAGCAAGTTATCACAGTTCATTGATCACTACTTACAAAAATATATACAGGATTTGACATCATACACAAGGGACTCATCACATATCATTGAGAAGTTGGGAGATATCAAGTGGCAAGAAAATTTCATCTGGTTGACCTGTGACATTACCTCCCTCTATATCTGTATCGAACACAACCTGGGACTTAAGGCAGTGGACCATTACTTAACTTAAGACTCATCCCTACCACGTATACAGAATGATTTCATTCTGCAAGCAATTCATTTCATCCTCACCCATAACAATTTCATGTTTCAATACAACCATTATTTACAGACCTGTGGTACAGAAATGGGCACGAGGTTCGCCCCAAGTTACGCAAACCTTTTTATGGGCTACTGGGAGGAGCACAGTCTATACTACCAGTATGGGGCGAACATCCACCTATATGCCAGGTATATTGACAATTTGTTGATCATTTGGCATGGAGGAGAAGAACTGCTTTAATTCCAACAGAAGATAAATTAATATAACTTAGGAATTAAATTCACTTTCCAACATAGCAGAAAATCAGTGGTCTTCTTGGATTTGGTTTTGAGCATTAATTCAAAACATCAAATAATCACAAAAACACATTATAAAGAGGTAAATGACAACAGATACATCCAAGCCACCAGTGCGCATCATCCAAATTGGCTCAATAGCGTTCCTTTGAGCCATTTCTATCGTATACGCCGCAATTGTACAGAGGACCAGACCTTCCAAAAACAAGCTGAAGAACTCAAAAACAAATTAGTCAAGGGATACAAGGAAGAAAATATTAACCTAGCTCTGGAAAGAGTGAAAGGAACATCTCGAGAAACTCTCCTGCTGAATAACACCAAAAAGCATCCTCAAAAGAAAAAGAACAAGAGCCCTGTTGTTCCCTTCATTACCAGGTATAACAGCCCTGGGAAACAAATTGAGCAGATCCTCCTCAGACATTGGGCAATCCTGATGGGCGATAAATTCTTATGCACACTCCTCCCTAGCAAACCTAAAGTCGTCTATCGGAAATCCAGAAATCTGAAAAATAGATTAGCTCCTAGCACTATAAATAGCAAAAAAAATGGTAGATGGAACACTCATCCAAGGGATCTTTAATTGTGGGCACAAACCCTGTACCACTTGCTAATTCATCCGACACAAGACTAAAAGCTTCAATAGCCACACCACAGGAGAAACTTTTCCAACTAAGGGATTCTATAACTGCACTTCCAAATATGTTATCTACCTCTTGGAATGTCCCTGCAAATTCCAGTATGTTGGGAGAACAATCAGATCCATTAAAGAACGATTTCTGGAAAACAAGAACCACATTAGCAATTGAAACCACAAACATAGTGTTGCCAGGCACTTTTTTAAACACCATAAGCAGGATCCTACAAACATTTCCCTATATAGACCAGATCCCTCCACAAACACATGGTGGCGACAGATTTACTAAACTTGCACAACGAGAATCGTATAGGATATTTACCCTGCAAACCATGGCCCCTACAGGACTGAATGCAGAATTGGATCTATGGTGCATGAACTAAATAGTGTGTATATTACACTGGCCACTAATCTCACTGACACTGGTCTGTGAATGAAGTGCCTTTATCGTACAATATATATTTTCATCTGGTTTCCACATATTCCAGCATAAATTGGTTATTCGCTAAGAATATTTAGCTCCCACTGGGTCATAGAGTTACATTCCACACATCCTGGTACCTACGAATCATTCTTATTCATTATCAACTTGAGATTGATTATAATCTCATATAGCAAGGATCACCAGTTTATTTAACGTTAACCTCAATCATCAGACAAGTATAATAGTCCAAGTACCGGAATGTATTAGTGCTGTACAAATGCATAGCATACTGTACAGCGTTCATGAACGATCTTCCATGCATGTCCTTACACCAGTAATTGTTCAGTTCACTTGCATGCAGATTTCACGTGACAAGTAGTGAGTAGGGATGGGTGAAAATTTTTGCCTCAAACTGAAATCGGCGAATAATTGCACTTTCCACTTAGCAAAAAATTTCCCGCGAAAAGTGCAGTTTTTCCTCTATTTCCTGCCTTTTCCGCCCATTAAAATCAATGGAAAGAAAAGTTTTCTGTACCACACAAAAATTTTCTACAGCCATATAAAAGGCTGGCTCTCACAGCAGCCATTCTGTGTTTGTGAGAGGAGAGAGCAGCATGTTTTTTAGCTAGAGGAGATAGGCAAATAAAGGGGAATTGAAACTTAGTTTAGGAAGTCATTTAGGTAGAACATTTGTTCTCTGTATTAGGGGAGTCTGGAGGCACTCTAGGGGATAAGAAGGAGGTCATCCCCCAATACTCCAAAATTCCATGTGATGGACAGGCAAGACACAGGCAACCTATTTGCTTGCTGATCTTGCTGTTAATATCCTGTGCTGGGTGGGGAAGTCTGGGGAAAGACATTGTTGATTTTCTTTTTCAGTTATAATTTTTTTTGGAAAGACTGTGATAAGACAACAGGGTGGACAACTTAAAAAAAAATAAATAAATAAAAAACGAAATATCTTCGGTGACAGTGACAGACAGCTGACTGGGCTTTGGCAAGGCATCATACAGCTCCATCAGTTGTGTTGTGCACTGTACAGTAAAAAAACACAGTGTAGTTGCAGAATGTCTAGCAAACGCACAAGGGGAAGGGAGAGGGGTAGAGCAGTGTAGGGACGTGAGAGTAAAGTAGTAGTCCAAAAACCTTCTGCAGCAATGGTTGTTGCAGCGTGTGCAATCAATGATGATAATCCTTTTAATCCAAGGGAGGATGCAGTCAAAGTCCCAGCAAAACTAGGTCCAGCACCCCCAATGCCAGTAGAAATATAGAACCATATAAGAAGAACACTGAAGAAGACAACAATTCACATTCAAGTGTTAATGATGCTGGCAACATCATAATAGAGGAAGGTGTAGCAGCTGAACCCTGCTTCATCAGACAGTGAGACACCAGAACACCTGTCCTCAAAGTAGTAGTGAATTTTGTCATAGTAAAAGTAAAAAGAAATTGTCTGAGACCTCCAAAAGCTTAGAGGAATAAAAGGGTAGTAGTGGGTGTAACGGAAGCTAAGAAGGGACCACGTCGCCTTCCGCTGTCATTCCTGGGTCTCTCCTTCTCAACGCCGGAGTAGCGCCGTCGGATGTACCAGTCGAGCAGACAAACGGTCCAGTTGTCGACTCGAAGAAGCATCGAACCCCCGGTGTAGTCGACTCTATGTCGAAGGATGCAGGTCAAGAAGGGGTCGATAGGGACCCCGAGTAGTCAAGAGTCGCAGGCTGGACTCCGGGCAGTCGAGAGTGAGGGGCATCCAAAGGACAGGTGAGGAGCGCACTCCCACTCACCAATCCAGGGCAAATAGACTCTGAGCTGATAGCAAAACTGGGGCAAGACCCAACTTCCTTAGGGAGGAAGGTGGTCCCACTCCCTTTGGCTGGATCAACAGTTGGCCTGGTGGGTAACGAATTCCCACCCACCAGGCTTGGGTCAAGGGATCCAGGGGACACAACAACATCCCTGGTGAGTACCGTAGTCCCACTCACCAAGGCTGGGGACTCAGGGCAAAGGGCAACAAGTGGTGGACTGTGGATGAGGACTGCTGTCCCACTCATCACAGCCAGGGTTTCACAGGACCTGGTGGGCTCGCTTCCATCCACCAGGTCAGGGGTTACATAGTGGCTTGTGGGCTCGCTCCCACCCACCAGTTCACCAGTACAAGGGGCATCAGCACTGCATTGGGGCAGTCCACTGGGTTCCTAGTCTTATGTGTTTAGTAGTGTTGAGCGAGCGTGCTCGGCCGATGCTCGGATCGGCTCGAGCATCGCTCTGCTCTGCACATGGCGGTACTCGTACGAGTACCGCCATGTGCTCGCCCGACATGCTCGGGTGAAGAGGATCTGTGCCGGAAGAGGCACAGATCCGAAGACGCTCCGCTGGACCACCAGGGAATGGAGGTACGGGGGCATTGCGGAGATGAAGGGGGCATTGCGGAGATGAAGGGGGACATTATGGAAGAGGGGCATAGACTCTATGCCCCTCTTCCACAATGTCCCCCTTCATCTCCGCTATGCCCGTCTTCCACAATGTGCCCCTTCATCTCCGCTATGCCCCTCTTCCACAATGTCCCCCTTCATCTCCTATGCCATAGAGGAGATGAAGGGGGACATTGTGGAAGAGGGGCATAGCGGAGATGAAGGGGGACATTGTGGAAGAGGGGCATAGAGTCTATGCCCCTCTTCCACAATGTCCCCCTTCATCTCCGCTATGCCCCTCTTCCACAATGTCCCCCTTCATCTCCGCTATGGCATAGGAGATGAAGGGGGACATTGTGGAAGAGGGGCATAGCGGAGATGAAGGGGGACATTGACCAGGCACCCTCCGCTCATCAGAGCAGGGGGTGCCTGGTTTAATGCTCGAGTGCTCCCATTCATTTGAATGGGGCTCGGGTGCTCGGCCGAGCACTCGAGCATCAGGGGGTGCTCGGTCAGAGCACCCGAGCACCCGAGCATCGGGGTGCTCGCTCATCTTTAGTGTTTAGGGCTAAACAGTCTTATGGCCAGAAGGGCTCCAGTAACGGACTAAGCTCCATTACAGTGGGCAATAACTGTTAGGTTATGCTGATGCTACTGAGGATGACCTAATGATGATGATGCAGATCTAGAATATATCCCTCAAGCATCTTTCTCTTATTCAGATATAGATGAAGTTGAGAGTGAGGATTATGACAGGGCTATAAGGTTAGCAGAAAGTCAAAGGCTGTATCTTCCGCCACTTTTAAGGAGCACTGTGCCTATTTATAGACTGTTTGAGAAAGTCATTGGAAAGTCTGACCCTGGACAAGCACAGATATTAAAAAGCACACAGTCACCCTATCAATCATCATCGGCATCATCGCCTCTTCAAAGTCCAAGTCCCACTCAGCACCTGTTTTGGGTACCCAGCAACAGCAACACAGGTTAACATCCACAGTGTTAGATATGAAGAGTGCCTCTGGTGCTGCTGCTGTAAGTGCTGCACCTTTGACACCTAGTAGTAGTGGCAGTAGAATTACATCAACATCTAGCTCCAGTAGTAGTAGTAGCAGAAATCACACATGACAGATAAAGCCAGGACAAATATATTAACAGCAGCACAGATGAGGAGGTGGAGGACAGATGAGACCACTGCTATGACCGATAAGTAATGTGCGTAAGTAATCGGAGAAGGAGTAAAGAGTATGACAATGGTAAAAATACATACACAAATCACACCATGCCAGTCCCCTACCACCACCACTACTAAAATACATATCTACCACATTGTAGGTTGTACTTTATTTTTTTTACTACTGGATATCATCATGAATATGTGCCAGTGTCACTTAAAGGGATAGTAATACTTCGTTTTATCTTTATTTTATTTTGTAGGCATTAAAAAAACATGAGAGATATTCTCAAGCAAAGTTTTCCCTCCCGCTCATTTTACCTAGTGTAAGCCATCTCTTCTCAGATGTGGAATCTGGTTGTAAGACCAGACAGGTAACAGCAGGGGACAATCTTCTTCCTATGAAAACAATGAAGGCCCTGCCCCCCCTTGACAAGTTTTTCAGGTTTTTCCCCGTATCTTAATTGAAGATTGTCCCTCTCTGCAGTCTACCTGGGCACCTCCCTTCTGATCTGGCTGAACAGTGTTACATCAGTAAAAGGGGCGGGAGGGGGATAATTTGTCATTGATTTATTCTTGAACTACAACTCTGACAGAATTGAAATAACACTCTCCAAAGTCCAAATAGGATGATGATTAATTAGAACTGCTTTTATTATGAAACATTACTGTCCCTTTAAACAAGAAAGTGTTGTGGGCATAGGACAAATGCATTCTGCATGCTAACACATTTTTCAAGCCATATTTTGCTGTAGGACTCACAAGTTTGACTTTCAGCCACTTATTTCTAAACTTCAGCCCTCAGAAAAAGTAATATTACAGTGGGAAATGTAGTACCTATAGGAAATATAGGCGAAAAATGTGTTAAAATAAGCAAAAAATGTGATAACATAGGCGGAAAATTTGTTAAAAAAATAGGCGAAAAGGAGGACATTTTTGCATAGGCAGAAAAGCAACATTTTTTGTGGGAAAAGCGAAAAATCGGCACGTTTTCGGGAAATTTTTCGCGGGAAATTTTTCACACTTTTTGTCCACCCCTAGTAGTGAGACAGACTAGCATTTACAGCCAATCATCTAATTCATAATACTCAGGAATAATCATATTCTCAATGGCCACCTGCAGTATAATCCATAAGAGATAAAACTGTCCATCACACACATATTAATGAAATACCATTACGATAGCACCTCATTGGTGCCATGGAGATTTTACCATTACTTTGACACAACCTCTCCAAGAATTCAAATCACCCAGTAAGGACACATATTTATCTCGCCTATGGCATAAAATGTATTTATATCAATTATTTATATCAATTATCCTACTATACATCAATATTACCAAGGTCCCTATTATATTTCATATAACTCCAGAGAAACTCAGTCGGTGTATTGTGTGATACGATATTCATTATATACACAAATTGAAACATTATATCTCTTTATGTCACATCCATATATTCAATATACATCTGATTATGTTTCTTTTTGAATTTTAATACTTTTAAGAAACTAGTGATATTAGATCTCGGCTAGTGGGACGGAGCATAACCCTGATTGGTAGATGGATCTACAAATTAGGGTCAGTTAGCTCTGGCTCCCTTTCTCCAGATGAAGGCGCTACAGTGCGCCGAAACATGTTGAGCCACGTGGTTAGGCAGAGACGCCAACACCACAATCTGAGAATCGCTAAAAGGAGCATCAGTGCAAGAGTTTTGTTTTGACGGAGGTCATCGGGACTGCGGCTAAGACCACAGGAGGAAACCCGGATGCGGCTAAAGCTCCAGAGGACTGCCGGAACTCGGAGGGGACAGAGAGACTATAACATCAATACCCAGATGAGCTCACTCATTCTGGGCTTCTAGTAAGCAGAAACCTATACTATTTATGGATTTAACTGTATCTTACATCAAGTAAGAGCATATCCTCATTATCTGCATATTTACTGAAATATTCTAGCCAAATGTATCATTGTCACGGCCTCAGAAAACGGGATACTGCGGTCACGGCACAGAAGCTAGAGTTCGGAGCTGGAGAGCGCTGCTAGCTTGCAAAGCTGCCGTGGGATTGTCTGATCCAGTGGCTAGAGAGAGATGCCAGGGTGCGAAGCTAGGGCGCATAGTCAGTTGCCAATCTCTCTTGCTGTGGCCGTAGCCGGTTAAAGTTGCTGGCCACAAAGCCAGATGTCTGACCCCATTTGAGCCAGGGCCCTGACCAGGATGAGAGATTGGCAAGCTGAGAAAGAACCAGACAATTGACCCCTAGGTGCAGATCTGAATACCAAAGCAGCAGAGACAGGACAGAACTAGAGATGTGCCTATACCCAATGGACTCCAACCACTGACAGGCTGGTTCCATAGATGGGAAGGTGGAATGTCGTAGGATAGCCTAACTGCACACCTTGATGGTAATAGAGGTGCCTAGAGATAGTCACAGGGAAGTGACAACACCAGGGAACCCCTAGCAGAGAGAGAGAGAGATAGAGAGAAAGGACAGTGACCCCAGATACTCCAACAACCCAGAAAAAGGGTACAGACACCCTAAAAGCAGAGCAGGGAACCGGGGACCCACTGTACCCCACAAGGGCGCCAGAGATCAGGAGGGAGGAGCACCCCCACACCCCTACTTACCAGGACAGGATCCAGGAGAGTGTCCACCTACAGCAGTGAGCCTGGAACGATGGAAGCTAGACCCACCCACTGAGGTCCCCTCCTGAGATCCCTACCAGTGGAAGGGAAGCAGGAGTACCAACCCACCTG
Source organism: Rhinophrynus dorsalis (assembly GCA_037306005.1). Classification (NCBI taxonomy): domain Eukaryota; kingdom Metazoa; phylum Chordata; class Amphibia; order Anura; family Rhinophrynidae; genus Rhinophrynus; species Rhinophrynus dorsalis. The sequence continues at coordinate 168,540,323 of CM074721.1, read as the reverse complement.
GTGGCAGAATGCTGCCACAAACAACCCTGCACAACCTCCCAGGCCCAGAAAGGGAAGGTGGCTGGGGGGCAACAGGCAGCTGGAGAGATAAATAGTGGGGCAGCAGAAACCGTCCCCATGGGCACTGAGCCACGGGAGCCAGAGACCACAGCACCCCAACTGGTAACGCCGCTGAACAGTGGCTTCAGAACTACAGCGGGACATGGCCGCTGACTAGGAGGCAAGCACAGAGGGTCACGGCCGCTTAAAGGAGGCGCAGCACAGCGGGACACGTCCGCTTAACAGGAGGCGCAGCACAGCGGGACACGGCCTTATAGGAGGCACAGCACAGAGGGACACGGCCGCTTAACAGGAGGAAGCTGGGGAGAGGACAAGCAGCCGAAGAAGCGGGGATAGGAGAACCCTTACCGGAGAAAACCCGCCAAGGGAGCAGGGAAGGCAAGCAGGAACGCTGGATAATCAGCCCAGGAACCAGAGGAGAATCGCGTCAGACGCCCAGGAACCGGACGGGAAAACAGGCAATGGAGAGGGCAGCCAAACAGGAAACCAGAACCACACAGCCCGCAGGGAGAATCAGACCTGAATAATCGAGCACCGCTGCAGAAGTCCCACAGTGCTAAAAAGGATCGCCAGCCAATGGGAAGACATGACAATCATTCTCTATGTGCCCCGTTACCTCCTGCATCTATGCGTAAATAACTCACCCACTATAGTTTTGATGCTTTTTAGCAGTGACTCTCTGCTATACTTTTATGCATATATCCTTCCTAGGAAGGTTATATAGACTATCTTCTCAGTCATTATTATGTTCATTCTTTCACTTATTGGATACCCCACTTTTTCACTATCTTGAATGTGATTATTTTTAATAAAAGACTGTATAGATTTCATTATTATACAGCTCACCAGCTTTTCTTGTATGTGATTTAGACCTTTAACTATACTACACTTTGCGCTGTCCTCCCCATTCCTTTCTATCTTGTGCCGTGCCAGGACCGCCACGCCAGTCCAGACATTAAGAACCAGTAATGGTCCTGGCATGTCATAGAATTCTGGGAGGGTAGCTCAGCTGTATGCTGCTCTGCCATTCCAGAATTCATTGCAATTTAATAAAAATAATAATATAGCGCTCATGGTCCTTAACGGCCGCCCCCTGCTTGATCGAGTGGTCATTAAGGGATTAAACTGCTAGCAGCAGCACTAACTAATGTCCAAAATGCTATGTGTGTGTGTATATATATATATATATATATATATATACATATATATATATATATATATATATAAAAATCGTGCACTATATGGGAGAGTTTGAGTCAGACCTTTCACCTTCCTAATGACAATTTACTAAGCCATGTACATCAAAATTAGTCAATTTAAAGTCACTCGCACCAAAGGGTGGGCAATGGGTAATCTATGGAAATGTCATTTCTCTATGCCTTGTTTAATCCTTTGAGTGCCAGAGGGGAGCCCAATGAGGAGTCACCCAGTTTGCACTACAGTGACCATACTCTATAGCGCATACCCTGGATTACAGGTACTGGAATTAGATGCCAACACCAGTGGGGCTGTGCTACTGAATTCGTACATTTTCCCCACTAAGTATACATCTCTGCTGTAAATGATAGCAAAAGCAGCTAAAAAATGCAAGTTAATTTAAAAAATAGAGCCATTTTAAAATCTGAATACAAAGAAATCTCCCAGCAGTTGGAGTACCCTTGTATCCACAGCAGGAAAAGCCCTATAGCATATATTTTACATTTATAAAAGTTTATTGCTCCAGTAACTGACATTGAATTGTACTTGATGCCCAGAGGAATGTTTATGTTGTATTTCATTATCATGCTGTGCTTGTATATTCAGACATACTGGTTCATGACATAATATCCTTTTAAACCCATTACATATAGGGGAAGGTCAGGAAATGCAAGATATACACATCACCCTTCTGGAAGCTATTTACATGTAAATTACTAATGAGCTGATCTGCTATAAGGCTAAGTCCAATTACCCTAATGAGTGAGATTTTGCTGCTTTGCCCCAGAAATTACAATTTAATTGAGTAATCCAGACTTCAAAGTATAAACCTCCATTGAAGTCTAGGAGGCCGAGAATTTAAGAGACTGTATTTACACCAAGCGTGTCAGACTTGACAGGCCTGTTGCATGTCATGGTAAAAAGATATCACAATGAATAGCTTTAAGGCAGCCTAACCCAATTCATAGATAATTGGGGGGGAGGCAGAGTGAGCAAGATTAGCACTTGGTCATTAGGAACAACCCAAAAAAACTGTTGCCAGCACATGCTGTCACTGACATTACCATTACAATCAAGTGTGCAGAAGTTCATTTTGGCCATTTTAGCCTTCATGGCTTCCTAGTATAGATAATTAGACACCTAAAATTAATTTTTTCAAGGGAAAACCAAGCCCTTTTTAAGACAACACATAAATAATTATAATATCCAAGTCTAATTGATTGACTGCTTGGATACTAGCAATATATCCAATGTATTTCTTTGTTAATTGATATTTGTTTGAGAACCACTGGAAAAGCTTGCATGCTTGGTTGGTTGTTTTCTTATCAGTGCTGGGAGAGCCAAGATAACATACTGCTAACATGCTGAAATATATCTTATATTCTTCAAACATTATTAGAGAAGTGGTTCTCAGACTGGGTTCTGTGGAACACCAGTGTTTCCTGAAGGGACAAGGAGTCTCACAGACCAAATGTAAGTGAAGATGGAGAGAAAGATAGTGTAAGTGATGTGAGTACCAGTGGATGTGTGGAACATTTACCCTTTAAATGCCAGAGGGGTAAGCAATGTATTGCAAAGAACTATGTTTCGTACTCTACTGGCACTAAAAGGGGTTTTAAAGTGCAATTATCACATTTCACTAATCTTCCCTTATAAGCACAGATTTGCTAAAAAGCCTGGGGTGCACTCTGCTGCCCCAAAATGGCTTCTGGAGGCCATTCAGAGGGTCAGAGAGCTGACACCCTTTGGCTAGAAATGAGGTGGAAGGCAACCTGTGGCTGTCAGCCACAAACTTTGCTGGTTGTGCATGCAGCGTTCATCAACCTTTAGGGCGAGATGTTCAAAAAGTCGTCATAATGAAAAACTTGTCGGATCATGAGTTGGTGGTAAAAGAAGGACAATATTTTCAGAAGTAAATCCGTCACATTTGAAAATTCATCTAAAGAATTAAAAATGATGGTAAGAAGATCTCATTGAACATTGTCGTTAAAAATTCTGATCTTAAAAATTGTCTTTCATTTTATCTTTGAAAAGAAAATTTTCAAAGAAACAAAGACATTTTTTTTGTCTTTGAAACAAATTTTTCTTCTCCAAGTTTAGACCATTTTTATTATGTCAGGAAAAAATTACATTAATCAGACAAAAAAATGAGGTTCAAACGAATATTTTTTTCTGAAAATACCTTACATTATGACGGAAGATTAAGCCACACCCACCTTTAAGACTGCTTTTTCCCTTTGACGGAAACATGACAGAAACAAGTCTGAGAATTGACAGATCGTGGTGTAAGAACATTTTTATTCTGATTACAGAATTTCAGTTACCACCACTTTCTGAACATCTCGCCCTTAGAGTCAAGCTTGAAAACCTTTCACTATGGTCTATGTGGGCAAAGCACACAACCCAACAACAATTAGCAAAACCCCACAAGGGAGCACTCTGGGCCTCTTTCTTTTCCCCAGTTGCCACACAAACTTGCTTGCAGAGTGAAGTTGCCATATCTCTGAATGGAAATGGTGAGGAGAAAATAAAAACAAGGATTTTCTAATGAATGTAAAGGTTTTATAGCATACCTCCCAAGTGTCCCTCTTTAAGACCCAAATCCCTCTGTCCCTCCCCCCCCCACTCCGTGTCCCTTTTCTTAGGAGATCAGGCTGTGTGGTGTGTATATAAGTGTATCACATTGCTCCACGGCAATAAAACCCACATTAATGTTTGTTTATACTTTAGTATAAAATACCAGTGTCCCTCTTTGGCCATTTGAAATGTTGGGAGGTGTGTTATACTTACTGGTTTCAAGTCAGTCTCTGAAATCAGACACTATAAGTTAACCATTTAAGTGCCGTATGGATGAGCAACAAACTGCTTTGCAATGTGTTGCTTACTCCACTGGCATTCAAAGGGTAAAAAAAAAAGTTCTGATTAGGGTTACCACCTTTTTGTCAGAAAAATACCGGCCAAGGCATTCCCTCCATAGACTTAACATTGGAAAGAAGCCAGTTTTTTACCAGCCTGCCGGTAAAATACCGTCTGGGTGGCAACCCTAGTTCTGATGCATTATTATCTCATTAAAACATATACATTTTTTTATTTTCTTTTTTTTTCCAGTTACCCTAAAAATAATAAACTGAAAGTCCAATCATGCTGGCATCAGATGTAAATTATTTATGGCAAGAAGAGGAAGTCATGGCAGAACTTCCTTAGGAAATATACACAGAGAAACACATTAAACTTCCCTGACAGCTAAAATGGGAGAAATGTCAGATTTCTAAACAAAAAATCCCAGTGCTTGGAATACAGTCTACCCCTCCCTCTTAGTAACCAATTCTTTTTACCACCTGCTTTTCTGTCCCAGGTTTTAACCCCTTTGGATACTATAATGATCGCCAAAGCATTACTTAAAGGGTTAGTAATGTTTCAAAATAAAAGCAGCTCCGATTAATCTTCATAGTATTTGGGCCATGGACAGTGTTAGTTCAATACTGTCAGAGTTGTAGTTCAAGAGTAATTGAATGATAAAGTATCCCCCTCCCGCCCCTTTTACTGATGTAACACTGCTCAACTCAGAGCAGAAAGGTGGTGTCCAGATGGCTTGCAAAGAGGGACAATGTTCAATTAACATAAGGGAAATGTCTGAAAAACCTGTCCAGGTGGGTAGGGTTTTCATTGTTCTCACAGTAAGAAGATTGTCCCTTGCCGTGAGCTGTCTGGTCTTAGGTCCAGATTCCACATCTGAGGGGAGGTGGCTTACTCTAGGTAAAAGGGGCAGGAGGGGGATATTTTATCATTCAATTACTCTTGAACTACAACTCTGACAGTATTGAAATAACACTCTCCAAGGCACAAATACTATGAAGATTAATTGGAGCTGCTTTTATTTTGAAACATTACTAGCCCTTTAATGATTCATCCCTAGCATCAAAGAGGTTAAACAGCCCCCATACTGGTATCCTGTGCACACAGCAAGCAGCTCTCCTTACAAGGACAATTCCCAGAGACAATGCACATTTTAGAAATAACTATGGTTTTACAGCCTGCGAACAATGGTCTGCAGAACAGAAAGAAGTGAATCACTGTAGAAGACAGTGGGGCAACTGTAGGATGGAGATTCCACTCTACAGCAGGTCCTGGGATTACTATTAACCCTTTGAGTGCCAGAAGGGTTTTGGGGCGTTCCTTTAGTCACAGCCAAGATCTATACCATGCATTAACGTGGCGCAGACAACTTGTTCGCAGTAAGTTTCTGTGCATATGTTATTGGGAAGGTGTACTAGACAGTCTGTCACACACAGTACAGGTTCTGGAGGCTAATGCTATGAGCCTGCACTGCTGCATTCATATATACACCCCAGCCAGGCTGATGTACCAAGAAATTTGTGTCATCTGGGGCAACTCACTTGCTCACTAGGAAACAAATATAAATGCTAATTGATATAAATAGGACTTTTTACCCATTCAATGGCTAAAAATCCATATTGAAATATATGAATGTTTTGCATGTGTTTTTGTTCCCTATGGAGCAGTTGGTTTGCTCCAGAATTGGTCTCCCTGATCTCCATTCATGACCTATCTAGCATTTGACATAATAACACTGCTTGCATGTGCTTTTTATTATTCTTATTATGCTATATAGTTATACATTTTGAAAACCATAGATGGTAAATTTTTAGTTTTACATTATTTATCAGCTCTCCCATTCACTTTTCAAAGAATAGATCCAGTGTAGACATGTAGAAATAAGTGCAGCATTCCAGTTGACATTATTCTTACTATTATTTTTCTTTTAATAATATGGCTGATTCATTTGTGACCTCTCTAGCTTTCCTTACTCACCTTTGGTGAAATTGGCTTGTTCCAGAATTGCTCGCCTTTACTTTTGTGTAAATGGCCAAATCCATTCCTATGGGGAGAAACCCTGCGTAGAAGTGAGATGTTCGTTTGAGCAGAGCATCTTTACCCTCAAAATTCCCAGTTCTGAGGAATTCTATAACTATTATGGGGGAGTTTGAAAGAAGTCACAAAATACATTCTTTATTAGGTGACAACAAACAGTTCCACAAGGAGACTTACAAATTCTTAACCCCTTGCGTGCTCCGCAATGCGTCGCATACACCTCTAGCACTCAAAGGGTTAAAATGGATCTGCAAATAACATCAACATGAATAGTATAAAGAGATGATCATATCTCCAACCTGCATTAAAACAGGATACGTATGAAAAGTACAAACCGCAAGTCTACACCGTTTTTTGTGCGTTTCTGTAAAATGACATTTTTTTGTAAGCGTCCTGAATGAACCCTTTCAGTGACTAATCGTACAAATCAAACCCTATATAAAGAGCAGCTCAGTTCACTGGGAACAGCACTGTGTAATAAAATAGGGAGATGAGAATTATCCGAGGTGCTGTAGCTACCTGGGACAAACCCTCCCTGGAAAATTCTGTATTACTGAATCCTCTAGTGCATGGGGAGGGATGGGGGAGGCCAGCAGACAGTGGGATGTTTAAAAGGAAATTTACAATCATTTCCTCTCTGGTTTGGTTACAAATCAACAACATCCTGTTCTTTTGTTGAAGCTCAGGGGCGCCTGCCAGGCTGGGAAGTGAATGTTCTTAAAGAGACAGTACACAGCACTATCTTTTGCAAACTGGGGATATAAATGATTGCTAGAGGTCACCATTGCAATGCATTGGTGACTTCTCCAGCATTGAAGGGGTTAAAGGTGTCTTACTTCAGTTTGGAAACAAACCTTTTCTGATCAAACATGTTTTTATGTCCCTCAATGATGCTGTTATACTAAGAAGCACTTCTGAGGCAAACCAACTGCACCATGGGGGAATGAATAAACAACACTGATTTACATGGAGCTTTTAACCCTTGAATGCTAGAGAGATCTCCAACACATTGCTTCACAATGCATTGGGGAACTCTTGCATTTGAAGTATTAAAAACCCCATTTAAATCTATGGGAACTTGTATGTGTCCCCTGGGGAGGAGATGGTTTGCCCCAAACTTTAGTGCATAAAAACTAATAAAAAAGTGAATTGATTTTTTAATTGTGTTAAAAAAGTTTTAAAGTGCTGTGTAATTAAATGCAATTTAGACATTATAAGCCATCATACATGTTTAAGCCTTTGAGTGCCAGAGTGGTATGCAATGCATTGCTTTGCAATGCATCCCATACCACTCTGGCACTCAAAGGGTTAACCTTTGGAGGGACAGAGGTGTACAACGAATTGCTGAACAAATGTGTTACACACCCCTTTGGCACTCAAAGAGTGAATTATAGAAAGAGTTGGAAAAATTCCTGAAAGCAATGCTTTGCGTACCCCTCTGGTACTCAAAGGGTTAAGAATGTTATATTGATCAGCAATAAATATTATAGGGGACATAATATACAATACGTATTTCTGTTATGATCTGAACATGTCAATGGACTTCAGATTGTGGGACAATTTTGATCATACCACCCAATGTACACTATCAGGTCATTTTGGGACAAACTCAGTGAGGCTCCTGTACTAGGAAGAACTGGAGAAATTGTAGAGAAAACCAACTGCAGCATATGGGAGACAACAATCACATTTGATTTAAATGGGGCATTTAACCACTTTCATGCTAAAGAGTTATTCAAATAAAAAGTTATTACAACTCAACCTATTTTTCCATTAGATTGCTATTTTCTGTTGTGGTCATCAGGTGGTGCGGTTTCTATCTCTTTCTATTGAGAGCAGTGTGGGTTATGCACTAAGGTGTGATAAAGAGGTGATAAAGTAGAGATGACTTCTCAAGTGATATGCACTAAGATTTCTCCAATTTTGCATATTTTAGTGAATAGCCTCTATAGAATAATAGGAACTGGAGAAGTGATATCCACTTTATCACCTTTTTATCAAGCTTTAGTGCATAACCCCTCGGTTGTCACTAACTCAAGTGGTCAGATAGTAATTATTATAAAAACTAAATCTGTCTTATCAACACCAATTGGCACCCTTGCAATCAGTTTGATATTTTAAAAAAGTTGAGCTGTTATGTTTTTTAAATAACACATCTGTTCCTTATTGTCCATATAAATAAAGTTCTGTAAATAATTCACACATATATTAATACAATATATCCCACCACAATTATGCATTGAACATTTTGGCCAGAGGAGTAACACATTGCATTGCATTCCATTCAGGCAATTCTGGGGCAAAACAACTGCACCAATAGAAGAAGTAAAAATTACCCAAACTCTGATATACTTAAATGGGGCTTTTAACCCAATGTAAACTAATGTTCTTCAACATATTACAAAGCAATGTGTTTTAGACCTTCTCTTGTGGTCAACAGGTCAAAACCCCAATTTAAATAAATGGACATTTTTATTTGCCCCCAGTGCAGTTGGTTTGCCTCACAATTGCTCCATTTCCTATGGATGGAGAATGTGAGGCCCTCCAGCTGCTGCTAAACTACAACCCCTATCATTCCGAATGTTGGGAGTGGTAGTCTGGCAGCAGCTGGAGAGCCTCACATTCTCACCACTATTTTAGTACATAAGACCACTGCTATATACTCACCGAAGGAGATTTGCTAAGAAATTGGAGCAATTCTTCAGCAAACTAACTCACCGTGGGGACAAAATAAAAATTCCCTAAACTGCTTTTACTGCGTTTAACCCTTGAATTCTGCAGCGGTCTCTGATTTTCAATAAGTTTAAAATATTCTTTCAAATCAGTGGGGGTTGACCATCAATAGGTTACTCCAGTTCTTCCAGTACTCCAGCCTCACTGCACCTATTCTTCTCTGTTTTGCAAAGTAATATACACACTGCTGGTACTTCAGACCTAAAGATAAACACACAACATACAGCAAAGGAAATCTTTGCAGCCCTACAGCAGTAGAGGAAAGGGTTACACAATGCAAATACAAACAGATTCAGTGAAGAGAGGAGAAAAGGTGCAGGTAATTTGAGATGGTCCTGGGAGATGACACTAGGAAGTAATTAGCTTGGGAAGGGATGGTGAACTTTAAACCGGCTGCTTAGTAAATGGATGGGGTGGGGTGGTGAAATAGATCACTGTGATTGCAGTATCTTCTTTAACTGGTTCCATTTGGTCTCAATCTATGTGTTCCTCATTTATAATCAATTTGTAGTTCAGTTTGGCTAAGTCTCTCATACTGAAATATAGCCTAATTCATCATGTTAGAGTGATGCAGTGCTGGAGTCAACCAAATGCACCACATAGGGGTGAAGTTGAAAATTCTCATTGATTTAAAGGGATAGTAATGTTTCATAATAAAAGCAGCTCTAATTAATCATCATAGTATTTGGACTTTGGACAGTGTTATTTCAATTCTGTCAGAGTTGTAGTTTAAGAGTAATTCAATGACAAAGTACCCCCCTCCCACCCCTTTTACTGATGTAACACTGCTCAGCCAGAGCACAAGGGAGGTGCCCAGGTAGATTGCAGAGAGGCACAATCTTCAATTAAGATAAGGGAAAAACCTGAAAAACTTTTCAAAGGGGGCAGGGCTTTCATTGTTCTCATAGGAAGAAGATTGTCCCCTGCTGTTATCTGTCTGGTCTATGGACTGCATTCCACATCTGAGAAGAGATGGCTTACACTAGGTAAAAGGGGCAGGAGGGGAAACTTTACTTGTGACTATCTCTCAAACCATAAAGGTTTGAGAGATAAGACTTATATCATTCTTCATGTTTTTTTTAATGCCTACAAAATAAAATAAAGATAAAACGAAGTATTACTATGCCTTTAAAGGGATAGTACTGTTTTACAAAAACAGCAGCTCCAGTTAATCTTCATAGTATTTGGGCCATGGAGAGTGTTATTTCAATACTGTCAGAGTTGTACTTCAAGAGTAATTGAATGATAAAGTATACCCCTCCTGCCCTTTTACCTAGTGTATGCCACCTCCCCTCAGATGTGGAATCTGGTCTTGAGACCAGACAGCTCACAGCAAGGGAATCTTCTTACTGTGAGAACAAGGTTTTTCCCTCATTCTAAATGTAGATTGTCCCTCACTGCAATCCATCTGGACACCACCTTGCTGCTCTGAGGTGAGAAGTGTTACATCAGTAAAAGTGGCAGGAGGGGGATACTTTATTATTAATTTACTCTTGAACTACAACTCTGATAGTATTGAAATAACACGGCCCAAATACAATGAAGATTAATTGGAGCTGCTTTTATTGTGAAACAATACTATCCCTTTAAAGAAACACTAACACTTCAAAACAAGGGTTTTTTATATACATTTAAATACCCTGTACTACATGCTTGCCTCTGTATGAATTCTCTATATAGGCTGACAAGATCTCACCTTTAACTGGGAACACATAGGAAATAGGCATATTTCAGTATTTCATTGAAATCAAAGCAGTCCTGCAGTATGCGTTTTTCCTATGCGTCCCCGGTTGAAGGTGAGGTCTGGTCACTTTACCTCTATATGTCTTCTGAGGCCTACCATCTACTTTTACAATTTACATTTCTTCTTTTTTCCAGGGCTCCCATTACAATAGAAATCTTGATATGGTGTCTAGGAAGTGATCGCTCTGTGTTGACTTTAAATGAACTGAGATAAGTTAACATGATTTCTTAAAGTGGAACTTTCACCTTGATTCAAGTTTGAATATTTGAAAACTGCATTGAAAACTGCCTATGTGACCAGCAAATGTACAGTTCAGGAGATAGTAACACTTCTTTCATATGCTAATGTACACTAATAGCGGTATCCACATGGTATCAGTGACAGTTTCATACTCTCATTAAGCTTGTCAGATATGTTTTATATGCTAACAAAGCCTTTTCAGCAGAATGTCACATGCTAATTAAGGTTTCAGTGAGATTTCATATGCTAATGAAACTTTGTGCTGGACCAGGAGATTTTCACTTTCACTTTGCCCTGAAAGAAGTGTGAATATCTTCTGGCCTTTTGGTTAACATGACACATAGGCAGTTTTGAATGCAGTTTTCAAATATTCAAACTTGAATTAAGATTAAAGTTCCACTTTAACCCTTTGAGTGCCAGAGGGTCACAAAAAGCATTGCTCTGCAATGCATTGTGTACCCCTCTGGCTCTGAAAGGGTTAAGAGAATAGAATGTGTTAATTTCTATACATTAACAGTTATTTCTTTATAAACCTAAATGTTTCTATACAAGACAGCCTACACATGCATTAAAAACGCAAGTTTCAAATTAGGTTTTAGGGTTCTAACATAAAATAACATTTTACAGATGTCAGCTGGAATTATTATCCTTTATTTATAAAGCCCAGACTTATTCCACAGCACTGTACAATAGGGAACAGACATACAGAGACATAAAACAGTACAGATGGAATATAGAAAACAAAAGGATCAGAGGGCCCTGCCTGTAAAAGCCTACAGTCTAGAGCAGGCATGTCAAGCTGAAATACAGCTGAAGACAACATACGCAACATTTCCTTCCAAAAAAAGGGCTGCAACATTGGCTGCTAGAGTCTACGTTTTTGTGCATATACCCTGTGAATGTTGGGAAATACAAGACAAATAGATCCCTTGCAGAGTGAATATAGTGAGCAGGATGATAAAACCAAATTTCACTTAGTGGTGTTAGCGTCCCTTTAAGTGGAGCTTTTACCCCTTTAATAAGACACTATACGACCAAAAGTATGTGGACACTGCTCCTAATTATTAAGCTTAGGTGTTTCAGCCACACCCATTGCTAACAGGTGTATAAAATCAAGCACATAGGCATGTCATCTCCATAGACAAACACTGGAAGTAGAATGGGTCGTACTGAAGAACTCAGTGACTTTATATGTGGCACTGTTATAGAATGCTACTTTGGCACAAGTCAGTTCATGAAATTTCTGCCCTGATATATCTGCCCCGGTACACTGTAAGTACTTTTATTGTGAAGTGGAAGCATCTAGGAGTAACAATAGCTCAGTCACAAAGCGGTAGACCATGCATACTCACAGAGCAGGGCCGTGTGTAGAGTGTAAAAATCACCTGTCCTCTGTAGAACTACCCACTACAAAGTAAGTTCCAAACTGCCTCTGGAAGCAACATCAGCACAAGCACTGTGCATTGGGAGCTTCATGAAGTGGGTTTCCATGGATGAGAAGCTGCACACACCCTAAGATCACTATGCGCAATGCCAATCGTTGGCTGGAGTGGTGTAAAGCATACTGCTTTTGGACTGTGGAGCAGTAGAAACATGTTCTCTGTTGTGATGAATCACGCTTCACTATCTAGCAGTCTGATACACAAATCTGTGTTTGGTGGATGCCAGGAGAACACTATCTACCGGAATGCCTAGTGCCTACTCTAAAGTTTGGTGGAAGAGGGATAATGGTCTGGGGTGGTTTTTCAGGGTTTGGGCTAGGCCCCGTAGTTCCAGTGAATGGTAATGTTAATGCTACCAAATACGAAGACATTTTAGACAATTCTACGCTCCCAACTTTGTGGCAACAGTTTGAGGAAGGCCCTTTCCTGTTCCAGCACCACTGTGCTCCATGCACAAAACAAGGTCCATGGTTTGATGTAGAGGAACTCAAGAGTCCTACAGAGAGCCCTGACCTTATCTCCAATTAACACCTTTGGGATTAATTGGAACACAGTTTGCGAGCCAGGCCTTCTCATCCAACATCAGTGCATCACTCTCCATGACCCAAATACTATGAAGATTCATTAGAGCTGCTTTTATTTTGAAAGCATTACTATTCCTTTAAGCCTTTGAGTGCCAAAGGGGTTTGCAATATATTGCAAAGCAATGCGTTGCGTACCCCTCTGGTACTCAAAGGTTTAAATGAGAACCATGACTTCCTACATACCACATACCTTACTATAATCAGAAAATCATAATGGGCCCTGAGTTTTGCTCTTTGCCTTTGTTGAAGAAATAACATCTTCAATTAGGTATAGATTCCATGCCCATGGAGGTGAACATGGCAGTTGATGCATTGGTGGCCTCTAGCATACAATGGATTAAATCTCCCATTTGAAGGAAAAGGAAACACTATTCTCACTAAATAATTGGCCACATCTAATCTGGTCCAGTAGCTCAGTGGATCATACTTACCCTGTCACATGGCCAATCTGTAATTTTGGCTCTGTGTAGGCACACTGGCTCTGTGGGGTATAGAGAGGTCAGATCCAGATCCCATAGCACTAGTCATTAATCAGAAGTAGAATTTGAAGGCTGTCTTCCTCTAGTCTTGAAAATATACCGTGGAATTGGCCATGCAACAGGGTATTAACCCTTGAGTTACCAGAGAAACTTAGCTGTAGTCAGGGACCCATTCCACTCTTTTAGTTAAATTACAATTTTAGGGATTACTTTTCCTTTAAATCAGAATTGTAGAAACTTGGATGTGTCTCCTATGGTGCAGCTGGTATGATCAGAATTGTTCATTTTTGCTTTCTGCATATGAACTTCACTAAGGGCTGGATTGCCCAGCTCTGATAAATGTTGGTTTATTCTTATTGATTCCTGTTGAAGTCTATGAGGAATTATGTAGCTAAAACCAGTGATAAAGTTATCATGTGCAATGAAATAAGGAGATGAACTGCCACCTTATCCTTTTAATACTGGTTGACTGGAAAATATGCTTACTGGAAAGGACCACTGCAGCCCTTGAGCATGGGTAGGCAAACATTGGCTCTCAAGTTGGTGTTAGACTACAACTTCAATCATCCTGAGTAGGCCAACAGGCACTTGAGGATGGCTGGCATTGTTGCCAAGCTGGGGATGATATGAGCTGTTATCCAACAGCAGCTAGAGAGCCAAAGTTTGTATCATCCTCTTCCCCTGCAACTCTCTTAACCTATTTGCTATTATAGGACTCTTCTGATGAAGCTACTATCTGCTATAGTGGCTCTTCTTTCTCACGAACACCTCACCCTGATGACAGGGGTAGGGGTGTGGAACGTCATCTATCTCATCGTTGCTACTACAGGCCTCTGTGTCTTCTACCATCAGTCTTCTTCACCTCATTCAAAGTTCATGCAGTCTAACACTTCTCCCCAATTCCTTTTCCAGGTAGCTGTGATTTATTGGCCATCAAGCAACCCTTCTTCCTTTTTCTCAGACTTGGAGACCTGGTTTTCTGTCCTCAAACTTTCCTACATTACTACTTAGCAACTTCAACTTATACATTGATTATTCTTCCTCCTTCTGTGCTTCTCAAGTTTTTTCTCTGACCTTGTCCTATGGCTTTCAAAAGGACTTCTGCAAGCAATCACAGGTCAGTCCACTAACTGGATCTAGTATTTACCATAAACTATTCAGCTTCTACCTTCACAATTTCCTCCTTTCCTCTCTCTGATCACCATCTTGTCTCCTTCATACTCTCTCACACAACCCTGCCCCCCCCCCCAAAAAAAAAAAAAAAAAATCTGTGGCCAACTTCCACCATTATAAATTCATCCTATCCAATCAATTCTTAATTCGGCCACTAGAATACTCTTTTTTTGCTCCAGAACAGTACTCACCTTATCACTTTTAAAATCATTGTCATGTTTTCCATAAAGCAACATAGTACATTCAAAATCCTCCTCATTACCTTCAAGGCTCTTCATCACTTGCACCCACCTTATATTTCATCTTTGATATCCTGCCATATACCTGCACGTCCACTACGCACCACTCATGGTGGACGACTCTCTGCCCCTTTAACCACTATCAATGGTTCATGACTGAAGGCTTTCTCCCAACCTGCTCCCTATCTCTGGAACTCCCTACCACCCAGCATTCGCCATGCCTCGACCCTCAACAATTTCAAATCCTAGCTAAAAGAGCACCTTTTAAATGTAGCACTATCGTAATAGTGAAACATTGTCTCATGTGTCAAAAACTGCACTTCCTCCTCTACTTGCCTGTATCTGTATGTCACCCATCCTATACTTAGATTTTAAGCTCTATGGGGCAGGGACCTTTTGTCCTAATGTATACTCACCTGATGTTCCCATTATGATTGTCTATATATGCAGTTAATCACTGCACTTATTGTGCACCTTCTATAATAAATGTAAACCGTGCCATGTACATAGGTTGGCACTATAAATACAAATATACATACATACATCTTGTTTTAGCATAGTTCTCACCCATGCTAAAAACACTACTTTTCTAACCTAATCATCACTAACAAATATAACCAACATTGCCTATTTAAAATATCTGATTCTTTCCTCAAACCACAAGTCTTAACTGCTCCTACTCCAATACTCCACAGACTGTGCTGATTTCAAAGACAAGGTGTGGAATATTCTCCAAATCATACACATCCTCTCCTCCAGCCCCCCGCCCTAATACTTAGCTCACCTCCAGCCACCCCTAGCTCATTCACCCATTACATTGGAAAAGTATCTCTGGATCCCAGCTTTACTAATAGCTTTAACACCTCTCTTTCTACTATAACCTTTGCTTCCCCATTCAAACATGCAACAGTCAAACCTATACTCAAAAAACCCTCCCTTGACTGCACCTGTCAAATTACCATCCTGTTTCTCTCCTTCCCCTTGCATGTAAAATCCTGGAAAGCCTTGTATTCTCATGCTTAATCTCTTCCCTCAATTCCAGCTCTCTTCTTGACAAAATACAGTCAGGTTTCCAGCTACTCCACAGAAACAGCCCTAACAAAAGTTACTAATGACCAACACACAGCAAAGGACAATAGAGTATACTAATCCTACCAGACATTTCTGCTGCCTTTGACCCTGTTGATCAAGCACTCCTACCGGACAAACTACACACTCTTGGCATCCCTAACACAGCACCAAAATGGATTGTCTCCTATCTCTCAAACACTACTTTCTGCATTTCTTTTTAACACCTTCTCTCCTCCCTATGACCTCTCCATGGGTGTACCCAAAGGATCAGTTCTGGGACCACTCCTAATTTTCCCTTCTCTTGGCTTTAAATTACCACCTCTACTCAGATGACACATGTCTACATCTCTTCCCCTGACCTCACTCTGACTGTACAGTCTCAAATCATTCGGTGTCTCATGGCAATCTCATCATGGATGGCCTGCCGCCATCTTAAACTCAATACAGGAAAACATAACTTTATGCATTTCCTCCTAAACCCCATCCTCCAATCCTTTTATCCATCAAAGTTGACAATTTTACCATCCACTGAATAATCAAAGCACAATATTGCTGTTATACTTGATTCTACCTTGACATTCTCCCCTCGTATCTAAGCTGTCACCAAACCTGCCACTTTTTCTGAAAAATATTAACAAATTAAAACTCTTCCTCTGTGTATCAACACCAATAACTCTTGAATGCCCTCATTCTCTCTAGCCTAGACTATTGCAACATTCTACTCTCTGGTCTTCCCTCCTCTCATCTTTCCTGCCTCAATAACTATCCTTGCTCCAAGATACCTTCCCTCTCATCTGCTCCTGAAATCTCTCTCTTGGCTACCCATAAGGTCTCATATTTCTTCATAATGTCTTCATATCTTTTTATCCTTTCCTTTAAGTTTCTTTCTTCTTCGGCACACTAATATTTCTGCTGTTATCTCCTGCTACATCCCTAGCTATCACCTGCATTTTCATGGGTTCTTTCTGTCCTGTCCTTACAAAACTTGAACATAATTTTCAGTGGCTGCCCCTCGACTTTGGAATGTCCTATTACGATTCGTCAGTCATCACTTTCAAGCATCTCCTTAAAACCCACCTGCCAGAGGAGACATCTCGGTAACAACATCTGACCTGTGCACATTGACAGTCACATCAAAATCATTCTGCATTTCCCTTACTGAAGCCTTGTACTTGCACTTAGGATCCTCCTCCTATTGTATCTGTATGTTGTCATGATTACTAATCAGATTGGAAAAGGGTCCCTACCACAAAGATCTTACAATGTATGAATCCCTTTTCTGCACTTTTTCCCCTGCTAATAATGCAATGATCGCACTTTAGCCTGATTCTCTTAACCCTGTCCTGTATTTTTTATTGTACTATTACTGTTTCTGTAAAGAGCTTTGTAAATATATGACTCTATAAAAATAAAGATACATACACACATAATCTTGTTCTATGATTTCAGTAGTTTCTACACAGATTATATGGATCTTTCATAAGGTCCTGGTATTAAAGGGACAAGATGGCACCTCATTAGAATACAAAATGCTGACAAACGTGCCAACTTATGGGTCATATTCAATAAAGAGGTGCAATTCTGGAGCAAACCATAGGGGACAAATAAACATTTTCAATTACTTAACCCCTTAATGACCCTTGACAGTCATAGTACATCATGGGTCGATCAGAGTTAACGACCCATGACGTACTATGACCGTCGTGGAATTCCGGGCTTCCCCTGCGGCTGCACGCTGTTCGGGGAGTCCGGAATCCAAATGAGAAAAAAAAAAAAAAAATGCTCCGTGGTCCTTTAGTGACCACCACGTGCATGTGCGACTGGTCGTTAAGGGGTTAAATGGGTCTTTTACCCCATGTTAGAGTGGTCTCCAGCTCAACAATGTGCTAGAGACCTCTCTAGCATTCAAGGGGTTAAAGGCACTATTTAAATCAAGGGAGATTTAGGGAAAGTGCATTTGTACCCTATGGTGTGGTTGATTTCCTCTAGAATTGCTCCAGTTCTTTTTAGTATATTAGGCTCACTAATGCAGTGGCCTCCCTGACTGACCAAACCTCTTCTTTTTCTGTGGACACTTGATATTTGCATTTGATCTCCACTGTCATCCACTGCTAGTTATTTCCTAATACAATCTGATAAAGGCAATTGACCCTTCAGGTTTACTGAAGCCAACTGTTTGTTTTTATTTATACAGGAAACTACAAATATATTGCAATATAAAGACTGTTGCATTGGACTGCCGTATAAGGGGCACCTACTTTGATAAGTCAATGTGTCAAGCCTTTAAGGACCAGAATGGTGTTCTCTCATTTCACGCCTCTCTGATCCTTAAAGGGTTAATCAAATTAAGATCCACTTATTCCTAGTGAAAAAGGAGGTTTGGCTATGTTGTCTTATGGAATAGCCAGGATCTGTAAAACTCTTTGGATACCAAATGGTATCGGTAGGTCCAGTGCTACAGAACTGTGACTGGATGAAAGTAGAGGCATAATTAATTAGGGTAGGTGCAAAAAAAATATAAACATATCTTCAAAATCATTAATTAGGATTAATTAGGATTTTTTTTGTCATCAGCTCAATCATGAGTAGGGTATATATTTACTGAACTAAATACAATCTAGTAGGCAGGAACCAATAAATAACATGGCTCTATAGTCAATATTTGACGTTGGTTAACTCCTTTATGACCTGATATCAGATCATTTTGTGGTGTTGTTTTAAGCTGGATGCTCATTTACTAAATGGGGAAAACCTTTTTGGATGAAGCTATTGTTAGCCTGGGATATTGACAAGGGACAAGAGGTAATTTGATTAAGTATCTGTTTTACTTTGGTTTAACAGTATTAGCTAATTTGATCACTTCCACATCAATCTGAGCTACAGAGGTCTATTTTCAGACTGCTGGTTGACTGTGGATAGTGCAGACTTTAACCCTTTAAGGACTAGAGGTGTGAGCAATGAGGTCCTAACTCCCAATCCTTAACCCTTTGCTGAGATTTCCTTTCATAACAGAGTAGAACAGGATAACAGTGTTATAATATAGTGTCCTAATGGACTGCGGTTGATGAATTAAGAACAGAGCAATTTGGGGGCAAATCCATTACACCACCATACAGGACAAATTAAAATTTCTAGCGATTTTAAAGGGGATTTTATTCCTTGAATGCTAGAGGGGTCTGAAACACAATACATCACAACGTGTTGGAGCCTTGATAGCTTTCAAAAGGTTAAACGCCCTGGATTACATCTGAGCATAATTTTTCTCCCTACTAGTAAAATATCAGTTCCTACTGTCCTAAAAGCAACATCGAGCCATTACATTGCCAAACACGTTAGTAGTTTACTGACAAATATGGTCACTTTTCCTGCTAAAACTTTCCCATAGAAACATCTGGATCCAGCATCGCAGGACCTGAAGGAACTCCTGAATAGCCCCTATAAATTGGGCAGTTATGGAAATGCCAACCCTGATCAAGTGAATCAGAAATGTGCTCTGTGTTGTAACCCTTTGCATGACTGTGTTCGGGTGAACAGAGTTATTGCTCGGGTCAGCATGTGGAAGGATGTCATGAGTTAAAAATGCAAAGAAGTGTAATGGATATCAGCATATAATGAAGCTAATTACTATCTGTTTTGCATGTTTCTGGTTTTAACTGATCAATTTGGAGTGCAATAAGAGTAATACATTGGCACATTATTGTAAGCATGGGTGGTGAACCTAAAGCCATCCAGCTTGTAGAAAAAGAGGATTTTAGTCTTACCTGTTAAATCCTTTTCTCGTAGTCCATCTAACTCACAGACCGCCCACCCAGTGAAAGGGACCATGCTGGGTCTCCTGTAGCTGGATGTGGGGGTTCTCTTGGGTCCATTGCTCACAGGAGTTTTCCTCTCTTCCTTCTTGCTGTCATACTTAGCAGACTTTTCAGAAGTCTATCTGGGCAGGGAGGCATGGAAGAGGGGGAGGCCCCACCCCTGCACTTCTTCTAGAATTATTCTAGCCCACTGGGAGGAGCTGTCGCCTCCCCATGGTACATGTGAGTTATATGGACTAAGAGAAAAGGATTTAACAGGTAAGACTAAAATCCTCTTTTTTCTCTCTCATCCAATACAACTCACAGGTACCGTGGGGATATACCAACATTGAGTTCCCAGTGTGGGAAGAAAAAGGAAAGGACCAAGCGCCGGTCCGCATGATACCAGAGTTCCCATGGACTATCCAGGACACGGAACGGCCCAAACTAAGTGTCAGTGGACACTGAATAACTGATAACACAGCACATAAGAACAAGAGCCAACAGGGCTCAAACAGTTGAATAGCTATAAGGTACAGCGAAAATAAAGTCCTAATCAGGCAAAACTGCCTCCAGGACTTTCCTGCCAAAGCTGGCTTCAGTCTAAGCCAGAACATCAACACGGTAATGCTTGGCAAAGGTGTGCACAGAAGACCAAGTGGCTGACTTGCACAGCTGTTCAGCAGAGGCCTGATTCTTGTAGGCCTAGGAGGCCCCAACAGACCTGGTAGAGTGTGCTGTACCGTGGAAGGGAACAGGTTTCCCTCTGAGCTCATAAGCCTTGCAAATGGTATACTTAATCCAGGATACTATAGTCACTGTGGATGCAGCCATGCCAGTCCTGGGACCCTCAGGGAAAACAAATAATGCATCAGTCTTACAGAAAGACTCAGTACGGTGTACACAGAATTTAAGGCAGCATACTACATCTAACAAGTGGAGATCCCTATCCTTGTTAGATTTAGGGTCAGGACAAAAGGAAGGCACAACAATCTCCTGATTGATGTAGAACTCAGAGACCACCTTAGGAACAAATTCCTGGGAGGTACGGAGAACAGCCTTATCCTTGTGAAACACCAGGAAAGGTGGTTTGCAGGACAAGGCCTGCAATTAAGCAACTCTGAGGACAGAGACCACAGCCAAAAGAAAGGCCATCTTCCAAGTGAGGAGACGTAGAGGGATGGTAACCAAAGACTCAATGGGAAGCCACTGCAAGGCTCCCAAGACCAGATTAAGGTCCCACTGGGGAGTGGGAGTCTTATAGGCAGGGAAAGCATGAGCGACACCCTGAAAGAAGACTTTGACATCTGGCAAGATGGCAATGCGCCTCTGGTAGAAGACTGAGATAACTGAGGTATGCACCATCAGTAAACTAAAGCTGAGACCCATGATCACACCATCCTGTAGGAATGACAAGATCACCAGGAGATCAAAGTCCTGTCAGGATAAATCCCTGTCCACACACCACAAATGTAATATGGACCAAACCCTGTGGTAGGCCTCTGACGAGACTGGTTTCCTAGCCTGGATCATGGTGGAGACCACCTCAGGAGAATGTAAAAAAAAGAGAAGGGAGAAAAAACGGGGGCGCCCCTAGTGTTGAACTCTTCTAAAAAGTTTGTCCACCACCAAATCACCTCTGAGTTATACTCACAATAATAGTTGCTGTCTACCACTTATGTGAAAAAGACAGCTTCAGCACTTTCTTGGAGAAATCAGCTGTTCCAAGGCAGCACAGACTCCAATATCCACTGCACTGTCAGATAGGCTGCACCAGCTCAGTACCATACAAAGATAAAAAACAAACAAACGGCGCCCAATAGTATAGTATCTTAGAACAAAATTGTAAATATAAAAACTCCAAAATGGGTACTCACATATCAGATGGTCAGTGTATATTCAAGGCTGACATACAGGATCACAGAGAAATTAAATCCGTCGCTGTTCAGATATGACACCTCTCTCATATATCACACAAAAGGAGGTAGAAGGAAGATCCTGGGAAGCTGTTCTTTATTAAATGAGTTTATTCATACATAAAATGTAAAACAGTATAAGACTTCAAAATTAATTCTATAAGACTTCAGAGTTAATTTTAACGTGTTTTGCGATGTAAATATCACCACTTCCTCAAAGACTGAGTCTTTTTTTATTATAGACTCAGTCTTTGAGGAAGCGCTGATATTAACATTGTGAAACACGTGACAGTACATAAGAGCCGTGTCTACCGAACGGTCAGGCAGTCCACCCAGTCAGAGCATCCTGTTCAGGATGGATTCTCAGGACCAGAGAATAGACCAGTTGTCTTTGGCTATGCTCACCTTGATCACTTCACTCAGCAACCGGTGGCTTCCCCTGTACCTGCACTGGTTGTGGCAACTTCCTCTGAGGCTGGCATGAGTAGAGGGTTGTCTGGCTCCGCTCCTTTACCCCAAATATAAGATGGGGAACATACACTGTGCCGGGGGTCCCTTAATCAGTTTGGAATTTTTTGGAAATGGTACCACATGACTTTCCTACCGAGCGAAGTAAGGTAGGATTCCTGATCTCCCTCCTGTCCTGTGCCTGTGCCAGCCCAATCTGGGAGACTGAGAAAAGAGGATTTTAGTCTTACCTGTTAAATAATTGAATAATTATTCACTTATTAAATAAGTGAATGCAGGGGGTGGAACCTTCCCTCCTTGGCTGCAGCTAGCCAATCAGTTCCAGTAAGAACTGAGACACTGACTATTGATTAGATAGTAGAAGGGAAAGACTCCTGTAAGCATGACCCCAAAGGAACCCTACAATCTGCCACAGGAGAGCCAAGCATGGGAGTCCAGTGACCTGTATGGACTAAGAGAAAAGGATATAACAAGTAAGACTAAAATCCTCTTTTCTTTGTCGTCCAATACAGGTTACTGGTAACTTTGAGATGTCCAACCTTTGAGTTTCCCAGAGGTGAAAAGTAAGGCAAGGACCAGGTTCAAGGCCTCCAAAGTCACCAGAGCAGATATGAACCATCAGATCAGAGATAGCCCAACAAAATAAATGAAGTGTCAACGGACACTGAACAGGGGTAACACCACCCCAGGAACTGCACACTGAACTAGAGCCAACAAAAGAACCGAAGAAGATCCTAGACAGGCAAGACTGCCTCCAGGATCTTCCTCCCAAAACTGGTGTCAGCCAGTGCCAGCACATCAACACGGTAGTGCTTCAAAAAGGTGTGCACAGACAACCAAGTGGCAGCCTTGCACAACTGATCAGCGGAGGCCTGATTCTTGTAAGCCCAATAAGCCCCAATAGATCTAGTAGAATGAGCCGTGACCCAAAAGGGAACAGGATTCCTCCTTAGTTTGTAAGCCTTATGAATAGTAGACTTGATCCAAGACGCAATAGTCACTTTGGATGCAGGTCTCCCTGCCCTGGGACCCTCAGGAATGATGAACAGCATGACAGACTGTCTAATGGACTCAGTACGATGTACATAAAACTTGAGACAATGCACCACATCTAACAAGTGGAGATCCGTCTCCTTGTCAGAGGTAGGATCAGGGCAGAAAGAAGGCGCCACAATCTTCTGGTTAATGTGGAACTCAGAGACCACCTTTGGGAGAAACACCTGAGAAGTGTGAAGCAGCGCCTTGTCTTTGTGAAACACAAAAAAGGGTGGTCTACACGACAGAGCATACAACTCCGTGACACAACAAACAGACACAATCGCCAGGAGAAAGGCCATTTTCCATGCCAGCAGGCATAGAGGAATAGTAGCCAAGGACTCAAAGGGAGGGCGTTGAAATACGCCCAAAACCAAGCTAAAATCCCACTGAGGAGCGGGAGTCTTGAAAACAGGACTAGTATGAGCAACGCCCTGGAAGACAATGTTGACATCAGGAAGAATAGCAATGCACCTCTGAAAGAAAACAGAGAGAGCAGAAGTCTGAACCTTAAGGGAAGTCAAACTGAGGCCCTTATTCACACCATCCTGCAAGAAAGCCAACACTGTAGGTAGATCAAAATCCTGAGAAAGGTCCCTATCAGCACACCAAGAGAGAAAGGTTAGAAGAAACAGGTTTGCGGGCACTAAGCATAGTAGCCACCACACGAGAAGAAAAACCTTCCTTCTTCACTACTGAGGATTCAATTTCCAAGCCGTCAAAGCGCAGTCAAAGCTAGATGATGAACATCCTCGTTCCACAGGTAACCATGTAGAAGAAGATCTGGACGGCAAGGGAGCCAGAATGGCTCAGCAACTGACAGATCCAGAAGCTCCGGAAACCAAGCCTGAAGAGGCCAGTACGGAGCAATCAGAATGAGTGGACAGCGCTCGAGTTTCAATTTCTGTAACACCCTGTTCAACATGGGGAGGGGAGGAAAGATGTAAGCCAGAGGAAATAACGAAGGAATGGACATGGCATCCACCGCTAGAGCTAGAGGATCCCTCCAGCGAGAGCAGAACATCGGAACCTTCCGGTTGTGTCTTGTCGCCATTAGGTCGATGCAAGGAAGACCACACTTCTGAACAATGAGGGTGAACACCTCCCTTACATGGTGTTCCTGATAGCTCCTGCTTGCTCCGTTGTGATCCGTGCCTGTGTGAGTATTCACTCTGTGTATGACCCAGGCTTGTCTGACTACCCACATCGGTTCTGACCTGTGGCTCTGGCCGACTACTCTCTCTGTGTATGACCCCAGCTTGCCTGACCAACGGCCCTGTCTTCTATCCCCTCAGTGTAGCCTCCGGTTGCCTTTCCTGAGGGCCTGTTACTTTTGCTCCTTGTAGTCCTCGGTTTGCCTGACCAGTGGCCCTGGCTACTATCCGCTCAGTGTAGCCTCCAGTTGCCTTTCCTGAGGGCCTGGTTACTCTTGCTCCGTTTAGTCCCCGGCTTGTCTGACCGGTGACTCTGGCTGCCTATTCACTCCCTACACTACCTGCTTACCTGACCTGTAGTCTCGAAATCTGGAGTAGTGCAGTGCACAGCACAGTGTGTGGGTCCTATTTACATTTATCTGGGATTCTGTGTGTACCATATTATTATTACTGTACTTATTAGATAAAGGTGGATTTATATTTTATATTCGTGTCTGTCCTTCTTTGCCTGAAAACCGTGACAGTTAGACACCACGCGACCCGTCAGAGATGAGAATTTGCACACTGGAACTGTGGTCCACTCCAGGGCCCTGGACACCCGATGCATGATCTGTTGGATAGAATCCTCTGAGACCAAGGAAACCCAGGACCTGAGAGGGAACTGGAGCAGATTTGCCCATATTCAGAATCCACCCGTGACGGAGGAGAATCTGAGCACATGACTGGACCTGGTGGTCCAAGAATTCCCTGAATGGAGCCTACAGGAGGAGGTCGTCCATGTAGGAAGTCACCTGAATCCCCAGGTGTGCAGGTAGGCAATCAATGCCCCTAAGACCCTTGTGAACACCTGAGGAGCAGTAGCGAGCCCAAAAGGCAACTGGAAGTCCCCCAATGCACAAGCAAACCTAAGGTACTTCTGACTGTCCAGATGATTCGGAACATGCAGGTAGGCATCCTGCAGATCCAGAGAGACCAGCAATTATCCCGGACACATCACTGCGATGACAGAGCGCAAATACACCATCTTGTAGTGAGTATGGACCACAAAAGATTTTAGATCCTTGAGGTCAAGGATGGGGCAACTGCTGCCATCCCCCCTGGGAACCACAAAAGAGGTTTAAACAAAAAAACCTAAACCTCTTGAGAAGGAACTGGAGCCAGGACACCCTTGTCCAAGAGAGCCTGCACCGCCCCGTTGAAAAGACGCATCTTATCCTGGCATAGAGGAGACCTGGAATGGATATATCTGAAGGGAGGCAGGGGTATGAAGGGAATCTTGAGACCACCTGCAATACCCACTGATTCGCAACAGAGCCTGTCCAAATGTTTGAAAAATGTCGCAGGTGTCCACCCACAGGGAGATGCGGACCAGGGTTCTGAGAGTGATGCAGAAGAAAGTTTGCTGGATTTGGGTTTAGTGGAGGTGTGTTTTGATCTCCACTGCTGCCTGGGCTTGGGGGTGGAGCACTAACCAACCCCCTGGAATTTCTTTTTTTTTTTTTCATTAACTATGCATCATGCTGTTTGCACCTCCAAGAAAAATGTCTTCAGTGTTAGATCCACATAATTCAGTACATGGAGTGCACATGCATCATTAACATCAGAGAGACCAATATAGTGCAGCTTTGCATTAATTTTGAGACAGGCAGAGAATTACACAATTAGAGAACAGCAAAGCATTTAAACAGACCAAAGCTTTATATCAGTACATGAAACATTCAGAGTATTGCAACATTATGTGAAACCTGAACAATATTGCCTCATTACATAAAAGACAAAAGGGGAAAAAATATAAGTAATTTTGGAAACGCTGGAATTTCAGATCTTGTGGTTTTGTAATTGCCAGTAGACAGCGGAACATGGATGGAAAGTCATACAGTGTATGAGTGTCTCTGTGACTACTAGTGGAGAGTGGAGAAAGGCTGGTGTATCAGACAGTAAGTGTGGTTCTGTGACTACCAGTGGACAGCAGAGAGATGCAGAAGCGTCAGATAGTATGTGTGTATTATGTATTGTACCTATCGTTTGGTCCTTGTGGAATGACCCATAAATGAAAATTCCAGATTGCATGTTAGGGTGCCTTGGTCAAAAAATAGAGAACCACTGCCTTACGATATATATCATTGCCCATTAACCCTTTCAGGTAGTACGTGCACACGGTGCTGGGTTGCTTCGGTAGAGCCCCCGTATAAGCACAAGTTCTGACCATTCCATTAGTCGTTGGTGGGCGCCCACCATTGGTCACATTCACAGGCATCCAGAGCCTGAGTTGCAGTCTGTTCCTGGGGCCTCCTATTACCATCAGGCAACATTCAGCCTGTATTGTGCTACGACCAGCACTTCACTAGTTAAGTGGGTTTTATACACTGTATCAGTTACATTTACCTGATCTGTGTCAGTATTGTGTGTTCACTTTACTGGACCCGTGTGGGTTAACCATTTGTAACCTGTCTTGTGTAAGTTTGTGCTATACTGGACCCGTGATGGTTACACTGTTCATTGTGTATCTCAATAAAGCTATGTTTTTACCTATACCTCCGTCTTTGAGTGTACTGAACCGTAACAGGCTATGAATGAATCTAGACAGAGGCAATAGACCAGGGGCATTTCTAATACATAGAGAGTGGTAAGTTTGCCCTTGAACAGAACTAATTTGAATACTGTGCAGAGAATAAGCATAAAGTATCACAGTGTTCCACCAAAATATAAAAGGTTAGTATAACCCGTTTAGAGCCAAAAGGGTACGCAATGCCCGTACCCCTCTGGAACGGCAAAGGGTTAAAGAATAATGGCTGTAAAGACAGACTCAACCTGCTTATGACAACAGGTCTACTTTGACCCCTTGACTGCTAAAGTGGCCTCATTGCTTTGCAATGTGTTGGAGACCACTTTAGCATTATGAGGTTAAAATTCCCTTTTAAATTAATGTGGATTTTCTGTGACACCCCGTGACACCGTTGGTTTGGCCCAGCATTACTCTTTTTCTTTTGTGCATAAGGCTCAGTGATTTTTGTCAAAAAGTTACCTCTTCTGTAACTATATAGTACAATACATTCTACAACTATAAATGCCTGCCTCATAGTAACAAAAGGCTGCATGTCTTCACTTCCTGCTTCCAATTCTGAAGCCTTACATTCCTTTTGCCTTTACCCTTTTATAAAATACTAGTTGAACAGCCCGTTACACGGGCCACAGTGCCTCAGGCAGCCGGTCGCGGGGCAGTCACACGCGGTGGAGACTGCCCGCGCCTCGGCTGATACAGAGCTGGACGCTCTTTCGGAGCGCCCAGCTCTGTATCAGCTGCGGCGCGAGCAGTCTCCAGTGCGTGTGACTGCGGCACGCGCAGCAGTATTTACTGCGCATGTCGGGCGTTACACACAACTTGGCGAATTATTATATAGGATTTCCTCAGACAGCAGGGTAGCGTCCTCTATACTTATTTTCTGCTTATGGTCCTGTCTGCAAGAATATGGGTTTATTTACTCCTTTGATTACTTCCTCAAATCTTTGATAAATTAAGACAATTTAAAAGGAAATACTTCTTGGGGTAGGGTTGCCACCCAGCCAGTATTTTACCGGCAGGCCGGTAAAAAATTGGTTTCTGTCCAATGTTAAGTCTATGGAGGGCATGCCATGGCCGGTATTTTTTTGAAGAAAAGGTGGCAACCCTATCTTGGGGGAAAATGTTTTCAAGGTTTAAAGCAATCAAGGGGGTAAGGGCTGCGTTCAGGTACCTAAATAGGTGCAGGTCTGGGGAAACCAAGTGCACCATAAGGGACAAATCAAGATTCCCATTGATTTCAGCTCCCAGTATTCCCATTTTATTGGTGCTTTTAAAGGAACACTAACACATATACATGATCTAGGGTTATAAACAACTAAATACAATGGGGGAGATTTACTAAGCAAAGATAAAGTGGTGATAAGGTGGAGAGGACTTGTCCAGTTTATCATTTCTCCAATTCATATGTTATTCTATGGAGCCTATGCACTAAGATTTCTTCAGTTTTGGAGATTCTAGTGAATATGCTTCATAGAATAACATAGGAAATGGAAAAATGATAAAGTGGAGATGACTGCCACAGTTTATCACCGCTGAACTAATCCCCCCCCCCGTATTCCATGCTAACCTATATAAAAACTTTCTATTTGGTTTCTAAGGTCTTGCATATACTCCCTGGGGGTTCACATTTCTGCTTTTTTCCAGCTCTTCCATTGGTGTCTCAGAAGTGATAGTGTTTTATTGGTGGTCATTCACTAAGGTGTGATAAAGAGGTGCTAAGCAATGCATTTCGTACCCCTCTGGAACTCAAAGCGTTAATTACTGTGCACTTGAGCAGAACTGGCGAGGAATGCAGTCTTTCAGTCATCATGCTCGCTGCTGCTGTGTTTCCAATGCATAATGGGAACTGTGGTCTTACATGCGAACCTTTCCAAGCATTTTCAGTAAGTACATGAAGATCTTGCTTGCCTTAATGGGAAATGTAGTTTATGTAGTTAGACACCTATACCTGATTGTGTGTGAAAACAAGAGTGAATATAGGGCTGAGAGGTGATTTTTTTACAATACGCATTTCATAACTCCCAAGTGTCCCTCTTTAGGAGGGACTGCCCTTATTTGATAGCCACTGTTCCTCTTTTCCACTCTATTGTTCCTCTTTTTAGGAGATCAGACTGTGTGGTGTATATAAATGTATCACATTTCTCCGAATGAATAAAACTCACATTAATGTCTATTTAAACTTCAGTATGTGTGTTTATAAATTGATCTGTGTAAATAAAAAAAAATGATATTGTGCTAAATCATTCAGTTATACAAAGAGGTGTGAATGGGTCATGAAATCACCTAAAAATTCATGGTAATGCCCTGCCTACCAGCCACACCCCACAACACCCCCTAAAACAAAAGTGTCCCTCTTTTGCCATTTAAAATGTTGGGAGGTATGTAAGCCACCTCCCCTCAGATCTGGAATCTGGTTACTTGACCTGACAGCTCGCAGCATGGGACAATCTTCTTGCTGTGATCATAAGGAAAACCCTGCCCCCCTTGTGATCCATCCAGACAGTCTTGATGCTCTGAGGTGAGCAGTAAAAGGGGCGAAAGGGGGATAATTTTTTCATTCAATTTATTCTTAAAAGGGTTAGTAATGATAAAAAAGGGTTTTTTTTGCATTTAGAAGAGCTTAAAAAGTTGAGCTAAATGTAAAAAAAATGTATCTCTCAAACCGCTATGGTTTGAAAGATACAGGCATTTAAAGTTCAATGTCTCCAGCTGACATCTGTAAAGATAAAGGAGATCCATGTCTGTCGACACAGAGGCTCTGCAGCAGAGCCGCAATCGCGTTATTGACAACGAATCCCTTCATTGGAATGGTATAAAACGTCTGCTTGCAAACCAGTATTGAAATAACACTCTCCATGGCCCAAATACTGTGAAGATTAATTGGAGCTGCTTTTATTGTGAAAAATTACTATCCCTTTAAGAAATGTTAGAGAATTGGCTCCATAGAATAACATTGAACAGTCTTCCTACTGTGAGTATAAGAAAAACCCTGCTCCCCTTGACAGGATTTTCAGGTTTATCCCTTAAGCTAACTGAAGATCGTCCCTCTCTGAGATCCATCCGGACAGTCTTGCTGCTCTGAGGTGAACAGTGTTACATCACTAAATGGGGTGGGAGGGGAATAATTTATCATTCAATTACTCTTGAACTACAACTCTGATAGTATTGAAATAACACTCTCCATGGCCCAAATACTGTGAAGATTAATTGGAGCTGCTTTTATTGTGAAACATTACTATCCCTTTAAGTTTTGGAGATCTGTGCATAGGTTCCATAGAATAACATAGGAATTGGAGGAGTGATACCACTGAATAACCTCTATTGTCTGTTAGTGGGCCTCAGATATCAGCTTTACTACAGAAAAGCAGTAAGTACTAATCTCAACACATTATTAATACAGTGATTGTCAGCTCCAGTATTCTGAGCACACCAAGAGGTCAGATTTCAAAGATATATCCTTTAAACACAAGTGGAGCAATCATAATGACTGAACCATTGATTAAACACCTGCTAACAAGCAGGGATGACCTTAAAACTTTGAGTGCCCAAGGGTTATGCTGATGAGATAGCTCAGTGGTAAATTCCCTGCGTATAGAGCTTATCCAAACCGCAAGGTTGCAGGTTCAAATCCCGGCAGGGTCAACTCAGCCCTTTGTCCTTCTGAGGTCGATAGAATGAGTACCATTGATTGGGTAATAATAACATCTATTATTTCAGCTGCGGATTTGGTTAATTCCCAGTGGGAGAAAGGTGCTATATAAATACTAGTTATTATTATTATTATAATGCATTGTGTACCTCTCTGGCACTCAAAGGGGTAAATCAAGCACTGTTGGTGTGTCATGATGACTAATTTTGAGAAACACTGTATTGATAGCATTAGTTCTGGACAAACAACTAACCACATTGTGTCTGTACTGTACAGTCTACAAGTGCTTTAAAACTGCAAGTTTAGGATTAGATTTTAGGGATCTAATGTAAAATACTTACACTTTGCCAATGATATTTGGAAGTACACGATAATTAAAGAGAGCTTAAAGGGATAGTAATGTTTCACAAAAACAGCAGCTCCAATTAATCGTCATAGTATTTGAGCCATAGAGAGTGTTATTTCAATACTGTCAGAGTTGTAGTTCAAGAGTAATTGAATCATAAAGTTTCCCCTTCCCGACCCTTTTACCTAGTGTAAGTTCCCCTCCTCAGATGTGAAATCTGGTTGTTGACCAGACAGCTCACAGCAAGGATCAATCTTCTTACTGTTAGAACAATGAAAACCCTGCCCCCCTTGCAGGCCCTTACATTCCCTCTGCATTAATATTAACTTTTCTGGGACTCCCTGCCAAAATACCGTGCTCCCCACTCACCACTTGCAACCCAAGTCAGTGGCATAGCGGGGAAGCAGTGAGCAAAGAAATGTATTGGCCAGCCCAAGACGTTGACAGTAACTGTGACCATGTCATGTGACACACAGCTACGCAGACATGATGCATGCTGGGGTTTTGTTTCATCTGTCTGGATGCCACTTTTAAACTTGCACTGTCCTCAGAACAAGTTTGAAAAGTGGCGCCCAGAAAGATGAAGAAACCCCAAGCATACACCACGTCTGTGTCGAGTATGTCACATGGTTCCGGCTGCTGTCAATGCGGGCCATGGCAGAAAAGACATTGGACTCAACAAGTCACTGCAGGCCTTCAGGTCAGGACTCAAGAGGACTTCACAACTGACCAGCTCCCTTCCTCCTCTCATAAAGAGGTAAGGGGAGGGGAAATGAGGCACTGGGGGGAAGAGGCAAAGGAGGAGTCAAGACTAGAAGGGGAGAAAAGGAAAAGGGGAGACACTGTGAAAAAGGGGAGAGACTGAGTGAAAAGGGGAGAGAAAGAAAAATGGAAGAGAAAGAAAAGGGGAGAGACTGTGTGAAGAGGGGAGAGAAAGAAAGGGGGAAAGACTGTGTGAAAAAGGGAGAGACTGCGTGAAAAGGTGAGAGAAAGAAAAGGGGAGAGACTGCGTGAAAAGGGGAGAAAGTCCAAAGGGAAGAGACTGAGTGAAAAAGGGGAGAAGACTGAGTGAAAAGGGAAGAAAGTCTAAAGGGGGGACAAGACCAGGGGCGGATTGTGGTCAGATACTATTTTGTGTAAGAGAGCTACATAACGGGCAATTCAAAAAAGCCAGAGAGTAAACCACCTGCTTTATAGGGGACAAATCAGAATTTCCAAATGATTTAACCCTTTGAGTGCCTTGCAAAGAGTTAAATGTGGCTTTTAATATATCTATCTATATATATATATATATATATATATATATATATATATATATATAAAACATGGATGTGTATGTGTTTTGGTGGGCATGGTTTTGGTGGAGGGGGGGGGGGCATTTCATCAATGGACGCAAGCAGCACAATGTATTGGGCTGGCCCTGGGTCCGGGCGTTTAAAAAAAACAAACAAACAAAAAAAACGCACGCCTGCCGCCGTCCCCCCCCCCCATGGGCTGCTCAAAAAAAAAAAAATGGGCTGCTCAGCCTTAAATGCCCGGGCCTATTTTTTGTCCCAGTCCGGGCCTGCCCCTTTGACAGGTTTTTCAGCTTTTTCCCTTATCTTCATTGAAGATTGTCCCTCTCTGCAATCTACCTGGACACACCCTACTGCTCTGAGCTGAGCAGTGTTATATCAGTAAAAGGGGTGGGAGAGGGATACTTTATCATTCAATAACTCTTGAACTACAACTCTGACAGAATTGAAATAACACTCTCCGAGGCCCAAATACTATGATGATTAATTAGAGGTGATTTTATTATGAAACATTACTATCCCTTTAAAAAAAAAAAAAATCTGTGACACTCTGACCCATCATTGTGTAACTACATAAATAATTAAAAGTATTTTATATACACAGAATAATTTATAAGCACAAATACTTATATACTAACCACATAGTCTGATCTCCTAAAAGAGGGACACCAGGGTAGGAAACATGGATAGTACCACCTACAATGAACAAATTTTCATACCTTTTATCCAGTGCATGTTAAAAATGCAAAACTGGTGTGGGTATACTAAATTAATTGAAGGTAAAATATGGTTGAACAAAGGCATACTAAGAAGGTCAAAATTGGTCATGTCCCCTGGTGTAACAAGCCCTCGTCATTAACTTGTTGATGTCTGTGTACATCTATTCCCTAATGTATACCACTGCAGAATAAGTTAGAGCTATATACATATCTGGGAATTTCAGGAGACTCTGGTTTTACAATTCATTACTGAGACAGGAGTGGATTCTCAGGCAGTGTTTTTTTCTGAAACTCTGCCCACGTCTCCTCCTTCCCACCTGTTCTGTCCACTTCCCACCCACTTTATGAAATAAGGTCAGTAAGCCATGCCTGTCTGATTAAGCTCCACCCCCTTATGACGCAAATCACTTCATTTGCATCCACCGGTCGGCAGCACATGAGCCCACTTCGGGGCTCAAGATCCCAGGAATGGCTATATAAATAAAGGAAAATAATAATTATGGGCCCATAGAGAATGTTTATTTGTCCCCTTGGTAGTGTTGGTTTGCTCCAGAATTGCTCCTCCTCTTTAGATTGTTGAATAAGGTTTGAAAACCTTTCAGATGCCCCGATGCTTTGGGTTACATTTTTGAAAGGGTTAGATTTTTGGGCCTTATGTTCAAAAGTGAAGTGAAGTAAACCATGCAGCAAACTAATTGCAAGACGGGAAAATTAACAGTTCCACACATTCTCCTTAATTTAAATGGGGCTTTTCTTAACCCATTAAATCCTAGAGAGGTCTCTAAAGCATTCCTTCACAACATACTGGCACCTGTCATCATTCAAGGGGTTAAAAAGCTCCATTTAACCAATTAAGGACCCATGACGGTCCTGACACGACATGGAATTCTAAGATGGCTGCACGCTATTCTGCTATCTCAGAATAATATGTTAAAATAAATAAATGCCCTGTTGTCCTTAATGGCCGCCAGCACACCGGATTGGGCAGTAGTTAAGGGGTTAAAGTCTGAGGGTGGGTTAATTCTCCCCTATTGACAGATGGTTTGCTCCAGAATTACTCTGGTTTTCATTAGAATGTAATGTGTTGGCTACCACTCTGACACTCGAAGGGTTAAATCAAAGTCCCCATATACTGGCTTTTTTGACTTGCTTGCAAGTCTTTATTATAGGTAGTTCTGTGCATTTGGTGATGTTTTATTGTAGGGCATTCCCCGCAGAAACCTCAGTGTCCATCACTGCCTCTGGAGCCCTATGAGGAAGACCCATAGGTTATATTGTTTACAACAGTATTGTAAGAAACGGCCTATAGAGATATGTGGTAAATACAGTATAGGTCCTAACAATGTTCTTACTTGAGAATGGGTGGATCACTTAGTTACTTTAAGGAATACTAACACCTCCTAATAATAAACCCCTACTTACCTTAATCTGTGCAAAAAAATAAAAAAACCTAATGGCCACTATGAATCAAGTGGTCAAAATGAATCTCTAATTAGTACTGGATATCAGGTCAACTGAGGCGGCAGTAATTGGTACCAGACCCCAAACACATCTCACTGGATCTTTCTTCATATGGGATGGGTTTGGGGTCCTGACACAAACAACCATGACTGTCCTTATGACCATAATATCCAGATCTAAATAAATGTGAAGTAACACCTCTTAATTACTCCCACTTACCTTGCTATGGCCAACAAATCCAAATGGTCCTATGAACCTTTGCTCTTGGTTGAAGAGATAGCATCTCTGTCAGTTCTCGATGTTATGCTCATGATAATCTTAAGCCTGTATAAACCAAAGGCATGTGCTTTGCATATCTCTCTCTTACTGGGTGATGTAGGTTCATACATACTGCCTGCTTCAGTTTGAAACAAACTGACAATTGTCATGTCCGCCTCCAAGGACAGGCCACCTTTAACTGACTGAGGACATTTGCTCTTGAACAAATGCACCAGGGCAAAATTCATGAGTGCCAGAGGGGTACGCAACATATTGCTTTCCAATGTGTTGTGTACTCCTCTGGTGCTCAAAGGGTTAAAGATTCATTCTGGGGAAGAATCAATGCAGAAATGGTTCAAGCATACAATAGGATTTTTTTGTCCATATTAAGGTACGCGGGGGTAGTCTTATTAGGAGACGTTAGCATTAAGGTAGGCAGCTGGGTAACAGTAAGGAGGGGAGGTAGTGGGCAGAGGAAGAGGAAGGCCATTTCTGAGTTGACTCAGTCCAACAGATTTGCAAGATTGTGTGAAGATGTTGATGAGGATAGCCCAGAACTGGCAACACTGGAGAGGGCTAATTTCTCTAGCAGCCAGGGGAACAGTCCTCCTTCCAGGCTAGATGGGATGTAGAGTAGGCAGAAACTAAGGCAGATGGTGGTAATAGGGAACTCTATTATTAGGAGGGTAGATAGGGTAATCTGCCACCAGGAACGTGAATGCTGAACAGTATCCTTGTAAGTGGTTGTTTACCTCCCAGCCGACCGCCAGAATCTGTGGGCAGCCGGCTTCTGTTCCTCGCGGCTTTCCGCATCTGTCAGGAGTGCCGGTGCGCCCTGGTGTTCTTCCAGGCGACCGTCTCCTTCCTGCTCCCCCTGGCGGCTCCAGCCGCAACGGAACTTGGGCGCGCGTCACAGGGATTCCCTGATGACGTTGTGACCTGGTTCTTAAAAGGACATCACAATTATTGCGCCACCTCTTGGGGTAGAGCAATTTGTATATAAACTGCCTGGACACCACTTCAGTGGCCCTTTCGTGGTGTTCCAGTACAGTTGTGCTTCTGTTGCCATGTCATTACTTGGTTTTGTCTGACTATCCGTTCTGGTGTTGACCTGTGACTCTGTCTGACTACCCGCTCCGCGTATGACCCATGGCTTGTCTGACATCCAATCTGGTGCAAACCTGCGGCTCTGGCTGACTAACCGTTTTGCGTATGACCTTAGGCTTGTCTGAGTACCCGATCTGGTGTTGACCTGTGGCTCTGTCTGACTACCCGTTCCATGTATGACCCTTGGCTTGTCTGACATCAGATCTGGTGTAAACCTGTGGCTCTGGCAGAGTAATCTCTCCGTTTATGACCAGGTGCGTCTGACCATCCCATCTGGTGCTATCCTGTGGCTCTGTCCGGCTAGTCTGATAACCAATCTGGTGCAGACTTGCGGCTCTGGGTTATGTTACACTCTGTTCCATTCCGGCTTGTCTGACTACCCACCTTGGCGTTACCTGAGGTTCTCCACTGAGCACCCAGCATACCAACAGTCCAGTGGATAACTTATTGGGTGCCCTTGGTGGCTCTGGCGGACTTCCTCTCGTTTCTGTTCTTATACTGCGGCATTCAGGTGAGGACCTGTAGCACAGTTGCCCTCCTTGGGAACACTGTCTATACAGGTGCGGACCTGTAGCGTAGTTGCCTACCCTGGTATGTTGTCTATACAGGTGCGGACCTGTAGTGCAGTCCCTACTCAGGATCTTGTCTGTTCAGGTGCGGACCTGTAGTGATCCTCAGGTGCAGACCTGAGGCGGTTTCTCTCCTTTTGCCTTCTGGGACTTAGACATTACCACTACAGCAGCACTATCCTTCCTGACTTCATCTACATTGCATGGTGTTCTTGCTGTTACCGTTGTTCTATATGTGGGGTATCTTAATAAAGATTGTCATCTTCAGTACTGGTCCAGTTCTCCTTCTTGATTCTGTGATAATCCTGCCTCCTGGGTGCTCAGGTTCGGCATTTGCGGTTACGGTTGGCAAGCAAAACCATGAGTCAGACAGTATAGTTATCAGAACCTTTATTATGAGAATAATGACAGTAATGCAATATATAAATATACACACAGTGGTTGATTGCTATTCCTGATAGTGCTTGCCGTTTCAGTCTCCCAATCTTGCACCACACTGTCCGAGACTAGGCCTCGGCCCACTGAAGTCTCGTGGTAAGGTACCACACAAGAGATACTGACTCAGCCTGCAATCGGTAGCTAGGAGTCTGCTAGAGCCCCAGGTCAGTACTAGGAAGGATGTCTGAATAACGGAACCAACAAACTGAGCGAACAGACAGAGCCTTCTAGTAAGCACCAGATAGGATAGTCAGATGAGCCAAAGTCATACCCAGAGAGGGTAGTCAGCCAGAGCCACAGGTTTGCACCAGAAAGGATATATGAGCCAAATCGGAATGCCAAGGAGAATAGTCAGACAGAGCCACAGGTCAACACCAGAATGGATGGACAGACAAGCCAGATCATACACAGGAATCAGGAATACTAGAAAATGAACTGCTCAGAACAACAATGTAAGGGTGATTGAGTCAGGACTCAGTCTGCCCTTTAAACCCCTCCACAGGAAGTAAGTAGGAGGAGCAGCTAGATGGAGGAAGTAAGTAGGAGGAGACTACAGGAAACAAACACACATAAAACAGAGGCCTGCAGCATGCTTGAAGCCTCTTGCCTACAGATGATGCGTGGAAATACACCGAGCGCCGCTGAAGCAGCTGCGCTGGAAACAAGGTACTGTGCAATTGCGGACAGGGCTGACAGATTATTGGGAGGGGCTGGAAGTGATCTAGCTGTCTTGGTACATATTGGTACCAATGTGTAACGTTTTTTTAGGACACTCAGACCAGGAGGTAAAATAAAACACAATTTTATTTTAATAGCAATAATGCAAACGAACGCCCTCTAGAGGCGGCAGAAATAAACACACAGTGATGACTTATATAGTACAGAGAGACAATGCACAGTATAATTGACATACAAGATCTCTTCACAGAGAATGGTGTTCAGTACCCAAAAGGTTAAGAGCATAAATCAGTCAGTCTCAGATGTGGTGGTTTGGCACGCCCTAGGTATTAAAAGGAGGTGCTGATAGAGACAGTTCACAGTGTTCTGGAAACGTAAATGCCTAGCCGAAGTGACCAAATAGTTAAGCAGAGCAGAAATACAAATAGCCCCCGCGGACGTACCTACAGGTGTACTGCTTCTGCGAGTGTGTATAGCCCCCACAGGCGTAACGGAAACCGGCCTGCAATGCAAGAGCTGACTATAGCCTCCACAGGCGTTAACCGGTACCAGCAATAGTAGCGCTAGAGCCAATAGCCCCCACGGGCGTATACAACGGGAACCTGACAGAACTTGAGCCTTCCCTCTGCTGCCACACTACCACAATAGATATCGCCCAGTAAACAACGAGAAGTGAGAGCCAATGATGCCCTACCGGGCCACATAAAGGGACTACTCTGCAGTAGGATAGATAGAGTTGCCGTTGGTAAGCGGCCAACTCAGCAGACGTAGCACAACGAAAGAGGCTCTATACTGGGAATCGTAGTAGCGAGAGTAAAGCAGCACTGCAAGGGTTAAAATGCACGTTTACACACAAGGCTCTGTAAGATAACGAGGCTCTGCAAGTATAGTGAGGCTCACGGAGGCAAGCACAGCTCTGCAAGACAACGGCACACTGCACAGATCAAGACAACACAAGGCAGGGTGGTCACACGGCATCTGGCAACAGCGGGTGAAAATGTTGCGGCGGCGACAACGGGAACAGAGGTCACTGGAACAGGCTAGAAGTCGATCTCGGAGCAGGAAGTCAGCCGGGCCGGGCCGGGTCGGAGCACGCAGGATGTAGTCATACAAGCCGGGTCATACACGAGCAGGAACGTCAGCCAGGCCGGGTCAGGAGACAGAGGTGGTTCGCAGACAAGCCGGGTCAAACACGATCAGGAACATTGGAGCGTAGTCAGGACAAGCCAAGTCGGTACACGAGAATCCGGAACACAGGAACACAGCAACAGCACTACTGGCTCAGAAACACCACGAAAGGGCATCTGACAGATGTCTGGGCCAGGCATAAGAAGGTCACCAGGGGCGGGACAAACTGGCTCAGCAAATCAGAGCGAACCACAAGCAAGAGTGACAGAGAATCACAGGCACTGTGATACAATGACAAAGTAGAAGGATAGTAACATAGTTGATGAGGCTGAAAAAAGACATGTGTCCATCAAGTCCAGACCATGCCAAAAACACCCCTGTTGATCCATAGGAAAGCAAAACAAACAAAAAAAACCCTCTGGAGCAATTTCTCATTTAGCCCCAAGTGTAAATAAAATTCCTTCCTGACTCCAAATGGCAGTCAGATATTTCCATGGATCAACATCCTATCTGCTTTGAAGCAGAAGGATGATGGAGGTATCATGGTTCCCGTGATCTTTTTCTGTCACCGTTTGCTGTGATGCTCTCCCATTGGCTGAGCTTGTTTGGCCCTCCCAGTATGGCCTTTTTATACCCGTCCTTTGGCACCTGTCAGGAGCCCTTTCGTGGTGTTCCCGAGCCAGTGCTGCTGTGTAGCTGTGTTCCAGTGTACTGACTTGGCCCGTCTGACTACGCTCCTTAGTTCCTGCTCCGTGATTCGACCCGGCCGGGCTGACGTTCCTGCTCCGTTATCTGACCCGGCTTGTCTGACGATCCTGCTCTGTGATTTGACCCAGCCTGGCTGACGTTCCTGCTCCGTGACCTGACCCGGCTACATTGACAACCCTGCCTGTGTTCCTGCTCCAGTGTCGCCTGGGCGACATTCTGACTTCCGCTGTGCTGTTTGCAGGGCTGCCAGAGTTGTTGCCTGCTATGTACTGGGCCTTCCCGTTTACTCTTGCTGAGTACTGTTGCCTCCGTTACTCTGGGCCTCCGTTAACCCTTACAGAGCACTGAGCCTTCCGTTTGCACTTACAGAGCACTGTTGCCTCCGTTCACTGAGCCTCCGTTAACACTTGCAGAGCCGTTGCCTCCGCTACCCTGAGCCTTCCGCTTACACTTGCAGAGCCTTGTAGTCTCCGTTACTAGAGCCTCCCGTTAACACTTGCAGAGCATGGTGGCCTCTGATTTACCTTGCGCATCCGGTTACACTTGTTGGGCGCAGTAGTATTGTTAACGTACCGGTTGGGTGCGATTGGCTCCATACACCTCAGCTCTTGCAGTGCAGTTGGTCTCCGTTACAACACCGGAGAGGTGCTATTGGCTCTATACAGCTAAGCTCTTGCAGTGTAGTTGGTCTCCGTTACAGCGCCAGTTGGGCGCTATTGGCTCTATACTCCTCAGCTCTCGCAGTGTATTTGGTCTCTGTTAACGCACCGGGTGCGTGCTATTGGCTCGTAACATCTCAGCTCTTGCCGTGCACTTGCTCTCCGTTTACGCACCGGTTGGGTGCTAGTGGCTCCAAGCTCCTTAAGCTCTTGCAGAGTATTTTGGCCTCAGTTTCCTGCTCAGCATAAGAGGTAGTCTTTGTCCTGTTCTATTTACTGGTGTTCTCACATCTAGCACCACTATATCGCTCCTTTACCAGCTTATGGGCGTGTCCAACACACCACAACGGAGACTGATTTGATTTCTATGAACTTTAACCCTTGAGTACCCTGTATGCTAACTTATGCCTGTCCTGTGACAGTATATATTTATTTCCCTGTATACTGGGCCTGAGAGGGCATCTGTACCTTACTGTCTATTTCAGTCATTCTGTATTGCCTATAGAGGGCAGTCTTTCTGGTCTTTTAATAAAACTGTGTTTTATTCTAACCTGCTGGTCTGTGTGTCCTACAAAACCATTACAGGAGGTCCCTAAAGAATCATTTCAGGGATTTAGGGTGCAAGGACCTCTAAGGTAGTGTTTTCTGAAATACTACCTGTGCCATGAGCCAGTGCAGGTAGGAAGAGGGATCTCAGGGAGCTTAATGCATAGCTCAAGCATTGGTGCAGGAAGGAGGGCAATGTGTTTTTAGAGAACTGGACTGACTTTGCTCTTGGTTCAATCTATATAGAAGTGATGGATTGCGCCTAAATGGTAAAGGAGCCTCCGTGCTAGGGGAGAAAATGCTAAGAAACAAATGCATGAAGTATGGTAGATAAAATAGGAGAACTAGAATATCTGGAGGATAATGAGCAATTGGACATAACTGGTATAACAGAAACATGGTGGAATGATGCATATGACTGGGCTGTAAATATAGAGGGCTATTACCTGTTTAGGAGAGACAGGATTAATAGAAAAGAGGGGGAGGTGTGTGCTTATATTTGAAACCAGAGGTAAATCCAGTCTTGAGGGGTGATATTAGTGAAGAATCTGACCAAAATGTGGAGTTCTTGTGGGTAGAAATGGAGACTAAATGTGGTACAAAAGGTAAAGAAAAAAACAAAAACTGCCAAACTGCTACTGCTTGGGCATACTCAGGGCCGGATTTACATCTCTGGAGCCTGTAGGCACAGAAATCTGAAGCGCCCCCCCCCCCCCAATTGGCCATCTCCACAATGCTCCAAATCTCCACATTACCCCCCATATCCATATTGCCCTCACATTGCCCCCATCAGTTCCAACTTGCCCCCATCAGCTCCAAGCTCCAACTTGCCCCATCAGCTCCAACTGTCTTGCCCCCATCAGCTCCAACTGTCTTTCCCCCATCAGCTCCAACTGTCTTTCCCCCATCAGCTCCAACTTGCCCTCACATTGCCATCAGCTCCACATTGCCCCCCCTCCGTATCCGTTTCCTACCTTTCTGGTCGTCCAGTGGTAGGAGATGTCTGTGCCGCCTTCTGCACAGAACTGCAGCTTCTGTTGCACCCTGCGCGGTCTTCTCTTTAGGAATGCAGAGCGCTGGGTGATGTCATCTCCCAGCACTCTGCATTAGAGTCAACGAGGAGAAGCAATAGCAGCTACAGCCTTCGGCACAGACCTTAGCAAGCGAGGGGCGGGCCAGGCAGCGGGTTACTGTGCGCAGAGCTGTAAATATATATATAAAAAAACTGCTGTCTGTGAATTTAAAAAAAATAAAATTATTTAAAATGACAGGCGTCCCTCTGTGGGGTGCGCCTGTAGGCAGGTGCCTACTCTGCCTTATGGCAAATACGGCCCTGGGCATACTATAATTATGGGAGATTTTAACTATCCAGAATCAACTGGAAAATTGAGACCTGTCAGAGTACTAAGGGAAGCAGGTTTGTGAGCATGCTTTGGGAAAGCTACATGTCACAAATGGTGAAATTGTTGACAAGAAATAACAATGTATTGGACCTAGTGATAATGAATAACACCGAAATGGTATCCAATATTAAGTTAAGTTAACATTTGGGAAACAGTGATCACAACATGGTTACTTTTGAGATCAGTCTGGCAAAGCAAAACTGTGTAGGTTCGACCAAAACTCTTAATTTTAAAAAAGCTAACTTCAAATTTTTAAGGGCTTCAATGCAACACACAGACTGGGATACATTATTTAAAGGCAAAAATACTGAGGAAAAATGGTCAGAATTCAAATTTAAGTTGCAGAAATGTACCCAACAGTATATACACCAATGGGGAACAAATGCAAAAGTAAGTCACAGCCAGTGTGGTTAACTGCACATGTAAATGAGGAAATGGCAAGGAAAAAAAAAGCATTTAAAATATTTAAAGGGATAGTAATACTTCGTTTTAACTTTATTTTATTTTGTAGGCATTAAAAAAACATGAAGAATGATATAAGTCTTATCTCTCAAACCTTTATGGTTTATGAGATATTCACAAGCAAAGTTCCCCTTCCCGCCCCTTTTACCTAGTGTAAGCCATCTCTTCTCAGATGTGGATCAGGTTGTATGACAGTACAGATAACAGAAGGGGACAATTTTCTTTGTATGAAAACAATGAAAGCCCTTCCCCCCTTGACAAGTTTTTCAGCTTTTTCCATTATCTTAATTGAAGATTGTCCCTCTCTGCAGTCTACCTGGGCATCTCCCTTCTGATCTGGTTGAACAGGGGGGGGATACTTTGTTTGTGAATATCTTTTAAACCATAAAGGTTTCAGAGATAAGACTTATATCATTCTTCATGTTTTTTTAATGCCTACAAAATAAAATAAAGTTAAAATGAAGTATTACTATCCCTTTAAGTCTGAAGGAACTGAACATTCTGTCTTAAAATACAGGGAGTGCAACAAAGATTGCAAAAAGGCAATTAGGGTAGCAAAAATAGATAATGAAACCCGAATTGCAAGGGAAAGCAAGACCTATCCAAAAAAAATTTTCAAATATATAAACAGCAAAAAAACTTAAGAGGGAGTGTATTGGACCTTTCAAAAATGATATGGGTGAGTTAATTAGTGAAAGGAAAAGGCCGATGTTTTAAAACACTTTCTTTGAATCAGTATATACAAGGGAGCAAGGTATGGTAGAAGTGCCTCAACAAGTAACTAATAAAACAATACATTTATCAGATACTAGCAATTTGGGATGGCATTGCCCATCATGTTATGCAGAGAATGTTTTTTTTTTTTGTTTTTTTTTTTTTTAAATAAAGGTTATGATAGTGAAATATAGCGTAGGGTGTACGTGTCAGAAAGGTACATACAGTGATACACAGACACATTTGCAAACACACACATATACAGGGGGACACACAGTGATAGAGAAGCATGCAACACACATACATACACACACATGCACTGACATACACAAACAGTGACACACAGATGCAAATCAGGACATACATACAGTGTGAGCAGTGTAAGCAACATACCTCCCAACATTTCAAATGGCCAAAGAGGGACACTTGTGTTTTAGGTGGTGTTTCTGGGGGC
Organism: Rhinophrynus dorsalis; assembly: GCA_037306005.1. Taxonomy (NCBI): domain Eukaryota; kingdom Metazoa; phylum Chordata; class Amphibia; order Anura; family Rhinophrynidae; genus Rhinophrynus; species Rhinophrynus dorsalis. The sequence continues at coordinate 168,496,947 of CM074721.1, read as the reverse complement.
GTGGCTGGTGGTGTATTTTAGAGAATTTTTAACCCTTTGAGTGCCAGGGGGTAAGCAATGCATTGCATACCCCTCTGGCATTGAAATGGTTAAGTTACTCTTTCTGTAAGTGAATGATTTAGAAGAAGATGAAAGTATTTTTTTACACAGACTAATTTAACAGATATATACAGAAGTTTATACCCACATAACTGTGGAGCAATCTGATACACTGGTATGTACACCACACAGTGTGATTTCCTAAATAGAGGAGCAGAGGGATTTGGGTGTCAAACAGTAGGCTGACCAGACCTCACCTTTAACCGGGGACACATAGGAAATAGGCATATTTCAGGAGTGCACCAAAATCAAAGAAGCCCTGCAGTATGCATTTTTCATATGCGGCCCTGGTTAAAGGTGAGGTCTGGTCACCCTATCAAACAGGGACTGTCCCTCCTATACTGTATAGTACCAGTCCTTATACACAGACACATGCAGACTGTATACTATACTGCAGAGGTTCTCAACCCATGCCCTCAGTGGCCACTAACAGGCCAGGACATAGGAATTTCCCTGCTAGAACACAAGTGTGTTGATCAGAGGCTCAGTTGTATTGATTAACTCACCTGTGTTCTTAAAAGGAAATTCTAAAATCCTGGCCTGTTAATAGCCACTGAGAGCACAGGTTGAGAACCACTGCTATACAGTGCCAGACCATTGTAGAGAATTTAACCCTTTGAGTGCCAGGGGGTAAGCAATGCATTACATACCCCTCTGGCATGAAGTGATTAAGTTACTCTTTCTGTAAGTGAATGATTTAGAAGAAGATGAAAGTATTTTTTTTACACAGACTAATTTAACAGATATATACAGAAGTTTATACCCACATTGCTGTGGGTTTCATTGATGTGGATCAATCTGATACACTTGTATATACACCACACAGTGTAATCTCCTAAATAGAGGAGCAGAGGGATTTGGGTCTCAAACAGGGACTGTCCCTCCTATACCGTATAGTGCCAGTCCTTAACACAGACTGTATACTATACAATGCCAGACCATACATAAATAGTTTGTCATACATGCTATACAGTGAGCTATGTACAGCATGGAGATGATTGCAGGAACTGGCACCTCTACTTACAGACAGACTGACAAAGAATCTGCTCTCTTTCTCTCTCTTTGTGCAATATATAAATACAGTCACAACCATGTTTCTGCCACTTACCAGCTCAGCTGCAGCCCTGCTCTGCATTGCCTGATCATGTATCTGTCATTGTTCCACTTTTCCAGCTTCTCTGTGTTAGCAAGTCAGCTCCACACCATCCTGCCTGCTGATTGTTTAGAAATCAGCTCACTTGTAGTAATTAGCAGTGCTGTGCAGGCTCACAGACAGGGAATGAAGAAGCTCCATAATACAGACTGGACCATGGCCTTCCAACTGTAGCTTGAACATAGTTCCCATCATCCTCAGCTGCTCAGTGTACGTGTGTGTCTCTGTATGAGTGTGTGTGTATGTGTCTGCCAGTGTTTGGGGGGCATGTGTGTGTGTCTGTGGTGTAGGAGTGAGTGGCAGCCATTTTTTTTTCAGCCTCAGATAGTGGTGGGCAGGCTGGATAGTGGGGGCGGGCCAAAAATCACACCCCCATTGAATCACCCAATGGGAGCAGTAATCCTCTTTACTGCCGCCCCTGGGTGTGTTTTGCCAGGCACAAAGTCTTCTTTTATATTTATATATATATATAATATATAGATTGGGTTAACTCAAGAAGATGCCATGGGAAGACTGAACAAAATTAAGAATGACAAAGCACCAGGTCCTGATGGTATACATCCAAGGGTTCTTCAGGAACTCAGTGCAGTGTTAGCAAAACCCCTGTATTTACTCTTTAAATATTCTCTCACCACAGACTCAATGCCACAAGACTAAATGTAGTGCCTCTATTTAAGAAGGGAACTAAAACAGAACCTGGAAATTATAGACCTGTGAGTTTAACCTCTGTAGTGTGAAAACAGCTAGAAGGGATAATAAGGGACTATATTCAGGATTACTACACAAAAAAATAAGATTATCAAGAATCAACATTGTTTTATAAAGAATAGATCATGCCAAACTAACCTTTTCAGCTTCTATGAGAAAGTAAACAGCAACTTTGATAATGGCAAGGCAGTTGATGTAATATATTTAGACTTTGCAAAGGCATTTGATACAGTGCCACACAGATAGTATTAGGTCTGCTGCTTTTTAATATGTTTATAAACTACCTGGAAATAGATATAGAAAGCAAAATATCAATATTTGCAGATGACACTAAATTATGCAGGGTAATTAATTCAGAACAGAATATTTGCGCTCTACAGAGGGATTTGCAGAAAATGGCAGATTGGGCAAACAAATGGAACATGAAGTTTAATGTGAGGAAGTGTAAAGTCATGCATTTAGGAGGAAATAATCCCATGACTACTTATAAACTTAATGGAATCATTTTAGGGGACTCATTGCTAGAGAAAGACCTGGGTATCCTTGTCAACTACAAACTTGGAAACAGTGACCAATATCCAACAGCAGTAGTAAAGGCAAACAAATTCCTGTCTTGCATGAAAAGAGGTATTGAAGCAAGAGTGGATAACATTATTTTGCCATTGTACAAATCATTGGTAAGACCTCACCTTGAGTATGCAGTGCAGTTTTGGGCACCAGTTCTGAAAAAGGATATACTAGAACTAGAGAGGGTGCAGCGAAGAACAACAACATTAATTAAGGGAATGGAGAACTAGATGTATGAGGAACGATTAGACAAACTTGGTTTATTTACTCTAGAGAAAAGACGACTAAGAGGAGACCTTATGACACTGTACAAGTATTTGAGAGGTCAATACAAGGATCTATGTGGTGAGCTATTTATTCCAAGGCCTGATCAGGTGACCAGGGGTCACCCCTTGAGATTAGAGGAAAGGAGGTTTAGACTTCAGCAGAGGAAGGGTTTTTTTAAAGTAAGGTCTGTTAAATTGTGGAATTCCTTGCCCAAGGAGGTGGTTATGGCAGATACAAGGGATACATTTAAGAGACGATTAGATACATTTCTTTCAAAAGGGAACTTAGAGTTATACTGTTTTTTAGTAGGCAGATCAGAAAGGTCTGATAAAGACTAACTTATTTGGTGGCAGGTAAGCTATAAAATTCTCAGTCACTGGGGTATGAGGCAAATGTTGAGCTTGATGGACCTGTGTATCAACCTAATTTACTATGTTACTATGTATTAAGGTAAGCGGGGTAGTCTTATTAATAGATGTTAGCATTAAGATACGAGGGGGTATACTTATTAGGAGATGTTAGCGTTAAGATAAGCAGGGGTAGTCTAATTTGGTGACATTAGAGTTGAGGTACGAGGGGGTAGTCTTATTAGGACACGTTAGTGTTAAGGTACGCGGGGTAGTCTTATTAGGCAACGTTAGCGTTAAGGTATGCGGGGAGTAGTCTTATTAGGAGGTGTTTGCGTTAAGGTAAGTGGGGGTAATCTTATTAGGATATGTTAGTGTTAATTTAACAGTTTTGACAAAAATCACTAGTTCCGAGCAGATCACACCTTTTACCAGGGGCCACCTACGAAAAATGCATTCTACAGAGCTGAATTGATTTCAGTGCAGCCTTTAAATATGCTTGTTTCAGTCGTGTCCCCATTTAAAGGGGAGGTCTAGTCACCTTACTATATGGACAACCTGTGCTGTTGGTAAGGCTTGGCAATGGACTCTCAGAACTTATGCAGACTTTTGCAGAGTGGAAGCATTAAGAAGGAAAATATATCAAGCTAGAATACAAAGAATAAAGTAATCTTTAACAGAATTTTATCTAAACTGGCACATTAAAGGGGATCTCTCACCCCTATAAAAGTTAGGCTTATTAGATACAGTATATAGTTACAATGATGAAAACATTATTTTATTTTTTTTTAAATATACGCTATGTGGGCTAAAACTATTGATTATATTGTGCCCTGCACCCTACTTCCACATACACTTGTCTTGCTGCAGATTGTCGCACTGCCTCTGCTCCCAGCCTTCTCCGATGACAGAGGCTGTCTGTTTGTAAGCTGGAGCTATGTCATTGGCAGAGATCAATATCTAGCCAATGAGATTGCTCCAGATTACAGACAGAAAGCCTCTGTCATCAGAGGAGGCTGGGTAGTGGGAAGGGAGCAGAGGCAGAGTGGTAAGTCCAGTGTATGTGGAAGTAGGGCGCAGGACACTATGTAATCAATAGTTTTAGCCCAAATAGCGTATTTTTTAAAAAAAACTAATTAACATTTTCAACATTACTGCTATATATTGTATCTACTAAGCCTAACTTTTAACATGTGTCTGGTTTGCAAGCACACATTTTAGACCATTCCAATGAAGGGATTAGTTGTCAATAAAGTGATTGCGGCTTTGCTGCAGAGCCTCCGTGTTGACAGACATGGATCTCCTTCTGACAGCTTTACAGATACCTGTATCTCTCAAACCATAGCGGTTTGAGAGATATGTTTTTTTGCATTTAGCTCAACTTTTTAAACTCTTCTAAATGTAAAAAACTTTTTTTTTACATTAATAACCCTTTAAATAACCAGAGGGATGCATAACACATTAAGAAACAAAGGGGTAAGCACTAAGGCATGATAAACATCTAATAAAGCAGAGATGACATCTCCAGTGATATCACTTCTCCAGTTCCTATGTTATTCTATGGAGCCTATCCACTAAGATCTCCAAACGTTACAAATTGTTAGTGAATTGGTTCCATAGAATAACATAAGAATTGCAGAAGTGATATCACTGCAGAAGTTGTATCTGCTTTATCACCTCTTTATCATGCCTTAGTGAATAACCCCAAATTCCCATCATTCCCAGCAAGCTGCTTGCAGGTTGTCTAAGATGTTGGTAAACATTTTAGCATCCAAATGGTTAGGTCCATCATGCCCTCCAAATATTATATATATCACACACGCTTACATACAAATACATACATACATAAACACAATCACTGGGCTGCATTTTGATTGAACCATATATGTAAAATCAGGAATATCCATACATCTTGAACACAGAACTATATTCCGTTAAGCTGTACATGAGCAGTTATGCAAATCAACTGCCCATATTCTTGTTAGTTTAAAGGAGTCTTTAACCCCTTAAGGACTGGAACTTAAGGACCACGGAGCATTTTTTTCCCACTGGATACGATTCAGGGCTCTCCGAACAGAGTGCAGCCATGCGGGGAGCACTGAATTCCATGATGTGACAGGACTGTCATGGATCCTTATGGCATGCTTACCCATGATGGTCCTGAAGCGTCATGGGTCCTTAAGGGGTTAAGCAGTGTGTGGAGATCCCTTTAAAATTCAAGGAGTTGAATTCCCCATATAAATTAATATCACTCTGTATTTGTCCCTTATGGTGTAGCTGGTCTGCCCCTGAATTGCTAATCTTTAGTTTCCTGAATGCAGATCCAGAGCTCCAGGTCTTGAAAGAAACAACACTCACACAGTTACACTACTTTCTTTCACAATAAGAGATGATGAAAGCTGCATTGTCATTGGCTGAATTTCACAACAATGAACTAGTTTAAGCCACTGAGAAGCTGATTAATAATTTTAGACTAAACAGGATGTTTTCATTATTTCAAGGTTATGTACAATACAGTATACAAAATACGTTGTTTCTTATGTCATGATCTTGGCATAAGGTTGTCACCTTCAGTATTTTTTCAGTTGATACCTTACATTGGTATCTTATAGGCATGGCTCAGTTGATTAATTGAAACAGATGCTGACTGTGGAATAGGGAAACGTGGGAAGGGGGGGGGGTTGCACTAAGGTGAGAAAAAAATGAGATAAAAGTTAGAAACTCCAGTGACAAAATCTCTAATTCATATGCTATTTTCAGACTTTTTCCAATTTAGAGAGCTCTTAGCAGTTTATAATGAAGACCTTTGCTTGGGGATGGCTGCTTGGGAATGATGGGAGTTGTAGTCCCAAATTAGAGACCAAACAATTGACTACCCCTGCCTCATTGCATAACCCTCCTGGTTCAAATCCCATATTAACTTCTTGTAATCTTTCACACATCATTTCATCTCCCTGTGCCTCAGGCATCAAAACTTACATTGTAAACGCTAAAAGGCAGGATCCCATTGTGCTTCAAAAAGTATATGTAAAGATCTGCATTAAAATTTTGTAGCACTATATAAGAAAACATATATTGATAATAGATATTTGCTGATAGGGATAGTAATGTGAAATATTTACAAAGATGAATTTTGTAGGCATTAAAAATGAAACTACATGCCCCCAGTGCCATCTCTCAAACCTTTATGGTTTGAGAGATAATCGTAGTTAAAGTTCCCCCCTCCCTCCCCTTTCCCTGACATCAGCGCTCTAGCTGACTGCAGGGGAATCAGGTCCTGGGATCGGCGGAGACGAGATTGCATTATTGAACAAGAAATCCTTCACTGGAACGGTCTACAAAGTGTGCTTGGTTTGCAAGCACACTTAGAAGACCGTTCCATTGAAGGATTTCTTGTTCAGTAATGCAATCTGAGCTCTGTTGAAGAGCCTCCGCCGGTCCCGGGACCGGATTCCCCTGCAGTCAGCTAGAGCGCTGATGTCAGGGAAAGGGGAGGGACTTTAACTATTATTATCTCTCAAACCATAAAGGTTTGAGAGATGACACTGGGGGCATTTAGTTTCATTTTTAATGCCTACAAAATTCATCTTTGTAAATATTTCACATTATTATCCCTTGAAAGCCCTTTATGTACCAGTTCTCCTATAAAATACTGGGTATGTGGCCTATCTTTTAGTGTGACATACTATTATAAGAAATGTATTACAGGACTTGCTTGAAAACTCCTATTTCCAACTAAAGAGGAGTTAAAGGGGTAGTAATACTTCTAGTAAAGTGCAGCTCCAAGTCTTCTTTATTCTATTTTTAGCACGTAGCACTATATTTCAATACTAACAAGCTTGTAGTTCAAGCACAATTGAATCCAAAAGGATCCCCCTCCCAGAACTCTCCCCTGCGTCACTCTACCTCTCTTACTTAAGTTCTCTCCTTATCAAAGCTACAATGACAAAATTCAAATGGGGCCATAAGCATATTCTAGCCAGAGTAAAGCAAGTGTGGGGTCATTAATCATTAGAGGTTAGGTTAAATTTTAAGGCTCTGTATACCATGCTGGATAGTCTGATATGTAAGATAAGGATCTAAGTGGTGATCTGAAGAGAACAATTCCATGTTTCCTTTCTAATTACATTTTTCAGTAAGGCCAAAGAGAAATATCCCCGAACAGCATTTACACCTTTGTGCTAATGGTAACTGTAAGACCCTGGATCCAGGGTATTGTTTTCCCCAGTTAAGTGAATGCCTGAGGTGTATGCAACACACCACTTTGCAATGCATTGCATACCCCTCTAGCGCTCAAAGGGTTATCCTAAGTACAGACATTGGGGTGCAGGTACAAAGCAAATTTTGTTACAAACCACCCACACAACTGGTAACAAATAGCCTCCAAATTTCCATTTATTTGAGAGAGGTCTCAAAAATGCATTGTGATGCATTCAAGGAGTTAATTTGCTCATTTATTATAAATAGGAATTTTCACGCATTCCCAATGGTGCAATTGGTTTGCTCCAGAGCAGTCCCTTTGCTTTTTTGCATGTGGTCCTAGTCATGTATTTCTTTATTGACAATGCATACTTGTACAAGTGAGACTTGAAAAATAAAGAGTACAAAGAATGCACACCGAGCCAGAACAAAATGAAGTGTTTTGTTCAAGGCATGGTAGCCTCTCAGATGTTGCAGTCCAACTCTGAAATGTCAGGTAAATCCTCTCTGCACATGAGAAACAGCACAACTCTAGACGTATGTTTCGGCCTATGTGGGCCACATCAGTAGGTTGCAACTGATTAAGCAGCACCAGACTCTACCATGCTTTAAACAAAAAATTTAAATTTGTTCTGTCTTGTGTGCATTTGTCATACTCTTTGATTTTGTAGTCTCCCTTAGTGGAAGGGTATCAGCTGCACTCCAATGACGAGGCCCACATAAGCTGAAACTTACAACTGGGGTTGTGCTGTTTCTCCTGTGCAGAGAGTATTTGCCTGTCATTTGGGAGCTGACTGTCTGAGGGCAGGATCAGTCTGATATGAATATGGAAATTTCCTCTCTGCAAAGGCCCATGGGAATGAAAAACGTGACTTGATATGTTAGAATGATACATTTTGTTCTGTCTCAGTGTGTGAACCCATAGTAGAGGAACTACAATAAGTTTGACCCTCCAACTATTGTTGGAATTCAATTGCCTTCTGTGTCAGTCTTTGGCAAGCTGAGAGTGCTGGGAGTTATAGTATGACATCAGCTGGGGGGCTGCAACCTGCCCACCACTAATGTGGACACTAACAGAATGAACCATGAGGCTGATGTACCAATAACTAGAAAAATGCTGGGGGAAAACAACTGTTCCATAAAGGGGACAAGTTAAAATCTCCATTAATTTAAATGAGAATCTTAATCCCTTGAATGCTAGAGAGGTCTACAACACATTGCTTGGCAATACGTTAGAGACCTCTTTACCATTTAATGGGTTAAAAGAATCAAGTAAATAAATCTGAATTATGGAACCAATAATTTCCCCCCTGTTGTGCAGTCAGTTTGCTCCAGGATTACTCACCATATCAGATCCTCCATGTTTCCCTTACAGTATTACTTAGTAGTAGAACAATATGAACATGCTGGTTCCATAGAAATATAAGTCAGCCCCCTCTCCCTCTATGAGCCTGCCTGTAATCCAGACAGCAGTAAAGTGCATGCTTGCATGAGTGAACTGGGCTCCTTTGCTTCCGGAACGGCCCAGGAATGCAGCTCAGACTCGGAAATGTTAGGAAGGGGTTTCTATTGATCTATTGTGCAGTGGCTTAACTCCCCTGTGCATATCTCATTAACTCCCTCAATGCTGAATGCACCCAGCAAGACATTTCTTTGAAATATATATCTGGCCTCCTTGTATGACAAAAATGTATAGTTCAGGTCAAAGGGTGTTATTTTAATAAACATCTTTAATTTCCATGTGCCTTACAGTTTTAGAAAGGCTGAAGTGAAAGATAAATTCACAGTGTGAATCACAATATGAATTAAAGTATAAAACAAAGCATGTGGGTCAGAGACTCAATCTCGAATTGATTCAGCTGTGCTCAAGTAAAGATATCCTGAAAACCTGGTCTGCTGATAGCTCTTGAAGACCTCTCTAGAGTCAGAGGTTTAATAAACTGGTCAGTAAACTGGTAAAAGAACTGGCCTTAGCATATAGAGTAGAAATACATGTTCTGAAAGTGACCAAAACTCTCCTTTACTGTAAGCATGGTCTTACCATTATGCACCATCCAGAATGAATGTTTCATAAGTGCACTGCATTAAAGGGTCCAGTCAATTTTATTGCAAATATTCAACCACAATAACTGGAGTTGTGCTGTATATGCCTACAATTCACAGTGGGTGTGGCCAGCCTCTAATTTTTTAAATGACCATAGACAGTCTTAAGTTGTTGTTTTTTTTTAAATAAGAGTAGATATTCGAATGTTAATAAGTGAACCTCTTACTTCCATTGTATGTAAAGGATTACATGTGATTCTGAAAGACTTTAACTGATGCAGAATCATTTGTGAAGTACAGCTCTCATTAACTAGAGATAATATTTAGCAAATTAGAAGTTATGAGGAGGAGCCTAAGGGGAAGCTCACACAGGTGACATTAGTGTATTTTCAAACACTATGCTTAACCCATTGAGTGCCAGGGGAGTGCGCAACTCATTGCTCTTCAATGCGTGTTGTACCCCTCCGGCACACAAAGTGTTAATATACAAGGAAATTAAACATAGAGCACCCAGTGGTGATGCTGGCATGGGCAGTCTCAGCCTTGTGCCATTTTGGATTCTGGAGGCTGCAATGCTCATCTCAATCTCTAACTAGTTGACCCATATGGGTGTCAGCCAATCATATATGGCTGATATAGGCTGGACATCTGTCATATGCCCAGCATGCTCCTGTGCAATGGGATTACCATGGGTGTGCAGGAGATCGGAGTTCAATAAGCTCAGGATAAGCTCACAGGAGGAATCCAGGACCTCTCAGGTGAGTAAATATGGGCAGCTTAAGCAGTGCTGAATCTCAGTACTTTCAGGTTGTTCGTGTGAACATAGATTTAATAGAACACCAACACTTCATAATAATCTTCCACTTCACTGACTCAGGGCATACAATCCTAAGTCCTCTTTGAATTATTATTAAGTGTTCCATAGACTTAAAATGTAATTAGTACAGGACATCACCTTCATGGAGGCAGGCATTCTTTATTTCTGGACTCCATAAACTCGAAGTCTTCCTTACTGGGAAGAGTTTGGGGTCCAAGAGAATCAGGTTAGTCTCTGATAGCCTGTACCAATTATAGACTTATTTTGGGGAACCAATCCACACAGAATTGACTTATAGTGGCATTAGGATTATTTGCCCAGATGAATATACATGTGAGTTATTATTAGGTGTTCATGTTCCTTTATGACAGGAAGGCCAAACATGTGGCCCACCATCTTCCACCTTGTAGCCCCAACAATGGTTTTGTTTTAAAACAAACTGTGGCCCGAACTCAATCCCCAGCTTCTCTCTACTCCATTATTCTTCATCTTTGTGTGTTGCAAAGAAACAAACGATGTCACGAGCACCCATCGAGAACGAACAAGATAAAGTATCTTGTTCTTGGGAGTAGTGACCCCTCAGTGGTGCTACAAGTCACGTTTTTCACTCCCATGTGCCATTGCAGAGAGAAAATTTCCATATTCACATCAGACTGGTCCCGCCCTCAGAAAGTCCAGCTCCGAAATGTCATGCAAATCACGAGAGAATCAGCAAAACCACAGACGTACGTTTCGGCCTATGTGGGCCTCATCTGTGTGGTGCAGCTGATTCCCCCTAGGCACATGGAGAGCAAGGGCCCATGCCTGGGATCCCCCTCCACTTAGGGAGACAAAGAAACAAACGATGTGACGAGCACCCATCGAGAACGAACAAGATAAAGTATCTTGTTCTTGGGCATAGTGACCTTAGAACAAGACACTTTATCTTGTTCGTGCTTGATGTGTGCTCCTCACAACTCTTTTTGTCTCCCTAAGTATAAGGGCATCCCAGGCATGGGTCCTTGCTTCCATATGCCTAGAGGAATTCAGCTGCACCACACTGACGAGGCTCACATAGGCCAAAATGTACGTCTGTGGTTTTGCTGTTTCTCTCGTGCGGAGAAGATTTGCCTGACATTTCAAAGCTGAACTGTCTGTGGGCGGGACCAGTCTGATATGGATATGGAGATTTCCTCTCTGCAATGGCACATGGGAGTGAAAAACATGAGTTGTAGCACCATTGAGAGACTACCATGCCTTAGAACAAGACACTTTATCTTGTTCGCGCTTGATGTTTGCTCCTCACAACTCTTTTTGTCTCACTTTGAATAGCAATGTTACACACCTTTAGGCACACAAAATGTTAAAAAAAGTAACAGAAGCAGAGTGGTGGGCGCATAGATGTCAGCAGATCTCTGTATGTGCTAGACTTTGCATTCATTCAGCTAAGGAAAAGCTTGAAATATGTACTTTGAGGGGAGACAGCTGAATTAAACTGCAGCACACATGGAGCTCCATTGCTGCTATCTATATATCCACTCCCTCTCCCAGACATTAGGAAATGGGTTCATTATGGAAAGGTCTCCCACTATTTGTTGACCAACAAAAGAGTGTTTAAAATGTCACCTGCATCAGCATGTCAGCCGCATCACAGTCATGTACAAGTGTCCATCTGTGCCTTAGCAGATTTGTGACACTTAAGCAGAAGTTGAGTGAGTAAAAGAGATCATCGTAGCAATTTGACTGCCAGAGTGGTCCACAACGCATTGCTTTGCAATGCGATGCAGCCCTCTATGGCACTCAAAGGGTTAATGCACAGATGGAGGGTATGCATCTTAACCCTTTGAGCGGCACTTCACTTCATCTGGTGTGTCTATCCTTTTCTTCTGATGCTAGCAAAATTAGTTATTGGAGAGTTAAGGCACAGATGATGGCGACACTTAAGCCTGTGAAATCAGAATGTCGTCCTTTTGATGCGTGCGACATCAGAATGTCACTTTTTTCATGCAGGAGGCATTTTAAATGCTTCATTTGTTGGTCCCCAAATAGTGGGCAACATTTCAATAGGATACTCAGGAAATATACTAAAAAATCCATGTGGTTCGCCCCTGGCATATACATTATATGCTGTATGTGTATGCTGCGCCTTAAAATTCAGTCTGACATCAAACATGTCTTCTGGTACAATTAATGAAAATCTGTGAGCATGTGGATTTGGAAGCACTGGTATAGAAAACGGGGAGAGGGGAGTGGACCAATCCCCCCCCCCCCCGATAGGGACTTATAGAACTTGATAGCTTGCTGTCAGCCAGTCACAGCAAGAACTGGAAAGTGGTGGCTGGTTAGCAGAGGTATGCTCTCTCTCTGTTCCATTCTCAAAGAAATGAGAGATAACATGTCAATTTACTACCCTCCATCCCCATAGAAATCTTTGAGTACCAATATGTCTATGTTTCAATGTTAACGTGTCCTCTCTCTAAGGCCCCCCCACCAACTCCTGCCTCATGACCTTGTTTGCCAGCTTGAACCCACTCTACAGTCCACCAATTTACCACAGGGGTTTCAGCACATTAACTAGTTACTATTCCTGGAAGATCTTGTCCTACAAGCAGAGCAGCACTGCCAGTCTCTGCTACTATAATATTTGTGAGCTTGCTTTCTGTTTTCACATTGCTATCAGTTTGGCTGCATGACTGACCTTCAACTAACCAAACATACCTGGTTTCCTATTCAAGATAAGATATTTTGCCATTGGCATATAAAACCCAGTTTTCAACTGTACATTTGAGCAACATCAGGTAAAGTATGGATTAGTATTAATTATTTTAATCAAATACCATGTCAGGAAACAAACTGAAAAACTGCAACTAAGCTTGAACGATGTAAAATATAAATTTGTGTATATATATATATATATATATATATATATATATATATATAAAAAATAAATAAAAATAAAGTATGTAACACAGGATCAAGAAATGGAAATGCATACATTTTTTTACCCTTGGATTCCAACAATTTATTGGACTGGATTTACATTCCAGGCAAGTTACTGTAGGTGTCATTAGCTCCACTCATGGCCACACCCCCAAGTCTCACAAGGCCATGTCCTATCCTAAAAAGCAAGGACAACATTTTTTAACCCCTTGGTTGGAGATCTCTATAGCATCCAAGAGGTTAAATAATAGCTTGCAAAGGGGTACAAATCTAATGCAAGGACATTGAAATTGCTCTGGCCACAACCACATTTCTGAATATGTGTGTGGCCAGTACAGATGAAACGCTCTAAGCACTTGCCTATTCTGCTTATTGGGAAATCTGTCCCTGACAATTTTCCCAGTGTTTGGGTTAGCAGGAAAGTGGGTAAATATTTTAACCTGCTGAGTGCCAGAAGGTTTCTCAACACACTGCGCACCCATCTGGCACTTATATTCTGGTACAAACCAACTGCACAATCAAACAAAAAAATTTGAATTACCATCGATTTAAATGGTAGGTTTAACTCCTTGAATGACAGAGGTCTCCAGTGCATTGCTGTGCAATGCATATGGGACCTCTAGCTTTCAAGGAGTTAAAAGCCCCATTTAAATCAAAGGGAATTTTTATTTTTTTCTCCTATGGTGTGTTTGGTTTCCTCCATTTTTGTATACATCCTTCTCAATTAGCTGGAGACATCTCCAATATTCAGTGGGTAAAAAGCTCGTAATTGTATAGTTGGTCTACCCCGGAATTGCACCCTTTCACCTCAATATGTAAGGCCTACTCTATCCAATATACTAAATATTTACTAATGTAGGCTGAAGTGTATTTTAATGCAGATGTTTGACAGGAACATTGAGCTCTGCTACTTTCAGTTACATAATAGTTAGGACTGCCAGCTGTCGCTTATCTACAGGGAAAAACATTCACTGGAAGTAAAGCAGGTGGTGTTGGCCAATTGTAGGCCCTTGCTCTGCTTCCTCTATGAGTCATGACACACACACACTCTCTCTCTCTCTCAATCAATTTAGCTGCCCTTATCACTTATTTACTAAGCTGAAAAACTCAGCCATGGGATGAGAAAATTTTGCAGTTCGACCCGTAGAACAGAAAAATTGTTTTTCTAATTTCAAAGATGTGACATTAATAGCATACACATAATGTATGGGAGAGCCAGCATGAATGTGCCCAATAAGCTCTAGAAATATGGACAAAATGTGGCCCTGCAGCTGTCATTGGACTAAAAACCTTGCACACAAAAGAGAAGGGGGAAATGCAGGGGGTGGGGGTCACTTCTCCAGTTCCTAGGTTATTCTCTAGATCCTATGCACTAAGATTTCTCCAACTCTGGATATCTTAGGTAATAGGCTTCATAGAATAATACAGAAACTGGAGAAGTGACAGCACTGGAGAAGTGATCTCCTCTTTATCGCTCATTAGTGATCCTTTAGTAACATAGTTGAGGAGGTTGAAAAAATAGACATGCACCCAAGAAGTCCAGCCCATGTCAAATCACCCCTGTTGATCAAGAGGAAGGCAAAAAAAACACAAAAAAAAACAAAAAACACACTATTGTAGCCATTTCCAATAAAGCCCCAAGTGGGTAAAAAAAATTCCTTCGCAACTCCAAATGGCAGTCATATAGTTACCTGGATCAACAGCCTATATGCACTGCCATCTGTCGAATTCTTAATATTATTCTGTGTTAGATAGGTATCCATTACTTTTTTGAAAGCAGCTACAGTATCTGCAAGTGCAGCATCCAGAGGCAAAGAATTCCATAGCTTCCCAGCCTTTACTATAAAAAAATCCCTGCCTTTGTTTTAGTCTAAAGAGCCTTCGCTCTTAATGGATGACCTCTTCCCTGAAGTAGTTCTGGAACAAACAACCTGCATTATAGAGGACAAATAAATCTTCACGTACATGTGAATTTCAGCCACTTCAATCCTAGAAAGGACTCTAGCACATTCCCTCCAAATGTGTGGAGAATCTTTTAGCATTCAAGTGGTTAAGAGTCCAATTTAAAAATCGGTGATAGTTTGGAGATTTTGTTTTAGCTTCTCATAGTGCAGCTGGTTTGCTCCAGTTTTCTTCTGTGCATAAGGCCCTGATTTTTAGCCAGATGTTGGTTGACTGTGGATGAAGGAAATTGCAGTCCTACAACCACCCTTTCATTAGAATCTTCCATTCAGTTGTGCATTTGTAAATACTGGCCATAGTCTTATTACCCCATGGCAGCTAAATTATTATTGCCTATTTATAGAGTTCCAGTACCCAGTTTAGGAGTAATAAACACTGAGGAATGTATAGAATGCACATTAAAAAGACTCTGCAGTTCAACTGCGTTATATCACCACCAAATGATCAGAAAAAAAGAAGGTGGCTCAGGATATATTATGATGTCAATTTAAAATTAGTTATTTATATATTTTTATTAGTTAATAAATTGACATCATAGTATATCCTGAGCCGCCCTCTTTTTTTCAATCCTTTGTTGGTGATATACGACTGGTTAACTGGAGACTCGCTGCCCATCAGGAACCTTTGGATATCCCGAGCAGAGACCGGTTGATATTCTCTGCTAAAAACTAAAAATATAAAAGCGCAAAAAACATCTTTGAGAGTAGCATCTGTATATCACTCAATACACAGTAAGTCAATCTACTCACAGAAAAGCAGATGAAAAAGAGCTCATCAACAGAACCACTGGAGGTCAATTTCTCTGACAACTTGATACATCCCACAATTCCTTGTAAGGCAGTTGGAAGTACCGGAATATTAGTAACTTTCACTCCAACCCACTAAATGTTTCAGACCTTAATGTCGTCACTTCCTGTGCACACTCAGATCACTCAAGCTGGAGAAACTGATCACACTGGGTAAGCAATCTTATCTATATTGTACCTTACTATATTTCCCCTCTGGAGAAATGAAAAATATATAAAAAGCATCAAAGGAACAGATTCAATAAAATTTAAGCAATTGCGAAAACAAGCGGACAGATCATATTTCAACAAGTTAACAAAATCAATCTTGTTGAAGTGTGCATTGATTTTTTATCTGTTCAGCTCACATGTGCTTAAAAAGTCTGGTGGTAAAAGTAGGTGTGGCTTATAGAGCATGAACTTGTTCCTATTTTACCACCTGCACTTGAAATAGGTTATTGAATTAGGACAACTGAAATGTCTGTTGCAGTAACATGCAAGCTGGAATTTTCAGGATACTCCTAGCATGTTATAGGTTGTATCTCAAGAACTAAATGAAGGGTAAGATTCATATATGTATAGTTCTTCTTAGATCTCACAGTTAGAATTACAGAGCATATTATGCATAATAGTTACCATTAATATACATCAGAATCTCAACAGGTTTGTCAAAGTCTTCATAGAGAAAGTGACTCACCCTACGCTGGTGTCCAAGACATAGTGCCAGGGCACACTGGTTGAGAATCACGGGTGTAGACTACAGATGCATAAATTCAGGAGAAAATAGACAATTTCCTGCGTTTGGCACAGTTAAAAAGAAAAGAAAAAAAAACACAAACAGACAGCTATTTGAATTCTGATCAAGAGTAATTGCATTCTGCTTGGTCTTTTCCCCACATTATCAATCATATTTTTCTGCACCTTTCTTGAATTCTGCCTAGAGGGGCTTATGTATAATGGCAACACGGAGCAATTCTGGGGCACACCAGATGTACCAAATTAATATTCCCCAAATCCCCATTGATTTAAATTAGGCATTTGAACTCCTGAATTCTTGGTCTCCAAAACATGAACATTTTATTTGTACCTTATGATGCAGTTAATTGCCCCAGAATGACTTGACTTTGCTTTTATACACATACCACAGTGTGCTTCATCAAGAGCAGCAGTGGGAAGCTTCTGAGGATGATGGAAGTTGTGGTCTGACATCTGCAGGGCCATATGTTGCTTCCCACTGAAGAAGAAATAGAGAAGAAAAAGGTCCTAGTGCCTTCAGGAACATGGATTGTCAGAGCTACCCAACTATGCCTTATGTGTAGTATATCCAGGTTTGCAACCCGACTGGTAGTTCAATATCTACCCAGCAGCCTGCTGCTTGTAAGTGTAGTTGTAGAGAGATACTAGGCTTGACAACACACATGTAGGGCAATCATAACCAAATTAACACATTTTATGGAGTGCTATTCTGGTATGGTTGGATTATTGAACCAAATTTGTATCCATTATAACCCAGGAACAGAGTAATCCAGAAATTTCAGAGAAAAAAAAACAACAACTTTATCATATTTTAATAGGGGATGGATGGATGGATAGTTACAAAATGGAGCATCTATGTATGACGTGTGTGTGTGTGTGTGTGTGTTCTCCACAGTTGCTGGCTTCAGACAAGCATCCCTCTGGGTATTCATATGCACTGCCAGGATTCTCACCATACAATAACATAGGGGTATAGACATTTGTCACTGGTACATCTTCCCCAATAAACAATTATCTATACAGAGGAAATAAGCGGCACTAATAATTTTCTGAAATGGAAATAAAATAAAGAAAAAAAATGTACTTTTCTGCTGCTATATAATTTGCCAAGGGTGTTTAGTATACATTCAGCCCACCACATTAGCCTCATTGTTTCTCACACTTGGTCACTGTATTAGTCTTGCTATCTCTGTTTAAAAGTGTAATACCTCATCTACTGAGGAAAAAAAACCTAAAAACACATTTCTTAATAAAGCTTATACCCATTATTCCTAAGTGGCCCCACAAATGCAAGACCAGCATGTATATTTATTGATATTTTCACCATCACTGGAACTGCTATCGGGTCTTTAAATTCAGTTAGGGCCTTCTGCCCATTAAAAAGGCAAGATCACTTAAGGATTGGTTGGGATCTGAGCAGCTGACATCAGAGTAGAACAAATTCAGAGCAAATATTTGGTTGCAGTAGCAACATAGGAGCACTTTTAAAAATGTTAAAGGTATAGTAATGTTTCACAATAAAAGCAGCTCCAATTAATCTTCACAGTATTTGGGCCATGGAGAGTATTATTTCAATACGGTCAGAGCTGCAGTTCAAAAGTAATTGAATGATAAAGTATTCCCCTCCCACCCCTTTTACCTAGTGTAAACCGCATCCCCTCAGATGTGGAATCTGGTCCCTTGACCAGAGATCACAGTAAAGGACAATCTTCTTGCTGTGAGCTTAAGGAAAACCCTGCCCCCCTTGACAGGTTTTTCCTTATGCTCACTGAAGATTGGTCCTCGCTGCGATCCATCAGGACTGTCTTGCTGCTCTCATGTGAGCAGTGTTACTTCAGTAAAAGGGGCGGGAGGGGGATACTTTATCATTCAATTACTCTTGAACTACAACTCTGTTAGTATTGAAATAACACTAGCCATGGCCCAAATACTATGAAGATGAATTGGAGCTGCTTTTATATAAAACATTACTATACCTTTAACATTTTTGTTAACAAGTTGGTAGAATAAATATAAAGCCTCAGATCTAATTAAAAAGATAGTAATGTCACTATATAAAAGGTATATCCGATTATTCAGTATATTTTTTTTTATAATGCTCTATACCATTGTAAATGTCCACATCGTTGTATTCTTCTTGTCATTTTATTTTAACATTTCCCCTCCCACCCCTTTTCCCTATGTCACTCTTCTTCCCTCAGATCTGAAAGTCAGTCGCTTGAGTGGACAGATCACAGTGCAGAACAAGAGCCCCATGACAAAGGAAGCAGTGTTTTCCTTATGGTGAAACAATATTGTCCCTCATTGCTACAGACTGCCAGCTTCAGGGCTGATAACGGAGCGGGGCTCTGAATTCCGATCATAGTCGGTGCGCAGAGAGGACTACGGTCTGAATTTGGAGCGCCTCGCTCCGTATCAGCCACGGCGCGGGCAGTCTCTACTCTGGATGACTGCACCGCAACCGTTGCTCGGTGGCACTGTGGCTTATGTACACAGGCACTTCAACTAGTAATGAATAATCTGATATGCCTTTATATCGTGCCATTACTGTCGTTTTAATTTTCTCCCTGGAAGGAATAGTAACCCTTTATTTTGAATGTATATATTCTGCAAGTGCATGTTATATAAAGTCAAACTGCCAACACATGGTGGTTTTAACACATATCCCTGACATCAACCCTCTGAGTGCTAGGGGAGTACTCAATACATTCCAAAGCAATGTGTTGGACACTCCACTGGAACTAAAAGGGTTATGCTCCCTGGATCTCTTTCTCCTTTATTTTTACATTGGATCACTTTCCCTAATTTTATGTTCCCTGACAAAAAGCTCTCTGCAAACAAATCCAGGTAGCTCATTGACTAGACATTTATAGGGGACCTATCACCTTGAATTTTCTTTACATATTTGAAAATGTAATTCAAAACTGTCATGTTAACCAAAATTCCAGTAAATGCATAGTTTAAGAGTTATTCACACTTATTTCTGGGAAAACTGAAAGTGAAAATTTCCTTGTACTGCACAAAACTTCATTAGCATATGACACATTACAGAAAACCTTAATTAGCATATGACATGTCACTGGTACCGCACAGGCACCACAATTAGCATACATGAGCATTTGGTAAGAAGTATGAATATCTCCTGAACCGTACATTTGCTAGTCTTTTGGCTAACATGACACATAAGCAGTTTTGAATGCAGTTTTCAAGTATGCAGATTTGAAGTAAGGTGAATGTTCCACTTTAAAAGTCGTTTAAAAAAAAAAAAAAAAAAGTGTATAATATTATACACACTAAAAAGTATATAGTCAATTTGACTGCACATTTGTACTTGCAGAAAATGTACAGTCAAAAGGGTTACTATTCCTTTAAAGCAGGACTACCACCCTATATAAAGTCCTCCCTCTCAATAATTAGGCTTATGGAGATTAGCTTCTTAATAGTGCTATTATCGGACACAAGTACCAGGTTCTGAAGTAATCCTTCTTCTGAGACCAGCGGCCAGGCTTGCACGCAGACATCTTGGCTTAGAGACGTTTGCGCACCTGTGCTGTCTGTTCCGGTCTCCTTAAGGCGGTATTGCATGGTACCTTTAGGTACTGTAAGGGACTGATGGTGCAGGAATGCAGATGGCTCTAAAGCAAAAAGCCTGGCCTTCAGTCTAATAAATAGAAGGATTACTTCAGAACCTGGTACTTGTGTCAAAGAAGCTAATCGCCACATGCCTAATAATTGAGGGGCACTTTATACAGGGTGGTAGTTCCTCTTTAAGATGCTACAGCTCTTCTTAATGTTGATCTAGGAGGCACTGCTCATTTAACTCAGTGTGTCTTACACTCACTAGTGTTCGCTCTTAGTCACTCTTCTCTCCATCTCCCTCTGTCACTCCTGTTCAGTCCTGCTTTGTCTCAGATGTCTGGGACATTTGCCAAGTTGAATGTTTTGATACAGTGTATTGACACATAGGTCTGAGTCTAAAGCCAAGTGGTAGAACTCATGTTCTGATTATGTTTGAACTTGTATGTGACGGGAGAGGGACTGTAACGGGACTTCCTTTTCCCTGAGAAGCAGGTGGACTGGAGCTGGGGAAAGGTCACACAGGCTTGTAGTGGGGACAGGAGGGTATGTGAGGGGCACCCCAGCACCGCTCTTCACCACCAGTTAATCAAATAGTGGAGATGTTTTTATTTTTAACATTAAATTCATGTACATAGTATTTTGCTTCACTGTTGCACAACTACCATACCTCTTATATTTTGTATTTTTCCCCTTGTTACATAGTTCCACTCTGCTTTAATGCTCCTTGTATATGTATGTATGTAAATCTTTATTTATATAGCGCTAGTGTACCAGCTCCTTACAATAGAAGCATGTTACAATAAATAAGAGGGGATAAAATAAGTGTCACATTCATAGAAACAATAGGGGAGAGGCCCCTACCCCAAGGAGCTTACAGTCTAAATGGGTAGTAGGAGACAGACAGGGTATGAGGGTGTCAAGTGCTGAGATTACAAGTGCTGAGTTTGGCCAACTGTAATGCATGGTCCTAGTGCTGGAGAAGATAAGATTTCAGGGTAGACTTAAAGACAGAGGGAAATTGTTCAAGATGTAGAGAGAGGGGTATAGAGCAGAAAGCGAGATAGGTTTGAGATGGGAGAGGGAGTGGATGGTGCAACAAGAAGTGCATTGTGTGCGGAGTGAAGGAGGCGGCTAGGAACGTAAGAGGAGATGGAAGAGATGTAAGGACTTTGTAAATGGTTTACTTTTGAAATGTTGCACTCCGCACCGTGCGTCTTAAAATGTTGCATTTGTTTGGTCGCGTCAATGCGAATGTCGCATTCAGCATGTCACAATTTAAAGAGTCGCAAATTCAACATGTCGCATTCTATGTGTCTCCTATGTCAAAATCTTGATCACATGTTGAAGTTAGGCACACTTAAGGACGCGTTAGGATGCAGTAAGGGAGCATTAAGGATGCAATAAGGATGCAAAAACCAACCCAAAACAACCAACCCAAAACCAAACCTCACAAAAAACAACCCAAAACCCAACCCAAACAAACCCAACCCAAAACCAATGCATCATTATTGAGCCCTCTATGCGTCACTACAGCATCCTCATTGCATCATTATTGAGCCCTCTATGCGTCACCACAGCGTCCTTTTTTGTAATGTGCGCTGTTAATGAACCCTTCTTGCGCCCGTAAGCCCTGCGACATGTGAAATGCTACATTTTAAGACATGCAATATGTTAAATTTGCAACTGTTTAAATCAACACATGCTAAACACGACATTGGCATTGACTCAACCAAATAAATGTGACATTTTAAGACACGTGATGCTGACTGCAACATTTCAAAAAGGATACCTTGTAAGTGATGCGTTGCTGAATAGGGAGCTATGACAAATGTCTAAGAATTATATGAGCAGGTTCAGTTTTTGGAAAAAGTGTGGTGATTCATGCAGCCGAGTTTAAAACAGATTGCATACGTGAAAAGATAAGTATCAGGGAGGCCAGATAGGATATTGTAATAGTCTGAGCAGGACAGAATGTGGGCGTGTATAAGAGTTTTAGTAGTTTGTTAGGAAAGGAACAGGTGGATTTTAGCAATGTTGCAGAGAAAGAAGAGAGATATTCTAGCCACAGAGTTGATGTGAGGGGAGAAGGAAAAAGAGGAATCAAATATGGCCCCAAGGCAGCGTGCTGAGCTGACCGGATCAATGTCAATTCCATCAACTGTAATGTGAAGCTAGGTGTTGGGCAAGGTCTTGGAGGGAAAATGAGCAGTTCAGTTTTGGACATGTTTATCATCAGCTGATGGTGTACCATCCAGGAGCATATGGTCAAGAGGCAGTCTGAAATCTCTATCTGAGGTGAAAGATCAGGAGTGGAGATGTAAATCTGGGTCTCATCATGATAGTACTTGAAGTCAAATGAATAAGTTCACGCAGTGAAAGGGTGTACAGTGAGAAAAGCAGCAGAGCCATAAAGCAGCTTGATTTCGGAAGCCAAGATTGTGGAGAATTTGAGCAAGAAGACAATGGTTAAATGTGTCAAAGGCAGAGGATAAGTTGAGTAGTATAAGTATAGAAAATGGTCCTTTGGCTTTTGCAGTCTGGAGATCATTAGCCACTTTACATAGAGCTGTCTCAGTTGAATGACCACACCGGAAACCAGACTGCAAAGGGTCCAAAAGTTTGATAGAGTTGAGGAATTTGGTTATTTGTGAGAAGAAAAGGCGTTCTAAGAGTTTTGAGGTAAGAAGTAGAAGGGAGACAGGTCGATAGTTAGAGGGGTCGATGTTAGTCTTCTTGAGTAGGGCTTTAATTTGTGCCCGTTTGAACGAAGTAGGGAAGGTGACTGTGGAAAAAGAGAAAGGTATTGAAAGTGTGTGTTAATTGGCAACAAATTCAGAGTATGCCGTCAGGGACATAAAATAGGTGAAGTTGCAAATAATAATAATAAAAATAATACATTGTATAGGCAATTTGAGTTACATATTCAAGAGCATTATGTGTACAATCAAAAAAGGAGGATGACTGTCACTTTAATGTAAACAATTCGCACCCTTAGGGGAAAAAAAAACAAAAAAAGTAATTATACTGAAGAATTGTTAAAATGCCAATAAGTGCACTTCCTTTGCCCTGCCACCACTGAACACTTACGAACATTAAAATCTAACCCCATCTGAAACACAATTCAAGGGACACAATGTGGAGTCCTACCTTGGTGGAAATTTGAATTGCTCCCCACTACATAAATGGGGATGTGTTCAACCAGCAAGCAGGAGGACCCCCCCCCCCCATTCATTTTGGCTCATTAAAAACGTGACATTAAAACGGTAGACTTTTTACTACAATTTGCCTGTGCTAGGAAGGATTGAAAAGCAATTTGTTAACAACTTGTAAAGCAGAAACGTTAAGCAGCTTCTAGAACTCAGAAAAGCAATTAACCCTTTGAGTGCTAGATAAGGTGATCACATTTCCATTCTGACATTCAGGGACACTGTGGGCACAAGAGCAGCAGAGTACTTGTTCTTGGCTCTAGTGAAGCGTGTCATGTCATATTATTCCCAATAATGTCCTGTCTGCCAGTCACAACCCCATAAGTCGTGTCCTTCCGGCTATTTGAAATTTTGGGCAGTATGTGTATGTCAGTGAAATGTTTCAATGAAATAAAATAGAGGAATAAAAAAGGAAACCAGATGAATCAAGAGGCCTTGGAAAAATTCAGAAAATGGTGAAAAATATAAAAATTTTTACTTTATCTGTCTTACTGCGTCCTAAACCTTTAAATGGAGACCCATGCAGTATTTCAGAAGCTAAAAGGCCCTTTTACAAAATTTACAATAACGTTTGACCTTTTTCCTATGTGAACTTGATACTGACTAGAACTGCACCTTTACGGTTCACTTAACCCTTCCAGTGTCAGAGAGGTATCCAACGCATTGAATTGCAATGCTTTGGATACCTCTCTGGCACTCAAAAGGTTAATAAGACCTCACATATTGCACACCCGACTTTCCCACATACTCCATAAAAGCCACAGGGGGCCAACCCTACAGGTACAGCTACTGCACCAGTTGATACTGGAGGTTGCGGGGTGTAAGGCAGGGGCTGCGAACACAGCTGCACGGTATGTGTGAATGCTAATGCAACCAATATGAGGCGGCTGTACCTGCAGCAGCATGTGGCTTTTCAGCTGTTTGTTGTGGCTGAAGAGGAAGA
Organism: Rhinophrynus dorsalis; assembly: GCA_037306005.1. Lineage (NCBI taxonomy): Eukaryota > Metazoa > Chordata > Amphibia > Anura > Rhinophrynidae > Rhinophrynus > Rhinophrynus dorsalis. Next base: position 168,472,596 of record CM074721.1, on the reverse strand, counting down.
CGAGCTGTATTTCAACACTTGGACTCTGAGATGTGGGTGGCTTTGCTTCATTTCGGGACTCTTTATTGTCCCGGTGGTGGGTGACTCGGGACACAAATCTCAATTAAGTGACAGTCCTGGGCATTCCGGGACACGTGGTCACCCTAAGAGTATGCAATACATTGCTTGGAACTCAAAAAGATAAAGACCAGAGGGGAGTGTAATGCATTGCAATATGTTTCACAACCCCCAGTCCTTAAATGGTTAAGTGTTATCACCTTGGCAACTTTTTAATACCCCGAGGCTCTGAAACAATAGTGCATTATATCAAATAAGTGCCCTTCCCAGAGAACTAGGGCACTCACTGGGCTTGCTACACTAAAACAGGGTAGCAGGAACTATCTACATCCCTCTTTCACTTGGATTTGGGATGCAGTGTTAGTGAGCACTGAGCAAACTTTTGCATTTTATCTCATTCTTTATTTTCACAGCAGGGCTCTACTATAATAACTGTAACCAGGCAACAAAACAAAATCAGGAAGTAAGGAGGTCTGAGATAAACTGCTCAAGAATGCCCCATGTTCTCTCACACTACATCAGTCATGCAAGGCAAGTAAAGACATGGACTCTTCAGCCTACTATAATTATATTTCATCATGCCAAGTTGGTTCCCTGGTAACTCAGAGAGGGCACATAGAGGTATTTTTCAAGGCATCGTGGGAGGGGGGGTGTAATGTATGATATGATTCAGCAAAACAAAAAAACAAAAATGCAGGTACTAGAATCTATTTTAGTAGCCCCATGCTTGCCTAATGCCAATTTACTAACATACTTACACAAAAAACTATTTTCCTTAAGCCACTTGCACCAATAGATGGCAGCAGGGTGGTCAATTGACAGTCCTTCCTTGTTTAATGCTATATAATAAACATAGTGAGAATGATGGGGGGGGGGGTTCTGATATAAAAAAAAAAAAACACAAAACAAAAACCTGCTTATTCAAACGAACACCTATGTTACAGAGCTTTTCCTGCTGAGTAAAACAAGGAAACCCCCACTGCCGTGAGCTGTTCTATTCAAAAGTTATAACAGTTCAAATGGTCAGAGAGTGAATTACAGAGCATTTACTTCCTGAGAGTTCAAACTGACAGATGACACAGCAGTTTCTATGAAATTCTCTGGAGAACAGTTTGTCAGTGACTCACCTCTTCCACAGAATGCAAAAGAATAACTAACTGGAATTAGAGGGCACTGTTAAAGAAAAAGGGACAACTGTAATGACTCTGAAAATAAGCATCTTTGAGCAGTAGAAGTACCCTTGTTTTATTAAAAAAAATGAAAAGCCCTACTTTTTCTATATTTATTTTTTGATAACACAGGTTTACTGCTCCTTTAAAGAATTAATTATGGCAAAGTGTGTCCTACATTATGCCCCTTGATGTATAATATAAAACAAAAAGAACTTGTCTCAAGAATACATTCAGAAAACAGGCATAAAGCAATGAAAAACTCCCATGAACCAGAGCTCTCCAATTCCTACGCTGTTATGATTCTCTTTTTCAAGATGAAGATATTTCAGGAAGTTTGTTTGTAGAATTACATATAGTAGGTGCTGGAGAGATTTATTAAAGGGACACTAATGTCCCATAAACATGTTTTGTAGAGTAAAAAAAAAAAAAAAAAAAATTTGTGGTGCTAAATTTCCCCCCTCCCTCCCCTTCTCCTGATGTCAGTGCTCTGCTGACAGCAGGAGATCCCAGTCCTGGGACCAGCCGGTGGCTCTGCAGCAGAGCCGCAATAGCGATACAAGAAAAGGATTACTTTGTGGGAATGGTCTACAAAGTGTTCCTGGTTTGCAGGCACACTTTGTAGACCGTTCCAATGAAGTAATTATTTTCCAGTATCACTATTGCGGCTCTGCTGAAGAGCCGCCTCATGTCGGCCAACACATATCTCCTGCTGTCAGCTTTACAGCTGACATCAGGGAGCCGGGAAATTTAGATGCAAATATCTCTCAGACAATAAAGGTTTGAGAGAGAGGATATTCGCCACATTATTTTTTTTTCTCTACGAAACAACAAAACATGTTTATGGGACATTACAGTTCCTTTAATGCTTACTCCAAATATATCTGGCTAAGGGAGCTGCTAGATACAGGTTATGGGGGCCAAAGGCCCAGGTCTCATGCTTAAAGCCCCATGTCTTGTTCCTAGTTTTTTAAAATCCAGAGTCACACGTTAGATAGGAATTTCAGACAATATTTTTATAATTAAATTCACTTTGCTACGATGAAAAATTGATCTGATCTCCCTCATTAGGATTATGGAAAATATTGCCCAGTAATGCTTGTACTAAACTGATGCAGAACCCCTGATCTTTGAAGGAACAGAGCCTTCTTGAATAAAATTGATTTAAGTACAGAAAATAACAAGATCTGAGGTATTTACTTTTGTCCCCAAATCTCATATTCACATAAAATTATAATAAACTGTTTAACAAGCTTCTTATGTTGCTATGGCATTGGGAGTCCTCTTTACTCTCAATTTCTTCTATTCTGGTAATATCAGCTTCTGAAACTGCACCTAGCCCTCTCAGCTCGGTTGTTCCTCCAAATTACCAAGAGTGGCTTTTGTTGCTTTTTTTGCTTTTGTCAATGGAAGGTTTAAATGAAGAAAAATGTCGAAAGAAGAACACTTCAGCTGAGTCTTTAGAGGCCTTGGAAAATGTCAGATAATTGTAAAAATTTTATGTGGCTACTTGGTAGTGTTGGAATTAAGCTCATCAAAGCTGTATTTATGAAGAAAAGTCATTAATTTTCCTGTAAGAAGCATTGCCCTTTTAATTCTTGCAGATGGTGTTAACCCTTTGGATGTCAGATATTTCCAGTTTATATCTCTAGCATCGAAAGAGGTTAAAGCCTGGCACCAATTTTTAGATCCAAGCAGGGCTGGTGCAAGCACTAGTAAGCTGGAAAGGGAAGCAAAATTATTGAAGTTGAAGCAGGGTATTTTCTATAGGCATAAAACCCCCTGCCGCTTGCTTCCTTTATCCAATAGGAGTCCCACAAAAAAAATATAATAATAATTACAGAATTGTTATTCACACCAATGAACCACTGCTGACACCTCATGAGCCCTCACAGTAAGAGAGGTTAGCAACATATTGCAGAGCCAAAGCTCATTGGGTTAAAATGCCCATTTAAAGCAATTGAAATGTGCATTTTTCCACTGGGAGGTGTATGGATTATTTACCCCAGAATTACTCCACATTTATTTTTCTATTGGGCCCCTAACAATGTAAAAAGTGCACCAACACTATGAAAGATGATGTCTGTCGAGCAGGTTTACAGTAGATATCCCTATAACCAAGGTCAAACCAAGAGAGTTTCCAGTTACCTAGAAACCCTGCTTGCATTATTCTGACCTTATCAATCACTGAGAGGCAAAGCATTACAAACTAATAATGCCAGGGTACTCAACTGCTGCCCCTAAGGTGACATCATATCCCTTTGAATCAGGGACACTTATGAAAAGCTCATTCTGCAGGACTGCATAGCAGTCAGTGCAGCCCTGCAGTGTATTTTATATATTCCTGATTTAAAAGGATATGTGGTCACCTTAGAACTCTGGCCTTTCGCATTATCCCCAACCATCTTTACATAAAATCAGGGATGGACAAACATATATGTCAGACTCTGTGTAAAAAAAAACTAAAACTATATAAGTTTTAAGATGGACCCAAGGATAGAAAATCTGCATCCATACAATGGTTGCAAGACTAAACACCCAGCCATCCTCAGCCTACGTTTGGGAATTGTAGTCCTGCAGCAGCCGGAGGGCTTCAGGCTTCCTATCACGGGTCCATACACAGGAAGTTACAATGACTTTTGAATACAGAATTAGATAAGTCTAATACCAGGTATCATTACATATGTATTTTTAGAAACCATTCTCTAGAAATCCTAGGTTTGTCCCCAGTATAAAAACATGATAAAAACAAAATGTTTAGGGACAAATAGACATAGTGAGCCTTGTGTATAAATGAATCTGGTGCAACTAATCACAGGGGACAAAAATATTGCCTTTGAGATAAATGGTGCTTTTAACCCCTTGTATGCTGTATAGGTTTCCAAAAAGCATTGCAAATCATTGCATTAGAGACCTATACAGCATTCACACATTTAAAAAGCCCAATTTATGTCAATGGCTGGTTTATTTGCTCTGGGATTGTTCCATTTTGCCTTTATACATAAAGCCCATTGTATAGAGCAGTTTATCAACCCAAGTGGTTCCCAAATCTATCTTCAGGGACCAAAAACAGAACATGTGTTTAGGATCGCTCTCTTATTGTGCACAAGTGAGTTAATTATAAGGGGCACAATCATATAAAAGTAGCTTTGGTGATCTTGAAATAGCTTTCAAAATCACCTCTTTGTTGATTAGCCATTTTTATGAGTTATTTAGATTTACAGATTATGCTACCTAAGAGCATGCTATGCAGGAACTTCCTGTCTTAGCCATATATTACCTTCCCTGCTCACTAACACAACTATCAGTGCTAGAGGAGGTGAGCATTGCATTGCTGGATAGCAAAGGTGAGCGCAGAAGTAATGAAGGGCTAAAAAGACAGGAAGTGCCTGTATTGAATGCCTTAATTAGCATAATCTATAAATGTGAATAACTCAGAACTAGTTTTTCTAATTTACAAAAAATTGGTAATAAAGCACAGGTGATTTTGAAAGCTTATTCAAAATCAAAATTGCTTTAGGTGATAGTGCCCATTTAAGTGACAGTCGGAGTAACTCACCCATGCTCTGGTAGGGAATTCTTAAAGAAAAGACCAGTTAGTGACCCCCAAGAATATGTTGGGAACCACTGGTCCAGTGTTATAACAGTCACTGGAGGTTCCCAGGGGTTATCCTTAATAGTCATTGGAGGGCCCAGGAACAAAAATGTTTGAGCCACCTAACAGAAATTCTCCCAGGGCCAAACTAGAATGTATTGGCCCTACAGCCTAAATGGTACCCTTGGATGCTGTGCCCCATCACAACAGCATCTTCTGCAGTTACACACCTGCACTTACCTACCCAAATAGTGCATGTAAACACATAGGTACACAGCCTGAGGCCTTTAGACCATCCATTCAAGCCAACAGAGGTTGCCCACTCCTGATCAATAGCTTGCAAGTCCCTCTAGTATAGAAATGTTACATTATATTTCACCATTTGGATGCTAGAGACATCTCCATTGTAAAACAGTTAAACCCCTTGGATAGCAGATAAAGGAGCAATTCTGGAATAAACCAACATCACTACAAGGTGTCAAATAAAGCTTCATATTGACTTAACCCATTGCGTGTCAGAGGGCAATCCAACGCATTGGAAAGGGTTACATGCGGTCTCTCTTTAACCCGTGGATGTTAGAGAGGTCTTCAGAGCATTGCATCACGCTACAATGGAGAACTCTCTAGCATCCAATGAGTTAAAAACCCTGTTTAAATCAATGGGAAATCCGGAAACGTATTTATCTCTTATACTGCAGCTGATTTACCTCAGAATTAGTCTGTTCTTTTGTACATACGAGCCTGCGTAGCGTTTCCTTCCTCTCCCAGCAAAACAATCTAAATCCCATTCTTGAAAAGCCTAAAACCTAGGATGCCCTTGCACAGAATTAATGTCATAAGTGGGGTGGCTTGTTCCACTTTAAGAGGCGGAATTAATGTTCTAAAAGCATACAGTGACATGTAGTAATCGTTGGGCTGCTCCCTCTGGCAACACAAGGGTTAATGATGCATGGTTAAGCGTAAAGAGGCTGGTCAAAGCAAGCTTTCCTCCCACGCACACATCTTAGAAATGCTGTAAGGGGTGGGGGTTACTCTCTGATGGGTCCATCACAACGGCAGACTGCTACGGAAAAAAAAAACAAAGCTCACGGCAGATAAAAATAAATATAACTAGATTCATTCAATACGATTTAATTAAACACACACACTGATATTAGTATATAGTAGACATTTAATATTTGGCACCTGATATAAAATATATGTTAAAAATATAGTGGGTGGAAAACAATCTATAACACATCAATTTACTAACCCCTTGCGTGTCAAAGGTTTGTGCAACAGCACTCTGACACTGAGATGGATTAAGAGTCGCAAATGCGTGTAACCATCTCCTTATTACATGGGCGGTCGCTTGCAGGACCTCCCTCTATTAGGGACTGCAACCACCATCATACCCAACCTAACCTTCAGTTGGTTGTAGATGATATGACTTGTAACAGTTGGATATCAAACGACTGACTACCTGAAGGTTCGCTAGCTTTGCTGGCCCTCTATAGTGTATGCAGTGGCATAGCTTAGTCACTACAGGACCCAGGTACAAAAAGGTTCTGGGCCCCAAAATACAAATATTTTCACAGAAGCATAACCAGAACCTATTGGACCTATAGCAGATGGGGGTCCACCTTGGATGCTGAACTTCATGTCAACTACACATTGTAGTTACAGCCATAACTCTATAGTATTCAGTAGTTTAACCCATTGAGGACTTACGCAACCATTTGGTCTTCGAGAGGTTAATCATGTCTATTTATAGCAATGCATACTCGGAATAGGTGGATGCACTAGTAAATGGATGGCCACCTGCCCCAGATTTGATAGCGCCAAATGCATAAAGCTTAAATTAAAAAAAAAAAAACATTTGGGGTAAACCAACCGTACCACAGAAAATAAGCACTATCCAATGCTATTAACCTTTTGCGTTCCACAGCGATGTTGCGCTGGATAACTATATCACTCAAAGGGTTAATGAAGACTGTAACCCCTTGCACGCCAGTAAGATATCCAAATCAATGACAATGAATGGATTAAAGGTCGTATTAAATAAACTAAACAGAAGACATTTCGGAACATACCAGCGTCACCATAGAGTACCAATACAAATTCCCACTGATTCGAATTGGACCTTTGACCCATAGTATGCTAGAGAGATCTCCAAAACATTGCTAAAATCTCTATAGTATTTCAGAGGTTAAAAGACCCATATGATTCAGTGAAATTGTCTGTTTGCCCCAGAACTGTATCCTTTATATCTTATTGAATGCGGGTATAAAAGCCCTATTTAACCCTTTAAATACCAGAGAGGTATTCAACACATTGAGATACAATGCGATGGATACCTCTCTGGCACTCAGATGTTTACATTAATTGACAATTAATTTGCTCCCTGTGGTGCAACTGGTTTACTGTAGTGTTGCCCCGTTTTTATACATGACCTATTCTGCGTTAAAAAAATGCCAAGTCCAAATTACCACAGCACTGCCCGGCCTAAACCCAGAGAAGAGACTGTGCTTTCCATACATCTCCATTTACTGCGGCGCTTTCCCTTCCCCCTGCTTCCTCCTCCCTCTCCCTCTGTCTCTCTCACCCTCCCTCCATTCCTCCAGGGCTTGCTGTACACGCGCGGTTTATTCAGCTGTCCTCCATTCATAAAAAAAAGGCAGCTCCGCTCGCAATGAGCGCAACAGGTTAGGTTCCGGTCTCCATTCATAAAAAAAGCCAACCTCTGCGCATGCGTTTTAAAACCCAGCGCCCACCCCATTCATAAGAACTGGCCGCACTGTAACGCATGCGTTGTAGCGCTCTTCCCTCCCATTCATAAAAAAGCCATTTTCCCAGGGAGTTGCAACATCGAACGCGAAAAGGGAGCTGACAGCAGAAGAGCTATGCAGCTCGGACCAATGGTTTCCATGCACTCAGCCACTGATTTACTGGGATTTGCGGATTACTAAGAAATGTGCCTTGCTGCATCCTTCCAAGTAAGCCCAGTATTTCTTTTGATGACTTAACTGAATTTTGCAGAGTGGATCTCGTATTTTTTTTTTAATTATTTTTTTTCACAGTGCTAGATCTTTAGCCCGGACAAGGTTCACTTTCCCAGTAGGATAGTGTTTGATCTTGTATTGGGACAGTGGGAGGAAAGAAAACCATTTTTCACATACAGATCGTGCTTCATAGAAACCAGTTTGCGATCTGTCAAAGAGGGGATGCAGAAGTGGTGCTGCAGGAAATCCCAGCTCCATGCACTGGGAGTGCAGTACCTGCAATAGGAACTGCCTGAGGGAGATCCATGTTATTAGCCTAGGTTTCTTCTTGTAATAAAAGTGCTGATTTCAAGCCAACAGTTTCTAGCTGATGATGTACCCACCATGAAATAAATCAATTAGTACTCCCTACACAAGGTTCGCCCTTTGCACATTATGTTTAACCTATCAGCATTTGCAGTAAACTCTAATTTTCCTGCTGTCTTTCCACAGTCCAGTTCAACAATTAAGTAGAAGAGCGACTGACCTTTGATCTTTAATATTTTTTGTTTCATGTTGGATCCCAACATATACATTTGGAATAATTGACACTGGGCTTTCGATAGCCAACCTTGATTAGCATCAGATCGTGACTAGCTTGTCAGCTTTTCAGGAAAGATCCAAATAGCAGTTTTTGGCAGATTTTTACTTCTGATGACGCACTAAGTATTTGAGCTTCTAATCCGAATGAAGAGCGCAGACATTGTATTTTCATAGTGCGTATACAGATTTTCCCCTGCAAACATGACGTCATATCAGATGGGGGATTTATTCTTTAGAATTCTAAAAAGAACTAGCTTCCAGAAATGGATACATCTAAATCTTACAGATAAGGCCCAGGGCTTTCATTACGTAGGCAGATTGCAAAAACAGACCTTTAATACAACAAAAAGGTGCAATTCTGGAGCAAGCCATGTGCATCAGTGGGGAGAAATTAAAATATCCAGTGATGTATATGTGGTCTTTAAGCTCTTGCATGCTAGAAAGGTTTCCAACGCATTGCGAAGCTCTGGCATTCAAGTGGTTAAAATCACCATTTAAACCAATGGCAAATTTTAATTTGTCCCCTATGGAGCAGTTGATTTTCTTCATAATTGCACCTATTTGTTTTATTAAACTGCGCCTGTAGCCTTTTAGGATCTTGTACCATTGGTCTGTAGGCTGTTTCCATTTGGGAATGCAGCTTTACTGCGTGATTCGTGTATGCAGTTGCTATGTTAGGGCAATCGGAAGTGGCAATGTATTTATTGGCCGTGTGGATATATGATTTGCATTACATTTATTAATTTAGGTCCTATGACATTGACATGTATCACATTAGCAAGCGCTGCTGTTTTTGGTGTTCCCTTCTGAAGGCCCTGCTAAAATACTGTATGGAGGAAATCAGTGTATATGCTTGTCTATTACCTAATTGCATATGATGTTTTTAGATTGTAACTTGTATAAATGTATATGTGCTGGACATACAGATTGCATAGTATATCCTGCAGCAGTGTTATGCCCTTGCAGCATATGTGTGCGCGCAGTGTGCTGCTGGTGTATGTGTGTGGGTGAGGTCTGAATGCTCTAGATTAGTGTATCTGTCTAATGATGGATGCAGTGTCTCTACAAAATGCTGAGTTATTGATTACATAGGCAGGTAGGATGACTTTGCTGCAGCAGTGTGCCTGGTGCTTTGCACATAAAGAAACCGAGACTATAACGTGTTGTATTGCATGTCAATGCAGAGTGGGTGCCAGTTGCTTCTAATGCATAAAGTTGCATAGGGAATCCCAAGCATTGCTGTTAAACCATTTGAGTGCCAGAGGGGCAGTGTTCATGAAGCTTAATAGGTGCATTTATGGGGCAAAGCAACCACTATAGGGGACAAATGGAAATTCCCCATTACTTTAAAAGGGCATTATAGCTCATTGCATTTTAGAGATGTCTCAGACACATTGCTTTATTATTGTAATGATACTTATTTATATTAGTTCAAAAATTAAAATGTCCCAAAAGCTAACCACTTGCAGTAGATTACTTGTTCTTCTTGCATGTATGTAACATATACGTTTACAGATTACTGTCATTGATAAGGACTGACCATTAACACTATTGACTGTCTTCCTTAGCCAAAGTTATTAGAAACATAGTGATACTGAAATACTAAGGAAACCTGGAACAATTCTGGACCATTCATCTGCATCATAGGGAACAAATATTATTTCCCCAAATATGTTTTATTTAAATGGGGCTTTTAACTCTTTGAGTGCCAGAGGGGCATACAACACATTGCAAAACAATGCATTGCGTGCCCCTCTGGCACTGAAAGGGTTAAAGACATGAATGCTAGAGAGGTCTTCAGAGCAATGCTTTGGTGATTTTGCTGACATTTAACCCTTTGAGTGATATAGAGGTATCCAACGCATTGTGTTGCTTAGTTCTCTGTAACTCTAATGATTACTGGTTAACACTTTGAGTGCCAGAGGGGTAAGGAACGCATTGCAAAGCAATGCGTTCCATACCCATCTGACACTCAAAGGGTTAAAAAGCTGACTTTAAGCTGAATTTAAGTGGAAAATGTTATTTGTACTGTTTGATGATTGGTTTGCCCCATAATTGCATTATTATTATTATTATTATTATTAATATTCTTTATTTATATAGCGCCAACTAATTGCATCTCTCTTTAGCTTGTTGACTCTAGGGGACCGTGTATTCAGAAGAAAAGTGGAGAAGTTCTGGCCCAAACCAACTGCACTATAAGGGAGAACTAAAAATACCTATTGATTTAAATGGGAATTTTAAGCCCTTTAATGTTAGGGAGGTCTTTGATGCATTTGCATTGGAGACTCACTGGCATTCAGGGTGTTAAAATCCCATTTTAAATCAATGGGGATTTTTAGTTATCCCCTATAGTACAATTGTTTTGTGCCAGAACAACACTTTTTTAACATGCAGCCCTAGGTGTCTTAGTAGAAAACCTTAGTTGCTTTCCTAGAAATTATCTGGTTATCCTGTGCAATAGGATAGGATTCATTATGGAAGTTTGATTTTCTGTGCCCATTTATTCCGTTGAGTGGGGTAGTCTGCCTGACCTGTTTTGAATTGGTGGGTCTCTGTTGTGGGTGAAACCTTTGAGTGCCAGAGGGGTTTAAGAAAAAAAACCTTAAGTTAGCATCTTATCAACTTTACTGAACAGTAACAACCCTTCCCGTCTGGCTAGTAGCTTTAGGAAAACTATTTTATTCATTTATTGATGTTGTATGGATAGTCATTGCATTAATGAAATCAAACCATTATTGTTACATTATTCTACTCAACCATAATATATTGGATGCCAGACACAGAGTGCACATTGCCACCTAAAAGCACAAGAGCAAACCTTTACCCTTGATAAACAAGGGCAAATTCTTTAGCAAACCAACTACACCTCAGCAGTGAGGCCCTTAACCCTTTGAGCTCCAGAGAGATTACTAACACATTTTAATGCATTAGCTACCTCCCCGGCACTCAAAGGGTTAAGAAATCCCAGCAATTTAACTCCGTGAATTTTAGAGTTGTCTCCAACACAATGCTCTGTAGTGCTTTGGAGACCTCTCGAGCATTCAGCTGGCTAAAATGCTCCAATAAAATTAATGTGGATTTGGGGGATTTTTAGTCCTCCCCCATGGTGCAGTTAGTTTGCCCCAGAATTGCACCTATTTGTCTGGATGCATAAGACTCAGTATCTATTGCCCTTCTGTAATCACAGTTGCATAATAGTCTATCCATGCATCCTATAGCTAATTATAGAGCCATTCACAGAATAATTTATAGCAGGCTTCTGTGCCATTATCCCTAGCAGAAGTTCATTCATGGGCTTTTGCCGTGTTTTACATAGTAAGCATTTTTATACTTTTACAGATGCCAAGAGTGAGCTGCCTGCTTTAGTGGAATCCCTTGTAACTGCTTTTGCAGCTGCCCAGAAGTGCCCCTGCATGTAGACACCACTTACCATAAACGTTCCACCTATTTTGTAAGAATTATAGCTGACCTATTTCGCTATAAATTCATAGACCGCACAGTGAGGCTGATTTCCTATGGCAAAGTGGAGCAATTTTGGGGCTGAACAAATGTAAATTCCCATTGAGTTCATTGGGTTTTTAATCCTTTGAACATTGCATTGCGTACCTCTCTGGCACTCAAAAGGTTAACTCCTTCATTGCTAGAGAGGTTTCCATTACATTGTATAGCAGTGTGTTGGATACTTCTATGGTACTTGCATAGCACATCAGCTTTACAATTCATTGTAATGTTATATTAGTTTTTCCAGGAGATTTTTTTATTTTCTTTAGACATTTCTGTTCAGTAGAAGACACTGAGGGCTGCTTATTCCAGTGCAGTATATTTGGGGGAGCTAATCGCGTTGATCCTGTCGGGGGATATGTACTAAAGGCCACATTCAAGAAGATGAAGAGGAGCTATTCTGTTGCAGACCAACTGTAACACACAACGACAATACATTTCTATTGTTTTAATGGAGCTTCAATGCTAGAGAAGTCTCAAACACATTAAACCAATGGGGCTTTTTATTACATTCCCCCACATAGTGGTTGGTTTGCTCCAGCCTCTTCTTTTTCATTATACGTAAGGTTCATAGTTCCTCATGTAAAAAAATGGAGAAATTCTGGGGCAAACCATCAGCACCATAGGGGATGAATACACATGCCCAACATACCCTCTGATTTAAATGAGGTGTGTTAACTCCTTGAATGCTAGGGAGGTCTTTGACACATTGCTTTGCAGTGTGTTCGAGACCTAGCATATAGAGGGATAAAAGCCATTTGTAACTCAATGGGACATTTTATGTGTCCCCTGTGGTTCAGATGGTTTTCCTCAGCATTGCATCCATTTTCTTCTATACATGTGGCCCATAGATAGTGTGGTGGAAAAATCAGTGCAAAATTGCAAAAAAAAAAGCAGAGCAGTCCAGCAGTGTAACTAGTCATTGGAGGGCCCCAAGCAAGCATTGTTTAGGGTCCCTTAACCCTTTGTGTGCCAGAGGGTTATACAATGCATTGCACACCCATCTGGCACTCAAAGGGTTAACACACAACTATTTTCACAGAGGCATAGGCAGATGTGGCCTCTTTAAATGCTGGGACCTGGCACAGCTGTACCCTCTGCACCCCTGTAGTTATGCCCCTGAATTCCTGGGAAAATCAGAATTGCACCTGAGGTCATTGGTATATTATACTGTTATTCACATGTTGCACATTTTTGCCCTGGACTCTTTGAGCGCCAGAAAGGTATCCAAGGCAATGCTTTACTCAGTTTTGCACCCAGGACAGTAGTTCAAGGAGAGACAACCTTTGGCTGCTTTTAGTACATAACCCAAAGTGTATTCAATGCATTATCCAGTGATGTGTGAAATATGACTAAAACCCAGGACCTATTTAATATGTAACATCTGGTGATATGTACCTTGGATTTCATCATAATAATATTTTAGAGTGGCCTTTTCCATTGTTCACTATGATATATATATTCCTATATAATAATTCGCTAAATTGTGTGTAACGCCGCGACATGCGCAGTAGACACTGCTGCAGTCATGCGCAGTAGAGACTTCCCGCGCCGCGACTGATATAGAGCTGGGCGCTCCGAAGGGGTTAATAGCGCTATTATGGGCAGACTAGATGGGCCGAATGGTTCTTATCTGCCGTCAGATTCTATGTTTCTATGTATTTAAATTAGTGGGAGGTTTTTTTTTGATCACTGTGGTGCAGTTGGTTTGCCCCAGAATGGCTCAGACCTCTCTATTATTCAATGCTATAAAAGCCCTATTAAAGTGAATGAGACATTTTATTTGCTCACTGTGATGCAGTTGGTTCACTCCAGAATTGTTGAAGTTGTTAGTACAACAGCCTCATTGTTATATCAAGGGGTGCCAAGTCCATTAAAATCCTAGGTAATATCACTTATGATTTTTATTTTGACTTAATGACTGCATATAATACTTGGGTTTTGTACTTCGGTGTTGGTTTAATGTATTCGCATACTACTTTGGTTCTGTTCTGTGGTGTTTGATATATCTGCTTCTGTACTGTAGTGCTGGACTAATATGTGTATATGATATCCTGCTTCTGTACTGCAGTGTTGGATTGATATGTGTATAATATCTTACTTATGCATTGCAGTCTTGGATTAATATATATACCTTGGTTATGTGCTGTGGTGTTGGATTAATATATGTATATAATATCCTGCTTCAGTACTGCAGTGTTGGATTAATATATGTATATGATATCTTACTTATCTACTGCAGTGTTGGATTAATAGATATATATCCTGTATAATAATTTGCTAGGATGTTTGTCACAATACAGTCATGCGCAGGATGTTTGGGCAGTCTCTGCTGCTCATGATTGCATTGCATGAGTGAGGCGACGCAAGACTACAACGCGTGGAGCAGTGAGGTATCAGCCGCTTAACCCTTTGAGTGCCAGACGGGGTACCACATTGCGTGCCCCTCTGGCACTCAAATGATTAACATTACCCGGACCTTGACCCGTGTACACGGGCTTATAAACTAGTAGATAGATAGATCGAATACATTAGTTATGTGCTGTAGTGTTGAATTAATATATTTTTTAATCATTTTCTGGTTCTGTACTTCAGTATTGGATTAACCCTTTGCATGCCAGAGCCCTCTGGCACTCAAAGGGTTAATATATAAGCCAGGGTTCTGTACTGTGGTTGTTTAAAAATATGATTATTCCTGTACAAGAGTACTTTAGAATACTGACATCCTGTGTTGCTTCTCGGCTGTAAAAGTTCTTACTTTATGGGCTTTATGCACAAGAGATAAAACTGCAGGGATTCTGTAGCAAACCAACTGCATCATGGGGACAACTTAAAAAATCCCCAATTTCCCACTTATTCAAATGGGGTTTTAATCTCTTGAATGCTAGAGAGATCTCCAAAGAATTGTGAAACTGTGCATTGGAAACTTCTCTAGTATTCAATGGGTTAAATGCCCCATTTACATCAATGGGAAATGTTACTTGTCCCCTATAGTGCAGTCAGTTTATCACAGATTACCAGTGTTCTTTTTGCATAAGGCCCAAATATTACTTTTTTAAAATTTTCCTGGGAACGTATTTTTTCCATCTGCATACTAGTTAACCCTTTGAGTGCCATAGTGTCATGCATTGCATTACTTGCAATGTATTATACAACCGTTTAGCTCTCAAAGGGTTAAAAACAAAATGGACGTTTTAGGATGTATAGAATTTTTGCATGCCAGAGGAGTATTGCAATGCGTTGCTTACCCCTCTTGCACTCAGAGGGTTAACATTAGACAATAGTTGCAGCGTGAAACCTGGTTACAGTGGTTTTCACATTATTCCTGAAAAAAAAAACTGGTCTGTTTTATCCTTTTATCAGTTGTCTGGCAGCTTCCCAGTGACCTGCTAAAAGGATGTTCAGGTGACAAAACCACTGCATTGTGCTAGAGTGACCGAGTGACAGTGCAAAGTGTAAATCTGTTAAGCACAGGAAGAGGGTGTGCCACCTGGCACTTCCCACATTGGAAGATGGGCTGGGCTCTACAGAATTAACCAGAGGACTCGTCCCTTTTTACAGTAGTACCAGCGTTGGCTGCTGTTGTATGTTGTGTGTACTAGGATGTGTATCTGGAACCATTGTCTGTTCTGAAGCGTTTACAGTCAGTATGAAGTGCCACATAGTTGTGCAGAGATCTCCTTTTCTGGTATAAAATGGGCCTATAATGCATTGTAGAGCATTGAATGTGGGATAGTTAATGCAACACTGAACACAGAGAGACTGATGTACTAAAAAGACCCGCAAAGCAATCTCATTTAACCTTTTGAGTGCCAGAGGGTTAAGAAATGCATTGTGTACCACTCTGGCACTCAAAGGGTTAAATCAATTGGATTTTTAGGTTCCCTAAAGTACATTTGGTTTAGTCCAGAATTATTCCAGTTCTTTGAACTGGTGCAGACTCGGACTAAAATGCATCAGTGGTAGAGTTTGAGCATCATAGTTACGAAATCCACATTAGTTACATATGGGTAGTAGGGTCATTTGATACAATTGTCGTTTAACAAAAAACTTCTGAAAATTTTAAACCTGCTTCTGTATCCTTATAAGAAAAGTATGAAAGATTTGAAAACGTTAAGAAATGTCTGGAAAATAAATTGAAAACATTGTAAAAAAGGGCAGAAGACCTTGTATACACACAGCGTCCCATCAAGCTCCCATTGACTAATGAACTATATGATAACCTGGAGGTGGTGTGCAGTCTGCATTCATTTCCCATAATGCTCAGATCCCCTCATTGAGAAGTACTATCCCACTGATGAATATGGTCAATGCATGAATAAATGTGAGAACTAACAGTAGTTAATCAATCATCTTTTCATTGTTTGTGGGCCTTCGTTATTGTGTGTCGACTCCTGGAGTTATTCCTTCTAAAACACAGGGCAGGTCTGGCAGTCTGTGGTACTACATCTCCCATCATCCTCAGTAGACTTAGATCAGATTATACTTTATTAGCCCAATTAAAAAAAAAGGCTGAACAGAACATTGGGAGATTAGGGTCCCTAGGGAGGAAAATACGGAAGCTGATGTACTAAGAAAACCAGGGATAATCTGGGCTAAGCCAACTGAACTACAGGGGACAAATAAAAATGTGCATTGATATAAATGGGGCTTTTAACCCTTTGAATGCCACATGAGTATTCAACTCAATGCATTGGAGACCTCTCTAGCATTTCTGGGGTTAAAAGCCCTGTTTAAAGCTGTTGTCATTTTTATTTGTTCCATATAGTGCTGTTGGGTGTTCTCCAGAATTACTCTCCTTTTAGTACATCAGCCACACTGATTTGTCTTGTTAGATCAGTAATGTTTGTTATAGGATATTGTGAACTGAGAAAAAGAATTAGCCAGACTGACAAATCCTTTCAGGTTTTTCTCTCTCTCTCCCTCTTCCTAGAGGGTGACACGTGGAGTTTTATTTGGGGGAGGGAAGGTCTAGGGCTTGCCTGGGCACCCTGCTTTAACAGCTGTGATTGCAGATGTGGCTTCAGCGGAAGCAGCAGCTCGTAAACTACTGAAAGTGTGGTTTTTGAGTCACCTGCTTTTTCATAACCCCAGAGCATTGCATATGCAATCTATCAGTGCATTGTTGGCTCATAAACATAATGAGAGACAGCTTCCTGTTTATGTTGCTCGGTGAAGACCTATTGCACTGTTGGTAAGGAAGAACAAGGCTATTCATTTCTCTATTCTGTTTTGCTTTGTTATTTGCTGGTGAGGTGTAACCTTGACTCTGTTAACCTGTTCCCAAAGACTGCTTTGCAATGCTTTGTGACCTTGCAGCAGGAAGCAGATAAAATGTGCCTTAAATGTAAACATATGTAGGGCTGTACCACATGGAAAAGGTATTACGACTGATGTACTGAGAAGAACTGGAATGGTTATGGGGAAAAAACTACTTTAGTATAGGAATTAAAAAAAAAAAATTTGCTTTGCAACGCATTAAAGAAGTCTCTAACATTCAAGAGGTTAAAAGCCCCATTTAAAGCGGAAGTATCATCTCAATAAATTATTCATCTCTCTCTCTCTCTTCTTGGTGTTAACTGGAGGTGATTTATTGGTATCACATTTCTGGCCTTTGTCGAGATTAAACCAAATTTGTAGCAGTCAGAATTAACCTCTAGATTTAATAGTTTGAGTGCCACAGGGGTAGCCAACACATTGTTTTGAAATGAAATTGCTACCCCTGTGGCACTTAGAGGGTTAACTGTTTCAGATCTAGGAATACTATTCTGCTTAAAATGGGGAACACCATACAGCACTTTAATGTTACCCTCAACCTTGTTTGTGATTTTGCAAATTCTTCAAGAGCATAATATGTAAAGTCAGATTGCCTATACTTTTTATTTAATTTTTCAAATCTTTTTTAAACACTTGTTTGTCCATGACAGTGAGCTCACTGAATTGCTGTTTACAGAGATCTTTCTGTCAGGGACTGTGAAAACAGGCATAACAACAAACTGTTGTATTCTCCCTACAACAGAAATGCCTGCCTCTATTACAGCATACAGAGCACTCAGTTCTGCAGGGGTAGCATTAAATCATTCTATCACTATCTTTGCTTTCACGGTTCCTGACAGAAAGCTCTCTGGAAACAGAAATTCAGTAAGCCATAAAAAAGGATATAACATTTAATAAAAAAGTGAAGAACTGGTGTAAATATAGGCCATTTGAAGTTATGTATTATTAATTTGCAGAAAATGTAGTAAAAAAGGAGGTTTCTTATCACTTTAATGTGAAATCAAGCTTGTCTTCCAACTGCCAAAACTGCTGATCTATTTCCTTTACATTCATGAATTTATATATTGAACAACAGCATATTCCACTGCAGTTAGCTCACAAATATGTGTATATCTAAGTAAAGTCCCAAATGTGTCGCTCCATAATGCATTGGTCAGTTTTTGGACAGTCTGTTTTAATAAGGATAACTGGGATGTACTAAGGTGATAAAGAGGAAATGACTTCTCCCATGTGATAAGCTTTCCTATATTAGTCTATGGATCCAGTGTTGTAAGATTTCTCCAACTTGAGTGCTCTTAGTGCATAGGTTCCATAGAATAACAAAGGGATTGGATACTTTATAACACCGGACAAGTAGTCTCCTCTTTATCTCAGTTTGGTGCATAATACCCCTGGTGCGATTCTGGCAGAATGCACTGGAAACTTTTTGTAGCATTCACAAGGGTTAACCTTTACAATGCCAGAGGGGTAGCCAACGCATTGGATACCTCTCTGGTGCTCAAAGGGTGAACGCCCCATTAAGGTGAACTGGGTATTTGTATGCATACTCTTTAGTGCATCTGGTTTGCCCCAAAATTGTTCTGTTTTGCCTTAATACATAAGAACCTATGGGCATTATATTATGAAAAAAAAACCTAACCCACCCCTCCCCATTTGAATTAGTTTGAATTCTGGAAATGTGCAGTTGGTTTGCTCTAGAATTGCTCCTCTTTCCTTCTGTGTATTTCCCTTACAATTTGTATTTGTATATTTTTATTTATATAGCGCCAACCGGTGTACTTGGCACTTTACAAATTACATTTAATACAGCAGGGGTACAATAAGTGCGGTGATTAAGTGCTTATATAGGCAGTCATAAGGGGAACGACAGATGAGTATACATTAGGATACGAGGTCCCTGCCCCGTAGAGCTTACAATCTAAGTACAATCATTTTTACTTTTTTACTTTTGTCTCTATGAGTGCCAGAGGGGTAGAAAATGAGTTGCAATGGCACTCAAAGGGTTAATATTTGTGTGGTGTGGGGGGGGGGCTATTACCTCTATGTAAAATTTGCGCATTATGTACTTAGAACATTGAGCTTATTGTAGCGCAACCAAACACCACCATAAGGGTTTAATAAAAATGCCATTAATTTAAATGGGGCATTTATCCTCTTGACTGATACACACCTCCAACCCATTATTACAAAACAATGCACTGGAGACCTCTGTAGCATTCATTTATTATTATTATTCTTTATTTATAGAGCGCCAACGTAATCTGTGGCGCTGTACAATAGGATTAAAGCCCATTTAAATCAATGGGAATATTGTGAATTTGTAGTTGTCCCCTATGGTGCAGCTGGATTGGTCCACTTAAGATAAATAACTTACAACACACAATGAAATAGCATTTATATTACCAGTTTATGTTTTCTACAATGCTAACATTACTATCACTTTAAGTGCCAGGGTGTTGTGTAACACGGGGTTAAGCTGTATATGACCGGCCATGTGTTGCTCTGTAGGCCTTGTACAAACAGCTGTATAGGTCTGGTTATCACAACAGGGGTAAAGAGATAGCATTTGTTTGTGACCTGACTGTTTCTTCAGGCTTCAGTCTGGTACAGTGACATAGTCTTGTCACTTTCACATAGGACCCTGCACAGTGAGCATCCTGTCACTTACAATCTAAAAGGGACACTGGTCCCATAACTCTAAACAAATACAGAAACATTTATTTTAACCCTTTGAGTGCCAGAGGGTTGAGCTTTGCAATGCATCCACCCTGACGATCAAAGGGTTAGGACTTCTGCCAACAGTGATATGGATTTTAGTTAAAAAGTATTAAGGTCAGAGTTTGATGATTTAGGGTGCAATGATTGGTTATGTGTATTTTTACTGAAAAATATATGTTGTTATTCTCTTCCTGTTGAATGAAACAAGAGTACTCCCACACTTTCATTCAAAAGTGATTATAGCTAAAATGTGCCTTTTGTTGTATTGAAGGGCAATTGCCACTAGATGGTGCTGTCAGGGATGCAAGCTCTCCCATAGAGTCCGGTTCAAAAAAATTGTTTTGAACTGTAATAACTTATGAATGAAAAATTACCCAGCAGTGGGAGTACCCTTGTTTTCATTAGCACCAAAGTGCACACCTTTATTTATTTCATTAACCCTTTAAGGACCAGATGAGTGTTCAACAGATTGTGAAACAAAAAATAATTACTGCTTCTTTAAAGGAAGTTATGTAACGTAAAAAAAAAAAAAATTCAGTCTTTGAAAACATTAACACTTGTAATAACATTGTTCCCTAAGGCCAAAGTATTTTTATGTGCCAGCAGAACATCATATCCAGTACAGTCCTAATAGTAGCCATCATTTAATACCCCAGAGATAGTTCTGAGTGATGGAACGTATTTCCGGCAAGCATGTATGAGCAGGGAACTGTGCTACAAAATGAGTGCAAGACCTGCACCAATCCCTGCTGGGTGTGTGTTTGCTTGTGCTTCTACCATTTGATTGCCAGAAGGGTACGCAACACATTGCAGAGCAAGCCAGCTGCACCATAGGGGAGAAATCAGTCTCCCCAAAATTCACATTAGGGATGTTAACACCTTGAATGCTAGAGAGGTCTTCAGCTCTGTTCAAATAGAAAATAATAATATATAGATAACATTTTTTAGAAGCCGGATGGGAGATTTAGGAGCCAGTAAAATATATAAAATACCCCAAAAAATTAGGAGGTTGCTGTGAAATTTTAGGAGCCCTGGATCCTAGGCTCCTATGGATTTTTCTATCCCTGACGTACAATTTTAATTTTTACAATATAATGCAAAATTCCAAAAAGTATTCCCAAGAAAAAAAAACAAAAAGAAAAAAAAACAGGAGATGAAAATAATATGTTTGTATTTATTTTTAGATTTCCATGAACCAGTATATGAATAGATTTTCCTGGCACTTCATATTTCCTTTTGCTACAGATGATCAGGATTACTTAATATAATTGTGCTTTGCTTATAATGTATCATAAACACTTGCAAGAATGTATAGGGATACAGTATTATACAGTTATAACTAAAAACAACAGAGACTGCCTTAGTTCACTAGAACAGCTGACTTGATATTGCTTTAGTTTCTAATTTCGTCCAGAGAGAGCAGTTCCGAATTGGAACCTATCCAGTTACCCAAAAGCTATGCAAGTCAAAAGAACACAGGAAGCAACTATGCTTAAATCAAAGAGCGGATACGGCCTGGCTCCAATTTAGAAAGTGCACATTGTTTTCTCTGGGATGTAGTGCTTCCTGGTCGAGCGACCTTTTATTTGCGAGCCCTGTTTGAAAGTCACTTAAAGGGGGCAGTATACATTTACAGCTGTACATTCTAAGCAGAGTTAACGGTCTCATTTTGCAAGGCTTTCTGACAGTTAACCCTTTGAAAGCTAGAGGTTTAAAAACCATTACAATGTAAGGACATCTTTTTGTAAAGATTTCAAAATCACCAATAATGAGGGTTTTCTTAGCAGATTATTATTTATCCATTGGATGCTACAGATACTAGATATCTCTATCATCTAAGAGGTTAAAGAGGTCTACCCCACTTCCCAATTCTTTCACTTTGAAGCTGCGAGTAAAGATGGGTGAAAAGTTCAGTTTTATTTATTTATACAGGAATTTTTGTGGGGGAGAAACATTTTTTGCCATTTTCAATGCATAAATTATGGTGCGAAGAAAATACATAAAAATAATCTTTTCGCTACTGCCAATTAGCTTCTTGTGAGAAGATTACTGTTTCCAACCTATATTTTCTATGACCACAAGAATTCCCACTGCAGTACTTGGGGGGGGGGGTCCAGTTCCAGTATGTGTGCTGCTATAACTACCCGTGCAGTGGGACAAGTCTTGGGAGTACTCTCTGTCATCAGCTTTTTCCTCTATTTCAGAGCAGACTGACACTGTGGTAAATGGACACTCCCATTTTTTTTTTACTTAGAATACGGGAATACATGGGGGAAACTCTCCATGTGGAAGGGAATAACATTATTATCATTGATTTCAACAGGAGGAAAAATGGCACTTTTCGCAAGAATTTCCACAAGTTGATAAGTGCAGACTTTTGCTACAAAAACGTTTGCCCATTCCTAGCTGTGAGCTGTATTTTCTTTTAAGAATTTTCACCCCCGCCAATTAACCTTTGAGGCACCAGAGAGGTACATATTGCTTTTTGGGTAACTGGATAGGTTCCAATTCGGTAGGATGAAATTAGAAACTAAAGCAATATCAAGTCAGCTGTTCTAGTGAACTAAGGCAGTCTCTGTTGTTTTTAGTTATAACTGTATAATAGTGTGTCCCTATACATTATTGCAAGTGTTTATGATACATTATAAGCAAAGCACACTTACATTAAGTAATCCTGATCATCTGTAGCAAAAGTAAATACGAAATGCCAGGAAAATCTATTCATGTACTGGTTCATGGAAATCTAAAAATAAATACAAACATATTCTTTTCATCTCCTGTTTTTTTTCTTCTTGGAAATACTTTTTGGAATTTTGTAAAAATTAAAATTGTATGTTAGGGATAGAAAAATCCATAGGAGCCTAGGATCCAGGGCTCCTAAAATTTCACAGCAACCTCCTACATTTTGGGGGGGTATTTTATATATACCCATGTACATACCCCTTTTACTGGCTCCTAAATCTCCCATCCGGCTTCTAAAAAATGTCTATATATTATTATTTTCTATTTGAAACGAGTTGAAGACCTCTCTAGTATTCAAGGTGTTAACATCCCTAATGTGAATTTTGGGAAGTCTTATTTCTCCACTGTGGTGCAGCTTGCTTGCTCTGTCTTTCTTTTTGCATAAGGCCTTATGCACAAAAGAAACTACCAGCATTTTAAAGGGTTAAATGGGACTTGTTACCCCAGAATGCTATAGACATAAAGCGGAACTACCATGTCGCAAAATGTTTAGCGTAACTAAGTTCCCTTCTGGCAGCTAGCTGCTTAGTAGCACCAGCCGCCAGAATTATTACCTGATTTAATAGATATATGCTTTATTCCCCAGCTGTCAGTAGCATGGAGCGTGGAAATCTTGCCACAATGACGTCCGCATGCCTGCGCTGTCAGTCCCAGCCGGGTCTAGGAGGCGTTGCAAGGAGCTGGCTGGCTCCGGCTGGGACTAACAGCGCAGGCATGCGGACGTCATTGTGGCAAGATTTCCACGCTCCATGCTACTGACAGCTGGGGAATAAAGCATATATCTATTAAATCAGGTAATAATTCTGGCGGCTGGTGCTACTAAGCAGCTAGTCGTCAGAAGGGAACTTAGTTAAGCTAAACATTTTGTGACATGGTAGTTCCGCTTTAATTTCTGTATACAGCCCTAAACAATGTATGATAGTTTAACATTTTCAGCTTATATTTTAATTGAAATGTTAGAAACCAGAAAAACATTGTCTAATGCCCTACACTTTTCTCTTTTATGTTCCTTTTTTTTCAGGAGTTTTAAGAAGCGACGTTTCCAGAACTGGTGGAGATTAGGTCAATGGATTCCAGAATCCCTCACAGTATCACAGTTGTTCCAAACGCTGTCATGGTACAGCCCCTGCTGGACGGCCGGGTCCCATATGGAAGGTTGCAACACCCACTCACTATCCTGCCCATTGACCAAATGAAAACCACCCATCTTGAAAATGATTACATTGACAATCCAACTCTTAGTCAGCTGGCTAATCAGAAACTCAGCAGGGGTGCCCATGAGCCCATTCTCATTAATCAGCATTTGCAGAGGTGTGAAGCAGACATCACACACCCCTGGATTTCATTCAGTGGTCGGCCAAGCTCAATTAGCAGCAGCAGTAGCACCTCCTCAGATCAGAGACTCTTGGATCACATGGCGCCACCTCCAGTGGTGGATCAGTCCCCACCAAGGGCAGTGAGGATACAACCTAAAGTGATTAACTGCAAGCCTCAGGACGTGAAGGGACCCATGACCCAGGAGCTAGATAAGCACTTTTTACTCTGTGAGGCTTGTGGAAAGTGCAAGTGCAAAGATTGTACCACTCCAAGGACCTTGCCTTCTTGCTGGGTTTGCAATCAGGAATGTCTGTGTTCCGCCCAGAGTCTGGTCAACTACTCCACGTGCATGTGTTTAGTTAAGGGGGTGTTCTACCACTGCACCAATGAAGATGATGAGGGTTCCTGTGCAGATCACCCGTGCTCTTGCTCCCACTCCAATTGCTGCGCTCGCTGGTCTTTCATGAGTGCCTTGTCTCTGGTCCTTCCTTGCTTGCTTTGTTATCTGCCTGCCACTGGCTGTGTCAAACTCTCTCAGAAATGCTATGACCAAGTAAGCCGGCCTGGGTGCCGGTGCAAAAACACAAACAGTGTCATGTGCAAAGCTCCAGATGCTGTCAGTAGGCCTGAGAAGCCATTCTGATGGGCACACTTGTCTTTTGCGAACTGGTAAGAGGATGTATCTTACACTTTGCAGGAAACTAAAGCAAAAAAGACACTAGGCGGGGATCGTATCACCTAAGGCTTTAATTTAGCATTCCTTAATTAAGGAGATCCAGCAAGACTTCGAGTATTACACAGAAGGAAAGCAGGAAATGCCTTGCGTGTATTGCTGCTGCTACTGCTGTGAACTGTTTCCAAATCCTGTGTTCTAAGTGTCAAAAATGATTCTGTGTGCTAGTGAACAGTGGCATCTCTTGCTACCTTTTGTACATCTGCATCTCCGTAGCAGAAACAAGCTTCTTTGTTATTCCTCAGTTTTAGCATAGATGCAAGCCAGCTCCAGTTCTTCCGAACATACTTTCACTCTTATGGGTTTTAAACCCTTTGAGGATCTCAGGGGTGCACAATGCCTTGCTCAGCAATGTGTTGCATATCCTCTAGTCCTCAGTGGTTTAAGCTGCAAGTTCTAAGCCACGACTTTTCCACACGTTATCGTGCGGTTATCAGTTGTGCAACTATTTTTTTGTGTCTGTGGATTATTTTTGTATTTTCTCTAGTGTGTGTGTGTTTTAAATTAATCTTAATTGTATCCTTATGGGATGTCCCATATGTATGTTTTTTTTCCAGCTGAGTAATATGTAAGAGAGGAGAAGGAGAAAATGTGCAGGTGCTAATGTTTCTGTGACAGGGACGGTTTCCGTATCCCACAGTCATCTTGGGCCTAACAGATCATCATAGGCAATCTTGTGATCCTTCTTCTCTCATACTCTTTACTGAAGCTGAGGAATACTTATCGTCTGCTTTTCCCATTGTGCTAATGAAACGGGATTATCAGCAGGGCTGGGAAATTAGCGCTGGAGTTCCCTGATCAGTGGAAAGACATTTATAGTAAATCAAACACCTAACCCTTTGAGTGCCAGGGAGGTAAGCAACACATTGCGTTACAATGCGTTGGACCCCTCCCTGGATCTCAGGCGGGTAAAGGGAAATTATCATGACATTTTTCTTTTAAATATAAATTACCCAGTTTACTTGCTTTTAACCCACTGGATGTGATTGATGTCTCTATCGCTTTGCATCCAGCTGGATATATAATGTACAGTAGTTTACAAGTAATATAGGTACATACTATGGTCTCTATGCAGAATGTAAAAGATAAATAATTGCTGGAGCATACGAACTGTACAAAATAAAAATCCCCCCCAATTTCCATTTATATAAACAGGGCTTTTAACCCTTTGTGTGTGCTAGAAAGGTATCTAGTGCATTGGCATGCAATGCACTGGAGAACTCTAGCATGCCAAAGGTTAAAGGGATAGTAATAATATGTATACAAATATATATTGTAGTGTTTATCCCCCTGAGTAAAACAAGGGAAATTCCACTGCTGAAAGGTATTTGATTCAAAAGTTATTACTGCTCAAACTTGAATTTTTTTTAGGTGCAGTATCACAATGGCCTGAAATTGTAGAGTGGCGCTGTTGCTACACCATCCTATGGAAAGCTCTGGTCAGTTGACCATAAATCTCCATAGGATGGTGTAGCAACATCACCACCATACAGTTTTAGGCCATTGTGATACTGCACCTAAAAATTTCAAGTTTGAGCTGTAAGAACTTTTGAATTAAACACCTTTCAAGAATGGGAATACCCTTGTTTTACTCAGGGGGATAAATACTAAACATTTTTTTTACATTTTAAGTATTACTATCCCTTTAAATGGCCCATTTAATTTAAAGGGGGATTTTTTATCCTCCATCCCATGATGCAGGTGTCTTGCCCTAGAACTGCTCCTATATAGCTGTCTGTATGTAGAGCCCTATATAAATTTGATTGCTGTATGCATCCCAAATTGCAAGAGATTTGTTATTGTCTCTCCTTCTTGCTGCAAATAGTAAACATATATATGTATTCAGTTACACTGATAGTCAATACACCTCTATAGGGAAGACGATTAACAGTTTTCCCATAAACTGTAACCACAGTGTTACTGTAAGTGGATGCATGCAGAAGTGTCCATCACCTTATTAACCAGCAAACTGAAGATGAGAGTGTACTGTTTACTACTTTGAAATGCGTTGTGTACCCCTCTGGCATTCAAAGGGTTAAACAATTAAGAAATAACAGTACTGCTCTTTGCTAAAAAAATTAAATTAACAAATGTTATTGATATTTTCCCTTTTAAATTTTACAACAGTAAAACATTATACTTGTCCACACACACACACACACATGTACGTGTGTGTGTATATATAATATGGTTCTCATTGAGGCTGATGTACTTAGCAGTTCTGGGGCAATCTAACTGCAGTATAGGGGTCCTTTTAAGACTCCCCATTGATTTTAAATGAGTCTTGTTCATACCCTTGAATGCTAAAGAGGCCTACGTGCATTGCCTTGCAATGTGATGGACCCCAGCGTTCAAAGGGGGAGATGCACTACAGAGCGATAAAGAGGTGATAAGGTGGAGATGTCTTCTCCGGTGATATCACTTCTCCAATTCTTATGTTATTGCAGGGAGTCAATGCACTACGATTTCTCCAGCTTTGGAGATCTTAGTGCATCGGCTCTATAGAATAAAATGAACTGGAGAAGTGATATCACTGGAGAAGTCATCTCCACTTCATCACTCCTTAGTGTGTAACCCCCAAGGTGTAAAAAAGCCCCTTTTGAATCAATGGGCATTTTAGGGCTTTTTGTTTCTCTCTAGCCAGTGAGATAGCTCAGTGATAAAGTCCCTGACTATGGAGCCTATTCAACCGCAGGGTTGCAGGGTCGAATCCCGGCAAGGTCAACTCACCCCTTCATCCTTCTGAGGTTGATAAATGAGTACCATTAATTGGGTAATAATAACATCTATTATTTCAGCTGCTGATTTGGTTAATTCCGAGAGCGTGCGCTGAAAGCGCTTTGAGTCCCACTGGGAGAAAGGCGCTATATAAATACTAGTTATTATTATGATACTTTTGGTTTGCTTCAGATTTGAACCAGTTATTTGTACGTCAGACTCCTAGTGTTTAGCATGGCCGAAGAAAATTTCCCAGCCCTAATTATCAGTCCAGCTAAAAGCTATTTTGCCCCGGTTGTCTAAAGTGATCGTGTTCGCTATTGGTAATGTGACCAGACCTCCTGTTGAATCAGAACAACTATGAAACAAACACATCCAAAGCTGTGTTACACTGGTTCCTGTGCAGCCGTGCGGACTTAATTCTGTTTGTGTCCTGTATAAAAATGGCAGACTGGTCACCTTAACCAGTGGTAATTGTTACAACATTAACCCCTCCACTGCTGCAGGTACCTGTGGAATTTCAGAACAGTAATCCTATCCCCCTCCAGTGGTGTGGGGATTAGCAAGGAAATCTGCATTGGGAACATAAGAGCACAATACCTATTTTGTAACGAGAATATATTGTTCTAAAGGAACAAGACAGTTGAGGGGCATTTAGATAACATACATAAAAAAGAAAAGAAAAAGTATTTATTTTATTCTTATTATTCAGTAACTGAAACTTGCATGTAGCCTTTTTTTCTCATTTCCTTTGCTGCTGCTCTACCTTAGCCCTACTGTAAAATATTCTGTATATCTGTATAAATATACATAGAGAGATACAAAGAAAATGTCTATTTTAGTGTTAACTAAGTACCAGGTAAAGTCAGGGGAACATATCAGAAAATTCATAATCATTTTTTTAAGACCCATAACATTAACCCTTTAAGTGCTAGAAGGGTATCCAGTGCATTTTTTTTTTGATGCAATACATTGGATATCTCTCTGGCACTAAAAGGGTTAAGGACCCAGAGAGTTGTGTGATGCATTGCAGAGCAATACGTTGCACGCCCCCTCTGGTTCTTATAGAGTTAAGTTTGGATTATTTGATTGCTCATCATACAAGGGCAAATGTTAATGTGTATAACCCTTTATGAACTAGAGGGAGAATGCTACACATTGGTTTGTAAGGCGTTGCACAGCCCTCTTGTCCTTAAAAGGTTAACCCTTTGAGTGCCAAAGAGGGTACTCAACGCATCTGGCGCTCAAAGTGTTAAAAATAAGCCATAAACAGTTCCATTAGGAAAGTGTTTTGGTGCTACTCCATATAATATAATTTTAGTTTCTGTGTTAAAGGGGAAATCTCATAAGCATATAAATGTTCTTTACTGCATTTGAAATTCTAGTTGAAAATAACGCGTCACTTGTTTTCCTTAATTTTTGGAACTGTCTTAACACTTATTTAAGGGTTAATGGTACAAACTGTGAGATTAATTTACAGAGCCCTTAATTTCATGGATGCTAAGGCTGTGTCTAGCATACAAGGGGTGAATTGACCTTTTTTTTTTTTTTTTACATTATTATATATTTATTTTATTTTTATTTTGACAATTATTTTACGAGTATTTCCAAAAATATTCTGTTATTGAATAGAAAAAAGTATTAATACTAATTATACACATGTTCATCAGTGGTGCAACCTTTTGCTTTTTATATTATTCTACATTTCTGCATACTTAGCACTTTGTCATTTGCATTTTTAATTAGAAGAAGGTACAAACACTTCATTTTTATGCGCATGAGACTTCCCCTTTACGACTTTATAAACTGAGCATTTATCTACACATAAAAGGAAGCAAATGTTGCAAAGAGCATTTTTCACTTGGTTTATTGACCCAGAGTATCAGAATTTAAATTTGATTTTTTTTTTTAAATAATAAAGTGACATGGCAGACGTTTTTACAGTGGAAGGGAATCCTAACTTACAACTAGTACTCTAAAATGCTTTTTCACACTATATTTGTTATAATACAATTTACTAGTCCAATCCATCTTTTCCAGTATGGGCTACTGAAAAAAAAAGATCAGGGGCCTTATGTTCAAAAGAAAATTGGTATAAAGGTGCCCGTGTGGTTTGGTCTTTTGAGATCACACACATCAATATGATTATCAGTCAGTCAAAATTCTCAAACATGGCCAGTCAACCAAACTGATCAATTTGGTCAGCCCCATTGGTTGTGTCAGCCTGTCTAAAGGACAGTGAACAGATCAGATGGTTTTTCAAGCACCCAATCTTCTATATATGAGTACCTTAAGTCTTGCACCAACCAACCACCAAAGTGGACAAATAAAAATTCCAGTTGATGTAAACAGGTTTTTTTAATCCCTTGAACTTTGGAGAGGTTTCCAACATATTGAGAAGCAATGAAATGCTTTGGAAACCTCTCACGTTAAGGAGAATAAAAGCCACATTTAAATCAATAGGAATAGTGGAAATGTGTATTTGTCCACCATGATGCAGATGGTTAGCCCCAGAACGAATCCAGTTTTCTTTTGACAATAGGGCCCCGTGTTGCATGAAACCAGTGGGGGATGTGACTCAACAACCTATTTCCTGGAAATAAGACCAATTCTTACTTGGAGCTGGACCCAGTGAAAGGGTTTTGTCATGACAGAAGAGGACACAGAACTTAATATATCACATTCTTTGCATCAGATATCTCAATATGCTTTGTATTTAATG
This sequence comes from Rhinophrynus dorsalis, assembly GCA_037306005.1. Taxonomy (NCBI): domain Eukaryota; kingdom Metazoa; phylum Chordata; class Amphibia; order Anura; family Rhinophrynidae; genus Rhinophrynus; species Rhinophrynus dorsalis. The sequence continues at coordinate 168,442,481 of CM074721.1, read as the reverse complement.
CACAGTGGACCGTGAGATGGAGGTTAGATAATATCAGAAGCAATGGCAGGTGTTCTAGTTAACCTTGAATTGAGCTATTACATGCCAGGGTTGGATCAAAGTAAATCCAAATGCACTGTCACTTTAAAAAAATGTAATTCTGTTTTCTTAAACCTTCAGATGCCAGATGATTCTCTAAAGCATTACTTCACAATGCTCTGGATACCTCTCTGGCATCAAGGCATTCATTTACAGATATACATACCACTTTTCATTTTAAAGTATACTCCCTTCTGAATTTCATTTTGTCCACATTTTTATTGGGTCCTTGGGCTTCTACAGCTATAACATACAAATGTTTTCAGAGAGAGAGCTTTGTCATAAGTGTAAGTGGCTCTTAATTTGTTTAACAAACTTGCTTAGGTAGGTGCCCTTCAAGCAACATTCAGGTATATGTTTCTATTTGATTGCATTATACCTTCCGTTTCCTGTATATAACGGTTTCACAAGTCTTCCTTAGTTCACATCTTCTGACAACAATCAGTAGTCTTCAGTTGTCCTGAATGACTGACTGACTCATAAGGGTCAGTGTTCTGTATAAGACTGTAAAATTAAACAGTTTAAATTAGATTAAAACAAATAGAAATTATTTAAAATAGAATATTACTATGTAAGTTGTTCTGTTAAGGCAAATTAAGAGCCACTTATTCATATGCAACAGTTCCCCTTTAGCAACTCTACTAGGAAAGACAAGTGTGCCAAATTCCAGTGTTGTGTGTGTGTGCGTGTATGTTATTTTTTTTATTTTTTTAATGAGGAGGGGACATAATAAGCTAACAGTATGTGTGACTGGGCTTAGTCACTTAACAGCTAGGTGTGATTTTTCCCTGTAAACATAAGTGAAGTTAGAATGTATTTAACACATTTCAGAGGCCGAAAATCAGGGTTACTGCTATAAAAAGAAACTGCAATGTGCAGATTTGTCATCCTCGACTAATTTATAGCATTATTCCAAATTTCACACAGTTTACTTCACTCATCTCAAAATAGCCAACCAGATTGATGGGTTAAAATATCCAGCTCTGTTTTGTAGAAGATTTTGAAGGAAAATGGCTGGCCCAATCACCCAGTTAAGATTTTTTTTAAGTAATCCTTATGTTTGGTCCAAAGAAATCCCAGATGTGTAATTATGATCTTCAGATAGCCAACAGCTCTGCTTGATTGAGTCCATGGTATTATATGACGCATATGTGCCAATACAGTGCAAGTTTTAAGGGCAAAATCATATCGCTGCATCAATCTTGTACTTGGTCAGTTCTGACTGATCCACCAGTGCTTGTGTGAGGAGAACCTAAAGGCCTGCATTGCTGGTGTGCTGAGAACTAGCACATATATTTAAAACTCCTGGTAAGCACAACTAGGTGATGACTGAGCCAGGCACTCTAATAACTTAACACCTTGAGTTCTGGAGAGGTATGCAATGAGGTTGATGTACTAACAAGAACTGGAGTAAATCAACTGCATCATATGACATAGATACAAATTCCCAGTAATTTAACCCTTTCAGTGCCAGAGGGGTAAGCAATGCATTGCGTGCTCTGGCACTAAAAGGGTTAAATGGAGCTCTTAGCCTGTTGAATGCTAGAAAGGTCTCCAACCCATTAGGAAACAATGCATCAAAGACCATTAGCATTCAAGTACCACTGGCGTGTCCCAGAAATTTTCTATTTGTTTTTATTATATCAGCCTCAATGTGTTGCCATCCCTCTGTCATCAAAAAAGGTTAGCTGACTTTTCTTTTAACCTTAACCACTTAATGACCCATGACAGTCCAGGACCGTCATGGCTTGTTTTCCGTTAAGGATCCATGACGGTCACGGACCGTCATGGAATTCCAGGCTCCCGCGCGGCTGCACACCGTTCGGGTAGTCCTGAACCAGATGCCGAAAGAAAAAAAAATGGTTTGTGGTCCTTAAGTGATGGCAGCATGCGCGATTCGCCATCCTTAAGGGGTTAAGGGGATAGTAATGTTTAGTTACTAAATAACAATCAGGTCTTCTTTATGCATTTTTATAACAATGTGTAGCAGTATAACCTTCTAAAACATTGTCATTTTACCTTTATTCTATAATACAGTGTCCCCCTACCACCCCTTTTACTTACCTCAAACAGCTTCCCCTCAGCTCTGGAATCTGGTCCTGGAACCAGACATACTGCAGCGAGGGACAATCTTATTTCCTTCAGTATAAGGAAAACCTTGTCCCTTTGACAAAGGAGGGCAGGTTTTTCCTTATGCTGAAAGAAGATTGCCCTCTTCGCTATCCATCCGGACCAGCTTGCTGAGGCTGCTTTAGGTAAGGGGGTGCGATGGCTCCGTTGGTTAATGCACCAGCTGTAGAATGTGTTCAGGCTGTGAGGTCGCAGGTTCTAGTCCTGGCAAGAGGGGGAACTTTATTTATTAAATTAAGGTAAAACTGCAAAGTAGATGGTTATACTGCTACACATTGTTATAAAAATGTATAAAGAATACTTAATTGTAGTTTAGTAACTAAACATTACTATCCCTTTAAGGCCTATGCCTTGGAGCTGCAAAGTTGTGTACAAGGCATTCATGTATAATAAGCTGGACACATCTCTGGGTCTTAACAGTTAACAGAATAATTCTAGCTTTTCTTAACTCCGTGTTACCCACTTTCTTTTTGTTTCGTGTATTTCATTTGCTGCCATAATACAGAACTATTTTGAAAAATGCCTTTTTGTCATTAACCAATGTGTAATTTGTTCAAAACTTGCTTTTTGTTAGAATTGTGTTTTGAAAAGAAAAAAGTTTGAAAAATTCACCCCCATGAAAAAAATGTATACGTTGATGGTTTCCTTTGTATTGAGTATTTATTTTGAAGCTCTATTTTAATAGTATTTATTTTAGAAAGTCTACTATTGTAAGAGTTCTTCTGTTTGTGAAGAAAAAACACGTTAAAAACTGAATGTACTGATCTAGAAATATATATAAATATAATTATATATTGTTAAATATACAAAATGGCTCCTGTATTTACTTGACCGCTTTTCATGCTTTTTGATTGGAATGGTTCACTCACACAGAAGTTACACATAGAGAGCCTTATATATCAAGTTAACTATGTGCAATTATTAAGCAAACCAGCTACACCAGCTATACTTGAAATGAAAAGTATATAAATTCACCATTATTTTAATTGGAGCTTTTAAAGCGGAACTACCACCCAACACAATCTTTAGCTTCACCAAGTCCCCATCTGGTGACTATCTGCTTAGTAGCGCTAGTCGGCAGAATAATTACCTTATTTAATAGATTTCTGCTCTCTTCCCTGGCTGACAGGCAGGACGGAGCGCGGACATCTTGCCATTGGGATGTCCGCGCGCCTGTTGCAGGACCCTGCTATTGTTAGTGTTTACAAAGTAGAGAGGGGGGTCAGAAAGTAGAGCTAGCACTTCAGATCAAATCATATGTTCAGATGATCAGCTATCCTTATGCAACAGAAAGATTTAGGAATACTGATAAATGATAGATTTCACAGCAGTGTGCAGAGTCACTCAGCTGCTGAAAGAGCAAATAGGGTACTATCCTGCTTAATAAGAGGTGTAGATGCAAGGTGTGCTAATATCATACTACCTCTATAAAAATCCTTGGGCACCATTTCTAAAAAAAAGACATTACTGAACTGAAAAAAAAGTTCAGAGAAGTGCAACAAAACTGATACAGGGATTGGATCTGAGTTATAAAGAGAAACTTGCCAAAGTGGGTTTGTTTACATTAGAGAAGAGACATCTAAGAGGTGATATGATTACCATTTATAAATATATTCAAGATGAACACAAATAACTCTCCAATGAACTATTTACTCAAAGAGGTAAGCTAAAAACGAGGGATCCTCCATTAAGATTAGAGGAAAGGTGCTTTCGACTAAAACAAAGGCATGTTTTGTTTTTTTTTTTTGCAGTAAGGGCGGTAAAGCTATGGAATTCTTTGCCCCAGGATACTGTGCAATGCAGTGGATACTCAATGGTTAAATTTTCCCCTCATGATAAAAAGCCAAATCACTGAAGGAAATGTGACAAAATGGCATGAGCTGACTAGGGATCTATTGAGGGATCTGAGACGATGAAACTGAGAGCAAAGACTTCACGATTCCATGGCAACACAAGAAGCCTGTTAAGCTGTTTTTGATAATGCATGTAAAGATGTGAGAACAAAAAAACAAAAAGCAGATCTTATTTATTTTTTCCCTTTAACATGATACTGTAGTTATTCAGTTCTGCCCTAGAAGGCACTGTCCCTTTAAATCTTCTTTGAGGCAAATTGATTTCACTTTTTAGATAATAACATTTTGGCATGTAACAAATGGCCAAATACAGCTCACCTGACCACAGGCTGCAGCCCAACAGAAATGTTTGAACAAAAACCCTTTCATTTTCCTAACCTAGTCCACTAGCACACATAAACTAGTAGGTATGAGCAAAAATTTTCACCTCAAACTGAAATTGGTGGATAATGTCACTTTCTGCTTGGTGAATAATTTCCAGCGAAAAGTTCTGTTTTTCTGCTTTTTCCCACCTTTTTCACCCATTGAAATCAATGGGAAGAAAAATATTTATCCACCACACAGAAGATTTCTACAGCCATATAAATGGCTGTCAGGCTCTCACAGCATGTCATTTTGTGTTTGTGAGAGGAGAGAGCAGTAAGTTTTTTGAGCTAGAGAAGATAGGGTAATTGAAGTTTAGGGAATATTTTAGGTAGGACATTTTTTTCTGTTTATTAGGAGAGTCAGTGGGAGAAGAAGGGAGGAAGGAAGTTGTCCCCAAATACTCCAAAATTCCATGTGACTGACTGGCAAGACACAGGTAACTAGGGACCTGTTTGCTTGCTGTTATTGTCTCTGTGGAAGTCTGGGGAAATAAGTTGTTGATTTTGTTTTTCAGTTATAATTTTTTTGGGTCAGACTCTGTTAAGACAACAGGGTGGACAAGTTAAAAAAAAATAAATAAAAAGAATAAAGAACTAAATATATTAGGTGACAGTGAGAGACAGCTGACTTGGCTTAGGCGAGGCATCATGCAGCTCTATCAGTTGTGTTGTGTACCATACAGTAAAAAAACACAGTGTAGTTGCGTAATGTCCAGCCAACGAACAAGGGGAAGGAGGAGGGGTGGAGCAGTGCAGGGACATGAGAGTAAAGTAGTAGTTCAAAAATTGATTGCAGCAATGGTTGCTGCAGTGTGTGCAATCAATGATGATGATCCCTCTACTCCAAGGCAGGATGCAGTTTGTCAATGTCCCAGCAAAACTAGTTCCAGCACCAACAGTGCCAGTAGAAATAAAGAACCATTTAAGAAGAACACTGAAGACGACAACAAGTCACGTTCAAGTGTTGATAATGCTGGCAATATCATAATAGAGAAAGGTGTAGCAGCTGAACGGCCTGCTGCATTAGACAGTGAGACAAACAAGCACCAAAACACCTGTCTTCAAAGTAGCAGCGAACTTTGTTACAGTAAAAGTAATAAGAAATTGAGACCTCTAAAAGCTTAGAGTAATATAAGGGTATTAGTGGGCAAGAACTGTCGGGTGATGGTGATGCTGCTGAGGATGAACTAATGATGACTGATGATGATGCAGATGTAAAATATATCCCTCCAGCAATCTTCTCTTGTTCAGATATAGATGAAGTTGAGAGTGAGGATGATGACAGGGCTATAAGGTTAGCAGAAAGTTGAAGGCTGAATCTTCCACCACTTTTAAGGAGCACTGTGCCTGTCTATAAACTGTTTGAGAAAGCCATTGGAAATTCTGACCCTGGACAAGCACAGATGTCAAAAAGCACACATTCACCCTATCAGTCATCATCAGCATCATCACCTATTCAAAGTGCAAGTCCCACTCAGCTACACACACAAACCTGTTTTGAGTACCCAGCAACACAGGTTAACATCCACAATGTTAGATATGACAAGTGTCTCTGCTGCTGTAAGTGCTGCACCTTTGACACTTAGTAATACTGGCAGTAGAATTACATCAACATCTAGCCCCAGTAGTAGTAATAGCAGCAGCACTACCTCAGGAATCCCTCATTCCATGAAGTCGACAGTATGGAGATACTTCACTCAGGATCCTCAAGCTAAGCGTGTTGCTATCTGTTGTCTGTGCAAAAAGTATGTGAGCAGGGGGAAAGCAGGCTCACACCTAGGCACCTCCTCTATGAGATCCCACCTGAAGCATAACGACAGGTCTGACTGGGACACACACTATCAGCAGGCCAAGGGTGCCACAACTAGCAGCAGCAGAAGTGCTTTAAAAAGTTCCCAGGGCTCTAGGGCAGAAAAAAAGAAGTAGTGAAGTTATGTATGTGTCAGAGAGTGTGCTACTGCCAGTGCCAACAGTTCAGTTCAGATAACACCTATGGCTCCTGCTGCAGAGGATTATGACAGACAAAGCCAGGACAAATATATTAAAGTGTTAGTAACATCCATTATAAATAGCCTTTATTTTGTAGAGCTTCAAAAGTTGAATATAATCCAAAAAAAACCTATCTCTCAAACCGCTATGGCTTGAGAGATAACAGTGTTCAAACTTTGATGTGTCCTGCTGTGAGTTGTAAAGCTGTCAGCAGGAGATCCATGTAGGCTGACACGGAGGCTCTGCAGCAGAGCCGCAATCGCGTTAATTAAAACAAATGTCTTAGTAGTAGCGTGCAGTGCCAGCTGCAAAGGCAAATTAGATATTGGCATGTATTAAAAGGGGTATTGACTCAAGGAAGGAAGATATTATTATGTCTCTTTACAGGTCCATGGTAAGACCCCACCTAGAATATGCTGTTCAACTCTGGGGGCCCTTTCTGAAAAAGGACATGGAACTAGAGAAAGTGCAGAGGAGGGCTACAAAACTAGTAAGGGGAATGGAAAGTTTTAGTTATGAAGAAAGGCTAGAAAAGTTAAACTTGTACACACTACAGAAATGGCATCTTAGAGGGGATATGATAACACTATATAAATATGTTCAGGGCCCATACAAAGGGCTCTCCAAAGACCTGTTCATTAACAGAACAGTAAAAAAGGACAAGGGGCCACCCACTTAGACTTGAGGAAGGGAGATTTCGTCTACAGCAGCGGAGGGGTTTCTTTACGGTAAGGACAATAAAGGTATGGAATTCACTGCCTGAGGAGATGGTGCTATCGAATACATTAGATGCCTTTAAAAAAGGGCCTGGATACTTATTTAAAAGAGCAGAACACAGAGGGCTATGTACGTTAGTATAGGGATTAATATTTAGTTAGCGCCTGTTGATCCTAGGAGAAATCGGATTGTCATTTGGAGTCAAGAAGGAATTTTTTCCCCCACGTTCAAGGCAGAATTTGAAATTTCTGTATGGGGGGGGGGTTTGCCTTCTTTTGGATCAACGATGGTAAACAGAAATAGGAAAAGGGTTGTACTGGATAGACGCAAGTCTTTTTTCAACCTAAATTACTATACAATACTCTGACAGTATTGAAATAACACTCTCCATGTCCTAAATACTATGCAGATTAATTGGAGCTGCTTTTATTGTGAAACATTACTATCCCTTTAAAGGGTTAGATTTTTTAATCTATTTATGTATTTTTTTACTATTTTTATATTACTGTTGAAAACAGGATATAGTTTATCACTGTTAAATAACAAAATAATGTGTTCCTCATACAGAGTTATGAAGAAAGTAGCAATTTTTTTTTTTGCTTAACAAATCTCATCCTAGTTGTTACACTGGGCTGCATGGTATAGACATAATGACAAAGGGGTGTTTCTGCTTGTTTCCCATTGGCTGGTTGTTCCTACAAGTTTACCAGTGTTTGAAGAAGCAATATGATTAACATACTTTCCCTTTCCTGGAGCATAGGAACCAAGGGATGAAATCCCCTCTGTAGGAGGGAAGGGCACTTGTAAAAAGAGCTCTCTGAGGCAGAGACTCCCAGCCTGCGCAACGCTTCACCCACCCAGTTTGAAAACTGCTCTCCCAAGGAAGTAGGACAAAGCTCTCTTAGCTAGACCATCTTTTTAATTTTCCCTTTGTAGGATATGGGGCTGTACAATACCCCATTAGATGTGCTCCTATTGCTGACTTCCTTTTAAAGGACTAACCAGTGCACAGATATTTCAGGACCGGTTCTGTGGAAGGTGGTTTATGTTCAAAGCTGTTACTGTTGAACTACAAAATGGAAAATATTGAAACACAGCATTACATGGCCCGTGTTATAGGAGGATCAATCAGAGCTGTATTTTTTAAAGTTATTACTAAGAAAGAGCATGTGTGGTGGCCATGTTTCTTGGAGCATTTGAATGCTATGGTGGGTCTTCATTTGCCTTTCCACTGTTCAGAGTCCTTTAACCTACTCTGCTTATTACTGGTAAACCTGGGACCCCTCCAGTTTTCTGGTGATGCCATTTGGTTTCTGAATTTCCACTGAGCCATATATGTTACTGGGAAACTACTTTTCCCAGCAGCTCATTTTTCCATGGTTCTTGAGCAAAGAAAGAGGTGCTGTTTGACACATCCTTTTCCTGTTGGGACAGTGCTAGCTACATTGTGGTTGAGTACTCCCTCCTGCTTGCTGCATTAACCCATTGCAGGCAGATTAAAGTTATTTTGAGTACTTTTATTCTATATTCTCTGCACATTACTACTTTTATCTTATTTCTTATGATTATGTCAGACCCCAAAGGGGACATGGGCAAATCCAAAGCTACTAAAAATTCAGCTGTCTCTTTAACCACATTAGCTCATTTCTACTTATGCCAGATTGGGCTTCCTATGGAATCTTCTGATACTCTATTCCTCTCTTGCTCTGGGACCCCTGCTCAATCATAGGGCCCTCATCTGTTGAACAGGAGCATGCATGGGTTAAGGCCCTAATTTTCTATTAAAGGTTTTTTTGTTTCTTGGTCATGGGACACCCTGCACGCCCAAAAGGCGCTTAAGTGATGTTATAGTGTGGTACTCCCATTATTGTGGATTCTCTTTTTGAGGATGAAGAATCTAATGTGGACAACCTAGATTCATTCTTCTCTGTCAGGGACACTTATGAGGAAGACCCATGCACCTCCATGGAGGGTCTTATTCGGGCTGTTCTAGTGATGCTTAAGGTATCACAGGCTTCCAATTCTAGTTCCTCTTCCCCAAATATTTTTAATAGATGCAAGAAGGAGTTAGTGGTTTTTCCTCCCCCACCATTCCTTGGACCAATTGCTGATAGAGGAATGCCAGACTCACAACAAAAGGTTTATCCTTTTTCTGGTCCACTCCACCTGTGATTGACCCTTCATTTTCTCACCTTGCTAAAAATACTGTTTTGAGACTGGTAGATGCTGTGGCCCCCAAGGATCAGACAGACAGCTTCTTAGATTCCTTTTTGAAGGCAAATTTTGCAGCCTCTGTTGCATCCTTGAGTTCTACTTTCCTCTTTGCATGGATCACTAGGGCTCTGGCTGTCTGGGGGGCTCAGCCTTTTAGATGCAGTCCAAGAGGATCCATCCAAAGAGTATCTGGTGGTCCGTATATACAAGATTCTTGAAGCTAAACCTTACAATACTGAAGTGGCCATTGTTGTGTCTAAGCTTACTGGAAAGGCCTTGACTTTCTCAGTGGCCAAGCTTCGCACTTCGTGGCTTAAGATTTTGTCAGCTGACCAGTCCTCCAAGAAATCCTTGGTTTCTCTTCTCTTTGTGAGCAAACAGTTGTTTGGCCTGGAACTGGACAAGGATATGAGTCATACCGAGGTAGGTTTGTCACATATAGACTTCTAGACTGTGCCCCAAAGGCAGCCCAGTTTGCTCATTTTCACACTCGGGAGCTGCAGCTGGAAATTCTCAGGAATTGCTCCAGGCAACAGTGTCACCTTTCTTATGTCATGTCTCTGTCCTACAGGACAAAAGTGGACTTCAACAAGTTTATCAGACCATGTAAGGTACCTGGTTATCCTGACTTGGGTCATTGTCACAACAGCAGATGTCAATCTGACATGCTGGAGTGCTACTCTAGGTCACCTGACCGCTCAGGCTCTTTGGGGTGGCTCTTTGGGGTGGAGAGTACTCGTCGATCAGTGTTATGGAACTTCTGGTGAGTCGCCTAGGTCTGAGGCATTGGTCTCAGTCTCTAGGGATCCCCTGGGTGGATCCAGTCGCACAATGAGACAGCAAGTCACTTTCATCCACCATCAGGGAGGGACCAGAAGTGCGGCTGCATGGGCTGATGTTTGATTGATTCTCACATGGGCAGAAATTCAGTGCAGGAACTCTCCACCATTCATATTCTGAGGTTAGATAGCATTGTAGAAGACCTTCTCAGCCACCAGTGTCTGGATCCCAGCAATTGGGAGCTTAATCAGGATGTCTTCAACTCTATAGTTTGCGCGTAGGGTTTCCCTGTGGTGGTCCTCATGACCTACCACCTAAACTGCAAGGTACCTCAGTTCTGAGCCAGGTCCTGGGATCACTAGCCCTCGTTGTAGATGCAATGGTCATTTTTTGGTGGTTTCCTCTGGCATATGTGTTCCATCCTGTTCTCCTGATCCCCAGGGTTTGGAGAAAAATCACAATGGAGTGCAACTATGTCATTCTGATTGCTCTGTTCTGGCCCAATTGGGCTTGGTCTTCAGACAGTCTCAATTTATCTGAGGTGGAGCCACTTTGGCTCCCACTGCATCAGGACCTCCTGTCTCACGGTCCACTTTATCATCTAAAAATGGAGAAGTTGGCTTTGATGGCCTGGCTCCTAAAGCCAGCATTCTGAAAGAGAAAGCTTTTTCCTGATTCCTGTCATTAATACCAGTCTACAAGCTTAGAAGCCAGTCTCCTCCAGTGCAAATTACAGGTATGGTCCTGTTCTACAAGTCGGGTCAGGGTCAGGGGTTGCGGCCACAAGCTTTTCTTATTCTAGTAGTCTTGGCCTTTCTTCAGGACAGTCTTCATGAAGAGCTTGGTCTTTGTTCTAGTAAAGTTCAGATTTCATCTCTATTTGTCCTTTTCCAGAGGCATATTACTTCTTTGCCTGACGTGCTGATTTTCATTCAAGGGATAGCTCATGCTCTTCCAGTCTTTCAGGATCCCACTCCTCCTTCTGAGCTTTTTTCCTTGGTTTTCCTCTATCTCTTGATGTCCAAGACCACTATCTCTTGGCTGTTGTCTTGATTCAGAGGGTGGCCGAACTCCATATCTTGTCTTGTAAACCTCTTTTTTGTGGACCTTCACCCTCATAGGTTGGTTCTGACTGAGGACTCCTGTAGGGTTTCTCTCTAAAGTTGATTCTGAGTTTAACATCAACCAGGAAATTGATATTCCTTCTCTCTGTCCAGCTCCATCCAATAGATAGGAGCAGGAACTTCACCTCTTGGATATGGCTAAGTGTTACGGTTTTCAGACACTCAGACATGGATGGTTTAGTAAAACACAGTTTTATTAAAACAAGAAATAAGTATGGTAGTACAGGCAAAACAGTAGTAAATGTAACGGCAATACAGGACACAGATATAAGAATAAAGTGTAGGCAGTAAGGTACTCCTGTAGACCCAGGATCTGGAATAGTGCAGCAGCAGGAAGAATCTGGTCCTGAAACAGAGGATCCCTAGAGCGCTAGGGAGGTCAGCAAGACTGACTGGAATGAATTCAACAGATCACCTAGAAATCTAGGTGTGGAGTAATACTGACAGTGAATGGTAAGGCAACCGAACCCCTAGTACGCTAGGTGGTATAGCAGTACTGACAGTAGTAAGGCAAGGCAACCGAACCCTTAGTACACTAGGAGGTATAGCAGTACTGACAATAGTAAGGCAAGGCAACCGAACCCCTAGTACACTAGGTGGTATAGCAGTACTGACAGTAGTAAGGCAAGGCAACCGAACCCCTAGTACGCTAGGAGGTATAGCAGTACTGGCAGCAACAAGGCAAGGCAACTGAACCACTAGTACGGTAGGTGGTTTAGCAATACTGGCAGTGACTTGACTAGGCAACCGAACCTCTAGTATGCTAGGAGGTTTAGCGATACTGGCAGCGACTTGACTAGGCAACCGAACCCCTAGAATGCTAGGAGGTTTAGTGATACTGGCAGTGATTTGGCAAGGCAACCGAACCAACCAAGGAAAGAAGGCCACAATCTCGTGACTGGAGTCACTCAACCCACGCACCAGCCCACGGTCGGGCAAAGGACACTATAGACCCCTGGACAGGCCAATGACTGCACAGACTGAGACTAACGAGGTGCACCAGGAGCAACAGACAACCTCGTAGTGATGGAGCGAAAGCTGTGCTGGGTCAAGCGTAATAGGTGCGGGTATATCAGGAAGACAAATACACCATGCCGGACAGGCACTGACGGAGCAGGGCAAACAACGGGCCAAGTAGGAACTCGGACAGGATAAGCAACCAGTCAGTTCAGTACACAGAGCAGGATAGTCAGCCAAGCCGGGTCGGTACATAGAGCAGTAGAGTCGGCCAAACCGGGTCGGTACACAGAGCAAGAGAGTCAGCCAAGCCGGGTCGGTACACAGAGCAGGATAGTTGGCCAAGCCGGGTCGGTACACAGAGCAGGATAGTCAGCCAAGCCGGGTCGGTACACAGAGCAGGATAGTCAGCCAAGCCGGGTCACAATGGAAGTCAAGAACAGGTGATCTCACAGGAACGTAGTCAGTTGAGCCGGGTCATACACAGGATACCAGGAACCACAGGAACAAACGCTAGATACTGGAACACCACGAAAGGGCACCGCCATAATGACAGCGCTCGAATATAAAGGCAACCAGTAGGAGGAGTCATCACTGATCACCAATAAGAATGCTAGAAGGAAATGACCAGGAAGTAGCAATGTCCCAAACTGAGGAATCACGGGCACCGTGATACTAAGTTGAAGTTCTCTGTTCATCACATGTAGCCTTTGTGGAAATCTGATTCCCTGTTTGCCATCTATGAGGGCCTGTTTGGGGCCTGGCCGCAAATAAGGTGATGGTGGCTTTTTGGATCAAGGCAACCATTCGTCAGACATTTGTTCTTTTGGGTTAAGGCACATTCCATCAGGTCAGTGGGCACATCTTGGGCCTATAAGAATCAGGGTTTTGAGGAGCAGTTGTTAGTTCCAGGTTTGATTAGTGTCACAAGTACCACAGTTGGCTACCAAGCATATAGAACTGTAAGAAATCTCTGTATGAAGCTCTCACACTGACTGACCAGTCAAGTAGGTGGACGCAAAGGCCAAAGAAGGAATACTAGATGCCACTCTGAGAACCTGCATTATGAATTCTGAACCAACAGGTAGTGGACTTAAGATCATTCAACTGGCTAGCAGAATATAGGACTACAAGTCAGGAACTAGACTGGTATATTATAACACTGATATTGATGAAATATTGGAATATATAATTAATGAATGAACTGAAAGACAGGCTTTAATGCCCAGAGTGGGCACTATAGAACCCAAGAGGCATTATAATATACTCTCTGTACTGAGCACTCGAATCCTGATGACATTGTGAGCCCTGCAAAGTTATAAGATGATGAATACTGTAGCTCCATGTAGACATCAAGCACTTCTGAGATCAGGAATAAAGGGTAGCTGTTTTACTTGGTGATGTTCTTCAAGCACCTGTTGTCAACAAAAAGTCTAGGAGAGTGGTTCTCAACCAATGCCCTCAGTGGCCACTAACAGACCAGGATTTGAGGATTTCCTTGTGAAAGCACAGGTGAGTTAATCAATGTGAATGAGCCTCTGATCAACACACTTGGAGACTGATCTTTCTTCTTGATGACGCAAAACCCTGTTGCAGCAGGAGAGAAATGAGCCTAATGAAACCATGCAACAGATTTGCTGTGCTCACAAAATAAAAATATGTATAGTAGTGAAAGTGTTTCAAATATGGAACATGTGATCAGCAATCAGTTAGTAAGATTTTGGCAAGATAGAGAAGAGTAATTTCTCTCTGATGATAATACATATATTTCTGAATGTGTTCACAGTTGATAAAGTTATACAGAAAACAAAACTCCACTTGTGTCATACTCTGTGGTTCCTTATAGAAAATGATTCATGACTATCTCAGAACATTGTAAAGTTTAAGTAAAAGCTTCTATTGACTTGTGACAGAGCTTCATGATAGGTTTGTAACTATGGGGGATGCAGAATGTGCACTGCACTGGGGCCAGGCAAACAAGGTGGCCCCACCTGTCCCATAGTTCAATAGGTTCTATTTATGCCACTGTAAAAACATTTTTTGATAGGGGCCCAATAAAATATTTGTAGAAGGGCCCTCCAGTTACTAATTACGCCAATTCTGTCATGACCGTTCCGCTTGCCTGCAATTGTAGTTTCTCCTGCCACATTGTTTTGTCTTCTCACTCCCTGTCATCCTCTCCATGATGCGTACTTCCAGGTTTGAGTGTGCAATGAGACTTGTTAATATAGTGTATTTTGCTTAGTATAAAGTCTTGATTGTTTGATCTCCCTGTTTGACCTCCTTTTGCTCCTTGACCATTCTACTTTGCATGCTGCTTCTGCCTTTACTTACCAGTGCATGACCCAGCTAGTACTTGGCCAGTCCACATTACCTGCTGATTCTGCCTTTGCCTACCAGTGTATGTACCTGACACTCCATTGCTCGCTGTTCTGGACTCTCATGGGATTTCCATGTATCCAGCATCTTGGACACAGTGAGTACTTATTGTATCCTCTTGGAGTAGCTGTTCTCCCTGGGGATAGTATTAGTCTAGTTTGTCTCAGAGGGGGTTATCCAGGATCTCCTTCAGCCCCTCTGGAGGGGGCTACATCATCTAGCTTTGTGGCTAGCACCTTTATCCAGCCAAGTCACAGCACAGTCCCTTCTCTGGCAACCTCTGCTACCGAGCTCTGACCCTGAGCTGCTCATCCAAGCTTTTGGCTTTACTGTCCCTTGTTGGAGGAGTCTAACCTTCTCCTACTGCTCAGTGGTATATCATACTTTGGCTCCCACCACAAACATGTTGTATATAACAACTTCTTCATAAATAATCTTCTACTTACATCTATAAGGAACATAAACATAATAGATTGACATGTCAAATGTCAATTAAATAATGGTAATTAAATAAAATAAATAAGTAAACATGCTAAAGCTGAATTTCACTAGCTACTTGTTACTGCTCACATATCTAGGAGTATTTTTAACTGAAAGCAGTAATTGCACATGTGATTTCCCACCTCCTACAAGAAATGAAGCTAACCCTTCATAGCTTATAGCATCAGGTCTGGGGGGGGTTTATTAGAGTTTACCTAGAATAAGACTGGACTTTAACATAATATATATTAATATATTTATTTTTTATATTGACTGTCCTTTAAAGTACACTTCTATATTGTCTCACAACTATAACTCCATAATAAATAACATTGCAAAAAAAGATCCTGCAAATTGATGGGGGGGGGGGGGGGGGCAATTGTTATCTGACAGTTTTTGGACATTGTAAGATTCAATATTCTGGTCCCTCCAGCACATAAGGATTTAACGTTAGGAGTCAGTGACCTTAATTTCCTGACATGTGGAACACAGGTCCATTTCTGCCCTGGAGTATCCCAATGTGAATGAAAGGAATGCTTTAGTAAAGTAAAGAAACCTACTCATTTAATTAACAGTTGACAATGCATGGTCTCCTAACACATTTTGTTTCACACAAATACACAAACAACTTTATTTTTTATAATTTATCTTGTTTTTTCTGTTTTTAAAGATGTAGTAATGCTAACTATACACAAGAAGAAGAGGCTTATATCACATAAAGGGGAGGGAATACAAAGGGCTCTGTTTTCAAAAGCAAAGTAGTGTAATAAACCAAGTGCACCATAGGGGACAAATAAAAATGCATAAAAATTCAATTGGTGCTTTTAACCCCTTGAATATTAGAGATATCTCCAACAATCAAGACATTAAAAGGCCAGTTTAAAGGGGTAATATATGGGCAATAAAATACTCTTTTAAACCAATGGCAGTACCCACAGAGATATGGGAACCAGGCCATCGGGCATACTGGGCACTTGCCCGGTGGGCCGGTCCAGGCGCTTAAAAAAATAAAGAATGAACAAACGCCCGCTGCTGCCCCCCCCTCTCCCATGGGCTGCTCAAAAAATGGGCTGCTCAACCTTAAATGCCCCGGTCCTATTTTTTTGTCCCAGTCCGGGCCTGATGGGAACTAAGTGTCATGGCTTATAAATCACTCTGTCTCACTCGTTCCGCTGGCTGATCATGATATCCACAGGCTGGGTGATGTCAGCTCCTTCCTCGGAACTCAGGGGAGTGAAAAATAAGATTCCCATATTTTCCATTAGAAGCTCTGTGTTGTCAATCCATTGTTATTAGACTTCTGTGGAGAGAAGAAACCTCCTATGAGTGTCGAGTGAGGTGGTGATGTCACCCAGCTCTGCAAATATCTGTAATCTGCTTGGGGAACCGAATGCCACAGGGTGAGTTATAAGCTATGGGAATCCTTCTCCCATAGCTCTGTGGGTACTGCCAGTGGTTTTTAAAGGCTTTTATCAACTTTACAGTGCCCCTTTAAATCAGTGGAAATGTTTTATTTTCTCCCATATGCATTTGGTTACCCCAGAATTATTTCACTTTCCTTCTGAAAATATATAACAAAAAGCTAAAATACAATACATATCATTTTAAGAGAATGACTGAGATCAGTCACACTCTTAAACTACAAACTATGGAATTAAAGAAAGTTTATAGGAAGAATTACTGTCTCTTTAAAGCAAGCTACAGATGAGAATACTAATTTTGCAAATTAATTTGATGTTTCTGTTTATTAGTGAAACCCAGAGAATTGAGATCTCAGAATTGTTACTGTTTTCTGGCAGCTTTCTCCTCAGCTTTCATTAATGATTAATCCACAGGACTGATTTTCAGCCTTGTTATGCCAGATCGATGACCTGGAACCTTTTTATCTGGTATTACATTACAGTCAAGTAATGGATGATATATTGCCATGCTGTTCTCATGTATCATTGTATTGTCCTTCTGATCTCATGTAATAATCTGGTGGTCTCATGTAATAGTGTACTGCCTCACTGGTCTCATGTAGATTCTCTATAGCTCACTCTACCAGTTTTAGGGCTGGATTCAAATGCAGGCGCTAATTTTTTCTCTGCTTTTATCTCCAGGATTCCCCATAGACTTCAATAGACGTAAAATTTATCCCCTGCATTTGAATCCAGTCCTTAATCTTAGAATACTTTGGAAGTGATAAATGTTACCTCTGTTCTTTCACACATTGCTCTTGAGGCCTATGGAGAAACTAGCTTATACAACTAATGATCACATACAATGAAATCCAGACCTCTCTTTCTTGTAGCCATCTCTTTCACTGGTCTGTACGTTTCTTAATCTGTCTATTTCCGTTATGCTTTATATTCTAAAATACACATATTGTACATAAATACTAATTGGGGGGAGTAATGCACACATACATAGGGAGAAACACACTGTGACATCAAATAATGAGGTGACCTGGTACCTCCCTTTTAACCCATTGAGTGCCATGCACTCAAAGGGTTAATAAACTCGCCCCCACCCACCCCTGATAAGCTACATAGAGTAATAGGGTTTTCTAGAACAAATTATAAGTAAGTATTAGCTTTAATTAACTTGGACTGCCATTCGTCACTTGTAAAAAAGATATTTTATTTATTTATTTACCATGCAGGAGGTGTAACATTTGCTTTTTCTGAGAAATGTGTAGGCAGAGATATTCCAAAACCAATGTTTTATATTTAACCCCTTGAACATAGTAACATAGTTGATGAGGCTGAAAAAAGACAAGCATCCATCAAGTCCAGCCCATGCCAAAAACACCCCTGTTGATCCAGAGGAAGCCCAAAAAAAAGCCCTCTGGAGCAATCTCCAAGTTAGCCCCAAGTGGGTAAAAAAATGTGTTCCTAATTCCAAATGGCAGTCAGGTAGTTCCCCGGATCAACATCCTATCTGCCTTGAAGTCCTCTGTCATAATTTTCAATATTGCTCTGTGCTAGATAGGCATCCATTGCATTTTTGAAAGCAGTTGCATTATCTGCAAGCACAACATCCAGAGGCAAAGAATTCCATAGCTTTAACACCCTGACTGTAAAGAATCCCTGCCTTTGTTTTAGTCAAAAGCGCCTTTCCTCTAGTCATAATGGATGACCCCTTGTCCTTAGCTCAGCTCTTTGCGTAAATAATTCATTGGATAGTTCTTTGTATTGACCTTGAATGTATTTGTAAATTTTAATCATATCACCCCTTAGACACCTCTTCTCTAATGTAAACAAACCCAGTTTGGCTAGTCTCTCTTTATAACTCAGATCCTCCAATCCTTTTATCAGTTTTGTTGCACGTCTCTGCACCTTTTCCAGTAAAAAATGTATTTTTTAAGAACTGGCGCCCAAGATTGTACTCCATATTCTAGATGAGGCCTAACCAAGGATTTATACAGAGGTAGGATAATATTAGCATCCCTTGCATCTACACCTCTTTTTATGCAGTCTAGTACCCTATTTGCTCTTACAGCAGCTGAGTGACTCTGCACACTGCTGTGAAGTCTATCCTCTATCAGTACTTCTAAATCTCTCTCTAATGAGGATTCCCCAAGTTGTTTCCCATTTAGAGTATATGTAGCAAGTTTATTTCTACAGCCCAAATGCATAACCTCACATTTATCTACATTAAATGACATCTGTCACTTTTCTGCCCATTCACTCAGTTTATCTAAATCCTTCTGCAGAGAAAAAACATCCAGCTCTGTATGTATTTCCTGACATAGCTTAGTGTCATCAGCAATGAACAATGCATTGGATACCCCTGTGGTACTCAAAGGATTACATAATCTATATATGTATTTTTTAGAACAAGTTACTCTTATATGAAAGATCATATTAATATATTATCAGATTTATGTAAAACATTTTATGGTGTACAGTCCTCTCTGGAGCTCAAAGTGTTAGATTGTAGTCTGACCATTCTATCAAGTTAATTTCACTGAAGATTCTGGTCCACTGCTGTTGCTCTCTGATTGGATTACTATTGGAGAGCTCTGCACCTTTCTAACAGAGGTATATACTTCTAAAAGTGATTTAGGTCCAGCAGAGAACAGATATTAGGGACTCGAATCAATTGTCCAAGTTGGCAAAAAAACATGGTAAGCCATTCTATTACTTGTGTTATGAAAAATACCACTTGAAAAAAATGCACAATAGGCATTAATTTAGCACCCATTGGCAACCATTAAAAGAAGTCTGATTTTCCCTTTCAGTTCCATGCGTTAGGCAGTAACATGCTTTAAGGGACCCACCTTAACACCAGCAAAAGTAGAGCTACTTGTTTCTGGTGAAGAATCCCCTAATGTATATTTTAACCTGCCGACGCAGGCATTGTATGGGAAAAAAACTAGAACAAAAAACATAAGTGACCAGTGGATGTATTATTAAGGGGCCCTAAGTCCCATATCAATACATCCAAAGTAGTGTAAGAAATGTGTGAAATGTTAGAAAAATCAACCCTATGAATACCAGTAGGGAACGCAAAGCATTGCAGAGTGTTGCATATCCCACTGACACTCACAGGGTTAATCTGACTACAGTTAACAACATCCTATGAAAATAAACACTTACCTGTAATCCTGATGTCCAGCAGGGTCTTCAGCACCCTGGTCAGCTACTGTCAGTTTTCTTCTGTCATCTTCTATCTTCTGTCTTCTCATCTTTCTCTTCATGCTACTTATCTTCTGATCTTCTTTGTGACAAATCTAATATCACTGAAAAGAAAAAAAAAGAGGCCAAATTAAATATGCCCCCAAAAAGTATGCATCAAGGATATGCTGACCTAAACCCTCTGAGTGCTGGAGGGGTACGCAACACATTGCAGAGCAATGGGTTAGGTACCTCTCTGGCACCCAAAGGATTAAATTGCTGTGGCAGTCCAATTTAAAAGTATGCTGTCACCAGCGGCAGGAATGCAGGGAACCCCCCAAAAAAGTTTCCTCTCATCTGTTGCTTGCACACCTCCCAGCCAATCAGCTTCTAGCAGGTGATGACGAAATGCGCTAGAAGCTGATTGGCTGGGAACCATTTTCAACAGAGACTGGCCATATAAAAAGCCAGTCTCTGTTCAATTTTCCCACAGAATGTTGTGGGCAACAGCCCTAGAGGTAACTATGTGTTTGTGGGGGAAGGTTTCCTGCATTCCTTTTAACTCTTTGACTGCCACCATATCTTTGCAACAATTTACCCATTTGGGTGCCAGAGAGATATGAAAGGATTTAGACCAGCATATCTTTGATGCACACTTTTTGGGGGCATATTTAATTTGGCTTATTTATTTTATTTTTTTTTCAGTGACATTAGATTTGCAACAAGGAAGAAGCATAAAGATGAAGAGAATGAAGAGGATACGGCAGATAGAAGATGACAAAGGAAGACTGACAGTGGATGACAGTTAAGTGTTTACAGACCTGGGTTATGGGTGTTAGGATACTGTTAGGGTTAGTATTGCTTTACTTTATTGTAAGGGGTAGTGTAGGGTTAGTGTTTGGGGAGGTGACTGTGTTTTAGCTCACGCTCCGTGCTTGAAAGTGAGTCAAGCACCTAGCGCTAGCCATTTTTGTTTGATGCTCCCATTTCTCATGCTGTTTAGAATGGGTTTTGGAAAATAAAAATGCTAGATAAACCTTTGGCCAAAAGTCAAGTTTGTTGTGGTTTCTGTGGGTAGGGCAACTGTTTACCGACGGTGACACAGTGTGTGAACCGGTTGTTATCCATTTAACGGGGGATATTGAATCAAGCCCTAGGTCCTGTTTAAATGGGAGAAACACTGAGCTAGTCCCCTCAATCATAAAACAGCTGGTCTATTACATATCTGTTCCCATGGGTGACGATCATCTTGTGTGAAGCAGTCAGACACAGCATGCTGCAGCTTTACTGTGTTCAATGCAGAAAGTTGGTCTGTTATAGCAGAGGATATCTGCACAGCAACCTATTGAGCAGATAGGCTCAGTTCAATTGTTGAGCTGCACATCCAGTCAATGGCTCCCCATAGGCATAATTTCTATGTTTAATGTCTGAGTGCCAGAAAGGTATCTCATTGGATACCTCTCTGCCACACAGAGGGTAAACTGGATGGTCTTTCCTGGCACACAACTGTAGAATTGCACAAAGAATGTAAAACGGATTCAATTAACGGAGCAAATTAAAGCTGACAGGTAGTTGAATTACACACAGTAATGATATAAGCTTACATACAACTACAATAATACATTACCTTCACAATGCAGAGGTTTCTCCCCACACAGTAAAATAGTGAAAAAACAAGCCTCATCACTGCACGTTGCAGAAGAGGAATAAAAACTACACCGAATTGATTCAAATTAGGCTTTAATGCCTTGAATGCTAGCTAGGTCTCCAACATATCAAGAAGCAATTAACTGAATACTTCTCTGGCATTCAATGGTTAAAAATCCATTTAATTTAATGGGACTAAATATTTGTCACATATGATACAGTTGGTTGCTCCAGAATTGCCATACCTGGGAACTCTCTGGATCTGACTGGGATAGGGTGGCCAACGTGTCCAGGATTGCCTGGGACAATCCCGGATTTTAAGTGTGTCCCTTGTCCCAGGCAGCCACCCTTCTGGGACAGTACAATGTCTTGGAATGAATACTCCAGAGCACAGAGGTCTAAAACTAGAAGGAGAACTGCACATGGCCTACTGTGACCGAAAGTAATGCTTCTGCTGGGCTACAGGAAAATGGCTTCCAGACAAAACTTTAAACACTAGAGAGAGAACGGAGCTTTGATCCAGACATCAATCTGGAGCTGCATTGCATTTTGTATTGTATTGTAATGCTAGTCTAAGGCTTTGGGCTTGATGTACATTTTCTTGTAGCCCCCCACAGACATTACTGTCTTTCACAGCAGTACATGGACAGTTCTCCCTCTAGTTTAGAACTGTGTGGTACGCTCTTCTCCCCTCAGTGTCCCTGAATGGCATAACTGAAATGTGGTCACCCTATAACCAGAGAATCTCTGGGGACAGAGGCTGATTCGCAGAGCTCACTTCACTGCCAGTTCTGGTCACTCTTCTCCCTATTCTTACCAATTTTACCACTCCTTCTATTTTAATGGAAGACCTTGCCTCCACTTGTCCCAATCCCACCCACGTCAAGCAAGCCCCACCCACTTTATGACACTTCCACCCTCAGACTTTAGTGGACCTCCGGAGGCTTGGGACTTGACGTTCCCAGGAATGAGAGTTGTTCAACTTTTGTTTTCGTTCACATGGCCCTGAATGCTCCAATAACAGAAAACCTAGGGTCATATACAGGAGGCTAAAGAGGAACACTTTGGGGAAAAACCAACTGCATTGTACTAGACAAATAAACATTCTCCAAATTCTCATTGATTGAAATGGGGCATTTAATTATCTGACTGCTAGAGAAGTTTTGAACACATTGCTCCTCAGTGAGTTGCAGACCTCTCTAACACACAATGTAGTGGTGCCAACACTGGGCTCTTCAGATGTTGCGGTCAGTCCCCCGCCAGCCATTGGATGGTATGAGTTGTAGCCTAGTAGCAGCTGGAGGCCCTTGTGTTATACACTACTTATCCAAGGGCCCCATTTATCTCTTTGAGTGCTAGAGAGGTGCGTTGCAATGCATTGGGTACCTCTTTGGCACACAAAGGGTTAAACCAAAGGTAGTTTCTATTTGTCACCTGTAGTCCAACTGATTTGCTCCAGAATTGCTTTATTCCAGTTCTTCTTAATGTATCAGCCACAGTATATTTCTAGCATTTTCAGGGAGGCAACAACAGCTTTGTGAAAACAACACAGAAATTATATAATTATATATAAAGATAGCTAGATTGTCCCTTAAGCATCCAAATGAAACATGTAATCTCATTTATAGAACTGCTGGCTGTAGGAAAACTTTACAATATGTCCATGTGAGTAATCCGCATTACATACTAGAAGACTATTTTATAGCCCCAGAGGTTTACATGATAGAACATTTGGCTTTATTTTGAGGAATTGTGCCCAGAAGTATGATTCCAAAACAGAATATGCAAATGTGCACCAAAAATAAGGATGTAGGGACCGATTAGCAAGAGAATTGCTAGATTCCCCAGCCATCAAAAACAGCAAGATTGAGACGAATGAAGGATAGATTCATGTGATGTGGTTATCCTGCAGAGCTGCTGGTAAACAATCAAACATATCTTACATAGAGAATATCCTATATTATAATTCACTAGGATGTTTGTCAGAAACCGTCATGCACAGTAGAGATGGCTGCGTGTGCTGCAGTCATACGCAGCACAGAGTGCCCATGATGCGGCTGATACGGAGCGGGGAACTCCAAATTCAGACCGGAGTCCTATCTGCGGACCTTCCTGGGAACGCTTGGTCCCAGGAAGGTGCGCAGAGAGGACCACGATCTGAATTTGGAGAGCCCCGCTCCGTATCAGCCGTGGCACGTTTGGGCAGTCAGTACTGCGCATGACTGCAGCGCTGCCAGTGTTGGCCCGTGTACACGAGCTTTAAAACTAGTTTTTCAATATTTATGCAGAGGACCTGATACCAGAGGGCCTGAACTGAATATATTCTGATGAGATTATCAGAATCCTATCACATTATTTGTATATGTCTGGGGTTATGTGGTTTACAAATAAATGATTAAATGCTGCACTATCATTCTTCCAACATAGCTGAATAATATAAAATTAAAAAAATGTATTAATCATGGCTTAGCCATGAGTAAGCATGCTACACGTGAAACGCGTTGACTTGAAGATGGGAGCAGCATTTATTGGCCAGGCACCATGAGTCACTTCAATTGGTCTCTTTGTACTTTGATTGATAATTATCACATCTTAATAAATGTTTTGAATTTTATATTATTCAACTATATTGAAAGAATGATAGTGCAGTATTTATTCATTTATTTGTTATTCATCTTAAATGCTTGGGATTGCAGTTAGTTTTGCATATCATTAAGTACACAGTTCGTGAATTGTCATCCAAGATACATTTTTTTAACCAGTTTTGGTCTTATATATTTGCTATGTGGTTTACTCCTGCGTATCAGGAGCATAACTAAGGGTATGCAGTTGTGACTGGGCTGGTGTCCAAGGGGGCCCATTAGCCCAGGTCCCAATAAGTTCCTGTTACACCCTAAAAGAATATTTTTGTGTTATGGGGCTCCAAACAATGTTTGCACCAGGGCTCTCAAGAGACTAGTTTAGCTTCTGCTATGGGTCAGGGAATCAAGTATTTGCTTTCCAGTCCACTGAATAGGGTTATTAAAGCAGAACTACCATATGTTAACAACTTTAGCTTCAATAACTCAGCATCTGGCAACTAGCTGCTTAGTAGCGCTAGTCGCCAGAATTATTACCTTGTAAAGGAGAAATAGCCATTCTTCCCCAGCTGAGGCAGGACGGATCACGGACATCTTGCCATAGTGATGTCCTCGCGTCTGCTCTGTCAGTCCCAGCCGGCTGTAGGAGGTGTTGATAGGAGCCGTTCAGCTCCGGAAGGGACTGACAGAGCAGGCAGGTGGACGTCACTATGGCAAGATGTCCGCGATCTGTCCTGCCTGTCAGCTGGAGAAGAATGGCTATTTCTCTTTTACAAGGTAATAATTCTGGAGACTAGCCCTACTAAGCAGCTAGTCACAAGATGCGGAGTTATTGAAGCTAAAGTTGTTAACATGTGGTAGTTCCACTTTAACGGCCTTGTTCATCAAGCTAAAGAGTTACCATTTCAGAGTCAACCAATTGCACCATATGGAGGAAATGAAAATTCTGCAAATACACACTCATTTGAATGGGGATTTTAAATATCCAGTGCATAGCAAGCTATCTATTGGAGACCTGTCTAGTTAAAAGGCCTGTGTAATTCAGTGGTAATTTGCATCCCCCTTTTGTGCAGTTGGTTTGCACCACTTTACCTAGCTGAATAAGGCCACATGATGCATAATATACCACTAGCCTCTAACTAGTGACAGATATACATGATTTGATACATTGGGCCTTATGCATAAAAGAAATTGGAGCAATTCTTGTTTAACTAACAGCACATGACAAAAATAATTAAAACATAAATAAAGATCCCATTGATTTAAATGGGTCTTTTAACCCTTTGAATGCCAGCGGGGTACACAAAACACATTGCAGAGCAATGCATTGTGTACCCCTCTGGCACTCAAGGGTTAACCTCTTGAATGCTAGAGATGTCTGCAGCTCATTGCTTCACAATCTCAGATCTCATGGTCTATTCATTTTGAAAGTTCCCAGGTGTGCACATAAACCGAATGTAACCTCTCCCCTTGGCCATTATCCCATAGGCCTGAGGGATGGGGGTCTGGAGCCCTTTGGATCCATAATCAAACCATATTGTAAATGAAACAAAGATAGGAAGTGATTGGAGATGAAGGGACAGAGGGGATGTCAAACCGGTTACACAACCTTTTGTTAAACTGTAACCAAGTAAGTCAATCACTCTTTTTTTAAGTTACCTTAAAGGCAAACTGTCATAAAAATAAATTATTTACATTGCTGTACACAGTATGAAAAAACAAAAATAAATAAATAAACGTAATGTTACTAACGTGAGAATTGCACACAAAAGAAGAGAGCATAATTCTGGTGAAAAACAACTGTTTCATAGAGGATACATACAACTTAACATTGACTTGTGCCCCTTTTAACTCACTGGATGCTAGTGTGGTCTCCACTACCTAGATACCTGTCAAATGTTAGGAAGGTGT
Source organism: Rhinophrynus dorsalis (assembly GCA_037306005.1). Classification (NCBI taxonomy): domain Eukaryota; kingdom Metazoa; phylum Chordata; class Amphibia; order Anura; family Rhinophrynidae; genus Rhinophrynus; species Rhinophrynus dorsalis. The sequence continues at coordinate 168,416,677 of CM074721.1, read as the reverse complement.
CTGCTGTGTCAGGTAGAAAGATAACTGTGTTGAGCACCCCTCTGGTCCCCAACGGGTTAATATAGCTACGATCACTGTCTACCATACCCAAACATATGTACTAGTTTTAGGGTACCTATAACTGGAACATTTACATGATCATGACACATCTGAAGGCCTCTCTAAGGCCTAGTTTACTTGGATGACTTTGTCTTAGAAACACTGGGGCATATATATATATATGGAGAGAGAGAGGGGGAGAGAGAGCTAAAAGTGGAGTAATTCTGGAGCTAAAGATCTGTATCAGATATTTTTCTTATTACTTTCAGTGGAACTTTTTTGTTAAATATGGAGCAGTTGGTTGTTCCACATTCTCTTTAGTAAACGTGACCCTTTGTTGCAATATGTTGCAGCACCATGGAAAAGATTGTAGCTGTAAAATTCAAACCCATGTGTACTTCCTCATACAAAACTATGTCTATTGTGTGAAAATGTTGTTCCAATAAATTTGCTGCAAAAAAGTACCCTATGTGAATTATGGCATACATTTTTATTGTTTTTTATTTAATAATGTCCTCCCACTATAACGCATATAAAATACAAATCCTGTTTTCTGAACTCCACAGGAGCTTAAATCCTGCAGACATCTGGTGATTTTACCTTATATTCCACCTTTAGATCCAATCTTCATTGTGATTACAGGATACAGGACAAGGATTGGCAATCTGAGGCCCTCTAAGTGTTCAGGACTACAATTTCCATCATCTCCAGCAAGTAAAAAGGGCCTCTTGTTGACCACCAGTGGTACAGGAACAAGGCCAGATTCATATCTCATGCACCCCTAGACAAAGACACTCTAAGCGCCCTTAGCTCAACCAATGTCCACAACCTCATCCATTCTTGTCCACAGAAATTACCCTTTATTTATAATGTACATCAGGGCTGTCCAAGCTCAGTCCTCAAGGGCCCCCAACAGGCCAAGATTTAAGGATTTCCCTGATTAAGCACAGGTGAGTTAATCAGCGACGCATTCATTTTGACTAACTCATCTGAGCTTAAGTAGGGAAATCCTTAAATCCTAGACTGTTGCTGGCCCTTGAAGACTGAACGTGGACAGCTCTGTTATACATGAACAAAAAACTCATTGGTTGATAGCATTAATGGAGTTAATTAAGCGCTATGGAGGGGGTGTATTATCTGGCAAATAAACCAACCACCATAAATCGGGAGTTAGTTAATGGCACAGCATTTGCTCTGACCACACTCATCATATCTCTTTAACTAGTACCAAGGTCCGGGCAATGTTAACCCTTTGAGTGCCTGAGGGTTACACAACACATTGCTTTGCAATGCGTTGCGTACCCCTCTGGCACTCAAAGGGTTAAGCGGCCACCACCTCACTGCTCCACGCAATGCAGTCTTGCGCAATAGAGGCTGCCTGAACGAGCATGACGGCTTCTGACAAAACATTCTAGCGAATTATTATATAGGATGTAGGTGTGGCCAGCACAGCGGAAACACCCCTCAAAATCTGCTGCTCAATGAAGTAGCCTACTCTGTCTAATTGGAAATCCAGTCCTGTATAAAAGCATTATATGCATACTTGTATATTGTCCTGCTTACAATTTCAACTGGTCAGATTAAAACACTTATCCCTTATAGGAGTGTGAAAGACAGAAGGATATTTCTAGTTGTTCAGGTTTGTCTGTCCAAATGTTAATAAAATAATGTGTACAGGGCCTGGGGCAGGTGTAATTTTTGTTAATTTATGGGTTTCAGACACAGGAAGAGAGCTGCTTGTTTCATTGTGTTTCCTTCAATAAATGACATTCCGATTGTGTCTGCGTGTCATTCTGAAGGCTTATCCTGCCAAAGCACAAGTCACTACGAAGCCCACCTGTGCCTGAGGCATTGCTGCACCAGCCAATTATGGAGACATCTGTATCTGCTAAACACCAGAGGATTGAACAACTCACCTCATTTCCTTATGTCACTCAGTGGTCGAAGTGCCTTGAAAAACAGAGAAAAAGCAGTGATACTGTTCTTTTATTCAAGAGAGCCCCACTCCTTTGTCTCTTGACATGCACTATTAAAAGCTTTATGACATGTAAGCAGGGATCTTTATTGCTTTATTTAAACTGAAATGACCCTTTACTTTGAACTTTACTGAAACGATCCCCCTCTTGGAGGTAAAAGGGTCATAACTGACCCTCGCTGTTACCAGTGGCCCAGGTATGAAGCACTGAGCAGCACTCAGCAGGATTGCCATGATGGCTGGGGATCCATCTTGTTTCATGCGTGATTACGTGACAATGGCCCATATTTATATAACAAAACTGGGGTTATTCTGGAGTACACCAATTGCATCATAGGGTACAAATAAAAATTCCTGTTAAATTAAATTGGGCTTTTAATCCCTTGAATGCTAGAGAGGTCCCCAATGCTTTGCAAAGTGATGCACTGGAGGCTTCTAACATTCAAGGGGTTAAATGCTCTATTCAAGTGCATGGGAATTTAGGAATCTGTATGTGTTCCATGTGGTGCAGTTGGTTTACTCCTGTATAACTCCAGTTTACTTATATAAATATGGGCCGTTGTAAGTATCAAAGGAAACTGGAGAAATTCTGGGACAAACCATCTGTACCATAGGGGACACATAAAAATGTTAATTGATTTAAATGGGACTTTTAACCCCTCAAATGCTAGGGTGGTCTCCAATGCATTGTGAAGCAATGCGTTAGATACCTCTCTAGCATTGAAGGAGTTAAAAGATCCATTTAACTGATTGTGAATTGTAGGATGATTTAATTCTACCCTATGGTACAGATGTAGGATGTTTTAATTCCACCCTATGGTACAGTTGGTCTGATTTTATACATACAGCACACAGGGCTTGATTCAGAAAGCAAAAGATGGGGAAAACCAACTTCACAGTGGAGGGGGGGAGGGGAGTGAAAATTCCAGTTTAGTTAAATAGAGCATTTAACCCTTTCAGTGCTAAAGAGGTCTCCAAAGCACAATGATTCACAGTGCCTTAACAGTCAAAGGGTTAAAAGCTCAATTTAATTTAACAGGAATTTTTTTTTGTCCCTTATGATGTAGTTGATTTAATGCAGAATGAATTCAGTTTGCTTTTATTAATATGGGCCTAGGTCACTTAATCACACATTAAACCACTAAACATGATGGATCCCCAGAATTAATGAGACTTCTGGGAATTCTTATTTTCCCCTATAATGCAGTTGGTTTGTTCCAGAATTGCTAATTACATTCTATATAAGGGCCATATAGCCGTATTCAGCAATCTGAAGAGGTACATATTGGAGCAAACCAACTTAACCATAGCAGGCAAATGAAAATTCTCCATAGATTTAAATGGGGCATTTAACCTCTTGAATGCTAGGCATGCCTGGGAATTACACCTCTGTAGTTTGCTGAACACGGCCCTTAATCAGGAAACATTTAAGGTGGAACTAATCTGCCTTGCTCATTGTTACTTCTATTTTTATTTTATTTTTAATGAATAACCAACAACAAAAATGAAAGATTTTCCTTTAAATCAGCAGCTTTACTTTTTCCTGCTGGCATACATGAAGACCTTCATCATATGCTTGCTTTTTGAGGCTGTCAGTGGCCGTACTGGATGAATCAGGACCACAAGGCCTTGATGAGTGTTCACAGATTCAGTTATGTTCATTTGCTCCATAGCAACCTGTCTATGTTTTCTCGCTAACTGGACAGCTGTCTGTGACCAGAAGTCCAGAGCTCCCCCGTGCTATAGCGCAGGGGGGGACATTTAAAAGGGGAGGGTTGGGAAATAAAGTTTAAAGGAAGGGGAGGAAGTTGAGGAGAGGATAGCTGGGGTAGACAGGAAGTACGCAGTGCAGTGTGAGTTGGAGAGAGAGAAGAAGCATTGCATTAGTGTTGCACCGTATCGGAGGATAACTTTTGCTTGTGAGCTTTCTATTATCTACTGGGTATCCATGTCTGGCCTGAAGGATCTCTTCCAGGAGCTGCGGAAGGCTGTGGAGGCGGATGGTGGGCAGCGGCTCTGATCGCAATGGGAGAGGCGGAGGGCTGGTGAAGGCACATCTGCTGCAGCTTCACCTCCTGCTTTGGCTGCAACTTCATCTCCTGGCCGTTCGGCTGCTGGCAGGCCGGTGCGGAGCACAAGAGCACACCCTCCCTTGCGTCTGAGCCCTGATGCTCGTCGTTCTAGGAGGTGAAGCAGGAGTCCTGTGGCGGATTCCCAGTCTCATGCCCTGGTTGCGGCTCCTGACAGAGGCAGGTCGGAACGCTGTAGGACGAGGATTCCATAGGTGTCTGGTTCCAGGTCTGGGACTAGTGCGGTGTCTGCTGCTGTGGAGTGTCCAATATCCGGTGGTGCGGCTGTCGATGGCACTGTGAGGACGGTTGTTGGTCCTGGTCCCTCTAATGTGGCTGCTGAGTCGTTGGTGCAGCAGGTGAGCCAGGGGCAGGGGACTTTGGCTGCCCTGGGGAGGGGGAGCTGGTCTGCACATGGCTTTGCTGGTGCTGGGGCTCCTGCTGATCACATCGCTCCGTGGATGGTTACGGGTTCTGTTCTGCGACCCTTGGTGGGTGAGGGCTCTGCGGTCCCAGGGGCCACATTGGGAGAGGGTGGTTCTGGCGGCATTACTGTTGTGCAGGATCCGGTTTCCGGGCATGGGTTACATGCTACGAACGGTGTTCTGATCACGGCTGCTCCGCTATGGTCTTCCTGTCTCCTACTACAGGCCTTGGCGAGGGTCCCCCCCCCCCCCCGCTGCTGCTGCTCCTGGTGTGCTGGGTCTTCAATTATCGAGGATGTCTGCAGCTGGAAACGAGAGTGCACCAGCAGATATGTCCCCCCTAGTGAGAGGTACGTCTGTTGGGGTCTGTCCTGATGGGGATAGGGGGCATTTGTGGGAGGGGGTGTTAGGGGGTTTAAGTCAACTACTTACTGCGCTGCAAAGGGTACAGGGTCCCCCTTCCTCCCTGGTGGGGAGGGCGGCGGGCTCATGGGCTGCCAATTTGGGTGGTCCGGGGAGGGTGGGGGTTATGATTTGAGCCCGTCCTCTGCCTCAGCTGCTGCCTTCACTCCTCCTGTGGTCTCTTCTCCTTCTTCTGCTCCCACTGCTTGGTCTTTAGATAGTTTGGGGGTGGTAGCGCCTGCGTCAGCGACGGGACTGTCGGTGCTGAGTGGGGTTCCAGAAATGGCTTGTGGGATGTCTTATTTATGTTGGTCAGGTCCTCTCGGCCTTCATCTTAAGATGGAGGTGAAGGAGAAGATTTGGCATAGCAAATACGTGGAAATCTACTCTTGCTTCCACTGGAGGATTCCCCTCCGTACAAAGAGGACAAGGATGACGGTAAGTGAGAGGAACGCGAATGATAACGTTATCGGAAGATTCCAAAGATCTTTGGGAATTGGTTTAGGGCTTTTGCCATCCTAGCCAGTGTCACTGGTAAGCGGGGGAAGTGCTCTGCGTTATTTTGCTACCAGGATACCATATGGAACGCCTGTCGCATATATGGTGGTTTATCCTGGTGGTGGTATGACAAGCAGTTCCCCCAGTGGATGGAGGTCCGTCCATCTATGTCGTGAGACCAGATGGACATTGGTCTTTGGTTGTCACTCATGACACGGCGGGCATCTTTTCAAGGGGGTCTGGCATCGTTTCAATCCATCGTCGGGGTGTTGGGGCTCCCCGCTGTGTCTTTGTCAGCCAGAAAACCGGGGTGTTGCTGTCAGTTTAATGAGAACTATTCCAAATTCAGCCAGTTGTGTCATTTTAGGCATGAGTGCTCCGGTTGAGGAGGTCAGCATTCCTTCTTGAAATGCCTGCAAAAGCGTACCAGTGACAGGGGTTCCGTGGGTGAAAAAGGGGGTGACAGAATGCACTCTTGGCTTGACCATTATCCCAATAGGTATGCTGTGGCGGTCTTGGAGAGGGGTTTTTACGGATGGTTTTTAGATCCCCTTTCTCGAGCGTTCAGAGGGTCAGTTTTCAGGTAACCTAAAGTCGGCTAGGGACTTTCCGTTAGTGGTGCAAGACAAGTTCTATAAGGAGGTGGAACTAGGGTGTATAGCAGGTCTGTTTCCTACCCCTCCGCTTTCGAATTTGTGGGTCTCTCTGCTGGGGGTTGTCCTCAAAAAATAGGCCAGTAAATTCCGGATGATTCACCATTTGTCTTTCTCGGCCGGGGGCTCGGTCAATGATGACATTGACAAAAGACCTGTCTCGGGTGGCATATGCTTCTTTTGACAAGGCTGTGGGCCTAGTTGCACGGGCGGGGAAGGGTGCGTTGCTACCAAAGGCAGATGTGGAATCTGCTTTTCACCTGTTGCAGGTACATCCTGTGTGTTACCATTTGCTAGGATGCTGTTTTCAGGTTTGCTATTATGTGGACTTGTCTCTTCCAATGGGCTGTGCGATCTCGTGTGCTCATTTTGAGACTTTTAGTACTTTCCTTGAATGGGTGGTGAATGTGGAGTTGGGGTTTAGTTCCATTGTTCACTATTTGGATGACTTTCTCTGTGTGGGCCCAAGTGATTCCGCGGTTTGCATGTGGTTGTTGCATTTTTTGCAATGGGTGTATCACGGTGCCCGTGATCCTTTCTGTCATTCTCACTTGTGCTGCTCCCTGATTGGTTGAGTTGTGTTAGCCCGCCCCGGTGACCTTTTTTATTCTGGCCATTGGCACCTGTCAGGTGCCCTTTCGTGGTGTTTCTGAGCCAGTATTGCTGTTGCTGTGTTCCAGTGTTCCTGATCTCCTGTGTACCGACTTGGCCTGTACCGACTACGCTCCTGTGTTCCTGTTCCGTGATCCGACCCGGCCTGGCTGACTTCCTGCTGGTTGCTGATCTGGCTTGTCTGCGAATCTCCTCCGTGATCTGACCTGGCCTGGCTGACGTTCCTGCTCGTTGCTGATCCGGCTTGTCTGCGAATCTCCTCCGTGTCCTGACCCGGCCTGGCCGACTACCTGCTCCTGGACTTGTTCCGGTTTTCTGCCGCTCCAGTCTACAGCTCCTGTTGTCGCCTCGGCGACATTCTGATCGCTGCAGTGTGTGGATCTGAGCCTCTCAAGATTACTGTTAACAATGGCTGAGCCGCATCTCCTGAGCTGAGCCTTCCGTTCTCCTTGTATTGTGAAGTATAGCTGAGTCTCTTTGACACTTGCTGTGCCGTATCGCTACTAGTGAGCCTCCAATCACTTGTGTTGCTTCCTTCTACCTCACTGCCACTTTAACCCTTGCTAAGCCTTTGCCATATACTCTGCTTCTGCCGAGCCGGCCGCGTTGTGGGCCTTGGTAGTCGGTGGCTCATAGTCATCTGCAGAGCAGTAGTTCTCCGTTACGCCCGTGGGCTATTGGCGCAAGCAGTGTAGCAACCGGTGGTCTCCATTACGCCCGTGGGGCTATTGGCTCAAGCGATTCCAATACTGTTGGTCTCCGGTATACGTCTGTGGGGGCTATTGACTCAAGCTATCACGATACTGCTGGTCTCCGTTACGCCCGTGGGGGCTATTGGCTCAAGCGATCCCAATACTGTTGGTCTCCGTTATACGCCTGTGGGGGCTACCAAACAACTACCCTGCAGCTTCAGTCTCAGTCGCAGCTCTTATCAACAGCGTTACACATTTAATAGACTTAAGGTGTTGTATGATCTAGCACCTACTGCAGTCTTGCTCACCAAGGGCGTGCCTAGCACCACATTTGAGACTGATTACCCTTGTAATTACCATTTGTCTCCAGTCGCTGTTTTACCTGCTCTGTACCTGTACTTAAACTGATGGGATGGTAGGATGCGACAAAAGGCTTCTTGGTACGCATGACCTTGAAGGGGTTGTGTAGGGGAGTGAAGGTAAGGGATGGCAGGTGGCCGGTTTCCTTTGTGCTGCTGCACCAATTGATGCAAGTTCTGCCGGGGGTGTGTACCTCTGGGTTTGAGGCCGGGTTGTTCCACTTGGCTTTCAGTTTGGCGTTCTTTGGGGCAATGCACATTGGGGAATTGGTGAGCAGGAGCAAGGCCCATCCTGGTGGCATTGGGCGGGAAGATGTAGTGCTGGGGGTGTCGGAATTCCGTTTTAGGATCGGCCGATCTAAAACGGATCCATTGGGAAAAGGGGTATGGGTGACATTATTTGCTGTCCCTGGGTTGTCTTTCTGCCCTGTCGCCCTTTTGCAGGAGTATTTGTGGGTAAGTCCGGAAGTGGGTGGTCCTCTCCTGGTCCTTGCCTCCGTGCTGCCCCTTACACATTATCAGTTTGTGCGGGTGTTTAAGATGTGTCTGCAGGCGTTGGGTTCCCCCTGGCAGGATTTTGGTGGGCAGTCTTTCCGCATTGGGTCAGCTACAGACGCGGCCAGGGTTGGCCTGCCATCTGACGTGGTCCAACTAATAGGCCACTGGGAGTCTTCCCGGTTCCAGTTGTATGTTCGTCCTGACCGGGTCTTACCTGTTTAGTGTGTTATGGCTGGTATGCAAATAAACCCCCCCCCCAAAAAACAATGATTTCAGTGTCGGTATTGGTTACGTTCCAGTGCGACAGTTTTGGTTCTGTGTTATTAAAAAAAAAAAAAGAAAACCATGCTGCCAGTTGGTACAAAAAAAAGGGTTTTTTTTCTGCTATTTGCAGATTGGGGATTGTTCCATTTGTGTACAGTTGCATTTTTTTTGTTCCTTTTCTCTGTTTACAGGTGTGGCTCCACTGAAAATATGGGTGATCGGGCATCCCTGTGTTTACTGGGCGAGGAGGTGTGCCTTGGTACGAAGGAATGGCCTTCAACCGGGTTTCCCCATGCATGAAGTGGAGGTATCATGGTTTGGTTTTAGGGGAATGAAGTAGGCGCAGCTGCTACAGGATGTGGTCAGGTTTGCTCAGATTCGCAAGGTGGTCCCTCAGATTTTGGTGATTCATTTAGGGGGCAACGATTTAGGCACTTTTCTGGTGTGGTATTTGGGAGACCGTATCAAGACGGATCTAAGGCATTTGTTGGCTTTATTTCCGGATCTGGTCTTGGTGTGGTCAGAAGTGGTGGCCAGGAGGTTTTGGAGATGGGCCAGGGATCCGGTGGCTCTTAACAGGTGCTGGATTCGGTTGAATAGGCGGGTGACCCGCTTTGTTCTGGGTTTGGGTGGGGTAGCTGTCCAACATTGAATTTTAGAAGACAGGGAGCAGGTTTTCTTCAGCAATGATGGGGTTCACGTGAATGAATTGGGATTAGATTTATTTAATTTCAAGATCATGGGGGGTATTGCGCAGGCCTTTGCTTTGGTTCGGGGGCGGGGGCTTGCTTCCTAAGGCATTAGTCAGCAGGCCCTATGATGGGGTAATTACCTTTATGTGGGTTAGATCTCAAGGGGTGACAGAAGAATTCACGTTGGATTCCCTAGGGAGAAGAACCCTAGGGAAGGATTCCACCAGACTTATGTCGCAGGTTGGTTACGTTACCCATTGGGCTGGCTCGGGCTGGCGCAATTGGGGTAATTTGGGTTATCAATTAGAGGAATTAGTAGGAATGGGAACACTTGGTAGCATGATCCTGGATGTGTTTATAATAAAATAAAGTATGGCCTGTTCTTTTTCAACATTTGGTGTGTTGTATTATTTTCCTTATACCCTATGCCTTTTACAAGAGCTTCCAGGAGATATAGTGCAGGGGGAACATGTAAAAGGGGCGGGTTGGGAAGTTTTACGGAAGGGGACGGAGTTGAGGAGAGGATAGCTGGGGTCGACAGGAAGTGCGCAGTGCAGTGTGAGTTGGAGCGAGAGAAGAAGCATCCGTCCCGCCCGCCCAGCTAGTGGGTAGGTGATGGGTGGGATAATTACCTTTATGGTGGGTTAGATTTCAAGGGGTGACAGAAGAATTGACTCAAAAAAATACCGGCCATGGCATTCTCTCCATAGACTTAACATTGGACAGAAGCCAATTTTTTACCGGCCTACCGGTAAAATACCGGCTGGGTGGCAACACTAGTCATGAAATAACCTAAAAATTCTTAGAAATGTGATTTCCAACAGCAGTGCCTCTAACAACACCCCCTAAAACAAAAATATCCCTCTTTGGAATTTGGAATGTTGGGAGGCCTACACACACACACACACACACAAAGTCATACAAAGAGAGTCATGCAAACACATAAATCCACAAACACAGTCATACACACACAAATACAGATACACGCACTGACATACTCACACAAATACAGATACACACACTGACATACTCACACAGTCATACACACACACACACACACAGTTATTTAGGTATTTACCTCTTCTGACCACTCACAGTTCCAAGTCAGAGGCAACAGAAGTAGGTTGTTGAGAGACCAACCAGAGACATCTCCTTCCCCATGGGAGATCTGGATCCCTACTAAGTGTTTATATTGCAGCAGGCATTAGACAACTCCTTGAAACATGAAGAGTTAATGTTAAATCTACAATGCCTGCACACTGCTGTATATTATTTATTTAAGTAGACAGAAAGGAGAGACTGGCTATGATAACCATTTGAACGGATCAGGAACTGCTTAGATCACAGAGGCATTAAAAGCAAGAGAGCATCATGAAGATTCATTTGAAAAGCTATCAGATCACTTCTTTCCATTAAATAAATCATATACAGTAAAGTGCTGGCATTGTGGCTTATACATTGACCTTTTATGTGGCAAGGAGGCGTCCAATGCTTCATGGCACCTGATGTATAATTGCTCCTGCTCAGACAAACAGTCTGAGAGGCAGCACACCTTGGCGTGTAAGACTTATTTTACCTGCATGAAGATCCAGAGGGGTGGGCATCCTGGACTCCAGGACGTGTCGCAGCTGCTCACACTACACCTCTGTAGTTAGTCCACTGGCTCTAGGATCAAATATAAAATATTAACATTGACCGAGAAACTCTTCATAAATCTGCTATATATACAGCCTTATCTCCAAGTATTCCCCAAAGCCCCCTTTGTGCTCTAGCAGTGATATCCTATCCTTCACCGTCACACCCCCTCTCACAACCTTCATGCACTCCCTAAAGACTTCTTTCTTCAGTAGTGCTTACCACTAGACTTGTGCGAATTCATTCTGAGACATTCGGATTTCGTCGAAAATGGGGTCATTCGGAGACATTCGGCCAATCCGAAACTTAAGGGTCATTCGGAAAAAATGATCCGACTCCGAACAGCCCAGGGACGAAATTCGTCGAAACTTTCGGAAGTTTCGGCAATCGACACATTTCCAAATGTTTTGACGTCTTTTGACCAGGACTCTTTTGTACTTCCTGTGCGCGCTCAATTACTTTCCCTCCATAATTTTCCCTCCATGTCTCTAGTCCAATTCCATTCTCCGTTTCATGCACTACTTCCCTCTTTTGTCTGTATTCGAATAGCCTTCTTCGTTTCATGATGGGGGTTGGACTAATGACACAGTCACACAGACAGACAGCCTGCATTTCCTCATTGCATTGTTGGAGCTCAGAGAGAGAAGAAGAGATTAGAGAGTGTCCAGTTGTTGTGTAGGCAGGCAGGTAGCATTAGGCTAGGCATAGGTAGGCAGCCAGCATTAGTTCCAGTTATTGCCACTGCAAGAACGAGTAATATTTGTTCCTGTGCAAAATATAAAAAAATATTAGGTATTTGTTCGAATACAGGGCCGGCCCTTACATGGGTCCCAGTGGGTCCATGGTCCCAGGCGGCACTTTGACAGGGGCGTCAATTTGCCATCCCATAGCATGTTTATTTTGTGCGCTTCCGCCAGTTCTGTGTTGCAGGGTGTCCCATCAGTGTGACTGTCAGCAGCCGGGCAGCCCTATGCTCACTCAGTGGCGATGCCTGTTGGCTGCCTCAGTGACGTGAATTATGTGATAGTCAAACATTATGCCTATTTTGTATTGTTTATCGCCCACCTAAAGTCAAGACTTGAGTAAATAGGTCTACCGTCCCAGATTTGCTAGAGAGGTTTTACAAATACAGGAGGGTGCCCCCTGTACGAAATGAGTCTAAACATTTGGGATCCCTAGTATGAGTGCACGACAGTGCATGATGTGTCCTGAACAGGATTGCTGTGAGGTGTCTCCACCCGGAAGGTACTGGCCGGGCTGAGCTTCAACCTTGTGACAAGTGGCCAACTAAGAGCACCGTGCCAGACTTAATCTGCAGCCGTAGCATCACCCCCTCCTACTCTCCGGGTCCCGCTGACTGGCAATAACAGGTGAATCACTAAGAGATCTGAAGCCTTTCTGGAAGTCCTTTCACTTGGAAAGGGGCTAGGTATTACTTGGGGGAGTTGTCTCGTATGTAAATAATTTCTAGGTGGGAGATGAATGTGCATCACTTATGTGTTTCCTAAGAGTAGTTAGAATACAACTCCCATCATCCCCTGATTATGACGTTGGGAAATGCCGTAGAGCCCTGTAGTGCACACTCATGGAAAACGGTGATATTGCTATACTAAGACAATGCTGTATAGATGTCAAGCATTTTTTTTTTAATTTCTCTCCTGTGTTGCAGTTCGTTCACAACAGAATGTCTCAATTTTTCTTTTTAACACATTACATCTATCACATTACAATCATTGATGTTTATTCTTGATGTAGTATGAAACACTACAATGTATATACACATAGACTTATCTGATATGAGGGGAATCAGGATAGGAAAATGAGAGAGGAATTTGGGTACTAAAGAGGGACAGTAGGGTAGGAGGCTGGTACCAGAAAATGAAACCTTAATCTTTATCCATGTACTAACATAGAATGTGACATGTAGTTTGTCCATGTTCGAGTCGACCACTTATGTTGAGTAGAATGTGACAGGCATGGGTTTTCGATGTTCGAGCATATGCTAAATTGAATGACAGGCATGGGTTTTCAATGTTCGAGCATATGCTATACTGAAGGACAGGCATGGGGTTTCGATGTTCGAACATGCTAAACTGAATGACAGGCATGGGTTCTCGATGTTCGACGTTTGCATTGTGTCTGGCATCCCATGCTGGAGTAGAGGTGACATGCACAGACTGGCAATGTACGACAATGTCCGTTTTTGGGATGGATATTTTTCTAAATGCACACCCTGTCTGCAAAGAATGATAGCAGCGTGTACGGAGGCGCACTGCTATAATTTAACCCATGTTAAATTCGGCCAAATAATTCGGAATGGATCAGAATTTCGTTTGAATCGAATAGGCCCGGTCCGAAATTAGGATCATCCGAATTAGAAAAAAAAAAATTCGTCCGAATTCGAATTTTACCGAAAATTTTGCCCGTGCACAAGTCTACTTACCACCAAATTGCAGAACATCTTCCTCAAGATGCATATCATTCTCTACCAAATTAACTTCTACAAATACTCTGTTCTAACCACCTTACTTTTATCCAAAATAAAAATGTGAAAATGTACAGATACATTCCCCCTCAGAAAAACAATCCTGCTCTGATTGGCATATCTTCAGACCCCCCATACCCAAACTGGTCTTCACCTTATGGTTTCTTGCCCCCAACTACCTCTAGATTTAAGTCCTCACAAGCAGGGCCCTTGCTTCACTTGTATCAGTCTGTATGTCACACTGTTTACATTTCCCCCTATGTACTGCACCAAAGAATATGCTGATGCTTTATAAATCTCTATATATAAAAAGCTTCAGCTGTTCTGGAAGATCTAGCTGGTTTCTGGATCAGTGGGAGCCACACTGGGGTGAGCTTATGGAGACTGGACAGTTATTGAGATGCTTTGGGGTGGTATTTAGAATTGTGAGTGCCTACTGCAGTTAGGAAACTGATAATCCTAAAGATGTAACACAGAGTTGAAGAAGCACCTTTGCCAACAAAAACACACACATACACTTTTCATCTGGTAATACACAGCAAAGTGACACAATTAATTGACGCTCATTCACAAAACCTCCCACCCATTCGCCATTCTGCCAGAGAGACAAACCAGGATCTGTGATTTCACCATGATGGTGCAAGGGGTCAAAATTCCCTGTGTGTTTTTTATCCTCTGCCTCCTTCCCCTACCCAATGGTCCTTTCCTCCGCCACCATGTCCTCCATATCTATTGCTGTAGCATTGTACCCAAATAGAGCCCAGTGTTGCCCACTGCATCCTATGGATATGATTCGGATCTGGCAGCTCCTCTGCCTAAGTAACAGTCCCCAGTATGTGTCTACACAATTTTCTAGTCCTCAGTCTCCCTACCCATTATGTCTTTCATCCACCTCCCTCCCTCGCCTTTGCTCCTCCATGTCCTCCTGTTTCCTTGCCTAGATAATGGGAGTGACACTAATCTCTGGGAGAAGAAAAACATGGCCAGCACATTAAGTGCAGGCTCCTATATCTTGGATCTAACTTCTAACAATCCCCAGAAAGCATCTACCCAAATTTGGCAGTCCTTAGCCTCTATACCCAGTGCATCTTCCCAACACCTCTCTTCCCTACACAGATCACCTTTGTTTTTCCATGTCCTCCACCTCCCTCCCCAATCCATTTGGATTGTCACCAACCTCTGGGGGAGAAGAAACATCACTGTCACTTTGGATCTTTATATCGCAGTGCCAGTGATTGCCTCCAGTGGTGCTCTGTGGTACAGGCAACCTCGTTATCCTTCGGGTTGTCACTCTGGTCTAATCACTTTTCTTATAGGCCACTGGTGTCTCCACCCACATGCTAGGCCTTATAGGCCTCTGCCTCACATACACCCTTGCCCTTTTGTGGTGTATCTGAGCACTGTGCTTCTGTGTTCCCATTGCCGATTCCTGTGTATGACTCTTGGCTTCGTCTGACTTCCATTCCGGCTTGACTCCTGGCTTCGTCTGACTACCCGATCCGGCTGAGACTCCTGGCTTTGTCTGACTACCCGATCCGGCTGAGACTCCTGGCTTCTTCTGACTACCCGATCCGGCTGAGACCTCTGGCTTTGTCTGACTACCAGATCCAGCTGAGACCCCTGGCTGCATATGACCATTCCTTTCTGCTTTGGTTGCTTCTCGCTCTGCTGCACTCCTGGCTTTGGTTGACTTTCTGATCCGGCTTACCCAGCTCCGGCTGACTGTTCCATCCTCAGCCCACCCGGGCCTACTGTCTCTGCCACCCTTACTGCCTCCGGACGGTATTCAGTATTGTCGGCCTTGTCCTTGGCCTCCTGCGGCCTATTGTCTGGGTAGCCTGTTGTCTCCCTAGTGTTCCTGGGTTGTCCCCATTGTCTGTCAGGCTCCTAGCATTCTAGTGCCTGTCCTGTTGCCTGGTTATCCCCAGAGCGTTCTGGGGATTGTCTCTCCTTGTAGGTGCTCCAGCATTATGGGGTAGTGTCCATGTAATATCTTCATGCCTGTCTACAGAAGGGTTGAGAAAGTGTCATTACACTGTTCCCATACCTGGTCTAGTGAAGGTTGGAGAGGTGCTTTCTCTCCTTGTAGGTGCTTCAGCATTCTGGGGTATTGTTTTTGTATTATCTTCACACCTGTCTAGTGAAGGGTTCAGGAAGTGTCATTACACTGTTCCTATACCTGGACTAGTGAAGGCTGGAGATGTGCTTTTTCTCCCTGTAGGTGCTCCAGCGTTCTGGGGTATTGTCTGTACCACATCTCTAGTGAAGGATTGGGGAAGTGCCGTTGCACTGTCTCCATAGTGAAGGAGGGAGAGGTAGTCTACTTCCTTTTTATTTTTATCTTAATAAATGTTCATTTTATTGTATCTGTGCTTGTCAAGTGTCATTATTTCACAGGTCTCCCCATGACACTTTACTCATGTTACATCATCCATGTGACATTTCTCTGTGTGCATGTGTGACAGTGTGTATTTGCTTCTGTATGTATGTGTGACAGTATGTACAGCGTACATGATATTGTGTCTTTGGGAGACTGTGTATATGTGCACTGGGCATGTGTGACACTGTATTTGTGAAACTGTATTTATGTGAGACTGTATGTGTGAGAGTATGTAAATGTGACACTGGGCATGTGTGAGACTGTATATTTATGACACTGTGTGTGAGGATGGGCATGTGTGACAGTATGTATATGTGACACTGGGCATGTGTGAGACATGTCATAGTTAGAGATATGATGCTCTTAAAACAACCACAGAAACATAACTTGGGGATAGCAGGCCACAGCTTTATTTAAAATATTTCCATTAACATTATCTTTTAACCATGATAATTTACTTAATTATTAAAAAGTGACAGTCCTTGCCAATATAAAACATACTTGAACCAAGCATGGCCAGATTCCCTGGATCATGCTAGAATCCCAACATTCTTCAGAATCTTATAACTGACTACAACGGATCTACCCCATTGGCCATGCACCTGAGCTTCAATGGGTAACGTCACGCCTGTGACATAAATCCGGGCATAACTTCCACAGGACTTCAGTCCGAGGATAAATCCACATCACTTTACCACATAAGTTGTTAATATCTTTAAAACCAGGCAAGAACTAACTGCCCTGCTGTGACAAATGCAACCAGAAACTCAGCATAACAAGGAGGGAGGGATGCTGCTCCTTCCTCTCTTCTTTATCTGAATGGCCAACTTCTTCCTGCCTTGGCCTCACTTCCATGCCAATAGCTCCTCCCATGATCCCCTGCATTTACATGTAGCTCAACTCCCCCATGACATGTTTCCCCTCCCTGTACACTGCGTTCCTTGTCAGGGGAAATCTCTCTGCATGTGTGTGAGACTGGGCACATGTCAGACTGTGTAGTTGTGACACTGTGTATGTTTCAGACCGTGTATGTGTCTGAGTGTGTATGTGTATAAGTCTGTATGTGGTCTACCCCGATCTACACCATTCCACCCGCTATTAATCCATAGACAACACTATGCTCATTTCTTAACGATAATAATAAATATAATAATAATAATGGAATTAAATGGGGATTAAAACCCCTTGAACGTTAGAGGTCTCTAGCATACTTCTTTGAAATGTGTTGACGCTGTCTTGCATTTAAGGGGTTAAAAGCCCCACTTAACTAAATGGGGATTGTACAAATTTTTATTTGTCCCCATTGGAGCAGTTGTTTTTCATTAACCCTTTAGAGACCAGAGAGGTGTGCGAAGCAATGCATTGCAAAAAAAGCCCATATTCGCAATTATGTTGCCACTGAATTGCTCTACTTTTTCCTTTATACATACACTCTGTTGTCTTTCACTGCTTGAAGCTTAGCTATCAATAACTTGATAAATGGCTTCTACAGTATAACATGGGTACTAGTGAGAGATTAATTAAAAATACAGTCTGCATCTTGACCTATAAAATGACCAGCCATCAAGTACAGAGCTGCTCCAAAGACCCGAACAAACAAACCATCATCTTGAGGGCATCTCTGATCTTGTGGTAATATTTCCTTACACTTTACTGAATCATTAACATCGAAATGTTCTCTGCTTAGAGTGGCCAAAAGATGAATGATTTATTTAACACATTTCAAATAAAATGACGTGTTTTTCTAAAGTACAGTCCAACCATTTTGCTGCAGTCAAGCTCAGTGCAGTTGTGTTTTAAAATTACTTTTACCGAAGGTGTAAATGAATAATCCAGATTCCAGACCACACAAACAGGAGCTTCTCTCACAGCCAAATGGTGCATCATTTAACACTTACTGAGTTTAACAGGCACTGGAACCTGTGAGAACAGCTTATATTTATCCTCTAGATATGTGTTTCTCAACATTCTCAGTGACAATTCAATTAATTGAACTATACTTAATTAATTTTTACAAATCAGTAATAGCCCTTTGTATGGCTGAAAAAGGGCAGACATTGATATTAGAACACACACACACACACACATTCTCTCACACACAGTTATACATACATACATACACACATTCTGTCACACACACATACACACAAACACACACATACACTCAATCACACACATACACTCAATCACACACACACACACACACGTGTCTCATATACAGACACACATTCCGTCTCCCAAACACTCGAACACACACAGTCACTCTCACATAATGTCACAAACCTAGACAGTGGGGTAAATGTAGGATGGTGATTTTATGCCAAATCAGATGCTGAAATTGCTGTTAAATAACTACTCCTGGTAATGCTAATCTCCTAATCTATGGATACCAAAAACCTCCCTTTAAAACCCCCTTCCATCAAGGGGTGGTGAAAGAGGCAGTATGTGGGAGTATCTGGACTTTGCTATTCTCAGTGCCAAAATCTATTCATGTATTAACATAGAGTAGACAAGCTGATCACTGTCACTGTCAGTTTTCCAATGTATGCTATTCTGCAGGTGTATTGGACATGTTGGCATTAAAGTATAACTCTAGCAGAGTGTGTCCACTGGAATGCACTACAGAGATCATACTCTGTAGTGCAACTCGATAGTGCAGCTGCCATATGGCTACATTCGTACCTATGCCCCTAGTCTCAAACTCATTCAGATGCACTGTCAGTCTGAAAACTGAATGTAGCAGCAAGAGAAAATAATTTTAAAAAAATACATGCGTTGTAAATCATTGTGACCTATGGGGCATTTTGCACAGGAGACATGCGCTTCAATTGTTGCAGAGATGCAGCGTGCTCCAACTTTCTTTAGGCTCTGCAATAATGCAACTATATAGTATTGATTTCAATTGAATCACATGGAAATTGCAGTAAATAGCACAACTGTTGCAGATAGCTGCTTTTTCCATAAAATGTTAGCACTTTAGTTTCTATGGCGATAATGGGATGCAGGTAGCACCAAGATTTCAAAATGTGCCATGATATTTTCAGTTGCCCTTTCTCGTGCAACCTTTTAAAAGAATACCCCCCACAGTGAGGTGTTGGCTCTAGCTCAGGCAACATTGGTCCTCAAAGTCCAATAACTGTGTATGTACCTGATTACAGGCAGATTAATTTAAGTGAATGAGCCACTGATTGGGTTACCTGTTCTCAAGCAGAGATAACCTGAAAACATGCATTGTTAGCAACACGTGAGAGCTGGAGATGTCTACCACTGCTCTAGCTGTTTCCCACTATGCTGCTCAGGTCACTTCCCACTGAACTGTGCTTTACATTAATAATTCTTTATTTTATATAGCACACACAGATTCCGCAGCACTTTACACTCATATTGGTCTCTGTCCCCATTGGGGCTCACAGTCTAAGTTCCCCTATCAGTATGTTTTTTGGAGTGTGGGAGGAAACCCACGCAAACACAGTGAGAACATACAAACTCATTGCAGATGTTGCCCTTGGTGGGATTTGAACCTAGGACCCCAGCGCTGCAAGGCAACAGTACTAACCACTGAGCCACCGTGCTACATTGCACATATGCAGATGATGAAAGTAGTGACTTCTTGCCTCAAGCCTCACTGGAGGGTTTGTCTTCAGTATAGCAGTGCTGGGCTGGCCTTCGGCTACATTATGCAAGCACAGCCACTGTTACAGCTCAAATAATATATAATGGTGCTGGAGGGCAGCCAAGCCAGGTACCCCCAAGGTTAAAAGTACCACAGGCTGAGAAACTAAGTTCTAGATCAGGGTTTGCAAATGTTTTGCACTTATGTAACCCTTTTGGTTTCACATGAAATCTCTGTGGAATCCATACAACTAAGCTCTTTAACTCGCTGGATGCCAGAGAGATTTTCAATGCATTACTCTGCAAAACATTTGAGATCTCTCTAGCATCTAAGGGGTTAACATAGTATCAATATCAAATTTATTGCCACACTAATTTGAACAAAATTCTAGTTGTATTTTAACACTAAACTGTTAATTTGAGGATTTTCCTAACTTTGTGAAAGAAAGTCAGGCTTTTATTAAAGACACAGAGGCAAATACTATGCTTTAACTTTCTTTAATGTTCCCATAGCAGCAAAGATGCAAGTCTATTCAAACAGAAATATAACATACAAACATTTACATCCCTTTAGAATCCCATGAATCAATCAATGCACAGCAACCCCCTACAACTGACAGTCTCCTCATAAACACTTTCTCTTTCTTTGATGATTTCCCATTGAACTTTTCTAACTTCACTCGATTAACCTCCATGTGAGTTTAACTGCTTCAGATATATCTGAAAGTTTTCATCTGTACAACTTGTTATGCAGCAACATATGTAAAGTGTTACTGCTCTCAAGTAAGACAAGGAGTCAGACAGTATAGTTAAAATCACCTTTATTTTGGATAATAAGCAATAGGCAATAAATGAATATACTATAAGCAGAGGGTGACTGGAGAGGCTAGCGACTCTATCAGAAATAGAAACCTGCCAACAGGTCAGCCACATCTGCTGGAGACTAGGCCGAAGCCAACTGGTAGTCTCGGGGTAATAGGTGGAACGCACACAGAACCTACAGTCTCTCCGAAATATAACAACAAGGGAGACTACTAAGTCACGACTGCAGTCAGTAAGGAAGAGCTGGCAACAATGGAGAATACTGACTCACGTCTGCAGTCAGTAAGGTCGGAGTCTGCCAGAGCCCCAGGTTTGCACCAGGATGGATGTCTGTGGGGAATGGAGCCACACAGCGGAGTGAACAGACAGCCACAGGTCAGCACCAGCTAGGATAGTCAGACAAGCCAGGTTCATACATGGAGATGTTAGTAAGCCAGAGCCACAGGTCTGCACCAGATGGGATGTCCAATAGTAGTAGGCAACACTGGGAGGATAGTTGGACAGAGCCCCAGGTCAGCACCAGCTAGGATGGTAAGACAAGCCAGGATCATACACGGAGCAGATAGTCAGCCAGAGCCACAGGTCTGCACCAGATTGGATGTCTAAAGCCAAAGGAGAGCAAAAGTAGAATGGTCAGACAGAGCCACAGGTCAGCACCAGAAGGGATAGTCAGACAAGCCGAGTCATACACAGGATACAGGAGCAACAGGAACTAGAACTGCACTGAACACCAAAGTAAGGGTAATGATACACAGGCCCAGAGAGGTTTATAAAGGAATAGGAGAAGACCGAACCAGTTAGGTCCCCCAGGGTGGGCCTATAACAGGCGTCCAGGCAAGTGCCTGATTCAGGATGCCAGTAACAAGAAACATACGCGACTAGGCTGCAGGCAAGAGGGACGCATCTAGTGACGCTGGAACGTCAGTCCAGAACCCTGCTCCCGGCTGAATGGTGCAGGCCGAGGTAAAGCACTGTGACAGTACACCCCCTCAAGGACCCCTCCTCCGAGGACAGATTCGGGGCTTCGTAGGAAATCAAGCATGAAATATGCACAGCAGCACAGGAGCGTGCACATCATTGGCAGGTATCCAGGAGCGCTCTTCTGGATCATAACCTTTCAGTGAATCAAATACTGAAGATGCCCTCTGACCCATCTGGAGTCCAGAATGCTCTGTACCACAAATTCTTTGTGATTGCCAACCTTCACAGGAGCTGGCCGAATCATACTGGTGGTATATCGGTTGCAAACCAGAGGTTTGAGCAAGGAAACGTGGAACACATTGTGGATGCGCATAGAAGAGGGAAGTTCCAGAGCATACGCCACAGGGTTAATTTTGCGCAACACACGGAAAGGACCAGCAAATCGAGGAGCCAGCTTATTACATGGCACCTGGAGGTTCCGATTTCGGGATGACAGCCACACCCTCTCTCCCACCTGGAAGGTAGGTGCCAGCAAATGTCTATGGTCAGCCTGCCTTTTCTGCTGCTTTATGGAACTACGTAGGGTATACTGTACCCGAACCCAAGAGGAACAGAGCACCCTTAAATGCTCATGAAGAGCTGGAATCTCCTGTGCCTGAAAGACCTCGGGAAGAACAGAGAGCTGAAACCCATAATTAATCATGAACGGAGAACTCTGTGAGGAAGAGTTCGTGGCACAATTCTGGGAAAACTCCGCCCAAGGTAACAGGGTAGCCCAATTATCATGGTGGTTAGAGATATAACAATGGAGAAACTGTTCTAGGGCTTGGTTGGACCATTCAGCCACACCATTCGACTGTGGGTGGTAGGCGGAGGAGAATGCTAACTGAATCCCCATTTGAGAACAAAAGCATCTCCAGAACCGAGACACAAACTGGCTACCTCTATCTGCGACAATAACCCTAGGTATGCATTGGAGCTCTAAAGACCTCTTTAGCGAAAACCACCGTCAATTCCTGCGTGGTTGGTAGGCTTTTGAGTGGTACAAAATGAGCCATATTAGAAAATTTGTCTACGGTCATTAGGATGACTGTGAAACCAGAGGATGACAGTAGATCAACCATAAAATCTATGGACAGATGGGCCCACAGTCATTCTCCAAGACAATTTATTTTGAGCACACGTGGTGCATGCTGCGGTAAAATCAGTGCAATCGGATCGAAGGCTCGGCCACCAGAACAGTCTAGACAAGGATCGAATCAATTGGTTTCGTCCAATGTGGCCAGCAATTGTGGAGGAATGGTAAGTCTCCAGCAGACAGAGACTCAGGTCGGCACCAGAATGGATAGTCAGACCCGCTGGGTCATACACAGGATACAGGAGCAACAGGAACTAGAACTGCACTGAACACCAATGTAAGGGTAATGATACACAGGCCCAGAGAGGTTTATAAAGGAGTAGGAGAAGGTGGGATCAATTAGGTCCCCCAGGCTGGGTCTATAACAGGCGTCCAGGCAAGTGCATGATTCATGGTGCCAGTAACAAGAAACATATGCGACCAGGCCGTAGGCAAAAGGGATGCAGCTAGTGACGCTGGAGCGTCAGTCCAGAACCCTACTCCCGGCCGAATGGTGCAGGCCAAGGTAAGGCACTGTGACATAAATTTATCCTAAAACGAGAGAGAAAATATATGACAGGGAGGGTATGACATGGGCGGTAGTATTTACCTCTGTGTCTTTAATAAAATCCTGACTTTGTTTCACAAAGTTAGGAAAATCCTCACTTTTTTTACAAAATAAATTTGAAGGTGGATTCTCTGGACCAGTCAGTTGTTTTTAAAATATCCTTGAGGTGACTTCCAGATAAAAGTGATCTTGAAGCCATAGCACCTCTAAAGGAATGAGGCCCAAAAAGGGAAACATCAATGTATGCTGACTGCATGATCCATTGAATCCATCTCGCTAGAGTAGCTGATGGTACTGGAAGGAAAGGTTTCCTGAATTAAATTAATAGCTTAGTTGAATCAATAGGTTAAAGATCAGAACTAGATAATTCGTATTATTGTAAATAGCTCACAACGCAAATTTGGGGTTTGGAGAAAAGGCTGGATAGAAAACCTCTCTAGAAAAAAGCTTTTATCCTTCTAGAAATGGAAAAATTCACTTTTTTAGGGAAGAAAGACAGTGAATTGACATCTGACGTGTGAACATCCAACACTCTGTGGAAAGAGCTCAAGCAGAGTAATATGGTAAGCTTGGTTGAAAGCTTGGTTGAAAGTTGTTTCAATGTCAACTTATCATTGTTCGGCCAGGATTCAAGGAAATTAACAACTATATTGACACCCCAGAAACTGTTACATTTAGTAGTGGGTGGACTACTTAACTTAATGCCTTTCATTAATCTGCAAATTAGGGGATGTTGACACGTCTGAAGATTATCTATATGGTTATGACCTGCTGAAATAGAAGATCTGTAACAATTAATAGTTCTATATACCTTGTATTGCTAGACACAAGATGACAAAACAGTAGTTATATTGGAAGAAACGGGATCCAAATTCCATTCCAAGCACCTGCATGACCAAATAGACCAGGAGGATCTGAAACATGATCAAGTACTTCGTAGCAAGGCTTTGGACATAAGTGAAAGAGGCGATTCAGAAAGTCCCTCAATACACCATGGACCCCTAAAATCAGCCAGGCCAAAACATGAAGTTGGTTTTATTGCAGTAGGTTGTGTGGATTCCCTAACAGATTTGTTAACAAAAGAGGAAAAGAAATCAAGGATAGTCTATTGACGGTTCTAGAAGTGGAGGGAACCACGGTGGCACATTGTTTCCTGACCTGTAGAATGACCCTGGGAATCATTGCAAAGGGAGGAAAGGCATATTTTCTGGATTCGTTCCACATTTGGAGGAACGCATCTATTGCCATCGCCTCTGGATCTGGTCTCCAATTAAAAAAATGTTGGTAATCGTGTATTTACTCTTAACGCAAAAAGTTCTGTTTCTAGAGGACCCCAGATATGACTAATCTTCCTGAAGATCGATTTGTAAAGGATCCAGATTCTGCAATCTGAAAGATGTCTTGCATTCCAATCCACTATGGTATTGAAGATACCTGGAAGATATTCCTCTTGAATGGAGATATCCCTGTCCAGACAAAATTGCCAAAATACTTTGGACAGATTCGTGAGGCTTTTCGACTCAGTTCCTCCCAAGTTATTTATATACCTGACTGCTCACACATTGTCCATCTTGAGGAGGATGCGGCAGTTTGAAAAGTTCTTAAAACTCCTAATTGCGAAGGATCCTGCTAATAATTCTAAGCAGTTGATGTGCATGTCTCTCTCTCTCTAGAGTTGACCATTTGCCTCCTGTGGTAAGATTCCCACAGCGAGCTCCTCAACCCATATTGCTGGCATTCAACTCTATTATGATATCCTTGGACGTGCCGAAAATGGTTCTGCCGTTTCAGGCTTCCATATGGTTTAAACACCATGTTAATTCCTCCCGCTCTTCCATAAAAAGGGGGACCATATCTGCATAACCCAGTCCTTTTGAAAGATAATGGATTTTTATTCTCTGAAGTGGTCTGTAATGTAGAGGGCCTGGAAATATTGCTTGAATAGAGGACAACAAGAGGCCTACAATTCTCGCTATCATTCTCAACAAAATGAGATCTCTTTTCAGTAAGAATCAAATTTCTTTTCAAATCATTTTGAATTTCTTTTTGGGGAGAAAGAGAGAGATGATTGTAAGGAATTCACTATAAAGCCTGGGAATTCTATCAATTGAGTTGGATGCAGGATGGATTTGTCCCAATTTATAATGAACACAAAATGCCCAAAAGAAAGATGGCCGCAGATGTCATCTACTGACAGACAACGTTATCAACTAAAGAGCTGTTTAGTTAGGGGGATGGAGAGACAAATATTATTTTTGTTGTGGGACATCTTAAACTATCAGAACACCTGAGGTAAAATATGAATAAAATCACTAATGATAAGATAACACTATCCAAATACGGAATACATAAAAATAATACATAAATAATATCCTTTTACCTTACGTAAATCTTTAGGAGATAATAGGAGTCCATACATCCCAAATGTCCCTCTTTCGGAGATATTAGGGGTCCATACATCCCAAATTTCTTTCTTTAGGAGATATTAGGGGTCCATACAGCCCTTGAGTCCCTCTTCAAGAGATATTAGGGGTCCATAGCTCTCAAGTAACACATTAACATAGTTGATGAGGCAAAAAGGATTCAATGTGACCATCAAGTCCAGCCCATTCCAAAAACACCCCTGTAGACCCAGAGGAAGGCAAAAAAAAACCTTAAAGCCACTTCCAATTTAGCCCCTCTTTAGGGGTTCATACCTCATTGTGTCCCATTATGGGAGATATTAGGAGTTCATGCCTCCCAAGTTTCCCTCTTTAGGAGATATTAGGGTTCATTACCTCCCTTGTGTCCCTCTTTTGGAAATATTAGGGGTCCATACTTCCCAAGTGTCTCTCTTTAAGAGATATTAGGGGTGCATACCTCCCTTGTGTCCCTCTTTAGGTGATATCAGGGCTCTGTAACTCGCAAGTGTTCCTCTTCAGAGGGACAGTCCCTCTGTCCCTATTTCTCAGTTACACAAAGAGGTGTCAATAGATTATTAAATAACAATTTTTGTTAATACCCCGTCTACCAGCCACATCCCCAGCAACACCCCCTAAAACAACAGCGTCTCTCTTTGGCCATTTGAAATGTTGGGAGGTATAAGACTGATAGGAGGCATTAGAATTTTCTGGCCATAGTAAGGTAAATGAAAGTTATTATTAGGATGTGTTAGTTCTCCTTCAAAACAAGTGGGACATGTGTGCATGCTTTTGAAGAAATGCAAGAGCTTTTTCTCACTAAACTGTTCAGTGCTTGAGGGTCTGCACTTGAGTTATCTTGCTTTACTGGGGCCTGCTGGGGCTTGTTCATCTGCCTTTGAAATAATCCATTGAACTGCACCTGTAATAACCTTGGAATTCTCCACCTTTGTCAATTCTCGCTACTGCCTGTCTTCATAACTCTAAAGAAGAGGAGGACCAAGTCCGGTTCTCCAAAGCCGCACACTGGTGAGATTTCATTAACCCTCTGAGGGCCAGAGGAGTGCACAATGCATTGTGAAGAAATGTGTCACACACACACACACACACACACACACACACACACACACACACACCTCTGATCCTTAAAGGGATAGTAATACTTCGTTTTAATTTTATTTTATTTTGTAGGCATTAAAAAAGCATGAAGAATGATATAAGTCTTATCTCTCAAACCCTTATGGTTTATGAGATATTCACAAGCAAAGTTTCCCCTCCCGCCCCTTTTACCTAGTGTAAGCAATCTCTTCTCAGATGTGGAATGCAGTCTATAGACCAGACAGATAACAAAAAGGGACACTCTTATTCCTATGAAAACAATGAAATCCCTGCCCCCATTGACAAGCTTTTCAGGTTTTTCCCTTATCTTAATTGAAGATTGTCCCTCTCTGCAATCTACCTGGGCACCTCCCTTCTGCTCTTGCTGAACAGTGTGACATCAGTAAAAGGGACGGGAGGGGGACACTTTGTCATTGAATTACTCTAGAACTACAACTCTGACAGAATTGAAATAACACTCTCCAAAGTCCAAATACTATGATGATTAATTAGAGCTGCTTTTATTATGAGACATTACTATCCCTTTAAAGGTTTAACCACTTGGATACTGTAAACATATCCAATGCACTGAGCAATAGTGCATTGGAGATATCTATAGTATCTAAGGTGTTAATTAACCCTTTGAGTGCCAGAGGGGTATGCATGGCATTGCAAAGCGATGTGATGCGTACCCCTCTGGCACTCAAAACTTTAACCCTTTGATTTTAATAAGGATGGGCAAACCCTTGCAAGGCAGTGTGGCTTATGTACTAAAAAGAATTGGAACCATTCTGGAGGAAACCAACTGCATCATAGGGGGCTAATATAAAAATCCCATAAGTCCCATTGATTTAAATGATGCTTTTAACCATGTAAATGCTAGAGAATTCTCTAACACGTAGCTTTTCAATGCATTGTAAACCTTTCTAGCATTCAAAGGGCTAAAAGCCTCATTTAAGATCAATGGGAATTTTACATTTCCCCCATCTTCGTTTGTTCCAGAATTGCTCCAGTTCATTTTAGTATATCAGCCTCCTCCAGATTACTAATACTTGCTTAAAGGGATAGTAATACTTCGTTTTAACTTTATTTTATTTTGTAGGCATTAAAAAAACATGAAGAATGATATAAGTCTTATCTCTCAAACCTTTATGGTTTAAGAGATATTCACAAACAAAGTATCCCCCCTCTGTTCAACCAGATCAGAAGGGAGGTGCCCAAGTAGACTGCAGAGAGGGACAATCTTCAATTAAGATAAGGGAAAAAGCTGAAAAACTTGTCAAGGGGGGAAGGGCTTTCATTGTTTTCATACAAACAAAATTGTCCCCTTCTGTTATCTGTCTGGTCTTACAACCAGATTCACATCTGAGAAGAGATGGCTTACACTAGGTAAAAGGGGCGGGAGGGGAAACTTTGCTTGTGAATATCTCATAAACCATAAAGGTTTGAGAGATAAGACTTATATCATTCTTCATGTTTTTTTAATGCCTACAAAATAAAATAAAGTTAAAACAAAGTATTACTATCCCTTTAAAGTGTTAGTAATGTTCAGAAATAATTTGTAATAGATTTGTAGAGGGTAAAAAAATAATAGCATTGCCACAATATTCGCAATCAAAGTTCTCCCTTCCCTCCCCGTCTCCTGACATCAGCGGTTAGCTGACAGCAGGAGATCCCAGTCCGTGGATCAGCCAGCGGCTCTGCAGCAGAGCTGAAATCCTGTTATTGCAAAATAATTTCTTCATTGTAAAGGTCTACAAAGTGTGCCTGGTTTGCAAGCACACTTTGTAGACCTTTCCAATGAAGTAATTATTTTGCATTAATGGGATTTCGGCTCTGCTGAAGAGCTTCATCGTGTCGGTCAACACAGATCTCCTTCTGTCAGCTTTACAGCTAACATCAAGAGAAGGGGAGAGAGTGGGGATTTTTGACTGCCAATATCTCTCAAACCACAGTGGTTTGAGAGATGGGGTTTGCGGCATTGCTATTATTTTTTTCCCCTCTACAAATCTATTACAAATTATTTATGGACATTACTAACACTTTCATTAATTAGACCCACATCATATCCCAGCATAGAGACTAGAGAAAGGGCCACCAACAAATTAGGGTTAATTTCTCAAACAAATAGCTACTACAATTACTAGGCAAGGTTTACTATTCTTTTAGGTTATCTAAACTTATCATATGATGACTGACCCACTTTAAAGGGTTAGTAATGCCTACAATAAAGTAGCTCTCCGAGCCTTCTCTATTGTAAACATAACACTTTATGCTATGTTTGATAATGTACCAAACTGCTGGAGTATTAGCAAATAAAATAGTCGCTGATATACTTTTAACTCTTTGAAACATTAAAATACATATATAGTAACCCCCAGAATGCCAGAGGGGTATGAAACGCATTGCAGAACAATGCACTGCATATCTCTCCACCACTCAAAGGGTTAATAAGTTGGGAAAAAAAATATTAATCCCTTATCAACCCATGAAGTGCCAGGACAGTCCTGGGTAAACTTCCCATAAGAAACACGTCATGGACACGTCATGGGTTAAATGATAGCACACTGCTATCATACTGCACAGGCTGAAACAGAGAGCTCCGGGACCGGAGCACTCAGTTTCAGTCCTTCTCTGTTCTTCCGGTACATGTGATCACTACTACAGCGGTCACATGTACCGGCATTTTCATTCACAAAGGCAGTGTGTCTTACACATTACCTTTGTGACTGCTCCGTGCCTCTCTCCTCCCCACTATGAGAGTAAGGAAGAGAGACACAGAGAACAGACAACAACAGAAAAATAAAGAGGCAAAAGTTGGGGGTATTAGCCCTTTCAGTTCTGGATCAGGAGCTTGGATAAATGTAGGTCTTTTAATGACCTTCTGACTGCAGTCTGTACATTTTATAAATACATCTGAGCAAGATCAATCTACATTATCTACACATTTAATTTTAAACATTTGCTAGAGTTTAAGTAAAAGAGAGACATGAGGATTTTCACCCTGGATGGACAGTAATAACTTACTTTTATGTATTTCAAAAGATATTCAATGTAAAAAGTTTCCCCTCCCACTCCTTCTGGCCATGTCACACTTCCTTTAACTGTGGTCCAGATGGAGAGCAGCGAGGGACAAACTTCAGTAAGCAAAGTAAAATCCTGCCCTTCTTCATCAAGGGGGTCAGGATTTTCCTTATACTTACTGACTTAAGTTTGTTCCTCGCTGAATCCGTCTGGTTCCATGACCGGACTACAGCTCCAAGGGGAGGTGGCCAGAAGGGGCGAGAGGGGGATCTTTTTACATTAAATATATTTTGAACTTCAGAAAAGTAAGTTATTAAACATAGTGCAAAGTGTTATGTTTACAATAGAGAATACTCAGAGATCTACTTTATTGTAGACATTACTATCCCTTTAATAGAGTGCCAGAGAGGTATGCAGTGCCTTGTGCTTCAATGTGAGGGACAATCTTCAATTAACATAAGGGAAAAGCCTGAAAAAACTGTCAATGGGGGCAGGGCTTTCATTGTTCTAACAGTAAGAAGATTGTCCCTTGCTGTGAGCTGTCTGGTCTGTGGAGCAGATTCCACATCTGAGGGTAGGTGGCTTACACTAGGTAAAAGGGGTGGGAGGGGGCAACTTTATCATTCAAGTACTCTTGAACTACAACTCTGACAGTATTGAAATAACACTCTCTATGGCTCAAATACTATGAAGATTAATTTGAGGTGCTGTTTTTGTGAAACATTACTATCCCTTTAAAAATGAACTTGGTTTAATCTACCATCATATTTAAGGTATTTTCAGAAAAAATATTTGTTTCAACATCACTTTTGTCTGATAAATGTCATTTTTACTACAAGTATAAGAATGGTCTAAACTCGGAAAAGACAAATTAAAGTTCTGTTAGCGGGAATGAAAAGCTATTTGTTACACAGATAAATAATATCTTTGGAATTTTTCATTTCAAAGACAAAATCAAAGACATTTTTAATTTGTTATTATTTTATTCAGACCTGGAGGACCTGGGGGTGTTTGCTTGACAAAGGTTCCTGTAACGGACCGAAACGTTGCAGTTTGTTATTAATAAATATTAATATTCTTTTGAAAAACCGAGAGTGCACAACTTCCTTCCACGTACATATATATATATATGTATGTGTGTGTATATGTGTGTATGTGTGCGTGCGCATATGTGTGTGTGTGTGTGTGTATGTGTGCTTATGTGTGTGTATATTTGTGTGTGTATATACGTGTGTATGTTTGTGAGTGTGTATATGTATATGTTTGTGTGCACACGCATGTGTGTGTGTGTGTGTGTGTGTGTGTGTTGGGAAGTTATTACTAGAAGTTAGTTCTCCTTTAAGGTCTATTGAGGTGTATGCTTTTTACATATATATCTTGGAACATTACATCTTTCATGTGACAGTAAATTGTAAAAGAGTGAATGTTTATTTATATAGCACCACAAGTGTACTCAGTGCTTTACAATTTAAGGGTTTGTCCATAGAAGCATTTGCATTCCTTTAAATGCGTGGTACAAAATGTTGACGCCAAGGTTTCTATTTTTTTTACCATGTTAATTTGTCAGAGTTATCACATTTCTGAGACCATGGGGTGCTTCCTGTATTAATGGTAAGTGAGACCTCACCTTCAATAGGCAGCAGGACTGGAGCTAATAAGCTGTCTCACTTGGGTGTGAAGGAAACGTTAACTTGTCTACTGGGGTATTTTAGAGGATTGGAAAAGGGAGGATCGATGTTTACTTAAGCGTATGGAAATACCAGAGTAATCAGCGGAAACCACAATTTGTCATGGTAAAAGGAGAGAGAAGGACACAACACTTATAGCCTCACGTAATCTGACAGGAGGACCCCAAATGACAAATCCCAGAAACGTTGCTACAGTTTAAAACAGAGGAGAGAAACATGTGGCCATCCAGCTGTAGCTGCAAGGCCAGTAGCCAGCTGGGGATGCTGGTGTTGTAGTCTTCTAATCTGGAGTGCAAGTGGTGTCAATTAAAGGGATAGTAATACTTAAAATGTAAAAAAAAATATGTTGTAGGGTTTATCACCCTGAGTAAAACAAGAGTACTCCCACTGCTGAAAGGTGTTTCATTCAAAAGTTATTAATTTTCAAAGTTGAATTTTTTAGGTGCAATATCACAGTGGCTTGAAATTGTACAGTGGCGCTGTTGCTACACCATCCTATGGAGATTTAGCTGTCCATAGGATCGTGTAGCAACAGCGTCACTGTACAATTTCAGGCCACTGTTATATTGCACCTAAAAAATTCAACTTTGAAAATTAATAACTTTTGAATGAAACACCTTTCAGCAGTGGGAGTACTCTTGTTTTACTTAGGGGAATAAACCCTACAACTTATTTTTTTTTACATTTTAAGTATTACTATCCCTTTAATGGTTTTAGCCAATGAGCACAAGAAGGGTGTGCAACACTTTGTATTGACACTAGCATTCAAAGGGTTAAGGTTACAGTTGCTTAACCCTTTCAGACTTATGCAATTTTTATTACTATCAGAGTGAGGCTAACTGGGGCGGCATTTGTACATGTTCTCTCTAAGGTCAGAGCAGGATTACCATATATTTCAGCTTTCAAAATAGCAGACACTAATGCATGACAACTGGATTTAACCCTTTGCATGCTGTATGGTTGAGTGATACATTGCAATACAATTGTCTTTAAATAAGGTGCTAATTTAAGACAGCAAACATTTCTGCATTTTAATTTATTTATTGATGTTACAAAATCTTTAACAAGGATTGATTGCCAGCAGAAGAAGGGGATCTATCACCCCTACACAAGTTAGTTTTATTAGTTAGATTAATTAGCCAATATGTTTAAAACTGTATTCATTTGTTTTTTTTTATGTTTTAAAACTCCTTATGGAACAGAGGGGTGTGCAACACATAGTGATGCTCTGGTCCTTAGGAGGTTAACATTACTAGTTGTGAGTGACTCACAGTTTTGGTTTATAAGTGGCATTGGACAGAGCAGCAGATCAGGGAGCAGCATTGGCACTCACTCCAAGTAGGCAGTTCTCTGATCTAAAGTGGCCACTGTGTGAGGATGTGTCTGACAAGTCACCTTCGTACAGTCACAGGACTCATATGTAGCTGCAGCAGTAGAAGCATAATTACAAGTTGCAGTGAGTATATGGAAGCTTCCCCCCACTAAACATGTATTAAGCAGAACGGTGATTTAAACTTCACCTGCTCTTTCCTATAAGGAAATCCGGGACAGCATAATTTAAAATTTCAACAGGACAGACTCTTAAAATGGAATTAGTTTGTAGCAAATTTGTGATTTTGAAACAGCTTTCAAAAGTACCCTTGTTTGAGCTGTATTATATTTCAAATAATAATTTATAATATACTTAGCTGCAGTTTCTTGTCAGTTAATAAACTCTGAGAGGTATGCCTGGCAGATACTAACATTCCATCCTGCTCCCCATCCCAACTGCCTCTCCCTGCCAGCCAGTACTTGCTGATTTTCATAAACTAACAGAAAGATAGATCTAAATATCTCAAACGTTTGTTTGAAATAAAAACGGAAAATATAAATACAGGTGATTTTGAAAGCTCTTTCAAAATCATTGCAAAAAATGAAATACTCTTGTTGTGCCCCAAAAATATAAACTAATGTCACTAATACATACAAAGTCCCCACTTGTAAGGAACGAACATACACATACACAAAGATGGTGCTACTCTCCATCAGCAATGTAATTTTTTTTTTTTTAATTAAGTATTTTAAAATAAATAACATTGTTTTTTGGACATTTGTATATACAGTATGAACTACAAAATGGACTGGGGAAGTAATAGGCAGAAAGTTCCTGTTCTGTTCCCAAACAGAGGACATGTCCTGGAAAATCCATATGCATGGTATTCCTAGGTTGGCTTACTTTGCAGGCTAAAAAGGCCAGCATAGGGAAGATAGAGGATGGGTATGGAATGGGATGAAGAAGTAATGTTTTAAAACAGTAGGGTTATTGAAGCATGTTTGAGATAGAAAAAGACATGTCCAGAGTATTAAAGCTCAACAATCACATACATTTGAGGCTATAAATTAGGTATGGTATGGGCAGGCTAGATGGGTCAAGAAATTCTTCTCTGACATTACCTCTTGGAAAGCGTAGTCAATTCCTGGCATTCTGCTGATTCAAATAAGACATAAATTTAAAAAAAGGGGAACTATTACTATAGTCTAAATCACTTAGATCAGGCTTCATTCTCATTCAGGAGCATTGCTTCCCAAAAGGTTCTATAGAAACAGATTCCTTCCAGTTCTATAAATCATACAGACCAGGGGCTCAATTCTATCAATTCTGGTAGTTTTACCTGTGCTGTGACAAACTACCAACAGGTAAAAATGCACAATGGGAGCTAAATTAGCACCCATTGAAAACAGTGAAAGAGCAGATGAATTTGATATTCAATTACATTCGGTGGCTAGAAACACACATTACGGGACTCTCTATTGTTGCATTAAATTTGCACCTAGCAAATCTAGGTGTTTAGTCCCTAATGCATTGAAAACCACTATGTGCATTTGAACAGAGGTTTAAAACAAATACACGCTTGGTCAACTAGTAAGAATCCCCACACTAGGGACCTGAGGATGTATTGTTATGGGGCACTAAGCCCCATATTAATACATTCAAGGAACTAAAAACATGAGTCAAAAATAAAAAAAATTAACCCCTTGAGTGCCACTGGAGTATGCAACGCATTGCACAAAGTTCCATACCCCACTGGCACTCAAAGGGTCAATCCCCCTAAAGCTAACACTATCCCATTAAAATTAACACTTACTTGTAAGTCTGATGTCTGTCATCTTTTTTAGTCTTCACTTCATCTATCTTATTCTTCGCTCATCCTTTTCAAACTGAGTGTTGCCCCTCAAAAAAGAAATATATGTATTAAAATCAGTATTGCCATTAAAGTTACTCTGCTGGTGCTGCTGGTGGAGGTGACAGAAAAACAGAACAAAAATTTGCCCTCCTTGTAGCTTTCGGGCCGTTGCTCGATCCATACTGAGGGAAATTTGAACAGAGACTGGCTTTTATATGACCAGTCCCTGTTCAAAATGGTTCCCACTGTCCCATTGGCTAGGATGAAACCCACTAGATTGGCTGGAAGGTGTGGTTACTGTAGGGCATTTTGTGTGCCCTGCGTAACCCTACATCCCAACCAATGGGACTGTGGGAAACATTTTGAACAGGGACTGGCCATATAAAAGCCAGTCTCCGTTCAAATTTCCCTCACTATGGCTTGGGCAATAGCACGAAAGGTACAAAGGTTTTTCTGCCACCACCACCAATAATGATTTTATTGATGTATTTATTTATTTAGAAAATGTTTTACCAGTACGAATATGTTGAGATTTCTCTCGTTTTCAAGTAAATGGTTACATATCTACACAAACAGATGATATACACATACATAATCATACATACATACTAAAAAATTATAATCAATTACATATTGTTTTTAGAGATACAGAAGCAGTTATTTTTAAGACAGGGAAAAGATCTGATTTTTTTCAGGCAGGTTATTCCAGGCTTTTGGAGCTCTGAAGAAGAAGGCAGTAGTATGGTATACGTAATGAGGTGTTAGCAGTGGAGTGGAGGTTATAGTTTGTATGGAGAGATGGAGTAAGCATACTGCTCAGGTAGTGCATGTCTAGATTCGAGTGTAAACCGATTCAGATCTTTAAGCATATCTGGTGACATTTACAGAGTGTCAAGTTTACCAAGATGGATTTGCGGTGCCGGTGCATATACTACGTCCCCATAGTCTATGACTGGCATTAATATCTGTTGTACAATTTGTTTTCTTACTAGTGGACTTAAGCAGGATTTGTTTATAAACAGAGCACCTATTTTAGGATAAAGTTTGGATGCTATTTTATCAATATGAAGACCAAAAGTGGGGTCAAGCCACATACCAAGATATTTGTAGGAGTCCACAGGGGCCAAGTTACAACTAGACTCTTGTTACAATGGATAGGTGGTTGTTGCAGAGATTACACAGTTTGTGCTTTGTACTAAATACCATTGTGACCTTTTTGCGGGTGTTTAAGAACAGTTTGTTCTTTGCTATCCATCTTTTAACATTGGAGAAATCATGCTAATACATATATTTATTTTATTTCAGTTTCAAAAGGACTAACAAAGAAGGTAACAGATGAAGAGAAAAAAGAAGATGACAGATGAAGAAGACAGAAATTTACAGAAGAAGAATTACAGTGGAAGACCAGGGTGCTATAGACCCCGCTGGACATCAGTCTTACAGGTATGTGTTACAGCTATGGGGTATGGGTGATAGGATAGTGTTAACGGGGAACTCTCTAGTAAACTTGTTTTCATCTTAAAGTTCCCTTGTAGAGAAGCTGTTATCCATTTTTTTCAATATAATTCTTTATTGCCCAAGATATTGCCTTTTAAATTTATGCTGGTGATGTAAGTTCTGTACAGGCTGCGGGACAGCTCTATCCCACAGCCTGTCAATCTTCCTCTGTACCCCTCCCTAAGTAGTGCCTCCTTCTCACCTCCTCTCGCATGTGACTTGGTGTGCTCTCTTGCAAATGAGCATCCAGGACATTGTACAGGCACAGACTGAGCATGTTCATGCACTCAGTCCTTTATAAAAAGTGGCAGTCCACTTGCCTCTGTGGCTATTTTTAGTTTGGACTGCTACTTTTTATAAAGAGCTGAGCACATGAATGCGCTCAGTCTGTATCTGTACAATGATCTGGATGCACAATTGAAAGGGAGTGTGCCAGGTCATATGTTGGAATCCTCCAACAACAGAGGAGGTGGGAAAGAGGCAATACTCGGGGAGGGGAACAGAGGAAGATTGACAGACTTTGGTATAGAACTGTACATCAGTATCACGGTGCTCATGATCCTGGCTGCAGGCGGAGACATTCTGATTCTCTACCTTGTTCTGATTGGCCAGTATCTTTGTCGCCACCCAGTGATAGCCTTCATAACCTCTGTCATGTCTACACTATGGTGCCTTTTCGTGGTGTACTAGTTCCTGACTGCTGTTCTGTATGTTGCTGATCGTGTATGACCTGGCCTACTTGACAACGTTTCCGAGTTTCATGTATAACTACTGCTCCGTTGCTGACCGTATATGGCTGAGAACCCACTCCGTTGCTGACTGTATCTGGCTGTGGACCCGCTCCATTGCTGACTGCATCTGGCTGAGTACCCGCTCTGTTGCTGACTGTATCTGGCTGAGAACCTGCTCCGTTGCTGACCGTATCTGGCTGAGAACCCGCTCTGTTGCTGACTGTATCTGGCTGAGAACCCGCTCCGTTGCTGACCGTACCTGGCTGAGTACCCATTCCGTCACTGACCGTGTCAGGCTTATCACCGCTTTATTGCCATCCGTGCCTGGCCATACCAATTGGTTGCCTCCGTTTGGTCCAGCGATACCCGCTGTGCCCATTCCGTTACACAAGTCTGTGTGCGTCGCGTGGAGCTATTATTCTGTCGACCGTTGGCTAAGCATCTGTGCTTTAGCTACTCTCATAACCGCCTCCGACGGTGTGCACACACAAAGTACCGGTACAGTGTTCATAGCAATGACTGTGTTACTCTGATCTCTCTGTGGCCACCTCCCTGTCAGCGCTGGGCTCACTCCCTTTGGGTGTACCTGGATCTTCCAGGTAGGGTTAGTGCTTATTCCTCATTGCAGTAGCCTTGGGCTCAAGAGCCAGTGTTGCGTTGTAGCATCCTTCAGAGTGAGGGGACACTGGTTGCCTTATTTATGTATATATATATATATATATATATATATATATATATATATATATATATATATATATATATATATATATACACACATATACCTATATTACGATCCACCCCTAGCATTCTAGGGTTTGCTGCTGAGAGTTGCCTTGGTCTCCCTGTGACCCAAACCCTAGGGTCAGAGTTGCCTACTAAGCGGTTGCCTCGGTCTATTGGTGATCCCTGTGCCAGGGTCAGTGTTGCCTCACTCCTCTGGGTTCTGTGCCTCCCAGGTGTCTGGGTCGTGCCAGTCATCTCCTCCTGGACTACCTGTCACTGAAGTCCTGTGGTCAGTAATCAGACTGCGTTGCCTCCTGCCTGTCCTGTACAAGCCAGTACCTCAGTTGCCAGTGATTGTCGCCATTCCATCATACAGTTCTATTACTGGCTTGCTACCTGTATATGTTTTCTGTATGTGTGGGTCTAAGTGACTAACTACGTGTGTGTACTTTATCATAATAAAGTCATTTTAACCTTACCAATCTGGTCTGAGTATTCATCAAAAACCGTGACAATCACAGGCTTAACTTTACAAGCCAATATCTTGTGCAATAAAGCATCAGTATAAGTTTACTAGAGCTGATAGTTCCCCTTTAAGGCTAGTATTGTTTAACTTTATTGTTAATGTTAGGGGTAGTGTTAGGGCCAAGGGTAGGGCTAGTGTTTAGGAGGTTGACTGTGTTTTTAGCTCACTCTCATTGTTTGACATTGAGTGGGTTAGTTTCCTTAGATGTTCCCACTGTTAACGCTATTTAGAACAAAAAGCTGCGACAAGCGTTAGGCCGCAACATGGGTTTTTGCAACAAACGCTCATTGAGGTGGATGCAGGCCAATCAATACGATTACGATGGTACAGCTGTGTGTGCACTGCCTGAAACTCCTTTGGCCACTAACGACAGTTTTAGAACCATTAATAGTATCAATCCCCTATTCAGTATTTCAGCATTGTTTAGGCATTCCATTACAGGGATGGACATATTCATCATATACAGCTCCTCACTAAGTAAATATACATATACAGTGATATATGGATCGTGTGTAAGGGGGTCAAAAAAGGGGGGAAGGAACCCAATTTCTTTATATTCAGCAAGGAACAGTTTTTAACTGTATTAAAATATTGTCCAGCTCTTGTAAAAAGTATCTGAGTCTTATTGGCAATATAAGTTTTGTATCCCTGAACACATTTAGAGATTATATATATATATATATATATATATATATATATATATATATATATATATATATATATATATATTAGTGTTGAGCGAGCATGCTCGGCCGATGCTCGGATCGGCTCGAGCATCGCTCTGCTCGGCACATGGCGGTACTCGTACGAGTACCGCATGTGCTCGCCCGCCATGTTCGGGTCTCCTCCCCGCACGTTTTGCGGCTGCTGCGCAGCCAATAAACGTGCAGGGAGGCTCTGACATCGGTGTAATGCCAGCAGCCATGTTGGCTGCTGGCATTACACTGATTGGCTGGCCAGAACCCGTGGTCAGGTGCTGTATAGCACCTGACCATCGAGTTCGGCTCAGTCTGAGCCAGGGAGAGCTGAGGATAGGAAGGGAAAGGCAGTGTAGGGAGGAAAAAACAAAAATTGTGACAAAAAAGAACCAAAAGTCCTTTTTAGGACTACTGTGTGTGGGGGCAGCAGGTTATATTGTGTGTGGGGGGAAAAAAACAAAAAAAAAAAAAAAAAAATATTCTGTTTAGTGTGAAAAGTTGCAGATTAGAGCACATTCTGTTTAGTGTGCACAGTTGCAGATTAGAGCACATTCTGTTTAGTGTGCAAAGTTGCAGATTAGAGCACATTCTGTTTAGTGTGCAAAGTTGCAGATTAGAGCACATTCTGTTTAGTGTGCAAAGTTGCAGATTAGAGCACATTCTGTTAAGTCTTCAAACTAAAATATCAAAGTCACGTATTCCATTCAGTGTGCGTCGCCGCAGTTTAGCAGCACATTCTGAGTACTGTGCAGAGTTGCAGAATAGGAAGAAATACTGTTAAGTCTTCAAACTAAAATATCAAAGTCACATATTCCATTCAGTGTGCTTCGCCGCAGTTTAGCAGCACATTCTGTGTACTGTGCAGAGTTGCAGAATAGGAAGAAATACTGTTAAGTCTTCAAACTAAAATATCAAAGTCACATATTCCATTCAGTGTGCTTCGCCGCAGTTTAGCAGCCTATTCTGTGTACTGTGCAGAGTTGCAGAATAGGAAGAAATACTGTTAAGTCTTCAAACTAAAATATCAAAGTCACATATTCCATTCAGTGTGCTTCGCCGCAGTTTAGCAGCCTATTCTGTGTACTGTGCAGAGTTGCAGAATAGGAAGAAATACTGTTAAGTCTTCAAACTAAAATATCAAAGTCACATATTCCATTCAGTGTGTTTCACCGCCGTTTAGCAGCCTATTCTGTGTACTGTGCAGAGTTGCAGAATAATAAGAAATACTGTTAAGTTTTCAAACTCAAATATTAAAGTCACATATTCCATTCAGTGTGTTTCACCGCAGTTTAGCAGCCTTTTCTGTGTACTCTGCAGAGTTGCAGAATAATAAGAAATACTGTTAAGTTTTCAAACTCAAATATTAAAGTCACATATTCCATTCAGTGTGTTTCACCGCAGTTTAGCAGCCTATTCTGTGTACTCTGTACAGTTGCAGAATAATAAGAAATACTGTTAAGTTTTCAAACTCAAATATTAAAGTCACATATTCCATTCAGTGTGTTTCACCGCCGTTTAACAGCCTATTCTGTGTACTCTGTACAGTTGCAGAATAATAAGAAATACTGTTAAGTTTTCAAACTCAAATATTAAAGTCACATATTCCATTCAGTGTGTTTCACCGCAGTTTAGCAGCCTATTCTGTGTACTCTGTACAGTTGCAGAATAATAAGAAATACTGTTAAGTTTTCAAACTCAAATATTAAACTCACATATTCCATTCAGTGTGTTTCACCGCAGTTTAGCAGCCTATTCTGTGTACTCTGCAGAGTTGCAGAATAATAAGAAATACTGTTAAGTTTTCAAACTCAAATATTAAAGTCACATATTCCATTCAGTGTGTTTCACCGCAGTTTAGCAGCCTATTCTGTGTACTCTGTACAGTTGCAGAATAATAAGAAATACTGTTAAGTTTTCAAACTCAAATATTAAAGTCACATATTCTGTGTAAGATGAAGAAGGCGGGTAAAAAGGGACGGGGAAGTGGACGTGATCCTGAAAGTTCAGGGCGCGGGTCAGGACGCGGAGAAACTGTGCCTGGTGCCAGAGCACAAGAAAGAAAGACATCCACCATACCTAGCTTCATGTGTAATTTTACAGGGCGTCGCAGGACATCACTCTCGAGGTCCGACCACTGCGAACAGGTGGTCGGTTGGATGACAGCTGATACTGCTTCCAGTCGGTTAAGCACCACCCTGTCTTCCACCAAGTCCACTCTCAGTAGCCAAGAGTCTGGTCAACATAATCCTCACTCTGATCATCCTTCCTCCCACCATACACGGTCTGGTCAAAGAAGTGATCCCACACTGGGATATAGTGAGGAGCTCGTCTCATCACCAATCCTTCATTTGACCCTCTCTCCAAGCACGCTTGCAGAGGAACATGACATCTTGTGCCCTGATTCACAACCTCTAGAGGCTACCCAATCTCAAGAAGATGACAGATGTGAACGGCATTTAAGGTCAAAGGAAGTAGTGGATGATGATGATGATGATGAGACACAGTTGCCATTAAATCAACCACTATTTCCGTCTCAAGACCTTGTTGAGGAGAATGTTATACAGTTGTCAATGACTGAGTATGTGGTGGGATCAAGACTTGAGGAGGATGATCAGAGTGAGGAAGTGGAGGAGGACTTGGTGGACGATGAGGTGACTGACCCCACCTGGGAAGGTGTAGAGCCGAGCGATGACAGCAGTCCTGAGGGTGAGCCATCTGCAGCACCGCAACAGGCTGGAAGAGGCAGTGGTGTGGCTACAGAAAGAAGGCGGACCGCACCAAACCGGCCCGCAAATGTTCCACGGAGCACCCCCTTGCGTAAATCTACCTTGCCAAGGGGTAGGTGTTCCGCGGTATGGCGTTTTTTTAAGGAAAGTGCGGACGACAAAAGAATTGTAGTTTGCAACCTGTGCCACACCAGAATGAGCCGAGGCATGAACACTAGAAACCTCACCACCACCAGCATGATCCGACACATGGCATCCAAGCACCATAGTAAGTGGGAGGAACGCCTGGATCGCCCATCTGTGTCTGCAGGCCACACCACTGCCTCCTCTTCCCCTGTTTTCGGTGCCGGCCAATCGCCTGTCGAAGGCGCAGGCCCGCATACCTCCCGCCCTGCACCTGTAGCATCTGAAGCACCATCAGCGACCACATCCACTTCCCTGTCCCAGCACAGCGTCCAAATGTCGTTACCCCAGGCATTTGAGCGCAAGAGAAAGTACCCAGCCACCCACCCACAGGCCATAGCACTAACCTCACACCTTTCCAAATTACTGGCCATCGAAATGCTGCCATTTAGGCTTGTGGACACTGAGTCCTTCCGCAGCCTGATGGCAGCAGCTGTCCCTCGGTACGCGGTCCCCAGCCGCCACTACTTTTCCCGGTGTGCCATCCCCGCATTACACCACCATGTGTCCCGTAACATCACCCGTGCCCTGACCAACGCAGTTACTGGGAAGGTCCACTTAACGACTGACACATGGACAAGTGCTTGTGGCCAGGGACGCTACATTTCCCTGACGGCACACTGGGTGAATGTCGTGGAGGCTGGGAGCGACTCGGACCCTGGGATGGCACGGGTGCTACCCACGCCGAGGATTGCGGGCCCTACCTCCATCAGGGTTTCCACCAGCACCTACGTTATTGGCTCCTCCTCCTCCGTTTCCACCTCCGAATTCTCTACACACACCGCCACTCCCCCATCAGCCAGTAGCTGGAAGCAGTGTAGCACTGCAGTGGGGAAGCGTCAACAGGCCGTGCTGAAGCTGATCTGCCTTGGGGACAAACAGCACACGGCCTCAGAGCTGTTGCAGGGGATTAGTCACCAGACCGAGCAGTGGCTCTCGCCACTCAACCTGCAACCAGGCATGGTTGTGTGTGATAATGGGCGTAACTTGGTGGCGGCTTTGGAGCTCGGCAAGCTCACACACGTACCATGCCTAGCGCATGTATTTAATTTAGTGGTGCAGCGATTTCTAAAAACCTACCCCAATGTGCATGATCTCTTGACCAAGGTGCGCCGCGTGTGTGCACATTTCCGTAAGTCATCAACAGCTTCAGCCGGCCTGTTGAAGCTGCAGCAGCGCTTACAATTGCCAGCTCACCGGCTGCTGTGTGACGTGAGCACGCGCTGGAACTCCACCTTCCACATGTTGGCCCGGCTTTGTGAGCAGCAGAGGGCAGTAGT
This sequence comes from Rhinophrynus dorsalis, assembly GCA_037306005.1. Lineage (NCBI taxonomy): Eukaryota > Metazoa > Chordata > Amphibia > Anura > Rhinophrynidae > Rhinophrynus > Rhinophrynus dorsalis. Next base: position 168,374,222 of record CM074721.1, on the reverse strand, counting down.
GGAGTACCAGCTGTTACACGGTCGTCGCCTCTCCGTTCAACTTCCTGTAATCAGAAGTGAGGAGTGGGAATGGATGTCAGACCTCTGTGAGGTTTTACGCAATTTTGAGGAATCGACACAGATGGTGAGCGGCGATAACGCTATTATCAGTGTAACCATCCCACTTCTGTGTCTACTGAAACGCTCGCTGCTCACAATTAAAACCGACGCTTTGCATGTGGAAGAGGTGGAAATGGGGGAGGAAGAGCTTACACAAGGTGATAGCCAGAGCACCCTCACTTCGTCTTCTCAGCGACAATTGGAGGAGACGGAGGAGGAGGAGGAGGAGGAGGAGGAGGAGGAAGACACGGTTGTCTCCGCTACAGAGGGTAGCCATGGAACTTTAGTTCCATCTCTTCAGCGTGGGTGGGCAGAAGAGGAGGAAGAGGATGAGGAGATTGAGAGTCATCCTCCTGGTGAGGACAGCGAAATCTTGCCTGTTGGTACTCTGGCACACATGGCTGACTTTATGTTAGGCTGCCTTTCCCGTGACCCACGCGTTACACGCATTTTAGACAACACGGATTACTGGGTGTTCACCCTTCTGGACCCCCGCTACAAAGAGAATTTCTCATCTCTCATTCCTCCGGTGGAGAGGACAAGCAAAATGGTGCAATACCAGAAGGTTCTTGTTGAAAAATTGCTCCAAAATTTTCCATCTGACAACGCTGGCGGCAGAGTACGTACTACCTTGGCCAACCGAGAAGGGGAGAAAAGGGGAGCACACAGCAGTTCCGAGAAAGGCAGGGCAACACTCTCCAAGGCGTGGGACACCTTCATGACACCCCGCCAGCACCCTCACCCTGATGCGCAGCCTAGTGTCACAAGGAGGGAAAAGTTTTGGAAGATGGTGAAGGAGTACGTAGCAGACCGTGTCAGCGTCCTCAATGATCCCTCTGTGCCTTACAACTACTGGGTGTCCAAGCTGGACACGTGGTATGAACTGGCACTCTATGCCTTGGAGGTGCTGGCCTGCCCTGCCGCCAGCGTTCTGTCTGAGCGGGTATTTAGTGCTGCTGGTGGCATCATAACAGATAAGCGTATCCGCCTTTCCACCGACAATGCTGATAGGTTGACACTTATAAAAATGAACAAGGCCTGGATTTCCCCTGACTTCTCCACTCCACTGGAGGAAAGCCCCGGGGGAACATAAACTCACTTTATATATGTTATTTACAATGATGGGAATACTCTGTATTCCCATTCACCCCTTCCACCCAAAAAACGGGTATATGGTTGACTCTTAATCTTCTCATCCTCCTCCTCCTCTTCCATATGCCCTGGGATATAATTTTTATATAGGGCCAGCTCACCAGCGGGCCCTGTGATATAATTTTTATATAGGGCCAGCTCACCAGCGGGCCCTGTTTGACAATTTTTATATAGGTCAGCTCACCAGCGGGCCTTCTCATATAATGTTTTATTGGGTCAGCTCTCTAGCGGGCCCTCTCATATAATGTTTTATAGCGTCAGCTCACTAGCGGGCCTTCGCATATAATGTTTAGGATGGTCAGCTCTGCAGCAGACCCTCACCCATAATGTTTTAGATGGTCGGCTCAGCGCACGTTTCCCTCTTAATCATGGCCTCAGTTCAATAAAATCAAGGAAATTTTTGGGAGAATTTGCCTCTGTGCACGTTTCCCTCTTAATCATGGCCTCAGTTCTGAAAATCAAGGAAATTTTTGGGAGAATTTGCCTCTGCGCACGTTTCCCTCTTAATCATGGCCTCACTTCCGAAAACCAAGGAAATTTTTGGGAGAATTTGCAGATGATATACAAGTAAATATACAGCAAATATTGTTTGGTAACAATTTTTCGCCTAAAGTCGTTTTTATTTTCCTTTTTGTGTGTTTTATGGTCAGTCTGTAAAAATGGCGTACTACGGGCGAAAGATCGTTCCCAGCAGCGATGTTGGAGTCCAAGATGCATCCAGACATCCTCCCTATGCTGTCCCTGAACCATTTCTGTGGTGTTTCCATCCTTTTCTGCCCTTTTCCTATGGACCAGGCACCCTCCCCTCATCAGAGCAGGGGGTGCCTGGTGTAATGCTCGAGTCCTCCCATTGACTTCAATGGGGCTCGGGTGCTCGGCCGAGCACTCGAGCCTCAGGGGGTGCTCGGTTAGAGCACCCGAACACCCGAGCATTGGGGTGCTCGCTCATCACTAATATATATATATATTAGATAGATATAGGCCTCCTACAGACACATCCTTTGCTGTTAGTCTCAGAAGAACAAAGAGATCCGAAGTCCAAAGGGATTTCACATGCAAAATGATATAGGGATAGGGGAGAGACAGTACAAACACCATCTAAATGTAGTAATTATTTTTAATCAGAGTATAAAAAAAATATAAAATATGCCAAAAATAAGAAATGAATATGATGTATACATCATAAACCTTAAAAGTATGTATAGAAAATACACAAATAAAATACAATGAAATACAAAGCAAATATCGGAACTTTAAGGCATAGTAATACTTAATTTTAGCTTTATTTAATATTGTAGCCATTAAAAAAATATCAAGAACGATATAAGTCTTATCTCACAAACCTTTATGGTTTGAAAGATATTCGCAAGTAAAGTTTCCCCCTCACTAAAGTCAGCACTCTAGCTGACAGATTTGGAATCCGGTCCGCAGACCGGCCGGCAGCTCTGCAGCAGAAATCACGATCATTAAAAAGAATGTCTTCATTGGAATGTTCTTCAAAGTGTGCTTGCAAACCAGGCACACTTTGTAGACAGTTCCAGTGAAGTAGTTCTTTTTAAAGATTGTGATCTCGGGTCTGCTGATGAACCGCCAGCTGATCTGTGGACAGGATTCCAAGTCTGTCAGCTAGATGGAAGATTTGACTGAAACAGCCAGTGACGGGGAAACTTAACTTGCGAATATCTCTCAAACCATCCCACGTATGACCATAGTCTATCTGCAGCTTGCACGTACAGGCAATATTTGGCCATTGTCAACCTCCAATGACTGTATCGCTCACATGGGAATCAGTCAATAATGGCTTGCACCCAACATGCCCTCATATGTTAGAAGTTTACCAGTAGTTCATAGGCCACCATACAGATCAGCTCTTCTGAAATGTTAGACAGCTTCATGTTGGCAAAAACTGCCAGTGGTATGTGAGCAGCCACTTTGTAGCCAATGTATTCAATTAAATGCACTGACATTTCTAGTGTGAACAAGGTGCCAAAGCTTTGTCTCTCCCTAATCTAATGTGGAAAAAGAGTGCCTGGGGGGGGGGGTACTTGCAGGTTCTGAGCAATGTGCCCAAAAATAATCTTTTTACAGATACTGCCCTTATTCAATGTGCCAGTAAATAATAGAGAAATTGAGGAAAACGTACAAAATGGATTCTGTGCAAAAATAAGCAGAACGAACTGTGATGCAGTTGGGTTGATCCAGAATTGTTCTACTTCTTAGTATACCAGCCTCATTCCTTTCCAAATTTATGTTATACCTGGGTTATAAGCAATCTTTGACTCTCCACCTGCTGCATACTACAATTCTCATCATTCCCAAACAGCCAATGCTTTGTGCACCACTTTAGTACTCACAGGGTAGATTGCACTCATCCATTCTGCCTGTTTCAGTTAAAAAAAAATGCCAACAGCTGTCATGTCTGCCTCCATGGACAAGACATCCAGGACTAACTGAAGATGTTATCTCTTGAACAAAGGCACAAGGACAAAATTAATAGGGGACACTAGGATTTTCTAACCATATTAGGAGGTTAGACCTTGTTGTGTCCTGAGAACTCGAACTGAGGATTAATGCTCTAGATGAGATCCTGTGGAAGTTTTGAATCTCCTGTTGTTGTTGGTCTATAATTCCCATCATCCCCAGTTGGCAATTGGCTAGCTAAGGAGAAAGGGAGTTATAGTCCAATAACAGATGGAGGGCAGTAGACTCCTATCCCTGTTCTAGGCTTGCAGTGGTCACTTTGCAGGGATACAGTAGGTGTCTTTCTGACGCAGAAAGTATTATAGGAAAAGTGTTAAAAAAAGTTATAGAATAATTCCTGTTGCAGATTTTTACTGAAAAGCTAATACATCCCATATTTTAAATATTACACTGTTAACAATAGTGCAAACTAATTTCTAAAAGACAACATTATTTTAAATGCACTCTGTGATAGAGCTTAGTCATGCTCAACTGCTTTTCATGGTAAGAGATTGAAACAGCACCACCTGGTGACCACAAGACCACAATAAACAACTGCAGTTTAATATAAAAAAAACAAGTCCCCTATAATGGGATTGGTCAACCTGAGTCTCTCCAGCCGTTGTGAACTGGCTGGAAGAGGATAATGGGAGTTCTAGTCCACCACAGTAGGAGAACCTCTGGTTGCCTAACCCCATCCTACAATTTTTTTTTTTTCAAGAAAAGTTTACTGTCCCTTTAAAGTGGAAATACATTTCCTGCAGAAGGCAATAAGATAATGTGATGTGGAACAGGTGATTGCATACTAGGCAATACAATAAAACGCATACTTGTAAACCACAAATACAACAACAATACAGTCAGTGGAAACCTTGCAATGATATTGTAATGCAGGTTTAACAACCTTCCTGCCTCCTCCCTTTCAGATAGGCTTGGGTGCTGTAAAATGCAAAAGAAGAGGAAACTCTTGGATCCAAACAATTGGAGGAACTTGACAGCTCAGAGTTCCTGCACATTCCATGGGAAGTGTCATGTTTAACCACTAGCAAACTGTCTGTAGGGAAATTGGCAACAAAAAACAGCTCTACTGTTATCAAGAGGATACAAGTTATTTATAACTTTCTCAGTTTAGTCCCATTTATGTAGTTTGTTAACTTACTAAGGTTAGAATCCATGAAGGAAATAATGTAACAATAACAACCGCTTAAAGGGGTAGACAAGCTTGATATGGAAGATATAAAAAAATATATTAAACAAGGGTACTCACTCCTGAAAGTTACTGTAGTTAATTTTTTTGGGTGCAGTATTTCCATGGCCTGAAATGTCATAGTAGCGCTGTTGTGGCATCCATAGACCTCTGCAGCAACAACATCACTATAAAATTACAGACCATGGGGGTTACTACACCCAAAAATGCAAGTTGAGCTGCAATAATATTTTTATAAAAAAAAATTTCAACATTGGAAGTACCCTTATTTTACTCCTTAAAGGGATAGTAATGTTTCATAATAAAAGCAGCTCTAATTAATCATTATAGTATTTGGACTTTGGAGAGTGTTATTTCAGTTCTGTCAGAGTTGTAGTTCAAGAGTAATTCAATGACAAAGTTACTGATGTAACACTTTTCAACCAGATCAGAAGGGAGGTGCCCAAGTAGATTGCAGAGAGGGACAATCTTCAATTAAGAATAGGGAAAAACCTGAAAAACTTGTCAAGGGGGGCAGGGCTTTCATTGTTCTCACAATAAGAAGAGTGTCCCCTGCTGTTATCTGTCTGGTCTATGGACTGCATTCCACAAGTGAAAAGATATGGCTTACACTAGGTAAAAGGGGCAGGAGGGGGAAACTTTGCTTGTGAATATCTCTCAAAACATAAAGATTTGAGAGATAAGACTTATATAGTTCTTCATGTTTTTTTAATGCCTACAAAATAAAATAAAGATGTAATGAAGTATTATTATCCCTTTAAGAAAAACACTGCAATACATATTTTTTCCATGTCACTCAATACTATTGCTTTAAAGGAACAGGTATCCCTTTTTATGAACATACCTGGCAACTAATAGGGTTTGGCCTGAGACTCAGGGTTTTGAACCATTTTTAGGGTCTCAGGGTGAAGGGCCAAATTCTCAAGGTGAGAAAGTCCAGTTTTACCCACCGTACAATCTGCACCAATTAACGGTTTCTTTAGTCTCTCAATTGGTGTCATATATATATATATATAAATCTAAGTAGTTTCTGGTTCTCTGTCCAGCCCTCCAGAGGATAGTATGGGGGCAGAGACTGGCCACATGCAGCAAATCAGGAATGTCGATTTTCATAGCAGTGGATGGAGGAAAACCCAGGCTCTCCCCACTCACTCCAATGAAAATCACTGCAGAGAGACTCACCACTGCAGCGGCTTACTGGGTTCATGAAGTTTCTACTATGTAGCAGGGGGAGGCCTGCTTGCCTTGTGTATTTTGAAGCAGTGATATTTGTAAATTGAACAATGTTAAGGGTTTCTGATTACAACACTTCTGGGTTAATGCGTACAGGACATAACGACTATAATACACATTCCCAGGAAACTTAAGGGTTAACATTCCAAAGATCTCAGGTCTGCTCATTTTAAAAGTTCTCAGGTATGATTATGAAAATATACACATATATATACAAATGAAACTCACATGTTGGCAATGTGTATATTCATGGATGTGAGAGGATTCTGGGACTTATATCCTGATTTTGCAACTTTTTTTCTGTTTCATGGTGACTCTTGCATTTAGAAAACTACAAACCAGCAAAAGTGAAAGAGAATGTGTCATTTGTCATTTGTAACAATATTTATTTCTATTATTTGTATCTGATCATTCAGCTTGTCAGAGTTCCCAGACTCAGCAGAATACCTGCTGCTATAATGAGCACAGACTGAAGGATTTTTTTCTGGTGGCTGCTAATGAGGTCAAAGTCATGTTCTGGTGGCCACACTTATATGTGCAAATGGATCGATGTGATGAAGACATAAAAAAGTGAATAAAAATATCTGCAACAATAATAAATCTACATCATATTACAATTTAAACATAATTGAATCCACACAGGATTACAAACTAGCCCATAAAAGGTTCTCAAAACATATGAATTACTGGAGATATACATTTCAAATACATTTATCTTCCAGTCCCCAAGGTTACTGCACTGGTAGTTATAGAACTACACACAGTGACCCCCCTCCAGCCCTGTCCTGTTGCATGGGTAGTTCTAGAACCACACATACTGACCCTTACCCGTCTTGTCCCACTGCACTGGTAGAGATAGAATTACACACACTGACCGCCTCCAGCTTTGTCCCACTGCACAGGTAGTCATAGAACCACACATACTGACACTCTCCAGCCTGGTCCCACTGCACTGGTAGAGAAGAACCACAAACACACACTGATCCCCCCACCAGCTATGTCCTACTGCACTGGTTGCTATAGAACCCCACATACTGGCCCCCTCCAGCCTTATCCCACTTCACTGGTAGCCCTAGAACCACACATACTGACCCCCTCCAGCCTTGTCCCACTGCACTGGTAGAGATAGAACCACACATAGTGACCACCCCCCCAGCCTTGTCCTGCTGTACTGGTAGCTTTAGAACCACACATACTGACCCCTGCCAGCTTTGTCCCACTGCACTGGTAGAGATAGAACCACACACAGACCCCCTCCAGCCTTGACCCACATACTGGCCCTCTTAAGCCTGGTCCCACTGCACTGGTAGAGAAGAACCACACACACACTGATCCCCTCCAGCCATGTCCTGCTGCACTGGTAGCTATAAAACCCCACATACTGGCCCCTTCCAGCCTTCTCCCGTTCCACTGCTAGAGATAAGACCGCATACTGACCCCCTCCAGCTTGGTCCAACTGCACTGGTAGAGAAGAACCACACACACACACACACACACACAGACCCCCTCCAGCTTTGTCCCGCTGCACTGGTAGCCATACAATTGAACATGCTGACTGCTCCAGCCTTGTCCCACTACATTAGTACCAATAGTATCATACATACTGCCCCTTGCCTTGTCTCACTGCACTGATAGCCATAGTACCATATATACTGATCCCCAGCTTTGTCCCACTGAACTGGTAGCTATAGAACTACACATATTGGCTCCCACAAGCCTTGTCCCACTGTGCTGGTCGCTATAGAATCCCAAATACTGGCCCCCTCCAGCCTTGTCCTGCTGCACTGGTAGCCACAAAACTACACATACTGACTGCTCCAGCCTTGTCCCACTACATTAGTAGCCATAGTACCATACATACTGCCCCTTGCCTTGTCTCACTGCAATGGTAGCCATAGTACCATACATACTGACCCCAGCCTTGTCCCACTGCACTGGTAGATACAGAACCACACATACTGGCTCCCTCAAGCCTTGACCCACTGCACTGATAGAGATAGAATCACACACACCCACACACTGACCCCTCCAGCCTTGTCCCGCTCCACTGGTAGAGATAAGACTACACATACTGTCCCCCCTCCAGCCTAGTCCTACTACATTGGTAGCCATAGCACCATACATACTGATCCCCAACCTTGTCTCTCTGCTTCGGTAGTCATAGTACCATATATACTGACCCCCAGCCTTGTCCCACTGCATTGGTAGCTATAGTACCTCACATACTTACTGACCCCAGCTTTGTCCCACTGCATTGGTAGCCAGTGAACCACTGAGGATGTTATAATGTGGGCAGGATTTAGCTGGGTGGGCAGGGACGTAGGAGGAACAGGTGGGAAAAGCAGTGCAGGAGGTGGCAGAACCTGGAGGAAAGTAGGTGGAATAGGGCAGGAGTAGGCAGAACCAGGCAGGGGAAGTGGACTGCATTACCAGAAAACCCCGGAAGCCTGAGAATAAACCTATAAGCCTCTGTCCCCAGAGATGGGGTAATTGTCAGAAAGCCAGAGTTTGCAGGGCAGATCATGAGCGGTGTGGCAGTAGGGAGGAGCTATGTAAGTTCCTCCCTACTACTATCTCCTGTATCTCAATACAGAGATGGCTGAAATGGTGATTTGGGCATTGGGGCAAAGCCCCCACACACAAATCACTGGAGGAACAGCTCTCCCTCTGTGTCTTACCCATTCTTCTAAACCTCTCCCGTCTGTATCCTGCAAAGTGTTGGATAGCTCTGAAAGGGCTAAGGACCAGTGGGGTATGCAAGGCATTGGTCCTATGCTTTTCACATCCCTATGGTCCTTAAAGAGATAACATGGTATTCCCTCACCTATTTGCACTATTCCCCAAACTCCATTTATGTGCAGTGCCCCCTGTCAGTGTTTAAAATCCCTGCATGATATAGATTGTCTCCAGGTACTGCTCCGCTTCTCACTGGAAGGAGAAGGGGTGTAACAATGTATGCTGCTGAATAAACTAATTACGGTCTGTCTCTCCAGATAAATACTGGTTCACCCATCTACTATCCAAAAAAGTCTGGTCAGAAGTGGTCTCCATGGAAGTAATTGTGGGCAAAAAGCCATACCTCCAACGTGGAAACAAGGGCAAGTGACTCAACTATACATGAAAGCCCAGGAAATGGACTGCAGAAAAATAGCAGCAGGTGCTCTAGACCGATGAGTCAAAATTTTAAACATCTGGTTGTAGAAGAAGGCAGTTTGTTCGCTGAAGTGCTGGAGAGTGCTACAAGAATGAGTGTCTGCATGCAACAATGAAGCATGGTAGAGATTCCTTGCAAGACTAGAGCTGCATTTCTGCAGATGGAGTTTGGATTTGGTCAGAATTAATGATTTCTTCAATGCTGAATAGTGCAGGCCGATACTTATTCATTATGCAATACCAACAGGGAGACCCAATTGGACCAAATTGTACCCAAATTTATTCTGCAGCATGACAACAACCCCAAACATTGTCATACAGCCGCTGTGCTCAGCCTTCCCCCGGACAGCGGCATCCTTAATGCTTCCCTCTCCTCGCTCAGTCTGTCTGGCCACTTCAGGGTTGTGGCATCATGTGACACCTCCAGTCTCATGCAATCTTATGTTTTCTTAAACTTCAGGTATGCCTCTCTGGGATGTGTTAGCATAATGTCTCCAGAGAGTTTTGTTACACTGTCTTGCTTGCTATCCTGTGTTTGACCCTGCTTCCTGCCTGCTGATTCTGTACTGTGCCCTGTGATCCGTTTATTACCCAGCCTGGTCCTGGCTACTCCTCTCCTTGCTGATTTGTACTGTTGCCTTCCATTGTTTCACCCTGCTTGACCTTAGTACTCTGTTCTTGCTGCCTCTGAGCAGCTTAGCCTCTCTATTGATGTCCATATTGTCCTCTGTTTCAGAGCTACTACCTGTACCTCCTGTTCCTGCTGCACCGGACCAAGACACCTTCTCTGACCTTCTCCGGAGCTGGTTCTGGATCTCCTCTCATCGCTTGCTTCCAGTCCTTCTGGTTTTAGTAAGTGGTCTAATCTCTGTTCCTTTTCAAGCCTTGTATTCTCCCTGGGGATAGGGGTTGTATAGTTTACCTGTAGGGGGTTATCCTGGGGACCCCTCCGCTCAACTGAAGGGCTTGTCCGCAGCACAGCTCCTTGTAGGGGACCACCATATCCCAGCTCCGACCCCTAGCATCGTTCTCCAGCTTCTTGCACTCATATCCCTTGTTGGAGGAGTCTTGCCTTCTCTACCCTAGTCCATTACCTGGCTTGCGGTGGTTCGTAAGTTATGGCATGGCCCCCACAGAGCCTGGATCTCAACATCATTAAGTCTGTCTGGGATCAAATGAAGAGAGAGAGAGAATCAACTGAGGCTGCCTAAATCCACAGAAGAACTGTGTTTGCCAAGATGTTTGGAACAACCTACCTGCCATGTTCCTTAGCAAAACTGTGCAGAAGTGTACCTAGAAGAATTGAAGCTGTTTTGAAGGCACCTCATCTGTGTTGTCTGGCTTCGACCTCTAGGCTAGTACAACCTAGTCTCTTCATCTCATCCAACAAGACTCTGTCTTGTGTGTTCTGGTTTGCCTCTTCTCCTCCTTCCAGAGTGTTGACTTGGAGTACACTTACTGGACTTGTCCTTACACTTCTGCAATTTGCCACCTCTTACTTTAGCATTCTCTCAGGTCCATCTAGGCCATTCACCTCTTCCTTCTTCAATTCACCTTCACCTTCCCCTGATCTCTGCTCTTGTCCACCCTCTAGTGGTCTGCTAATACTCTGCAATTCATCTACCCTTACTCTGGTCTCCTCTCAGGTGTGTCTAGGGTATTGGTCTCTTCTTTCTCCACTTCACCTTCATTTTACCCTGCTCTCTGCCCTTATCCATCCTCTAGTGATCTGCCTCTATTCTGCAGTTCACCTCTGTCTTCTCCACCTCACATTCTCCTAATCTTGCCTCTGATCCTTTTTCTCTCCTTCCTCTTCATCTGGAGTTCGACAGAGTGTGTTTCTGGGACATCAACCTGGTTGGACTTCCTATCTCTTGCTCAGTCCTCAACAGTAACTCATCCTCCCATCTTGGTTGCTCCCTGGCTCAGCTAGGGAGGAAGAATTTGGTTTCGTGAGCATCACCTTTATACAGCTGGGGCTGCAGCAAGGGAGGTCAAGTTGACTGTCTCTGCTTTGCACCCAGCTACAGTTTTTGAGTAGGGGAACATTACAGAGTGTGCACATATGACGTACTGTGTGAGAGGTGACTATGTGTGTATGTGACGTGTCTGTGTGAGAGAAGACTGTGTGCGTGACAATTCTGGTGTAAAAAATGCCTCAGAGAATAAATTCAAATTTTATTAAATAAATGGTCTTCTAACCCCTTGGCTTCTACAGAGGTCTTCAGGATATAGCTTAGCAAGGGATTAAAAGCCTAATTTAAATCAATTGGAATGTTTGTTTCCTATGACAGGAGTTCAAACATTTTTCAGACCCACTTTTTATTGTCTTTTGGGGAGTTTTCTTGTGCTTGTGTGAGAGTGTGCCATAGGGTGACCCCATTTCCATTCTGCCATTCAGTAACACTAGAAGGAGAACAGCCATTGACTACTGTCAAAGAAAGTGATGCCTGTGGTGGGCAACATGAAAATTAGCATTATGCACAAAGCCTTAGACTAGCCTCAGACTAGCATTTGCATTGCATTGCACTGCATACCCTGTTTTATGTCAGGATAAGGGCTCAGTTATCTCTTTAATGTTTAGAGCTCTGTCTGGAAGGCATTTCTGTAGCCCAACAGAGGCCTCACTTTTTGTCACAGTAGTCAATGGACAGTTCTCCTTCTTGTGTTTAGAACTCTGTGCTGTGGAGTTTTGTCTGGGACATAGGACACACACTTAAAATATGGTACTGTTCTGGCAATCCGGGACACATGGACACTATGTCCCAGTGGAAGAAAGTATGTGTGTGTGTGTGTCTTAGCTTTTTTTTTGTTTGGGTGTTATAATTCTAGGGTTTTTCTACAGAGTAAAACCAGAAAACTTCAGTTGGAGTAATTCTGGGGCACACCAAATGAACTATACCTAGTGATTTAATCCACGAGAGGTCTACAGTGAGTCTAGATGAATATGAAACACAAGGGGTAACATGTTTTAGATAAAAGGAAATATTTATTTCCCACTTGAGGTTTAGTTGGATTGCATTAGAATTGCTCCACTTTTGACATTGTACATATTTCCTCTTTGGTCCAGACATATGCACATTCCATTCCAGTCTAAAAATGTACAATCTGTTTGCACCCAAAGAGGAAACTCAGAGCAGCCACCATCACAGTAAAACAAGCTACAAAGAAAGAAAATGGCAAAATGTACAATTCTTCAGGCTTTTCCTGTCTGGACTGATAAACTGTGGGAAACTAGCAGACACATTAAATTATTTCAAGAAAACAAGATGATTTCATGGTCTCAGCAGCTCTCAAGCATCCATCCATTCCTCTATACTGAATAACAATATCAGAGGACTATGAGCGATAAACATGCCTTCCTGTTGGTAACCTTTGGTAACCTGCAGCCTACCTGAAAACTCCCCTAAAGCTTAACCAACCACTTAAAATCAAGAGAGACCCTCCAATTACTGTCAGGCTACAACTCCCATAACCCGTCCCCCCAGCCTCAAATTGTCCACCCCTGGACTAGACAGTCTAACATTAGAGAATTTGTTTTTCGGAGCAGAATCATTGTCATTATTATGTTATTTACACATTCTGCACTGATGTACAAAATGGGGGAGAAAAGAGCTTACAGGTACTAGGGAGAAGAAAATCTATTTTGAATTTCAGACAAAACATACCATTTCATAAAACAAAAAAGCATGTCATACAAAACAGATTTTTTTTTGTTTTGTTTTGTTTTTTGTTTTAGTTTACTGTTTTAACCACCCAGATTGCAGAACAAGTGCACAAAAACATAGAAATAAAAATGGAATTCAGATCACAATTAAATAAGAATATAGTAAATCAATGATGGATCTAACCCAACTAATTTAGATTAAAACTAGTGATGAAGATCATGCCTAAGTCAAAATAAAAATGTGATCTAATCTCTACCTGAAGGCTTAGATCATGGGAAAATCTGTGTTTAGTAAAAAATAGTAAAAATAATAATAATAATGTTATTCATTATTTTGCATTTTATATATTACAGTCTGTATAATGCGTTTGATATGAGAGTACAATTTTCCATTTGTTTAGGTCCAATTATTTAGTTTTACCTGTCTGTTAGATAGATAGATAGATAGATAGATAGATAGATAGATAGATAGATAGATAGATACAGAGATAGAAAGACAGAGACAAACACAGACAGACAGAGACATACAGAGACGGACAGATAGATATAAGTAACTATTGAATGATTGGTCTTAAAATGAAATATTAAATTCCATCACATCATAAAAACAATGGGAAAAATACAATGTAAAATAATTATATAATCCTATTGCAGTCTCTACAGGCAGTGCTCAAGGGCTAAGAAAGAGCTGAATTTTGAACAGTCACTTGGAAATGATGAACAAAACAAATGTTAACATTCCTACTGTGTCCTCTTAAATTTATAAATGGATGTTAATGAATGATAAATGAAAGATGACCGTCAGTCTGGGAATAACGAGATGATGATATGCTCCTCAAGTACTGAAGCCTTTAATGTTGACTAGCTTAACCAGAGATTCTCAGATCCGGTCACTGGCACACACCATCAGATCACGTTTTAAGGATATCCATCATTATGCGCAAGTGGAGCAAGCAAAAGGAACGAGTCACTGATAACACACTTGTTAGTAAGCAGTGATACTATGAAAACCTGAACTGTTGCTGTTCCCAGAGGACTAACATTGCGAATCACTGCTCTAAGTTTGTTCTTGACTGGTTTCTTAAGTATCTGTGCATCTTTCTTCTTGTCCAAGAGTCCCCATGGATCGCATATAAAAAGGAAAATTTGTGACAATGGGCCACAAGAATGAAGTGTATATAGCTCTTTATTTTATAGCAATTAAAAATCTATAAACAAGCATAAAATATATAAGGCAGAAATAAGAAATATTTAAGTGGTGAATTGATAAAAAGATGAAATCTGTTTTGTTGGCTTATTTCAAATATATTATATTTGAAGTGTGTCACGGTTTTTGAAGACTCTCAGACTTAAGGTTTGGTAAAATAACTTAACTTTATTAAAAGTTAAAGGCGGTCCCCGTAGGGTAAATATACATAACAATACAACAGTAATAGAACATACAATAGGTTCTACCGGCCTTGCCTAAATACCAGGCAAGGCAACCCAAGTGACAGTTTTAATGACAGGCTCTACCGGCCTTGCCTATACCGGGTAAAGCAACCTTAAAGATGGTGAATTACAAGGTTCTACCGGCCTTACCAATACCGGGCAAGACAGCCCAATGGAATGCTGAATGTAGGCTCTACCGGCCCTGCCAATACCGGGTAAGGCAACCTTAAAGATGGTGAATTACAAGGTTCTACTGGCCTTACCAATACCGGGCAGGACAGCCCAAAGGAGTACTGTAGTAGGCTCTACCGGCCCTGCCAATACCGGGTGAGGCAACCTACAGGATGGTATCGTCAAGGTTCTACCGGCCTCACCAATACCGGGCAGGGCAGCCTGAGCAAGTAGACCAGCTGTCAGGTGACTAAGACAGCAGAGAGCATAGGTATACGCTGGAACCAACAATGTATATCGCAACCAGGTTTAGTGGAGCAAATCAGCGTCCGCACGCTGGAGCCAACAAAGTATCTCGCAACCAGTTTAGTGGAGTAAACCAGTGTCCGCACGCTGGGACCAACAATGTATATCGCAACCAGGTTTAGTGGAGTAAACCAGTGTCCGCACGCTCGAACCAACAATGTATACCACAACCAGGTTAGTGGAGAAAACCAGCGTCCGCACGCTGGAACCAACAATGTGTATTGCAACCAGGTTTAGTGGAGCAAACCAGCGTCCACACGCTGTAACCAACAATGTATCTCGCAACCAGGTTTAGTGGAGTAAACCAGCGTCCACACGCTGGAACCAACAATGTATATAGCAACCAGGTTTAGTGGAGTAAACCAGCGTCCGCACGCTGGAACCAACAATGTATATTGCAACCAGGTTTAGTGGAGCAAATCAGCGTCCGCACGCTGGAACCAACAATGTATATTGCAGCCAGGTTTAGTGGAGTAAACCAGCGTCCGCACACTGGAACCAACAATGTGTATGCAATAGCGAGGAGAACAATGTCGCCGGAGCGACAGCTGGAGCGCGAGACTCAGGAACTCATACAGGTTAACCCGCATGGTGCTGGAGCACAGGAACCCCGGAATACAGCACACAGGAACGTTGGAACACTGGAACATCGGAACGTTAGCATACAGGAGCACTGGAACACTGGAGCACCAGAACATTAACGTACAGGAACACTGGAACACCGGAACGTAACGTACAGGAACACTGGAACACCGGAACGTAGCATACAGGAACACTGGAAACAGGCCCAGAAATCTGACAAGCAGGTCAGGCAGAGTGGAGTCAGAAACACCACGAAAGGGCAACCTGGAAGTGTTCAACCTGGGTTTAAAAAGGCTGTGTGAGGAGGGCTAATGACAGACAGCCAATCACGAATACTCAGCAAGTGACAGACACAGAGCAGCATGAATCACGGGCACCGTGATAAAGTGGTAATCAAAGGGGAGAGACAAAGGGAGTAGGGAGAAGGTAGAGTATACTGAGACTATGAAGTGATCTGGTGGATAGTATCCTGTGACAGTCTTATGGATAAACTAAGCTCCATGATGTGTGGAGGAAAAAAGGACTATTGTGACCAAAGGTGGTTCACCCCATGGAGCCTTTCAAAGTGTCTCCATCTGGTGAGCTTAAACTCTTACCTGGAAGTTATTTGTGTTATGCAGTTCAAAGATTTGTCCTCCCTCTCATGTCCAGTTCCTTACAAGAAAACTGCTTGATTCCTCACCGCTCAAGTGTCTCTTGAATGTTTTCTGTAGTACTGAACAGTCTCTCTGCCTCTTTCTCTCTCACTACCCTCCTTGTTTGTCACCCTCCGGAACTATTTTAACCCACCGAGGACCAGAGAGGTGTGCCATCCAATGAATTGCTTTAATAATGTAAAGATAAAGGTTAATGAAGAAAAGGTAAGAGTTTCAACAATTCTATTCTTTAGGGATAGTTGAAACCTTTTGCCTCATAAGTGAAACATGCGAATAACATCATTTTCCACCTTTCACAGGAATTTGTGTGAAAAATGCTGTTTTTGCACTTTTTCATTGCATTGAAATCAATGATAATGTATTCACCCCACGTGGAGAGTTTCCCATCTATTCCCAGCATGCTGGTATAACACGGGTGTCAGTTCTCTGCATATTGTCAGTCTGTGCTTGTGATTGACAGACAGTGAGAAAACAGCCACTCTTAGTCAATGGTCAGACAATTCTCAAATATATTACCATGAATTTTGGCATTTAACTCTGAGGCCTCCGTAAAAGGGAAAAGGCAGTCATGGAAGAGGGAGTAATTTAATTTACAGTCATATTGTAAGCTATTAAAGAAATATCTTCTAGCTATAATTTTTTTGTCCGATTTACGTAATTTTTTTCTCAATAAAAAAATGGCCGAAATGTGGAGAAGATGGGTTAAGTTATTTGCAGATAGGGTCGGGAAGCAGTACATGCCATTAACTTGTAAAATAAAACATTGCCTATTTCTTTGAAAATGTATCATTTTAAAGACAATATACATTTTAATGTCAGAATTTTTTAAGGGCAGTATTCATTAAGCTCATCTTACCAGCATTTTAATTCTTTATAAAATATTTAAACAAATTTAATTCTAACAATACCATCCAACCAATGATACAATATTTTTTTCATTATAATGAATCTTGGAACAGCACTTCCATTCACTCGTTCCTGATGAAGGCAGAAGTGTCTGTCGAAATGCTTTGAAAATTCAAGTGAATTCATATACAACTTCAATGTGGCACAGTGCTAAGGTTCGGCTAGCATCATCAGTCAGATTGTCGGATTGACTAACAGCAGGTACTGGGAGATAGGGAGCTCATGGTTACCAGCAAGTTCGGATGAGTGACGACTTCCCATGAAGCACTGAATCTGCATGTTTATGGGCAATTAATACTACCACAATCAAGTAAGGGCATTGACTTCTGGGGTAACTCCCTAACTGCCTAACCTACTAATTGTCACGACCCTAATGTCTTGACCCTAGGGTCATGACCTCTTTTGTTTCTGATTGGTCAGCACCCTTTTTTATTCTGGAGCCACGGTTTCTCGTGACTTGATTATTGAACCCCGTATTCGAGTGTTCTGCTGCTCATCTTCTCCTGCGTTGTTCCAGTTCTTCAGCCTGCCTTGCCGTCGGTGTCCTGGCCTGCCGTGGAGAATCCTTTTCAGTCTTGCCCTGGGTCCTGGTTGCCCTCCTGTCCCGGTGTTTGAGCTCATCTCCAGATCGAACCAAGGGGTCTCCAGCGCATCCCAACGCATTCCTCTATCGGTCGGATGCCTGGGTTCCCTGCTGTCTAGCAGTGCTGTTCTCTGTGCCTGGAGCTGCTGCACTGTATCCAGCTCATCTGATCGCCAGTCCGACTGGGAATTCAAGTCTCTGCATTCTTCATTGTGTTAACTTATCTGATCGCCCGCCCAGCGGGGAACACCAGAGATTCAGCGGTGTATCTAGTTCATCTGATCGCCAGCCGGCTGGGAACACAATAGTCAAGTGCGACATTGTATCAAGCTCATCTGATCGCCAGTCTGGCTGGGAATACAAGAGTCAAGTGCTACATTGTACCAAGCTCATCTGATCGCCAGTCCAGCTGGGTACACAAGATTCAAGTGCTACATTGTGTCCGGCTCATCTGATCGCCAGTCCGGCTGGGAATTCACGAATCAGCATTTCCTCACTGTGACAACTCATCTGATCGCCCGCCCGGCGGGGTATACAAGAGATTCAGCGAGTACTACACTGAAATTACCACCTGATTGCCGGCTCCACTGGATTCTTCTCTTCTGCGCAGTCATTTCAGGAATTGCATATGCTCCTTAGGATTCTTCCCTCCAACTCATTGGTTCCCTCTTCTCAGCTCGGTTGAGCTTAGCCCGCTGCGTTTCCAGACCGCTCCTGGGAGGTCCCAGCTGAGGTTGCTTTCCTAACACCCCGGGCGTGACAGAATAATCAAGCCATTATGGATCCTAATGAGCTTTCCAGACTGCACATTCGTCAAGACCAGCAGGAACAGGTTCTCGCCTCCCATGAGGCCCATCTTCAGAGCCTAGAGTCTAAACTAGACACTATCCTGGATCTTATAAGGGGTCAATCTGTTATCCATCCCCACACTTCGGAATCTTCAGGATCTTCTGGAGCCTCTATCCACACTGTAGGAGTTGCGGAGGTGAAGCCGCCCAAGATCCCCCTACCAGAAAAATTATCTGGGACTACTTCTCACTGCAGAGGATTCTTTAATCAATGTTCCTTACACTTCAAAACCTTTCCGTTAACCTATGCTACAGACTCTTCTAAAGTTACTTTTATTATCTCCCTCCTCAAGGATGAGGCGTTGGCCTGGGCTTCACCTCTAGTGGAACAAGACTCACCTATTCTTGACAATTTTTTGGAATTTATAAAGACTTTTAAATTAGTTTTTGATACACCTGGACGAGGTGCTGCTGCTGAGGTGGCACTTCTTGAACTGCATCAAGGAGATCAGTCCTTAAGTCAATTTGCCATTGAATTCAGGACCCTTGCATATGAGACTGACTGGAATGCTGGGGCACTCAAGGCAGCATTCAGGAGAGGCCTGAATGATCAATTGAAGGCTGCCCTCATGTGTAGATCTATTCCTGAAGACCTGGAAGGATTAATTGCCTTATGCTTGGATCTTGACCGTAGGATCCAGGAGAGACAATTAGAGAGAGATCGCTCCAGACGTCATCGACCTCAGTCATGGAACTTACCACCCAGATTCGCTACCCTTAATACTTCGGAACCCATGGAAATTGGGGGTGTTTCAAGATCAAAACTCTTGGATGAAGAGAAGAGACGAAGACATTCCTTGGGACTTTGCCTTTATTGTGGGGTAAAGGGGCACTTTGTTAATCAATGTCCTTCCAAACCGGGAAACTCTCGGGCTTAAGGGATAGCAGGGAGGAACCCTATAAGCCAGCTCTTGTTTTTCCCTCCCCACCCACCCCTACTTGTATATTGTTACCTACCCTTCTTGTTTGGCCTAATCATTCTGCTAAAGTCTTAGTGTTTGTGGACTCAGGTGCGGCAGGCATCTTCATGGACAAAGAATGGGCAATTAAACATGATATTCCTATTCAACCTAAGACCAGTCCACTCCTGATTTCTTTGATAGATGGTTCTCCCCTGGGCGAGGGCTTAGTTCGTTTTAATTCTAGCCCTATTCAGATGTTTACAGGAGCCCTGCACAAAGAGACACTGTCTTTTGACATCATTACATCTCCTATGAACCCAGTCATTCTTGGTCTGCCCTGGCTGAGACACCATAATCCGGTTATTGACTGGGCCTCCGGTCAGCTTGCTTCCTGGAACAAACAGTGTTTTCAGAAGTGTTTGAAGACCATCTCTAAACAAGTGTTGGCTGGAACCTCCATTGATCAACCCTCGGATGAGGAGTTCAGCAATATTCCCGCTCAATACCAAGATTTTCGGGATGTTTTTTCTAAATCCAAGGCAGACACACTTCCCCCTCATCGTCCATGGGATTGTGCTATTGAACTCATCCCGGGATCATCCCCCCCCGCAGACCAAATCTTACCATCTTTCTTCAGCTAAGAACAAGGCTCTCTCGGAATATATTGAGGAGAACTTATCCAAAGGATTTATCAAACCGTCTTCCTCTCCTGCTGGAGCAGGCTTCTTCTTTGTAAAGAAAAAGGATGGATCCCTGCAACCTTGTATTGATTATCGTGGATTAAATAAGATTACTATCAGAAACTATTACCCCATCCCCTTGATTACGGAACTATTTGAACTTTTGAAAGGAGCCACCATTTTTTCTAAATTTGATTTAAGAGGAGCTTACAATCTTATCAGAATCAGATCAGGAGACGAATGGAAGACGGCATTTAACACCCGGTATGCACATTATGAATGGCATCTTCAGGGACCTCCTTTCTACATGCGTTATTATCTACCTAGATGATATCCTAGTTTACTCAGCGAATTTCAAACTCCATAGCACTCAGGTTTGGACTGTTCTTCAAAGATTGAGAGATTTCAACCTTTTCATCAAGCCTGAGAAATGTGAATTTGAGTGTAATAAACTCACCTTTTTGGGCTACATCATTTCTAGCACCGGCCTGCAGATGGACCCGGAGAAAGTAAGAGCGGTATCAGAGTGGCCCCTTCCGTCAGATGTGAAATCCATCCAGAGATTTATTGGATTCGCTAACTATTATAGAAGATTTATCAGGAATTTCTCCCAAATTATTGCTCCCATTACAGCTCTTACCAAAGTGGGGGCTAACCCCAGGGTATGGCCTGCAGAAGTTAGTCAAGCGTTTGAATTACTGAAGAAATCCTTTACTACTGCTCCGATACTTCGTTTCCCAGATCCCTCCCTACCGTTTATTATTGAGGTAGACGCTTCGGAGCTAGGTGCAGGAGCGATCCTCTCCCAGAAAGATCCTATATCCAGGAAACTTCATCAATGCTCTTTTTTCTTTAAACGATTTTCTTCAGCTGAGATTAATTATGATGTTGGGAATCGATTGCTATCAAGTTGTCACTGGAAGAATGGCGCCACTTATTAGAAGGTTCTGCAGTTCCAGTATTAATTCTGACGGATCATAAAAATCTGCAATTCCTGGAATCCGCAAAAAGACTTAATCCTAGACAGGCCAGATGGGCCCTCTTCTTTACCAGGTTCAATTTTACTATTTCCTATCGTCCGGGATCTAAAAATGGGAAAGCAGACGCACTATCTAGGCAGTTTGAGCCTGGCCCTAGCCCAGATCCTGAACCTATAATTTCATCTGATCATTTTCTAGCAGCTCTAGCTACAGAGACTATAGAAAAGATTCGGTTAGCCCAGTCGACACCTGCTCCTGGACAACCTCCTGGCACATTGTTTGTGCCTCAACTATACAGATAGGAGATTCTTAAATATTTTAATCAATCCATCACTTCTGGTCATCCTGGAGCCAAGAAGACCTTGGAGCTCATTTTGCGACAATTTTGGTGGCCATCCATTTCCCTCGAAATTAAGAAATTCGTGGCAGCCTGTTCCTCCTGTGCTAGAGCTAAGTCTAGTCATCAACCTCCAGCTGGGCTTCTTTGTCCCCTACCTGTGCCCTCCCTCCCATGGACCCATATTGCGATGGACTTTGTTGTGGAACTCCCCAACTCCCATTCCTGTACAGTTATATTGGTAGTTGTGGACAGATTCTCTAAGCAAGCTCACTTTATCCCTCTACAAAAGTTACCTTCAGCTACTGAACTTTCCACTATTTTCTTCCGGGAGATCTTCCGCCTCCATGGCTGTCCATTAAATATTGTTTCTGATAGAGGATCTCAGTTCATTGCGAAATTCTGGAGGGCTTTTTGTGATTGCCTTGGAATTACCTTGCATTTCTCATCAGCTTACCATTCTCAGTCCAATGGGCAGACGGAACGGACTAATCAGATTCTGGAGACATTTGTTCATCATTTTATTTCTGATAAACAAGATAATTGGGTAGAGTTACTACCTTTCGCAGAATTTGCTTTCAATAATAACATCCATGAATCGTCCTCCACTTCTCCGTTTTTTACAGTCTATGGATTTCACCCCCGAACTATTCCAGTTCTCCCCCCTACGGACGTTCCAGCAGCAGATAAAATTATTAACCATTGTCTCCAAGTATGGAAACAAATACAACAGCAGTTGAAGAAATCCTCCTCTCATTACAAATTACAGGCTGATCAGCACCATCGTGAAGGTCCTAAATACTCAACAGGAGATATGGTTTGGCTCTCCATGAGACATCTAAACATTCACCAGCCATCTGCTAAATTAGGTCCCCGCTTTGTAGGACCATTCAAAGTAGTTAAACTGATCAATCCAGTTACAGTAAAATTACAATTACCTGAGTCATGGCGAATCACCAATTCATTTCATATATCCCTACTTAAGCCAGCTCTTAGGGGAAATTCCCCTAGTGAACGACCCCCACCTGTCTTACGTAATGGTCACCAGGAATTTGAGGTCCAACAGATATTGGATTCTCTGAAATATCTTATTGATTGGAAGGGCTACGGACCAGAGGAGAGATCCTGGATACCTGCTACCAGAGTCCATGCGCCCAGACTGGTTCAAGCTTTTCATAGACTTAATCCTGGGAAACCGGGCCCCCGGAGGGTTCCCGTTAAGGAGGGGGCACTGTCACGACCCTAATGTCTTGACCCTAGTGTCATGACCTCTCTTTTGTTTCTGATTGGTCAGCACCCTTTGTTATTCTGGCGCCACGGCTTCTCGTGGCTTGATTATTGAGCCCCGTATTCGAGTGTTCTGCTGCTCATCTTCTCCTGCGTTGTTCCAGTTCTTCAGCCTGCCTTGCCGTCGGTGTCCTGGCCTGCCATGGGGAATCCTTTCCAGTCTTGCCCTGGGTCCTGGTTGCCCTCCTGTCCCGGTGTTTGAGCTCATCTCCAGATCGAACCAAGGGGTCTCCAGTGCATCCCGACGCATTCCTCTATCGGTCGGATGCCTGGGTTTCCTGCTGTCTAGCAGTGCTGTTCTCTGTGCCTGGAGCTGCTTCATTGTATCCAGCTCATCTGATCACCAGTCCGGCTGGGAATTCAAGTCTCCGCATTCTTAACTGTGTAACTTATCTGATCGCCCGCCAGGCGGGGAACACCAGAGATTCAGCAGTGTATCAAGCTCATCTGATCGCCCGTCCGGCGGGAAACTGATTGCTACATTGTCTCTAGTTCATCTGATCGCCAGCTGGCTGGGAACACAATAGTCAAGTGCGACGTTGTATCAAGCTCATCTGATCGCCAGTCCGGCTGGGAATTCATGAATCAGCATTTCCTCACTGTGACAACTCATCTGATCGCCCGCCCGGCGGGGTATAGAAGAGACTCAGCGAGTACTACACTGAAATTACCACCTGATTGCCGGCTCCACTGGATTCTTCTCTTCTGCGCAGTCATTTCAGGTATTGCATATGCTCCTTAGGATTCTTCCCTCCAACTCATTGGTTCCCTTTTCTCAGCTCGGTTGAGCTTAGCCTGCTGCATTTCCAGATTGCTCCTGGGAGGTCCCAGCTGCGGTTGCTTTCCCAACACCCCGGGCGTGACACTAATTACTTATATGCACGCTATGTAACAGAACATCTGTTTGCATGC
Source organism: Rhinophrynus dorsalis (assembly GCA_037306005.1). Taxonomy (NCBI): domain Eukaryota; kingdom Metazoa; phylum Chordata; class Amphibia; order Anura; family Rhinophrynidae; genus Rhinophrynus; species Rhinophrynus dorsalis. The sequence continues at coordinate 168,350,670 of CM074721.1, read as the reverse complement.
ACTGTTACTTTTATATTGTCCCATAGAGGACACAATGTACTTATTACATTGTGTCAGATACACTTTTATTTATAGCGGTGAATGTGATTTGATATGTATCTCAGTTGCCACATGTTGTTACACTCAGTCTTACACTGTTTCATTTATCTTTTATATTTCTCTTTTAGCTTGTATTTCAGCTGTGTTCTCTGGTTATATTCCGAAGTTCTGAGAGGTTTTATCACATTTATGTATACCACATATGTATGAGGTTTTTTTTTTATAAATATTAGCATATTTCCTTATGTTTATATTCTACAGACTATCACAGACAAGAGACCTTTTCAATACACACAATAACTTTTGTAACTCTATGTGTGTGGATTTACCTTTCTATACATTGCATGTGGGATTTTATCTGTTTTTTATAAGTGTTGTTTTTTAGTAATAAATTACTACACTTCGGGCCGTATGTTCAAAGGGATAACGACAAAAAATTGTCGTATGAAAGACAAAAGTAACTAATTGAATGCATGAACGACATTTTCTATACAGTATATGACAAAAAACTAGTTATGTCCATTGTGTATGACACAACTCCAGAATTGATGGGCAAAGGGGCGGTGCAAGGGCACGGTTAAACTATTCTCCAGTGTCGTATAGAGGAAAAGAAAATTTGTCATAACTAACAACAAAAAAATGTCTTGCAAAAGACAAAATTTGTACTTTAAGAAAAAAGTGGAAGGAATCTGAAGTTCTGAATGTGAGAATTTGTCTTTAGTTAAGACATTTTTGTCCTTAATGAAGACATTTTTAGAGACATTTTTGTCGTTAATCAAGACTTTTTTTTGTCATTACATACAACAATTTCAGTCAGGACAAACGACATATTTCCAATCACAACCGACACTCTCTGAAAATATTAATGATCCCAATGACACTGTACTTTGAAACATCGTTACAAACAACAAAAGCTATTTCGCTACTTCTTTGAACATATGGCCCTTAGAGTGTCGACTTTGCACTGCCCCCCCATCTTTACTTCCATATGTGCCTGAGATGTAAATATGGCATACAGAGGAAAGGAACATCTGTGAGATACGCTAATGTCAGTCTGGTGCCTCATTCTAGGCTTTTGCTTCTTCTCTTCCCTCTGTTTAGCCATTCTAGCTCTTTCCTTTGCACACAATAAAAGTTACATAGTTACATGGTAGCTTAGATTGAAAAAAAGAGTTGCGTCCATCAAGTTCAACCCTTTTCCTATTCTTGTTTACCGCTGTTGATCCAAAAGAAGGCAAAAAACCTTTATTTGGCAATTTCAAACTCTGCTTTCATTGGGGAAAAATTCCTTCTTGACTCCAAATGGCAACCAGATTTCTCCTTGGATCAACAAGCACTAACTAAATATTAATCCCAATATGCCCTCTCTGTTTCATTTCTTGAAAAAAAAAAAAAAGTATCCAGGCCCTTTTTAGAGGCATCTAATGTATTTGATAGCACCACCTCCTCAGACAGTGAATTCCATACCTTTATTGTCCTTTCTGTAAAGAATCCCTTCCGCTGTTGTAGAAGAAATCTCCTTTCCTCAAGTCTTAGCGGGCGACTCCTTGTCCTTTGTACCATTCTGTTAAAAAACAGGTCTTTTAGAGAGCACTTTGTATGGGCCCTGAACATATTTATATAATGTTATCATATCCCCTTTAAGACACCATTTTTCTAGTGTGTACATATTTAACTGTTCTAGCCTCTCTTTATATCTAAAACTTTCCCTTCCCCTTATTAATTTTCTAGCCCTCATCTGCACTTTTTTCCAGTTCCATCATATCCTTTTTCAGAAAAGGCGCCCAGAATTGAACTGCATATTCAACGTGGGGTCTTACCATGGACCTGTAAAAAGGCAGAATAATATAATATAATAATAGAGGCACTGCTTACTACTGCTAAGTCTATTGTCTACCATTACTCCCAAATCCTTTTCATTAATAGATTTCCTGAAAGAAACACCATTTAAACTATATGTTGCACTTTTATTATTATACCCAAAATGCATAACGTTACACTTGTCTATAGTGAATCACTTTTGCCATTTGCCTGCCCAGTTACTCAATTTATCCAACTTCTCTTGTAATGAAGGCACATCCAGTTCAGACTGTATTACCCTACTTTATTTTGTGTCATCGGCAGACACTGATACATGGCTCCCTATGGCCACTGGGAGATCATTAATAAACAATTTAAAAAGAAGAGGACCCAGGACAGATCCCTGAGGTACTCCACTTATCACATTTGTCCAATTGAAGAACTTCCCATTTACTACCACTCTTTGCATTTCTATCTTTCTGCCAATTTCCAATCCACGCACAAACATTTGCACCAAGCCTATTTCAGTCAATTTGTACAGTAACCTTTTGTGTGGAACCATAGCAAATGCCTTAGCAAAGTCTAAATAGAGCACATCAACTGCAGTACCCAAACCTATATTTTTACCCACTTTTTCATAAAATGCAATTAAGTTAGTTTGTCAAGACCTGTCTTTCACTAAGCCATGTTGGCTTCTGCTAATGATATTCCTGTTCGAGATTAATTATTGAATGTATTCCCTTAGCGACCCTTCAAACAGTTTCCCCACCTCAAGCTTACAGGCCTGTAATTTCCCGGCTGGAATTTTGATCCCTTTTTAAATATGGGCACCACATCTGGTTTATGCCAATCCGTGGGCACCATACCTGAAATAAAAGAATTCCAGGGCTCGGCTTAACTTTTTAAAGTGGAACTACCAACGTTAAACAACTTTAGCTTCAATAACTCCCCATCTGTCAGTCCCTTCCGGAGCCGAACGGCTCCTAGCAATGCCTCCTAGAGCCAGCTGGGACTGACAGAGCAGATGCGCGGACGTCACTATGGCAAGATGTCTCCGATCCGTCCTGCCTGTCATCCCAGGAAGAATTGATAAATCTATTAAACAAGGTAATAATTCTGGCGACTAGCACTGCTAAGCAGCTAGTCACCAGACGGGGAGTTATTGAAGCTAAAGTTGTTTAAAGGTGGTAGTTTCGCTTTAAGTACCCTTTGATGTATACCATCGGGCCTCTGGGCTTGGTCTACCTGAAAACCATTTAATTGTTTTAACACTTTTTCTTCTGTCAGCCAATGATATGCTTGCTGTGAGTGTTCTGTAAAAGTAGCTTGCAGGTTCTTGTCCATCGGGTCTTCCTTGGTAAAAACAGAAGAAAAGAAATTATATAAAAAAATCTGCTTGATCTCTGTCTCCATTGACCATCTCAACCATTCCAGATAACAAAGACCCAACATTATCACGCTTTCATTTTTTGCCATTAATGTATTTAAAGAATTTTTTGGGATTGCTCTTTTTTTATTCTCCAATTTAGCTAATTGAATCGCTTTTTTACAGGCTTTGTTGGCATCTTTGTGTTTTGCAAATGCTTATTCTGGTCCCTCAGCTTTATAGTGTTTGAATGCGACTTTCTTCTTATCTATTTCATGAATTACTTTACTGGTTAGCCACATTAGTTTTACTTTGCTTCTATTGTATTTGTTTCCAAGGGGTATACATTTCTATGTATATTTTTGTTATGTTATTTTGAAGGTATTCCACCTACCTTCTCTGTTTTTTTCCAGAAAATATTCCATCTCAGTCAATGAGACCAAGGGATGTATTAAACCTGTTAAAGCTGACCTTTTTAAAATTCAGTGTTTTGGTGGAACCCATACCAATTTGCTTTTTTAATTAATCTCAAATGGTACCATGTTATGGTCACTATTCACCAAGTGTTCCCTTACTTAGATGTTAGAGGTAAGCTCTTCATTGTTAGTTATTACCAGATCCAGACAAGCAACCCCCCTCTGGTTGAGGTCTGTACTAGTTGAGAAAAAAAATTGTAGTTCAACAAGTTCAGAAACTTAATGCTTTTAGCGGAATTAGGTATTCCATTTTCTAATCTATTTCTGGATAATTAAAATCCCCCATAATTACAGTTCTCCCTATTTAGAAGCCTTTTCTGTTTGAATTAATAGCTGTGATTCTTCAAGGTCACAAATGTTTGGTGGTTTGTAACAAATACTTTACCCCCATTGACTATATCAACCCACAAGGATTCCACATATTTACTACTGTCATCACATATATCTTCCTGCAAATGAGGCAATAATGTCGATTTGACATACAGACAGACCCTACTTCCTCTTTTGTTTGACCTATCTGTTCTACACAACATGTAGCATTCAAAATTGATTGACCAATCATATGTGTCATCCCACCATGTTTCTGTTATGCCAGTGAAGTCATAATTTTCAATTTCAGTTACCAGCTCCAATTCCCCTATTTTGCCAGTTAAACTTCTGGCATTTACAAGCATACAATTAATGTCACTGCCATATTCCATTTGTGATTTATGATGTGGTTTCTAGGCTTCTCCCTATTATCCCTATTAACCAAGCCCACAGATCCACCCACTTGGTACTAAGTCACCTTCCCATTCTATACTGTCTAACCCAGTATTTATTGGCCCCTCCCCCCAGTCATAGTTTAAAATCTCATCCAACCATCACCCCAAGCACATGAGACCCTCTTGCATTCAGGTGCAGTCCATCCTGACTATAGATATTGCAACCAAAGGAAAAACAGCCCACTGCTCTAAAAACCTAAAGGCCTCCTTCTTACACCAAGATGTGAGCCATGCATTTAGTTCCCTAGTCTCCCTGTGTTTCTTTGGTGTAGTGCATGGCACAGTTAGTATCTCTGAGAATGCTATCTTGGAGGTCCATTTCCTAATCTTACTCGCTAAATCCCTAAAATGACCTTTTAGGACTCTCATCTCTTACTTTGTCATTGATACCAGTATGCACCAAGACAGTTGAACCCTCTCCAGCCCCTCCCAATAATCTGTCCACCCTGTCTGCAACATGCTAAAGAGATAGCAAACCATTCGGTTGCTGAGATAAGAGACACCGATTATCATATCTGTTCTCTTAATAATAGAGTCCCCTGCCACCACAGCCTGTCTAGGTGTCTCTTTCTTCTGTATCCACTCTATTCTAGAGGAGATGTTATCCCGGCTGTTAGAAAGAACAGTTTTCTCCAGCAATTCCACTTCTGAGTCTGCTTCCCCAACATTTTCACTTAATTGAGCAAATTTGTTGGGATGGAAAAAAACCTTAGGACTGGCTGCCCTCTTCCTCATCCACTACAACCACGTCTAACCATCACCCAACTATGTGCCTGGTTCCTTTCTGACTGATCTCCTCACTCATTGCTAGCTGACCCAGCTAAACTCTGCTCAGTGAGCAATAGACTACTCTCAAGGTTGTCAGTATTTCTCAGTGTTGCAATATGTCTCTCCAGAACTCCAATCTGAGCTTCCAGAGAGGTCACTTGTTCACACTTGCCACAGCCCTATGGACCCTGGGGAACTGCTGTTCCAAGCATGCATACATATAACAAAATGTGCGCTGAATGAGATCTCCAAGCTTTCCATCTTGTATGGTGCGAGTCCTTAAAAAATTGAAAAAGAGTTGAAAAAATGAATTTACCTTTGTTTCTCTAATTCCTGTATTGCACTAACTGCTATGATGCACCAACTGGTCACTTATTTAAAAAAAAAAAAAAAAAAAAAAAAAAAAGCACTTTGAAAAAGACAAACTTACTGTAGGTAATTTCAAGGTAAGGTAGGTAAGGTAGGGAAGTTAAAGTAAACCCAATTTAAATGTGAATGTAGTAAATCTCTTGAAATTACCTTCACCACAGAGCTCAGCTGATTTCCAACTCCTGCTTCTATTCTAACTCCAGTTTCTTTCCAACTCCACTTGAATGTAAGCCACCAAATTGCAAGCTCAAAATAAGCCCAGAGGCTGTATTTAAAGTAGGACTACAGCCAGGTGAATCCCCTTAGCAATCATCCTTAATCACTCAGGAGCAAAGAAGAACACAGTAAACATAATAATTAGATTTTTAACCTTTGGAATGCCCACACAAAATGAATAAAATAATTTAATAAATGCCCAAACACCGTCACATGCACTTTTTACCAGTTTCTTTCCAACTCCACTTGTTTGCAGACCACTTGAATGCAAGCCACTAAAGAGCAAGCTCAAAATGAGCCTAGAGGCTGAGGCTGTATTTAAAGTAGGACTACAGCCAGGTGAATCCACGTAGCAATCACCCTTAAAGGGGATATATCATCTCTATAGAACTTAGGCTAAATAGCTTATATAACGAATCTGACTAAAATTGTGTTCATTTTTTTCAAACTTTATTTTGTCAAAATTTAAAGGAATAGTAATACTTCGTTTTATCTATACTTTATTTTGTAGGCATTAAAAAAACATGAAGTACGATATAAGTCACATCTCTCAAACCTTTATGGTTTAAGAGATATTCACAAGCAAAATATCCCCCCCCCCCCCCCCCGTTCAGCCAGATCAGAAGGGAGGTGCCCAGGTAGACTGCAGAGAGGGACAATCTTCAATTAAGATAAGGGAAAAAGCTGAAAAACTTGTCAAGGGGGGAAGGGCTTTCATTGATTTCATACAAAGAAGATTGTCCCCTGCTGTTATCTGTCTGGTCTTACAACCAGATTCACATCTGAGAAGAGATGGCTTACACTAGGAAAAAGGGGTGGGAGGGGGAACCTTTGCTTGTGAATATCTCTTAAACCATAAAGGTTTGAGAGATAAGACTTATATCATTCTTCATGTTTTTTTAATGCCTACAAAATAAAATAAGGATAAAATGAAGTATTACTATCCCTTTAAGTTATAAAGTCTGGGCTGCAGCTACTTCTGCATAGACTACTGTTACCTGCTCTGTAACTGCAATCCTTCGCTCTGCCTCTGCTCCCTTCCGTCTATCCAGCCTCCTCCTCCTCATTGGCAGAGATCGATCAGGAGAAAAGAAGGACACAGTAAAACACAATAATTATATTTTTAACCCTTGAAATAAACCCACACAAAATGAACGAAATATACCTTTGTAACCTTTAATAAACACCCAAACACACCATCGCAGTTTCTTTCCAACTCCACTTGTTTGCAGTCTACTTGAATCCAAGCCACCAAAGAGCAAGCTCAAAATGACCCTAAAGGCTGTATTTAATGCTGGACTACAGCCATTTGAATCCGCTTAGCAATCACCCTTAATCACTCAGGAGAAAAGAAAAACACAGTAAACACAATAATTAGATTTTTAGCCCTTGAAATACCCACACAAAATAAATAAAATAATATAACTTTTTAACCCTTAATAAACACTCAAACACACGTGCATGTACTTTTTACCAGTTTCATTCCAACTCCACTTGTTTGCAGTCCACTTCAATGCCAGACACCAAAGAGAAAGCTCAGAATGAGCCTAGAGGCTGTATTTAAAGGGATAGTAATACTTAAAATGTAAAAAAAAAATGTTGTAGGGTTTATCCCCCTGAGTAAAACAAGGGCACTCCCACTGCTGAAAGGTGTTTCATTCAAAAGTTATTAATTTTCAAAGTTGAATTTTTTAGGTGCAATATCACAGTGGCCTGAAATTGTACAGTGGCGCTGTTGCTACACGAGCCTATGGAGATTTATGGTCAACTGACCAGAGCTGTCCATAGGATCGTGTAGCAACAGCGCCACTCTACAATTTCAGGCCACTGTGATATTGCACCTAAAAAATTCAACTTTGAAAATTAATAACTTTTGAATGAAACACCTTTCAGCAGTGGGAGTAGTCTTGTTTTACTCAGGGGGATAAACCCTACAACATATTTTTTTTTACATTTTAAGTATTACTATCCCTTTAAAGTAGAACTACAGCCAGGTGAATCCCCTTAGCAATCACTCTTAATCACTGAGGAGAAAAGAAGAACACAGTAAACACAACAATTTGATTTTTAACTCTTGAAATACCCACACAAAACAAATAAAAGAATATACCTTTTACCCTTTATCAACACCCAAACACACTCGCATGTACTTTTTACCTATTTCTTTACAACTTCACTTGTTTGCAGTCCACTTGAATGCAAGCCACCAAAGAGCAAGCTCAAAATAAGCCCAGAGGCTGTATTTAAGTAGGACTACAGCCAGGTGAATCCCCTTAGCAATCACTCTTAATCACTGAGGAGAAAAGAAGAACACAGTAAACACAACAATTTGATTTTTAACTCTTGAAATACCCACACAAAACAAATAAAAGAATATACCTTTTACCCTTTATAAACACCCAAACACACTCGCATGTACTTTTTACCTATTTCTTTCCAACTTCACTTGTTTGCAGTCCACTTGAATGCAAGCCACCAAAGAGCAAGCTCAAAATAAGCCCAGAGGATGTATTTAAGTAGGACTACAGCCAGGTGAATCCCCTTAGCAATCACTCTTAATAACTGACGAGTAAAGAAGAACACAGTAAACACAACATTTATATTTTAACCCTTGAAAAACCCAGACAAAATTAATAAATTAATGTACCTTTTTAACCCTTAATGAACACCCAAACACACTTGCATGTAGTTTTTACCAGTTTCTTTCCAACTCCAATTGTTTGCAGTCCAGTTGAATGCAAGCCACCAAAGATTATTCAGACCTAGCATTGTCTATTTTATCTCAGTCCATATTCTGCCTTATCATAGTCAACCCAGCATATCTTCCTTCGGTTCCTGTCTGTAGGTTTGGATATGACATTTGGATTTGACATCTTGTTCCCTTCTGCCCTCAGGTTTTATCTCCTGTTGATGACGGTGCTCATCTCCTATTTTGCCTCAGCCTGCCATTATGAACCACAGTCTTCTTCAATCTGACCTCCCTGTTGCCAACCTCTTTGTTTTTGTTTTTTGTTTAAATAAAGCTTTAATGTAAAAAAGAGAATCACACATATATAATGCTGTATCAGACATTCCAGGATGTATACAGAAAATGAATGTACAAAATGAAAGAGAAACAAATATGAGCGTATAAGAAGCATTTGCACAGGAGTGAGTGAACAGTGCACAATATTGGCTCGTGCCGCACAGACACTCCTATAATGACCACTGAAAATAAGATCAAATGACTATGTGAATGCTAGGAGTAGTCAAAGGGGGTATATGAGGAAAAGATAAGATGAAACATTGAGGGAAAGGAGTGCAGGTAATGAACCGAGCCAGGCCCAACCAGTCAGAGAGAGGCGTGGAGGGGGGGGGGCTAAAAAGCCACCACCCACCCTGCAAACACAATGGAAAGAAATGGGAGGGTCCCAACCTCATACGAGCAAATAAGCCCAAGGGGCTAATGCCTGGCCACCCCGTGGGGAATCCTAAATGGGGGGAGATATTTCCAGAGAGTTCTCCATAGTTCCTCTCTGTCTATTGGCTGTCTTCAGCAGGGGTTTGGTGTATACCCTTATTGTTATCTAGTGGACCATGTATGTACTGCTTCTCAGAAGCTTTCCAGTAGTGCCATTTTATTCAGCCCCTGTTGTATTTATCATTAACATAACCTGCCTCAGCTGGTATGTGCTATCCAGCCTTGCAGCTGGCAACATTACCCTATAAATACCACATGCACATCTACTGCTGAACGTTACCCAGACTCTCAACATATGATCTCCAACTTTGTACATCAGCATCAATGGCTCTACCAGTATACACTTCATTAAGTACCTCTTGGGGTTTCTTTTCTTGGTAAGATAACTTACAACTAATCCTTAGAAAACCTATGGCCAAAAACTCCCTCTTAGTCCTTAGAAGGAAATTCAAGCTGAATTGTACTCTAGGAATAAGTGGATTTTAATTTGTTTAACATATTAATTTTACTTGCTATATGTCCTTTATATAGAAGTCAGGTATATCTATCAATATACTTTTTGAGCTATATCTTTTTGCATTAATCTGCAGATTCCTGAGTATAATAATCTTTATTAAAGTCTTCCTCTAGGTCACACATCCTCACAACAAACAATAGACTTCAGTAGACATGAATGGCTCTTAAAGGTCAGATGTCTTTATCAGACTATAAAATGAAACATCTAGTAGTGGACTATAAGATAGATTGAATGTATATAAAATAGTAAATAGACATAATGGATTAATGTTTAAAGGACAACTACCTAGGCAAATCCTTCTGAAATTGTGACAACTTGTCACAATTTCATTATTCTCTGAAGAAGTGTTTTAATAAAATATGAAACGCGTTCCAGATTACATTTATATATATATATATATATGTTGCATCTATATTATATTAACACATTGAGGTATTCAGTAGCCATTGCTCCTCCTTTTGGAGATCAGAGGTTTAAAACTTTATATGTACAGATTGATAGGCCTGGGGACAATGCAACTCAAAGATTGGTGTCCTGCCTGCAAGCATCTATACTCCTGTCCGGATTACTGAAGAACCTCTGTCCACATAGAATCCTTACCATTTTACTGGAGATCTGAGGTGCAATATCTTTTATGCATGTGCACATACCGAGAGACTGGGGGACAATACAACTTTGAGGTTGGTGTCATGCCTGCAAGCATCTAACGCCTATCTGGATTGTTTATTAACTTCTGCCTGTATACAATTCTTAGAACCATACCGGAGAAAATGCATGCACCAGATGGGAGAAAACTCTTACATCATATAAGAATCCCGGTTTGTGGTGTTTCTCTTCAGATGGTGTTTGGAGATTAAACAAACCAAGAGATAGAAGAGGTATCTATACCTACCATGTTATTGCACTATTCATTATATACCTCATATACTAATATTTTTACAGCACATTGAAATTTTTTACCTATTGTGATATATATAACAATGTTTTTTTAAAATATTTAATGTTACATATGATTTTTTTCACTTGGTACTGCATATGCATACTCATTTTATGTATTTTAGTTAATCTAATTTTGTTCAGAATATTCATATTATGTATTTCAATAAATGTAATAGTAAGTTTAATCATTTTTGTTAGATTCAGCATGCTCTCCAATATAGTCTTATTCTGAATCCCTTATGTGCTATATTTCACAATGCATTGAAGACATCTATAACATCCAATGGGTTAAAATTACTTAAAGGGATAGTAATACTTAAAATAAAAAAAAATATATGTTGTACGGTTTATCCCTGAGTAAAACAAGGATACTCCCACTGCTGAAAGATGTTTTATTCAAAAGCTTTTACAGCTCAAAGTTGAATTTTTTAGGTGTAATATCACAGTGGCTTGAAATTGTACAGTGGCAATGTTGCTACACCATCCTATGGAGATTTATGGTCCCGGGACCAGAGCTGTCCATATGATGGTGTAACAACAGCGCCACTGTACAATTTCAGGGCAATATGATATTGCACCTAAAAAATTCAACTTTGAGCTGTAATAACTTTTGAATAAACACCTTTCAGCAGTGGAAGTACCCTTGTTTTACTCAGGGGGTTAAACCCTACAACATATGTTTTTTTAAATTTTAAGTATTACCATCCCTTTAACTCTGAAATCAGTGAATTTTAAGGCTCAAATTTCCCAAGCAGTGATTAGATAACTGTTGGACAAGATCCAAACTGTATGCAGGAGATAAACTTGCCATCCGGATATTCCAGTTCGAACAAACACCAACCCAAATACTGCATAAATGCAAATAGTGTTTTATATCTGTTATGGATATAGATTAATATTAACAGCAGTAATTTAGAAATGTCATTCATTGCAGCATGTTATTTTTATGCAAGAAACAGTATTATTGGAAAATATAATGTAATAGACCTTTTTAACACTTTGGCTGCTAGAAAGATTTCAAAGCATTGCTTTGCAATGGGTTGGAATCCTATGTCCGGATAAATAAATTGTAACTACATGTTTTTCCCTCTTCTAAAATAGAGTTATCAGGCTCATCGCAGCTTCACACAACACTGATCTTATCTTAAAGGAGCAGTAAACTTTTTAATGAAAAATACATTGGAGACTTTTCATTCAAAAGTTATTAAAGCTCAAATATTTTTTAAACACATTTTTGGCAAAAGCATCAATTGGTGGCTAAAAGCTAATTCTCTTTATATGATTAACTGAGGACACACCTGGTGACATCTATCACAGTGAAACTAACACTTCAACATAACTAAACCTTGGAGCATCTGTCCTAGACATAAAGAATTAAGAACTTTGGAGTTTTCAGAATCCCTGCGGTTGCCACTTCATCTAATCTGTCAATGAAAGAAATGCAGCTGATCTACAGTGCCAACCAAAGGATCCAGTGAGAGGAAACATCAACTTCATCAACTCCAGACATAGGATCAACAATGTTTATTTCTCTGACTGTATTTAACCCTCCCATTGCCATCTCAGCTGTATAGACCTCACCATTTTATTCAGAACTGGCTGCAGCTGAACTACAGATTTGGTCAGAATGAATGGTATCCTCAAAGCTGTGAAGTACAGGCAGATATTTATCCATCATGCAATAACATCAGGAAAGAATCTGATTTACCCAAAATTTTTTCTGCAGTATGACAACGACCCAAACATACAGCCAAAGTCATTAAGAACTATCAGCATAAATAAGAACAAGAAGTACTGGAAGTGATGGTATGGCCCCCACGGAGCCCTAATCTCAACATCACCAAGTCTGTCTGGGATTACATGAAGAGAGAGAAGCAACTGAGGCCGCCTAAATCCATAGAAGAACTGTGGTTAGGTCTCCAAGATGTTTGGAACAACCTATCTGCCAAGTTCCTTAAAAAGTTCCTTAAAAAACTATGTGCAAGTGTACCTAGAAGAATTGATGCTATTTTGAAGGCTAATATGGGTCACAGGAAAAGTTCCAGAGAGGTGGTCAATGTAATCACATTGTTCTGCTATAAGTTGCTAAGCTATGAGTTGCCCCCCCCTTGTCATTCAAAATGTAAATTGTTTGCCCGTTTTCCCTCCACCCCCTCTCCTTATAGCTTATAGCTTCTCTCTACAAGCATTAAAACATATTACTTCTTTTTGCTGGTGGGGTCATCCATGCTTTGGTTGATGGCAAGCCAGGTGTTTTGCTCACCACTGAACTTTCAGGCTCAGTCTGGAGTCTCTATTTGTCCTCCTCTTATTTTTCCTCCCCAACTCTTGGTGCCCTTTGGAAAAGCAGCTTCTGATTTCCTTTGTGAGGGTTTGGCTTTAATGTGCTTCACATAAATGTCATGGTGTCTGCATTTCATGTGTCTTATAAGGGCAGTTGTGCCAAGGTGCGTTCCCTCCTTTCCCCTTGTCACTGATTTATCACAGATCATGCACTGTGCCTGCTCCAAGAGAAAAATAGTCCCACACCCAGGACGTCGTGTGTGTGTGTGTGGGGGGGAGGTGGAAGAGAATGGCATCTTTCTTCTTTTCTGTCACAATCCCCTTCAGTGGCTGGGGCAGAGGATGTTTCTGCTACTGCTGCTGCCTCAGAATCAGCACTACAACTAGGACCAGGAGTATTGCTGGCAAGTGGAACTGTCCTAGTCCCGCATCACAACTACTGCTGGTCTCCATTCCCACAGTGGTGGTCTGTGGCACACTAGCCCACTCCTCATCAGCCTGTTGACCTTTCAACTCAGCAGCAGCGATAATTACATCAGCAGCAAACTCTGCAATGTCACAGCTGGTAGTAGTGGTGATTCCCATCCCCATTTGCATGTTTATCTCCCATTCCTTCTTACTTTCTTCTAAAAAGGCCATTAATGTCTCTTCCACCTCAGCTGCTCCATCATCACCCTCATCACCAGCACCCCAAGTCGCTCCTTGCTTCTGTTGCTCTATTAGAGTCTCACTGTTTGGCAATGAAGACAAATTTGACAGAGGGTCTCCTACTTTGGTGAAGAAGGCAGACCGGCAGCAGGCACAGACATCTGATCTGTGCTGCTGCTAATACTGCTGCTAGTCAGTTCTGCCTTCCTCAGTATCAGGTCCCAGAGGCACAATGTCAGGAGAAGGGGAATAACAAGGTCAGGGGGACGTTGTGAGCTCCGTTGACTGCTGGTCTGACTGCTTGGCTTCACTTTCCCTTCCACCTTAGCAGGAGTATCTACAGCAGTCATGCTAGTCCCTCCACCAGCTGCTTCACTACCATCACCTTCACCATCACCCCCCTTCCTCACCCCCAACACTCTTTAGCTGCTGCATGGTAGTCATAGTGGGACTACTTGGGGATGGAAAGTGTAACTTAGGGTCCCCTGCAGTCACACTTGTCATCAACTCCTGCTACTCCTCCTGAGTATCAGAAGGCACACCGGCAGTAGCAGGAGCAGGCACAAGTAGCTGACCTGTCCTGCTCACACTGCTATACACTTTTTCTATGCCTTTGATGATGATAACAACACTAATTTCTCCCAGATCCCTAGGGACATTTTAGGGCGACTGGGCTTCATTGGGTCTTGTGAATCTGGGCTTCCAGACCCTTCCATGCTGGTGGTGGTCACTTCCTCCTCCTCCTCTGACTCACTGAAATACATCCCTGTCCTTCCAGCTCCTCCATTTTTTCAGATATCTGCACAACCTCTTAGCCAACAGTCCTAGCATCTGCCGCCATTAAAAGGCAGATTTTACCACGAAAAAGCAGACAACCACATGCTTTATGTGGATTTTTTTTTGCAGGAAAAGCTCCCGCCTTTTGCCCACCCCTAATAAGTAGGAGGCAGAGGATCATCATTATTTATTGAACAAGTAGCAAACAGGCCACAGTCAGTTTTCATGATATGAATGTATTACTACCAACAACCTATGCACTCCTCAAACTGCTTTCCCCTTTACCCCTAGAAAGTTTGGTGTACATAATGATAGTGTTATTGAATATTACTGTAAAGTACACTACAGTGCATAGGGTGATGTTTTGTCTGCCTGAAAATAATGATGTACTTGTCTCTAGTATGTATCACTGTCACTCTCAGTTCAGATGTAGGATAGCTCACCTGTTAGTAAGTATTTTTTTTTTATTTCTATGCTTACCACCCTTGTCTGTCATGGTCAGTGTCACTATGTACACATCATACCAACACTCCACGCAACCATAAGCAGTGCCAGCTACTACTCTTTGTTGGTTTGATAATATTCCTCCTTATCAATTAATTTCCTTAACTCTGATGGAAACTGATGGGTTCAAGCATCCTGAGAAGGTGGAGAGAGATGATTTTCTGGGCAGCTGACTAGTTAAGTATGCAGCTTTATCTGACTAAGTCAGAAAACAATGCACTGCTGATATTAGATTCTTTACCTACTACATCAAACATTTCCAAATTGATTTAGCTGCTTGAAAAACAAAAAGCACTATATATATAGTCAGTTTAAATAGAAACATTTAATGAGACTAAAATCTGTGTAGGTAACAGGTTCACAAAGCATGGGCCTTTAGCCCCTCATGTGGTACCTAACAATTCTCCTGAGGGTTGGACCGTAACTTTACTGAATTATCTGTCGTATATGGGGCATTGCTGAGCAGTCAGTGTAATGCCGTCATTGGTGGCTACCTGTGGCCTGTAAAGCAGTAGGATGTGTACTTGCCATAATTTAATTGCAACTCTTATCAGCGGCATCTGGGAGCATTGAGGTGGCAAAAGTATGCATGTGAAGAAAGGAGATGGCAGTGTGCAGCATTAGAAATATGGGAGAGATCAAGAGGAGAGGGGAAGAGTCATACCAGAGGGCCTTCAGATAGCACATTGGTGTATAGTTGTGGGCAACCAGTAAATCTCCATCTGGTGTACTACAGCTTCCATCATCCTCAGCAATCCAAAGTCTGGCTAAGTATCATGGGACATGAGGTCCAACAACAGATGTAAGGCTTCAGGTTGCCCACCTCTATGCTACCAGTACATCCCAAAGAAATAGAGATATAGTTATGTGTATGGACTCAGGTCATTCACCACGGGTTATATCAGTATAGTCTGAAAATAGCCTATAGGATTTTGACCCGCAATACAGATACAACCTGCCTGCGCACAGTATCAGGAATACTTAGAAACTCTCAAAATAGGGAACCCTAGACTGGGGCTCTAAACTTTATTTAGTGTAAGGTCAAAACTAAATTTCAACACTCAGGCAACAATTGTACAAAACAATATGAAAGTTCAGAAATGAATCCAGTCGTAAAGAAATCCAAAGTACAACTGAGACAGTAGTAGAATATCAGTACGTATCTATGTTAATGATGACAGATGAAATGATGAAAGGATGAATGGATGATATGGATTAAACAATATGAAGTAAACAGATGAGATGGTAGGCACACAGTCCAGCCAAAATGAATTTTCTAAGATTTCCCTGATGTGTTTTTCACTGCAGCATCCAAATTAAAAAAAACCTATATAAACATAGCATCTGGAATGAGGAGCACAAGACAACCACATCTAAAAGTAATATCTTTATTAAATCCAAAGTACAAGAAGTACAAAATAACTCACTCTACTCTAAATACATTACAAGGTCTGGGTAACCCCATAGGAAGTGGCGAGTCAGCCTCAATATATGTTGGGTGGAAAATTGAGAACCAGACCTCACTGTGACATAGAGTATCTCCCAGTCATGCCCCCTGTCAGGTGCCCACGTCCCGGTAGCTGGAACGCTATAGCACTGATAAGGTGCTTCTCAAACAGAAGTCCTTTCTGATTGATATATTCCTGGAAGCGGCCAGATGTACATATTCAGAGGACTGCTTAAAGGACTGGGGTTATATTAAAAGAAAGAAAAGGGACCACATCAGTTCATCTCCGTTACTGGATCAAATTTGGGAAGACAAATCAAGGCTAACAGGATCGGGAGTTTACATGCTTATTGACACTGGTGGTCTGGTGAGTTATTTTGTACTTCTTGCACTTCGGATTTAATAAAGATATTACTTTTAGATGTGGTAGTCTCGTGCTCCTCATTTCAGATGCTATGGCTAGTACTAATACCTGGGAAACTGGATGACCAATCACACAGCCATGCGCAACTAATGTGAGATGTGCAGTTTAATTGTGCTAAAAAAATGTCCTCTAATTTCATGGGGGAGGACATTCTTGTGTACATTAGAGTTATGTAAAAAACACTCTCATCTGTTTTTCTACTTAGTATGTTCCCAACAAAGCTGTTTTAAAGGCATAGTGCATTTAAAAGTGTTACTTTTGTACATGCTTTTCCATATATCCACTGCAAGCTAATCTGCAAAGCAGAGACAGGAAGATTTTGGCAGTGATTCCTATAAATGACCTTCTGTTAAACATATTAGATGCTGTTTCATAAAACTGAAAATAATATGCATTCCTGCAATATTTAACCAATAGTTAACCCTTTAAAGACCAGGGGGTTGGACAATGCATTGCTGCACAATGGATTTTTCACCCCTCTGGTCATTAAATGGCTAAAATATTTATTTAGCTTCTACATTTGTTTGTAATTCTTTTACACATATACATAATTCTCTTTTTGTATACTGGTACAGCAGAAAAGGAGTGAAAAAAGGAGATACCTCTTAAAGGGATAGTAATACTTTGTTTTAACTTTATTTTATTTTGTAGGCATTAAAAAAACATGAAGAATGATATAAGTCTTATCTCTCAAACCTTTATGGTTTGACAGATATTCACAAGCAAAGTTTCCCCCTTCCGCCCCTTTTACCTACTGTAAACAATCTCTTCTCAGATGTGGAATGCAGTCCATAGACTGGACAGATAACAGAAGGGGACACTCTTATTCCTATGAAAACAATGAAATCCCTGCCCCCCTTGACAAGCTTTTCAGGTTTTTCCGTTATCTTAATTGAAGATTGTCCCTCTCTGCAGTCTACCTGGGCAGCTCCCTTCTGCCCTGGCTGAGAAGTGTAGCATCAGTAAAAGAGGCGGGAGGGGGACACGTTGCTTGTTAATATCTCTTAAACCATAAAGGTTTGAGAGATAAGATTTATATCATTCTTCATGTTTTTTTAATGCCTACAAAATAAAATAAAGTTAAAACGAAGTATTACTATCCCTTTAAACACTATTCTATGTACTAAATTTTTCCATCCTACGATATGTTAGTTTAATGCACCACAACACCTCTTAGTAGTTAACTCCCAGTTTCCTTAATAGGGGCAAAACATTTTAATGGTCACAATGAATTAATACTCTGTGGATTGGTTCTCCAAAATTATTATATCATGTTCATAGAAGTGGACATGATTCTTTGTTGCCAGTCTATCTATCTATCTATCTATCTATCTATCTATCTATCTATCTATCTATCTATCTATCTATCTATCTATCATCTATCTGCATGGATAACTCTATCTAGCTATTTATGTAGATAGATAGATAGATAGATAGATAGATAGATAGATAGACATCACTTTTATACATTTATGACGGGTTTACCAAATACTTACTTTACAATATAGACTAAGATCTGTAAAGGATTCCCTGGAGCTGTAAACACCTGGAAGGGAAGGGGAACACATCCTGGGAGGAGACCTAAACAGGGTATGTGTTAGCCTTAGGGTTAGGTGCTGTCAGGTAGAGGAGGGACTTATCATGCTATTGTGAAGTTTGGGTGGCCACCTCTTCAGTCACCAGTTAGACACAGAAGGAGAAGCACAGGCAACAGATTCTGATTCCTTGCAGACAGGAAGGCAACTGAGGAGTGTGTCATAGCAGCAGTTCAGGCAGATATTTATACTTATGGAGCTTATGAACTTCCCTGGAGCTGTAAAAACCTGGAAGGGGAGGAGAACATGTCCTGGGAGGTGATCTAAACAGGGTAGGTGTTAGCCTTAGGGTTAGGTGCTGTTGGGTATAGGAGGGACTTATCAGGCAATTGTGGGGTTTGGGCGGCCACCTCTTCAGTCTCCAGTTAGACACAGAAGGAGAAGCACAAGCAACAGAGTCTGACTCCATGCAGGCAGAAAGGCAGATGAGGAGAGTCTCATTGCAGCAGTTCAGGCAGCTATACTTATGGACGAGAATGAGGTGAGGCCTAAGCCTACTTGGAATGCAGTTGGAATTGGAGACCACAATCATGGGAAAGTCATGAGGAGGTCAGTGGATAAGACAGGAGTGACTGCAGGAACTCTAGGGCTGGAGCCACAGCTGGAGGATCAGATCTGCATCAGGAAGGGCCTGGAGCATCAAGGTCTCCTGGTAGCAGCATGGACAGGCTAGTGCAGCAAGGCATCTTAGGGGGCTGTTTTGGAGCCATGGGAGTAATTGTGGT
This sequence comes from Rhinophrynus dorsalis, assembly GCA_037306005.1. NCBI lineage: Eukaryota > Metazoa > Chordata > Amphibia > Anura > Rhinophrynidae > Rhinophrynus > Rhinophrynus dorsalis. The sequence continues at coordinate 168,331,553 of CM074721.1, read as the reverse complement.
CCTTTTCCTTCTTCCTTTCTCTTCACTCTCTGTGTGAACCTTCTTACCCCACTTTCATTGTTCATGATGGCATTTGCTCCTGACCCAAACCTTTTTCACTAATGCTTCTCCTGTTTTGGTGGTTGTCCTGCATGTCAAGGGTGTCTTCCTGCCCACTCAAGGGGCACAGCAGAGTTGGTCTGGTAATGGTTAAATCAACAGCAGGCAGCAGAGTCAATACCAGGTGGTGAGATTTCAGGTATGGGATGGCAGACAGACCCTGACTATTAGGGGCTTTTGGAGGTGGGTTATCACCAGACGTTAGGCACATCTTAGGGGCATGGCAAGACAGGGCTTTGGGGAACAGAGGGCTGTGAGATCCTGGTATATTGGAGTTCTGTGTAGTCTGATTGCTGGTACGGATATTAGGGATATGGTTTGGGTCTGGGAGGGAACCCTAGTAAGGCTCCCTGTTCCTATGGGTGGTTCCTTCTTTTGGAACTCTCCATCACTGGGGAGGCAGCTGCTGGGGTGGTGTTGAGTCAGCTTCACCTGGGTTTGGCAGGGGCTCCTGAAGCAGAGTATGGGTTGGCGTACTTGTGTTGGGTGGATCCACTGAACAAGAACAACAAGAAGGAGAAGGAATGTAAAAGCTATGAGAAGATCCTGAAGGTTTTAAGAAATTGGGTCCGGGCAGTGTAGATTTTGGTTAGAATTATAGATGACCATTTTCCTCAGAAATGCTCTTCACTCTTCTGTTAACAGGACATATGAGTGCCATATAAATAGTGGCCAACCCTGATACTGGTACAATGAGCAATCTGGAAAGAGCATGGCTGTCCCTCCATCCGTATTGTGAGACCAGATGGATATATGTTTCTGAATCGGGGGGAAGGGGTTGGGATCTCCATTGTGGTACATGTTACTGGGGTGGTAAATGTGGTGCTGTGGAACATGAGGAATAGAAAGAACTGTATTCTCTGTTGGATGATCTCTCCTGCAATGCTGACAGGGGAGTATTTTGGTTGGTTTGGTCATAGATGAACAAGAGTCTTTCTCCCTCTGGATTGTTGGGGAAGGTGGCTGGTTTAACCTTTTGGTTCCAGCTGATAGGTTGGAAGGATTATATGAAAGAATTTTGGTAAAGTTGGCTTTTAGGGGTGTTAAAAAGGGTATTGTCAGGAAAGATACATGTAGGTCCGTATCTTTGTGCTTGCTGAGAGATTTGGTGGGGGTTCTGCCAATTGTTTGCTTCTGTCCTTTTGAGACTTTGTTGCTTCAAACAGTGTTCAGTTCAGCCTTTTTTGGAGCAATGAGTCTGGCAGAACTGGTCAGCAGGAGTAACGGGATAGAGGATGGTATTTCAAGGGCAGGCATTCGAATACCAGATTTCTCACTCCAAAAGCAATGTTTTTGGTAAAGGGAGGTGAGTTAATTTATACTAAATTGGGGTTTCAAGTTCTTGTCCAGTGCACTTGAAGTGGAGTATCTTGGCTGCTGTCCGGCAGAGGGCAGGTTCTTGTTGATACACAGATTCGGGATGCCTCTTACTTTCAGCTCATTAGAGTTTTTAAATTATGTATAAGACACTTAGGTATAACAGCTGGGAAGTTATGGGACATTTATTTAGAGTATGGGCTGCTGCAGAAGTTGCTCATTTTAGAATACTGGAGGAATATGTAACGTTAGGCTGGATAGGTTGCTGGTGTAATGTGTTTTCAACCCCCCCTTTTTCTGTTCTTGTTCAATAGGTCTTTCACCAGTTCAGGTGTAGGTGGTAGGGGATTCTTTTGTTAAAGATTGGAGGACCTCTAGGGTCAGTCTTCTTTCAAATGCTAGAATAGTCACAAAGCATTGCTTTGAAATGTGTTGGAGATTACTCTAGTGTGCAAGTAGTTAATGCACAGACACCCCTGAATTCAAAGCTATAAGCCCAACCTCTCCTCCCAATGCATTGCATATTGGCCCTACATCATGCAGCTTCCTTTAACCATCCCACAGGGACAGGCAGCAGTACAAGCCAGGCCCTCTATTCTGAAGTACGGGCCCCATATCTTTTGATCCGGTGCTACTGACACAGAGTGCTGATAGCAGGTACTGATATTGTAGCTCTAACGAAAGCGGGAGCACCTGGATGCTGCTGGTCTCTTTCAACTTAAAGGACATATGACACAAGATGTAAGCAGCAGCAACAGCAGGGCCTCTGTCTGTAACCCAATCTGGGCCCCTCATATTGCCATGGGCCCTAAGCTGTAGCCTAGGTTGCCATTTGCCATAAAAGGTGCAGAGGATGCAAAATGTGAATCTGAAATGGAGCCTGTTGTCCTATGGGGTACTGCCACTTGTACACACTTGTACACTTTTACACACTTCCGCGACCCCTGTACTTTAAAGAGATAATAATGTCTGCATATGAAGTTAAGATCGATTATTCATTATACTTTTTAATAATGTATTGTACCTTTCTAAGTGTCCATAACACTGGATTCTTCATGTTATTTTAATTTAAAGTTTCCATCTCCCTCCCCTTTTCCCTATATCACTCTGACTTCTCCCAGACTTGAAAGCCAGACAGATCACAAAGAGGGAGAATATTGTGTATATCAATATAAGGAAAACCCTGCCCCTTTGACGAAGGATGGCAGGTTTTTCCTTATGCTGACACAAGATTGTACCTCGTCATGATTCATTCGGACCGGCTTTCTGCTCTGAGAAGACTCTGCATGACACAGGGAAAAGGGACAGAAAGGTGAAACTTTATAATAAAATGAAGAATACAACAATACAGTTCGTTATAAAAAAGTATCATGAATAAACAACCATAAAAGGGACAGTAATGTTTCAAAATAAAACCAGTTCCAATTAATATTCATAGTTGAGCCATGGAGAGTGTAGTTCGAGAGTAATTGAATGATAAAGGATCCCCCCCTTTTACTGCTGTAACATTGCTCATCTCAGAACAGAAAGGTGGTGTCCAGATGGCTTGTAGAGAGGGACAATCTTCAAATAGCATAAGGGAAAAATCTGAAAAACCTGTCAATGGGGGCAGGGTTTTCATTGTTCCCACAGTAAGAAGATTGTCCCTTGCTGTGAGCTGTCTGGTCTCAAGACCAGATTACACATCTGAGGGGAGGTAGCTTACAGTAGATAAAAGGAGCAGAAGAGGGATACTTTATCATTCAATTACTCTTGAACTACAACTCTGACAGTATTGAAATAACACTGTCCATGGCCCAAGTACTATGAAGATTAATTGGAGCTCCTTTTATTTTGAAACATTACTATCCTTTTAACTTTGTTTGCACACATTATTATCGATTTAAAGGGATAGTAATGTTTCACAATAAAAGCGGCTCCAATTAATCTTCAAAGTTTTTGGGCCAGGTAGATTGTTATTTCAATGCTGTCAGAGTTGTAGTTCAAGAGTAATTGAATGATAAAGTATCCCCCTCTTGCCCCTTTTACTGATGTAACACTGCTCACCTCAGAGCAGCAAAACTGTCCGGATGTATCGCAGAGAGGGACAATCTTTGGTAAGCATAAGGAAAAACCTGAAAAACCTGTCAAGGGGGCAGGGTTTTCCTTATGCTCACAATAAGAAGATTGTCCCTTGCTGTGAGCTGTCTGGTCCCAGGACCAGATTCCACATCTGTGGGGAGGTGGCTTACACTAGATAAAAGGGGCAGGAGGGGGATACTTTATAATTCAATTAGTCTTGAACTACAACTCTCACAGTATTGAAATAACACTCTCCATGTACAATATTCTATGAAGAATTATCGGAGCTGCTGTTTTTGTGAAACATTACTATCCCTTTAAATATGTGTTTGGTATGAAGTCCTAATTTCCAGTTTGACTGGCAGCCTCCCTCCCTTCACAAAGGCAATGCACAGGCTGTTGCCTCTTTTCACTGGGTAAGGGACTGTTGGCCATCATTAGAGAACATGCAGGGGAGGGGACTCCCTTGTGCCTCAGCACTGCAGAGACTTACAGCCACGTCTGGGTCATGTGCACTTGTGTATAGTGGCGTAAGTGGCAACGGCGAAGGAATCATGTCTACAACAGAAAATGAAGTGCATTTTATTATTTTAACCATCTGAGCTCCATTGAGGTGTACATTTTACTGCACAATGGAGGACAAGAGCCAAAACAAGAGCCAAGAAATGAGTGGAAAAAACTGTGTAGCTTATAGGCTGACTTTCTCTCCACTAACCTCTTGAATACTATTTGGCTGTGGAATGCATTGTGCAGGAGCCGAAGGAAGCTATGGGTTAGGGCTCACATGTATCTTCCTGCTATACAGGAAGACTTTCTTCCCTTATTTTGCATGTCAGTTTTGTGCTGAAATTAGCTCACTTACATGTGAAAGCTGCAGAACAGTCACTCTATAAGTGATGTCTAAGAACATTTTGAATGCAGATTTATCTCAGGTCCTCACTGTAATGTAGTAATACACTGTAAAGTCCATATTTTCAGCTTGATAAATAGTATCAGATTTAAAAAAAACTATGGATTTACATGCATCTAATGTAATAGAGTATTAGGAAAGTTTCTGCTATAGGGCCTTAGATTTGCCACAGAATTGTTCCTATATCTTTGTGTACATGACCAACTATGTAATATGCTATATCTCAAAGCACAGTGACCAGATTTTACAGAGGGTTAAGGTGCCTCTTTACTCACAACTAAAAAGTGAATAAGTCAACTGTGTTACTTACTGTCTTATACCTCCCAAGTGTCCCTCTTTAGGAAGGACAGTCTATCTTTGATACCCAAATTCCTCTATCCCTATTTCCCACCCTAGTGTCCCTTTCTTTGGTGCTCAGACTGTGTGCTGTGTATATATACGTGTATCACATTGCTCTACAGCAACAAAGCTTACATTAATGTTTGTTTAAATTTCAGTAAACACTGTGTGCACAATTATTAGGAAAGGTGTATTTTTGAGGATTGATTTTATTATTGAACAACTACAGTGCTCTCCGTCAATCCAAAATGTTAAGAAAGTAAAAGAAATGTTTTGGCTTTCTTAGGAGAAAATCTATGTGTGCACAATTATTGGGCAACTATAATGTGCAAAATTATTATGCAACTAAATGAAAAACAATAATTTTCCCAACTTACGTGTTTATTTTCATCTATTAAAGTGAGAATACTAAACAATCAACTCAAAATTTACAAATAAACATTTGTGACATTTCCAAAAAAAAAAATCAGTGACCAAAATAGCCACCCTTCTTTTCAGTAACAGTCATAAGCCTTCCATTCTTGGAGTCAGTTTCTTGATCTGTTGATGATGAACTTTTTGTGCAGCAGCAACCACAGCCTCCAGGACACTGTTCAGAAAAGTGTACTGCTTTCCTTCAGCACAAATCTGCCGTTTAAGAGGGGCCCACAAGTTCTCAATAGGGTTTAGGTCAGGTGAGGAAGGGGGCCATGTCATTATTTTATCATCTTTAAGGCTTTTACTGGCTAGCCATGCAGTGGAATACTTTGATGCATGCAATGGAACATTGTCCTTCATAAAAATCATGGTCTTCTTGAAAGATGCAGAATTTTTCCTGTACCACTGCTTGAAGAAAGTGTCTTCTAAAAACTGGCAGTAGGTTTGGGAGTTGAGTTCGAGTCCAACTTCAACCCAAAAAGGTCCAGTACCAGCCCATACAGTACCCCTCTTCCACCTTGCTGGCATCTGAGTCGAAGTGGAGCTCTGTGCCCGTTACTGATCCAGCCACAGGCCCATCCATCTGGACCGTCAAGAGTCACTCTCATCTCATCAGTCCATAAAACCTTTGAAAAATCTGTCTTCAGATATTTCTTGGCCCAGTCTTGACGTTTCATCTTATGTGTTTTGTTCATTGGTGGTCGGGTTTCAGCCTTCCTTACTGTGGCCATGTCTCTGAGCACTGAACACCTAGTACTTCTGGACACTCCAGGTAGGTTGTAGTTCTGGAATATTACAGCACTGGAGGATAATGGGTTCCTGGTAGCTTCATGTTTGATTCTTCACAAATCTCTGGAAGTTAATTTGCATCTTTTTTTCTCAACACATTTCTTGTGACCCTGGTGACTATTTGCAACAAAACGTTTGATGGTCTGTGGTCATGCCCCAATATCTTAGCAATTACAAGAGTGCTGCATCCCTCTGAAAGACTTTTTTAAATTTTTGACTTTTCAGAGTCAGTTATTTTTTTTTTTTCTGCCCATTTTTCCTGAGGAAATGAATCTGCCTAATAATATGCACACCTTGACAGAAGGTGTTCATCTCTTTAGGCCACACCCTTTCTCATTACACAAATACACATCACCTGATATGCTTAAATCCAATAAGCATTCAAGTTTATACAGCCTGGATTTAGAAAATATGCATTCCTGGTAGCTTCATGTTTGATTCTTCACAAATCTCTGGAAGTTAATTTGCATCTTTTTTTCTCAACACGTTTCTTGTGACCCTGGTGACTATTTGCAACAAAACGTTTGATGGTCTGTGGTCATGCCCCAATATCTTAGCAATTACAAGAGTGCTGCATCCCTCTGAAAGACTTTTTTAAATTTTTGACTTTTCAGAGTCAGTTATTTTTTTTTTTCTGCCCATTTTTCCTGAGGAAATGAAGCTGCCTAATAATATGCACACCTTGACAGAAGGTGTTCATCTCTTTAGGCCACACCCTTTCTCATTACACAAATACACATCACCTGATATGCTTAAATCCAATAAGCATTCAAGTTTATACAGCCTGGATTTAGAAAATATGCATAAAAATGATGATATGGTCAAAATACTCACTTGCCTAATAATTGTGCACACAGTGTATGAGTTAGTTTATGTAAATACTTTGGTTGTGCACTAAATCATTTATACAGTCAGAGAAAGAGGTGTGACTAGGCCATGAAATAACCTATAAATTGTTGGTGATGCCCTGCCCACCCAGAAACACCACTTACAAAAATATTGTCCCTCTTTGGTCATATGAAATATGATCATATGCTAATAACAATGTTTTTTATAGGTCAATCCTTCCTAAGACCAGAATGTATTAATATCAGTGTCATGTTTTTTATTTATTGACTAGTGTAAAGGCCCATGTACATGGGCCAAAGTGCGTAAAACCACAGAACTACACCTCCCAGCATTCTGTGCATTTGGGCAGTGTCTACTGTGCATGACTGCATCGGACAAACATCTGAGTTCGGGCAGTTTCTACTGTGCATGACTGCATTGGCTTGCGTTTGGACAGTCTCTACTGTGCATGACAGCATCTAACAAACATACATCTGGCCTTTTATATTATTGGATATGTTTGAGATAATCCATAATAATCTAACACATACTTGAGCCTTAACCATTTTATGCACTGTGTGTGCAGCCAGTAAGTTAACAACATGGATGCTGTAGAATCACCATTGCATTGATTTGAATTTAATAAACATGGGCATGATGACCAATGAGTTTATACATAGAGCTGTATGAGTGCATACAACTCATATAGCTAGCAACTGTCAAGAACAATATGTGATTTCATTTTTTAAGTAAAAGCTTAAAAATGAATATTTCTCATCTAAAATAGGGTGTCCTAAACCTCCTCACATCTATCAAAAGTAGCCAGGGCTGGGTAAAGAAAAGATGGAGGGGCCCTGTCACATATTTCTGATGGTGACCCTGCTCAAAGGGATAAAGATCAGAGATGTGGATATTTCATTGTCAGTGGGGAGTCCCTGTATGCTGCACTTTAATTTCATTCACCCATCACATATCAGAGTGCATTTTAACCCTTTAAAGATCACGGGGATTTGCACTGCATTGCTTTACAATGCATTGCACAACCCTCTGGTCCTAAGTGATTAAACTTGTTTTGAGCCCAGAAACAACAACTCTAACAGGTGCTCAGTCATGTGACAGGGCAATTAGAAAGCAAAGTGCAACATACTGGGATCTCCACCACAGACCACTGTCTCATACCTGGGTCTTTTTTCTTCTTGAGCCCCCACAACAGGCTCATGGGGTGTGACTGGGGGGATATAAATTAATCAATCAATCAATCAATCAATCAAAAGCAATTTGTGTTACAAAGGGGTAGGGCTTAATCATAGGTGGGGATGGGGCTTAAGACCTTGTGTCATGAAGTGTGGGGGGGGGGTAGGCAGAACAGGGTGGAAAGGAGGAGAAGTGGGCAGAGTTTCATAAGAAACTCATCACCAACAGAGAATCAGCCTCTGTCCCTGGAGACCTGGTAATGAACTGCAAAAAAAAAAAAAAAAAGTCTCTGAAACAGATCCAGAGAGTTCCCAGATATGCACTGACTGTCACCTTGCCCTCCTTCTCAGCTTCTCCCAATCATCCTCTTTCTCACCCTCATCCTCCCACCCTCACTACCGGTTTGCTCCTCCCACCCTCTCTCCCAGATTCATCCTCCCACCCTCACTACCTGTTTGATCCTCCCACCCTTTCTCCTAGATTCATCCTCCCACCCTCACTACCGGTTTGATCCTCCCACCCTCTCTCCCAGATTCATCCTCCCACTCTCTCTACCAACTTCATCCTCCCACCCTCTCTCCCAGCGTCATCCTCCCACCCTCTCTCCCAGCTTCATCCTCCCATCCTCTCTCCCAACTTCATCCTCCCACCCTCTCTCCCAGCTTCATCCTGCCACCCCTCTCCCGGTTTCATCCTTCCACTCTCCCTCCCTGCTTCGTCCTCCCATCCTCTCTCTCTCAGCTCCATCCTCCCACCCTCTCTCTTGGGTTCATCCCCCCAGTCTCTCTCTCAGCTTCATTCTCCCATCGTCTCTCTCTGCTTCATCCTCCAATCCTCTCTCTCATATTCATTCTCTATCCCAGCTTTATCCACCCATCCTTTCAGCTTTAACCCACCAACACTCTCAGATTCCCCCACCTGGTCTCTCTCAGCTTCACCCATCATTGTCACCCATCCATCTTCTCTCAGCTTCTCCCACCCATCCTCATTCTCTGCTTCCTCCATTATCCCTCATTATTTCCTCTGCCCATTCCATTCCCTCATCTGTCTTGTCTCTCATCTTTGAGAGCAAACCATGAGACATGTGGTTGTTTCTTAAATTAGCTCTCAAGAAAACATTAAAAATGCCAGAAATTACAGTTATCCATTCTTAAACAGTCAGTCATAGGTTAATCAGTAGCGCGTGTCATTTTGTTGATTAATATGGATTCAAGCAAGGATTTCCCCTATAATATTACCAGGAAGTCATATCAGCAACCAATTGTTGCAGGACATGAAGGAAGCAGCCCTAGCTCTGTCTGATCCTTTGAGTCTGGTCATGCATCCCGAGTTTATTAACTTTTAGTAAAAAAAAAAAATACACTGATTTATTTCCTTTTAGCAGTTAATGGGTTAAAGGTGCAAGCTGAAAATGTACTTTGGAAAGATATTACTTTTAGGATATGCAGCAGCCCTATGCCGACATCACTTTGAGTAACAAATCCCAGTATTATTTCAAGCCCAAATATCTCTCAAAGGATTTTGTTTCTTAAGGGTTCAAGACTCCACTAACCAAACTATCATTATCAAACCCAAATCAGTTTCACCATGAGCAGCCGGGGAGATGCTTGAAAGGAACTGTGTCTGACACATTATCTTGAATTTGATTGTATCACTGAAAATGTACTTAAGGGTTAGTTGGGATCACATGAGAGAAACAGAAAACCTTGCAGGTTCCAGCATGAATTACTTAACAGCCGGATATCCTTGGAGATTAAATAGGGAAGCATTCCTTTCCTGCTTTAGTTAACTTCTTGTATTGTGTGAATAAGTCTTACATGCCATGCCACCTTTCTGTAAGATCTTTCTTTTTATTACCTGCGTTTTTTTGTTAAACCATTTTGTTATTGTGAGGAAGGATGGAAATTTGTGGGAGGCCTTATTAACCCCATAAATTCTATTGAGTAGTAGTTATATCTGCGCAGAACAGGTTGATCATAAGTTGAAATCAGCAGTTACATTTGACTGGTACATTAACCCCAGTGGGGAAATTCACTAAGTCTTGATAAAGAGGTGATAAAGCGGAGATAACTTCTCCAGTGATATCACTTCTCCATTTCCTATATTATTCTATGTAGCCAATTCACTAAGATTTCTAGAACTTTGGAGATCTTAGTGCATTGGCTCCATATAATAACATAGGAAATGGAGAGGTGATATCACTGGAGAAGACATCACCTCTTTATCACACCTTAGTGCATAAGCTCCCTCGAGTTTTAGAGAGCTCTCCACTATATTAATGTGCAATGCATTGGAGACTTCTTGCACCCAAAGGGGTTAACCGGTCACCTTAAGTTAAGTTTAGTTTGTTTTACAGTAGGCTGACCAGACCTCACCTTTAACCGGGGACGCATAGGAAAAATGCATACTGCAGGACTGCTTTGATTTCAGTGAAGTACTGAAAAATGGCTATTTCCTATGTGTCTTCTGGTTAAAGGTGAGATCTGGTCAGCCTATTTTACAGATAATTACATTTGGTTGCTAGATACGCTGCTAGACATTTTTCTGCAAAATAAATTGTTTTTGAGAAATTAATCTCTATGTTTCACTGACAAAGTGTGACTCTGTGCTAATTGTTCCAGTTGTCCCCAGTGTGCAGGCTCTGCCTAGACTAATTCATGGTACAATGGACTTTTTGTATAAAGGCAAACTGAAGCAATTCTTGAGCTACCCAACTGCTCCATAAATGAAAAATAAATGTATTTAATTTTTTGTATTTAAAGGCGTTTTAACCCCTTGAATGCTGGAGATGTCTCTAATGCATTGCTTCACAATGCATTAAAGACCTCTGTAACAATCGAGGGGTTAAAACCCTCCATTTACCCTTTGAGTGCCAGAGAGGTAACCAACTCAGATACGTCTTTGATGCTGAAAGGGTTAAATCAATCACTGGACATTTCAGAAATATTTTTTTCTTCCCTATGATGCAATTGTTTTTTCCCCAGATTTTCTTCTGTTTGCCTTTATCTATAAGGCCCAGTGTGTGGCTATACTGACCCAGTACATAAATGAATTAATATAAAGTGCCACAAACAAATAAGGGTAAATTTCTCAGAAATGATTTACACTGCAAATAAATGACTGGCTCAACATATAGGCAGTTTTTCATCTTTAAAATGAAAGTGGAACTAACACTTTATAATGTCTTTGGTGAATTTGAAGGAGCTTTCCAAATCACCTATATTTATGTTAATCACTCTTTATTTAAAGCATATTTATACCAGATTAGACAGTACTTCTCACATCTGGATGAAGGATGGAGATAGGAGTGACGTGATTAGTGTCATATGTGAATGGGGATTAATTGAGGTGGACTAGACTGGGAGGTGGGAAACCAGAGTTTGCTTGGAAGTGGACAGAGAAGTAGGTGGGACCAGGCTGGGAGTAGGTGGGGTTAACAGGGAAACCTGGAGGACCAGTTTTTAACCATTTGAGTGCTGGACTGTATCCAATGCATTGAGAAGCAATGTGTTGACTATCTGTCACTCAAAGGGTTAAGTCTGAAAATCAGACTCTCTGGGGTAGATCCAGAGAGTTTCCACTGTCACTTACTAACAAGCAGGACTGGCTAATCTACATAAACTGACTAGCAAATAAAGCTAAATATATAATCAACTATAGTTATAAATCCACATCTTGATTACCCTTCACTCTTATGGAGATCCCTAAAAGTATTCAAATACATACAAAGAATGAGAGGCTCTGAGGACGAACAAAGAGCACAATGGCTTGTTCTATGGCTAGTCACCGCTCAGCAGCATCATGTTTTAGCTCTCTAGTGGCATTACACTCACACTTTGGATATGTATTTTGAATACTGTTAGGGGTCACCCATCCAGATGTGGACCCCTTTCTCTCAGTGCCTAGGGAATCCAGCTGCACCTCACTGACGAGGCCCAACAAGGCCAAAATATATGTTTGGGGTTAGCTGGTGTTCTTCTGCAGAGGGGACTTGCCTGTCATTATGGAACTACACTGGCCTTTTTGGAGGGATTAGTCTAATATGTATGTGGAAATTTCTTCTCTGTAATGGCACTAGAGAGCTAAAACGTGATGCTTCTTAGCAGTGACTAGCCGTAGAACAGGTTATTGTGCTGCATGTTTGTCCTCAGGGCCTCTCACACTTTGTATTTTAAATACTCTTAGGGTCACCTTAAGAATGAAGGGTAATTCAAATGTGGACTCCTTGCTCTCAGTGCCTAGATAATCCAGCTGCACCTCACTGATGGAGTTAAGGAGTTAAATGTCCCATTTAAATCAATGGCAATTTGGGAATTTTTATTTGTACCTTATGGTGCAAGTGATTTGCCCCAGAATGTCATCTTTTATTGAATCTGACACCAAGTATGCTCTGTTTAATCATATTGATATATTAGTGGATCTGATTTCCTAGAAGAGGTTTTCCCTAGGCCTAGCAGATTCTAGGTTCCTATGTATTAGAGGCATCAGTTCTCCTGTACCAGAGACTGGTTAGAATGTAAATGCATTTAGCTGCAATTTACTACAGTGCTGTTATACTTTGGATTCAACACAGGGACAGGGTTCTCTTACCAAGACACTGAAGGAGCTCTTGGCCCCACCCAGCCATGACCACACTTGTACTACTCATTCAACCCTGCCCCTAGCACCATCCTCTGTTCTATACACAGAGAATACCACAAAACGCTCCTGATCCTGGGGATGATAAAGAGATCTCCAATGCATTTATTTGCATTGAAGACCTGTCTAGAACACATGGGGTTAAAGAGATAGTAACCTTTTTTGTTGACTTTACATATTTTGAAAGTACATGATGTGTAAAGTCAGACTGCATATACTTTTTTCCATTTGCACCTATTTTGTTAATACTTTTATATGTCCATACATTGATCTCCCTGGATCTGTTTACAGTGAGCTTTCTGTCATGGGCTATGAGCAGGGATAGGGAGGAAATGTAAAAAAAGATAATATGTAAATGTATAACATACAGCATACAGAGCACACAGGAATAATGTTACATTGTATCACTGTCCTTTGTTGATAGTCAACTGTCCAGAAAACTCTCTGGAAGCAGAGGTCCAGGGAGCTCACTAACATTGACATAAAAGTTAAAAAAAAAAATCACAAAGCTGCATAATATATAAAGTAAAAAAAAAAGGTTAATACACTTTTCCATAATACTTTGCAAAGCGATATATATTACCTAAATAGATAAACCAGGTACCATAAACGAGGAGCTGGTGCCTGGTGTTTGTGCACTGGAATTTCCCTGGTCACACCCACAATTCAGAATGTGGGTGTGGCCAGAACAGCTGAGGCAACCCAATACTGTGGTGCTGTAGGCAGTTGCCTACTATGCCTTATGGGAAATCCAGCCCTTGATCTACACCGCTGAATTTTTAAGAACCACCTAGTAATGTGGAATTATTAGTGACACTTGTCTTCTAGTTCTCAGTATGTATTGGTGAGTAGAAGTGCGTCATTGATAACTCTGACCTTATGATATTATTTCAGGCAAAATACCTACTTTCTTAGGGAATATATATTGTAAGAAAATGTCATTGTTTGCTGGAGTGTGTCAGTCTTCCCGTTCTGTAGCACCTCTTAGCCTTGCTGGCTCCTCATAAGTACAGAGGGCAAGGCAGAGGAAAGTGTGGTCTACTGCACTGTACATGGATTCCAAATTACATAGTGTTGAGTTCAATGGCTGGTGTCTGTACAGCACATCATTCCCTGTTCTATAAAAAGGATAATATTTCACAAATCATGCTTCAACCAGGCCACCACTACCTAGAATTCCTCAAAATGTATATGGAAACCTAGACATTTAAAAGACAACTAACATGATGAAATAAACAACATAAGTAAAGCCAGTGAAATAGCTCAGTGGTAAATGCCCTGACTGCAGAGCCTGATTAAACCTTAAGGTTGCGTGTTCAATTCCCGGCAGGTTCACCTCAGTCCTTCTGAGGTCATAAATGAGTACCATTGACTGGTAATAATAACACCTATTATTCAGCTGCCAATTTGGTTAATTCTGGGACTGTGTGCTTTCAGCCCCACTAGGAGAAAGGTGCTGTATAATTACTAGTCATTATAAAGCTTAGCATTTTACTCATTAATCACTGCTAAAATTTGTGAGTAGCAGCATTATAAATATACAGCCCTCAGTGTATAGACCCCTTGGGGTTCTCTTCCTCCACCTTGTGGTTGTGCAATGTCACACCCTCTTGTACAGTCATTTAGAATGAGGCTCCATTGAAAAAGACTGAAAAACTTGGCTCTTGCAGTTGGAGGGGCATGGTTCCTGAATACATGGAGGACTGTATGTATTAAAATGTGTATGTATTAAAATATGTATATTCCCTGAGGTGGGATTAGCATAGTTAAATACTAAAAGACTGGTCTTTAAAGGAATAGTAACATTGATTGTGTAAAAATCTAAATTGTAGGGCTTATCCTGAGTAGAATAACATAGTAACCTAGTTGATAAGGCTAAAAAAGACATGTGTCCATCAAGTCCAGCCCTTGGCAAATCACCATTGTTGACCCAGAGGAAGGCAAAAAAAAAACCCATTGAAGCAATTTCCAATTAAGTCCCAAGTAGCTAAAAAAATTCCTTCTTGACTCCAAATGGCAGTCAGATAGTTTAGTGGATCAACAACTTATCTTCATTGAAGCCATCTGTCATAATTCTCAATATTTTTTGTGATAGATAGGTATCCAATGTTTTTTTGAAAGCAGTTACAATATCTGTAATCACAACATACCGAGGTAAAGAATTCCATAACGTTACCACCCTTACTGTAAAAAATCCCTGCCTTTTTAAATTCTATTTGGCTAGTCTCTCTTTAGGGTGTGGTAAGAGCCTGTGGGGTTTCTCCAATCTCTTGGATGTCTGTATAAATATTATAAGATAAATTCCATAACTACATCCACACCTTCTGAAAATATGGGCCTAGTCTTAAAGAGATTGTACATTTGGTGATCTAGGGATTAGAGTTAGTGACTCTAACAAGCACCAAAACTCCAGACTCTGGGGAGCAAAGTTAAAGTACATAGTTAGATGGATTCTGACGTCCCCTAGCTCAGCCTTGCTTCAGCCAAAGCTAAAAGTGCTAACCGCATGGTCAGTAGCCGGCCACCAGTTGAGCTAGTTAATGGTTGGCATGGTTGTGCTAGATACATATGAGGAGTTGATGTCAGTAGGAACAGAGAGAAGAAACTACAAAGCTGATGGCAACTAAGAAGTAAATAAAAAATAATTACAGAGAATAATGTTTCAATGAAATACCAAAAGATTTCAGGATACAGAGAAAAGGGCAGGCAGAAAGAGGTTACCAATAGACACAAATGTCTGCACTAATAAGAATAACCAGCAGAGGGAGCAGATAAGGAGGCGGGAGAAGGATGCTTTGATAGCAGTTTTTGTTAGTATAGAGAAAAATGCTTGCAGTAACAAGAACAGCCAGCAGAGCATCTGAGAGCTAGGCTGGCAAAGAAGACCTTCCTAAAAATTGTTGCTAGAGGGGCAGACAAGGGGAGCAGAATAGTAGCCAAGGTAGGAGATGCCTTCAAGGATGAATGAGAAGAAGGGGAAAGGGAACAAGCGAGCTCAAAAAATTGTAAGAGTAAAAGGAACAGGAGAGGAGGATTAGAAGTTGAAGAGCAGAGAACCACTAGACAGAGGAAGAAAAAAGTCAAACTCAAGGTACAGAAGGGAAACAGCTAAGACAAATGGTGTTCGAGGCAAAGTACCAAATTGATGGGCTGAAGGGCAGTCAGCAGGCAAAGCTGGGTCAACATCAGGGGGCGGAGATTCATTAAGCAGTGATAAAGAGGTGATAA
The DNA here is from genome assembly GCA_037306005.1 of Rhinophrynus dorsalis. Taxonomy (NCBI): domain Eukaryota; kingdom Metazoa; phylum Chordata; class Amphibia; order Anura; family Rhinophrynidae; genus Rhinophrynus; species Rhinophrynus dorsalis. Next base: position 168,315,733 of record CM074721.1, on the reverse strand, counting down.
AATGGAGATTACTTCTCCAGTTTATCACTTCTTCAATTCCTATGTTATTCAATGGAGCCTATGCACTAAGATTTCTTCAACTTTGGAGATCTTAGTGCAAAGGCTCTATAGAACAATATAGGAAATGGAGAAGTGATAAACTAGAGACGTCCCCTCCACTTTATCACCTCTTTATCACCACTTAGTGAATATCCCCCCTGGTGTCTCTGAAGAGGAACAAAACTGAAAGACAGTTCAATAGTCTAGAAGAACAGCTGGGATATCAATGGGAGTCTCAGGAGAGGTGCAGAATCAGTCAACAACTATATACTTCTAGACAGGTTACACCAAGTACTGGAAAGCTTGAATTTGAACTAGCACCAGACAACAAGGAAGGGGAGGATTTAAAGAATTATATGTCAAAAACAAAACTGGATAGGGAGTAGGAAAAAGGAAAACTCACAACTGATGTAGGGACTCTAAAACTGAGACATCTTCTCTGTTATCTGAAATGAAGTTAATAAAACACCTTCATTCCAGAATTTTCCTTGTGCCCAACTTACTTGCTGAAAGAATATGATAGTATCTGCTACTAGAACATAACTGTTAATAGTAAGCATACCCCTAACTTACCAGAAAACAAAAAGAGTCTGAAATGTAATTGCCATACAGTGGATAACACATGTCAAAGGTGTATGATGAGGAAGTGTAAAAATCTGACATTTGGATTTGTTTGTGTTTGTGAACAACATCCCTACCTCAGAGAAGCCTGACCTATCTCCTGAACCCAATGTACATTCAATTATAATAATTTAGTATGTCTATCACCACTTCATTGTTACACAAAGAGTGTAACAGAACTATTCCATGGGATACTAATAGTGTTTACTTTTAGACATATTTGATTAACACATTCCTTGCATGTGATGAAGACTAAACCAAGCAATTTGTTTACTAAAGGGGTTATACTCCATATGCTGTGTGTAATAATATTTGGCTGCTGTTTTCTTATGTTATTCTGTAAACAGGATTTTCAGATTTGTAGCCCTACTGTTGAGCCCTAACAATCAAAGCTGCAGCATTATGAAGAAGTACACAGCTTGAAGATTAAATATCTACAAAAGTGCGTAAATTAAAAAAAAAAGTTTTCTAATACTACTTTAATAACTAAACATATGGTAAAAACTTTTTAAGAGATGAATGTTCTCTTATAATGCAAAGTAATATTAGTACATTTATGGCAAGTGCTATAAAGTAGATCTCCTGGTGTCTCCCTGGCTGATGATCTTTAATCCTTTGAGTGCCAGAGGGGTATGCAATGCAAGAGTGCAGGTAGCCATCAGACCAGAGAAGGATTAAGGCTCCATAGTGCCCTAGGCAAGGTACCAATTTGGGGACCACACATCCCATGCTTCTGCTGCTAGCAGGTACTGGCATTGTGGCTCTAACAGAAGTGTGAGCACCTGTATGATGCTGGTCTCTTTCAACTAGAAGAGCATCTGTCACAAGGTGTTAATGGCAGCACCAACAGGGCTTCACTCTGTGACCCATCACTTGCAGTCAGGGCCCATCATATTGCCATGGGACCAAGGCAGCAGCGTAGGTTGTCATAATGGATGATTCAGCTTTGCATCAGTCCCTGTAGACTCTTCCTGGCTAGCTTCCCCCCATGTTGTTTGGCCAGGACATTGGCATATTCATTGTGTTTAAAACATCAATGCATAGTCCTGTTGCCTGTATCCAATTTTTTTTTACATCATCTTTCCCATAGATGGCCACTTCAGTCTACCTGCCCATGACCTTTGCCTTGTCAAAAAACCCTACTTGAGTCTGCTTTCAGCCCTCAACTTCTGTCATGTATAAGGACCTCTACTTTAGTCAACATTTTCTTGGCCAGCAATCTATATATCTATTACTCGAGTTACCTATATACTTTCCTTTTTTGTGTATTACTGCTCACCATTATATTTTCCAGATTTTGTGTCTGCACTCAGGCTCTAGACCATGTTGTTGCCATTCTTGATCCTGTCTTGCTGTTCTCATTCTCTAACACTTATCTGTTGTGACAGTAGCCATGATTTTACTCTAGCACCCCCTCTTCCACTTTGCGGTTCCTTGTGGTATTAATTTCTCAAAAAGAGATGACTGGCTATACTCCAAAGCCTGTAAATTACCTTGCCAAGTATACTGTAATGTTTGTGTGTCTTTTACATGCTTGTCCCTTTGTTTGCCTTGCCAGATCACATTGTACAAACCCATGTGCCCTGCAATCCAGTGTACTATCCCCAGTCTACTTTACTCAAGCTTTCTACACCTGTGCAAGTTATTGAACTGAAAGTGATATTAACAGTCTGCTTCAGTGTTCAGATCAGATCCCTAAACTAATTATTTTCACTTAAGCATCCAACTGTTACCAGTTGTGATCTTGAACCCAGGTCCACTGATTAGTTCCAGTGTGGATCCAACCATACAAGAGACATAGGCTGACACATAAGGTGCTGAGATTCTGATGTGGCGCTGCACTGCTAAGGCCAAAAGGTCCTCACATCCGCATGCAGGGTCAGATTCCCCAATGGGGTATCTCCCAGTGGGCCCCATGGATCTTGCATCTCAATGGACCTAGTTCATAGAGTGTTAGCCCCAAAAAGTATGTACTGGGTCCAGTTGAACTGTTTTGAGTTGAAATGTTTGGATGCCAGAGCAGTCTGCAAAGCAACATCTTGCAGATTTCTCTGACATTCAAGGGGTACCCCCCCCCCCATTAAGAGATCTGAACCCTTTGCTGAGCTATTTATCTTTTCTCATGTACCGGTCCAGAAATTCCCCTTATATGTGTCTCACTGCTAAAATAATTACTGCCTATCTCCTCAATGGAAGTTACTCAGTGGTGACACACATAAGAGCAATCATAAGAGACAGACAGCTCAGTGGAAGCTTCTGATCTGTACATGGGAGGGGACACTGCATTAACCCCTTACATTCCAGAGAAGTCTCCAAAGCATTGCTGATTACTCCCCATTGCTTTTCCCTCACAATTTATCTCTATAAATCTCTCTCTCCCACCCAATGATCCATTTCCCCCTCAATCCATCTCTCCATTCCTTCTCTCTCCATCCTTTGTCCCACTTTACTAATTTCCTCTCTTCTACATCTCCACTGTAGTACCCTATCTCTTCCTCTATCCACCCTTGCCTTTTGTCTCTACATCCCTCTCTCTCATTTCTCATATTTCCCTCTTCTTACTGTCTTCTGCTTTCTCCCTTGATCAATGCTCTGACCACATACATATAAGCACAAACTTTCTATTTTTTGAGGTGGGGCACAAAACTCTTAGTAGACTTAGTAGCCTTGGACCAGACCTTACTTTGCATATGCAAATAACCAAGATATGAAGCCCTTTCTTTCAATTGCCTAGAGAGAATAACTGCACCTCACTGACGAGACCCAATAAACTGAAACTTATATCTGGGGTTAGTTGTTTCTTTTGTTCAAAGAGGAATTGCCTTACCATTTTGTCTGGACTGTTATTTCTGGGCAGGATCAGTATGAAGTTTTTCTGGTATTTCTTCTCTTTGTATGGCACATGTGAGCTAAAGATTGCACAGTGGGTAGGATAACATCCTGTAAAACCTCCTACAGCATTAGCCAGGCTTGTTCCTAGTTGTATTTCTCTGACCATTAGTTTGATAATGCAAATAACCATTGGTCTCATTCTCCCTGAGGATTCTAGGGAAATCAAGATGTGGACTCCTTGCTTTCTGGTGCCTAGAGAGGACAACTGCACCTCACTGATGAGACCCAATAAGGCTTAAATGTACACCAGTGGTTAGTTGTTCCTCTCAGAAATGAGCACTGCCTGGTACTTCAAGTATGGTCTGTCATATCTGGGTTGGATCATGCTAAAATAGTTTGCACCCTAGGTAGGACTTTGCTCTGCCAGGGTCTTTTGTCATAGTCTTTAGTGACATAGGGGCTGAACAAACATTGGTGCAGCATATGACCAGACAACTTCAAGGGCCCTTTGAATGTTGAAAATAGAAAATGTTTATAAATAAAATACTTTTCAGTAGATTGTTGATATATTTTGGAAACAAAACCATTTTGCACTAAGGCCCTCATTCATTAGGGCTGCTAAAGAACACTGCCAGCCATTCGTAACCATTATTTATTACATTTAGTGATCTGATTCTGTCATGGACAAAAAATATGTATAGCCCCCCTCCGACTCCAGAAAATGCCAGTGTGCCAATAACAAAACAGAGTTCTAATCTGAAAATATAAAGCAAAGCTAGACATCACAATTCAACAAAGCTCAATCATTTGAGTCCCAGAGGTGTATGCAATGCATTGCAGAGAAATGCTTTGCGTAACCCTCAAAGGTTTAACCCAGGAGCATCCAAGTGTGGGTCACATGATAAGAAATTGATATGTGTAAGAGCCTCATTGATTTATTGGTCACATTGGTGATTTATAGCCTGCGAGCTATACAAAATATGTATTTCTTTAGCAGTGATACAAAAGCAGTAGAAAAATAATAATCATCTTTATTCATATAAAAGTGCAGTTATAGGCTCAGTGTTAATCATTGATCAAGTCAATGATAATACAGATATATATAAATATAAAACAGACAGCTATTCTCAAACTGTTCTGTAGCCTAATGACCTATTTATTTATGTGTGCTAGCTAATTAAGTAAAATTATTTTTTAGTTAAAATATCAAGTGGGCAGTACTCTGGGGTCATGTTGGGATGCATGTTGGACTCCCCTGCATTAAAGCCTTAAGGAGTGTGCAAAGGGTTAAGGAACAGAGGGGCAGAAAATGTATTGTGAGCAAGAATTGCCTGCCCATCTGGCAATTAAAGGGTTGCATTTGTTGGAAAAAGTTCATAGAAAGATGGTGAAAAGAGATAAAGAATGGGTGGAAAATACAAGAAAAAACAGAGTAAAGTATGTTCATGTCAATAAATAAAAATAATATAAAAACCAATAAAGCTGTTACTCAACAGACAGTTTGTACATAAACTCATACAGTGTCCAAACATTAATGGACTCCACTTCCTTCACATAGCCCCCCCTGCTAGTGCCAGCAGAGGTATTTGGTATTCTGACAACCCTCCCCCCCAAAATGGCTGGCAGATGGATTTTTACCAAATCTGGTTGCATAGGAAAATACACATGATACTTGCCCTTTAAAAGGACTAATAAAAGAACAGTAAATATAAAATTAGACAATTAATGTATGGGTCATTCCAACAAGGATAGTACATTCAATATGATATCCTGCAAGTTGTACTTCAGTGGTCCTTTCATGCACACTATTTGATTGAAGAGCTTTGTGTCCATATTATTCCACTTTAATACAATGGCCTCATCAAGTTACAGCTGGACCAGTAGATTGTTATACATTCTTGAGGTTGTGAGTCACAGAAGGTTGAGGAGGACTCCAACCTCTTCCATCAATGAATCGAACAACTGTAGCAGCAGATTTTTAGACCTCTAAGTATGAACACCAAGGTACTTAAACAGAAGTTGGTCACAATAATGATAAATAATTGCTGTTGTTTAAAATATCCCTAATCCAGGGGAAACTTGCAGCATTCCTTCAGTTGCTGTTGGACTACGGACAGTTTAGCAGTGTGGAAATTGTAGTCCAGCAATAGCTAGAGTAGGGTTGAAGACTGGTTTATGTTTTGTGCTCATTTAGGTTCACTTGGATGCAGCAGTACACAAAGCTCATTATTTCTACTGTTATTGCAAACTTGTTTTCATTTTTGGAAACACCTCTCTCTAAATCTCTGGTGGTTGCCACTGTCCTCTGGGCCACACCTTTTAAAAAGGAAAAATAAGAGGGCCTTCAGACCTTGTTGCTGGAAAAAGCTCAGAACAGGCACAAAGATGACAGTAGGAGGCCCAACAGTCTCTATTTCTCTTATTTACTATTTATTAAAAAAAAAAAAAACAACAACTGTAAAAAGAAGTAGGAGTTCCAACCCTCATTGGATCTCCATCCAGTATGGCAGATTGAATAAATTTATAGGCCTTATATATTATTGCATCTGAACTACTGAGCAAGATAATGCTCCTGCCAAGTCTACAGGTTATGTGTCTAAGTGAAGCAGTTCTGGGGCAGACAAAATACATCAAACATTCCCATTCATTTAAAAGGGGATTTTTAATGCCTTGAATGCATTCAATGGGTTAAAAGAGACATTTAAGTGAATGGGAATATTTATTTGTCAACCAATGGTGCAATTGATTTGTCCCAGAATAGCCTTGATACATGTCTTGGCAGGATCATTATTTTGCTTAGTAATTTAGTTGTACTAGGGTTAAAGGGATAGTAATACTTTGTTTTAACTTTATTTTATTTTGTAGGCATTAAAAAAACATGAAGAATGATATAAGTCTTATCTCTCAAACCTTTATGGTTTATGAGATATTCACAAGCAAAGTTTCCCCTCCCACCCTTTTTACCTAGTGTAAGTCATCTCTTCTCAGATGTGAATCTGGTTGTAAGACCAGACAGATAACAGAAGGGGACAAACTTCTTTGTATGAAAACAATGAAAGCCCTGCCCCCCTTGACAAGTTTTTCAGCTTTTTCCCTTATCTTAATTGAAGATTGTCCCTCTCTGCAGTCTACCTGGGCACCTCCCTTCTGCTCTAGCTGAACAGTGTGACATCAGTAAAAGGGACGGGAGGGGGACACTTTGTCATTGAATTACTCTGGAACTACAACTCTGACAGAATTGAAATAACACTCTCCAAAGTCCAAATACTATGATGATTAATTAGAGCTGCTTTTATTATGAACATTACTATACCTTTAAGCCCTAGAAGCACAAAAAACAATTGGTAGGACAGTGTCTTAGAACAGCTTGGTCTCTGATAGATCATTTTCTGAGAAGATTTTTCTTGGCAAGTTCCAATCAATATTTGTCTTCCTGAACAGCACTCGGAATGCCTCCCCAGGGGGACAGTCAAACCTTTCGGGACAGTGCATCCAAATTAATTTCCTGTCTTCAAGGTTCACAAGGCTGCGGCCTGTCCAGGGAGCCCAGGGACTGTATCCAAATAAGAATACTTAATACAAAACAAAGGAAGTAGGATTCAGGCTGATTAAACCAGCTGGTGTGTGTGCATGTGCACATATGTAGAGGATCTGGTTGAGGTCAGCATTATAGATTAGTTTTTAAGTAGCATTGCAGATTAAGGAAATTATTTATCAAAAATCTTCCAGCTGCAAAACTGGTACAAAATCATTACTGACGAGGACTCAAATTCATCAAGGAAGGGATATGTCTAGTCTTTATATAGAAAAGTATCATCTTGCAGTATTTCTCTGTCTGTAGAAATGTAATATGTATAATATATAACCATTTGAATGCAACAGATGTCTCTAAGGCTACCCCTTGACTTTTCCACATTTTGTTGTTGTTGCAAATGGGAATTAAAATGGATTTAATTAGGATTTTTGTGTTACTGGTCTACACAAAATGAATGAAATGAATGAATATATTTAAATGGCACCACAAGTGTACACAGTGCTTTACAATTAAAGGGTTTAGACAATACAGGGTTACAAGTGCTCTGTAAAGTGAAACACTGTAAATGAGGTCCCTGCCCGAAAGCTTACAATCTAAAGTGGTAATGGGAGACATACAGAGTACATAAGGGTCAAGTGCTGAATACAGTGCTAGAGTTTTGGCCAGGATAAGGAACATAAATAAAGTATGTAAATTGTAAGAGACTTAGATGTACAAAGTCAGTGCCTTCTAGCTTGTTGAAGTTTTGTTGAGGAGGTGTAATGTTAAACGTCACTTCAAGACCGCAAGAGAAGTGCAGTGGTGGAGGCTGGGAGGTAGAGCATTTCACAGATAAGGAGCAATGAGAGAGTGGCTAGAAGGAAGCCATTGATGGAAAAAAATATCAAATCCCATTTGGATTTTGCAAGTAAGCATATATAGTAAACACGTGGAAAAGGTTTCTCTGGTCTTAGTGCAAAACTCTGAATGTGGAACAGATTCAACACTAGTCATTACCTAGAGAACTCCATTCCAATGGTGAAGCATGGTGCTTGTAGTATCATGTTGTGGTGATGCTTTTTCATCTGCAGGGACTTGGAAACTGGTCAGGATTGACTGCAATATAGGAACATTATATAGGAAAACCTGTTTCAGTCTGCAATGGACCTGGGAGTAGGGCAGAGGTTCTCCTTCCAGTAGGACAATGACCCTAAATACACAGTCAAGTTAAACAGGAATGGTTTAAAAACAAGAACCTGAATGTCTTAAAATGGCCCAACCACCCCATACCTCAGTGTGGCTGAAAATCTGTGGCAAGATCTGAAAACTGCTGTTTACCAACAGTTGCCATCCAACCTGACAGCTTGAGCAATTTTGCCAAGAAAAATGGAAAAAAAATTACAGGGTCAAAATGCGCATAGGTCGTAAAACCTTATTCAGAAAGACCCACATCAGTAATTGCTTCTAAAGATGTATAGACTCAAGGGAGAAAAATTGTGCAACTAACAAATACCGCTTTTATTTGATTTTGTTTAATTAACAACATATCTGCACCTTCTCTCATTATACATACATTGCCTGGAGTCTGTGAACCCTTTATGTATTCAGTCAGTCCAAGTATCTGTTCCTGAGATTCCTGCGCACTACCGAGAATTCACAGATGTCTTCAGCAAAAAGGAGACTGACAAATTGCCACTTCATTGAGCGTTGAACTGACCTATCGATCTTCTGCCTGGCACCATTCCTACACGAGGTAGAGTCTACCCTCTATCCTTACCAGAGACCGCGGCTATGGAGGAGCATATCCAGGAGACTCTTAAAAAGGGTTTCATTCAACAGTCCACTTCCCCGGCAGGAGAGGGGGGGGAGAAGAGGGAGATCTTCGTCCTTGTATTGATTATAGAGGCCTCAATAAAATCACAATAAAAAACACCTACCCCCTACCTCTTATATCTGAACTGTTTGACTGACTTAAGGGGTCTAAGGTGTTTACAAAACTGGACTTACGTGGAGCTTACAATTTGATCCGGAAAAGACAAGGAGACGAATGGAAGATGGCATTTAATACTCGCTCAGCGCATTATAAGTATAAAGTCATGCCTTTCTGCCTCTGCAATGCCCCTGCCATCTTTCAGGAGTTTTTAAATGAATGCCTCTGGGACTTTCAGCAGCAGTTTCTCATAGTCTACTTAGATGACATACTAATTCACTCTCCCGAGCTCCACACTCATCGCTCCCACGTCAAGCAAGTCTTACTCCATCTTAGAGAAAACCGTTTATTTGCTAAGCTACAAAAATGTCTGTTTTAAGTCGAAAGAGTGCCTTTCCTAGGCTATATTATCAGCCCTACCAGCTTAGAAATGGATCCCTCGAAATTGGAAGCCATCCTCAACTGGCCTCAACCATCTGGGATTAAACCTCTCCAGAGATTCTTGGGGTTTGCTAACTATTATCGCAAATTCATCCAGAATTATTCCAAGATTGCTGCTCCACTCACAGCTCTTACTAAGAAGGGAGCAGATCCGTTTAATTGGCCTCCTGAAGCTGTCAAGGCCTTTGTACTCCTGAAACAAAAATTCTCCACTGCTCCAGTTCTGAGACATCCGGACCCTACTCTGCCCTTTGTACTTGAAGTTGATGCTTCTGAGATTGATGTGGGGGCTGTCTTATTCCAGAGAAGCACTCATAACGGCCCACTCCATCCCTGTGGATTCATGTCCAAGAGATTTTCTCCAGAGGAGCAAATTACGATATCGCTAATAAGGAGTTATTGGCCGTCATTCTTGCTTTAGAGGAGTGGAGACATTTATTGGAGGGAGAATGTACACCTATAATGATACTTACTGATCACAAAAACCTTATTTACATCAGTGATGCTAAAAGAATGAATCCCAGACAGGCAAGATGGGCACTGTTTCTGACTCGATTTAATTATGTGCAATCCTATAGACCAGGAACTAAGAATAGTAAAGCCAACGCACTCTCCAGAATGTACACAGGAACCCACAGAGGAGACCGAACTCATGGTACCTATTGTTCCCCCAAGCAGGGTACTGGCCAGTATATGCCATTCCAGTTTATCCTCCCCACTTCTAGGAGATCCGTAATAGCCAGAATGAAGCCCCAGATACCGTACCTCCCGGGAAGCTCTTTGTACCGTCGGGAAAAAGAGAGGAGGTCTTGAAGTCCAGACACGATTCCAAATTGGCGGGTCACCCAGGAATTGCGCGTACTAAGGAGTTGATCTACAGACTTTTTTGGTGGCCTGGATGGAAAAGAGATATTCAGGACTTTATTTCAGCATGTCAAACCTGTGCCTCATCTAAGATCATAGATCCCTTCCTGTTGGATTACTGCATCCACTGCCAGTACTGTCACAGCCCTGGTCCCATATCACTATGGACTTTGTGGTAGAATTGCCACCCTCAAAAGGAAAAACCACCATACTTACAGTAGTTGACCGTTTCTCCAAAATGGTACATCTTATCCCTCTACACAAACTACCTTCTGCTGCAGAACTGGCTCAGATCATCATCAAAGAGATTGTTAGATTGCACGGGGTTCCCACCCAAATTGTGTTTGATCGTGGCAGTCAATTTATTTCAAAGTTTTGGAGGTTATTCTCTGAGAAACTGGTAATTTCTTTGGCATTTTCTTAAGCTTACCACCCCCAATCAAATGGAGCCACAAAACGAGCTAATCAGGAGATGTAACAATACCTCCGGATGTTCTGCAATTAAAGCCAAGATGATTGGGCAGAACTTCTATCTCTGGCTGAATTCGCAAAAAACAATTCACTTCAGGAATCCATTCAGATGTCCCTGTTCCTTTGCCTTTATGGAATGAATCCAGTGGCTCTTCCCACAGCATTCTCTGAGTCCTGTATACCTGCTTTAGACACTCATCTGGATAAAGTCAGAGAGTGCTGGAGTTCTGTGAGGGAAGCCTTGTTTTCTGCCACAGCAAGGCAAAAAAGAACTTCTGACAAAAAGCGATCTAGTGCTCCAGCTTATGCTCGTGGTGACAGGGTGTGGCTTTCTACTCGTCATTTATGCCTCAAGGTACCCACAAAGACGTTTTAGCAGGCAAGCATTGGAAAAAAATGTTAGCAGGCCTACATTAAGACAAGCATAAAAATAATTAGCAGGCTTGCAGCCAGGCAATCCTTGAAAAAAATGGTTTGCCAGCCTACAGCCAGGTAAGCCACCAACAGGAACATAAAATACCACCCACCAGTGTTTGATAACTGTGTTCCTTCTCTAAGTATCAAGTGTCACATCACACGTAGAGGCTGGTCTATTTTCCACCATTTCCAGAGATAGCAGTAGTGTTGGTTGTGGGGGGACATGGATCATCATCTCCACAGACTGCAGTGGTGGAACCAGCACCAGTTTTGACATGGGACCGGTTGTGTTTATTCCTTCTCACAAGCACTAGTACTGCCAAGGCAGCAGTAGCAGCACCACAATCTACCACCACTTCAGGTGAATCTGGAGGAAGAAGTTCAATTTCAATAATCCTCCTCGACCACCTCCCCTAAAAGCATGGGTGTTAGCATATGTTTTCTTTGGGGCAGGGAGGGAGTGCGTAGTTATTACGAACAATGGCATTGTGCACAGTGTGTGAAGAGTGGGAAAGACTGGGATCACACACCATATCACATGTTCTCTAACTAATCATGTTGAGAATGTTAAAGCATCCCACAAGAAAACCGGTGGTGTCACTGTGTCACTTTCCTGCTCAACAAAAACAACAATTTGTGGTGGCAGGGCAGAGGGTGACTGATAATTCTAATGGGTTATTTGTACTACTCAAATGGAATAATTAACCCTGTCCGATATGAGCTTGTCATATTCTGCAGGGTGGTCAGTCTGCATATGCCACCTTATCCCCTATGTTCTTTTGCTCTCCACCACATATGTGGTCATTGTAGGACACAATGTGCAATATTTGGAGACATATTGCCAGATTTGGACATCGGCATATTCACTGTCTGCTGGTGGTACTGCTAGCAAGTGTGTCTGTGACACTTCTACTACTGAGTGGGACACTGAAGGTGCTGGTTTATTACTTAAAAATAGCCTGGATGCTATTACTAGGTAACGACTGGCCATGTGATGCTGTTGACATTCTGAGCAGGGGGTTGTCTCACACCTTTTTTGAGTCCACGTTGCTCATAATTTCCCTAAAGACAATTCCAGTCCTCTAGTGCCACTAGCAGTACATGTTTTCAGGATGTGCCTGCTTTAGTACAGGTGGACCACTCAGTGGCTCATTTATTTTAATTCATCCACCTGTAAACAAAAAGGGGTATCCTGAAAATATGCACTGTTAGGAGAAACAGAGGAATAACTTGGAATAACTTTGCCTACCCCTGTAGTAGCATGCAGTAGCTGCCTTTTATTTTCCCCACACTTACATCTCGTGCCTGATACCTCCCAAGTGTCCCTTTTTAGGAGTGACAGTCCCTCTTTGAGACCCAAATATGTCTCTGCGTCTTTCCCATCCTGGTGTCCTTCTTTTTAGGAGATCAGACTGTGTGGTGTGTGTATCAGTGTATCACATTGTTCCACAAAAACAAAACTCACATTATTGTCTGGATAAGAGATTAGCTATGGTTATAGGACATTTCAACTACAATGCAACAGTGGGAGTGTTTGCTGACATCTTGGCTTCTCTAGCCCCTCTAAATGAGAAATAAAGGTGCTCAGAGTTATGGCTGCTTGGAACATTGAACACCCACAAAGATGGAGAACAGTTTTGAAAGCTCACTTCCACAATGCGCTTGGTTGTAGTAAATGGATCTGAGAGCAGACTTCTGTGGTCAGACTTCAGTCTGCACTGGAATGCAGCCCAGCACAAGCTGATGTATCAATCTGCCATACAGACAGCTAAAGAGGCAGCGTGAGGAGGTTTTAAAGAGTAGTTCAGTGATGGGGATTAGTAAAACAACATTTCTTTATAGAGGTTACAAAACTCTTAAAACATAAGTATTTTTTAAGTGGAAACTAATATGATATAATGTTTTGATTTATGCATATAAATCTTGTGTAGCAGTGAATAGTGTAGTGTTTTGAATGCATTCCAGTAATTATCAATGTACCCCGAGGTGCTCAGCTTCAACATTGTAGATTCATAGATAATTATCCTCTGTGATAAGATTCTAATGGCTTTAAAGTGGCCCTGTCACTTACCAGCTTTTAGTCTCATTAAACAGATCTATAACTGCCTATAGTGTGAGCATTTTGTTTTTCAGTTTAATCATTTTAAATAATGTTGGTTTAGCTGTAAACGAATATAATCTCAGCAGAGATTTTCTATCACCTGTCTGATAAAGCCTGAATAATGAATTACTGACTGCTCAGAAAATCATTGCTTTACCCCTTCATAGGCTGCTAGAACCTATCAGTTTCCAACAGAAGTGTGGGATATCTTATTTCTTCTCATTAATCATTCACATCCTTTCAAAATGGAGGCTCCCACTGAAGGAAGTATTTGCTTGTAGAAGCATCTGTCCCGATGTCAATCACTGCCACTGGATCTCTATGCTATAGACCTATGGAAGTTAATCTTTGTGTCTACAACTACCATCATGATTGACTTTTCCTGATGTAGATTCAGAAATTCATTTGTTATATCAGCGTAGTATGATAAAGTCTATAGAGATTAAAGTAGCAGAAATGAAGAAATAAGAATATCAAACAAAAGCATCTCCAGAATAAAACAGTAAAGGAAAAGCTCCTAATTTTATGTAGTATTTATGAAACTGAAAATCACAATCTACTAGTTTAGGCTGTGTCTAAAGGTAAATAGGATAGTTTAGTTTGATACAGGCAGTGTCAACTCAGTCCCTTAGCTACAGTCCTATCAAAAACTCCATCATTACTTTTTACTTACACACCTTAAAGTTAAAAAATACACTTGGACGCTCTTTTTGGAGGGATTGAAAGTCTGCACACAAGCATTTATTACAGGAATAAATTGTGTTATTACAACCTGTCAACATACATATAATAATACATTATACAAAATTAGCATTTTACATTAAACAATGTTGAACTCACATTTATTAAGATATGCATCCATAAATATAAATTATCTTACTGACTGCGGGCCATACCACCATCCAATCCTAACCTATTTGGACGAGGCAAGTGGTAGACCAGCAGCCATCGCCATGACTTGAGAAGCCACATACTGAACCTGGAAGACAAAAAAACAAATAAACTGTGAATCATATACTTCCGAGCAATCACCCTGTCATGGTATGGCTGATGACTAGGAATGGGTGAAAATGTACGCCTTGAACCAAAATCTGTGAAGAATGGCACTTCCCTCTAGGCTATTAATTTCTTGTGAAAAGTGCAGTTTTTCCTGCTTTTTTGTAGCCTAGCTCATTGCATTTAAATCAATGGGAAGAATAATGTTTCACCAGTAAATGCAAGTTTTCTCTACTTTTCTACAGGCATGTAAAAGTGTGTCAGGTTCTCACAGCATACTATTCTGTGTTTGTGAGAGGACAAAGCAACATGTTTTTGAGCTAGAGAAGATTGGAAAATAAAGGGTAATTTAAGCTTAGTTTAGTGAGTCTTTTAGAAAGGAGGAAGGAGGTTGAACCTAAATACTGAAAAATTCAGTGTGACTCACTGGCAAGACATAGGCAGCTGGGGTCCAGTTTGCTTGATGATCTTGCTGTTATTGTCTCTGTGCTGGGGAAGTCTGGGAAAATAAGTTGTTGATTTGTTTTTCAGTTACAATTTTTTTTTGATAGACTGTGATACTATAGGGTAGACAATTAAAAAAAAATAAAACAAAAAAATAATATAAAAATAAAAAAACTGAAAAAATAATAAATAAATAAATATATTAGGTGACAGACAGCTGACTGTGAGCCTAACGTGAGCTATGTGACTGAGGCAGACTTGATAGACAGTAGAAGACATTGAGAATTTTGTTGAGGTCTTAGGCAAGACATCACACTCCATCAGTTGTGTACTGTAGAGATTAAAAAACACACACAGTAGTTGAGTAATGTCCAGCAAATGCACAAGGGGCAGGGGGAGGGGGAAAAGTGGAGCAGTGCAAGGATGTGGAATTAAAATGGTAGTTCAAAAAGTAACTGAAGCTATGGTTGCTGCAGCGTGTGCAATAAATGATGATGATCCCTCTCCTTCCAGGGAGTATGTAGTTTGTCAAGGTCCCACCAAAAGTTCTACCACCACCAAGGCCAGTACAAAAAAAAAAAAAAAAACATATATGAAGAACACTGAAGAGAACAACGAGTCTCATTCTAGTGTTGATGATGGCAATGGCATAATGCAGAAAGGTGTTGAAGCTGAACCAATTGCTGTATCTGACCAAAACACCTGTCCTGAAAGTAGCAGTGAACTTTGCGAAAGTAAAATTAAACAGGCATTATCTGACACCTCTAAAAGCTTAAAGGAAAATAAGGGTAGTGGGTATGAATCGGAAGGTGATGCTGAGAATGACCTAATGATGACTGATGATGAAGATGATGCAGATCTAGAATATATGCCTTCAATGTTCTCCTCTTGTTCAGATACAGATGAAGTTCAGAGTGAGAGAGATGATGACATGGCTAGAAAGTTAGCAGAAAAGCAAAGGCTCAATCTTCCACCACTGAAAAGGAGCACTGTGTCTGTTATAAAGTACACAGTTATCATGTCAGCCATCATCAGCATCATCACCGCTTCCAAGTCCAAGTCCCACTCAGCTACACACACGTTGAGTAACCAGCAGAAACAACAACAGCAACACAGGTTATTAACATCCACAGCCTTAGCTATGACGAGTGCCTCTGCTTCTGCACCTACTTGTTGTAATAATAGCAGTAACAGTATAATTGCATCAACCTCTTGCCCCAGTAGTAGTAGTAACAGCTCCTCATAAACCCCTCAATTCATGAAGTCCACAGTATGGAGAAACTTCACTCAGGATCTAAAAGCTATAACAGAGAAAGCCAAGCCAAATGTATTATCAAGAGCACAAATGAGGAGGGACCACTGCTATAACATCATCTTGACATCATCATGAATATAACACATTTTTCAAGGCATATGTTGCTGTAGGACTCCCAGCTTTGACTTTCAGATATTTATTTCTCCACTGCAACCCACAGAAGAAGCAATATTGTGATGGGAAATGATGCACCATAGAAAACATAGGCAAATATTTGTTGGAATAGGTGAAAAATTTGTTGGAATTGGCAAAAAACAAGGACAATTTTTCATTGGAGAAAAGGAGAAATGTTCGCGAAAAAAGAAAAATCGTTCATTTCTGGCAAAACATCATGCAGGAAATAGTTCTCACTTTTTGCCTACCTCTACTGACAATCTCTTAAGAAGGTGGTGCCCCAGCCGGCAGAACTTCTATATCATTTTTAACTCCATCTTTCAAACTAGACAGAAAAACGTCCATCCCTTCATCCGTTAAATTAACACTGTACTGAACAGTAGGGATGGGCAAAACCTCTTGCTGTGTCCCACGGGAAATTCCGCAAAATCCACGTTGCTGTCCACTTTTTCGAGGGAAAATCCTCTTTAAAACTAGCGATTACAATTTTTGCATTTTTCATCCATTGGCCAAAACTTTTCGACATTTTTTCAATGGCTATAAAGTGTCTGCCCATTGATTTACGTTGTTTTTGCCTTTTTGCTATAAAAATGTGATGTATTTGCGGAAATCAAACACAATAGAAGCAGCTACAGAGCGAGGTAGATGTGCTGTGCTGTTCTGCTGTGATATTTTGGTAAAATTGAGGTAGAATAGGCTCATAGTGACTGCTATCACTATGAGCAGGGTGAAAAACAATCAATGGAGGAGCTGGAAGGACTCTTATGTGTCCACTGAGTCTGAAGAGGAGGAGGAAGTGAATACTACTGAACCAATGCTGTGAAGTTCCCCTAAATCACCCCAAGGGATCTTGGGGAATTTAATGGAAAGGGAAGGAGAAAAGGGAATGGGAAGGGAAGAAGAAAAGGGTAGTAATAGTGAGAGCAGGACAGGTCAGCTGCCTGTGCCTGCTGCTAGACGTGCTGCCTCTGCTGCCACCATTGCTACCCCTGTTGAAACCAGTGCTGTGCATGCTGCCAGTGCTGAACCTGCTGCCACCAGTGTTGAAGCTGCTGCCACCAGTGCTGAAGCTGCTAGTGTGTCTTGTAATACTCAGGAGGGGGGTAAGGAGAAGATGATGCCAAGTGTGACAGCAGGGGACCCTAAGTCACATTTGCCATCCCCAAGCAGTCCAGCCAGTGCTAGTACTAAGGAGGTCAAGCAGCTTGTTAGTGTTAAGAGTGAAGGAAGGGCTAATCAATATATTGCTAGTGACTGTAAGGAGGAAAACTCTGGGGCTGAACTTGATGTACGTGGTGTTAGTAGTAGTAACAGTAATGGTGAAGCGCACTGTAGGACTAGTGTTAGTGGAGTGGTAGGGGAAGCATTTGAGAGCGTCCAGACTAGCGGTCAAGGGAGCCTAGACCATTCCTCTGGCTCTGGGAATCCCCTTCCCTACACTACAGTGTCCAGCTGGAACATGATCCTGAAGAGGCCATAACTGGTGTTGGGGGAGAGTAGGCTCAAAATTAATACCACCACCACCAGCAGGAGCACAGATCAGCTGCCTGTGCCTGCTGCTACTGCTGCTAGTGCTAGTCTGCCTTCTTCTTCAGGCCAAAAGGAAATACCAAGTGTGACATTAGGGGACCCTCGGTCACATTGCTCGTCACCTCCTCCAAGCAGCAGTAAGATGTCTGTAATAGAGCAGCAGGACGTAGGGACTAGTTGTGGTGGTGGTGGTGGTGTTGGAGAAGCTGGGGTGGAAGAGACATTGATGGCCTTTTTAGCAGAAGCTAAAAAGGAATGGGAGACAGGGATGAGGATGGGCATCATTACCACCACTAGCAATAAGCTTTTGGAATTTGCATAATTTGCAACTGCAACTGCTGCTGCTGAGCTGAAAGGGCAGCAGGGTGCTGAGGAGCAGGCTAGTGTGCCACAGACCACCGTGGACACAGTGGGAATGAGGTCAACAAGTGATGCTGGACTAGGACAGGTTCCACTTGCCAGTGGCAGCAATACTCCTGGTCCTATTTTCAGTGCTGAATGTGAGGCAGTAGCAGCAACAGCAGATACATTTTCCGATGTCACAGAAAGTGAAGGTGAATGTGGAGAACAAGAAGAAAGAGGCCATTCTTCTCCACCTGTTCCCTATCCCTCCCCCCAGAAGTCATGGGTATGGGACTATTTTTCTCTTCCGGCAGGCACAGTGCAATCATCAGCAACAATGGTACAGTGCAAAATTTGTGATGAGTTAGTGAGAAGGGGAAATGAGGGAACACACCTTGGCACAACCTCCATGATAACACACATGAAACACCGACACCATGACATTTATGTCAAACATGTTAAAGCCAAACACCCATTGCAGAAATCTAGCACCACTGATACTGTACCCTCTGACTCTCCAGACAGGCACCAAGAGGCGAGGTGGAGATCAAAGTGGAGGAAGAATAAAGAAACCCAGACACTGGAAGTTCCATGATGAGCAAAACAACTAGCTCACCAACAACATCACCTTCTTCCTCTAGGGTAACAACTACATCTCCTGCCAGTCCATCTCATTCATTGTTACATCCCCTGCCAAATTAGCTACTATGTTGATGTTAGGATATGGTAATTCATCTCTACCCATTGCACACTGTGTGATGCACTGACCACACATGCCAGTGTGGTGGAGGAAATTCGATACCAGGTCATCAAGCAGCATATGAGGAGATTCCATCCCACAGAATATGCTAAAATGGCAGGGAGGGTTCATCATTACTATTAAACTGTCAGCAAGTTGTCATGTGTCCTTAGCCGGTTGTGGACAAGGGGTATAGTGACAGCAGCAGTACTTAGGTTCTGGTGTCATGGTGTTTGGATACAGTTGTGCCCCCAGATGTTATTTACCACACTCTGTGTACATATCACAGTCTACCTGAGGCCTAAGTTATCCTGTATTCCCTCTGTGGTGTGTCGGCTGGCATGATTGAGGTTACTTCCTCATGGCTTACGTCACGAAACAGGCACTGGCACAGACGCCTATTTATGGGCCTATTCTGTTTTGCCTAATTGGTCCCTCCTTCTTCTGCTCCTTTATTAACCTCCTTGGGGCTGGCAGTCATTGGCCTTATGTGGTGTTTCCTCTAGTGTCTCTTGTGCTCCTTGTTGACCCGTGTATTATCTGAGAATCCTCTCCGTGTATGATCCGGCTTGTCTGACTACTCACTTCGGTTTTGACCTGTGGCTCTGACTGACTATATTGCTCCGTGTATGAACCCGGCTTGTCTTACTACCCACATCGGTTCTGACCTGTGGCTCTGGCTGACTAACTCGCTCCATGTATGCCCCTGGCTTGTCTGACTACCCACATCGGTTCTGACCTGTGGCTCTGGCTGACTAACTCCCTCCTTGTAGTCCCGGTCTGTCTGACCTATGGCTCTGGCTACTAACTCGCTCCTTGTAGCCCCCAGTTTGTCTGACCTGTGGCTCTGGCTGCCTGCTCACTCCATGCACTCCTAGTTTGCCTGACCTGTAGTCTCCATGTTCCGTGGGTCTGGCCTGCTCTTGCTTCCTGTTGCCTCCGGTCGCGAGACTGAAGTGGGACTTACCTAGTCTTGGTAGCTCGCAGTAGTGCAGTGCACAGCACAGTGTGCAGCTCCAGAAGAGAAGCCTGGGTCCAATTATCCTGTGTCTGGGGTTGTGTGGGCTAATACCTTATTGTAGCATATTTCAAATAAAGGTGGTTATATTTTATCTTTGTGTCTGTCCTTCTTTGCCTGAAAACCATGACAATACGTATGGGCCACATCTACTGGGAGTTCAGGCAGTCCACCTAATCTAAGCATCCTATCCAGGATGGATTCTCAAGATCAGAGATTTGATCAGTTGTCATTTGCTATACAAACACTGCTAAATCGCACGACTCACCTCGATCACTTTACCCAACAACCCGTGGTGCCTCCAGTACCTGCGCCGGTTGTGGCCACAACCTCTGAAGCTGGTGTGACTAGAGGTTTGTCGGGCTCCTCTCCAATACCCCAAGGATTTGGTGGGATTCCGGGGATTCCTGGGCCAACTCACTATGGGAGACTGAAAAACCCATAATACATAACTTTACTGAATTTGTGGCCTCAGTTTGGAGAGTCTTCGATGTTCCTGGGCGCGCAGCCTCCACAGCCAAATGACTCATCACAATACGGCAGGGCTCATGTACAGTGCTGGAGTATGCTACAGAGTTTCGTACTCTGGAGGTGGAGGTTGGATGGAACAATGAAGCCCTTGTAGAGGCATCTCCCAGGGCTTGTGTGACGCCATGAAAGACGAGACAGCAGCCCGTGAACTGCCTGGTGATCTGGAGGAGCTAATCTGTCACCACCTTGTTGGATACAAGAATCCGTGAGAGGCCTTCATTTAAGGAACAGGGGCGTAAACCTTTACCTCGGTTGGCACCTAGCTTCTTACGCCCACCCTGTTCTCCCTCACCTCCCATACCTCCTAGTTCTGCCCCTGCCGGAGGGGAACCGATGCAGTTGGGCTTCACACACGTTTCGGTGGAGAAGAGGGCTCAGTGTAGGAGGAGGGGACTTTGCTTATACTGTGGGGAGCCAGGTTATATGTTGCGTGCTTGCCTTATCCGGCCGGGAAACCCCCACACCTAGGGTCATGTAGGGAACAGACCCTGGGTGGAATTTCACAGTCCCAGAGAGACTTCAGGACAAACCTATTCTTGAAGTAGTACTATCTTGGTCCGAGTTGTCTGTGCTGACTTCGGCACTACTGGACTCCGGGGGCCATGGGGTTTTTCATCGATGCAGACTTCGCTTTGCTGCCTCGCTCCAATGGCAATCAAAGTCATTGACGGCAGACCCCTAGAGCCGGCACACATTACTTATGAGACACACCCCTTGTCTCTAAGGGTAGGGGCACTCCATGTGGAGACACAACAGTTTCAAGCCATACATTCTCCCCATCATGCCATCATTATGGGTTTTCCCTGGTTACAAACTCACAACCCAAGAACTGATTGGAAGACTTGCTATATCCTGTTGTGTTCTTCACAGTATATGAGGTCTTGCCTTCAGCAGCCTACCAGAATATTGTGTACCTCTACCTCGTTACTTGCTGAGTACCAGTCCTACAATGAGGTATTTAATAAGGTAGAGGCCAGTGCATTACCGCCACACAGGCTTACGATTGTACTGTTGATCTGGTACCAGAGGCCAGACCTCCTAGGGGCAGAGTATATCCCATGTCTGGGAAGGAGAACAAGGTCATGGAGGATTATGTGGCTTACACTTTTTCCAGAGGTATTATCCAAAAGTCTTCCTCTCCTGCGGGCACTGCTTCTTTTTTGTTAAGAAAAAGGATGGGGAGCTCAGACCATGCATTGATTTCAGGGGTCTGAATAAACTGATGATAAAGAATTCTTATCTGATTATCCATTGATCACTGAGCTATTTGATCGTATCAAAGGCTCTACCATTTTCACGAAACTTGACTTAAGGGCCACGTACAATTTTATACCAATAAAAGAAGGCCATGAGTGAAGGACAGCGTTTAACACCCGGAGCGGTCACTATGAATATCTGGTGATGCATTTCGGATTGTGCTGTCTTCCAGGAATTTGTTAAAGCGGAACTTTCAGATAATAGCCAGTCGCCATGCATTCATTAAATGCATGGTGACTAGCATGAAAATAGATGTCTTACCATAAAAAAAATACATGTGCCTAAAGGAATCCGTCCTATTTCAGAACTGACGGGCAGGTTAGTGTGGTCTGTGAGCCTGCGCACATACAAGATATCTGCTCTCTTGCCTCAGTTCCGGTCTCCAAATGGGA
Source organism: Rhinophrynus dorsalis (assembly GCA_037306005.1). Taxonomy (NCBI): domain Eukaryota; kingdom Metazoa; phylum Chordata; class Amphibia; order Anura; family Rhinophrynidae; genus Rhinophrynus; species Rhinophrynus dorsalis. The sequence goes on along the minus strand of CM074721.1, from coordinate 168,293,825 downwards.
CGGATTCCTTTAGACACACTTTTTTTTTTTTTTTATGGTAAGACATCTATTTTCATTTAATGAATGCATGGCGACTTGACATTATCTGAAAGTTCTGCTTTAATGATGTTTTGAGAGACCTCTTACAGAGTTGTTTTGTAGTATATTTGGACGATATACTCATTCATTCTTCTACTTTGGAGGCACATAGAGCAGATGTAGCCTGGGTCCTACAACTGCTAAGGGAGGACAAGTTGTTCTGCAAGCTAGAAAAATGTGAATTCCACATATCTCAGGTGACTTTCTTAGGTTACATTATTTAATCCTATGGCCTAGCCATGGACCCACAAAAACTGTCTGCCGTCTTACAGTGGCCACTTCCAGTGGGACTAAGGTCCATACAGAGGTTCCTGGGCTTCATAAATTACTACAGGAAGTTCATACAAAACTTCTCCACAGTAGTCAAACCTCTCACGGACATGACTCAGAAGGGTGCTAATCCTTCAGTCTGGGCACCAGAGGGGTTACAGGCATTTGAGGACCTAAAGTCGGCTTTTGCAAAAGCCCCAATATTGTCCCACCCGAATCCCTCCCTACCGTTCATCTTGGAGGTTAATGCCTCAGAATCTGGAGCAGGCTCTTTGCTGTCCCAGTGCACGGGCCCTGGGAAACCACTGCTTCTGTGCGGGTTTTTCTCAAAAAAATTGTCTAAGGCTGAGAGTTTATATGATGTGGTCGATCGTGAATGACTTGCCATCAGCCTTGCTTTGAAGGAATGGCTTTATCTGTTTGAGGCACCACGTCACCACTCGAGCCGCTTTCCTAATCTCGGTAGCTCGCAGTAGTGTAGTGCACAGCACAGTGTGCAGCTTCCGGAAGAGGACCCTGGGTCCAATTATCCTGTGTCTGGGGTTGTGTAGGCTAATACCTTATTGTTATATATTTCAAAAAAGGTAGTTATATTTTATCTTTGCGTCTGACCTTCTTATTTATTTATTTAGAAAATGTTTTACCAGGAAGAATACATTGAGATTTCTCTCGTTTTCAAATATGTCCTGGACAGTATTCAGTAGAGGGTTGTATATTTACACAAATTGAGAAACATTATATATTACATGTTATTAAATATACATACACATATGAATATACATACATATGGACATTTTTAAATTATAAACAGTTACACTCTGTTTTTAGATATAGAAAAGCATTTACTTTTAAGGATTTTAGACTGGGAGCATATTTGATTATTTCAGGCAGATTGTTCCAGGCTTTTGGAGCTCTGAAGGAGAAGGCAGATCTTCCTGCTTCTTTCTTGTATTGTTGTATACGTAGTGAGTTGTTTGCGGTGGAGCGGAGGTTATACTTAGTATGGAGAGCAGGAGTGAGCAAACTGCTCAGGTAGTGTGGTAGTTTTCCAGAGAAGTGGATGTGTACTAAGCAAGAAAGGTGAAGGGCACGTCTAGATTTGAGTGTTAACCAATTTAGTTCTTTTAACATATCACAGCGATGAGTAGTGTAATTACATTGGAGGCTAAAGCGGCATATTGAATTATACAGGGCGTTAAGTTTACTAAGATGGAATTCTGGCACTGGAGCATAAACTACATCACCATAGTCTATGACAGGCTGCAACATCTATTGCACAATACGTTTTCTAACCAGGGGACTTAAACATGATTTGTGGCTAAAAAGAGTACTGATTTTGGGATAAAGCTTGGAAGTTAATTTGTCAATATGATGTCCAAAAGTGAGGTTGGGGTCAAGCCACATACCAAGATATTTGTAGGAGTCCACTGGGGCCAATTTATGATTAGACTCCGTTACAATGGATAGGTGGGTATTGCCGAGATTACGCAGCTTGTGCTTTGTGCCAAATATCATTGTGACAGTTTTGTCTGTGTTTAAGAACAATTTGTTCCTTGCTATCCATCTTTCAACCTAGTAGAAATCATGGTGTAAAATGGCCTCAAGGTGTGATATGTTCGAGTTTTTAGTATAGAGAATGGTGTTGTCTGCATATATGTGTACTGAAGATGATTTGCAAACCTTGGGCAGATCATTCATAAAAAGAGAAAATAGAAGAGGGCCAAGAATGGAGCCTTGAGGAACTCCACTTGTTAATTTGAGCGGAAGGGAGTCATTGCCAGCAACTGACACATACTGCATTCTGTCTTCTTTGTCTGAAAACCATGACAGCACATTGCAGCTGCTGATGAGAACCACAGTTCCTGCTCTCAAGGGAAAAATGTATATTCTAATAACAACACACCCATAATTTTGGAGGAGGGGAAGGTGGAGAAGAATTATTGGCCAACTTTTTCTTTTCTCCACATATACTGGGGGCTACTTATTGTGCTGCTACTGCCTCAGGCTCGTCACTGGTGCTAGTAGTGGCAAGTGGAACCTTCATCATTCATCACCCATGTTACTGCTATTGTTTATCCCATTCCCTTTAAGCTGCCTAATCATACTGCTGCTTAAACATCTCAGCAGCAACAGCAAGCACAGCAGCTACAAATTCCGCAATTATGGACTCAGACTCAGGAAGAGGACATTTGACAATGGCCAGTGGCCACTAGCCAACATGACCTGCTGGCACTAGGCCAGTAGGGCATTTTTTTCTCAGTGCTTGTTTCTAACAAGCCTAATTCCTGCAAATCAATGTTGCCTCAGGGCTTGGGCCTCTAACAACAAATCTAACAAATCATCCTCTACAAAATACTCTATCAAGTCAAGTATCAGTCCACCACATTGGCAGCTTATGTCAGGGGGTCCTGTCTCTATCACTTCACATACACATTTCTTATTTTACTTTATTGATTTATTTTTTATTAACTGTCCCCCCAATAGCAGTCAAGAAACCCCCCAAAACAAATTCCCTGTTCAACTGATTCTTTCCCCACACCCCGCCAACACAGGTAACTTCATGCCCCTTTTATACTATGCCTTTGGGAAATAAAATAGTATTTCCTATGTGTTGTGTGTAACTTAAATGTTCCCATTGATTTCAATGGAATGAGCTAGGCGAAAAAAGAGGAAAATTGGCACTTTTCGCAGGAAATTTTTCACCAAGCAGAAAGTGCCATTTTTCACCGATTTCAGTTTGAAGCAGAAATTTTCACCCATCCCTACTGAACAGGCAGGACGCTTGCTCTTAGTAATGATGTCTCAATGCCAGTTCCACAGTCTTTCTCACAAAGATGAATATATTTTTGTTAACTTTCTGTTTGCTTGTCTCTATGGCTACCTCACACGTTGCCTATGACCAACGTGACTTAGGAATAATTAGATGAGGGCCATACCTGGAAGTATCAACCGTTCCCAATTCCACTTAAGTAACCTAAGCATGTCTCCCAGGGATACACAGAGCAACTTATGCCCCACCACCGGCCCTGCATGTACACCTGGATATCTGGAGAGGAACTAACACTGGTCAGGTTTACCACAATAAATAAAACCTGTTTCTAAACTATACCTTTGAGCCAAAACCATCAAACATCTGTCAGACCCTCCAGATTGCTGCTTCCCAAACTGCAGCTCTCCTCTCAGTCCAATAATTGTAAGAATGGCCCACGAGTCACAACCAATACTTAAACTCTCGTGCTACATGAAACATAAAATCCTTTGCAAAACATGACTTAGTACTTGGTGGCAAAACCTTGTTGACAATCACAGAGGTCAGACGTTTCTTGTAGTTGGCCACCAGGTTTGCACACATCTCAGGAGGGATTTTGTTGCACTCCTCTTTGCAGATCCTCTCCAAGTCATTAAGGTTTCAAGGCTGATGTTTGGCAACTCAAGCCTTCAGCTCCCTCCACATATTTTCTATGGTATTAAGGTCTGGAGACTGGCTAGGATGCTCCAGGACCTTAATGTGCTTCTTCTTGAGCCACTCCTTTGTTGCCTTGGCCATGTGTTTTGAGTCATTGTCATGCTGGATTGCCCATCCATGACCCATTTTCAGTGCCCTGGCTGAAGGAAGGAGGTTCTCACCCAAGATTTGACGGTACATGGCCCTGGCCATCATCTCTTTGATGAGGGGAAGTTGTCCTGTCTCCTTAGCAGAAAAACACCACCAAAGCATAATGTTTCCACCTCCATGTTTGACCGTGGGGATGGGGTTCTTGGGGTCATAGGCAGCATTCCTTCTTCTCCAAACACAGCAAGTTGAGATGATGCCAGAGAGCTTGATTTTGGTCTCATCTGACCACAACACTTTCACCCAGTTCTCCTCTGAATCATTCAGATGTTCATTGGCAAACTTCAGACGGCCTGTACATGTGCTTTCTTGAGCAGGGGGACCTTTCGGGCGCCGCAGGATTTCAGTCCTTCACGGCGTAATGTTACCAATTGTTTTCTTGGTGACTACGGTCCCTGCTGCCTTGAGATCATTGACAAGATCCTCCAGTGTAGTTCTGGGCTGATTCCTCACCGTTGTCATGATCATTGAAACTCCACAAGGTCAGGTCTTGCATGGAGCCCCAGACCAAGGGAGATTGACAGTTATTTTGTGTTTCTTCCATTTGTGAATGGTGTTGTCACCTTGTCACCAAGCTGCTTAGCGATGGTCTTGTAGCCCATTCCAGCCTTGTGTAGGTCTACAATCTTGTTCCTGACATCCTTGGACAGCTCTTTGGTCTTGGCCATGGTGGAGAGTTTGGAATCTGATTGATTGCTTCTGTGGACAGGTGTCTTTTTTACAGGTAACAAGCTGAGATTAGAAGCACTCCCTTTAAGAGAGTGATCCTAATCTCAGCTTGTTACCTGTATAAAAGACACCTGGGAGCCAGAAATCTTTCTGATTTCACTCAGCAAAATGCAAATCAATGTATAACTTTTTTGAAATGCTTTTTTCAGGCATTTTTTGTTGTTATTCTGTCTCTCACTGTTCAAATAAACCCACCATTAAAATTATGGACTGATCATTTCTTTGTCAGTGGGCAAATGTACAACATCAGCAGGGGATCAAATAATTTTTTCCCTCCCTGTACAGCTGGATAGACTTCCAGCACTCTATTCGCCTAAACACTTTTGCATCCAGCTGCCATGTTGCTGCCTCCATTTCTGTAACAATCTGAAATTGGAATCCATGGTAATCTGTTTGCAAACCCAACCATTCTAGACCAAGTTGAAGTACTATAAAGTGATAATAACTCTTAATATTGAAAAAATACTTTATATCACATGGTTTATCTTGCTGAGTAAAACAAGTATAGCAGATATATAAGAAACCCTATTTACTTGGAAAGGAATGCAAAAACACACATTCCCTTGGAAAGAATTTTGGAATCAGTTTGTCTACAATAATGGTCTTGCCAAAGCATCATTTCTTCTCTTTTCACTGGCATCCTCCCCCTTGGAAGGATTATCACCTGACCTCTGACCACTCCTGACTCTCTTTAAGTATTTGGAGGAAGCATTTATGCTTGAATTGACACAACAATCTTCAGTTGCATTGGCTATCACTATATAGCCAGTTATAACCCTCTTGTCTCCTGTTAGTGCACTTTTTTGGTCCATGACAGCCACATTCCCTGGAAACAAAGCCTATTGAGGGCCAGGGCCAGACTGGGAATAAAAACCAGCCCTGGAAAAAATTGCTGACCAACCCCATAGCATTGCGTCATAATACCAGCCCCATAGCATAATGGCATTTTTTTCCTGTTTATAAAAGGGGAAAACATGCATTTTAAAAGACATCTGAATGCCACCACCAGAACACTGAATGCCACCACCAGAACAAAAGAGTTATATGTCACCACCAGAGTAATAAAGGGTTATATATATATATATATATATATATATATATACATACACACACACACCACCTCTTGACTCTCGATTCCCCTCTTTTGCTTATTTCTCCCACTCTTCATTCCCACCTTTTGCTTCGTTCTCCCCCTCTTGAGTCTTGAGCCCCCTACTTTTGCCTTTTTCTCTCCCTTTTGATCCCCCTTTCTCCCCTTCCTTGACTCTTGATCCCCCCTTTTGCCTCGCTCCCCTTCATGCCTCTTTCTCCCCCTCCTGATCCTCCCTTCTTTTTCCTCTTGGTCCCTCCTTCCTTTTGCCTCTTGATTGCCCCTCTTTTCGCCTCATGATCCCCCCTCCATTTGCCTCTTTTTTCCCACTCTTGACCCCCCTCTGCCTCTTTCACCCAGTCTTGATTCCCCCTCTTGTTAAGTTGCCTCTCTTTACACCTCTTGATTTTTCTTTCGCCATTCTCCTCCTCTTGATCCCCCTCTTTTCCTCAATCCAGCCTTGACTCTTGTCTTCATCCCCCTTTTGCCTCTTTCTCTCCCTCTTGCCTCTCTCTCTCTCTCCCTTTCCTGATTCCCCCCTTTTGCCTCTCTCCCCCTCTTGACCCCCCTCCTTTTGCCTTTTTCTCCCCTCCCCCCACTTTCCTCTCTTGATCTCCCCTTTGCCTCTTTCTCCCCCTCATTAACTCTTGATCCCCCTTTTGCCTCTCTCCCTCCCCTTCTTGACTCTTGATCCCAACCTTTTGCCGCCTTCTCCCCCTCCTGATCCCCCCTCCTTTTGCCTTTTTTTCTCCCTCTTGACCCCCCCTCTGATTCTTTTACCCGCTATTGATCCCCCTTTTGCCTTGCTCCCCCTCTTACCTTACCACTATATAAACCCTCTTGATTTCCCCCTCCCCGTGACCGTGTCTGGCGTCTGCTTCCAGCCTCCCGCTCAGCTCACATGTGTTTAAAGCAGGAGCGGCTAGCCTACCCGGTGTGCAGACGCAGTGCTTTCCACGCTGCGTCTGACGTCACTGGGTCTAGGCCCAGCCTGCCTCCATCAGTAGACGTGACCAGCAGTTGTTCACATCTCGTGGCTGCAAGGTAACAGGTGGCTGCGAGATGTGAACAACCGCCGGTCGCGTCTGCTGAGTGATGACCTGCAGGCCTGGCAAAGATAGCACTTTTATTTAAGAAGCTCTGGCTGGCCCCCAGGGAAGCCCAGTGCTGGCGGCCTACCGGGATTTTTCCCGGTATCCCGGTAGGCCAGTCCGGCCCTGTTGAGGGCTCATACATTTCATCCAGAAATGTATGTCCTTATGATCTCATCTTTGCTGTCAGAAGTGTTCATCATAGTACCCACAAACAAGGCTGCCGTAGTTCTTGAACATATTCCAGATATCATCAGCTTAACAGAAAAGAGCCAAGCATCTTTTAAAAAATTAAAATGCCTTAAAGGGATAGTAATGTTTCACAATAAAAGCCAATCCAATTAATCTTCATAGTATTTGGGTCATGGAGAGTGTTATTTCAATACTGTCAGAGTTGTAGTTCAAGAGTAACTGAATTATAAAGTGTCCCCTTCCCACCCCTTTTACTCATGTAACACTGCTCAGCTCAGAGCAGCAAGGTGGTGTCCAGGTGAATGGCAGAGAGGGAGACTGTCCCATGCTGTGACCTGTCTGTTTTCAAGATCAGATTCCAAATCTGAGGGGAGGTGGCTTATACTAGGTAAAAGGGAGGGAGAGGGAAACTTTATCATTCCATTACTTTTAAAATACAACTCTGGCAGTATTGAAATAACACTCTCTATGGCACAAATACTATGAAAATTAATTGGAGCTGCTGGAGCACAACAATTTGCTGAACTTTTTTGTAATATGTCAATAAGACTTCTCCTACCCCCCTTAGAATCCTTCATCTTATCCTCCCTGTTATCTACAAAATGCTCTCATGTAGCAATGAGTACAGGTCCACAAACTCGCCCTTACCGTTTCTTTCTTTTAGCTACCTCAGAGGGCCAACAAAACATACATAAGACCTGGCTAGTCATATCAGCAAGCTGGATGCCAACATCCCTTACACCAACCCCGCTAACTACAACTTTGTGGAAGCAAGAGTGTTCAAGGTACCATGCTTGCCATCCACACCTTGCAGACAAAGGCAACCTAGGTCCCAGCCTGTCCTGTTACACCCGAAAAAGACTCTTGATTTGGCTAACCTGGAAAAAACTGTACTCTGGGGGGAGTGGGACAAGGTTGGAAACACTGCTCAAAGGGCTGGGCATATTCTCTGGTCCTCGAAGCTGCCTCTCCCCATCAACATCTGACCTCTTGCTTGGCTGTGCTTCATTCTCCCTGAATGTTGTCAGACTCTGCCACTGAAACATGCACCTGACCTTGAGCAGCTGTGCTGGTCATGAAAGCTGTACTGGCACAGTGCCTGTAACTGTGCTGTGGATCACACCTGGAACACTGCCCAGTACTGGTGTTGGAAGTCTGGGCACACTCATGCCCTTGAAAAACAATGGAACCGTTAGGAGAGCTGGAGGTTTGCCTCCTTCTATCAGTCCCTACCACATTGTTGGGGCTCAGGTGCACCAGTGGCCTGTAACTGCATGCAGGTATAGTGTTGGTTGCAGGGACATCACAGGATAACTCACCCAGTTCGCTAGTGAGCCATACTGCTCCATGCTTTAATATCGCCACTTGCATCAAAGTATCTGCTAAGTGACATCTTAACCAACAGACATACTAATGGGTATAGGGGAAGTGTGAAGTAATGCAAATCACTGGATGAGGAGGGGAAAACAGCTACACTGCAACTGGTCCAGGGGAGAAAGCAGACACACAGAAACAGGTGCAGAGGAGGAAGCAAGTTTATAATGGGTGAGCAGGGGAGGGTGTGATCACACAATAACACATTCAGAAGCTTCAAAATACAGTGGGGGAGAGAGAAATGTGCAAACTGTGAAGTAAGCCTGCAAGGAAGATAATGCATGTGAAAGGGAAAACAACAAGCTCCTCACTCCACATGTCTTGGTTGAATATGTATGCAAAGATTCTTCAATCCTCGGCAGCAGTGCACTTTCTGCCCTCCTCTTAATGCCACTAACTAATAGTTAAATGAGAGCATACCTCCCAAGTGTCCCTCTTTAGGAGGAACAGTCCCTCTTTCAGACCCAAATCCCTCTGTCCCTCTTTCCCACACCAATGTCCCTCTTTTTTAGGAGATCAGACTGTGGGGTGTGTATATAAGTGTATCACATTGTTCCAGAGCAATAAAAACTCATATTAATGTTTATTTAAACATCAGTATGTGTGTGTATATAAATTAACCCATGTATGTAAAATACATTGATTTTGCTCTAAGCTGATTTTCGCAACACCCTACTCTATCTCCCTTTGCTCCTAGCAATCATCAAGCCTTAGTCTCTCTTTCTCCAGTGGGGGAGGCATTAGTACAAGCCTGATGTACTATATGTTAATATTTATGTTATTCAAAAGATTTGAAAAAAGTTACATTTTTGTTGGCAGTTCTTACACTACCGTGTTAAGGTCTTTCAGAAATTTTCTGGAAATGAATGAAAAGGTAAAAATGGTCCACAGTCACTGATAAATATGATGTGGCATATGCAGCTCCATTTTAACAATAGGGCAGCTGCCATCAGCACAGCTTGGTACCATCTGGGATCAGGGGCACACAATATAGTCTGCTCAGAGTGTGAAGCCAAGTGTGAAAACTCAGTATTTTCTCAAGCAACAGTTAGTTGTATCACTTAGCTTTCTGTGATCCTAATATTATTTGAAACTGATTTAATGTAAGCCCAAAATTGTACGTGTACCCCTTTTAGCAGAAGGGGAAACCTAATTATTATTTAACCATTTGATTGCCAGAGAAGTCTCTAACACACTGATAAACAATGCGGTGGAGACCTCTTTAGCATCCATAGGGTTAAGGTAGACTGCTACCTTATGCTTTGTCCAGGGCCTAGCAGTGGCTTAAAACTATCACCCCAAATAAAGCCCCCCCCCCAATAATTATTCATATAGCGATAAGCTTAGAAATAGTAATATTATGCAGAAGTACAGCATTATTAAGAAATCCTACTTGATCTGAGACTGACGGGCAGGTTTCTTGCTTTAGAGGCATCTACGTGCCTGTGCCATCAGTCACTTCCTGTACCTGAGGGTACAAAGCAACTTCTCCTCACCAATCCTGGAGGGACTGGGTCAGACAGTGCAGGCGCACAGATGCCTCTAAAGCAAGATGTCTGTGCTGATGCCTGCTTGGGTGACCACATTTCCATTCTGCCAGTCAGGGACACTTTGGTATATCTTTCTGGCACTCAAATGGTTAAAGGAAAAATCTGAACCATATAATATTATTTTTTTAATTTTTGTATTTTTTATTATTATTTTCACCAAAATACTGCATTGTTTATAGAAAAAAATCTCATTACTAATACAGTGAGGGAAAAAATTATTTGATCCCCTGCTGATTTTGTACAATTGCCCACTGACAAAGAAATAATTTTAATGGTAGGTTTATTTGAACAGTGAGAGACAGAATAACAACCAAAAAATTCTAAAACAAACATTTCAAAGAAGTTATAAATTGATTTGCATTTTACTGAGCTAAATAAGTATTTGACCCCTATCAATCAGCAAGATTTCTGGCTCTCTTAAAGCGAGTGCTTCTAATCTCAGCTTGTTACCTGTATAAAAGACACCTGTCCACAGAAGCAATCAATCAGATTCCAAACTCTTCACCATGGCCAAGACCAAAGAGCTGTCCAAGGATGTCAGGGATAGGATTGTAGACCTACAAGACCATTGTCAAGCAGCTTAGTGAGAAGCCCCACATCAATACATCCAAAGTGCCTAAAACATGTCCAATGTTAGTAGAATTAACCCTATGAATGCCAGTGGGGTATAATTACCCCGCAAACATTCATAGGGTTAACTCGACTAAGTAAACCAATATTGCATTACAAGTAACACCATTACTCCTGATGTCCAGCACAGTCCTCAGCATGCTGGTCATCTTCTGTCTTTCTTTTTTCTCTTCTGTATCTTCCGTCCTTCTCTTCTTTCTTCAGTCTTCTTGCTATAAAACACAAAAGAAAAGTATAAGTAAAATGCAGAAATAAGCATCACACTAATACATACTTTAACCCCCGAGTGCCAGAGGTGTACGCAACGCATTGCAAAGCAATATGTTGCATACCTCTCTGGTGCTCAGAAGGGTTAAAGAATGTATTACTACTGTCTGGTTCCATACATATGCTGCCAGTTAGTAATATGCAATGTCCAAGTTGTTGCCAATAAATGTATCCATGTATACTATGATAAAATAATGCCATATTAAATAATGCCATGATAACATAATTTCTCCAAAATACTTAGCTTAATTCTTAATATTACTTGCTGTCTCTGCCGCTGTGTGAGGCCGCCGAGGCTGTGGCAGCGGAGACAGCATCATCACAGACCCACCCTTCATCTTCCTCACGGGCCGATACCCGTTACACAGTGAGGCAATTAGAAGTGAGCCTGCCTTTATATATGGGCAGTCTCTCTTCCAATTCCCTCACAGTCATTGGCTGGGATTTGCTTACTCACATCCCAGAAAGTCAGCACTGAGCGGCTGTGCTTTGCAACTGATTGACTGGGATTTGAGTAAGTGGTGAAGTGTGCTGTAATGTGGAAGGGAACATGTTTCCCTCTAAGCTCATAAACCTTGCAGATAGTAGACTTAATCCAAGATGCAACAGTCACCTTGGACGCAGCCAAACCATCCCTGGGACCCTCAGGGATGATAAACAAAGCATCTGTCTTGCGGACCGACTCAGTACAGTGCACATAGAACTTAAGGTACTGCACTACATCAAACAAGTGGTGATCCCTCTCCTTGTCAGATTTAGGGTCAGGACAAAAGGAAGGCACAACAATCTCCTGATTAATGTGGAACTCAGAGACCTTCTTAGGAAGAAATTCCTGGGAGGAACGAAGAGCAGCCTTATCATTGTGAAACACCAGGACCTTGACATCCGGCAACATGGCAATGCATCTCTGGAAAAAGACAGAGAGCGCCAATGTCTGAACCTTCAAGTAACTAAAGCTAAGGCCCTTGTTCACACCATCCTGCAAAAAGCATAAGATAGACAGAAGGTCAAACTCCTGGGAGGACATATCCCTGTGCACACACCACGAATGAAAGATAGACCAAACCCTGTGGTAAGCCTTTGAGGACACAGGTTTTCTGGCCTGGATCATGATGGAGACCACCTCAGGAGAAAATCCTTTCCTCCTCAAGATGGAGGCTTCAGCTACTATGCTGTTAAAAGCTAAACTGTCCACGTCTTCCTTTCAGAGGTAACCCTGTAGGAGGAGATCTGGTCTGAGTGGCAGAGGAAACGGACCCTGAGCAGCCAGTCCCAGCAATTCTGGAAACCAAGGCTGTCTGGTGCAATAAGGTGTGATCAGCATGACTGACACACCGTGCATCCAAATCTTCCTCAGCATCCTTGGGAGGAGAGGAAGTGGAGGAAAAATGTAGGCCAGATGAAAGTGCCAAGGAATTGACAGATCATCCACCGCGAATGGCAGAGAATCCCTCCAGCATGAGCAAAAGATCTGGACCTTCTGGTTGTCCCTTGTGGCCATCAGGTCTATCATAGGAAGACCCCACTTCTGCACCAACAGGTCGAAAACCTCTGAATTGATTGCCCACTCCCCTGGGTCCACAGTTTGGTGACTGAGAAAGTCTGCCAAGAAGTCTTCTAAGCCTGGAATGTGTACAGTGAAGATTGCAGGAACATGCATCTGTGCCCAGGCTAAAATAGCCTTTACCTCCAACCAAGCAACCATGCTTATGGTGCGTCCTTGCTTGTTGATGTAAGCGACGGCTGTCTCATAGTCTGACTGGATGCAGACTAGGCAACCCCTCAGATGAGAAGTCCAGTGCCTCAGAGCAAGGAGAATCACCCTGAGCTCAAAAATATTGATGGGAAGGAGGGTTTCCTTCGTTGGCCAACAACCCTGAACACCCAGATGTCCCAGAACAGTTCCCCAGCCAAACAGGCTGGCACTGGTCGTGAGTATGGTCCAATACGGAATAACAAACGGCCTCCCTTTCCTTAGGTTGGTCCAACCACCAGGGGACAGCTAGTCTCACTTCGTGAGGAAGAGAGACAGGGTGATCCAGTAGGGCTGGATCCCCCTAGCACACATGGATTACAAATCTCTGAAGCTCTCTGGTGTGAGCCATGGAGTACAGTATAGCCTCCATAGTAGGTATCATCTTGTCCACCAGAGATGAGAACTTCCTTGCCGGAGCAAAAGTCCACTCCAGAGAGCAAGACACCTTGCAGGTGATCTGCTGCACAAAGTCTTCTGTCAGGAATACCACGCCCAGACGAGTATCGAAGCAGAGACCAAGGAAGACCAGGTCCTGAGAAGGAACCGGAGCAGAATTGTCCATGTTCAGGATCCACCTGTGTTGGAGGAGAACCTGAGGAAGGTAATCAATGCCCCAAAGACCCGGGCAAACACCTGAGGAGCCGTGTTGAGCCCAAATGGTAGAGCTGTGAGCTGGAAGTGCCCTAGGCTGCAAGAGAACCTGACGTACTTCTGAATGTCCTGATGAATTGGAATGTGCAGGTACGCATCCTCAGATCCAACAATACCAGCTATTCCCCTGGACACATCGCTGCAAGGACAGAGCACAAAGACTCCATCTTGTAGTAAGTATGGACCACAAATAAATTGAGATCCTTGAGATCCAGGATAGGACAGCCTCCATCCTTCTTGGGAACAACAAAGAGAATGGAATAGAAACTGGAACCTATCTCTGGCTGAGGTACCGGAGCTTGGACTCCCTTGTCCAAGAGAACCTGAACCTCCCCATTGAAAAGACTGAGCTTTTCCTGTCCCTGAGGGGAGCGAGAAGGGAAGAATCTGAAGGGAGGTAGGGATGTGAAGGGAATCCTGTAACCTCCTGAGACCATCAGTTATACCCACTGATCCTCAACAGAGCTTGTCCAAGAACTTAAAAGGTGTTGCAGGCGACCACCCACAGGTGTATGCGGACCAGGGTTCGGCTAGTCATGCCGAAGTAGGTTTGGTGGGTTTGGTGGAGGTGTGTTTTGACCTCCACTGCTGTCTGGACTTGGGGTGGAATGCAGGGTTCAGTCTTTGCGTGTCGCTTTTGACGAGAACAAAAGGAATGCTGTTACCTTGCCTGAGGATTGCACTTAGGAACCTGAGGTAACAAAGTACTCTTACCCCCAGTGGCTTCACTGATTATATTCTTAAATTCAGGGTCAAATAGGGATGTACCCTCAACGGGAAGAGCGAACAGTGATTTTTTAGAGATTAAGTCAGCAGATCAAGTTTTAAGCCACAGTTTTCATATGGCAGCTACAGAGAAGGCAGAGGACTTAGCCTCAAGCCTAATGGCATCAAACAAGGCATCAGTGATATAATGCTGAGCCTCAGATATATTAACCAAAATGGGCAAAAGATCCTCCTTAGGGGCACCTTTGCGAACATTGTCAGTCAGCTGTTCAGTCCATACAGCAATGGTCCTATTAACCCATGCAGACTCCAAGATGGGTGTCACAGGAACCATTATGCCCTTGGCTCCTGGAGGGACCTGGGGCCCGTCCCCCTCCCTCAAGATCATGGATTCCACTCCCGGAGAAGCTATTTGGCCAGCTTACCCGTCCCCTCTTGGGTCTAAGTCACCCTGTACTTATTGGGGGCACAGGGTGACCGGGAATACCCAGTCTGGTTTGCCGGGTGCATGCAACGAGCTTGGATCAGTGCCTGGCAGCTTGGTTGGGGGTACATGAGAAACAGCTCCTCCAAAGGGGGCAGCCGGCAGGACTATCACAAAAGCCATCCGGCTGTGGAACGTAGGCTGGCTCCTGATTGGCCAAAGCCCTGGGTGCCATGTTTAAAGGTCCCCCATAGACTTAACATGGGGAAAAGTAGGCGTCCCATTGATTGGTCGGTCAGCCACCCACCATAGCATCGTATAGTCTAAAAGCGGGTAAGACATCAGAGGCCAGGATTGGCCACATCATTCTTGGCCCTGGATTGGCTGAGGTTTGAAGGCGGCTGAATCAAATTATGTAAAAGGTGCTTTGGCACAAAGGACACTGTTGTGAATGTGTATTCGGGCCCATTGTATCCAGCCCCGGCTCTGTGTTCTAATGTTAGCCACCGTCCCTCAGTTAGGCCAATCATGTCTGACCCCTTTTTGTGTAGCAATCACCATTGTTTGCCCCTTTTGTTCAAACTGTATAAAAGTGTGTGTTCTTGTACCAATAAACAGTTCTGGTTACCCTGACACTAGTTTTGCCTGGTGATTCGGGTTAATGGTGATATGTTACGGGAGTACTGTCTGGCTGATATTGGAAGAAGTGACCCTTGACGGTGACACGAACGCTGGGTGTCTGCTGGTACTGTCACATCTGGTGGCAGCGGTGGGATTTGACTTCTTCCAAGGAAAGGACACTAAGACCAGCATCCAGGGGGAGATATAGCCGCTGGCTTGACCCCGGTCTAAACAGCGCAGCAGAGCAGTGGATAAAGCATTGGTTCGCCTGAACTGGAGGAGGCAGTGTTGCGGCGTTCTTGGTGAAGCCCGGGATGATCTGCTGGAGTCCAGAGTGCAAGGGGACCCCAACCTGGGGATGGCCAAAGCAGCTTGGATATCCTGGAACTTGGCGTAATAGTGTCAGCTGCAATAAGAGGTACCTGGGATCCTGTCGGTGGAACATGGCAGATCTAGGACCAATGGACGCTGTTCAGCCCAACTGGAGTCGGATTGAGAAGCTGGTGGCATTGCGATGGCCGCTTCTGGGAGACAATCCACTGCTGGATTGGGAGGACAGCATAGACTGCTTCGTGAAGTTGGAAAGTAAGTATCACGGTGCCCGTGATTCGTGCTATCCTGTGTCTATCACTTGCTGGAGCTCCCCATTGGCTGTCTGTTATCAGCCCTCCTCACTCAGCCTATTTGAACCCAGTTTGGGCATTCCCAGGTTGCCCTTTCGTGGTGTTTCTGACATCACTTTACCTGACCAGGCTTTTGGGCCTGATATAACAGTGTTCCAGTATTCCAGTACTCCGTTGCGCCGGTGTTCCTGGGTTCCAGTACCTCGCCAATTGATCGTTCCTGAGTTCCTGAGTCTCCTGCCTGCTAGTCTCTCCAGCCAGTTCCGGTCTCTTCCGTGGCTCCAGCAGTTCCGGCCATCTGTCAGTGCAGCTGTGCTCGCTCCGGTGTATCCTCCGCTTGATCTCTGGACTCTCGCTCTATCTGCTGTCGCTTAGACGACATTGTTCTGTCTCGCTCCGGCGTCCTATACTGTTGGTCTCAGTGTGCGGACGCTGGTTTACTCCATTATCTGGTTGCGCTCACTCTGTTGGACCCAGCGTGCGGACGCTGGTTTACTCCATTAACCTGGTGCGCTCTCTCTGTTGGTCCCAGTGTGCGGACGCTGGTTTACTCCATTTACCTGGTACGCTCTCTCTGTTGGTCCCAGCGTGCGGACGCTGGTTTACTCCATTAACCTGGTTGCGCTCACTCTGTTGGTCCCAGCGTGCGGACGCTGGTTTACTCCATTAATCTGGTTGCGCTCACTCTGTTGGTCCCAGCGTGCGGATGCTGGTTTACTCCATTAATCTGGTTGCGCTCACTCTGTTGGTCCCAGAGTGCGGACGCTGGTTTACTCCATTAATCTGGTTGCGCTCACTCTGTCGGTCCCAGTGTGCGGACGCTGGTTTACTCCATTAATCTGGTTGCGCTCACTCTGTTGGTCCCAGCGTGCGGACGCTGGTTTATTCCATTAACCTGGTTGCGCTCATTACTGTTGGTCCCAGCGTGCGGACACTGGTTTACTCCATTAACCTGGTTGCGCTCATTTCTGTTGGTCCCAGCGTGCGGACTCTGGTTTACTCCATTGATCTGGTTGCGCTCATTACTGCTGGTCCCAGCGTGTGGATGTTGGTTTACTCCATTAAACCTGGTGGCGCTAGTAACTGTTGGTCCCAGCGTGCGGACACTGGTTTGCTCCTTGACTACTCATATACTGAGGACAGGTTGCTGTCCAATTCCTTAAGCAGTTGTCTGGTATTCTCAGGCTAAAGACTTCTGCTGAGGAGACCATTGTTCCTCTCCATACTACTGTCATTGTCACCTGACAGCTTGGTCTCCTCTCTTGGGCTGCCCTGCTCGGTATTGGTAAGGCCGGTAGAACCTAAATACGTTAACATCTTAAGGTTGCCTTACCCGGTATAGGCAGGGCCGGTAGAGCCTACTTTCAGTATTTCCTCAGGCTGCCCCTCCCGGTATTGGTAAGGCCGGTAGAACCTTTTCTTGCTGCCATCCTAAGGTTGCCTTATCCGGTATTGGCAGGGCCGGTAGAGCCTACACTCAGTACTCCATTGGGCTGCCTTGCCCGGTATTGGTAAGGCCGGTAGAACCGGTATCTGTCATCTCACGGTTGCCTTACCCGGTATAGGCAAGGCCGGTAGAGCCTATTGCTATTGCAACTGTCACTCGGGTTGCCTTGCCCGGTATTATTGGCAAGGCCGGTAGAATCTATTCTCTCGTCATTTATTGTTGTATTGTTATATATGTATGATACCCTACGGGGAATTGCCTTAACTTTTCAATAAAGTTACGTTTTCAGACACTCAGACAGTGGTAGATAAAATAAATAGAGTTTTATTAAGTAAATGAATAACAAGGTCGCCACTAAGGCGGTACGGTATAACAGAAATAAGAGATACCTGGTGCAACAGGTAATACTAAACAAAGTATGGAAGCACAACCAGGTCACAAGAGGTTAATAGTGCTGGTTATCAGTCTCAAATGTGGTGTTAGGCACGCCCTTGGTGCTGCATATAGCTATGTGTGCTGTAAGGTAGCACCCAAGTCCATTCACTGTGTGGAGCTGTAGCATATAGTTCTGACTGAACGGAAACTGCAAGTGATAAGTAGATAGCCCCCACAGGCGTAACCGGAGACTACTAGTATAGTGGTTGCACGAGCCAATAGCCCCCACGAGCGTAACCGGAGACTACTAATATCACAGTTGCTTAAGCCAATAGCCCCCACGGGCGTAACCGGAGACTACAGTATCGTGATTGCTTGAGTCAATAGCCCCCACGGGGGTAACCGGCAACTACAGTATCGTGATTGCTCGAGTCAATAGCCCCCACGGGCGTAACCGGAGACCACCAGAATAGTGATTACTTGTGCCGATGGCCCTAGCGCAGGCGTAACCGGAGACTACTGGGCACTGCTTGCCAACAGCCAACGGGCGTAATGGAACCGCTGCTCAGTCACGGAGAGCCTCCGACTACTAAGGCCCGCAAACGGCCGGCTCACAGAGACAGCAGACAGGCTTAGGCGATAGGTGGAAGAGTAGCAGTAATCGGATGAACAATACCAGTGTCTCAAGTGCAGGAATCGACTCAGCACAGTAAGGTCTGGACTCAGCACACGAAAGGCAGATAATGGAAGACTCAGCAATGGCTCAGCAATTGACAAGCGGAGGCTCAGACACACTATGCAGTATCAAAATGTCGCCGAGGCGACAGTGGAGTAGTCCGTCAGTATCGCAGGAGCAGGGCAAGAGTGCTCGGTAGTCAGTCAGGCCGGGTCAGGATACACAGGAGATTCGCAGACAAGCCGGGTCGTAAACGGAGGAGGGTCGTCAGCCAGGCCGGGTCAGATGCCGTAGGAGATATGCAGACAAGCCAGATCAGGAACAAGCAGGAAGTCAACCAGGCCGGGTCAATCACGGAACAGGAACACAGGAACGTCGTCAGGCAAGCCTAGTCGGTACACGGTGGATCAGGATACAGAATACAGCAACAGCAACGCTGGCTAGGAAACACCACGAAAGGGCACCTAACAGGTGCCAGTGGCCGGATTAAAACAGATAACCAGGGGCGGGCCAACACAGCTCAACCAATCCGGGAGCAGCACAGTTGAGAGTGACAGAAATGATCACGGGGACCGTGATACAGACCCGGTAAGGGTCTGGCCCCAGGTTAGTCTTATTTGGAAGGGGGGGAAATGTCACAGGAACCATCATGCCCTTGGCTCCTGGAGGGGCCTGGGGGCCAGGCCCCTCCCTCAAGATCATGGATTCCACTCTCGGGGAAGCTCTTTGTCCAGCTTACCCGTCCCCTCTCGGGTCTAAGTCACCCTGTGCTTATTGGGGGCACAGGGTGACCGGGAACACCCAGTCTGGTTTGCCCAGGCCAGACCCAGTAGACTAATCAGCCCGGAGGGCCGGGTGCATGTAACGAGCCTGGATTAGTGCCTGGCAGCTTGGTCGGGGGGTACATGAGAAACCGCTCCTCCAAAGGACTAAATTCACGTTGCCCAAGGCGGCCGGCAGGACTATCACAAAACCCATCCGGCTGTGGAAAGTAGGCCGGCTCCTGATTGGCCAAAGCCCTGAGTGCCATGTTTAAAGGTCCCCCAGACTTAACATGGGGAAAAGTAGGTGTCCCAGGGATTGGTCAGTCAGCCACCCGCCCATAGCATCTGATAGGCTAAAAGCGGGTGAGACATCAGAGGCCAGGATTGGCCACATATCCTCGGCTCTGGATTGGCTGGGGTTTGAAGGCGGCTGAATCAAATTATGTAAAAGATGCTTTGGCACAAAGGACACTGTTGTGAGTGTGTATTCGGGCCCATTGTATCCAGCCCCATCCCTTTGTTCTAATGTTTACCCACCACCCCTCCCTACTGTCAGTTAGGCCAATCATGTCTGACCCCTTTTTGTGTAGCCATCACCATTGTTTGCCCCTTTTGTTCAAACTGTATAATCGTCCCCATAGAATAGCATAAGAATTGGAGAAGTGATATCACTGGAGAAGTCATCTCCACATTATCATCTCTTTACCACACCTTAGCGCATTACCCCCATTGTGTTGTTACAATCAGAACTGAATGTCACAAAAAGTTTGGCTAAAAGATATAGGCACCTGTGCTAATCAGTTCTTATATAAAAAGCATAAACAGTTTATGCAGCACTGCATAGCACTAAACCCATAACTGGGGGTTACATTAATAGCACATAAAGGGCTTGATTCTATTATCCACTCTAAAACCGGATTTACAAGAAAAACAAGTAGCGCAAATTTTGCAAACATGTGTTACGTCAGTATTCTATTGCAAAACCACAGTAAAACAAAACTGGCGTAGACAGCACTTTTCAGAGTAGTAACAAAACTGGCGCTGTCTGCTTTTTTCCGACTACCGACTACAAAAAACGTGCAAAATGTCAAAGTCCAAGGAAATAGGCATATATTTGACGGCAGAAAGATCAAGTTCAGTGTTAGATGTGTTTACCACATAACAAAATCCGACAGAGTGCCCCTCCTCGACTTAGTAACCCCCCCCTTTTAAAAGTTGACTTACAATGCTTTCTTACACCACATTAATCCGACCAATATTGTTCATAGTAGACAATTAACCCTTCCCCTTCCAAATCCAACTTACAGTGCTTTCTTTCACCATATTAATTCGACGAATATTGTACTTCCGGCATTTTAACTCCCCCCCCCCACCTTGAAAAGTTGACTACAGTGCTCCCATGACTTTCTTTCACCATTTTTATCTGACATTTTTCTTCTCCTTTTATATTCGACATGCCCTCGTATTTTGTATTGCAAGATTAACCCTATGAGTATCAGAGAGGTATTGTAATGTGTTTGCTACCCCTCTGGTACTCATAGGGTTAATAGGCAACCTGTATATGTATAAAAAAGGTGTTTACATAGTAACATAGTAAATTAGGTTGAAAAAAGACACAAGTCCATCAAGTTCAACCTTCGCCTCATACCTCAGTAACTGAGAATTTTATAGCTTTCCTGCTACCAATTAAATTAGTCTTTAACAGACCTTCCTGATCAGCCTACTGATAAACAGAATAACTCTGTATGTTCCCTTTTGAAAGAAATGTATCTAATCTTCTCTTAAATGTATCCATTGTATCTGCCATAAATACCTCCCTGGGCAATGAATTCCACAATTTGACCGTAAAAAAAACCCTTCCTTTGCTGAAGTTTAAACCTCCTTTCCTCTAATCTCAAAGGGTGTCCCCTGGTCACCTGATCAGGCCTTGGAATAAATAGCTCACCACAGAGATCCTTGTATTGACCTCTCATATACTTGTACAATGTGATAAGGTCTCCTCTTAGTCGTCTTTTCTCTAGAGTAAATAAACAAAGTTTGTTTAGTCGTTCCTCATATGTCAAGTCCTCCATTCCCTTAATTAATTTTGTTGCTCTCCGCTGTACCCTCTCTAGTTCTAGTATATCCTTTTTCAGAACCGGTGCCCAGAATTGCACTGCATACTCAAGGTGAGGTCTTACCAATGATTTGTATAATGGCAAAATAATGTTATCCACTCTTGCTTCAATACCTCTTTTTATGCAAGACAGGACTTTGTTTGCCTTTGCTACTGCTGTTTGACACTGGTCACTGTTTCCAAGTTTGTAGTTGACAAAGATACCCAGGTCTTTTTCTAGCAACGAGTCACCTAAAATTATTCCATTAAGTTTATAAGTAGCCTTGGGATTGTTTCCTCCCAAATGCATGACTTTACACTTCCCCACATTAAACTTCATATTCCACATGTTTGCCCAATCTGACATTTTATGCAAGTCCCTCTGTAGAGAGAAAATATCCTGTTCTGAATTAATGACTTTGCATAATTTAGTATAATCTGCAAATATTGATATTTTGCTTTCTATATCTATTTCCAGGTCATTTATAAACATGTTAAAAAGCAGCGGACCCAATACTGAACCCTGAGGTACTCCACTCTCCACTTTAACTGTACTGGAGAATTTTCCATTTACAACCACACACTGTTCCCTATCCTTCAGCCAGTTTTGTATCCAATTGCAAAGGTTATCTCCTAGCCCCAATTTCCTTATTTTATACACCAGCCTTCTGTGTGGCACTGTATCAAATGCCTTTGCAAAGTCTAGATATACTACATCTACTGTCTTGCCATTGTCTAGGTTGCTGCTTACCTCCTCATAGAAGCTGAAAAGATTAGTTTAGCATGATCTATTCTTCATAAAACCATGTTGATTTGTGCTAATGATCTTATTTTTTGTGTTGTAATCCTGAATATAGTCCCTTATTATCCCTTCTAACAGTTTTCCCACTACAGAGGTCAAACTCACTGGTCTATAATTCCCAGGGTCTGTTTTAGTTCCCTTCTTAAATAGAGGCACTATGTTAGCTCTTCGCCAATCCTGTGGCACTGAGCCTGTGTTTGTTTTTATTATATATGTAATTTGTGTGAAAATGTAATTAAATATTTAATTTATGTGTAACAATGATTTTTTTTTAAAATTATATATGTAATTTGTATTAAAAAAGTACTTCAGACCTCAAGAGGGGTATCATGACCCCTCACGACACCTCCCCTAACATGGGGGCGCCCCCTTTATTAATTAACCCTTTGAGTGCCAGAGGGGTAAGGAATGCATTGTTCGAACAATGATGGTTTTGAAACTGTTGTTGTTTCCTATGGGCTTTTTTTAGACTGGCCGTAAGTATAATTACCGCTGATTTTGCTTTCACAAGTCAGGTAATAGGATAGCAAAAACTGACTTAAAAACACCCGCCTGTTTTATTTTTAGCGCTGGTAATAGAATTGAGCCCAAAATCAGTTGATAAATATATTCAAAATTAGGCTGCCTTTATAAACAGCATAGGTTATATAATAAAACCTGTAAGTCAAGGATGGGCAGCGTGAAGTGCTTCAGGTGCTGCCAGATAACATCTCCCATCAATCTCCACTAGCCAGAGGCTGGCTGGTAATAATGGGAACTGTAGTATGGCAGCAACTGGAGGACCACATGTTGCCCACAAATGTTCTAGGGAATAACTAATGCTTTGAATTCTTGTTTAAAGATTAAATCATTATTATAAGAAGGTTCTGGATACACTCTTGAAAGAAATGTTTCCGGAAAGGCAAAAACATATGAGGGTTTTTTTTTTTATATAATCATAAGATTTGTAAACCCAGAAAGAACCATCACCCAACCGACTAACATAATGAACTGCCTGATTTATTCTTTTACTCTCATTCCCTTTAAATGCAAGAAATATCTTCAAATTTTATACATTTGACACATTCTGTAGGCAGACGGGATTTACGCCAGATCAGACACAGCAGTTTTTCATATAAAAATAAAAAAACAGTAAAATATAATTATGGTGAGTGCATATAGACATTGACATATTCCGTTTAAATAAGTGTGTCAGCTTTCTCTTACAGTTGCTTTATGTGATTAATCAGGTCCAAACCAGCCCCAGCAAGAGCAACCAAGAAGCCTCAAAGAGCTGTGTCTTGAGCATTATTTTGGATTGAACTGTTTTGCTGGAAATGTACTTAAGGGTTAGTCAGGAGTCAAATATAATATATCACTCGCTTGGGAAAAGCAACTGAAGTCGGCATAAAACTCCCTGGTAGTTGTGATGACAGTGCATTTGGGTAGATAATACTTCAAGCTGTCTTTTGCGGGACAAAAGAGTTAGTCTGGAAGTCCTCAATATATCTAATAATGTCATGTACTACGGGCAGTATGCACAAAGAGCTGAAATTCTGGGGCAAACCAACAGCACCATAATGGACAAATGAAAATTCCAATTGATTTAAACTGGGCCTTTAAGCTGTTGAATACTAGAGGTCTCCAATATATTGCAAAATCCAATTTTCCTGGTCTGCTAGTAAAGTAGCAATTAGGTGCTAGCTTTAACCCTTTGAATGCCAGACGGGAGAAGAACACATTGATTAGCAATGTGTTGGGCATCCATTTGGAATGCAAAGGATTAAAGGTGAAAATATAAGAAAATAGAGGTTTGTCCAACTTGTAAAATAATCCACACTCAAGCTCACAAAGTACACTACTAAAAAACAAATAATTTGATAAATTTGAAAAAAAAAATAGTTGAAATTAAAGGGCAAAAAACTTACATTAAAGGAGCAACAAACTTGCTATGTAAAATAAGGGTATTCTCACAACTGTCAGTTTTATTCAAATGTTATAACAACTCAGATTATCAGGAAGTGAATTACAGCATGATTACTTCCTGAAAGTTTTAAATGACAGCAGGACTCAGCAGTTTCTATCACATTCTATGGACAACTGTTTGTCAGTAACTCCACTCTCCCACAGAGTTCAAAAGAATAACTGATCTGATCACTAGAGGGCACTGTTAGTGAAAAAAAAAAAAAAGGTTTCATCTGTAATACCCTTGGTTAACTCAACATGAAAATCCCTACAATATATATTTTTTTCATAAAAAGTTTATAGCTCCTTTAACCCTTTGAGTGCCAGACTCATGAAAATATGGCTAATTGCTTTGCTGAATTAGGTGCAATTGCTCCTCCACAAAACAGTGAATATTTTAGCCGCACCCACTTTTTCCTAACACATTCACAAAAAGTGCAAATTCTGAAAGAAAACATTCGCATTTCAGTAACATTTTAGTACTAAGGATTTTGCCATCAAAAGTACACTATAAACAGTGATTGTGCATATTTCCTGTATTCTGCCCTACATCCCCTAAGGTTTGCTCCAGAATTGCATCAGTTTGCCTTTATACACAAGGCCCAATTAATACTTTCATATTATTCTGTGATGTTAAAGGATATGATTGTCTCTTTTAAGCCTGTCTTATGTTTTATGTATAGAAGGAACACACAAGAGAACAGAACTCATTGGCTGGTAGACTTAAAGGGATAGTAATGTTTCACAATAAAAGCAGCTCCAATTAATCTTTATAGCATTTGGGCCATGGCGAGTGTTATTTCAATACTGTCAGAGTTGTAGTTGAAGAGTAAGTGAATGATTAATTATCCTCCTCCTGCCCCTTTTACTAATGTACCAGAGCAGCAAGGTGGTGTCCAGGTGGATCCCAGGGAGGGACAATCTTCAATTAGTATAAGGAAAAAACTGAAAAACCTTTCAAAGGGGGGCAGGGTTTTTATTGTTCTCACAGTAAGAAGATTGTGTTGCTGTGAGCTGTCTGGTCTCTGGACCAGATTCCATATCTGAGGGGAGGTGGCTTACACTAGATATAAGGGTCTGGAGGGGGATACTTTATCATTCAATTACTCTTGAACTGCAACTCTGAAAGTACTGAAATAACACTCTCTGTGGCTCAAATACTATGAAGATTGACTGGAACTGCTGTTTTTGTGAAACATTACTATCCCTTTAAAGGGATAGTAATGTTCCACAATAAAAGGAGCTTCAATAAATCTTCATAGTATTTGGGCCAGGAAAGTGTTATTTCAATAATGTCAGAGATGAAGCTCAAGAATAATTGAATTATAAAGTATCCCTTTCCTGTCCCTTTTACTGATATAACACTGCTCACCTCAGAGCAGCAAGACTGTCTGGATGGTTCACAGAAAGGGATAATCTTCATTGAGCATAAGTAAAAACCTGTAAAGGGGGGCAGGGTTTTCCTAATGCTCACAGTAAGAAGATTGTCCCTTGCTGTGACCTGTCTGGTCAAGAGACCAGATTCCACATCTGAGGGGAGGTGGTTTACACTAGTTAAAAGGGTCAGGAGGGGGAAACGTTATCATTCAATTACTCTTGAACTACAGCTCTGACAGTATTGAAAAAACACACTCCATGGCCCAAATACTATGAAGATTAATTGGAGCTGATGTTTTTGTCAAACATTACTATCCCTTTAAAAGAAAGGGATGCAAGAAAATAGACATCAAGCCCAGGACAACTTCCTAGAGCTCTAAATTTTGAGGGGAGCCTCAGCTGTGCTGGAGACACCCACATTCTGAATTGTGGGTATGGCCAGAACAATCTATGTGTTCCTGCACCAGTTTTATACCCTTTTACATGCTATTTTAACCCCTTGAATGCTAGAGAGATCTCTTTAACATCCAAGGGGTTAAGGTTTTTTTGTTGTTGTTTTTTTTTTTGTCCTTGCTTGTTGTGGGCCATGGATTTTTTCGTTGCCAAGGAACAGTGGATGAAACTGGTTGCTGAATCAGGGGAGGAGTGGGGTTGTTGTGGGTGTAGCTAAGGTTCACTTGAAGTGCAATGCTTAGGGGCGTCTGAGATGTAAATCCAGCTCTGACCAAGCCCCAAACCTTAGAATAGATTTATGCTGCAGGAAAATAGAGCTGTTTGCCTTAAGAAAGTGGGCTAAGTTGTCCATTATCTTATAGCGCAGCACAGACATAACTTTTAAGCATAGAAGGGAATGGGTAGTTTTCACTCTACAACTTTGTTGTCGCGATTTTTCATTCCCTAACTTTTTATTGTCCTGAAAGTGGGCAGCCAAGGACACTGGACACACATTTAAAATACAGGACTCTGCTGTGAAACTGGGTCATGAGATCACTCAACCACATCATGAAAATTCCTTCAGTTCCCTGGCTTATGCAAGTCTTCAATTTATTGACTGAATTGAAGTGAATTTGAGCCATAACATTAGTAACACATGTTATGTAGATGTTGTGCAGTGAGCTGACCACCCTAACAATGGTTACCCACTGAGCATTATTCACAAAAGAAAAGGTGCAACTCTGTAGCAAACTAACTGCACCATAGTAGGCAAATACAAATTCCCATTGATTTAAATGGGGCTTTTAATCCTTTCAAGTGGTTAAAAGCCCAATTTTAATCAATTGAAGGTCCAGTTAATTTGCTCCAGAATTGCTCCTCTGTTCTTTTCTGCATGTGGCCCACTATGTGGGAATGCAAGAAAACTTGGGGCTGTATGCAAGACATGAGAAATTCTGGAGCACGCCAACTACACCAAATAATAAAATGAAAATACCCATTGATTTAACCAGAGGTAGCCAACGCATTGTGTTACTATGAGTTGGGTACCTCTCTAGCACTCAAAGGGTTATCACTACAGCAGTCTCTACCACATTTCTCTGCAGTTATATGAAAACTTCAGTGGATTTTTTTTTCCGCATATTGCCTTAGAGCTGTGGCCACTGGCTGACTGGAGATAATGGAAACTGTAGTCTTCTACAGCCAGAGGGCCTCAGGTTTCCCACCAATACCGTTGAAATATTTTCAGAATGCAAAGTTGCAGCAAGTTTATACCTCCCAAGTGTCCATTGGTAGGTAATGTTGGCATGAATGCATCTCTGCTGCAAACCAACTGCATCTCATTGGACAAAATACATTCCTATTGATTATAAAAAAGTTCAATTTTAATCAACAGTAATTTGGAGAATGTTTATTTGTACCCTGTGGGGAAGTTGACGTGATCTAGAATAGCTCTTCTTTTTTCTTTCTGAGTACATCTTTGTTTTCGCATGCAGTCCAAACCATGCTACAGGAGGAAGTGGCAGGTGCTGATCACAAACTGTGTGCTCTCAGATGGAAAGACATTAACTGAAGCATCAGAGGAAATAATGTCCCATCACAGAGCAGGGGCTTGGGGAAAATAGGTCATTTCATTGTAATGCTACTCCCATTCCACAGATGTCAGTCTCCTGATTAGAACAAGGCACTGCCGGGCCCTAGGCAAAGTCCTTTTAATCACTAGACAGTTTTCCAGTGTATTGGGAGGCAATAAGTTGAAGGCCTTTCTAAGTGCTAAGGGGTTAAATAACTTCATCTCAACCTTTTCATATAATTTTGAACAAATATTAAAGGGACAGTAATACTTAAACTGTAAAAATAAATATATTGTGAGCTTTATCCCCCTGAGTAAAATAAAGATACTCCCGCAGTTGAGAGGTGTTTTATTTATTAGGCGCAGTATCAAAGTAGCCTGAAATTGCACAATGGCACTGTTACTGCACATCCTATGGACGGCTGGGGTCAGTTGACCATAAATCTCCATAGAATGGTGCAGCAACAGCACCACCATACAATTTCAGGCCACAGTGATACTGCACCTAAAAAATTAAAGTCTGCACTGTAATACTTTTGAATAAAACACTTTTCATCCATAGGAGTACCCTTGTTTTACTCAGGTGTATAAACACTACAATATATATTTTTTCATATTAAGTGTTACAATCCGATTAAATAGTTTTTGTAGACTCACATCTTGCATGTGCTCACATCTAGGCTCTCACAATTCTAAGCACTGGGTTTTTCATACCAAACTTCACACAATGCAGAATTCTCACACAAATAGGCTGATGTACTAAAGAAAAGTGGTGCAGTGCTCGAGCAAACCAAGTACACCACAAGGGTTAAAAAAATACCCAAATCACAATTAATATACTTAGAATATTAATTAGTTAAGTACCAGAGAGCTCTCCATGCATAGGACCTGTCTAGTATTCAAGGGCCAAGATGCACTAAAGGTCGAAGTGAGCTCATAATGGCGATATCCTGTCGGATCAGTATTGAAGGCATATCAACAGTATGCACTAGAGTGTCTTCGACATCATATCCCCATCAATCGGGCAATAATCTCCCCACATCGACATCAATCTGACACACCTTAGACAGGTTTACGAATTTTCTCTTATTACATCAACAATGGCCTATTTCCATATGCAGCATAATGAGTAATTTCCATATGGAAATGCAGGATAATGAGCTGTTATCGTATTCGTGTGATCATGTCTATATGTTAATGTGACACTTCACCACATGCACTACACTCCGATAGCAGCCTCTGCTGTATGAGTTCACAGTCTCAACTTAGCCTGCTTGAGGCTGGCAAAGTTGGAATATCCCTGTAGTTTTCTATGCACTAACAACCCTCAATCAATAATAAGCAGGGAGGGTTGTCGAACTTATGTCGATGTGGAAGGGATGCCCTCCCTTACACATCACTAGACAACCCTTAAGATGGAAAGCATTCTATTTACTTCCCTACTTGGTCAGTAGGGGAGTGGAGAGAATCCTTACAACGACACGAACAACATTGCTTCCTTAATCCTTTGAGTGACATACACATGTGTATTGTACACCCCCATGGCACTCAAAAGGTTAGAAAAGTACATCAATCAGTACACAATCATCCCATCAGCTCTGTGACAAGTTTTAGAGTCATATATGTAGTGCACCCCCATTATTAAACAAAATTAAATGTAACTGCCTGCCCCCCCAGACTTATTCCCTTACCCACTGGTAGCCATAGATCGCCATGTATACTGCCTAGCCCCCAAGACTAGTTCCCTTTCCCACTGGTAGCTATAGATCATCATGTACACTGCGTAGCCCCCAAGACTTTTCCTTTGCCCACTGGGAGCTATAGATCGCTATGTACACTGCCTAGCCTCCAAAACATGTTCTCTTGCCCACTGGTAGCCATAGATCACTATGTACACTGTCTAATTCTCCCCAGCATTGATCCCTTGCTTACTGGTAGCCAGAAATCCCCATGGACACTGCCTGGGCTAGGGAACAAGGCTGAAGGGGTGTCAGTCAGTGTATGTGTATATATTAGCAGAAGCCAGAGGTGTGACTACAAAGCACCACACCACATGGGATCTACAAAGCAAGACTCATTAATGAGACACTCAGACCAATGGGTCAAAACATAAAGAAATATAAAACTTTATTAGGACACAATGATGATACAAAAACCTTTAAGGTAAAAATAATTAAAAAACAAGGGGAGGAGAGTATACAGTCTATTGTGCTTGAATCGCCTACAGTATAAAACCCCAAAAGATATAAGAGCAAAAATAGTAACCAGAAAATACAATGACAGTATCCCCTGATGAAGCCACAAGTTGGCGATATGTGTTGGGCTTGCCTTACACATAGGGGAGGGATGAGAGTTGGTGCCTTCTACCATTATATTTTCTGGTTACTATTTGGATAAATATTAATAATGTTTGCTTTTCTGTTCACTTATGTTCTCACATTGCTATTTTGCACTAGTCACTTTCTCATTAAGTTTTGAGAATTTTCTGAAGCTTGCTTGAGAATGATAGGATTCTATACACTCACATTTCTACTACAGTGTGAGATTTCAATCTGCATTCTTGCATGATTATTGCCCTTAGATCTTGTAGGGTTTTATACCATAGTTGATTCAAGAACCATAGACTGCACACTCTCCTCCCCCTTATTTTTTTTTAAATATTTTAGCCTAAAATGTTTTTTTATCATTATTATGTCCTAATAAAGTTTTGCATTTCTTTATGTTTTGACTCATTGGCCTGAGTGCCTTGTTAATAAGTTTTGATTTGTAGATCCCATGTGGTGTGGTGCTCTGTAGTCACAACTCTGGCTTCTGCTAATATATATATGTTGCTTCTTAGTATCAAAAAAGCATGCCACTATTTAGCGTTGATTGGCCTGTTTCTTAATTTTCACCTGTGCTAGTCACCCATTGTGTAATTTGGTCACACTGACCACAGTTGTGATGTCGACATCATGAGGCACAATCCTTATGTTCAACATGCTGAGCCACAATGGTGATGTTCGACATGATGAGGCACAATCCTTTCCATTCTGGTACAAACTGTACAATATACATGATCGCTCCCATAAGTATATATAAAAAATGCACATAGTGCAGGATCTATTAATCCTGCACTATCCGCCCTTTAAAAAAAAAAAAAAAAAAAAAGGAAAATCAGGCCTCATGGGAGGATTCCAATGCCCCCCCCCGGCATTGATCACCTATCCAATAGGATGTATGATCAATGCAGTGACCAGGAAGGAGATCACCATCTTTCTCTACCTCCACTTCATCAACTCGGCGTTCTACTAATGTCTGGATTGAGTGGGTGGATCCTCAAGACCCACATGATGAGAGTGGGTTTTGAGGATCCTTCCTCTCAACCCGGCGATTCGTAGAACACCGGGTTGAAGAGGAGGAGGTAGAGGAAGGAGGTGATCATCTTCCTGGTCATCACATTGGATACAGGATAGATGATCAATGCCAGGGGGCATCAGGAGGGGTCCCAATGCCCCCGCGAGGTCTGATTTTACTTTCTTCTTTTTTTTTTTTTTTAAAGGTCTGATTTCTTTTTTTAAGGGTGCATAGTTCAGGATTAAAAGATCCAGCACTATGTGCATTTTTTATATATACACACAATTGCTTCCATACTAATGGGACAGATTGTTTCTATTGTATAATGTGTGCCAGAATGGAGAACATATGCCTTGTGGCTCAGCATGTCAAACATAAGGTTTGTGCCTCAACATGTCGAACATAAGGATTGTGCCTCATCATCATCATGTTGAACATCACCATTGTGGCTCAGCATTTCAGATATAAGGACTGTGCCTCATCATGTCAAACATCAACATTGTGGGTCAGTCTCACATACACTGACTGACACCCCTCCAGCCTTGTTCCCTTGCCCAGACAGTGTTCATGAGGATTTGTGGCTACCTGTGCGTAAGGGAACAAGGCTGCAGGATTAGACAGTGTACATGGTGATCTATGGCTACCAGTGGGTAGAGGAACAAGTCTTGGGGGGGGGGGTGCAGGCAGTGTCCATGGTGATCTATGGCTACCAGTGGACAGAGGAACACGTCTAGGGGGCAACTGGAAGCCACAAACCCCCATGGACTCACATCTGATAATTAAATTGTAATTTTGAAATCTCTACCAGCCAAGGGGTTAAATTCCATTTTGTTTAATAATGGGAGCACACTACATATAAAACTCTAAAAGCTGACACAGAGCTGAGGAGATGACTGCGTACTGATTGGTGTACTTTTCTAACCCTTTGAGTTCCACCGGGGTGTGCAATGCACATGCCAATAGCACTCAAAGGGTTAAGGGAGTGATGCTCCCTCAGATAAGGGACAGGAATATTCAGAAGGTTCCAAACTGTGTTGTATGACAGGCAAAGTTTCTACTTGACTGAGTGGGCATCTTCCCCCAGTGGACCCAGAGAAGTGTCCCTCATTGCCCTATTTTAACACAGCCCTGCAAGCAAGTGACTGGATATGCTTCAGTGGGATGTACAAAATAGTATTTCATAAAATGAATTTTTAGAATAAAAAATATATAGACAAAAAAGATAAAACCTTAAGGCAAGAACCATCAAAAGTACAGTAGTTCTTAATGCTAGTATTAACCTACTGATGGGAGGAAGACACAGGAAGTGAGCTGTAGATGCCATCAGTGAAGGAAGAAGTCGAAGTCAGTCAACTAAACTAATAGACACTTGCAACTTTTTTCAAGCATATGTCAAAGCATTACATAGCATTACATATCTTTCAGGGTACATTGAGAGGAAATGGGGAGGTTTTCTTATGTGGCTGTTTTCTTTGTTTTTGTATTTTTTTTTACAGGGACACTAACATAGGCACAAGACTATAGCAGTTTAAAAAGATAGGAAGTAGAAGGATAATATCGAACAACTAATAAGAACATCAAGAGATTATTAACAAAAGCTAACACCTTTTTAAACCAATGGAAGTGCCCTCAGTGCTACAGAAACATAACTTATAACTTACATTTTCTGCTGGGCATCATTAGAAGCTCAGAGTCTTGCTCAGAGGTCATATGATCTTTCTCCCCTCCCCACAGAAGCCCAAGGGTGACCTCTGGGCATTCACAGGTGAGAAGCCAGGCTCTGAGGAATTGTCAGTTGCAGAATAGCCACCTAAATTGGCCAGGTTCAAGCAGATGAAGGTGCAGATCCCGGCCTTTTGCCACAGGGATAGGACAAAGGTCATCCAGCGTCAGGCATTTTTGGCAGTGGGAGAACTCGTTGGCACAAACTCAGGCAGGTGGGTCTAAGTAGTACCAGCACTATAAACAGGAGTCACAGACCCTTGCATAATGACTGTAGCAGAACGACGAGAGGAAACTGCCCTGGGAGGCTGAAACAAGTACTGGAAATTGGGATCACTGGACCTAAGTGACAGCAGCATGACTAGAGACAGAGGTTTCTGGCATCTGGGTAGCTGGCACTGGTGTCAGAGTAGCATTGGCTGGTGTCTAAATGCTGGTGATAGATTCCTCTTTTGCAGGGGTAGCAGGAACCAGAGGAAGACTGAGCAGCATTAGTGAAAACAACATGGTGGAGTGTAACTGTGGGTAACCCCAAGGATCTCTTATACTGGTCATGGTAGGCGAGTAGGACAAAACTGAATGTAATTACTTAGGGCCCCACAGTAAAAGCACAAATGCTGGATTCTTCTATGAGTCTTTTCATCTGCAGGTAAGAATGACCTTATGAGATGTATTTGCTTAGGTCCAGGCTGGGGTAGATGAGGCACAAACTTCACAGGCAAAGGTGGTGAATAGCTCAGAAACCCAGTGTCCTTACAGAATGCATCCTGTGGCACGCAAACAAACGGCGATCTACTCGGATGGACTGGTGTACCAGTTCTTCTAGATTGCTGGGCATGCCAATTTATAGCATCAGACAGGCCATTCCAGAACTGTTTCTACAGAGCTGGTTTATTCCGGCAAGTGTAACGTAGTAATATAGTAGATAAGGCTGAAAAAAGACATGCGTCCATCAAGTCCAGCCCATGCCAAAAACACCCCTGTTGATCCAGAGGAAGGGAAAAAAAAGCCCTCTGGAGCCATTTCCAATCTAGTCCCAAGTGTGTGTGTGGGGGGTTATTCCTTCCTGACTCCAACTGGTAGTCAAATAGTTCACATGTGAATTGCTGCCGCATACTCTTCCACAGTGCATTTGCTCTGTTTAAGGGTCCGTAGGGCAGACTCAGCAGTGGTGGTCTTCTGTAGATCTTCATACAAAGCAGCAAGAGCTCCCAGGAAAGACTGCAGACCGGGGAGCACTAGATCGTCCAGCACATAGGGAAAAACACAGT
This sequence comes from Rhinophrynus dorsalis, assembly GCA_037306005.1. Taxonomy (NCBI): domain Eukaryota; kingdom Metazoa; phylum Chordata; class Amphibia; order Anura; family Rhinophrynidae; genus Rhinophrynus; species Rhinophrynus dorsalis. Next base: position 168,260,326 of record CM074721.1, on the reverse strand, counting down.
ATAAGCATAGTCACAGGCAGGTTCATGTCAAGGCAGCAGGGGCTTGCAGCAAATTATCAAACTAGAAATCAAACAAGGCTATCAGTGGAGACAAAACAGCAAACAAGGCTGAATTTCTGATCAGGCCAAACAACCAAGCTATGGGAACTCATGCAGGCTGGTTTAAATAGCCTACCAAAGCAGGTACAGCTGAAGCCCATTAATCAATAGGATGTTGGAGGCAGACCCAGGGTACAGGAAAGCTAGGCAGGTAAAAAAACAAATACTGATAGTGAAAAGCCTGCAGAAAAAATACTTTCTGATGGCAGCAATGGTAAGTGCAGACCTATGTAACTGTAGGTGTGCTGGTTCAGTCCCAGGAAAAGGTATGTCCAGAGGTGTTCTAAAACTGAACTAGACATGTCCCAAAGAGAAGGCTATACCCGGAGGTCTACTATCCAGGCAAGCAACAGTGACACCACGGTAATCATTGTAGAGGGAAAGGAAAATGTACTGATACTATTCTACATTCTAATAGACACAGTATCCAACTTTTTTGTGAAGCAGAAGAAAACACAAGAAGAAGAGCACACACGCTTTAAGTACAGACTGTAATTCTTATATAAAACCGCTTCCACTGGTACCACCTTTTGAAAGAGTTGATGATTCTACTCACATGTTCCAGAGGCATATACCAACCTCTCAGTATAACAGCATACACTGGATTACCTCCAGTGCAAGTATCTGTATGGCTCTGTCCCCGTCCTTGTCCCTTCTTCCTCAGGGTAAAGTCTGTACTCCACACCTCACCTAAATGTTTCTTGGGAGCTATACATATACCCCAATATATCTGAAAAATGGGAACTCCTAGGGAATCGGCCTCACAGAAAGATTTTGAGCCAAACTTGGTCGCAATTATAAAAAATGTAATATGTCTCAAGTGTCTAGTAGAAAAATAATACATACAAAAAATAAAATATCCATATGTGCACATACGCTATAAAAATAAAATAAAACAACAGACCTCACTACTACCCTATGCATTATGTAGCTGAACGCCACTTCTTCAGGGGTTAATCAAGTGTCCATCCCTGCCTCTCACCTTATGTATGCTTCTGTTACTGAATTTGTGCCCAAACTTTGAAATTCTTCCGGAACTGCTATCATTTTGTGGTACACATCTGCGTTCGATAAGAATATCCCCCAGATACTTGCCTACACCGCGTCTCATAATCCTTGATAGTCGGAGCATTCACTGCGCCTTCCCCACACAACAGGATTTGCTCTCTTTTCCCATCTATATGGCTTCTGGTTCCCCTTCGTGGTGAAGTGCACATGCGTTCCAACCCTCTTCCTGATAACAGCGAGCATGAGCATAGACGCCACCATATTGGACGTCATTGTACTGAGCTCTACACTCCTATCATTGTACACTGTTGATCTTCACTCAACATATATGCACTGCCCACATTGAACGTGGCCACCCTCAATCTTAAAGAGAAATCCCAAATCCAGAAGTGACCTCAAAGGTTGACTTTATCCAACACCACTGTTCTATTAAGTCATTATTTCTCTCAGATTGATTATGGTCTCATCCCTTACCCAGAGCATGACACTTTTACAATAAAGCCATATGGCTATCTAAGTGTCTCCTTTGGTCTAATATACCTAGCTATATAAATATTACCGTTTTATGTTAAAAAATATATAAAAAATACCTCAAACCCCAAAAAATGATATAGATGTTAGATAGCTACTTATTTTCTAATCATAATTATATCTTGAATGTCTATTGAATCATACATATGGAGATACAGAGTTGACCACCCAGTTTATACTGTTAATATATACCCAACAGTATATTATTCAGAATATATTAACTTGCACCATATCTCATATAAAGCTCTCAATCTCAGCCTTTTCATTGAGACCCTCTGGAGCCATAGTACCCAATCTATAGATCCAGAGAGCCTCTTTTTTACACAACATTTGAAATCGATTTCTCGTCGACAACGGTATATGTTCTATTCCCTTTATTTGGAAGCCAATTTGCTGACCTATTTTACATTGTCTAAAATGTCTGGAGACACTGTGCCCTAACTCTCCTTTTTCTATATTTCTCCTGTGGTCTCCTACTTTATTTCTAAGGTTCCTAATCATCCTCACCAGGTAGTTCTTTCCACATGGGCAAGAGATTAGGTACACAACATATTTCGTATCACAGTTTATGAACTGATATATATCATATTCTTTCTTCTTTCCACCCAGTATATGCCCAAAAGATTTTGCTCTATGGTCCATATTTTCAAAACATCGGCACCTGCCTTTGCCGCATTTGTAGTTACCAACTACATGTGGCAAAAAGTTTTGTTGTTTTACTTTTCTTGCTGCTTCTGTGACCTTTTTTGGTCTACTTTTTGCAATGAAACCTCTCAAATTTTTACATTTCCTATAAATAACTGAGGGCTTAGGCCCTATAGAGCCTTCCAGTAACTTATCCTGTTGTAACACAGACCAATGTTTTTTAATTATCTTTTCAATATTTTTGGCTGATATGTTATATTGTGTAATAAATGGGACTGTATCTTTATCCTTCCATTTATTCATATTTTTTAGATTTTTTTCCTGTCTTTTAATACATCTTCTATTTAACTACTATGTGTTTTCATATCCACGCTCTTCAAAATCTCTCCGTAATTCATCTCCCTTTCTAACAAAATCCTCCTGTTGACTACACTTCCTTTTCAAATGGTGGAATTGGCCATACAGCACATTTTGTAACCATCCTGGTAAATGGAAACTATTGGCCTGTGTATAAGGGTTCCTAGAAACCTCTTTTTGGTATATAGAACTGACTATATCTCCATGTTCTGAAATCTGGGGAGACAGGTCTTTTGGGCACTAATTGTATATGTCAAATTTATGCCTTTATCGTTACTATTCAATCATTCTATAAAACTAATAAGTGAATCCTGTGAACCCTCACAAATGATAATATTATTGTCTATATATCTGACAGAAAGCGCCAGGCTACCCCCCCATGCCAACCATGTGACCACCGAGAACTTCCCAGTGTCCCATAAACAGGTTGGCATAGAGGGGGCAAACCTGGCGTCCATGGCATTTCCGCTAACTTGCAAATAAAAAGAATCTTGAAATTCAAAAAAATTGTGAGTCAGTGCAAATTGAGTGCAAACTAATATAAATTCTTTGTTCCTCAGCCATTGTGTTAGCTTTTTCAAGAAAATATTTTATAGCCTCTAACCCTAATTTGTGATGTATACAAGTGTAGATGATGCAAAATCTAATGTAGCCCAAATCTGTCTATCCAGTTTCCATTTAAAGTTTTCCAATTTTTCCAATATATGCTGCGTATCCCTAATATAGGAAGGAAGCTGCACAACGTATTTTTGTAAAAAAAAACCAAAAAAAAACCAAAACATCTATATAGTTAGATAGATTGGACATGAATGCATCTATCCCCGAAATGATGGGGCGCCCAGGAGGATCCACTATAGATTTGTGCAATTTCGGAATATGATAAAAATAAGGTATTGTTGGGTTTGGAATATTAATGAATTTATGTTCCTGTTTTGTTATTATGTTCCTCCTGAGCACCTCATCAGTCAGTCCCCAAAGCAGTTTACAAAATGTTTAATTTGGATTACGCTCCAATTTTTCATATGAAACTTCATCCTCTAGGAGTCTACGGCCTTCCTTAATATAATCCGATGTATCTTGTATCAGGATGGGCCCTCCCTTGTCTGTCTCCCAGATTGTCAAATTTTTATCTTTGTAAAGATTTGTCATCACCAATCTTTCTTTTTTAGACATATTACATTTTTTACATTTCTTATTTTTATCTGTTTATTGTAATCTTCCATAACTAATCTACTAAACATATCTACAAATGGACCTATCCACTGTGTAGGATAAAAATGAGATTTAGCCTTCAAATTAGAATTAATAATATGGGATTCTATTTCTTGATATTCCACTTTTATTACTTCTACCTCTTCTATCCCTAATTGAAGATCTTCCAATATTTTCAACACATTCTTGTCCTTTCCTTCCTGTTCGGTTACATTGCTGTTTTTACTATTAAAAAATCTTTTTAGCGCTAATTTTCTTACAAAATGTTGCACATCCATAAAAAAATCAAAATCATTAGATACCGCAGTAGGGGCAAATTTTAATACCTTATTGAGGACTGCAAGTTCTTTTAAACTTAAATCCCTACTTGAAAGGTTATATATACCATCTTTACACTCTCCAGACTTCAAACCTATTTTCTTGCTCTCTTTGCCTCCTCTTCTACCTCGTCTATCCCTTCTTTTCTTTTCCTCCTTAAAATATCCCCCACCTCTACTGAGTTCTACTCCTGCATCTGGGCCCCCGTCATCCCCACCTGCTCCCCTAAAAAAAAACCCAGAGGAAGGAGGGAGAACAAGGGAAGAGCCAAAAGACACAGGAGATGAAATCTGGGCTGGGTCCTCATGATCTACCTCTTTGGTTTCTTTCTCTAACACCGTATATCGATTATAAGTGGTGACAGTTATTGCATTTTCTATCTTTTCTGGTTCCTCATCAATATGCCCCACAATGGATCCATCGATACCAGTATCTGCATATTTATTTCCTCCTACATTTACATGAGATGCATGAACTACTTGACTTACTTTGTTTTTATTTTGATTATCTATCTTACATTTATTCTGGTTGTTATTATTATTACTCTTCTTATTTTGATAATTCCATACTTTATTTTCAGAATAATCTCCTTCATCCCTTTTTATTTTATTTTTTTTTCTTTCTTTCAACTCTCTCTCTACCTTATTTTCTCTGTCATTAATTAACACATCCATCTCCCTAAATAAAGGAGCATCTGAGTAAGGTCTTAAATCTTCTTGTATCTGCTGTATATCTGTTTCAATTTTCTTCAGACACATTTCCCTATACATGACCAAGTGTTCTATTAATTTAAATGAACAATTATCCAGAATCATTGTCCAACCCTTCTCAAACTCAGGATCTGAAAAAGATGTTTTTTATTTATTCTTAAACCCCTTGGAATAATCCTCTTTTCCAGATATTGAGATAGCAAAAGTAAATCCCACCAGTGGTTTAATTCTGCAGTTAATACGTTTTCTAATTTATAAAACTTCTTTTTCAATTCCTCATTGCAATCATTAGCTTTAGTAATCATATCTTCTTTAAAGCATAGTCTCAACTTAGCCTTTCTTGACTCTCTTGCTGATATAGAAATACAAGACATCATTTAGTTTAGAGTAGCTTACACAATATACCAGAAACTAGTGAGGTTATACTATTAGGCACACTGCACAGTGTCTGAGAGGTCTCCTCACTCAATAACAACAAAATTACCACTTGAGCAAGCGCTATTTTCCACAAACGTGATCTCTCAAATATTTGTGAACCTATTTAAACAGAAATTTTTCCTCTTTACACCTCTTGCATCAAAGGATGAACAGTATGGAAGTGTTCCTCGGCTTCTGTTTCTCACAATGTGCTAACAAGATGCAGAGGAAATTTGTAAACAATTCTTCCATTTTCCTGCACATGCTCTTGGGTTTCTCACATTAATGTGGAATTAACTAGATAATAACTATTCCTTAACTTATTATGCCCTGGCACCCTTCATGGCCTTTCTGATTTTTTTATGGATTACTCGGTTCCTACTTTGACATTTTCTTCATTCCAAAATCTCATGTCCTTGGAGGTGGGCATAAGTGTTGCTTGCTAGACTCATGAAACTTGAAGCTCAGTACACTTCAGCTGTCTTCTGAGGGATTCCCACACTTCCAGCTTTAGTTGCAAGGAACTTCTGTAACAAAGTGCACCAGACAGTCAGATGGCCGGCTGCAACTGATGTCTACATGCTCTCCTTGCCCCGTAACATTGGTTCCCACATCCACATTTGTCATTCCGTCTCCAAATACAGACTGTTAACCTCTTTGAATTTTAACTAGAGTTATTTTTTAAAGGGAAACAAAGGTTAAAATACATATTTATTATGTGTTTATTTATTTTTTTCCTATTTAAGAAACCTTTACTTAAAGGAATGGCAATAAATGTTTTTGTGTCTTACTTTCTCATCTCTCTCTCTCTCTATTTTTTATCAGTGAAACATCCAGCAAACTTAGGGAGACACAGACATAGCTCTTCGAGGGATTTGCTAATGAGATTCTGAGCTCTAATAGGAGCTGGAACCAATTTCCCAATGCAACATCTGTCTAACAGCAATGTTGTAAGCTATTTACACTGAAAATTTTCCCCTTAACTCCACCCGTGCCAAGGGGAGGACAGTGGGGAAGTTAATTGGTGTTTCAGTGTGTTCCTTTCCTCTGTTCCTTGTTATAAACTATGTACTAACAGGCCACAGAGGAAATTGGTGTAACTTTACACCTTTTCCCTGTACATGCTATAGGGGATGTTTTTGGGGCTTGCTGCCTTTAAGGTTTTCACTACCATGGAATGTGTGTACCAATATGCTCTAAAGTGATCATATGCTCTAGTGCATACTCTGAAGTTCAGGTGCATGAGTAGGGAGCCAAAATCTCAGAGCTGAAAATGAGCTGTGCTGGCAGATTTATTCCTCCCCTTATGATCCTGCGCAGATGTTATTTACATTCAGACTATTTATGCAGGCTGCAGCAACGAGGAATTCACTACTAGTGGATTGTGCTTAAAAATATTTTCTGATTTTTGATATAATCAAATATTAATCTACTTCTCATGTGACAAGACTTATTTTGGACAGCATGACATCAGTATGGTGTCTTTTTGGCTGGACTCCCTGCCCAATAAAATTGTACTTTTCCCACTCACCCTGAGGCATGCACCACTGGGAAATATACATATTGTCTGGAATGTGCCTTATTGTAATATGTAGTGAATTACATGGTTTGGTTTTGCACTCATTTGATTATTTTAGAGACTTTACCGGCTAGGAACGCAGGGTACTGGGAAGGGTAACATGTCAAGGTGAGGGTTCATTCAGACAGGAAGTGTGTGTGTGCTAAGGGAGGAGTAAGGAGTAAGGACTTATAAAGGGTTGTAGCAGGAATTGGACTGCTGTTTGGGGGAAGAGAGAAAAACGAGAAGCATCCTCTCATCTCCCTTGGCACTAGACCCCTGCTCTGTTCCATGTGCCAGACAGCACTATGTCCAGAGATGTGTGTGCAGGACTGGCAGATTTCAGGACTTGCAGATTTTGGGACTGAGTGAATCTACTTTGCAACAGGTATGGGTTGAATATTCTAGGAAGGGGGCTCTGCACAAGCTCCAGGAGGGACCCTGCCTGCATCGGGGCAAAATCAGTATTCTCACCTGGTTCTTACTGTGTGTGGGAGGACTCCTCACATGCATGTCTGGTGACTTCGTTCTGCCCTGGTTTCCTGCTTTTGTAACAGCACTGATGTCCTCTACGCTGAGACTTGTCAGAGTTGGTGATGGACACTAGTGGCTTCTGTTCCCTCCCCTGGTGGTTGTTTATGCAACAGGTCTCTCATCTACTTGGTCAGGGGATCTTTCTCTTGTTCCTAGCCGCTCTGGCCTCTACACTGCCTTGCTTGTCTTCCCCTTCTCCTCCTCTGGCTGTCCATTCAAGCCTTATCTTCTGTTTTTTCAGTCATCCCTGGGATCACCTCCTTGCTTGTTTCCAGCTGTGTGTCTCTTTTACTCTTCAGGTACTCTAGCTTTGCTCATTGGGTGTTTCTCCCCATCTGCATGTTTTCCCATTCTCTCTATGGCTCGCTTGTGTTTGATGTCAACTGCTTGTCTCTATCTTCCACTTCTGTTCCCCTGCTGCTCTGTCATGGTCCCTTCTGTCTCTCTTGCTCCCCCTTTGCTGTCGCTCTTGGAGCTGGATTCTGTTGCAGGTGCTACTGCTGCCTCCTGTTTTTGTCAGGAGTTTTCCTATTGATGTCTAAGGGATGGGCTGGAGGTAAAGGCAGTGTTGGAATTGGTGCAGATGGTGGAGTTCAGCCCTTGGGGTTGCATTTCTTACATCTCTCGCATCTTACTTCTGGTACTCTTCTCTCGGTCCTTAGTCTTTTTCTTGTATGCCCTCTTTATCACATTGATTAGTTTTTCTTTTCTTACTCTCCGTGTGTTTGAAGCTCCTCTTTCTTACCCCCCCCCCTCTTTTTTCTACTGTTTCTTTGGTTTTCTCCATTCTGTCTATCCTTGAGGTCTGGTCACATGGCTTTTCGGCTGCCACAATTGGCTTCTTTGGTTCCCTCTCCATGTCACCATCAGTGGTTTATACTTGACTGGTTGATTCTCCTCTTAAAAAAAAACAACAACATACATCATCTGTACTATACAGCTATCCTTGAAGTCATCACCAGGGGAGGTTTTTGGGGCCTGTCAATTCATGCTCTTGGACTTGGGGAGAGTGACGACATCTGATGGTTGGCATGTGCGGCAGTGGTGCAATCTATCGTACTGTGGCATTTGGTGGAGTTGGGACAACATTAGTACAGACACTGTACTGCAGCTCTGGTACTATTTTGTGAGACAGCCATCCAGACTGACTTCCAATTTGTCTGCAGGACCAGTGATGTGGCCTCTGCTGTCTTTGTGCCACTGCTTTGGTAGATCTCCCTGGGTTCAGGCTGCACCGCAGGTGTCGGGCAGGGCTAATTCAGGGACCAGGATCTCTGGGGCAGTGCAAGTGGGGTGGTGGCCTGTCTGGAGTACCCCAGTCCTTCATAATTCAGCTTCTTCGGGGTGAACGACATGTGGGACCTTGGAGTGAGCTGCAGGAGTGACTTGCTTCTTTGAACTGTACGTTAGTTGCTGAGACAGGTGGTGCTGGGTACTGGTGACTCATTCTACGTACTTGGAGGTTTTTCCAGTAGTATTTCCCCCTCCCCTTTTTTCTTTTCTCTTTCATAGGATGCTGGTGTTGGTCACATGCTAGAGGATCTTCATGCTTTGGTGGTTTATCGCTGGTCTTTCCAGTTCCGGTCTCCTGGACACCTTGTGCCACTTGCACATAGAGGATGGGGAGTGAGGGGTGCTCTATTGGGGTAGTGCTGCAGAGCTGTGGGTCTTACAGGCTGGCATCCTTTAGTGTCCAGGCTTACTTGAGGTGTTGTTCATGCGGAGAGTCAATGCCTGTCAAGTTCAATGGTGCTGGTGGCTGGTTGCGATTCTGGTGGTATGGAGATGCTCCTATGTCCCTCTGCTCTTAAGGTGTATGCTGCAGGTGGTGCAGTGGGACCAGATGCCATATGGGGCCTGTGTGGAGGTTCTATCTTCATTTGCCCCTGGTTCATCAGAGTTAGATGCTGGCATGAGTGTTCGTGGATGTGCTTCTCTTCCTGGTGGTTCTGGGTCCAGTCCGACTACCTGACCTAGACAGTGAGGGCACGTTCCTAGTGTAACATTATCACTTGTGCACTATGGGTTCCAGTGGCCTGGGTTGAATTTTTCTACTGTGGACCATACAGGCTGGCATCCTTTTGTACCAGGTTTCCTTGAGGGGAACAGTCTTATTGTTCTTTTGCGATTCCTGGTGAGCAGTGAGATGACAAAAGGAGATCACTGTGGCTAGAAGGGGGTCCAGGCTGGAGTCAAGCACGGGCTGTCTTGGTGAGTGTTTTTACAGGGGATGCGATGAGCCGCATTACATCTAGTTGGGATTCCTGTTGGGGATGACCAGGAACTGAAGGAGAATGCAGCTGCATGGAGGGTCCTTACCCTGCTGGTGACGTGGCTGAAGTGGACGGGTGGTTACCCTTCTTAAGCCTCAGTAGCAAATAGGAAGTTCTGGAGTATCCTCAGGTGCATTTGGCACCGCAGGTCATGTTAACTTGACACGTACCTCATGTGTAAGCTAACGGCCTGTCGGTTACATGGGGGGGTGGGCTAGTTGCTGGGATCAGATCCACCTGTGTCCAGTTTTTTCCTTCCCAGCTGTGGGTCTGGCGGGCTGGCTTCCCTTGGGCCCGGTCTCCTGGAGTTGTCCTTCCCATGCAGGGGCACAGCCTAGCGAATATCTGGGTGCTCCTTGATGCTAACGGTGTGGGCTTGGTCATCGTGTCCATTCATGTTTCCTGTTTGGTGGTGATGGTGACCCCAATGCACATGGGACATATGCTGCAGGTGGTGCTGTGGACCCTGAAGCCACATGCACTGTCATGGTGGTCCTGTTTCCTCTAACTTCCAGTCATGATGATTCCTGTATTCTTCTGTTCCTGGGGCTATGGTCCCAGTATGGGTTCTGGTGTTGGTCATCTTGGGGTTTGATTCCAGACGGGGCATTGTGGAGGTGGTACTGTGTTATGGGTCTGGATGCCTAGGGGAATATATCTGGATATATATGTGTATGGGATGGCACGTTTGAATGTGGGTATATATCTTTGGTGGTTTATTTTTTGTGGCCTGCTTGGGTGTGTGTGTGGGAATCGTATGGTGGGCATGTTTCGCTTATCCATGGCTTGTTCAGACGCTGATCCGAGGGCTATTGGTTGGTATACACGAGGGTTTCCGGCCAGGTTGGTTGACTGTATGTGTATTTGGAGGGTGTGTGCGGCTGGCATGGTGCCCGTGTATCTGTATATCTATCTCTGGTTGCGAGGTCAGTCAGCAGGTGTCGGTGGTTGTGACGGTTGATTTATATGTGGCCTGGCCATGGGGTATGTGTGTGTCTGTTGGTGTGTCTATCGATATGTGAGTGTTGGTGTATGCATGTGTGTCTATGTATGTTTATATATATCTATATATCCATATATATATATGTATATTTGTGTATCGGTATCATATCACATATATACATATGTTTGTGGGTAGGTATATATGGATATTTTGGTGTGAGGTTAGGTATCTAGGATTTTATGTATGGCTCTTCTGCTGTTTGTTCTTTGACGTATCTGTCTGCCTGTTGATCGGGGTGTTTGCGGGTTCTTGTTTTTTCCCCATTGTGGCCAGGGCTCTCCCTTGTGTGGGGAGGTCCTGGGTCAAAAAACCCCTCTGCGCAAATTCAAAACAAGTAAGTAACTGGACTACACAAATGGTTCTGCAACAACTGGGGTTTTCTACAAGTGGCTTGCTTTTGGTGGTTTGTCTGCTGTCTGTGAGGTGGGGGAAGTGTAGTTTGAATGTCAGGGGGTATATGCTATTCTTGGTACTCTGTGTTGTGCTTCTGTGGGGTGCTTGGATTGGGTGGTGAATTCCCTCTGTGTGATTGGTATTAGCCAGGAGAATGTGGCATGGGTGGTTATGAACCAGCTGTTCATTGGTCCGCCGTGAGTGTTTGCACGGATGGTCTGTTAGTTGCTGTTTCTAGTTGTTTTTTCTTTGGTAGGGTGGGTGCGTGTGATTTGGTCTGGGGTTGTCCGAGTATGTTTTGTTTTTGGTGGAGTACTCTCTTGGGCTCTGTGTGTTTGCTTTGGGAGTGCTGTGCATGTTAGTGGGGGTGCGGGCCATAGCTTTAGGGATGGGGGCCCGACTGGTCAAGGTATTGACAGTCGGCCCTGTGGAAGATATCTCTTGCATGGTTTTCAAAGATCGTATCCTTGGGCAGAAGCCTTTTCGGAATTTGCTCCAGACTTAGGTCAAGAGCTGGTGAAGTTTCCCATTGAAGCTAAAGCGGATGGCCAATGGGATAATTCATTGGGACTCAGCTGTAAGTGATGAAGAGTGGTATAGTCAGCTGTAAGTGCTGATGAAGGTTGGGGTCAGCTGTAAGTGCTACAGAATGTGGTGATTCTAGCATGAGCCCATGCTACTTGGCCATGCTTAGTTCAAAGACCTGGATTGGCAAGGAGTGTCAGTTAATGATTAATTATTGATTAATGATGAATGATTATTATTATGATTGAATAAGAATAATAATGTGAATGAAAGTAACTAAATAAAGCTGTGGTCTGTAATCCCCAAAGAGATGATGTGTTGGTGTTTATTTTATGGATAATACCCTCTCCTTATGACGTGTGTATACAGCTTCCCCTCACTAGGAAGTTCACCCTGGCTCACAAAAGCCCAATACAATGCACCCGTTTCATCACCATGGACTTCATATGGAGCTGATAGCAAAAACTAGAGGCTGCTGCACAGCAGGGTCACTAGAAAACCTTTCCCTCCAGCACCAGCCATTTTACATGTCCCTCAGACTTTCCATTGTTCCAGGATATGTGCATCAGACCCCTTGAACAATGAAACACTATACAGGTCCACTGCTAGACTGTCTTCCCATCAGAGCTGGATCAGGGAGGAGGTACTGCATGGGCCACCCCCACTCATGGAGAGAGTGTCTGAACCTTTACTGTTGGATGCTGGAACAGATAGGAATCTTGGCGGCTCAATGGTTGGCTAGTTGGTATTGCCTCAAAGGAATGCTGACTTTCATTTGGGTGCCAGGCCTCTGGCAATCAGCAGGAAAAGTTGTTGGAGTGTTGCTGGGATAGACTTACAGACAGTAGTTATAAGGATTGGGTTCCTGTGCCTAGGTAGGTGTTTGTGATGTACAGATTGTTTTTGGGGGGTTGGACACAGACTCAGGCCCATGCTCCAGTTCCTAATGTTCCTGCATGTTCAATAAACCTGGTTGCATTCTGCCTCCAACTGGATTTTCTCTGTTCCAGCACTGAATATCAAAACCATGGTAGATTCCCTAGACTGGCACAGGGCTCCAATACCCCCGCCTGCTTTGCATTGTTTGTTTGATTTGCCCAGCTGGGACATTAATAGTATGTGTATTTATGAAATAGCAAGAAAACTCTCCATTCAAAACTGACGTCATGAATTTTGCCTTTGTTCTACTAATCCCTCTCATCTTTACACCCAGCTTGCTGGTTGCAATGATGCCTTGCTTGCTTAACTTTGTATAATATAAAATAATTACTCTTCTGTATAATAATATTTCATAAAAGTTGTGCACAGAACTCTTTTATTTTTTTCTTTTATTTATGTACTGAGAGATGAAGGTGAGCGAACCTGTTCAGGAAGTTCAGTATTCATCCTAGTTTAGTGGTTTTGGAAGCATCAACATGTTTTGCAAACTGTGTAGACTTGCTGTGAGTCAGTTTGCCAAATCTAGAAATTGTCAGGCAATCCAGCAGATTTAAATGCTTAGTGGCAAGTTCCTTCATCTCTACTGACTGGCGAGTTCAAGAAGATCATTTATATTACAAATTCTTTATAACACATAAGCCTAAGAGCCATAGTCACAATTTAAATGGAGCAATCCTTGGGAAAACCAACTGTACCAATGGGAACACATACAAATCAATGACCTTCCTTTGATGTAAAGGAATAGTAATGTTTCAAAATAAAAGCAGCTCCAATTAATCTTCATAGTATTTGGACATGGAGAGTGTTATTTCAATACTGTCAGAGTTGTAGTTCAAGAGTAATTGAATGATAAAGTCTCCCCTCCCGCCTCTTTTACCTAGTGTAGGCTGCCTCCCCTCAGATGTGGAATCTCGTCTTGAGACCGGACAGCAAACAGCAAGGGACAATCTTCTTACTGTGAAAACAATGAAAACCTTGCTCCCCATTGACAGGTTTTTCCCTTATGCTAATTTAAGACTGTCCCTCTCTGCAAGTCATATGGACACCACCTTTCTGTTCTGAGGTGAGCAGTGTTACATCAGTAAAAGGGGCAGGAGGGGAATACTTTATCATTCAACTACTCTTGAACTACAACTCTGACATTTTTGAAATAACACTCTCCATGACCCAAATACTTTGAAGATTAATTGGAGCTGCTTTTGTTTTGAAACATTACTATCCCTTTAAATGGGACTTTTAATAAATTGAGGACTAGCTTTCAATGGATCCAATTAGCCCTTCAGTCGCTCTGGAAGTGGTTATACTTTCTGCATTTTAGCAATCATATTACATTTGATGCAAATATATTTTCACCAACTCCAACTGAATTCTAGAGTAGGAAATAAATACCAGAGACCTCAAGAAAAACACCTGGGACTTCAAAGAAAATACTATGTGGTCGCTATCACATTTCACAAAAGCCAGCTTTTCTGAGACAATTCTACACTCAGTTGGAGCAGCCTTCTGTAACCCATTTGAGTGAAGAAAGACTAATACATCTGCATGGGAAGTAATACAGTCTCCAGGTAAACACCAGGTTCTCATTCATTTCAAATGATCTTTTAACACCTTCAATTCTGGAGATCTCTTATTGCTCTTCAATGTCTTGCAGACCACTTCAGCATTGAAGTGGTTAAAGGACACATTGAAAGTAAGGGGAATTTGAAACAAAATACACAAGCAACAGCAAACACTGTATAACTTTTTACATGTCGTCATACTTGTGAATTATGTACAAAAGGTTAAATATGACACCCTTCTCAGCCTTCAACTACCACATCTGGAGCTGTGCCACACTTGAATGGGGCACCTGGGAGGCAGTGAATCCAGAGGCTGACCATGCTAGCTAGGTTAGAAGAGGGGTGGTGCCAAATGAGCATCAGCAGATGAGGTTGATTGTTGGGCATCAGGCAGTTTTGCAGGTGGTTGCTGGGCTAACAGTAGCTGAAGCATGGATATGTAGGTATGCGATGCATGTGGTGATAGGTGTTTGTATATGTTCCATGGGGAACTGTTGTGCCAGCTGCTATATGTAGTCTATTCTCTCTTATTGGTTTCTGAACTGTGTGTGGACGGAGGTCATAATAGAGCCAGTTGGTGTGTCCTGACCCTGGGCTGCCACTGTTTCCATGAAGTAGTGGAGTTATTACTGGAGTAAGATGAACAGTCCTTAGATTGCCACTTACAGTTGATCAATATGCCATTATTGGTCCATCGTTGTTTGCTGGAGCGTTCTCCTCACCATGCAGAGGGTCTGGCTCATGGCCCTCTCCTTCTCATTCTAGTGTGCATCATTCTGGGCCTGAGATCTCCACCTCACACACACACACAAACACACACACAGGCACAATGAATTCCCCTATATGGCTCCACACTTCTTCCATCACCCCTGGCATGGAGGATCTTTTTCCTCAGGGCTTGTGCCTCTAATAAGTCTAAGTCTTATAAATCAATGTTTGCCCCAGACTTGCTCATCCTTATTTGTACATATGGTATATCCAGTTGTTACAGTACTCCATGGCAGTGCTTGTCCAGACCTCAGAGAACACCAACAGGTCATAGTTTTGACATATGCCCAGTTAAGCACAGGCAGCTCAATCACAATGACTGAGCCACTGATTTCCCACATTATGAAAAGTTGACCTGTTAGTG
Organism: Rhinophrynus dorsalis; assembly: GCA_037306005.1. NCBI lineage: Eukaryota > Metazoa > Chordata > Amphibia > Anura > Rhinophrynidae > Rhinophrynus > Rhinophrynus dorsalis. Next base: position 168,245,113 of record CM074721.1, on the reverse strand, counting down.
TATACTGAGGATTTACATTGAAAAACATTGTTCTATAGAATCTACCTAGTCATCAAATGAAGAGGATTTCTTGGACACTGATAAATAGACCCAGAGCTAAAGCCCAAATCAGCTGGGTGGAGGATTACCCAGATGAGTTGCAAACATCCCAAAAGACCTGAGGCTTGTGCTAACCTGATGTACTATTACTGCATTGTGCAGCCCAATTGCATCATTACTAGTGTTGAGCGAGCATGCTCGGCCGATGCTCGGATCGGCTCGAGCATCGCTCTGCTCGGCACATGGCGGTACTCGTACGAGTACCGCATGTGCTCGCCCGCCATGTTCGGGTCTCCTCCCCGCACGTTTTGCAGCTGCTGCGCAGCCAATAAACGTGCAGGGAGGCTCTGACATAAGTGTAATGCCAGCAGCCATGTTGGCTGCTGGCATTACACTGATTGGCTGGCCAGAACCCGTGGTCGGGTGCTGTATAGCACCTGACCAGCGAGTTCGGCTCAGTCTTAGCCAGGGAGAGCTGAGGATAGGAAGGGAAAGTCAGTGTAGGGAGAAAAAAAGCAAAATTGTGAAAAAAAAAGAACCAAAAGTCCTTTTTAGGACTACTGTGTGTGGGGGCAGCAGGTTATTTTGTGTGGGGGGAAAAAAAAAAAAAAAAAAATTTCATATATTCTGTTTAGTGTGCAAAGTTGCAGATTAGAGCACATTCTGTTTAGTGTGCAAAGTTGCAGATTAGAGCACATTCTGTTTAGTGTGCAAAGTTGCAGATTAGAGCACATTCTGTTTAGTGTGCAAAGTTGCAGATTAGAGCACATTCTGTTAAGTCTTCAAACTAAAATATCAAAGTCACATATTCCATTCAGTGTGCGTCGCCGCAGTTTAGCAGCACATTCTGTGTACTGTGCAGAGTTGCAGAATAGGAAGAAATACTGTTAAGTCTTCAAACTAAAATATCAAAGTCACATATTCCATTCAGTGTGCTTCGCCGCAGTTTAGCAGCACATTCTGTGTAGTGTGCAGAGTTGCAGAATAGGAAGAAATACTGTTAAGTCTTCAAACTAAAATATCAAAGTCACACATTCCATTCAGTGTGCTTCGCCGCAGTTTAGCAGCACATTCTGTGTACTGTGCAGAGTTGCAGAATAGGAAGAAATACTGTTAAGTCTTCAAAGTAAAATATCAAAGTCACATATTCCATTCAGTGTGCGTCACCGCAGTTTAGCAGCCTATTCTGTGTACTCTGCACAGTTGCAGAATAGGAAGAAATACTGTTAAGTTTTCAAACTAAAATATCAAAGTCACATATTATATTCAGTGTGCGTCACCGCAGTTTAGCAGCCTATTCTGTGTACTGTGCACAGTTGCAGAATAGGAAGAAATACTGTTAAGTTTTCAAACTAAAATATCAAAGTCACATATTCCATTCAGTGTGCGTCACCGCAGTTTAGCAGCCTATTCTGTGTACTCTGCACAGTTGCAGAATAGGAAGAAATACTGTTAAGTTTTCAAACTAAAATATCAAAGTCAGATATTATATTCAGTGTGCGTCACCGCAGTTTAGCAGCCTATTCTGTGTACTGTGCACAGTTGCAGAATAGGAAGAAATACTGTTAAGTTTTCAAACTAAAATATCAAAGTCACATATTATATTCAGTGTGCGTCACCGCAGTTTAGCAGCCTATTCTGTGTACTCTGCACAGTTGCAGAATAGGAAGAAATACTGTTAAGTTTTCAAACTAAAATATCAAAGTCACATATTATATTCAGTGTGCGTCACCGCAGTTTAGCAGCCTATTCTGTGTACTCTGCACAGTTGCAGAATAGGAAGAAATACTGTTAAGTTTTCAAACTAAAATATCAAAGTCACATATTCCATTCAGTGTGCGTCACCGCAGTTTAGCAGCCTATTCTGTGTACTCTGCACAGTTGCAGAATAGGATGAAATACTGTTAAGTTTTCAAACTAAAATATCAAAGTCAGATATTATATTCAGTGTGCGTCACCGCAGTTTAGCAGCCTATTCTGTGTACTGTGCACAGTTGCAGAATAGGAAGAAATACTGTTAAGTTTTCAAACTAAAATATCAAAGTCACATATATTCAGTGTGCGTCACCACAGTTTAGCAGCCTATTCTGTGTACTGTGCACAGTTGCAGAATAGGAAGAAATACTGTTAAGTTTTCAAACTAAAATATCAAAGTCACATATTATATTCAGTGTGCGTCACCGCAGTTTAGCAGCCTATTCTGTGTACTCTGCACAGTTGCAGAATAGGAAGAAATACTGTTAAGTTTTCAAACTAAAATATCAAAGTCACATATTATATTCAGTGTGCGTCACCGCAGTTTAGCAGCCTATTCTGTGTACTCTGCACAGTTGCAGAATAGGAAGAAATACTGTTAAGTTTTCAAACTAAAATATGAAAGTCACATATTATATTCAGTGTGCGTCACCGCAGTTTAGCAGCCTATTCTGTGTACTCTGCACAGTTGCAGAATAGGAAGAAATACTGTTAAGTTTTCAAACTAAAATATCAAAGTCACATATTATATTCAGTGTGCGTCACCGCAGTTTAGCAGCCTATTCTGTGTACTCTGCACAGTTGCAGAATAGGAAGAAATACTGTTAAGTTTTCAAACTAAAATATCAAAGTCACATATTATATTCAGTGTGCGTCACCGCAGTTTAGCAGCCTATTCTGTGTACTGTGCACAGTTGCAGAATAGGAAGAAATACTGTTAAGTTTTCAAACTAAAATATCAAAGTCACATATTATATTCAGTGTGCGTCACCGCAGTTTAGCAGCCTATTCTGTGTACTCTGCACAGTTGCAGAATAGGAAGAAATACTGTTAAGTTTTCAAACTAAAATATCAAAGTCACATATTATATTCAGTGTGCGTCACCGCAGTTTAGCAGCCTATTCTGTGTACTCTGCACAGTTGCAGAATAGGAAGAAATACTGTTAAGTCTTCAAACTAAAATATCAAAGTCACATATTCCGTGTAAGATGAAGAAGGCGGGTAAAAAGGGACGGGGAAGTGGACGTGATCCTGATAGTTCAGGGCGCGGGTCAGGACGCAGAGAAACTGTGCCTGGTGCCAGAGCACAAGAAAGAAAGACATCCACCATACCTAGCTTCATGTCAAATTTTACAGGTAGTGTTGAGCGAGCATGCTCGGCCGATGCTCGGATCGGCTCGAGCATCGCTCTGCTCGGCACATGGCGGTACTCGTACGAGTACCGCATGTGCTCGCCCGCCATGTTCGGGTCTCCTCCCCGCACGTTTTGCGGCTGCTGCGCAGCCAATAAACGTGCAGGGAGGCTCTGACATCGGTGTAATGCCAGCAGCCATGTTGGCTGCTGGCATTACACTGATTGGCTGGCCAGAACCCGTGGTCGGGTGCTGTATAGCACCTGACCATCGAGTTCGGCTCAGTCTGAGCCAGGGAGAGCTGAGGATAGGAAGGGAAAGGCAGTGTAGGGAGGAAAAAAAAAAATTGTGAAAAAAAAGAACCAAAAGTCCTTTTTAGGACTACTGTGTGTGGGGGCAGCAGGTTATTTTGTGTGGGGGGAAAAAAACAAAAAAAAAAAATATTCTGTTTAGTGTGAAAAGTTGCAGATTAGAGCACATTCTGTTTAGTGTGCACAGTTGCAGATTAGAGCACATTCTGTTTAGTGTGCAAAGTTGCAGATTAGAGCACATTCTGTTTAGTGTGCAAAGTTGCAGATTAGAGCACATTCTGTTTAGTGTGCAAAGTTGCAGATTAGAGCACATTCTGTTAAGTCTTCAAACTAAAATATCAAAGTCACATATTCCATTCAGTGTGCGTCGCCGCAGTTTAGCAGCACATTCTGTGTACTGTGCAGAGTTGCAGAATAGGAAGAAATACTGTTAAGTCTTCAAACTAAAATATCAAAGTCACATATTCCATTCAGTGTGCGTCGCCGCAGTTTAGCAGCACATTCTGTGTACTGTGCAGAGTTGCAGAATAGGAAGAAATACTGTTAAGTCTTCAAACTAAAATATCAAAGTCACATATTCCATTCAGTGTGCTTCGCCGCAGTTTAGCAGCCTATTCTGTGTACTGTGCAGAGTTGCAGAATAGGAAGAAATACTGTTAAGTTTTCAAACTAAAATATCAAAGTCACATATTCCATTCAGTGTGTTTCACCGCCGTTTAGCAGCCTATTCTGTGTACTGTGCAGAGCTGCAGAATAATAAGAAATACTGTTAAGTTTTCAAACTAAAATATCAAAGTCACATATTCCATTCAGTGTGTTTCACCGCCGTTTAGCAGCCTATTCTGTGTACTGTGCAGAGTTGCAGAATAATAAGAAATACTGTTAAGTTTTCAAACTCAAATATTAAAGTCACATATTCCATTCAGTGTGTTTCACCGCCGTTTAGCAGCCTATTCTGTGTACTGTGCAGAGTTGCAGAATAATAAGAAATACTGTTAAGTTTTCAAACTCAAATATTAAAGTCACATATTCCATTCAGTGTGTTTCACCGCCGTTTAGCAGCCTATTCTGTGTACTCTGTACAGTTGCAGAATAATAAGAAATACTGTTAAGTTTTCAAACTCAAATATTAAAGTCACATATTCCATTCAGTGTGTTTCACCGCCGTTTAGCAGCCTATTCTGTGTACTGTGCAGAGTTGCAGAATAATAAGAAATACTGTTAAGTTTTCAAACTAAAATATCAAAGTCACATATTCCATTCAGTGTGTTTCACCGCCGTTTAGCAGCCTATTCTGTGTACTGTGCAGAGTTGCAGAATAATAAGAAATACTGTTAAGTTTTCAAACTCAAATATCAAAGTCACATATTCCATTCAGTGTGTTTCACCGCCGTTTAGCAGCCTATTCTGTGTACTGTGCAGAGTTGCAGAATAATAAGAAATACTGTTAAGTTTTCAAACTCAAATATTAAAGTCACATATTCCATTCAGTGTGTTTCACCGCCGTTTAGCAGCCTATTCTGTGTACTGTGCAGAGTTGCAGAATAATAAGAAATACTGTTAAGTTTTCAAACTCAAATATTAAAGTCACATATTCCATTCAGTGTGTTTCACCGCCGTTTAGCAGCCTATTCTGTGTACTCTGTACAGTTGCAGAATAATAAGAAATACTGTTAAGTTTTCAAACTCAAATATTAAAGTCACATATTCCATTCAGTGTGTTTCACCGCCGTTTAGCAGCCTATTCTGTGTACTGTGCAGAGTTGCAGAATAATAAGAAATACTGTTAAGTTTTCAAACTAAAATATCAAAGTCACATATTCCATTCAGTGTGTTTCACCGCCGTTTAGCAGCCTATTCTGTGTACTGTGCAGAGTTGCAGAATAATAAGAAATACTGTTAAGTTTTCAAACTCAAATATTAAAGTCACATATTCCATTCAGTGTGTTTCACCGCCGTTTAGCAGCCTATTCTGTGTACTGTGCAGAGTTGCAGAATAATAAGAAATACTGTTAAGTTTTCAAACTCAAATATTAAAGTCACATATTCCATTCAGTGTGTTTCACCGCCGTTTAGCAGCCTATTCTGTGTACTCTGTACAGTTGCAGAATAATAAGAAATACTGTTAAGTTTTCAAACTCAAATATTAAAGTCACATATTCCATTCAGTGTGTTTCACCGCCGTTTAGCAGCCTATTCTGTGTACTCTGTACAGTTGCAGAATAATAAGAAATACTGTTAAGTTTTCAAACTCAAATATTAAAGTCACATATTCCATTCAGTGTGTTTCACCGCCGTTTAGCAGCCTATTCTGTGTACTCTGTACAGTTGCAGAATAATAAGAAATACTGTTAAGTTTTCAAACTCAAATATTAAAGTCACATATTCCATTCAGTGTGTTTCACCGCCGTTTAGCAGCCTATTCTGTGTACTGTGCAGAGTTGCAGAATAATAAGAAATACTGTTAAGTTTTCAAACTCAAATATTAAAGTCACATATTCCATTCAGTGTGTTTCACCGCCGTTTAGCAGCCTATTCTGTGTACTCTGTACAGTTGCAGAATAATAAGAAATACTGTTAAGTTTTCAAACTCAAATATTAAAGTCACATATTCCATTCAGTGTGTTTCACCGCCGTTTAGCAGCCTATTCTGTGTACTCTGTACAGTTGCAGAATAATAAGAAATACTGTTAAGTTTTCAAACTCAAATATTAAAGTCACATATTCCATTCAGTGTGTTTCACCGCCGTTTAGCAGCCTATTCTGTGTACTCTGTACAGTTGCAGAATAATAAGAAATACTGTTAAGTTTTCAAACTCAAATATTAAAGTCACATATTCCATTCAGTGTGTTTCACCGCCGTTTAGCAGCCTATTCTGTGTACTGTGCAGAGTTGCAGAATAATAAGAAATACTGTTAAGTTTTCAAACTCAAATATTAAAGTCACATATTCTGTGTAAGATGAAGAAGGCGGGTAAAAAGGGACGGGGAAGTGGACGTGATCCTGAAAGTTCAGGGCGCGGGTCAGGACGCGGAGAAACTGTGCCTGGTGCCAGAGCACAAGAAAGAAAGACATCCACCATACCTAGCTTCATGTGTAATTTTACAGGGCGTCGCAGGACATCACTCTCGAGGTCCGACCACTGCGAACAGGTGGTCGGTTGGATGACAGCTGATACTGCTTCCAGTCGGTTAAGCACCACCCTGTCTTCCACCAAGTCCACTCTCAGTAGCCAAGAGTCTGGTCAACATAATCCTCACTCTGATCATCCTTCCTCCCACCATACACGGTCTGGTCAAAGAAGTGATCCCACACTGGGATATAGTGAGGAGCTCGTCTCATCACCAATCCTTCATTTGACCCTCTCTCCAAGCACGCTTGCAGAGGAACATGACATCTTGTGCCCTGATTCACAACCTCTAGAGGCTACCCAATCACAAGAAGATGACAGATGTGAACGGCATTTAAGGTCAAAGGAAGTAGTGGATGATGATGATGATGATGAGACACAGTTGCCATTAAATCAACCACTATTTCCGTCTCAAGACCTTGTTGAGGAGAATGTTATACAGTTGTCAATGACTGAGTATGTGGTGGGATCAAGACTTGAGGAGGATGATCAGAGTGAGGAAGTGGAGGAGGACTTGGTGGACGATGAGGTGACTGACCCCACCTGGGAAGGTGTAGAGCCGAGCGATGACAGCAGTCCTGAGGGTGAGCCATCTGCAGCACCGCAACAGGCTGGAAGAGGCAGTGGTGTGGCTACAGAAAGAAGGCGGACCGCACCAAACCGGCCCGCAAATGTTCCACGGAGCACCCCCTTGCGTAAATCTCCCTTGCCAAAGGGTAGGTGTTCCGCGGTATGGCGTTTTTTTAAGGAAAGTGCGGACGACAAAAGAATTGTAGTTTGCAACCTGTGCCACACCAGAATGAGCAGAGGCATGAACACTAGAAACCTCACCACCACCAGCATGATCCGACACATGGCATCCAAGCACCGTAGTAAGTGGGAGGAACGCCTGGATGGCCCATCTGTGTCTGCAGGCCACACCACTGCCTCCTCTTCCCCTGTTTTCGGTGCCGGCCAATCGCCTGTCGAAGGCGCAGGCCCGCATACCTCCCGCCCTGCACCTGTACCATCTGAAGCACCATCAGCGACCACATCCACTTCCCTGTCCCAGCACAGCGTCCAAATGTCGTTACCCCAGGCATTTGAGCGCAAGAGAAAGTACCCAGCCACCCACCCACAGGCCATAGCACTAACCTCACACCTTTCCAAATTACTGGCCATCGAAATGCTGCCATTTAGGCTTGTGGACACTGAGTCCTTCCGCAGCCTGATGGCAGCAGCTGTCCCTCGGTACGCGGTCCCCAGCCGCCACTATTTTTCCCGGTGTGCCATCCCCGCATTACACCACCATGTGTCCCGTAACATCACCCGTGCCCTGACCAACGCAGTTACTGGGAAGGTCCACTTAACGACTGACACATGGACAAGTGCTTGTGGCCAGGGACGCTACATTTCCCTGACGGCACACTGGGTGAATGTCGTGGAGGCTGGGAGCGACTCGGACCCTGGGATGGCACGGGTGCTACCCACGCCGAGGATTGCGGGCCCTACCTCCATCAGGGTTTCCACCAGCACCTACGTTATTGGCTCCTCCTCCTCCGTTTCCACCTCCGAATTCTCTACACACAGCGCCACTCCCCCATCAGCCAGTAGCTGGAAGCAGTGTAGCACTGCAGTGGGGAAGCGTCAACAGGCCGTGCTGAAGCTGATCTGCCTTGGGGACAAACAGCACACGGCCTCAGAGCTGTTGCAGGGGATTAGTCACCAGACAGAGCAGTGGCTCTCGCCACTCAACCTGCAAGCAGGCATGGTTGTGTGTGATAATGGGCGTAACTTGGTGGCGGCTTTGGAGCTCGGCAAGCTCACACACGTACCATGCCTAGCGCATGTATTTAATTTAGTGGTGCAGCGATTTCTAAAAACCTACCCCAATGTGCATGATCTCTTGACCAAGGTGCGCCGCGTGTGTGCACATTTCCGTAAGTCATCAACAGCTTCAGCCGGCCTGTTGAAGCTGCAGCAGCGCTTACAATTGCCAGCTCACCGGCTGCTGTGTGACGTGAGCACGCGCTGGAACTCCACCTTCCACATGTTGGCCCGGCTTTGTGAGCAGCAGAGGTCAGTAGTGGAGTACCAGCTGTTACACGGTCGTCGCCTCTCCGTTCAACTTCCTGTAATCAGAAGTGAGGAGTGGGAATGGATGTCAGACCTCTGCGAGGTTTTACGCAATTTTGAGGAATCGACACAGATGGTGAGCGGCGATAACGCTATTATCAGTGTAACCATCCCACTTCTGTGTCTACTGAAACGCTCGCTGCTCACAATTAAAACCGACGCTTTGCATGTGGAAGAGGTGGAAATGGGGGAGGAAGAGCTTACACAAGGTGATAGCCAGAGCACCCTCACTTCGTCTTCTCAGCGACAATTGGAGGAGGCGGAGGAGGAGGAGGAGGAGGAGGAGGAAGACACGGTTGCCTCCGCTACAGAGGGTAGCCATGGAACTTTAGTTCCATCTCTTCAGCGTGGGTGGGCAGAAGAGGAGGAAGAGGATGAGGATATTGAGAGTCATCCTCCTGGTGAGGACAGCGAAATCTTGACTGTTGGTACTCTGGCACACATGGCTGACTTTATGTTAGGCTGCCTTTCCCGTGACCCACGCGTTGTACGCATTTTAGACAACACGGATTACTGGGTGTTCACCCTTCTGGACCCCCGCTACAAAGAGAATTTCTCATCTCTCATTCCTCCGGTGGAGAGGACAAGCAAAATGTTGCAATACCAGAAGGTTCTTGTCGAAAAATTGCTCCAAAATTTTCCATCTGACAACGCTGGCGGCAGAGTACGTGCTACCTTGGCCAACCGAGAAGGGGAGAAAAGGGGAGCACACAGCAGTTCCGAGAAAGGCAGGGCAACACTCTCCAAGGCGTGGGACACCTTCATGACACCCCGCCAGCACCCTCACCCTGATGCGCAGCCTAGTGTCACAAGGAGGGAAAAGTTTTGGAAGATGGTGAAGGAGTACATAGCAGACCGTGTCAGCGTCCTCAATGATCCCTCTGTGCCTTACAACTACTGGGTGTCCAAGCTGGACACGTGGTATGAACTGGCACTCTACGCCTTGGAGGTGCTGGCCTGCCCTGCCGCCAGCGTTCTGTCTGAGCGGGTATTTAGTGCTGCTGGTGGCATCATAACAGATAAGCGTATCCGCCTTTCCACCGACAATGCTGATAGGTTGACACTTATAAAAATGAACAAGGCCTGGATTTCCCCTGACTTCTCCACTCCACTGGAGGAAAGCCCCGGGGGAACATAAACTCACTTTATATATGTTATTTACAATGATGGGAATACTCTGTATTCCCATTCACCCCTTCCACCCAAAAAACGGGTATATGGTTGACTCTTAATCTTCTCATCCTCCTCCTCCTCTTCCATATGCCCTGGGATATAATTTTTATATAGGGCCAGCTCACCAGCGGGCCCTGTGATATAATTTTTATATAGGGCCAGCTCACCAGCGGGCCCTGTTTGACAATTTTTATATAGGTCAGCTCACCAGCGGGCCTTCTCATATAATGTTTTATTGGGTCAGCTCTCTAGCGGGCCCTCTCATATAATGTTTTATAGCGTCAGCTCACTAGCGGGCCTTCGCATATAATGTTTAGGATGGTCAGCTCCGCAGCAGACCCTCACCCATAATGTTTTAGATGGTCGGCTCAGCGCACGTTTCCCTCTTAATCATGGCCTCAGTTCAATAAAATCAAGGAAATTTTTGGGAGAATTTGCCTCTGCGCACGTTTCCCTCTTAATCATGGCCTCAGTTCAGAAAAATCGAGGAAATTTTTGGGAGAATTTGCCTCTGCGCACGTTTCCCTCTTAATCATGGCCTCAGTTCAGAAAAATCGAGGAAATTTTTGGGAGAATTTGCAGATGATATACAAGTAAATATACAGCAAATATTGTTTGGTAACAATTTTTCGCCTAAAGTCGTTTTTATTTTCCTTTTTGTGTGTTTTACGGTCAGTCTGTAAAAATGGCGTACTACGGGCGAAAGATCGTTCCCAGCAGCAATGTTGGAGTCCAAGATGCATCCAGACATCCTCCCTATGCTGTCCCTGAACCATTTCTGTGGTGTTTCCATCCTTTTCTGCCCTTTTCCTATGGACCAGGCACCCTCCCCTCATCAGAGCAGGGGGTGCCTGGTGTAATGCTCGAGTCCTCCCATTGACTTCAATGGGGCTCGGGTGCTCGGCCGAGCACTCGAGCCTCAGGGGGTGCTCGGTCAGAGCACCCGAACACCCGAGCATTGGGGTGCTCGCTCATCACTAATCATTACTAGTAAGAAGATTAGCAATGTTATATGCCTCAAGCTTGCAACAAGACCTAGGCTTTAGACATTAGGCTTTAACCCCCTCAGCCAGTACCTAGCAGTATCACTGGAATTACCTCTCTCTGGGATTTTCTTGCAAAATGTAATGCAGAGAACCTCCAAAATAAAAGCAAGTACCTTAAACCTTTAAGGGTCAGGAGTTGTGCAAGACATTGCTTCGCAATGCCTTGCACATCATTCTGGTCTTTAAAGGGTTAACTGAAAGATAAGGACAACAAACAAAATTACTCTGTGTCAAAGTTTCATCCTTGCATGTTTACACACCAACATGCACTTAGTCATAGGCTATGACTCTTTCAGTGACTCAGCTTGCTTTTATTTCTGAAGCTGGCAGTATTACATTATAAAGAAAATTTCAGAGTGCTGTAATTATGTACTCACATTCATTTCAGGAGTTGGAAAGGGTTAATTAATTACAACAGGGCTCTACAGTGGTAAGTGCATTCAGATGCACATGAGCTTTATAGCTTGTAAAGACTAGGTAGGTATAAGCATAGCCATAGCAGGGGTAGGTAACCTTTGGCTCTCTAACTGTTGAGGAAAACAACACCCATCATCCCCAACCAATCAGCACACCTGGTCAGGGATGATGGGAACTGAAGTTTCCAATAGCAAGAGAATCTAAGGTTGCCTAACTCTGTTCTTTTTTGAGAAAGTGAATTAAACAATAATTTTAAGCAAAGGAGCTAACATGTCCAAAATGCACTTTTGTATCAGACAATCTTTGGGAGAGCTTGGGGGAGATTTACTAAAGGTCGATGCTGTGGCAATATGATTTTGTGTTCAAAGCACTTTGACATTTCGATGTAGACACACATCGCCATATGCGCTAAAATTTAGGGATGCAAAGGAAGGGGAGGAGAAGGTCCTTATTAGCATAAAAGGTTGTCAAACTGTTGTCGATGTGGAAGGGATGCCTCCCCTTACACATTACCAGCACTATGACAATTCTGAAGTATGAAAGCATTTTCTCTGCTGCCCACTTCGTCAATAGGGAAGTGGAGAGGACCCTTTCAGTATAACGAACAGCATTGCTCCCTTAACCCTTTGAGCACCATGATATATGCATTGTGCACCCCTGTGGTACTCAAAGGGTTAAAAAAAAGGTACACCGAGCTGTACTAAATCATCCTTCAGCTCTGTATCATATTTTATACATGTTGTGCATTCCCAAAGGAACAAGGCTGGGGGTCAGGCAGCGTCCATGTGGATTCATGGCTACCAACTGCCCTCCAGCCTTGTTTCCTTCCCCACTGGTAGACACAGAATCCCATGTACACTGCCTTGGCCCCAGACTTGTTCCCTTACCCACTGGTAGCTACAGATCCCCATGTACACAGTCTAACCCTCTCAGCCTTGTTCTCTTGCCTTCAGGTAACCACAAATCCCAATGGGCACTGCCAGGGCAAGAGACCAAGGCTGAGGAGTTTCTGGCAGTGTATGTAGGGCTAACACACAATGGAGATGTTCCCCATGCTGGTCCACAATATAGAAATCTGACATTCTGCACTCTAACTATAAACGCCGACATACCACACTTCCCCAATAAACTATGTCATGCTGCCCCCTAGTAAACTCCAACATGCTGCCCTCCACCTACATGCTCCGACATGTTGCCCCCCATAGTAAGCTCTGATATGCTGCCTTCCCCCATAAACTCCAACATTATGCCCCCCCCAGTAAACTCCAACATTCTGCCCTCCCCCTATAGTAAATTCTGACATGCTTCCCTGCCCTTATAAACACCGACATGATGCTCCCCCAGAGTAAACTCTGACATGCTGCCTTTCCCCTATAAACTCTAACATGATGCCCTCCCCCTGCCCTACCACGTACAACCTGACATAAGGTCAGATAAGTAAACTCTGAATATCGGAGTTTACTGGGGGGGGCATCATGTCAGAGTTTATAGGGGGAGAGAAGCATTTCAGATTTCTATATTGTGGGGCACACCCCTTAGCCTTCTTCCTTTTGTGGCTACCAGTAGCAAGGGAACAAGGATGAGGGGGTCAGACAATTTACTTGGGATCTGTGGCTACCAGTGGGCAAGGGAACAAGTCTAGGGGGCAGCTGGCAGCCACAAATCAACATGGAGGTGCCTGACCACCCAGCTTTGTTCCTTTGGGAGGGCACAACATGTATAAAATATGATAAACAGAGCTGAGGGGATAGTTCCATACTGCTTGGTGTACTTTTTATTAACCCTTTGAGTGCCACAGGGGGACACAATGCAAATCACTATAGCACTCAAAGGGTTAAGGGAGTGATGCTGTTCAGGGTACTAAAAGGATTATCTTCACTCCCCTACTGACCAAGTGGGGCAGCAGAGAGAATGCTCTCAGACTTCAGGATTGTCATACTGTTGGTGATGTGTGAAGGAGGGCATCTCTTCCCCTTAACCCAGCTGTCATGTATTCAAGACCAGTGACAGTCATGGCATGTCATGGAATTCAAGGCTCCCCGCGCGGCTGCACGCCGTTTGGGGAGCCATGAATCTGGTAGTGAAAAATAAAATGCCCTGTGGTCATTAACTACCGCCCCTTAAGGGGTTAAATAAAGTTTCTCATTTGCTTTTTTTTTCTTCACCATAAGCATGAAAAATAACAAGGCCTCTTCTACAACATAAAATTCGGGTAGAACTGTGTAAATCCCAAGTATTAGAATACTGATTCCATATTATATAGCCATAATGTTATTATAAGTAAAATCAATCTACAGACTTCTGCTACTAGAGTAAATGTGTCTGATGTACAAAAACAACTGGAGTAATTACGGTGTACACCATGGGGTAGATTTAAAGGTTTATGTTAAAACAGCCGCTAAGTAAAAAAGGCACATTGGCCGCAAATAATACATGATTTACGGCTGATTCGACAGGTAGTCTACAAGAATAGCTAACAAGTGTAGGCATAAAAAAACACGTAACACAAAAACCTGCGTTGAATCTTTTTTTGCATCATCATGCGTCCCAATCACCCATTAAAACACAACTTAAAGGGATAGTAATACTTAAGATGTAAAAAAAATATATGTTGTAGGGTTTATGTCCCCAAATAAAACAAGGGTACTCCCACTGCTGAGAGAGATTTTATTAAAAAATTATAACAGCTCAACCTTGAATTTTTTAGATGCGATATCACAGTGAACTGAAAATTTACAGCAGCGCTGTTGCTACACCATCCTATGGAGATATATGATCTACGGACCAGAGCAGTCCATAGGATGGTGTAGCAACAGCGCCACTGCAAATTTTCAGGCCACTGTGATATTGCACCTAAAAAATTCAAGTTTGAGTTGTTACAAGTTTTTAATAAAGTATCTCTCAGCAGCAGGAGTACCCTTGCTTTACTCAGAGGGATAAACCCCACATCATATCTTTTTTTACATTTTAACTATTACTATCTTTTTAAGTCAAAATGTAACATAACGAGTATTATAAAAACTGCTGCACATGCTAAAATAAATTGTCCCAACAATATAGCATAATATGCAAGGTGTACTCATAGGCAAAAATCATATACAATAAAGAAAAAGGAGGGAGGTCCTCAAGGTGAAGAATACCATGAGGGTCAGCCTCACTTAAGAAAGAAGCCTAAAATGAGGTACTCAGGGTAAGGAAATGCAAGAAATATAAAGGCTTTATTGAACAATACATATATAAATCACAGGCAAGCTAAAACCAATTAAAAACAGTATATCAGTATAAGGCTGGTTAATCACAAATAATATACATTTCCAGATCAACAATACAAATAATAGATAACATATACCAGGAAGTAAATAAACACTGAGAGGGCTCAACTAGAATAAATAGGAACCCATAAAGTGCATAGGTGATGAAAAGAACAATACAAAATAAAGGTGGTAACATGCATTGGGTGTCCAGTATCTATGGCTGCTTTATTAAACATTCCCAGTGTGGTTACCGCTTTATGATTGCACATGATAAGTATACCTTTATTTTGCACTTTATATATTTTGTATTATTCTTTTAATCACTTATGCACTTATGTTTTTAATTGGTTTTAGCTTGCCTGTGATTTATGTATGTTTTGTTCAATAAAGCTTTTATATTTCTTGTATTTCCCTACTCTGAGTGCCTCATTGGAATAGGCTTCTTTCTTAAGTGAGGCTGACCCTCATGGTATTCTTCACCTTGAGGACTTCCCTCCTTTTTCTTTATTTAAAATGTAACATAACGGCTGGCGTTGGCTAGAAACCCTGATTGATGCCCCAACAAATTCAAACTCACAGCCAATCCCAAGGCTCCAAAGTATCTGAAAAGTTCAAATACACCCATATATATCCCAAAATAATGGTCACACCCTGTCTGTGTTTCAAGTTTGAGTGAGCTAGAACACAGGACCCAGGAGCGGAGGATAGTTATAGATCAAGAGAGGAGAGAGAGGCACATACAGAGGAGCAAGGTAGAAGGAGTTTTTGGAGAGCGGTGCACTTAAATATACACATATTACACTTTTGCACATATTACATACCCACACTAACAGCACACACATAGTCTTTTTTTTTTTTTTTACAACACCTAACACATTTTTTAAACTTTATTTTTTAAGTGTGAATCTGTGAGTAACAGAATGACAGAGAGTAAGTATGATCGAGTGTGTCTGTGAGGGTCTGTGTGAGTGGGTGAATGATGGCCAGGAGAGAAGGACAGCAGAGAGGGATGGGGAAAGTAGTGGAGGAGGAGGAGGAAGGTCAGGAGGGCATCCCTGAGCAGAGTAAGGGTGGGAGAAGAGGATCCACAGGCTGAGGGGGACCCAGTCCAGAAGAGTAGGCACACGGAGGGCAGGGACAGATGTTTCAGTGGGACGAGGGGTACCTGTCTGGGAGCACCACGCCCAGGCAGGGGCAGAGCAGGCAGGACATTCCGGGCACAGCTCTGACACTTCGCAGGCCGGAGCTGTGGAGGAGAGGATCAGGGATCCTCGCTACACGGAAGAGGAGAACAGAGCTCTCGTGGAGGTTGTTCTAGAGAGGGAGAGTGTTCTTGTTCCGAGGGAGTGGGTCTCTGGCCTGGCTGCGAGGAGGAAGGCTGCCTTGAATCAAATATGCAGGTGAACGTGGTGGCCAGCTGCAGATGGGACATAGAGTCCATAAAGAAAAGATGGGGTGACTGCAAGAGGGTGGTCAAAAAGAAGTTGGGGGATGTCGCCATTTATGCCCGAGGCACCTGAGGTGGTCCACCTGTCCCAATCACATTCAGCGGATGGGAGGAGAGGCTGTGGCAGACCTTGTCGTCCACGCTGATTGAGGGGGTCCCTGGAGGATCGGACACTGGGGATAAGAGTAGTCTCCACATTACCGGTAAGTGCATCATCACATAACCACACACCACATCAACCAACACAAGCTGCACAAGCATACACAGTCATACCTCAACACATGCCCATCATTCATCTACACATCTGCACCAAAACAGCACCCTGAGTGTTAAAACAGGACACAATACAAGGACAAATGCAAAGGTTCAACCTGGCCCAAACCTGTGCAAGTCCCAGTTCAACCCTCTTGTTGCTGTGCTGATCACACACAATCCACACAAACCATGCTTTTCAAAGTGCTGCATGTTAAACATCATTACTGTTCCTCCACAATGTCAACCATGTACCCACAGGGAAGTTAGCACATAACCCTTTGAGTGCTAGAGGGATTATCAATGCATCACTCAACAATGGTTTGGCAACCCCTCTGGTAATCAAAGGGTTAACCAACGACAAACACAATTCGACAGGGTTAGGATTACATGCTACACAGGGGACATTCACTAAGAAGTGTAAATGACATGATGGACTGAAGTTAGCCCTTCCATACCATCACTTCACCAATTCCCATGTTTGTCTATGGAGACTATTCAATGAAATGGATCAAGTTATTGAGGGCTCATTGGTTAGATTCCCAGGGCCGGATTTACATCTCAGGAGCCTGTAGGCACAGAACTGTGAAGCACCCCCCCCCCCATTTGCCAACTCCACTGGACACCTCCACAATGCTCATCAGCTCCATATTGCCCCCCATCAGTTCCATATTGCCCCTCACCTTGCCCCCCATCAGCTCCAACTTGTCCTCATCATCTCCATATTGCCCCTAACATTGCCCCCATCATGTCCATATTGCCCCATCAGCTCCAACTTGCCCCCCATCATCTCCATATTGCCCCTCACTTTTCCCCATCATCTCAAAATTGCCCCTCACATTGCCCCATCATCTCCATATCCCCTCACATTGCCCCAACCCCATCAGCTCCAACTTGCCCCCCATCAGCTCCACATTGCCTCCACCATCTCCATATTGACCTCCATAGGCTCCAACTTGCCCCCCATTAGCTCCACATTGCCCCCCTTTGGCTCCAACTTGCCCCCACCATCTCCATATTGCCCTGACATGGTCCGTTTCCTACCTCCCTGGTAGGAGATCTGTCATCTGTGCCTCCTTGGCACAGTCCTGTAGCTGATGGAGCTCCTGCGCGGTCTCCTATTCAGGAATGCAGAGCCCTGGGAGATGATGTCATCTCCCAGCGCTCTGCATTCCTAAAGATGCGACAAGGGAGCTCACCACCTACAGGACTGTGTCAAGGAGGCACAGACATGTCCTGCCGCCGGGGAGGTAGGAAATAGGGAATGGGGGCAGCGCCAGCGAGGTGGCTACTTCTTTTTTTTTTAATTAAAAAAAAAAAAATCCCAATGGCAAGCGCCCCTCAGTGGAGTGCACCTGTAGGCAGGTGCCTACTTTGCTAATGGCAAATCCGCCCTGTAGATTCCATAGAAAAACATTGGAAATGGAGAAATTATATCACTGGAGAAGTCATCATTTCCACTTTACCTCCACTCCATAAGGTCTTCATCACTGCTCAATGAATCTCAAGAGAGATGGATGAGGACAAACATCACAGTGCCAGTGAGGCTAACTGGGTGTATGTGCAACACACAGGCCTTGAAACAACCAACACTGTGGAATTAAAGGAGAACCAAGTATGCAATCATTTACTCTCACTTGAACTGTCATATCACACATTTGGTTTTCACATGGATCCTCCGGAGTGTTGATGCTATGGATGGATGTTATACCATCCACTATTTGCAGGATACACATGGGAACCAAATGTCAACCACTGTAGGTGGCACACCAACAGGCCATGATTGATGCATATCCCTGATTAAGCAAGGCTGGGTCACTCACAAAGATGGAGTGAATGATCCAAACAGCAACAAACCTTAATCAGATAAATCCCTCAGTACTGACCTGATTGGTGGCCTGGGGAATTAACTTGGACAGACCTCATGTATCTGTGACTGCCAGGGTGGTATTCCATGCATCGCAACGCAATGCATAGGATACCATCATGACAACCAGAGAGCTACATGTCAATTATATAATCTTGCATTCATTCTGTCATTGTCTACATTACGAATCACACCATTTCATTTCCCCACACAGCATATGGGCCAGCAGAACAGCAGGAGGCAGTGGAGGAGGCACACACATCCCCAGATGAGATTCCTCCTGGGGAGCAAGAGGACGGGATTGGCACATGGTCACCCTATACAGCTGAACCACCACATCCAGCATCTTCTGCTGCACCACCACCACCTCCTGCACCTGCTGTCCCACCAGCTGCTCCCCCACACTACCAGGACTGGTTTTACTTTGAGAGGTCCATGAAGCCATCCTCCTCGGGACATTACCACCCTGCTACAGCACAACCACCACCAGGAAGGTCCTGGCTGCCCGGGACTGTGGCCACCCCTACATATTGGCCATATGTCCATCCTCTTGACCTACCCTCCTGGATGGCACCCCAGCATAGGCCCAGGTATGACCTGAGGTAGGTGCTAAGCAGCTATCAGTGGCCAAGGTATGACCCCTGGCCATTGGAATATGAGCACCTGGGCCTGAATGGGGAGCCCCAGCACCCTCAACCAAGGGAACACTTCATCCCACCACCACCACAGGGGTTAGTGGGCAGCTTGGGGTCACTGGATGTGGTGGGCACATGGCCGACATCTGCAGCAGCAACCCCACAAGCAGACACGGCACTAGCAGACACAGCAACCCCACCAGCAGACACAGCAACCCAACCAGCAGACACAGCACCAGCGGACTCTCCACCAGCAGCAACCCCCCAGCAGGCACAGCACCAGTGGACTCTCCACCAGCAGCAACCCCCCAGCAGACACAGGAACACCTCCAGCCGACACAGCACCAGCAGACTCTCTACCAGCAGCAACCCCCCCCAGCACACTTACCAGGCACATGGATGGAGGGGGAGTGTCTGGAGCTACAGAGGAGGCAACTCAGGGAATCCCAGAGGACCAACACGTACATCAGAAGGCTCTAAAGGGATTCCCTGAGGAATACTCAAAGGATACTATCCAGCATCCGTGCCCTGGAGGTACAGAAAACGGTGATGACAACAGAACTCAGGCAGTACCATGCAGGGATGATGGACATGATAGGGCAGCTGCTGGTGGAGGTCAGAGACCACAACCGCAGGGAGAATCTGGTTGTGGAGAGGGAGCAGCATTTTAATCCTGTCTGAGAAGGTTTGTGGTTACTGATAGATTAAGTGGCAAAGATGTCTCCAATGCATTTCAAAGCAATGCAGTGAACACGACTTCTGCCAAGGTTAAATGATTGTAGAATGTTTGAACATGGGTTAGCACACACATCACACACAACTTTGTCCAAATTCAACTTGCAATCCACCATTGGAGCCAAATAACGTGTTATATGGCCATGATGTGGGTTGAATTTGAACAACAGATACCTACCCCTTATCACAACAACTGGTGCAACTCTGTAAACATTCATCTGCATCAATTGTTGTGGTTTAAGGGGTTAACCAAACAGCTGTTTGACTTAGCTGAGAACTAACAGGCAGGATAGATGATAGAACATGCAGCTAAATAGGCTGTGATCTACACCCTGATTGTGCAACTGACTTACTGCAGAAACAAATTTTTACCCTAGGATTTCAATGTGTGTGTGCTATACATTCAGATCCTAGGGTAAACATTGGGTTCTCCTGTAAGTCAGTTTCACAATCAGGGTGTAAATCACAGACTATCTTACTGGATAATCCAATGATCAGGCTAAGATTTCAATATGTAGCACACACATTGAAACCTTAAGGTGAGCATTGAGTTATCCATTAAGTTATGTTGATGTTTTTCTAAAGTTGAAACAAGCTTCACCAGTGATATCACATCTCCACTTAGTCTGTTTGTTTGGTAATGTAGCCCATGTACTGAGATATGTCAAACCAAAGCAATCTCAGAACACTGGTTACATTGATCACCGTGTAAACTGTGGACATGACATCACTGTGGAAGTAATGTCCCTTGTATCACCTCTTTATCACTCACAACACACATTTGTGTATCACTGCCATCATCTCCTTGTGTGAATACATCACAAAGTCCACTCATGGTCAAACAACTAGCGGACTTGTAGCTCATGTAGGTCATGCCTTCTTATGTATGAGGGATACTCTAGCCTTGAGTATGGTTCCAAATTAAGAGGTCTAATCAAACATTTGTTCATACAGACACAGATTGAATAGTGATGGTTTTCCTTTATTGTGTCTCAAACTACATTAAAACATACATGTGTTTTCTGTGTATATTGCCTACATGCATTGAACACTTGTAGGAGCACCCAAAAGGTACATTTAAACTAAATATGAATACTTTGGAAACACTACTAAACTGCTCATGTGTTGTCCACAAGGTTTGGTAACTCAGTGGAGCATTCTTACTGTACAGGTTTGATACCTGGATGCTAGTACACACATGAATTTGTGTCTTCTGTGTATACGTGAATGTTCCAGTAGAGGTTGCTGTGAACATCAGGTCAAACATTGCATTACCAACACAATCACTTGAAACATCAAGGGGTGAGCTTCATGGAAGTGTTGTCAGGGCTTCAGTCCAGTCACATGGGAACTCCTCTGTTCAAGGATGAATCATGCTATGGATGCCTGTGGGACAAGAGGACAGGATTTGGAACAGCACGCTCGAACTGATCGTAATGCAACAGATTCAACATCATTACCCCCTTAATCTTTCCAGTTACAGGGGAGTACACAAACCATTGCTTTTTAATGTGTTGTCTACTTGTCTGTAACCAATTAAGGTGACAACTAAGGGGATGTCAACCAGCCCTAGGGATATGTGCCCCTGACATAAATACACACATCAACAAATATGTTCTGATAGCTCCATGAAACAAATGAATTTGGGCTGCCACTGTCAGAGTGACAGTGGCAGCCCAATTTTATTTGTTTCATGGAACTTATTAGGACATATTTGTTGATGTGTGTATTTATGTCAGGGGCAAAAATCACTGCACACACACACAGGTAAGCATGGTGTCCCTGGAGATCTGATCCACATTTCATGACCTCTATGCTGTGTAACACACTACCACTGTAGATTCATCCATCAGCTATAGCTAACTACAGGTCCCATGTTCACTCCAATGGCCCTTTAACCCCTGATGTGACAGAGTGTTATCCAGTGCATTGCACTGGATAACAATCTTTCTCTACAAGGGTACCATGGTTGCTATGGCTATGATCATGGCAAATCATGTCAATCAAGCCCTGGAAGATGCTAAACATGGGTTATGTGTTGTACCTTGGTTCTCATGGTAGGTATGCATGATATCCTTGAGGTAGCAATGTCAACATGGAGGAGGGAATGGAAGATGGTTTTGGAATCCACAGGCACAATATGCCACGTTCATGGTATGGATGATGTTTGGGACCATACTGCTGCCAGCGTCAGGGTTGTGTCATTGATCCTGTGGGGTGAAACAGAACATCATGTGTGGTGTGGTTAGTGTGTTGGAACCAATCCACAGTACTGGTGATGGACATGCATGGATTGTGTGAATGCCTGTGTTATACTCACAGCTGAAGTGGTCTCTAATCAGCCTGTTTCTCATCTGCGCCCCTCTCAGGATTTCCTCACCATGGCCAATTTCCATGGGCACATCAGGTATGGGGGGACTGGATATCGTCCACCAGCCTAGTGTCTACTGCAATGTTGTGCAGTATTGCACACGCTATTAAAATGTCACACACTTTGCCTGGGGCATACTGCAGTGCTCCCCCCTGAGTGGTCCAGACATCTGAATCGGGGCTTGAGGAGGCCGAAGGTCTGCTCAATGGCATTCCGAGTTCTGCCATGGGCTTGGTTATATCTTTCCTGGGCACCGGTTTGGGGATTGGTTACCGGGGTGAGGAGCCATGGTTTGCAGCCATAGCCAGCATCACCTGTGGAAAGTGAGTGACATGGTGAGGCAAGGAGCACATTTTATGTGAATGATGTTTTCTGAGGTGAACGTACTAGCTGTGAGTCAGAAGCATGCTGAGCAGCGTTGTGTGTACATCTGTGGATGTGGTATGATTTAGTATTGTTAACTCACCCAGAAGCCATTCCCCTGTATGAGTTCCATTCTCAAATTCTTTGTGTACTGAGGAGTTTTGGAGAATGTAGGAATCATGACAGCTCCCGGGTATCACGGTCCCCGTGATCCTTTTTTGTCACTCTCAACTGTGCTGCTCCCGGATTGGTTGAGCTGTGTTGGCCCGCCCCTGGTTATCCGTTATAATCCGGTCACTGGCACCGGTCAGGTGCCCTTTCGTGGTGTTTCCTGCTAGCAATTGCTGTTCCTGTATCCTGATCCACCGTGTACCGACTAGGCTTGACCGACGACGTTCCTGTGTTCCTGTTCCGTGATTGACCCGGCCTGGCTGACGACCCTTCTCCGTTACCGAACCGGCTTGTCTGCGAATCTCCTGTGTATCCTGATCCGGCCCGGCTGACGACCCTTCTCCGTTTCCGAACCGGCTTGTCTGCGAATCTCCTGTGTATCCTGATCCGGCCTGGCTGACTACCGAGTTCTCTTGTCCTGCTCCTGTATTGCTGAAGGAACTCTCCGCTGTCGCCTCAGCGACATTCTGATACTGCATAGTGTGATTGAGCCTCCACTTGTCAGTTGCTGAGCCATTGCTGAGTCTTCCATTATCTGTCTTTCGTGTGCTGAGTCCAGATCTTACTGTGCTGAGTCGATTCCTGCTCTCGAGATACTGGTATTGTCCATCCGATACTGCTGCTTCTCCACCTATCGCCTAAGCCTGTCCGCTGTCTCTGCAAGCCGGCCGCCTGCGGGCCATGGTAGTCGGCGGCTCTCCGTGATCGAGCAGCGGTTCCGTTAGGCCCGTGGCTTTTGGCAAAGCAGTACCCAGTAGTCTCCTGTTACGCCCGCGCTAGGGCCATCAGCACGAGTAATCACTATACTGTAGTCTCCGGTTACGCCCGTGGGGGCTATTGACTCGAGCAATCACGATACTGTAGTCACCGGTTACGCCCGTGGGGGCTATTGGCTTAAGCGACTGTGATAGTAGAAGTCTCCAGTTACGCCCGTGGGGGCTATTGGCTCACGCTATCATTATACTGTAGTCTCCGGTTACGCCCGTGGGGGCTATCTCCTTATCACTTGCAGTTTCCGTTCAGCCAGGACTTTATGCTACAGCTCTACACAGTGCATGGACTTGGGTGCTACCTCACAGCACACAGAGCTATAAGCAGTACCAAGGGCGTGCCTAACACCACATTTGAGACTGATAACCAGTACTATTAACCTCTTGAGTTCTGTTTTGTGCTTCCTTGCTTGTTTATATTACCTGCTGCGCCAGGTATCTCTGTCGTATTCTGTTCTACCAGTACCGCCTCAGTGGCGACCTTGTTCTTCATTACTTAATAAAACTCCATTTATTTTATCTACCACTGTCTGAGTGTCTGAAAACCGTAACACCGGGATACTTTGCACAGACATTCATGAGCCTCATGTTGCTGTCACACACCATCTGCATGTTCATGGAGTGGAAGTTCTTACTGTTGATGAATAGATGTCCAGCACGTGCTGGAGCTTTGATACGGACATGGGTGTAATCTATTGTACCCATGAGGCATGCCTCCCTTTGCAAAAAAAGCCCTGCTTCAGATGTGTCCACTTCATGTCGGTGGTGGGAAAATGTATATAGGTACTGGCCTTGCTTCTGAGGGCTGGCAAGACCTGGGCCAGCACCCAGGAGAATGTGGCCTGTGACATGCCAGATGTGTAACCCTCTGTCGACTGGAAGGCTCCACTTGCCATGAAATGTATTGCACACATGAGTTATTGCAAGCCAGTTAGGGCATGGTTGTGGATGTAGATGGGATCGACCTCATCCTTGATGACCTCATATAGGGCAATGATGCTGTGTGGCCTCAACCTGTAGCGATCAATCACCTCGTCATCATTCACTCCAAGGAGAGTGACCCTTGGGTGGTATACCCTGGGCCTTGGTGGTCGTCTGTACATCCTAAGCTGCTCCAGGGGTCCCTGTGGCAGCTGGGGAGCATCCTGTTGCTGGGGAACATCCTGTTGCTGCAGCTGTGCAGGCAGGTGTTGTCCTCTAGGTGGGGATGGGCTCCTGTGTGGCTCTTGAGCCAGAGCCTCCTCACTTGCAACCGGTGAAGGCTGGTGATCAGGTGTGCCTGGGGGTTGCTGGTGTTCCCTAGCTCTCACCCTTGCATGCCTTCTCAGCAGTCTTTGCATCAATATGTAAGCGAACACACTTTTTGTTCTATCTCTCCCTCTATCTCACTCTCTATCTCTCTCTATCTCTCTGTCTCTATATCTCTCTCTATCTCTGAGTGGAGAACATGCCACAAGTGAGTGTGGTGAGCTGTCCCTTTAAGTACATGGTAGGGCATTGTGTAGGTGTGGTGATGAGGTGAGTGATGACCAATGGGAAGGTGTTTGTTGTCCAGGTAAGTGTTTGCCGGTGTGTTTGTGTTTTAAAATGTGCTGTGTTCTGATTGCTGTGTCTCTGTCACTTGCGGTTGTGAAGTTGTGGGGTGCAGGTTGTGTCTGGATCATGTGGTGATGTTGTACAGGTGAGCTTGTTAAGTATTGCCAGGTGTCCGTGTTGTGTAATAACCCCCATTGTTCCGTGCCATGTTGTGTTATTGTTTTTTTAGAAGGCCTTCTCCCTGTGGTGTTGCTTGGTTGTTGTGTTGTGTGTGACAGTGATTTGTGCTGCATGGGCATGTTTTTTATGCTAATTTGTCATTGCACGGGTTAATTTTTGCATTTGCATGCTTGTGTGGTATGAGGTTTGTTTGTTTTACTATGTAATGGGGGGGGGGGTTTGTGCAGGGGCGGGCTGGGCCAGGGGAAGCGGGGCAATTGCCCCCCGGGCCGGTAGGCCGCAGCCCATCTCCTGCTTCTGCCAGCGGGGGGCGTGCACGAGATTGTCTGCCGGAACAGCAACTTGGAGGATAAAAACGTTTAATGCGTTGGGCACAGGTGTAGTGAAGGTCGGACTTCCAGCTTCAGCAATAAGGGTGGGTGGGGGTCCCTCACACAAATAGGCAGGTCCAGTAGGATCTTATGGATCTCCCAGTGGGAAATGTTCCTTTAGGCTGAGGGCCTTTGTGCAGCACCTTCAACCATTCAGCACACTTTTTTGTTGCCAGAAAGACTGAGCCTGCCCCTCTTTAATTTACTGTAAGTGTAGGAGGAGACTCAGGAGAGGCATTATGTGTCCCTTTTCTCTGTTGGGCCAGTGGTGTTTAACACTTTGAGTGCCTTAGGGGTGTGCAACGCAATACTTAGCAATGTGTTGCTTCACCCTTTGGTACTCAAAGGGTTAACCCTTCAAGTGCCAACCAGAAATCCAGTACTTAAACGATTAACATTTTGTTGTGAAAGAGGGAAGCCTGTAGATACTGCCACTGCCGGGTTCTTTGTCCTGATCATTTGCCTCTCTCACTCAGCCACATGACTGTGACTTTCAGTGAGAGAGCAGCAAGGAACCAGCAAGTGAGTGGAGTAGGAAGTAGAGACACAAAGTACTTCTGGCTGGGTATGGGAGCATCAGTCAGGTCTGTCTGTGACACAAGTTTGTCATATATTGTGTGGTGAATGGGTATTATTTCAGCTCTGCAAAATAAATAAATAAATAAATAAATAAAAAGATTGGGGACAAGGTTCTCTCACCCAGCAGAGCATTTAACTTGAAGAACCCACTCATCATCTCCACCAATGACAGTGCACATGTGCAGGAGGATATTGGGACAGGTCACATGACCATTATGAAGTCGGCACAGGACTTGTATCCAGCATCATGGGAGACTTCAGCAGGGACTGCTAGCTGTGTGCACTGCTGCTTATTCTTCATCTGAAGTATATTATGGTAAGCTTTATATCCCCAGAGAGAGGAGGAGAGGGGCAAAGGATGGACTTCTGTCTCACCAAAACTGGCCTGCTGTTAGCATTGAATCATAGTGTCAGACAGCAGTTAATTACAAAGCTGAGTTGTGCCCAGACCCACTTTTGTGAGACATCTAACAAAAAGGAGGACAGAGTGAGGCTGAATCTGTTTGTAAATTTTGTTCAGTTTAATGCAATAAAAGATATAAAGTCTGTAGGTACACAGACAGTGCAGGGGAGTTAACCCTCCAAGTGAAAGAAATGAGTGCCAAGCATTTCAGAACAATGCTGTGAGCATCATGGAACTCAAAGGGTTAAGGGGAGCTTGACTTGTAGTAATACAGAGACAGTGTGTAAGATTGTCAGATGGCGTGGATGTGTGAGTGTGGGTATGTGAGAGAAATTGTGTGTGGGAAACCTTCATTAACCCCTTAAAGACCCTTGACATACCAGGACCGTCACGGTCCTTGAAATACTCAAGAACCGATGACGGTCATAGTACGTCACGTACTTTTTACTTACAGCGCTCTACCGGGAGCGCTGTAAGTAAAAATAGGGCCTGAAATTGACCGCTCCAAGATTGGAGCGATCTCTATCAGGCCCCATAATGACGCGCCCATACACGCGACAGGTCACGTGTACCGGCGCGTCCAAGTGAGCCTATGCGGTCATTATGGGATGGAAATGTCCCATGACCGCCGGTCCTTAAGGGGTTAAACTCTTCCAATAACAGTGCATGTAAATAAATTACCTCACACAAACATCTAGTATACAAAGGGTTAAATGTAGCTTGTGCTTCTTGTTTAGCTTTATTGATTGTCTTCTCTGTTGTGGTGGCTATTTAACCCATTGGATACTAGCTTCATCAACACTTTTGTCTTTAGCATCCAAGGTGTACACATTATGCATGGGCAGGGGTACTATGTGTGTGTGAGGAGAAAGCACAAATCCAGTCCTGCTGTAAAAAACAGCAAAGGACTGTTGTGCTCTGCACCTTATCAATACCCTTCTGTACACAGTTATGTCTCCTTCCCACCAAGTGTGACAAGACAGGGGCAATGTGACAGTGTACTGGCAGTTCATACTGTGTTTGGATACAAGAAATGTGCAAACTATTCTCGTCTTGCTGATGAATTTTGTTGTTATAATATAGTCATACCTTGGAATTATCAGGGGGTTTGACCTAAATCTCATGGTAAAAGACCAAATTGTTAGGGTGCAGACCTCACTTGCACTCAATGGGTTAATAGTACCATTTAAGTATGATTTTTTTTGTTTAGTTTTTGCCTCTTTGACTTTGAAGGGGCGGGGGGGGGGGGCAGTCTTAAACTTTGTCCTGGGGACTAGTAGCTCCTAGTTAGGCCCATGAGGAGGACTAGGGAGTCTGTGAACTCAGTGTGTTCTGGAGACTTACATTGAAAGAAAATGGTATCAGGATGCTAGTTTTAAATATACTTTCAATTAATGTTTAGACACAGAACTTGTTTGAAAATAGCATCTCAACACCAGTCTCACTTTTTAAAATCCCAGAATGTACCTTGTTCACTATCCCACCTTCCTGTATTAACTAATTGTGTCATAGGTTCACACTGTGAAAGCCTTGGTGCCCTAGATCAGTGTTTCTCAACTGAAGGGACGGTGCAGCGGTTAGTAGGGCAGACAGGGAACCTCACGTTGTTGTGCTAAGTTCAAGTGCGCTGTCAATCACTGAGCATTGTTTGAAACTGGCGCTCTAACTGAGATTAAGTAGAGGTACTCGGCACACATGGTAGTTTGGAAGTTCTCTTGGTGCTCTTCAGGTGAGACACAGATATCTGCATATGGCAGCGGGGGAAGGGGGAGGTAAAGAAAAAAAATATGAGACTGCACCTCCTTTTCTAACATCCCCTTTAACCATCTGATGGTGGGTTGTGCAGTGCATTGCAGAGCAATGCATTGCACAACCCACTGTCCTTCATAAAGCTTCTGGAAAGGATAGAAAATAGAGTTGAGGCTCGTTGAACTTGTTCTTTATCCCTTTCAGTTCTAAAACTGTGTCAGTCATTGGACTTCTCGCTGCACACAAAGGATTCGTATGTATGATTTCTCCCCCTCTCAATTATCCCACCCTCCTTTATCTCCCCACCCTATTGCCCATATTATTCCCATTTCCCTTCTCCTCCACTTATCTTTCCATTGCTTTTATTCTCACCTTGCTTTTCCCCCATCTTGCCCTCCCCTTTTATTTCTTCTCTCCCTTTCCCTTTTCTCTCCTCTTTTGCCCTCTCTCTCCCCTTATTGACACTCATAGAATTGTAAGCTCTGTGGTATGACTAGCGTAGCTCCATTTCAACTGTAAGCTTTTTGGTATGACTAGTGTAGTTTCATTTCTATTGTAAGCACTGTGGTATGACTAGTATAGCTTCTTTTCAATTGTAAGCTCTGTGATATCACTAGTGAAGCAATATTTCAGTTGTGAGCTCTTTGGTATCTCAAAATGAATTAAGTTGAACTTCGAAATGATTTAAAAGTTAATGATCAGATCTGTGCGTATGTGTGCTTGCATGTGTGTTTGTGTGTGTGTGTATGTGTGTGAAGAGCCCTGGAATGTGAATGTGTGTATAAGGTGCCCTGGGGTGTATATTTTATACACACATGACTTTAGGCCAGGAGTAGCTAACGTGGACCTCAAGAGCTACCAACAATGAATGTTTTCAGGATCTCCCTGAATAAGCACAGGTGAACCTAATATAGTGACTGAGCCACTAATTAGTCCACATTTGCTTTATCTGCAATATTGTGAAAACATTATTATTGGTAGCTCTTGGCTACCCTTACTCTAGAAAGAGCAGGGATGGACAACCTGTGGCCCTCCCACTGTTAGTGAACTACATCTCTAATTATCTAGAGCCAGCTATTTGCTGATTGAGAACAGTGGGAGTTGTAGTCTGATAACGTAGTACGAGTAGCCACAACAACACCACCCACATGGTTTCTGCATTATTCTTTACCTGCCAAGTTCTTTCCCCTTTATTACCACAGCCCATGTGTGTCATTCCCACTCCTACCTACATGACCTTCCCTGTTTTACTGCCTATTTTCCTCCCATTTCACACTGTCTCCCTAATGTTTATCTATAAACCAGCATAGGATATGTAGACATACTGACTTGTATTATGGCTGGTTTGTAAAATAACTGCAGGGAGACAGTGGGAAATGGGAAGTAAAGAGTGACAGGAAGGATGGAGAAGAATATTGGTATAGGGGTGGCAGAAAGAGATGAGGAAGGTAATCTGAAAAGGACATACAAGAGTGGAGTGGTGGCAATGGTAAAGGCTAAGCTGCACTGACCAAAAAGGAGTTGGTGAGGAACCAATGACTCCTTGCTAGTAACAAAGTCAAAGATCCAATGTTATAAAAGTGTGGGCACCCCTGTTCTACAGAATGCAAACTCTCTGCTGAAGTCCCTTTTAGATTGTAATCTTTGTTGGACAATTCATATGTAGATTGTAAACTCTAGGCATAATTTACAAATTCCAAATACAATTCTCACCAACAACATAAAGTGGGCTGATGTATAACTAGTGCAACTCCATTTGAATTGTAAGGTCTATGGAATCATTACAATAGCTCAATTAACTAGTACAACTCCATTTGAATTATAAGGTCTATGGTATCATTAGAATAGCTCCATTTCAATGGTAAGCTTTGTGATATCACTAATGCAGCACCATTTCAATTGTAAGCTCTGTGGTATCACTAGAGAAGCTCCACTTTGATTGTAAGCTCTGTGGTATCACTTTGTAGCTTCATTTCAATTGTAAGATCTGTGGATTGTATTACTAGTTTAGCTCCATTTCAATTGTAAGCTCTATGGTATCACCTGCCATACGTCACAACATCAATGCCAATTAAAAACGTAACAAAAGGGGGTGGGCTGGGATGATGGGCCGGAGTGATAGTAGAAATGGGCCACTGGATTGTACTTGCCCCCAAGGCCAAAAGTTGCCAGCCCTCCCCTGTATGTGTGTTATGGCTAACAAAACTGGTTCTTAACTTTTAGCCGCTAAATGTATCTTTTTTGTGGCGTTAGCAGTACCGCACTTCTTTGAGTGGCTCTGGGGAATCTTGTTACATGATTCTCAATGCATGTAAGTCTATCGGCTGTAAGGATTATCAGACTGCCGTTAGCTGTTTTTAAGACGGACCTTTAAATGGCTTACAACACATTAACACACCCAGCAGTGTTTTTTTGGCTAACGCCTGCCTTTAAATCTACCCCCATATTTTTTTACAGAGGAGAAAAAAATCAGTTTATTTTAAATTAGTCTTTTTTTTATAATTTTATTGAAATATAGGAATTACATTTCAAAAACAACATGTGGAAATAGGTTACACAAAAAAAAAGAATAAGAACTGTGCAAGGAAGTACTGAGTCAAAGAGAGAACATACAAAGATACAATGAATGAGGTACATTTGAATCAAAAGTAAAAAAAAAAATCATACTTAAAGATTGGGCACCTTACAAATAACGGGATACAGAATGTACATACTTTGTGGAGCCCGATAATATAGAGAGAGGATAGAGATGAGGAGGACAAATAAATGAAACAAGAGGATATAAAGAATAAAGATAATGTGAGAATACAGGAGAGAAATATGTAGAGGTTGAGATGCAGTAGTGTAGAAAGAAGAGACGACTCATAATCGGACAATGAGGGAAAGAGAAGAAGGGAGAAGGTAATAGGAAAGGGGTAAGAGAGGAGAATAGAACCTAATAAAAAACTAAGGAAAAGAAGAAGGGGGAAGGGAGGAAGGTTGTAGGGAGGGATGAAGACGGTAAGTCCGAGGGGCACAGCAACTAGATTTCCAGAGAGGTGAATAGAGAGCCAAAAAGTCTGGTAATACCAAGGGATTGAGCAAGGTGTTGTGACCAAGAGATTCTGAGGAAGAGCCAGGGACCTTAGACGGAACTGACAGGACTTGTTGTAATACACGATCTCCTCTTCAACCAACAAGATCAAGTTGCTGTGAATAATGGAGAGGAGTCTGTGAGGAGGGCATGACGTTTCTCCAACACCAAAAAAGCATCTACCGCTGAAAGCCATTTGGAAGTTTGAGGAGCGGCTGTTGCCTCCAATGTAACGGAATAAGAGATCTAGCAACATTAAGTAGGTGCCTAACGGCACACCATTGGGAATGAGAGAGAGTGAGGAAGAGGTGAGTTTTGTAGGAAAATAGGCAAAGAAGGGGGTCCAGGGGTAAGGAAAGCTGGAGAGTTGTGTTAAGCAATAGAATTATCTCTGACCAGAAAGATTTGATAAGCGGGCAAGTCCACCAAATATAGGATAAAGACCCTTGGTGTTGGAGACACCTCCAACAGAGCGGAGAGGCAGAAGGGCATAATTTGGCGAGAAATAAAGGGGATCTGTACCAACCAGTAAGAAGTTTATAATTCAGCTCTCTAGATTTGGTATCCCTGAAAAATTTGAAGTTGGATACAAAAATTTGAGTCCACTGAGCCAGTTCAAGAGAAAAGCCAAGTTCATTTTCCCACCTTTTAAGGAAAAAAGGCTTCAAGGAGAGCTGCCGAAAGAGAAGAGAATAACAGAAGGATAGAGGTTGGAAGGCAGTGGGTAAGTCAACAAGCTTCAGCTCGAACAAGGTCAGACTCCTTGCCGGAGGATCATTATTGCACAGAGAGAGATACCAGTGTCGAATTTGAAACAAAAGCCACCAGGGGGCAGCACATCTGTCCAACGAGTCATAGAATACGGACAGAGGGAGAAATTTGGAGTCCCGAGTCAAAGAGCCTATTGTGTGGAGACCTAGTTGCCTCCATTGAGACTTTTGGTGATCAGAAATGTCTGCAGTGAAAGTGGGATTATTCAGAAACGAGGTAAGCGGGGAAGGAAGAGGGGCAAGATGGAATGCATGGTTGGTTCGGCCCCAGAACCTTAAGAGGTGACCCAGGATAGCATGGGCTTTGCATGGCGGGGGTATAGAGGTTGATGGAAGAAGAAGTAATTGCACGAGAGCCATACCAGCCAGAACATGGGACACTGTGGCTGTCCATCTTCTAGGAGGATTAGACAAAAAGTCGAATATTTTCGTCAGTACTGAAGCAGTGTAATACTTATGGAAATCTGGAATACTAAGACCACATTGGTTAACTGGAGAAGTAAGAATAGTAGAACGTATTCTAGGTCTCTTTCTGGCCCAGATAAATTGCATGGACAGGAGAGAGATTGTATCAAGGAAAGGCTTAGGGATGGGTAAAGGTAAAGCGTTCAGAACATATAGGACTTTAGGAAGGATCATCATTTTAATGACATTAATATGACCAAACCACAAAATAAAAAGAGAATTCCAAGAGAGTAGATCGGATTTGATGGTGTCTATCAGGGGCACAAAGTTCCGTTGAGGGATGGAGGAAAGGTCAGGGGAGATATGTATGCCCAAATACTTAATAGAGTCATTGGACCAGTTGAGAGGAAATTGACGACGAAGTGACTTCACTGTCAGGGAATCTAGAGTAAGGTTCAGTACCTCCGACTTAGTGTAGTTAATTTGTGCTTGCGAAATGTCCGAGTAATCCTGGAGGGTTTTCAGGAGAGGAGGAAGAGAAGAGGAAGGGTGAGAGAGGAAGAAAAGAATATCATCTGCGAAAGCTGCCAGTTTGAAATGGTCCCGACCCACCCTAATTCCTGATATCGACGGGTGAAGCCTAACAGTTTGCAGAAGCGGCTCCAACGTGAGGATGAAGATTATCGGGGATAATGGACAACCCTGTCGAGTCCCATTAGAGATTGGGAAGGAGGACGATAGGGTGCCATTCACTAAAACTTTGGCAGAAGGTGAGGTGTACAGGCTCATGATACCCTGAAGCATGCGGGGTCCTAAACCAATGTTAAGAAGTGTTTCTCTAATATAGACCCAGTTGACCCTATCGAAGGCCTTCTCGGCGTTGGAGGAAAAGAAAATTGTCGGTGTAGCAGTCGAAATAGCCAGTTCAGAAAGAGAGATCACAGTAGAAATATTATGCCTCGCTTCACGACCTGCAGCAAATCCACTCTGATCCGGGAGGATAAGATGAGGAAGGAACGCCCGAAGTCTGTTGGCTAGTATCTTCGCAAACAGCTTTAAATCTATATTCAACAAAGAGATTGGGAGATAGTTACTACATTGAGTGGGATCTGTTGACGGTTTCGGAATGACAACCACGTGAGCTTCAAGCGATTGGGCAGGGAAAGATTGTCCTTGTATGACAGCGTTGAAGGAAGAAAGAAGGTGAGGGTGACAAAGAAGAAGCAAATACCCTGTAGTATGGTAGAGTGAAGCCATCTGGGCCAGGACTCTTCCCAAGAGGCATGGACTGTATTGCAGTAGCGAGTTCGAGGGCCATGATGGGGGCTTCAAGAGACTCCGTATCCTGTGGAGACAGGGAAGGAACTCGGGCGCTTAAGAGAGAGTCCCGAACAGCATCCAAGTGAGCCGAGGAAGGAGAAAAAGTTGGAGGACCTAAGTTGTACAATTTGGAGTAAAAGTCCCTAAATGCTTCTGCAATCTGGGGATATTCCCTGATTGGAGGGCCGGATTGTGCGGCGAGTTTGTGTACACTAATAGCTCTTCTTTTGGTCTGTATTAGATGTGCCAATGGCTTTCCACGTTTATTGCCAGAGATGTATTTCTCATATGTTAGGCGCATGAAAGACTTCTGAACATCCCCCCTTAGGAGGGATTTCAGTTCGTGCCTGGCCTTCTGGAGGTCTAGTAGAAGTTGCTGTGACAAGGACTGTTTATGATGTGCCTCTTTAGATCTAATGTCCTGTAAAAGGTCGTTAATTTGTTGCCACTTCTTTTTCCTAGCGATAGCCCCCAATTTAATCAAATGACCACGTATCATACACTTGTGTGCTTCCCAAACAATAGGAGCAGAGACTTCAGGGGAAGAGTTAAACCTAAAATATTCCTCAGTGATGGAGGATAGAGTTTCCCGGACGGAAGGATCAGAGATGGATAAGTCGTTGAGTCTCCAGGGTCTAGGAGCATTGTTGGAAGACAAATTTGCAATCGTAATCATGACCAGGGAGTGATCAGTCCATGATACTGGATCTATAGTAACCGACTTCAAGTGCGGTAGAAGGAATTGCAATATGAAAATGTAATCAATTCTACTATAAGTAGAGTGAGGATGTGAGTAGAAGGAATAATCTTTATCAGTTGGGTGGAGAAGCCTCCAAGTATCCAGGAGATGTCGGTCAGAGAACTGTCTCCGAACGTGACAGAGTTGTGAGAGTCTGAAAGGGGACTTCCCAGAGGAAGAGTCCATGAGGGGATCAAGAGCCATATTTAGGTCCCCACCCACAATAAGCCTGCCTGCGGATGAGGAATCAAGGACAGACAAGGTCTTGGAAAGGAATGAAATCTGCGAGGAATTCGGACAATAGACATTCAAGAACGTGACTGGTTTGTTGTACAGCAAACCAGTGACCATCAAGTATCTGCCGTCTGGATCAGCTGTAATCTCATGCAGTGTCCATGGGACAGATGCACGGATAAGAATACATTCCCCCTTCTTTTTTTCAACAGCAGATGCATAATAGGTGGTGGGGAAAAGACGGTTGGAAAAGGATGTTCTAGAGGCTGATGAGGAGTGTGTTTCCTGATCCAGAATTATGTCTGCTGCTCTCTTGTTTAGGTCACGCAATAACACTGCCCTTTTTTCAGGAGAGTTCAGTCCCTTGGCATTAACCGATACTATATGGATATCAGACATGATCTATCTGTAAAAGATCGTAAGGCAGATGCCCCTCGGACTTTGTGAGCAGGACAACAAGGGGAAGGGGTAGTGGGGAAACAGTAAACATGAGGAGGAGAACTAGAGAGAAGGGGGAAAAGAAGAGAGAAACCGTGGCAATGTACAGTAAGTAAGGCAAAGGAGAAGGAAGACACGGAGTGTGCCAAGAGGCCTTTGGGGGAAGGCATCAAAAACAGTATAAAACAGAGTGTAGGGAGGTGCACCCTACTGAGCACTGATGAGAGAAGGAAACTGGGGAAGAGCACAAGGTAAGCATGTGGAAGGGGGTGAGATGGGAGTAGAGTGCTGTAGAGGGGTGAGTGATATAGGCGAATGCCTCTATGGATATAAAAGTTGGAGGGCATGAGAAGTAGACTATGGGAAAGCTGCAGTTTAGGAGGAGTAATAGGAACGGGGAAATGGGAATCCATCGGGTCCGTCAAACCTGTAGAATAGTGAGTTGAGGATAGTCTAAGGTGTGATGGGAGAGGAGGAAAGGGAAGCGATGAAAAGTAGTTACCGGATGGTGTAAGAGGGAAGAAAGGAGGAGACAGCATCTATCAAGTCCAGAAGGAAGAATGCAGGATATAGGAGAGAAGTATGACTATACTGTATTCCAAAATATCAAGTACGGTCCCATACATGACATACACAATAGAGAGAGAAAAAACAATAAAATTAAACATATTACATTTATAAAGTATAAACGAAAAACAGCAGTGTATTAAGAGCCTTACGAAGTCACCTGAAGCTGGGGTTAAACATAAGCTGACCATGGGGGTCGTAAAGTAGCCACGGATAGAGAACTAGAATATTAGGTGAACCCTGGACAGCATGGAATGCATAATCGGTACGGCTGGTACCGGACTGGAACATGTGCGGGAGCCGTGGCTTAGATATGCGACGAGCGCATAGCTTAGGCCTAACACAGAGGATATAGGGGAACTCAAGGAGGAAGGGAGGTCTAAACAGCCCAGTGAGTAGGTGAGGCAACGAGAGGGGAGGGAAGGCACCACAAAGCAGTTCCTTGCACTGTGTCAACAGTTCGTAGCATGGCGAAATCAGTTCCCGTCACCCCCACTCCCATCCTCTCACCTCTCATATCTCCTACTTTTTTCTTTTTTTTTTATTTATTTATTTATTTTTTTATTATTCTTTTTCCACTTCCCCCTCGAAGTACACATGTACCACTGTTCCTAGTCGTCTCCCCTCCTGCCACCCGCCACCCTCTGTCCCCTCTCCACTACCCCAACCAATGAAAACACTCAGAAGGGTCTGATAACTCTGATAAGAACCTCTAGTTCCCAGACGGGGGAAGCGTCATGAGAAATGGAGGGGGGCCAGAGAATCCAGTAGGACCCAAAAGGACCCACTAGGTGCTCCATGGGGCGCAGAAAAGAGATAGTCCATCAGGCTCCGGAGCAGCACGGGACGCGCCAAAAAGCGACGTGCCCCACACCACTCCGGCAACCGAGGGGTCCCAAACCCCAGACAAGTGACTCCGAAGGTACATATCCCGCACAGCATTCAATATAAATTGCGTTAAATCCTGCCGTAACGACAACAACATAAAAAGGTCAAAAACCATTGACAGTATGAACCCGTCCCCTAAACAGATGAGTCCTGACTCAAACTATGGTGACAACATAAAGGAGAGGCATAGTTTACATTTTAAACAGGTGTATTATAACATAACAGTGGTGTTCAAGAACCCAAATGGGGGGGACAGTCCACCAGGTGTATAGGGCGAACAGTTACAAGAACACGGGGGCAAAGGTAAGTCAAACCTGCTGGAGGTCGCGTGCAGCCATCGAGGGCTGCCGCTCCGTGGAAGCAGAAGAACCGAGGCAGATGAATTGCAGTCCAATTAAAGGACGGAATGGACTCAACCCCAAGGCGAAGGACCCTCCCGAAGCCAAGGAGGCAAGTAGTGAGAGTCAGGACCAGGATGGAGAGTCTCAGGTCCACGCTGCGGGTTGCACGGAGGTGTCAGCAATCAGAGGAAATATGTGGCGCTGCTTGGTTTTCTGCTCTGGTGAGCCAGGAGACCATTCCAGGCATTTGTGCGCTTTGGTGTACGGTGGGGTCTCGGGACGGTGGTCAGGTTGGGGGACGGATATCCCCAGGGCGGAGCAGAATGACACTGTGTCCTCCGCGGAACGGAGGGTAGCGGATTGACCGTTGAGGGAAGCCGAGAGATGAAAGGGGAAGCCCCATCTGTACTTGATCTGTAAGTTTTTCAGGTGGTCAGTGACAAACTTAACCGATCGCCTGAGGGCGAGGGTATGAGGAGACAAGTCGTTGAAGAGAAATACTTCGGAGGCACCACACATAAATGGAGCAATATTCCTGCTCTTTCTCATAATAAGCTCCTTTAATTCGTATCTGTGAAAACAAATGAGAACATCCCTAGGTTTAGAGGGATCTTTAACCTTCATCACCCTATGAATCTGTTCCAACTCAATAAGGCCTAGCTGTTGGTCGTCCAATATTGTAGTGAAGAAAGGTATTAGGATAGATCGGAGGTCCGAAGCTTGGATGGACTCCGGTAGATTTTTCAACCTTATATTGCAACGGCGTCCCCGATTTTCCAGATCGTCTAGCCGGAGGGTAAGCTGTTGTATGGTGTCCCTTTGGTCAGATATTGTTTGTTGTAGAAGTTGAGACGCCTCCTTCAGATGGTCTTTCTCCTCCTCAAGTTTGCTAACTTTAAGAGATAGCTGCGAAAATTCCGCCCGTATGCTAGCGAGTTCGGAGGCTAGTAAATCTTTCATCTCGTCCATTAGGGAACATAGATCTTCTCTAGACGGCAGATCCCTGATGTCGTCCTTCTTGGGTAAGTTCGCCAAGATGCCTGCAAGAGTGCGGCCCTCCATCAGATCTTCCGAGGGGGTCGAGGGAACAGCAGAGGAGTTGGTTGAGGTAGCCATCTCTGCGGCCAAATCAGGGGGTGATGGCGTACTAAGAGGAGGAGGAGATGCGTCACACAGGCCTAGTGCGGGAGATGCGGGAGAAGAGGCAGGTCCTTGTAGAAGGTAGCCCGTAATTGAGTTAACGGACCGTTTTGTTGGAGGGGAAGATTTCTTCTTCCCCCTCATCCGAAGGGGGCAGAGACACCCCAAAGAATTGGGAGAAGTTTAGCTCTTCTAAAAGATAAAGCAGATTGATACTCAGCAGGGAGCGGAGCTCAGGATCTAGACGTCCGACTCCATAGGCTGTCAGGCCACACACACCCCTTAAATGAGTCTTTTAACTCTTTGAATGTTAGACAAGTCTAAAATTGTTGGCACTTCAATGTGATGGGGACCTTGCTAGTATTCAAGGTGTTAAAGACCCAATATAAGTCAGTGGGATGTTTGGGAATGTTTATTTCACCTCTATGGTTTTGTTTAGTTTGCTCTTGATTACTACAGTGAGAAGATGCACTGAGGTGTGATAAAGAGGCGGAGACGGATTGGAGATGGCCATGGGAGGGCTGGCAACTTGTTGCCTTGGGGGCAAATACAACAGCCCACCCCCTTTTGTTAATTTTAAAAATTACATTCATGTTGGAAAGCAAGTGATACCACATAGCTTATATTTGATATTGAGTTACACTAGTGATACCTCAGAGATTACTGTTGATATGGAGCTACATTAGTGATACCACAGAGATTACTTTTAATATGCAGCTACATTAGTGATATCACAGAGATTACTGTTGATATGGAGCTACGTTAACTATACCACAGAGATTACTTTTGATATGCAGCTACATCAGTGATACTACAGAGATTTGATATGGAGCTACATTAGTGACACCACAGAGCTTACAATTTCTCACATTCAGTGGGTTAACCCTTTGAGTGCAAGATCGGTATCCAACGCATTGCAAAGTATTGTGTTGGATACATCTCTGGCATCCAAAGGGTTAAAAGCCATGTTTAAATTGATGGTAATCTCTTTGTCCCATTGGATTGCCCCAGAATAGCTCAACTTGTCTTTGAGGAGATGGCCTGAAGAATATTGCTGTTGTTATCACTAGTGGAAGGGGAGACTATTACCAGTCGTATGCATGAGTGTATACACACATATATATATACTATACAAAACAGTATCTATTCTAGACAATTCCACTGATCATAAATAAGTAATAAATTGTGCACTTTTAAAGTGCTTATACTTTTAAAGAGCAGCAAAACCTCCTAATAATAACCACCCACTCACCTTTCTATGGCCAGAAAATCCTAATAGCCCCTATGAATTTTGCAACTGTACCAATGTTCACGAGATATATCTTCAATCAGCCCTGGACATCATATGCCAATAGGTAGATAGGCCTTTGGTAGGAGAACTACTGGTCCTCAAACTCCACCCACTGAAGTGCATAAACTGCAAAAGATTACTATATAAATTGGGATGAGTTTGAGAACCAGTAGCCCTGTTACCATGAGTTATGTCCACCTCCATAGTGATATCCAGGACAGACTGAAGATGCTATCTCTTGAACAAGGCACAAGGGGTGAAATTAATTGAGACCATTAGGATTTTCTGCCATTGTAGAATAATTGGGGGTTATTATTAGGAGATGACAGTGTTCATTTAATATTCTACAGAAGTCCCATTATCCCTAACCAGCCAACAGCTGGAGTACCAACAAGTCACTCCCCTGCTCTACAGGGAAGTGAAAGGGTTACATTATGTGGGCCTACTTCCCTTTGCCAGACCAAATGCTTAGCACGAAAAAAACTTTGCCTGCTTCCCAGTTTAAATGCGTCCTCGGAAGCTGTAATTACAGCCTGAGATGAGCAAAGGCACAGAAAAATAAAAAGCAGCCAACTAAAAAAATGGTAGCATATGGCTCAGTGTTCTCCCGTCTAACTAGGAAATCACTGCATTTTTTTCATGCATTGCTTTTCTACACGTCACAGGTTCATGAAGAAAGTATAGTTTGTTATAAAAAGGAAAGGACTTTCCCTTCTCAGGTATTATTGTAAAGTGCCCAGCTTTTACTTTTCTTGGCTTTAGATTCTAAGTTTGTGGTCCGGCATCCAGAGCAGATCATGGATGCAGGCCCAAACCTGAGACCACAGATTGGTTCCCAGGAATTCCACTCAGTCTGCTGTGGGTCTGAAATGACATTACCATCTGGCACTTACTTCCTGAGGTTTCCAACATCTATGAGGTTTTTTTTTTTCTTCTTTTTCTTTGAATTAGCCATACTTTTAACCTTTTAAGGACCAGCGAGGTGGGCAATGCATTGCAAAGCAGGTGTGAGTCCATTTGTGTAGGGGCAGGGTAAATAAAGGCAAAGAGGGGTAAGAGCATTGCTCTGCTCCTACAGTCTCTATCCCCACATTTCCCAGTTTCCGTTCCCCACCATTATTCCCACAGATTCCTTTTGTTCCCAACTCATGCTTCTCTTTTCCCTCAGCTTCTCTCTTCCTTTGCTACTCATACTGTTTCTCCCTCCCTGCTCTGTCCCTCATCTTCTCTAAACCACCCCATACAGCTTTTCTCTGCTGCCATCCCTGTACTTTATCAATTTATTTCTCTGGCCCCTGTCTTCTCACCCCTTTTATTTTTACTCTCAGCTTTTTTCTCTAACCCCCTCCCCCATCTTTCCCCCATTCTCTAAATTACATTTTCAGGCTCCTGTATTCTCCCCCTGCTCTCTCAGCTTCTTTTTCTGGTCCCCATCCTCCCTCACTGCTCATCAGCTTCTTTTTCTGGCCCCCATCCTCCCCCACTGCTCCATTAGATTTTTTCTCTGGCTCCCTTCTTCTATCCCCCACTATCTCAGCTTCTTTGTCTTCACCAGTATCTCCCACACTGCTCTCCAGCACCTCCCT
This sequence comes from Rhinophrynus dorsalis, assembly GCA_037306005.1. NCBI lineage: Eukaryota > Metazoa > Chordata > Amphibia > Anura > Rhinophrynidae > Rhinophrynus > Rhinophrynus dorsalis. Next base: position 168,204,299 of record CM074721.1, on the reverse strand, counting down.
CTGCCCCAAGTGTTTTGATGAGTTCCTGGTAACCCCTCCCACTTCCTGCTCTGTTTAGCCTACTTCCTGTTCATTTAAGGGCAAACACTACCTTTCTTCCTCCCAATGCCACCCACCAAAATTAAGTTCCACCCACATTATGAAACATTGTTTGATTTGAACGCTTCCATCCCCAGCCCTTCTTGGTGCTCCAGTAAATTATTACTACATTTTGTCCACTAAATTCCAATAGAAATTCCTGACTGACTACCTTCCTACAATAGTCAAACGGTTTCTACACACACACACTGTCCCTCCATACACAACTATTATTATTTCACATTTACACAATTTACATCATCCACATTTGTATGCATTTTTATTAAACATTTTTCATTTTAAACATCAGCGATCCATGTTATATACACATATTGCCTACTTATTTTATTATGCCATTTCAGTTCTTTTTTCACTTAGATATATTTGTCATTCATGGGTTTACTGTGGTATATTAGATTCACTCTTGTTTTAATATTGTATATGTATGTGTTTGTAATTATTGCAACTTGCTTAATATAACCTATAAGTAAGACTTGCAGGGCTAAGTTCTGTCTTTCCCCTGGTGAAGTGGATCCGTGAATCCATGATACGCGTTGGGTTATTGATTCTCCTTCCCTCCTCATTGCCCACCTTATGCCAGGTCTCTCCCCGCCTCCTGTAAGAACCCTCTGTTCCGGTCAAGTGGAACCGGTTGTCTCTTTTCAGCGCTGGTTTGGGGTTCAGTTTGCTCCACATAGTATTCCTCATTTGTCCTGAACTTTAATACCATCTAGGACCTTACCAACATTGCGGACAATTCTTTTCATCAGCCGCATTATCACATAATCTGAAGGATCCTTTAGGACACATTGTTGAAATAGTACATTGCGAGATTGGAGTCGTGGCAGAGCATCACCTCCAGCATGCTGTGAACTCGGAGAGATGACACGGCTCCATGGCTATTAAGGGGTTGGGATCCCTGTGATGCTTAAAGCCCAAAATGGCCATTATGTAAGTGCAATGGAGGAAGGGGGGTTATATATTGTGATTTTGTGTCTTTTATACAGTAAATACCAGATTTAGAGGATTTCTCTTTCTCCTTCTTTTTTACCAGATTTTACTATTTTACCAGATCCATATTCTGTTTTGGGGTGTCCAAGGAGATCCATGTATTGAGCTACACCAAGACAGTTTTGGGGACTTTGGAGGAATAATTGACAGACTTAAAAGAAAATGTCATCATTATCCCATTCAGGTTCATTCCATCTTCATCCATTTCATCCATTCACTTACTTTATGTTATTTACAACATTATCTGACTATTTTTTGTTGACATCCATTATTCCATATGGACTGGTGATACTTATACCACTACTCTATATTTTAATACTATTTATTCAGTGTATTTTATTATCTCCATACTAGCCATAGCAAGATGTACAGGACCTTATCCCAACAGGTTGCAGTCTCTGTTAGGTCAAAATTTCTATACACAAATAATATCCTGCTGCACATCATATTGATTTTACCAAACAATTGACTGTTCAGCCACAAACTGCCACATAATTCTTCTCTAACAAGAACAAGAACACGGCAAACTCCACACGTGTTGTGGGCTTCTTTTACTTTTTGCACCTGAGACCAAAGGTTTCTCCTATAACCATTTGAAGAGACCAAGTTTAAAGCTGAACTACCACCTTTCAAAAATGTTGTCCCAAATAATTCCCCATCTGGCGACGAGCCACTACTCTGGGACTGAGAGGCAGGATGTAGCGCAGACTTCTTTCCATAGTGACGTCTGTGCGCCTGCTCTGTCAGTCCATTTGGAGCCGAACGGCTCCTAGCAATACCTCCTAGAGTCGGCTGGCACAGACGTCACTATGGAAAGATGTCCACACTCCGTTCTGCCTCTCAGTCCCGGAGTAGTGACTCATTCTCATGAACGAGGTAAGAAATCTGGCGACTAGCACTACTGAGCAGCTAGTCGCCAGATGGGGAATTATTTGGGATAACGTTTTGGAAGTGTGGTTATTCCGCTTTAAGGATTATTTGCATAAATAAGTCAGAGATGCTCAAATAACCTTGGGCTTTATCACTCTAAGGGTAATTTAGACATAGACCCCTTGCTCTCAAGTACCTTGTTCTGTATTTTTTGTCACTGAAAATAACATTCCATTGAATGCCCACTAACCAGTGTCATAACTAATCATCTAGTTATTGAGTGGATTTTTTACAAAAATATTTTAGGCCCCTAACAAAAATGTTTTACAGATGCATAACTAGAACCTTTTGGAAGATGGAGCAGATGAGACCTACATGGATGCTGGGCCCTAGTACAACTGCACCTGCCTCAATATTGCTTTTAACATTGCAAAATTGAAGTTTTCCATTTTAGTGATGGCGTTATCAAAACTTTTCACATAACAAATATCAAAGGATACCATATTATGGTCATAGGGTTGCCACCTTTTCCTAAAAAAAATACCGGCCATAGCTGTGGGTCAGTGAGGGCGGAGTCACAATAGGGAGGAGCTACAAAAGGGAGGAGCCACAAAAGGGGCAGAACCACTCAATGTTGCATGACCACTCTCAGACTAAGCACTCTCTCTCAGACTAAGCACTCACTCTCCCAGACTTACCACACACACACTCTCTCTCTGACTAAGCACACTCTCTCTCTCTCTCTCTCTCTCTCTCTCTCTCTCTCTCAGACTAAGCACACACACTCTCTCTCTCTCTCTCTCTCTCAGACTAAGCACACATACTCTGTCTCTCTCAGACTAAGCACTCACTCTCTCTCAGACCAAGCACTCACTCTCTCAGACTAAGCACTCACACACACTCTCTCTCTCAGACTAAGCTCTCCCAGACCAGTGTGGTGAAGGATCCCCTACACACAAAGGTGATCAGACCTCAAAGTTAAGCCTTTGAGGCCTAGATGGGAATGAAGAACATTTCCAAGCATTAACCTCTCTGGTTCCCAAGGAGGTTAATGCAGAATCCCTTTGTAATAATGTCATAAAGGCTGGCAGCTGCCCTAGAACCAAAGAAGAACCCACAAGAGTATTTTCTGCTGAGGAAAACAAAGGTGTTCCCACTGCTGGGAGACTTGAAGTTTAATATAAAAAATATGTTTCAAGTATGTAACCATGTTAAAATATCTATTTTTTTAGCATTAAACTTCAAATTTCTACTGTGGTCACTAGGGGTTCCGATCACTGTATGTGTTAAAACTATAGAGACTTTTCAATGAAAAATATGCCGGCAACTGAGCACACTCCTGCTTCACCCTAACAGGAAACTGCATGGAACTACTTCATTAACCCTTGAGGGACAAGACACAATTCAATGTGAATCAATGCTTTACACAAAGAGTTCAGCTACAGAGATGTACAACGTTTTACTCTTGTTTAGAGCAGGTGTAAACAACAACTTCCATGATCCTCAGCCAGCCACTGAACTCAGAGGTTCAAGCTGACCTGCCCTACTGTCTACTGTGCTGTATTAGCATCCATCCAAGTTACTTATATAGTATTGGTTAGTACAGATTTAGCTAACTGTTGGACCTCCAGCTGTTGGGGACTACAACTTCCATGATACACAACCAGCTGGCAGCTGGCTGGGGATGATGGGAGTCTCTGTCCCCAAAAGGTGGAAGTCCTACAATTGACTACCCCCCATTACATAGTATGTAGGTTGTTACCTTCCCTGCTGAACACTGTGATCATGCGATGTGTAAATTGTGACAGTCTCTGCCAGAGAGATCAAGTCTTGGGTCTGCAGCTACTCCAACAGCTTCCTGCAGCCCCCTTTCTCCCACGCACACAGACCCACCATTGTGCGAGAATATACAAACCTGCTAAAAGAATCAAGGTAGCAAAGACCAGAGAAGTGACAGCCTGGATTCATAACACGCTGGACTTTAGGTACTTGCAACCAGGCAACAGTGGAGCACGCTCGTAATGAAGGCAGCATGCACATATGAAGTGTGCAATGCGCACGCACAGTATGGCATGATCGGCATCTCTCCACACCACTCACTAAGACACAGCTGACGGTGAGGGAGGGCTTAGTGTTAGTGAGTCAGCAACATCATTAAAGGCTGCCAAAGTGGTCTGGGCATAGTGGGAAGCGAGGCAAAGCAGTAATACCGGCTTTTCAATTGCCGGTATAGAGGTTATACCGGCACCAGCTCAGCAGTGCTAATTACCGGCTGTGCCGGTAAAATACCGGCCAGGTGGCAACCCTATATAGTCACTGTGTAACGGTTTGTTTGACTCACAGACACAGAGTTAAGATAAAAATACAGTTTTATTAAATACAATAATACATAAAGAACCCTCATAGGTCCTGTAATATAAATCTTATAGTACAGACACACGACAGGTTAATTATGCCCACACAGGTCCAGCATATGTATAGGAGACAAACAGTTTATGCTGGCACAGGTCAGGCGAATGATAAGGCTTCCAGGTTACAGCAATGCAGGAGTTAACGTTCATCAAGAAAGGAAAACAGTCTCATGTGTTCTGGCAACCTGCTGCTTCTAGAAGATGCCACAGATAGAGTCCACAGTATACTAGTCCACTGAAGTAATCAGGAGTGCTACCGGTGCTGACACAGAGGCAACCATAGCAACCGGTTTTGACAGAGTGGAGTGTAACCAGTGGCAATGGTACCGGTGCTATAACGGAGGCAACATTTGCAACCGGTTTTGACAGAGTGGAGCAAACCAATGGCAGTATACCAGTGCAATCACGGAGGCAACACTTGCAACTTGTTTTAACAGAGTGGAGCGAACCAGTGCAGTATACCGGTGCAATCACGGAGGCAACACTTGCAACTGGATCAGACAGAGCGTAGCCAATGGCAATGTACCGGTGCTATAACGGAGGCAACACTTGCAACCGGCTTTGACAGAGCGGAGCGAACCAATGGCAGTATACCGGTGCAATCACGGAGGCAACACTAGCAACCGGTTATGACAGAGTGGAGCAAACCAATGGCAGTAAACCGGTGCAATTACGGAGGCAACACTTGCAACCGGTTATGGTAGAGTGGAGCAAACCAATGGCAGTATACCGGTGCAATTACGGAGGCAACACTTGCAACCGGTTATGGTGGAGTGGAGCAAACTAATGGCAGTATACCGGTGCAATTACGGAGGCAACACTTGCAACCGGTTATGGTGGAGTGGAGCAAACTAATGGCAGTATACCGGTGCAATTACGGAGGCAACACTTGGCAGCCGGTTTAGACAGAGTGGAGCTACCAATGGCAGTATACCGGTGCAATCACGGAGGCAACACTGGCAACTGGTTACGGAAAGGAGTGCTAGGCCAGAGGCGCTCTGAGCAAAATGGAAGACAGGCAAGCCTGCGGGCAGAGATGCCAAACTCAGTAAGGCACCGGAAATCAGAATGTCGCCGAGGCGACAAGGACCACAACGGGAGACTGCCAAGTCGGAATCCAGGAGCAGGAACATCAGCCAGGCTGGGTCAGGATACAGGAGCAGGAACGTCAGCCAATCCGGGTCGGTACACAGGAGCAGGAACGTCAGCCAGGCCGGGTCGGTAAACAGGAACAATCACTGGAGAGTAGTCAGGCAGTCCGGGTCGGTACACAGGCGCAGGAACAGGAGAGAAGCCAGGCAAGCCAAGTCAGTACACTGGAAACCTCAATGCAAACGTAGAACTGCACAGGAACACCACGAAAGGGCAGTGATAAGGTGCAGGAGCCCAGTATATAAAGGCAATACTGGGCGGGCTAAATACAGGGCAACCAATGAGGACCTCACATTGGATAACTGACAGAAAAATAAAAACAAGGAATCACAGGCACCGTGATACACTGCTACTAAATACTCCCTTACCTGTATATTGTATACTATTTCAGAATTGTTTGGCCCAGCAAGACATCATCTCTAGTTGATCTGTTTACTAGCCACTAGGCTCAGAAAGTCATTATCTCTAGAGGAGTTGTTACTAGCTGGGATATAACATTGTCATTAAAGGGATAGTAATACTTAAAATGTAAAAAATATATGTTGTAGGGTTTATCCCCCTGAGTAAAACAAGGGTACTCCCACTGCTGAAAGGTGTTTTATTCAAAAGTTATTGCAGCTCACAGTTGAATTTTTTAGGTGCAATATCACAGTGGCCTGAAATTGTACAGTAGTGCTGTTGCTCCACCATCCTATGGACAGGTCTGGTCCCGGGACCATAAATCTCCATAGGATGGTGTAGCAACAGCACTACTGTACAATTTCAGGCCACTGTGATACTGCACCTAAAAAATTAAACTTTGAGCTGTAATAACTTTTTAATAAAACACCTTTCAGCAATGGGAGTAACCTTGTTTTACTCAGGGGGATAAACCCTACAACATATATATTTTTTACATTTTAAGTATTACTATCCCTTTAAGCATACTAATAAAATTTATTTTGTTTATTTTTGTTGAGGTCTCATTTCTCTGGATAATTTTAAGATTGTTAAAACCTCCCATTATGATTACATTTCTTAACTTGAAAGATTTTACTATTGCTGTAGCAGCTGGGATTCTGCAAACTCCCCAATATTGGTATCTTGTAGTAAATGTCTGTAAGTATATTTTTGTTATGTTTATCCCCACTTTGTATTGCAACCCACAGGATGTCTACATTCTTGCTGGTTTCTTCAATAATATTTTTCTTTATAGCTTATTAAAGCATATTTTACATAAAGGTACAACCTTGCTCTTGTTTTACATAAGGAATACACTCCTCCACTTTGTTTATAGAAACATAAATATTTTATCCTGGATTAAACAGCATCCACTGGTTTAAAGTGTTAGTAATGTCTGAAAAAAACTTTTTCATTTAGAAGAGCTTAAAAAGCTGATCTAAATGCAAAAAACCGTATCTCTCAAACCACTATGGTTTAAGAGATATGGGCGTTTAAAGTTTGATTTCTCCTACTGACAGCTGTAAAGCTGTCAGCAGGAGATCCGTGTTGGTCGACACGCTGGCACTTGAGAAGTGCCGGGATCTCGTAACTTACACGGAATCCCTTCATTGGAATGGTCTAAAACGTGTGCCTAGTGTTCAGGCACACGTTTTAGACCATTCCAATGAAGGGATTCCATGTAAGTTACGAGATCCCGGCACTTCTCAAGCGCCAGCGTGTCAGGCACACGTTTTAGACCATTCCAATGAAGGGATTCCGTGTAAGTTACGAGATCCCAGCACTTCTCAAGCGCCAGCGTGTCGACCGACACGGATCTCCTGCTGACAGCTTTACAGCTGTCAGTAGGAGAAATCAAACTTTAAATGCCCGTATCTCTTAAACCATAGCGATTTGAGAGATAAGTTTTTTTGCATTTAGATCAGCTTTTTAAGCTCTTCTAAATGCAAAAAAAGTTTTTTTTAGACATTACTAACTCTTTAACCCCTTAACGACCCTTCATGGTCCTGGTACGTCATGGGTAAAAGTGACTAAACGACCCATGACGTACCAGGACCGTCATGGATTTCAGGGCTCCCCACGCGGCTGCACGCGGTTCCGGGAGCCCTGAGTCGGATTGGCGAATAAAAAAAAAATGCTCTGTGGTCCTTTAGTGACCACAACATGCCTGCGCGTCAAGTCGTTAAATTAAACAGAAGAATAGGGAAGACCATATGAACAATAACTAACAATATAGAAACACACCTGTCAGTATATCATGTGAATATTTAGGCATATTTAATTTAGATCCTATATGAGACGAGGGTGGAGGAGGGAGGTCGTGAAATTCCCCTATAATAAATGAGTGGCCATTTAAATTATTTATTTGATGTAGCCCATTAACACCTCTGTTATCATATAGACTACAATGCATTGATTTGCTGACCTATTTGGAAATAAAGGTGTTAATGTTTGTAGTAGGCGGGTGTTCAAAGTTTATCTGAAACACTTATAACTGTTCTGTTACCAATGTGGCTGGAAAACAATGTTGTAAAGACTAATAGGGTAGTGGAGGGGTTAAAAGCAGGTCAGTGAAGTTGGTGGAATGGTGCATTGGGGACAATTTCCTGACAGTTGCCTGACCTGGCAACCACTGAACTGGCTTGTTAAGTTCCTGATTTCCTTGTGTCCTATGTACAAAGTGTAGGTCTTAGAGAGATTCTCGTGGGCAGCTGCAGATACTCCTACGTCTGTATTTACATCTATGTACCAAGGTACCTTGATACATACACGTGCAGATGTACAAGAAGATGGGAGTAATTGCCTAGGCGCTTCTTGTTCTTCAGACACAGTGTGCCTGGGCAATATTACATATGCCTCCTTGTGGAGGATATTAGTGTAGATTGCACCATCTGCAGTTCTACAATATTAGTACAGGTCAAGACAAAAGGCAAATTAGATACAAGCTAATGACACCCCTTATGTCATTTTTTCTGTATGGGGCACAATGTTCTGGGGCAGAGTTTATGTCAAACCCTTTTTCTTTATAGAGATAAAAGTTCATGGGTGAAACAGCTGAACTGTCATTTTGTTGTTTGCAAAGGTGAAGAATTATAGCAGGCAACACCCCCGGTACTCATAGGGTTAATGTATTTTTCACAGACCATAGAACCCAAATTAATAATTAATAATTAGACTATGTAAACAGATATGAAGGGGTTAATAGTCTTGCTGGCATAATTGTATGTTTCCCTGAAATCGGGAATCCTGAGAAGAATCCAGCCTGTTTCAGTCATTCTGGGAAGCTGCCACAAAGGATTTCTGCTGTGGGCATAAAATACAAAAAAACAACTTTACTAAATAGGGCTCTTTATGAATTGAACATAAAATGACCCGGTTACGGGATTAAGAATTTCAGGACTGGAGACCAAAACAAGGAGAGAGGAAGCGAGAGCGCAGCAGAATAATCATATCTACACATTTGCAATGTTTGTGGCGCCATCTTTATCTATGGTTGTCCAATCCAAAGGGCCAAATATGAGCAATTCCAATTTCCTAATACACCAATGCCTCCTGCAGAAATTCAGTTGAATGGTTCAAAATTCATTCAGTCTGCAAATCATTTTTTACATTCTACAAAATCCATTCTGTATACAGAAAACATATCACTTGGTATTTTGGGATATAAGCATGACTGCCAACTGTCCCTAATTTCCAGGAACAGTGCCTGGTTTTGGCACTTTGGAGGAGTTCTATAAAAGAAAACTGGAGTTATTCAGGAGTAAACCAACAGCTCCATAGGGGAAAAATAAAAATTCCTATTAAATTTAATTGTGCTTTTAACCATTTAAATGCTAGAAAGGTCTCCAGTGCAATATAGAGCAATGCATTAGAGACTTCTCTAGCATTCAAGTGTTTATAAAGCTCTATTCAAGTGAATGGGAATTTAGGAATTTTCATTTTGTCCCCTATGGTACAGTTGGTTTACTTCAGAATAACTCCAGTTTTATAAACATAGACATTTGCCCCTGGATCCTGCTGTCTCAGTTTTTGTGCCTAGTTTTAAACATTACTTATATATAGGTGAGAGATCCCCTTTAAAATTAAATTTCAATATTCAAGGTGCTTGTTATTAAAAGTGCTGTAAGTAAAAACAGGGTCTGAAATTGACTGCTCCAAGACCAAAGTGGTCTCTCTCAGACTCCCACTTGGTGCGCCAGAATACTTAAGAGATCAAGCGTACCGGCACATCGGAAAGGATCAAAGCGGTCCTTAAGGGAAGGTAACTTAACATCCCAAGGAAGTGGGTTCCAGGTGCAATATCAGTGTTTGCTGTAACCCAGAGATGATACAATCATGTCGTGGCCATGAGGTACTGATCAAGAAATACACACATACTTTTATGGATGAAACCAGGCCACAGCTTTATTAACTGATTAACATATTACAACAAACCCACTTTGAGCCCTTGCCAACTACCAGGCATACACGTATGCCCCACCCCTACTGAGCGAAAGCTCAAACCACATATTCCACTCCATCCCACCCCATACCATTAGCTGGTCTATGCAGCTTAATGGGGAGCGGTGACATAACCCGCGACCAAGGTCCCGGTGCAATATGTGCCAGCACAGCTGGCCTGACCTCCACCTGTTAACCATAAAGCCCACATAATTTACCATTTAATTCATTGGCAAGGGCCCAAAGCGTCAACAGCTGTGAGAAAAAAAACCCCACCAGGGGCTTTTACGACCTGACAATACCACAGTAACCCAAAACATCAAACAACAGGGAGGGAGGGATGATTTTGCTTGGCAGATCCCAAGATGAAGTGGTCAGAGAAGGTAACCCCTTTTTATAACTTCTACAATCCTACCCCTTAAATATGAATAGCATCATCATTATGGTCCATGAGGATGATACCATTCACATTTAATTCCTCTATACAATCACCTATATATTTTCATGTGGTGTATGTTTCCACTGACCACTAAACAATCTTCCTGCAGTATATGGTGTGTGTTGTCTGTACAATCAAAATGCACCATAATGTGGCGTTACTGGCATTATGTCCCACATATGGACAAATAATTCCCATACATCCCCAAGTTTACATGGCATAAAACTGAATCTGATGTTCATGGGAGATAAGGCGTGATTGTACAGAGTCACAAATAATTCACATACAGAACTCACAAGTTTACATGGGATAAAACTAATTGTGGTCGGGCCTAGGAGAGACTATGATGATAAGGTGCATGTCGGATGCCTATTGCCCATTCCGACCTGTAAGGTAGGCCTAAGAGTGGGCCCACATGTATAAGAAAAGGAATTAAATTGATAGAGCTGAGAAAAGGGGTATGGGTTGGGTGGGTAACACAGAGCTCAGTCGGAGCTCTGCGCAGTCCCAAGGAAAGGATTGAGGTTGGTATAAATGTCTCCAACCGGCCCTCCCACAACTCCAGGCTAACCAATAGCCTTACATTTGTGGTCGGGCCTAGGAGAGACTATGATGATAAGGTGCATGTCGGATGCCTATTGCCCATTCCGACCTGTAAGGTAGGCCTAAGAGTGGGCAAAAAAGGACCATGAATCCACAGGGATCATGACCGTAGATCTATATCCAACGTGAATAATGAATGGGTACTGAAATAACCAGATACTGGATAACCCCCCGCCTGGTGACCCCTGAAATCTAACAGAAGCCATAAGAAAGGTGGAGCAAATGTAACTAAAAAGGAGGGCTGATAACCGAAGGGTAGTGAGCTGTCTACCCAACTGCTCCAAAAATATACAATCTAAGGTATCAAGTGAAAGACTACTTACAATACCTGAAATGATCAATTGTAGGAGTGTGCGACAGTGTAACTTACTGTAGTAGTTGTGTTGATAAAGATGTTTAATCCCTGCCAAGAATAATTAACAAAATAAGATCAAATATGCATAACTAGTATATAAATGGCCAAAAAGATGTAAAGGCAGAACACATGTGGCACCCTACCACAGAACAGCTAGCCCAGTCAATAGTTGACATGTATGGTGGAAACGGTGAGAACCTTGAAATACTACCTCCCATATGTAGCTTCATAAACATGGCACACGTCATAACATCAGGGCCAGGTATGTAACACATGTACGTCTGAAGGAGGTAGTCTGTCTTGCCATGACACCAATGCAACGTCTTTGCCAAATTAACTCACAATTTGATGCCTTAGCCCCGAACATAAGGCAAATAAAATCCTTCTTCCCCAGACACCCTGTAAAGCCATAGAGCGGTGTCATGGCAGTATCTTACCCGCATGTTCCGCTACCGGATTTGATTATGTAAATTCTTCCGGTAACGCCACTGGTTCCATTGTGAGGGATCTTCCTTACATATGATGATCCTGTAAACAAAACTGATTCATGATACATAATATATTCCTATAATGCTGCTGGTTTGTGACCCCCTGCCTACTGAAAAAGAGAGAAAAGAATTAACTTGTATATGGTGACTGGTGAGTCCCTCTCTAGTGCCAAGCGGCTGATGCGAGACGCTACCTATGGTTTGGACCGATGGGCGTGAGGCCTATGCGATAGGCTGAGGGGTGTTGGTCTCGTGGTGACAAATAATCTTAAGCAGTATAAGACCCTATGTCTATAGAGTGGGTGTGACAGGTGAAGCCCTGTCTATCAAGAAAACTAGGAAGAAGGCTCTGTCTATGAGTTGGGCCGAGGGAAATGTGGAACGGGACTAAGCTGTAGCCTTCCCCTAACTATCCTAAAAGACGAACTAGCAGTCTTAATATAACCTAAACCTAACTCTGCCTCTGAAAGTAACTTGCTCGAGCCTGTATGCGTGTCTCTGAAATGAGGAGAATGAATAAGATATACAAGATACCGAGTTTAATGACAAACAGTATCTCGGTGTGAGATAAAACCTATTAGATTTAATTGTGGACTACCTAGTTTAAGAACATACGAGAACGTACCAATAAACCCTAGAAACCTATCCATAAAAAATAATGATGAAAAAACATGAAGAGATCTCTGTGTGCGACTATCAACATAGGAATAAATGAAAAGTTCCGCCAACATTACTTATTTGCTGTCGGTCACCTGAAAGCCTAACTAACTAGAGAAAAGGATAGATCAAAAGCACCTAACTGAGCTATATATGTGGGGAAGGTGAGGCCCTAAAATAAACACCAACCAGAACTACCTATGATTTGCACCGAGGGGCGATTGCCTAAGCGGTAGGCAGGAACGTGACTGGCGGTGTTATCTATCTCAAAATAAAAACCTGGCTGTCCGTGAAGCCCTACCTAAAAGAGACCAGGAGGAGGTACGCTAACTATGCGTTGGGCTGAGGGGAAATACACGAGATTTCCCGGGGGACTGGACTACTCCTCCATTCCTACCCTAAAAGACAGGGACCGACAGACTTTAGAAAAATAAAAAACCTGCCCTACCTAATCTTAGTAGAGTCAGCTTCATAAATGCCAGAGCTCCCTTCCTGCCCCTGTAACCGAAGTAGCTATTTCTCCAACATCAGATTAACTAGATACCTCTGAGATTTGAGACCCGTAATGCTTGGTCTAGCTGCCCTAGCCCCAAAAGTCAAGATGTAGAACTTTACTATAACAATAGGGACCTATTGAACAGGAAAAAGATCACGCTCAAAGCTGTATGCCTGTCTCTGAAATAAGGAGACTGAAATGATACACGAGATACTAATGATAAACAGTATCTCTATGGGAAATACCCCTATGTAATTCCTTAATTCAGAACGTACAAGATCATAACTAAAAATACCCTATAAACCTAATCTGGAAGTATCATAGCAAAATTACTACAGAGATCCCCGAGAGTGACCTGAACGTAGGAGCTCCCTAAATGACGGAGCTCCATACTTGCCCTTATCCCAGAATTAGCTAACGCCCCAACTTCTGATATCTTAACACCTCTGAGATTGGGACACCAGATCTGTCCTGAATACATGCTATATCCAGATACATATTGGATGACAACATCATTTAGTAAACGTACTCATACACACTAAACGGCAACATGAAAGCTTCAAATTAAAATACCGTACCTTTGATGCTTGAGACCGCCTTCGTGTGTCTTAGACAAACCTAAGAATGCAAGATTAACAGATTGCCCCATATGCTAAACCTGAAAAACGTCAGTACCTACACGGTCAACCTGTACCTAGGACTAGTGATTATAACAAAATACTGATAAACAGTTGCTGAACCATACAACCTTCCCCGAAGACCGGACCGATTTAACTGGTAAGTAATATGCTGGCCTAGACAACCTATCTCGCTCGAGATTAATCGAACGTCAGAAACTAAATACAAAATATATACATTACAGTAAGGCAAGTGAATGGCTGTCGTAGCGGATGCCTGAGCAGCTGTATGAGCAAGATTACATTGTAGTATAAACCAGAGGAGTAAGTAGACATATATGAAATCAAACCTGGTCTTGACTGCAGTAAAGTTCAATGCTTGTGGAAGGAAAACCAGCCTGCAAGAGGAGCACTTGGGGTGATCGCGTGCTTGACTGTGCGTGGCTGTACAAGTGGTCGCGTAGTGATGACGTGAAAGTGACTTAGTGTAAGAGAATTAACGATTAACACAGAGCTCAGTCGGAGCTCTGCGCAGTCCCGAGGAAAGGATTGAGGTTGGTATAAATGTCTCCAACCGGCCCTCCCACAACTCCAGGCTAACCAATAGCCTTACATATATATAATGCCACATTACAGTGCATTTGTATTGTACAGACAACACACACCATACACTGCAGGAAGATCACCTGTATTTTTTCATGTGGTGTATGTTTCCACTGACCACTATACAATCTTCCTGCAGTATATGGTGTGTGTTGTCTGTACAATCAAAATGCACCATAATGTGGAGTTACTGGCATTATGTCCCACATATGGACAAATAATTCCCATACATCCCCAAGTTTACATGGCATAAAACTGAATCTGATGTTCATGGGCGATAAGGCGTGATTGTACAGAGTCACAAATAATTCACATACACAACTCACAAGTTTACATGGGATAAAACTAAATATATAATGCCACATTACAGTGCATTTTGATTGTACAGACAACACACACCATACACTGCAGGAAGATCACCTGTATTTTTTCATGCGGTGTATGTATCCAATGACCACTATACAATCTTCCTGCAGTGTATGGTGTGTTTTCTGTACAATCAAAATGCACTGTAATGTGGCATTATATGTTTAATTTTAGCCTATGTAAACTTGTGAGTTGTGTATGTGAATTATTTGTCCACATAGTGCATCTATTTGGGGTATGCTCACACATGAAAACCTTTTGTAGACTGATGTGTATCCTATATAATAATTCGCTAAGTGTGTGTTTGTCAGAAGCCAGCATGCTCAGTAGAGACGGCTGCACTCATGCGCAGTAGAGACTGCCTGCACCACGGCTAATAAGGAGCGGGGTGCTCCAAATTCAGACCAGAGTCCTCTCTGCGCACCTTCCTGGAACCGATTGGTCTGAGGACGGTGCGCAGACAGGACGACGGTCTTAATTCGGAGCACCCCGTTCCGTATCAGCCGCGGCATGTTCGGCCAGTCAGTACTACTCATGACTTCAGCGCGGTCAATGACAAGACAGGATCCAGCTGGTTTCTGGGTGGCACTGTGGCAGTGTAAACGGGCTTTTCAACTAGCTTTATATAAAAAAAAATGTTGTTTAAGCCAAGTAGCATATATCTCGCTAAAATACATCACATTTGGAATAAATTAATAAAATTAATGTCTCCACATGACAATACTGATGATTACATGAAGAATGGAGAATCTGTATTATATTGTGTTGATTCATTAATATATCACAAATAATAACTCAAATTGGACAACACATACAAGCCAGATACTGTACTTGAGGCTGTTGGGGGTGGGGGGCACTGCTGCTGCCACCCGTCCGCCAATAACTGTTGTCTGCTCCTCAACTGAACCAACCATGCTCCCACCAGCTATGCTCAGCCACCAAATCTAGGGTGTAGGCTGCTTCCTGTGGCTTTTATGCAGCCACGCAATTTTTTACCATGTAGGTAATGAATGAATTAATTTTATTACCGCATCATAACCTATAATGTACATACTGTATGTGTCATATGCTATGTATTTATTACAGGATAGTATTAGGGAGCATTTCTGGAGCAAACCAACTAAAAAGTAAAAATCCCCAAATTACAATTTTTTTAAAAGTCTTTTATGCCATTGCATGTTATAGACATTTAAGGGGTTAAAGGCCCATTTAAATCAATTGAACTTGCAGAATTACTCCACTTTTATTTTATACTTTAGAGAGAAAGAAGGGGAGGAGAAAGAAGCAAGAGGGTAGAAGGAAGCAAGTGGGTGAGGGAGAGAAAAGTGAAGCAAGAGGGGAAAGAGATAAAGAGTGAGAAAGAGAGAAGCAAGAGAGAGGGGCAAGAGGGGAAAAATGGCAAGAGGTGGCAGAAGGAACCAAAAGGGGAGAAGAAACAGGCAAGAGGGAGGAGATAAGAGTCAAGTGGGTGAGAAAGAGGGGAAAGAAAGGCAAGAGGGAAGAGAAGGTAAAAGAGGGAGGAAAAGGATGTGAAACTGAAGGACATGCGGGTGAAGGAGACATGGGAAGGGAAGCTAGGAGGTGAAAAGAAGAGACAAATATGCAAAATGAAGAAAGACAAGGAGAAAGATTTATGGGACATGGGGGATAAGCTGGGAAGAAGAAAGAGGCACTTGGCTGAATAACACAAGGGAAAAGGCAATACCTGGAAAATGAGAATCAATTGTGTAACCTCTGCTGCAGACTTCCAAAGGGCTGAGCCTGATCCTGGTACAGTTGTCCACCCTTGTCTGCTTCTGAGACAGATCTTCCCTGTTCCTTGCTTTTATTAACCCTATGTGCCAGAGAGGTATCCAATGCATTGTATTGGATATATTTCTGGCACTCAGAGCAGAGGCGTAACTAAAAGCCACGGGGCCCTGGTGCAAGAATTGCCATGGGCCCCCTGACCACATTGGCCACCTCCACATTGCCCCTTAATCTCCACATTGCCCCTTAATCTCCACATTGCCCTTCCACAATGCCCTCAATCTCCACATCACCCCTTCCACAATGCCCCTCAATCTCCACATTGCCCCTTTCACATTGCCCCCATCTCCACAATGCCCCTAAATCTCCTACCTACCTGGTGGTCCAATGGCAGAGGACAGGCCTGTGTCTCTTTCTGCTCAGACCTCTTCTCCCGTGCGGTCCTCTTCAGTAATGCAGAGCGCTGGGAGATGATGTCATCTCCCAGTGTTCTGCATTACGAGAGTGCCGGTCTGCCAGAGGGACTACTGATCTCCCTCCAGCAGACTGGCACTTTCATAATGCAGAGCCCCATCACTCTGCATTACTTAATTGCGGGTGTCAGGTGAGGAGGCTGGGACCCTGGAGTGACAGGCCCAGTCGCAGGTGCGACCCCTATAGTTACGTCACTGACTCAGAGGGTTAAACATTTGCAAGTAACAAGATGTTTTTCCACTAGTGATTCTCCTGTTTTTCATTGGCCTGGAGTGTGTGGGGGAGAGGAAATGCACCCATTGACAAAACAAAGCTGCTTTTGATATGCTGGAAGGGTTAATTAGTGAGCCAATAAAAGTCCTAAAATAAGTCATGGTTTCCTAATATCCATCTCCATTTAAAATCCAGGCAGTCCTAGTTTTATGCATATTATACGCGTTATCCACAAAAAAAAGCTTGATATAAATGGTAACATAAAAAGTTTAACCTTTGAATGATGGAAAATGAGATCCAATTTTTTACATTTGAAGGGGGATCCCCAGGTAGATTGCCTCTTTTCTTCCCATCCTCTCTCTGCAGGCATGTATCTAGAGATGTGAGTTCAGTTTAACCCTCAGAGTGCCGGAGGTATCTAATACAAACAGCTTGGATTGGCACACAAATCCCCCGCTCAACAGCCGGCCCCAGGACAAGCAGCTATGTGGTTTTCTTAATCAATTGGGTGCCACTTTCAAACTTGCACTGAGAGTTTGTCCTCAGAAAAAGTTTGAAAGTGGCGCCCCAAAACATGACAAAAAAAACAATATGTGCCGCAGCACTGCGCATGTCACATGGATCTGCTCACAGTAGTTATCCTCTTGGTAGGGGATGGTTCACAGGAGATTCAGGACTGTCCATCTAAACAGTCGGTGCTTCAGCCCCCTCCCTAGCAACCAATGCCCCTGGCACAAGCTATACTGAAGTGCATGGCTGCCTTTGACTATCTGCTTCGGCAGCGTTGTGATATCACAGGATGTACCGGCAAGGTGACCAATGAGCATGGAGGCAGTGGGTCACATGGGGCGGTCCCGGAGGCACAGCGCTGGAACAAGGCAACCGATCGGAATATACTGTGTATGCAAGTTGCAAGCTCCCTCACAGGCACACAGAGAGGGCAAGGGCGAGCGAGCAAGCACAGCATAATTATTTACACATTAGTAGCAGTGTGGACAGCATTTTTATTATGCATCATGGGGCCATAAAGCGGGTGGGATGGTGGGTGTGACAGGGCCATTGCTAGGCGCCCCTGAAAATCGGGCACCCTAGGTAAGTGCCTTGTCTGCCTATTGACAAATCCGGGCCTGCCTTTCTTACTGATCACCCCCTAACCCAGACATGCTTCCCCTTTTTTATTATGTGGGGAATTCTGTCCTCAAGGAACCTTTAACATGCTCTACAGTTGTGAGATATCAAAAGACAAGTAGGACTTCTCCATCTATTTTTCTGATAGAAATGTCACTACTTTGAACACCAAATGAGCAGTTAATTGGTGCAGATCAAATAGTAGGAAACATTAGACTCTCTCACCAGGATAATGTGGCCCTTCAGTCTGAGACCCTGAGATTCAGTTCAAAACCTTTACTCTTAGGATCAAACCCTGAGAGTTCCCAGGTATGAGGATATATATTGCCTGAAATCTACATTCTGGGGAAATTCAAGGGTTAATATTTCAAATATCTGAGGACTGGCTCATTTTGAAAGTTCGCAGGTATTATAGCAATGCGTTGAGACTTCTATAACATTCAAAAGGTTAAAAGTCCCATTTAAATCAATGGGACAATGAGGAATTTTTACTTGGCCCCTATGGTGCAGTTGGTTTGCTCCACAACTGCACCACTTTCACTGAATGAATACAGCTCTAAGGTCTTTCCAGCATGAAAAAGAGGATCCATAGAATAATACAGCATACATCCCAGTAATTCAAATGGCCACTCCCCAGCTAATACTCAGTGGTAACCCCACCCACTTTACCATCTGTTCTACCCACTCCCAATTTTCCGCTGCTTTAAGGGCAAACTCCACCTCTTAACTCTCCAACTCCACCCCAGTTTGGACACTTCCATCCCCAGCCCTGTGTGTTTCTGTGGGGACTATGTATAAGAAGGTTCCCATGTATGACTATGTAGAATTTAGGTGTGAGCAATGTTTTTTTGTTGTAGAGGCGAAAGCTGAAGTATGGATTCACGGTCAAAAAGTTGTCCACTATTGGGCAACCAACTAAACGGTGTCTTATATAGCGCAAGCTGATATAGCGCACGTATGTATACATCCAACCAGCTTGCGCTAGATTTAACTTCTGCTTCATTATTTGGGCGTTTTGCAGAGTTGCTCTGGTATGTGCCCTTCTCACAATTATTTTTTTTATTATTTTGATCTGCAGACAGTGAGGAGAAGGAGAACGGGACTACACACATCTAATACAGACACATATGCAAGATATCTTTACATTGCATTGACAAATCTCACCCTTTTGATGCGAGCGAGATTGTCAGCTTTTCTTGCTGGTGGCATGTTTAATGTGCCATTTCATTGGTCACCCAATAGTGGGCGACATTTGAAAAGGATACCGAAGTATGTGTTCAAGGTTTTCTGTTGGTGTTGCACTACACAGTACTATGCATCACTAATGACTCTCTATTAAGAGGAAAATGTCCCTGAAATTTTTTGGGGAAATGTTGGCAAGCATGTATCTGTGCAAGGTCATACACTATAGATTGTAAGCTTTTGAGCAGGGACCTTATTTCCAGTATTTCAGTTTTCTAGGCATTTGCCACCCTGTATTGTTCAAACCCTTAAATTGTAAAGCATTACATAAACTTGTGGTGCTATATAAATAAACATATTCATTATTCATTCATTCATTCCTTCAAACATTCATACATGGATTAATTTTGTTGCAAACCAACTTCATCATTAAAAATTGCTTGAACTATGGCCTTTAACCCCTTGAATCATATAATAGTTCTACAGTGCCTTGGTCATTATATATCTATATATATATATATATATATATATATACACACACAAATGGAGTGGTTCATTTCTGGGGTAAACCAACTGTGCAATTTGCTGGAGACCTTTCTAGCATTCAAAGGGTTAAAAGTGTCATTTAAATCAATTAAAAATATTATTTGTCCCCAGTGGTGAAGTTGGCTTGCCCCATAATTGCACCATACAGCTTTACGGCCCTTGTCTTTGAGTCTTGTTTTCTCAAGGGAATACTTTTTGTGAGCATAACCTCTTGCTGCCAATTTCCTCTCCAGACTTTTACAGCCCATGAGAATGTGGTGACACAAAAAGTAAGAACTAAAATATATCATTAGCTTGTTTAAATTATGCATTTGTCTCACAATAACTGTCATGCTAATGTCTACAAACAATTCACCGTACATGGACTTTTATAATGTTCAGCAAAGTCTGATGTCCCATCCATGTATAGGCCTTGGTGGTGGTACATGTTAATTTTGCTCTGCCACCTATGATTTCTTTGCACATATCAGTGGGGCCTTAAACCCTTTGAATGCTAAAGAGGTCCATAATGTATTACTTGGTTAACACAGGCCTTCAGAGTGTGTATATATATATATATATATATATATATATATATATATATATATTTAAATATATTTTAAAAAATATATAAAACATTTTGCCTTTGTTTGGTTTTGGCAACAGTAAAAGGTCACTGTGCATGTGTGTGTTGTTGGTGGCATTTATCATGTTTACTTTGCTCCTATGAGGTCAGATTTAGTCAAATATCCAGAATTGCACTATGAAACCCCAAAATGGCTCCTCTCAGCCATTTGGTGGATCAGAAAGCTTCCTCCTACAGTTAGCAGTGGGTAGGTATGTAAACAGGAAGTATGTGGTTCTCAAACACAGAATTCACGCATTGCTTGTGCAGCCTCCGTATATGCTATGTGCAGGGCTCTCAATCCCAACCCAGACTGTGTATGGGGACTTGACTCACAGCCCTCTGAAACTGAACTGCACAGCTCTACTCTTGCAGTTCAGTCTCTTCTCATTTGACCAATGAGCTACGTGGTCTCTTCAAACTTTGTAGAGTATTCCAATAGAATTCATAATTGATAAATATAATCCATATAGAGCAAGGTTTGTTATATAGTCAATTACCTATCGGTTGGGATAATTCATGATAATTTTTTTTTTAATTTTTCAATCCTTAATTAATCAATGTTCTTAAATCGTTGTAAAGAATCTATGTGTCGCTTTATTGATGCATTTAATATATATGTATATACTGTACGTACTCAGGGCATGGGACACACCCAGGAATGGAAGTAAAAAGGAGGAGCTATTTAAATCTCCCTCTGGCCACTTCTGTGAAAATGTTTGCAAGGAATTGCAGGGCCTTCTATACACACACATTCACAAAACACACACATGCAATACACACAATACACATAACAGACAAAATAAACACTACACACACAATACATTCACAATACCTACACAATGGACACAAAATACAATACATATACACCCAATCATCACTCACACACAAACACACACAATACAATCGCAAACACACGCACAAACACAATACATACACAATACACGCATGATGCAAAATAAAATACACACAATGCAATACATGCAAAATGCAATACGCAAAACACACAACGGGATACACAATACATGAAATGCAATACAATATGCACAAAATTCTATAAACAAAATGCCATATACAAAATGTAATATGCTATGCGCAAAACATTATACACAAAACGCTATACACAATACGTTATAGGTGATTTGCAAAACGAAGAATGCAATAAGTTATATGCAAAATGCTCTACTGATTATGCAAAACACAAAATGCAATATAATACATGCAAAATGCAATACACTATACTCAAAATGCAATATGCTATATGGAATATGCAGAATGCAATACAGTATATGCTATGTGCAATCTGAAAAATGCTATATACTTTGAGCAAAATGCTGTGTGCAATATGTAAAATGCTATATGCAAAAATAAAAAATGAAATATGCCATACACAAAATGCAATACATTATATGCTATATGAATATGAAAAATGCTATTCACAAAATGCAAATCACACACTACATGCTCACTTACACTCACACACTCTAGCTCATATACGTACTCACACTCTTACTCACACACACTCCCTGATGGAGAGCTGTCTAATGCAGTGCATTGCAATTCGTTGCATACCTTTTTGGAGCTGAAAGGGCTAAGCAAAGAAAATTCAACAAGCCAGTCACTAAAAACATTGCCTCCTTTCTGGATTCAGCTGGATGTCAGGGGAAAATAGTTCTACATATAAATCACTTTTAATTTTTGAACCCTATTAGTGGCAGTCAAGTATCCACATTGAAATATGGTGACTAACACATTTAGGCCTTGATTCAATTGTTGATGCTAAAAGAGCTGGCAGGAGGAAAAAAATGTGTGCTGATCGGTACTCACACACACTGTGTCACCGGAGGTATTCAATTACCTTACCAACTGAAACCACATCAAATGTTGCAGCAAAGTACCTGACTTTTGGCCAAACATTCGTAGAGTGTTTTAATTTCCCAAAACTCGGTGTGAGTAATGGGAACATCAAAGGAAAATTGCTCACGTTCAGTGTTTGATACACTTTCAAGCACCGAGCGTGAGCTCAAGCATACACAGCCACCCTCCCAGACAGTAACCGTACACTATCCCTAACAGTGAAGTGCAAAAATCTAGCACTAATACTAGCCTATCACCCAGTAACCAGAGCTTTATAACTCTTAACTGTCATCCAGTGTCTGTCTTCTTCTGTCATCTTCCATCATCTGTCTTCTTTCTGTTCATCTTCTGTCTACTTATCTTCTGTCTTTTCTTCTTCTGTGTCCCAAAGATGTCCCTGAAAAGAAGGAAATGAGTCAACATTTGGTCTCAAAAAGTTTGAATCAAACATATGTAGTCGTTAAATTTATGCAGGCAGTCCAATTCCAAAAAATATTTTTCTAATCCATTTTGCTATTATATTTGTTTTAGTCTCAATAGGAAATATAGGAAATATATATTATGCCACCCCCAGAGTTACCTCCATTGACTGGGATGTGTGCTTACACACCTCCCAGCCAATCTGCTTCTAGTGGATTTTGTCATCCCCCCACTAGAAGCTGATATGCTTTATGTACCCCTCCAAAGGGTTAATGACTACATTTATTTGATAAAATCTTTTTGAGACCAAATTTAATTCTGATTTTTGTTTTCAGGGACATCTTTGGGACACATAAGGAAGGGAGAAGACAGATGATGGAAGATGACAGAAGATGGACAATAGCTGACCAGGGTGCTGAAGACATAAGGATTACAGGTAGGTGTTTATTTTCAGGGCATGTTGTTAACTTAGTCGGATTAACCCTGTGAGTGCTAGTGGGGTATACAATGCAGTGTAATGCATTGAATACCCAACTGG
The DNA here is from genome assembly GCA_037306005.1 of Rhinophrynus dorsalis. Taxonomy (NCBI): domain Eukaryota; kingdom Metazoa; phylum Chordata; class Amphibia; order Anura; family Rhinophrynidae; genus Rhinophrynus; species Rhinophrynus dorsalis. The sequence continues at coordinate 168,181,062 of CM074721.1, read as the reverse complement.
CACTCAAGGGGTTAATTATATTAACATTTCACACATTTTTTGAGTACTTCTGCCCCATAGCAATACATTCACTGGTCACTTAGGTTTCTTAAGTTTTTTTCCCCTTCAATTCCAGCTTTGGCAGTTTAAACATGTGTTAGCAGAGCTGAATCATGGGCAAGGCGCACAAGACGCCTGCCTATGGCCTGGTTAAGTTAGGGGGCCCACAAAGCTGAACCGGCCTCACAACAAAAAGCTTGGACGGTGGGAAGATCAGACAGATCTCCCCATGGGCAAGCTGAGATCTGTGTGCATCTGTGATCTTCCTCGCAGCTAGATGTCCTCCGTAATGCAGAGCACTGGGATTATGACATCTCCCGCACTCTGCATTAGTTTAGAGTGGACCGAGCGGGAGCTGCTTTTAGACGTCTGTACCGAAGAAGGTATGTGCATCAGGAAATATAGTGGCAGATACTTCATCAGCCCCTTAGTACTCATTTGTAAAATACAGAACTAGTTAGTCTGAGAAACCCGTTTAGGATTTTTGGTTTGGGAACCCGGATCACATACTGCTACCCAATGATTTTTGATGTCCGGTGTCTTCCTTCCAACGGGTATCTCTTTGTTTTTTCTGCTTTCCAGTCTTACACCGAAGGCAGTATACTATTTGAATGATGAGGATGTATATAGTATAGCGACTCTGGTGCTATATTGCCTCAGATTACATTAACAGAAGTTGTTAGTAGTACTAGTATAGGAGGTACTTTGATTCTATATCGCAACTAATGCAGTTTTTCATTGAACTCTTGAGCACTGCGCTCACATGTGCGGACGATATAGTGATTCTGCCACTTAACTACCTCATTTTTAATAAGTGGGGTTGTTGATAATTTATACTAATACAGGAGATACTTAGACTATTATAGTGGATACAGTGTCTCACTGAATTTGTAAGCGTGGCGGCTATGTGTATCGGCGATTGATCAGCTGGGAGAGCGACTTGCCACATTGTGTCTCCAATCAGTTGATACATATGCCGACTACACAGTTTAGGAAGTTAGTAATCTAGATGCCGTTCTGTTCACAGAGGGAAGGCATAAAGGGGGAAGAACGCATGCATTAATGCCTTAGGCTTCTAATTCTAACGACTGTACGAAATATGTATCGGGTATACTCCTCTTGTGTCTCTATTGAGGATCATTTATCAAATATGCTCCTATAAGTAATTCTGTGGAGCTTGCTTTACAGGGATCACATATTCTGTTACCAGGGTCTGTATACTGATATACACAGCAACGGGTACTATATTCAGCTGTGTTCTGAATTATACATATAATATTCAATTCTCTACTTTCATTTTGTTTTTACTAAAACATTTTATTTTAGTATATAATAAAAGTTAGGTTTTATATGCTCTTTTGTGTAATTTCCACTGCAGACTATTGCCCATCTAGACATAGTGAGGGGTTTTTGGTGCTGATTGGGAGTTTGTTTTTCTTTTTTATTTCTATGTTTTCATGTATTGTCTCCAAGCACACTACCTAGTCACAATAGTGACACCTCTCATACCTGTAGTTTGGTTAGTGCATCACTTTTCCTTTGCCATTTACTACATGGAGCGATTTAGTCAACCAGAGCCCCAGGTCAGAACTGAGTGGGTAGTTAGACAAGCCGGGGACTACAAGAAGCGAGTTAGTCAGCCAGAGCCACAGGTCAGAACCAATGTGGGTAGTCAGACAACCCGGGGTCATACACGGAGTGATTTAGTCAGACAGAGCCATGGGTCAGAACCAATGTGGGTAGTCAGACAAGCTGAGGTCATACACGGAGCGAGTTAGTCAGCCAGAGTCACAGATCAGAACCGATGTGGGTAGTCAGACAAGCTGGGGTCATGCATGGATCAATAATCAGACAGGCACAGGTCACAACGATACACAAGAGCAGCAAACGGAAGCGCCACATAAGGGCAATGACTCCTAGTCTCAAGGAGGTTAATAAAGGAGCAGAAGAAGGCAGAACCCAATTAGGCAACACAGACTATTCCCATAAACAGGCGTCTGTGCCAGTGCCTGTATCACGATGTCAGTAATGCGGAAGTAGCCGCAATCATGCTGCCCAACACACCACATAGGAAGAAAGCACAGGAACACTAAGGCCTCCTTAGGGGAACTGTGATACCAGTAAAGGCTAATATCATAGAGGCAGCAGTAGCCTCATTGAATAGTGAGTACCCGTATTGAGGGGGAAAAGTGGGAAGAGGGTGCATCTTTGAATGATTAACCGGATTGCACTTAGAACAAGTTCTTGCTATGTCCTTTTTTCTTTTTAAGTTCCTTATTTTCCTGCTTAAAAGGGGTGGCATGTTTCCTCAGCATGCCAGTCTGTGTTTGCGAGAGGAAGAGAAAGCAGCTTAGTTTAGGGAGTCTTGTAGGAAGGACACTTATTCTCTGTATTAGGAGGGTCTGGAGGACAGGACCCAAACACCCCAACATTCTGTCTGACCATGTCACGGTTTGTTAAGACTCTCAGACGCAAGGTTAGGTAAAAACACAACTTTATTGAAAAGATTAAGATAATCCCATAGGATTTTAATCACATACATACAATACATAGAATAACAGATAGAAGGACTATAGTAATACAGACTCTACCAGTCTTGCCAATATACCGGGCAAGACAGCCTGAGCGAGAAGGGAATAAAAGGCTCTACCGGCCTTGCCAATATACCAGGCAAGGCAGCCTAACGGAAACCCAAAGTATTAGGCTCTACCGGCCTTGCCAATACCGGGTAAGGCAACCTCAGGATGGAATAACGTAAAAGGTTCTACCGGCCTTACCAATATACCTAGCAAGGCAGCCAAATGAATACCAATATTCGCTCTACCGGCCTTGCCAATACCGGGAAAGGCAACCTCAGGATGGAATATGTAAGGTTCTACCGGCCTTACCAATATACCGAGCAAGGCAGCCCAAAAGAGCAGGTGTCAAGCACAGTGATCTTAATAACTGTCAGATGGCAATGAGAGTCTAGTAGAAATCAATAGACTGCAAGATCACCTTGTAGTCTGTACACTACAGCACCCGTGTACTGTAGGAATACTAGCTGTCTAGGACTGGACAGCGCACAGTGAATAATCAGACTACCTGCGTAAAGAGACAAGGAAGTAAACCAGCGCCCTCACATTGGGAACCAACAGCAGGACATAGATTAACCCACAGGTCATGGAGCGAACCAATGCCCGCGCTTTGGTATCCTACAAGCTATTGTGGTAGCTATTAGAGGTGGAGCGAACCAGCGACCGCACGCTGGGAACCAACAGACTGTATAGTATAGCCGCAAGGCTTGTGGAGCGAATCAACGTCCGCACGCTGAGACCAACAGACAGTATAGTCTAGCCGCAAGGGTTGTGAGCGGACCAGCATCCGCACGCTGGAACCAACGGACAGTATAGTATAGCCGCAAGGCTTGTGGAGTGAACCAGCGCCCGCACGCTGGGACCAACAGACAATATAGTATAGCCACAAGGCTCGTGGAGCGAACCAGTGTCCGCACGCTGGGACCAACAGACAGTAAAGTATAGCCGGAAGGCTTGTGGAGCGAACCAGCGTCCACACGCTGGGAACCAACAGAGAATGTCGCCAAGGCGACCAAAGCAGAAAGTCACCACAGATGCAGGAACCGGGCCCAGGAGTCGAACAGGGACGATCAACCAGATCAGGAACGGCAACGAAGACTGGCAGCAGGAAACAGCAACCTCTGAAGACTCAACCTGAACAGGCACTGGAACCAGCACTGCAGACAGGAGGCTCAGGAACAGGATGAAGTCAGGAACTCAGGAACACAGCAACAAGGCCCCATAAGCGTCTGTAGCATAGTGGAAGTGGATGCAATCAGAGACACCATGAAAGGGCAACCAAAGGGTGCCCAGACACAGTTTAAATAGGCAATATGAGGCGGGCTAAAGGCAGACAGCCAATGGGAGCCCCCTACCGGTAATAGACATAGAAATGCAGCAATCACGGGCACCATGATAGACCGATTTTATTTGAAAGATGCAGACAGCTTTGGTCCAAGTACCTTGCTGATCTTGCTGTTGTTATCTCTGTGTTAGTGTGTCTGAGGGTTTGAGTGAGAAGGGAGCAAAGGAGGTTGAACCCAAATACCCTAACATTCTGTCAGTGATTTGAAAGGCACATGCAGCTGTGGTCCAAGTTCCTTGCTAATCTTGCTGCTATTATCTCTGTGTTGGAGGTGTCAGGGGTGTAAGAAGGGAGTTGATTTTATTTGAAAGACACAGGCAGCTGCGATCCAAGTTCCTTGCTGATCTTGCTGTTAGTATCTCTGTGATGGGGGAGTCTGGGGAAAGAAGTTGTTGTTGAACAGGTTGAACCAGGTTAGAGCTGGTGGGCCAAAGTGGAGCTGGTGGGGGCAAGTTGGAGCTGATGGGGGCAAAGTGGAGCTGATAGAGGGCAAAGTGGAGCTGGTGGGGGCAAGTTGGAGCTGATGGAGCAAAGTGGAGCTGGTGGGGGCAAGTTGGAGCTGATGGGGGGCAAGTTGGAGCTGGTGGGTGCAAGTTGGAGCTGAAAGAGGGCAAAGTAGAGCTGGTGGGGGCAGGTTGGAGCTTATGGGGATAAGTTGGAGCTGATGGGGGGGCAAGTTGGAGCTGATGGGGGCAAGTTGGAGCTGATGGGGGGGCAAGTTGGAGCTGATGGGGGGCAAGTTGGAGCTGATAGGAGGCAAAGTGGAGGTGATGGAGGCAGGTTGGAGCTGATGGGGGGTAAGTTGGAGCTGATGGAGCAAAGTGGAGCTGATGGGGGGTAAGTTGGAGCTGATGGGGCAAAATGGAGCTGGTGGGGGCATGTTGGAGCTGCTGGGGGGCATCTCTTACAGGCATCTCCAGACCAGGGGCAGACTGCAGACTGGCCCAGGGGCCAGAGAGAGGACAAAAATTGATTAAGAAATTTGTCCAGGGTTTCCTCCCTAACCCTGACTACCTACACTGTATTTATTTTACACTACAGTTTTGTGGGCACAGGCACTCAAAGGGTTATCCAGTCATTGGATAATCCTTTGAGTGACAGTGCCCACAAAACTGTAGTATAACGCTTTGAGTGCCTGTGCCCACAAAATTGCAGTGTAAACTAAACAATGTGTAGGTAGCCAAAGTTAGAGAGGTATGGGGGGATCTATTATATGGGGGGAGGGGGCCCCAAATTGATACCTTGCCTAGGGCCCCGTGGAATGTTAATCCGGCTCTGTGTGTTAGGGGACACTGCACCCAAAAAAAACTGGATGCAGATTTTCAGCTGTTAAAGTGTGTCCCTTAATGCATTTTTCGGCCTAACATAAGGAATTGAATGGGAATACTGGACTTGTTTTAATGGGTTCCAAAGGGTGCTAACCTTTTCCACTGTTATTATTTCATAGCAAGTCATAGCACAGGTAATTGACTGGCTCACAGTGCTTGAAAAAATACTGTTTGGTCTACAGGGCCAATTGAATCAAGGCCATAATTGCTACTCCTTTAGGATGTCTTCTGTAGTGTTTGTCTTCATAACACACTTCCTTTATAAAACACTCTATGTTTGTTTAGTCATGCATACAACTGCATAGGACTTTTGTTTTGTTTGTTTATTTAATTTGTTTTATTAGCTGCACAGGCATAGCAGTGCTAGTATTGCTAGTATCGCACATGTGTGTTTTGTATATGTACATTATTCTAAAGATTAATATAGTTTTAAGGCTCATCATTATGTTATTAGGTATACCGGAAGTGGTTGTTCAATTAGAATGAGAGCACAGATTGGTTTATCTGATTATTCAAATGTGAAAATATTATTCTAATGGTTAATGTATTTATAAAAAAGAGGATGTATTCAGTGAGACTTTCTTGATTGTATTTTTCAAATTCCACCCTTGGGTGTTTTGATAATAAGGAAAGTCTTTTATTATATTACCTTATAAAAATAAATATGCAGTCACCAATATTGGCTTTTAATTGTTTTAAATAAAAAGGATATACTTTTTAAAACTAGACCCATTTTTATGGCTTTTGTTGAACATCGCTAACTGGAGAGTCTGAAGCGAGTACGAGCAATACAATAATAGCCATGAGCTGTACATACAGTACATACTGAATAAAGGTGCACCAAGGACCAAAGGCAGTAAGTGATATATCAGGATTCTTTTGTGCATGCACCCTATTGCATAAGGACAGTTGAGTGCACCTGATCTTTTGCATTTTGTTATATCCACTGTGAAGGCAGCTCACAGTTCAATATAGGGAGCAGCCACTGCTAAAAGCACAAGGAGTGGAAAAAAAAATAATAGTGGAAAAAGGCTGAGTGGGGGCAGAAGAATCTTCCACAAGAATTAACAGTCACTCGAAATACACAACTCTTGTGAGTATCCATTTTTCAGTTTGAAAACTTTAAATCAACTTGTATAATGGTTCAACACATGAGTACCCCTCTTCTGTGTTTTGTTGTTTATGGCCTACAGCAGTCTATGCACTATGAAACTGTCTAAAAACAGAAAGCCCCTTCCCCTAAACAAACATGCACTGATCTCAGAGAGTATGGAAGCAGCAGCATCTCTGATACTGTTACACAGTTTGGACTTCAGGAGGTAACAGAGGAGGCAAGATTTGGCATTGCAGGACCCCTGGCAGCAGTAGCAACAGCAGCATTTGACCGATATAGACAGACACATACAAAAGCATCATGGTACATGGGCTAGAAAAGTCATTGATGAATGATGATTCACTCGGTGGAAGAATCACCTTACTCACCTGAAAATTTAGGGCTGGGTATCCAAACTTGGGCAGATTAACCTTGGAGAATGCCATCCACTTCACCAGGTGCAGGGAGAGGTGTGAGCGCCGAGGGTTGAGAATGTTGCTCATCTCTGAGCTCTCTTTGCATGCTGTTGGGTGGGCATGAAAGCAGCTCTTGGCCAACAAGGAGAGGGCTACTCAAATAGCAGCACCCAGTAGCTTAGTGTTTCAGCAATAGAAGGCTGTGGAAGTTTGTTGAGGTAGGCTTTAACCGTGTAAAAGGCACTAATCTCTCTCTGGGGTGCTTTGATTGTACCAACCAAGGAATCCACCTTGCTCTGGTTGATCTAGTATCATTACCACTGCTACGGTGCACCAGTGAGAAGGTGGATGATTTTCTTATTTTCATTTTTTAAAATGCACGCACTCAGGATCAGTAATAAGATGTATATTTAATAGAGGCAGCAGTACCTACTTGTGAGTAGCTGTGCACTGAAGTTTGAACAATAAATATAATTGGACTTTTTAAAAAATGAAATTAGCACACACTCAGGATTAATAGCAAGTTGCTGGAGACAACAGTAAATGTAGTAAATCTAATTGAACTTTTTTTTTAATTACTTTAACACACTCAGGAATAATATGCATAGTTGATGGAGGCAACAGTGGAGTCTGGAACACAGTGACTGTGCACACTGCCTATTTATGTGCTTAGTTTTGCACTAAAGTTTGAACATTTAATATAATTGGACATTTTAAAATCAAATTAACACACACACACTCAGGGTTAATAACAGGCATAGTTGTAGAGACAACAGTGATATCTGGAATACAGTGTTTACACAGTGTGTGCTTGGTGTGCGTGTTTGTGCACTGAAGTTTGAACAGTAAATATGGTTGGACTTTTTTTTAAAATTACAATAACACACACAGGAATAACAGGCATAGTTGCTGGAGACAGCAGTGGAGACTCAAACACATTGCATGTGCACATTGCCTATTTGTGTGTGCAGTTGTCCAATAAAGTATTAACAGTAAACATAACTGGACTTTTTTTTTTTAAATCAAATTAATACATCAAGACATAACAGGAATAGTTGCGTGTGACGGTAATGGAGTCTGGATGGAACACTGTGCATGCACACAGTACATATTTATGTGCAGTAAATCTAATTTTCCTTTCTTTAAATTAAAATAACAAACTCAGGATCAAGAATGACAGGCTTAATTGCTGGAGACAGCAGTGGAGTCTTGATGAAATACTGAATGTGCACAGTGACTATTAGTGTGCAGATTTGCACTTACGTTTGAATTGTTAAGAAGAGAGTTTAGTTTTTTGTAGTTTCTGGAATTATATTTAGCTAACTTACTTATGTATCTATTATATTTACAAGCTAATCTAGTTATGAATTATATGCTAATCTACCAAATTAATTATTACTATCTAATCTAACTATAGCTGCTATTTAAGCACTAGAGCCTCCAGCACTAAAGGAAGCTGAAGAAATGTAAACAATGTTTTTCTACCAACAATGCAGGAACATTGTCCCTGAATAAAACAAGGGTACTCCCACTGCTGAGAGATATTTTATGAAAAAATTATAACAGCTCAAACTTGAATGTTTTAGGTGCAATATCAAAGTGGCCTGAAAATGTACAGTGGCACTGTTGCTATACCATCCTATGGAGATTTATGGTCCTGGGACCAGAGCAGTCCATAGGATGGTGTAGCAACAGTGCCACTCAAAATTTTCAGGCCACTGTGACATTGCACCTAAAAGATTCAAGTTGGAGCTGTTATAATTTTTTCATAAAATATCTCTCAGCAGTGGGACTACCCTTGTTTTACTCAGGGGGATAAACCCTATAATAAATATATTTTTTTACATTTTAAGTATTACTATTCCGTTAAAGCAGAACTGACAACTCTAGATAATATCCCCCAAATTACCTTACTCTGGCCAGAAAATCGAAATGCCCCCTATGCATGTTGCCTTGTGTATTTGTTCAAAGAATAACACCTTCAATCAATCTTGTATGTCATATCCATGGAGGCAGACATGACAGTTACTGGCAGTTTTTTTCAAACTGAAGTGGTCAGAGTGAATGACCCTACGTAACCCTTTAGAGACCAGAGAGGTGTGTAATGCATTGCAAACCAATGTTTTACCCATCCCTCTTAGACAAGCAATGCACTGCAAAGGGTTAAAATTATAATTTAGGATTTTGTAATGATTTTCCAGACTGTTAAATATGCCACATCTTGATATCAGGGGACATCATATGAACTTTGTTGGTAGTGTGGGTACAACTCATAGGTGGCTTTTTTCCTTAGCTGTTTTTTACAAATGGTATGTACCAATAATAACTGTCAGGTTGCCTAGACATATACACAGCACAAATTTAGCTTTTTTTAATGTCAAAGAAAAGTTAAATTATCAAAGGGACTCAATTTACCTAAAAATAACTACATGAGATGCAGATGGTGGAGTTGTGACAGAACCCATCATTCAAAGGGGACCCATCAGCCCCAGGCCCAGCAGGTTTTAGATATGACAATAGTAGAATACTGATGTGTTAGTGGGCCCAAAAATGTTTGCAGCAATGACCAAGTCTCTTCCTAAAAAACAAAGTTTTAAAAACAAACTCTAATTCGTTTTACAGAAAAAATCTCTTTTATGGATAATTTGCAACCCTATCTTTCTGCCTTTTGATTGATGGCTCTAATTACAATCCACTACTAACTCGCTAAACTTGTCATACCAGTTGAAGTAATCTCTTTATAGTTTTACCTCTTTCCATGTAAAATTTATGTTTAACGCCCAGTCCTCCCTTGCCTTCCTCACTCCACCCTTACCATATTTGTAATCACTTTTTCTCAATCTATTGTTTCAGTTTAAACAAATTGCACATGATAATTTTTAGTTCTGTCATTATCTTACTACTCCTTATATAAATATGTAAATATTTGCTTTACTCTGTTTCCTGTATTTATATCTCTCATTGAAAACTCAATAAAAATGTATGTTGAAAAAGAAAATATATGCGATTATGAAAGAGATTGTATTGTTATTTAGAGGTATAGAGCATGCTAAAGAAGACTTAGACATGCCATGTAGGAACTTCTGGTCTTCTGCCTATATTACCTCCCCCTCACAATAACACTACTCAGCAATACATTAAAGGGATAGTGTTTCTATGAAAGTCTAATATTGTAGCTATTACAACAATAAAATAACCAATATAAGTCCCATCTCTCAAAACGTTATGGTTTGAGAGATATACAAATATAAAGTTCTCCTCTCACTCCCTTTTCACTAATATGAGCTGTAAAGCTGTCAGCAGGAGATTCTGGTCGCTTGGCCAGATGGAGGCTCTTCAGCAGGCACACTTTGTAGAGCGTTCCAATTAAGTATTTTTTACCAGGTCACGCTATATTGGCTCTGTTGAAGAGCTTCCATCTGGTCCTGGGACCAGGATATCCTGCTGTAAGCTACAGCGATGACATCCGTGAAAGGGGAGGGGGGAACTTTACCTTTGTATATCTCTCATATAGTGGTTCTTTTATTGTTGTAATAGCTACAATATTAGATTTTCATAAAAACAGACTTTACTATCCCTTTAAATGCCACCCATAGCACTGAAAGGGGTGGCATGCCTTATTTAGCATAATCGATAAATCTAAATAACTCAAAAACTAGTTTTCAAAATAAAAAAGTGGAAAGTACAATGTTGAATAGTTGTAGTAGTAGTTTCTTTTAGGTATGGCAAAAACAAAAAACAGAATATAGCTGTGTAATCATTGTAACAACATTTACATCTGGATCTGTATATAGTGAAGTTACAGAGGAGAAGATTTGTAAAGGGATAGTAATGTTTCACAAAAACAGCTCGAATTAATGTTCATAGTATTTGGGCCATGGAGAGTATTATTTCAATATTGTCAGAGTTGTAGTTCAAGAGTAATTGAATGATAAAATATCCCCCTTCTACCCCTTTTACGTAGTTTAACCCAACTCCCCTCAGATCAGGGGAGTAGGAAACGGGGGGGATGGGGGACGCATCCCCCCCAGGAAATCATGCGAGGGACAGATAATGTAGATATCCCCCCCCAGGAGCTAGACGCACAGGCTCTGGTTGACGGGCAGGAGGGGAGCGCACTTTGCACAGCGCTCCCTCCGGCCACCTCCTCATAGTGTGGAGAGAAGAGTGGACCACCGATAGAGGAGCTTTTGTATCCTCTACCCCGGTCTGACAAGAAGCTGCTTGACAAGCACAACGAGCATCTTCCTGTCAGACCATGTAGAGGATCAGAAGCTCCTCTACCATGGTCCACTGGGCCACACTACAAAGAAGGTACAGAGGGGCTGGGGGGGCAAAGTGACAGACAGGGGGGTTGGAGGGTTAAAGAGACACACAGGGGGGCTGGGGGGGCACAAAGTGACACTCAGAGGGACAGTAAAAATGCTATCCCCCCACATTTGTGGGGGGTCCTATGCCTCTGCCTCAGATGTGAAATCTGGTCCTGGGCCTAGACAGCTCACAGCAAGGGACAATCTTCTAACTGTGAGCATAAGGAAAACCCTGTTTTTCCTTATGCTCACTGAAGTCTGACCCTTTCCGAGATCCACCTGGACAGTCTTGCTGCTCTGAGGTGAGCATTGTTACATCAGTAAAAGGGGAGGGGGATACTCTACCATTCAGTTGCTCTTGAACCTCAACTCTGACAGTATTGAAATAACACTCTCCATGGCCCAAATACTATGAAGATTAATTGGAGCTGCTTTTTTTGTGAGGCATTACTATACTTTGAGAGTCATCTGTGTGTTGGTCATTAAAATCTCGCTAATGCAGGTGAAGTCAGGTGCTATTCATAAATGAACAAATGCAGGTTTTTAAATATAGAGTAAATCACTATTCTATCAATACATTTCCACTATTTTTTTTTTTTAATTCAAAGTTTATTGATTTTTTAAAAGGTGTAGGTACAGAAGAAAAAAGCGGCGGGGGAAATACAAGCGGTGTACAGAAGATCCATAAAGAAAAAACAAGGACGCCAATATCACATGTCAGCAACCCTCAGAGTACATGTTAGCGTCACCTCACACACCCATGAAAAAAAACAGATATGGGGAGTAGAACAAGGAAACACAGAGGGGGAAAGGGAGAGAACAGAGATCCAGACCACTCTTTCTAGAATCAGAGTAGTAGTAGGTCACGGTGGAAATCAGGCAGTGCAACCAAATCCATCCACGGCGCCCAGATCCTGAGGTAGGAAGAAGAGGAGTTGCGGATATAAGCTGTCAATTTTTCCATACAAAGCAACTTCCATATTCTATTATCCAAAGGATTGTGGCCCAGGGGTAAAGATTTCCAGTGAAAAACAATGTGACAAAGAGCCATGGCACAGATTCGAAAAACAAGTTTATTAGCGGACTGGGACGGGGGGGGGGGGGGTTGACGAGAGGCCCTGTTTAACAGAGCCGTCCATGGATCCGGTGCCACCACCACCCCCAGAGGCGAGCTCAAAAGACTAAACACATGAATCCATATGACCAGCACATATGAAAGTAAGTACCCTCTTGACCATATCCACAGTAGCATAATTGAGTGGAGGAAGGAAACAAATGATGAAGTCTGACAGGGCAGTAGTACAATCTCGTTAACACTTTATAGGTATTTTCTTTCGCTAGAGTGCAAGGAGTCAAACTCCTGGTATTACTCATGATGTCATTCCACTCCTCCGGATCCAAAGAATCACCCAAATCTGCTTCCCACTGGGCGCAATAGGATGGAGACCGTGGGAACAGAACAGTCAAGAGATGGGAGTACATTTTGGAAATAGCGCCCTTACTACTAAGATTGAATGAGCAAAGATGCTGAAACATCTTTACTTGGCGGAGGACCCACCCTAAGGTAGGACTGAAGGAAATGGTGGGCCTGGATAAAGCGAAAATATTAACGTTGAGGGGCATGATACTTTTCTCTAAATTGATCCCAGGTCAAGGGGGTGTTCACAAAGAACAGATCAGAGGCCTTAATTACCCCCACTCGACGCCACTAACCGAAGTGGCCTGGGGTCAGGCCTGGCGGGAATACAGGGTTATGAAAAAGGGAGCAGAGTGTAGATCTAATAGAAGTAAGTTTATCTTTTTATCTGTGCTTATGCCAAAGCACCAAGGTGAGGGAAAGGGAGGAGCAACCTGCCACTGCAGCTGGGGACAAAGATGAGATCCACAAAAGATCCATTGCCGGAGAAGAATTGCACATGGCCGTCTCCAAAGACACCCACCATGGGCCGTTATAGGGAAGATGAAGTTGGATTGCTTTGCCAAGTTTAGCGGTTTTGAAGTAGGACCACAGATGTGGGATAGAGAGACCGCCTGCTGTACAATGACGGTGAAAAATCTCGGAGCTCAATCTAGGCCTCCGACAGGCCCAGATAAACCTGAAAATATGTCTCTGTAGTAATAGAACGTCACGCTGTTTGGGAATGATTGCCAGAGCCATGAAGAGATACAGGAGCTTGGGTAAGAGAGACATCTTAACCGAGGCTATCCCCCCAAACCACGAGATGTGGAAAGAGCCCCATGAGTCCAAATCCACGTGAAGAGACTTAAACAAAGGACCATAATTTGTGGCATAAAGAGCAGAGCGAGAGGTGGTAAGTTTGACACCCAAGGAGTATAAGAAAGACGCAGACCATTTGAAGTTGAAATTCAAGGACAACAATTTCTGCATTGCCAATGTGAGGGAGACATTAAGTGCTACGCATTTAGAATGATTGATTTTAAAACAGGAAAAAGAGGATAAATCTGTCAATATCGAATACAGGTTAGGTAGAGCGGTTAATGGGGAGGACAGGGTAAGCAATATGTCATCTGTGAACAGGCTCAATTTATAGTCAGCTTATCCCTCCGACAAGCCCCTCACATCCGGATGATTACGGATGCAACACGCTAATGGCTCAATACAGAATGCAAACAGTAGGGGAGACAACGGACAACCTTGACGGGTCCCACTCTGTATAGGGAAAGTCCAGGAAGTATGACCCGATACAGAGACCGCTGCAGACGGACTAACGTATAGAGCTTTGATACCTTGTAGAATCGAACCCGCAAACCCGAAAGACTCCAGAACTGCCCACATGTAATTCCAATCAATACGGTCAAATGCCTTTTCAGCATCTAGTGATAAAAGCATCAGTGGAATGGAGCGGTCCTGGGCCAGATGGATCAGATCGAGCATCAGACGAATGTTATCTGGCACTTCATGACCCATGATAAAACATGTTTGATCTGGATGTATAAGAGGCACCAAAAGCTGGGCATTTCGAATAGCCAAGATCTTCGAAAAGAGCTTCATATCCTGGTTAATTAAGGAGATTGGTCGATAACTGGCGCAAGAGGTCGGATCTTTACTATCTTTCGGTATGACTACAATCCGGGACAAAAACATCTCAGAGGGAGGTTCAGACCCATGCAAGAAGGAGGTAAAGAGAGAAGCCAAATGAGGGAGAAGGGACAACTGAAAGGCTCTGTAATAAGCGGTAGTGAAACCATCTGGACCAGGTGCCTTAGAAGATGTAAAAGATTTCAAGGCTAATGCGATTTCCTTGGGAGAAATATCAGCATTCAGGAGTTGGAAAGCCTCCTCCAAAAGACATGGTAATTGAGACGAATGTAAGAAGTTATGCAGACGAGACGTATCACGGGGGATGGAGTCACTTTGCGACCATCATAGAGAGTCTCATAAAGGTCCGCAAATGCAGAGGCAATCAGCAAGGGCTTATAAGTCATAGATCCCGACCGAAGAGCAATAGACCTAACGGAGCGAAACTTGACCTGTTGACGAAGTTTAGAAGCCAGCATGGAGTGTGATTTATCGCATTTTAAAAAAAAAACGCTGCTGAGTCCATTTCAAAGCTTTAAGCACATCCTTAGAAAGCAATAAAGTTCCCCTCACAGATTAGTCACCTTCAGTAAGTTTTCCGCCATGGGATCCCATTTATAAGCCAGTTCAGCTATATGTAGAAGGGAAGACAGTCTATTCGTCTCCTCCTTCTGTGAATGTTGTAAAAGGGACGCAGTAGCAATAAGTTTGCCCCGCATAAATGCCTTATGGGCACAACAAAGGGTACCCAATGAAATGTCGGGTGTAGTGTTAGGTTCGAAATACTCTTCCAAGGAAGAACATAAATCTGCACATTTCATCGGGTCCAGCAGCAACAAGTGGTTAAACCGCCAGGAAGAAGAACTCCCAGAAGAAGCAAGACCAAGAAACAAGCATTCGACTATGGCATGGTCGGACCATGTCAAGTCTTGAATCTTGGCAGAGCACAATCCGTCCACCAAAGTCTGGTTAGCAAATAGATAATCAATACGTGAGTACAGACCGTGAGGGTGTGAAAAGAAAAAGTGTAGTCCCTCATTTTCGGGTAAAGAAGGCGCCAGCAATCATACAACTTGCGGGAACTAATTAAGACAGTAAGGATTTTAGATTTCAGGGGCAGCCCACAGCCCGGGGGGGGTGCGGACCAGTCCATGGCTGGATCCAACAAGGCATTGAAGTCGTCTCCCAATAAAAGAGCAAACGTCGGAACCTGGTCCAGAAGTGCGGAAATAGAATAGAAGTGAGGATCTGATTCATTAGGAGCATAAACATTCAAAAGGGTCAATGGGGAGACCAGCTGGATCACACAGAACTTGGGAGGTCTGAAACCCCACCGAATTGCGAATCAATATTGAGACCCCATTTTTCTTCTGTGGACTGGAGGAGTGGAAGTGCATATGATATGGCCTATCCCAATACTTGGGGACAGCAGTGGAACGAAAATGTGTTTCCTGCAAAAAAGACATCAGCCTGGAGCGAAATATAGTTTCTCATAGTCATCCTATGTTTCTGTGGTGCATTAAGGCCCTTAACATTGTGCGACAGAACTTTCAGAGCATAACCCAAGGACTATGTAGTCCCCACCGTCTTCGCCTTTGAGATATGGGGAGGCACCAGATCCGGATCAACCATATCAAACACAGGTCAAAGGGGGTACAAGGAAAGCGGGAAGGGTATTACATGGACACAGGAAGGACAGAGGAAGAGGGAAAAAAGGGGTAGGGAGAGGAAAAGGAAAGGAGAGAAAAGACAAAAAAAAAAGAAAAGAAAAAAGACCAGCGAGAAGAGAAAGAAACTGAAACCGCGGGTTCGAGGAGGGAACCCTAGGAGGGAGGAAGAAATCTCCCTCAATTACAGGGAAAAAACGAGGGAGTACCCTGTAATCAGGAGAGCAAGTCTCCACCCCCAGCCGCCCAAGAATCAATGGAACGGCAAGGAGAGTACCTCACAAATTCAGTGTCAGGTGAGGTTAAACACAGTGCAGTATAAATAAGTAGCCAAACACAATAGTGCAATAACCCAGAAAAAATAAGAGATCGAGGACCCACAATATACAGGTAGGGCCCAGTCGAGTACCCAGCGGGATTCCTGGCAAAAAACCCCAAACAATTTGCCAAGTTAACGACCACATGGGATGCCGAGGTTGAAAGGTCAATCTACCGCAGCCAAGCAGATGCATGTGGACGAATAACGCCATGGAGACAACCAAGGCACCCCATAGTGGTGTAAGGGTCAGTGTGTACAAGAGTAAACCTCTGAGCCGTAACCACCCCAAACCAATAAACAATCCACCAAAAGTCTGGCTGTACCCACAGGGGAAGAAAACCCCAGCCCAAGTATGGCCACCCCTCGAGGGCACTCCTCACTACTCCATGAAACTCGAAAGGGGAACCAACACACCATATTATCATCTAGCCTCCCCCGGGAACTGTAGACATAGGGAGGTAGCTGCTACAAGATACAGGATAGGGATGATTGGGATGCCGTAGAACTAATTGCGAGGCATAGATGGACCTCCGAATGTGGGAGAAAAGACCCAAGCCCGACCCAGCCGTAGCAAGACCCCAATATTCAAACTGCCCACCCAAAGACACCCAAACTGTGTAAAAAGGGGTAGGTAGTCATGCACGGAGTCCCAGTGAGCACAGGCAGAGCACATATATAGACCCCAGGAAAGCCCCCCAAGGGAAAGGGACAAGCAGTAGAGCCTCTGGCAGACATGGTAGACGAGGACACAATATGGAACAAGATCTAACATGTAAGCCAGAGAGAAGGCAAATATTATAACATAACAACATGTAGATGATTATTCCCCTAAGTACACCCTTGGCATCCCATAGCAGTTTGGGTTACAGACATTGGGAACACTCAGTAAAAGTCTGCCTGTGCGCACATGAGGGAAAATCCCACCCCAAAAGAATATAAGCTGAAAGGGCATTTATCACTATCTCTGTGTAGCCCAGAGAGGAAACCGGCCCAACACAGAAGCATCTAGCCCCCCTAATACTATGCATACAGGTGGGATACTGCTACTGGGTACATAAGAGGGACGGGTGGGATAGTGAAGAGCCAAATGTGGGTCCAGGTGAGTCTCCAAGTATGGAGGAAAAACCCAGACCAACCCCAACGTGCAAATTTACCACCCAAGAACCCCTAAACTCTGAAGGAAGGGTACCCAATTAATAAATAAATAACCCCAACGAGCACAGGCAGAACACACAGATAGAACCCATGGAAACCCCCTGAGGAACCAGCCTTAAGGCCACATATAAACAACATGGTAGACAGGAGTATAGTACAGAATAACTACCACAACATAACATGCATAACATTATTAGAAGAGAGCAACGTACAAATGCAATAAGGACAGCCGGAGCCCAGGGCATGGGGAACTGGTACCAATACCGTCTCCACAGGGAGTCAGGAAAGAGTCTCAGAGCAGTGTCCAGCCTGGGTACATCCGGACTCAAGCTGAAGTGTCCCGCAGCAGCAACAACCCAAGCTGGGTGGAACAGCAGTAGGTCTTCAATGCAGCCAGATACATAAAACAAAATACAGAAGCACTTATAAGGGCACACTGCATCGGTTACAGCATGTGTAGGAAAACCAGGTAAGGGATCTAGCACAGCAGCTGTCCGTGAACAGCCAGTCTCCCGTAGAAGCGTCCCTCAGTAACAACGTCCCAAAATGAGTGGAGTGGCAGTAGGCCGTCTCAGAATCCAAATGCTAACGACGAACTGTAGGCCCATAGGTTTGCATTTACAGTGCCAATCGTCTTGACTCCAGGGAAAGCAGGAAGCAGGTAACATCCTAACTCCAACGATCCAGGAATCGCCTAAGCAGGTACCTCCGGGCCAGGGGAGGCAAACTCTTCATAAAGAGCCCGCACCTCCGGAGACATCTCAAGGCCCAGTCGGGTCAGGAACCTTTTACAGTCAGAAGGGTCTCGCAGAGTGGTTAGAACTCCATTCCTGGATACCCACCAGTTGGAATGGGAACCCCCATCTGTAGGGGATATCTTTGTCCCGCAGCAGGGCAGTCAAAGAGTGCAACGTACACCGCTTTTGAGTAGTGGTGGGTGCCAAATCCGCAAAAAATTGTGGGGTCACACCATCCACAGTCAGAGGTTCCCTCCGTACCACTTTCATGACCGCTTCTTTTGTTGCATAATATGTGAAACAAACCCGAATATCTCTAGGAGGAGCAGAAGGGTGCGGCTTCGGTCTTAGAGCCCGATGAGCACGATCCAGTGGAAGCATCGGTATCGGAACCTCAGGTAGGAGATGCTGAAAGTAACTGAAGAGGAAGGCTTGGACATCCGTGATCGACTCTGGGACATCGCAAATCCGAAGATTGGAATGGTGCAATCTGTTTTACAAATCCTCAACAGCATCATGAAGTTTCCTATTCTCAGTCTTGAGGAAGTAAACCTCATCTGCAATCGCGGAATGTGAGTGCGTCATCTCAGTAAATCTGGATTCCAGTGTGCTGGTACAACCCACTAGCCCCTGCACCTCGGATTTAAGCATGTCAATACTATTATGGATCTCTTCCTGTTTTACTGATAAGAGTAAGTCTTTAAGGGAGTCCATGTCCTGCTTCATGCAGAGTGGCGGTGACTCCAAGCTGGCTCACGATGTACTTGGTGCCACCGGGCCAGAGTCTCTTTTCTGAGTTTGTCGTTTTTTGGATTCTTCTGGCCATCACCAGGGTTAGCGGTACAATCGGGTCAAAAATAAGTAAGCAAATAGTGGGGTAAACGCAAAAGATAGCTTAATCGGGCGACCCAGGAGCGGGAGCCTCAGTGAAACACAACTCCAAGCTCCAGGCCAACACAAGCTTCAGTGAAACACAACTCCAAGCTCCAGGCCACACCCCCAATTCCACTATTTTTTTAAGAACAGATTATACCTGGAGTTTAAATTCTGGTGAAAATATTTTCACAGTTTAAGACACTTATAAATTCACTGCACCATTTTTTTCACCATATCTAACATCAATTTTAAAAAAACTCAACTAAAGGTCAGTATAACTTCCAAAAGTGGCACTGGAAATTTTATTTATGCCAAATTTAAGTAGCACAGATTACAGCCAATATTATTATATCTCCTGTTTTCTAAAACTCCCACATTTGGTCATATGAATAAGTAAGTATCTAGAACTAAGACTAGTGAAATGGAATTTCAAAATGTAGTTCTGTATCTTTCAGTGCACATGCTGGATAATGTCCACACACACATACCAATGGTTTATTCTGGTTACAGTTACAGAAAAGACAGCTAATTTAAGTTTAAAGAGACAGATATTAGTTGTATTAGTTTCAACATTTCCTGTGTAATTTACCATTTGTGTCACATGCAAACATTATCCAGGAAGTGTACCTGAGAGTCGCTCTCAAAATGGTCTCTTAACCCTTTGCGTGCCAGATAGGCAAGCAAAGCTTTGCTGAGAAATGCTTTGTTTATCCCTCTGGAACTCAAAGAGTTAACATAGACTTATTTTTTTATATGATTTTCCATTAAGTATTTCCTTCAATATTACTTCCTCCTGTAGTAATTCTTTTTTTAGTTAATACATCAAAATACCTAATCACAATCAAAATACAATAAAACAAACAACAGAATTTTAAAGATAATATTGACACGTTTTTAAACTTTCCACACCAAGAATTTAATTACTTATGGCTCACAGCTTGCTTATGTTGAAAAATAATTTTCTGAAATATTTATCTTTGTAAATTTGTTTAGCCAACTCCTCCAAAGGAAAGTAATTTATATGAGATATATTGTAATGAAAGTATACTTACATTTTGCACGAGCATCCATTAAAAAAAGTGATTAGAGATTCATGAAAGTATATTTCCTCAAAACAGCATAAACTCCTCAAAGAATGTGTACATAAAATAAAATTATGGGCTGGCTTGCCAATATAGTAGCAGTTTCTTTTAGTGCTTGTGGATGAAGCAACTCAGGTTCTGAGGTAAAGTTTATGTATCATTTAGATGGTTATAGCTTTGAAAAAGATCTTGATGGATATGATGACATTGCACTGATAGCATTTAGCTGTCTTTTTCCTTAAGTTTTATTCTGCCTGTGGTTAGCTTTATATAAAATTTGACCTGCTACCAATACGGTCAGAGTACAGAAAACACAGAATATATCTATTTAATCATTTTATAAACGTCCGTATGTGGATCTGTACATTGTGAAGACACATTGTGGGAGATTTATAAAAAGTATTCCTAAAACCACCTACATGTTGGTCATTAAAATGTCACTAATGCTTGTAAAGTCAGCTGCTATTTATAAATGAACAACAGCTTTTTAAATATAGAGTAAACTGATATTCTCTCAATACATTTCCACTACTTTTTTTAAGAACATATTATACCTGGAGTTAAAATTCTGTTGAAAACTATGGCTCAAAATCATAGCACTTTCTGATATTTTTTTCACCCACTCCAATGTCAATTCTACAAAAACTCAACTAGAGGTTGTTATGACTTCCAGAACTGGAGGAGATGCACTAAGGTTTGATAAAGAGGTGATAAAGTGGAGATGACTTCTCCGGTGATATCACTTCTCCGATCCCTATGTTGTTCTATGGAGCTAATGCACTAAGATTTCTCAAGTGGGAGAGATCTTAGTGCATAGGGAGCATAGAATATTATAGGAATTGGAGAAGTGATATCACTTAAACAGATGTTAATATGAAGAAGAGTTCTTATCACACCTTAGTGCATAAGCCCCTGGTGTTGGCAATTTTATAAATGCTGAACTTAAGTTTTAGGACAGATTACAGCCATTATTCTCTTAACTACAGTTTTTATAAATCTCCCCAATTATGTCATATGAATATCGTAGTAACAAGAGCTAAGAATGGTGAAATGGAATAATAATGTTGTAGCTCTGTAGATTTCAGTGCACCTGCTGGATAATGTCCATACACACATACCAGTGGTCTATTCCGTTAATAGAAGGGACAGAGTTTACAATTACAGTTAGCTTGTGAAAAGGTGGTTAATTTAAATTTAATGAGACAAATATTAGTTGTAACATACAACATATGGGTGATTTTAAAATGTTCTTGAAAATCCCCAAAGTTGTTATTATGTGATAAAGTTCATTGACAAACTTTTAAGAAAGTCCAAACGGGATAAATGCTATATGTCTAGTCTACTTGCTGTCGTAGACCTTTTAATCCTGTCAGCAACATATTAGCCTGGCATGTGCTTTCTGTCTCTACTTAATGTTCATGGACTGCTCTTGTTTTGTAGGAAAACATATGTGGTCATATCTGCCTTATTTGTCAGGACAAAAAAATCCACATAAGTATGTTTTTATTATTTTCTTTTGTTTTAAAAGGAGACAAGGCTGTTCAACACTTGTCCTAGAAGGCCAATGTCAGTCCAAGTTTTTAAAGCACAAAGGGCTGTATTTAGTTAAAGAAATGCACTTGTGGGTCAAACCAACTGCACCTAGAGCAGGAAGGAAAAAATTATGTTGACTCAAGTGCAGCTTTTAAACCATTGAATGCTAGAGAGCTATCCAATGCATTGGTTTTGCAATATGTTGAGAATCAAGGGTTAAAGTCCCTTGTAAATAAATGGAAATTTGGGGGGCTGAATCTGTCCACTATGGTTCAGTTGTTTTTCTTAAAAATTGCACCTGTTAAGCAAATTGAATATGTCCTTAGGTAGCTGCATATGTTGCTTAGTGATATATAGAGCAGTTTTTTGTTAACATTTGTCTCTGCTACAACATTTGTTATGTCTTTCATTTTGTCATTTTGTTTCAAAGTTTGTTTCCTGTTTATACAGTGCTGGGGTAATATGTCAACACTATATAAATAAAAGATAATTAAAATGCTATTTACAGGAAATATTGTCTTGGATAGGCAGTAGAGTACAAGGATTACATTTATTCTGGATTTTCTCTGAGGGCCTTAATCTCCAGGCTAAAGAGGTACAGGTCAGGATAACAACAACTGGAATTTAAAAGATCAATTTAAAGCAATGGTAATTTGCAGAATTTTCATTTCAGAACAATTGAACACTTGGTTTGCTCCCAAATTGCACCTCTTTAGTTTGATGAGTAATGCCCATGTAATCAGAAAATCACTCGTTATGCTAATTTTTTCAGAAGTGTTGCTTAAAACCGATCACTCTCACAAGATGTAGAGGTTCTTCTTTACAGTGATCTAAGAGCATCCTTGAATATTCTTACAATTTGGCTTAGGTGAAAACAGTATCATATCTTATGTTGGATAGTTTGTAGTGCACAAGGTCTCCCCCATGCATTCATCCCAACGTCCGCTTTTGGGTGAATGCACAGGGGAGACTTTGCTCCAGATTACTCATATGCAGATGAAGGATAAGTAGCCCTTTCTTTGAGTCAAGGATTTGTGTGTTTAGACTTATATAAGTTTTCACTATTACCTGTTTATTCCACTTATGTCTTCACTTTATAATAGGAATTTGATATACACATTGCATTCATTATCTTTGTAATGCACTTTTATTGTGCTACTTTGTATCTATTAATCTGCATTTATTTATATACTTGCTGATTTCACCTTCTTGGCTCAGAATGGGATATTTGACATTATTTGCTTTTAGGATGTATGTCCATATATTTATAAGATTTTGAGCCTAATTATCAATGACTGTATAGGAGCATGGTCTTTGGTGTTCCCCATGACTTGTTTTTAGTGTTTTTAACCATCTCCTATTGATTTTGTATATTTTTTGCACCATCCATAAACATTATAAACATTATATATTTTTGTTATTTTGCTGCCTCTGTGTGCCTTATTTAGGGGACTACTTTTCCTTTAAGTGTCAGTGTTGAGTGCACTGATATTTCTAGGACTTTTTGTGCTGTACAGTTTGTTTGAGTCCTTGAGAGCACCCCACTATTATAAGTGGATTAAGTCAGCTTTACATTTTGGTGAGCCAGTGCCTACTCCTTTCTTCTTTTTGTTTATAACATAACCTTATTGGTTCATGTCTGTTGTACATGAATGGATGGATGTCAATTCCCTCAGCTATAATGCTGAAGCTGGAAGTTGGGTGAGATCTTGGAGTGTAACGGTTGCGGCCCTAGCACTGGCGAAACTGGAGAGTGGCTCTGGGGTGTGAGGCTAGATATTGTTGGTAGGCACTGGTAGTACTTGCTGCAGTCGAGACCAGTTAAAGATGCTGGTCTCAAGACCATATATCCACCATCAGAGGAGCTGGGAAGCAGATCAGGATAGACTACCAGGGAGCCCCTGGACAGTGCTAGGGAGAAGATATACCCTAGCACAGATCAGTCAGGAGGTGTTAACAGCAGTCTCTGAACTTCAGAGGACAGAAGCTGGGGTAATAAGGAGTTCTAGCAGAGGGATTCTCTCTGAGGGTTTGGGTATCCTATAAATCCAAAGCACCCCAAGGGAGTGATAAAAAAGCTGGGAACTCAGAGATAGCTGAGAGAATACAGATATTCAGACAGCCACTATATGGTATTGCCTCTAGTATCAGCTGATGGTGAACCGCAGGACTCAAGTGAGAGAAGAAGCAGTCCAGAGCCGGTAGCCAGGGAAGCAGTAAGGAGGATGGAAGCTGCAAGGGGGACTGAGAGACAGCAGTTCCAACTACTCTACAGTGGGAGAGGTGGTACTAGCTGCTAGACAATCTACCTGCAGAGGGAGGGGTGACACCAGCTGCTAGACAGTCCCAAAATCAGGCGAGGGTGCCAAGGGTAAAGCAACAGAATTGTAGATAAGCCAAGGTCTGAACCAGAGAACCTCAAGAACGGTGCTAGATCAGGAAACAAACAACAGGTCAGGCAAGCAGGTATTGAGAAGCCAAGAATTGGGGTACCAAATCATGATCCAAGTTGGAAGATCAAGAAGGTGCTTCAAAATGGAAGCAGGAAGGTAACGCTAGCTCTACTCTTCTAACTGAGCTTTAAGATCAGGTGAGGAGGAAAAGGTAAGAGCCAAGTGACTAATGGGAAAAGACCAGATGTAGGAAAGGGAAGCACCTGACAGGAGGGAAAAGTTTGTTTTTTGACATGTTTATCTCAAAATGACTGCGAGCCATCCAGGAGGAAATGGCCAAGAGGAAGTCTGAAATTTGAATTTGAGGTGAAAGTTCTGGAGTGGACGTATAAATCTGGATATGTGTTTCTGTGAAAGTTTGTGGGAGTGTGTGTGTGTGTCCATTTTCTTAGTGTGTGTGTTTGTGAGAGTGTGTGCGTGTGTGTATGCTTGTGAGTATACATGTCTTATGCATGGGGTATTGGTTCAAGAAATGCACATCACACACAGTATGGGTTTAAGTTAGGCCGCAGCTTTATTTTGTAAAACATATTCTGTTTATTTTAAAATTCACTTACAACTTTAAGCCCTTGCCAATAGCCAACTTTTACAGGCTAACCCAGCCTATCCTCCCTTTTTGAGCCGAAACTCAAAACCCCCAAATTGTTTTACCTTACCGTACACCATTAGCTGGTCAATGCAGCTCAATGAGGCCGGCGTCTAAACCCGCGACAAAGTCCGGGTGTCCTTAGACCTAGGCCGCTGGCCTACCATCTTCATGTAACATCCCCATCTTACTGACCTTCTATCCATTGGCAAGGGCCCAAAGCGCCAACAAAGCTGCAACAAAACAAAAAAAGTAAATACACAAAACAACATAGCAGAACATCACATCCCCATCAAACTACAAGCCGAAAACAGGGAGGTAAGGAGGGAACTGCTGCTTCTCCCGGTTCACCCGCTCTGCTACAATTCAGTAAGTGGTCACCCTCATTTTATACCCCTGTGACATCCCTTACCTACACTTCCTGTACCACCCCCACTTAATTTCCTTTACCCTACCCCAGCACAGACATGTCTCCCCTCCTGAGTTCCGGGGAGGTCTTGTCTTATGCATGGGGTATTGGTTCAAGAAATGCACACCACACACAGTATGGGTTTAAATTAGGCCGCAGCTTTATTTTGTAAAACATATTCCGTTTATTTTAAAACTCACTTACAACCTTAAGCCCTTGCCAATAGCCAACTTTTACAGGCTAACCAAGCCTATCCTCCCTTTTTGAGCCGAGACTCAAAACCCCCAAATTGTTTTACCTTACCGCACCCCATTAGCTGGTCAATGCAGCTCAATGAGGCCGGCGTCTAAACCCGCAACAAAGTCCGGGTGTCCTTAGACCTACGCCGCTGGCCTACCATCTTCATGTAACATGCCCCATCTTACTGACCTTCTATCCATTGGCAAGGGCCCAAAGCGCCACAAGGGACTAATAAGTTACCCTACTAATTAGTCCCCCACCCCAAAGCTGTGGCCTTCTCTAAGGCCTCTGCCAACTCCAAATTGAAAAAATCCAACCCCAATTCATTGGGGTGAATGCCAGCAGGCCGAATCAAATTAATGGTAGGGTCCTCAAATACCCGATGTCTAATGGCTATACCACCTTGCTCTACAACAAACCTGGAAATCCGCCTATTCAACTTAATCCTGCTCTTATCCAAAGCCCAACAATCACGAGCCCCCATCCAGCATTTTCGAGGCAAAATTTCTGACCAAACTAGTCTCATACCTCGAAAATGCTGGAGCAACTTAAGAAGATCCTCCTTCATAGCCTCCCTCAACATCCAACCCAGATCATTACCCCCCAGATGGACCAGCAACACCCGAGGAACCACACCACCCGCCCGAACCAGGCGAAGGACTTCTGGCACTAACTGCGGCCAACACATACCCCTGTACCCAAACCAGAACACCTGGCCCGCAGATGCGGGAACAGACATATTCGTATGCACCTGTGTGAGAGTATGTGTAAGTGTGTAATATGTGTGTCCATGTGTGTGAATGTGTGTAAAAGAAAGAGTATGTGTATATGTCTGTGTGTTTGTGAGAGAGTGTGAGTGTGTGCATGTGAGAAAGTGTTTATGAGACTGTTTGTGAATATGTGTGCTTGTGAGAGTGTGGGCGTGTGTGTGAAAGAGAGTGGTTGTGTTTGTGTGCGTATCTGTGAGAGAGAGAGAGCCTGTGTGTTTTTGAGACAGTGTTTGTGAGTGTGTGTGTGTATGAGAAAGAGAGAGAGAAAGAGTGTATGTTTGTGTGTGTGATAGTGTATATTTGTGAGAAAGTGTGTCTTTGTGTATGATTGTGTGTTTTTCAAGAGAGTGTGTGTCCATTAAGCCTATTAAGCAAGGAGGAGACTATCTTTGCAGGAAAAATCATATAAATAAAAATTGCCATTGATTTAAAACTGGTCATTTAACCCCTTGAGTGCTAGACAGATACTTTTCTAGAATTCAAGTTTAAAAGCCCACTTTAAACCAACTGGAAAGGTATCTATTTAATGTGGTGCACCTGCCACACTATTCTTTCTATATTTACCGCAATTTATCTTATTTGGGCATAGGCATCTTGCTTAATCCATTTTTCATTACTTAAAACAAACAGATCGAATGACATGTGCTTGCTTTGTGTTTGCAGAATTTCATGTTGGCATGACGAAATGTATTTCTCCTTGCCGGTATAATTATGCATAAACAATACGTTATATAAGTCTGTCAGGCCTACCGGAAGCTTTGACTTGATTAAACATTCCATCATTTTTGTGCCCTTGGCGAGCCGGAGAAGTTCCACATCCCAAAATGAAACATGGCTCATGTTTTTATTAGGCTATTAATGAAACAAACAAAGGCAAAGGTTTCATAACTTCCGTTCTTGTTTCTGAAGAATGAGGACACAGCAAGACACACATTATTATTGAGAGAGAAGCTGAACAATTAATTGTTGCCAATTTTCTCTGTATTCAACACTGTTTGATGCCACTGCTGGGCCTCAGATAAAGTGTAAAGTAGTTGGCCCCTTAACCCCTTATAGACCAGAGGGGTGTGCATTCCCCTTTATTTCTCAAGCAGTCAATCCTTTGGTTGCAAGAAAGCTATCCAATACATTGCATCTGGTTACAATGGAGACAGTTCTAGCATATAAAGCAGGGCTGGGCAACAACAGGTCCTACAGCTGTTGCTGGACTACAACTCCCATCATCCTGACTGGAAGCAAACAATGGAAGTTGTAGGCCAGTATCAGCTGGAGGCCCTCATGTTGCACTTCCCTGCTCTAAATTGTTCATTAATAACAATGTGGTCCTCCCTCCTACTAAAAGCCTATAGTAGCTTCTGTCATGGGAGCGGGCCTGTGGGGTGTGTGTCACGTGAAGTGGGTGGGGCCTAAGGGCAGTCTCTGCACAGGAGCTGTAGGAGAAACACTTGTGGAGACTAGCTGTGTGTTATCCTGTGCTATCCCATTAATATAGTATTCAGGTTATACCCACTGGAGTGTATCATTCATGACATGATGTCAGAAGTGCTTACCTATGCATCCAGTCTGCAAATTTGTCGCTATGGCCAAATTCCACTCTTCTGTGCCCTTTAATTTCTCCCAGCCTGCGGCCTGGCCAGCATGGCGTCAGAGGTTTTCCCAGTTTTGTATTGCTTCCAAACTGTATAAGGAGAGTGGAGAGGTACAGGTCATCTCCCTCCTGTATGCCATGGTGAAAGACGTAGACCCTATATATAGAAAATATTCAAGTTCTGGGAAGGGGAAGAGTACAACTTTGATGCAGTCATGGACAGACTGAGTGCCCATTTTGTCCCACTGAGATATGTGATTCATGAAAGGGTCTGCTTCTATAAGCACAGCCAGTGACCTGGGGAATCTGGAGTCCGTCATACACTGTTTATATGAGCTAGCAGAGTTCTGAGAATTTAGGCCTTCCAAGAAGGAGCACATTTGTGACCGCATGGTGATTGGGATATCTGATGCTGATGTGTCCCATAAGATGCTGCTAGAGCCGAACTTGACACTGGACAAGGTGAATAGAATGGCAACCCAAAGTGAGTTGGCAAAAGTATAAGATGCAAGCATGAGGTCAGAATGCATGGTGAATGAAATGCAATATTCTACATGTTCTATTCGATAGTGGCATGGTGCTGGCAGTAGGCCAGAGGCTGGGAGAGACCTAGCAATGGCCCAGTACAGAAACCATGCTTCCCGTGCTGTAATCGCGCTTACGGGGCAAAAACTCTCAGGAAGTGCAATCGATTTGGCCACTTTGAAACTATGTGCAAAACAGAGATGGCAAAGGAGATATAAGAGGATTATGTATCCGAATGTGAAGAACCTTTTTTTACAGGAAAGACTGAGGATGTTGGCTCCAGCACAAAGAAACAAGGAAAAAACTCATGGGGGCTATTAGGATTTTATGCCCATAGCAAGATAAGTGGGAGTTGTTATTAGGAGGTTTTGCTTTTCCTTTAAGTTGTGACACATAATTGAACAATCAAAATCTATGTGATGAGATTCAAAAACAACAGAACTTAATGAAAGTATTTGGAAAGGAATGACACATTAATCTTGGATCAGCAATATGTATATATGTTGTGACATGCCTGTTGGGAACCTGAGATCTAGCTAAGTTATGTAGCATTTTACAAATGAGAGAAAACTAAACAGAAGAAGTATAATAAGGGCAAATGGTATATAAATACTTAAAGGGACAGTAATGTCTCCCTAAAAAATATTTAGATTTAGGTAGAGATTGAAAAAATAAACTTATTGCAATAAACCCTATCTCTCAAACCACTACGGTTTGAGAGATATAGGGATCCAAAGTTCCCCCCTCCCTCCCCTTCTCCTGATGTCAGCTTTGTATCAGCAGCGGCGCGGGCAGCCTCTACTGCACATGACTGCAGCACGCGCAGCAGTGTGTACTGCGCATGTCGCTGCGTTACACACAATTTAGCAAATTATTATATAGGATATATATATATAATATACACATATGTAGAAAAAAATCATGACTAGAAAGAAGGATGCACTCATGGGGTTTATATCAAAAATGATTATTAAAATGGGATGGAAAAGATTCAACAGCATCAAAAAAATTTAGCTACATTTTTTGATGTTGTTGAATCTTTAACTGTGCACATTTCCTTTGAATGCCATTTTTAATAATAATTTTTGATAAATACCTTTTGATGTGGTGGTAATTACGTGAGTGCCAACATCATATATATATATATATATATATATATATATAATTTTTTTTTTTTTTTAATTTTTTTTAATTTATATGTTATATATACATATATATATAAAACGATACGGCCCTGGTGTCTCTGCCACAGAACCACAGAAGGTATAGCAGTTTAGGCACGTTATCATCTGTGGGTTTCTTTTGCTAAACTCACAGCTAACTACTATACTAAGCACTAAGACCTGGAAAATCAATTCCAAAATCCCCCCCCCCCTTTTCTCTGAGATTAAGCGTTCTAGCTGACTCCAGGAGTATTCTGTCGTACGACCATCCGGGGCTCTGCAGCAGAGCAGAGATAGCATTAATGAAGGAAAAATCCTTCATTGAAACGGTCTTCTACATGTTCTTGGTAGAAGACCATTTCAGTGGAGGATTTTTTTTTTCATTAACGTGATCTCGGCTCTGCTGCAAGACCCGCCAGATGGCCCCAGGATCGGATTCCCCTGCATACAGCTAAATGCGGATGTCAGGGAAAGGGAAGGGAGGGGGGGGCATTGAAATCGATTTTCTCTCAAACCATAAAGGTTTGAGAGATGTGATTGGGGGCATTAAAAATCTTTTTTTAAGCTCTACAAGATGAGGATTAGTAAAATTAAAGTATTACTATCCCTTTAAATACTTCACGTGCATTGTGACCTCTCTACCGTTCAAGGGATCAAAAATCCAATTTAAATCTATTGTTATGTTTTGAATTTGTAATTGTTCCCTGTGGTGCAATTGACTTGCTCCAGTGCTTACAGTTTTCTTGGTAAGACAGACACAGAATATTCTAAAAATGGTTCATATCAATTCTGATATCTAGTATTCCTATCCAGCATTGTGCTATTAATGTTCTCAGATATGTCAAAAATGGATGTTTATGGAGGTTAGAGGTTGTATTAGTTTTATCGGACTTGCTAGAGAAAGTATCTATTCAAGGTCTTCCTATCACCCTATGTTAAGTTTAGTTTTTTTAACACTGCAAGTACCAGAAAGGTATCCAACACATTGCAATGTGTTGGATACTTTCTGGCACTCAAATGGGTTAAACTAGCCATTTGTACTAGCCATTTGTTTGTAATAAAATTGTTTTTGAGAAATTAACCCTTACATGTTAGTGGCACAGTGCTGCACTTTACTCCATGAGGACCAACAGAGTGTGCATAAAATGGTCCAATCCTCTTTCCACTGAGATTTCCTCCAATCCCGTAATCCTGAGGAAGTGAGCAGAGAGGGTTCTTTCTCACTCTGCTGTTTAGGCCCAGACTTCTGTCATTGCTCCTGTTATGAATGCTGATTGTGTTTGTGACCATATTGGATTGAGCTCTTTAACTTTTTTACCACCATTGCAGGATTGGAGGAAATTCAATCAGAAAGAAGACTGAACCATTTTGTGGAGCCTGTGTCAAGGTACTGGGGACATTTAAAGGGATAGTAATACTTAAAATGTAAAAAAAAAAATATGTTGTAGAGTTTATCCCCTTGAGTAAAACAAGAGTACTCCCACTGCTGAAAGGTGTTTCATTCAAAAGTTATTAATTTTCAAAGTTGAATTTTTAAGTGCAATATCACAGTGGCCTGAAATTGTACAGTGGCGCTGTTGGTACACCATCCTATGGAGATTTATGGTCCCGGGACCAGAGCTGTCCATAGGAACGTGTAGCAACAGCGTCACTGTACAATTTCAGGCCACTGTGATATTGCACCTAAAAAATTAAACTTTGAAAATTAATAACTTTTGAATGAAACACCTTTCAGCATTGGGAGTACTCTTGTTTTACTCAGGGGGATAAACCCTACAACATATATTTTTTTACATTTTAAGTATTACTATCTCTTTAAGGATGCAGTTTTCAAGGCTGATAAGGAGTCCAGGACCAGGACCAAAATATGCTGTATTAGATCTCTCCATGTTTTGTTTTTTTTAGTTCAGTGGTGAACAGTACCACATTTGGTGAAGCAGCATGGGAAGATTGAGAGTGTATGTTGTGTGAATTTCATCTCATTATTGCATCATATACATTTACATTTTGTCATCATTTGTTTCATCTCCATCTCATCCTACCAATCTTTGAACCATCTGTAAGAGATTGTTATGGTCTTTACATATGAATTCCTCTTTATAAGGAACAGGAAATAATGTTGACTGAACACGTTATTTTATCCGAAATATACCAGCTGGGACTTTTATAATTATTTTCATGATTTTTTTGATTATCTCTTAATTTGGTTTGCGATTTTTAGATTGTATGATTGATTTTATAATATAAATAAATAGCTTGTTTTCAGGGATGGACCCACCCAATGTCTCCCTCTCTAAACAAAAAAAGAGATCCCCATCCAAACCCACTGTGCAAATAGAACAGGATCCAGAATAAGGGGTATAGCCTAAAATACATACATATACTGTGTATATATATATATATGTATATATAAATATATATATATATAACTGGAAAGAAGGATGCACTCATGGGGTTTATATCAAAAATGATTATTAAAATGGGATGGAAAAGATTCAAGAGCATCAAAAATATTTAGCTACATTTTTTGATGTTATTGAATCTTTGTGCACATTTCCTTTGAATGCCATTTTAATAATCATTTTGATAAATACCTTTTGAGTGCATCCTACTTTCTATTCATGTTATGATATTATATGGTATACCACCTGGGAGGGCACAAACAGTTGACGTGGTGGTAATTACGTGAGTGCCAACATCATATATAGAGTGGAGATTGTAGCCGTATTAGTCCAGTGATGCAGATGTAAAATAACAAACAAAATAAGTGTCTTGTAATACCTTTTTTATTGGATAACAGAATTTTGGATTGACAAGCTTTCGGGAGAACCTCCCTTTCTCAAGTCTAAAGCATTTCTGACTAAAAGGACACAGAATTCACAGTGATACATAAAATTCAAAGTTTGGCTGTGTGTAGGTTTAAGAAAACATAACAGCAGATAAGGCCAGAGGATCTACACTCTACTTGTAGAAGGTCGTAAATTCTACAAGTAGAGTGTAACCCAACTTCTCTGAGAACAAGTTCCGCCTCAGCAGTACCTCCTGCCTGAGCTGCTGTGACTGGTCCTCAGTCAAGTCCTTGCTAACAGTGACACTTGGGGGTCTATGTCAGTCTTTGGTAGCAAGTTGGGAACCATGTCCTCCTCTCCCAGGTAGTCCTCGGGCAGACAGATCGCTAGGACCTCAACATCTAGCTCTTGGTACCCCTTCAGCATATTAACGGACCATTCATTGGACGCGCAGTCAGTGTCGCTAAGCTTCCTTACAATCAGTCTGCAACTTGTTTGCTGGGAAGGGTACCAGGAGAAGGACATTCTGCCATGGGACAAACTCCATAGTCTGTGCCCCCCAGTCATACCATACTTTCTCTTTGGTCTGAGTGGTGGACAGGATCTGCTGGAATAGCCCAGTGAGAGCCTCCAACCTTTCCCTAAAATCTAACACATAGGGGACTACGGGCACCGCCTCATGGTCCTAATCCCCTCCCAGAATCCCTCAGCAATTCCAGTGGCTCCTGCACCCATCAACCAAACAGGAGCTCAAATGGTGAGAACCCTGTGGACGCTTGCGGAACCACGCGATACGCAAACAATAGCAAAGGGAGCAACTTCTCCCAATTCGGTTTGCGAAGCTCCGGAGCACGGTCTTTAAAGTACCATTAAATTGCTAGCAGAGCCCATTGGTCTGCAAGTGGTAAAGAGTGGGTCTGAGATGCTTAACACCACAATGTTGTCAGAGCTGATGCACCAGCTCTGACATAAATTGAGTGCCCTGGTCGGGTAGAATTTCGCTATGGAACCCGACAGGGGTGAACACAGTCACCAAGGTGTTCGCCACTGCGGCCGCAGTAACTCGGGACAGAGCAACAGCTTCAGGGTATCTAGTGGCATAGTCCATGACCTTAAGGATGAATCTCTTGCCTGACTTATTCGGGCATATTGCAGGCCGTTGAAAGGGAACCCCCCCCTTTTGCCGATCCTCCTGCAAGCATCACAGGAGTTGCAGAACTGAGAAACTGCCTGTGAGGGGTGTGGCCAGTAAAAAGCCTTAGTCAGCCTGGCCCTAGTCTTAGTGACTCTAATGTGGCCCGCCAGGGGGACCTCATGGACCAGGGTCATTAACTGGGTTTGGCAATACAAGGGGGCAATGAGTTGTCGGGTCATCTTCCACTCCTGTCCTGTCTCCCTCACACTGGTCTCCCCCCCCATCCCAGAAAATCCTCTCCCCCTGTGGCCCTACCTTCCCAGTCTCTGCCCTTTCACTCATCAAAGCCAAGCTAGGGTCTACCAGGGTTTCCTGTCTCAGTACAGTAGGATCAGTCCAGGCGGTCTTAGTCAGGTCAGGGGGGCTCACCTTACCTGGTCCTCGGCCAGAGTGGGGGCGCCACCTTCATGGGTGGAGGACGGAAGGGTAGGGTTAGCTCGTATAGAGTCGTTGTCCCAGACAGTGGCTGCCAACACCATTGTATACCCAAAGGAATGGTGCCGGGGCCACTGTGTGAGGGCCCTGGCAGGACGAACAGGATGGGGTGCTTCTTAGGTCTCCCTGGTCGCTGGCAATGGGGCCAAACAGAGCCCGTGGCTGGGAAAGATCCATTCCCCAGGGGTAAATCCTTGGCTTGGGCAGCTTGTGCCCGGGTCACAACCTAGACAAAGTAGCTCTCCATGGGGCCCAGGTCTTTCCCCAACAAAACATCCACAGGAAGGGATTTCAACACTCCCAACTCCCTGTATCCAGTGCCTGCTCCTCAATCCAGCCAAACACAGGCCATGGGGATTGAAAGTCACCCTCCTCCGGCGACGGAGATCACCTTTTGTTGAGGCAATCATGGGACACCTCACAGCAAATGAGGCTTAGCAATTGTTAGGAAAGCCCCGATGTCCTGCAGCCCTTCAGCAGAGGTGCCATTGACTAGCACCTGCTGGCGGCGGCTTGGGTCATCTCTGAGCAATTGCACAGTCATTACCTGCGTCACACCCAGGGACCAGGTAGGCCAGTCCAAACAGTCCTGATATTGGTCTACCTCTGCTTCCCCTTCCACCCCAACATTCTCCATCCCATCTCACTCCCCAACAAGCTGGACAGGTCTGGCAGGGGTAATAGGGCCACGGGCAATCCCTCACAAAATGGTCTGGGTGCTGGCACCCATGGCAAACAAGCTGGGGGAAGAAAGAGGCAAGGGGACAATAGTGGGGCAAGAGGAGGGAGAAAAAGGCAAGAGCGCAAGAGGAGGGAGAAAGGGGCAAAAGGAGGGAGAACAAGGCAAGAGGTGGGAGAAAAAGGCAAAAGGGTGAAGAAAGAGGCAAGGGGGACAAGCGGAGAAAGAAAAAGGGGGAGAACTGGGCAATAGGGATCAAGAAGAGGGAGAAAGATTCAAAAGGGGTCAAGATGATGAAGAAAGAGGCCAGAGGGGGTAGAGAGAGGGCAAGAGGAGGGAAAAAAGGGAGGAGGGAGAAAGAGGCCAGAGGAGGGAGAAAGAGGCAAAAGGGCAAGAGGATGGCGAAAGAGGTCAGAGGGGGTAGAGAGAGGCAAGAGGAGGGAAAAAGAGGCCAGAGGAAAGAGAAAGAAGCAAAGGGGGCAAGAGAATGGAGAAAGAGGCCAGAGGGGGTAGAAAGAGGCAAGAGGAGGGAGAAAGGGGAGAAGGGGCAAGAGAAGGAAGAAAGAGGCAAGGGGGCCAAGATGAGGGATTAAGCTCTGTGGTATCACTAGTGTAGCTCCATTTCAATGTTAAAGTAAGTGGCATCACTAGAGTAGCACCATTTCAACTGTAAGCAATATGCTAGTACTACTGTAGCTCCATTTCAATGTTAAACTAAGTGGTATCACTAGTGTAGCACAATTTTAATTGTAAGCTTTGTGGTATCACTTGCCTTGCTTCACATCATAATTACAGTTCTAAGATGTTAGTTTCATGTGTTTTTATTCTTAGAAAAAAAGTTTCCATTTGTCTGATAACATAAAGGGAACACACAACTGTATATAGCTGTCTTTTTACATACGTATACACCAGTGTATGTACCTTTCCATATTAAATTTTCAGTACTGCACTTTCCTATCTACAATCTCGTCTTCGTGCTGGAAACTGGGCACTCGGGTCCAAAAAGGTTTGCCATCACTGTTCTATATGGTAAATTTGGTGTCAATCTGTTTTTAACAAGCATTGTAAAGTGTATTTTGTTATTTCCTTTGATCTCAAAATATACTGAAAGGATTTATATGACTTTTCTTGAGAGTAACATTGTCACCTGAAATCCAGCATTTCAGGGAAATCTATGATTTCTTTGCATAGCTATAAGTATTTCAAATCACTCATTTAACATAGATGTTCTATTTCTTGCCATAATTCAAGGGTTTGCCTCTTAAATGCTTCAATACCACACTGCTGCCTGGCATAAAAACATATTCTCTTTCAGTAGACTTGAATCTGATTTCCTGAATAATATATTTAACATATGAATGGTTATAACAATTTATAAAATAAGCATCGAATGAAAATAAAAGCAAGAGGGAAACAAGCAGATGAATGCCCAAAGAAAAGCCCTGAACGTTTAAGGAAAAGAAGTAGATATTCCCCAGCAACTGAACACATCCTGTGAATATAAAACTGTTCTCAAGCTCTCATACCAATCCAAAAGATTCCTTCTCTAAGGCTAAATACAAGAGTAAGAGAAAGTGATGCTCTGTCAAAAGATGAAGGCATCATGTATACTCATGGTGTGCAGTCAGTAATAAAAAAATGAAAAATTAGTAGTACAGATTTTTATTTACAGACAATGTCACAATCCAATATATAGTATGCTAAATGCATTGACCTTTAGTAAAGGCTAACTGCTTTACCATTTGTAATAATTATTAGAGATTTACAGGAAAGGGTCCAATGTTTATATATTACATTACTGTGCAAAAGTCTTAGGCACATGTGAAAAAATGCTGTAAAGTAAGAATGCTTTCAAAACTAGACAGGTTAATAGATTATATTCCTCAATTAATAAAATGCATAGCGAGTGAACAGAAGAAAAATGTAATTCAAATCAATATTTGGTGAGACCTTTTGCCTTCAAAACAGCATCAGTTCTTTTAGGCATACTTGCACACAGTTTGTTAAGTAACTCAGCAGGTAGTTGTTCCAAACATCTTGGGGAACTATCTATAGTTCTTCTTTGGATTTAGGCAGCCTCAGTTGCTTCTCTCACTTCATTAAATCCCAGACAGACCCAATGTTGTTGAGATCAGGGGCCATACCATCACTTCCAGGACTCCTTGTTCTTCTTTACTCTGAAGATAGTTCATAATGACTTTGGCTGTATGTTTGGGGTTGTCATGCTTCAGAATAAATTTGGGGTCAATCGGATGACTCTCTGATGGTATTGCATTATGGATAAGTATCTTCCTGTATCAGCATTGAGGAGTCCATTAATTCTGACCAAATTCCCAACTCCATCTGCAGAAATGCAGCCCAAAATTGCAGTGAACATCTACTCATTCTTGTACCGCTCTCCAGACCTTTTTGCAAACAAACTGCCTTCTGCTACAGCCAAATATTTCACATTTTGACTCATCAGTCCAGAGTATCTGCTGCCATTTTTCTGGACCCCAGTTCCTGCGTTTTCATGCATAGTTGAGTCGCTTGGTCTTATTTCCACTAGACTCCAAATATATGCCTACAAAACCCCTGACTTTGTGCAAGTGTACCTAAAAGAATTGATGCTGCTTTGAAGGCAAATGGTGGTCACACCAAATATTGTAACATGTCTATTTTAGAAAGCATTCTTACTTTACATATAGTAATATATATAGTTTGTAGTCCAAATGTCAATGTTTGAAACAGACAATGGGTGAAGGAATATCACAGTGGGAGCACAGTTTGAATCTAAATAAAGAGTCCTCAGGAGATGAAGGGTTCAGCTGCAGGATTCGAAGGGAGTCGACCAGGATCGAACACACTGGGCCAGAAGAGGAACTGTTGACCTCGAACAGGCTAGTCGTTGAATGTTTGACTACCACTGCCCTCAACTAGTCAGAAGCCCAGAGGCGTTGGTCGTAAGGTTTTGACTGTGACACCCTTGACTAGTTGGACAGGCAGGAGGCAGGGAGTCATAGGCTGTTGACCGTCTACATCCACGACTAGCCGGGGTGGTCGTCGGAGCCACCGACCATGAGACCCTCAACTCAGTAGGAAGGCCTGAGGTGTGGAAGTTGAACAATCAGCAATACGAATGTCCAGACTTTGTGCAAATGTACCGAGAAGAATTGATGCTGTTTTGAAGGCAAAGTGTGGTCACACCAAATAGTGATTTGATTTAGATTTTTCTTCTGTTCACTCACTATAATTTTGTTAATTGCTATATATTATATATATATACTAGCAATGTGGGACGGCGTTGCCCTTCATATTATTTACACAGAGAGACATTGTGTGAAACAGAAATATGCAGTGTTACAGACACGCACTTAAAGGGATAGTAATACTTCGTTTTAACTTTATTTTATTTTGTAGGCATTAAAAAAACATGAAGAATGATATAAGTCTTATCTCTCAAACCTTTATGGTTTATGAGATATTCACAAGCAAAGTTCCCCTCCCCGCCCCTTTTTCCTAGTGTAAGCCATCTCTTCTCAAATGTGAGTCTGGTTGTATGACAGGACAGATAACAGAAGGGGACAATTTTCTTTGTATGAAAACAATGAAAGCCCTTCCCCCCTTGACAAGTTTTTCAGCTTTTTCCATTATCTTAATTGAAGATTGTCCCTCTCTGCAATCTACCTGGGCATCTCCCTTCTGATCTGGTTGAACAGGGAAGGGATACTTTGTTTGTGAATATCTCTTAAACCATAAAGGTTTCAGAGATAAGACTTATATCATTCTTCATGTTTTTTTAATGCCTACAAAATAAAATAAAGTTAAAACGAAGTATTACTATCCCTTTAAAGAGAAAGAGCGTGTCACACACTGTGAAACGCATACATGCAGAGAGAGACACACATACATGGACATATATCACATATGTAGACAGTGTGTGTGACAGACGCAGTGGTGATGTAGATATGCTGATAAGATTTGTAAAAAATGTTTTATTTGCAGCTTTTCAGCTTGATGAATAAGGCCCTGTATCCTTACAGTTGAAGTGAGTGTGCTGTCTTACTTGGTGAATAAGGTCCTGTATCCTTACAGTTGAAGTGAGTGTGCTGTGTTACTTGGCGAATAAGGCCCTGTATCCTTACAGTTGAAGTGAGTGTGCTATGTTACTTGGTGAATAAGGCCCTGTATCTTTATAGTTGAAGTCAGTGTGCTGTGTTACTTGGTGAATAAGGCCCTGTATCTTTACAGTTGAAGTGAGTGTGCTATGTTACTTGATGAATAAGGCCCTGTATCCTTACAGTTGAAGTCAGTGTGCTGTGTTACTTGATGAATAAGGCCCTGTATCCTTACAGTTGAAGTCAGTGTGCTGTGTTACTTGATGAATAAGGCCCTGTATCCTTACAGTTGAAGTCAGTGTGCTGTGTTACTTGATGAAAAAGGCCCTGCATCCTTACAGTTGAAGTGAGTGTGCTGTGTTACTTGATGAATAAGGCCCTGTATCCTTACAGTTGATGTGAGTGTACTGTGTTACTTGATGAATAAGGCCCTGCATCCTTATAGTTGAAGTGAGTGTGCTGTGTTACTTGATGAATAAGGCCCTGTATCCTTATAGTTGAAGTGAGTGAGCTGTGTTACTTGGCGAATAAGGCCCTGTATCCTTACAGTTGAAGTGAGTGTGCTATGTTACTTGATGAATAAGGCCCTGTATCCTTACAGTTGAAGTCAGTGTGCTGTGTTACTTGATGAATAAGGCCCTGTATCCTTACAGTTGAAGTCAGTGTGCTGTGTTACTTGATGAAAAAGGCCCTGCATCCTTACAGTTGAAGTGAGTGTGCTGTGTTACTTGATGAATAAGGCCCTGTATCCTTACAGTTGAAGTCAGTGTGCTGTGTTACTTATTGAAGGTCACAGTGAGAAGATGTTTGTGAGTAAAGGAATAATTTAGATTACAGCAGTGGATACTGCAGTACATTTGAAGAAATAGGTTGGCAGACAGAAGGTTAAGTGACAGATGCAGTGATAGATAATGTAATAGTGATGTGGGAGTAAAATGGCGAGATTGGGACTATGGATGAATGGCAAGGGGATAGGTGAGTGGGGGTGACAAGGGAGGAGGAGATGAGAGATTGAGGAGAAGAGGGACAGTGAAGTGTTACAGTAAAGTAATGGGTGAGGGGGAGAAATGACTATACATAGTGAAGTGTTGAAGTAAAGTAATGGGTGAGGGGGAGAAATGACTATACATAGACAGTGAAGTAGACATGAAATACAGGGCTGTAGGGTTACTGCATTATACAGACCTAGTGTAGCAGTTGGTTGGAGTGAAGCACTTTAACTCTGAGTGTGAGAGAGGTACACAACACATTGCTGTGTAATGAGTTGTATAGTCCTCTGGCAGTGAAAGGAATATGTGACACATGTTGGGCGCTCCTTGCATTAGTGGGCCGTGGTGGTCGGCTGGGACAGAACCGGATTATTTGTCCATGGGCCGTAGGCAAGGGATCAATAGAGGGACCCCTAACAGCTAGTAGGCTTCAAAACAGGAAGGCTCATATACTAAGGAAAGTGGTGGAATTTTGTGGAAAAGTAACAGCAGCACAGGGAACAATACCCATTTATTTAAATGGGTGTTTAACGTCTTCAACGCTAGAGAGGTCAGCAAAGCATTGTATTTGTTCTGTATGGTACAGATGAATTGTTCCTCTTTGTGTTAGTACATCAGCCTCACAGATCACAGTGCACAGTCAGCTACTGCAAGAGCCAAAAGTATAAATGGGTTTAGATTAATGGAGTAAGTGTATAACTGTATGGGCCTTATGTATCAAGATAAAAGGTGCAAGTAAAAAAAAAACTGACACCATAGGGTTGAATTGAAAATTCAGGAAAATCGTGTTGACATAAATGGGGCTTTAACCCCTTGAATGCTACAATGGTCCGCAACGCGTTGCTTTGGCAAAGTGTTTGCATTGTCTGTAGCATTCATGGAATTAATAGTCTCATTGAAATCAATGGACATTTTCAAATAAATCAGTTTAACCCTGTGGGCCACTTGTGAGGAAAAAGTGGGCTGCACATTACCCAAATGTGGAAGCTTTCCAAACAGATATTAACCCTTTGAGTGACAGAGGTACGCAGAGCAATGTGCTGCATATCATCTCTGGTACTCCAAGGGTTAATGGGCTTAAACCTCTGAGTGCCAGAGAGGTATCCAAGGCATTGCAACAGCACTCAAAGTGTTAAATTGAAACAAAGTGAGTCCATCAGCCCCAGTTCTTAGCATGGAAACTGAAGATCTGTGTGTTCTAACCTATTCCCCAGCTGACTCTGAGTGTCCCAGTGTGTCTTTGAAAGAAGTGATCAATGTGTGGCTCCCCAGCAAAATGGGAGCTGCTGGTTGGTGGGTTATAGAATTGTGCCATGAGCTGTTTACTGTAGGAGTTGTAAGTCGAGAGAAGTGATGTAGCAGTAGGTGAGTTGTGGAGGAGAGGGCTAACCCTCTGACTGCCAGAGAGGTACGCAACGCATTGCAATGTATGTGTACCCCTCTGACACTCAAAGGGTTAAGGTAGGCTGACCAGATCTCACCTTTAACCGGGGACACATAGGAAATAGCCATTTTGCAGTACTTCACTGAAATGAAAGCAGTCCTGCAGTATGCATTTTTCCTATGCGTCCCTGGTTAAAGGTGAGGTCTGGTCAGCCTAGGTTAAGACTGATGTTGGGGGGCAGGCTAACTGTTCCTTACAGCCACCCCTGGGTGTGTGTGTGGCAGGGGACGCAGGTTTTCTCTTATATATATACACACTACCAATGTGGGACAGTGTTGGGCGTACGTGTGTGAAATGTAGACACACTGATAAACACAGACATATGCAACACACAGGCAGACACATACACACAGTGAGCGGCAGAGACATGCACACACATACCGGAGATGCACACATGCACACAAATATGTAACAGAGATGTACACACACACACACACACGCAACATATATGCACAGAAACACATGTGTGCATGAGTTGTGCACCCCTCTGGCACTCAAATGGTTAAGGTATAGAGAGGCATGTCAGAGTTAAATAGCAGTGGGAAGTGTATTCATACCTGGGAACTTTGACTTGTGGAGTCCCTGGAAGGGAGTTATGTGGTGCTGATGTGGAGAGAGCAATGGGGCAATCTGGGTTAAAAGTGGGCAGGGCTTAATCGCGAGTAGGGGGCGGGGCTTAACATAAATGTGGAAAAGTGTTCGTAATAGGCTGGGGAAGGAGGAGAAGTGGGAGGGAAATGCAAGTTTACAGTGTGAGGGGTTTGACACACTCCCTGAGGGGTAAAACTTGATACACAACCCTGTGGCAGTCAGTGGGTTAAGTGTGTACCTGATGGCTGTCTGTCCTCTGTGTTGTATGGCAAATGATGACAGTGAAGAAATAATTGAGCAATGAGGACCTACCTTAACCCTCTGAGTGCCATTTTGTTCCTCAGTGGCTGTAGTACAGGTCCTGCTGAGGCCACTGGGAGTCAGGGTGAGTGACTGTGTGTCAGCCATATTTCTTTCTGGCTTTTGTGTGTGTGGTGCTGTGTGTGTGAGTGGGGCATTTGTGTGTGTGTGAGTTGGGCATGTGTGTGTATGTGTGGTGCTGTGTGAGTGGGGCATGTGTGTGAGTTTGGTGCTGTGTGAGTGGGGCATGTGTGTGTTTGGCTGTGGTGTAGGAGCAAGTGGCGGCCATATTGTTTTTTTCTGACTTTGATAGTGGTGGGCGGGCTGCATAGTGGGGGCGGGCCAACTCCCTGCATGATTTTCACACCAATAGCAGTGGCCTTAGGCCACTGCAATTGGTGTGAAAATCACACCCCCATTGAATCACCCAATGGGAACAGTAACCCCTCCTTATTGCCACCCCTGGGTGTGTGTGTCTCCTGAGGAGACATAAATTATGCAATGAGCCTTTCTCTTTTACATAGATAAAAGTTGCTGCAGAGAGACTAACCACCATGGTTCCCCAATGTGCACAGAGCGACAACTGAAATACAACACTGTGTAGCACTTGCTAATATATATATATGTATATTTTTGTTTTTGTTAAGCTTTACCTTCATATGCTATTGCATTCACAACTGATAGCATAAAATCTTCCTTTAACCCTTTGTGTGCCAGAGGTTTATGGGACGCATTGGCATTGGTTAACTTAGAATGGATGAACACAAGATAAATTGTCATGGTACACACAATAATAATAATACTACAATTAAATCGTACCGCAGGTCTAAATCTAGTATAGAATCAGAAGGAGGGGAGGGGTAGACAGTGCAGGAAAATATCCTCTAAGTGTAGCAAGTTATGACGTCAAAATTATATATAGTGAAAATAAAAATTATTGATCACTAATAGATAAAGTATATAAATATGTGTATCTATACAAGGAACAAAGGCTAGAATCTTCTAGCATATAAATGAATAAATGTGTACACACAATCGCTTATTATACTCAGCATAAATGATATACATAAGCAAGAGGAGTTGAGATGGTGAATATGTGGTGAGTACACCAAGGATGGATATACTGATGATAAATAAAATAGCAGTGAGATGTAATGACAACTGGTTAGAAGATGCGTAATATCTGGACAGGCAGGGAACAGTTAAAGCTTTAACATCAACATAAGTATAGATGTCCGCTTACTAGAAGTCTTCTTGAAGTGTTGCCCATAAACAGTTCCCTTCATTCAGATCACCATTGTCCCTACGTATTCACTCTGTCCTCCCGTTGTCTGTACTGCTGTGCAATGTCCCGTATTCCCCTCAGAAGCCGCTTCACCAATTTAAACGGAAAGATGTCCTCTTTGGCTTCCTTCTTGCACGTGGAGTAATTTGAAGTAGTTCAACGCATTTCTGCGCAATACTGCACCTTCGTCTGGAGCAATAGGATAAGTCCGCCCGCTAGTCTGACCCTAATTAAACCCTCAGTGATCCAATCAGGAGCGAGGGTACATGTAATGCAAAGCTCCGTGATGTTTGTTCACAGGAGATGTAAAGTGATACAAAGCTAAATGTAAAACATACTCTCTGTCCCAGATTAAAGTATAAGATGTGCAACAATATAAACACAATATGCTATATATCAAATAAACATGGTTACAATGAAACAAGAATTGAATCTTGTTTAAATAGTATATATACAGCAAGGTTAAGTAGGATCAAAAAATTATCTGAATAAAATACATGTAGTGATTAACCCTTAAACGATCAAAGTGAAGGGTAAAAGATAATAATGATAATAACAAAGATTTGATGGTGTTCTATATCCTATAATAACCTTAGTGTATATCTTACATATATGTTCAAGAATAATAGAAGTTAAATGCCATGTGTGGCATCCAAAACGCATGCACAAAAAGGAAATAAATGTCCTATACAGATGTGGGGTCTATAACAATTACATGAAAAAACAGAAAGGCTGTAATATGTATAGAAGGGAATAAATTATCATGAGGATATGGGACTAGTATGGCACACATGGCATTTAACTTCTGTTATTCATGTTTATTTGATATATAGCATATTGTGTTTATATTGTTGCACATCTTATACTTTAATCTGGGACAGAGAGTATGTTTTACATTTAGCTTTGTATCACTTTACATCTCCTGTGAACAAATATCACGGCGCTTTGCATTACATGTACCCTCGCTCCTGATTGGATCACTGAGGGTTTAATTAGGGTCAGACTACAGGGCGGACTTAACCTATTGCTCCAGACGAAGGCGCAGTATTGCGCAGAAATGCGTTGAGCTACTTCAAATTACTCCACGTGCAAGAAGGAAGCCCAAGAGGACATCTTTCCGTTTAAATTGGTGAATTGGCTTCTGAGGGGAATACGGGACATCGCACAGCAGTACAGACAACGGGAGGACAGAGTGAATACCTAGGGACAATGGTGATCCGAAAGAAGGGAACTGTTTATGGGCAACACTTCAAGAAGACTTATA
Source organism: Rhinophrynus dorsalis (assembly GCA_037306005.1). NCBI lineage: Eukaryota > Metazoa > Chordata > Amphibia > Anura > Rhinophrynidae > Rhinophrynus > Rhinophrynus dorsalis. Next base: position 168,136,744 of record CM074721.1, on the reverse strand, counting down.
GTAAGTGGACATCTATACTTATGTTGATGTTATAGCTTTAACTGTTCCCTGCCTGTCCAGATATTACGTATCCTCTAACCAGTTGTCATTACATCTCACTGCTATTTTATTTATCATCAGTATATCCACCATAGTGTACTCACCACATATTCACCATCTCAACTCCTCTTGCTTATGTATATCATTTATGCTGAGTATAATAAGCGATTGTGTGTACACATTTATTCGTTTATATGCTAGAAGTTTCTAGCCTTTGTTCCTTGTATATATACACGTATTTATATAATTTTGTATCTATTTGTGATCAATACATTTTATTTTCACTATATATAATTTTGAAGTCATAACTTGCTACACTTAGAGGATTTTTTCCTGTGCTGTGTACCACTCCCCTCCTTCTGATTCTATTTTTTCATGTACAACGTGGGACCTTTGAGTGAATTCTTCGTTTACATGCAAAGACTATAGACCAGCAGCGGAAGAGTGAGGATCAAATGCCCAACATTGTTTTTCATATATAGGGATAGCCTACATTTATTTGTTTCATTATATACATTAGTGTCAGATATTATTGTTTATTAAATAGATAGGCAATTAAATTCTTGGCTTTACCGCTCTCTATCCCATATAATGTGTTTTCTGGTTTTGTGCACTGTGTCTGCTTACTTGTTTTCTAAATCTAGTATAATTTGTATACAAAAATAGAAAAACAGAATAGAGAAAAAGGAAAAAATAAAGAAAGAAGGTGAAAAAATGAAAGCCTGACACCTTAGGGGGGTAATTTTTTACCTTTACAGTGTCTTAAAGACCAGTTCAGTACTTTACTAGTAGTTCCTATTTAATTATGGAACCATAACGTGCGTATGTGTGTGTGTGGGGGGAGATTTTATTCACTTAAAACATGTTATTTCCTTATTAACATTTATCTTCTCAGGCGTACATTTAAAAACCATCGGATTGTATGTTTGTTACACAAAACGATCCTAAAAACCTCTGAATATACTGAGGTATGAGGAGCCTGTTTGTTCTCTTTGTAGCTTTATATATCCCAGATAGGTAAAACTCTTCATCCGGAAAGTTTGACTCTTGTTGGTTCATTAATCGTACCTCCTTGTATATACTTATTTCATTGGACACTGTTTGCTTTATTATTTTCTTCAATAGATCAACTGTATTCTATTGTACCTAGACTTGTTGTCACTTTATCGGGACATTTAACCCCTTGCTTGCTTGTCTAACTTTGCCCAGCTAGTTTTGCATTTGTATAAGGCAATTTTTGTGGTCCGTTTCTTATTAGTCAGATCTAGATTATTACCACCATTTGCCTTTCTAGCATTTGCCTGGATTGTTATTTAGTCATCGGATACAATGTTCCAGTCTGTGATGGTCTGTATATTGCCGTCATTGACTACCCGTGCTCAACTTAAGTTCAGTCTGGTATCTCAAGGGTTGATATTTGCCTGATATTTACAGCTCGATATATTTACGAGCCAACTAACTAGCTACCTCAAATCACTATTGATCTCTATTCAAACTGGTAGGATCAGTTACCATTTGCCAGTTCAGAGATCAAGAGTCTATCTAAACCCTATCTATGAGAATACTCATGATGCTCCATAATCAGATGAAATGTCACAGTCAGTGATGGTCTATATGTTGCCGTTGCTGGCTGGTTACAATCAGCTCAGACTCAATCTGCTATCTAAAGAATTCATAATCGCCTGATAGCTACAGATCAATATATTTATGAGCCAACTAACTAGCTAATTCAAATTACTGTTGATCTGTATTCGAACTGGTAAGATATGTTCCCATTTGCCAGTTCAGAGGTCAAGAGTCTATCTGAACCCTAACTACGACTGTGCTCAAAATATTAATTCTATCAGCTTGTCTATAAGCTTCTTTGAACAGGTCTCAACTCAAACATGCGCCTCTACAGTCCAACGCATTTTACCGGTCAGAAGCCGGCTTCATCAGGGGCACTATACTTCTTTCTTTCTTTGTTTCTTTTTCTCTATTCTGTTTTTTTATTTTTGTATATAAATTGTTATAGTAACTAGAAATGGCTCCAAAATATTCCCAAGAAAGGTAAAAAGTTCATGCAGGTGACACTGGCCCCATTAGTCACCCAAAAAAATGTAATAATTTATTTAGAAATTGTTTTACCAGGAAGAATACATTGAGATTTCTCGTTTTCAAGTATGTCCTGAATCACCTAATTGTTCAAATAAGGTAATGTACTTGCTGCAACTTCCCTGTTAATTAATCAGCACTGGAGTTCTTTCACACTGGAAACTGCAACATTAAGAGGTGCATTGCAACTTCCAAAGGTGGGACCATCTTACGCCTCCTTACAACAAGCAGAATATAAGCATAAAAGGGTTCTACTTATCATAAATCAAGAAGTAAACAATAGTTACACATGAAATTCATATGCAATTTATCAATGTTACCATAAAAAATAGATCAGAATGATTAAATTAATTATATACTCACGTGAACAATATGTGTAGCTGGATAATGAATATGAAATGATGATGATTTATAATGATCGATGAGTAGAGGAACATGGATCCACTTTTATAAAATCCTAAAGTATAATTCTACATGATGGTTCATGCAGGAAAAAAGTGAAAAATACTATACAGAGTATGAACTGTAGAAAACCCAAAGTCTATAACAAAAAAGAGTCCATTAAAAAAACTGACTTGATGATAAACAAAATTCTAAATCAGATTTTTATGAATATATATAGGATAATTTACTGGAAAATTCTGTTTGAAGTTGTTAGAAATATGGGACAAACAGGCAACTAACTTATAAATATATTGATCACAAAACGAATACATTTCATCCCATGTGACTGGCACAACCATTCAGATCCACATCCATTTATCCATTTAACATCCACGTCTTAACTAATATTCCAGAGCTCATATGTGGGCAACAGCATATTGGACAAACCATATAAGTATTCAGTGAAATTTTTGGCCAACAGGTGTGGAATTTGATATAACAAAAACCCCAATGTAATAGCAGTCTTAGCTATAAAACAAGCTAAAAGAAAATTGCAATAGAATTAAAGCATTGATAAGTACTATTGGATTTTTAAATTATAGACCATGACAGTTTTGGAGTTAAATGTATAGAGACTATCAAATGACCATTACAGAGGTATTTCCAAGTTGTTTTATATTTGATATTATTGTGTTTATATTTATTGTATAGTTACATGTCCTTTAATATTTAATTAATGCTTGTATCACCTTTAAATGTTACAATCTCTTCTGGTGTATTTGTATTTTACAATTAAAGACAAAAATGTTTTCATATTGTTAAATCACGTGAGACGTGTGATTATTAGTTACACCCCTCCCCTCTTAAAATCAGACAGGGGCATTAATTCCCTCTTTGTTTCTCTGTTCTTTCTGCTCTGGAAGAAATAACAAGTTGGGTATGAAATGAGTAGAGGTCTTCTATGTGAATATTTTTTATTGTATTACTTAATGCTCTGCTTTACCATTATTCGCTTAGTTAAAGTTGTTTTACTATGCCTATTGGATGTTTCTTGCATGTATTATGCCACGTGCCAAACAGGCAGACCAGACCAGTCCTGGTTACCCCATGAGCTCTGTGTCTGGGAAGTCTAAGGCCATAGCCGGAATATAGTATGTGAGTAACACAGTCAAGTTTATTTTATCATGGTCTACTATTGTGAATCATGCCAAGTGGGCAGGGCTGGATTTGCCATTAGGCAAAGTAGGCATCTGCCTACAGGCGCACGCCAACGAGGGGCGCCTGCCATTTGTATTTTATTTTTTTTTAATATTCTTTAAAAAAAAAATAAAAAAATAGCCACCTCGCTGGCTGCGCCGGCGGCACCCACTCACATTGGCCGCCCCCCCAGTCTTGTACCTGATGGAGCTCCCTCGTCATCTCCCAGCGCTCTGCATTCCTGAATAGGAGACCGCGCGAGAGCTCCATCAGGTACAAGACTGTGCCAAAGGAGGCACATACAGATCTAACTACCAGGGAGGTAGGAAACGGACAACGGGTCGAGGCAATGTGGAGCTAATGGGGGCAATGTGGAGCTAATGGGGGGGAAAGTTGGAGCCGATGGAGGGCAATGTGGAGATGGTGGGGCCAAGTTGGAGCTGATGGGGTGGGGGACAATGTGAGGGCAATGTGGAGCTAATGGGGGGCATTGTGAGGGCAATGTGGAGCTAATGGGGGGCATTGTGAGGGCAATGTGGAGCTGATGGGGGGCATTGTGAGGACAATGTGGAGCTGATGGGGGCAATACGGAGCTGATGAGGGGCAGTGTGAAGGCAGTATGGTATGTGGAGATGATGGGGACAATATGGTATATGGAGATGATGGGGGCAATGTGAGGGCAATATGGAGATGATGGGGGGGACAACATGGAGATTAGGAGCATTGTGGAGGTATCCAGTGCAGATGGCCCACGGGGGGGCGCTTCAAATTTTTGTGCCTACAGGCTCCTGAGATGTAAATCCAGCCTTGCAAGTGGGGGCTGTGTTCCAAATCCTCCATGAGCTCTAAGCCTGTTACTTGTTAACATTCAGACTGTGAGACAAGCGTGAGTGTTACTATTCCTTTCTTGGTCTCCTTTTTGTGTTTACGTAATCTTTTTATTGTTCCACAATCCCAAAGTGTGCCGAATGGAGACAACTACTAAAATTCTCCATAAGCTTGAAGCCTGTTCACTTGTCAGTGTCCAGACATGGCGTTATGTGATTACATCTGTTTTTAACGAGTCAATACTCACTGCATTTTCCAACATCAATAACTGGTCTTGAATTACGTGTATTCGCCCATAAGTCCTCTTGATTGACTCTGTTTTTTAGACTTTGTGTTTTTTACAGTTCACCCCATGTATAGTATTTTCTTTTTTTTTTCTGTATGAACCATCATGAGGGATTATACCTGAAAATCTCATAGTGGTGGGTCCATTTAATATTATTCTATACATTCATCTTCATAAGTCATCATCATTTCATATTCATTACCCACCTACACATATTAGTCACATGACTAGGGATGGGGGAAAATTTCCTCCTCAAACTGAAATTGGCAAAAAAAATGAAGATTTTCCAATTTTTTCCTCTTTTTTTTGCCTGACTCACCTGATGACCTGGTATCGATTCTCCTCCACCACAGTGCACCATACATTGTGCAATGGGTAGAGATGAACTGCCATACCCTAACATTAACAGAGTGGCTATCATTTTGCGGAGGACGTAACGATGAAAGAGGTGGATTGGCATGAGATGTACTTGTTACCCTAGAGGAAGAAGGTGATGTTGATAGCGAGTAGTTGTTTCACTCGTCATGGAACTTCCAGTGTCTGTCTGGGTTTCTTTATTCTTCCTCCTTTTTGATCTCCACCTTGCCTCTTGGTGCATTTCTGGAGATTCAGGGGGTACATTAACAGTGGTGCTAGATTTCTGTAATGGGTGTTTGGCTTTAACATGTTTAACATAAATGTCATGGTGTCTGTGTTTCATGTGTGTTATCAGGGAGGTTGTGCTAAGGTGTGTTCCCTCATTTCCCCTTTTTACTAACTTGATGATTGAGTTGATGATGACTGCACTGTGCCTGCCAGAAGAGAATAATAGTCCCACACCCATGAGTTCTGGGTAGGCTGACCATACTTCACCTTTAAAAAGGCACACATAGGAAATAGGCATATTTCAGGAGTGTACCAAAATCAAAGCAACCCTGTAGTATGCATTTTTCATGTGTGTCCCTTTTTAAAGGTGAGGTATGGTCAGCCTAGTTCTGGGGGAAGGGATAAGGAACAGGTGGAGAAGAATGATCTCTTTCTTCTTGTCCTGTACATTCCCCTTCACTTTTTGTGTCAGAGGATAATGTTGCTGCTACTGCCTCAGATTTAGCACTTCAACTAGGAACAGGAGTATTGCTGATGCTGGTAAGTGGAACCTGTCCTAGTCACTTGTTTACCCCATTCCCACTGTGTCCACGGTGATCTCTTTCACACTAGCTTGCTCCTCAGCATCCTGCTTCCCTTGCATCTCAGCAGCAGCAGAAATTAGAGCAGTGGCAATTTCCGCAAATTCCAAAAGCTGATTGCTATTGGTGGTAGTGATTCCCATCCTCATCTCTGTCTCCCATTCCTTCTCACTTTCAGATAAAAAGGCCATCAATGTCTCTTCCACTCCAGCTTCTCCAACATCACCACCACCACCACCACTAGTCCCTACGTGCTGCTGCTCTATTACAGGCATCTCACTGATGCATGGAGGAGGTGACAAGCAATGTGACAGAGGGTCCCCTGCTGTCACTCTTGGCATCATTTTCTCCTTCCCCACCAAGTACTACAAGAAACACTAGCAGCAGGCAAAATATTGGTGGCAGCAGGTTCAGCACTGGCAGCAGGTACAACACTAGTGGCAGCAGGTACAGCAATGGTGGCACTGGCAGCAGGAGCAGCACATCTTGCAGCAGGCACAGGTAGCTGACCTGTCCTGCTCTCACTAGTATTACGCTTTCCTCCCTCCCTATCACGGTTCCCGTGATTTCTCTGTCACTCTCACTTGTGCTGCTCCCTTATTGGTTGAGCTTGTTGGGCCCGCCCCTGGTGACCTTTTTATTCTGGCCATTGGCACCTGTCTGGTGCCCTTTCGTGGTGTTCCAGAGCCAGTGTTGCTGTTGCTGTGTTCCTGTGTTCCTGATCTCCTGTGTACCGAATTGGCCTGTACTGACTACGCTTCTGTGTTCCTGTCCCATGATCCGACCCGGCCTGGCTGACGTTCCTGCTCGTTGCTGATCTGGCTTGTCTGCGAATCTCCTCCGTGATCTGACCCGGCCTGGCTGACGTTCCTGCTCGTTGCTGATCTGGCTTGTCTGCGAATCTCCTCCGTGATCTGACCCGGCCTGGCTGACTTCCTGCTCCGTGACCTGTACCGGCTTACTACTGTTCCAGTTTACAGCTCCTGTTGTCGTCCCGGTGACATTCTGATCGCTGCAGCGTGTGTGTCAGAGCTGATCGAGATTGCTGCATTAACTCCTGCTGAGCTGTGTCTCCTGAGCTGAGCCTTCCATTTCTCTGGTGCACTGTACTAAGTATAGCTGAGTCTCCTTGGCACTTGCTGTGCTATTCCGCTACTCACTGAGCCTCCGATCACTTGTAGCACTTACTCCTACCTCGCTGCTATTGTCTATTCTTGCTGAGCCGTTACCTTATACACTGCTTCTGCTGAGTCGGCCGCGTTGTGGGCCTCGGTTAGTCAGCGGCTCGTTGTCATCTACAGAGCAGTAGTTCTCCATTAACGCGCCTGTGGGAGGCGCTATTGGCTCAAGCATTTGCAGCAACAGGTGGTCTCCGTTATACGCCCGTGGGGGCTATTGGCTCAAGCGATCCCGATACTGTTGGTCTCCGGTATACGCCCGTGGGGGCTATTGGCTCAAGCTATCACAATACTGTTGGTCTCCGTTACACGCCCGAGGGGGCTATTTGGCTCACGCTCTTGCAGTACAGCATCCTCCGTTATACGCCTGTGGGGGCTATTGGCTCAAGCAATCCCGATACTGTTGGCCTCCGTTACGCCCGTGGGGGCTATTGGCTCAAGCGATCCCGATACTGTTGGTCTCCGTTATACGCCCATGGGGGCTATCTACCAACTACTCTGCAGCTTCTGCCTCTGATTCAGCTCTATCCAGCAGCTCTCTACATAAATGGACTTAAGGTGTTGTGTGATCTAGCACCTATAGCTGCCTCTTATCACCTTGGGCGTGCCTAACACCACATTTGAGACTGATGACTCTTTGTATTTAACTATTCATTGCCAGTCGCTGTTTTATGCCTGTTCTGTGACAACATATGTATTATACCTGTTTCTGTATCCTGGTCCTGAGAAGGCATATGTAGCTAATATTCTGCTATTCACTGTACTGACTGTAGAGGGTGATCTTGTTATTATTTTTTTTTTCTAATAAAAGTGTGTTTTATTCTAATCCTCTGTCTGAGTGTCTGAAAAACCGTTACACTCCCTTCCCTTTTCTCCCTCCCTTCCAAATCCCTTTTCTCCCTCCTTTGACCAGCTTGAGTAGGAGGATCCTACTCAAGTGGATTTTGAGGATCCTCCTAGTCAAGCCAGCCATTCACAGAATGACAGCTTCACTAGGAGGCAGTGATTGCCTTCCTGGTCATCGTATTGGATAGGTGATCATTGCCAGGGGGACATCAGGAGGGGTCCTGAAGCCCCTGCAAGGTCTGATTTTATTTGAAAAAAAAAATTAACTGCTATGTTTTTATTTTAACCCAATATTAGATTTATGGGGCAGCATATGTTGGGTATTAACCCTTTGCATGTCAGAAGGGTACACAACACATTGCAAAGCATACCCCTCTGGCACTAAAAGGGTTAACTGTGTGGGGGCAACTTATGTCAGATTTTTCTGGGGAGGCATCATGTCAGAATTTATAGGTGGAGGGCAGCATGTCAGAGTTTATTGGAGGGTATCATGTCAGAGTTTATCGGGGAGGACAATATGTTGGAGTTTACTGGGGTGCATCATGCCAGTGTTTATAGGTGGAGGGCAGCATGTCAGAGTTTACATGCAGGGCAGCATGTTGTAGTTTACTGGGGGGGCAGCATGTCAGATTTTTACATTTCTATATTGTGGGGCAGCATGGGGGACATCACCATTGTGTGTTAGCCTCACATACACTGCCCTCAGCCTTTGTGGCTACCAGTAGGCAAAGGAACAAGGCTGAGGAGGTCAGGCAGTGTACATGGGGATCTGTGGCTATCAGTGGGCAAGAGAACAAGCTTGGCGGCCAAGCAGTGTACATGAGGTTCTGTGACTACCAGTGGGCAATGGCAGGGACGTGCACAGACATTTTGGGGGGCAGGGGCTCAAATGAAAAAAGGGCACTTCTCATAATTATTTATTAAAAAACCAATGCATTGCATACCTCTCTGGCACTAAAAGGATTAAAAGGTATAGTAGGTGCACACACTCTGCCCGCTTGTGTTTGAAATAGCTGCCAGTGATATCCCCCACACAGTGCCCCTCCCAGGCCATCCATTACCCCAAAGCCATCCATCCCCACCCAGGCCATCCAGTAACCCCCTCCAGGTCATTCAGTACCTCCCAGGCCACTAGTAGCCCCCTCAGCCCTCCCCCAGCCTCTAGCCATCCAGTACACCCCAAGCTCCAAGCCACTACTGGCTTACCTGTGCTGTGTGTGGAGTGGACTGTGGTGGGTCTTCTTCAGTTCAGACTGTCTGTCCCTGTCACTGCTGCTTGGATTTCTCAATCTCTGGGTCCTCCTGGTGAGTCTTCAGCTCTGACAGGTCACAGTCTCACAGAGACAACTGGTAATAGTCCTGAGGCTCCCCTGGCTCCTGACTCCTCCTCTGCTGGTCGCGTGTACTCTTAGCGGGGTCTGTCACCCGACCTGATGTCCCACAGACTCCAATTCTGCCCTCCCCTATCATCACGCGCCCCTGTGGGCCGTGATGACATCACACACGCTGCCGCGCTGCGCACTCGCAGACCAAATTAGGCGGAAGAGGTACAGTGCCACAGTGAGTGACAGTCTTCGCTTGCTGCCAGGCCAGCTCGAGTGAGCCTCTCTGGACTGAGTGGGCTGGCAGCAAGCAAGCGGAGTGGTGCACCTGTCTTGGCTGACTCTTGTCTTGTGTGGGACACACTGGGACAGTAAAATTGTGTCAGTGCCTCAGACTCAGTCACTCACGGTCAGACTCCGCAGCGAGAGAGTAACTGACAGCTGATGATGACGGGTGGCACTGCAGTGCGGGCAATCAGACTGATTCATTTTTTTTTTTTGGCACAAGGGCACATGGACAAAAAGGGCAGGTGCTCAAGCCCCCTTGGGGTCTGTGTGTGTACGCGCCTGGGCAATGGAACAAGGCTGGAGGGCAGCTGGTAGCCACAAATCCCCATGGACGATGCCTGACCCCCAGCCTTGTTCCCTTGGGAGTGCACAGCATGTATAAAATATGATACATAGATGATGGATGATAATTCATTGCTTGGTGAACTGTTTAATCCTTTGAGTGCCACAGGGTTGCGCAATGCACATACCTATGGCACTCAAAGGGTTAAGGGAGTGATGCTGTTCATTGTACTGAAAGGATCCCCAAGTGGGCAGCATAGAGAATGCTCTCATACTTCAGGATTGTCGTAGTGCTGGTGATGTGTAAGGGAAGGCATCACTTCCACATAGACAGCAGTTCTAAAACATTGTATGCTAATGGGAACCTTCTCCTCCCCTTCCCTTGCATCTCTAAGTTTTAGTGCATATGGTGATGTGTGGCTACATTAAAATGTCAAAATGCTTTGAACAAATCAACAAAAATATCACCACAGCAGTGACCTTTAGTGAATCTCCCCCAATGGGTTTTAAATGAGTAAATAAAACAGGACAGGGTTGAATAGTGAATTTATTATACCAATGTATCCCTGTTTAAACCCTTCTCTTTAACCCTTTCAGGTCTAGATCCTCCACCTGTGTACATGTGTGTGTGTGTGTCTGTAGAGCAGGTATAATGTATACTTCATGCAATAACATCATCAAGGAAAGGTAGGCACCACAGGTAACGTGCCCAACACATTGAAAGGGTCTTTACAATTTTTGTGACCCTACAATCTGTTTTACTAGAGAGGAATCAATTTAGATTATATTTTCTGGCTGCATGTGATCCTATTTAAAATTACCTGGGAAACACTTCTATAAATGAAATGCTTTATACTTTAGATATAAAAATAATAATAAGGGTTACATATTGAAATAACTATTATTTAAAAGATTTATCAGTGCTGTTTTACAGATGATAATGCTTGGATGCTATAAACTATTGGCATGTACAATTTGTGCTATATCTGTGAGACATATAAATCACTTAACAGGATGTGTATAGAAGAAGCTATTTCCCCTGCACAGCACTTGCAGAAGTGTTGCCAAAAATGTTAGTGTTGCCTAATACATTCTCCAATGTTATATAATGGAATAATGTATGTTATTATTATTGAGCTTTAATTCAATATTTACATGTGCAATGTTTACATATGCCTGAGAAGATTAAGATTGCAATATAAATAAAAAGTACCTTTTTCTCGGAATCCCATCACAAAGTTTACAGCAGGCCAATCAGTGCTTGAATACACTGCAATAAACCCTGGGAAATCTGTGCAAAAGACATAAGACACCTTACAACCAGGCCTATTAGAATAGAACTCCTTAGTACTCATGGCACACTGTGTAAACAGGATACACAGCACAGAGAAGGAAAGAAATATCAGTATCTTTAAAAAAAGAGTAAAATGTAAACACTAAGCTTGAAGAGACAGCTTCAAATCCTAGACTAGAAGGGAGTTTTAGAAGGTATGTCAGTAACCTCTTTGTCTACTGTGAAATGACACAAACATGAATAATTGGCAACACAGAAATTGGATATATTTATTCCAACAGCCCCCCTTCATTCTGTGAAGTGTAACTTGTTATTTCTAAGAAACCATGGCCTATCTGTATAAAAGCCAAATGGTGCAGAGCTGGGTTAAACTGATTGCACCAGAGAAGACAAGGAAAAGCGCCCCTAATTCCCACTGATTTAAATATAGCTTTTAACTCCTAGGGGGTTATACACTAAGGTGTTATAAAGAGGTGATAGAGTGGAGATGACTTTTCCAGTGATATCACTTCTAAAGTTCCTATGTTATTCTATATAGCCTTTGCAATAAGATCTCCAAAGTTCTAGAAATCATAGTGAATTGGTTCCATAAGCCAATAATAACATAGGAATTGGAGAAGTGATATCACTGGAGAAGTTATCTCTGCTATATCACCTCTTTATCATGCCTTTGTGAATCGCCCCCTTTGAACTCTAGAGGTCCCTCCATTGTATGCTGCCTCTGGTGGATTTCCACCTTTGACCATCTCAGGAGCATTCAACAAGCACTATGGGACTGACTGGGTTAGACATCTTCAGGGGATCTCTCCCACTACTGTTCATGTGCCTCAAAGTTTGAAGATAAAACAATCCATGGACATCTTTCACATGATAAATCAGTTTACTAAAAATAGATACAAATAAAATCTAAAAACACATATAGAGGTGTTTTGTTCTTCTTAATGCATTGGAAACATCTCTAGAATTGAATGAGTTAAATGCCCCAGTTAACTCAATGAGAATTTGGCGAATTCTCATCAGTCCCATGTGGTGTACTGTGTTTACCACGAATGGCTCCATTTTTACATACAGGTATGTCTCTTAATGATCATTGCGTACTAGTGATAAATGGAACTGTCATCTTAGACCGGCTCCTGTCTTTCGTAATTCTACATTGTTTTCACTATTAATTTACTGAAACTCTTTATATCTTCTCTAACCTACTGCAGTGCTTTTTATTTAGCCCCTTGGATAGTACCCCCAGAGCTGGAAGAAACTGTAGGAAGAGGGGGACATGTCTGGGAGGGGGTCCCCTTTAAAAAGTAGGGCTTGGGGGTATTATGTGAGCGAGTTGGGGATCTCTCTACACAGGAAGCATGGTGGGAAGCACCTCACCCTTCCTCCCTTTATATTGATCTTGGTTTGTTTTTTTCACAGCTTGGCAGGTTTTTCTGCGCCTTTGAATGGAAGAAACAGTCAATGGGTTACTGAATTGTATTAAAGGGATAGTAATGTTTCATAATAAAAGCAGCTCCAATTAATCATCATAGTATTTGGACTTTGGAGAGTGTTATTTCAATTCTGTCAGAGTTGTAGTTCAAGAATAATTCAATGACAAAGTATCCCCCTCCTGCCCCTTTTACTGATGTAACACTGCTCAGCCAGAGCAGAAGGGAGGTGCCCAGATAGATTGCAGAGAGGAACAATCTTCAATTAAGATAAGGGAAAAACCTGAAAAACTTGTCAAGATAGGCCGGGCTTTCATTGTTCTCATAGAAAGAAGATTGTCCCCATGCTGTTATCTGTCTAGTCTATGGACTGCATTCCACATCTAAGAAGAGATGGCTTACACTAGGTAAAAGGGGCAGGAGGGGAAAATTTGCTTGTGAATATCTCTCAAACTATAAAGGTTTGAGAGATAAGACATATCGTTCTTCATGTTTTTTTAATGCCTACAAAATAAAATAAAGATAAAACGAAGTATTACTATCCCTTTAACAAGAGGATCTCTTGTTTAAAAGAAAGGGGATCTTTAAAGTATAAGCTTAGGCAGAGGAACTGCCTGCCCCGGTGGGTCTTGACATAGGGGAGCTGACAAGAGCTAAGTTTTGGCGTTGTATCCATAATGGTTTCCTTCTGTGTTATTGGAATTTAAATAAAGCTGTGGCCTTTGTTCCAACCCACATGTGTTCTTCATAGTTAAGTACCCCCTTCCCTAGACAAGATGGATTGTGAAGGTCACCGGAGGTCATGGTTTGGTTTTTGGGTTGCCACTCCTTTATGTAAGTGCAATAACAGGTCTGTGGCTGTTGGAATACAGTGGTGATGTTCGGATTTTGGAATGTTATATACAACTATTTTAAGATTGTTATTTACCTGATACATTATGTTTAAAATATTAAAGTGGTTTTATTTATTATTTGTCACAGCTTTTGGTCTTATTAAATAGCTGTGGTCTTTTCCATCCAAACTATGGTGTAAGTGTGGTTATTTAAATGTGTTTCATTTTGCAGTCAGACCTAATCATGGGCTGAGTCAAATCGCACATATTACTGTCTGTAGAAACAAACCAAAAGATGTTAGTCTCTGAGCATGAACAAAAGCACAATGGCCTGTTCTCCGGCTAGTCACCGCTCAAAAGCATCACACTTTAGCTCTCTAGTGCCATTACAGAGGAGAAATTTCCACATTCATATTAGACTAACCCCAACCCATAAGGGAGGTCCAGTACCAAAATGATGGGCAAGTCTCCTCTGCATGGAAAAACCAGCTAACCCCAGACGTACATTTCAGCCTTATTTGGGCCTCATCGGTGAGGTGCAGCTGGCTTCCCTAGGCACTGAGAGCAAAGGGTCCACATCTGGATTACCCGATACACTTAGGGAGAGACCCTAAGTGTTTCGCAGAAACACTCCAAAAGATGTGGGATTAGTCTAATATGTACATGGAAATTTCTCCTCTGTAATGGCACTAGACAGCAAAAACATGATGCTTCTGACTGGTGACTAGCCGTAGGACAGGCCATTGTGCTGTTGTTTGTCCTCAGAAGCCTCTCACATTTTGTATGCTACTGTCTGTAGAAGACAGATTTACTGCATGAAACTATACTTATTTAAAAGTGATATATTACACAATATGGAAATGTAAATACTGTAACATTTTATTTTCAAGTACAATAACACAGCTTGAAGATGCTTCATTCAGTGGTCTTCCATTTTAAGGAGAAGCTATTACCATTGCTCCTTAGAACCACTCATATCATTGTCAGTAGCCTTCTATAGATTGCTATTGCAATAGCACCACTCTAAAATGGAAGTCCATGGAAAGTACCTCACTAAAAGAATGCAAGTCTGAGTGCTAATTACTTTTGAAAGAATCTTAGTGAGGGGGGGGTACTTATTCATCCAATGTGTTGAAGACCTCAGAGGTTAATAAAAGACAACCCTGCCTTTAGAACAAAGTTATTGCCATGTAAACGTATTTACAGCAATAGAATAGGTATTCCATCGATTTTCTGAAAAATAGGTTTACAAATGAGCACTTTTTACCATAGTACCCCGGTACCCAGATGATAGAGTGGGAAACCTCAGATTGTAGCACATGCTCCCTGACTCATCCAAGCTCAGTGCTTCTCCTCCACAGGAGTTGGCAGTAGAACATGTCCTGCAGTTACACAGAGGACAGCTGCTCCTAAAGTAACTTGGCAATTATTATGTTGTAGGAAACCTAAAATGACTGTGACTAAGTGGTTTTACCAGCCTTCTCTTTATGTCAGCAGTTGGAAGGAAATGTAGTCAAAGAATATTAACAGTTCTACTGCATATAAATATCTACCTAGCCTATGCATAGCTAAACTGATTATAAATGCTTTATGCAGTATGGGACAATTTTAATCAAATTACATCTAAATCACAAGGTAAATATGTAATGGATGTGAATGTACTTCATTTATTTACGTATTTAATGTTTTTAGTAATGCACACAAATATATACACACATAAACACATGCACACACTTGCTTATCAGCAATGCAAACTTTGTTTATAAAACAGGAGAACTTTCTTCAGGACTGCATTACTTTAACTTTAACAGATTTTAAACTGTATTAGTTTTGCGTTTGTTAACATAACACATCACATGTATTTTGGTGTCCTGGAATATACAGATGTTTGGATTGAGTGGCAAATCATTTTAATTTAAATGACACTTCAAAATAGGGTTCAGGAAAAATGTCCTCCTCAAAAGAGAAGCATACAGAGAATCCAGAATCCAGAGAATTACAATGAAAAGTTCAAATTTTCCATTTTTTCATTTAATTTTAAATCAATAATAATAATATAATTGTCCCCAATGTAAAGAGTTTGCTCCATATAACCCATCGTGCTAGCTCGCCAGTATAAAAGAGTGTTTGAGTTTAATGCAAGTTGTCAATTTGAGCTTGAGAGAGAGGAAAAGCTGCTGAGTGCTAGCTAGTGTAGAGGCAGAGAAGCAAGGAGAGGCGATAGATTTACTTGAATTAAGGATTATTGATGGTGGAGTGCAGCAAGTGTGGTTGTGGAGAGTCAAAAGGAGAGTAAAAAAAATACAAAAAAGCCCAAAAATAAAGAAAAAACTTGTTGACTGGTAACTGACAGTGAAAGTCAGACAGGCAGGTGATCCTTTCTTAGCCAAGAATAAGAGTGACAGTGGCAGATACATACATACATTATTTTCAGATAGACAACAACAGACAGCATTCCATACATGAAAATAGAAGCATACATTGGTGCGGCTGTTGTGCTGTGTAACTAACTGCATACTATAGATGTGTTGAAGCTAACAGCTCTGTCATGTACTTTACAGTAAAATTATTATATCCACCAGACTAGTAGGGAACAGGTTAATGCGAAAGGACTTGTAGGAGTGCATGGACATGTTGGTGGTAGAAAAATCATAGTAAAAATCTGACTATGGCCATGGTTGTTGCAGCTTGTGCAGTAAATACTAAAGATCCTCCTCCTCCTCCCAAGGAGGCTTTTTGTAATTGTAAAAGTGACATGAAACCTTCTACCAGTACGGTAGTAGTACTAAGTCTTTTAAAGAGATAGTAAGGTTTCACAAAAATACAGCTCCAATTAATCTTCATAGCATTTGGGCCATGAAGAGTGTTATGGCAATACTGTCAGAGTTGTAGTTCAAGATTAATTGAATGATAAAGTATCCCCCTCCCGCCCCTTTTACCTAGTGTAAGCCACATCCTCTCAGATGTGGAATCTGGTCCACAAACCAGACAGCTCACAGCAAAGGACAATCTTCTTACTGTGAGAACAATGAAAGTCCTGCCCACCTTGACAGGTTTTTCCCTTATGTTAATTGAAGATTGTCCCTTTCTGCAATCCACTTGGACACTATCTTGCTGCTCTGAGGTGAGCAGTGTTACATCAGTAAAAGGGGCAGGAGGGGGATACTTTATCATTCAATTACTCTTGAACTTGAACTCTGACAGTATTGAAATAACACTCTCAATGGCCAAAATACTAAGAAGATTTATTGGAGCTGCTTTTATTATTAAACATTACTATCCTTTTAACATCAAAGGCAATTATACATCACATACCTGTGTTGTTGCCATAGTGGAGGAGGATTTAGTAGTAGTGACACTAGCTGGTGAATCAGAAAGAGACAGCGGCAACCTGCCATAAACAAGTACTCAATGTGAATGTTCTATATTTCCTCCTGCATGGAAATGTTAAAATAAACATTTTCAGACTTTAAAAACCTAGAAGAATATGACATTAGTAGGGCAGAAGTGAATTTAATGCTGCTTATGTTACTGACCTAATGTCACGGTTCCCAGGAATAAACCAGGAGTCAGTACGGTAAAGTAAAACAATCTTTTATTAGAATAATCACAGTAATGCACGTAAACAGATAACACACAGAGGGTGATCAAAGAGGCAAGCACTGTATCAGGAATAACAGTCTGCCAATAGATCCACCACACTGTCCGAGACTAGGCCTCAGCCCAATGGAGCCTCGTGGTAATTCGGAACGCCCAAAGGACTAGCACTGACTCAGCCTGCAGTCAGTAAGTTAGGAGTCTGATAGAGCCCCAGGTCCGCACTAGGATGGGTGTCTGTGGTGCGAGGACCAACACACGGAGGAAATAGACAGAATCCCCTAGTCAGCACCAGAAAGGATAGTCAGACAAGCAGGATCATATACGGAATGGGTAGTCAGCCAGAGCCACAGGTTTGCACCAGATGGGATATCCAATGGAGCATCTGTATGCTGGATGCGCAGTGGACAGAGCCCCAGGTAAACACCAGAGTGGGTAGTCAGACAAGCCAGGTAATACATGGAGCGGGTAGTCAGCCAGAGCCACAGGTTTGCACCATAAAGGATGTGTAAGCCAAATAGGAGCACACAAAGAGAATGGTCAGGCAGAGCCACAGGTCAACACCAGGATGGATGGTCAGACAGGCCGGGTCATACACAGATCAGGTAGTCAGCCAGAGCCACAGGTCCACACCAGATTGGGTGTCCACTACACAATGGGAGTAGGCAAAAGTGTAGTCAGACAGAGCCACGGGTCAGCACCAGAATGGATGGTCAGAAAGCCAGGTCATACACAGAGCCCAAGGGAAACAGAACTGTATTGTACAACAAAGCAAGGCCAACTGAGTCAGGACTCAGTCTGCCCTTTAAACCGCTCCACAGGAAGTAGGTAGGAGGAGCAGCTCAGAGGGAGGAAGTGGGTAGGAGGAGACTACAGGAATCAAACACATAAAACATAGGCCTGCTGCATGCTTGAAGCCTCGCGCCTACAGATGAAGCATCTAGCTTTGATGCTTCCAACCATGCTTCATTCCCGCGACATCCGTGTGGCATGGATGGCCACTAATGCCGAAGCATCATTTCAACCGTCGCCTGAAGAGGCGGCGCAGGAACCAAGGTAATCTGTAACACCTAATAATTGATTTTATGTTGATTTAGAAAATGTCCCTCTACACTCCTATTTTCAAGTAGAAAGCAATGATGATATGAGAATAAAATTAGCTGTATCTGAAAGGAAAGGGCTTCAACCATCCACACCTGAAAAGTGAAATGCCTATTCATTAACTGAACTGGAAAGTCTGGACAAGTGAACATGCCTAAAAATATTCAGTCATCTCAGGCATCATCATCAACATCTTTGCTTCCAATTAAATCCCCCACTCAGTCACACTCACTATTATTGACTGAGCCGTAACACAAGTCAACATGGATAACTATATCTATGAGTGCTTCTGCTGTTGTTTAAGGTGCAGCACCACTACCACCTACTACTTATAATTAAATCTACTGAAGAGGGAAACTTCACTCATGATTCAATAGCTAAACATATTATCTGTTGTGTCTGTGATAGATCACATCTAGGCACATCACTGAGATCCAACATTAAGCACAACTACGGGTCTAATTATGAGACACACCTGCAGCAAGTCAGAGGTGCAATTACTAGCAGAAGTGGCACTAGCAGCATGGTGCTGAGGGTGACATAATAATGTTGTAGCTGTCTCAGGGAATGGAACAACATTATCCACAGTAACACACATACCCATGCCTCCTACTGCTGTTGTTTAAATGCAAAGCACTGAGAAGGATGAGTCAACTGTATTTGAAGAGTCATAGAGTCCCAACAAGTGATATACAAACTGCCATCACTTCTACTGTTACTAGTCATGTTAAACCAGATGATTAGTGTCATGGCCTAATGCCTGGAAACATCATAAGGCAAAAAAAGTCCACTTGACTACAGATAATTGGACAAGTGACCAGAATACAGACTATATAAACAGACAGCATGTACATAGCATACTGAGAATACTACAACCTCAAAACATGGCAGGAGGTTCACAGTCATAGAAAGCATAGATATAAACTGCCAGGTTATCTTAGCAATGTCACTGGTGGTAGAAAAAAGGTAGACATTTTAACCCCTTAAAGACCGGCCGCACGCACATGCGACTGGAACATAAGGACTACAGACCATTTTTTTTTTATTTGCGATCCTGGTTCAGGGCTCCCCAAATGGTGTGCAGCCGCGTGGGGCGCCCTGAAATCCATGACGGTCCTGGCACGTCATGGGTCCTTATGTCTCTCCGGGACCATCAAGGGTCCTTAAGGGGTTAATGGATTTTTTTCTATCAATGGGTATTTGTATGAAAGCGAACAAAAATATTTTTTTCTTAGAGAATTCAAAGCAAAAGAAAAATGAATAAATATCAAAGTCCCCCCATGTTCTCATCATTTGAAATTTCAAACTTATGCTGTCTTAAAAAAAAAAAATACTTTTTATGCTTAGTTTTCCAAACGCAATTCAAAGTAATTACTAGTGTTGAGCGAGCATGCTCGGCCGATGCTCGGATCGGCTCGAGCATCGCTCTGCTCGGCACATGGCGGTACTCGTACGAGTACCGCATGTGCTCGCCCGCCATGTTCGGGTCTCCTCCCCGCACGTTTTGCGGCTGCTGCGCAGCCAATAAACGTGCAGGGAGGCTCTGACATCGGTGTAATGCCAGCAGCAATGTTGGCTGCTGGCATTACACTTATTGGCTGGCCAGAACCCGTGGTCGGGTGCTGTATAGCACCTGACCAGCGAGTTCGGCTCAGTCTTAGCTAGGGAGAGATGAGGATAGGAAGGGAAAGTCAGTGTAGGGAGAAAAAAAGCAAAATTGTGAAAAAAAAAGAACCAAAAGTCCTTTTTAGGACTACTGTGTGTGGGGGCAGCAGGTTATTTTGTGTGGGGGGAAAAAAAACAAAAAAAAAAAATTTCATATATTCTGTTTAGTGTGCAGAGTTGCAGATTAGAGCACATTCTGTTTAGTGTGCAAAGTTGCAGATTAGAGCACATTCTGTTTAGTGTGCAAAGTTGCAGATTAGAGCACATTCTGTTTAGTGTGCAAAGTTGCAGATTAGAGCACATTCTGTTTAGTGTGCAAAGTTGCAGATTAGAGCACATTCTGTTAAGTCTTCAAACTAAAATATCAAAGTCACATATTCCATTCAGTGTGCGTCGCCGCAGTTTAGCAGCACATTCTGTGTACTGTGCAGAGTTGCAGAATAGGAAGAAATACTGTTAAGTCTTCAAACTCAAATATCAAAGTCACATATTCCATTCAGTGTGCTTCGCCGCAGTTTAGCAGCACATTCTGTGTACTGTGCAGAGTTGCAGAATAGGAAGAAATACTGTTAAGTCTTCAAACTCAAATATCAAAGTCACATATTCCATTCAGTGTGCTTCGCCGCAGTTTAGCAGCCTATTCTGTGTACTCTGCACAGTTGCAGAATAGGAAGAAATACTGTTAAGTTTTCAAACTAAAATATCAAAGTCACATATTCCATTCAGTGTGCGTCACCGCAGTTTAGCAGCCTATTCTGTGTACTCTGCACAGTTGCAGAATAGGAAGAAATACTGTTAAGTTTTCAAACTAAAATATCAAAGTCACATATTCCATTCAGTGTGCGTCACCGCAGTTTAGCAGCCTATTCTGTGTACTCTGCACAGTTGCAGAATAGGAAGAAATACTGTTAAGTTTTCAAACTAAAATATCAAAGTCACATATTCCATTCAGTGTGCGTCACCGCAGTTTAGCAGCCTATTCTGTGTACTCTGCACAGTTGCAGAATAGGAAGAAATACTGTTAAGTCTTCAAACTCAAATATTAAAGTCACATATTCCATTCAGTGTGCGTCACCGCAGTTTAGCAGCCTATTCTGTGTACTCTGCACAGTTGCAGAATAGGAAGAAATACTGTTAAGTTTTCAAACTCAAATATCAAAGTCACATATTCCGTGTAAGATGAAGAAGGCGGGTAAAAAGGGACGGGGAAGTGGACGTGATCCTGATAGTTCAGGGCGCGGGTCAGGACGCGGAGAAACTGTGCCTGGTGCCAGAGCACAAGAAAGAAAGACATCCACCATACCTAGCTTCATGTCTCATTTTACAGGGCGTCGCAGGACATCACTCTCGAGGTCCGACCACTGCGAACAGGTGGTCGGTTGGATGTCAGCTGATACTGCTTCCAGTCGGTTAAGCACCACCCTGTCTTCCACCAAGTCCACTCTCAGTAGCCAAGAGTCTGGTCAACATAATCCTCACTCTGATCATCCTTCCTCCCACCATAGACGGTCTGGTCAAAGAAGTGATCCCACACTGGGATATAGTGATGAGCTCGTCTCATCACCAATCCTTCATTTGACCCTCTCTCCAAGCACGCTTGCAGAGGAACATGACATCTTGTGCCCTGATTCACAACCTCTAGAGGGTACCCAATCACAAGAAGATGACAGATGTGAACGGCATTTAAGGTCAAAGGAAGTAGTGGATGATGATGATGATGATGAGACACAGTTGCCATTAAATCAACCACTATTACTGTCTCAAGACCTTGTTGAGGAGAATGTTATACAGTTGTCAATGACTGAGTATGTGGTGGGATCAAGACATGAGGATGATCAGAGTGAGGAAGTGGAGGAGGACTTGGTGGACGATGAGGTGACTGACCCCACCTGGGAAGGTGTAGAGCCGAGCGATGACAGCAGTCCTGAGGGTGAGCCATCTGCAGCACCGCAACAGGCTGGAAGAGGCAGTGGTGTGGCTACAGAAAGAAGGCGGACCGCACCAAACCGGCCCGCAAATGTTCCACGGAGCACCCCCTTGCGTAAATCTCCCTTGCCAAAGGGTAGGTGTTCCGCGGTATGGCGTTTTTTTAAGGAAAGTGCGGACGACAAAAGAATTGTAGTTTGCAACCTGTGCCACACCAGAATGAGCCGAGGCATGAACACTAGAAACCTCACCACCACCAGCATGATCCGACACATGGCATGCAAGCACCGTAGTAAGTGGGAGGAACGCCTGGATCGCCCATCTGTGTCTGCAGGCCACACCACTGCCTCCTCTTTCCCTGTTTTCGGTGCCGGCCAATTGCCTGTCGAAGGCGCAGGCCCGCATACCTCCCGCCCTGCACCTGTACCATCTGAAGCACCATCAGCGACCACATCCACTTCCCTGTCCCAGCACAGCGTCCAAATGTCGTTACCCCAGGCATTTGAGCGCAAGAGAAAATACCCAGCCACCCACCCACAGGCCAATGCACTAACCTCACACCTTTCCAAATTACTGGCCATCGAAATGCTGCCATTTAGGCTTGTGGACACTGAGTCCTTCCGCAGCCTGATGGCAGCAGCTGTCCCTCGGTACGCGGTCCCCAGCCGCCACTACTTTTCCCGGTGTGCCATCCCCGCATTACACCACCATGTGTCCCGTAACATCACCCGTGCCCTGACCAACGCAGTTACTGGGAAGGTCCACTTAACGACTGACACATGGACAAGTGCTTGTGGCCAGGGACGCTACATTTCCCTGACGGCACACTGGGTGAATGTCGTGGAGGCTGGGAGCGACTCGGACCCTGGGATGGCACGGGTGCTACCCACGCCGAGGATTGCGGGCCCTACCTCCATCAGGGTTTCCGCCAGCACCTACGTTATTGGCTCCTCCTCCTCCGTTTCCACCTCCGAATTCTCTACACGCAGCGCCACTCCCCCATCAGCCAGTAGCTGGAAGCAGTGTAGCACTGCAGTGGGGAAGCGTCAATAGGCCATGCTGAAGCTGATCTGCCTTGGGGACAAACAGCACACGGCCTCAGAGCTGTTTCAGGGGATTAGTCACCAGACCGAGCAGTGGCTCTCGCCACTCAACCTGCAACCAGGCATGGTTGTGTGTGATAATGGGCGTAACTTGGTGGCGGCTTTGGAGCTCGGCAAGCTCACACACGTACCATGCCTAGCGCATGTATTTAATTTAGTGGTTCAGCGATTTCTAAAAACCTACCCCAATGTGCATGATCTCTTGACCAAGGTGCGCCGCGTGTGTGCACATTTCCGTAAGTCATCTACAGCTTCGGCCGGCCTGTTGAAGCTGCAGCAGCGCTTACAATTGCCAGCTCACCGGCTGCTGTGTGACGTGAGCACGCGCTGGAACTCCACCTTCCACATGTTGGCCCGGCTTTGTGAGCAGCAGAGGGCAGTAGTGGAGTACCAGCTGTTACACGGTCGTCGCCTCTCCGTTCAACTTCCTGTAATCAGAAGTGAGGAGTGGGAATGGATGTCAGACCTCTGTGAGGTTTTACGCAATTTTGAGGAATCGACACAGATGGTGAGCGGCGATAACGCTATTATCAGTGTAACCATCCCACTTCTGTGTCTACTGAAACGCTCGCTGCTCACAATTAAAACCGACGCTTTGCATGTGGAAGAGGTGGAAATGCGGGAGGAAGAGCTTACACAAGGTGATAGCCAGAGCACCCTCACTTCGTCTTCTCAGCGACAATTGGAGGAGGCAGAGGAGGAGGAGGAAGACACGGTTGCCTCCGCTACAGGGGGGACCCATGGAACTTTAGTTCCATCTCTTCAGCGTGGGTGGGCAGAAGAGGAGGAAGAGGATGAGGAGATTGAGAGTCATCCTCCTGGTGAGGACAGCGAAATCTTGACTGTTGGTACTCTGGCACACATGGCTGACTTTATGTTAGGCTGCCTTTCCCGTGACCCACGCGTTATACGCATTTTAAACAACACGGATTACTGGTTGTTCACCCTTCTGGACCCCCGCTACAAAGAGAATTTCTCATCTCTCATTCCTCCGGTGGAGAGGACAAGCAAAATGGTGCAATACCAGAAGGTTCTTGTTGAAAAATTGCTCCAAAATTTTCCATCTGACAACGCTGGCGGCAGAGTACGTGCTACCTTGGCCAACCGAGAAGGGGAGAAAAGGGGAGCACACAGCAGTTCCGAGAAAGGCAGGGCAACACTCTCCAAGGCGTGGGACACCTTCATGACAC
The DNA here is from genome assembly GCA_037306005.1 of Rhinophrynus dorsalis. Taxonomy (NCBI): domain Eukaryota; kingdom Metazoa; phylum Chordata; class Amphibia; order Anura; family Rhinophrynidae; genus Rhinophrynus; species Rhinophrynus dorsalis. The sequence goes on along the minus strand of CM074721.1, from coordinate 168,112,698 downwards.
CCCGCCAGCACCCTCACCCTGATGCGCAGCCTAGTGTCACAAGGAGGGAAAAGTTTTGGAAGATGGTGAAGGAGTACGTAGCAGACCGTGTCAGCGTCCTCAATGATCCCTCTGTGCCTTACAACTACTGGGTGTCCAAGCTGGACACGTGGTATGAACTGGCACTCTACGCCTTGGAGGTGCTGGCCTGCCCTGCCGCCAGCGTTCTGTCTGAGCGGGTATTTAGTGCTGCTGGTGGCATCATAAGAGATAAGCGTATCCGCCTTTCCACCGACAATGCTGATAGGTTGACACTTATAAAAATGAACAAGGCCTGGATTTCCCCTGACTTCTCCACTCCACTGGAGGAAAGCCCCGGGTGAACATAAAGTCACTTTAGATATGTTATTTACAATGATGGGAATACTCTGTATTCCCATTCACCCCTTCCACCCAAAAAACGGGTATATGGTTGACTCTTAATCTTCTCATCCTCCTCCTCCTCTTCCATATGCCCTGTGCTATAATTTTTATATAGGGCCAGCTCACCAGCGGGCCCTGTGATATAATTTTTATATAGGGCCAGCTCACCAGCGGGCCCTGTTTGACAATTTTTATATAGGTCAGCTCACCAGCGGGCCTTCTCATATAATGTTTTATTGGGTCAGCTCTCTAGCGGGCCCTCTCATATAATGTTTTATAGCGTCAGCTCACTAGCGGGCCTTCGCATATAATGTTTAGGATGGTCAGCTCCGCAGCAGACCCTCACCCATAATGTTTTAGATGGTCGGCTCAGCGCACGTTTCCCTCTTAATCATGGCCCCAGTTCAGAAAAATCGAGGAAATTTTTGGGAGAATTTGCCTTTGCGCACGTTTCCCTCTTAATCATGGCCTCAGTTCAGAAAAATCGAGGAAATTTTTGGGAGAATTTGCAGATGATATACAAGTAAATATACAGCAAATACTGTTTGGTAACAATTTTTCGCCTAAAGTCGTTTTTATTTTCCTTTTTGTGTGTTTTACGGTCAGTCTGTAAAAATGGCGTAGTACGGGCGAAAGATCGTTCCCAGCAGCGATGTTGGAGTCCAAGATGCATCCAGACATCCTCCCTATGCTGTCCCTGAACCATTTCTGTGGTGTTTCCATCCTTTTCTGCCCTTTTCCTATGGACCAGGCACCCTCCCCTCATCAGAGCAGGGGGTGCCTGGTGTAATGCTCGAGTCCTCCCATTGACTTCAATGGGGCTCGGGTGCTCGGCCAAGCACTCGAGCCTCAGGGGGTGCTCGGTCAGAGCACCCGAACACCCGAGCATTGGGGTGCTCGCTCATCACTAGTAATTACACATAGAAGGCAGGGGAGAGATGCACTAAGGTGTGATAAAGAGGTGAAAAAGAGGAGATAACTTATCCATTGTGATAAACTCTCCATTTCTTACGTTATTCTTTTGTTCCAATGCTCTAAATTCTCTGTTGTTGGAGAGACATTAATGCTTACTAATTTACAGCTCTTCCAATTTACCAACATGTCAGATTTTCAGGATATCCCCACTGATTAACTACATGAGATCAAACAGATATCTTGAATATGTGCACTGTTGGTATGTCTGAGGATTTATTCCGAGAATCACAGCCTTAATGCATAGATTCAGTACAATAACATAGGAATATGGTAGTTTAACACCTGGAAAAGTGATCTCCTCTTCATTACTCCTTAATGCATCTCCTACGGGTCCTTTTATCAAGAGAACTTAACTTTTTTATTTTGGATTGTGAAGCCTGTGGCCATCCAGCTGTTGAACTACAAGTTCCATTGTCCTTAGCTAGGCACGGGCCATCTGAATAAGATATGAGGTATAGTCCAACAGCATGTGGAGAGTTGTAAGTTACCCCCCATTTAAACGGTAAAGGTGTGCAATGCACTGTGTTCTGTGCACATCTCTGACAATCAGACAATTTAACTAAATACAGAATTTTAGACTAAAAAAACATAATATATTTTAGTATTCCATTATAGATATTTTTTCATTAACAATGTTATTTTGCAATGTTTACCGAACTGGATTTATATATCAGACACCTCTATGCAAGGTGAATCCTAGGTGACCTTAGCCCTAAACCATGGGCATAACTTTGAACTTTCTAAATAAGTCTACTCTGTGCTCTTGTAAATTCTAACTCCCGAAGTTCCCCACAATACAGATTCTCGTCAAAAGATCCCTGCTGGGTCTATCAAGAGATGTTCTATTCAGTCCTCAAGAAGCCAACAATTTAGAGATATTACTGCTTGAACACATACAAGATGAGCAGGACCTCTCCCTTTGCCTTTCTGGTGTAAATGGCACAAATTTAAGGACTAAGGAAGTGGATAAAGGGTAGAGATGTTAGAACATATATGCAGCTTTGATTATTCTTCATAGTTGTTGGACCAGGTAGAGTGTTATTACAATTCAGTACAATGTGTAGTTCAAGAGTAATTGAATTATAACGTATCTCTCTCCAGCCCCTTTTAACTGCGTAACACTGCTCTCCTCAGAGCACATGGATGGATCGTAGCAAGCAAAAATCTTCTGCTCAAAGCAAGAAAATTGACCCTCGCTGCGATCTGTCTGGTACGATGACCGAATTCCACATCTTGGTGGAGGTGACTTACAAAAGATAAAAGGGGCGGGAGGGGGACACTTTATAATTCAATTACTCTTGAACTACACATAGTACTGAGTTGTAATAATGCTCTACATGGTCCAACAACTATGAAAAATAATCAAATCTGCGTGTTCTAACATTACTAACCCTTTAAATGAAGCTGAGTAGACAGTGGGAAACACTGAACTTTCTTACCCTGAGAACTGCACCTTCACCCTGAGATTTTGTTCAAAAATAACAAAAAATAAAAAAGCTCTAAATCCCTTGAATGCTAGAGAGTTCTCCTTCACATTGTTTCATAATACTTTGGAAACATCCCTAGCATCCAAGAGTAATAACTGCTGGTAAAGGTATGTGTAAACTTGTAAATAAACAAGCCAAAATTAGCATATAAGCTGTTAAATAAACCAGAAACAATAGCCCAGTAGAGAATGTCTGTTGAATGGGTATTTAAATTGATCTGATCATGCACACATTTCAGATTCATCCGCCCACACATTTGCAACTCTAGGAAGTTACCTATTCTGTCTAAAGGGGAGTCCAGGGCAGAATAGTTTTGTTCTAGAAGAAACTTATTATTGATAGAAAATGCGAGTCTGTCTCATGTAGTAATGCTTTTCTTTCAGTGGCTGCACTCAACTACAGTTGAGAATATATGTTAGTTTTTGTAAAACTCACAAACTATTTATTTTTGGTTTTCAGCTTGATTAATTTAATAGCAAAAGTGCAAGTTGCTTGATGCAAAAAGCAACAGTTTGTTTGTTGAAGCTCTAGATGCCATTTGACAGTGTGTGTGTGTGTGTGTGTGTGTTTCTATAAGGGACAGATAGAAAAACCAGAAAAAAGCTAAAGGCCAGATTCATGGACACAAAATGAGAACTTATATGGACTACTTTATGCAATCCGTAGCCAGGCTAACAAACTACATGACATTTTACTGCATGAATTTACATACTGAGCATTGAAGATCTTTGCCATTGCTAAATATCAGCTCAGGATTATTATGTTTTGAGGCAAGCCACATTTCACTGAAACTTTGTGAAGGGCCAAACTGATCATGCCCAAGGGTCAAAAATGACACCAGGGCCTTAGTTTGGATATTCCTCTTCTATATTTAAACAAATATTTATCAAATGGAGATGTTGTAACCCTGACATAAGGTATCTCTTTTCTTATTAACAAACAATCCTAGCTTCTATTATATGAATTATATGATTCCTATTTTATGAATATATGAATTCAAATATCACTCACCACCCGTGTTCAGTGTAGCTCAAACCCCAATCTGGTGCCAGCATCCAACACATCTCACTGGAGCCTGTAATACAAAGTAACAGTTGATTTTAGGAGAGTCAAACTCAGGAGTCTTTTTGTTTCATTGATACCATCACTCTAGATTAAGGCCTAGATCCTATTACAACCAAGTTTTACTACCAAGTGACTTTTTGTCAGTTTGGAAGAAAAATGCATTTAAAAATGTATGTTTACACGGCAGACATGTCCACCATTTAGCTTACCAAACATGGTGGATTTTTCCACCAAAGACCCCATTGTGAATCACAACCATTGTTTTGTGCAATTTTTCAGTGCTGCCAAATGCCGATATTTAACCAATAATCGACTAGCTTAAAAATGAATTTCTAAATTCAACACCGGAAAGTTTGAATGTCACATCAAGTGGAAAACTAGGGAAATTCTACATAAGGTGTTCCACACCATTTTTGTGGCTATATTCCAGGCTTAATTGAGCTCTCATGTGTTAGAGGTTAGTGATAGTGCTAGGAGAGGTAATATTTGTGTACTGACTTGTGATTTGAATTTATACATATACAACTATAAATACACTTCTATACATCCTTACATACAACACTTCACTGACATATCACATAAAATATTACACACATGATATTACATATGCAATAAAGGAATGAAAAATCACATGCACAGATTCACATACACATTTGTACAGCTATATCACCTTGCCTTACCCTTCCCCTCTACACACACATTCCCCTTTCTTCACACTTTCCCTTATACCCCACAGTCCCCTAATTTATTTCTTGTTGGATTTTTGGTGCATTTCTTGTTATGTGCTCTATACTGTTTTTTTTTAATTTATCATGTTTCAATTTCATGTATATTTGCTTTTCACCTGTTTTTTTCCATTCTATCTTACATTTGGTTTATTTGCTACATTTAGTTTATAAGTGATTTATTGCCCTTGCATTAGCCCACTGAGTGCCAGAATGCTGTGCTGTCCAGTGCATTGCAAAGAAATTCACACACAAGTTATTTGGCAAATATAGTCAAGCTGATACCTTTACTGGCTAACTAAGCAGATTTAGGATGTAAGCTTTCAAGACCTCTTAGGAAGAGACCTAAGAGGTCTCGAAAGCTTGCATCCTAAATCTGCTTAGTTAGCCAATAAAGGTATCGACTTGACTATATTTACCTCCAATATTTCTACGGCTAACACGGTACCAACTCTCATCTGTTAAAAAAACATTTGTAAGACTCTTAAATGTCCTTACAATAACCTGATCACACTGCACCTTTTAATCATGGACACATGGTGATGCATAATGCAGGGTTGCTTTGATTTCAGTCCGACCCTGAAATATATATATATTTCAAATGGATCCCCAGTTAAAAGTGATGAGTGGCCAGCTTAATTTACAAGTGACTTTAAAACCTATTCTGTTTTGAACATAATTCATTGCAAAACATGATTTAAATTCTACATTTATTCTCATTATTGGGGGTAATGACTCTCCAAAACTCTCTATGATGGGTTGAAGTTCACTTGCTATGTTCACTCACAAAAGTGATTCGTGGTTTTAATGTGCATTAAGAATTTTTTCTTAAAATAGGCTCTGCTTTGATGTTGGGCGCTATGGTGAAAGGAGCTATATTTTGCCATTTCAATGTAAATTGGATTTGGATTTTTCAGTAGTGTCTAAATTGGTAGCTCACTGAGGATCTTGACTCATTGTATGCAGTGTCACAGCACTGCACACATAGGTGCAAGATGAAATTGTTTTTAACAGCTTCACTCTGTTAATCCCTGTGCTAAAACAGCTCTGTTTCTTTGAAATGACTAAATCAAGCATGCCATTGTTGGAGTAATGGATTTAAGAGGAAATTCACTGGGGTCCTGTTGAGAGAGACCCTAGGAGATATCTTGGATTAATGCCAGAAGGAGGATGTGTGCTGTTGCTACATAATATTTCCTGGAGGACCCTGACTGAATATTTGTTACTTCTTTGCTTTACATCCATGACTTCCACAGACATTATCAGGCAAAGTCACTTCAAGTTAGACATGATTTAATCCTATCAGTGTTGGTGACTGGTGAGGTCTGACAGATATTTTTCTTTGAATGAGTTGCTACCATAGCCAGATACATTAAGGACCTTCTGCAGACAACAAAGACGAGCAAGTTCTACTGCACCATGGGGGCCATGTAAAAATTCTCAACCTTCCCACTTATTCAAATGAGGCATCGCTAGATAGTAATGTTAACCCTTTGAGTGCAAGTGGTATGCAATGCATTGCAAAGCACCCAAAGAGTTAAACAATACATCAGAGACCACTCCAGCAAGAGGCTAAATGCCCCAGCAAAGTCAAAAGAAGTTTTCATTTACCTCCCGTGTGGTGCAGTTGGTTTGCTCCACAACTCATCACATTTTGCTTTCTGCAAAAGACCTTAACCCTTTGTGTGCCAGAGGGGTACACACTGCATTGTAAAGCAATGTGTTTTGTTCCCCTCTGGCACTCAAAGGGTTAAAGGAATATTAATGTTTCACAATAAAAGCAGCTCCAATTACTCTTCATAGTATTTGAGCCATGGAGAGTGTTATTTTAATACTGTCTGAGTTGTAGTTCAAGAGTGATTGAATGATAAAATATCCCCCTCCTGCCCCTTTTACTGATGTAACACTGCTCACCCCAGAGCAGCAAGACTGTCAGCATGGATCTCAGAGAGGGACAATCTTCAGTGAGCATAAGGAAAAAGGTTGTAATACCTTGCAAGTGGGGCAGAGTTTTCCTTATACTCACAGTAAGAAAATTGTCCCTTGCTGTGATTTGTCTGGTCCAGGGACCAGATTCCACATCTGAGGGGAGGTGTTTTACACTAGGTAAAAGGGGAGGGAGAGGGATAGTTTATCATTCAATTACTCTTGAACTACATCTCTGAAAGTATTGAAATAACACTCTCTATGGCTCAAATACTATGAAGATTAATTGGAGCTGCTGTTTTGTGAAACATTGCTATCCCTTTAAAGTTTGTGGTTCTTGTTTGGATTACATCTTATGCGTCATTTTGCAATATATGTTAACCCTTTGGGTACCAGAGAGATATACAACAAAATGTGTTGCAATGCGTTGGATACCTCCCTGACACTCAGCGGTTTAAAAGGTTATATCAAAAAGGCTAGGTTACATATCTTTAGTTTTACAGCAAGTCAAGTAACATGGAAAATTCAAAATCACTATCATTCACCTGTAGCTGTATTAGCTAATTGAGCAGGTATATGACAGGTAGCCATTTTTTCTTTATATGCTTAACATATGACAGGAAACAGCTGCTAATTGCTGAAAAATATAAAATGCTGAGGTAAGATTCCTGCATGAAGTTGTCACCAGCTGCCATATTATCTGGTCATTCTGCATAGGTCATGTGGCCTGCGCAGGTAAAATAAATGTTTTGGGGCTAATAATATTTATTTTAGATTCTAAATTTGATGGAAATATATCTTAAATAAACAGGTGCTATTTCTTCTTTATATACAGAGCACAGAATTTGTAAAACCGTAGTTTTTTCTTCTTATATGGGATTTCAAATCTTATTTGATACTTATCTATGTTTTATAGTTTGTATAGCCTTCTGTTCTTTCCTTTGTATTTCTTTTATTCCATCTCAGTGGTCTATTCAACAAATGTTTAATTGCTGAATGAGTAGGGAAATTCTCTGGTTTCCTTGTGCATTCCAAATTGATCAATGCATCTACCATAGCTTTCCAATAGGGTCAGGCTAGCAGATCCCATAGCGCTATAAGGAATGGACAATACCATGTACTGTAAGTGTGAAAATTTGTGTATACCATGGAAATGGTAGCATTTATATATATCTCTGCATTGGATATGCAAGGCGGATAAATATGATTGATCATTGATAAATTCTGAAAAATATCTGTCTGTAACCGTGACCAAGAACAGCATACCTGCTACACTGCTCTTACCACTGCTTGATGAATATATCCCATAGTATCTGTGCCACTCTCCCCACTGGAAGGATTACCATTTGATGATATAATCTGTGCAAATATTTCTTACCCCCGGTGTAAAATATTTACTCAAATAAAAAACACAGTACATTTATGGAAAAAGAATGGCCACACCAGTTTATTTATTTATAACCATATCTGCTCATTCAGCGTAGTGTAATCCTTGAAGATTAAGGGATACCTGCCAGTTTATGCCTTCCCAAATTTTCCATTTCAGATGAAATTCATCATCCCTATCCTGTAAGCCATGCTCATCACATGTAATTACAGTGATCAGAGAGGATACAACAGTGGTGGTCCTTGTACCCTACACTAACTCTGCAACTTCACATTACCAAACTACTCATACATTAAAATGTTACACAGAAAACCAATCCACCAACCAATTAAATAGTGTCAATGGTGGAATGGAGTGGACAGTCTGCCTGCCCCCTCATACAGTATGTCTGGTTTAGTGTCCCACCCTCTGGCACCAGAAGAGTCAGCTGGGTTATAATGTAAGTGAGGCTGTCCAATAAATTTGGTCTCATATATGTGATGAGCAGAGTAAGATGGCTGCAGCCAGAGTATAAGGGCACTGTGTTCAAAAGAAATGTGTCATAATTCTGGAACAAGCCAACTGCAACATAGGGGACAGATATACATTCTCATTCATTTAAGTGAGGCTTTTAACCTTTGAATGCTAGAGAGGTCGTTAACACATTGCTTCAAGCAGACCCCAGATCTGGCATCTGCTTTAAAGATAAGATTCTGCTCAATTCATTTGTGGTAAAATACTGTAAAGAAGAATGAAGATTGCCCATAAAATATTTTGGGAGCAGTGCAAATCTCTTGTTATGCAATTACAATATATTGCCTGTTTAAGAAAATGTGTGAACAGGGGCAATTTAATGCGTGGGCATAATCAATGTTCATTGGAGACCTCCAAATTTCAGGGGGCTTCATCTGAGTTGCTTCAGTGCATAGCGATTGACACCCTGTCATTAAGAGTATAATGCAAGTAGGCCTCAAACTCCACCTCTATAACAGGTACAGGAAAACTGAGTAAGTACATGATATTAAAAAAGGTGCAGAGGAAATAAACACCCTGAAATTGCCACTTCCCTCCCCTTGGTACAAGCAGTGTTAAAAAAACATTGACAACAAAAAATGAACTGGTATTAAATGCACTTAAATAACTTGTACTTCATGCTTGAATCTATATAAATTCTAGGGCTTAAAATCCAGCCTTACATATATGCTGAGGAAGCAGACATTCCCGTCTTTAACCCTTTAAAGACCAATGAAGTGCCAGGACAGTCATGGGTAAACTTCCGTTAAGGACCCATGATAATCCTGGCACGTCTTGGAATTCAGGGGTCCCCATGTGGCTGCACGCTGCTCAGGGACCCCTGAATCCAGTTAGTGGCCCTTGACTGCTGGCCACGCATTTATGCAGTTAATCGGGTTCCCATTGGTTGACCAGGATTATCGGTAAATGGGATCAGATAACAGTGGGCATTAATCACAATCGATGAACTGACATCTCATCAATAAATACAACTGCACAAACATTAAATAAATTACCTCTGAACAGGAAAATGTACATGTATTAAAAAGTAAGTTATGAATATATTTTAGGGATTTAACATATGAATCATTTTTACATATACTAACTGTACGTATGTAATATTTGGAGTTATATCAGAATTGTTTTATGTTAGCATTCCTTTAAGGGGAGACTTTTCATTATAAAAAGTTTAGTAAATAGGCAAGCATAGCACTAGCAAATAGTTTTCCAACACCTGTGTTAGAGAACATATTACTATATCCACTCTAATGTATTTTAACCTTTTTAGGACCAAAGGGATGCGCAACACATTGTGACGCAATGCATAGCACAACATTCTGATCCTTATATGGTTAAACAGTGAAGAACTTTAAGCACAAAATTAGTTATAACAGTTTTGAAAAAATGAAATAACTCAAAATGAATAAAAGATTTACATTGAGCATAAAGATTAAAAACATCTGGGGGGAGATTCACTAAGTTGTGATAAAGACTTGATAAAGTGGAGATTACTTCTCCAGTGAAAGCATTTCTCCAGTTCCTATGTTATTCTGTGAAGCCAATGCACTAAGATTTCTTCTACTTTAAAGATCTTAGTGAATAGGCTCTATAGAATAACATAGGAAATGGAGAAGTGATATCACTGGAGAAGTCATCTCCACTTTATCACCTCTTTATTACTGCTTAGTGAATCTCCATTCTAGAGTTTGATTAATCAAGTAAGGAGAATTAATAGCAATGGTGAAAACTATGGGCTATACTGTCCACATACTGTTGGTATGTATATTCATTTAGCTGGTGTAGAGATAATTTGAGAGATGGCAATCTTAAAGTGGACCCATTACCCTAAGATAAGTTTAGTTAAATTTAATCATAATTAACATTTGCCTATATTCTCTGCTAGCCATGTGTTTGTTAGTAGTCATGGGTTTTTGCCTCAAAAGAGAAACAGGAGAAAAATTCCACTATTTGCCTTTTTTCCTATTTTTCCCATAATTTATTGCATTGAAAACAACTGGAATTTCTCCCCTCCACATGGCAAGTTTCCTTTCTTTTCCAACAGACATAGTATAAAAGGAGTGTCGGGTTCCTGCAGCATGACATTCTGTTTTTGTGAGCAGCACATTTTTGAGCTAGAGAAGGTAGGTTAATAAAGTGGAGTTGAAGCTTAGTTTAAGGAGTCTTGTCAAACACCCCAAAATGTTGGGGTATTTGGGGTAAACCTCCTTTGCTCCATTCTCAAAATTTTGTGTGATTGACTAGACACAGGCAGATGTGATCCACATTCGTTTCTGATGTGGCTGTTATCTCTGTGTCCGGGGAGTCTGGCATGCGAGAATGGAGCAAAGGAGGTTTACCCCAAATACCCCAAAATTCTGTGTGACTGGGAATATACAAGCATTCAAGTTTCTTCCTTATCTGGTTGTTATCTCTGTGCTAGGTGTGTCTGAGGAAAGAAGCAGCTGAACAGGGAGCATGTGTTTTTTTTTTACAGTAATAGGGATAGAGGGAACAGTTAATTAAAAAAAAATGATAGGTGACAGAGACAGGGACCCTGACATGAGCCATGACTGAGATACACTGATAATAGACATGATATAGTATTTTTTAGAGGGCCAAGGCAAAACATCATACTCAGTCAGTTCTATTGTGTACTTTACTATAATACACACACACATTAGCTGTGTATTGTCCACACAAGGGTTAGGGGGAGGGTGAAAGAAATAGGAGAAGTGCAGGAACGTGTGAGTAAAGTGGTAGTCCAAAAACTCACTGCAGCCATGGTTGATGCAGAGTGTGCAATAAATGATGGTGATCCCTCTCCTCCCGAGGAGGATGCAGTTTGTCAAAGTCCCCAAAAAAGTTCCACCAGCACCAGTACTATTAATAAATAATCAAAAAAACTGAAGACTATAATGAGTCTCATTCCATTGTTGATGGCATAGTGCAAGAAGGCATAGCTGTTCAACCAACTGCAAACAAACAAGCACAAAAACACATGCCCTGAAAGTAGTAGTGAACATTGTGAAAATCCCTCAATGTGGAAAATAAAAAGAAATTGTCTGAGACTTCTAAATGCTTAGAAGAATATAAAAGAAGTGGGGAAGAAGAGGCAGACGATCCTATCTTAACCCCTTGAGGACCCATGACATGCCAGGACCATCATGCTGGGAGTACCATCGTATGGCCGGTCCTTAAGGGGTTAAGAGGACATAAGTAGGTTGTCTGTGCATCAAATCCTGATTTTTACAAGCAACCAGCAACCTATAACTTGCTACAAATAAACAGTGGGGTTTAGCGTCATATATTTTGGGCAAATATATGGAAAGCTTGCCTGCCCTGTCAAGGCACCCCAACTTAAGGCAAGTCCCTATCTGCCTCTAATATACGAACATGTATTTTGCATAATGCAGTTAAAAACAGTGATTCCACCGTACCTCTACTGTGAACAAAAACCTTGTGAGGGAAAAGAGAGAGGCATTTATACCTTCCCTAATTCAGCTATCACCCTGTTTGGGCAGCTACCAACCAAGAGAGAAGGAGCCAAAACCTCCAAAAATACATACAAAAAATATTAAACATACAGGTTCCTGGTGAGCTTAAAGGGATAGTAATACCTGATTTTCTTAAAGTTGAATATTGTTCAAATGAAAAAAATTAGTTAATTGATGCAAGTCCTGTTCGCACACTTTGTAGACCATTCTAATGAAGAATTTCTTTGTAGACAACGCTACTTTGGCTGTGCTGAAGAACTGTCCTGTCCCAGGACCAGGATCTCAATCTGTCAAGTAGATATGGAAAGCGTCCCTGCCCGTCAAGGCACTCCAGCTTAAGGCAAATCCCTATCTGCTTCTAATATGTGAACATGTATTTTGCATAATGCAGTCAAAAAAAGAAATTCCGCCTTACCTCTACTTTGAACAAGCCCTTGTGAGGGAAAAGAGGAAGGCATCTATACCTTTCCTAATTCAGCTATCACCCTGTTTTGGGAGCTACCAACCAAAAGAGGATGAGCTAAAAGGCGCTTAAAAAGGCGATCCTATTTGCCTATTAACCCACAGAAAATGTTCCCCTACCTTGTCCAGAAGAGTTACCTAAACTGGAACCTGTTTGAATGACAGTAAGAGAATTTATTCTTTTCGTAATATGACATGAGCACCTTTCTTGCAAGGTGATTGGTTAAAAAGGTAAAAATGACATGAAACAAAACACCTGTTTGTCAATGCATGATTTGTATCTTGAGATACTTACAGATTTGTTTTGTTCGTCCCTGATTGGAGAACTGCTGGAGCAAACCAAGTTCTCCAAATTCTCATTAACGTAAATGGTGCTTTCAACCTTAGACATCTACAGAGTTTTCACAATGTGTTGGAGACTTTTCTAGCATTCAGGGGGTTAACTCTTTGAGTGCCAAAGGAAATACTTTCCAATGCGTTGCTAGCCCTTCTGGTACCCAAAGGTTTAAAGGCCCATTAAAATGGAAATGTTGTCTCTTGTGGTGCAGCTGGCTTACTCTAGCATTGCACTAGTTGTTCTTTATATCATCAGACTCAATGTGATATTTATTTACAACTACTTGAAAAAAATAAACTTAGAGCTGTGAAATCTTATTAAAAATGTATTTATTTATTAAGTAGTAAAGTTCTACACCTTTATTGGTAGATCTTCTACCCTGGGAGGAGACATGTCAATAAAGCCAGGGCTGCATTGTGAGCCCCCAGTGCAGCAACAGGGGAGCAGAACATAAGTCCAAAATGAGACTCCCAGGGCATTGTGCAGGCAGTTTCCTATCCTACACAATGCTGGTCCCCTCTGTATTGGTTATTAAAGCCAAAGTCGGTGGGGACTGTACATACAGCCCATGAGTTTGTCACTGTGAGCCATAGACTTTTGGGTTGTGTTTCAGCCACAGGGGCTCAGTTTTCTGATTGCCTGAACTGCCGATAGGAGCCATCTAAGGGCTGCACTCATAGCTATTTTAGGACCTCCTGAGGTTCCTGGTATAGTTGCACAAGGAGCCCCCACACACACAAAGAAATTGTCCCATACCAACTGGTAGACACAGATTCATCAAATACACTGTCTGACCCCACTGCCACCCCAACCTTGTTCCCCTGCCTACTGGTATCCACAGTTCCTCAATTACACTGTCAACCCCCCCTAGACTTAGTTATCTGCCCAATGGTATCCAAAGATTCCTATATGCACTGTCTGACCTCCTAGCCTTGTTTTACTGCCCACTGGTATCCATAGATCCCCACAAACACTGTCTGAAAGGCAGTTTTGTTCCCCTGCCCAGTGGTAGCCACAGATTTCCCAAATGTACTGTCTTACCTCCCAGTCTTGCTCCCCTGCCTACTGGTAGCCAAAGATTCCTAAATACACTGTCTGACCCCCACCCAGCCTACTTCCCCTGCCCACTGGTACCCCCAAATTCCCCACATATACTGTGACCCCACTAGCCTTGGGCCCCTGCCTATAGATTCCCCACATACACTGTCTGACCCCCAACCCCCAGCCACAGATACCAAAATACACTGTTTGATACCTCCTCCCCCTTAAATTCTGCTTTCAATAAATAATGGTGGAGAACAGCACTCCAGAAGTACAGTACAATGGCTCCTCAGGCTCAGTTTTTATAAGGTACTTCTGGGTTGCAACTAGGAAGCACATTGTAAGAAGTGAGAGTATTGAGAAACTCCTCCACTGTGATGTTTGAATCATAGGGCAGCACAGAAGTGCTGCTCTCCGCCGATACGTACAGAAAAAAAAAATACTAGAACTGGGCTACCAGCTGGCAGGATGGACAGCCAGATTAAGTTCTGGGGCCCAGACTTATGCCAGGCAAGCACAGGCGTTAAAACAGCCCTGAATGCACAGGGCAGCTCCAGGCTTTTTTTTACTAAGCCTATTGCCATTGGAGTAGACTTAAATATGTGATCATTTCCCTTTAAGTCATAAAGTGTTGTAAGCACAGTCTGCTGAAGAAGGATGCACAATATACAAAGGTACTTTGTCAAGGTGTCTATCAGTGTTCAAACAAACTGGCGGGAAGTATGAGTCGCCATATCAGCACCTTATCTGTGCTCATATTTATTCACACACATTCATCAGTCACGAGTCTGACTAACCACATCCACGCTGGCTGAAGAAAGTCCATGCACTATACTACTGGGCAGCTACAACTGTGTTCCCAGCAAGAGTATACATCTGATTCACAATAATGGGACCTTACCATTTATGTAACCAGCGGGTGTGGTATTCTGAGGTGATTATGTACATACGAAGAATAAATGGGAAATGAAGAAATATTAGTAAGAGCTAGAAAAGACAACATGAACACATGACTTGGGAAGCACTCACAGTGATATGTTAGCAAGTAAAATGTGTACTGACAATTAAAGATAAAATAGATGTATAGGAAAAAAAGAGGGTTATAAGCAGGAAGCTAAAGAGGTGTAATTTTGCACCATGGAATGGATTACAACTTTCCATTTATTTAAATGGGGCATGTAACGTTTTGAATATTAATGAGGTCCCCAACACATCTACATTACAGTGTGTTAGAGACCCCTCTATCATTCAAGGCATTTAAAGCCCTGCTTGAATCATTGGGAATTTTGAACCCCCCTATGATGATATTGGTTTGCCCTAGATTTGCTTCTCTTTTTTCTGTCTGAATATGGTTCTATGGTTCTTATGCAGGAAGCTAGAGAGGGGAAATCCTGGCACAAACCCGCTGTTCCTGCGAAAAGAGTTGTTTTCCTGCTTTTTTCGCCTAGCTCATTGCTTTGAAAGTTTTCTATACTTTCCATAGCCACATAAAAGGTTGTCAGGCTGTCACAGCATGTCATTTTGTGTTTGTGAGAGGAGATAGCAGCATGTTTTTGATCTAGAGAAGATAGGCAAATAAAGGGGAATTGAAGCTTAGTTTAGGGAGCCTTTTAGGTAGGACATTTGTTCTCTGTATTAGGGGAGTCTGGTGACACACTGAGGGAGAAGAAAGGAGGTTGAACCCAAATAAACCAAAATTCAGTGTGTCTGACAAGACACAGGCAGCTGGGGTCCAATTTGCTTTCTTATTTTGCTTTTATTGTCACTGTGCTGGGGAAGTCTGGGAAAGAAGTTGTTGATTTTGTTTTTTCGTCTTTTTTTTGCTGACTGATTGTGATAAGATAGGGTGGACAACTTAAAAAAATAATAATAACAATAAATAAAATAAAAAAATGAATACATAAATAATTAAACAAATAAATATATTAGTTGACAGACAGCTGACTGGGAGCCTGATGTGAGCTCTTGGACTGAGACAGACTTGATAGACAGCAGACAACACTGAGAATTTTGTTGAGGGCTAAGGCAAGACATCACACTCCATAAGTTGTGTACTGTAGACAGTAAAAACAAACACAGTAGTTGAGTAATGTAAAGAAAAAGAACAAGGGGCAGGGGGAGTGGGAGTGGGAAAGGTGGGGCAGGGGGTGGAGCAGTGCAGGGACGTGGGAGTAAAGTGATAGTTCAGAAACCGATTGCAGCAATGGTTGCTGCAGCGTGTGCAATCAATGACTATGATGCCTCTCCTCCCGGGGTGGATGTAGTTTGTCAAGGTACCACCAATCACACCATGCCAGTCCCTCACCACTACTACCGTACACATCTGCCACATTGTAGGTTGTACACTAGGTTGTCACTTAAGCAGGAAGTTAGTGTTGTGGGAAAAGGACAAATGCACTCTGCATGCTAACACATTTTGCAAGGTATATGTTGCAGTAGAACTCACAGCTTTGACTTTCAGCTACTTATTTCTCCACTACAGCCCTCAGAAGAAGTAATTATCACAGTGCCCGTGATTGCCCTCCATGTGCTATACTGTGCAGGAGATATTGCATTATTTCCTGGTTGTTGCACTGAGGCACATTCGCTATTCTTATAGGCCATTGTTAATTGCCAGAGTGAGTCTCCTCCTACATGCTAGGCTTTAAAGGCCTCATCCTACCAGTACTCCATTGCTCTTTCGTGGTGTACCTGTGCACTAAGCTCTTGTATTATTCTGATGCTCTGATTCCGTGTATGACTCCTGGCTCATCTGACTCCGGCTCAGTTTGATCCCTGACTAGTTGCCTTCCGTTCCGGACGGACCCTTGGCTCCTTCTGATTACCCACTCCGGCCTGACACTTGGCTCTGGCTGACTACCTGCTCCATTCTGACTACTGGCTTTGGCTGACTACCCGCCCCGTTCTGACTCCTGGCTTTGGCTGACTACCCACTCCATGTATGAATCCTGGCTTTGGCTGACTATCCGCTACGGTTTGACTCTTGGCTTTGGCTGACTTTCGATCGCTCTCTACTCTTGGCCTTCTGTCTCTGCTCTCGCTCACCAGGCTCTGTCGTTTTCCCTGGTACGAACGGTGCTCAGTCTGCTTCAGACTGTGTCTCTGGCATCCCTGCTCTGCCTGTTGTCCGGTTAGTGCCATTGGGTATACCCAAGCATTTCTAGAGTTCACAGTCACCACTGCCTATTGGGTTACCCTAGCGTTCTAGGGATTATCTGTCACCATTGCCTGTTGGTTTACTCTAGAGTTCTAGGGATTCGGTGTCACCATTGCTGTAGGCCTTCCCTAGCGTTCTAGGGATTCTGTCTCTGTGTACTACCCTAGCGTTCTAGTGGATATTCCCTCATTCTCCCTGAGATTTTCACCTGCTCCTGTACTAGTAGCTACTGCCATCCTTGCTACAATTCTATTTTTATAGTCCAAGTGGTATCAGCCTCCATTCAGTCTGTGGATCCTGTGCTGTCTCCATAAATGTCTAGTGAGGGTTCGGGAAGTGCTTAGGCACTATCCTCAGACCTGGTCCTCTGAGGGTTGGGGAAGTACTATTATTATTTACTATGTTTTATCTTTTAATAAAGATATTGATTTTACTGTATCTGTACTTGTCAGTGTCGTTATTCCACAGTCACCCCGTGATAGTAATATTGTGCTGGGAAAGGTTGCGCCATACGAAATATAGGTGAAAATGTGTTGGAATAGGAGAAAAATATGTTGATTAAGAGAAAAATGTGTTACAACAGGAGAAAAAGTTTTGGAATAGGCAAAAATTTTGCTGGAATACGTGAAAATGGGGGCAAATTTTGCATTGGCAATCAGGAGAAATTTTTCACAAAAAAAGAGAAAAATCGTCCGTTTTTCATGAAAAGTGATGCAGGAAATGTTTTTCACTTTTTGCCCACCCCTACCCAGTGGCATCAGTGCTGTATTTCCCAAAAGGCAGAGTAGGAAACTTCCTAGAGTTTTGAATTTTGAGGGGTGCATCAGCAGTGCTGACCACATCCACATTCTGAATTGTAGGTGTGGCAAGCAATATGAGTGTCTGTTCACCAGTTTTATACACCCTTACAGAGTATTATTTAACCCATTGTGGAGCAATGCATTGCCGATCCCTCTAGAAACCAAAGGGCTAAAGTTTTTTTTTATATTGCTTGCTATAGGCCAAGGGTATATTCTGTGACAAGAATCAGTGGATGGGACAAGGGGTGAGACCATGGGAGGACTGGGGGTGTGGCCATGGGCAGAACTAAGGGAGCATAGACTGCATTTTCTAGGGGTGACTGGGATGTGAACCCAGCCCTGACCCTAGTTTTTTTATGACTTCTGTGCTCTCTAGCCCAGATATTGAAATCTGGGATCAGTGTTTACTGATGTGGATGTTGCTGGGGTTGAATTTCGGTACTACTTAAGGACTGTGTATAGAGTATGCCCTCATCTAGTTGGTTTAACTATACAAATGTAACTATACAACGTACATTTAGTCCTTTCCTAACATGTTTTTATGGTTGTTTAAACTTCAAGATATGTGTTTATACATTAGTCTATGTAAATGAGTGTAATAAAATACTTTGGCCTTGCTCTAAATAATTTTTTTTCAGTTATACACAGAGGTGTCAATAGGTCATCAAATAATTTAAGACTTTGTAATTCCCCATCTACCAGCCACACCCCCAGCAACACCACCTAAATAAAAGTATCCCTCTTTGGCCATTTGAAATGTTGGGAGGTGTGAGGTAGGTATAGACAGATGTGAATGTGAGTTACTGTTTGCATTACATTGTGCAACAACCTTCTAATGTAGGGTGCACAACCTAGTAATGCTCAGTCTCAGTACATGCCTTGGTCATTGCTGATGCACTAAGTGTGCTATGGTAACATTATAATTAAAATGAATCCTCTGTGTGATGACAACATTGTATAGGCCATTGGTGAAATAAGTGAACACTGCTCATGGAGATAGGCTTGGCACATTGGCCATAGAGGTGAGCAATAGTGGATATATTATTTATGCTATAGTATCTTATAAAAAGCTGCACTACATTTCACAGTTCAATGGTTCTTAAAGGGATAGTAATGTTCCACAATAAAAGCAGCTCCAATTAATCTTCATAGTATTTGGGCCATGGAGAGTGTTATTTCAATACTGTCTGAGTTGTAGTTCAAGAGTAATTGAATGATAAAGTATCCCCCTCCCTTCCCTTTTACTGAGGTAATACTGCTCAGCTCAGAGCAGAAAGGTGGTGTCCAGGTTGAACACAGAGTGGGACAATCTTCAATTGGCATAAGGGAAAAACTAGTTAAGGGGGGCAGGGTTTTCATTGTTATCACACTAAGAAGATTGTTCCTTGCTGTGAGCTGTCTGGTTTGTGGACCAGATTCCACAACTGAGGGGAGGTGGTTTACACTAGGTAAAAGGGGCGAGAAGGGGAAACTTTATCAGTCAGTTACTCTGGAAGTACAGCTCTGACAGTATTGAAATAATATTCTCTATGGCTCAAATACTATGAAGATTAATTGGAGCTGCTGTTTATGCTAATGCTAACCAAAGAATAGAGTAATTCTGGGGCAAACCAATTGCATTACAACGAAAAAATAAATATTCTCATTTATGTGATGGGGTGGTTTAACCCTCTCAAATACATCACAATGTGTTAAGCATTCAATAGGTTAAATCCCCATTTAAATCAATGGGAATTTGAGGAATATTCAGTTGTTCTCATCATGTATGAAAAGGAGCAATTCTGGATAAAACAGTTGTACCATAAGGAGGAAATCTACATTTCATCCCTTTAACTCTTAAGGGTTAATTTAAATGGGGATTTCAACCCTATTGAATGTTAGAGAGGTATCTAATGATTTGCTTGGCAATACACTGGATACCAGTCCTTCATTCAAGAGGTTAAAATCCAAATTCAAATGTGTCCACGTGGTTCAATTGGTTTATCCCAGAATTGCTCCAATTACTGTTAGTGCATCAGCCCCTTGTGTTGTGGTGGATGAAATACTTTCTTCCTAACCTATGTCATTCCTTAAACTAAACAAAGAGTGGGAACAGGGTGAGAATGTAAATCTACAGTCATTACATTTAACCAATATTGGTAGTTAAGTTCAAATTATCTGTACTTAGTAAAATAACTTCCTGTAATTTAAACGTAAACATCCAATAACTTTGTTAATCTGGAACTCTTCATTAATTTTCTCTTTTTACTGAAGGTTTTACATCCTTAAGTTAAGCACCAATATTCATTCTCATATGTCTGCAGGAAGGACTTTCAACAGACGAGTAATTAACAACGTATGGCAGAGCAGGGGCTGGCAGAGGTGAACAGCTAATCCTATTTAGTACACCAAAGGTCAAACTTTGGTACTAACCTAAGTCTAAGGCAATTATATTAGTTGTGCAATCTGTAGCTTGGGTTGATGAAGAGATGGGGGAAATTAACTGCTAATACTTTTCTTCCCACAACCTTCAACTGTGAGGCAAATCATATATCCCTTATTGGCATGAGTACCCTGGCATATTCATACATTCCCTCTGTAGAGGGAATGTATGAATATGCCAGGGTACTCAGTTTCTGCCCTGAGACATTGGGAGAGATATTGGGAGACAATGGGAGATAAAGCATGAAAAAGTGGAGATAACTATCAATTCTCCAATTCCTATATTCTTTTTTGGAACCTATGCACTAAGATGTCTCAAGCTGGAGAGATCTTACTGCAAATGTTACATAGTAACATATTAACATAGCTGACAAGGCTGAAAAAAGACATCCGTCCATCAAGTCCAGTACATTCCAAAACACCCCTGTTGAGCCAGTGGAAGGCAAAAAGAAAAAAAAAAACATAAAACACTGAAGCCATTTCCAGTTTAGCCCCAAGTGGATAAAGAAATTCTTTCCTGACTCCAAATGGCAGTCAGATAGTTCCCTGGATCAAAAACCTATCTGCAATGAAACCATCTGTCATAGAATAACACAGGAACTGGAGAAGTGATATGACCGGAGAAGCTATCTCCATACTTGGGAACTCTCCGGATCTACACGGGGATTAATTATCAGGTCTTCAGGGACAGAGACTGATTCTCCGGCGGTAGTGAGTTTCCTCTGAATCTCTGCCCACTTTTCCCTCTTTGCACCCTGTTCTGCCCACTTCGACATAAGGGTATAAGCCACTCCCACTCAATAAAAGCCACACACCCTTTTATGATGCAAATTGTGTCATTTACATCCCCTGGGTCACAGCACATGAGCCCTCTCCGGGGGTTCAAGAGGATGGAGTTCCAAGGTCTGCTCTGCTCTTTATCACTGCTTTATCACACCTTAGTGCATAACCCCCTTGGCTTTCTATTCATGAGTCTGCACTTCAGGGTATATACCATAGAACATGATCACTTTACTGAATAATGGTATACACACTCCTCCATTGTTAAAGGGATAGTAATGTTTCACAAAAAAAAAGCAGCTCAGATTAATCTGTATAGTATTTGGGCCATGGAGCGTATTATTTCAATACTGACAGAGTTCTAGTTCAAGAGTAATTGAATGATAAAGTATCCCCCTCTCATCCCTTTTACCTAGTGAAAGCTACCTCCCCTTAGATGTGGAATCTGGTCCCCTGACCGGACAGGTGACAACAAGGGACAATCTTCTTACTGCGAGCATAAGGAAATCCCTGCCCCCACCCTGACAGGTTTTTCAGGTTTTTCCCATATGTGAAATGAAGATTGTCCCTCTATGTGATCCATCTGGACAGTCTTGCTGTTCTGAGGTGAGCAGTGTTACATCAGTAAAAAGGGACAGGATGGGTTCTTTATCATTCAGTTACTCTTGAACTACTACTCTGACAGTAGTGAAATAACACTCTCCATTGCCCAAATACTATGTAGCATGTAAAAGAAAATGGAGTAAAGTTACACCAGTTAACTCCATCTCTTTTTAGTATTTAGAAGTAAGACCTCCTAATAATAAACCCCCCATTTACCTTACTATGGCCAGAAAATCCTAATGGCTCCTATGAATTTTGCCTTTGTGCCTTTCTTCAAGAGATAATACCTTAAATCAGTCCTGGACGTCATGTTCATAGAGGCAGACAGGACAGTTGTTTCACCATGCATTGTACACCCCACTGATCCTTAAAAGGTTATGTAATACCATGCACTCTGCTTGATTCATTTTAAAAAGTTTCCAGCAACTGTCATGTCTGCTTCCATGTACACAACATGCAGAACTAATACAGGGCAAGATTCATAAAGGTCATTAGGGTGTTCTGGCACTAGAGAGATAAGTGGGAGGTTATTATTCGGAGGGGTATGAGCCAGCCTTCCCTACAGCCTGGGCAATGAAAAAAGAAAAGTTACGCTAATACTCTCAGTGCCTAGGGTTAAGCAAGGTGCAGAAGAAAGTAAATCCTTGAAATACCCACACACTTCCCCAATGTCCACCCCTTTTGAAAAGCAGTGTGTATATTAGTAATGCAATCAGTAAATTGGCATGAGGCGTAACTAAAAAAAATAGCCCCATCAAGTATTTCAGTACATCCCCATTGTGTGTTTGGAAGGGACATCAAGAAATCATGTACATTTTAATTTAGAACTATGAAATCATTGGTCAACATTTTTGGACTCAGTCCACATCACCACCAATAGGTGGATATATTTTCCTTGTTTAATGTGTACACTCAGTGATGCAGATGTACTAGGGACTGGAGCAATTCTGGTGCACCATAGAGGAAACATTTAAAAAAAAAGTCCCACAGATATAAATTATTCTTTTAAACACTTGAGTGCTTGAGAGGTCTCCAACATTTAGGGGGTTAAAAGCCCCATTTAAAGGGACAGTCATTCTTAAAATGTAAAAAATATATGTTGTAGGGTACTCCCACTTCTGAGAGATATTTTATTAAAAAAACAGCTCAAACTTGAATTTTTTAGGTGCAATATCACAGTGGCCTGAAAATTTACAGTGGCGCTGTTGCTACACCATCCTATGTAGACCATAAATTTCCATAGGATGGCGTAGCAAAAGCACCACTACATTTTCAGGCCACTGTGATATTGCACCTAAAAAATTCAAGTTTGAGCTGTTATAATATTTTAATAAAATATCTCTCAGCAGTGGGAGTACCTATGTTTTATTCGGGGATATAAACCCTACAGCATATATTTTTTACATCACATCTTAAGTATTACTATCCCTTTAAATAAATAGGACTTTTTATTGTCTACTATGATGCGATTGGTATGCCCCAGTTCCTCTTAATACATTAGTGTGTTTGTCAGTTAATGAGTGAGTTATTAATAGAACAGTAAAAAAAAATTTTAAACAAATCTGTTCTCACTGTTAGAGGATTTTTAATTCAAGAATTTTACATATCAAACTTTTTTTTAAAATATATATTAAATTGCAATTTTCCATTTTGAGCACCATGTGGAGCTGTTCCTATTCCTTACTATGGAGAGCCCATGACTCAGGATCTCTCACTGTGTATATATATAAAAAAAACATTTGGAATCTAATTGGCAGTGTTACCAACCATTTATTTTTGGTTTCATTTGTCAGCTGAAATAACTTTAAAATGAAAAATCTCCCACTCCTATAACATATTTTTTTCATAAAAAACATTACTATTCTTTTAATAGCTGTTACATTATTTGAGTGAAGTCAGTGATGATAAGTCTATCTTTTAATAGCTATTTTTAACAGATGATGTTAAAAGGAACATGTTATATCCTTGTTAATTCTGCGGGGGTATTGAAACTGTTCTCTATTATTTTTTTCTTCCAAAGAATACACCTTGTTTACAAAATAGCTTCACCAGTAGTCTGCAGTCTGACTGTGTTTATAAAATACCATAAAAATGGAGCCATGCGGCCTGTGATAAAGTTAATTATTTCCGTATGTTAACAATCCGGACGCTTTTGAATAGGCCTTTAAAGTTGGACTCTGTTTCACTTTGCTGTGATCTAAACTTTACATGCTTCCAAATGATGTAGACAGGACTAGTTCCTTGTTTGAATACATATTAACTAATTTACTACCAGAAATGCAAGTGATACATTTATCATTTCATGGCTTTATGGCTCCCTTTTCTCTTTATGGTTGTTGACCTAAATACCAACTACTAGCATTCTGATAGGGTAACTATCTGTTCCCTAGGACTGAGGTGGTGAACCCTAATAACCTTAACAACAAGATCCTTTAACCCTTTCTATGCCAGAGAGGTATGATTAACCTCTTACGGACCCATGACATGCCATGACCATCATGCCTGGCTCAGCCTGGTACATCATGGAATTCCGCTGTTGATGCAAGGCTGCACACTACTCGGTGACCCTGAAATCAATTGCAACAAAAAAAAAATGCCCCATGGTCCTTAATGGCCGGCTGCTCGCCATGTTGGCTGGTCATTAAAGGGTTAAGACCTTGGGTGTTAGAGAGCTTGCCAACTGCAATGCATTGGAGATCTCTCTCTTGCATTCAAGGGGTTCAGTGTGTATTAATATGAAATGTATTGGAATAATCATTTGAACTTAATTAGCATTAAGACCCAGTTCCCACAGCTTGCAGAAACACGTTTACCCCATTGTAATGTAACACACTATTGTCTATGGGTCTGTACACACAATGCTTGTGCAGCACATTCTGCAAGCTTTTACAGCATGCTGCAACTTTCATGCGTTCATTGTAAACATATCCGAGTTGCAGCATGCTATATTTGCATGGGACCACTGTACACATCCTTCACACAGTGACAGTGGAATTTGCAATGCCATTTGCAACTTTCAACTGGCCAACCGATCAATGCTTTAGCCAATAATATATGAATGATTTAGGTGACCAGGGCCTAGATTCACTAAAGTCCAAAGAGGGCTGAAAATGTCAATGTCCTGTCAGAGCAGTGTTGAAGGCTCAGTGACAGTATTCACTAAAGTGTCTTCGACATCACATCACCATCAGGCCAATAAAAATCTGCCCACATCGACATTCATCCGACAGGCTTACGAATTTTCACTGATCACATTGTCAATTACCTATTTCCATATGGAAATGAAGCATAATGACTCATTTCCATATGAAAATGCAGGATAATGGAACAGTTTTGTATGCAAGGGGGTGTGTTGATATGTTAATATGGCACTTCGACACATTCACTAATCTCCGATACCAGCGCCTCCGCTGTCTGAGTTCACAGTCTTAACTTTGCCTACCTGAGTTTGGCGAAGTTGGGATCTCCCTGTACTTTCCTATGCAGTAACAGCCATCACCCAATTAGTAGCATGGAGGGTTGTGAACTATTGTCAGTGTGGAAGGGATTTCCTTCAATCACACATCACCAACACTACGACACATCTGAAGTTCAAAAGCATTCTTTCTGTTGCCCCACTTGATCCTTAGGGGAATGGAGAGAACACTTTCAGCATCATGGACAGCATCACTCTTTTATCCCTTTGAGTGCCATAGGGATGTGCATTGTTCACCCCTGTGGCACTCAAAAGGTTAAAAACAAACAAATAGTACACCAAGCATTAAACAAATATCCCCTTAGCTCTGTATAATATATGATACATGTTGTGCACTCCCAAAGGCAGCATCTTTGGGGATTTGTGGCTACCACTTGCCCCCCCAGCCTTGTTCCCTTGCCCACTGGTAGCCATAGAACCTCATATACACTGCCTGGCCTCCAGACGTGTGGCCTTGCTGATGGGTAGCCACAGATAGCCATGTACACTGTCTGACCCTCTCCAGCCTTTTCCCCTTGCCTACTGCTAGCCAGAAATCCCCATGTTCACTGCCTGGGCAAGGGAAGAAGGCTGGGGGTGTCAGCAAGTGCATGTGAGTCTTACACACAATGGTGATGTTCCCCATGCTGCCCAACAATCTATAAATTCGACATGGTGGCACCCCGTAGCAAAACTGACATATGGTGCTATATAAATCCGACATGCTGCCCCACAATCTATACCCTGTGAGTTCCAGAGTTGTACACAATGCATTGCTTTGCAATGCGTCTGCGTATCCGTCTGGCCCTCAAAGAGTTAATAGGTGACATTTGCAGCCGCATAATTTTTGCCTCTATGTTAAAAAATATGTCAATTTTGTTAAATTAAATTCAGACCTCACGGGGGGGCATAGGGACCCCTCCTGATGCCCCTCTGGCAGTGATCACCTAACCAACAGGATAGGGGATCAATGCAGTGACCAGGAAGGCTACTACTGCCTTCCTCTGCTTCTACTCGACTCCCCCTATTGAACCCAGGTGATTGAGACATTCATGAAAAGCAGAGATGAAGAGCATCTCCATTCCCCTAGTGACCAAATGGGGTAGCAGAGGGAATGCTCTTAAACTTCAGAATTGTTGTAGTGTTGGTGATGTGTGGCAGGAGGGCATCCCTTCCACATTGACAGCACTTTGACAACCCTGTATGCTAATAGGGACCGTCTCCACCCTTGATTCCTTAATTTGTTGTGAATATGTTGGTGTATGTGTACATCGAAATGTCAAAGTGTTTCAAACACATCAACAAAATTATAACAGCACAGCTTCGACCTTTAGTGAGTCTAGGCCCAGATGCGAGAATTATTTTTTTTTTTATAAGCATTCAGCATTTAAAGTAATATATGGTAATCTCATATACAATGCCAGCATAGTCCAGCCCCAGCCACCCCCATTGCTGTGTGCCCAGAACTGAGTGGATGAATATAGTTCCATGTTCCAGTGAACAGTGTCAGTGTGCCACTGTTGCTCATAATAATCAGGGCTGGATTTACATCCCAGATGCCCCTATTCAAGGTACTCTAGGTGCCCTCAAATCCACACATCCCCTATTTCCTAGCAAAGAAAATGCCTTTGGGCTATAACATGCAAAGCCAAAAAAAAAGGCTTTAATCTATTGGTTGCTAGAGTGCTAGAGTGATCTCCAATGCATTGCTAAGCAATGCATTGGAGATCTCCCGAGCATTAGAGGGGTTAAACAATAGCTTGTAAGGGGGTATAAAACTGGCACAGGATCGTTGAAATGTTGTATGGCCATATCCACAATTTAGAATGTGGGTGTGGCCAGTACAGCTGAGACAGCCCTCAAAATTTGTAGCTCTAGGGGCTCGATTCTATTACCAGCGCTAAAAGTAAAACAGGCATTGTTTTTTTAAGTCAGTTTTTGCTATCCTATTACCCGACTACTGAAAACAAAACCAGCGGTAATTATACCGCCAGTCTAAAAAAAGCCCATAGGAAACAACTAAAAACAACGTGCAATTAGTATCCTATTACCCACGCTCAGTATTACCGCCTGTTTTGTGGTTACATTTAAGTCAGAAATTTTGCGCCTCAGAGGTTTAGACGTAGCAGTGATAGCGACAGTTTCAAAACCATCGTTGTTAGAACAAAAGCAGTGTATAATACAGTATACAGCATAGAAATCGGACATAAAGTGCCCCCCTTCTACATATTTACCCCCCCTTTTAAAAAGTCGACTACAGTGCTTTCTTTCAGCACATTGATCCGACAAATATTGTTCAAAGTCGATAATTAACCCTTCACCTTCCAAATCCGACTTACAGCGCTTTCTTTCACCATATTAAGTCAACAAATATTGTACATCTGACATTTTAACCCCCCTCCCCCTTGAAAAGTCGACTACAGTGCTCCCATGACTTTCTTTCACCTTTTTATCCAACATTTTTCTTCTCCTATGAGTATCAGAGAGGTATTGTAATGTGTTTTCTACACCTCTGGTACTCATAGGGTTAATAGGCAACCTGAATATGTATAAAAAAAGGGTGTTTGTTTTTATTATATATGTAACATGTGAAAATGTAATTAAATATCTAATTTATGTGTAACAATGATTTTCTTTTTTTAAATTATATATGTAATTTGTATTAAAAAAGTGAAACATAGGTTATATGCTCTTTAATTAATAAAGGGGGCAATATATATATTTTAAAAAAAGAGAATCATTGGGTTATTAGCTAACCCACAGTTTTACCTTTTGAGAGCCAGAGGGGTGTGCAAGTTACTGCTTTGCAATGCATTGTGCACCCCTGTTGTCCTCAATGATAATATTACTTATTTATATAGGTCCGTGTACTATTGAGGTATGGATAATGCCTACTATGCTGTAGAAGTACAGGTTTTAGTCTGCTGTGCATGGCTATCTGCTGGTGTGAAACTACACGGTAGTATGGACCACTATAGCACTCTGTAGTATACTCTGTAATGTAACTGCCCGGGGGTGCAGGTGTACAACATGCACTAAAGGGATCATATGGTTCTTGGAATACTGGAATGCCCTGTTATTAATTGGGGGCTTGAGAGTGTAACATGGATATGTGCACCTATACATAGTGGATATCACCGTACTCAGGAGATATGTAGCACTCATATTTTGTGCTTTTTTCATGTTATGCATGTGAGATATTCTATGTGTTGTATATTGGGAATTTCTTTAATATTTCTGAAAACAAATCTGAAAATAGCTTTATTCATCATATATTCCTTGTTTGACTGTTTTGTATAAGAACATGTGTAATATCTATGGAGCGTTAGAGCCGCTAAACCATGTTTATTGTAATTCAGTAACTGGTGGAAAGCATCAGTCATAATCTATTATATTATATTACCATTTTAGGGCCCATTGGGAATTTGCCATCATTCCCAGTCCTGAGTATGATGGGACTTAGAGTCCACAACAGCTGAGGGCCACAGGGTTCCCACCCCTGGCATAAACTCTAGAGGGGTACCTCACCTGTGCTAGTAGCAGCTGAGGGTCACATGGTTCCTACCCCAGGCATAGACTCTAGAGGGGTACCTCACCTGTTCTAGCCACTTGTGGCCAGAGCAATCCCAGCACCCCTGCGCCAGACTAGTTCTGATTTATATATATATATATATATATATATATATATATATATATATATATAATCTTTACTGGCTATTATTTAACTAGGTTGGTGGAAAGCTAATATATTGACAGAAAGAACAATGCATTGCTAAGCACTCTGTTGTAGAACTTTCCAGTTTACAGGGGTTAAGGGGGTATGTGGGTGTGCTTTTATTTATAGGCTAAAAGTATTTTCTGTAGTGGGTATCAGTGGATAGAGCTGGCGGAGGTGTCATGTGAGGAGTAGGAGTGTAGCCATCGGTGGGGCAAAGGGAATCACTGTCAAAACCTTGTCCACTATTGGGTGACATACAAAATTATGCATTCAACATGTTGCCATCATAAAAAGAGCAATTTCAGATTCTTCCCCACATCAAATGGGTGAGATTCTGATGTCGCGGCTGTAAGTGTTGCACATTTTCATAGTAAACCTAGCTCCACTTCCACTCTGCTATTAACTGTTTTAGCACAAAGGGGCACACATGCTCCGGAATCATCTGTCTCTGGTATCGCTGGACAGTGGAACTGAACGATAGGAGGAGTAGAAGTTCAAAGTGCATTTGTACAAAGGTAGAAAAGTAGGAGGGGAGAAAAAAAAAACAATATTCCTTTTGGTTTTAGACTAAATCCCAACCCTTTGTGTTGTGTACATTAAAGCCCCTCGTCAGTTAGAAGGAGAGTTTTCCACTAAGCATTGTGATAGTTTTGATCAATACAACCAGCATTTGTATTCTATACTTTACTCCTTGAATGTGCTTAGGCTCAAAGGGTTAACAGCAGAATGGAAGTGGAAGTAGGTTTACTGTGAAAATGTGCGACGCTTACGGCTGCGACATCAGGATCTCACCCATTTGATGCGGGGCAAGATTCTGATATCTTTTTCATGATGGCGACATGTTCATTGCTCCGTCTTGTACTTTGCCCAGTAGTGGGTGATGATTTGACAGTGAGCCTCTTTGCCCCACCTATGGCTACACTCCTACTTCTCACATGACACCTCCGCCAGATCTATCCACTGTTACCCACTACAGAAAATACCTTTATGTTTTAAAAGGATACCGGACAGGGGCACACCTCAGGTTTTTGAGGGTTAATAAATAAACCATAGTAACCTTATCTGTGACATTCCCAAGTGACTCCACATTGCTTAAAATGAATTATTAGCTTTGTATTGTTTCCCCCTTCTCAGAATTTCTCCCAGTGCAGGTCATTTAACAAGCTTCCTCTTCCCCTTTCATCCTATAAGTGAAGGGGCTCAATGGGTTAATAATGATGGGCTTTTAATCCCAATTACAAATGCTTTCCTATCTCAGACAAGTAAAATACAGTCTTTGAAATTGGAACTGAATTATGCATATCTATTGCCTAGCCTATGTCTTTCACATGTTGATTCGTGGAGACCAGAGGGGTATGCAGTGTATTATGCAGAAATGTGTTCTGGTCTTCTGGTCCTTAATGGGTTAAAAAAAACATTCAAATATCTCCTAAACTCTGTTCTCAGAATTCTCATTCATTACCATATTATTCTTCTTGCCATTAAAGTGCATCTGACAGACAAAGTCAATAGGAAAGGATAGCAAGAGGTAGCCAAATTAACTAGCACAGTGGCAGTTAACCTTTTGTTCTACAGTTGTTGGAGACTACAACTCCCATCATCCACAATCCACCAACTGGACAAATTGGAAGCAAACTAAATGCACTATAACAAATAAAGTTTCCCACAAGTGCCACTAATGTTAAAAGCCTGATTAAATTAAATGGGAAATTTAATTTCTGAACTTATGATACCATTTGTTTTCCCCAGAATGGCTCTATAGTACATCAGCCTCAGTGGTTTTCTGTGGTAATAAAAGGCATTTTGGAATCAGCTGACTGATATCATTTACCTGTTGCTTCCTTCCTGTGTTCCTTATCACTTTTGAATGGTAAGCGCACATTACCGGTGTGCATTCATATTCTCTTTCACACTCATGCACACACTTGCTATCTCTCTCTCTTCCCCCCCTCACTCTATCTTTCTCCCACTCTCTATCTCCTTCCCTCTCACTCTTTCTTTCTGTCTCTCCCTCCCTCTCTATCTCCCTGCCCCTTTCTCTCTCCATCGCTATCTCTATCTTCCTCCTCTCCAGCTCTCAGCCTATCTCTCTCTACCTTTGTCTCCCTCCCTCTCTCTATCCCTCTTTAGCTTCATCTCCCTCCCTCTCTCACTTTATATATCTCTATCTCCCTCCCTCTCATTCTTTCTTTCTCTCTCTCCCTCCCTATCTCCCTGCCCCACTCTCACTCCATTGCTATCTCTATCTCCCTCCTCTCTATCTCCCAGCCCATCTCTCTCTACATCTATCTCCCTCTCTCTCTCTATCCCTCTTTAGCTCCATCTCCCTCCCTCTCTCCCTCTTTATATCTCTCTTTATCTCCTTCCCTCTTTCTGTGTCCATCTTTCTCCCTTACCCACTCTCTCTCTCTCCCTCTCACCATCTTTCTCTCTTCTTCCTTCTCCCTCACTATCTCCCTGCCACTCTCTCCCTCTATCACTATCTCTATCTCCCTCCCTCTCCTCTCTCGCTTCCCCCCTCTCCATCTCCCTCCCCTCTCTCTCCTTATTTTTATATCCCTTCCTCTCTCTCCATGCTCATCTGCTCCTTCCCTCTGATGATTTGGGTATCCAACACATTGAGAAGCAAAGTGCTGGAGATCCCCCTGGCACTCAGAGGGTTAATACATTTCAGAAGGAATCAAATATTCAGAATAAAATAAATATTAAACAAGAGTACATGCCTTAATATTGGAGGATGGAAAAATAAGAAGACGAAAACTTCTTTATATTATTTTCAACCTAAGTAGCTTTGTAATTTGGAGTTAGGCTGGGTAGCTTTAGAAATCCGGTACAACTCGTATATGTCTGCATTTTCGTACATTTTTACCACCCCCTCATATTGTTTTTTCACTTTGTTGTAAGAAAAATTTGTTCTGTGGAATCACTTAAACATTTCCTGGTAACGATAAGCTTCTTCAGAATCCAGTGTGAGAACTACCTCATAATATTATGGACTGGATGATGTTATTACCATTGTCTACTCCTGGATTTTTTAAAATACTGTTATAATGTGTCTCTGTAATATAATCCTCATGTTGTGATACCTTATGATACACATATTTAACACTATATGTATTATACAAATCTGTACTATTTTTCATTAAAGAATGATTTTACAAAAAAAATTCAAATGAAAATAAAATGAGACGTTTCAGTATCAAGGTGAATATGATAACTCACTGGAATCTATAGCTCAGTCATTGACTGACAATGTTAATGGTGGCACCAATGTGTGTGTATATATATATATATATATATTAGATAGATACATACATACATACTAGCAATGTGGGATGGCGTTGCCCGTCATGTGTTACAACCGTTGGGAGTACATTTGTGAAATGTAGACACTCTGATAAACACAGACATGTGGCACTAATATCTCCTAAACAGAGACACTTGGGAGGTATGATGCAGTAATATCTTCTAAAGAAGGAGACTTGGGAGGTACGCCATTACATCAATGTTGTTTTATTTCTCCTTTACTTTGGGCCAGAATTGCAGTATTTTTCCTCTGTTTGTGTGTGTGTGTGTTTGGGTCATGCAAATGGAAATCAGAAAATAAAAGGAGCGTTATAGCAGCATGTTAACCCTTTGAATGCCAGAGCATGATGCAATGCGTTGTGCACCCCTCTGGCACTCAGGGCTCGATTCTATTACCAGCGCTGTTTTAAGTCAGTTTTTCCTATCCTATTACCCCACTTGTGAAAACAAAAACAGCGGTAATTGTCGTCACCATGCTAGGGGGGTGTCATGAGGGGTCATGATACCCCTCTTGAGGTCTGAAGTACTTTTTAATACAAATTACATATATAATTTTATAAAACAGAATCATTGTTACACATAAATTAAATATTTAATTACATTTTCACACAAAATACATATATAATAAAAACAAACACTTTTTTATACATAAGCAGGTGGCCTATTAACCCTATGAGTACCAGAGGAGTAGCAAACACATTACAGTACCTCTCTGGTACTCATAGGGTTAATCTTGCAATACAAAATACGAGGGCATGTTGAATATAATAGGAGAAGAAAAATGTCGGATAAAAATGGTGAAAGAAAGTCATGGGAGCACTGTAGTCGAATTTTCAAGGGGGAGGGGTTAAAATGTTTAATGTGAACAATATTAGTCGGATTAAAGCGGTGAAAGAAAGTACTGTAAGTCGGATTTGGAAAGGGAAGGGTTAAAATGTCGATTATGAACAATGTTTGTCGAATTAAAGTGGTGAAAGAAAGCACTGTAAGTCGGATTTGGAAGGGGAAGGTTTAAAATGTGGAATGTGAACAATGTTACTCGAATTAAAGTGGTGAAAGAAAGCACTGCAAGTCGACTTTTAAAAGGAGGGGTTAATATGTCGAAAGGGTGCGCTCTGTCAGATTTTGTTATGTGGAGAACACATTTAACACTGAACTTGATCTTTCTGTCGTCAGATGTACGACTATTTCCTTGGACTTTGACATTTTGCTCGTTTTTTGTAGGCGGTAGTCAAAAAAAAAGCAGACAGCGCCAGTTTTGTTACTGCTCTGTCTACGCCAGTTTTGTTTTACTGTGGTTCTGCAATAGAATACTAACGTAACACATGTTTGCAAAATTCACGCTACTTGTTTTCCTTGTAACGCCGGTTTTAGCGAGGGTAATAGAATCGAGCCCTTAAAGAGTTAAGGTATAGAGAGGCATGTCAGAGTTAAGTAGCAGTGAGAAGTGTATTCATACCTGGGAACTTTGACTTATGGAGTCCCTGGAGGGGACTCATGTGGTGCTGATGTGGAGAGACCAATAGTGCAATTTGGGGTGAAAATGGGCGGGGCTTAACATAAATGTGGGAAAGTGTTAGTAATAGGCTGGGGAAGGAGAAGTGGAAGGGAAATGAAAGTTTACAGTGTGAGGGGTTTGAACACACTCCCTGAGGGGTAAAACGTGATACACAACCCTGTGGCAGTCACAGGGTTAAGTATGTACCTGATGGCTGCCTGTCCTCTGTGTTGTATGGCAAATGATGACAGTGAAGAAATAATTCAGCAATGAGGGCCTACCTTAACCCTTTGAGTGCCATTTTGTTTCCCTGGTGCTGCAGCTTCCCTTTAGTAGCTGTACTACAGGTCCTGCTGAGGCCACTGGAAGTTACAGTGAGTGTGTGTATTTGGTGCTGTGTGTGTGTGTGTGTGTGTGTGTGTGTGTGTGTGTGTGTGTGTGTGTGTGTGTGTGTGTGTGTGTGATATTTATTTGTGTTTTTGTGTGTGTATGTTTGGTGCTGTGTGAGTGGGGCATGTGTGTATTAGGGTGGTGTAGGAGCAAGTGGCAGCCATTTTATTCTTTTCCTCGGTTGGATAGTGGTGGTCAGTGGGAAGTGTATTCATATGTGGGAAGTTTGACTTGTGGAGTCCCTGGAGGGGACTCGTGGTTCTGATGCGGAGAGACCAATGTGGCAATTTGGGGTAAAAGTGGGTGGAGCTTAATCACGAGTAGGGTGGGGCTTAACAAAAATGTGGAAAAGTGTTAGTAATAGGCTGGGGAAGTAGGAGAAGTGGGAGATAAATGCAAGTTTACAGTGTGAGGAGTTTGAACACACTCCCTGAATGGTAAAAGTTAATAGACAACCCTTTGGCAGTCAGTGGGTTAAATGTTTACCTGATGGTGGCCATTCCTCTGTGTTGTATGGCAAATGATGACAGTCAAGAAATAACTGAGCAATGAGGACCTACCTTAACCATTTGAGTGCCATTTTGTTCCCCTAGTGCTGCAGCTTCCCTTCAGTCGCTGTACTACAGGTCCAGCTTAGGCCACTGGGAGTGTATGTGTGTCTGTGTGTGTGTCAAAGTATATATGTGTGTGGAGTGGTGTGTGTGCTTTTTCTTTACTGAGTTGGAAAGTGTATGTGTGTTTGTCTGTGGTGTAGGATTAAGTGGCAGCCATTTTGTTTTTTTGTAAGTTGTATAGTTGTGGGTAAGCTGGATAGTGGGGGCAGGCCAACTCCCTTCATGATGAATCTCCCAATGGGAGCAGTAACTCCTCCTTACTGCTACCCCTGGATGTGTGTATCTCCTAAGGAGACATAAATTATATAATGAGCTATTCTGTTCTATATGTCTGTGTCTTCTGACACACCTCCCAACATTTCAAGTGGCCAAAGAGGGATACTTTGTTTTAGGAGGAGTGGCCAGGGGCGTGGCCAGTAGGTGGGGATTTTTTTATGAGCTATTGACAGCTCTTTGTATAACTGAAAAAAATATTTATAACAAAGGCCAAAGGATTTTATTTACAGAGATTAATTTATAAACAGGTAATGAAGTTTAAACAAACCTTAATGTGACTTTTATTGCTGTGGAGCAGTGTGATAATCTATTACACACCACACAGTCTGATCTCCTTGGACGGTATTGTGACACATTAATTCACCCATTTGTAAGTTATGTGCTCCCCCCAAGTTATTCACCCCTGGTCTCCCACCTCTCCTTCCAGTATTCAGCCCCATTCATCAACTTCTCCCTCATACCTGATCAACCATTCTTGGCAGCTGTTTACACACCCTCTCCCTGTGTACTCAGCTCGGCTTGGCTCAACGCCTTCCTTCTTGTATCCGGTACTGAGTACAAATCTCCTCCTCCACTGTGAGGTACAGACCCGCTCAGCTCATTAACCCTCTGAGTGCCAGAGGAGTATCCAATGTATTGCTTGCATTACATTGGATATCCCTCTGACACTCAAAGGGTTAAAGCACACTCACCCAAACTGCGCTGCTAGGATAAGGCCAGCAATGATGTATTACTTGAGAGGGAAATGGACCAGGGAGCTCTCTCACTTCTCATTGGCTGTTCAGTGTTACCACTGCCCGTTTACTGAATGCCGCCCCAATTCAACTTTCACTTGCAGTAAAAACCAGAAGACCAATACCTTTACAGTCACCCTTGTTACTGGGAGCCATTCAGCGCTACAGAAGCAGTGCGCTAGAGGTCAGATGCCAGGAAGGGAGCAACTCACCAGCATGCTCGCACTGTAGTTATGACGTTCAGTGCGCATGAGTGGTCATTACGTTTGACTGCGCATGCGCATTCACTGCTCTTCGTGGGAGTAGGCTCACAATTTGTAATGCTGTGGTTGCACACTGTATATTCACATAATGGCTTCTACCTCCTGGCATGGTATGAGAGGCCCTAAGAGTCTCTATTATGCCACTGATAGTAGGCGTTGGAGTTATTCATGGCCATAAAACAATACCATTGGAGGCAAGCAAGGGTAAAAGCCAGGACATAACTGTGAATGGGCGGGACTGCGGGTTTGTGTCCCGATTTCGGGTGTGTCACGCATAAATCGGGACAGTTGGGGGCTATGTTCTGAGGAGACATAAATTATGCTCTGTGTCCTGAGGAAACATAAATTGTGCAATGAGGCTTTCTCTTATATATATATATATATATATATATATATATATATATATATATACACACCCACACTCAAAACTAATCCCCTAAACAGAAATACATTTAATATTAAATTCCAAAACAGCAGCCATCACAATCAGTAACTACATGAAAGTTTTTCTCATTTGTAGATTATGACTGTAACTGTCTGCATGTAGGATTTCCAACTTAAGGGAGGAAAAACTAAACTGCAGGCTTTTCCTGCCAAGTAAATAAAGGTACTTCCAGTGCTGGGAGAGGGCTTGTTCAAAAGTTATCCCAGCTGAAACAAAATAGTAAAATGCATGTTTCCTTTTCTTGTCCTTGGAAAAAGTGTGCCCCCACTCACCGTGGTTTTTCATAGAAAAACTATACTAATAGCACCACCTAGTGGTGACTGTTTTATAAACTGAATTTTGATATAAAAAATGAAACACTTGTAATATCTCATACCCCAGCAGGGAGAACATCCTATTTTATTCAGCAAAAAATTTTTTACAATATATGTTTCTTCATAAAGCAACTAGGGCTGTTTACGAAAGAAGCGTAACGTAAAAGCTGAGAATTATGGGAATTGTTATTCGCTGGAGAGTCAAAAGGTTGTCCACTCCTGCCCTGTGGCTGCAGTTGTACACAATGGATGAGGTGACAATCCTTTTTGTAGGTATGATTAAAACATCCTTATACAGAACAGTGAGGCTGATGTGCTAAAATAAAGTGGATTAAACCATTTGCACCACAGGGGATTAAACACATTCCCAAAAATCCCCATTAATTAACCTCCTAAAAGAAAGAGAGGCCTCTAAATCCCCATTTAAATTAATGGGAATGTTTCTTTGTTCCTTATGGTGTAAATGTTTTACTCCAGATTTACTCTAGTTCTTTTCAGTCTCAATAGGATGTCTACTTTCACTGTCCTGAAGTGTGTCAGAACCACGGGAGGAAATAAAGGATATATGGCATTATAGAATATCCCAAAGCAAGGTAATCAATTGCTGGACCTCTAGCTTTTTGAGACTACAACTCCCATCATGCCCAGCCAACCAACTGCTAATGGGAGTTGTAGTCTCAGCTAGAGGTCGAGCAATTGACCACCCCAGTCCCAGAGCATGACACTCCAGATTATAAAGGGTTAAGGTGTTAAATAAAAAATGTTATTTATTTTTTCAGACCAATGTAGCAGCACAACTGACGAACTATTAACTGTGCAACGCTACCTGTCACTAGGGCCCCATAGCTACAGGCCGCATGAATATTTAAATGGATTTGGCTTGCTTATGCCATGGCTTGTGGGGAAATCGCCCTTACAAAGGCCTCAGTTGGACCATCTTAGCAGACCTTAGTGTCTCGGCCTATAATTGGAGGAGACAGCTCCCCTCCCTTAAATCCCATGTTAGTTTATATTTAAACAAAATGATCATTTAGTGTTTGCGGATTTCTTTAATTTGCATGGGGAAGCAATTACTACACGGAAAAGTAGAATTACACATAATTTCAACAGTGTTATAAAAGCTCAGGCTTTTGCTGCAAGGGCTTTTGAGCTAATAGGGGGAATTGTGTATATACCTTGTGAAGATAAAGTAAAGAAAGAGCATTCTAAGAAGCCTATATTTGTCCTAGGGATATTTGATCCACACAATGTGGTCATTTTTTTACAGAACAGACCTTTTAGTGTGGAAAATGCTTTTTGAATCCATAATTGAGTGTTTTTATTTACTTTTTAGAAGCATTTCTTATTCTTAAAGAGACAGTCATCCTCCTATTTAACTGCATATTCTGTAAGTGCATAATACGTACACTCAAATTGCTTATACTTTTTATTTAATATTTTTCTTAACCTATTTTTTTATACTTTAATATTCCTGAGAGTGAGCTCCTTGATTTTTTTTTTCCATGTAGCTTTTTGTCTGGGATGGTGATTCTATGATGAACTGTCCCTGCAGAACTAAATTATCTTGTATTGGAGGATGCATTTCTGCTGCAAGGATAGTGCAACATTGTATCACTCTCTGTTTCCATAGTCCATGACAGAGAGCTCCCTGGAAACAGAATGTCAGTGATTTTAATATTAGAGATATAAGAGTGTAAAAAAATAGGTGAAGAAAAAAATTCAAATCAAATAAAAATTATAGGCAATTTCACCATACATATTATGCACTTGCATGAAATGTAAAATCAGACATGGAGGTTGACTAGCACCTAACCTTATGCGTTACATGCCTCTCTCACACTAAATGATAAATCAAAAGAGCAGTTAAATGGATAGTATCTTGCAATATGTTATTCTGGAGTAAACTAGTTGCTGCACCACAGGGGACAAATAAAAATTAATGTTTAATTAAATTGGACTTTTAGCAATGTATTGGTGACCTCTCTGGCATTAAAGGGGTTAAAAAGTTGTATTCAAGTGCATGTGAATTTAGGAGTTTTTATTTGCCCCCTATGATGGAGTTAGATTAATCCAGAATAACTCCAATTTGCTTTTATAAATATGGGCCTATACTACTGTCAATATCTGTCCACAGACTGTTGTATCAACAGCGCCACCACTGAATTTCTGGCCCTGGAGGTACCGCTCCAAAGCAAGTTTTTCAGTAAAACATGTCACAGCAGTGAGAGTTTTCTTGTTTTATTCAGCAGGATAAACCCTTCAATATATATTTTTGCATATTAAAGAGATAGTAATGTTTCATAATAAAAGCAGCTCTAATTAATCATCATAGTATTTGGGTCATGGAGAGTGTTATTTCAGTTCTGTCAGAGTTGTAGTTCAAGAGTAATTCAATGACAAAGTATCCCCCTCCTGCCCCTTTTACTGATGTAACACTGCTCAGTCAGAACAGCTGGGAGGTGCCTAGGTAGATTGCAGAGAGGGACAATCTTCAATTAAGATAAGGAAAAAACCTGAAAAACATGTCAAGGGGGGCAGGGCTTCCATTGTTCTCATAGGAAGAAGATTGTCCCCTTCTGTTATCTGTCTAGTCTTACAACCAGATTCCACATCTGAGAAGAGATGGCTTACACTAGGTAAAAGGGGCGGGAGGGGAAACTTTGCTTGTGAATATCTCTCAAGATAACTTATATCGTTCTTCAAGTTTTTTTAATGCCTACAAAATAAAATAAAGATAAATAAAGTATTACTATCCCTTTAAGTAATGCAGTCCATTTAGTATATAATGGGCATCATGTACTGAACAGAGGTTCAGGTCTGTTTAAAAAGTTGTATTAAACAATTTTTTACCTAGGACAGGAAGTCTTGATTACACCTCCATTTAGGAGGCATAAAATAAGATTTGATATGCAGACTTCTTTTTGTTTACTTTGTATATGTGGCCAAGATATAGTTCTCGCAGCTTCCTGACTATTCACATATGTAACTATTTGAATACTATAAAAAAATGCTTGTGCTCCCCAGGAACCTGTATATTAAAGTTTAGTGTGTATTTTGGGAAATGTTGGCTCCTCCCCTCTTGGTTGGTAGCTTCCTGTATACTCAGGTAGTTTAATTTATTTGGGAAAGGTATACCTACTTCTCTTATTCCCCTCCCAAGGGTTTTGTTCACAGAAGAGGTAAGGTGGTATCACTGCTTTTTAATTGCATTATACTGAATACATGCTCACTTGGATTTGAGGCAGATAGGGACTTGCCTAAATCTGGGGTGCCTTGATGTGGCAGGCAAACTTATCATGGTTGGGGCCAGAAATATGTAACTAAACACTATTATTATCTATAGTAACTCACAGGTTATTTATTGGTAAAGGGCAGGATTTGATGCACAGACTTCTTTTTTGTTTAATCCATAAAATAAGGCATGGTAGTTGCACATTTACCTATAACTCTCAGGTTATAACCTGCTTGTGAGAATGCCCTAATTAGCTGCATGCCCCCATTTTATAGGATTTGAAATTCTACAGCAGCGAATCTAAACATTTAGCCCTTGGGGCACATCAACATATCTAGTTTTTGAGATATCCCTGCTTGATCACGTATGTGTAGTCAGTGGATCTGTATTTGTAATTTGCCTACCTGTGCCTAACTTCATGACAGAGCGAGAGTCTCATGTCGGTTACTGAAATGTTGCATCAAATAGCACAGTGTTATAGAAGGAGAGCGAACTTCTCGGCAGTGATGTTTTAACCCATTGCAGACAATGACTATCCCATCATGCTGCCCCACAAAGGATTAAAACAGTATTGCTGACAAGTTCGCTCTCCTCCTATAACACTGTGCTATTTGATGCGACATTTCAGTAACCGACATGACAATCTCACTCTGTCATGAAGTGAGAGATTCTATGTCGACATTTTTATGATGGCGACATGGTAACCTTGTCATTTGCTTGCATGCTCTTTTGCGTGCGACCTTTTAGAAGGATACTGTGCCTAATCATGGATATCATGAAATTCAGTCCTGTTGATGTATCTTAAAAACTAGAGCTGGGAATCATTGTGCTCATGGGAGAGCTCCCCTATGATGCTGAAACAAAAGGCGATACCCAGTGCTGGACTATGAGAAATGACAGTTATATTCCAAGGAACATATCATGCAAATATATATGTCAAGGTAAATATGACTTTATAAAATGTATCTGTACATATAAACAAAATCCACTGACTTTATTACAGTGATAGTTAATGAGCGCTCACCAGCCTTATAACAGATTATTGCAGATCCACTTTTAGAATCAGGAAATGGGGCTCAGTTCACCCTCTAGTGCTGCTGTTGCACTTATTTTTTGATGCCTAGGATGTTTGTGCTTTCAGAGCTATCAGGTGCTAGAAGCCTGTTTGCTCCTATATACATATGTGGGAACTTTTTCTTCTGACCTACCCAGAGGGGGAGGCTTGTGTTGCCATTGAGGGAGACAAATCCTGCAATCTGTGTCAAAATGGGGTGGGGCTTAATCGTGACTGGGATAGGGCCTCAGAAATTTGTTAAAATATAGGCAAATAGGCTGGGAAAGGAGAAGTGGGCATGGAGTTGGTGGAACAGATAGGGAAGGAGCACAAATGGGCAGAGTTTCTTAAGAAACTGCCCACATCTCAGAAAATCAGACTCTTCCCTGGAGACCCGGTAATGCAGAGTCAATACCGGAGTCTCTGGGGCAAAAACAGAGAGTTCCCAGCTATGTCTATGTACTAGGAAGCATGAACCTTCCTAATATACAACTATGTTTGTATAGCCACAACTAAAGAGTGGGAGAAAACATTCATTTTTGTGCCTGCAATTTGCATATGTCTCACAGAATTTCTGCGTGGAGATTTGCTGAGAGAGGTGAGTCTCGTTCACTTCCTGTCTCACAGAGTTTACTTATATTGGTCCTTGTATAAAAGCAAAGTGGAACAATTCTGGGTCAAACCAACTGTAATACAGGGGAGAAATAAAAATTTCCATTGATTTAAAGCGGAACTACCACCCTTAAAAAACATTGTCCCAAATAATTCCCCATCTGGCGACTAGCTGGTCAGTAGTGCTAGTCGCCAGATTTCTTACTGTGTTCATGAGAATGAACCACTACTCGGGGACTGAGAGGCAGGACAGAGTGCAGACATCTTTCCATAGTTGCGTCTGCGTGCCTGCTCTGCCAGTCCCAGCAGGCTCTAGGAGGCGTTGCTACTAGCCGTTCGGCTCCAAAAGGGACTGATAGAGCAGGCGTGCAGACATCACTATGGGAAGATGTCTGCTCTCCATCTCAGTACCAGATTAGTGGCTCATTCTCATGAACGTGGTAAGAAATCTGGCAACTAGTGCTACTGAGCAGCTAGTCACTAGATGGGGAATTATTTGGGACAACGTCTTTTAAGGGTGGTAGTTCCACTTTAAATGGGGATTTTAATGAATTGCTAGGGAGGTCTCCAAGGCATTTTTATTTGTGACACCCTCGGAGTTCATGGCTCCAGTTCCCAGAAGAATTATTCGAGCAATTAAAACAACGCCAAATAGTTCTCAAAACAGCAGCTGTGAAATTGGTAGTATAATGTACTGTCTAGAGTTACCTTCCTACTCCCAAAACAAATCACTTTCCAGTAGCTGTGTCGCGCCAAACCAATTCACAAGTAGATTAAATAAAATCAAGGATCTCTTTATTTGAACCAATGTTAAAAACAAATATACAAACATGAACTTGCTAAATATAGTAATAAAAGTGACTCACTTTTCTGAGAGGAGCAGATACAGCAGGTGTTAAAGCCAGTCACAAATGCATTCCACATATATCAATGTAACATTGTTTCAATTAAAAATATTATTGCTTTTATTTATTCTGCTTGTGAATTGGTTTGGTATGACCCAACTATTGTGAAAAAAATCTATATTTGCTCCGTATAGTGCAGTTTGATTACCCCACTACTCTGCTTTTATACATAAGGGTTGTTGTTTTCCCAGGTATCTAAGACGCTTTTACTTTCTAGTTGTAGGGTGAGATGTTCAAAAAGTTGTTGTAACTGTAAACAATAAAAACGTTCTTACACCACAGTAACTTTTGCATCCAATTCCGCCATCTCTGTGAAAGGGAGAAATCAGTCTTAAAAGTGGGTGTGGTTAAATGTATCATCATATTGAAGGGTATTTTTTTGTGTGTTCAACGTCATTTGATCCCAACAAAATAAAAATGGTCTATATTTGGAAAGATAAATTAAACTACTATTAGCAGGAGTGACAAGCAGTAGTATGGAACTAACTGGCAAAAAAGACTATGCTTGTTTAAAAATTTGTTGTTTTAATGACAAAAAAGTCTTTGTTTCTTTGAAAATTTTAATTTCAAATTAAAAATCAAAAACATTTTTTACATCATCATTTTTATTCATCAAGGTTTTCTTACTATTTTAAATTCTTCACCAAACATTTTCAAATGGGACAGATTTACATTTCATTAGGACTACCTTTTGAACACCATGCCCATAGTGTCTCTGACACCTGGCAAAAATCATACCTGGGTACTTTCAAAATGAGTAAACCCTGAGATCTGTACAATAATAACTCTTAAAAGTTCACCTAAACGTAGTTTCTAAGCTATGCTGCTATTTGCTATAACCCAAATATGATCTAGTCAGTCATTTCAAGAAGAAATGTCACCAATTTAGAAGCAAAAGAAGCAGTTAATTGGTGCAAATTATACAGTAAATACCATTGGATTGCCTCACCCTAAGAATTTGTCCGTTTGTTCTGAGAACCTGAAATCTGGGTCAGAACCATGGGTGGAAATACTGATAGTCAGTGTGAGCAGGGCTCCTGTTGATTCAGGGTTCTAAGCATGGAGAGCACTTCTTTGCACATTACACCCTATGGAAAATAGCTGCATGATTCATTTTTTTTCTTTGCCTTTCAGAAAATCTTATTCACTTTTAAATAAAGAAGACTTTTTTCTGCCAATGTTTAGGTGTGGAGAGCTGTAAATATATTCTTGCTGAGATTTCTTTGGCTTAGTACAATTCACTAGCCTGACCTATTTAAAGGAACACCAACTCATTCTAATTATTTACTTTAATATGGCCAGACAATCTTAATGGCCACTATGAATTTTGCCTTTGTGCCTTGGGTCAAGAGATAAACTGTATGTACTAAAGGCAAGAGGAGCATTTCATGTACAAACTGCTCAATAGGGAAAAAGAGGATTTTAGTCTTACCTGTTAAATCCTTTTCTCTTAGTCCATACAGGTTACTGGTAACTCTGGGAGGCGATCCACCCCTTTAAGTAGGCAGGAACATTTCTCTAAATGTATGCAGGGGGTGGAGCCTCCCTTCCCTCCTAGGCTGCAGCTTAGCCAGCTAGCTCCAGAATGATTTGAGACACTACTAACTGACTAGAAAATAGAGGGGAAGAAGACTCCTGTGAGCATGCCCCGAAGGACTCCCACATATTGCCACAGGAGAGCCAAGCATGGTCCCTTGACAGGGTGGGAGACCAGTAACCTGTATGGACTAAGAGAAAAGGATTTAACTGGTAAGACTAAAATCCTCTTGTCTCTGTCGTCCAATACAGGTTACTGGTAACTCTGGGATGTCCAACCATTGAGCTTCCCAGAGGCGGGAAGAAGGCAAGGAACAGGCGCAAGGCCCCCAAAGTCACCAGTACCTCTATGAACCAACCGGTCAGAGATCCCAACAAAACTGAAGTGTCAACGGACACCAAACAGGGGTAAAAACACCCCAGGAACTGTTAAGCAGCACACTGAACTAGAGCCAACAGGACTCAACAGTAAGGAAGCACCAAGAACCTAGGGAGAAGATCCTAGACAGGCAAGACTGCCTCTAGGACCTTCCTCCCAAAGCTGGCATCAGTCGAAGCCAGCACATCAACATGGTAGTGCTTCGAAAAGGTGTGCACAGAGGACCAAGTGGCCGCCCTGCACAACTCATCGACAGAAGCCTGATTCTT
The DNA here is from genome assembly GCA_037306005.1 of Rhinophrynus dorsalis. NCBI lineage: Eukaryota > Metazoa > Chordata > Amphibia > Anura > Rhinophrynidae > Rhinophrynus > Rhinophrynus dorsalis. The sequence goes on along the minus strand of CM074721.1, from coordinate 168,068,145 downwards.
ATAGGCCCAAGAGGCCCCAGTGGACCTGGTGGAATGAGCTGTGACCCGAAAGGGAACATGCTTGTTCCTCAATTCGTAGGCTCTACAAATAGTGGACTTGAGCCATGATGCAATAGTCAATTTGGATGCAGGACTTCCTGCCCTAAGACCCTCAGGAATGATGAACAGAGAGTCAGACTTCCTGACAGATTCAGTGCAATGGACATAAAACTTGAGACAACGCACCACATCCAAAAAGTGGAGATCACTCTCCTTGTCAGAGGAGGGATTAGGGCAGAAAGAGGGCACCACAATCTCCTGATTGATGTGAAACTCAGGGACCACCTTCGGTAAGAACTCCTTAGAGGTGCGAAGCACCGCCTTATCCTTATGAAACACCAGATAAGGTGGTTTACAGGACAGAGCTTGCAACTCCGCAACTCGGTGAACAGACACAATCGCCAGAAGAAAGGCCATTTTTCACGTCAAGAGACGTAGAGGAATAGTAGCCAAAGACTCAAAGGGAGGACGTCTACACCGTCCTGCAAAAAGGCCAGGACGGTGGGAAGATCAAAGTCATGAGACAGATTTCTATCAGCACACCAAGACACAAATGTTGGCCAGACACGGTGATAGATCTTGGAAGAAACATGCTTATGGGCACTAAGCATAGTAGACACCACAGCAGAAGAAAACCCTTTCTTCCTTAAAATCGAGGATTCAACCTCCAGGCCGTCAAATTGAGCCAAAGAACATCTTCCTTCCACAGGTAACCCTGCAAAAGAAGATCTGGATGAGAGGGGAGCGGAAATGGCTCCGCCACGGATAGGGTCAAAAGCTCCGGATACCAGGATTGACGAGGCCAATCCGGAGCAATCAACATTTTTTTAGGACACTCAGACCAGTAGGTAAAATCAAACACAGTTTATTAAATAAGAAAAAATACAAATGATCGCCCTCTAAAGGTGACAGCAATAATAGCACTGAGTATACAAATGTACTCACAAAGGCCCAATATACAGAATCAGGGAGCACACTCTATAACAGTACAGATAATAGCAAGATGGACACAAATGGGTTAAACAGAACAATCAGTCCGTCTCAGCTGTGGGGTTTGGCACGCCCAAAATGGTGAAGTGAGGTGCTGTGAGATGTGAACAGCACAGAGTTCATAAGATGGTAAGGCTGTAGATATTCAGCAGCTTCAGCAGAACAGTGACCCAACATAGCCCCCACAGGCGTACCCAATGAGACAACTGATACTGCAAGTGCGAGAGTATGTAGCCCCCACGGGCGTAATTGGAGTATAGCCTGAGATGCAAGAGCTGGCGACTAGCCCCCACGGGCGTATAACCGGAGACCAACAGCAGTGTAAATTGATCCAATAGCCCCCACGAGCGTATACCTTCAGAACCTGCCAGAGCTTGGAGCCTACCCTTTGCAGTCTCTCAGAACCAATAGCCGCAATGGAGACCTCCGGTATCCAACGTAAGACCAAGAGCCAAAGGCGCCCAACCAGACCAACAAGACGTGACTACTCTGCAGTTGTATCGTATGAGTCGCCGTCCACGCTAGCGGCCAACTCAGCAGATGTAGCACAGTTAAGTAAAGGCTCTATACCGGGGAATGGAGGCTCTGCCGGAGTGAGGCGGCACTGCAGGGGTTAAAATGTACGTTTAACAACCAAAGGCTCAGTATGGTGTATAAGCTCTGCAAGCGTACGGAGGCTCAGTACAGGGAAGCACAGCTCTGCAAATCAGCACGGAACTCTGCACTGGACTAAGGCAACACCGGAGTGTAGTGGTCACACTGAAACTGGCAGTCAGCACAGCAGGAGTAAGAATGTCACGGCGGCGACAACAGGAACACGCAGGTCGCTGCATCAGGCCGTAGTCGATCACGGAGCAGGAAGTCAGCCAGGCCGAGTCGTAGCACAAAGGAGGTTCTCATACAAGCCGTGTCATACACGAGCAGGAACGTCAGCCAAGTCAGGTCAGGAAACGGAGGTGGTTCGCAGACAAGCCGGGTCAATTATGATCAGGAACACTGGAGCGTAGTCAGGACAGGCCAAGTCGGTACACAAGAATCTGGAACGCAGGAACACAGCAACAGCAAGACTGGCTCAGAAACACCACGAAAGGGCATCTAACAGGTGTCATGGTCGGGTATAAAAAGGTCACCAGGGGGCGGGCCAAACCAACTCAGCGAATCAAAGTATACCACAGACGAGAGTGACAGGAGGATCACAGGCACTGTGATACAGGATTACTGGACAACATTCCATTTTCAATTTCTGTAACACCCTTATCAACATTGGGAGAGGAGGAAAAATGTAGGCCAGAGTGAATGTCCAAGGAATGGACATTGCATCGGCAGCCAGAGCTAGAGAGTCCCTCCAGCGAGAGCAAAACACCGGAACCTTCCTGTTGTGTCTCGTTGCCATCAGATCCACTTGGGGCATCCCTCATCTCTGAACTAGGAGTTGAAACACCTCGGGATGTAGCTCCCACTCTCAGCTGTCGACTGTCTGAAGACTGAGGAAGTCTGCCATGAAGTTGTCTACACCTGGAATGTGCACTGCGGAAATGACAGGAACATGAACCTCTGCCCAGGACAGAATGGCCTTGACCTCTAACCAAGCGGCGAGACTTCTTGTTCTGCCTTGTGTGTTGATGTAAGCCACTGCTGTGGCATTTTTGGACTCCACTCGGACTGGACAGTCCTCCAGTTGAGACACTCAATGAAGAAGATCATGAAATATCGCTCGAAGTTCCAGGATGTTGATTGGGAGAAGGGACTCCTCCATGGACCACTTCTCCTGAGCGCTGAAGTGACCCAGAACAGCTCCCCAGCCAGAGAGGCTGGCATCCGTTGTGACCGTGGTCCAGTAGGGAATCAGGAAGGATCTCCCTTTCAGTAGATTGGAAAGGTCCAGCCACCACTCCAAGCTCAACTCTACACGAGGAGGAAGTGAGTCCGACAGCTTCTGATGATCTGGTCGATCCCTGTACATCTGTATGACAAACCTCTGAAGTTCCCTGTTGTCTGCCATGGTGAATGGAACCGCCTCTATCGTGGAAATTAACTTTCCCACCAGAGAAGACAACTTCTGAACTGGGATTCGATCCCGAGATAGAATCGTTGAGACTCTGCGTGCAATTTGATGGGCTAACTCGTCCAGTAGAAACACCATGTTCCTCTGAGTATCCAACAGAAGACCCCGGAAGATCAGTTGCTGGGATGGAACAAGATCCGACTTGTCCAAGTTGACAATCCAACCGTGATGGGTGAGGACTTGAATGCAGGTCTGAAACTGCTGATGAAGAAGGTCCACAGAGGAGGCTTTCAAAACAAGTCGTCCATGTAGGGAGTCACTCTGATGCCGTCTTGATAGAGAATGGATATCAAGTCACCCAGAACTCGGTGGAAAACCTGAGGGGCCGTCGTCAGACCAAATGGAAGAGCTGAGAACTGAAAATGACCTCTGTCGCAGGCAAACTGCAGGTACCGCCTGCTCCACTGATGAATTGGGATGTGCAAATACGCATCCTGAAGATCCAGAGAAGCAAGGAACTCCCCCGGGGACATGGCAGCAATCACTGTGCGCAGAGACTCCTGACGATAGTGAGTTTTGATCACAAAGCAGTTGAGATCTTTCAAATCCAAAATAGGGCAGCATCCACCGTCCTTTTTGGTCAATAAAAAGAGGTTCGAGTAAAACCCGAACCCCTGTCTGAAGGAGGCATCGGCTCCAGGACATCTTTGTCCAGAAGAGCCTGAACAGTGCCTTCGAATAGATAACCTTTCTCGACGTCCTGATGAGAACGAGAAAGATGAAAGCGAAAAGGAGGAAGAGAAAAGAAAGGGATCTTGTATCCCTCTGTCACTACCTGTAAAACCCATAGGTCCAATACTGAATACTCCCAAATCCAGCGAAAGAGTCGGAGATGACCACCCACAGAGGGATGCGGACCTGGGTTCGGTGAGTCATGCCGAAGCAGTCTTGGGGGCCTTGGGCTTTGAGGCAGCCTTGGGCTTCCATTGCTGCTTGGGCTTGGAGGAGGGACGTGGAGCTGATGGAACCGCCCGGTTTGTCGAACGTGTCACAGTTTGAAAGGAACGAAAGGACCGGTTACGTTTAAACAGGCAACTTCTTCTTAAAGACTAGTGATGAGCGAGCACCCCAATGCTCGGATGTTCGGGTGCTCTGACCGAGCACCCCCTGAGGCTCGAGTGCTCGGCCGAGCACCCGAGCCCCATTGAAGTCAATGGGAGGACTCGAGCATTACACCAGGCACCCCCTGCTCTGATGAGGGGAGGGTGCCTGGTCCATAGGAAAAGGGCAGAAAAAGATGGAAACACTACAGAAATGGTTCAGGGACAGCATAGGGAGGATGTCTGGATGCACCTTGGACTCCAACATCGCTGCTGGGAACGATCTTTCGCCCGTAGTACGCCATTTTTACAGACTGACCGTAAAACACACAAAAAGGAAAATAAAAACGACTTTAGGCGAAAAATTGTTACCAAACAGTATTTGCTGTATATTTACTTGTATATCATCTGCAAATTCTCCCAAAAATTTCATCGATTTTCTGAAGTGAGGCCATGATTAAGAGGGAAACGTGCGCAGAGGCAAATTATCCCAAAAATTTCCTTGATTTTCAGAACTGAGGCCATGATTAAGAGGGAAACGTGCGCAGAGGCAAATTCTCCCAAAAATTTCCTTGATTTTCAGAACTGAGGCCATGATTAAGAGGGAAACGTGCGCTGAGCTGACCATCTAAAACATTATGGGTGAGGGTCTGCTGCAGAGCTGACCATCCTAAACATTATATGCGAAGGCCCGCTAGTGAGCTGACGCTATAAAACATTATATGAGAGGGCCCGCTAGAGAGCTGACCCAATAAAACATTATATGAGAAGGCCCGCTGGTGAGCTGACCTATATAAAAATTGGCAAACAGGGCCCGCTGGTGAGCTGGCCCTATATAAAAATTATATCACAGGGCCCGCTGGTGAGCTGGCCCTATATAAAAATTATATCCCAGGGCACGCTGGTGAGCTGGCCCTATATAAAAATTATATCCCAGGGCATATGGAAGAGGAGGAGGAGGATGAGAAGATTAAGAGTCAACCATATACCCGTTTTTTGGGTGGAAGGGGTGAATGGGAATACAGAGTATTCCCATCATTGTAAATAACATATATAAAGTGAGTTTATGTTCCCCCGGGGCTTTCCTCCAGTGGAGTGGAGAAGTCAGGGGAAATCCAGGCCTTGTTCATTTTTATAAGTGTCAACCTATCAGCATTGTCGGTGGAAAGGCGGATACGCTTATCTGTTATGATGCCACCAGCAGCACTAAATACCCGCTCAGACAGAACGCTGGCGGCAGGGCAGGCCAGCACCTCCAAGGCGTAGAGTGCCAGTTCATACCACGTGTCCAGCTTGGACACCCAGTAGTTGTAAGGCACAGAGGGATCATTGAGGACGCTGACACGGTCTGCTACGTACTCCTTCACCATCTTCCAAAACTTTTCCCTCCTTGTGACACTAGGCTGCGCATCAGGGTGAGGGTGCTGGCGGGGTGTCATGAAGGTGTCCCACGCCTTGGAGAGTGTTGCCCTGCCTTTGTCGGAACTGCTGTGTGCTCCCCTTTTCTCCCCTTCTCGGTTGGCCAAGGTAGCACGTACTCTGCCGCCAGCGTTGTCAGATGGAAAATTTTGGAGCAATTTTTCAACAAGAACCTTCTGGTATTGCACCATTTTGCTTGTCCTCTCCACCGGAGGAATGAGAGATGAGAAATTCTCTTTGTAGCGGGGGTCCAGAAGGGTGAACACCCAGTAATCCGTGTTGTCTAAAATGCGTACAACGCGTGGGTCACGGGAAAGGCAGCCTAACATAAAGTCAGCCATGTGTGCCAGAGTACCAACAGTCAAGATTTCGCTGTCCTCACCAGGAGGCTGACTCTCAATATCCTCATCCTCTTCCTCCTCTTCTGCCCACCCACGCTGAAGAGATGGAACTAAAGTTCCATGGCTACCCTCTGTAGCGGAGGCAACCGTGTCTTCCTCCTCCTCCTCCTCCTCCTCCTCCGCCTCCTCCAATTGTCGCTGAGAAGACGAAGTGAGGGTGCTCTGGCTATCACCTTGTGTAAGCTCTTCCTCCCCCATTTCCACCTCTTCCACATGCAAAGCGTCGGTTTTAATTGTGAGCAGCGAGCGTTTCAGTAGACACAGAAGTGGGATGGTTACACTGATAATAGCGTTATCGCCGCTCACCATCTGTGTCGATTCCTCAAAATTGCGTAAAACCTCGCAGAGGTCTGACATCCATTCCCACTCCTCACTTCTGATTACAGGAAGTTGAACGGAGAGGCGACGACCGTGTAACAGCTGGTACTCCACTACTGCCCTCTGCTGCTCACAAAGCCGGGCCAACATGTGGAAGGTGGAGTTCCAGCGCGTGCTCACGTCACACAGCAGCCGGTGAGCTGGCAATTGTAAGCGCTGCTGCAGCTTCAACAGGCCGGCCGAAGCTGTAGATGACTTACGGAAATGTGCACACACGCGGCGCACCTTGGTCAAGAGATCATGCACATTGGGGTAGGTTTTTAGAAATCGCTGCACCACTAAATTAAATACATGCGCTAGGCATGGTACGTGTGTGAGCTTGCCGAGCTCCAAAGCCGCCACCAAGTTACGCCCATTATCACACACAACCATGCCTGCTTGCAGGTTGAGTGGCGAGAGCCACTGCTCGGTCTGGTGACTAATCCCCTGCAACAGCTCTGAGGCCGTGTGCTGTTTGTCCCCAAGGCAGATCAGCTTCAGCACGGCCTGTTGACGCTTCCCCACTGCAGTGCTACACTGCTTCCAGCTACTGGCTGATGGGGGAGTGGCGGTGTGTGTAGAGAATTCGGAGGTGGAAACGGAGGAGGAGGAGCCAATAACGTAGGTGCTGGTGGAAACCCTGATGGAGGTAGGGCCCGCAATCCTCGGCGTGGGTAGCACCCGTGCCATCCCAGGGTCCGAGTCGCTCCCAGCCTCCACGACATTCACCCAGTGTGCCGTCAGGGAAATGTAGCGTCCCTGGCCACAAGCACTTGTCCATGTGTCAGTCGTTAAGTGGACCTTCCCAGTAACTGCGTTGGTCAGGGCACGGGTGATGTTACGGGACACATGGTGGTGTAATGCGGGGATGGCACACCGGGAAAAGTAGTGGCGGCTGGGGACCGCGTACCGAGGGACAGCTGCTGCCATCAGGCTGCGGAAGGACTCAGTCTCCACAAGCCTAAATGGCAGCATTTCGATGGCCAGTAATTTGGAAAGGTGTGAGGTTAGTGCTATGGCCTGTGGGTGGGTGGCTGGGTATTTTCTCTTGCGCTCAAATGCCTGGGGTAACGACATTTGGACGCTGTGCTGGGACAGGGAAGTGGATGTGGTCGCTGATGGTGCTTCAGATGCTACAGGTGCAGGGCGGGAGGTATGCGGGCCTGCGCCTTCGACAGGCGATTGGCCGGCACCGAAAACAGGGGAAGAGGAGGCAGTGGTGTGGCCTGCAGACACAGATGGGCGATCCAGGCGTTCCTCCCACTTACTACGGTGCTTGGATGCCATGTGTCGGATCATGCTGGTGGTGGTGAGGTTTCTAGTGTTCATGCCTCGGCTCATTCTGGTGTGGCACAGGTTGCAAACTACAAATCTTTTGTCGTCCGCACTTTCCTTAAAAAAACGCCATACCGCGGAACACCTACCCCTTGGCAAGGTAGATTTACGCAAGGGGGTGCTCCGTGGAACATTTGCGGGCCGGTTTGGTGCGGTCCGCCTTCTTTCTGTAGCCACACCACTGCCTCTTCCAGCCTGTTGCGGTGCTGCAGATGGCTCACCCTCAGGACTGCTGTCATCGCTCGGCTCTACACCTTCCCAGGTGGGGTCAGTCACCTCATCGTCCACCAAGTCCTCCTCCACTTCCTCACTCTGATCATCCTCCTCAAGTCTTGATCCCACCACATACTCGGTCATTGACAACTGTATAACATTCTCCTCAACAAGGTCTTGAGAAGGAAATAGTGGTTGATTTAATGGCAACTGTGTCTCATCATCATCATCATCATCCACTACTTCCTTTGACCTTAAATGCCGTTCACATCTGTCATCTTCTTGTGATTGGGTAGCCTCTAGAGGTTGTGAATCAGGGCACAAGATGTCATGTTCCTCTGCAAGCGTGCTTGGAGAGAGGGTCAAATGAAGGATTGGTGATGAGACGAGCTCATCACTATATCCCAGTGTGGGATCACTTCTTTGACCAGACCGTGTATGGTGGGAGGAAGGATGATCAGAGTGAGGATTATGTTGACCAGACTCTTGGCTACTGAGAGTGGACTTGGTGGAAGACAGGGTGGTGCTTAACCGACTGGAAGCAGTATCAGCTGTCATCCAACCGACCACCTGTTCGCACTGGTCGGACCTCGAGAGTGATGTCCTGCGACGCCCTGTGAAATCAGACATGAAGCTAGGTATGGTGGATGTCTTTCTTTCTTGTGCTCTGGCACCAGGCACAGTTTCTCCGCGTCCTGACCCGCGCCCTGAACTTTCAGGATCACGTCCACTTCCCCGTCCCTTTTTACCCGCCTTCTTCATCTTACACGATATATATGACTTTAATATATATGAGTTTGAAAACTTAACAGTATTTCTTACTATTCTGCAACTCTGCAGAGTACACAGAATAGGCTGCTAAACTGCGGTGACACACACTGAATGGAATAAGTGACTTTAATATTTGAGTTTGAAAAATTAACAGTATTTCTTACTATTCTGCAACTCTGCAGAGTACACAGAATAGGCTGCTAAACTGCGGTGACACACACTGAATGGAATAAGTGACTTTAATATTTGAGTTTGAAAAATTAACAGTATTTCTTACTATTCTGCAACTCTGCAGAGTACACAGAATAGGCTGTTAAACGGCGTTGAAACACACTGAATGGAATATGTGACTTTAATATTTGAGTTTGAAAACTTAACAGTATTTCTTATAATTCTGCAACTCTGCAGAGTACACAGAATAGGCTGTTAAACGGCGGTGAAAGACACTGAATGGAATATGTGACTTTGATATTTGAGTTTGAAAAATTAACAGTATTTCTTACTATTCTGCAACTCTGCAGAGTACACAGAATAGGCTGTTAAACGGCGTTGAAACACACTGAATGGAATATGTGACTTTAATATTTGAGTTTGAAAACTTAACAGTATTTCTTATAATTCTGGAACTGTACAGAGTACACAGAATAGGCTGTTAAACGGCGGTGAAAGACACTGAATGGAATATGTGACTTTAATATTTGAGTTTGAAAACTTAACAGTATTTCTTATAATTCTGCAACTCTGCAGAGTACACAGAATAGGCTGTTAAACGGCGGTGAAAGACACTGAATGGAATATGTGACTTTGATATTTGAGTTTGAAAAATTAACAGTATTTCTTACTATTCTGCAACTCTGCAGAGTACACAGAATAGGCTGTTAAACGGCGTTGAAACACACTGAATGGAATATGTGACTTTAATATTTGAGTTTGAAAACTTAACAGTATTTCTTATAATTCTGGAACTGTACAGAGTACACAGAATAGGCTGTTAAACGGCGGTGAAAGACACTGAATGGAATATGTGACTTTAATATTTGAGTTTGAAAACTTAACAGTATTTCTTATAATTCTGCAACTCTGCAGAGTACACAGAATAGGCTGTTAAACGGCGGTGAAAGACACTGAATGGAATATGTGACTTTGATATTTGAGTTTGAAAAATTAACAGTATTTCTTATAATTCTGGAACTGTACAGAGTACACAGAATAGGCTGTTAAACGGCGGTGAAAGACACTGAATGGAATATGTGACTTTAATATTTGAGTTTGAAAACTTAACAGTATTTCTTATAATTCTGCAACTGTACAGAGTACACAGAATAGGCTGTTAAACGGCGGTGAAAGACACTGAATGGAATATGTGACTTTAATATTTGAGTTTGAAAACTTAACAGTATTTCTTATAATTCTGCAACTCTGCAGAGTACACAGAATAGGCTGTTAAACGGCGGTGAAAGACACTGAATGGAATATGTGACTTTGATATTTTAGTTTGAAGACTTAACAGTATTTCTTCCTATTCTGCAACTCTGCACAGTACACAGAATGTGCTGCTACACTGCGGCGAAGCACACTGAATGGAATATGTGACTTTGATATTTTAGTTTGAAGACTTAACAGTATTTCTTCCTATTCTGCAACTCTGCACAGTACACAGAATGTGCTGCTAAACTGCGGCGAAGCACACTGAATGGAATATGTGACTTTGATATTTGAGTTTGAAGACTTAACAGTATTTCTTCCTATTCTGCAACTCTGCACAGTACACAGAATGTGCTGCTACACTGCGGCGAAGCACACTGAATGGAATATGTGACTTTGATATTTTAGTTTGAAGACTTAACAGTATTTCTTCCTATTCTGCAACTCTGCACAGTACACAGAATGTGCTGCTAAACTGCGGCGAAGCACACTGAATGGAATATGTGACTTTGATATTTGAGTTTGAAGACTTAACAGTATTTCTTCCTATTCTGCAACTCTGCACAGTACACAGAATGTGCTGCTAAACTGCGGCGAAGCACACTGAATGGAATATGTGACTTTGATATTTTAGTTTGAAGACTTAACAGTATTTCTTCCTATTCTGCAACTCTGCACAGTACTCAGAATGTGCTGCTAAACTGCGGCGACGCACACTGAATGGAATACGTGACTTTGATATTTTAGTTTGAAGACTTAACAGAATGTGCTCTAATCTGCAACTTTGCACACTAAACAGAATGTGCTCTAATCTGCAACTTTGCACACTAAACAGAATGTGCTCTAATCTGCAACTTTGCACACTAAACAGAATGTGCTCTAATCTGCAACTGTGCACACTAAACAGAATGTGCTCTAATCTGCAACTTTGCACACTAAACAGAATATATATATATTTTTTTTTTTTTTTTTGTTTTTTTCCCCCCACACCAAATAACCTGCTGCCCCCACACACAGTAGTCCTAAAAAGGACTTTTGGTTCTTTTTTTTTCACAATTTTTGTTTTTTTCCTCCCTACACTGCCTTTCCCTTCCTATCCTCAGCTCTCCCTGGCTCAGACTGAGCCGAACTCGCTGGTCAGGTGCTATACAGCACCTGACCACGGGTTCTGGCCAGCCAATCAGTGTAATGCCAGCAGCCAACATGGCTGCTGGCATTACACCGATGTCAGAGCCTCCCTGCACGTTTATTGGCTGCGCAGCAGCCGCAAAACGTGCGGGGAGGAGACCCGAACATGGCGGGCGAGCACATGCGGTACTCGTACGAGTACCGCCATGTGCCGAGCAGAGCGATGCTCGAGCCGATCCGAGCATCGGCCGAGCATGCTCGCTCAACACTATTAAAGACCAAAGGTAGAAGAGTACTCTTACCCTCTGTGGCCTCGCTAATTAGTTCCTTAAGATCAGGGACAAACAAGGAAGTACCTTGAAAAGGCAAAGAAAGCAAAACTTTCTTGGAAACAGTGTCAGCAGACCAAATCTTGAGCCAAAGCGCACACCTGGTCACCACAGAGGTAGTAGAGGCCCTTGCCATCATGCGGACGGCATCAAAAGCAGCAGCAGAGACATAGTGCTGCGCTTCAGAGATATTGGCAAGAAGACACAATTTCTCCGAAGTAGGCACATCCTGACGGACAGCCGTAGTGAGTTTTTCAGTCCAGACTGCAGTAGCCCAGTTAACCCACACAACAGCAAAAGCTGGATGCATAGCTGTGCCAATAGAAGTGAAAATGGACTTGAGGGAAACTTCAAGTTTCTTGTCAGTCCAGTCTTGCAGTGCAGAAGCATCAGAAACAGGTAAAGCAGTAGATTTAGACAGTCTAGATATGGGTGCGTCCACCTTAGGGGGATGAACCGATTTTGCTAGTTCTGCTTCAGAAAAGGGATAAAGCTTTGCAAATTTCCTGGACACAGAAGCAGACTTGTCCGGATTTTTCAACACGTCAGAAACCAAACGGTCAAGAGTGGGGTTAGGAGGGAAATAAGTAAGGGGCTTAGCAGGCTCCTGAAAAACATCAGAGGGATCAGAAGGGACCTCCTGAACCAGGGGAATGTTGAGTGTGGTTAATACAGCCCTGATCAGGCCCTCAACAGAGGGTTCAGGATCAGCTTCAAAAGGGTCCCCAAGGGACCTAGAAGACTCCAAAATAGTACCATCCTCAACATCCGAATCTTGCAACAATTCTTCCTCAGAAGAATCTGACACATCATGTGCCCCCTGCTGTTTAGGCTGGGAGGATCTGATAGTAGAGGGGGTCTGCCATAATTGAAATGCCCCCTGTATCTAGGATGGAAAGAGTTGTAAAGTGGACCTAAGGTCCCTTGTCGCAGCCTTAAACTCAAGCTGGCTCAATAGCATGGCTGGAAGTCCCTGGGTTGCTGTCAGGAACTTCAGAACATGCTGGGCATAAATGACCACAGAACTCTCTAGGTAGCCCTGCATGACAGGAAGAGTAATGCGCAATGGGGGATACTGAAACCGCAGTCTCCTTAATGTTAGGTCTAGCCCCTAGCTCCAGCGGTATAGACATTCTCACAGTGTCAAAATAACCAACTGTACAGTAAATCACCCAATTGTAGTGTGTAAGATTAATATTTCACCCCAGAAACGCTAAATATAGACTTATCTGGCAGGCGAAGGGTTAATCTGCAGAGGAGAGAAGGAGAGTCCAAGCCCTTCGTAGGATACTCGCTGAGAAAAGCTCACAAAATGGCTGCCGCGACGGAAGCCAATCAGTAAAAAAGAGTGAAAAAAGCGCTCATGGGAAATGTAGTTTTTCCCAAAAAGTACCCCAAAGCAGTGCCCGAAGCCCCCCAGCACACTTGAACTGTAAACCGGATGATAGAGCAAGTGTAGACAATTAAAATGAGCCCACTCTGAAGTTGCTGTGTGAAGCGGTTGCAGAGATACATCCCAAACAGTGTTGTCCCATAGAAAGTAAATGGAGCAATGGCATCTATGCAGTAAAGCGTGCCTTAAAGGCGCAGTACACAATAGTAATAAAAGTTAAAATATAAGTTAAAAATATGAGAAGCATACAGGGAACATGTGTGCATACTAAGAAAACACTAACCTAGTAAGGAAAGTGTCAGAAAACCCCTCAAAACATGCCAAACCAGTAGACAAAGGGTTAAGTTACCACATAAACCTGCTCCAAATACCCAACAGACATACTAATATATACCTAATGAGTGCAGGAGTGTGCAATGAGAACTCACAAATACAAGCCCAGCAAAGCGGCACTGTGGGACAAGTGGACCTGCAGCACTCAAAGGGTAGCTCACCTTTCCTGCAGATCTTCTGTCTTCAGATTACCATGCAGCAAGAATTACCTCAGTGGGTAAACCCTGGGGAAAAACTTGTACCCAAGATTTTCCCCCTCAGGGCTTAAGGTCCAACAAAAAGCACCTGGATACTGAGCTAGCCACATTGAAGGGCATTTGTCAGTCATGGTAATCCGCCTAATGGTAGTATTCCATATCTGACAGAAAAATAAAAAAGAAACTAAAACTAACGACAAATGTTCTCCGCCTGGTGTTGTCACACCCAGGAACAAATCATTCTGGATCTAGCTGGCTAAGCTGCAGCATAGGAGGGAAGGGAGGCTCCACCCCCTGCATACATTTAGAGAAATGTTTCTTCCTACTTAAAGAGGTGGATCGCCTCCCAGAGTTACCAGTAACCTGTATTGGACGACAGAGAAATATAAATGACCATTGCTTTAACTCCTTAAGGACTGGTACGTGTGCATGCGGCTGGCATTTTTTTTTGTGTATCAGATTTGGGGCTCCCTGACAGTCCTGGCACATCATTGGTCCTAAAGGGGTTAAATGGGGATTTTAACACATTAAATGCCGGAGAGGTCTTCAATATAGTACTCTGTTGCTCTTAGTTGAAGAATGTTGGTAAATTTTCAGATTAATCTTTTAAAAGGACAGTATACCCCAATTATGAAAATATGTGTGGTAAGGCTTTTCTATAGAGTAAAATGATGGTAAACCCAATATTTGGAGATGCTTCTTTCAAAAGCTATTAAATAAATAACTTGTCATTTTTCCAATAGTGTCATCACCTTGCTCGAAAAAAAATAATGACTATGTAAAGCTACTAAAGTAATGAAGGCACAATGGCTGTCATTGCTATTGCCAGCATGAGCTATCCTTTCTTCTAAATTTAACTTGTTCTCACCCTATACTTCCCCTTTAAGGACCAGAGGGACTTTGCAATGTGAAGGGTTAAGTTAGAAAATAGAGAGACAGGTCGAGAGCTGGAGTTACAGTGTAGTGAACTTTTTAAAGACAAAATAGATGTATAGTGCATATCCTGCTGAATAAAGCAAGGGTATTCAAACCTACTGTTGGGGAGAATTTTTATTCAGTATTATTACAGTTCACTAATGAACAGGAATGTTCCTATCACTTACTATGGAGAGCTGAAGTAACTGACTCAAGCTCTGTTAAACAGTGCCTTATAAAAAAAATGCCCTTAGGACACAGGTTGCTAGTAGATTCAGCTTTTTTTTAAATTTTGAATGAAACATAAAAATGCCAACAAGACAGTCCTATAACATATAATTTTTAAGGCTGAAGAGGGCCGAGGTGGTGGCTGATATGCCAAGGTGATCCTGAATAAGTTGCACAGAGATACAGATCTGTGTATGAAAAAACTGCATCCTTACTAGAGGGACCATGTTATGTTTTGGGAAGGGGTGGGTGAAAAGGCCTGGATTTACAATATGTTTTTTACCAAAGAAACATCGCCTTGCTGCCTTCTGGCTCCAGACGGACTCCATCCTGCTGTTAATAAAAGGACGACCACTTATAGCTTCCTTTTCACCCCATAACAAACAGCAAGCAGCTGGTCCCTCAGGCTTTCCTGTGTCCCAGATCCCAGCTCATTCTAGTTTCTGACTTCAGTTATGCAATGTAAACATTGTGCATATGATACACAGTGCTGTTTTACCATCAGGGTCTTGTATTAAGCTACACTGCCTCACTGGAACTCCAGATGCTGTTGGCCTGTAGTCCCCATCATCCTTAGATGGCCATTGTAGTGCCCATCATCCTTAGATGGGAATTGGCTGGCAAAGGAAGATAGGAGCTCTAGCCCAACAGTATGAAGGCCACTGTTTTCACACACCCCTGTATAAAGGATTCATATACAAAAACATTCACTTAAAGGAGAACTAACTCTTCCTAATAATAACCCCCATCTGCCCCAGAGTCCAACAGGTTCTAGTTATGCCTCCATGAAAATATTTTTGTAATAGGGCGTCCAAAAAAACTGTTTGCATTAGAGCCCCCCAATGACTAATCATGTTACTGCTGGGGCTAGAAAATCTTAATGGCGCCTATGATAGCCCATTGTGACTTTAGTAGATATTCATACTTTTGTGTCAAACTGGCCCAGGAATGAATAAAGGAATGGCCAACATGATAGTATAAGGGGGAATTAGGTCAGGTTGTTGGGGTGGGTTGTTGTAAGGTATGTGAGGATTGGTTGTTAGGGGTGCAGTAGGTTATGTAGGTTAAGGGTATTTATAGTTGGTGCCAGTTGGCCCCTTTTTTCCAAAAGCTATAGCCAATGCAGTGTCTCCTTCAATGCTGTTATCTATGCAGTACCTTGCCTCTAACATAGCTGACCCAGATTATGCTCTTTTTTCATTGTTCCAACAGAGACTGATGTCAGACAGAGGGGACTGGTTGCACAGTCTACTGTCCTCACGCAAATGCAAACTGCACCTGGAGCCTGTCTTGTGACCAACATTCCAAATCTGGCAGGGGTCCAACTCGGCGATCCCCAACACCACAGGTGCACCTCAGCCCAAGCCCTGTTTTGTCTCAAAGGTGCCTTGAACAATGTTCCCCTCAATCAGAGGGTGATTGGAGGAGGAGGGAGATGAGCCATCTGATAAGCATGAGGTGCAGCAATCTGCAGTGGAATAGCAATCAGGTTAGCAGCATCAACCAGAATATCCAGGTACACCATGAGGTCTAGGGCTCAGGTGCAGAACTTGTTACGTAGGGTAGGGGGGACAAACTGCTAATGGTTATAGCCTGATGGGAAAAACAACAGAGACACCTACATCCTCCAGGCCCAAAGCCAATGTGGGGACCATGGGGTTAATGAAGAGAAGAGGAGCAGGACACAGGACTAAGATGACTGGGTTTACGCATAGCACCAGACCTTCTGCTGCAAGGTCATCACAGGCTGTCATGGGGTCAAGGGGTGAATGCACTGGTATCCTATTGAAAAGCCGCCATCTATTTGGCAACCATCAAAACAATGCACTAAAAATTTGCCTGAATCAAAAGGGTGACAACAGAATGTCACCCAAATCAAAAGAGCGACATCTTGATGTTGCATGCTTTAAGGTCGCCAAATAGAGGGTGACATTTCAATAATAAACCACAGCTGTTTTTATGTCTCCATCTGTGCCTTAACCCTTTGAGTGACAGAGAGGTCCGCAATAGGCTGACTGCCTAGAACTCCAAATATTGAGTGGCTCTTCAACTGCTCTGGCCACACCCAAATTCTAACCTGTGGGTGTGTAGCCAGAGCAATCTCAATATCCCAGCAGCAGTTTTATACCTCTGTGCAGGTTATTATTTAAAGGGATAGTAATGTTTCATAAAAAAGCAGCTCCGATTACTTTTCATAGTATTTGGGCCATAGAGATTGTTATTTCAATACTATCAGAGTTGTAGCTCAAGAGTAATTTTCTATATATATAAAACACTTAGTTATGTTTCCGTTCCAAGTGTACTGAATGGCCGCTTAGGAAACATACCCAGTCAATCATAGCACTCCTTTTGCTGGCCCTGAGCGCAGGACAATCAGTAGACACAACCACTACTTCAAACTCACGCGTATAGTGCAGCATTCTGGGACATGTAGTCAGCAAAACATGCAAAACACTGCTGGAAACCCAAGCGTATAGAGTAGCATTTACTCAGTGTCAAACACACTCAGCATACCTCCCAACATTTCAAATGGCCAAAAGAGGGACACGTGCTTTAAGGGGTGTTGCTGGTGGCATGGCTGGTGGGCAGGACATTACCAATCATTTTTAGGTTACTTCATGATCTATTGACACCTTTTTATGTAACTGAATAAATAATGTATCATAAGACCAAAGAATTTTATTTACAGAGTATGATTTATAAACACATATACTAAAGTGTAATCCAGCATTAATGTGAGTTTTTTTTACTGTGGAGCAATGTAATACACTTATATACACACCACACAGTCTTCTATAAAGAGGGACACCAGGGTGGGAAAGAGGGACAGAGGAATTTGGGTCTCAAAGAGGGACTGTCCTTCCTAAAGAGGGACACTTGGGAGGTATGACTCAGGGTCACTCATTCACTCAGGGTCACACACATAAACCTCTGTTTTTAAAACCGTTACTTGCAATGGAGTAAAGTTTCTCTTAACGCCTGAAAGTGCAGTAGGGGTCAACCACCAGCTGAGCACAGAGTGTGTTACACACACTCACTCAGGGTCACATACACACTCATTCACTCAGTGTCACACACACTCAGGGTCACATACACACTCATTCACTCAGTGTCACACACACTCAGGGTCATACACTCATTCACTCAGTGTCTCACACACACACACACACACACACACACACACACTCATTCACTCAGGGTCACACACACACTCATTCACTCAGGGTCATATATACCCAGGGTCATACACTCATTCACTCAGGGTAACACACACACAAACACACACTCATTCACTCAGGATCATACACTTATTCACTCAGAGTCACACACACACACACACACACACTCATTCACTCAGGGCCACACACACTCAGGGCCACACGCACTCAGGGTCATACGCACTCAGGGTCATACGCTCATTCACTCAGGGTCATACACTCATTCACTCAGGGTCATACACTCATTCACTCAGGGTCACACACTCATTCACTCAGGGTCACACATATAAACCTCTGTTTTTAAAACCGTTACTTGCAATGGAGTAAAGTTTCTCTTAACGTTTGAAAGTGCAGTAGGGGTCAACCACCAACTGAGCCCAGAGTTACACTCATTTGGGGTCACACACTCAGGGTCACACACACTCATTCACTAAGGGTCACACACACACTCATTCACTCAGGGTCACACACACTCAGGGTCATACACTCATTCACTCAGGGTCACACACACACTTATTCACTCAAGGTCACACATAAACCTCTGTTTTTAAAACCGTTACTCGCAGTGGAGTAAAGTTTCTCTTAACGTTTGAAAGTGCAGTAGGGGTCAACCACCAGCTGAGCACAGAGTGTGTTACACACACTCATTTGGGGTCACACACACTCAGGGTCATACACTCACTCAGGGTCACACACACTCATTAACTCAGGGTCACACACATAAACCTCTGTTTTTAAAACCGTTACTCGCAGTGGAGTAAAGTTTCTCTTAACGTTGAAAAGTGTATTTGGGGTCAACCGCCAATTGAGCACAGAGTGTGTTACACACACTAACTCAGGGTCACACACACACACACTCATTTACTCAGAGTCACACACATAAACCTCTGTTTTTATTGTTATTAGACTTTGTAAAAATGGCTGAACCGTGTGAAAGAACTCTGAGAAACCGTAGAAGAAATCGCAATTAAACATTAGAATAGAGATCAAATAGACTAAGACATCAAAATGAAACATTACAACAAAACAGACAAACAGAGAACATTGAAAAGAGAGAAGAGCAAAGTGAGTAGAAAGGCAAAACGCCATAGGAATAAAGAAAAAGAAGTACCGGATACGAATAATCAGCAAGCTGTACTTAATGTACAAAAGCATTACATAGGAAATATGTCTTACAACTGAGTACTGAAATGCAATATATTGAAAACCTGAAGTAAATTCTTCAAATAGGTACACTAAAAGCTGTCACAATGGAAAGGTTTTGCTTGAACCACTGTCTGAGACACCAAATTTAAAATATATTTATACCTTCTAAACCCTGTATTTAGTCACGGGCAGCTATATGTTGCTGTCTCAAGAGTCTGATCGTGTTGTATCTGAGAAGAAAGAGATTGTTAATTCTGTTTACACTGAAATATTTGAATAAATGAATAAAATGAGTTATTCATTTATAACCTTTAAAATCTGTTATAACGGTGTTTTCTTATGCCGGGTACAGCTGGTTGAATGATAAAGTATTCCCTCTCCTGCCCCTTTTACCTAGTGTAAGCCGCCTCCCTTCTGATGTGGAATCTGGTCTCTTAACCAGACAGGTCGTAGCAACGAACAATGCTGCTCTGAGGTGAGCAGTGTTTCATCATTAAAAGGGGTGGGAGGGGTATACTTTATCATTCAATTACTCATGAACTGCACTTCAGACAGAACTGAAGATTAATCAGAGCTGCTTTTCTTGTGAAACATTACCATTCCTTTAAGTCATTGGATGTAATGCATTGCAGATCTCTCTAGCAACTAAGAGGTTAAAGCTTTTTTCTGTCCTTGCCTACTCTAGGCCAAGGGTATTTTCTGTGCCAGGAAACAATGAATGGAACTGGGAGTGGGGATTATGGGAGGAGTGACGTTGTGGCCATGGGAGGACCTAAGGGCACCTAGAGTACCTTGCCAATAGATGTCAGTTTGGTTCTGCACCTCCCAGAAGGGGTCATGGGTAAGATACAGAAGAAGGAAAATGTGGATATTTGGTCTTTAACATCTGTTGACTGAGCAGGGGTAGATAGGGACAGGCACTCAGACAGGAGGTCAAAAAGAATTGGGTCACATTGGGTTGCATAACCTCTTCTCCTCATCATTCCTGATTGGTTGGGAGGTGAGGTTACTACAGGGAATATTCTGTGCCCTCTGTAACCTCAGCTCTCTGCCAGTCAGAGAGTAGGAAAAAATTAAACCAGGAATGGTTATGTTTAAGACAATATCTGATGTTTTTATCACACTGGCCTGGCAGGATTTTTTTATATATACGGTACTGTGCAAAAGTTTTAGGAAGGTGGAAAAAATGCTGAAAAGTAAGAATGCTTTCAAATATAGACATGCTAATATTTGCATTTTGTTAATTAATAAAAATAAAGTGAGTTAACAGAAGAAAAACCTAAATCAATATTTGTTGTGACCATCCTTTTCCTTCAAAACAGCAGTTTTTTAAGGAACTCAGCAGGTAGGTTGTTCCAAACATCTTGGAGCACTAACCACAGTTCTTCTGTGGATTTAGGCAGCCTCAGTTGCTTCTCTCTATTCATGTAATCTCAGACAGACTCAATGATGTTAACATCAGAGCTCTCTGGGGGCCATACCATCACTTCCAGGACTCCTTGTTCTTATTTAAACTGAAGATGGTTCTTAATGACTTTGGATGTATATTTGGGGTTGTTGTCATGCTGAATAATAAATGTGGGCCCTCCCTGATGGTACTGCATGATGGATAAGTATCTGCCTGTACTTCTCAAACCATAAAGGTTTGAGAGATAACTTATATCGTTCTTCATGTTTTTTTAACGCCTACAAAATCAAATAAAGATAAAACGAAGTATTACTACAGAGTATGAAAGAAAGAAAGAAAAAAAATATGTAGAGCCAAATCCCCCCCAATTAATTTGCATGTTATGGAGTGTGTAGTATGTGGAGAGGTTTACGCAGAAACAATATAAACAAGTATTTCACTTAAAAACTAAGGATTAATTACACTTAAAGTCTAAACCAGCATTATTGTGGCCCCAGAGAAAATGAGATCCACAGTGAGGCTGATATTCTAAGAAGAACTGGAAAAATTTAGTGAAAAATAAACTGCACCCTAAGGGGGTACATAAGAATACAATGGATTTAACTCTTTGAGTGCCAGAGTGGTGCACAACCCACTGCAAAGCAATGCAATACATTGCTCACCCCTCTGGCACTCAATGGGTTAAATTGGGCCTTTAACCCCCTTGAATGTTTTGCAATGCATTGGAGACCTCTCTAGCATCCAAAGGGTTAAAAGCTTTATTTAAATATGTGGAAACTTGGGGAATTTGTATTTGGTTTGCTCCAGAATTGCTACAGTTATGTTCATTATTTCAGCCTCAATACCTCTGCATATAAGAGAGGTACATATGCAAGATATCTTCAAAAAAGAAAGGAAAGAAAATAAAATACGATATAAAGCTAAACATCACTAATTTGAAACTCAATGGATCCATTTATAACAGGGATGGACAAGGTGAGGCCCTCCAGCTGCTTCTAGACTCCAGCTACCACCACCTCCCAACACTGGTCTATCTCTAAAACCTATGTCATTGTTGCAATAAGAAAAAAAGGTGGTACTGTGTTAGCCAGTGAAGTAGATGGGGTTCAATGTACTTTTGTAGCATAAAACTCACAAGAGTGGTATCACCTTTATATCACTCTTGTGAGTTATTTTGCTACAAAAGTACATTGGATCCCATTCTTGCAATAAGAAATGTAGGTTCAATTCAATGACCATGCCCAATTTAAGGCTTTTGGCGAAAAATGGTAGTGCACACTAAGTCAACATGCTGTGTCGTGCTATTTAATGTAATTTCTTATCTTCCAGATAGCACTCTTTTAATGCCATACACCAGCAATTCATGTTACACTTAATTGAAGCTTATCATGCTTATATTTTGTGGGCTTGATGTTAATAGGGCCATTAAGACAATCATTCTAGCAAAAACAAGCACCAACCTCCAGACACTTGCTGCTGTACATGCTTTATTCACTTGGGTTCTTATTTTTGTATATAATTTTTTTTTTTGTTTGTTTTAAATGCATAGTACATTGCATTATTTTGATTGGCTTGCCTAACCTTGGTTTGCCTATAATCATGAAGTGCTAACAACCCACTGCCGCTGTAGCCACTGCTATTGCTAAAAAGTAAAAAGAACCTTTCCCCCACCCCAACCCATCCTGCTCAGCCCATTCCCAAAGCTAATGTGCTTAAAAATAAATAGAGATTGGCTTTTATAAGCCAGTCCCTGTTCAAATCCTTGCCCACGCTCCCATTGGCTGGGAGTTGGGTTACACAGAGCACAGAACATGCCCTATAATAAGCTTACCTCTCAATCACCATCTAGATGAAGTGGTCACACTTGTGTGTAAGTTCACATCTGCCTCTAGCTTTGCAATGCACTGGAGACTTCTCTAGCCACATTAATTCAGTGGGAATATGGGGAATGTGTATTTTTCTCTTAAGGTGTAACTGGATTGCCCCAAAATTATACCACTTTTATTTGAACGCATAGCTCTTAAATAAATAGAAAACCTTGATTTTGACTTTACATATTCTGCAAGTACATAATACGTACAGTCAAATTGTCGACATATATACTTTTTTTTTCACCTATTTTTTTTTATAATTTTGTCTCATTGATATTGATCTCCCTGAATTGATTTTCAGAGAGATTTCTGTTAAGGAGCATGAAAGCAGTTCTAGTTTACAATGTAAACAAAACAGGACATAAGGTATTTAGCGCTGAAGAGAGAGAGTGTAACATTATATTACATCTTCATTTGGTGGTCCATCAACCAGTGAGCTCTCTTGAAGCTGAGACCCAGGTAAATAAGTAAATAAATAACTATATATAGAAAATACATACATAAATAGTATAGATAGTATGACTATACATATAAGTCAAAATAAAGGGTTACTATTTATTTCATGAATGGTCTACTACCACCAAGTATTTTTATTAGCCTTTTAGCTCCATTCAGTAGGAATATTTTCATTCCCTGAAAGCATTATGTAACACAGAGAGGATATCTGGGCTGCCAAGCTCTTCTGTGGTTTGTGTTGAGTAAAAAAAAAAAATAAAGATGAGAGAGAAGAGAACTTCCGAATGAGCTCATGCTGGGGATTGTTCTTTAGAAGTGGTATTTCATGATTGTAAGCTCTTCATTTTCTGAATGTGATCATTATTATTATCTTGTATTTATGGGGCGCCAACATATTCCACAGGGCTACAAGTAAGGAGTAATAAACACATGAATGCACTCACACACAAAAACATGCACAAACCCGCACAAACGCTCACTCACAAACAGGTTCACACATAGGCACTTACACACATAAACACATTCCCACAAGCACTGACACGATCACACATAAATGCTCACATGAACATGATCACACATAGCCGCATAAGCACTCAAGCACACAGGGGAGGGCTGGCCTGGGGGGCAGGGGCTCAATTGCCCCCTGGGCTGGCCATGTGTCTGGGCTGGTGGGCCAGTTCCTCACTCAATCTCCCACTTGCTGCTGTAAATGGAGCTACACTAGTGATACCAAAGAACTTATGAAATGAATCTATATGCAAGTGATACAGCAGAGCTACAATCCATACATAGCTGCAATAGTAGCATAATCCATTTCCCTTTCAAGCTCTATAGCATCACTATTCTATCTTTACTTAACCCTTTGAGTGCCAGAGGGGTACACAACGCATTAAAAAAGCAATGTGTTGTGTACCCCTCTGGCACTTGCAGGGTTAAATTGTAAGCACTGTAGTATCACTAATGTAGCCCCATTACAACAGTAAGCTCTGTGGTAGCACTTGCTTTAATTCACAGCATTAAGGACAATTTTAAAATTAAGGAAACTGGGGTGGGCTGGGACAATGGGCTTGGACGATAGTAGATATGGGCCACTTAATTGCATTTGCACCCTGGACCGTATGTTGCCAGCCCTCCCCTGCACACACACATTCACACCTACATGCTCCTTCTTTAAATGACCTTAATTTTTATTTGTTTTTAACTGTAAATTATATTAACCATATTTCAAACAAGCATAGAATTCCAAATTGTAACTTTGAATATTGTAATGGTTACTCGTTACTTTATACTATACTGACCAAAAGTAAATGTGTATCATATACTCGTTCTATCCAGGGAGACCAAATATCCAATAATTTTTTTATGACCAACTATAGATGTGAAATATTAATAAATGCAAGTATTATTAATACTTTCCCAGCTAATTTCACTGTTTTTTTAACTGAAAGCAATATAAATCCTCACCCTCAAACAAGTATGTTGTATTAAACTATCCTCTTGTCTTGTCAGTTAAGTATTATTCTTGTATAACAAGGCTTTCCAACAAAGTTAATTGGATGGTTTTATTAAGTCGTCTGGTGACGGTTTAATTTACTTTATTACAAATGTTTTTCATCCTATCACATTTTCAATGGATACATTTAATGTCCCCCCACCAAACAACCATGAAAATACCCATCATTTGCATCCTCATAATACTGAGCTATTTTTCAAGGAACTAAATACCTCAGATGCAGCACTCTGGAACTTTGATATATTTATTGAACACTTTTCAACTTTCATTTTAACATTGCTCCAATATTTATCTTCCACCTTTCATTTCCTCCCATTCTCTCTGACACCCCATTCTCCTTTCATTTGCATTTAGGAAGCTATATATTATAGTTATTTCTCCTTTATCTAATATCAATTTCCTAACATATTTCCTCAAATGGTGTCAGGCCTATTTTTTAATATCAAGCCTAATATTTTTTCCAACTGACATACATATTTGATATTGTTAGTTCTCTACCATATTAAAAAAACCCTCTCTTTTCATTACATGCCATCGCCACATAAAATCCATGATATTTTTCATTCCCTCTTTGTATAACATTTCCAGGTTTTGTTGTTCCGCCTTATCCCATGCAAAATCTTTCTATTTCACAAATGTGTAATTTTACTTCTAAACTCTATCAGTGTTTGCTGTGTTTTCACTTTATCCCAAATTTTCAAAGTATTTAGATATTCTTCAGAACTTTTTTCATCATTACTCTTTGACATTTATTTCCCGCACATACTCAGTTAGGTCTGTATGCTTTCTTACTATCTCCAGCTCTTGCTCTACCAACACAGACATTAAAGGGATAGTGATGTTTCATAATAAAAGCAGCTCTAATTAATCATCATAGTATTTGGACTTTGGAGAGTGTTATTTCAATTCTGTCTGAGCTGTAGTTCAAGAGTAATTCAATGACAAAGTATCCCCCTCCCACCTCTTTTACTGATGTAACACTGCTCAGCCAGAGCAGAAGGGAGGTGCCCAGGTAGATTGCAGAGAGGGACAATCTTCAATTAAGATAAGGGAAAAAACCTCACAAAAACTTGTAAAAGGGGACAGGGTTTTCATTGTTCTCACAGGAAGAAGATTGTCCCCTGCTGTTATCTGTCTGGTCTATGGACTGCATTCCACATTTGAGAAGAGATGGCTTACACTAGGTAAAAGGGGCAGGAGGGGAAACTTTGCTTGTGAGTATCTCTCAAACCATAAAGGTTTGAGAGATAAGACTTAGATCCTTCTTCATATTTTTTTAATGCCTACAAAATAAAATAAAGATAAAACGTATTACTATCCCTTTACATTCTTGTAGTTTTGTAGACTGTAAAGCTGAAATAAGTGAACCAGTTGTGAAGCTGTATAATAAAGGAACATATTTAGTACCAGCAGTCCTCATCCTCTTTTTTTGCCATCATAATATTTTACTATTAATATGTGGCCTTTTATTTGCCCAAGTTAATTTGAATAATTCATTCTCAAATTGCATTAAATGATTCTTAGTAATATTTGCTGGCAATGTCCTAAAGTAATACTATATTTTGGGCAAAATATTATATATTTTTTTTAACTTATATGGCCGATAAAGGACTTAACTCTTGACTACTTTCTTTCCAAAATGGCAATCAAGTATACCCCTAAATTTAAAATTTTCCTTTAATAATTTCAGTTCTTTTTCACTTATAGTCAAAGCTAGTGTCTCTTTTCATTTAGTTTGGCGCTGACATTTTCTCTTCGCTTTTAGATGTATTGCCACATGCGAATTTCTTATGAATATTAAAATATCATATCGATGTAAACATATTTTACTTTCCCAATTATTTCCAGCCTTTATAACCATAATATTTTCCTCAGCAATTACTACTTTTGATAATGGTTTCATGTATAGGGCAAAAATTAAGGGAGGACAAGGGACAACCCTCGTCAGTACTTTTAGTAATAAGTATGTTGTCGCTTTCTGTTCCCAGCAATTGTGTATTAAAATATGAATTAGACTATATTGCTAATAAGTAATCAGTCAAATGTCCTTTCACACCAAAAGTTTTAAAAGTAGAGTCTGTATAATGGAATTACACAGAACAAAACACGTTATGTCTAATAATAACAGCATACAATCTGGTATTTTCCAGATAACATTCAATCATATTTATTGCATATCTAAAATTATCAGTGGTCTGATGAACTGAGACAAAATCCTGTTGCACCCTTCTAACCAAAAATGGCGTTATTTTTTGGCATTATCAATGGCATTATTATAATTATAGCAAGAATTTTTAAGTCTGCTTCTACTAGATTTATAGCAATAGGCCTGTAATTTTCAGTTTTATCGTTATCTGTTAATGGTTTTGGTATAACTGTCATCGTTGACAAATTTACATCTTTCTGTATCATTTTGTTCTCTAAAATTCATTCTAAAAAGATTCTAATAATGGCCTTTAAAGGTCTTCTTCAAGGATTTCATAGTATCAGCTACTAAACCCTTCCGGGCCTGGGCTTTTGCCATTTTTCAGTATTGGTAAATGTACCTCTTCCTCAGTCAATGCAGCATTTAGTCTATTTTCCATTCCTCTGTTACCCTTGGTAATGCAATGAATGAAAAATATTTCTGTACCAACCTTTTATCCACCTCCCATCTGATTCACAGAACTTTCTATAATGACTTTTGAATGCCTTCAATATTTTAGATATCGCTGTGTCTTTCTGGACACTGTTTATTCTTTTAATGCAAGTACTTTCATTCTTTGCTTGTAATTGCCGTACCAAAAAATATATGTGGCTGGTTCGCCCAATAGTAATATTTTTGACACAACTAACTGGTCATTGTATTCAATTGACATTATTTTAGTGAATACATTTTTTTTATTAACTGACAGATTTCCCTTGTTGGACATGAACAATCGACAGGGAGACAATGTGAAGAGACAGGACAGGTACTAAAGTGGAGGTGCAGCCGTTTGGTTGTCATCACCCTAGACATGATACTGACATATGAGGGTTTTTCCAAAAGAGGATATGTAGAATTAGAAGTAAAAAGGACCCTCATGGAGTCCCAAAATAAATATCTTGTGTACAGGAAAAGGTGGCATTAAAAGGGCAGTGCCCCATACGACACCACTGAGATCAGTTCAGCAATGTTCTAAAGAACATACTAAATATGTGTATTTATTTTGTCCTCACATTTCTAATTAACACATACATATTAAAAACAGGAGAAAATATATTCAGAGCACAAAATGTTTCCAATAATAAAAAGGCAGCTAATAAAGTGTGAAAACTCACTGTCGTCCATTATTTAAAAGTCATCAAAAAACTACAACAAAACACACCCAGCACCTACTGTGATATAAACCATATATAATAAATCCGTTATATAAGTCTAAAATACCAGCTTTAAAAAAAAAAAAAAAAAAACTTCTCCTTTAATCATAAAAACATAAAAAAGTATATCACTTAGTTATCCCTGTGGTGTGCCCCATATGGGTTGCAATTCACTTATTATACAAATATATGAGTACTTTGGTGATACCTAGTAACATACATAGTAATATAGTTGATGAGGCTGAAAAAAGATGTGTGTCTATCAAGTCCAGCCCATGCCAGAGGAAGGCAAAAAAAAACCCTCTGGAGCAATTCCTAATTTAGCCCCAAGTGGGTAAAAAAATTCCTTCCTGACTCCAAATGGCAGTCAGATATTTCCCTGGATCAACATTCTATCTGCTTTGAAGCCAACTGTCATAATTTTTAATAATGTTCTGTGCTAGATATGCATCCATTGCTTTTTTGAAAGCAGTTGCATTATCTGCAATACCTTATCTTTGTATTACTAAAACTAGACTAAAATGGCTACTACAAATTAATTTACTACACATTATTAAGCATACCAAAATTGCATATAAATATATATTAAGGAAAGAGACAACCAAAATAGGTATACTGCACAGGAATGGGAAATTTTATTTAGAAAATGTTTTACCAGGAAGAATACATTGAGATTTCTCTTGTTTTCAAGTATGTTCTGGACAGTTTTCAGTAGAGGGTTGCATATTTATACAAAGTGAGAAACATTATATATTACATGTTATTAAATATACATACACATATGAATATGCATACATATGGACATTTTAAAATTATATACAGTTACACTCTGTTTTTAGATATAAAGAAGCATTTACTGTTCTGTCTTCATACACGTTCATACTGTGTGTACTCTGACATTCAGCTTGACCATTCCTGAGTTCCAAATAAGAAGACTGTTTTCTGTAATCTAACTTGTTTATTGGTCATAAAGTTGTGAAATGTTGAACAAGATGGACGATTGGAAAACAGGAGTTGATGTGAAACACAGGAGTAGATTGTGTATATGGTAAAACTATAAAATACAAATGACATACATAAGTACATGAACTGCATGTATATTACATTACATAACAGAATGACTGCTACACATAACATTGCATAGCTAGCTAACATACATGGAGGCACATGCTAAGATGGCTGCCTAGACATAAGATGCTGACTAGCAACTGACACTACCTCCCTGAGTATTAAAGCAACTAAGCAGCACTGATTGCATAGTGTCCCCAAACAATGATAGACAGCTTACCAGATATGCTTTTCTAAAGGATGGTGGAAGTTTAGAAGGAGAAATGCACAGAACAGTTGGACTGCTGCTGTCCTGTGGGCTTAAAACTCTGTACTGGGCTTCTTCTACCCAGGATGCCTTGCAAAGGCTCACAATACAATAATCTTTCTTAAACAAATACACAAGGTGCAATACAACTTTATACCAGTAGATGGTGCTAAACATCACAAATGAGTTTAATGATATAAAAATAGACAAAACTTGAGTTACAAGGATACTAACAGCCCTGCTGGGCAGAACACTCCCCGTCTGGCGTCATCCGATGCCACTATTGGGTCTCTCAGGTGAAAACAACAAAACAAGTTCTGCTACCGGCCGGAGGAATAGCTTGCACTCACATCTCTTAGCTCCAACTATCGATAGTCCTGCAGCCCGTAGATTCCCTTCGGTAAACAATCGGCCTTGATGTTTCACTTGTTCATGGTGGTGTCGCACAAGCAGAGTCATGACGTGATGATGTCCTGGAATTATTATAGGATGTTTCTCCGGGAATTCAATTTTAGCTTCTTGAAGATGGCCTCCTATTCTTAGTAACCCTTTCGCATCAATGATGGGATCAAGCTTCTTCAAAGCGCTATCTTTGGAGACTGTTAGGCCTTTGCTAAGGTAGTCTATTTCTTTGGCATAACATTCTCGTTGTATTGTGCGAATGATCAGGTTCTTGGAATTTTCTAGATTAGTAGCAGTAAAGGCGTGTCTGCAGTGATGCCAACCTTCGCAGGGCTTTTGACTTATTGGTAATGTCGATTTGTAAGACTGAACTACATGGGTTAAACAGGCTATAGCACGAACAAGCGACATCCAGGTGGAGAACCTGTCAAACCGATGAGATTTGAGCTGTTGGTCTGAAGTCATTGTATGTAGAACAGATATTTCAGGTTGGATATCTTCATCTGCTTCTGGGTCTACCAATTCAAATGAGTCTGATTCGACGCTGCAGGACGTTGGACGGTACAGGAACGCAGGTCCTGTGAACCATGTTATGTCCTTAAGGTGGTTTGCTGCGACGGATCTAGTTGCGTGGTCCGCCGGATTATGTTGTGTGGACACGTAGTGCCACTGCTTAGGACAAGTGGATCTCCTGATCCTTAGCACCCGATTGCTTACGTAGACATAGAAGCGTCTTGTTTCGTTGCAGATATATCCTAGGACTACCTTGCTGTCTGTGTGGAACTCCACATCCTTGATATCCAGATTCATTCCTGATGTTATAAGTTCAGCCAACTCCACTGCAAGCACAGCAGCGCAGAGTTCCAGTCTGGGTATCGTGTGTTCACGTAGTGGCGCTAATTTAGTCCGACTCATAACAAAACCCACATGACATTGCTCTTTGACGTCTATGGTCTTTAGGTATGCTATGGCCGCGATTGCCTTGACTGAAGCGTCACAGAAGATATGCAGTCTTTGCATCTTGACTTCAGTTGATGGCATGGGAGCATACTGTCGTGCCACATGAAGGCTGGACAAGGCTTCAAGAGACTTCTTCCAACCTGTCCACAGGTCTTTTTTCTCCATGGGAAGTGGATCATCCCAATCAGACGTCTCTGTGGTGAAGTCCCTTAGCATAATTTTACCTTGGATGGTAACAGGTGCTACGAATCCCAGAGGATCATATAAGCTGTTTATGGTGGACAGAACTCCTCTTCGAGTGAAAGGCTTTTCTTCTTTGCTAATTTGGAAGGTGAATGTGTCTGTCTTTAAGTCCCAGAGCAAACCAAGGCTCCGCTGCATGGGAAGGGAGTCAGTGCTGAGATCCAAGTCTTTTAGATCACTTGAGTGGTCTTGGGGTGAGAAGGCCTCCATTAACTCACGGCTGTTGGAGGCGATTTTGTGTAACCTCAAGTTAGATAGGGCGAGCATTTCTTGAGCTCTTTTCAGGAGACTGATTGCGGTCTCATTCGTAGGTGTAGATTTCAAACAGTCATCCACGTAGAAATCCTTTTCCACAAAGGACTTGACGTCTGACCCATACCTTGCTTCACCCGCTCTAGCTGAGTGACTGAGACCATAGATAGCGACTGCAGGGGATGGACTGTTTCCGAAGATGTGCACTCTCATACGGTACTCCACAATGTCTTCATCGGGGTCGTTGTTGCGGTACCAGAAGAACCTCAAGTAGTTTCTGTGTTCTTCCTTGACAAGGAAGCAGTGGAACATCTGTTTTTATGTCTGCCATAAATGCCACAGAATCTCTGCGGAAGCATAGAAGTACCTCTAGAAGTCTGTTGTTGAGGTCGGGGCCAGAGAGTAAGACATCATTTAGCGAGATACCTTCACACCTGGCGCTCGAGTCGAATACCACTCTTATCTGGCCTGGTTTCTTCGGATGATAGACACCAAATATGGGTAAGTACCAACACTCCTCAGACTCTTGAGGTGCGGGTGCCATTTCTGCGTGGTTGTTCTGGAATATTCTTTCCATGAAGCTGAAGAAATGCTCTCTCATCTCTGGTGTCCTCTGAAGCTTGTGTTTGAGGGAGATAAACCGGCTGTAGACGAGTTCTTTGTTATTAGGTAAGCGTCGTCTTTGGGGTTTAAATGGTAGAGGTGCGACCCAGCTTTTTGACTTGTCTTTTACTATTCCCTGATCCATGATATCCAGGAACAGCCTGTCTTCTATGGACATTGCGATCCTGTTGTCTTCCTTTGTCCTGTGAAAAACTGTACATCCTAAGTGATCTTGTTCACCATCGCAGGAGTGATCTTCACAGGAAGGGTCGGTGAAAGGACAAGGCACGGGAGCACTGTGTGGCAATTCTTTTACCAGGAAACTGCTCTGACATGGCTGAAATAGGGAAGGACGTCCATTTTCTAGTGTATTTGTGAGCATACTGTTGACTGAGGTCGGCTTGTGTGCTCCTCCTAGACAAACGTCTCCTATGATGACCCATCCTAGGTCCAGTCTCTGGGCATATGGAGCGTTCTGGGGACCGTTAATCTGTCCTCTAGCCTTGTGAACTCTTAGTATGTCTCTTCCGAGGAGTAAGACTATCGGGGCTTCTGGGTCCAGTTCCGGTATGAGGTGAGCTATACGCCTCAGGTGAGGGTGGTATGTTGCTACTTCCGGTGTAGGTATCTCAGACCGGTTGTCGGGAATGTGATTGCACTCCAGTATGGTTGGCAGGGACATGCAGGTCTGACCATCTATGGACTCTATCTTGTATCCAGTTGCCTTCCTCCCCGCCGTCTCAACGGTACCTGCACATGTTCTTAAGGAGTAGGGAGAACCGGGCCCTACAATGTTGAAGGCGTCGAAGAAGGAGGATTTAGCTAAAGACCTGTTGCTTTGATCATCTAAAATTGCATATATCTTGATCGCCTTATCTTGATGACCTATTGGATAAACTCTGACAAGGCAGATTTTTGAGCAGGACTTCCCTCCTGCGAGTCTTTTACAGATCTCTATACACTGGGAAGTGACTACCTGGGTGTCTACGTCAGTGTCTATCTGCTTCCCATCCTGCTCCTCAGTTCTGGATGGTGCCTGAGAAGGTGGTCCAGGGTGTAAAGCTGTGTTGTGTTCTGTGCTACCGCATTCTGTGCATGTCACACTGACCTTACAGTTCCTGGCAAAGTGGGATGTTGTGGTGCAGCACCTGAAGCAGATGTTGTTGCCTTTGAGGAATTCTTTGCGGTCCTCTAAAGACTTCTCCCTGAAGGCTCTGCATTTCAGTAGAGAATGTGGTTTCTTGTGCAGGGGGCATTGTTTGGTAAGATCTTCGGGTTTGTTCCCTTCTTGAGAAGACTTGAACTGCCTATAAGAAGAACCTGTGGAGGCAACATTAGTCTTGTGGACTGCCACTGGTGTTTTATGAGGCTTGACACCAGGGGTAGTGGGGCATGACAATGCAAAGTCAAAACTGGGATCATTTCTGATCCTTGCCTGTTGAGCAACAAAGTCTACAAACACTACAAAGGGAGGAAATGGTACATTATGAACCTGTTTATAACGAGAACCATGTGTGATCCACTTCTCCTGTAGGTTATAGGGAAGTTTTTGGACAATTGGATTGACACCTCTGGCAGTGTCTAGGAATGCTAACCCTGGCAGATCTCCTTCTGCCTGAGCAACCTCTACCTCTACCAACAGGTCGCTGAGTTCCCTGAGCTTCTGGTAACCCCTGCCCACTATTCTGGGAAAATTATCAATTCTCTTAAACAAAGCATTTTCAATGGCTTCTATTGACCCATAACACTCATCAAGTCTTTCCCAGACCATCTTTAGGCCTCTGCTCGGATAGTTTATGTTAATGTCTCTTATTCTTTTGGCGTGTTCAGCAGACTCACTTCCAAGCCACTTTACCAAGAGATCTAACTCCTCGCTACTGGAAAGGTCTAAGTCCCTTATGGCATTCTGGAACGAGGCTCGCCATGCCCTGTAGTTCTCGGGGTGATCGGTGAACTTTATAAGTCCCTTGGTAACCAGCTCCCGTTTAGCAAAGAACTTAGCAAAGTCTGTGGCGGCCTGGTTAGCACCGATACTACTTGGTGTGCAGTTGTTGTGATGCGTGTGTAGTGTATCACCATACCTTTTAGGTGTTTCTGGCTTAGGGAAGTCTGTATAATACCGATCTGATGCGAAGGGTGTCCCTTTAAGTCGAAGCGAAGATGGTAGCTTTTGTTCTGCAGGGCAATAGTTGTGGTCAGCGTTGCTTTGTCGTATACCGTCCTGGTCGAGGTGCTGTGGTTCAAAGTGGGGTCTTTGATACTCTGTAACAGTTGGTTGATATGCTGGATCACAGTCTACTTCTGTCTTGGGATGTTGATGGACATATTCTGAGACGCGCTGTGCTGGATCCTGTTGATCTAAGTCTAGTCCAAGTACTTGGCTGTGTTTTTCGGATTCGGGAAACTCCATGGCTTCTAGGACCTCTGCTTTGGCTATTGCAGCTGCCGCTTCTTTCTCTGCGGCGAGTTTTTCCAGTGATGCTTGCAGGCAGGCCTTTTCTTTCTTAAGTTGCATCTCTTGTGCAGCAAAGGAAGACTTTACTTTTGCAGCCTCAGCTTCTGCACGAGCGAGAGCAGCCATTTCTTTTATTGAAGACTTGCTAGAGCGGCTCACACGTGACCGTGTCCTGAGTGATGATGCCTGGCTAGCGGACATTGTGTGCCGGTTGTTGGTCGCTTAATGTCTCTGTGCAGACTCAGTCTAGGTAGGAACGGACTTTGGCGTGGTTTGGATTGTGCTGCGCTTGCTGGGGTTGCACTCTCGCTTCTTATCACTGTATGGCAGCCGCTGCCATCTTGTACGCAGGACCACATGTAAGATGGCGGCTCCGTTTAGTCAAATCCACTGTCGCTTGCGACTAGCATCTGTTTTACTGTTCTGTCTTCATACACGTTCATACTGTGTGTACTCTGACATTCAGCTTGACCATTCCTGAGTTCCAAATAAGAAGACTGTTTTCTGTAATCTAACTTGTTTATTGGTCATAAAGTTGTGAAATGTTGAACAAGATGGACGATTGGAAAACAGGAGTTGATGTGAAACACAGGAGTAGATTGTGTATATGGTAAAACTATAAAATACAAATGACATACATAAGTACATGAACTGCATGTATATTACATTACATAACAGAATGACTGCTACACATAACATTGCATAGCTAGCTAACATACATGGAGGCACATGCTAAGATGGCTGCCTAGACATAAGATGCTGACTAGCAACTGACACTACCTCCCTGAGTATTAAAGCAACTAAGCAGCACTGATTGCATAGTGTCCCCAAACAATGATAGACAGCTTACCAGATATGCTTTTCTAAAGGATGGTGGAAGTTTAGAAGGAGAAATGCACAGAACAGTTGGACTGCTGCTGTCCTGTGGGCTTAAAACTCTGTACTGGGCTTCTTCTACCCAGGATGCCTTGCAAAGGCTCACAATACAATAATCTTTCTTAAACAAATACACAAGGTGCAATACAACTTTATACCAGTAGATGGTGCTAAACATCACAAATGAGTTTAATGATATAAAAATAGACAAAACTTGAGTTACAAGGATACTAACAGCCCTGCTGGGCAGAACATTTACTATTAAGGATTTTAGACTGGGAGCAGATTTGATTATTTCAGGCAGATTGTTCCAGGCCTTTGGAGCTCTGAAGGAGAAGGCAGATCTTCCTGCTTCTTTCTTGTATTGTGGTATACGTAGCAAGTTGTTAGCAGTGGAGCGGAGGTTATAGTTAGCATGGAGAGCAGGAGTAAGCAAACTGCTCAGGTAGTGTGGTAGTTTTCCAGAGAAGTGGTTGTGTACTAAGCAAGGTGAAGGGCACGTCTAGATTTGAGTGTTAACCAATTTAGTTCTTTTAGCATATCACAGCAATGAGTAGTGTAATTACATTGGAGGCTAAAGCAGCAAATTGAATTATACAGGGTGTCAAGTTTACTAAGATGGATTTCTGGCGCTGGAGCATAAACTACTTCACCATAGTCTATGACAGGCAGCAACATCTGTTGCACAATACGTTTTCTAACCAGGAGACTTAAACATGATTTGTGTCTAAAAAGAGTACTGATTTTGGGATAAATCTTGGAGGTTAATTTGTCAATATGATGACCAAAAGTGAGGTTGGGGTCAAGCCACATACCAAGATATTTGTAGGAGTCCACTGAGGCCAATTTATGATTAGACTCTGTTACAATGGATAGGTGGGTATTGCCAAGATTATGCAGTTTGTGCTTTTTGCCAAATATCATTGTGACAGTTTTGTCTGTGTTTAAGAACAATTTGTTCCTTGCTATCCATCTTTCAACCTCGTAGAAATCATGTTGTAATATGGCCTCAAGGTGTGATATGTTTTTAGTATAGAGAATGGTGTCATCTGCATACATGTCTGCTGAAGATGATTTGCAAACCTTGGGCAGATCATTTATAAAAAGAGAAAATAAAAGAGGACCAAGAATGGAGCCTTGAGGAACTCCACTTGTTACTTTGAGCGGAAGGGAGTCATTGCCGGCAACTGACGCATATTGCATTCTGTCTGATAAATAGGATCGGAACCAGTTTACAGAATTAATACCCAGTCCTGATCTTTGGAGTTTATTTATAAGAATATTATGATCTACTGTGTACTAAGTACAATAATAAATACTGGAAATCCTGAATATATACTGAATAATAAGGGAGAGCCACAAAAACAATATACCACGTGGTTTATATATATCTATAACAGCACAGGTATCCTAAAATCTTACAAACTTAGTTCCCAAAGAGAAAGTGCTATATTATAGTCCATAAATGAAACACAAGGAATATGTTGATGGTGTGAAAATTATACAGTTGATATATTCTAATTGTACTATATATAGTTTATATAGTCTTCCTTCAGTATCCTTGCTTTGATCATCAGCAGGGGGTTATGCACTAAGGTAAGGTAAGAGATGACTTCTCAAGTGATATCACTTCTTCAGTTCCTATGTTATTCTATAGAGCCTATCCACTAAGATCTCAAAAGTTTGAGAAATCTTAGGGCATAGGCTTCATAGAATCACATACATCTTGGAGAACTGATATCACTGGATGAGTCATCTCTGCTTTATCACACTTTAGTGCATCTCCCCAAAGTATTCTAAAGGGATGAAAGGGAATGAAGAAGAGACCAGATGAATTTTCTAGACTTGGGGGGTGTGTCCAGCTGGGAGACAAGATGGCAGCATAAGTGAATTGCTCCGTGCCGGTGGCCAATAACATTCGCATTATTTGGCATACCACACAATCATGGTTAGGAGCATAGAGACCGGCAGACGTCCGGGTCCAGTAGTAGACAAGGGGAGGCATCCCTGAGAGACTACTTTACCACGCCGGTAGGCTTTTCGCCATGTGACAAGGAACTCAACATTGCGGTCTTTCCCTCTCCCTCGGCTGCATCGTAGAGCTCCTCCGCCTCTACCTCGATGACTTCTGCGGTTGCCCAACCTCAAGCACTGCCTCTGGACTTACGGGAGGTCATACGTGTCATTCCCTCGAAAGAAGATTTCCTTGCCCTAGCGTCTGATATTAAGCAGAGCGTGAGGGCAATCTGGGAAGATATTGCAAGCCTCAGGTCCGGTTTGGAGGCCTTGGATTCCAGAGTATCGGTAGTAGAGCAACGAACCTCACAGGTGGAGGGGGAGTTGAGGGAACTCTCTTCCTCCATGACCCACCTTGCCCCACAGATGGTGGAACTTAGGAGGATGATGGAAGATAATGACAACAGAGGCAGGCAGACTCATATAAAGATATGTGGCCTCTCTGAGGATGTCATGCCTGGGGACCTGATGATGACACTCTCCTCTCTCTTTAATTCTATATTAAATCTGCCTGAGGATACACAGGTTGGGATTGAGTGTGCACATTGGCTGCTCCGGCAGCGGGGCCCACCCGAGGGTCCACAGTGTGACGTTGTTTGCTGCCTGTCCAGCCTTAAACTGAAGGAGGACATTATGCGTGGGGCTAGGAGTATGAGGTTTTGGCCCTTCCAAAGGAATGATGTTGCCCTTTACCAGGACTTATCCTGGACTACTTTGCAAAAACGCAGGGCCCTCTATCCCTTGAGGCGGGCTAGGACCTTTGGCCCCCGCAGAGGGACACCCATCCCGGATCCCCGCTCCCTAAGGCGAGGATGGATTCTAGAGGAATGATTGACCATTGTTGGATCCCTGGACGGGTATACAGTGACTCCTTGTTGCCCACACCCATGAAGCACCTTTGTGTGAGTGGATTTTGCCTGTTGCTTGGGCCTGGCCTTATGGAACTTATGGACTTCTTCAGGTTGCTACTTGCCGGGACCTAGCTGCTGGAGTGTGCTTACAGTTCCTCCGACTTTACTGTGGCCTATGATATGCTTCAGTCTCTTGATATGATTGTGCAGGACGTGACTGGCGGGGTGCGGACCCTGGCATTTGGAATTCCTACCAGGCTCTTTGCTCAGACGCTTTGCTTCTAGTGGGCCTTTGGTTGGGCTCTCCCGAAATGGCTGGCTAATGTTTTATTGCAGAATGTATTATGTTTTTTTATTATTATTTCCATGTTTCTATACTGGTACTTTACATGCCTATTGTGCTTTGTGCTCCTGGTGGATCTCCTTGTCTCCAATCTGGAGATGTTGTCCAGAGCGGGAACGGGGACCTGCTGGTTGCTTGTCACCCTTGCCGGTATTGTACCTGTGATTTAGCGGGGCGGGCTGGCCGGGGTGGGGAGTGTTGGTGATGGAGGGGCCCCAGGGGTGCTATCTTCTGGGATGGTGTGGACTGGTGTTCTTTGTGCTGGGGTGGACCAGAACCCATACAAATGGGTGGTGCACCTTACGGGGTTGGTTGTTGGGCCTTGGTGTCTGTTTTGTTTTATTGTGTCGTGTTCACTTAAATTACATTGTACGCCTTGCTGCTTTGCTGGGCATACCAACACGTACTCAACGTGGACCCATTTTTACTCCTTTGTTTCATATAACTGCTTATTGACAATTTGCGTCTATGGTGAAGTTGGTGTTCACACATCTTGTTAACTGGACAGTCACTTGCCCTCACAGAGTATTCATGTCTATCTTAAAACACAGTGTTCCCTACCCTGTCGGCATAGATCCCTGTGTCTGACACAGCACTCCACTGAGGTATAAGTTGTGTTCCCTAAACTAGGCCTCACCTGGTCTATTTACC
The DNA here is from genome assembly GCA_037306005.1 of Rhinophrynus dorsalis. Lineage (NCBI taxonomy): Eukaryota > Metazoa > Chordata > Amphibia > Anura > Rhinophrynidae > Rhinophrynus > Rhinophrynus dorsalis. The sequence goes on along the minus strand of CM074721.1, from coordinate 168,029,649 downwards.
TTCTTTTCCTGGTGTACTTCTTTTCCTACCCTCTAACCAGTTCTTGCCTTCCCTCCCCCACTCCCCATCTGAGTGTTTCCTCTTTCATCTTGTTGGTTTAGACATGGTCTCCACTTCGGTCCCCTTTACACTATATTCGCTTTATGTACAAGGTCTTAATATCCCTGAGAAACGTTCTAATTTATTGAGGGATCTCCGTTCTCATCATGTTTCCATTGCCTTGTTACAGGAGACTCATTTTGTTGCATGTAAGCCCCCCTCCTTGTCTAATAGACATCACCCTCTGGCCTTTTATAGCAACAATGTCCACTCCAAGACTAAGGGGGTGGCCACGCTGATATCTAGGATTACCCCTTTTATTGATGTAGAGACCCTTACTGACAGTGAAGAACATTATCTTTTTGTGAAGGGGAAACTCTTAGATAAGATGTACACCATTGCCAGTGTATGCTTTCCCAATGTGAGACAATCAACCTTTCTCACATCTGTACTGTCGAAGCTACAGAGATTCCATGAGGGAGTCTTATTGCTTGGGGGTGACCTGAATGTGGCTTTGGATCCTTCCTTGGACTCCACCTCGAATGTCTCTCATTTCCCTGACAGTCTTCTGTGGAAGATGAGAGCCTCTCTGACTCAACACCAGTTGATAGCCTGTTGGAGAACCTTACACCCGATTGTATGTGACTATACTTACTATTTGATGCTGCATAGTTCCTACTCTAGACTGGACTATTTCTTCCTTTCCCACAGGGACTTGGACTCCTTGGTCTCAGTATATATAGAGCCTATGACGTGGTCGGACAATTCCCCTGTCAAACCGCAATTGGCTTGCCCACTGCCCCGCCCGACTCGGGCACCTTGGCGGCTCAATGAGTCGCTCCTACTTCACCGACTGCTTGCCTCAGAGACCTCGACGGTGCTTGCCAACTATTTTGCCTAGGGCATTTCATCTGAGGTTCCACTGCCTGTGGTATGGGAAGCCCATAAGAGTGTGATCTGGGGGGAATTTCATGGCACAGGGCTCGGCGGGGAAGAGGGAGCAGATGCAACAGATTACCAGTCTGACTGGGGAAATTTTGCGCCTTGAACTACAGCATAAGCAGACTCTCTCCCGTTATTCTTTTCAATCCCTTCTGCTGAAAAGGAAACAATTGGCGGATATCTTTAATGCCAGAAACTGGTTGGCACACCAAAGTTCTAAGAAATTATTTTTTTGAAAAGCGTAATAAATGTGGTAGGTTACTGAAACGCATGCTTCATAAGCGTTCTCAGCTCGCACATATTCCTAAAATATGGACCCCTTGGAATATGACCCAAATAGTGGAGGCTTTCAGGAACTACTATGTTTCACTGTATAATCTTGTCCCATCTCCTTCAGCACCAGACAGTGCGTGTCGAGCACGCCTCATTCACCAATATTTGACTGAGCACCTCCACCATACACTATCCCCGCTGGTGGCCTCCTCTCTGGAGAGCCCTTTCACTGAAAATGAGCTGTCGCCGGCCATTAAGGCTTCTCAGACTGGTAAGGTGCCTGGCCTCGATGGTCTCTCGTTGCGATACTATAAGACTTTCCCCTTGGAAATATGGGGTTACATGACAGATATGTTTAATTCCCTTCTCCAGGGTAATGGGCTGCACACTCAGACTCTTCAGGCTACAATAACTGTTCTCCCTAAGGAGGGAAAGGATAGGGAGCAGTGCTCTAGTTACCACCCCATTTTGCTCCTCAATGCTAATATGAAGTTATTTGCAAAGCTACTTGCCCTCCACTTGGTGCCGCATTTGCCTGGTCTCGTGCATCCTGATCGGTCCAGATATGTCCCTGGTTGCAAAGCCAGAGACAAAACTACCAAAATCCTCAGCCTCATGAGCTCAGCACGGGCTAGTGGTTCCGAGCTTTTCCTCCTGTCCACTGATGCCGAAAAGGCATTTGACAGGGTAGACTGGTCCTTCTTGATGGCTACAATAGAGCGTGTGGGTTTGGGCCCAAATATGAGCACTTGGATTGCTGCCCTGTACTCGGGACCATCAGCCTGCGTGCGGGTGAATGGCCTCCTCTCGCAGCCCATTGGGAATGGGACGCCTCAGGAATGCCCTCTATCACCCCTTCTGTTCGTGTTGTCTTTGGAGCCCTTCCTGAATGAGGTCCTCCATAACGCTGCTATCCATGGGGTCTCCTTAGGAGGTTCTCAATACAAGGTCACTGCATTTTTGGATGACATGCTTTTCACACAATCTACCATATCCTTACCATCTCTCCAATGTGCGCTAGCTGACTATGGCTCCTTATCCATTCTGAAAATTAATATGGCTAAATCTGAAGTGCTTAATGTTTCCATACCGGGCCATGTCCGGGGCTCCCTACAGGACACTTTTCCATACAGGTGGTGTTCGCATCAGCTCAAGTACTTAGGGGACCCCGCTAGCTTGTATCAGGCTAATTTCCTGCCGATGTTGACCCAGGTTTGCTCCGATTTGACTGCATGGGCCTTTCCTCACGTTACGTGGTCGGGGCACATTACTGTAGTGAAGATGAATCTCTTACCTTGCCTTCTATACCTTTTTCATACTTTGACCATTACTCTTCTGCGATTGTTTTTCTCTTCTCTTAAATTGGCTGTCCTGTGGTATATTTGGCATGGTCAGAAGCCAAGACAGTGGTTGACTCTGTTGTGCTTACCCAAACGGCTGGGGGGCTTGGCCCTCTCTGATTTTAAGTTGTATTATCAGGCGTGCCATATTATTCGGATTGTCAAATAGGCGGTGTTTTCACAGTGCAAGCAGTGGGACAACATAGATTTGTGCAGAACTAGGGGGCTTCTCCGGACTGCGTTATGGCTGCGTCCTGATAGACGGGATCCCATCCTGAGACAGTGCCCCTTCATTCACACGATGCTGACAGTCTGGAATTCAACAGCCCTCAAACACTCCTTGACCTCTTTTCCCTCGCCCATGACTCCTTTGCGCATAACCCTGACTTTTCTCCTGGGATGGCGGGAAGCTGCGTGTTTCCTCCAACACCATTTCCACGTTTCCACTTATTTCAGGTTATGACTGCGGGTCGACTTCTCCCTCTCCCGGACATACTTGACACTCCTCACCTGACTTTTCTTGATGAGTTTCGGTATCATCAGTTAAGACACTACATTGCATCCGTAGTTGAGACACTACGTTGCATCTGTAGTACAGCAGCACCAACTCTCCAGGCCTCTTATGTCTTTTGAAAATGAATGTGTCCAGCCTACTCCCCCTAGGCATGGTTTGTCTTGTCTGTACTTGATGCTGCTGACTGATGGATATTCCCTGACCCCATCCTTCGTGGGGCAATGGGAGACGGATTTGGGGATTACTCTTTCACCTAGGCAGTGGGAACAGATAATGTACCTTACTCATGACATATCTTTATCCTTGAAATTCGAGGAGTCTGCATATAAACTCTTGTCCAGGTGGTACTTGACCTCTGTGACTCTGCAAAAAATTGATCCCACCTATGATGGCCTTTGCTGGTGGTGTCGACAGGCACCTGGGCAGCTTCTCCAATTTTGGTGTGAATGACCGACGATCGCCCCTTATTGGGCTGCAATTTATAAAATCATTCAGCGCCTTACTGGTAATCCCCTGCTTTCAAACTAGAACATCCCCTTTTGCACCACACTTCCTTAAGCCCATCCAGGTATAGGTGGTCATTGGTCTCTTAGTTGCTTGTGGCTGCCAATAGCCTATTACCTTTGTACTGGAAGAAACCATCTCCTCCTTGGCTTACTTCTTGGTTGGAGAGGGTTGAGGTTCTCTGGGTGATGGTGGAGCTTGCCTCTACCTCTCTTGGCGATGTTGTCAAGTACAATGAGGTCTGGATCTACTGGTTACTGTTCTTGGAAAGCCCGGAGTTTCCACTGCTCATCCCTTGAGGTAGATCTGTGTTTTCTGGTCTCAATAAACTTCTATTGAAACTAAAAGAATGTATTCTGTTTTTTTTTATTTTGAGACACTACCTACTTAAGGAGATCATCAAAAATGGATACAGCCCATGAACAAAGCACAATAAAGGTAGATAAAGTAAAATATAACATTTATTATACAATAACAAAATGTGTCTGTCCCCATAAGGGACTCTAGTCATATTCTGTCCCTAATGAAAGCCCTCGGTGGGGACTGAAGCATTTATGTACTTGAATAAAAAAGTGTAGTTTTGTACATGAAATATGTCAGGATATGATAGAAACAGCTTCAGTACTTCCTGACTGTATGAACTGTTATACGTTTTGAATAAAGCAACTGCCAACAGTGGGAGTCCCCTTGATTTACTCAGCAGGGAATGACCTACAATATATGATTTTTTTCACAATAATGCTTTACTGATTCTTTAAGGAGATATTGAATTAGCACTGAAAAAAGGAGGAAAATCAACATTACTGTCCCTTTAATAACAATAAAAGGAGGACCTGGAAGGACTGTTATGTGTCCAGTGAGGCTAAGGAGGAGGAAGTGACTATCAACCACCAACATGAAAGGGTCTGGATGCCCTGGATCTCCAGACCCAATGCTGGCCTGTCCCCCTACATCACCCCTCAGGATCTTGGGGACATTTTTGTCATGGGCAGAGGAAGAAGAGGGTAGTAGAGTGAGCAGGACAGGTCAGCTACCAAGGCCTGCTGCCAGTGATGTCCCTGTTGCCAATGCTGCAACTGCTATCAGTGCTGAACCTGCTGCCAGTATGTCTTGTAATTCTCAGGAGGGAGGGAAGGAGAAGATGATACCAATTGTGACAGCAGGGGACCCTAAGTCACACTTTCCATCACTAAGCATTCCCTCCACTAGTACTACTAAGAAGGTCCAACAGCTTGTACAGAGTGTTAGGAGTGAAGGAGGGGGTGATGATATTACTAGAGAGGAGGAAGACTCAGGGACTGACATTGATGTGGCAGGCTTAAATAGCTGTAACAGTGATGGTGAAGCAGCTGGTAGGACTAGCATTAGGGGAGTGGTATGAGAAGTAATGCAGAGCATCCAGACTAGCGGTCCAGGGAGCCCACAAAATTCCCCTGACCCTGGGAGTCCCCTCTCCCCACGGCATTGTCCAGGAGGAACATGATCCTGAAGAAGGTAGAATTGTTGTCTAGCAGTAATAATACCACCACCATGAGGAGCAAAGATCAGCTGCCTGTGCCTGCTGTTAGTGCTGCCAGTCTTCCTGCTTCGGGTCAACAAGAGATGGCAAGTGTGACATTAGGGGACCCTCTGTCATATTTCTTGTCACCTACTCCAACCGGTTATGTGTCTGTAATAGAGCAGCAGCAGCAAGGATGTACTGGTGGTGGTGTGATGATGATGGTGGAGAAGCTGGGGTGGAAGAGGTATTAATGGCCTTTTTAACCCAAACTGACAAGAAATGGGAGACAGAGATAGGCATCACCACCACGAGCAGCAGTGAGCTTTTGGAATTTGTGGAATTTGCTACTGCTCTAATTCCTGCTGCTGCTGAGTTGCAAAGTCAACAGGATGAGGAGGAGCAGGCTAGTGTGCCACAGACCACTGGGCACACAGTGGGAATGGGGTCAACAAGTGATGTGGGACTTGCCAGTAGCAATACTCCTGGTCCTATTTGCGGTGCTGATTCTGAGGCAGTAGCAGCAACATCATCCTCTGGCCAAGCCAGTGACAGGGAATGTGGAGCAGAAGAAGAAAGAGGCCATTCTTCCTCTCCCCTCCCACCTGAGGTCCTGGGTGTGGGACTATTTTTCTCTTGGGGCAGGAACAGTGCAGTCATCAGCAACAACACTGTGCAAAATTTGTGGCAAGTCAGTGAAAAGGAGGGAATACACCTTGGCACAACCGCCCTGATAACACATATGAAACATAAACCATGACATTTATGTGAAACATATTAAAGCCTAACACCCACTGAAGAAATTGGGCACAGCTGTTGCTGTACCCCCTGTCTCTCCCCAAAGGCAACAGGAGGCAAGACAGAGATCAAAGAGGAGGAAGAGTAGAGTAACCCAGCCAGAGTATGAAAGTTTGATGGTGAGAGCAACACCTGGCTCGCAATCACCTGCTTGCTCTAAGGCAACTACATCTTCTGGTGATCCACCTCCTTCATCTTTACCTTCCCCTCCGGTTGATAGCCATTAGACAGATGTCAGGATGTGGCAATTTGGTCCACCCATTGCACACTCTGTGGTGCACTGACCACACATGGCAGTGTGGTGGAGGATAATCATAACCAGGGCATAAATCAGCATCTGCATCCTGCAGAATATGCTAAGCTGGTGGCAGGCAGGTTTCATCATTATTATAAAACTATCTGCAAGTTGTTATGTGTCCTTAGCTGGGAGTGGAAAAGGGGCATAGTGACAACAGTAGTACTTGGTTTCTGGTGGGGGGGATTTCACATTGGGGACCCTAAGCATCATGGAGTTCAGATAGAGTTGTGCTAGGTGTTTGATGTAAGTGCAGATGTGCCCATTGTTCCCAGTCCTTCCTTTATTTACCACACACACTGTGCACATTGAAGTTGCTGATGAGAGACATAGTTCCTGCTCTCAAAGGAATCATTTCTATTCTAGTAGCAACACACTCATGATTTTGGAGGAGGAAGGGCAGGTGGAGAAGCATTATTGGCCAACTTCTTCTTTTCTCCACATATACCTTAAGTGGTGGGGATAGTTATGGTGCTGCTACTGCCTCAGACACATCACTGGAGTTAGTCGTGGCAAGTGGAACCATCATCATCCATCCCCCATGTTGCTGCTGTTGTTGATCCCATTCCCTTTGAGCTGCATAATCAACTCAGCAGCAAACAACTCAGCAGCAGCAGCAAATTCAGCAATTACACCGGGGCTTTTGAAAATAGTCAGTGGCCACTGGCTAACACAACATGGCACTAGACCAGTATGGCATTTTTTTTTCTCAGGGCTTGTGCTTAAAAAAAACAAAAAAACATAGGCCTACAAAAAAATAAACAATTTGGGGGGGGCTTGTTTCTAACAAGCCTAAGTCCTACAAATCAATGTTTCCTTATGGCTTGTGCCAAATAAGTCTAAGTCCTACAAATCGATGTTTCCTCAGGGCTTGGGTCTAACATAAGTCTAATTTGCTACAAATCAATGTTTCCTCAGGGCTTGAGCTTAACAAAAGTCTTATTTCCAACAACTAATCAATGTTTCCTCAGGGCTTGTGCCTCTAATAAGTCTAAGTCATACAAATCAATGTTTCCTCTGGGTTTGGGCCTCTAACAACAAGTGTAAGTCCTACAAATCATGCTGTACAAAATACTTTATCCTGTCAAGTATTAGTTTGCCCCAGTTGCAGATTACGTAAGGGGGTCCCTGTCTCTGTTTCCCTCCCCTTAAGGACTGCTTTGATCTTTGCCGACGTGCCGGTACATGTGACCTGTTGCGTGTATCGGCACGCCTCTTTGGGGCCTAAAAGAGATTGCTCCAGTCTTGGAGCGGTCAATTTTAGGCCCCGTTTTTACTTGCAGCACTCCCAGTGGAGAGTTGTAAGTAAAAAGTACGTGACTTACTATGACCGTCATCGGTCCTTAAGTATTTAAGGACCGTGACGGTCATAGTACGTCACGTAGTCCTTATGGGGTTAATCTCCAAGCGGGAATTGCATTACTTGCTAATTTTGGTTTGAGGCATACATTTTCACCTATCCCTACAACTTTGGAAATCTTAGTACATAGGCTGTATAGAATAACATAGGTACTTGGAAAGTGAAATCTCTTTTTCACACCTTAGTGCATAACCCCCATTGTATCTCAGGCACACAGGTCCATATGTTCAAAAGAAAAGTGAAGGAGTTCTGGGGCAAACCATTTGCACTACAGGGGAGAACTAAAACCTCCAAAAATCCCCATTAATTTATAGGGGAATTTTAACCTATTGAATGCTAGAGAATCTCTAATGCATCTCTCTAGCATTCAAGGGGTTAAAATCCCCATTTAACTCTATTGGAAATGGTTTGTCTCAGAACTCCTCTACTTTTCTTTTGAACAAACTGCCCTGTAAAGTTTGTTAAATTGGAACTGTCATGTATTCGTAATCTATGGTGCATAGTGTTGTCTGCCCCAAAGTAATGTAATAATGTTCAAGAAAGTGTCAGTGGTGGCCATTTTCAATGTTAAAATGACCTGTAAAAGCTTTGGAGCGATGCCATCTTGGCTACGTAGTGCATGAGAGGCAGTACTCTCCATTTGGGTGCCAATCATTTTTAGGATACCGTCCCCTTCTTAATGGGCCGCGTTTTTGGCGCATTCATGTCAGTCACATGAGGGATGGAAATGAGGAGGGCAAACTTGGAGGAGGGCAAACTTTGATTCAGGAGTGTCCACATTTTTTTCCTTTAGGGTCAAACTGAGAAATTTTGAATGCCAGATACTACTAAATAATGCAATGGCATTAAAAACAGACTGTAAAATAGTTTTATACCAACTAATATATACAATCCAGACAAGGCTACTAAGCTACCTTTCATTTTGCTATATGAATTTTGCTTAGTTGCTAAAGATCAGGTAAAGAATATGAAGTTTTGAAGAAGGTTATTGTTATTATATAATAACACTAGCAATGTGGGACGGCGCTGCCCGTCAGGATATATAGGGAATTAATGCACACACACGGAACCATGACAAACACACACAGAGACACACACGCAAATGCACACGCATGCACTGAGATACATAAAGAGTGACACAGTCATACACACATACATGCAATGCACAACATGCAGACACATAGAGTGTGATACAGACATGCAACACACACAATGAGAAACACACAGGCACACACAGAGACACGCACAGAAGTGAGTCATAAGGGGGTGACTTATGTGTCATTGTAATGAGTTTGTGTTTGTACTTATGCCTCCACTGTGGCATTCATTCATGTAGTTGAAATGCATGTGGTAATTGCACATACTGTGGTGGAAGGTGGATCGTGCTGGCTCCTGGGGTGTGAGTGAGATTATGGTGGAAGGTAGATCGTGCTGGCTCCCGGGGTGTGAGTGTGAGTAAGTGTAAATGAGTGCGTGTGAGTGCGAGAGTGAGTGTGTAAATGTGATTGCGTGTGAGTGATTGCATGTGAGTGTGTGTGTGTGTGTGTGAGTGTATGTGTGTGTCTGATGTGTTTGTGTCCCTCGTGTAGGAGCAAGTGGCAGCCATTTTATTTTTTCAGTCACTTGGATAGTGGTGGGCGGGCAGGATAGTGGGGGCAGGCCAACTCCCTGCATGATTTAAATTACTCCCCCATTGAATCACCCAATAGGAGCAGTAACTCCTCCTTACTTAAGTTGAGGTAACATAGCAATATAACACACGGTGGCTCTTCAGTTGAGGCAGCGTAGCAATATGTTGAGGGAACAAATGGAAAGTGGTGTTTGAGGCTTGCCCTCTGTAACATACAGCAAAGCATCTCTCTCCCTTTAAGGAGAAAGGGCGGGAATCAGGAAGCAGGAAGTGGAGGAGTGACAGTTGAAAACAGACAGTTAGTGAGGTTGACTGAAGAGATAAAAAGAGTTAAATAAAAGAGTTGCTATTAAGTTTATCCCTGAGTTTGTATTTTATGGAAACATTACACCCTCGTACTGACACAGAGTGTATAGAGGGTTACAGTTATCTGTGGGAGGTGACACAGAGCGTATGGAGGGTTACAGTTATCTGTGGGAGGTGACACAGAGTGTATGGAGGGCTACAATTATCTGTGGGAGGTGAAACAGTGTGTTTGTGGGGTCATGATCCTGAGTGAGAGTGTGAGTGGACCAGGAGAAATTATTGATATCCCCTGCTTCAGGAGCCAATGGCAGCTATATTTTTTTGTCAGTTGAATAGTGGTGGGCCGGCTGGAGGGGGCTGGCCAACTCCCTGTATGATAAACATGCCCCCATTCAATCACCCAATGGGAGCAGTAAAGTCCCCATTGAATCACCCAATAGGAGTTGTGTCTCCTAATGAGACATAAATTATGTAATGAGGCATTCTGTTAGTGTTCAATGTGTGTTTGTTTTCTGAGGAGACATAAAATATGTTCTGTGTGTGAGGTACCATAAATTATGCAATGAGGCTTATTCTTTTATATATATAAAAGATTTGCATGAAGGGCCAAATTGTGCATACTCAAAGGCCATAACAACCCCCCCCCGCGCGCCAGTCAGTCTGGATATTCCTACTCAAATTAGTGAGGTATTTCATACATGTTAGTTTTTGCTATGCAGATCTGAAAGAGAAGATTCAGAATCTAAAAAAACAGTGATGAACTGCAGACAGAATTGGCTGTATTAACTGATACAATGAATTTGGCCTAAGCCTAGAGTTCCATCTGTCTGGTTTTGACCAGGACAGTCCGGATGTTGGCTCCATGTCCGGTGTTGTCAGGTTCAAGTTCTAAAACATGAACAGATTCAATTTTAAAGGACAGTAATGTCCCATAAAAAATGCTTAAAGTTTTGTTTGTAGAGATTAAAAAATAAACAATATGACACAAATTCTATCTCTCAAACATCTATGGTTTGAGAGATATCCTCCGCTAAAGTCCCCCTTCTCCTGATGTCAGCTGTAAAGCTGTCGGTAGGACATCAGTGTCGGCCGACACAAGGAGGCTCTTTAGCAGAGCCGCAATAGCGTGATTTAAAAAGAAATACTTCTTTGGAACAGTCTAAAAAGTGTGCTTGCAAACCAGGCACACTTTGCAGTCCATTCCAAAGAAGTATTTCTATTTAAATTGTGCTATTGCAGCTCTGCTGAAGAGTTGCTTGTCAGTCCCTGGACCAGGAACTCCTGCTGTCAGCTTACAGCTGACATCAGGAGAAAGGGAGGGAGAGGGCCAATTTAACTGAGGATATCTCTCAAACCATAACAGTTTGAGAGATATGACACAAATCCTATAATTTATTTTTTAACCTCTACAAAACTCTAAGCATTTTTATGGGACATTACTGTTCCTTTAAGCTCTTGTGCTCCCATTGGTTAGCGCACACTCTATCACCAAAGCAACAATTCTAACTGGCTAGTTGTGCAGCAACCTGCTGATTTAAATAGGGATTTTAACCCTTTGAATGATAGAAAGGACTAAATTACTTGATTAAACAGGCCTGTAGGGCATAAATTAAGCTTCCCATTGGAAAGAATTGTAAAGTTAAGATTTGACTATCAAAAATGTGGTGCATCAGACAGCATTTAGCACAAAGCATTGTACTTCTGTTTGGTTTTTGCAAGAGTGAAAGATGGTAACACTATCTAAGGCATGTATTAAACAACACACCAGGAAATCATTAGTAGGTGCGGCTTCCTGAACCCTCTCAATCAAGATACCAAAAATACACAAGTTGCAAACAAAGCAGGAAGACAAATAAAGTTAAGAAAACACAGCTTTGAATATCTTAAATGATTCCCATAGGAATTTTTTTTTTTTTGATACAGCAACCTGCATGACCTTTGTTAACAGCTTCTGTAAGCAAACAGAGCCTCCAGGTGTTAAGGATACCTTGCCTGTGCAAAGCAAAACACATATTCAATAGGCGGGGTGCACAAAACACATCCGTAGTGCTACAAAGAGATCCAATTGTTTTTCATTCTGTTCTGAAAGAGAAAAACACTGAGAATGAGAGGTGTGTGCCAGGGTTCAGAATTCAGCACAACAAGCCTTGGCTAGGTGGCCATTGTTAGTTTTACATAAACACGCATCACAATTTTCTGCATGGCATAACAAATTAAATAGCACAATGGAGGGTGTGTCTGCTCACTGGCTTGGCCCAAAACATTCATTTTAAACTAGCTCATTCCTTTCCCCAGTCCAGATTCACTAGAAGTGCTGTTCTGTAGCTGCTAGAACAAAAGAGGTGACATTGTACCAAAAAGGGTTTATTAATCTCTTGCATGCTGAAGAGGCATCCAACACATTGCTCCAGCATCAAAGTGGTTAAAAAGTGTCAAACATTTCTCTGGGACAGGGGTATCCAACCCTGGAATGCAAGACCTACCAGCAGTGTATATTTTCAAAGTAACCCCTCAATGAGAACAGGTAGACTAAAGTAGTGACTGAGCTATAATAAATCCACTGGTCCTACAGCTGGAATATCCTGAAAACATGCAGCGTCAGTAGTTCTTGAGGATCAGGGTTGGCTAGGATAAGTCATTCCAAATGTAAATGATATGATTTTATTTCAGATGAATGTGCATTGTATAACCCCATTTAACCCTTTGTGTGCCAGAGAGGTAACCAAGGCATTGCAATGCAATGCGTTGGGTACCTCTCTGGACTCAAAGGGTTAAAGGAATAGAAAAACTTTATTTTTACTTTACATATTTAACAAATGCATAATGTGTACAGTTAAATTGTTTAACCCCTTAAGGACCGGGAAAATCTGAGGTGGATTTCACTTTAGGACCGGAGCAATTCTGACCTTTTTAACTAGGTCTTTGTTCAACAGTGTTTTCCCTCTAAGGCTTTTATTCCATCCACATAAATTATATACTGTTTTTTTTTACGCACAAATAGGGCTTTTTTTGATACAACATTTACGTGGATAACCCACCATTTACTTTAATAAATTAAATAAAATAGAAAAAAAGTAAAAAAAAATCCATTTTTATTTTTTCTCTTGGCATTATTTGAGCGCAATGGGTTACATTTTTATGGCGAATGCATGAAAGGTATGAACGGTCCGTCATACCTACAGAATGGGCAGTTTTAAGTGGGCACTGTTCCCCCCTGGGTGAAAATCCGCATGTCCCTCTTTCCCTCCCTATTTTCCCACTTTTTCATATATATGATTTGGCTGTGTGTATAACTCTGTTACATGGCTCCACAACAATCACAGTGCCATTCTTTTTTTACACTTAAAATATTTATTTGATTATTACAATTTTTTTTTACATATTTATTCTTTTTTAATTTGATTTTAATTTGATTTTAGCAGGTCAGAAATGGACCAGCATCCAGCCAGCCCACAGCACCAGCATTGAAGGGGTTAATACCTCCAGCTGCTGCATTTTTTTTAACACTAGGTGTCTCCTCTTTGCTTCTCTCTCCCTTACCTTGATCGTAAGATAGAGAGATGCACAGAGGCGCCTTATTCAGTCAAAATGCCGGTACATGTGATTGCTCCTGAAGCAATCACATGAACCGTCAGAAGTGACAAGCGCTGATACTGAATGCTCCAGTACCAGAGCACTCAGTCTCAGCCTGCAATGAATGATAGCAGGTGCACATATCATTTAACCATAGACGTGCCAGGACCGTCATGGGTCCTTAAGAGAAGTTTACCCATGATGGTCCTGGCACATCATGGATCGTTAAGGGGTTATTTTTTTATGTTCATCAGTTGTTTCACACTTTTATGTTACTGACAGTGAACTCACTGAATCTGCTTGCAGATAGCTTTCTGTCAGCAGACATGAAAGCAGGTCTACTGATACAATATAAAAATGATACAATGTAAACATGAAAGCACACAAAGCATTCAATGCCACAGGGAGATTGTAACATTGTATTACATCCTGCTTTGATGGTTCATTGACCAGAAAACTATCTGGAAACTGAGCTCCAGGAAGATTACAGTCAGGAAAATAAACGTAATCATAAAATAATAATAAGTCTAGGCAATTTGACTGTACATGTTATGTACCTGCAGAATATGTAAAGTCAAGATAAAGGATTAGTATTCCTTTAACTCACTGGACATCTTGTTATTTTTTATTTGGAGTGCTTCAGAATTTCACCTCTTTAGCTTACTGATGACACCCCTTAGAGCTTTATTTGTATGTGTTAGACAACAACATATGCCTATGGTAGTGGAGTCACGTGAGATGCGAAGGTGTGGCTATGGGCGGGATTAGAGGAACCTACAGTGTCTTGACTAGGAATATCACTGGGGAAGTCATCTCTACATTATCCCCTCTTTATGACTCCTTAGTGCATCTCCCGCATTGTGGTGCAATGCTTTGGATACCTCTCTCTGTCATTCAAATGGTTAATTAACTGTAAAATAAGCTAAACTTGTCTTAAAGAAACAGGTCCATTTGAAATGTGGGCTTTTATCCCATTGAATGCTAGAGATGTATCCAACACATTTATTCACAAGGTAGCATTCAGACAGTTAACCCTTTGCATGCCAGCTTTGGAGATCTTAGTGCATAGGCTCTATAGAACAGCATGGGAACTGGAGAAGTGATATAATTGGAGAAGTCATCTCCGCTTTATCACCTCTTTATCACACCTAAGTGTATCTCCCCCTTCTATAGAGAATTTTTTGTCAGTGACTCACTCTCTAAAGAATGCAACAAAATAACTAATTGAAATCTGACCACTACAGGGTACTGTTAGTGAAAAAAATAGAGTTTAAAGTGTAATAACTCTGCAAATATGCATCTTCAGCCATTAGACCTTTATTATACTCAGCAGGAAAAGTCCTTCAATATCCTATATAATAATTCGCTAGGATGTTTGTCAGAAGCCGTCATGCGCAGTAGAGACTGTACGCATTTGGACAGTCTCTACTGTGCAAGAATGCATCGCATGGTGCAGTGCGATAGCAGCCGCTTAACCATTTAAGTGCCAGAGGGGTATGCAACACATTGAGTATCCCTCAGGCACTCAAAGGGTTAACATTACCCGGACCTTGGCCAGTGTACACGGGCTTTTACACTAGTATATTCATAACATAGAAACATAGAATTTGAAGGCAGATAAGAACAATTCAGCCCATCTAGTCTGCCCATTTTCCTACAATAAAAACCTCAAACTTTTTTGGTCCTTGGTCTTTTCTTATGTTATGGACAGTCTTATGCCTATCCCATGCATGCTTAAATTCTGTCACTGTATTAACTTCTGCCACTTCTGCTGGTAGGCTATTCCACTTATCTACTACCCTTTCAGTGAAGTAAAACTTTCTTACATTACATCTAAACCTGTGTCCCTCTAGTTTTAGACTATGGCCTCTTGTCCTAATATTTTTACTCCTTTGAAATATACTTCCATCCTGTACTTTGTTGAATCCCTTCATGTATTTGAATGTTTAATCATGTCCCCTCTCACTCTTCTTTTCTCCAAGCTATACATGTTCAGATCCTTCAGTCTATCCTGATATTTCTTTTCCTGTAAACCAGTCACCATTTTAGTAGCCCTTCTTTTGAATTTTCTCGAGAGTATCTAGATCCTTCTGGAGATGAGGTCTCCAGTACTGTACACAATACTCTAGGTGAGGTCTAACTAGAGATCTGTAGAGTGGCATGCCCACTTCCCTTTTTCTGCTATGAATGCCCCTAGCTTTACAACCCAGTACCCTGCTTGCATTCCCCACTGCTTTATTACATTGCCTGCCTACCATTAAGTCATTAGAAATAATTACTCCCAAATCCCTTTCCTCTGTTGTCTCTGACAGCACAGTACCCTTAACAGTATATTTTTCTTTTGGATTTTTATGTCCCAAGTGCATTATTTTATATTTATCAATGTTAAACTGCATCTGCCACACTCTTGTCCATTCTTTTAATTTACCTAAATCATTTGTCATTTGTCTTATTCCCCTTGGAATGTCTACCCTATTGCAGATCTTGGTATCATCTGCAAAAAGGCATACCTTTCCTTGAAGACCTTTTGCAGTATCACTAATAAAAATATTAAAAATAATGGGCCCCAGTACAGATCCCTGAGGTACTCCACTAGTAACACTCCTTTCTTCCAAATATTCTCCATTGACTACAACCCTCTGTCTCCTGTCACTCAGCCACTGTCTTATCCATTGAACTATTTTTATATCCAGACCCAAACACTGCAATTTATTAATGAGTCTTCTATGAGGGACAGTGTCAAATGCTTTACTGAAATCTAGATAAGCTATATCTACTGCTCCCACTTGGTCTATTATTTTAGTTACCCAGTCAAAAAAATCTATGAGGTTTGACAAGATCTCCTTGCTGTAAACCTATACTGTTTGGAATCTTGCAAGCCATTTAAATTCAGATATTCAACAATTCTTTCCTTTAACATAGTATCCATTAATTTTCCCACTACTGATGTAAGACTTACTGGTCTGTAGTTATCAGACTCTTTCATGCTACCTTTTTTGTGAAGCGGTACTACATTTGCTAAATTCCATTCTTCTTGAACTATTCCTGTCGCTAGTGACTGATTGAATAATTCTGTTAAAGGTTTTGCCAGAACATACTTAAGTTATTTTAATAACTTTGGGTGTATCCCATCTGGTCCCATAAAAAAGTTTACTGACTAAATGAGGCTTTTTAAGTGCTTGAATGCTAGAGCGGTCAACAACACACTTCAAACCAATGTGTTGCAAACCTCTGTGAAGGGGTTAAAATCTGCTTTTAAATCAATTGGAATATTTATTTCTCCCATTTCTCCCCTGTGATATAATTGGTTTGTTTTAGAATTTCTCCCTTAGGGCCTTATGCACAAAAGAAAAGAGCATAACTACTACACCATACGATAAATATAAAATTCCCCATTGATTTGATTAGATTTTTTTTAGATGTGTTGGAGACTTCTGTAGCATTCAGATGTAGTGTCTTACGAGTCCTCAGTTTCCATGAATCAGATGATCAGTGGATGGTGTATTGAATAGCTGATAAGCTGATTCAAGTCAGGACAGAACCATCAAAGAAGATGCATTATTTAACCACTGCATTTGCTGGTCCTTTCAGTTCCTGATCAAACTATGAATCCAGTCAATTGATTTTTGACATTATTACCCTTTTATTGTCACTGGGGTGTGCAATGTACATCCCTAGGACACTCAAGGGGTTAAGGAAAGGCAGCTGCTGTCTCTGCTCTCTAGTAAAGATAGCAAACAACAGAAAACTGTGAACTCCAACACCATAAGAAGTTATCGGAGTTTAGTGCATTTGGTGTAATGCTACATTACCATTTAAAAAAGCCCACAGGAATATGAAATTGGCTCATTAAGCAGTATATGCAAATGATCCATTGTTGACATAGGCAATGCAAAATTGTAAACCTGGCCAGAGGAGTACAAACAACGCTTCCCCACCACCAACTCTGTTGGGGGGGCCCCACGTCACTGAGTCAGTGCCACCATGGCACATTAAGGGCCCACTGATAGTCGCAGAATCACACATACACGGGCTGCCACCACAGCCTTGTTCCACTGATAATTATAGTTACAGAACCGCAAATACACTGTCTCACCCCAGCCATGTTCCAATGTCCTCTGATAGTCATGGAACCACATTTAAACTGTCTGACACCCCTGCCGTGTTCCACTGGTAGTCACTGACTCTCACATTTTCTGTCTGATACCCAGTCCACCTATAGTTCAAACCTCACAATACACAATAGTTCTCAATGGTTTGTTTGAGCCAATTATCTTTATTAGATTGTGAATGGAAGCTAATTAGCAATAGACTACAAGAAATATCAAATAAAACATAAAAACAATATAGATATACTTAACTTATGTATGAAGTGCACCTACATAGGTAAGTCCTTCTATGAAATTGGGCCTGTCACCCTAAGACAATTTAGTTTATTTTACAGAGAATTAAAATCCCCCTATATATTATGTTTGGTCTGTTTGAGACTTGCCTTCTCTCACTGCGAAATTTGAAATTACCCCAGTCTGTAGGCTCTGTCTAGATTGATTTATACATAGTGAGCAGTAATATTGGCCCAGCACATACACTAATTAGCATAGAGTGCCACCAAAAAATAAAGATTAATTTCTCTAAGAATATTTATATTACAAACAACATATGGGCAGTCTGTAACCATTTGAGTGCCAGAGAGCTGTGCAATAAAGGGCTACTTCTATTTAAAATTAAGTACATTTATCTTTGAATGATGGGCCCACTTTGAATAAATTAAGATCCACTTATTCCTAGGGAACAGTTTCCCTTAAAGGGATAGTAATGTCTACAATAAAGTTTATATTAAAGTCTTTTCTACTGTTTTTATAACACTTTGAGCTTTGTTTAAGAACTTACTGTTCTGTAGTTCAAAAGATATTCAATGTAAAAGGATCCCAGTCCCGCCCCTTCTGGCAGCCTCCCATTAGATCTGTAATCCGGTTGTTGAACCGGATGGATGCAGCGAGGGACAAACTTCAGTCAGTAAGTATAAGGAAAACCCTGCCCCCTTGACGAAGGAGGGCAGGATTTTCCTTTGCTTACAGAAGATTGTCCCTCTCCATTCTCCATCTGGCCCATGCTTAGTTGCAGCGTGATGCAGCCAGAAGGTGCGGGAGGGGGATCCTTTTACAGTAAATATCTTTTGAACTACCAAACAGTAAGTTATTAAACATAACTCAAAGTGTTATAAAAACAGTAGAGAAGACTTGGATATAAACTTTATTGTAGACATTAATATCTCTTTAACTTAGCTTGTGAACAGTATACTACTCCTGGGTTTCTGAAATGTGTAAGAGGTAACAGACTTACCCTTAGAAGATGCATGGCACTGGAGAATTTCTCCTGGAACAAAGTGCTGTTACGAAATAAAACCAAACATTTCCTCGGCTTTAAAACACTAATGATGGCTGAATATGGTGCCAATAATGAGCCTGCCAGACTACTAAACTACAAATTACTAAAACTGATTGACTTCACTTCAGAAATGGCAAGAATGAGTTTCCACTTTGGGCAAGTTAGTGGTTCTTAAACTGTATTCCGTAGAACCCCAGGGAACCCTGAAGAAGTACAAGGGGTTCCAGAGGACAAATCTTCTCTATTGGTGGACAAGTCTGGAGTGGCAGACAATGAGGCTGATATACCAAGTAAAATGGAACAGTACTAGACCAAACCAACTGCATCATGATGGGCAAATAAAAAAATACCATTGGTCTAGAATGCTAGCTTTGCAGTTGGAGTTGGAGACTTGTCTAGAATTTAACAGATTAAAAGACCCTTTGAGTGCCAGAGTGGTATGCAACACATTGCAAAGCATACCCCTCTGGAACTCAAATGGTTAAATCAATTGGAAGTACAGGAATATGCATTTGTTTCACGTGTTGCAGTTGGTTTGCTCTAAGAGGGGGTGTTGATAAGTATTGAACCTTACCCAGAAAAAATTGAGCTAGGAAGCTGTAAATTGCAGGGTGTTCTGGACAATTTGTCTATATTCAATGGTGCAAAAATCAACTACCTATGATTTTAACTTATCATTTATTTTTAAGGTCCAAAGTGAACATGGCAGCACCTACAGAAAAGTTTAATGTGGAAGAGCATAGGACCATAATCAAGTTCCTGTTTCTGCAAAGGAAAGGTGCAAAGCAGATCCATGAAGAAATGTCACAAACTTTGGATGACAGTGGCCCTTCATTTGCAACAGTTAAACATTGGGTTGTCAATTTCAAAACTGGCCATTTCTGTGTTGAAATTGAGAAACCCAGTAGAAGTCTCTGTGCCTGCAAATGTGAAAACCATCCATGACATGATCATGGAGGACCGCCGAATATCAGCCAAACATATTGCTACATATCTGGGAATATCACGTGAGAGAGTTGGTGCCATTATCAACAACTTGGAAATGAGAGAGCTTGCAGCAAAGTGGATCCCAAAACTTTTGCCAACCGAACAAAAGAGGAGATGTGTGGAGTCATCGGTGGTTGTTTTTGGAACATTTTGCAAGAAATGAGTCAGTTTTCCTGGACAAACTGGTAACTGGTGATAAGACATGGGTCTACTGTTATGATCCTGAGACAAAGGAACAGTCTAGAGGAATGGAGGCACAGTGGTTCCCCCAGGCCAAAGAAGTTCCGTGTGCAAAGGTCAGTGCAGAAGCAAATGGCAACAGTTTTTTTGGGATAAGAAGGGAGTTCTGCTGGTGGACTACCGCCAAAAGGGTTCAACCATCAATGCAACATATTACTATGCTTTATTGATGAAGTTGAGGCAAAACATCAAGGAAAAAGGTAGAGGAAAGCTCTCCAAAGGTGTCATCCTGTTGCATGACAACGCCTCATCACACACTGCAGGTGACACAATGGCTAAACTGACCTCCTTAGGTTTTCAAGTGATGCCCCATCCACCCTATTCGCCTGACCTGGCTCCTTCTGACTATCATCTGTCCCTCAATCTCAAAAAACACCTAAAGAGACAACAATTTGGGAGTGTTCCGGAGGCAACTAATGCTGCAAATGAGTGGTTACACCAGCAGTCGGAAGAATTTTATTTTCAGGGACTTAAGAAGCTGCAGGACAGATGTCGCAAGTGCATTGACTTCCTGGGGTAATTTGTAGAATAGTGTGGCAGTTACAGCTCCTAGCTCAATTTTTTCTGGGTAAGGCTCAGTACTTATCAGCACCCCCTTGTACTTTTTCATTGTTCATCAGTCTTAGTGTATGAATGAGTCTGTATCTAGCAATGGACACATGGGAGATTATAGTAATGGTTACCTGAAACTTTAGTCTAATAATTTAGTTTTAGTACAAACGAGTATTCCAATATATATTGAAACACACTTAACCCCTTCAATTTTAGTTTTTATTACAAACGAGTATTCCTATATATATTGAAACAGACTTAGCCCCTTCTATGTCTGAGAGGTATATAGCACACTGTGAATGTCTTCAGTCTCCAAGAGGTTAAAGGGCCTGATTTTTAGGATTCCACAGAGATTTCATATTAAACCAGTGTGCTTCACCACTATAAATTGTTTGAGAACTGTGCGTAAGACTATGATTATTTTATTATATGAATGTTTCCCTCCTACCTAATGCATTCAGATCACAATCGCAAACATTATATAAAGGACTATGGGACAAGCTCACATCATAGTAAACTTTTGTGCTATGATCAGACAATGGGTGAGATTCGCTAAACTGTGATAAAATGGAGATGACTTCTCCAGTTTATCACTTCCTATGTTATTCTATAGAGCCTATTCACTAAGATCTCCAAAGTTGAAAAAATCCTAGTGCATAGGCTACATAGAATAACATAAGAATTAGGGAAGTGAAACTGGAGAAGTCATCTCCACTTTATTACATCTTAATCACTGCTTAGTGAATCTCCCCCAACAAATGCATGAGGTAGTAGAACAGTTAGCTAATAATATCACCATACTATGGATACTATCAATCCAGCAGGAGTCATGTTTGAATTTGCTGCGCACTTCATAACTTGACTCTATCCTTTTTTAGGATCTGCCTGGTACTGCCTTGTAATTGTTCCACCGGACATCTGGTAGTACAATGTGAATTCTGCACTCTGGAAAACAGTGCCTGGCATGCCACGAATGGTCAGGAGAGATGAGCAATGGAGTAGGATCTGAGATAGAGGGAGAAATTGGAGAGAAGGGGGGGCGGGGTATCGCAGAACTTACAACTGAAACGGGGCTCCACAAGTGATACCATAAATCTTACAATTTAAATTGATCCATACAAGTGATAGCAACTGAAATGGATCTACACAAGTGATACCACAGAGGATACAGCTGAAATGGAGCTACACTGGTATTATAGCTCTGTTTCAATTGTAAGCTCTGTGGTATCACTAGTATAGCACCATTTCGATTTTAAGCTCTGTGGAATCATTAGTGCAGCACCTTTTGAATTTTAAGCAATGTGGTATGCCTAATATACCTCCATTTCAATTGTAAGCTTTTTGGTATCACTAATGTAGCTCCATTTAAATTGTAAGCATTGTAGTATCACTGACATAGCTCAGTTTAAATTGTAAGCTTCGTGGTATCACTTGTGCAGTTCCATTTCAGTTGTAAACTCTGTGGTATCACTTGTATGGATCCTTTTCATTTGTAAGCTCTGTGGTATCACTGAGTTCACAATGTTAATGTCTATTATAAAATTAACAAAAGGTGGTGGACTGGCACAGTGGACTGGAGCGGTAGTAGAAATGGGACACCCAGTGACTGTGGTGGTAGTTTTGAAATGGCAGTTTTAATGGTGCTACAAAGCAGCACATTCAAATCACCAGCATTAACCTTGCCTTAGGGGTTCTTGAGGATATGTTTGGGGACCACTGCAAGATTCAAATTCCCATTGATAAAAATTAGACTTTTAACCCCTTGAATTTTAGTGATGTCTCCAACACATTGTGCACCAATGTACTGGAGATTGCCCTCCAGCATTCAAGAGGTTAAGCACCTCATTTAAAACAATGATGATGTTTATTTACCCCTTGTGGTACTGTTGGCTTGCCCCTGAATTACGCCACTTCTTTTTATTAAATTAGCCATACTAAGGGTTTTGTATTGAGAAGCAGTGGAGCAAGAAAAACTGCACTATTGGGAAAAAAACCCATTGAATTCTAGAGTGATCATCTGAAACTCTTTGTAAATCAATGACTTTGAGACCTCTCTAACATTCAAGGAATTAAAAGCATCATTTAAATAAACAGGACAGTTGTTTGTCCCTGTTGATACAGTTCTTTGCCCCTGATTTACTACAGATATTTTAATTACATCAGCCTCATCTTCTCAATATCAAACAGTGAATTAATTAATGTGTGTTGTTTTTTTAAATATAGGTCGACAAGTGTACCCAGTGCTTTACACTTTAAAGTGGAACTGTTGCTTTGAAATAAAAAGATCATGTTGAAAGAGTGTAAAAATAAATCACCTACACTTATTTTAGTCATTTTTATTTCAAACAATAGGTTCTAGACTTTAGAAAGGCTGCATTTTCTAAAATGGAAACATTTTTATGTCAGTCTTTAACAACTTGGAGATCCTTAGATGGAATCCAGGAGAAATGGGATTATCTGAAATGTGTTTTAATAAACACAACAGAGCATTGCAGTAGACATGTCAGCAAGGGTAAAAGAAAAGGAAAGCCACTGTGGTACTCCACAGAAGTTGCAAATATAGTAAAGAAGAAAAATAAGCATTTAGGAAATATAAACAGATGCAGAAGGAAGAAGATAGGTATCAGTATAAGACTTAAGGAGGCCAAATGCAATATTAGATAAGCCAAAGCACACACAGAGGAAAAAAATTGTCCAGTCAATAAAAAAGGGGGATAAAACATTTTTTAGATTTATAAGTGAAAGGAGGAAAATGAAACAAGGACTAGTTAGACTGAAATCAAAAAATGGAAACTATGTAAATGAGAATAAAGAGCTAGCTGACTGTCTCAATGAATATTTCTGTTCAGTTTTTACAGAAGAAGATAAAGGGAAGGGACCTCTGTTAGATAAAAGAAATGGCAAGACATGGCAAACATGCATGTTTATAGAGGAAGAAGTTCTACTTCACCTTTCAAAGGTAAAAACAGATAAATCAATGGGACCAGATGGGATACACCCAAAGATATTAAAAGAACTTAAGTGTGTTCTAGCAAAACCTTTAACAGAATTATTCAATCAGTCACAATCGACAGGAGTAGTTCCAGAAGATTGGAAGTTAGCAAATGTAGTACCGCTTCACAAAAAAGGTAGCAAGGAAGAGTCTGGCAACTAAAGGCCAGTAAGTCTTACATCAGTAGTGTGAAAATTAATGGAGACTATGTTAAAGGAAAGAACTGTTGAATATCTGAATTTGAATGGCTTGCAAGATACCAAACAGCATGGGTTTACAGCAGGGAGATTTTGTCAAACCAACCTCAGATTTTTTTGACTGGGTAACTAAAATAATAGACCAAGTGGGAGCAGTAGATATAGCTTATCTAGATTTCAGTAAAGCATTTGACACTGTCCCTCACAGAAGACTCATTAATAAATTACAGTGTTTGGGTCTGGATGTAAAAATAGTTAAATGGATAAGGCAATGGCTGAGTGACAGGAGACAGATGGTGGTGAATATTCGGAAGAAAGAAGTGTTACCAGTGGGGTACCCCAGGGATCTGTACTGGGGCCCATTCTTTTTAATATTTTTATTAGTGATATTGCAAAAGATCTTCAAGGTAAGGTATGCCTTTTCTTGCAGATTATACAAAGATCTGCAATAGGGTAGACATTCCAGTGGGAATAAGCCAAATGACAAATAATTTAGGTAAATTAAAAGAAAGGACAGATGCAGTTTAATTTGATAAATGTAAAATAATGCACTTGAGACATAAAAATCCAAAGGGAAAATATACTATTAAGGGTACTGTGCTGTCAGAGACTACAGAGGAAAGGGATTTGAGAATAATTATTTCTAATGATTTAAAGGTAGGCAGGCAATGTAATAAACCAGTGGGGAATGCAAGCAGGGTACTGAGTTGTATAGCTAGGGGGAATTAGTAGCAGAAAAAGGGAAGTGGGCATGCCACTCTACAGATCTCTAGTTAGACCTCACCTAGAGTATTGTGTACAGTACTGGAGACCCCATCTCCAGAAGGATATAGATACTCTAGAGAAAATTCAGAGAAGAGCTACTAAAATGGTGACTGGTTTACAGGAAAAGAAATATAGAGAAAGACTAAAGGATCTGTACATGTATAGCATGGAGTAGAGAAGAGAGAGAGGGGATATGATAGAAACATTCAAATACATGAAGGGATTCAATAAAGTGCAGGAGGGAAGTACTGTCACACGCTAGGACTATAGGCCCTGCTGAGACAGTGGGGAGAGTGTGGGAGTGAAAGGATTAACAATACCAGACCCCTGGTTACTTGTTACTATTCCTAGCAACCACCATATTAACCCCTGAAATCCCTCCTGTACTATCTCACCAGTACTACAATTTGCTGCCACCACCAAGACTTTATATCTGGGCGTCTTCAGTTACCCCAAACACAACAGAATTACTGTATAAAATCACCTTAATAATCAGACATATAGAATTAACCCTTTAGTGGCGTGTTCTGAGCTTCTTTCAGAGTAGTGAGTTCATATTAGAGAACATAGACAAGAGCTGATTAATTGAACATTTAATCTGAAAAAAGACTTCACAGTGTTGGTTACAAAAATACAGAAATAAAGGACATACACAAATAAAGATTATACATAAGCAAAACAGTCCATAAAATAAAATGGGAGAAACACAAGAGATCCTTAAATACAATTACCGGTATTTTAAGAGTCCTTGGGAACTTCAGATGGTATATCCCCCTTCAGTTGTTACAAAGAAATTCACTGTTTTATCCAAAAAAACACATATTAAATAGTTTCCACAGTTCCTTCTAAGAGGCCAAACCCCCCGGGGGATTTGGCTTGACCGTTTACAGCCCACTCAATCAGACCTGTCAGAGATGTTACTGCTGAGTTGTACCTGAAAAATCATAAGGCTTCCCAAAATATGCAACCCACAGCACAATCTATAATGTTATAATAATCATATTCCTCATATCTGTGTGAATATCTGGACACCAAACATGCTGGGTCTAACTGGTTGCAAAGTGGCTATACTCATAGCAGGAACACCTCCCACTGGCATGTTTGGTACCCACCACAAGGGAAAAACCTGGGCATTCTGAATATATAGTTTCATTGAACCATTTTATACTATATATCCATGTTCTCCCTATTTCCTAATATTTGGGTGTCCCCTGGATGACCTTCATCAGAGCAGAGGGTCCAATATAGTCTATGACACCCTGTTTTGCTCTGGTGATGCTCATTCAGTTTCTGGGGATGTTATCTACTCAGCTAATTTAGATAACACTTTAAAAGGTACAATAAAATACACAAAATAAACAAAGTATACATACCAGGGCCCTGCAAGGCCCAACTCCTGTATCACGGTGCCCATGCTTTTTGCAGCAGGCGGCGACATTCTGACTGCTAGTTTGCATTGCTGGGTATTGATTGTCTAACACATTTTGTCGCCGCCCAGTGATGGCCTTTATATACCCTGTCATTTCCTCAGGATGGTGCCCTTTCGTGGTGTATTTGTTCCTGCATTCTGATCCGTTATTATTGTCTGTGTATGACCTGGCCTGCCTGACAACGTTCCTGATTCTGCTCCTCTTGCTGACTGTATCCGGTTGAGAACCTGCTCCGTTTCTGACCTGGCCTGGCTGAGAACCCGCTTCCGTTACCGACTGTATCTGGCTGAGAACCCGCTTCCGTTGCGGACCTGGCCTGGCTGAGAACCCGCTTCCGTTACTGACTGTATATCACGGTGCCCGTGATTGCTGCATTTCTATGTCTATTACCGGTAGGGGGCTCCCATTGGCTGTCTGCCTTTAGCCCGCCTCACATTGCCTATTTAAACTGTGTCTGGGCACCCTTTGGTTGCCCTTTCGTGGTGTCTCTGATTGCATCCACTTCCACCATGCTACAGAAGCTTATTGGGCCTTGTTGCTGTGTTCTGAGTTCCTGACTTCATCCTGTTCCTGAGCCTCCTGTCTGCAGTGCTGGTTCCAGTGCCTGTTCCGGTTGAGTCTTCAGAGGTTGCTGTTCCTGCTGCCAGTCTTCATTGCCGTTCCTGATCCGGTTTATCGTCCTTGCTGGTTCCTGTTCATCTCCTGGGCCCGGTTTCTGCGTCTGTGGCGACTTTCTGCTTCGGTCGCTTTGGCGACATTCTCTGCTGGTCCCAGCGCTCCACAAGCCTTGCGGCTATACTATACTGTCTGTTGGTCCCAGCGTGCGGATGCTGGTTCGCTCCACAAGCCTTGCGGCTATACTATAGTGTCTGTTGGTCCCAGTGTGCGGACGCTGGTTCGCTCCACAAGCCTTGCGGCTATACTATACTGTCTGTTGGTCCCAGCGTGCAGATGCTGGTTCGCTCCACGAGCCTTGCGGCTATACTATACTGTCTTTTGGTCCCAGCGTGCGGACGCTGGTTCACTCCACAAGCCTTGCAGCTATACTATACTATCTGTTGGCTCCCAGCGTGCGGGTGCTGATTCGCTCCACAAGCTTTGCGTCTATACTATACAGTCTGTTGGCTCCCAGCGTGAGGACGCTGGTTCGCTCCAGCTCTCTAAGCTACCACTATAGCTTGCAGGATACCAACGCGCGGGCATTGGTTCGGTCCATGACCTTTGGGTTAATCTATGTCCTGCTTGTTGGTTCCCAACGTGAGGGCGCTGGTTTACTTCCTTGTCTCTTTACGCAGGTAGTCTGATTATTCACTGTGCGCTGTCCAGTCCTAGACAGCTAGTATTCCTGCTGTACACGGGTACTGCAGTAGACAGACTACTAGGTGATACCACTGGATCATGCAGGCTATCAATTACTACTAGACTGTCATTGCCATCTGACAGTTATTAAGATCACTGTGGTTGACACCTGTGCTTTTGGGCTGCTTTGCCCGGTATATTGGTAAGGCCGGTAGAACCTTACATATTCCATCCTGAGGTTGCCTTACCCGGTATTGGCAAGGCCGGTAGAGCCTATATTGGTATTCTTTTGGCTGCCTTGCTAGGTATATTGGTAAGGCCGGTAGAACCTTTTACGTTATTCCATCCTGAGGTTGCCTTACCCGGTATTGGCAAGGCCAGTAGAGCCTACTACTTGGGTTTCCGTTAGGCTGCCTTGCCTGGTATATTGGCAAGGCCGGTAGAGCCTTTTTATTCCTTATTCGCTCAGGCTGTCTTGCCCGGTATATTGGCAAGACCGGTAGAGTCTGTATTACTATAGTCCTTATATCTGTTATTCTATGTACTGTACGTATGTGTTTAAAATCCTATGGGATTATCTTAATCGTTTCAATAAAGTTGTGTTTTTACCTAACCTTGCGTCTGAGAGTCTTAACAAACTGTGACACTGTATCTGGCTGAGAACCCTCCGTTGCTGACCTGGCCTGGCTGTGAACCCACTTCCGTTACCGAGAGTATCTGGCTGCACCGCTTCCGTTTCCCGGTGCTGGTTAGTGCACCTGTCCTGATCTGACCCTTTGGGCTGCCAGTTGCCCTGTGCGTTTCCTTGTGTCTGGTACCGTGCTTTTACAGCTTACCACTGTGGCCTCACTGTTGCCTCTGTTTCGTGCTGCGATCCACCCCTAGCACTCTAGGGATATTCTGGGAGAGTTCTCTCGGTCTGTTGCCATCCGGTGCCAGGGACAGTGGTGCCTTGATCCTTGGGTTCTATACCACCCAGGCGTCTGGGTTGTGCCAGCAGTGTTGCCTTACTCCTTGGGTTCTGTGCCTCCCAGGCATCTGGGAGTGCCAGCACAGTTGCCTGCTTCTCTGGGTCGAGCCAGTCACCCTCATCTGGACCACCTCGATCTAGGTCCTGTGGTCAGCCCGCTGCCTACCGATTCTGCCAGCTGTCCTGATCCTTGCCAGGTTCTCTACTGTCTAAGTGATTGTTATTTTCATTACATGTAATTACGGTATTTGCATATACTGTTATATTCACGTGCCTGTATATCTACTCAGTTGTATGGGCCATAGGCCTATCTACGTCTTTGAACTTTTCTCTACTAAAGTTATTTTAACCTTACAAAACTGTTCTGAGTGTTCATCAAAAACCGTGACATCCTACCTTGGCATGACAAGTACATTTCAAAGTAGTAAAAAAGTTAGGACAAGAGGCCATAGTCTAAAACTAGAGGGACACAGGTTAAGACGTAATGTAAGAAAGTTTTACTTCACTGAGAGGGTAGCAGATAAGCCTACCAGCAGAAGTGGTAGACGTTAATATATTGATAGAATTTAAGCATGCGTGGTATAGGCATAAGGCTTCCCTTAACATAAGACAAGACCAAGGAACAAGCAAGATTTGAGGTTTTTACATTAGGAAAATGGGCAAACTATGTGGGCCAAATGGTTCTTATCTGCAGTCATATTCTATGTTTCTATGTTATGGACTACTTAGATTAATTTGTCAGTTTATGATGCTGAGCTAATGCAGTGCGGAATGTTAGCATCTGACAGAAATGCCTGGCAGATTTGGATTATATATATTATATATATATATATATATATATATATATATATATATATATATATATTAAACTATTAAAAATTGAGAATTTAGTCCATCATTTGGCCAAAGAATGTAAGCTTGCCAAAACCGTCAAGGTATCTCAAGTTCTGGCAAGTACCTACTCTACTGTACCTTTAATTCCTATTTAACATTAAAATTAATTCAAATTCTGGGTTTGATAAAGCAGCTGAAGATGTTATAAGTAAATGCGTACCTAATTCTATAACACAGTGTATGCAATTAAAAACAAAAGAACACACTACTAATTCAAAAGGTGTAAGAGAGTACTTGCCTGGTATAAAACTTCCTTGACCTGCAGGATGTGGACACCGGCAAAAGAGGATTGTGGGCTTTTTTTGTTTCTGCTTTTGTTTCTAAGTTATACACTGTAACTCCATGTCATTTGGAAAGGAGTCATATAAAAATTTTCTCCCATCAAGTTCAAGTGTCAACAACCCTCAGTTCATTATGTGTTTCCTCAATGAACAGGAGCCTTGGGGTAAGGACAAGTAATAACATATATAATTATCTTTGTTCCATATATAATGCAGGGGTGTACAGTCCTTGAGGGCTAATGACAGGCCTCAGTTTTGTGATATCTTCAATTGACAGGTAAATTAACAAATACACTTTGCTCTGTGGGTGAATAAGTAAAAAAGGTTATGTATTGCCCTACATCTTTGTCCTGTCAGCAGCTCTCCAGGATACAAGTATTTCACCCATGATGTAATGTATTGACATAATAGTATTGATTGATTGTCATACATAAAAGCAATCTCCACACTTCAAAGACACTTTTCATTGTGTAGACAGTTGTTTTAATGGATTTGTTAGTTTTTCACAATCTAGAAACAAGATTATGATGCAGATTGGCATACCTCCCAAGTGTCCCTCTTTAGGAGGGACAGTCCCTCTCGTTGCGTTGCAATGCATTCCATACCCCTCTGGCACCCAAAGGGATAATACAGTAGGGTTCACATCATAGTGTGGGTAGGCTGGTGCTCTAAGCGGACACCGATGAGAGTACATGGGCTGCATTGTCACTAATGTCAATTAAGGTGTAAAAGAAGTCAGAGATGCTCAGCTAGGATCATGAGCTTCAAAGGTTTGCAAAAAGCTCACTAGGACTGTGTCCAGCACCAAGTAAAGTGTCCTAGCTATGTCAGAGCTTTGGGTACGTAGGAAAATTCAGCCTCTTTACCTTCTAGAAGTTCCTCAGTACAGCTGTAAGTAACAATTGTGTAACTATCAGTTAAGCAGTGATTCAATACTAAATAAAAGTGAGAGAGAAAGAAAATGTGTGTTTTCAACATGTAACAGTCAATTATTTTACTTCAGATAATACAATTTAATTTGAAATTAAGACTTCAATATATAAAGCAATGATGATGTATATGGAAACATATGCCAGGAATATTCCACTTTGAGTACTTGAAAGTAAATTGACTCTCGACACGTACATTTTTAGAAAGGGATTTTTGTGTACTTACCAATAAATCCTTTTCCTTTAGTCCGTGTGGAACACAGGAACCATGGGGTAAATTATCCTCCAACCAGGAGGGCGGGGTACTTGCCTAAAAAGAGCTCTCTGGAAATGGAGACTCCATCTCTACTCCACTTTACCTCCACCAGACATGATGAGTTTTATCAAAGATGAAAGAGAGGCAGGAAGGGAAGGCTACATGGACTATGAGAAAAGGATATAGCTGTACACAAAAATCCCAAATTCTGTTTTGTCCAATGTGGAACAGGGGCATAACGGGGATATACCAAAGTTATTGACTACCATTCCAGGGATGGAGCGAAAAACACCTCAAAACAGAAACCAGTTAGAGATGAACTGAAACAAACATGAGCCTCAGGTGACAACAGACACACATTAAATCAAGTAACAACACAAAATGTTACTATAAGACAAGAGGAATAACTATACAGGTATATCAGCCTGCTGTACCATTCATCCAAAACTGTCTTGGTAGTATTTAGCAATGTGTAAAGGAATAACTATGTCCTCTCCTTGCACAACTGCTCTGTAGAGGCCTGGACCTTGTATGCCAAGGTAGCACCCACTACTCTGTTGGAATGAACAGTGACCCTAAATGGCACTGGCTTTTTCCTTAGGATGGAGAACTGGTGAATAGTTGCATTAGTCCAAGGAGCCAGTGTAATCTTGTTTGCAGCTTGGATGCATGAGGACCATCAGGAATGACAAAAAGAGAGACCAATGTTCAGAAAGGTACAATGAATGTAATACTTCAGGAACTTAACTACAGCCAAACAATGGAGCTCCTGCTCCCATCTGTAAGAAGGACCTGGGCAAAGAGAAAGCAGAACAATTTCCTGGTTAATGTGAAACTCAGAAAAAACCTTAGTGAATAAACCTACAGGAGTCTGCAAAATTGCCCTATCCAAATGAAAAATCAAAATGGTGTGTTTACAGGATAAAGCCTATAGTCTGACCACACTCCGAACAGACACAATCGCAAGCAGTGCAGCTGTCTTAAGAGTTAAGATCTGAAGGTAAACAGAAGACAGAGGTTTAAACGGAGCCTTCTGAAGTACTCCCACAACCAAGTTTATGTTCCACATAGGAGTGGGATCCAGAAAGACTGGGTAGGCATTAGCCACCCCCTACACAAAGGCCTGAATATCCTGAAATAAGGCAATACTTCTCTGAAAAAGCAGAGAATAACTGGAAGTTGAAAAGGCTCTGCTACAGATAGATTGAGAAGATCTGAAAACCAGACCGAGCAAGGCTGGAATAGGGCAATAAGAATTATGTGAGCCCATCCAATACCCTGGGAATCAGAGGTAATGGAGAAAACACATTTGCCAGGGGAAACTGCCACGGAATGACTATAGTATCCACAGCAACAGTGAGGTGGCTCTGGGATCTGGAGGAAAACAGGGGGAACCTTGCAGTTCAACCAAGAAGCCACAAATGAACTATGGAGTTGAACACCATTTGGTTGAATTCCCAATTCCCGGGATCCAGGGGCTGATAGCTGAAACAGTCTGCCGCAAGGAATGACAGAAAGAGTTGGCACATCAGCTTCAATCCAAGAGAGAATCAACAAAATGTCTGACCACATGGCTGCACTCGTGATCCCTCTTTGGCAGTTGACATAGGCCGCGCCGTAAACACATTTTTAGCCATAAATGGGAGAGAAGCTAAGGTTTTCTTGAAAGACCTAAGCTGCCGACTATATGTTTAGCCAAAAGGTACAAAACACAGCAACAAAGACTGCTAAGGCCTTCCAATGAAGTTCAGACTCAAAAGTAGCTTCAGTATGATACGCATTAGCGTCAAGAATGTTAGAAACAGCAAGAAAAACATCCTCTTCAGAAGCTTCCGCATGGACAGCCTCTAAAATTTGCTCAGTCCAAATAGCAATGGACCTAGTCACCCTGGGATCTAGAGCAAAACAGGGGGAACCTTGCATTTCAACCAAGAAGCCACATATGAACTATGGAGTTGAACAGAATTTGGTTGAGTTCCCAATTCCCGGGATCCAGGCGCTGAAAGCTGAAACAGTCTGATGCAAGGTTGTCTACTCCTGGAATATGAATGACAGAAAGAGCTGGCACATCATCTTCAGTCCAAGAGACAATCAACAAAACGTCTGACCACATGGCTGCACTCGTGATCCCTCTTTGGCAGTTGACATAGACTGTGCCGTTGCAACATCAGACTGAATCAGCACTGGCAGACCTAGGAAGAGCTGTGAATAATGCAACAGAGCAAAGAAAATCGCCCAGAGCCCCAACATGTTGTTGGATAGAAGACTCTCCCAAATCTGACAGCTGGCCTCTGTCGTGACTACCACCTAATTCAGAATGGCCATCCTAGAAACAGTTGGGAAAACTGGAGCTACCAACAAAGATCTAACTTCGAACAGTTGGAGAGAGCCATGATATGGGAAAGATGACACTGCTGTCTGGACCAATTCCTGAGAATCTCCAGCTGCAGTTGTCGAGTGTGGAGTTGGATAAAAGGGATCACCTCCA
This sequence comes from Rhinophrynus dorsalis, assembly GCA_037306005.1. Classification (NCBI taxonomy): domain Eukaryota; kingdom Metazoa; phylum Chordata; class Amphibia; order Anura; family Rhinophrynidae; genus Rhinophrynus; species Rhinophrynus dorsalis. The sequence goes on along the minus strand of CM074721.1, from coordinate 167,996,909 downwards.
AAGTAGAGACCAGCTACCCAACACCTTCATGTTCTGCTGCATTGTTTCTGATGGGCAAAGTAAAGCCTACAACACCTTCTGAGACATCAACTGAATCTTGTCCTCCAGCAGAAAGACCTGTCGGTTCTGGAGTCAAATCTCATGGCGATAAACAGAAGGAAATGGGACGGAACAGGAGGATTTCTTGAAACTGATTATCCAACTGAGTTGATCCAGAATGGACATGCAAGTCTGAATCTGAATAAGCAGAGCCTCCACTGGAGGAGCCTTAAAAATAGATTTTACAGACAGGGAGTAAGAGAAGTCCCTAGAGAATAAACATGAGCAGACATGATTGCCAAGACTTATGCAAAAACCCAAAGAGCAGACAAAAAGGCAGTTGTGGTGAACTGAAAATAACAGTAGTTAAAAGCAAACCGAAGGAGGAGCTGATGATTTGCTTGGATGGGAATATGCAGAGAAGCACTCTTGTCCCCAGTAGCAAGACTATTAACTTCCTCCAATTCTGGGCCGAACACGTTTACCAATAAATGGGAGAGAAGCTAAGGTCTTCTTCCGACTATATGTTTAGTCAAAAGGTACAAAGCACAGCAACAGATAACACTAAGTTTAGCAGACTCAAAAGCAGCTTCAGTATGATACGCATTAGCGTCAAGGATCTTAGAAACAGCAAGAAAAACATCCTTTTTAGGAGCTTCTGCATGGACAGTCTCTAAAAGTTGCTCAGTCTAAATACCAATGGACCTATTCACCCAAGCAACCATGAAGGTGGGTCATAAAGTGGCAGCAGAAGCTTTGAAATTTGCCTTAAAGGGATAGTAATGTTTCAAAATAAAAGCAGCTCTAATTAATCATCATAGTATTTGGACTTTGGAGAGTATTATTTCAATTCTGTCAGAGTTGTAGTTCAAGTGTAATTCAATAACAAAGTGTCCCCCTCCCGCCCCTTTTACTGATGTAACACTGCTCAGCCAAAGCAGAAGGGAGGTGCCCAGGTAGATTGCAGAGATGAACAATCTTCAATTAAGATAAGGGAAAAACCTGAAAAGCTTGTCAAGGGGGGAAGGGTTTTCATTGTTCTCAATGAAGAAGCTTGTCCCCTGCTGTTATCTGTCTGGTCTATGGACTGCATTCCACATCTCAGAAGAGATGGCTTACACTAGGTAAAAGGGGCGGGAGGGGAAACTTTGCTTGTGAATATCTCTTAAATCATAAAGGTTTGAGAGATAAGACTTATATCGATCTTCATGTTTTTTTAATGCCTACAAAATAAAATAAAGTTAAAACGAAGTATTACTATCCCTTTAAGGAGAGAATCCAGGTACTTATCTGCCTGGTTCTTAAGCGCCACCGCATTAACAAGAGGCTATTCTGTATACATAGAAAGGTGGAAAGTATGAAAGTCTGCTGTTGTTGGAGGGGTAGCCCATTTCAATAGGGAATCAGAGGGATTTAAGAAAGAACACCATCTGGGAATAAAACGTTTCTTAGGCAAATTCCATTCTTCCAGGGCTTCTGGTCCATGGAATGATGGGGAGGTAAAATTACAGCCTCTGTTTTGCAACTCTTAAATACATATGGGGATGAAGAACTCAAATCAGCATACTCAGAAACGTTCATGGTCTCCAAAACTTAAAAAAAAAAAAAAAAAAAAAAAAAGGTCCTCATAGGAAACATAGTTTTCTTTCCAAGTTGTTTCATGGTGTGGTGGGTCTCCAGGCATTGCATCTGTTCGCTGACCCAGTGGTTGTGGGGTCCCCTAATAATGTCCTTACACAAGTGGAAACGGATAGAAAAAACAGCCCCTTCTTGCCTACCAGAATCCACCCAATGCAGAAGAATTCTTAATGCTGCTGTCAATGCCCCATCCAATATGGCCACCATGAACACCCGTTTTTTAAAGGTGCCACTGGCCAGAAATGGAGTAACGTTAAAACAATATAAATTAAAGTAATGAAAAAGCTGTCCTCTGATAAGGAAGGGAAGGGAAATGGGTCTGACAGAAACAAAGAGCAAAGTGCAGAACTAGCAATTTTACCACAGACCTCAGGATGTTGTAAGACACTGCATACACTGTGTGAAGCCATATAAATAAAGCCATACATACATACATATATACATACATACAATGTGGCTGCTAGACAGACAGGGGCATGCTCGCAGGACCTGTGAACTTAAAGTGGAATCTTCTTCAGTCACAGGCTCCTAGGCATATTAAGCAAGAGAAAGAGGAGAGAGAAAGCCATCCTCTAGCAGACCCTTGTCCCTAAAAAGTATTCTTCCTGGTCCATATCCATCAAGGCAGTCAAAGATAGGAGCACTCCTAATGGGGGATTGAACAGCCCCATGTAAGTTAAGAGAACAAACAGACTTCTTTGAGGTCACTTTAAATCAGAGCCTGCTTGGTGGGGTAAAGTGGAGTAGGCAGGAAGTCTCCACCTCCAGAGAGCTCTTTAGGCAAATGCCCTACCATCCTGGCTGGAGAGCAAAGTAAAACAAAGGCAACTGTGAAAAGCTTACGGGTTTATAGGGCCACCATCAAAAACATATGGAAGGGACCATTGTCCTTGGTCCAGGTCAGAAGTGGGTCCTGGGCTCAGTGGGTTACATGGGAAAGGAAGCCAGTGAGATTAGTTGGCTGAAGTTCAAATTCCATAACGGAATTGTGCAGCCAGGTCCTTCCATTTGCAGCTTTCATAATGCAGCACACAATTGTGGAATAGAGAGACTAAAATACTATACCCTCCTTCCCAATTTATTTGTAGGCTACAGTGTTGCCATATTGTGAGGCTCTTGAGCTCTGAAATATGTGGCAGATAATGGCGGAGCTCTGGAAAGAAGCAGTGATCTTCCACTGCCAGACTGACCGGAGGTATAATTTAATTTCTATAGTGCTTCAACACTTTAATCATCAATCTTTCCCTGCCTCTAATCACACTTCCTTCTCCCACTTCTTCTCTATATACTTCCTCTGCCACTTCTTCACCCTTATCCCTCAATCTTTCTTGCCTTTCCTTTCACACTCTAGTGTCTTGCTTCCCCCAACAATTTTCTAGATTCTCCTTCCTACCAGTCTATCTTTATTACCTCTATCAAAATCTTCTCCATGCCGCCACCACTTTTTTAATTACACCATCACTCTCTCAACATTCTCCCTCCTGCCCCCAGGAGTTTCAGTCCACTTATCTATCTTCTATTATGCACCCTGCTCCCTTTTCACTCTTTTTCTGCTTCTTCCACCAGGACTGTGATACACTAAGGTTCAATAACAGACTAGGATGGAAAAATGGGGGTGCATTTGCTTCAATGACATCTCCACATATGCACGAAGAGGTCTTCACCATCACATCCCTTCGTCAGGTTTGAAATTTTGTATTGACTACTCTGACAATGTCTCATTTGCATATTGAAATGCAGTTTCATGTATATTCATGTAGGTGAGTCTATATGTTAATGTGGCACTTTGCCACATACACTAAGGTCTAATAGCTGCTTATGTGGTGGACTTCACAGTTCCTACTTTGGCAACATGAAAATGCCAAATTTGGGATCTTACTGGAGCTCTCAATGGAGCCAGAGGACAGTTTGAGGTGTCTGAAACCTTTGATGTACGGATGTTTGGCTATTCGTTGGATTTGACCATATAAGAATCCTAAAGAAAGGGGAGGTAATGGTTACATATGAAGTAGCACTTGCTGTCTGTCCCCCTCCCATGTTCTTTTCTATTTCACCTCCTAAATACTTCTTATGCAATTACCCCTCATATAGCTTTATTATCTGGTTTTGCAATGTATACTTCTCTATGTCCTATACTTGCAGATTCTTCATCCTTTCTAATAGCCTTCACCATCTGTATCAGGACCATTGTTTTCTTCCCTTTATTACCATACTAACAATAGTGGCATGGCGCTGCCAGAAGGTTAACCATTTCAGTGCCAGAGGGGTATCCAGTGTATTGATTTTGCAATGCATTGGGTAATCTCTGGCCCTTCAAGGTTTAATTTTTTGAGTGAGAAATATGTATGCAGTGCAGTACAAGTCACTGGATAACTCTGCCACCGAACGGGTTAAAAATAAAAGGCAATATCCCGTCATATTCCTGCACGTCCACTATGCAGCAAACATGGTGGACGACTCTCTGCCCCTTTAACCACTATAGCTGTTTCACGATTGAAAGCTTTCCCACTTGCTGCTCCCTACCTCTGGAATGCCCTACCACGCAGTATTTGCCAAGCATCAACCTTTAACAACTTTAAATCTAAACTAAAAAAGCACATTTTAAATGTAGCAATAATGTAATATGAAAACAGCATCTCATATGCCAAAAAACTGCACTTCCGTCTCTACCAGATCGTATCTGTATGTCACCCATCATATACTTAGATTGTAAGCTCTACGGTACAAGGGCCTTTCATCCTCATGAATACTCACCTATTGCACCCCTTATGATTGTCTTTATAAACACTTAATCGCTGCACTTATTGTACCCTTTCTATATCAAAAGTAAACTGTAAAGTGCCAAGTACACTGGTTGGTGCTATATAAATAAAATATACATTACAATACAAAATACCACATCTCCAACATTGATTGGACTTGCTTTTATCAAACATATATTTTTAGGGGAGACCATATACCACCTGTAAAGGATCTTAATGTACAACTCCTGTGTTCCTAAACAACATGAAATCTTTCTGAGCTGCCCATAAATTTTATACCATTCAGGCAGAGAAAACATGTGCCCTATTTCTTCCTCCCAGAGCTTTAATTTTGCTTTTATAACTTCATTCGTATCTTTACAACCTAAATCCCATTCCTATTCATATCTTTTCTCTCTAGAAACTCCTCTAATGCTGGGCATTCACTTATTGAGGTTCAAGTTAAAAAACGAGCAATTTGGAAATAGGTGCATCTATTACTTTCAGATATATCATATCTCTACTGAATTTGTTGGAATGGAAGTACTCCCCTATTACCGATAATATCTACAATCTTTTAGATTTAGATCTTATATATAAAACCTCAAACAAGCAATCAGTGTTACCGATAATACTTGATTCCCAATTTCCTTTTTAATTTATTCAGTGTAATTCTGATATCATTTAGGACTGGGTTCACAAAATTCTGTTGTTTTAATATTTCTCAGTTCATCCATATCATAACTTCAGGGGCAGAATTATTACTTGCAAATTTTTCAAGTTCCAACCAAACCATTGGGGCACTCTCACTTCTACTCCATGCAATATAATGTACCAACATGCAGACCTCATGTAATTTTCGCATGTCTGGCATAGATATACCCCCTGCATTAATACTTCTTGTAAGAATCATTTGTGAAATTTTTTATTCTTTTCAGACCATATAACACGTTAATAAGTTTCTGAGGACAATATTTGACCTGGTAGTCTGAAGGGGATCGCTCTCATTATATAAATTATTTTTGGAATAAGGTATGAATTTACAGCATTCATTCTTCCTAGCAAGGATATTTCTAATCCTCTCCAAGATTTTAGTTTCTCCTTACAAATAGTTAGAAGTGAAGCATAATTTAAATTCACCATATCCCTCAAGTCCAATTTTAATTTTATCCCCAGATAGTCAATCAATTATTTTCCCAGCTTACTCTTAGTATTGATTGTAGATTAACCCAAATATTCGAGGGACTATTAGCTGCTATAACCTGTGTTTTCCCTATATTTAATTCATAGTTAGAATATTCCACAAATGTATCAATTAAACTTATAAGTGATGGAATGGAATCCAAGGGCTCAGTTAAAGTCAAAAGAAAATCGTCCGCGAATAGTGAGATTTTATAATGCTGAAAATTTAATTCTATCCCAGATATTTCAGCGGACTGCCTTACCATCTCTGCAAATGGTTCCATAGATAGCGCATATAGGAGTGGTGCAAGGGGACAACCCTGACGAGTACCGTTTTTAATCTGAAACCATTCGGATTCCATTAATGGACCAGTTATTTTGGCCGAATGATTTGCGTACATAGCCAATGGTATTGTCTCTTAATCCCCAGAGATGCCAAAGGCCCCCAATAATTGCTCCAGATATAACCAGTTAACCCAATCAAAGGCTTTTCCTGTGTTTAAAGAAATAATTACTGCTTGTGTGTTATTACTATTGATTGTATCTATCAGATTAATAATCTTTCGAGTATTATCACTGGTTTGCCTTCCCGTAATAAAGCCTGCCTAATCTACATGTATTATATCCGGCATAATCAATCAGCAAAAATTTTGGAAACAATCTTTATATCTAAATTTATTAGTGATATTGGTCTATAATTGACAATAACAGATGGGTCTTTACCTGGTTTTAATACCGGGGAGACAAAAGCCATGAGCATCTCCGGTGGGAACCTAGCCCCCGCGATATCTCTCCATATGCCCTAAATAATAGTGACGAGGCAGTCCCCTGAAATGTTGGATAAAATACAGCCGAGAATCCGTCCGGACCTGGTGCTTTCTTTTTTTTCCAGATGATTTATTGTTTGGTCTATTTTTTCTTTTGAAATTGGAGCATTTAATCGCCCCAGCTTCTCTTCTGTAACTTTTGGAGGTTTCAATTTCGATAAAAAGCTCCTAATCTGTTCTTTTGATTTAGTGTGGTCCTATAAATTATACAAAGATTGATAGTAATCTTTGAATGCCCCCTCGATATCTGATGGAGACAAGAAGATTTTATCTCCCACCCCAATTTTTGTTATTATATTTCTTTTATTCTTAATCTTTAATTTATTTGAAAGATATTTACTTACCCTATTATTACTGTAATACCATTCTTGTTTCAAAACAGTTAAAGCCTTATTGATTTTATCTTGCTGTTTACTCAATATTTCGGACTTAATCTGCTCTATTTTTAAAACTGTTGCTAATCTGGGATCTCTTTTACTTTCTCGCTCCGCCTCTGCCAACCCAACATATAAATCTGCCAATAATTTTCCTTTTTGTTTCTTCAGACGGGAGCCTATCTTTATAATATGCCCCCTCATAACACATTTAAAGGTGTTCCACAGTACCAGGTCTGAGACCGCTCCACTCTTATTGGACTCAAGAAAATCATCTACATATTTAGATAATTCTTCCCTATTTGAAATATCATCCAAAAGAGATTCATTTAATCTCCATCTAAAATTTGTTTTATAACTCGGATTATTCTACAGTACATAGAAAATAGGAGCGTGGTCAGAGCATGTCAAAGGCCCCATCGTAGATTTTAATATAGCATTTAGCAAGAGAGCTTCAGTAACTATACAATCAATTCTAGAATAAGACATATGGGGTTTTGAAAAAAAAAGAACAATCCCTCTCCTGTGGGTGTAGCACCCTCCAGATGTAATACAGGGTATTTTTTTTTTGCAAGAAATCCTGAAATAATTCTGCTGTTGCTCTAATCTGTAAATCTACTTTTGCTGTTAAGGGAATTCTCTTATCCATCTTAATATCTTGAACACAATTAAAATCACCCCCAAATAATAATATCCCTTTCTTTATCTGTTCTGTTTTAGCATATAATTTTGTAATAAATCTAATTGGATTCCCACTGGGTGCATACAGATTAACTAGTGTATACATTATATCATTAATTTTACAGATCACAATTATGTATCGTCCATTTGGATCACTATCTTTATATATAAATTCAATTTCACTCTATTGGAGACAATTATAGCAACCCCTCTTTTTGTTTTTACCCCCCTCAATGTTCGCGTAGTAGATAATGGGAAACTTTGAAAATTTCCAAATTTTGTCTGGTTGCAAAAACCAATGGGTCTCTTGTATAAATCCTATATCAATATCCCTTTTTATCATTAACTCATATAACTGAGCTCATTTCTGTGGACTATTTAAACCCTGAGTGTTAATGGAGACTAAATTAACTGACCCCTGGAAATTGACCCACATTTGTACTCCACAGCGGTTCCCTCATGATCCTTACCACATATCTGCAATTATACATTTCAAAGTGAACATTTATATCATCCAAACACATCAGTTCTAACATCCTGATCAATATGTATGTAAATCGATTTATCCTGCTACCTTCACAGGAAGCCCACTCACCGGCAGCAACTTGTGTAATGGCAGTTATATTTAAGGAAATACCTTTTTAATTCTCTCCCCCTTTCTTCTTAAGAACATCATGCTTCGATAATATCCCTCTGTACTTGATTCTGCCTAGTCCTAAATGTCATTATCTTAATACTATTATTATACGTATACTTCTAAGCTACCTTTTGAACTTTCACACGTTGCAATATTATTTTTAATTTCTTTTCCCTTTTTTTCTCTTCCTTCCCCCTCCCTTCTCTTCTTCCTTCCTTCTTTCTCTCCTTTCCCTTTTTCCCCTCTCTCCTTTCTCCTTCCCCCTTTTCCTTCTTTTCTCCCTCTCCTTCCCCCATCCTCTATTTCCTGTATTTATCAAGGTTAATTCACCAATATACTCCCTATCTTATTTTATAGCTAATTATGGTTTCCTTAGATTGACCCTCATTCTTAATTCACTTAAATTTAATATTTCTCTACTAATCTCCTCATAAGATTATACCATTCATAACTCCTCAAATGTTTCTATTAAATGTGACTCAGTTCCAACTATCCCTCTTAATATGTGAAATAACCCTTAAATCCATATTATTAAATTAAATGTGTTATCAATGAATTCTTGTATTCAATAATCTAAATCCTATTTAAATTTCTTATTATAATTATTTCTTAAGATTATTTCTTAATAACAGTGTTTCGGTGCCAATCTATCCTAATCCTCGTTTATCTCCCTAACCTGCAGTTCCTATCAATCTATTAATCTATAAGTATCCTCTAACCCCTATTCCCATCTTCCTAGGTAAGTGAAAAAAACATATCTTAATGTAATCCATAAACTAATCTCTAATATAGTCCAGAACCCATAACTTCACCGTGCAGTCAACCCCTTCTTAAACAGAGAGTTAGATTGTATTAGATCTAGTCAGGGTTTTCTCCCCCGCAGCGCCTCACTCACGTCATTTCCTCCCTTAGTTTTAGAGATGCTGTGGGGAAACGCACCCCCCTCCACAACAATAATTTCTCTAAAATTGCCTTAGAATACTAGTTCTCCAAGATTAGGGATTTCCTGGCAACTTCAAAAATATATATTTCCAAAGTCAATACATCAATTTAAACAGATTCCCATTTTCCCACCTCATCACATCCCCATACCGGATTTACCTCAAAAATAAAATTTTTCCCTATAAGTCCCCCTCCTGTAGATCTGGGCGTCAGTATGCCCCGAACTGGGGGAGTATATACATTCAAAATCAGGATGAAATCTACTTATCCTCTCATCCCCAATAACCCTCCCCCCTAGTCTCAGTATTTCTTTCAACATGATTTAGAAAAATGTGGAAAGGAGAAAAAAAAAAAGAAGCCGCCTTATATATGGGGGAAAGAGATTGACTCGGATCGGCCTGGAGTTTACTTAACTAGCCCCCATTGTTGGTTTCAATCTCGGGCAGAATCCGAGTCTTTAAACGGATATCTTATACCCTCATGAGATACTATGAGTGAAGTTGGAAATCCCCATCTATATGGTATATTTGCGTCTCTTAAAGCTATCGTAATAGTATTATATGCTCTTCTCATCTGTCTTGTTGCAATAGAGACATCCGCGAATATCTTCAAGTTCTCATATCTCTTATCCTTTAGTATTTGTTTCCTAAATTCTTTAATTATCTGATCTTTAACAGTGAGACTTGTATATCTAATAATTACATCTCTCGGTATATCAGCTCTTAACCCTCTAGGTTTCCTAAGCCTGTGGAAACGCTCAAAAGGCCATTGGCCCAATAGTTGTTGCGCTATAAAGGAATGGAAGAACTCCTTAATAAACATTTCCAATTTTTCTTGCTTGATGTTTTCTGGTATTCCTCTTATTCTAATGTTCTTCCTGTGTGACTATCACGGCGCCCGTGATTATGCGACATTTTGACAGGCTTATTTTACTGGTGCCTTCTCATTGGCTGCGCTGTACAGCTCCTCCCAGTGACAGCCTTTATATACCCTGGGCTGTCACTTAGAGTGTGCCCTTTCATGGTGTACCTGATGCCTAGTGCAAGTTCCGTTTGTTTGATACCAGTGTATGACCCCCGCCTGCCTGACTACGCTTTTGCTACTGTTCCTGCTTCTGTGTACCGATTCGGATTGGCTGACGTTCCTGCTTCCTGTTCTGACCCGGCCTGGCTGACGTTCCTGCTCCGTGTACCTACCCGGCGAGACAGACGACCCTGCTCCGTGTACCGACCCGTTGAGACCGACAACGTTCCAGTGCTGTGTACCGAATCGGTTTGGCTGTAGTCCCTGCTTCCTCCGTCCCCGGCTGGGCGAAGAATCTGTCAGTGCCTGCTGCTACCATCTGTGCACATCTCTCACGTTATTGTGCATCCCAGAGCTATGGTACTCCATTACCATTTGTAGTCCAGTCCGTGGGTTTGAGTCTCAGTGTGTCATTACTCCTCCACACCGTTCACTTGATCGCTTGGTCTTCCATTTTAGGTTCAGTTGGGCGCATCCGGTAGTCTTCCGTATCCTGACCATAGCGTTCATTAACCCCTTTGGGGGTGGTGCCTTGTGCCGCTACTTGTTTCACCAGTGTTGTTCTCATCTCCGGTATACTTGTGCATTTGGTCTTCCACTCTAGGTTCAGTTGGGCACTTCCGTTTGCCTTCCATCTTAAGACCATAATGTACATTAACCCCTTCGGGGGTGGCACAGGCACACAGTGGTGGATAGTCTCAGTTGGGCGTCCTCTCCTGGCACGAGCTCTGACTCACACAGTTGTAGTCTCCGGTGGGCATACACCGTTGCAACCCTCCATTCAGGTGAACCTTGCCTGTTCTCTGCTGCCATCCTGTCACTGTCGCTTCCCCTGTCTATAGGCGACATTGGGCCTCCATTTACTGGGCAATTGAGCCAGTGGCTTCACTGGCATTGCTGGACTCTCTTACACTGTATCTATCATATTTACCTGACCTTTGTCAGTATTGTATTCTGTAGTACATACAGGATCCGTGTGGGTTAACTTGCTATGTAACTTGTCTTGTGTCAGTTATTTGCTGCTATATGCTGGACCTGTGAGGGTTACATTAATCCTTGTGTGCTTTTTTTTTTTTATTTACCAACATCTACCGTGTCTGAGTGTACTGAACCGTAACAGTGACCTATCTTCCATTTCCATAATTCTGCCGTCCAATGCTGTTATTTTGGTGTTCATTAAACAGTTTTCTTCTTGAACCTTTTTCAGTACTTCTTGCATATTCTGTAAAGTATTACTTTGTGTAGTAAGACAGTCTGACGTTGATATAAGTTCAGCTTTTAATCCTATAATATTTTCCTCTAGGTCTTTTTTTAATATTCTTATAAAGGTTGTCCATCATTGTTGCCAACAGTTCTTTTGATATACTGTGAGATGCATCCTCCCTTATCTGTGAGTCATTTAACCCTTCGATTCCCACCACCACCTCCTTTTGTATTATAGAGGATACCCTCCTTTATATAGGTGAATAGTTTTAATGTGACTTAGAGGAGTAAAAATTACTTATATGTTTAGACTTTTCACTATTCAGATTCTTTACTTTGTCTTTATCCTTATCCTTCTTAGGACCCATTGTCTTGGGTGGCAGTTACTCTAAAGAAGATCCCTTGACAATTATTCTCTTTCTTGTGCTCTTAGTATCGTTGACAGTGGGTGTATTGCTTGTTATTCTTTAAATTTATTGACCTATCCAATCCATTTATAGGATTATAAGAGTCATCAAAAACTATATTCCGTTCCTAGGCCTTCCTACTCTTTAAACCCTTTGTTGTTCAAAATAATGCTCCAAAACAAGAGGTCAAACTTAGAGATGTCCCACCCAAAACTTCTTTAGAGTTCTATATGTCATTCCACCAAAGTACTTATAACAACCCAATGAGTCTTTTTGACAGAATTCCAGATTTCAAAGTCTCTAGGGAGTACATCAGTCAAACTCCAATAAGTAAAAATGACATATAAAGGTTGAAAATTCTTTCAGACCAGAGTTATATTGGGAGAGACAGTCATAACAGAGGTACAAAAGCAGTTTATTGCCCTGATTAGGCTACTCATGATTCTCTTAAACGTTTCACTTGTAACTCTCAGCTATTTCAACGATCTTGTTCTCCAGAAGTTGTAGAGTTGACTTTAAATTGATACTGTTGCAGTCCTGAAGCTTTAACCAGCTGTATACTGCCCCAGCCTCCGCATATCCATTCTGTAGGACTATAGTATGACTCAGCTGCTTCCTTTCACCTTTATGCTTTTTAACACTTGAACACAGCTGTCACTACTGTTGAAATACCTGGTCCCAGTGCTCTCTTCCCTAAATGGACAGGGAGCAGACAACTCCTTCAGCAATGCCAGTCTAGAGGGTTCTAAAGAGCCAAGTTCCACATCTATCGTTGCAGTGCCAGTCTCTGCGTCTACCCGCAGCTCATACCTCACAGCCTTCCAATAGGGAGATATAGTTGTTCACATATACTCTCGAGGGGCCTCTGGTGTCCAGTGCCGAACGCCTATACATGAGTGCTTAACTCTGCCTCTGTGAGTACTAAGTTTTCTCGACTGAGCCCGGTGCTCCTACGAGCTCAGCTTCCGTGACCTCCATTCCGCTTTAGCTCCACCCACCTCGCCGAGCGTGGCGTGCATCACTCTACGCCCTGATGTGTCCATACCCCCATTCTAAAGCTTCTGGTTTTCAACAAAAGAAAAGGGCAGCATGTCAATGGCAGCATTTTTGGAAAGTTTACTATTCCATAGGGGTACTTTTGCAATGACCAAGGCCCTAGACCGCTGGCAAGAGGCAACCGTGTATATGCAGACTAACCCAGGAAGGGTTACAGGAGACCTAGGCAACTGCTACTGGATAAACCTAGAAAGCTAGGGGTGGATCGATATACGGTAAGTAATAGGAACGCAACCAGTGTCCCCTCAACCTGCAAGGTGGTAGATGCAATGGTGGCTCTTGAGCCCAAGGCCCTGCAGTAAGGAACAGGTAGTGCTCTTACCTGGAAGCTCCAGGTACCTACAGGGTTAATGGTCAATGCCCAGAGAGTAACCAACTCCCAAAGGGAGTGAGCCCAGCGCTACTAGGAAGGCAGACACAGAGAGTGATCAGAGTAACTCAGTCAGTGTTAGAACACTGTACCGACTGTACACACTGCCTTAGGCGGTTAATAGAGCAGCTCGAGCACGGGGCTCAGCCTTAGATCGACAAATAACAATGCCACGTGCCGCAAGTCGAGAATCAAATGCAAGGCCCTGTAAACCGGTGACCTCACGGGGAAAGGAATCCACGGTCGGCAACAGCCACAGCGCGGTAGACAGCCAAATACAGTCAGCAACAGAGCGGTACAATGGCCAGATGCAGAGACCAACAGAGCAGGTTCTCAGCCAGCTACGATCAGCAACGGAGCAGGTTCTTCAGCCAAACACAGTCAGCAACGGAGTGGATTCCTCAGCCAGATATGGTCAGCAAGGAGCGGGTTCTTCAGCCAGATACGGTCAGCAATGGAGCGGGTTCTCAGCCAGATACGGTCAGCAACGGAGCGGGTTCTCAGCCAGATACGGTCAGCAACGGAGTGGGTTCTCATCTGGATACAGTCAGCAACTGAACAGCAGCAACAGGAACTCAGGAACGTAGTCAGGCAGGCAGCGTCATACACGATGAGCGATAGCACAAAATAAACTCAGGAACTCGTACACCACGAAAGGACGTCTAAGGGAGGACATCCCTGGGTATATAAAGGCAAGCCCTAGTAGGAGCAATTAAGACCAGCCAATCAGAGAACAGCAATGATAACAATGTCGCCGTTCAGAACAGGAAGCACAGGCACCGTGATAGTACCCCCTTCTCAACGACCCCCTCGCCGCGGAGGAGGACCAGGCTTAGAGGGAAATTTGGCATGGAACTGATGCAATAATACTGGTGCATGAATGTCAGCATGCTTGACCCATGAACATTCCTTTGGGCCATACCCCTTCCAATGAACCAGATACTGGAGTTGCCCACGCACCCTGCGTGAGTCCACAATACTTTGAACCTCATACTCATCGTGGTCTTGGATGCGTACCGGTGCCTGCACCACCGGAGCATAAGTATAACGGTTACAGACAAGAGGTTTAAGTAAGGATACATGAAAGAAATTGTGAATATGCACATTTGCAGGGAGGTCCAATGCATAGGAAACTGGATTGACCCACCGGAGGACTTTGAATGGACCAATATACCGTGGGGCAAACTTGTGACAAGGAGTTTGTAGAGTCAAGTTTTTGGATGAAAGCCACACACGGTCCCCAACCTGAAACACAGGAGCCGGCAGCCTCCTGTTGTTGGCATGACGCCTGGAATGTTAAAAGGACTCACATAGCGAAGTCTGTACTTGTGCCCACGTGGAACGAAGCTGTCTGAGGTGTTCATCAAGGGCTGGCATCTGTTGTGCCTGAAAGGCATCCGGAAGCAAGGATGGCTGGTACCCATAATTGACAAGAAATGGGGAGCTTCCGGATGAATTATTAATCACACAGTTTCTCTCAAACTCTGCCCAAGGTAACAACTCAGCCCAGTCATCATGATGGTTGGATACAAAGCAGTGGATAAATCGTTTGAGCCCCTGGTTAGAGCGTTCAGCAGCTCCATTAGTCTGTGGATGGTACGCAGACGAATAAGACAATTGGATATCCATTTGGCTGCAGAATGCCCTCCGAAACCTGGAAATAAATTGACTGCCCCGGTCTGATACCAACACTTGAGGTACTCCGTGGAGTCTGAATACCTCACGAGCGAACACAATAGCCAACTCCTTAGCAGAAGGCAGACCAGGCAAGGGCTCGAAATGGGCCATTTTCGAAAATCTGTCTACCACCATCAAGATATATGTGTAACCCTTCGAGGCGGGTAATTCACCCAGAAAATCAAGAGACACATGTGACCATGGATGATGACAGTTAGGAACAGGCTGCAACAGGCCCACTGGCAGATGCCTGGGTATTTTAGAACGGGTACAAACAGCACAATCTGCTGTAAAATCAGCACAATCCGCCCTTAGTATGGGCCCCAGAAGATACGAGATAAAGACCAAATTAATTGATCTCTGCCCACATGGCCGGCTGCTTGTGAAGCATGATATGTTTCAAGGAGTCTCACCTGAAAAGGTTCCACTACAAAACATTTGCCCATGGGTTTTTCAGGGGAGATTCAGCTTGCGTTGCCAAGATCTCTTGACCCAAAGGAGACATGATGCTAGTCCGCAGGGTAGCCAGGATGCTATCGTGTGGAATGATAGGTACTGGCTGTTCCTCAGACTCCAATTCAGGACCGTGCTGCCTTGACAGCGCATCAGCTTTTACATTCTTAGAACCGGGTAAATAGGAAACAACAAAGTTAAAGAGAGGAAGAGAGCCCATCTGGCTTGTCTGGAGATAGTTTCTTAGCCTCTGAAAGGTACAAAAGATTCTTGTGGTTGGTTAAGATGAGAATCGGTACTCTGGTGCCTTCCAACAGGTGACGCTACTCACGTAAGGCCAGGATAATTGCCAACAATTCCCGGTCACCGATCTCATATACTGATTGCGCTTTCGTTAATTTTTTAGAAAACAAGCCGCACGTGAGTGGTTGACCCGGACCAGACCTCTGAGAAAGTACAGCCCCTACACCAGTGTCAGAGGCATCTCCTTCAAGTATATACGGTAAGGCAACTTTGGGGTGCGACAGGACTGGTGCAGAAGCAAACTCCGCTTTGAGTGCCTCCTCAGCCTCCTTGGACCCCTCTGGAGCCTTGGCGCCCTTATGTGTCAGGTCTGTGAGGGGTTTGACAATTCTGGAAAAATCACGGATAAATTTACGATAATAATTGGCAAAGCCAAGAAATGTTTGAATGGCCTTGAGGCCCTTGGGACGTGGCCAATGTAGCACAGCCGACAATTTTTCTTTGTCCATGGAAATGCCCTGACTCGAAATTACATATCAAAGGAATGATACCATGGTTCTATGAAACGCACATTTGTCGAGTTTACAAAACAATTTATTCTCCCTTAATCTCAGAAGAACTGTAGCCACTTGGATGCGATGTGCCTCCAAATCGGGAGAATAAAGTAAAATATCGTCAAAATAGACAACTACACAGGACTGCAACAAGTCGCAGAGAACATTATTAATTAGTTCTTGAAATACTGCTTCGGCATTACACAACCCGAATGGCGTTACCAAGTATTTGTAGTGCCCATACGAGTATTAAAAGCGGTTTTCCTCTCATCACCCTCCTTGATTCTAATGAGGTTATAAGCGGCTCTCAAATCCAATTTGGTAAATATAGTCGCGCCCTTTAGACGATCAAACAGCTCAGTGATGAGTGGAATTGGGTAGGCACTTTTAACCATCAACTTATTAAGGCCTCTGTAGTCAATACTTGGCCTTAGTTCCCTGGACTTCTTTTTTACAAAGAAAAATCCAGCCCCCGTGGGCGAGGATGATCTGCGAATGATGCCCCTTCCCAGGGCATCAGAGATATATTCCTCCATGGCCAGGTTCTATTCACAAGAGAGGGGATACGTTCTGCCCCTAGGAGGAACAGCACCAGGCGCAATATCAATGGCACAGTCATACGCCCTATGCGGTGGCAAAGTGCCAGCCTCTCCCTTACTGAAAACATCTTTGAAATATTGGTATTCAGGCGGTAGGGAGGGAGAGGTACACATAATTCTCTTAGGTTGGTGTAGACAATGATTCGTACAATGCTCGGATCAGGCCACAGGAGTCCCAATTAATTCTGGGATTGTGTGTTTGTAACCATGGAAACCCCAGAATGACCGCATAATGGGGTGACTGGATAATCTGAAAAGACAGGGTTTCGAAATGTAATGCTCCAGTCTGTACTGAGAGTGGACATGTCTCATGGGTGACCTGGGGAGGCACCAAAGATCGCCCATCAATGGCTTCAATTTGCAAAGGATTGTCCAGCAACACTAGAGGAATGTTATGTAAAGCAGCAAATTCCTGGTCCATGAAATATCCCGCTGCTCCAGAGTCTAGCAGCGCAGATACCGTAACGGATAGGTTGGAGGAGGAAATGATCACATCAACCACCGGTTTGGAAGGCACGACCTCTGGGGACTGCTGAATACCACCTAGGACCTGTCCCCTAAGGAAAGCTAGGAGTGTGCGTTTCCCGGCCAGGTTGGACAATTGTGCAACAAATGACCTCCTTTACCACAGTACAGACACAGGTCATTCTTACGGCAAAATTACCTTTCTTCCTTAGTAAGTCTAGTAAAACCCACCTGCATGAGTTCGGCAATTTCAACCTGACCAGGAGGCGTGGGAGGAGAGGGAGGCAAGGATGGGAGGATATTTTTGTGCCACTGTCTTACAGGAGACCTCGGTTTGCGGTCTCTAGTCTGAGTTCGTTCCCTGATCCGAGTATCAATTAGATTAACAAATTCAATGAACTTGTCCAGAGATTCGGGTAATTCCCGGGCTGCAATCTCATCTTTGATACGGTAATTTAGGCCTTGAGCAAATGCTGTTACCAGCGCCTCATTGCTCCATCTCAACTCGGCTGCCAAGGTACGAAACTCAGTAGAGTACTCCGCAACTGTACGGTTGCAATGTCGGATATTCATAATTTGTTTGGCAGCCGAGATATTGCGCCCAAGGATCTCAAAGACACTTCGAAAGGTCCTCACAAATTCACCAAAGTTGGCAGTAATGGGCTTAGCCATCTCCCAAATCGGATTTGCCCAGGCTAGAGCCCTGACAATCAACAACGAGATCATAAACCCAATATTGCTTCTCTCCATAGGAAAGGCTTGGGGAGCCAGTTCAAGGAAAAATTCCAGCTGGTTGAGGAAACCTCTACAGAGGGTAGGTTCCCCATCATTCCTTAACGGTAAAGGTGCCATAGCAGATAGCCCTTTATACTGCATATTGAAATTCGAATTCTGGACTGTCCGTGCCTGAACTGGGGTGGCCACTGAGGATGGAACCAGTCTGTCCAAGTGTGCAGTCCGCTCCAGTATCGTTTGCACCACCACTGACAGTTGATCGAGACTCTGCTCATACATATCCATTCTCCATCGGATATTGACTGAACTTCCATCATCGGACATGTCTGAGGTCGCTGGCCCTTTCGTACTGTCACGGTTTATTGATGAACACTCAGACAGAACGGTAAGGTTAAAATAACTTTATTAGAATAAAGTTCATACACGAATGTAGGCCCTAAGACCCACAATACAGAACAGGTAAATATATGCAATGGGTTGCAGAGATAGGGACCAGAATAAGTAATCAGGATGAACTGGTAACAATTATAATATAATTGTAAGGTTGAAGGTACACAGTCCCAGAACTGACAGCTAGACTCCAACATAGGAGGTCCACTAATCGGATAGGCAAAACCAGACGCCTGGGTAACGGAAGCCATATGGGCAATGGGAATGGACTGGGAACCAACTGACAGTGAAGGCCTCTGGCAGAACCGGCAAGGTAAAGGGTACGCAGTCCGGGAACGACAACAGGACTACAGTGGCATGAGGTCCACTAGTGGAGGACTGGCACAACCCAGACGCCTGGGTACTGAACCAACTGGAGCGAGGCAACACTGACCAAGGCCCTAGACCGCTGGCAAGAGGCAACAGTGTATATGCAGAATAACCCAGGAAGGGTTACAGGAGACCTAGGCAACTGCTACTGGATAACCCTAGAACGCTAGGGGTAGATCGATATACGGTAAGTAATAGGAAAGCAACCAGTGTCCCCTCAACCTGCGAGGTGGTAGATGCAACGCTGGCTCTTGAGCCCAAGGCTCTGCAGTAAGGAACGGTAGTGCTCTTACCTGGAAGCTCCAGGTACCTACAGGGTTAATGGTCAATGCCCAGAGAGTAACTGCAACTCCCAGAGGGAGTGAGCCCAGCGCTACTAGGAAGACAGACACAGAGAGTGATCAGAGTAACTCAGTCAGTGTTAGAACACTCTGCCGGTACTTCGATTGTACACACCGCCTTAGGCGGTTAATAGAGCAGCTTGAGCACGGGACTCGGCCTTAGGTCGACAAATAACAGTGCACACTGAGAATCGAATGCAAGGCCTGTAAACCGGTGACCTTACGGGGCCGCCAAGTGGCACAGACATACACGGTATAACAACAGCCACAGTGCGGTAGACAGCCAAATAGGTCAGCAATGGAGTGGTACAATGGCCAGATGCAGACAGCAACGGAGCAGGTTCTCAGCCGGCTACGATCAGCAACAAAGCGGGTTCTTCAGCCAAACACAGTCAGCAACGGAGCGGGTTCTTCAGCCACATACGGTTGGTAACAGAGCGGGTACTTCAGCCAGATAGTCATCAACAGAGCGGGTTCTCAGCCAGATACGGTCAGCAACGGAGCGGGTTCTCAGCCAGATACGGTCAGCAACGGAACAGCAGCAACAGGAACTCAGGAGCGTAGTCATGCAGGCCGGGTCATACACGATAAGCGATAGCACAAAATAAACTCAGGAACTTGTACACCACGAAAGGGCGCCTAAGGGAGGATATCCCAGGGTATATAAAGGCAAGCCCTAGTAGGAGCAATTAAGACCAGCCAATCAGAGAACAGCAATGATAACAATGTCGCCATTCAGAGCAGGAAGCACGGGCACCGTGATAGGTTGTGGATGTTAATAAGAGGACTGTGTATTTTTAGACATCTTTGCTTGTACAGGGTCAAAGTTTCAAATGGTTTTCACAGTTTATAGACAAGGACAATGCTCCTTTTCAGTGGTGGAAGACTGAGCCTTTGCCTTTCAGCTAACTTTATGGCTATGTCATCATTTCTCTCATGCTCTGCTTTATCTATATGTGAAAAAGAAGAGGATGCTGGAGGGGTATATTCTAGGTCATCATCTGTCATCCTCTGGATCACCTGCCCCTTCTTGCCCACTACTCTCATATTGCTCTAAGCTTTGAGAGGTGTCAAACAATTACTTTCACAAAGTTCCATACTACTTTGAGGATGGGTGTTTTGGTGCTTGTTTATCTCACTGTCAGATGCATTGCCTTCATCAACACTAGAATGTGTCTTCAGAGTTCTTCTTATATGTTTGGGTTTTGTTTGTTTTTTTTGTTTTTTTTATAGTACTGGCACTGGTGGAACTTTTGGTGGGACCTTGATAAACTGCATCCTCCCTGAAAGAAGAGGCACCATCATCACTTATTGCACATGCTACAGCATCCATGGCTGCAGTTCATTTTTGAACTACCACTTTACTCCAACATTCCTACCCTGCTCCTCCCCCCCCCCAACTCTGCCCCTTGTGCATTTGCTGGACATCACTCAACTACAGTGTGTGTTTTTACTCTAAAGTACACAGCAGAATTGATGGAGTCTGAAGTCTTGCCTTGACCCTCAACAAAATTCTCAATCTTGTCTGCTATCAAGTCTGCCTCAGTCGTACAGCTCATGTCAGGCTCCTAGGCAGCTGTCTGCATCTAATTTATTTATTTTTAACAGTTGTCCACCCTATCTTATCACTTAAAAAAATATATAGCTAAAAAAAACAATAACTTCTTTCCCAAGACTTCCCCAACACAGCGATAATAAGATCTGCAAGTAAATTGCTTGGACCGTGGCTGTGTCTTTCAAATTTCTGTTACAGAGAGTTGCAAAATGTAGAAGAGTATCTCATTCCTCTATCATATTAAGGTGACCACATTTCCTTTCTGCCATTACTAGGGCAGCAGGATGTGTGTGTTTGGGGTCATATGTCATCATGTGACCCCACCTTCCCCCTACTCCCCTGTGCTAACTTCACTGGATGTCAGTGTGCAACCTGCATTTTCTTCAAAGCACTACAGAATTCTACAGTAGAGGGAGAATTGCACACTGGCTGCCAATTAGGAACTGCAGCACCATGTCCTAGGAACACATAATGAAACATGATCTGGGCTTATACACACATACATTAAAATCTCAGGTATAATAAGCACCTGTGTATAATACGCATGTGTAAATTATACTCAAGTTTTTATGGGGAAAAAAGAAAAAAAAAAAAAAAAAAAAAGTAATGCATATAATACACACCCATTATTTTTCTCTCCCCCCCCCCCCCCCACAAAAAAAGTTAAATTGCAAGTATCTGATTCCACTCAGTCTGCTAAATGTATATGGCCGCTTCCAATGACAGAAGTGGAAAAATCAAAACTGGTCTCGTCTGTAGTGGAAAAAAAATCCTGAACATTTGCTTTGTAGCAATTTTGATTTGTATCTTTAATGTTCAAAAAACAAAGATGCAGATGAGCTAAGAACATTGAAGCAACGGTAGTGTCCCATCATGTCTTTTAGGTCTGGACAGGGCGACACAGAGACAGCAGGTGGCAAATGCAAGAATGTCCCCACTGAATGGATTTCCTGCATGCTTGCTGAGGGGTCATTGGGGTGGAGATGGGCAGATACTATTGTTATTAGTTCATCTGCATCTTTGTATTTTGCTCGCAGATGTTACAAATCAAAATTGCTATCAGGCGAAAATAAATTTAAAGTTGCAGCCACAAATAATTATTCATATTTTTTTTTTTCGCCCAA
Source organism: Rhinophrynus dorsalis (assembly GCA_037306005.1). NCBI lineage: Eukaryota > Metazoa > Chordata > Amphibia > Anura > Rhinophrynidae > Rhinophrynus > Rhinophrynus dorsalis. The sequence goes on along the minus strand of CM074721.1, from coordinate 167,975,284 downwards.
TCCAGCTGCGGGAAGGTTTTTCATAAGTAGCAATATACATTTAGCATATTGAAGGGTAGCAGATACCAGCATTTCAACTTTTTTTTCTTGTGTATCATACACATCCACAATTTACATAAGGTGAAAACAGGTTATTATTAATAATAATAATTGTGGTCAGGGCTTCCAGCGATTTTGGACAAGTAATGTATGCCAAACCCCGAGCTTACGCCAGCTCGGGTGCCGTTCGACGAGGTAGGCCTGAATGGAGGCCTCCTCTAGATTTAAAATGGGGGTGCTGGAGGGGGGGGCACGCTGATGGCGCGTCCCGTGGGAGAGACTGCTGGCTGCTTATGAACCTGCAGCCCCTCCCACAATTGCAGGCCCAGCCTTTTATTTGTGGTCAGGGCTTCCAGCGATTTTGGACAAGTAATGTATGCCAAACCCCGAGCTTACGCCAGCTCGGGTGCCGTTCGACGAGGTAGGCCTGAATGGAGGCAAAAAAGACAGTTTGATACAAGCAGTTTATTACATTAATACAGAAAAAATACATTACTTTGCTAATTCGGTAATAGCTTTCCGAATTTCTTCTGATGGATTATGGACATAGCGTGAGTAACAAGAAGACTGCCACCTGCCTAAGCGTTGAATGATGTGGACCGGGACACCATTCTTAGATGCTGAGGAAGCTGCCCCTATCATGAAGGAGTGCCCAGAAAATTTGTTCGGGTTTAACCCTAAGCGGGTAAGGATAGTGCGAACATATGACATGAATTCAGGTGTGGTGAGAGGGCCCGAGTGTAGAGGAAGAAGGGGACTGTCCGCGGTTTCATGCTGATGAAGAGTAGTGAGATCAACCAAAGCTTGGTAGGGACACCAGGGATCGTGAGTTGCAAAGTATGGAATGTGAACGCCTTCTTGAGCTTGGTCAGTTTTGGAATGTGCCAAAAAGAGGGTGAAGTGACTAGTGTGCCGGACGAGTTGATCCCGGCGCACAAAGATATCGGACTTAGAGCGGCAGGAGAACTCGCCCGGCCTTAGAAAGCCGAAGAAGGCAAGGCAGATAGCAGCTAGGATTGTGGTATTAGTATGGAGTGAAAAAGGTGCTAATTTCAACAGGTTATACATATCCTTAAATGTCTCTCCCGTAATAGGCAGCCTAGCACGAGTAGCCGAAGGTTGCAGGCGGGTCAAGCCTCTAAGAAAAAGCTTCACGCTATACAGTGAGAGAATAGAAGGAGACAAGGGGTGCATTAGTGCGTGATGGTGCTGAATACCTGCTAAATATGTTTTGATAGTGGTTGGTGACAACTTAAGACCTACATGGCAGTGAGACGCGAAAGCTAGAATAGTGGATTGTGAGAAAGAGAGCGGTGAATTGGTGAGGATTAAGAACGATTGAAAGGTTTTCCAGGCTTTGTCATAGGACCTCCTAGTATTGGGGGCTAGGCCATTCTGCATAACAGACGAGGCTTCGGCAAGCAGGAAACTTAAATTGTAGTTAGTTCCGTAAATGACAGAGGAACTGTAGCCTTCTGATGTGATTCGAAGGGGTTCTGTAATTGAAGTTGGGAAAGGTAATTAGAGGCTGCGTTTTCTTGACTAGAGGAATATGAGGGATGTATAGTAAACTTGTTTATGAGAGACAGCCAATTTAATTTCTTTAACAATTTATTGATGGTAGGTGATGGGGATCTACCTTTTTGAATAAGTTTAACGATGTCAGAAGAGGTATAGAACCTAACCGCCTGTCCTACCCATAAGTGGGACCAAGAGGCTGCCGCAGCTACCATGGGGAAAATGTCGGATAGACCTATGGTGGTCGACAAGTCGGCCGAAGAACTAATTTCTTCTGGCCACCTGTCGCACAACCATTTCGGACCCCAATAAGCGGCAAAGCCAAGATTTACTTTGGCCACCGTAAACACCGCTGGACTAGATGAGGAAGGGGAGGGGGGGAACATAGTCCTGCCATTCCAGTTAGACAGGAATTTAGCCCACATAGATAATTCCTCTCTGGCTTCATCGTGGATCTGAATGAGTGAATGAGACTTCGGGGCGGAAGGGAGAAGAGAGAGTAATTGGGAAAGGAATGCCCTACCTTGGGGCAAGATTCTCATGGCGAAACTTAAATACCCAATCAATGATTGCAGTTCTGTTTTGGTCAAGAATTCAGAATTAGCCCCATTACTTACAATAGGGATAATTCTATCCAATTTTGCTTTAGGGATCCTGGCTTCCAATAGTACCGTATCTAGAACGATACCCAGAAACTCTAACTCTTTGGTAGGGCCAAGTGACTTACCCGGGGATAATGGGATATTGAGATATTCAAACAATTCCTGGAGTTTGCGAAGGCTATTAGGAATAGAACAGGTATTTTCAATGAGGAGAAAATCGTCCAAGTAGTGTAGAACTCCTGGACAATGGCAATAATTCAATAATAGCCAACACAAAATTTCCGCGAAACTGTCGAAAATTTTTGGGCTGCTACGGGATCCAAATGTCAAAGAAGTGGCGAAGTAATACTGTCCTGCCCATTTCAAGCCTTGTAGATGCCATAGCGATGGGTGAACGGGAAGTAACTTAAAGGCATCCTTAATATCAGATTTGGAGAGCCAGCAGTACGGGAGTGATTGTTGGATAAGGCAAATGGCGTCATCTATCGTAGCATACTGGAGAGAATACGATTCGGGTGGAATTAGGGAGTTTATGCTTGGCAAGCGCGTAGAGTGGGGCGCTGATAGGTCAAGGATCAATCTTTTCTTATCTGAGAATTTATGCTTAGCTAATCCAATGGGGTTTATACGCCATACGGGAAAGGGAGGGGAAGGGAATGGGCCAATAATAAATTTTTTCTCAGCTTCTTTAGCCAGCAAGGAAGAGACCATTTCAGGGTCGCTCAAAGCCGAAACTAAATTAGGACATTCCAGAGATGTTGCCGGGTAGGCTACAACACCTGTGTGGAATCCTTCAGAAAGACCCTTAACAATATAATTCACTAAAGACCTGTCGTGATGATTAGTAAGAAGACTCTGGAGTCCCGGCACATAGATTCCACCGTGTTTTTTATTAAAGGATCCAAGCTTTGGACAAATGACCCTGGAATGGGAATCCCTGCAGTTAGTGCAGATATGCAACATCCTACATCCGCCAAAAAAACAACCCCTAGAATTGAAATTGTTACAAATAGGGGAGTTCCCTTGATAGTAAATTGGCCTCCCTTGCTTATCATAGGCCGGGCGGGATGAGGCTCTAACTGGGGGAGCCGACTGGGGGGAAGCCTCAGCTTGTTGTATACCCGAAGGGCCGGCCACAGGGGGGGCAGTAGGACATAAACCTGTTGAATGAAAGGATGATTGACAGTTTTGGCACACAGGGGCCTTAAGTCCGGCGAAGTGCCGGCAGAACAGCTCCATATCCAAACAGCTCCAATCAGTCACGAAATTGAATTGTGCCAGCGCGGCGGCTGCCTTAGCTGAAAAGGACCGGTGGTAATCATAGAAAGTATGACCGCCGTACTTATGCGCTAGATCTACCACCAGATGTAAATAAAGATCCAACTCCTGGCGTCTATGCGGGAAAGCCGAGCAGATGATGTCCCGATAGACACCAAAAGCTAGCACAAATTCCGTGACTGAAAGCTTTTTATTGAGCCGTGGATCTTTAGACTTGAGAGTAACCGACACTTCGCCGCAGTTAATGACTTTACTTTCTGCCAGATCCTGTGATGCGATGAGCAGTGAAACTAAATTAACATCCTTGCCTTCTATAATGTCTCTGCGGATGTTTGCAGGAATGAGATGAGCAGGTGAAACTCTGGGGGCTGCAACTAGTGTGTTACCTGGAAGAGGAGCATTTGGCATCATAACGGCAGGTGTAAGTGGACGAGGAGCGTTTTCAAGTGAAGCTACTCTGGCTTGAATGTCGGCCAGCATATGTGTGATTTGGGCGAACTGGTCTGACGCAGTGTTGGCCGGGAGAGGGGGAGATAAGGATAAAGAATGAGGGGATGATTGGGCTGAGGAGGGGTTGGGGAACAGGAGCTTGAACAGCTCTGCCTTCCTTGCTGATGCGGGAAAGGGGATGTGCAGGCGGTTTAGTTCAGCCATCAGCTTCCTCACCGTCCAGCTTCTTAAAGAAGGGCTCCTGGGTGTAGGGGCTGGAACGGCCGCTTGAGGAGTCTCATTGCCAGACTGGGCCACTTGATCGTTATTCTCCATGGTATTCTAGAAGAGAAATAGATAATAAAGGCCTAAGATTCCATTCTGAGTGAGAGTAATAGGGACTGCCTCAGTCACTTCTACTAGTAAAAGGGGCCAATCTAGAGTTCCTATGTTCCCTACTACAGGGGGTGAGCTGGGAACGAACCTTCGGCCTCTTCGAAGAGGTAAGGCGTAATACTAGAGTGTCTTCAGCCTCCACGAAGAGTTAAGGCAACAATCTACGGGAGCCTACAGTCTCCGCAAGGAGGCAAAGCTGAAACTAAAGGTCGTCTTCTACAAAGAGGTACGGGTGATTACTGCCTGTACGAAGAGTTAAAGACTGGACCAAGGGTACCTTGGCTTCTATGAAGGGGTCGTGGAGGAGGCTAAGGGTACCTTTATCTACTGATGAGGTAGGCACGAAACTAAGGGTGCCTTCGGCCTCTACGAAGAGGTAAGGCATGAACTAAGGGAGTCTTCGGCCTCAACGAAGAGGTAAGACATGAAACTAAGGGAGCCTTCGGCCTCAACGAAGAGGTAAGGCATGGGCTAATGGAGTCTAAGACCTCTAAAAGAGATCAGGCCTGTAATCAAGGGAGTCTTCGGCCTCTACGAAGAGGTAAGACATGAGACTAAGGGGGGGGGGGCCTTCGGCCTCAACGAAGAGGTAAGGCAAGAACTAAAAGGAGCCTTCGGCCTCTACGAAGAGGTAAGGCAAGAACTAAAGGAGCCTTCGACCTCAACGAAGAGGTAAGGCATAACTAAGGGAGCCTTTGGCTTCTACAAAGAGGTATGGCATGAACTACAGGAGCCTTCGACCTCTATGAAGAAGAAAAGGCACGAAACTGAGAGAGCCCTCAACCTCATGATGAGGAAAGGCATTTGACCGAAGGGCCTTCGGCCTCTACGAAGAGGTAAGGCGTGAAACTAAGAGGGCCTTCGGCCTCTGTGCAGAGGTAAGGCATGAAGCTAAAGGGAGCCTTCGGCCTCTACGAAGAGGTAAGGCAAATACTAAAATATCGAAAAGTAACAAACAAGGAGAGGTAGAAAGCATGCATGATACTTGGATTACCAAATTACAGAGTGCCGTGGACCTGCCACTTGTCGTACTGGGGCCTTTGCCTTTACTGGGAGACAGTACCACCAACTGGATTCTGCCACCCAGCGGAGGCACCAAGACCGTGCCTGGTGTGTATAAACCCAAATTGAGAGGGAAGCAACCTAAAGTCCTAATGGGGTGCAAGAGAAAGCAAAGTGCGCCCCGGGCGCGAGAAAAGCACGAAAATAGGCCCCTTAGCATACCACAGTGATGGAAAGGTGGGGACCGGAGCAGGACTCAGCATGGGGAAGAAGTTTCCCTAGGAAGAACCTTTAAATGCAGATCCTGAGGCGGTGTGACAGTGAAATTGAGAGAAGAAACTGGACACTTGTGCAGAGTGACTTATACCAGAACTTACCTTTGAGTGAGCTTGACGGACTATTACAGAGAACATAGGATATAATTAGGACCTGACCAAAAAACCGAACTGCCAGAAAACAAATGATAGTGGTAGCGGGTCCTACCTGGCTGAGTATTAATCTTGCCAGATGGTTTCTTAAAGAAGTAGGGAAATAATTTCGAGATACCCCAAGTAAGCCTGGACTGATTGGCTGCTGAAATAACAGAACCTGCTAGGGAAAATCAGGTCAGGGAAAAGAAGGAAGGGAAATATGAGGACAGAGGAGTTACTTTTTTTTTTTTTTTTTTTTTTTTTTTTTTTTATGTAGAAGACAAGCGACGCACTTGGAAGTAGATTACTGTGCTGAACCTAGAACATGCACCTGTTTATCATGACTGTAGAATGAGACTAAGACCTAAAGCATGAATGGTTCAAGCATGCTTGGGAATGATAGACAGGCACTGGAAGGGTCAATTAAGCACTTGTTTTAAGAGTAAACACTCACACAACCTTAACAGCATTATAATTGAATTGTTATATAAGCTGAAAGTGTCCAAAACCCAATCCTTCAGAGATGTTCAGCAATCAAAGGGTTAATATTACCATTTACATGACATTGATCTGAGGACAGTAATAAAAGCAAAGAGAGGGTATAACATAAATATTTTAATTGCATAAACTATGACATGAATGAGCAGCCTTCTGAATTTGGAGTATAACTTCCTGAATCCTGACATGGACCAGACAGCTGGATGTGAGGTTAGAATATATGACAAACAATCTAGCTGATGAAAATGACTCTATAAGGGTTTCAGTTCTGTGAAGTGCTTTATCAGAGCCCAAAAGCATGCTGACAGGAAGGACTTCGTCTCTCTCTCTCCCCAAGTACCCAGACACATGTAAAACAATTGGATACATATATATTTGTGGCTCAGTAGCTCGTTTGCCCCCACGCTTACCCGCATTGACTGGTACTCCCACATTGACTGGTAGTAGGATCGGAGGAGGATTCACTTACCTTCCTCGTGGCGATCGAAACCGGAAGTGACGAAACGGCTTAACCGGAAGTGAGGAATGAATGCTTACCGGTGATGACCGAACACGAGGAACTGCTCGCACGCTGATGGCGCGTCCCGTGGGAGAGACTGCTGGCTGCTTATGAACCTGCAGCCCCTCCCACAATTGCAGGCCCAGCCTTTTATTAATAATAATAAAAAGTACGTATTATACCTGTGATCCCACAGTAAATATTTTGTATTTCATGCTGTAAAAATTATTTGTTTGCTTTCGGAGGCCTAAAATCTACCCTTGCTTATGATCTGTGGTGGCTCCCTTTTCTGCTTTTTCCTGGTCTACTATTACCATTACGGTCTTACTAGGCTAAGAAGTGATTGCTTTGCATTTCCTTCTTTAAATGGACTGAGATAAGGCACTAGATTATTATTTTTTTTAAACAGTAGTAGGTCCTACTCTCAATATATTAACAATATTATCTCTCCACTTACAATTATAATAATAATAATAATAATAATTTGTGATTTTTATAGCACTTTTCTCCCTGTGAGACTCAAAGCGCTTTACAATTCTATAAACAGACATAAAATGTAAGGGTTCCTTATGGTTAGATGAGGTGACTGAATGCCTGATAAAAGAGGTGGGTCTTCAGCTTTTTTTTTTTTTTAAAAGTCTGTAGTGATGGTGCCTCTCTGATTGAGGACGGTAAAGAGTTCCAGAATGTGGGGGCAGCATGGCTGAATGCCCGGGAACCTGAGGTTGTCTTTATTCTGGGCACTGACAGGAGGGATCTGTTGGCTGACCGCAGTGAGCGGGATTGAATATAGGGTGTCAGGAGCTCTTTCAGGTACAGTGGGCCTTGATTATTTAAGGCTTTGAAGGTCAGCAGGCCAATTTTAAAATATGTTCGCCATTTAATTGGAAGCCAATGCAGGGAGTGGAGAACAGGTGTTATGTGACATGAGCGAGTTTTATTGGTCAGTAGTCTGGCTGCTGCATTTTGTACTGTCTGTAGGCGATGGAGTTCTTTTTCTGGGAGGCCCAAGTACAGTGCATTACAGTGATCTAGACGAGAAGACACAAATGCATGGACTAATGTTGGCATATCATCTGGTGGAATTAAGTGTTGTATCCTGGCTATGTTTCTCAGATGAAAGAAGGCAGATTTTATTACAGAAGAGATCTGCTGTTTAAATGACAGTCCAGAGTCAATCATCACTCCAAGACTTTGTACCTCTGTTGAACTAATGAGTTCAAAACCTCCAAGTTCCAGGCCAGTTGGGTGATCCTGAGATATTCTTGTTGCCCAGGGTCCCCTCACCAAGAGTAACTCTGTTTTGTCAGGGTTCACTTTAAGCCAACTAGCATTCATCCACTCTATGAGGTCTGCTAAGCAACTGTTGATGAGGCATGTTGGGTCTTTAGTATCTGGAGCAAAGGAAAAGTAGAGTGGTGTGTCATCTGCGTAACAATGATATCAATTAACCAAAATGCATCTATAAAGGACAGTCTACACATGCAGTAAAAAATTTAAATTTAGGATTAGATTTTAGGACCTAACAAATTAAATTTTATATATACCAGATGGAAGTAAATTATATTTAAAATTATATATCTCTTTTCCATTTTTAGTTGTTATTGTCCTTTTAAAACTATGATGAGGCCTTTATCTAGTGGCCCAGCTCTACCTTTAATGTTTAGAACCTTGTACCCCAAAGTCTCCATTCTACTACTGTTGAGGATTATGGTAGTTGTAGTCTCTGACACCTGGAGAACTACATGTTGTCTATCCTGGGTATGGCTGTGTTGGAAAGATGGAGGTAACGGTTGGTTAGGAGTGGACCTCTTGGGCAATGTTGATAAGTCAGTAGAGATAAGGGACCATGCTCTTCAGCTGAATTCAATGCTTTGATAGGTTCAGCATTAGTCCTGTTCTGCACATAGTTTATTTCTATGAGGCCCAATGAGCCTATTCAGTGGAGCCTTTTTAAATAGAGAAGCCTTGTTTCATGGACAGAAAAGGTGTAATTCTATTCAAGGACATACACCATGTTTTATAACTACATATTTCAAAGATACACATGAGATACACGAGAGTATCATACTCAGATGGAAAATAAATGTTGAGGACAAACTGCCAAAACAATCAACAAACATTGGTAATTTCATAACAATTCCTAATAACCCACAATTAGCTTACTATGGTCAGTAAATCCTAATGGCCCCTATGAATTTCATCCATTTGCTTTTGCTCAAGAGATGACATCTTCACACTGTCCTGGATGTCATGTCCAATGGACTCTGGACATGAAAAAGCAACATGGAGGAAGGGGTTTAAAGTCTATAGGATACACTTTTGTGATCACCAGCAAAAAAACCCCACTGGTCTGCCATATCCACATATTGTGATAGAGAAGCAGACAACCTCCAGTTGTCTGATTGGACCAGACCCCCGAAACTAATGCAGAGCTAAACTTGTCAATTGGTTGCTTTTGGGCAAGTGTCTTGTTTGTCCAAGCCGGTTTGTTTTTTGGAGTAGGATGCCCCTGTGCCATGAAGCATAACCATACTAATGGAGGTTACAAAACCACTCGTCTTCCATGGAAATATGTTTGGAGATAATCTGCGGTAATAGTGAACACTTACCCCAGTAGCATGGGTACCTACCTAATCCAATTCTGGTCCAAATAACTGCTTGAATGTCGCATTCACAAGCGGCAATGCTATAGCTTAGAAAGGCATGAAAATTGAAAAGTCTACTGCTTGGGAGTTAGCCCACTGTAATAAGGCATCAGAAAAGAAGGGAGATAAGACAAATATATATAGGAATAAATAGTCTCTTATCAGGCGTCTTCAATTTCTCCAGAACTACCTGGTCTAAGGAATGGCGAGGAGAGAAAATTGTAGCCTCCATTTGTACCTCTTAAATATTTCTGAAGATGACAAATTTGAGTCAGAGGCCTCAGAGACCTTCTGGGTCTCCAGAACTGCCTTGGCAGGTAAGTCGCAGTCTTCTTTGAATCACTACCCGGGGTAAAAGTCTAATCGAAATAATCATGGCTGAGAGAAAGCCATCCTCTAGCAGACCCAGTTCCTGTAACCGCCTGCACTATGGTCCATATACATCAAGATGACCAGATATAGGAGTCCACCTAACAGGGGGATTACTAAGCCCTGTGTAAGTTTAGAAAATAAGAACACTTATAGAATATTCACCCTGATGCACCTCCACTGAGGTCATTTTTAAAACCAAGCTTGTCTGGAGGGAGGAGAATGTTTGGGAGTGGAATAGGGAGCGAGATTCTGCCTCCAGAGCTCCTTTAGGGCAAGTGACCTGCCCTCCTGGCCGGAGGATAGTTTACCCCATAGTACATGTATCCCACATTGGAAGAAATAGAAATATGGATATGCCTAATGCAAATTCACAAAGAATTTTATTTATATAAAACATCCAGTTAACAGCAGAAAAATAAACTGAAAATATGTATTTGTTGTTCATAAAACTACATAATTTTAATGTAAGTTTGTCCTTGTTTGTGTATGCTGGCTGCACTACTATACAACTACAAGATTATTTCCAAGGACAGGTGCACAATTAATAATGCTGATACATGTGTAGGATGAGACTGGAAAAAAGTGTGTTTTGTGTGCTTACTGAAATTCTTTTCTCTTAGTCGTTGCGGAACACAGGAACCAAGGGGGTAAACTATCCTCTGGTCAGGAGGGAAGTGCATTTGTCTTAAAAAGCTCTCTGGAAGAGGAGACTCCTTCCCTACATCACTTTAGCCCCACCAATCCAGCTCAGTGTTAACATATAGCAAAGCTCAAAGAAAACAGAAGCAAGGCAGGAAAGGGCATCACAAAACCAGACAAGCCAAAAGACCCCAGCCCAGGGAACTCAAACAGCTGTTTTTTTTTCTCTGGGAGATACACACATCCAACATGGAACACAGGAACCATGAGGATATACCAAACCCATCCAGCAAGATTTCAGTAAGGGAAAGATGTGTAGGAGGGGGGGGATACAGACCAGTTCAAACAGGAATGAACTGGAACAAAATGAACCTCAGGTGTCAACAGGCACCAACACAGCACACCAATGGATAGGAAACCAAAAAATACACCTACGCAAGTGCAATAGGCTGGCTTCAGCCAAAGGCAGCAGGTTGATACAATACTGTTTGACAAATATATGAAGAGACAACCATGTCTCCACCATACACAACTGGTCCATAGAAGCCTGCTGCTCATAGGCACCAGCCAATCTGATGGATTGAGACGTGACACAAAAGGACACAGGCTTCTTCATGGGAACATATGGCTGGTTAATGGTCACCTTTATCCAAGAAATCACTGTCCCCGTAGAGCAGCCTGGCAAGTACGAGGGTCTTCAGGAATTAGAAAGAGTTATTTAGACTTTCAGAAAGACTGTGTGTGTGTGATGAACGTAGTATTTAAGCACCTAATCACATTCAAAAGAGGAAACTACTGTTCCTGCCTGTTAGATGAAGTTGGACAGGGAGAAGGAAGAATAAGCTGAATAGTGTGCAGTTCTGAGAAAAACTTTGGCAGAAACCATATAGGAGTCTGCAAAAACCACCTTATCAGAGTGGAAAAACATTAAAAAGGAGGCTTACAAGACAAGACCCGAAGTTCAAAAACCCACTAAACAAGCACTATTGGCAGCAGGAAGGATGTCTTGAGAGTCAAGAAATGCAGGGAAACCGAAGACAGAGGCTCAAAAGGAGCATCTTGAAGCACTCCCAGAATCAAATTAAAGTCTCACGAAGGAGTGGAATACAGATAGACTGGGAGCATGAGCCACTCCTTGCACAAATGTCTGCACATTTGGCAATAAGGCTATACATCTGTGGAAATGTATACAGAGCCACAGTCTTAACCCTGATAGATCCAAGACCAAGCCCTTTGTGAAGACAGTCATGAGGGAAAGCAAAAAAAAAAATCTTAAGACAAAAGGGACACAGCAACCACACCTGACTTCATACCACATATAAAACGACCATACCCTATGGTACACCTTGGATGAAACCAGCTCATGAGCCTTCATCATAGTGTCAATGATGGAATCAGAAATAAAAAACAGGCAGTATGCTGGCTTCAAGAGCCAAGCTGGCAAAGCCAACTTCTCCACCTCTGGATGACACATAGGACCAGGAGTCAAGAGTCATGGAAGCAGAGGAAGCCAGAAAGGCTCTGCCACATATTGAAATATCTGAAAAACATGCCCAGCAAGTCAAGAAAGGGGTAATCAGAGTTACATGAGCACTCTCTCTCTCTCTTGATTTTGCTCAACACTCTGGGAGTCAGAGAGAAGGACAGAAATACTTATACCAGGGAAAATGCCAAAGAATGACCTTAATGTAAACAGGAAGAGCTAGGGTTCCAGGATCTGGCACAGAACCTGGGTACCTTGCTATTTAAACAAGAGGCTATTAGGTCCACACCATCTGAGGACTTCACAGATGAACTAGAGTTGAATACCATCTGGTTGAGTGCTCAATTCCAGGGATTCAGTTGTTGGTCACTGTTAAAGTCTGCCATGATGTTGTCTGACTCTGGGATGTGGACAGTAGAAAAAGAGGGACATATGAACCTCCACCCATAATAGAATCAGCTGAACCTTGCACCATGCTGCCACACTCCTGGCTCCTACCTGGCGGTTGATGTAGGCCACCTCCATGCATTGTTGAACTGGATCTGAATAGAAGATACCCAGAGGGACTGAGACCAATGCTGGAGAAGTAGGTGAATCTCCTGGAGCTCCATAACATTGATGGATATAAGACTCTCTGCCATCTGAGGGTCCAAGGCGGCTACATGGGCCCAAGGTATCTAGCATCTGAAGCTACCAATGAAGGTCCACCTTCTCTAGTTGGACATAAATGATACAGAAATGAGGACAATGACACCTGTACCAAGTCCTGAGAATCTGGTTCATATATGGAATTGGTGAAAAAGAACTGCCACCAGGGCAGAGATCAGATAGCCCAGCATCTTCATGTACTCCTGCACCACCTCGGATAGCAAAGTAGGATCTGAGACACCATGCAAGACAATAACAGAGTATTCAACCAGAAAAGTGTTAATTCTCATGCAGTGAAAGCGAAGGGCCTGGGACAGAACCAAAGAAGATTTCTTGAATTGAGAACCCAACCATGTTGTTCCAGAACAGACAACAGTGAGTCTGAAGGCACAAAGTCTCCTCTGAAGGGGCCTTTAACAAAACGTCATCCAGATAGGGAGTCAACGAGATCCCTAGAGAGCGGATTTAAGCCCCCAAGGCTGTCAAGACCTTTGTAAAGGCCCACAGAACAAACCCAGCCCAAATAGAAAGGGGGTGAACTGAAAAAGGTGGTCTTGAAAGTTAAGCCACAGGAATAGCAGATTATCTGCATGGATCAGAATATGCAGATAAGCATACTCTATGTACAGTAAGGCCAAAAACTCCCCTGGACACATGGTAGCAAAGGAGGAAAGCAAATAGCAAGAACAAAATAGTTGAGGCGTTTCAAGACCAGAATAGGACTGCATTGCAGTCTTTTGGGAACTATGAAAAAGGTTGGAACAGAATGCCGTGAACAGGTACCAAGACCAGCGTATCTACCATGGAAGAGACTGCATCTAAAAACAGAATACTCCACACAGGATTGTGAGAAACTCTTGACATGAAGACTGAAAGGAAGGGACTATTCAAGTACCCTTCCAAAATCACCCTCAAAATCCACTGATCCACCACAGAAAGAGCTCACCCTCTGTAGAAATGGAGCAAACTACCTTTTGTGAACCAGACCCCTGTGAGCCATGAAGACGTAGACTTGGAATCTATGGGTTTCTGAGAAGGAGTCTTGCCTATCCAGGCCTGTTTGGGTTTTGTTGTAGGGCATACCTGGGCTGCTGAAGAAGTAGAAGCCCTGGGCACAAACCCATGATAGTGGGTAAGGAAAACCCTGCACCTTCTGTAGAAAGAAAATGTTTAGTAGAAACCTGAGGCAATAAAGCACTTTTACCTCCAGTGAACTGGTTAATAACCTTTTCCAACTCTGGGTCAAACAACTGCTTGCTCACGAATAAAAGGAACACCAAGGACTCTTTGCAAGTCTAAAGGTCAGGCCACAGTATAAAGTATGATGCATGGAAACAGAAAAAGCCAAGGCCTTCCCAGAAAATCTGTTGTCAGCAAACCCTGCTTCTGCCAGATATGCATTGGTCTCAAGGATCTTGAGGAGGATATTGTTATGGCTATCTTCCCCCAAAAGTTATGGCCTTAGCCAGGAGGGACATAATGTGGCACCAGAAGCCACAAATTTTGCCTTCAAAGGAGAATCCAGGCACTTATCTGCCTGGTTCTTAAGTGTCACTGCCTCTGCAAGTGGCAAGGCTGTATTCTAGGAAAGACAAAATAACGGAGATGGGGTTAGCCTACTGCAGTAAATCAGCTGCAGAAAAGAGATGAGATATATATCTTGGAAGGAACATCCTCTTATCAAATGACCTCTATTAGTCCAGGAGACCAAGAGAGGTCCCTTTCTCTGGGTGGGAGACCTGTGTTCTATATGGACTACGAGAAAAGTATTTAACAGGTAAGACTAAAATATTATTTTCTCTATTGGCCAATTTGGAACACAGATACCATGGGCATATAACAACAGTAGGCTCCCAGAGGTGGGAAGGAGGAGAAAGGACCTCATACCTGTCCCCATGATACCGGACTTCCCTAGGACTAGCCAGAATCAGCGTACAAACCAAACTAAGTGTCAGCTGACACTGCAAAATATTCCTATAGGCCCAGCAGGTCCCAACAGACCTAGTGGAACGTGCTGTAACTGAAGGGAACAGGTTTCTTCCAGAGTTGGTACACCCTACAAATGGTAGATTTGATCTTAAAAGCAAAAGTCACCTTGGAAGCAACCTGACCTGCCCTGGGACCCTCAGGAATGACAAACAAGGAGTCAGTCTTACAAAGAGATTGTATGGCGCACAAACTTAAGACACCGAACTACATCCAAGTGGAGATACTTTATCTTGTCAGAGTATGAGTCTGGACAAAAAAGGCACAAAAATCTCCTGATTGATGTGGAACTCAGAGACAACCTTAGGAAGAAATTCCTGAGAGGTTCGAAGAACAGCCTTGTCCTTGTGAAAAACCAGGAAAGGCGGCTTGCAAGACAAAGCCTGCAACTCCGCACACCTACGGACTGAAACCACACCCGGAAGAAAAGAGGATATTAGTCTTACCTGTTAAATCCATTTCTCTTAGTCCATACAGGTTACTGGTAACTCTGGGAGGCGATCCGCCCCTTAGCAGGCAGGAACAATTCTAAAAGTGTATGCAGGGGGTGGAGCCTCCCTTCCCTCCTTGGCTGCAGCTAGCCAACCAGCTCCAAAAATATTTGACACACTATGACTAGATAGTAAAAGGGAAGAAGACTCCTGTGAGCATGACCCCGAAGTACTCCCATGGTCTGCCACAGGAGAGTCAAGCATGGTCCCTTGACAGGGTGGGAGACCAGTAACCTGTGTGTACTAAGAGAAAATGATTTAACAGGTAAGACTAAAATCCTCTTTTCTCTGTCATCCAGTACAGGTTACTGGTAACTCTGGGATGTCCAACCATTAAGTTTCCCAGAGGCCGGAAGAAGGCAAGGACCAGGCGCAAGGCCCCTCAAAGTCACCAGTGCAGATATGAACCATCAGATCAGAGATAGACCAACAACAACAGAAGTGTCAATGGACACTGAACAGGGGTAACAACAACCCAGGAACATTACATAGCACACTAAACTAGAACCAACAGGGCCTAAAAGTGAAGGAAGCACCAAGAACCAAGGAAAATCCTAGACAGGCAAAGCTGGCATCAGTCAGTGCCAACACATCAACATGGAAGTGCTATGAAAAGGGGTGCACAGACGACCAAGTGGCAGCCTTGCATAACTGATTCTCAGAGGCCTGATTCTTGAAAGCCCAAGAGGCCCCTATAGATAGAGTAGAATGAGCCGTGACCCTGAAAGGGACTGACTTCTTCCTCAGCTCATAAGCCTTACAAATAGTGGACTTGATCCAAGAAGCAACAGTCACCTTGGATGCAGGTCTTCCTGCCCTAGGACCCTCAGGAATGACGAACAAGGAGTCTGCTTGCCTGATAGACTCAGTGCGATGTACATAAAACTTGAGACAACGCACCACATCTAAAAAGTGGAGATCCCTCTCCTTGTCAGAGGTGGGGTCAGGGCAGAAGGCGGGCACCACAATCTCCTGATTGATGTGGAACTCAGAGACCACCTTCGGCAGAAACTCCTTAGAAGTGTGAGCCACCGAGAGCAGAACATTGGAACCTTCCTGTTGTGTCTCGTCGCCATCAGGTTGATGTAAGGGGGACCCCATCGCTGAACAATGAGTTGGAACACCTCTGGGTGCAATGCCCACTCTCTGCTGTCCACCATGTGTTGACTGAGGAAGTCCGCCATGACGTTGTCTACGCCTGGAATGTGCACTGCGAATATGGCAGGAACGTGTTCTTCTGCCCAGGACAAAATAGCCTTGACCACTAACCGAGCAGCGAGACTTCTTGTTCCTCCTTGCTTGTTGATGTAAGCCACGGCCGTGGTGTTGTCGGACTCCACTTGGACCGGACAGTCTTCTAACTGAGATGTCCAATATCGCAAGGCATGAAATATTGCCCGAAGCTCCAATATGTTGATCGGAAGGAGGGACTCCTCCGGAGACCAAAGACCCTGAGAGCTCAAGCAACCCAGGACCGCACCCCAGCCAGAGAGGCTGGCATCAGTCATCACCTTGGTCCAGAAGGACTTGCCCTTCAGCAGGCTGGAAAGGTCGAGCTACCATGACAAGCTCAGTTCCATGTGAAGTGGAAGATAAATAAACGTCTTCAGAAGATCTGGTTGACCCTTGCACACCTGGATCACTAACTTCTGGAGCTCCCTGGTGTGCGCCATGGTAAACAGAACCGCTTCTATGGTGGATATGAATTTCCCCACCAGAGAGGATAGCTTCTGGACTGGAACTGGATCCTGAGACAGAATCAGAGAAACCCTGTGGGCAATCTGGTGAGCCACCTCGTCCGTGAGGAACACAATGCTCTTTTGAGTGTCAAAGAGAAGGCCCAGGAAGACCAGATGCTGGGATGGGACAAGATATGACAAGTCGTCCATGTATGGAGTAACTCTGATGCCGTTACGGTGGAGAATGGATATCAAGGCACCCAGGACACGGTTGAAGACCTGAGGAGCCGTCGTCAGACCAAATGGAAGAGCTGAGAACTGAAAATGTGCCCTGTCGCAGGCAAACCGGAGGTACTGCCAGCTCTCTGGATGAATGGAGATGTGTAAGTACGCGTCTTGAAGATCCAGAGAAGCAAGGAATTCCCCTGGGGACATGGCAGCAATCACTGTGCGCAGAGACTCCTGATGATAATGAGTCCGGGTCACAAAGGAATTGATATCCTTCAAATCCAAAACAGGGTGACAACCGCAGTCCTTTTTGGTCGACCACAAAGAGGTTTGAGTAGAAACCTGAACCCCTGTCCTGTATAGGTACCAGCTCCAGAACATCCTTGTCCAGAAGAGCCTGAACAGCGATGTCGGACAGTGTTTCTCTGCACACTGAGGAGTGTGAGAAGGACGAAAGCGAAGAAGAGAAATGAAAGGGATCTTGTATCCTTCCGTCACCACCTGTAAAACCCATGGGTCCGCCACGGAGTCCTCCCAAATGCTGTGACAGTGTCGTAGACGACCACCTACAGCAGAGTGCGGACCCGGGTTTGGTGAGTCATGCCGAAGAAGTCTTGGAAGCCTTGGGCTTCCATTGTTGTTTGGGCTTGGAGGAGGGATGTGGAGCTGAGGGAACCGTCTGGTTCACCAGACGGGTCTCATTCTGAAAGGAACGAAAATACAGATTACGCTTAAGCGGCAATTTCTTCCTTGGAACCAAGGGTGGAAAGGTACTCTTACCCCCTGTAGTCTCACTGATCAGACTCTTAAAGGGATAGTAATGTTTCATAATAAAAGCAGGTCTAATTAATCATCATACTATTTGGACCTTGGAGAGTGTTATTTCAATTCTGTCAGAGTTGTAGTTCAAGAGTAATTCAATGACAAAGTATCCCCCTCCCGCCCCTTTTACTGATGTAACACTGCTCAGCCAGAACAGAAGGGAGGTGCCCAGGTAGATTGCAGAGAGGGACAATCTTCAATTAAGATAAGGGAAAACCTGAAAAACTTGTCAAGGGAGGCAGGGTTTTCATTGTTCTCATAGGAATAAGATTGCCCCCTGCTGTTATCTGTCTGGTCTAGCAACCAGATTCCACATCTGAGAAGAGATGGCTTACATTAGTAAAAGGGCGGGAGGGGAAACTTTATCCTTCAATTACTCTTGAACCACAACTCTGACAGTATTGAAATAGCACTCTCTATGGCTCAAATACTATGAAGATTAATTGGAGCTGCTGTTTTTGTGAAACATTACTCTCTCTTTATGATCCGGCCTAAACAAAGAGGTACCCTGAAAGGTTAGGGAAAGTAAGGCTTTCTTGGAAACCGTGTCAGCAGACCAGATCTTGAGCCAAAGAGCCCGTCTGGCCACTACAGACATGGTGGAACCCTAGCCACCAAACGGATGGCATCAAATAAGGCAGTAGAAACATAGTGCTGTGCCTCAGATATGTCGGCAAGAAGTCGAAACTTATCTGAAGTAGGTGCATCCTGACGGACAACCTTGGTGAGCTGTTCAGTCCGGACTGCAATGGCCCGGGTTCATGCTGCGGCAAACGCTGGACGCATAGCAGAACCAGCAGTGGCAAAAATGGACTTGAGGGAAACCTCAAGAGTCTTGTCTGTCCAATCCTTCAGAGCAGAGGCATCAGAGACTGATAAGGCAGTATATTTAGATAGCCTGGATACAGGAGCATCCACTCTGGGGGATGAACCCACTGAGCAAGCGCAGCTTCAGAAAAGGGGTAAAGCTTTGCAAATTTCTTGGACACAGATGCTTTCTTGTTTGGGGATTTCCACTTCTCAGACACAAGGCGGTTAAGAGTGCGATTAGGTGGAAAGTAAGTAAGGTGCTTAGCAGGCTCCTGGAATACATCAGAGGGATCATAAGGGACCTCCTGAACTAGGGGAATGTTAAGAGTAGTTAAGATGGCCCTGACCAGGCCCTCAGATGAGGGTTCAGGATCAGCCTCAAAAGGGTCCCCAAAAAACTGAGAGGACCCCAACACAGAACACTCCTCAACATCCGAATCCACCAGCAGTTCCTCCTCAGAGGAATCTGACACGTCAGGTACTCCCTGAGGTTTGGGCAGGGAAGACCTGACTGAGGAGGGGGCCTGCCAAGACTGAAAGGCCCCCTGTATCTGGGATGGAAAGAGTTGCAATTTGGACCGAAGGTCCCTAGTTGCAGCCTTGAACTCTTGCACCCAAGCTGGATCTATCGCATGGCTGGAGGTCCCTGGAATGCTGTCAGGGACATCAGAACATGCTGGGCATAAGTGACCTGAGAATTCTCTAGATAGCCCTAAGTGACATGAAGAGCAATGCGCAATGGGCAATACAGAGACCCCAGCCTCCTTAGTCTTAGGTCTAGCCCCAAGCTCCAGCGGTATAGACATTCTCACAGTGTCAAATAACCTTACTGTACAATAAATCACCCAATTATAGTGTGTAGTATTAAAGTTTCACCCCAGAAATCGTTAAAATAAACTTATCTGGCAGGCGAAGGGTTAATCTGCCAAGGAAAGAAGGAGAGTCCAAGCCCTGTGTAGGATACACATCCAGAAATGCTCACAAAATGGCTGCCGCTGCAGGAGCCAATCAGAAACAAGGGTGTGAAGCAAGTGCTCATGGAAATGTAGTTTTTCCTAAAAAGTACTCCAAACAGTGCCCAAAGCCCCCTGAGCCCTCCAACACACTAGAAACATGAACCGGATGAGAGAGCAAGGGCAGACGTAGCTAGGTTAAACAGTTGCAGAGGTCCGTCCCATAGGAGTGAAAGGAGCAATGGCATCTATGCGGTAAAGCGCTCCTTAAAGGCGCAGTACACAATTTTTACAAACTTTAAAGTAAAACATTAAAATGTGTAAAACATCAATAGAACATGTGAGGATACCCAAAAACACTTACCCAGTACGGAAAGTGTTTGAACCCCCCTTAAAAAGTGCCAAACCAGCAGTTAAAGGGTTAAGATACCACATAAACCTGCTCCAAACACCCAACAGACATACCCAATGAGTGCAGGAGTGTGCAACAGGAACTCCAGGAATACACCTCTGTGCAACACAAGAGGCACTGTGGGACAAGTGGACCTGCATACACTTTTAGAATTGTTCCTGCCTACTAAGGGGCGGATCGCCTCCCAGAGTTACCAGTAACCTGTATTGGACGACAGAGAAAGGCTATTTTCCACGACAATAGATGTAAAGGAATGGTTGCAAGGGACTCAAAGAGGCCACTGCAAAAGACCCAGAACTAGTTAAGGTCCCAGAGAGGCATGGGAGCCTTGTAAGCAGGGAAAGCATGAGCGACCCCATGAATGAACACCTTGCCATCTGTGAGAATGGCAATACGCTTCTGGAAAAACACAGAGGGCAGAAATCTGAACCCTCAAGGAACTCAAGCTGAGCCCTCTGTTGATGCCATCCTGGAGAAAAGAGAGAACCACCATAAGGTCAATGTCATGTGAAGACAGGTACCTATCCATACACCAGGAATTAAAAATATACCAATCTCTACGGTAGGCCTTAAAGGAAACAGGCCATGCCATCAAAGCCAGATTTTCCAAAGGTAGCCCTGAAGGAGGAGTTTCAGTCTGGGTGGCAGTGGAAATGGTTATCGAATGGAAAGGCTTACTAGTTCCGCAAACCACACCCTCTTAGTACCCCTCAGGGTCAGACATGTCCAGGAGAAAGGGTCTAAACTAGAGATAAACTAGTTAAAATATCCCCAAAGCCCTCCAAAAGACCTAAAAAAGTACTTAAATGGTATGCCAGGGGTTAAACAGGAGAAGAGAGCAGGAGACCGCTTCTGCGTAGGAAAAGCAAGGTAAAAGTGAACAGGGGAATTAAGGGAAGTCTAGTCTTCTCCCTTGCTTGTTGCCTAGCAACTTACGGTTCTTCAGCCATGGTCCTACATGTGCTCTGTGGACACTCACGAAGTGGACCATGCGATAGAGCGTGAATAGAACAAGAAAGAGTCCTCTCTGTTGTAGCCCAAATGGTTGCAGAGATGTCCCAAAGAAGTTTCTCCCATTGAAGTCAATGAAGCAAAAATGGCCATGGCCACACTTCAGTTCTTAAATGAGCTGCATCATTAAAATCAGACTAAAGTGTAAGATCAAGGAAAGGTCCCAAAACCCCCTTGGGACACGGGTTGGTTATAAAGCAAAGCATAATAAAGTAGTGGGGGAGTAGAAATAAGTATGAGACAGCTCAGCATGGGACATACAGTGGACCAAAGCACTAAAAGCGTTAAATCACCAGTCTTGTGTCTTTAGGATCCCATTTTAGAAAAAGTGCAGAATGTCTAGGCGTCTCAGCCATTAGGAACAGTTTTGTCATAAAGACACCCTCCACAGGTCAAAGGGTCCACAACGCACCTGTGAACTGGACAATCCAACTCCATGGAAGCCAGTGATGGGAGCCCACCTAATGGGGGAACTATACAGGCCCATATCTAAAGAAAAACTAATACAAACCTAAAATACCTAAGAGGATGGCCACTTCACTCCTTTCTGCTTTGCAGAACACATGAATCTGAAAGTAGGCAGGGGTTGAGTTGGAGGAAAATGAGTGAGTATCCACCTCAAAGATCCTGTCTTTTGTGATGTGCCCTGCTCTACTGGAGGAGGGACTTAACCCCATGGTTTTGGTGTTCCATATTGGATGTAAGAGAAACACAGTAACATCATCTGTGCCCCATCCATGCATGTCTGTTCTTATAGGCACTGCAGACACTATAAACCAAGACTTAAAGTGAAGAAAAGTAATTATTAGCGAAAGAAAACACCACCCGGAAAGGAGAATGATGTGGCAGACAGAAAGTAAGAGCAGTCTGCAGATATAGTGATTTTACCACTGACAATGAGAATGTGGATGCTAGACAAATACACGAACACATACTTACATGAACTGTGCACTCTGAATACATTAGAATCCTCTTCTGTCTTCAGACTAAAATATGCAGAAATAAGCCTCGGTCAGGCAAGCCAAGCATAAAAGAGGGCAGGTAGTGCAATCCATCCTCTAGCAGTCCCAGGTCTTATAACAGTCTGCACTCTGGTTCATACCAACAAGGAGGACATAGACAAAAAGTCCTCCTAATGAGGGACTACATAGCCCCATTCTACAGACAAATGCAAAAGCTTCATATACATTGAGTATGTCTGGCGGAGGTAAAGTGGTGTAAGGAAGGAGACTCCTCCTCCAGACAGTATTTTAAGGAAAATGCCATGCCCTCCTGGCCGGATGATACTTTACCCTATGGTGTGTGTTCACACTGGATGAATGAGAAACTGTGTTAGTTAAAAGGATGGGGCATAAACAAGTAAAATTAAAATGAATCATAATACTTCTAAATTTGAAATTTTACCACAAAACAAATGACAATTATCATCTAGTGCGATTTTTATTTGTCACAATCCATGAGAGGCAATTACTAGTCTCCAAAATGGAACCTTAATATTCTCTTATTCAGCACATCCATCTGTCTGTGGAGACAATGGCATTACTGGTTACTTTTTTGCTTGTTATAAACCCAAATCATGCTGCTTACAACTCATCTATTGAGAGCAGTGGTATTTAAAGAGACAATAATGTCATAATATAAACATACATAGGATTGGGCAATATAATTTTTAATAATGCATAGCCATTTTTGTATTGCTTGTCCCTTTGTATTGCTCTTGAAAAGGGAGTTAAAAGTTTTCCCCTCCTGTCCCCTTCCATCACATCATTCACATTTTACAGAGATCCAAAAGCCGATCCGGATGGATCTCAACAACGGACAATATTATGTCAGTATAAGGAAAACCCTAGAAACACAAAAAGTAGAAGGCGCTTCATGTGCATTATACTCTAATTCATAGGGTCGTCACAACATCACCATTAGAAATATATTCACTAGCAGTATATTCTGGAAATACACATACGTACATGCCAGCACCAAAACTCAGGGAATGGTAGCTGCTCCAAATAAACAGTATCTGTAATATCCAGAATGGAGTATATGGATACTGCGCCTCTTGTATCGTGATTGAACTTTAATTGATTAGATGGAAAACAATTGATACTTGAATGTGAATGAGGTCTATGTTAGAGTGTCTACATAGGCTGTATACTTACTATAAATAGTACTTATTCAGAGATGGTAAGTGTATTTTTTCTAATATAAACAGACCATATAATTCTGTGTATGTGTGAGTAAATACATAAACAACAGTTTGATAGTGAATAAATTACTGAAAAAATCAGCTCTCCCTACAGTCGTGGTTAGTATGACCCCAGACACAGTATCAATCCTTATTGCCGCTTGTCTCTATGGTTAGTTGCAAGGTAATCTTCAAGGATGATTAGCATGTAACATAAGAAGCAGAGAAGGGGAAGG
Organism: Rhinophrynus dorsalis; assembly: GCA_037306005.1. NCBI lineage: Eukaryota > Metazoa > Chordata > Amphibia > Anura > Rhinophrynidae > Rhinophrynus > Rhinophrynus dorsalis. The sequence goes on along the minus strand of CM074721.1, from coordinate 167,952,013 downwards.
GCGAGACAGCGCATAGAAATCCTTCTAAGTGTAGTATTTATTAAAATACATATCGATGTATAAAAAAGAAAAACATAAACATACATTTAAAATAAGTGTACAATATAAACAGCATACAATAAAATCATATGGATAGATGGGAAGAGAAAATTCCTGTATATATACAAAAATTGAGCAATTCAATCGGTGCGAGGGAGGGAGTATAAGATCCGGACTAGTGGGAATAGTGAACTTATTGGCAATAGACTTGGTCAACTTGATAATAGGGTCAAATGTTGTTGAAAACACATATATGAGAAAGTGAGCAGTCCCAGGGTATTACAGGGGTGAACTTGTATGTAAAAGGTAATGTCCCCTTTTCCCCTGTGTAGGTGGCCGCTTACTTGATTCTCCTGATGGGTCTCCGCATATCATCAAGTGAATATATCAGGCTCGTTTGTTCCGTATTCCTCACAACCACTCTATGGATGGATGTCCCGATTCGTCTCTGCTCACATAGATCGATGTGAGTGGATGTCCCGGTTATTGGGTCTCCTCCGATGTTCCGTTGTTGTCCGAGTAAACAGTTGTGCGCCCTTGTCGTCTCCCTCGGTCTTGATCTTGGCGTTCTCTCGTGCCGGAAGTTGTCTTACTTCAACGCGTTTCGACGATACAATTGCGTCTTCATCTGGAAGTGTCATGGGGTCCTAACTACTATCCCTATAGTTAAAGAAGTCAATGTCCAATCACTGTCCAGCAAAGGATGATTAGGTGATCTATTGGTTGCAACAAAGTTATAGTAAAAGTATCGTACTAGTTGAAGTTTCAATGAATAAGTATAGATACAATGTAAACTCTCGTTTGGATAATAAAAAAGAAAGAAACGTGGTCTCATGGGACCAATTTCAAATTACCAGTGCTGAGAGGCATTAAATGAATGATACTATGGTCTGTTTATATATTGTTTGAGAACTTTTTTAATTGAAATTGTGAGAGTTAAAAGGGGGGGGGGTGATATGAATGTGTGGGTTGTAACTAATCCTACAAATAGGAAGTTTATTTGAGACATTGATGTAATATATATATATTTCTATTTCTATTTATGTATTGTGAGTGAACAAAATTATCTTATACACCAAAGGTCCATTTCTTCATTTAATCCTGTTGGATTGAGTGTTTTTAATTTGAATATCCAAAAAACTTCTTGTCTCGCTAATTTGGTAAAACGGTCCCCTCCTCTAGTTTGGGGGGGGATTTGGTCTATAATGAATAATTTTAAATTTGTGGGGTCTTTGTTGTGATGTACAGCAAAATGGCGACCAATACTATGTTTCAAATCTCCTTTTTTGATACTTCTTCGATGTTCCATAAAGCAATCCTTGGCGGTTCTTATAGTTCTTCCCACGTATTGGAGACCGCAGGGACATTCTAACAAATATATAAGTGGAAGTACATTGAAGGAATCCCTCAATCTTGAATTTTTCACCCGTCTGTGTACTATGGAAGGATGTTTGTTTGTGTTGAATATGGTTACATGTGGTGCAAATATTATGTCCACATTTGTAGTTTCCACTGATTCTTGTACCATCCATTAGTAGTCTTCCAAGGGTCTTTTTTTGTGTCATTTTATTCAGATTGCTTGGTGCCAGTTTGCTTTTTAGATTCTTAGATTTGCGATAGATAATCTCTGGTTTTTTGGTAATACAGTACGTAATATTTGGTCACTTTGTAATAAAGGCCAATGTTTTTGGATAATTTCTTCTATTTTCTGACCAGCTGTGTTATATTTTGTGATAAATGGTATTTTTGGTATCTTCGTTCTTTTTTGTTTTTTTGAGTTTTGCAATAATTTATTTCTTGGTGTTTTCCATACCTTTTCATAGGCCTTATTGATTTTGTTTTCAGGATAGCCTTTCTGGAGAAATTTTATTTTCAAATCATTTGCTTGTTGTATAAAGGTTGTGTCTTCTGAACAATTTCTTCTTAAGCGGAAGAATTGGCTTACAGGAACACTTTGAAGCCAACGTGGGTGATGTGCACTGGATATGTGTATATAACTATTAGCATCAACTTGTTTGTAGTGAGTTTGGGTACAGATTTTCCCTTCATCGTTGATGCTCAATTGGAGATCCAGGAATTCCACTTCTTTCTTGCTGAATTTGGCTGTAAATTGTATTCCCAAATGATTATTATTTAATTGTGATATGAAGTTGTTAACTCCTTCTTCATTTCCTTTCCAAATAATAAGCAGATCATCTATGTAACGTGCATATAGAACGAGGTTGCCCCTAAACTGGTTGTATAGATGATGTTCTTCCCAGTAGCCCATAAATAAATTGGCATAACTAGGGGCAAACCTCGTTCCCATGGCCGTCCCACGGGTTTGTAGGTAATAGTCATTCTGAAAGATGAAGTAATTGTGTTCTAATGTAAATTGTATGGAATGATATGAAATCTTGTTGGATTTGTGGCATAGAGGGATCTTTACTTAAGAAGGATTGTATTGCTCTTAGTCCTAAATGATGTTGGATAGATGTATATAAAGAGCAGACATCACAGGTGATCCAGTAGAAGTCTTCTTCCCAGTCAATATATTGCAGTTTCTGAAGGACATGTGTTGAGTCTCGAGTGTAAGATGGTAATTTATGAACGAATTTTTGTAGATGGTGATCCAAAAGTTGTGATAGATTACAAGTCAAAGATCCAATTCCTGATATAATCGAGCGTCCAGGGGGATTTTGGAGGTTTTTATGGATCTTGGGTCAGAAAATAGAAGAAATTATCCAAAAACATTGGCCTTTATTACAAAGTGACCAAATATTACGTACTGTATTACCAAAAAAACCAGAGATTATCTATCGCAAATCTAAGAATCTAAAAATCAAACTGGCACCAAGCAATCTGAATAAAATGACACAAAAAAAGACCCTTGGAAGACTACTAATGGATGGTACAAGAATCAGTGGAAACTACAAATGTGGACATAATATTTGCACCACATGTAACCATATTCAACACAAACAAACATCCTTCCATAGTACACAGACGGGTGAAAAATTCAAGATTGAGGGATTCCTTCAATGTACTTCCACTTATATTATATATTTGTTAGAATGTCCCTGCGGTCTCCAATACGTGGGAAGAACTATAAGAACCGCCAAGGATCGCTTTATGGAACATCGAAGAAGTATCAAAAAAGGAGATTTGAAACATAGTATTGGTCGCCATTTTGCTGTACATCACAACAAAGACCCCACAAATTTAAAATTATTCATTATAGACCAAATCCCCCCCCCAAACTAGAGGAGGGGACCGTTTTACCAAATTAGCGAGACAAGAAGTTTTTTGGATATTCAAATTACAAACACTCAATCCAACAGGATTAAATGAAGAAATGGACCTTTGGTGTATAAGATGATTTTGTTCACTCACAATACATAAATAGAAATATATATATTACATCAATGTCTCAAATAAACTTCCTATTTGTAGGATTAGTTACAACCCACACATTCATATCACCCCCCCCCCCTTTTAACTCTCACAATTTCAATTAAAAAAGTTCTCAAACAATATATAAACAGACCATAGTATCATTCATTTAATGCCTCTCAGCACTGGTAATTTGAAATTGGTCCCATGAGACCACGTTTCTTTCTTTTTTATTATCCAAACGAGAGTTTACATTGTATCTATACTTATTCTTTGAAACTTCAACTAGTACGATACTTTTACTATAACTTTGTTGCAACCAATAGATCACCTAATCATCCTTTGCTGGACAGTGATTGGACATTGACTTCTTTAACTATAGGGATAGTAGTTAAGACCCCATGACACTTCCAGATGAAGACGCAATTGTAGCGCCGAAACGCGTTGAAGTAAGACAACTTCCGGCACGAGAGAACGCCAAGATCAAGACCGAGGGAGACGACAAGGGCGCACAACTGTTTACTCGGACAACGGAACATCGGAGGAGACCCAATAACCGGGACATCCACTCACATCGATCTATGTGAGCAGAGACGAATCGGGACATCCATCCATAGAGTGGTTGTGAGGAATACGGAACAAACGAGCCTGATATATTCACTTGATGATATGCGGAGACCCATCAGGAGAATCAAGTAAGCGGCCACCTACACAGGGGAAAAGGGGACATTACCTTTTACATACAAGTTCACCCCTGTAATACCCTGGGACTGCTCACTTTCTCATATATGTGTTTTCGACAACATTTGACCCTATTATCAAGTTGACCAAGTCTATTGCCAATAAGTTCACTATTCCCACTAGTCCGGATCTTATACTCCCTCCCTCGCACCGATTGAATTGCTCAATTTTTGTATATATACGGGAATTTTCTCTTCCCATCTATCCATATGATTTTATTGTATGCTGTTTATATTGTACACTTATTTTAAATGTATGTTTATGTTTTTCTTTTTTATACATCGATATGTATTTTAATAAATACTACACTTAGAAGGATTTCTATGCGCTGTCTCGCCCTTCCCCTTCTCTGCTTCTTATGTTACATGCTAATCATCCTTGAAGATTACCTTGCAACTAACCAGAGAGACAAGCGGCAATAAGGATTGATACTGTGTCTGGGGTCATACTAACCACGGCTGTAGGGAGAGCTGATTTTTTCAGTAATTTATTCACTATCAAACTGTTGTTTATGTATTTACTCACACATACACAGAATTATATGGTCTGTTTATATTAGAAAAAATACACTTACCATCTCTGAATAAGTACTATTTATAGTAAGTATACAGCCTATGTAGACACTCTAACATAGACCTCATTCACATTCAAGTATCAATTGTTTTCCATCTAATCAATTAAAGTTCAATCACGATACAAGAGGCGCAGTATCCATATACTCCATTTTACCCTTGAGTCCTTATTCTAGGACTCTACTATAATCCACTTGACGACTCTTGCTATTGAGATACCATTTTTTTACTAAATATACATAAAAAAGGAGTAAATATACAACTCTCATATGGATAATGAAGAAATATTTATGTGTCTAGATAGGAACACAAGACGCCATAAATTAATGACGGAATATTTAAATTTAAATAGTTGCAATTATGACCCAGAAATAGAGGGCCACCCACAGAATAATATTAAAAAGAATTTTTTTCAAATTGGAAAAATTACTAAAAAGAGAAATGAGCTACTGGTGGGAATGTGCTACTATGAGAAAATATATTGAAATACAACAAATTCCTAGAGGTCTCAGGTTAACTAAGGAACCAGCTTTTGGCAAAGAAGATCCTGTTTTCTATAAAGACTGGTACAAGACTCTAGATGAATGTTCCGTCAATCTAATGAAATTAATTGTCAAATACAGAGAATTAAACCTTACAAATTTGAACAATGACATCCAACAAATAAAACAAGAATTAGATCCTCATAGAAACAACATAGAATTTAAGAATTTGGATAAAGAAATAAACAAGAAGGTGGAGAAATTTGAAATGGAATTAGTCACCAGAAAAGATAAGAAACTAAAAAGAGATAATGAGGATTACACTTTAAATAGAGTGCACTCGTGGGGAAGAAATGCTTCCAATCACCAAAGACAACAAAATATACATCACAACAAGCACAATAAAAGAAACATAAGGTCCAATAATCAACAACTAAAAATTGAAAAAACCAATATTAGAGCACAAGCTTCCAACACAATCACTATAGATGACAAAACATCTATGCAACCAGAGAAAATTACAAACCAGGAAACAACGGAGCAAAAACATATTACACAACCAAGTAATACACCACTAAGTCCTAGTATCAAGGAACAAGCACTTAACCCTTCTTCAATAGAACCAGGAAACCCATCTACACAATCCAAGTTACAGCCTTCTCCATTTGAATCAGAAAACTCATCTATACAATCCAAATTACAGTCAAGAACCATCAAAAGTGATATACCGATCACTTTAAAATCACAATCGATGACGAATAAATTGGGATTGAGGTCCACCCAGAAACAAAAACAAAAAAATCAGAAACAATCTAAGAACGAACAAAAGGACCAGCAAACAATAGAAAATGAATGCAAGGATATGGGTGCACGTCCCAAAACATCACAAAGCGGACATTTTTTATGCAGAGGCCAACAACAACCATTCCAACAATGGGTTCGACAAGAATGGAAAAACCAGCAGACAAACCAAATCAAATCAACACAAAAAAGGAAAATACTCGAAGAAGAAGACGAGGAAAAAGAGGAGGAAGAAAGGTCAATAAAACGCAAATTCTCTCAATCAGAGAACCACAACAACAAGGAGTGTTCAACCTCTCCAGCTATGCATTAAAAGAAGAAGAATTGAAACTTCTTAGAAAAGGGATGAAATATGCTCCAACAAGTGGCCCAAATCACTTCGAACTTTTTGTGGACCTTCACCAATTTGTCAGAAAATTAACCCTTAAAAGACATTTTGCATTAAAAGAAGACACTAAAACCCTAAAAGGAAACGTTTGTGTCAAGGATACAAAAGACCTAGAAACAATTCAAATTCTACATGAATTAATGGAAGAAGCAGCTGAATCAGAAAATATGCCAATATCTGAAAATACCATGAGCCACACAGAACTCAAACCTCCCTCGAAGTTTTATCCTCAGGGATCCAAAGGGCCTTTCATTGAAGCCTTTACAGAAATGGTCTTAAAAGACCTTAAAGAACTATGTAAAGGTGATTGGAAATATAAGTCGAACCTTACAAGGAAAGAAAGAGAATGCCTACAGTCTCTGATGGATAACCCAGACCTAATAATCAGGGAAGCTGACAAAGGAGGTGGTATAGTAATACAAAATAAGAATGATTACCTCCTGGAAGCACAAAGAATTCTGAGTGATACAGAGTATTACCGTAAACTTGAGAATAATCCCACAGAGACTTACCACAAAAAATACATGAACCTAATAGAATGGGCATATCAACATCAAATCTTAAACCAACAAGAATACCAGTTCCTAAAAATTACATTTCCAATAACAGCACTCTATTAACATCTACCCAAGATCCATAAAAACCTCCAAAATCCCCCTGGACGCCCGATTATATCAGGAATTGGATCTTTGACTTGTAATCTATCACAACTTTTGGATCACCATCTACAAAAATTCGTTCATAAATTACCATCTTACACTCGAGACTCAACACATGTCCTTCAGAAACTGCAATATATTGACTGGGAAGAAGACTTCTACTGGATCACCTGTGATGTCTGCTCTTTATATACATCTATCCAACATCATTTAGGACTAAGAGCAATACAATCCTTAAGTAAAGATCCCTCTATGCCACAAATCCAACAAGATTTCATATGTCATTCCATACAATTTATATTAGAACACAATTACTTCATCTTTCAGAATGACTATTACCTACAAACCCGTGGGACAGCCATGGGAACGAGGTTTGCCCCTAGTTATGCCAATTTATTTATGGGCTACTGGGAAGAACATCATCTATACAACCAGTTTAGGGGCAACCTCGTTCTATATGCACGTTACATAGATGATCTGCTTATTATTTGGAAAGGAAATGAAGAAGGAGTTAACAACTTCATATCACAATTAAATAATAATCATTTGGGAATACAATTTACAGCCAAATTCAGCAAGAAAGAAGTGGAATTCCTGGATCTCCAATTGAGCATCAACGATGAAGGGAAAATCTGTACCCAAACTCACTACAAACAAGTTGATGCTAATAGTTATATACACATATCCAGTGCACATCACCCACGTTGGCTTCAAAGTGTTCCTGTAAGCCAATTCTTCCGCTTAAGAAGAAATTGTTCAGAAGACACAACCTTTATACAACAAGCAAATGATTTGAAAATAAAATTTCTCCAGAAAGGCTATCCTGAAAACAAAATCAATAAGGCCTATGAAAAGGTATGGAAAACACCAAGAAATAAATTATTGCAAAACTCAAAAAAACAAAAAAGAACGAAGATACCAAAAATACCATTTATCACAAAATATAACACAGCTGGTCAGAAAATAGAAGAAATTATCCAAAAACATTGGCCTTTATTACAAAGTGACCAAATATTACGTACTGTATTACCAAAAAAACCAGAGATTATCTATCGCAAATCTAAGAATCTAAAAATCAAACTGGCACCAAGCAATCTGAATAAAATGACACAAAAAAAGACCCTTGGAAGACTACTAATGGATGGTACAAGAATCAGTGGAAACTACAAATGTGGACATAATATTTGCACCACATGTAACCATATTCAACACAAACAAACATCCTTCCATAGTACACAGACGGGTGAAAAATTCAAGATTGAGGGATTCCTTCAATGTACTTCCACTTATATTATATATTTGTTAGAATGTCCCTGCGGTCTCCAATACGTGGGAAGAACTATAAGAACCGCCAAGGATCGCTTTATGGAACATCGAAGAAGTATCAAAAAAGGAGATTTGAAACATAGTACTGGTCGCCATTTTGCTGTACATCACAACAAAGACCCCACAAATTTAAAATTATTCATTATAGACCAAATCCCCCCCCCCCAAACTAGAGGAGGGGACCGTTTTACCAAATTAGCGAGACAAGAAGTTTTTTGGATATTCAAATTACAAACACTCAATCCAACAGGATTAAATGAAGAAATGGACCTTTGGTGTATAAGATAATTTTGTTCACTCACAATACATAAATAGAAATATATATATTACATCAATGTCTCAAATAAACTTCCTATTTGTAGGATTAGTTACAACCCACACATTCATATCACCCCCCCCCCTTTTAACTCTCACAATTTCAATTAAAAAAGTTCTCAAACAATATATAAACAGACCATAGTATCATTCATTTAATGCCTCTCAGCACTGGTAATTTGAAATTGGTCCCATGAGACCACGTTTCTTTCTTTTTTATTATCCAAACGAGAGTTTACATTGTATCTATACTTATTCTTTGAAACTTCAACTAGTACGATACTTTTACTATAACTTTGTTGCAACCAATAGATCACCTAATCATCCTTTGCTGGACAGTGATTGGACATTGACTTCTTTAACTATAGGGATAGTAGTTAAGACCCCATGACACTTCCAGATGAAGACGCAATTGTAGCGCCGAAACGCGTTGAAGTAAGACAACTTCCGGCACGAGAGAACGCCAAGATCAAGACCGAGGGAGACGACAAGGGCGCACAACTGTTTACTCGGACAACAACGGAACATCGGAGGAGACCCAATAACCGGGACATCCACTCACATCGATCTATGTGAGCAGAGACGAATCGGGACATCCATCCATAGAGTGGTTGTGAGGAATACGGAACAAACGAGCCTGATATATTCACTTGATGATATGCGGAGACCCATCAGGAGAATCAAGTAAGCGGCCATCTACACAGGGGAAAAGGGGACATTACCTTTTACATACAAGTTCACCCCTGTAATACCCTGGGACTGCTCACTTTCTCATATGTGTTTTCGACAACATTTGACCCTATTATCAAGTTGACCAAGTCTATTGCCAATAAGTTCACTATTCCCACTAGTCCGGATCTTATACTCCCTCCCTCGCACCGATTGAATTGCTCAATTTTTGTATATATACGGGAATTTTCTCTTCCCATCTATCCATATGATTTTATTGTATGCTGTTTATATTGTACACTTATTTTAAATGTATGTTTATGTTTTTCTTTTTTATACATCGATATGTATTTTAATAAATACTACACTTAGAAGGATTTCTATGCGCTGTCTCGCCCTTCCCCTTCTCTGTAATATCCAGATCAAGAACTCTGGCCACTCTCCCCAAGAACCCCACTAACGGAGCCAAATACATAAAAAAAGAAAGAACATCAAAGCGGGGGTGGAAGGGGGAAAAATACCTTATCCCAAAGGATATAAATGTAGAAAATCAACTATTATTCTAAAACTCACATTAATAAGTGGCTGTGCAGTAGACCTACGTTTTCACACAGCAAAAACGGCATACAGAGAATTTCCTACCATCTCTGTTCGGTCTTATATGGGTCCAACGTCTCCTATTTTGTCCACTGTTGGCCAGCTGAGAATGATGGGAATTTTAGTCCAACAACAACAACTGGGGGGGCCACCCACTGCTGACCAGTGTTCTAAGACTTACATTTCTACTGCCTTCAATCAAATTTATATTCATGCCCACACTTGCCTACCTGCTCCAATTAAAACTTCTTGATCACATTCAACATCTGTTAGGTCTCTGCAGGCTGCCAAATCCTCCAGCCTGGTGCTCACACTCACGGTCCATTCTCTTGCTCACACTCCCTGCTCAGCACCTACACACTCTCACAGAGCCAGTTCACTGAAGCCTGCTCCTGTCCCCTCCCATGACCCTGTCCTGTCATTTAATGAGGTAAGGGTGTGTTTCATTAAGGTACAGTGGTGCTGTGGTGGTAGCAAGCAAAATTCTTGGTCAAAGGCAGGCGCCTTGTTAGACTTGCACATGATCCGGCTCTGAACGGGGGGAAACTTTTAACTCCATTTTCAAGAACAATAAAAGGTACAGACAGTACAGAAGATATTATGCATTATATAAATGTGCATTGAACAATCCCATGTATGTTTATATTATGACATTACTATCTCTTTAAAACAAAAATAAAAACAAGTGAAGCCCCACTGTAAATGGCAGAGCTGTAAAACCTTCAGTAACTGTTAGCATTGTACTTATGGTTTATTGTACAGCTACAAGAAATACATATTTTCAATTGGGGATAGTATATAGATATTGGACAGCTGGGGGGAGATGTACTAAAGTGTGAAAAAAGGCAATACGTTTTCCAGATCTATTAAGCTGAAGGAGTCATAGTTAACTGGCTCCATAGAAACACATAGAAATTGGAGAATGTATATCTTCTTCATCATCCCTTAGTGCATAATTCCCCAGGACTCTTTCCTGTGCATAAATGCCCCACTGATATTCTCAGTGACACCCTCATTTCTACTGGCTGCACAGGTGGGTGTCACACCCACTTCAATCACCTGCCTCTGTTGAGCTTACAGCACCAGCTCTAGGGGGACCTGTACATGGCTACATTACCCTTTGGATGCTAGAAATTTCTCTAACACATTGCTCCACAGAGCTGGAAACCCATCCAGCATCCAGTAGGTTTAAACAAAAAAGAAAAAATATTTTTTTTTTATTCTGCAGATTGCAGAGAGTTACCATTTTGTTTATCCATGCATTAATAAATATACTCCCAGATTTGCTACATAAGTGACATTTATTAATGTTCAGCTATATTTACAATTTTAACATAGTAAAACTTTAAAGTGGATTGCCTCATGGCAAAAAAGGTGCATATCAGTCTACACAAAATGCAAAGTTTTGCTTACACATTTTAAAAGCACAAGAAAGTACAGGTATGTTATGAAGTGCCCCCACCCACCCATCCTAAAAAACATTGAGCTTCTTATTCCTTGACATAATGTGTCCAGAGTTCATGAAATCACAACCTGGTCACAGCAGAGTATATGGATACCAGAGGTACAGTATAGATCTGAAAGTGGCAATCAACCCTCAGGAAGTCTATATTAATCAAGTGACTGCTTCAGTGGAGCTACACAGCTATCCAGGTTTACCATCCTCCTCATAATAACCCCCACTTAACTTGTTATGGTCAAAATGTCCTATGGTCCAATTTTGTCCTTTGTATTTGTTCAAGATATGACATCTTCAGTCAGTCTGATGTCATGTCCATGGAGGCAGACATGAGAGTTACTACCATGAATACAGCACACAAACATCACAATCTTAACATTTCAAGGACCAAAAAGGGGTGCAATACATTGGTTCACCCCTTTTGTCATTAAAGGTTTAAGTAGGCTCATGCACTCTGCCTGCTTCAGTATAAAAACAATTGCTAGCTACTGTCATGTCTTCCTCCATGGACATGACACCCAGGAGGGATTGAATGTGGGTTAATAGGTTATTCTAATGAATAAATGAGAGTTTTAATTTATAAAGCGTCTGAATACAAATCATCAATCACTTATATTCACATTGTCGGTCGTTGAAGAATCTGTAAAAAAAAATTCAAAATGTAATAAAAAAAATATCAAATATATGATCAGTAAAAACAGTCTGAACGACCAACACGTTTCAAGAGCTGCAGGACCTTTTCAACAATGTTACAGACTTCACTCATTCAAAATGAATGAATGAAGTCTGTAACCCTAATGAAAATGTCCTCAGACCTTGAAACGTGTTGGTCGTTCAGACTGTTTTTACTGATCTTTACATAGGTATCTTTTTTTTTCCCCATAAAGTTTGGATTTTTTATACACTGGATTATCTACTGAATATACCACTGGGAGCTTGAGCAGGGGTGAGAATTCTCCCTTGATGTGCATTATACAGTGAATACAGAATTCTTCACCAGCAGACATGTTTGTGACTGATTATTTGTATTCAGACATCCTTTATAGAATCAGGTGCCCCCCGCCCCACTTTCCTTTTGTGTTCTCTTGTTTTGGCTGTCTTTGTGGGGGACCATCATGTCCAGGGAAGAGGACGATCTGTACACTGTGTGATCTATCTGGACAGAATCTTATTTTTTTAAATATACTAACACATAGGTATAATATATGCATTTGGCAGTCTGTATGGATTAGAGCAGGTTTTTTGGTTTTTTGCTTGTGATCCCAGTGAAAGTTGTGAAAATATCTTCCACACTTGCAATTGAGACAAAACTTTGTGTAGCCTCGCAGCTGTTAGAGAATGATGAAGACTATTATACGGCTTTATCTATGCATTATTACCCTTTGAGGGGCCCTCTTGGGTTGTTTGTTCCCATTAGGTTATTCTGGCCATATTAAGGTAAGTGGAGAGTTATTATTGGGAGTTGTTACTTTTCTTTTACCTCTAAAGGAGATCTTGAAAATTTTGAAGGAACTCTATTGCACCAGAAACAAAGTCTCCTTACGAAAAAACAGACAAAAAGTCACAAGTACAGAGTAAACAGAGCAATTTAGGGGCAAAGTAAGTGCCCAGATGAGACAAATAATAATTCCCATGGGCTCAAATGGGATTTTAACCAGTTGAATGCTAAAAAGGTCTCCAACACATTGCACAGTAATGCACTGAATACTTGTTTGGCACTCAGGGTGTTGTAAGTGCCATTTAAATGAATGATAATTTTTGGAATTTGTATTTGTTCCCTATTGTGCAGTTGGTTTGCCCCATAATTGCTCATATTTTGCAAATAAATTCTTGCCTGGATCAGCTGATCCAAAGTTGATTGACAATTCAATCACTTGGGGCAAACAGCAGCAAGTAGAAATCTTTTAGAAAGTAAAACAATTTCCCCACTAAATAAGTTCTGTGCAATTATTCTGTTCCAGTTTCCCAACAAACAGCCTGCAGTAAATAATCCCCACCATATTACACTGTGACCTTGGTGGACAATGACAAGGTCATGCTCTTCTGGTGGTTTGAAAACAGTATGAGGCAGGCCAAATTTTACCAATTGTTTCTCAAAGACTAACAAAGTAGGATAAGTTATGAAGCAGAATAATTGTGCCATAGGAAGAAATGACAATTCCCATTGATTTAAATGAGACATTTAACTACTTTGCAATGTGTTAGAGACCTCTCTGGTGTACATTTGGCTAAAAGCTCATTTAAAATCAATGGCAATTTTTATTTCTCCCATATGGTGCGGCTGCTTTATCCCAAAACTGTCCCTCATTTTGTATGCATATGGTTGTGCCTCTGTGTTAACTGCACACCTGCTTTTACAGCAGCTCCAAAATAATTACCAAGACTACTTCTGCAAAGATTATTCCAGATTATGAACACAAAGACAGGGCGATTTCATTGTTCAACCTCAAGCAGCTGGAACTACAAATGCCAGATAGTGGAAGTTGTAGTCCCCAACAACTGAAACACCAAATATTGCCTACCTCTGCTATAGAGAATTGAATGAATTATTATTTATTTTGGTGCCACATGGGTTATGTTTAACCATTAGAGAGCCAGAGGAGTGGACAAAGCTTTGCTCCACAATGGACATCAAATCCATCTAGCATTCAAAAGGGGAATACACTAAGCAGTAATAAGAGGTGATAAAGTGTATATGACTTCTCCAGTTCCTTTACTATTCTATAGAACCTATGCACTAAATCTCCAAAGTTTGTAGAAATCTTAGTGCATAGGCTCCATAGAATAACATAGGAATTGGAGAAGTGGTAAACTGGAGAAGTCATCTATACTTTATCACCTCTTTTTTCACTGCTTAGTGAATACCCCCAAAGTGTAAATACAATTACAGTAAAGAAATACAAACACCTAAAATTAAATTGGGTTACATAATTTAAAAAATAAAAAAATGTTCTTATACCTAGCATCTGTAAAAATTAGTTATTTTGTTATGTTTCTAAAAGCAATCCTAAACTTGCAGTGCAAGGCAATGCGTTGCAAACCCTACATCATAGTCGGCATCTGGTGCATTTTGTTTATGCAGTTTGTTAATTCCAGACAACAGCTAAGTCAGCCAGTAACTATTCAGAAAGGATGTTACTTTATGTCAACCAATTTACAGACTAAACAGAACTATCAATTTGATTGTTATGGTAATAGGAGTCAAGCTGGAAAAGGCAAAAATGTCTGCCCCCACAGACAATATGAAAGACTATAGGTTTTCTGAAAACAAACATGATTTTTACAGACACTAACATGAAGTACAGCATACTTAAGTGTATGTAACCTTTGAACATTTTCAGGTGCTAGTGTTTCTTTAACCCTTTGAGTGCCAGAAGTGTATGCCATGCACCCCTCTGGCACTCAAAGTGTTAACAAGATTCATTTGTAATGTAGTGCATATTTTTTCTCCTCAAGTATTAGGAGTAAATTGTATTTTTTTTCTCTACTTCCAGTTAATTTATCGTATCAGAACTGAGGTCCTTTTGTACAGCTCCTTGTGTAGGTAAGGACCTATACCTTTTTTGTGAGACTCTCAGAAAGACCATGTCTAGTAAAATGTATGGAAATTTAGGGCTAAGGAAACAGATCAATGTATGAGGCTCTGACATTCTTCCCCTAAAGCAAAACATAGTACAGTACACTAAAACTTCTGTGCAGCAGTTAAATCAAAAGATGGCAAAACAAGTTAAAAGCAATGCTGCCCCCTACTGGCAGAAGGAGTACAGTCACTGCTGTGGAAATCTTTACAAACAATATATAAGGCTTTATTATTAGTACATCACAAACTTGATTGCGATAGCTTTGATTTTAACATTAGCCACTAATGATTCCATAACAACAGAATTCTGCAAGAACTATTAAAGTTTTACACCTAGAAACAAAAAGAAATGCTTTACTTCTTTGTCTTCAACAGTACTTTTATTTGATTGATGTTTTTTTCTTTTAGATTTTTATTTGAAATTTCTAAATGAAGCAGGTGATTTCCTTTTTTCCTTCGAAGTTTTGAGCTCTGAGTCTCTTCCTGCAGGTGTCCTTGGGTCCTGGCACAAAGGACATGGGTAAAGGCAGGAAGGATAGGACCAAAACATCTGCAAAGAAAAAGTGGATATGGAAAATAAAACTGACAGTGGATTCCCGTAATAAACATAAATAAACCGGATGGATCATACACGTCACAACTGTTCTACACAGCATGAATGATGTCATACAATGCGACAGAACACTGTGTTCACAGTTTATTTTAGAAATTATGGCACAGCATATCTGGAATGCACGCCTGGAAACGGAGGAATTAACAGGAAGTTCGTCTAGAAAAAGTGTTGTGATGCAGAATGTTGAGCAGGGCCAAAAATGACAGTGTATACTGGGACATTCTCATTCACTGCCTACGTGTCACTGTGCTACTGACAGTAAAGAGAAGTTAGCTTTAAAGGAAAACAGTCATTAAAAAAGTTCTTATTTAATAACATAAAACTTGTGCAGCATTCAGAAATAGAGCTCTATGTACTAAGAAAGAATAGCAGTTCTGAAACAAACCAGCTGAACGAACCGTAAGGGACAAAAACATTCCCAAAATTCCAGTTGGTTTAACCCCTTTTACACTACAGATGTCTCCAACACACTGTAAAGCAATGTACAATCAACCTCTCTAGCATTCAGGGGATCAAAAACCCCATTTAAATGAATGGGGGAATTTTTCTTTTCCTTGTGGTTGTGTTGGTTTGTTGCAGAATTGTTCTTCTTTCACTTTATAGATCATTAACTCTTTGAGGACCAGAGGGGTGAGAAATGCATTGCAAAGCAATGCATTATACACGTCTTTCGTCCTCAAGGGGATTAAAGGAAGATAAACTTGTTTTTAAGAAAATTGTAGAATTGCAGGCATTCAATGGTTAATGGTGTAGTGGACTTACAAGATGACATTAAATGGGGCTTTTAACCTGTTGAATGCTAGAGATTTCAATGCTTGGCAAAGCAGTGCATTAGTTGGAAGAGTTATTTCACATTCAAGGCGTTGAAAGCCTCATCTAGTTGAATGAGAATCCTGAAAATCATGCTGTGCCCCCCACGCAGTTGGTTTGCTCTAAATCTTCTTACTTAGAACATCAGCATATCTATGTGAAAGCTACCAAAGCATTTGATATCAAGTCATGTGTACAAAGGCATTAAAGGGATAGTAATACTTCATTTGTACTTTAATATTGTTAGGCTTAAAAAAACAAACAAATAAAACCATTCATGTGTCTGCCGTTTATATCCCCCCCCCCCCCTCACCTTTTTCCTACGTCACCTCTGAAGCTCTAAGAAAAGAAATCTGCTCCCAGGACTCTAGGGGGTGTCTAGAGGGAGGAAATACAGCAATAATGCAGAGATAGGACAAGCCCAGCTGTCTTGTCGTCCTCTTTTCTGTGAGCTTCATGCGGTCACCTGCTGACTTTCCCTAACCATAGTGCATTGCATCTGCTTGCTTGTCCAACGAACATTGAATTTCTAAGCAGAGACATTCCAATCTATTGTATTTATATAACTTTGGGTAGGCAAAAGTTAACAGGGGACTGCATAAAGGTCTGAGAAAAGGGGAAGGCATTAAAAAAAACTTAATGGTGACGACTAGATGGCTGGGCATGTCCTACCTCGGCAGTGCTGCTGTGTCACCTCCCTCTAGACACTCCCTATGGTCCCGGTAGCAGATTTCTTTGCTTAGAGCTTCAGAGCGGACGTAGGGAAAATGGGAGGGAGGGGGAAAATATAAATGGCAATTTCTAAAGAACTATAAAAGGATGGGCAGAGACACATGGATGGTTTTATTTGTTTTTTTTAAGCCTAACAATATTAAAGTATAAATTAAGTATTACTATCCCTTTAAGATGTGCAAGTTTATGTGTACAAAGGCACCAAGATGTGCAAGTTATGTGTACAAAGGCACCAATATGTGCAAGTTATGTGTATGAAGATATTACAATAAGAGGATTAGTCTTGCCTGTTAAATCCTTTTCTCTTAGTCCATATAGCTTACAGGTGCCATGGGGAGGCGACAGCTCCTCCTAGTAGGCTGGAGCCTCCCCCTCCTCCATACAGGCTACCTAGCCACTCCCCTCTCCCAGATAGATCTGAGACAATAAATCCACCGAGCTAGATAGAAAGAAGAGGAGGAAAACTCCTGTGAGCATGGACCCAATCGGACTCCCACGTCTAGCCACAGGAAACCAATCATGGTCCCTTTACTGGGTGGGAGACCTGTAAGCCAATATAGCTTACAGGTACCATGGGGATGTACCAACATTGAGCTCCCATGGGTGGGAAGAGAAGGAAAGGACCACCGCCGGTCCCCATGATACCAGAGTTCCCATGGACTATCCAGGACATGGAACAGCTCAAACTAACAAAGTGTCAATGGACACTGAACAACAATACATAGCACACAAGAATAAGAGCCAACTGGGCTCAAAAAGTCAAAGAGCTATAAGACACAGGAATGTAAAGACCTAGACAGACAAAACTGCCTCCAGGACTTTCCTGCCAAAACTGGCTGCAGCCTAAGCCAGTACAGCCACACAGCAGTGTTTGGCAAAGGTGTGCACAGAAGACCAAGTGGCTGCCTTGCACAGATGTTCAGCAAAGGCCTGATTTTTGTAAGCCCAAGAGGCCCCAACAGACCTGGTGGAGTGCGCTGTAATGCAGTTTCCCTCTGAGCTCATAAGCCTTGAGGAAGGTAGACTTAATCCAGGATGCAATAGTCGCCTTGGAAGCAGCCAAACCAGCCCTGGGACCCTCAGGGATGACAAATAAAACATCCGTCTTGTGGATGGACTCTGTACAATGTGCACACAGAACTTAAAGGGATAGTAATGGCTAAAAGAAAAAAGTAATATTGTAAATAATGACAAAGAGAACATCAGTCTGGTGAACAGAACTTAAGGCAACGTACCACATCTAACAACTGGAGATCCCTCTCCTTGTCGGATTTAGGGTCAGGACAAAAGGAAGGCAAAACAATCTTCTGACTGATGCGGAACTCAAGAGACCACCTTATTCCTGGGAGGTACAGAGAACAGACTTTCTTGTGAAGCCAGGAAAGGTGGTTTGCAGGATAAAGCCTGCAACTCTGCGTACAGAGATCACAACCAAAAGAAAAACCATCTTCCACATCAGAAGACGTAGAGGAATGGTAGCCAAGGACTCAAAAGGAGGCGCTGCAAGACTCCTAAGACAAGATAAAAGGTCCCACTGAGGAATGGGTGCTTTGTAAGCAGTGAAAGCATGAGAGACACCCTGAAAGAAGACCACGACATCCGGAACATGGCTATGTGCATGTGGTAAAAGACAGAGAGAGCTGAGGTATGGACCTTCAAGGAACTAAGACTAAGGCCCTTGTTCCCACCATCCTGCAAAATGGATAAGATGGACGGAAGGTCAAACTTCTTTAAGGACAGATCCCTGTCCACACACCAAGAATGAAAAGTAGACCAAACCCTGTGGCATTGCCTTAGAAGAAACTAGCTTCCTGGCTTGAATCATGGTGGAGAACACCTCAGGAGAAAAGCCCTTCCTCCTCAAGATGGAGGCTTCAACAGCCATGCCGTCAAAGCCAGACTGTCCACATACTCTCTCCAGAGGTAACCTTGGAGGAGGAGATCTGGACTACGTGGCACAGTAAACAGATCCTGGGCAGCCAGTGCTAGCAGTTCTGGAAACCAAGGTTGTCTGGTCGAGTAGGGTGCAATCAGAATGACCAACACACTATCCATCCGAATCTTCCTCAACAGCCTGGGAAGGAGAGGATGTGGAGGAAAAATGTATGCCAAATGAAATCGCCATGGAATTGACAGAGCATCCATGGCGAACGCCAGCGGATCCCTCCATCCCCTATCCAAGGAAGACCCCATTTCTGCACCAACAGGTTGAAATCCTCCGGATGGAGTTCCCACTCCCCATGGTCCACTGTATGGCAACTGAGAAAATCTGCCAAAAGTGTTCTCTTCTCCTGGAATAGCACGGTGGAGATTGCAGGAATATACACACCTCTGCCCAGGTTAAAATAGCCTTTACCTCCAGCCAAGCAGCTGCATTTCTGGTGCCTCCTTGCTTGTTGATGTTAATGACGGCCATCACGTTGTCTGACTGGATGCGGACTGAGCATCCCCTCAGATGAGAGGACCAGTACCCCCAGTACCCTAGAGCATGGAGAATCACTATGAGCTCCAAGATGTTGATAGGAAGGAGGGTTTCCTCCAACGACCCTGAACACCCAGGTGACCCAGGACAGCTCACCGGTCGAACAAGCTGGCATCCGTAGTTAGTGTGGTCCAGTACGGAATCACAAAGGGTCTCCCTTTCCACAGGCTGGAGCTGTTCAACCACCAGTGGAGGTCTAGCTTCACCTCCGAGGGAAGAGAGACAGGATGACCCAGAAGGATTGAATCCCCCCAGCAAACACAGATCATGAACCTCAGAAGCTCCCTGGTGTGAGCTATGGAGAACAGTACCGCCTCCATGGTAGAAATCATCTTGCCTACCAGACAGAAGAACTTCCTTGCCGGTGCAGAAGTCTACTCCAGAGTAGAAGACACATTGGACTGGATTTGTAGAACAGAGTCCTCCGTCAGAAAAACCATGCCCTGACGTGTGTCGAACCGGAGACCAAAGAAAACCAGGTCCTGAGTAGGGACCAGAGCAGACTTGTCCATATTCAAGATCCATCCGTGTTGGAGGAGGATCTGTGCACAGTCTTGGACTTGATGGTCCAAGAGATCCTTGGAGGGAGCCTTCAAGAGAAGGTTGTCCATGTAAGGAGTAACATGAATCCCCTTGGTGTGCAGGAAGGCAATCAGAGCCCCCAAGACCCTGGTGAACACCTGAGGAGCCGTGGTGAGCCCAACGGGTAGGGAGGTGAACTGGAAATGCCCCAGGTCACAAGAGAACCTGAGGTACTTCTGACTGTCCAGATGAATGGAAATGTGCAGGTAGGCATCCTACAGATCCAATGACACCAGAAATTCCCCTGGACACATCGCTGTGATCACAGAGCGAAAGGACTCCATCTTGTAGTGAGTATGAACCACAAAGGAGTTGGGATCCTTGAGATCAAGGATAGAACAGCAGCCGCCATCCTACTTGGGAACGACTAAGAGGTTGGAATAAAAACCAAAACCTCACCCTGGCTGAGGAACCAGAGCAAGGACCCCCTTGTCTAAGAGAGGCTGAACCGCCCCAATGAAAAAAGACAGAGCTTTTCCTGTCCCTGAGGGGAGGGAGAAGGGAAGAACCTGAAGGGAGGTAGAATGTGAAGGGAATCCTGTAACCTTGTGAAATCACCTGTAATACCCACTGATCTGCAACAGAGCCTGTCCAAGTACTCAAAAAAATAATGCAGGCAACCACCCACAGGTATATGTGGACCAGGGTTCTGAGAGTCATGCTGAAGTAGGTTTGCGTTTGGTAGAGGTGTGTTTCGTCCTCTACTGCTGCCTGGACTTGGGGGTGGAACAAGGGGTGCTGGCCTCAGGCTGCACAGAGTATGGCCTTTGTGGTTGGCTTTGGCGAGAATGAAAGGAATGCTGTTTCCGCACCTGAGGGTTCCACTTGGGAACCTGAGGTAACAAAGTGCTCTTACCCCCAGTGGCTTCACTGATGATGTTCTTCAATTCAGGGCCAAAGAGGGATGTGCCCTGAAAAGGAAGAGAGACCAAATCTTAAGCCACAGTGTGCGTCTGGCAGCCACAGAGAAGGAGGAGGTCTTAGCCTCAAGCCTAATGACATCACAAACAAAGCATCAGTAATATAATGCTAAGCTTCACAAATATTAGTCAAACTGGACAAATGGTCCTCCTTAGGGGCACCTTTGTGGACAGTGTCAGTCAGCTGTTCAGTCCAAACAACAATGGCCCCATTAACCCATGTGGAAACCAAGGTGGGCCTCAAGGATGCATCTACAGCAACAAAGATAGCCTTAAGGATAGCTTCCAGCTTCCTATCTGTCAGATCTGTGAGTGCCAAAGCATCTGCAACAGGGAAGGCAATAGACTTAGAAAGCCTATAAAATACGGGAATTCACCTTAGATGCTGTAGCCCACTGAGCAAAGCTGAATCTGCAAATGGGTACAGCTTAGAAAACCTCTTGGAAAGAGTGAGATGCTTATCAGGAGTCTTCCACTCATCCAAGATAATTTGAGCCAGAGTGGGATTAGGCGGAAAGACTGTACTGGACTTCTTGCATCTTGAAAAGACATCAGAAGTAGCCTGTGGCTCTACAGGATTAACAGGAATGTTAAGGGTAGATAAAACCGCCTTAATGAGACCCTCGGCACAGGGGTCAGGGTCAGCCTCAAAGGGGTCTCCATGAAACTGGGAAGAAGCCCTTTCTGAAGGCACACCATCCTCAGACGCAATGATTCCTCCTCAGAAGAATCTGATAAATCAGGAATGCCAGGGGCCTTAGGGGCCACAAACCTGAAGAAAGTGGGGGAGTTTCTAAGATTGGAGCACACCTTGAAGAGAAACAGGAAACTGTACCATAGAGGACTAAGTCCTTGACCCAATGTGGCTCTTGTTCATGGCTGGAGGGCCCCGGCGGAGAAGCAGGGGCCACAGCGCATGAGGGGCATAAGTGACCAGAGTACTCTCTGGGAAGCCCTGTGTGGCATGAGGAACAATGAGCAAGAGGGGTTAAGGATTCCCCTGAATCCTTAGCCCTAGCCCCATGTCCCTTATGATCCAACATCCTAACAGGAGAATATTGTCTTCAGTAGTGGATAACCCAAATACTGTCACCCAGATTAAAGCGTTCACCCCAGAAAGCCTAAAAAGTACTTATCTGGCAAGCGAAGAGTTAACCTATGGAAGAGAGTAGAGGAATCTGAGCCCTGCATAGGATACTCGTGTAAAAGAGAGAAATAAAATGGTGACCGAATTAGAGCCAATCAGAAAACAGGCGTTTATGGGAAATGTAGTTTTCCCCAAAGAGTATCAAATGCAGAATTTGGACCCCCAAGACACTGAGGACAGTAACTGGAGTGTAAGGCAAGGGCAGACAAGAAGAATGAGCAGTCTCTCAACTCGGTACTTGGAGCGGTTGCAGAGATTTGTTCCCAAGCAGCCTGTCCCATAGAGATCAATGGAGCACTGCGGTAAAGCGCGCCTTAAAGGCACGGAATTCAAATTAAAAAATGCCTGAAATGTGCCAAAACACATACAGAACACCAAATAAAGCTAAAGCAACACAACATAACTCAAAATACCATGGTAAGGAAGGGGTTAAATATTACCACACATCTTGAAATGCTCCAAAGACCCCAGAGACAGAATAAGGAAGTACCCAACATGAGTGCAGGAGTTATGAGTAACTACAAGAAGGACCCCTGTGCGAAGGAGATTAATGAAACAAGTGGACCATGGCACTCAAAGGGTTGCTCACCTTTTTTGCAGGGCTTCTTTTTTTCAGATTACCATTGAGTGGAAGGTGCCTCAGAGAGACTCCTTCTGGAGAAAGATATGGGCTACATGGTTCTCTCCCAGGGCTGCAAAGGTCCACACATCGCGCCCTGTTAACTGAGCAATCCTCCAGGGGAAGTCAGTAAGGATAACCTGCCTAATGGGGGAATTTTTGCAACCCATATCTAAAAGAAAAATAATAAAATAACTAAAAACTAAGCTATTCTCAGCCTTTAGGTGATGGAACAAATTGAGTAGCTAGGTAGCCTGTATGGAGAAGAGGGAGGCTCCACCCTGCACTTCTTGAAGAATTGTTCCTACTAGGAGGAGCTGTCGCCTCCCCATGGTACCTGTAAGCTATATTGGACGACAGAGAAATAAATGCAAGTGATGTGTAGGAAGGTATCACAATATGCAGGTTATGTATATGAAGGTATTAAAGGCAGGACTTGGCAACCTTAAGCCCACCAGGTGTTCAAGACAAAGTCATACCATCCACATTGGCTGGCTAGGGATGATGGGAATTGTAGTCCTGAGCAGCAGAAGGGTGTCAGGTTTCCCATCCAAGGTGTGGAAGTTATGTGTATGAAGATTTTAAGATGTGTAAGTGGTTTTAATAGACAACATATGGCTGACTAGCAAATGTACCACATACACTTGATAAAGGTGATGTAACTGTGGCTTCATTTAAACATACTCCCTGGTATGGTAGGCAAAAAAGTATTATAGATGGAATAGAATACAATGTTTCCCAAATCTGTCCTTTGGTACTAGTAACAGGTCAAGGCATAAGGATATCCTTACTTGAGTACAGATGAGTGTCCAAATGAATGAACAAATGATTCACTTTTCTTTGCTCAAGCACTGAAATCCTTAAAGTGATAGTAATGTTTCACAAAAACAGCAGCCCCAATTAATCTTCATAGTATTTGAGCCATAGAGAGTGTTATTTCATTACTGTGAGCGTTGTAGTTCAAGAGTAACTGAATGATAAAGTTTCCCCCTCCTGCCCCTTTTGCCTAGTGTAAGCCCCCACTCCTCAGATGTGGAATCCAGTCCATAGACCAGACAGCTCACATCAAGAGTCAAAATTCTTACTGTGAGAACAATGAAATCCATGCCCCCCTTGACATGTTTTTCAGCTTTTTCCCTTATCTTAATTGAAGATTGTCCCTCTCTGCAATCTTCTTGGACACTCCCTGCTGCTCTAAGTGGAGCAGTGTTACATCAGTAAAAGGGGTGGGAGGGGAATACTTTATCATTCAGTTACTCTTGAACTACAGCTCTGACAGAATTGAAATAACACTCTCTATGGCCCAAATACTATGAAGATTAATTAGAGCTGCTTTTATTATGAAATATTACTATCCTTTTAATGTGGATCTGTCACCTTAATCCTTTAAGGACCAGAGGATTGTGTAAAGCATTGCAAAACAATGCGTTTCATACTCTTTTGGTCCTTCAAGGGTTAAAGAGGAACTACCAACCCACAAAAAGTTCCCCCAGGAAGAATTACCCATCTGGAGACTAGCTGCTCAATAGTACTAGTCGCCAGAATTATTACCTCCTTATAGAGAAATTCTGCTGATCCCGGAACTGACAACCAGGAAACAGCACAGACATCTCTGCATAGCCGCTCCAGCGCTGTCAGTCCCAGTCTGCTCTAGGAGGCATTGCTAGGTACCATATGGTACTGGAAGGGACCGTCCCGGGAGCAGCAGAATTTCTCTACCCAGCTGTTTGTAATACAAGTAATTTTTGAGAATGTAAACTTAATTTGTTTGTGGCATTGTTTGGCACTTTATGCAAATTATTTATGGTCCAGTTTTACCACACACTGTGCTTTGAATAAATCTGGGCAGAGCCCACACACTGGGAGCCTTTCTAATTTCACAGTAAGTGATAAGTATAGCCTCTAACATATGCTAATTCCATTTACAATATCCACATTAGCTTAACGTGTCAGACTGTGCCACAAAAAGGTTACTTTCTCAAAATTTACAGAAAACGGCTGGTACAACATACAGGCAGAATTTAATTCTCTGTTGGGAAAAAAAAAAGTCAAAAAACTTTTCCCAGGGTGACAGGTCTACTTTAAATACTGGCCTGTTAATGGGACTGGATGACAGTCGATACAGGGCTGATACAAAGGCAAAGCTTTTCCATATACACTAAGGCTGAAACACTTTCGTTATTAGCTTATGAGTTTGGTTTAATACTGGCAATGTGTTAGTGAGGTAAAGCAAAGGAGCAAAGAGGATGCACTTTGATTTCAGCAAACACCACCAGCCCTCCCTTAACCCTTTGAGTGCTAGAGAGGAATCCAATGCATTGCACCGCAATGCTTTGAACACCTCTCTGGCAAATAAATGGGGTAAAACTGCAAGTTCCTTGCAGAGGGTAGCAGAATCTTCTTCTATCCGAGAGAGAAACTGATACATGTTGCAGAGCAATAAATTTTGCATCTCTATGGCACTCAAATGGGAAAACAGCTGCTGTCTGGTCTCTCCAGAAGGGAGACTGTCTTCTGTGGAAAGTTATGGGAAGATCCCAGCTTCACAATCTCAGTTTGGTGAAGCTGGGACTCTGTATTCTAACAGCATAGGTGCAGTATCAGAGCTTAGTACATGTGGCAAATAGCCATATTAAACTGATAATTTATAGTGAAACATTACCACAATTCAGTCATTCTGTATACTTTGTAATAACGCTCTGTACTGTGTCCAGTGTTCTAATAGGTGCGGTTTTTGAGTAATTATCATACCTGGGAACTCTCCGGATTTGCCCCGGAGACTCCGGTTCTGACAGAACTTTACCGGGTCTCCGGGGCAGAGGCAGATTCCTCCGGATGTGGAGAGTTTCTATAGAAACTCTGCCACATCCGCTTTTTTCTCCCGTTGTGCCTCCGTCCCCAGCCTTCTGTGTGACACATTTTAACCCTCTGAGTGCCAGAGTGGTACGGAATGCATTGCTTTGCAATGCATTCCGTACCACTCTGGAACTCAAAAGGTTAAATCCCCCCCAACCCTCGAGTTAAGCCCCGCCCCTTTTTGACGCGATTAGCGTCATTTTTGTTACCCCCTGCTGAACAGAGGACTACCCTCCGGGTAGCCCTCAAATGAAAGTTCCCAGGTATGGTAATTATGTTATAAAGTTTCCCTCTCCCGCCCCTAAATCCAGTCCCTTAACCAGACAGATCGCAACAAGGTGCAATATTGTGGCTATCAGTATAAGGAAAACCCTGTCCCCCTTGAAGGAGGGCAGGTTTTTCCTTATGCTGATACAAGAATGTCCCTTTTCACAATCCATCCAGACCAGCTTCCTGCTATGAGGAAAGAATAGTGATGTCTGTAAAGGGGTAGGGAGGGGGACATTTTATAATAGAACACTGGCGATGGTACAGACCATTAATATAAAGTATAAGGAATGATTGATTCTTAATTTATAGTGAGACATTACTCTCTCTCTCTTTAAGTATAAAAACACACCCACAGGAATATGTCAAAGGCAACATCGTAAACCTGTAGATGCAAGGCCAAAGCATGGCAATGTTTACGTATTCAAAGGGATATAATAAGGAAAATATTTTAGTGCATATGACGTGATGGAATCAATGGAAATACTCCACAATGCTGGTAGCCTGGACCCTTATTCAAACTTTGTTCATCTCCCCCGGAATATAACTGGCTTACATGTGTAAAAGGAAAGATGAAAGTGTAAAGCATTGGGTAGCATATGCAATATCTGCTTTGTGAATGTATTTTCCGTATACCATAGATCTACACAGAGTAAACAGCTACTATATACCTTTAATAAATAAAGAGAACTCTGGTCCGGGGGAGAGTGGAGAAATTATCTGGCATCTTCCGAACCTTTGCATAATTAATGAATCCTCTGAGAAATAGGAGGAATCCTATAAGATAAAAGATAAATATATTAAAAAAATAACATTTTTAGAGGTGAACAAGTATGTGGATAGTGATCTCCCAGCTTGATCCCCTGAGAAAAGACGAATAGTGATACCTTGACGCAGTTCAGTCTCCAGAGCTGTTCACAGCTCCCATAGACTGCTAGTGAAAGGCCTTCATGCCTGACAATGGCAATCTACGTGGACTGCACCTGCAGGAAGTGAAGCCTGAGGCTTTAAGGGAAATAAACACATCCGAATATTAACCCCCACTTACCTTCCTATGGCCAGAAAATCCCAATGACCTTCCTAATTTTTTACTTGGTTCTTGATTCAAGAGAATGTCTTCAGATTGGTTCTGGATGTCATGCCCATTTAGGCAGATATGGCAGTTGCTGTTGGGACCACAATATGGAAACAACCATCCCCCCCCCACACACATGGTAATTTTAACAAGGACCAGAGGTGTTTGTGTTGCATACCTCCTGGTCCTTAAAATGTTAAGAGGGCCCAGGCATTCTCCCCGCTTCAGTTTAAAATTAAATAAAGTTGCCAGCAACTGTCGTATCTGCCTCCATGGATAGGACATTCAGGACAGATTGAAGATGTTATTTCAAAGAAAGCCACAAAGGCCATTAGGATTTTCTAGCCATCGTAAAGGTAAATGGGGGTCATTATTACGTATTACTTACCCTTTAAACCACATATTTCCATGTTTGGCCAAGCATCAGATGAGACATTTTTCTCACATTTCTCCAAATAGCTGACAGGAGGCATTTTGGGGCTACACGGTACATCCTGGGATTTTTATCAATTCTGCACGCATATAAGCAGACTTACTAAAACTTAAGTGCCCTTTAAAAACAGTTACTAGAAAAGTTTGCCTTATTGGGTAAATCAGTACAATGCAATATTTAGGATGGAATCAACAAATGGCTGAATGTGCAAGGAAATCAGAGGATTCACCAGATCATACCGAACCTTGTTCTTTATTCACTGAACGAGATCCAGATAGTGTCTGTCACCAAAATTACAGCAATTATAAAGTTTTTGTAAGATCATCCAGCTATACCTCCTTAACAACATACTTATACGTTACTGCCGGAGTTTGCTCTCCTTCTTTAAAGGAGCAGTAAACTTTTTTTAATGAAAAAATATATATTGTAGGTATTTTCCAATTGCGTAAAATAAGGGTACTCCCACTGCCGAGAGATTTATATTTCCAGTTATTACAGTTTACATTAGCAGCGCCCTCTAGCGGTCAAATTCTAATTAGATTTCCTGCTAGATTCTAATGGAGAGTAAAGTCAGAAAAGTCAGAGACATACAGTTCTCCATAGAATTTGATAGAAACTGCCTGTCACTTCCTGTCAGAACGATCAGGAAGTAATCACAGTAAATTCACTTCCTGATTATTTAAACTGCTATAATTTTTTAATAAAACATCTGACAGTGATGGGAGTGACCTTGTATTCAGCACGGAATGCTCTGTAAAATATGTGTTTTCATTAAAAAAAAAGTTTACTGCTCCTTTAACTTCTTGGTATTTGATGTGATCTTTTAGTAACCGACATGAGAATCTCGCGCTGTCATGCAGTGTGAGATTCTTATGTCTACATTTTTATCCAGGCGACATGGTAACTCTGTCATTTGGTCGCACACTCTTCTGGGTGTGCCGTTTTCAAAGTAAACCCTTAATCGGTAACCATTCACTAAATGTGGCCACATCATCTGTGGTTGTACTGCTTTACATATCTCAAAGCTGTTGAAAAACATTACACTGACAATGGTTAAAGGAGAAGTAACACCTCCTAAAAATAGCCCCCCATTACCTAACAATGGACAAAAAATCCTAATGGCCCCTGTGAATTTTGCTCTTATGCCTTTGTTCAAGAGAGAACTTCTTTAGTCAGTCCTGGATGTCCATGGAGGTAGACATGACAGTTGCTGGCATTTTCCAAACTGATTAAGGCAGAGTGCACACCCCTATTGTCCTTACAGGGTTAAGATTTCCATGTGCAGCGGGTGGAATGTGTGTGCTGGCAGTTTGTTTTTTTAACAGAAGTAGGCAAAATGTATGAGCCTACTTAACCCTTTAAGAACCAGAGAGGGGTGTAATGCTCTGGCTTAACATGTGCAGTGAGCAAAGACTGAGGTCTTGTGGTAGCAACTATCATGTTCGACTCCATGGATATATTATTTAGGAATGACTGAAGATGTTATGTCTTGAACAAACACAACGGCAACATTTACAGGGACCGCATGTATTTTCTGCCCATAGTAAGTTAAGCTTTTGTGTGCGGTGGGTGTTATTAACACGGATGCCAGTGTGGTGTTGCTTTGCAATGCACTGCATACCCCTCTGACACTTAAGTGTTAAAGGTAGGTGTTCATTCTCCTTTAGCTACTCATTACACTCCTCCACATGATTACCAGTTCTGTTATATTAAATAAATATGTGTTTTACTTGTTCCACTATAAGTTGTTTTCCCTGCAAAACCTGTGAAAGATAAACTGGCTGTCATTGTAACCACCAGTCCTCACTGGGATGCAGGTGCACTTACACCAAACAAATATAAGGGGAGTCCAAAGAGGAAAGGTCCATCATGCTTTATAAGAGGGGTGGTCAACTGGTGACTCTCCAGCCACTGGACCACAATTTCCAATGGCTTTGTATTGGTAGTAATGTTTGTTTTATGTTATGCTCTTTTGAACTGCACTCTGTACTGGATACGTCCACCTGAGCAGGGTCTTGCTAGACACCGTAGTTGTCGTTCCGCTATTCACCTGTTTATCATTGTTACATTGCATTCTCATTCTCCATTTTTAGGACTGCCTCAGGAATCTTTTGCCTTTGTATCTGCACGGTCTGTGTCTGACGTTCTCTTCAGATCCTGGGGGGCATCTATGCACTAGTCCTGGTGCTCTGGTACTGGGACATTCAGTATTGTATTTTTTCCCAAAGTATTTTATTTATGTTGTGTCCAATGTACAGTAGATATAAAAAGTCTACACACCCCTGTTAAAATGCCAGGTTCTTGTGATGTTAAAGAATGAGACAAAGATAAATCATGTCAGAACTTTTTCCACCTTTAATGTGACCTATAACGTGAACAATTCAATTGCAAAACAAACTGAAATCGTTGAGGGGGAAAAATAAAAAACTCACAATAACCTGGTTGCATAGGTGTGCACACCATCTTATAACTGGGGATGTGGCTGTGTTCAGAATTAACCAATCACATTCAATCTCATGTTAAATAGAAGTCATTACACACCTTCCATCATTTAAAGTGACTCTGATTAATCACAAATAAAAGCTCAGCCGTTCTAGCAGGATTTTCCTGATATTTGCTTACTTGCATCTCAGAGCAAAAAGCCATGGTCCGCAGAGAGCTTCCAAAGCATCAGAGGGATCTCATTGTTGAAAGATATCAGTCAGGAGAAGGGTATAAAAGAATTTCCAAAGCAATAGATATACCATGGAACACAGTGAAGAAGGTCATCATCAAGTGGAGAAAATATGGCACAACAGAGACATTACCAAGTCCCTCCAAAATTGATGAGAAGAAAACTGGTCAGGGAGGCTTCCAAGAGGCCTACTGCAACATTACAGGAACTGCAGGAATTTCTGGCTAGTACTGGCTGTGTGCTACATGTGACAACAATCTCCCGTATTCTTCATATGAATGGGCTATGGGGTAGGGTGGCAAGACGGAAGCCTTTTCTTACAAAGAAAAACATCCAAGCCCGGCTGAAGTTTGCAATAACAAACATCAAGTCCCCCAAAAGCAAGTGGGAAAATAGGATTTTAGTCTTACCTGTTAAATCCTTTTCACTTAGTCCATACAGGTCACTGGTACTCTGGGAGGCGTAAGTCCCCTTTAATAGGCAGGAACAATTATGCAAATAATTTGCAAGGGGCGGAGCCTCCCCTCTTACTTAAGCCACCTTCTGGCCAGAGCCACTCATATTGATTTGAGACCCCAAGAACTGACCTCAGGTAAGCAAAAAGAAAGACTCCTGTGAGCATGCCCGAACGGTCTCCCACTGAATGCCACAGGAGAGCCAAGACTGGTCCCTTGACAGGGTGGGAGACCAGTGACCTGTATGGACTAAGTGAAAAGGATTTAACAGGTAAGACTAAAATCCTATTTTCACTGTCGTCCAATACAGGTCACTGGTACTCTGGGATGTACAAACATTGAGCTGATCCAGAGGCGGGAAGCAAGGCAAGGACCAGACGCAAGGCCCAAGTCACTAGAACTGTTATGACCAGTTGATAACATAGCCCAAACTGTAAGTGTCAACGGACACCAACCAAGGGAACAATCCCTGAACTAACACAGCACACGGAACTAGAGCCAACCGGGCTCAACAGTAAGGAAGCACTATGGATCACAGAGCGGAAGACCTACACAGGCAAGACTGCCTCCAGGACCTTCCTTCCAAAACTGGCATCAGCCGAAGCCAGTACATCAACTCGATAGTGCTTAGAAAAGGTGTGCACAGAGGACCAAGTGGCCGCTCTGCACAGTTGATCAGCAGAAGCTTGATTCTTGTAGGCCCAAGAGGCCCCAATAGATCTGGTGGAATGGGCAGTCACCCGGAAGGGAACATGCTTATTCCTCAACTTATAGGCTTCACGGATGGTAGCCTTAATCCAAGAGGCAATGGTAACTTTGGAAGCCGGTCTTCCTGCCCTAGGCCCCTCAGGAATGACGAATAGAGCGTCAGACTTCCTGAGAGACTCGGTGCGATGAACATAAAACTTGAGGCAACGCACCACATCCAACAGATGGAGATCTCTTTCCTTGTCAGATGAAGGATTAGGGCAGAAAGAGGGAACCACAATCTCCTGATTGATGTGAAACTCTGACACAACCTTGGGTAAGAATTCCTTGGTAGTGCGAAGCACAGCCTTATCCTTGTGGAACACCAGGTAAGGAGGTTTACAAGACAAGGCCTGTAACTCTGCTACCCGGCGCACTGACACAACAGCCAAGAGGAAGGCCATCTTCCAAGTCACAAGACGTAATGGAATGGAAGCCAAGGATTCAAACGGTGGTCGCTGTAGAACTCCCAGCACCAAATTGAGATCCCACTGGGGAGCAGGACTCTTAAAGGCAGGTCGAACACGAGTCACACCTTGGAAGAAGACTTTCACATCAGGAAGGACAGCAATCCGTTCCTGGAAAAACACAGACAAGGCAGAAGTCTGAACTTTGAGGGAA
Source organism: Rhinophrynus dorsalis (assembly GCA_037306005.1). Taxonomy (NCBI): domain Eukaryota; kingdom Metazoa; phylum Chordata; class Amphibia; order Anura; family Rhinophrynidae; genus Rhinophrynus; species Rhinophrynus dorsalis. The sequence continues at coordinate 167,919,980 of CM074721.1, read as the reverse complement.
CTCAGACTGAGCCCCTTATCCACACCGTCCTGCAAGAAGGCCAGGACAGTGGGAAGATGGAAGTCAAGAGACAACTTCTTGTCAGAGCACCATGTCACGAAAGTTGACCATATGCGATGATAGATCTTGGAAGACACAGGCTTACGAGCACTGAGCATCGTCGATACCACAGAAGAAGAAAAGCCTTTCTTAGCTAGAATCGAGGATTCAACCGCCATGCCATCAAATGGAGAGAGTGAACATCCTCTTTCCACAGATACCCCTGAAGAAGCAGGTCCGGACGGGCTGGAAGTGGGATTGGATCCTTCACTGACATGGCCATCAATTCCGGAAACCAGGACTGGCGAGGCCAGGTTGGAGCAATCAGGATGACAGGACAACGTTCCCTCTTTAACTTCTGGATAACTCTGACCAATAGAGGAAGAGGAGGGAAGATGTAAGCCAGGGAGAAGTCCCAAGGGATCGACAAGGCATCCACTGCTAGAGCAAGGGAGTCCCTCAACCGGGAGCAAAACACCGGAACCTTCCTGTTGTGTCTGGTAGCCATCAGATCCACCACAGGCATCCCCCACCGTTGAGTGAGCATGTGAAACACCTCTGGGTGCAGAGCCCATTCTCCGCTGTCGACGGTATGACGACTGAGGAAGTCTGCCATGACGTTGTCCACGCCTGGAATATGAACCGCAGAGATGACAGGCACGTGATCTTCTGCCCAAGACAAAATATCCTTGACCTCCCACCAGGCGGAACCGCTTCTTGTGCCGCCTTGCCTGTTGATGTAAGCCACCGCCGTGGCGTTGTCGGACTCCACTCTGACTGGAAGACCGGTCAATTGAGACTCCCAGTGCCTCAGGGCCAGCCGGACAGCTCGAAGTTCCAGAACATTGATGGAGAGCATGGATTCCTCCAGACCCCATTTCCCTTGAGCACTGAAGCGACCCCAGACTGCACCCCAGCCCCGAAGGCTGGCATCCGTAGTGACTGTGGTCCAAGGAGGAACTAGAAAGGATTTCCCTTTCAGGAGATGAGAGAGATCTAACCACCAGTGCAGACTCGACTCGACATGAGGAGGAAGAGAAACAGACAGATGTTGATGATCTGGATGATTCTTGCACGTCTGGATCACGAATCTCTGAAGATCCCTGGAGTGGGCCATGGCAAATGGTACTGCTTCGATTGTGGAAATGAACTTCCCCACTAAGGACGACAACTTCGGAACTGGAATCACGTCCATGTCCAGAATCCCAGCCACTCTGACGGCTATCTGGTGAGCCACGTCCTCTGGAAGAAACACCATGCATTGGCGAGTGTCGAACAGGAGACCCAGGAACAGAAGCCTCTGAGATGGAATCAAGTCCGACTTGTCCAGATTCAGGATCCAGCCATGACGGTTCAGGGTGTGCATGCACATCTGTAATTGCTGATGGAGAAGCTCCGCTGAGGAGGCCTTCAGTAGGAGATCGTCCATGTAGGGGGTCACTCTGATCCCATCCTGATGGAGCACCGCTATCAAGGAGCCCAACACCCTCTGGAAGACCTGAGGGGCTGAAGTCAGCCCAAAGGGGAGCGCTGCAAACTGAAAGTGTCCCCTGTGGCAGGCAATCCTGAGATACCGCCTGCTCTCTGGATGAATAGGGATGTGAAGATAAGCATCCTGAAGGTCCAGGGAGGCAAGAAACTCCCCTGGAGACATTGCTGCAATCACAGAGCGCAGGGACTCCTGGCGGAAGTGGGAAGTCACCACATAGGCATTGAGATCTTTGAGATCCAAGATGGGACGGGCTCCTCCGTCCTTTTTGGCTACCACAAACAGGTTGGAATAAAATCCTGAACCTGTGTCCCCCTGAGGAACCGCCTCCAGGACCTCTTTGTCCAAGAGATCCTGAATAGCGTCGTCGAACAGACGCCTTTTTGTGGGTTCCTGAGAAGGACGAGTAAAATGGAACCGAAAAGGAGGAAGGGAAGAGAAAGGGATCCTGTATCCCTCTGACACCACCTGAATAACCCATGGGTCCGCCACTGACTCCTCCCAAGTCCGGCGAAAGATGCGGAGACGACCGCCTACAGCCGGATGCGGACCCGGGTTCGGCGAGTCATGCCGAAGCAGTCTTGGAGGTCTTGGCCTTGGAGGCAACTTTGGGCCTCCAGGACTGTTTGGGCTTGGAGGAGGAGCGCGTAGTGGGAGGACCCGTTTGGGCCGAGGAGCGTGTCTCAGTCTGAAAGGAACGAAAGGACCGATTGCGTTTGGCTGGAAACTTTTTCTTAAAGACTGAGGGTAGAAGAGTACTTTTACCGCCAGTAGCCTCACTGATCATTTCTTTGAGTTCAGACCCAAAAAGCAAATTCCCCTGAAAGGGCAAGGAAAGCAAAGCCTTCTTAGAGGCTGTATCAGCAGACCAAATTTTCAGCCAAAGAGCGCGTCTAGCCACCACAGAAGAAGTGGAGGCCCTCGCCATCATGCGCACAGCATCAAAAGCAGCATCAGCAACATAGTTCTGAGCTTCAGTGATATTAGCAAGAAGCTGCAACTGTTCAGATACAGGCGCATCCTGGCGAACCGCTTCAGTCAGTCGTTCAGTCCAGGCCGCAATAGCTCTATTAACCCATGCCACAGCAAAAGTGGGGCGCATGGCTGTGCCAATGGAGGCAAAAATAGACTTAAGAGAGAGCTCTAGTTTCTTATCCGTCCAGTCCTGCAAGGCAGAGGCATCTGAGACAGCCAAAGCAGTAGATTTGGATAGTCTAGACACAGGAGCATCCACTTTGGGAGGATGAACCCATTTTGCCAGCTCCGCCTCAGGAAAAGGGTAAAGTTTGGCAAACTTTTTGGAGACAGAGGAAGATCTATCAGGATTCTTCCATGCCTCAGAGACCAGACGGGCAAGAGTAGGGTTAGTTGGAAAACAAACAACAGGCTTAGATGGCTTTTTCTGAAAAACATCAGTAGGATCATAAGTGGATTCCTGAGTCAGAGGAAGGTTGAGCGTATTCAGAACCGCTCTGATCAGACCCTCAGCCGAAACTTCAGGGTCACACTCATAGGGGTCCCCAATGGACCTGTTAGATTCAATAACAGTACGTTCCTCAGCATCAGAATCCTGTAAAAGTTCTTCTTCAGAAGAATCAGTGATATCAGGAGCTCCCTGTGGCTTAGGCAGGGAGGTCCTGATAGTAGAGGGGGTCTGCCAGACCTGGAGAGCCCCCTGTACCTGAGAGGGAAAGAGTTGAAGCGTGGATCTGAGATCCCTAGTGGCAGCTTTAAACTCCCTCACCCAAGATGGCTCAATAGCGTGGCTGGGAAGCCCAGGGTTGCTATCTTGACCAGTACAATTAGGGCATAGATCCCCCACATTATCGCCATCCAGCCCAATGTGGCAAGAGGAGCAAAACGCCATGGGGGTAGCAGACCCCCCATCCTCCTTAGACTTGGGTCTAGCCCCTAGCTCCAGTGAAGTAGACATGCTCACAGCGTCAATATACCCCACTAATAACACTATCACCCAGAAAAAGTGTTAAGATTAAAGTTTCACCCCAGAAATGTTCTAAAAACGGACTTATCTGGCCAGCGAAGGGTTAATCTGTTGAGGAGAGAGAAGGCTCGGTCCCTGCGTAGTGTACTCGCCTAGGAAAAGTACCACAAAATGGCGGCCGTCGTGACAGCCAATCAGAAACGAGCGCGAACCAAGCGCTCATGGGAAATGTAGTTTTTCCCTACAAGTACCCCAAACAGTGCCCGAAGCCCCCCTGAACACCCCACATAAATAAAACACATTCCGGATGATAGAGCAGGAGCCTAGAATTAAAATGAGCCCTCTCTGAAGTTGCTGTGACAAGCGGTTCCAGAGATATGTCCCATACTGTGAATTCCCATAGAGAGTAAAGGAGCCCTTGCGTCTGAGCGGGAAAAAGCCGCGCTTAAAGGCGCGGAACACCATTTTTAATAAAGTTTAGTAAAACATTAAAAAGTGCCCAAACAAGCATGAAACACATGAGAAACATAAGTAAATGAATACCCAATGCTCCAAAACTCAGAGAATAACACAGAAATTGCATAAACAGTAATAATGCAATAAAAACACCCTATGAGTGCTGGAGTGTATTAAAACTCCCAAATACAAGCCCATCAAAGGGACACTGTGGGGACAAGTGGACCTTCAGCACTCAATGGGTGACTCACCTTCCTTGCTGACTTCTGTCTTCAGGTGACCATGATAGGGAGGGAAAGAACCAGAGGTAAATTCCCCAACAGGGGAGCTGCTTAACACAAGCTGTCCCCTCATCAGGGTATAGGTCCACAGAAAATCCCTGGAAGCTGCACCAGCCACTTTAAAGAGGGCAATTCACAGCCATGGTCACCCTCCTAATGGTGGTATTCCATATTTGAATAAAAAATAATAAAATACTAAGATGCATAGCTGTTCACTACCTGGTGTGGAAGCACACCAGGAACAAATCAATATGAGTGGCTCTGGCCAGAAGGTGGCTTAAGTAAGAGGGGAGGCTCCGCCCCTTGCAAATTATTTGCATAATTGTTCCTGCCTATTAAAGGGGACTTACGCCTCCCAGAGTACCAGTGACCTGTATTGGACGACAGTGAAAATATGTTATGGCTTGATGAAACCAAGGTTGAACTTTTTGTCCATAATTCCAAAAGGTATGTTTGGCACAAAAACAACACTGCACATCACCCAAATAACACCATACTCACAGTGAAGCATGTGGTGGCAGCATCATCAGCCTGTGTGGTCAGTCCCGGTCTCCATTGAGAAGCACTGCAGTGTGCCACATAGTAACCAGAAAGGACTGATGACACAGGTGCGCAAACTGCACTAACCTGCCCGTCAGTCTCCTACAAGAAAGGATTTCTTTATAATCAGCTGCGTTTCAGAGGTAACATATCTATTATAAAGCTAGTGGCTACCTGCTTAATTATTGCAGGGCGATTTTATAGCGGGTGAAAGTTCCATTTTAAATTCGTTTCTATAAATTAAATACTTTGATCGTGTTCTAAAGCCTTTATTCAGCTATTGTCAGTAGGTCATAAAGTAGCCAAACATGTGACCAAAGCAATGTTTGCATACACTAACTCTGTCACTTACCACTTACTTCAATTCTCATTTAACCCCTTAACAACTGCCCAATCCAGCAATGGGCAGCTGTTAAGGACCACAGTACTTTTTTATTTCCTTGCAACTAATTCTGGGATGGCAGAGTGGCATGCAGCTGCGCTGCCATCCCCAAATTCCATGACTTGCCAGGTACTCAGTTGCAAACGGGGGTTCAGGTGACCATGGTGGCAGTATGAATTATTCCTTACTGAATTAATGTGTACAACTACCAGCTTTGGATCATTATACAATGGCTCATTGCAACTCCTACTGCTGTAAGACATTTAGGGATTTAGGCTCATTTTCAGGAAAATAAAGAGGCGCATTCAAAAGCAAACCAATTGAACCTTAGGGGACAAATGAAAACTACCATCGATTTAAATGGTGTCTCCTTCTCTAGCATTCCAGGGGTTTAAATACCCATTTAAATCAATGCATTTTGGGGAATGTATATTTGTCCCTTATGGTGCAGACGGGTTGTTCCAGAATTGCTGCTGTCTATATTTTCCTGAATACGGCCCTTATTGTGGAAATTTACAGCACAATCCTGTTTATGTGATCTTCTACATTCCAGGGCACTGAACAGGAATGGTTTACATTGAAAATATTATCCACTTCATACCTATTTAACCCTTTCAGTGCCAGAGGGGTATGCAACACATGGCACTGCAATGTGTTGCATACCCATCTGGCACTGAAAGGGTTAAGATGAATAAATAGATTAGTTTTATTAATCTTTTCTGTACTTCATGAAATTTATGCGGGAATTCTAGGAATGAAAAATGTAGGTTTCTTGGAAAATACGCAGAGACGTACACTAGAACATAATGTAGGATGTGACGTCCTTTTATGCTCAGCAGAAAAAAAAAAAAAAATTTAAAAGTGCACTAACAGAATCTTCCATTAGAGGGCACTGTCCTACTGATTTTCAACTACGGTGTTGTGGCACTTTGGTGTGCTTCGGACATCCACTTAGAGTGCCCCTTGTTTTCTACTAAGAGGTCTACAAAAACATGAATGTTGAGTTTCAAATACATATGTACATTTTTATGCCCTACATGTTTGGCTTTGTTATTCTTATTGTGAGACCTAAGAATAACTATTTATTACTTATTCGTACCCTTCATATAACTTCCTTGGCAAATGATATACTGAATGTCAGGGGTGACCTGAGCAAAAAGATTAATAACCACTGCCTTGAAGAATGCAAGAGAGGTTCAGGCCAATGTTAAACAATGTGTTGGAGACCTCTCTAGCATTCAAGGGGTCAAAAGCCCCATTTAAATAAAAAGGAATTTGGGGAATGTTTGTTTCTCCCCTGTGGTGCAAATGGTGTGTTCCAGAACAGCTCATCTCTTGCTTTCTGAATCACAAGATAAATTAGGGACTTTTGCTTAACCCCTTAAGGACTGGGAAACTCTGAGGTGGATTTCACTTAAAGGGATAGTAATACTTAAAATGTAAAAAAATATATGTTGTAGGGTTTATCCCCTTGAGTAAAACAAGGGTGCTCCCACTGCGGAGAGATATTTTATTAAAAAATTTTAACAGCTCAAACTTGAATTTTTTAGGTGCAATATCACAGTGGCCTGAAAATATACAGTGGAGCTGGTGCTACACCATCCTATGGACAGGGCTCAAAATTTCCACTTGCCAATGGCGAGTGAATACTTAGCCCTGGCGAGTACACATTCAGCCCTGGTGGGTATGTTTTGGCTTGCAGTGGCGAGTAACTTTTCAGGTCTGGCTAGTAGCAATGGACTTAAAATGATAAGCCCTGCTATGGAGATTTATGGTCTACAGACCAGAGTAGACATAGGATGGTATAGCAACAGCACCACTGTAAATTTTCAGGCCACTGTGATATTGCACCTAAAAATTCAAGTTTGAGTCGTTATATTTTTTAATAAAATATCTCTCAGCAGTGGGAGTACCCTTGTTTTACTCAGGGGTATAAACCCTACAACATATTTTTTTTACTTTTTAAGTATTACTATACCTTTAAGGACCGGAGCAATTCTGTCCTTTTTGACTATGTCTTTATTCAACAGTGTTTTCCGTCCAAGTACTTTATTTTACCCGTGCAAATTATATACCACTTTTTCAGGCACAAGTAGGGCTTTATTTTAATACCACACTTATATGGATAGCCAACCATTTATTTTATTAAAATTAAAGTAAATGTAAAAAAAAAAAAAAAAAAACACCACCATTTTTATTTTTTTCTCTTGGTATCATTTGGGCACAATGGGTTAAATTTTTATGGAGACTGCATGAAAAGTAAGACCGGTCAGTCATACCTACAAAATGGGCAGTTTTAAAGTGGGCACTGTCCTCCCTGGGTGAAAATGTCCATGTCCCTCTTTACCTCCATATTTTGCCACTTTTTTATCGATGAGAATTTGCATTGTATGTAAGTGTACTACATGGTTCCGCAACAATCACACTCCCATTTTTGATTCTTGAAACTTAGTTGGGTTTTTTTTTTTTTAATAAAAGCTGATATTTTTAAAACAAATGTGTTTTGTTTTGTTTTTTTATTTATTTAAAAGTGTCTCTTTGCAGGTCAGAAATGGACCTGCATCCAGACAGCCTCCAGCACCAGCAGTGAAGGGATGAATAGCCCCCAACTGCTGCATGGTTTTTGTCCACTAGGTGTCTGCTCCCTGCTTCTCTCTTCCTTACTTCAATAGTAAGGAAGAGAGGCAGAGATCAGACACAAAGGCAGTGAGTAAAGCACACTGCCTTTTCCAATCTAAATTCTGGTACATGTGATCGCTCCTGGAGCGATCATGTGAACCGGCAGACTGGAGATGGACTGAAGCTGAGCTCTCTGGTACAGGAGTGCTCAGTTTCAGCTTGAACTCAATGATAGCAGAGTGCATGGAGGCTCGCTGCTATGATTTAACCCATGACATGCCAGGACCGTCATTGGTCCTTAATGGGATAGTAATACTTAATATGTAAAAAAATATATATATATTGTACGGTTTATGCCCCTGAGTAAAAAGTGTACTCTCACTGCTGAAAGGTGCATCATTCAAAAAGTTATTACAGCTCAAAGTTTAATTTTTAGGTGCAATATCACAATGGCCTTAAATTGTACAGTGGTGCTGTTGTTACACCATCCTATGGACAGCTCTGGTCTTAGACCATAAATCTCCATAGGATGGTGTAGCAACAGCACCACTGTACAATTTCAGGCCACTGTGATATTGCACCTAAAAAATTCGACTTTGAGCTGTAATAACTTTTGAATAACACACCTTTCAGTAGTGGGAGTTCCATGTTTTACTTAGGGGGACAAACCCTACAACATTTTTATTTATTTTTTGGTTGGTTTTTTTTTTTTACATTTTAAGTATTACTACCCCTTTTAAGGGAAGTTTACCCATGACGGTCCTGGCACATCATGGGTCGCTAAGGGGTTAAAAAAACCACAGGAGCAAATCTGGCCATACCAACTGCAACATAAGGAACAAATAAAAAGTGCCAATGGATTAACCCTTTGAATGCTTTGCAATGTGTTGGAAACCTCTGGAGTATTCAAGGGGGTTAAAGTCCAATTTAAATCAATGGGAACGGGACCTTTGTATCCAATGGTGCAACTGATTTGTCCCAGAATTCCTCCACTTCTCTTTATACAGCCCAAAGTTAACCATTTGAGTGCCTCTCTGGCACTCAGAGGGATTAAGAAATAAAGCCACAATGTGGCCTACAAGGAAGGCTGCAAGCCATTCTCCTATAGTATGATATAGTAAGAGCAGAGCAGAGGCAATTCATTTGCGTCAGACAAGTTTTCACTCACAGAAAGGGTTATTTTTTTTTTTTTAACCACATAAGATCATCAGAGCAATTTTCAGTTTTAATTATTGTAAAATTAATGATTTAACACAATGGCTACTTCACAATGCATTGGTTGATGTGAATTGTAGTCTACAAGAGCTGGAGAGCCATATATTGCTTACACCTGGATTACTGTAAGTAGTATTTGCCATGTACTTACCCAGTACCAGGAACACCCACCAGAGCCAGTACTGTCCATCAAAATAACCAGGGAAGTAGGTGGAGAACTGCAAAAAGACAGAAATAAGCGTAAAAGATACATGTGAAATGTTATTGGCAGAGAAACTACAAAGACTGCTTTACAGAAAAGGCATTACATCTGATCTAATATATACAAGTGTGGGAATGCCATCCATGCTTTTTAGATCCGAAAGAACAGGATCCCAAAGGAAAAAGGACACCTCCCTGCAACATATACATCATCACTACAGTAAACATGGCACTTGACTGTTACTAAAACAACCTTATGCTCCCAAAAGTCAAGAGGATGTAAGCTCATGTAACCAGAAATTTACTTTAATGGCAGAATGTTTTTTCCATACAACTTAGTAGGCAAAATAGGAAACAGTCCAGTGCACCAGATTTTGTGATGCTGGTCATTGACATTCACTATAGAAATGTTGCCTACTAATGGGTGACCAAAAAACAGGGCATTAAAAATGCTGCCTAGTTGAAAAGGGCGACATTCTGATGTTGCAGGTTCAAGTGTCAAGATATCAGAATGTTGCCAGCATTAATGTCGAGAAGACTCCAGTCAAGTAGCTGTGGTTGGTGAGAGCTTTATCAGTATCTTTAACTCATCCGTTGCTGTGAGAGTTTGAAATGCAGTTCACTGCAAACTTGCTAGTAGTGTAGGGGTTAATGCACGTTTGCCATGTCACAGAATGATCCAGAACTGATTAACCCTATAGTCTCCAGTGAATGGGACCAGTTCAGTGCTATTAACATTCAATGTGTCAGGTTCAAATTACACAATAACATTTTTTCATACTTTAACTTGAGAAAAATAATTAAAGAACTGCAGGGTTTGTGCGATTCCTGCTCATCCTGCAGAGGGAAATGTTCATAAGCATTTCTGATGTTAGGGGATACGTGGTCACCTTAAAGAGGGCATGATTGTTCGTTTGAATTTCCTGGTAACTCTGCCCATCCACCTGTCAAAACCCACTTTTATTTCTACCAATTTTGCTCCTCAGGCGCTCAAAGTGTTGGGCATTTGTGCAATTTGTTTCCATGGTGCAGTTGGTTAGTCCATCAGAATGTCGCCCTTTTCAACCAGGCAAACATGGACCAACAGAGGAGTTTATGAGATTAGTTTAGGCTAACAGGAGTATGCTGGGGAATAATGTATTTAATCTCATGTGCATTAACCCCTAAACTATCAGGAAGTTTGAAATGCAACGTACTGCAAACTATCATAGCAATGGATGAAAGTGTATGGCTGAATCTGTTAATATATCATAGACCTCTTTTTCACATGGGTGCAAAGTGGGTTCAGCCCACTTTGTACGTAGGTGCGTGCAATGCGCCCACAATCTGTGGGAAAACGGTTTAGTAAATACACCCACTGTATGTTTAAAAGAACTTGTCTGCGTCAGCATATGTGCTTCTGCATGTCAGTGTGGTTCTGTCAGTGTTAGTCGATGTAATTTACCCCATAAATTCTGTTCGTGAATGTTTATGTTTGTCACTTTGTGTCCAGTGTTTAGTTTTTTGTGTGCTATGAGGATACTGTATGTTAAACCGTGTACTGGAGGCTGTATGTTCTCCCACCTTTAAATTCAAATAACAGCACCATGATTACAGTGAAGCAGCCCCTCATGGGGGCCAAACTACTGGCAACAGCCTGTTTCCCATTCACACCACACACACACATTGCGGAGCCCACCTTGGCTCTCATGAGGGAGCCGACTGGCTTACAGGAATAAAAATATCAGGATAGACTAAAGGATCTGAACATGTATAGCTTGGAGGAAAGAAGAGAGAGAGAATATGACAGAAACATTTAAATGCACAAAGGGATTAAACAAAATGCAGGAGGGAAGTACATTTAAAGGAGTAAAAATATTAGTGCAAGAGGCAATAGTATAAAACTAGAGGGACACAGGTTTAGACGTAATCTAAAAGTTTTACTTCACTGAAAGGGTAGTAGATAAGTGGTATAGCCTACCAGTGGTAGAAGTTAATTTGAGCATGCATGGGATAGGCATAAGGCTGTAATGAACATAAGGCAATACCAAGGACCAAATAAGGTTTGAGGTTTTTACAGTAAGAAAGTGGGTTGAATGGTTCTTATCTGCTGTCAAATTCTATATTTTTATAAAGAGCTCAGGCTTGTGAGAACTGGTTAATTTTGGTCTAGATTACTTTGCAATTGAAAATGTTATCAACAGTTTACCTAACAGATTCCACTGAAGTCTATGGATACATTTCTAGATAAAACCCATTATAGATGTATCAAATACAATGGAAACCAGACCTTTGTTTGTGCAGTTTAAAATAAGCTGTAGAAGGTAAAATATTGAGATTGTTACCAACTGGCAATCTGAGTGACTTTTACTTTATATCAGCCCATTTACTGACAATCCAACAATTTTTTAAAAACAAAATCAAGATTCTATGGTAATGGGAGCAAGGGAGCCCTGGAAAAGTGAACGGGTACCGCCATAGAGGATATGAATCACTAGATGTTAGGCTTCTGTAAACAAAGAATTTTACAGATGCTAGTACAGGGTATTTAAAATGGATCTGTCACCTTGATTCTAGATTGATTATTTGAAATTAATTTAAATTTATTCCACCCCCTCAGGTGCAAACAGATAGTTCTAGCAGCCTAGGGAGGTGGACAGAGATGATTCCTTGGATTCCTTGATCTTCACACTGCCAAATCACAAGATAACTAGTCGATACTTATCCTTCTTGATGTCTCAGCTGCTTTTGACACTATTGATCATGCACTCATCCTCCAAATTCTTCACTCTTCAGGAATACATAACTTAGCACTGGTCTGGCTATGCTCTTATCTATCTAACCAATCCTTCAGTGTCTCCTCTGCCACATCGTCATCCTCTCCAGTCCACCCCTCTGTTGGTGTTCCTCAAGGTACTGTTCTAGGACTGCTTCTGATCTCTATTTTACAATAACACTGGGGGATCTTTTTAACTCAATTCAGAATCAAATGACACCCAGCTTTTCATCTGTACCTTGACTGACTTCTGATATTCAATCTAAAGTCACAGATTGTCTCTTGGCTATCTCAGACTGTATGGCTCATAGGCACCTCAAGTTCAATATGTCTAAAATAGTGTTAAAGGGATAGTAATACTTCATTTTACCTTTAAAGGGATAGTAATGTTTCATAATAAAATCAGCTCTAATTAATCATCATAGTATTTGGACTTTAGAGAGTGTTATTTCAGTTCTGTCAGAGTTATAGTTCAGGAGTAATTCAATGACAAAGTGTCCCCCTCCCGCCCCTTTTACTGATGTCACACTCCTCAGCCAAAGCAGAAGGGAGGTGCCCAGGTAGATTGCACAGAGGGACAATCTTCAATTAAGATAAGGGAAAAACCTCAAAAAAACTTGTGAAAGGGGACATGGTTTTCATTGTTCTCATAGGAAGAAGAGTGTCCCCTGCTGTTATCTGTCTGGTCTATGGACTGCATTCCACATCTGAGAAGAGATGGCTTACACTAGGCAAAAGGGGCGGGAGGGGAAACTTTGCTTGTGAATATCTCTTAAACCATAAAGGTTTGAGAGATAAGACTTATATCATTCTTCATGTTTTTTTAAGCCTACAAAATAAAATAAAGTTAAAACAAAGTATTACTATTCCTTTAATACTCAGCCCATCTACATCTGGTCCAGTAGTGCCCTTCCAGGTGACTGTAAATGGGACTATCATAAATCCAGTATCAGAAGCACAGTGCTTTGGGGGGATAATTGACACTGCTCTCTCATTACATTAATGCCACTGCTAAATCCTGCCACTTTCTTTTGAGTAACATAGCTAAAATCCATCCCTTCCTCTGTTCCTGCAGAGCTAAAATTATTAAAAAAGCACTCATCCTTTCCTGCATGGACTACTGTAACCGTCTCCTCTCTGGCCCTCCTGCCTCCCAGCTCCATCCTCTACAATCCATACAGAATGCTGCAGCTCAAATTACTCTATTGTCACCTAGGTTTGTCCCTGCCCCCTCCTCCTCAAATCTCTCCAATGGCTGCCTATCAAACTCCGGATCTCTTACAAAATTTTGCTTCTCCCATTCAAGACACTTCTCTCATCTACCCCTTCCTAAATTTCCACTCTGATCTCCCTCTATGCCCCCATCCCGCCACTTACGATCAGCCAATTATAGTTTTCTCTCTGTTCCTTTTGTGTCTGCAGCCCTCTCATGTACCAAACATTTTTCTCTCATTGCTCCTTATCTATGGAATACTATTCCTTCCACACTGCACCACTGCACCTCTCTTATGGTCTTCAAGTTATGCTTGAAACTACACTTCCTTAACAAAACTTAAACATGCGAGAAGGCACTGACTTTGTACAACTAAGGATCTTATAATTTATTTACTTTATGTCCCCTATCCTGACCAGAACTCTGGCACTGTATTCAGCATCTCTCCCATTACCACTTTATATTGCAAGCTTTTGGGCAGGGACCTCACATCCAGTGTTTTACTCTACAAAGTACTTGAAACCCTGTATTGTCTAAAGCCTTAAATTGTAAAGCACTGCTTACACTTGTGTGGTGCTATATAAACATTCATTCATTCAAGCGCTGCTGAATCTGTGTGCGCTATATAAATAAAAGGATTATTATATTATTCAAGCTTCATCATACAGGTCAAAGAACAACGTTCTGCTATGAGCAGATTCTCCAGAAACTAAACTATTACTCTCTAAAAACTATTAAACTGATTGAAAAACAAAAATCACAAAGAATAGACAGTTTACATAGTTGCATTTAATGTGAATAAAAGCTATGTAGGCTGCAGGTTCAATTTAAGTGATTAGCTTCAGATCATATGTAAGTGTTCCTATTCCTTTAAATCAATGTACATTTTGAGTTTGTATTTTTCCCCTATGTTCCACTTGGGGTGTCCCTGGAATTTACTCCCTTTTCTTTATTACACATGGCCCCATCAATATACAAAGGGTTGGACATTTTGACTACTCCATTAGTATGTGACTAGTACAAAAATTCAACAGAAGAATAAAAATGATGCTCTTGTCAACCTGGGTAAATTGTCATCTCCTTACTATTAAAAGTTTTTGTCTGATTGGCGAGTATCAATTGATATTCTTCCAGTTCTGAGTATACATTTGGCTTAGATAGTGTTTTATAGGGTATCTGAATTCTAACTGCAGTTTCAACAAAACTTACTCTGACAATTAGGATCCACTTAATCAGGGAGAGGCCAAAACCAGAAATGGCTCCGTATCTGCCTGCGGCAGAGGACGTCAGGCAAAAGGAGAGGAAAAAGCCAATCCAGTTAAACAGGAATGCCACTGGAAAGGGAGAAACAAGACAATTACATAGTGGTCCACAGAGCAGTCACTGAACACTGCATTGCTATGGTAATGTAACTTGGGAGCAAGCACTGGACTCAAACTGATACACTTCCAACAATCTTCAAGACTGCTACATTGTGCAATAACGCACATGATATTACAAGTGAAGAGATCAGATTGAATATGTTGTCTCTTAAAGAACGATATAATGGCAAAGTTTATATCAACAATTAGGATTTTCCAGCCACATATAGACAAGTGAGGGGTTATTATTAAGAGAAGATTTAAAAAATTACAGACATTTTTTCCTGTTGAATAAAATAAGGGTATTCCCAATGCTGGGAAATATTTTTTCAAAGTTATTAAGGCTCTAACTTCCATTCTTCTGATAGCTTGATTTCAAATGTGTTACTGCTAAGGTGGATCTGTTGCTATTGCATCTATGAGACACTCATCTCTTCACAGGCAGCAATAGCACCACCTAGCTGTATAAAAAAAAAAGTCTTGAAAGAAATTCAAGCTTGCTTTGCAATAATTTTTAAATGAAAAATTACCCAGCAATGAAAATACCCTTTTTACTCAGCAGAAAAATAATCTAAAATATAAATATGTTCATAAAATATCTGAAAAGATTTAAGATATCCGATTTGCATTAGCCGTTTTTCCATAGGCTCGAAGAGGCCATTTTCAATGTGTTCCTCCCTTCATGCAGTTTCCTGACCAAGAAGTGAGAAGGGAAATCCCATTGCTCAAACTTGCCTAGAAACAGCACATGCAAGATCAACACTTCTTAATTTAATAAGGTTTAACCTTTTGAGTGTCAGATGGGTGTCCAACACAACACTTTGCAGTGCATCTGGCAACCCTTTGGCACCCAAATGCTTAAAGACTAGCTGTAAAACAGCATGCTGCAGCATTCAGAGATATGTAATGAGTTCAATGTGTTCATTTTCCCCAGGTTGTGGAAATAACACTGCCATGTGTTACAGACCTCAGAGGCCTCCCTAGTCCAGGAATCATGGTAAATAGTGCTTCATTTTGATTTCTGTATTGACCCAGTCTACTTACTGAAGAATGTGAGCATGAAAATGCCATCGTTTCCTATTCTTAGCTGGTCTGCGTCGTCAAAGTCATCCCTCGCCACAAAATCATCATCCTGCCGCGAACACACAAATTTGGTTACATTATAGTCTTTTTTAAAGGAACTCAATGCAAATTCACATCAGACATAACATGAAATCAACAAGATCTTTATGGCTGTAAATAAACCCTCTAAGAACCAGAGGGGTGTGCAACACACAGCAAAGCAATGCTTTGCAATGCGTATGAGGCACCTCTAGCATTCAACGGGTTAAAAGTTCAATTTAAATCAATGGGCAATTTTTATTTGTCCCCTGTGGTGCAGTTGGTTTGCCCCAGAATTACTCCACTTTTCTTTTCAACATAAGGGACGAATTTAATAAGTTAACGTGGTGCAATTCTGGAGCAAATCAACTACACCACAGGGGACATCATGAGTAATCATCTTAGATGAGAAATGCGTTGATCTACCTATGAGGACATTCTACTACATCTTACTGTTTGTATCCGATTACCTCAAGTCTCTCCAATTGTAAGTCATTTGAAGGTATTTTTTACTAGCACAAATAAAGCTATGATGTTTTTACTTAAGGACTAGTTTTAATTATCTGTGGTAGTGTGTGGTTTCAGAAATGTACATCCCCAATGATTTAAAAGCAACTTCTTAAATGCAGACAGGTCTGCAACGTATTGCTTCACAAATCAATGGATATTTGGAGAATGTCGGGGAATGTTCATTTGTATGGTGCATATAGTTCGCTACATAATAGCAACTCTTTATGTTATTGAATACCACCCTAAGTGAGAGGAGTGCAAGTGAATTCTATTTCCACAGCATACTGTAAAACAGTGCATTAAGTTTCAAATAGCTTAACTTTATTAGGTATAGAAAGGTTTACAGAGATTTCAATGTTAGAAAATTCTCTTTTATAAAAGAGGAGCTTTTATTTTAGCATTAGTGCTCTTTTAAAGGAAAAATAGCATCACAAATGCATTAGGTATAATTAATTTAGAATAGCAAGTTTTATTTTATCTGCTCAATTTAAGTTTTACAAAAATAAAATAGGATTTCTGGGGATCACTTTTTTTTTATTCGTTATGGAAAAAGACAAGGATATCTTGTCAACTGTGTCGTAAAAAATAATTGTTACAGATGCTAACTTTTAGTACATGATATTTAAATATACCTAGTTCAATCTGTTTTTATATTTGGGTGTTAACGGTCCATTAACTGCTGGACTCAAGGGCAAAGACAGATCTGACAATGGCAAAGACTAATCTGACATGGTCAGATTAGAGGCACAAAACTTTAGAACCTCCGTAATGAGAAACATTTGCATTTGTTGAGCATATGACTAAACCGGGGTGAAGGAAAGCTTTGGACTACAGCAACATATGGAGTGATGCAGGTTGCTTGCTGGGGGGGGGGGTTAGGCACCAAGATGTGATAACGAGGAGATAGCTTCTCAGTGTGAAAAACTATCCAATTTCTATGTAATTCTATGGAGCCTAAGCACCAACATATCTCCAGCTTGAGGGATCTTGGTGCCTAGACTTCATAGAATAGTAAACAAGGGGATTGGAGTGCTTATCACACTGGAGAAGATATGTCCTCTTTATTGACCACCCATCATACCTTACTGCATACCCTCCTGGCATTTGAAAATACAACTGCAAAGGATTCTGAGAACAGAAACTCACAAAACCTTTTGTAGGTATCTTTAGTCCATCATTTGGGAACATTTATTTTGAAAACCCTTCTCAGTGGAGTCGAACAGCACATTTAAAAAGGTTATAATTCCATCTAAACATATGTAATCTGTTTATGTAGGCATAAACACAGACACCAAGCCCAAATAAGCAATAGTAATTTCTTGGTCTAAAACAGAGATGGGCAAGCTGAGGACTACAACTCCTATCATCCCCAGCTAGCCAGTAGCTGGTGATTATGGGATTTCTAGCCATTACCTTGCAGCCCTCGGCTTGCCAAATCTGGTCTAAAAGCAAGGAAGTTAGATTATACAAATATATTCTATAACAACAACCTACAGATTCTACTGTACCACCGTATATAACAAGAAAGTAAGGTCTATACATAGAGCGTATGTCTAAGGAAGGGTTGGATCACAGTTCATACCTCCAGTGAAACAGGGAAGAAATCATCAAAGGTATCCAGTCTCTCTCTCTGCTGTGTGAGAACAGATCATATCCAAAAAGAAAGCAAAACAAATGTTCAACACAAGCCCATGTTTTTGTGTTTACACCGCATGGTCTGCGCCTTACCAAATTTACTTCTAATTTACTGGTCAAAATGATCCCTGGTTTCAGATCATTCTAAGATGCCACTCAATGATCCAATCGTTTGTTGTTTTACTGAAGGCCAATACAAAGATACGGCTTTACCTCTGTTTGAAAAACCATGATTGTATAGCTTGTGCATCTAAAACACAAATCCACATTCCCAATACGTACAGTAAGTAATTGCCTATGGCAAGAGTACCGAAGTCTAATTAACTTTATCCTTAAAAAAAGTGCAGTTAGACTGGGTGCTAATCATTGATCAAGTAATTGAGAATACAGGTATTTAGCAGGCTGACCTATAGTCAAGAACTGTAAGGTGTCAGTTACACAAAGGTAGCACTGGGCAGGTGGTTAGGGCCTACGGGCCTTTTAGTTCATGCGTGCTAGATAATTAAGTACAAATATTTTTTTTGTAACAAATCTCAGATGGGAAGACACATTTGGGTCAGATGGGCTGCACTTTGCTTGTGGACAGAATCCTTAGCTGTAGGTGTGGCCAGAGCAAATTCCAATGTAAATACCCATATACCTACCTGCTCCTGTGTTTAACCCTTTGAGTGCCAGAGGGGTACGCAACGCGTTGCAAAGCAATGCATTGCGTTCCCCTCTGGCACTCAAAGGGTTAAAGTCGCTGGTTTATTAGTCAGGTTTCCATACCTTTTATGGATATCATTTGACACCTAGGATACAAGAAAGATCTACAATACACTGTAAAGAAATGCACTGGAGACTTAGAGAACAACCAATGGGATAAGAAGTTTTATTCGTATTTTATACAGTTGATGATTAAAGCGGAAATTTCACCTATTAATAAGTCGCCATGCATTCATTAATGATATGGCGACTAGCTTAAAAATACATGTCTTACCAATAAAAAGTGGCAGATTCTAAAGAAATCTTTACTCTTTGGAGACTGACGGGCAGGTTAGTGCAATCTGTTGGCCTGCACTGTCAGTCCCTTCCGGTTACCATGTGGCACACTGCAAAGCTTTACCGAGACCAGGACTAACGGCGCAGGTGCGCAGACAAGATGTCTTTAGAATCTGCCACTTTTTATTGGTAAGACATGTATCTCCAAGCTAGTTGCCATATGCTTAATGAATGCATGGCGACTTATTAATAGGTGAAAGTTCCGCTTTAAGGGTATTTTCTTTGACGTTTTCAAAGGGTTGCAAAGGAAGAAAACAGGCTTGAATTACATAGGTCAGGGATGAGTAACCTGTGGACCCTCCAGCTGTGGGAGATTAAAATTCCAATCAACCCCAGCCAGCCATCAGCTAGTTGGCATGATGAGTGCTACAGTCCTTCACAGCTGGAGGGCTTCAAGTTCTCCATCCCTGAAATAGGTCAGAGTAAAAGTGGACATATCGCCTTCACAGATTCTAGCCTCATTAAATGTATATTAAAATTGCCTATATATATCTTGCGCTTTTTGTCAGTTTAATAGTTTTTAAGATTTTTGGCTTAGTGACTGGGGAAACAGGAGAGCTTTGTTCTCTGACCTGACAAATGCCTGCATAATTAATTATGTACATTCAGAAATCCCCTCTTTATACCTTCTTAACCCCTTAAGGGCCAGCGTTCCCGGGGTGTGTGGTCCTTTAAGGACCAGATAGGGAAGTTCGACGTGTGCCGGCACGCCGAACTGAAAGAGATCACTCCGGTCTTGGAGCGATCAACTTCAGTTCCCGTTATTACTCACGGCGCTCCTGCAGGAGCGCGGCGAGTAAAAGTACGTGACGTACCAGGACCATCACTGGTCCTTAAGTGCCGGATCAGCGTGACGGTCCGGGTACGTCAATGGTCCTTAAGGGGTTAAGAGTAGAATAAATTAATGAGGAATAACCATGCAAATGCTTTCAAGGTGGATGCTCCAAATAAGGGAAGGGTTTGGGAAGCTGACAGGTCTCTTTACTACAAAAAGGGCAAAAATGAAACAGAAGGCATGCAGGCCTACAAAGCAATATAGTAATCTACATGAATCAGGATGATACTCCAAAACATGAATGCACTGAAATGTCAATACAAGCAGAACTGAATCTATAAGATATTGGGCTTATGTGACTAGACTATCAACTGTAAGATGTGTAGTATCCAGTGACTCTGTGGCCAGAAAGACACTAAGGGGTACATTTAATAAAACCTTGCCATAATAGCACACAGCAAAACAAATAGCAATTGTGTTTAACCCATTGAGGACCAGAGTAGTGAGCAAAGCATTGCTTTGCAATGTGTTGGACAATCCTCTGGTCCTCATGCAATCAATAAGTGTTGTGTAGAAAAAAAAACCTTTAACTGCTTACAGAAAATAAAGCCACATCCTATAATATAAAAGGCCAGAATGTTTGTCCCATGCAGTCATGTGCAGTAGAGACTGACCTAATGCACAGAATGCTGGGAGCATGACTGCAACACTTGCGCCGCCATTGAGGAGGCGGCAGTACGCAGAGCAAGACCAGCACCTTCACCTCACCGGACCTTGGCCCATGTACATGGGCTTTTACACTAGTTGCTAATTAACAAAAAAAAACAAAAACTATTGATTCTACAAAAGGTTAACAATAAAACCTCTAAAAAAATAGTCTTTAGATGGTTAAATTGCACCTGGTGCTAACTGCATTAATAACAAAATGCATTCAGAGTCGTCTTCTATTTAACTTGTGAATCCCCTGTGCACTTCTATTACATTTTGCTCTTAGGGTCATATGCACAAAACAAAAGTAGGACAATTCTGGAGCAAACTAACTTTAACCACAGTCCACAAACAAACCGGATTTAAAGGGATAGTAATACTTCAATTTTAACTTTATTTTATTTTGTAGGCATTAAAAAAACATGAAGAATGATATAAGTCTTATCTCTCAAACCTTTATGGTTTACGAGATATTCACAAGCAAAGCTTCCCCCTCCTGCCCCTTTTGCCTAGTGTAAGCAATCTCTTCTCAGATGTGGAATGCAGTCTATAGACCAGACAGATAACAGAAGGGGACACTCTTATTCCTTTGAAAACAATGAAATCCCTGCCCCCCTTGACAAGTTTTTCAGGTTTTTCCCTTATCTTAATTGAAGATTGTCCCTCTCTGCAGTCTACCTGGGCACCTCCCTTCTGCTCTGGCTGAACAGAGTGACATCAGTAAAAGGGGTGGGAAGGGGACACTTTGTCATTGAATTACTCTGGAACTACAACTCTGACAGAACTGAAATAGCACTCTCCAAAGTCCAAATACTATGATGATTAATTAGAGCTGCTTTTATTATGAAACATTACTATCCCTTTAAATGGTATTCATCTCCCTGAAAGGTATAGAATCATTTGATATTGAAAAATATATATATATATTGAAGTTTTTATCAGGCAGATTATAACAAGGTAACCTCATTGCTGAGATGCTCAGTCTTACATTGTGTGTGTGCAGTACTTTCATGAAGAGAAATGTTAAAGTGGTGGTGGTGGTGCTGCAGCAGTCTATGGATTGCTACTGTTAGTGACAATAACCCTCCACACACTGCTGTAGCAAAAAGCACCACTATAAAAAACAAAGTAGTACCTTTTGAATAAAAAAAAGGATAAACCTGCAATATATATACATTTTACCATATTATGTGATACTATTCAGTAAACATTAAGAAAATATATATATATATGCTGTAGGGCTTTTCCTTCTGAGTAAAACAATGGTGCTCCCACTGCTGAGAGGTGTTAGTTTGCATTTTTATCATAGCTTGAGTTCAAGATGTTTTACTCCCAGGTGGTGCCACTGTTACAGCTTTCTATGGCAAGCCTGTGTCTATGACGATCATCTCTTCACAGACAGCAATAAAAACAGCTCCACCTGTCTGCAAAAATCATGGACTCGCTCTCATAAAATGCAAGTTTGCTCTGTAATTAATTTGGACTGAAACACAACTATCTTACTCTTCTATAATTCATTTAAAAGGGTTTATTACCACTTTAAATAGTTCAGCAGGTTTGCTTTAGAATTAGCTTCCCAATTGATGCCCTTAGGTAACAAATTAAATTACTCATTGAGTACCATTCATTTAAATTGGGCTTTTAAACTTGAATGTTAGAGAGGTCTCTATGTTTCTTTTTCCCCCATGTATAGGTGGTTTGCTCCAGAACTGCTCATCAAGAGTTTGCGGAATATGGTTCTTAAAGGGATAGTAATGTTTCACAAAAACACCATCTCCAAAAAACCTTCAAAGCATCCCCCTCCCACCCCTTTTACCTAGTGTAAGCCACTTCCCCTTAGATGTGGAATCTGGTCCTGGGGCCAGACAGCTCACAGCAAAGGACAATCTTCTTAATGTGAGCATAAGGAAAACCCTGCCCCCCTTGACAGGTTTTTCCCTTATGCCAATTGAAGATTGTCCCTCTCTGTGATCCATCCGGTTAGTCTTGCTGCTCTGAGGCAAGCAGTGTTACATCAGTAAAAGGGGCGGGAGGTGGATACTTTACCATTCAATTACTCTTGTACTACAACTCTGACAGTATTGAAATAACACTCTCCGTGGCCCAAGTACTATGAAGATTAATTGGAGCTGTTTTTCTTGTGAAACATTACCATCTCTTTAAGTGCCTTATTCATAAAAGAAAGGGGGTGCAGTTCTAAATTAACAAACTACATCATCTTCTTTTAACCGCTTGAATGCTAAAGAGCTCTCCAACACATTGTCCCTTGCACGGAAATGTTCATTTCCCCCTATGGTGACAATTTTCCCCTCTGTAGCTGGAGATTTTGAAGGAGAGATGTTTACTGTGCTTAGCAGAAACGTTTTATAAGAGAACAATGCTGAAAAATGCCTTGACATGACCTTCTGTGATGGCATTGTTTTAGTTGCTATATTATTTATCCTTCCGAGTGATTCATTAAGGATAGGGATGTACAAACTGTTACAGCATTAATATTTGAACAAGTCTGCTTCTAGGTTACAATGAGCCGCGTGCAAAAACAAAGACTTCATCTACATAACAAACACCTGTATAAATCACGTATGACAAGCTGTGGGCAAACTCATCTATTGTTTCTAGTGGCCCACTTGGATAAGAAGCTGAAGAGGTACAAATTTGGAGCATAACAATGGCACAAAAGGAGACAAAAAATTCCCCAAATTCCAATGAGGTTTTTAACCCATGGAATGTGGTATCCGTTGCATTGCGTTCTTTATGGCATTGTTGGTTTGGATGGATGGATGGATGGATGGATGGATTGCATCATTGCTGACATTATGCGTGTGTGTGAACAGGAAAACGAGTAGCTCAGTTGGTTAAATAACTGATTATGAAGCCAAGGCACTGGCTATTAAGCCCTTAATGACTGGCGCGCGCACGCGCAACCGGCACTTGATGACCACAGGCATTTTTTTTTTTTGATCCGATTCAATGACGTGCCAGGACCATCACTGGTCCTTTAGTGCCGGACAGCAGTGTCAGTCCTGACACAGCATTGGACGTTAAGGGGTTAAGCTGTCATGGCGTCTTGAATGCAGAAACTAACCTTTTGAGCACCAGAAGAGTGAGCAATGCATTACTGGGCAGCACAGTGCTCATGACTTTGGTACTCAAAGGGTTATGTTGTGTGATGTCCATGTGAATTATGAGGCATGTGCAGAACACCATTTCAGACATGGACAATTTTTTTTGTGCGTATGTGCAAAGCGGCCTTGTTTTGATCTGCTCACGCTTCAAAGCCATACACTGTACTTTCTATTTAATATAGAGAGAATGGTATTAGTCAGGGTGCATTTACCCAATTCCAGCAGGTGGTGCTGTATCAACCAATCAGGTGGGTTCCCTCCTGACTGGACCATGACCCCCATTACATCTGAACTTATGGTGTTATGTGGTTAATCAGTAACCTTTGATGCCTCTGTGCTGAGCAATGAAATTGATTACAAATAGTTAATAGTACAGATTCATGCAGTGTAATTGATTACACAATATTTTATCAGGTTTATTATCCCTTCTGCAATGAGTTTTAGTCAGTGATCGGGATGCATTTATATACATCACAAGACGACAAATGTGAACGAGCACCCATCAGGTTGCTATTGCAGACAAGCCTGCAGAAGGTGATAACAACAGGGAAAAGGGTTGGGAGGGCAAAAATATTATTACATGTTTAAATTTACTGAATGCTACTTAACCCCTTAACGACCGGCCGATCGTCGCTGTCAGTTAAGGACCACGGAGCATTTTTTTTTTTTTTTAAATTCTAGTTCCGGACTACCCAAATGGTGTGCAGCCGCGGGGGGAGCCCAGAATTCCATGACTGTCATAGTACATCATGGGTCTATCTGAGTTAACGACCCATGATGTACTATGACCGTCAAGTGTCGTTAAGGGGTTAATTTATTAATGATAAATCACATTTTAGTTTTTTTTTTATATCAATAGATTTTTATTGAAAATCAGAAATTGAGACAACAAGTTACAAATATAATGAAAAAGACAAGGATTAACATTGTCTCGTGGCATAATCAATTCACAACAAGTTTACATAGTTATCAACAGAAGTACATCAATAAATATGCATATGTGACACAATTGTAACTGTCTATACATGGTTTACAGAAATTACAATTGATAAGTGAGTCTGTACAATTCCTCAATTACATTAATTAAAGTAATTTAACACAAATCTCCGACCTGGCAAATTAGCAGGTATGACAGTGAATAAGGAAATAAAAATTGTTATATATGAAAGAGAGAGAAATTTCAGACAATGACAGAAAGATATAAAAAGTGAAAGAGAAGCGGCCCAAGCTTGTGTCTGTAGCCATGGAGTGACCAAAACAGCCAGCCAAGACAGCGAGTAATCCGCACCAACACACTAGTCCAAGTATCCTTAGCCCCACAATCCAGAGGATGATCAAACACATGAAAGTATCAATGTCCGAACTTTCGTCCATACTATCGTTAGTCATTGCTTAGAAGTATCAACCAGATACACGTGGGTGTCCCCCAAGAGTCTAGCCTGCGGATGGGCTACGGCTAAGCTATTCAATCAGCAGGTATGGATACTCAGAAATAGAACATGGTCAGAAACGATGGATGAGAGAAACAGACGATGGTCCAGGAGACTCCTGGTTTCCCCCTTGTCCTCCAAAAGGACTGCCAAGGGGCCCATGTGGGACGAAAAGATTCCAATTCACCATTAGATATGGTGTGCAGCCGTTCCATGTCAAAAATTCCCTGCACCCCTGCCAGCCATGCCTGAAGCAATGGAGCCTGTGCTGATCTTTCAGCAATTAATTTTGCGAAAAACTTTATATCATTGTTCAGCAGAGAGATAGGACGGTAGTTCGCACATATGGGCGGATCCTTGTCTGGTTTGGGGATAAGGGTGATGACAGCTTCCATAGCGGAAGTTCCAAAATGTTCTCCATTCAATATTGCATTAAAGGATCATAGCATGTAAGGAGTCAAGATATCAGAGAAACTTTTATAGTACGAGACCAGAAAACCGCCCAGTCCGGGACATTTGCCTCTGTAACTCCACGTATCACATCATCCAGTTCCTTCTGGGTGAAGGGGGAATCTAAAAAATCTAAAACATCTGTTGGAAGCCTACTGATGTCCGCTTTCGTTAGGAAATCCACAATCTGATGTTTCATCGTCATCCGTTCTGAATCACTGAGAGGCTGCTTCAGATTGTACAGATCTTCAAAAAATTTACGAAATGCCTCCGACAATGCCAGAAAAGTATAGCACATTTTGCCCTTGGCATCTTTCACTTGCAGAATGTAGTTGTCTCTGCGTTTGATCTTTACAATATGAGCCAACAATCGACTGCATTTGTTACCCTGAATATAGTGGGAATAACGCGACCACATAAAAGATTTAGTAGAAACTGCCGAATAATAACCTGCAATTTCTTTTCTAAAATCCACTATGGCTTGATAAGTCAACGGGTCACAAGAAAATTTATGTTGATCCGTTACGGTTGATAAATCACATTTTAAACTCTTAAGAACCACATGGTATCGGGGCAGGAAGTCCTAGAGAAACATGGAACTGTTTTTTCTTTTTACTGATGCATTCTGGGATGGCAGCATGGCGTGCAGGAGTCCAAGTTACTGGCTCAAAGAAAATTAGAAAGGACACCTATAAAAGGTACAACAGCCTGTAGAACCCTTCAACCAAACCAAACACATGAACACAATAGTGTTTGACAAATGTGTGGAGGGACGACCACATCGCTGCCATACACAAATGCTCAACAGAGGTTTGATTCTTATAGGCCCAAGATGTGTCCACTGACCTGGCAGAAAGCACCAAAACCCAAAAGGGCACAGACTTCATCTTGAGGACATACACGGTCAATGGTCGCCTTAATCCAAGCCGCGACTTACCTTAGATGCAGTCTCGTCCAATTGAGGGCCTTCAGGGATGACAAAAAGCAAATCAGATTTACGAAAAGGCTGCATGCTATGAACTTAATACTTCAAGCATCTAACCACATCAAAGAGATGACACTCCTACTCCTGTATATTAGAAAGAGTTGAACAGGGACAAGGAAGAATGGTTTCTTGGTTGATCTGAAACTCAAAAACATCCTTAGGGAGGAACCCTATGTGAGTCCTTAGAATCCCCCTGCATCAATGTGCAAGACAGGCTTACAAACTAAGCCTGAAGTTCGTCCATCTGCCGAACCAACACAACAACCAAGACAAAGGGTAGTCTTGAGAGTCAAGAAACCAAAAACAAGCGCTTGAAAGGTACCTTCTGAAGCACTCCCTGAACCAGGTTAAAATCCCAGAGAGGAGTGGGATTATGAAAGACAGGTTAGGCATGAGCCACCTTTTGGACTAAAGAGTGCATATCAGGTAATAAAGGCAATACACCTCTGGAAAAGGACAGAAAGTACAGAAAATTAAGACCAAGCCCTTTCTGAAGACCATTCTAAAGAAAAGCCAAGACAACTGGAAAACAAAAGGGTTCAGGGTCCTGACCCCTGAACATCACTCTACTTATAGAACAGAGACCATACCCTGTGATATGCCTTGGAAATATGAAACTCGGCAAATACAGACTGATTACCAACTTAACCCATAACACCCACGATGGTCCTGGACCATCATGGGTTGTTATACCCTTAAGGACCCATGAAGGTCCTAGACCGTCATGGAATTCCAGGCTCCCACGCAGCTGCACGCTCTTTAGGGAGTCTGGAATCAGATTCGCAAAAACGGTCCCTGGTCCTTAAGTGACCACCACGTGTGTGCGCAGCTGGTCCTTAAGAGGATAAATCCTATCCCCTACATATGGACAGGATATAAAAATATCATAAAAGTCATCTAGACCCAAACTCCATGAAAATAAACAAACTGGAAAAAATGTCCACTATTTGATGTGCTTAAACATGGCCAGACATGGACGCTTTCTTAGACTGAAGTGCAATATTGCATCTTTATTTTTATAGGGTACAGGTACCTTTATATCCGATCCATCTGCAGGGGATAGGATTCTGCTTGCAGAGTTTCATGCCAATGGGCCTTTTTATGAATACTTTTGTGCCTGTGCATTAAATTGCATTCACCCATTCAGGTCATTGGCCGGAACAGTGACCAGTATACGAGGCTTGGATATAGCATGATAAATTAAAGGGGAACTACCACCCCGCAATAACTTAAGCTTGATTGATTCTTCATCTGGCGACTAGCTGCTTAGTAGCGCTAGTCACCAGAAATATTACCCGGTTCTGAAGATTTCGGCATTTTAGGGATGTGCACAGAAGCAGGAAGCACGGACATCTCATCACAGTGACGTCTGTCCGCCTGCGCTGGCAGTCCCTTTTGAGCCGGCCGAAAAAATGCCGAAATCTTCAGAACCGGGTAATATTTCTGGCGACTAGCGCTACTAAGCAGCTAGTCGCCAAATGAAGAATCAATCAAGCTTAAGTTATTGCGGGGTGGTAGTTCCCCTTTCACTATATGCAAATATATGTACATCAAACAATATATTTTGGGTGACATGGATTTGAGGTATAACAATGATTTTATTGTATTATGGAATTGTAATGGTTGAATAACTCGCATGTATTATTCATATTATTGGAATAACATATGCTGACATATGCTTTATAGAGGAACTACCACCCAATAATAAGATAGCATCACATCATTGCCCATCTGTCGACTAGCTGCTCAGTAATGCTAGTCGCCAGAATTCTTACCGGATTAAAGTGAAATCTCTATTCTTCATTGACTGACAGCAGGACGGAGCACGGACATCTTGCCCTAGTGACGCCCATGCGCCTGCGCTGATACTATCTTATTATTGGGTGGTAGTTCTGCTCTATAGCAATGTACATATATGGTTGAGTTATCATTTTTGAATTTATTATAGAGAGGTCGTGTATTTCTAATTTTATATTCATTTATTTTCTCACACTTTGAAGTCATGGTCCCGAAGGTGTGATTGGAAACACACTGGCCGAGTATTAAAGGTGTAGGTTCCGCAGAAGATTCACAGTGGGACAGAAAACAGGTATTATAATTGTAATAATTAGAGCTTTACTGGAATTTACATTTGTATTTTTTTAATAAAAACATATTATTCCCTTTCATGACCTGTGTTGTGGCGTGAATTAGTGCCCGATAAATAGCTATTGTATAGCTATTCCCCTTGAGTTGGAGTCTACTCCGTGGGTATTCCCAATCCAATGGTCACATCAAGGAGTCTCATTAACTCCCTGTCTGGATGACTATTTACTAAAGGATTCTTCAGAGGAAATCTTGCATACTCAGAAGCACCATCCAATATTTTCCTTTTTTTTTTTTTTCCAAAGGGAATAGTGGTGAACTGAAAAGGGTGATCTTGAAACGTAAACTGCAGGTGATGCTCTGCATCGATAGGAATGTGCAGATAAGCTTCTTTTATGTATAGGGAAGCCAGTAATTCCCTTGGACACATGGTAACAATGAAGGAGTGCAAGGACTCCATCTAGAACCATGGACCGAGCAAAAAACAGTTGCGTTATTTTAAGTCCAGAATAGGAATCCCCAGTCTGTCCTGAGGTCACTGAAAATATTGGAACAGAATCTTGTGAATCTTTCCAGAGAAGGAACTGGTAGTAGCACTTACATATCCAGCAGGGAAGAAACTGTGCCCAAAAACAGAATGCTTTGTGAGGTACCTTGGACACGAAGAAACAACATGGAGGGAAAAACTTTAAATCCACGCGATACTGTTTCAAAATTACCTGCAAAACTCTCTGGTCTACCATGGGCACTGCCCAAGTGCTGTAGAAACCATGTAGAATTCCTCCTATAGCCTGAAGCAGACCAGAACCCCCCTTACCCAAGTTCTGTGGAGGTAGATTTGTCTGTTTTTGGGGTTCTGCAAAGGCTTCTTTCCTGACCAAGCTTGCTTGGGTTTTGGAGTGGAATGAGTGGAGGGAAGCAGTGTCCTGGGCACTCACCCATACTAGCAGGGGGTAACAAAAAAACATGCATCTTCCATGGAAAAAGAACATATAGGAGTAACTTAAAATAACAAAGAGCTCTGGTGGCATGACTGATAACCTTGTCCAGTTCTGGTCAAACAGCTGTTTGCCCACAAAGGGGATATATACCAAAATTAATTTGGCAGACTGGTCATCTGATCAAATATTAAGCCACAAAGTGTGATGTAAAGCCATAGAGAAAACGGAGACCATTCAGTAAGCTTAAAGGGATAGTAATACTTAGTTTTAACTTTATTTTATTTTGTAGGCATTAAAAAAACACGAAGAATGATATAAGTCTTATCTCTCAAACATTTATGGTTTTTGAGATATTCACAAGCAAAGTTTCCCCCTCCCGTCCCTTTTACCTACTGTAAACAATCTCTTCTCAGATGTGGAATGCAGTCCATAGACTGGACAGATAACAGAAGGGGACACTCTTATTCCTATGAAAACAATGAAATCCCTGTCCCCCTATTCAGGTTTTTCCCTAATCTTTATTGAAGATTGTTCCTCTCTGCAGTCTACCTGGGCACCTCCCTTCTGCTCAGGCTGAACAGTGTGACATCAGTAAAAGGGGAGGGAGGGGGACACTTTGTCATTGAATTACTCTGGAACTACAAGTCTGACAGAACTGAAATAACACTCTCCAAAGTCCAAATACTATGATGATTAATTAGAGATGTTTTTATTATGAAACATTACTATCCCTTTAATCACCCAAAGGACACATCAGTAAGGTAAACATTAGCTTCAGGGATCCTGGGTGCGTCTAATCCCTCAACATGCCACTGACCTAGTACCCATGTAACTGCAAATATAGGACGTAAGGCAACAGCAAAAGCCACAAAAGTCACCTTCAAAAAAAGAATCCAGGTGCTTGTACACCTGATTTTTAATAGCAGAGACATCCACTAGTGGAAAAAACAGTATTCTTGGCAAGGCAATAAATTGGGAGATCTACCACAGGGATAGTTTACTACACTAAAGCCTCAGCTGAAAAAAAGTTACAAAAGATATACTCTGATAAAGGAAGAAATCTTCTGATGTAAGAAATGGTGAGGAGAAAAAACAGCAACCTTCTTCTTTCACGTCTTGAAAATATCAGGGCAAGAGGAACTATAATCAGAGGCCTCCTACACTTTAAGCATCTCTGGGCAGCTTAAATAAGACCCTCCAGGGACTTCCTCATAAAAGATTCTAACAAAGGACGACAAATCTAGGGTGACCACATCAGTTTGCCCTTCCTCAACTGAGGTATCACCCTCCACAACATGACAAGCACCTTTTGGGGGGCCCAAAATGTTCCATGGGCCAATAATCTAAAAGGCTCTTGTCCCACAGGGCTCCAGTAATCAGCATGCAAGGTTAGAATCACCTTCAGCATCCTGCCTCTGAAACACACACCAACATACCAATATAGCATTGTATGTTCCAAGCAACATGGCCGCCACACATACTCAAAAGGCAACACAACCTAAAAATAAGTGAAAAAAATTGTATAAAACTAATAAGCATAAGCAAGCCCATCAACAGAGTGCAGTTCATGCTCCCAAACCACACAGAAACGTGGTTGCCCAATAGAGCAATAGGGACATACTCACCTGTGCACTAAGGACAAAATCCGCTCTTCTGTTTTCAGGCTCCTATTGAGCAGAGAAGCTTTTATAGATGCTAAGAGGATGCAGGCTGATAAAACAAGCGATCCTCCACAGACTAGTTACTGAAAGCCTGTGCACTGGTTAATCCTTCCAAAGGAAACCAGGGATGCAAGTCCACCTAATCGGAGACTGTACAGCCCCATATCCTACAGCAGAAAATAAAAAATATGGCTAACAGAGCTTTGCCCTTGCTTCCTCCTCATGGAGAGCACAAGTAAAATGGAGTATGTCCAGGCAGTGGTAAAGTTGTGCAAGACAGGAGTCTCCACCTCAGACTTTTTTTGTTCAATGCTCTGCCTGCCTGAACATGGTTCCTGTGTTCCACAGATGACGTAAGAGAAATAGAAGATTAATTTTGGAAAATCACTAAATACTATATTGACTCATATTGGCCATTAGGCTTTTCTGCCAAGATTAAGCCTTTGAAGACCACAAGGGTGTGCAACATATGGATTCAAAATTCTCTGCACACCCCTCTGGTGCAAAAACTATAAAGGCACGTGAGGGTTTAAGTAGCCTTAGCATTCTTTTAAGTCAAAGTACTGCCTCTGATTTAAATGTGTGATAGATAACACTGCTTCAAAATACACTGCATTGCCTTCTGGCACTCAAATGGTCATTATGGATATCCTTGAGCTCATTTGAGAGAAGGTAATCACAAAAACCTTCACTGTTTCATCCCACCTGGAATGCAGTACAAGTACAATATTTCTTTTGCCATGCTTAAAACGGAACTACCACCCAATAATAAGATAGCATCACATCATTGCCTATCTGATGACTAGCTGCTCAGTAGCGCTAGTCTCCAGAATTCTTTCCGAATTAAAGAGAAATCTCTATTCTTCATGGACTGACAGCAGGACGGAGCGCAGACATCTTGCCTTAGTGACGTCCATGCGCCTGCGCTGTCAGTCCCAGCCAGGTCTAGGAGGCGTTGCTAGGAGCCATTTGGCTCCGACTGGGACTGACAGCGCAGGCGCGTGGACGTCACTAGGGCAAGATGTCCGCGCTCCGTCCTGCTGTCAGTCCATAAAGAATAGAGATTTCTCTTTAATCCAGTAAGAATTCTGGCGACTAGCGCTACTGAGCAGCTAGTCACCAGATGGGCAATGATGTGCTGCCATCTTATTATTGCGTGGTAGTTCCGCTTTAACAGTTGGCAAGGTATTCTTTTCTTCAAATGCTTCTCCTTCCCCTCACCCCTAAACATACCTTTGGGGACTACAGCCAAGGAGTTCAATTTTAACTTCACCAGACCACAGCATATGGTTTCAAAACACCCGTGTGTGTTGAATTGTATACTTCAGACATTGGCTTTCGAGATGAGATTGCAGTTAAAGGGATAGTAATACTTAAATATTACTAATCCCCATATTGTAGCTATGGTACAAAGAATTGAATTGTCCCCAGGTTCATAAAGGTTTGAGAGATAACCGAACGCAAAATTCCCCCCTCCTCCCCCCTTCCCTGAAGTCAGCGTTGTACTGACTGCTGCTCTGCAGCTGAGCCAAGATCGCGTTAGTAAAAAATAATTATTTCACTGAAACGGTCTTCTACATGTGCTTGGTTTGCAAGCACACATTGATGACTGTTTCAATTAAATCATTCTTTTTTTTACTAACGAGATCTCTGCTCAGCTGCAGAGCCGCCTGATGCAAATAAGACCGGATATCCCTGCAGTCAGTACAACTCTGACTTCAGGGAAGGGGGAGGGAGGGGGGAACTTTGCGTTTGGTTATCTCTCAAACCATAAAGGTTTGAGAGATGAACCTGGGAACAATTCAATTCTTTGTACCATAGCTACAATAAGAGGATTTTAGTCTTACCTGTTAAATCCTTTTCTCTTAGTCCATACAGGTTACTTATAATTTTGGTAGGTGATCCACCCCTTTAATTGTAGGCAGGAACAATTCTAGAATTGTATGCAGGGGGTGCAGCCTACCTTCCCACCTTGGCTGCACCTAGCCAACCAGCTCCGGAAAGATTTGAGATACTATTGACTAGTTAGTGGAAGGGAAAGAAGACTCCTGTGAGCAAGACCTCGAAGGACCCCCACGGTCTGCCACAGGAGAGCCAAGCATGGTCCCTTGACAGGGTGGGAGACCAGTAACCTGTATAACTAAGTGAAAAGGATTTAACAGGTAAGACTAAATCCTCTTTTTTCTGTCATCCAATACAGGTTACTGGTAACTTTGGGATGTCCAACCATTGAGTTTCCCAGAGGCGGGAAGTAAGGCAAGGACCAGGCGCAAGGCCCCCAAAGTCATCAGAGCAGATATGAATCATCAGATCAAAGATAGCTCAAGCGGACACTAAACAGGAGTAACACCCCAAGCTGTTACACAGCACAGTGAACTAGAGCCAAGAGGGCACAAAAGTGAAGGAAGCACCAAGAACCGAAGATCCTAGACAGGCAAGACTGCCTCCAGGATTTTCCTCCCAAAGCTGGCATCAGCCGATACCAGCACATCAACACGGTAGTGCTTCGAAGAGGTGTGCACAGATGACCAAGTGGCAGCCTTGCACAACTGACCAGCGGAGGCCTGATTCTTGTAAGCCCAAGAAGCCCCAATAGATCTTGTAGAATGAGCCGTGACCCGAAAGGGGACAGGCTTCTCCCTCAGCTTGTAATCCTTACGAATGGTGGACTCAATCCAAGAAGTAATAGTCACTTTAAATGCAGGTCTTCCTGCCCTGGGACCCTCAGGAATGATAAACAGCTCGTCAGATTTCCTGATAGACTCAGTGCGATGTACATAAAACCTGAGACAATGCACCACATCCAACAAGTGGAGATCCCTCTCCTTGTCAGGAGGTGGGGTCAGGGCAGAAAGAAGGCACCACAATCTCCTGATTGATGTAGAACTCCGCAACCACCTTCGGGAGAAACTCCTGAGAAGTGCGAAGCACCGCCTTGTCCTTGTGAAACACCAAATAGGGTGGTTTAGAGGACAGAGCATGTAACTCATCGACACGGAGAACTGACACGATCGCCAAGAGAAAGGAAATTTTCCATATCAACCAGCGTAGAGGAATAGTAGCCAAAGACTCAAATGGAGGGTGCTGAAGAACGCCCAAAACCAAGTTAAGATCCCACGGAGAAGCGGGATTCTTGAAGGCTGGACAAGTATGAGCAATGCCCTGGAAGAAAACCTTGACATCAGGAAGGATGGCAATGCGCCTCTGAAAGAAAACAGAGAGAAAAGAACTCTGAACCTTAAGGGAACACAAACTGAGGCCCTTATCCACACCATCCTGCAAAAAGGCCAGGACCGTAGGCAGATCAAATTCCTGAGACAGGTCCTTGTCAGCACACCAAGATAGAAAGGTCAACCAGACACGATGGTAGATCCTGGAAAAAACAGGTTTGCGGGCACTGAACATACTAGCCACCACCCCAGAAGAAAAACCTTTCTTCAATACTGAGGTTTCAACTTCCAAGCCGTCAAAGTTAGCCGATGAACATCCTCCTTCCACAGGTAACCCTGTAGAAGAAGATCCAGATGGCAAGGGAGCCGGAATGGCTCCGCCACTGACAGACCCAGAAGCTCCAGAAACCAAGCTTGGCAAGGCCAGTACGGAGCAATCAGAATGACTGGACAGAGTTCCAGCCGCAATTTTCGTAACACCCTGTGCAACATTGGGAGGGGAGGAAATATGTAGGCCAGAGGAAATAACCAAGGAATGGACATGGCATACACCGCCAGGGCTAAAGGGTCCCTCCACCGAGAGCAGAACCTCGGAACCGTCCTGTTGTGTCTTGTCACCATCAGGTCGATGTAAGGAAGACCCCACTTCCGAACAATAAGGGTGAACACCTCTGGGTGCAGCTCCCACTCTCCGCTGTCCACTGTGTAGACTGAGGAAGCCTGCCATGACGTTGTCTACACAAGGAATGTGCACTGCGGATACGGCAGGAATGTGTTCTTCTGCCTAGGACAAAATAGCCTTGACCTCTAACCAAATGGTGAGACTTCTTGTTCCTCCTAGCTTGTTGATGTAAGTCACGGCCGTGGCGTTGTCGGACTGTACCCGGACTGGACAGTCTTCCAGCTGAAATGTCTACTAACGAAGGGCATGAAATATCGCCCGAAGCTCCAACACATTGATGGGTAGGAGAGATTCCTCCAGAGACCACCGACGCTGAGCACTCAGGCGACCCAGGACCAGTCCCCAGCAGGAGAGGCTGGCATCCGTCATCACCGTGGTGCAGAAGGATACCAGGAAGCACTCGCCTTTCAGCAGATTGGAGAGGTCAAGCCACCATGACAAACTCAGTTCCACGTGAAGAGGGAGGGACACCTACATCTTCAGAAGGTCCGGCTGACCCCTGCACACCTGGATCACAAACCTCTGGAGTTCTCTGGAGTGCGCCATGGCAAACAGGACCGCTTCTATGGTGGAGATGAATTTCCGCACTAGAGAGAACAGCTTCTTGGCTGGAACTGGATCTTGAGCCAGTACCACAGAAACCCTGGTGAGCTACCTTGTCCGTGAGAAACACCATGCTCTGCTAAGTGTCAAAGAGAAGGCCCAGGAAGACCAGAAGCTGGGATGGGACAAGATCTGACTTGTATCACGGTGCCCGTGATTGCCTCCAGTGGGTAATTGCTGTAACAGCGACATTACTTCTTCCTGGCTGTTGCTCTATGCGAGTCGCTGTTCTTATATGTCACTGTGCTTGTGATGTCATCTCTCCGCTCACCTGCCAGGCCTTTTAAACCTCAGCATGTCCTATTACCTTTGCCTTTTCGTAGTGTACCTGACCCTAGTGCTGTGTTGGTCCACTGCTTTTCCTGTGTATTACTCCTGCTCTGTCTGACTACCCGTTCCGGCTCTGACTCCTGGCTACCCGTTCCAGCTCTGACTTCTGGCTACGTCTGACTTCCCGATCCGGCTCTGACCTCTGGCTTTGGGTGACTACCCGTTCCAGTCCTGATCCCTGGCTGCCTTCGGGTACTCTCCCCTCTGTTGCGCTCCAGTTGCGATTATCAGCCTCGGCTTCCTAGCCTTGACTATTGGGATCCTTGCTGCCTGTGCCTACCTATTGCTACGCTCGCTATGTCTAGTAGTGTTTGCCAGTCAGTCAGTGTACTGACCTCCCATGGTCGTTCCAGTTTGTGTGTTGCCTTACCTAGCCCTCAGTGCCATTTACGTTGCATTCGGTATACCCTAGCATTAGGGTATAATTGCGCTTCATTTTCCTGCCGACTCGGATTGTGGTAGTGCTATGCACTGTCCTCCCATCTGTCTGTGAAGGTTCCGAAGGCTATTCGGAGACTAGCCACACCTGCCTAGTGAAGGGTTGAGGAAGTGTCTTGCACTGTCCTCACCTGGCCTCGTGGAGGTGGTGGAGTTAGAGTCACTACTGAGTTACTCTATAATCTAGGTACAGACGTGGGCCTATCGCACTAGCCTAGTGAAGGGTGAGGAAAGTGAGTTCACTGTTCCTCCCTGGCCTTGTGAAAGTCTGTTGCTCGTTGCTGCCAACTATTGTGTCACTCATTGCTGCCACTGTGTGTCTGCCACTACTGTGTCATCCTTGCTGCCACTACGGTGTCATCCTTGCTGCCACTACTGTATTTACAATAAAGTTTTATTTTAAGTGCATCTGTACTTGTCAGTTTTGTTATTTCTTAGTCACTCCATGGCAATTTGTCCATGTTGGTGATCCACCCGTGACGGTTGAAAGCATTGCTGAACCTACTGATTAAGTTCCACAGAGGGGGCTTTCAGAAGCTGGTCGTCCATGTATGGAGTAACTCTGATGCCATCCCGGTGGAGGATGGACACTAAGGCTCCCAGGACACAGTTGGAAACTTGAGAAGCTGTAGTGAGACCAAAGGGAAGAGATGAAAACTGAAAATGCCCTCTGTCACAGGCAAATCTGAGATACTGCCGGCTCTCTGGAAGAATGGCGATGTGTAAATACACGTCCTGAAGATCCAGAGATGCAAGGAATTCCCCTGTGGACATAGCAGCAATCACCATCTGCAGAGACTCCTGGCGATAATGGGCCCAGATCACAAAGGAATTGAGATCCTTCAAATCCAAAATGGGGCGACAACCGCCGTCCTTTTTGGAGACCACAAAGAGGTTTGAGTAAAAACCCATACTTCTATCTTGAGCTGGAACCGGCTCTAGAACATCCTTATCCAGAAGAGCCTGAATAGCGCCGTTGAACAGCTGGCGTTTCTCCACACCCTGAGGCATATGAGAAGGAAAGAAGCGAAAGGAAGGAAGAGAGACAAAAGGGATCATGTACCCTTCCATCTCCACCTGTAAAACCCACGGGTCCGCCACTGAATCCTCCCAGATGCTGTGGTAGTGACGCAGAGGACCACCCACAGCAGAGTGGGGACCTCGGTTCTGTGAGTCACGCCGAAGGTGGCTTGGAAGCCTTGGGCTTGGAGAAGACGTTGGGCTTCCATTGCTGTTTGGGCTTGGGAGGAGGCACGTGGAGCTGAGGGAACCGTCTGGTTCGCCGTACGTGTCTCAGTCTGAAAGGAACGATGTAACGGAAGCTGCGAAGGGACCGCGTCACCTTCCGCCGTCGTTCCTGGGTCTCTCCTTCTCGACGCAGATAAGCGCCGTCAGGTGCACCAGTTGGAGTATGGACAGTCACTGGAAACAGTCACAGGGTCACTGGAAGCAGGGAAGCAGGGAAGAGTCCACGTCGCCGCCTGACAGCATAAGAAGTTGGGACGCAGGAAGCTGGCAGCAGGCGGTCGGCGATTCAGGATACTTGGCGCAGATGGGTATCAGAGTGGATACTTTAGACCATAAGCAATACAAGACTCCAGGACTCCTTGTTCACTCCAAAACAGAACTCTCTTTATTGAACCAAACCACACATATTTATACAGTTTCAAACCACACTAACTTAGAGCACAGTACAGGAGACTTAATTCAATCACAGTTCATCAATAGGACACAGCAAATGGTAGGGCAGAATACAATGGAGTAGTCACAGGGATAATTCAGTCACCACAAAGGGTCCAAGAACCAACAACAAATGATTCAGGGAAACATAATAGGGCAGACATGATTGGATTAATCACACAGCAGGGGGCCACAAGACAGTGCTCAATACAATGACTTGAGTAATTAAGCAAAAGGCTTGGGGGACTACAAAACATATTGAAAGTAAATATGCTCAAACTCAAATGATTAACCCTTTGCAGGTCAGAAGAGTTTGCAGCACCCAAGCCTTGAATTGTTCTTTCCTCTGGTACAGCTGCCTATCCACATAAGGCTAGCCAAAGTCTCTTAGTCCAGGATAAGGGCTTGAGAGATCGTATGCCAGGGCACAAAGGAGTGTCCAATATCCATAATCCTTGGGCCCAGGGGTGAATAAATGCCATGCCCAGACAAGAGCTCCCAGTAACGGGTAGGATCCGTTACATTTCTCCCCCTTTTGGTTCCAAGCCAGCGGGTGCGGTAGTAAACGCTGGCTGGGAGCTGTAGGAGGGCATGGAGGTGGTGAGGCACTTGTCAGGACAGTGCACTAGTCCGAAGGCCTTGGTCCTAGGCCAGTTTCTACTGAGGTGCCCCTTGTCCTGGGCCAGTGGTTAAAGTAGTCTTTCTGTTCTGGGCCAGGGGGAAACATGAGCCCTTTGTCTGGGCCAGGTAGGGGGAAACAAGGCCCTGGTCCTGGGCCAGGGAAACAATTGCAAGTCCCTTTGTCCTTAATCCTGGGCCAGACGGTGAAGCAGTCTTTTTGACCTGGGCCAGGGGAAAACATGAGCCCTTTGTCTGGGCCCGGTAGCGGTGTACAGGGCCCTTGTCCTGGGCCAGTGAAGAAAATGCCAGTTCCTGTGTCCTTAAACCTGGGCCAGGGGAACTGATGCCTGTTTGTCCTGACAAACATCAAAACAGGTGGCCTCTCCTGGGCCCTTCTCCAGGCAGTGCTGAAGTCAAATCCTTCTGGGTCTGGGGCCAGTGGCTCAGGGTCAAGAGCCAGTCTATAAGGGGGATCTTCCTGGGGCAATTGTGTCTCTGGCTTCTGTGCATCAGAGTGTGGGGAGAGAGGCATATCTCCACCTTTTAGTTGGGCCAGGGCCCCAGAGGCACAGGAGAGGATGTTTGTCCCACTCCCCTGTGCTGGGGCAACGTTCTGGGGCACATTCCCACCCCCCATGCAGAACTCAGGGAATTCAGGGGGCACAATCGTTGGGCTGGGGATGAGGACTGTTGTCCCATTCATCCCAGCCAGAGTTTCACAGGGCCTGGTGCGCTCGCTCCCACGCCCCACGCCAGTGGTTACAAGGGTGCTGATGGGGAACGCATTCCCACCCATCAGTTCACAGTTCAAATCCACAGGAGGAAATGGGGTCTTGGGGCAACATCCAGGGTCTTCCGGGGCAGTAGCAGCACTGCAGTGAGGCAGTGTGTTGGACCCTTCTTCTTTCTGGCCCCTCACAACAGGGCCATCTCTTCTCTTGGGGAGGAGGGCACTCTCAATCCTTCTAGCCATCTTATCCATGTACCTGGAGAATACATTCTTCCCCTTCTCCAGGGCAACAGCAACAGGGGACGGACTGGGGCTGCTGGTGGGGACCTGCATCTCCTTCACCACAGCAGGGGTTTCCCAGACCCTGGTGAGCTCGCTCCCACTCACCATGTCAGGGTTTACAGGGGGGCTGATGGGGCACTCTTCTCCACCCATCAGTTCACACAACATATCCTCAGGAGGGCCAGCAGCACTGCTCTCTTCCAGTCCGCTGGGGTCCTCCTCTTGTAGGCCATCACTTTCCAGGGCCTTCTCTGCCTTGAGGGAGACCGCAGTCCCATCCCTCAAGGCGGCATCCTCTGTGGCCCTGGAGAGCACATACCGCTCCACTTCCAGGGCGTTTTCCAACCCCACAGGGGGCATCATCTTGGGGCTGCTGGTGAGCTCTTCCACACTCACTACAGCAGGGGGGTCATAGGGCCTGATGGGCTCTCTCCCACCCATCAGCTGGGACATACAATCGCTGCTGGTGGGGACCTGCATCTCATCCACCGCAGCTGAAAAGACAGGGGAAGGGGCAACATGCCTATCAGGGGAGACGTCTGTCCCATCCCCTGATGCCGAGGCATCTTCTTCACTGAGGAGGAACGCATTCCCACTCCTCAGCTCAGGGAAAATACAGTTCAGGGGCAAAGGGGTATCAGGAAGGACGATTTTCCCACTTCCTGATGCAGGGGCAACAACAGGGGCACTGGTGAGGAACGAATTCCCACTCACCAGTGTGGAGTGAACAGGGGAAACTCCATCCAGGTCCTCAGCTTCACTGAGGCCCTCCTCAGATGAGTGACCCCCCCAGTTTTCTTCTTCCTCTAGGGCCTCCCGAATTTCTTGCACTAATTTGGCATACATGTATTCCACCTCACACTCCCAACTGACTGTGTCGCTCAAGTCCTCTTGCAAGCTCATGGGGACGTACCCCCCTAGCATATCTTCTCGTTTGGCCAAAAGCTCCAAGAAACGGTCGTTTTCTGGACTGCCAAAGTTCGAATCCCACAGATAAGCATCCCATACCAGCCCTTGGATCTTACATCGCAAGCGGGCCGGGGAGAAGGTTACTGGGAGCACGGGGCCATACTCTTGTTCAATGTGATTTACCAGCATCCAGTAGGCATCTTGCATCCGTAGCTCCTCTGTGATGCAACCACCCAGTTCTGGAATAAAGTCATTTACAATATCGCCCAGCCAGAAACTCCACTGAGACCGGATTAATTCAAAGCGATCCTCATATGACCCAAAAGCATCCTCCATATCTCACTTGATGCAACCGATGAATGAAGGAGAAATCCCACCGCTATGCCACCAATGTAACGGAAGCTGCGAAGGGACCGCGTCACCTTCCGCCGTCGTTCCTGGGTCTCTCCTTCTCGACGCAGATAAGCGCCGTCAGGTGCACCAGTTGGAGTATGGACAGTCACTGGAAACAGTCACAGGGTCACTGGAAGCAGGGAAGCAGGGAAGAGTCCACGTCGCCGCCTGACAGCATAAGAAGTTGGGACGCAGGAAGCTGGCAGCAGGCGGTCGGCGATTCAGGATACTTGGCGCAGATGGGTATCAGAGTGGATACTTTAGACCATAAGCAATACAAGACTCCAGGACTCCTTGTTCACTCCAAAACAGAACTCTCTTTATTGAACCAAACCACACATATTTATACAGTTTCAAACCACACTAACTTAGAGCACAGTACAGGAGACTTAATTCAATCACAGTTCATCAATAGGACACAGCAAATGGTAGGGCAGAATACAATGGAGTAGTCACAGGGATAATTCAGTCACCACAAAGGGTCCAAGAACCAACAACAAATGATTCAGGGAAACATAATAGGGCAGACATGATTGGATTAATCACACAGCAGGGGGCCACAAGACAGTGCTCAATACAATGACTTGAGTAATTAAGCAAAAGGCTTGGGGGACTACAAAACATATTGAAAGTAAATATGCTCAAACTCAAATGATTAACCCTTTGCAGGTCAGAAGAGTTTGCAGCACCCAAGCCTTGAATTGTTCTTTCCTCTGGTACAGCTGCCTATCCACATAAGGCTAGCCAAAGTCTCTTAGTCCAGGATAAGGGCTTGAGAGATCGTATGCCAGGGCACAAAGGAGTGTCCAATATCCATAATCCTTGGGCCCAGGGGTGAATAAATGCCATGCCCAGACAAGAGCTCCCAGTAACGGGTAGGATCCGTTACAAACGAAAATACAGATTACGCTTAAGCGGCGTTTTCTTCCTGGGGACCAAGGGTAGAAGCGTACTCTTACCCCCTGTGTCCTCACTGATCAGATATATAACATCTGGTCCAAACAAAGAAGTACCTTGAAAAGGTAAGGAGAGCAATGCTTTCTTGGAAGCAGTGTCAGCAGACCAGGTCTTGAGCCAAAGAGCCCGTCTGGCAACCACAGACATGGTGGAAACCCTAGCCACTAAACGGATGGCACCAAATAAGAAAGCAGAAACAGTGTTGTGCCTTAGAAATGTTGGAAAGAAGGCTCAACATATCCGAAGTAGGAGCACCCTGATGGACCAACCAGGGTGAGCTGTTCAGTCCAGACCTCAATGGCCCGGTTCACCCATGCTGCAGCGAATGCTGGACACATGGCAGTACCAGCAGTAGCAAAAATGGACTTGAGGGAGACCTCAAGTTTGTCGTCAGTCCAGTCCTTCAGAGAGGACGCATCAGAAACTGGTAAGGCAGTAGACTTAGACAGCCTGGAGATAGGAGCATCCACTTTGGGAGGATGAACCCACTGAGCAAGCACTGCCTCAGAGAAGGGATAAAGCTTGGCAAATTTCTTGGACACAGAAGGTTTCTTGTCCGGAAATTTCCACACTTCAGACACAAGGCGGTCAAGAGTGGGGTTAGGTGGAAAGCAAGTAAGGGGCTTTTTAGGCTCCTGAAACACATCATAGGGATCAGAAGGAACCCCCTTGAACTAAGGGAATGTTAAGGGAATGCAAAACAGCCCTGATCAGGCCCTCAGCCGATGGCTCAGGATCAGACTCAAAAGTATCCCCAAAAAACTGAGAGGAGCCCACAGCAGAACATTCCTCAACACCTGAATCCACCAGCAGTTCCTCCTCAGAGGAATCCGGTACGTCAGGTACTCCCTGAGGTTTTGGCAGGGAAGACTTGACAGAAGAGGGGGTCTGCCAAGAATGGAAGACCCCCTGTAACTGGGATGGAAAGAGTTGCAATGTAGGCCTAAGGTCCCTGGTAGCAGCCTTGAACTCTTGCACCCAAACTAGCTCTAATGCGTGGCTGGAGGTCCCTGGGAGACTCTCAGGGGCATCAGGACATGCTGGGCATAAATGACCTGAGAATTCTCTAGGTAACCCTAAATGACAGGAAGAGCAATGCGCAATAGGGGATACAGAGAC
This sequence comes from Rhinophrynus dorsalis, assembly GCA_037306005.1. Lineage (NCBI taxonomy): Eukaryota > Metazoa > Chordata > Amphibia > Anura > Rhinophrynidae > Rhinophrynus > Rhinophrynus dorsalis. Next base: position 167,877,126 of record CM074721.1, on the reverse strand, counting down.
CCCAGCATCCTGAGTCTTAGGTCTGGCCCCAAGCTCCAACGGTATAGACATTCTCACTGCGTAGGATACTCATTCTGGAAATAGCACAAAATGGATGCTGCAGCAGCCAGAAACGAGCGCACGAAGCAAGCACTCATGGGAAAATTTAGTTTTCCCAGAAAAAGTACCCAAACAGTGCCCAAAGCCCCCAGAGCCCCCCAACACACTGGAAACATGAACCGGATGATAGAGAAAGGGCAGACAAGAAAAATGAGCCTTCTCTGAAGTCGCTAGGTTAAGCGGTTGCCGAGATATGTCCCAAACTGTACAGTCCCATAGGAGTGAATGGAGCAAGGGTGCCTATGCGGCAAAGCGAGCTTAAAAAATTGAAACAGTACAATAAAAATGCATGAAACATCACTAGAACATGTTAGGATACCCAAAAAACACTGAACCAGTAGAAAAAGTGTCAGAACCCCCCCCCCCCCAAAGATGTAAAACCAGCAGCTAAAGGGTTAAAGTACCACATAAACCTGCTCCAAAACACCCAACAGACATACAGATAGACCCAACGAGTGCAGGAGTGTGCAATAGGAGCTCCAAGGGAAAACCCCTGTACAGAGGGCCACTGTGGGACATGTGGACCTGCAGCACTCAAAGGGTTGCTCACCTTTCCTGCAGATATTCAGACTACCATGTATTAAGAAGAAGCCTCGGTGGGCAACTCCTGAGAAAAGAACTTATAGCCAAGATTTTCCCCACAGGGCTTAAGGTCCACAAAAATCATCTGGTTACGGAGCTACCCACAACTAAGGGCATTGTTAGTTATGGTAATCCGCCTAATGGTGGTATTACATTTCTAACAGAAAAATAAAAAAAAAAATTCTAGAACTATAGCAGAACTGTTCTCTTGCCTGTGTCTTCACAAGGAACAAATCTTTCTGGAGCTGGTTGGCTAGCTGCAGCCAAGGATGGAAGGTAGGCTCCACCCCCTACATACAATTCTAGAATTGTTCCTGCCTACAATTAAAGGGTCGGATCGCCTACCAAAGTTACCAATAACCTGTATTGGACGACAGAGAAATGGGGATTAGTAATATTTAAGTATTACTATCCTTTTAAGGTTTCCTTTTGATAACCCTTCCTTGTGGTTCATGTTTGAGCAAGCAACTCTACAGAGCAGAGAGGTATACCACTACCATGCCAGCTCAACTTTCCTGCAGTTCCTTTGCAGCGATATGAGGTTTTTGCTTTAGATTCCTGACCAGTCTACATGCAGTTATATCAGAGATTTATCTTGGACTTCAATATCATGTATTGACTTCAACAGGGCACCATAACTTCCATTTCTTTAATGCATTTCGAATAGCACAAATTGCAAGCAGAAAGTTTAGATATCTTTTTATAGCCTTCCCCTGCTTATTTTACGATGTTCTTTCAGCTGCTTAGGAGTCGTCTATAGTTGTTCAGTCTAAGCATAAGGCCCTAAGAGGTTCCAAGAGTCAAGGAATTTATTAAGCTCTGGAATGGTCATCACTTAACATTGAGTCAATTAAGTTCTGAGACCTTACAACAACATTAGTGGATTAACTGGAAGTGTGCAAAAACAATAATAAATACCAAATTTTCTGTTTAATTTTTTTTTTTTTTTTTTTGCAATCTGCTATAGACAGCAAATATGTAGTAACAGTATATTAAAATTTACAGGAATATGTCAACTTTACATTTGATTGCTACAGACTGTATATTAACTTATTTTCTCTTTGAAAACAAACAAAATGTCATTTGGCCAGGGGTGCCCAAACCTTTGCATACAACTGTATGAAGGCCTGTCCTAGACAGCCAGAGCACCAACTGGGTATAACAAACTAGAGGAAAAAAATGTGTTCAAACCTTTCCTTCAAGGATTAATTTGTGGACATGCGCACGTGCTTTTCCTTCTAGTGATGTACCAAAGTCCTAGTTATCACAGAGAAATTGTGATACATCCCCGTTAAGTATGGAGAAAAATGTTTGTATCACCCCTATATATGTTAGCCTGAACAGTTAGGTTATATATCGAATATGAGTAAAAGTATCTTAATTTTTATTTTATTTTTTTAAAGTTCTATTTGGTCGAAATTGCAGATATAAAACCTGCCCTGCATCTACTTCCACACAGACTGTGGATACACGGCAGGTAACTCTGCCTCTCTGCCTCTACTTCCCTCCCTTTATCCAGCCTCCTCTGATGATGGAGCATTCTGTCTGTAAGCTGGAGCAGTCTCATTGGCTAGATCTCTGCCAAAGAGACCGCTCCATCTTACAGGCAGAAAGCCTCCGTCATCAGAGGAGGCTGGATAGAGGGAGGGGAGCAGAGGAAGGAGGACTGGCTGTGGTTACCGAGCAGGTAACCGCAGTCTATGCAAAAGTAGGTGCAGGGCAATTTCGACCAAACAGAGCTGAAAAAAAAAATTATACACTTTTACTCATATTCGATATAACATCTAACTATTCAGGCTAACTTATATAGGAGTGATACATGCACTTTAAGCTGAATACATATACTGTAGTCGCCTGGAAATTCAGGGTGTGACATTCAGTACTGAGGAAGTTACATTTTTTATGTATAATGAACAGTCAAGTGGTGGGACTTTGTGTGTTAAACGTAAAAAACCACATGTAATGTACAATATCCATATATTTGCCCAGTTATACAAGTCTGTTACACTCACCACATGCCAAGATAATATCTTGCATACAGCTACAGACAAGGATTCTGGGGAAGAACAACAGAAACGTAGAATACTCACTCTTCCAGGAACCAGAGGTATGGTGGCTTCTGCCTTAGTTCTCTCAGCTTCATCATAACTGGGGAGCGATGTTGCCACATTGTATGATGGTGGCTTCGGAAAACCAGGTTCATCTTTGTAATCAAAAAGCCCTTTGTTTGAAAGAGGAAAAAAAAAGAAAGAGACAGAGAAAGAAGAGAGAGGAAGGAAACCAAATATTTTAAAAAGACACACTAACTTTAAGGCTAAATCCAAAAAATAAATTCTGCATTGGTAGCTTAAAATACCTGTTTAGCAATGAATATTTAGTTCATTCCTCATCACAATCAAATGCAAACATACTGAATGAGCAATAAACTCACAAAAATTACAATTTCCAGCATCAAAAACATTCATACTCATCTTTTCAGTAGAGTAAGTTTTAAAATGAAGGTCTCGAAGTATATATCTATACTATAAAACAGAACATAGTCATGTGACCACAAATTCTATGGGCATACCTGACACACCCCGGAGTGGTAGCAAGGAGGAGTTATGCTGATCTCCTCCTGAATGCCTCTTTGCAATAAGGAAAGGGGGGTGATTTGGACAAGAATGGCCAGGTGGCTTCCACCTCCCTCCCTAATGCACCTTTCTTCTATATCTATTCCTGTACATTCCACCGGCTCCCTCCCATAGTCAGCCTCCTTCCATCATGTCTTCTGCCTCATGTCTCCTGTGTCTACACAAACTTCCAGTCCACCACTCCACCTTGGTTCTTGCATGCAATGCGTTGCGCACCTCTACAGCACTCAACAGGTTAAATGGTTCAAACACATACCAATAGGGCTAAACTGTGACTTTCAATAAACAAAACCATGGGGGGCACTAATGGTTAACTCACAAGAACAATACTCATATTACATTGCAGTTAATGAGGGTTAACCCTTTGAGTGCCACAGGGGTACGCAATGAGCTGTGCACCCCTGTGGCACTCAAAGGGTTAACATTCTACCAGGCAAATACCAATCAATCAGAGGTTGTCAAACTTGCCTCCTTAATGTGTGAAATAACATCCATTAAGCCTCACCCCATTTTTTTTTTTATTAAGCTCCACCCCTTTCTGGCTCCAGTCGCATAATTTCTATCCACCACTGGCACCACTGCAGTCCCACAGAACACAATGTTCCCAGGTATGTTCTTACACACACAAAGTATCACCATACAAAGTGACATACAGAGTAACCATGTAAGCACTCTCCAAGACACAAAGCTGCATACAAAGCACTCTCCACGACCTCCAATTAAAATGCACCTCCCTACTCCTCTCACATTATCTGTTTCATTGCAACAGGGATGGCCAACACATTACAAACCCCACTACTACTGAATGGATTAAAATAATAAATGCTCAAACTCACACTTTTATTTTTCTTTAACACGCAAACACAGTAAGACCGTCAATCAAACACACAAAAGCAGAAAGACACAAAAATACACATACAGTAAGAGAGAGAGACACACACACACACACACACACACACACACACACACACACACACACACACACACACACACACATACACATAAAATACAGCCCCAATGATTCCCAGCTTCACTGCCACCCCGTAGATAAGTTCTACTCTCCTGAATTTACATCCTTCCTACCTCCTCAACTACCAGCCTTGGTGAACTGCCACCTTGCTGGACCTTTGCCATATCACTTTTGCTACTTTAAACCCCTTAAAGGGATAGTATTACTTCAAAATTACTATCCCTCATATTGTAGCCCTTAATAAACTGAGTTAAATGACACCAGCGGCATCTCTCAAACCTTTATGGTTTAAGAGATAGCCGCTTTCAAAGTTTCCTCTCCCCTGCTGTCAGCGTTTTGCTGCCAGCAGGGGAATCCGGTCCCGGGACAGGCAGAGGCTCTTAAACAGAGCCGATATTTCGTTATGGAAGGAAATATGATTCATTGAAACAGTCTTCTACGTGTGCTTGGTTACCAAGCACATGTAGAAGACTGTTTCAATGAATCATTTTTCCTTCCATAACGAGATATCAGCTCTGCTGAAGAGCCTCCTCTTGATTCAGAGACAGGATTCTCCTGCTGGCAGCAGAACGCTGACAGCAGGGGAGAGGAAACTTTGAAAGCGGCTATCTCTTAAACCATAAAGGTTTGAGAGATGCCGCTGGTGTCATTTAACTCAGTTTATTAAGGGCTACAATATGAGGGATCGTAATTTTGAAGTAATACTATCCCTTTAAGGACCCTTGACAGTCCTGGTACGTCATGGCTGGATTTGCTTTAAGGACCGAAGACGTACCGTCATGGAATTCCGGGCTCCCCGTGCGGCTGCACGCCGTTCGGGGAGTCCAGAATCAGATCCAATTATTTAAAAAAAAAAATCAAACAAACAAACAAACAATATTCACTCTTTAAATACGAAGGACCTTAACCTCTTCGCGTCCGATGACGTACCCGGACCGTCACGCTGGTCCAGCACTTAAGGACCAGTGACGCTGGCTCGTCACGTACTTTCACTCACCGCGCTCCTGCAAGACCGGAGCGATGTCTTTCAGTCCCTCGTTCGTCGTGCCGGCACAAGTGATTAGTCACGTGGGCCGGCACTTTAAACTTCCCTATCTGGTCCTTAAAGGAACACACACCCCGGGACAGCTGGTCCTTAAAGGGATAGTAATGTCAGAAAAAAAAAGTATCAACTATATGGTATATACAATTAAGAGAGAGTACTTGCACTTATTCGTATCTCTCAAACCCTTATGGTTTGAGAGATATAGGAAAATAAAGTTATCTGGTCCCTCCCCTTTCTGCTTGACGAGCTGTAAAGCTGTCAGAAGCAGATTCTGGTCACTTGACCAGATGTGGCTCTTCAGCAGTGCCAATGTAACAATATCTAAAGAAAAATACTTAATTTGGAACAGTCTCCAAAGTGTGCCTGGCTTGCAAGCACACTTTGTAGACCGTACCAATGAAGCATTTATTTCTAAATAGCATGATTTCAGCTCTGCTGAAGAGCCTCTGTCTGGTCAAATGACTGGAATCTGCAGCTGTCAGCTAGATGGCAGACTTGAGTAAAACAGCCAGGAAAAGGTAACTTTAGCAAGTTATCTCTCTCAAACCATAAAGGTTTGAGAGATAAGACTTCCATTGATGTGAATCTTTTTTTAATGTCTACAATATTAAATCAACTTAAAGTTAACCATTACTATCCCTTTAAGGGGTTAAAAAAATGCATTTTCCTTTGTTACACAAACATTTGCTTCAATGTAAATTTAAAATAGGTGTCACCATTCCTGCTGTATGCACATGTAAAGCTTTGGCGTGACACAGTGGTTTTGTGCTTCTGCCACAACTACTGCACAGTGCAACAAGCTCTACTCAGCTAGTTAAATATAAAGTGGAATTAATATGTTAGAACAACTTTGGTTAAACTGAAAGAGCTTTCAAACCACCTACACGTTATGTTAGACATTTTTTATTTCAAATAATAGTTTATGAGATATTTAGCTTTATGTGGCAGTTTAAGCAAGTTCGACAATACCCTCAGCCAAATACCAAGTATGAACAATGCCTAATTTATGGGAAACCTTCAGTTCTGTAAAATGGTTTTAACAAAGTAAACTAGAAATTGATATACCAAAAAAATGATTTCAGTCAACTTAGATCCTTTTCTTACTCCATGCAGAACACAGGGAACATGGGTTAAAGTTCCAAAGTTCCCTCCTCCAGAGGGCAAGGCACTTACAAAAAAAAAAAAAATCAAGGCCTTAGAGGCAGAGACTTCCCTCTTCCTTCCACCTTTACAAACCCCCCCCCCCCCGAATCTCAGTTTCAAGTGTCCTGCCTCAGGAATGGGGCAAGCTGGTCCTGTCTGGTTCCCAATAAAATGAGGTGTTCTTGCCTCAATTTATCACTGCTCCTGCATCCCATGTTTCCAAAATGTGGCTGCCTATGTAGTATGGTTTTGTTAACCCTTTTTGTACCTGAACGTGATTATATTACTGTTGAAGCACACAGAGTTATTCCATTTTCATTCCCTTGCACATCACTAGGTATATAACTGTATTTCACCTTTATTTCTATTACTTCATTTTTACATGTATGGAATGTGGCCATTTTAACAACAGAAGCCAGCACAGTAGCCATCTTTGGTATATAGATCTGCACGGACATTCTTTACAGGGACATATCGCTGTGCTCGTTTCACCTACAAAGGTCAGAGTGGGCTCAATAAATAAATTAAATGGGGGCAAACCAAATGGTAGAAATAAAAACTCCCATTTATTTAAAGGGATAGTAATACTTCGTTTTAACTTTATTTTATTTTCACAAGCAAAGTTTCCCCCTCCTGCCCCTTTTACCTAGTGTAAGCTATCTCTTCTCAGATATGGAATGCAGTCCATAGACCAGACAGATAACAGAAGGTGACACTCTTATTCCTATGAAAACAATGAAATCCCTGCCCCCCTTGACAAGCTTTTCAGGTTTTTCCCTTATCTTAATTGAAGATTGTCCCTCTCTGCAGTCTACCTGGGCACCTCCCTTCTGCTCTGGCTGAGCAGTGTTACATCAGTAAAAGGGGCGGGAGGGGGACACTTTGTCCTTGAATTACTCTTGAACTACAACTCTGACAGAACTGAAATAACACTCTCCAAAATCCAAATACTATGATGATTAATTAGAGCTGCTTTTATTATGAACCATTACTATCCCTTTAATTGTAGCGTTTAATCCTTTGAATGCTACAGAGGTCTACAACCCATTGCTTCGCAAGAGGTTTTATGTCACATGACATCAATGGGCATTTGGGGAATTTTTATTTGTCCCTTATGGTGGACTTGGTTTGCTCCAGAATTACACTTCTTTTCTTTTGAAAATACAGCCTTAATCCTTATCAAAGGCAGCAGTAAAGAGAAAATACAGATGTCAGCCTTTGGAGCAATATTTCACTTACCCGAACTCTCTCCAGCTATACTGCTGTATGGAGGAGGGGCGTCTGTTCCAGCCTGGGGATTCTCTCCAGGCTCTTCTTCATTTTGTAACTGCAGAAAAAAAGTTATGTTAAAAATATGTAACTAAACAATTCAAATTAACACACGTTATTAGAAGAATGTGTGTGATTCTAGAGAAAGCCGAAGAACCTAAATTGAGCCTTTAGCTCCTTAAATGCTACAGTGGTCTTAAAGCGGAACTACCATCAGAAGTAAAGTCACCCTGCAATAATTAGGCAGGTGGCGACTAGCTTCATAAGAGTTCTCTTACCTCTCACAAACGACACAATGCTAGAGAAATCCTTAATCTTCTGAGACTGACAGCCAGGATAGTGCAGTCTACGCGCCTGTGCCGTCAGTCCCTTCCAGTGCCTTTCAGGACAGTGCAGTGCTTCTGAAGGGAGACCTGGACTGACAGCACAGGTGTGCAGACAAGATGTCTGTGCTGATACATGGCTTCCGGTCTCATGGTCAACCTCTCCAGCTTCAAAGGCAGGAGTAGGCAATGTCTGGCTCTCCAGCTGTTGAGGACAACTCCCATCCATCCTCAACCAGCAAATGGATGGTTGGGGATGAGGAGTCCTAGCCAGCAACAGCTGGAGAACTGAAGTTGTCCACCACTAACCAAAGGAGTTAAAGGGATTAGCAGTTAGATTTTTTTTGTCTTCATTTTAATGGAAAATGAAGTGTTTCCCACAGTAAATAGTTTCAGCATTTTATCTACACAGTACAGTGCTATTGTGAGTATTTTTAGAACACAAGATACCATTCACGCAAACCTACATGTGCCTCTTCTGTTCCACCCAGGAACAAGACATACTTAAGGTAATAAAAAATACTTAAGCCTTTTCTGAATTGAGGTATCAGGATTTCCTGCCTCACTCAGCTAGTACTCCTTTATGTTCATTCATTATTCAGGACTCCTGGCATTTATAGGGAGAGCACTTAGCTGCTGGCTTAACTGAACCTTCAGATCAATTTCTTATTCACTTTAGCTCTTACATTATCTAATGTTCTCCATCTTCTGACGACACTTTAAATGTCAGGCAATGAGGCAGCAGAAACGAAGCACAGGGAAATGGAAGACAAAACTAGAGTTTAACTGCCCTTGAAAAACCACACTGCATTGTATAGAAACCACTTCTCAACTGTATCGGGAAAACTCAGGAAACATTGAGGAGCATGGCTGGATTTCCCATTAGCAAAGCGGGCAGCTGCCTAGAGCACAAAATTTTAGGGGTCGCATTAGCTATGCTTGACACACCACTTTTTGAATTATGGGAATGGCCAGTATAATCTCACTGTCACTGAAGGTATTCTGAAGTGTCTCATACTTTCTAATATTACTAATGTATTTTGACTGGATACAAATAGAAAAAAAAAAAAAAAAAAAAGACTTCCCTACTAAGGCCCCTTTTACGTGTGCCACAGCAAAGAAGAGATGGGTTGGTGTCAAATGTGGAGGCTTTAGAACGAGGATTCTACATTTCTGTTGAAATGTGGGAAAGAACCCTAAGTGGCATATTTTATTACCCAGTCCCTTCTCTAAGGTCCATATTTAGAAAGCTGAAAAGCTGCAATTGTAAAGTAATCCAACTATATCATAGGGGACAAATAAGACTTCCCACTGAACGAAGACTGAGACTTTTATAGTTCCGTGAATGCTGGATATCTCCCAACACATAGCAGAGCATTCAAGAGGATAAAATCCCCATGTAAATAAATATGAATATTGTGAATTTTGTTACCTATGGTGCAGATGGTTTACTTCAAAACTGCACCTCTCCAGCTTCCAGAATATGACTCTAAGTTCCTAACACTTTCTCGCCATGTTATTTTTTTTTTTTCTTAGCCTAATTTTTTCCTCTCTCCTCACTCTGACATGGTGTTCAAGAGCCAGAAATAAGAACAATGGGGCAGATTTATAAAAAAATTTAATTAAAACTAGTTTTAAAATGGCGTTTAACATGTATTGGGTAGTTATAAAAGTGGTAGCGCCATTTTTAAAGAGCATAACGCCATGTATGTCTTTTATTTTTTAATTAAAGTGGCGTTAGGAATTCTGTAAAAATTGGAGCAACAAATTTATAAAGAAATCTCACTATCTGCAACAGTTTAGCAACCTAATTTATGTCAAAATTTTAACAATATGTCTGACCTGTTCTTATTTCTGTTGTTTAGTAACTTTTATAAATGTGGTAGAAACATTATAAACACCAACACTGCCATTAAAGGCATAAGGACATTTTTAGAATCCATTTGCAATAAAGAACAAGATAACTTTTTATAAATCTCCCCAAATGTGACATGGATATCTCCTATTGGCTAGATACACATTGTATCTACCAATGGCTGAAAAAGCAATGTGCCCATCATTCCAGTGTAGAGACCAGTGACGTCAAGAGTAGGCAAACTGCGTTCAAAATTTAAGTTGACAACACTATTTTTCCATTGTAGTTTTCTATTCAGCTAGGTTTTCAAAGTAAAGTAACAGTGGTAAAAAATTGAAAATGAAAAATGCATTTGAAAATTACCTGTACAAGTATGTATCATTTACTAACCTTTACACATCTATATATCTGACTGTGTAAATAAACATAGTTGTAAATGTCACAGATTTGCTGTGCATACATTCAGGCGATATAAGTAAATGTAATTTTAGGAGTGTGTAAATGTGCCCTGGCAAGAAGAAGCATTTTAAAAATCATGAACACACCACAGGATGGTGGGACTCGGGAGAGTGTGGTGGAGTTGATCGTGTTTGAGCATAGCGTGCGCGGTCTCCAGCAGTGGTAGACTGATATATTAATCACCAAGATGTAGATTACAGGAACTGATTACAGGTTCTGCTCATTTTAAAAGTCCCACGTGTATGAATACTTATGCGTGTCTGTGTAGGCGAGATGGGGTTAGGCAAGGGAAGAAGAAAGAGCATGATGGATATTAATCTGTTGGGGGACAGAATCAACGAGAGAGGAGAGTAGCCAACCATGCTAAGAGCTTCCCAGTCCCCTACCCACATATATACTAGTTCCCCTCATTACTGTATCAATCTCAATACTCCAGTGGCCAAATTAATACATAAAGTTCCCACATATACACTATAAGTGCCTCCTCATAAAGCCTCAGTTTTCAGGCTCCTCACACATAAACCAGTGCTCAATTAGTGCCACACACTCGTGCCCCAATACATACCCTAGTACAGAGAGAAGCCAAGCATTCTCATAAACAACTCGAAGTGTCACCACATGTACACCAGTGTACTCAAGTATCCACACACAACTCAGTGTGCCAGTTCCAACGCAGACACACATTTACCTCCAACAGCCCTGCAAACAACCCTGTGCTGTCAAACATATCCAGAGTTCCAATACATAAATGCCTACAGTACTAGAACATACAGTTCTATACACTCCATTGGTAAAAGGCAGGGCAAGTTAATTGTCAGGTCTCTAACAATTATGTTCACATATTCAGAGAACTCATGACAAAGTTAATGCTAATTTTTGTGTATGGTTTGCCCTAAAATTGCTCCATTTTTGACTGCACATATGGCCCCATGTGTAACGCTGGAAAAGGGGCTGCGAATGGGGCTCTTCAGTAACATGCTTTGTGTTGCTATTGCACTGGGTTTTGCAGTAACGCAGCTGACAAAACCAGACTCTGAAATGACACACACAGTTGGAGCTGGGCCTAGTTATGTCACTACCTCCATTTCTGGATTTGTACATAATCCCTAATAATTGTGCCTTACATATGACCCTGTTAATGATTTTAAAACCAGTAGGTGAGCTAAGTGAGGCCCTCTAGCTGTTATGGAATGCAACCCCCATCATCCACAGCCAGCCAATGGCTGGGTAGGATTGGAATTGAGGTACACAACAGAGCTGGAGGTCCTCACGTTGTCTGCAAAACAAATGAGATGAGAAATTATGGAGCAAATCAACTGCACCATACAAGAAAAATGTAAAATTCCCATGGTTTTAAAAGGTTTTTAACCCCTTGTATGCTACAGAGGTCTTCAATGCATTAATCATTTGAGCCCCATGTGTTACATACCTCTCTGGCACTCAAAGTGTTAAAAGTCCAATTTAAAACAAAATGAACTAGGCGATTTTTGTTTGTTTGTTCCCTAAGGTGCACTTGGCTTGTACCAAAACTGCATCTATTTAGGTCCCAGAATAAGACCCTTTGAGACAAGCCAACTGTATATATCCCTTGATCAATTTGATTTTTTTTTTTTTCCTTTTTTCAAGAAAAAGAAAATAACACACACTTCAACTTAGCTGCTCTTTGCAACAGCTTCTATTTTTGAAGGCGGTACCATATTAAGGACAGGTTCACACGGCAATTTGAAATGCTGTTTTTTTGCAGCATGAAAGTCTTGTGAAAAATAGATGCATTTAAGATATGTTTGTAGCGCATTCGTGCTGCACTTTTTCCTTTGGTGGGGGGAGTTTTTTTTGGACACCCTTACTCTTACAGTGGATATTAAATGTCTACACACCCCTGTTAAAATGCCAGGATCTTGTGATGTTAAAGAATGAGAGAAAGATAAATCATGTCAGAACTTTTTCCACCTTTAATGTGACCTATAACGTGAACAATTCAATTGCAAAACAAACTAAAATCGTTGAGTGGGAAAAATAAAAATCTCACAATAACCTGGTTGCATACCATAAAATCTCAGGTATAATACGCACCTGTGTATAATAAACAGGTGTATATTATGCCCAAGATTTTAGGGGAAAACAAGAGTGCCTATGTATAATACGCACCAGGGTAAAATTGTGCATATTATACCCGAGATTTTACGGTAGGTGTGCACACCCTCTTATAACTGGGGATGTTGTGGCTGTGTTCAGAATTTACCAATCACATTCTATCTCATGTTAAATAGAAATAGTTAGACACGTTCATCATTTAAAGTGACTCCAATTAATCACAAATAAAGTTCAGCCGTTCTAGTAGGATTTTCTTGACATTTGCTTAGTTGCATCTCAGATGGATCAGAAACATCAACGCATGAATGTTCAGTAAGCTGCACTGTCCTGCATAGTGTACTCTAACGCTCATCTGAACAGCCTTATAGGATACAATGCATTCTATTTCACAGTCTTTTTTTTTTTTTTTTTTTATACTTAAAAAAAATTCCTGTGTGAAGAGAGCCTTAAAGGGATAGTAATGTTTGAAAATAAATGTCCCGTCAATTATTCATTTTTTTTGGCCATGATCAGCACTATTACAATAATGTCTGATGTGTAGTTAAAAAAAAGTCATCATCCTCTTCCTCCTCATCCACCCCTTTTACCTCTGGTAAGCCGCCTCTTCCCATTAGATGTGGAATCCGGTTGCTTGAGCAGACAGCTCACAGCGAGGGACAATCTTGTTGTGAGCATAAGGAAAACCCTGGCCCCCTTGATGGAGGAGGACAGGTTTTTCCTTACGCTCACTGAAGACTGCCTTTTGTTGAGCTCCATCTGACCGTCTTGGACAGCAGTGTTATGTAGGTGAAAGGGGCAAGAGGGGGGTTCTTTATATGATTAAATTTACTTAACGATATTTGTATTTTTTCTGTGTACCTACACGGCATTATGCATGGGATTATCTCTGCCCTCTAGCTGGGTAGGACGAAAGGATTGAAAAGGATGCTCCGGTGCGTGAGGCTTCAGTTCTCTTTTGGATAAGCTGTGAAAATACTAAGATAATCTAGTTAATAGGGTGGGTATGCCTTGTAGGAACACAGAAGAAATACAAATGTTGGTAAGTAAATTTAATAATTTCTTCTGTGTACCATCCAAGGCATTATGCATGGGACTCAATAGCCTGCATGACAGGGTTTGAATCTCGTTGACTCTTGTGGCAGAAGTGACTGACGTAAGGAATACTGTCTTCAGGGTCAAGAGGTGAACAGAGATGTCCTGAATTGGTTCAAAAGGTTGGAATTTTGATAACCGAGTTAGGACCAGGTTCAATTCCCATGGAGCTACTACTTCCCTTATAGTAGGTCTAGTCTTGACAATGGATTTTGTGAATCTGAGTACGAGATTGTGATTCGCCAAAGCCTAGCTAGAATAGCAGACAGGGTTGAGACTTGGACTTTTAAAGAATCTGGGCGAAGACCCAACTGAAACCCTTCCTGTAGAAAGCTGAGGATGGATACTTCGGTAACATCCTGAAGAGAAAGGCCTTGACGACTGCACCCTCTGGAAAAGGTGACCCATAGTCTATAATACACTTTAGACGTGGAAGGTTTTCTGCCCTGTATGATAGTGTTTATTACAGGGTCTGATAGTCCTCGATTCTTTAAAGACTCCCGCTCAGCCGCCAGGCCTTCAAGTGTAACATTTTGAGGTTCGTGTGTAGGAGAGGACCTTGATGAAGAAGGTCTGTCCACAGGGGCAGCTCCCAAGGATAGTCTATGGGCATCTGGACAAGATGGGAGTACCAAATCCATCTGGGATCATTTGGAGAGATCAGGATGGCTTTTACCTTGTCTGATTGGATCTTCTTTACCCTTGCAACAGCAGTGGAGAGGGAGGAAAGATGTAGACTAGATGAAAGTTCCATGGAATTTGTAGGGCATCCATCCCTGATGATCCCTGGAAGACCCTACTTGTCTGAGAGTTGGATGAATATATTTTGATTCAAGGACCATTCTCCCTGGTCCACTTTGTGTCTGCTCAGGAAGTCCGCTTCCACAGTGGTCTTCCCTGAAATGTGCGAAGCTGAAATTGAGAGGAGATTCCTTTCAGCCCATAGTAGGAGACTTCTGACTTTCCTGTTTAGGGTCCGGCTCCTGGTGACTCCCTGGTTCTTCATGTAAATCATGGTTGGAATGTTGTATGTTCTTGTAAGCACGTGTGTTCCCTCCAGATATGCCTCGTAGTGTAGCAGGGCTTTCTTGACTGCCCTTACTTTATAATAAAATAAAGTTAAAACGAAGTATTACTATCCCTTTAAATTGGGGTTTCTTGGAATAATATCTCCTGAAACCCCCTCGCTGGGAGAAACGTCCCCTGTATTCGCCTTCACAATTTAAGTTGTGTCTTTGATTGTCACAAAAGGACTGGTTTCTGTATCTTGTAGGCTGATATGGTGGGGAGGATCTCCTCTTCCTTTCCTGGGGAAGAAAAGGACTCTTTCCCCCTGAGGCCTTCTTTATTATATCTTCAAGATGTTCCCCAAAGAGAAAGGATCCAGTGAAAGGCAGGAAAATCAACTTATTCTTAGAAGTGGCATCTGCCTTCCAAAATTTTAGCCACAATGATCTACAAGCAGATATAGAGAGGGCCGAGGAGCGGGCCAGAAGGTGAATAATATCTAGGGAAGCATCACAGGAGTAGCTGGTTGCTTCCTTAAAGGGACTTCTTTTAGCAATTTTGATCTTGATCTTCTCTTCATGCTCGGTGAGCCATATGCGCATAACATGTGAGACACAGGCAGTGGCAGTGGCAGCTTTTAGGTTTTCACCAATGACTGAAAATTGCTTCTTCAAGGCGCTGTCGAGTTTCCTTTCCATTGGATCACATAATGCAGTACGGTCTTCTAAAGGAAGAAGGGTCTGTTTTGCGAGACGAGCTGTGGGGGCATCAATCTTTGGGGAGGCTGACCAATGATGAGTATCGGACTCACAGAAGGGAAACATCTTCTTTAACCTCCTAGGGACAGCAGACCTTCTGTCTCCTAATTTCCATTCTAACCTAATAAGATCTGTGATGGATTGATGAACAGGAAAGACAGGTGTAGTCTTCTTTTTACCTAAAAAGGCTGTACCAATAATATTCGTATCCTGCTGTGATTCCAAGAGGCCCAAGGTCTTCCTAAGGATCTTAATAAAGGATTCCACACAATCCAAATTAAAAATTCCTGATTCTAATTTGTCCTCTTCTGAGCCTAATTCAGAGCCTTGGTCCTCAAAAGCAGATTCAAAATCCTCATCATCACCCTGGTACATAGAAGAAGAGCCTTCTCCATGGTCCCTTCTCTGTCTCTTTTGTGCAGGTTCACCTTGTTGCATACTTCTGAAGGGGTCCTGCATGGATGACTTCATCCAGGACAAGAAGTCCTGGAACTGGGAGGGAAACTCATTACAAGCAGCTTTCTTTAAGCAATTACTGCATAATTTGGAAGTGTCAGAGGCTGGTAACGTGGTATCACAGCCTGCGCACTGTTTCTGTTTAGTTACAGACTTCTCTTATTTGCTAGCAACCTCTACAATATTCTTTTCTTTAGAGGTGGATTTAGCTGGAGCTGACATGCTGGACACTAGAAGGGCACCCTGCAGATTCAAAGCCACACAACCGAGGGAGAAAAAAGGCGAATGACTTGCCTTACTATCCTTAAGAAGACTTCCTGGTCCCACCGGATCTACCCAGCATCCCTGCAGTAATCACTTCAGTGGGCATGTGCAAGAGCGATTCCCTGCGTTCCCCGCTTGGAACGCATGAGCATCTTCCCCCTGGAAGAGCCTCCTCATTGGAGGACTGGCGCGTGCGTCAATAAAGGGTGCAATGAGACTGTGGCGCCGATGAGAGCTCAGGCAGACGCAAACATTGCAGGGACAAAACCTCCGGCGGTCAAGGCAGTGGAGGGAAAGGTAATGCAGGGAAGGCAGAGTTTCAGCGGCACTCATGGAGGCCATGAAAGAGCGTGGTACAGTGCAAAATAACGTGTCCAGCCAGCTGGGTAGGACAAAAGAAACTGAAGCCTCATGCACCAGAGCATCCTTTTCAATCCTTTCGTTTGGTCCTATCCAGCTGGAGGGCGGAGATAATCCCATGCATAATACCTTGGACTGTACACAGAAGAAAATGTATTTACTCCTGAGCTATACATCGGACAGTATTGCAATAGCGCTGTATGCGGCCAGGAAATTATGAAGAATAATCAACGGGGCATTCATTTTCAACCATTATTATTGCTTTAAAATGGAACTGCCATGTCAATACAAGTCCTCTCCGATCAGTTGTTCGTATACATAATGAAAATAGGGTAATAAAGTTTGTGATGTGTCAGCATCATTTAAAACCATAACTTTGTATAGGACCTACATGAATATGAGAATGCGGACATCTTGGTGAAAGTGGTGTCTACATGCCTGCACTGTCTGTTCCTGCTCTGTACCACACAGTTGCATCTCCCCCACTGGCAAATCCATGTGAGTTACAGTCAGGGACGGACAGCATAGGAGTATAGATTCTATTTTGCCAAGATGTCCACACTCTCTTATTCATGTAGGTCTGATACGAAATTCTAATTTTAAATGATGCCGACACTTTACAAACTTTATTACCCTATTTTCATTAATCCATGTAAACTAAAATGAATCGGAGGGGACTTCTACTGACATGACAGTTCTGCTTTAAAGCCGAACATTCACCATAGTTAAAGTCGCCCTGCAATAATTAGGCAGATGGCGACTAGCTTAATAATCGTTATCTTACCTCTCAGAACTACACGATTCTAAAGAAATCCTTAATCTTCCGAGACTGATGGCCAGGTTAGTGCAGTCTGAGTGCCTGAGCTGTCAGTCCCTTACGGTTACCTTGTGGCATACTGCAATGCTTCTTAATGGAGACCGGGACTGACAGCGGTGGCGCACAGACAAGATGTCTGCGCTGATGCCTGGCTTCCGGTCCCGGAAGATTAAGGATTTCTTTAGAATCATGTAGTTCTGAGAGGTAAGATAACTATTATTAAGCTAGTTGCCATCTGCTTAATTATTGCAGGGCAACTAACTAGGGTAAAAGTTCCACTTTAAAGGGCTAGTAATGTTTCACAATAAAGGCAGCTCCAATTAATCTTCATAGTATTTGGGCCATGGAGAGTGTTATTTCAGTACTGTCAGAGTTGTAGTTCAAGAGTAATTGAATGATAAAGTATCCCCCTCCCGCCCCCTTTACTGATGTAACACTTCTCAGCTCAGAGCAGTAAGACTGTCCCTCTCTGCAATCAATCAGGACAATCTTCAGTGATCATAAGGGAAAACCTGAAAAAACTGTCAAAGGGGGCAGGGTTTTCATTATGCTCACAGTAAGAAGATTGTCCCTTGCTGTGACCTGTCCGGTCAAGAGACCAGATTTCACATCTGGGGAGGTGGCTTAACCTAGGTAAAAGGGGAGGGGGGTACTTTATCATTTAATTACTCTTGACAATATTGAAATAACACTCTCCATAGCCCAACTACTATGAAGATTAATTGGAGCTGCTGTTTTTTTGGTGCGGACGCGCTAAGTGTGATAAATCGGTGAGAACTTCAGTGATATCGTTTTTCCGTTTCCTATGTTATTCTACAGGACCTATGCGCTAAGATTTCTCAAGTCGGAATGATCTTGGTGCATAGGTTCCATAAAGTAACATATGAATTGGAGAAGTGATATCACTGGAGATGTCATCTTTACATTATCTCCACTTTATCACACCTTAGTGCATAACCTCTCAGTTCTCTAATAGTCTGCTATGCTAGGCGACATCAGCGCCTTAATCAGCTCACACAGCAGCTTTCTCACCTCCCCACACAAGCTCACTGTTGGTGGATTTGTCAACACATGGCTTCTACGTAGACAAAAAAAGCTCCTAGCGGAGCAGAGGACATAACAGAAACCTACCAATGAATTACAAACTTAACACTTGCGGACAGCACTTAAAGGGGATCTATCACCCGTGAAAAAGTTAGGCTTATTATGTAGATAGCTTATAGAGTGCCCTGCACCCTACTTCCGCATACACGTCTATTGCTGCACTGCCCCTGCTCCCTTCCCACTACCCAGCCTCCTCCGATGACTGAGGCTGTCTGTCTGTAAGCTGGAGCGCTCTCATTGGCTAGATATCAATCTCTGCCAATGAGATCTCTCCAGCTTACAGACAGAATCCTCCGTCATCGGAGGTGGCTAAGTAGTGGTATGGGAGCACAAGCAGCACGGCAACGGAAGTTTATGAGGAAGTAGGGTGCAGGGCACTCTATAAGTAATCGTTTTAACACAAATAGTGTTTAAAAAAAAAAAAGTTTCAGCATTATGTTAATATACTTTTTATATAACTTTTTTAAGGACCATGGAGCTTTTATTTGAACACCCGAAGCAGGGCTTCCTGAATGGTGGGGAGCCCTGAAATCCATGACGGTCCTGGTACGTTATGGGTCCCTTAAGGGGTTAACCCTCTGAGTTCCAGAGGGGTAAGCAACGCATTGCAAAGCAATGCGTTGCATACCCCTCTGGCACTCAAAGGGTTAAAGAGGACATGTGACACCTTGATTATTCATTTTTTCAAATATGAAAAAAAAAAAAAAAAAAAAAACTTATTCAAAAGTCCAGCAAATGTGTAGATTAGGATACTGCAAAAAATAGTCTCCCAGTGCAGCACAGAGCTTAATTAGCATAGGAAGTGTCACTGAAAAGTTTAATTAGCATACAAAACCACATGGGAAGCCTCATTAACATAAAGGTACCAATTATGAATGTGTCTTTCACATAGGCATGAAATATCTTATTAATCAACTTTGATCAAACAATTGGTCAGCATTTGATTCGTAAATTAACTAAGCTTATCTTGCATCACGGGGCTACTATTTAAAATGTCTCAAAGGGTGACATACTTGGGGGGGGGGGGGGGTTCACCATTCTATGTGAACCATTCCAAGTGAAGGAGGACATAACCAGGACTTTAGCAGGAGAGGGGAAGCAGGATCCACTTGAGAAACAATACCTCACAATCAAGCACACGTAGAAGACCGCTGAAGTTAAATATTTTTTCTTTATTAATGAGATCTCGGCACTGCTGCAAAGCGCTGGATGGTTGTACAACAGAACACTGCTGGAGTCAGCTAGAACGCTGATCTACGGGAAAGGGGAGGGAGGGGGAGACTTTGAAATTGATTTTCTCTCAAACCATAAAGGTTTGAGAGATGCAATTTGGGGCATTAACAACCTTCTTTTAAGTTGTATAAAATGGGGATTAGTAAAATTAAAGTATTACTATCCCTTTAAAGGGATAGTAATACTTAAAATGTAATAAAAAAAAAAAATTTAATATGTTGTAGGCAGGCACGTGCACACATAGACACCAAGGGGGGCTTGAGCACCTGCCCTTTTTGTCCAAAGTGCCTTCGTGCCCTTTTAACAAAAAAAAAAAAAAAAAAAAAAATCAGTCCGATTTTATCAAGAAGTGCCCTTTTTTTCATTTGAGCCCCTGCCCCTCCCAAATGTCTGTGCACGTTCCTGGTTGTAGGGTTTATCCCCTTGAGTACATCAAGGGTACTCCCACTGCTGAAAGATGTTTTATTCAAAAGTTATTACAGCTCAAAGTTGTAGGTGTAATATCACAGTGGCATGATATTGTACAGTGGCACGGTTGCTACACCATTCTACGGAGATTTATGGTCCCAGGACCAGAGCTGTCCATAGGATGGTG
Source organism: Rhinophrynus dorsalis (assembly GCA_037306005.1). Lineage (NCBI taxonomy): Eukaryota > Metazoa > Chordata > Amphibia > Anura > Rhinophrynidae > Rhinophrynus > Rhinophrynus dorsalis. Next base: position 167,856,967 of record CM074721.1, on the reverse strand, counting down.
TAGCAACAGTGCCACTGTACAATTTCAGGCCACTGTGATATTACACTTAAAAAATTCAAATTTGAGCTGTAATAACCTTTGAATAAAACACCTTTCAGCAGTGGGGGTACCCTTGTTTTACTCAGGGGGATAAACCCTACAACATATACATTTTTTTTTTTTTTTTTTTTTTTACATTTTAAGTATTACTATCCCTTTAAATTGTAAAGCTCTGCGTACACTTGTAGTGCTATATAAACATTCATTTAATCACCCTATATTATCCCTACCTCCTTTTCAATGAGCATATAAACCTAATGGCTCCTATGACATTTGCCCTTGCACATTTAACCCTTTCAGTGCCAGAGGGGTACGCAATGCCGAACGAGATAACATCTTCAAACATGGCAGATGCTGTCAGTTGTTCTAAAGAGGAGTAGTCCGAATGAGGCTACATATCTCTAATGACTCGAGGGGTGTATGAAGCAATATTTAGAACAAACCTTTGGTCCTTAAAAGGGACAGTAATGCCCCAAAAACATTTTTTAGTTATGTAGCATTTAAAATATCAAATCACTCCAAACCCTCTCTCTCAAACCCATATGGTTTGAGAGATATAGTGATTCAAAGTTCCCCTTTCCCTCCCCTTCTCCTGATGTCAGCGTCTAGCTAACAGCAAGAGATTCAGGTCCGGGGACCAGCAGGCGGCTCTGCAGCCGAACCGAAAGAGTTATTGCTAAAGAATTCATTCATTGGAAAGGTCTACAAAGTGTGCTTGCAAACCAGGCACACTTTTAGGGTGAGATGTTCAGAAAGTGGCGGTAACTGAAATGGTCTGTAATCAGAATACACCATGATCCACCAATTCTCAAATATGTTTCCGTCATTTCTGCATCCAGTTCCGCCATCTCCGTCAAAGAGAAAAAACCATCTTAAAAGTGGGCATGGTTTAATCTACCGTCATATTGTAGGGTATTTTCAGAAAAAAATATTAGTTTCAACATCACTTTTTTGTCGGATTAACATCATTTTTCCCAACAAGATAAAAATGGTCTAAACTTGGAGAAGACAAATTAAAGTACTGTTATCAGAAGTGAGAAGCAATTTGTCATTTCAAAGACAAAAAAAAATATGTCTTTCTCTGAAAATTTTTGTTTCAAAGACAAAATCAAAGACATTTTTAACATCAGAATTTTTTAAAGGCAAGATTTTCTTACCGTCATTTTTAATTCTTTAGACACATTTTCAAATGTGACGGATTTACTTCTGAAAAAATTGTCCTCCTTTTACCACCAACTCATGATCCAACAATTTTTTCATTATGAAGACTTTTTGAACATCTCACACTTAGACCTTTCCAATGAATGACATCAGTAGAAAGGGAGGGAGGGAGGAACTTTGAATCCCTATATCTCTCAAACCATAGCGGGTTTGGAGCGATTTGATTCATATTTTAAACTCTACATAACTGTAAAAAAAAAAAAATTTGGGACAGTAAATGCTTGAGTTTACCATGTGAAGCGAGCAGAGTTTGAAGTCAATCAGGCACTGCTGGCCATAGTAAGGAAAGGGAAGAATTATGGTTAGTAGGTGTTTTCCTTTAAAAAAAATCTCTCACAGATACAAAAACATGTTGAGTTTATTGAGTGGCATTACTTGGCATCCTAAAATTGCATTAATAGCACACAGAGCTCATTTTTAAAGGTATAAAATAAATATTCTGGACAATCTTCCCAACAGTTTGTCTCCGATATAATTTCAGAGGTAGGAGTAATCGTGCCCACACCTATACACTTGCTTTTAGATATTAGACACAGAGATTGATTTAAGCGTTGTTCACAAACTTCTCTTGATGTGTTGCCACAGTAACCTGGTGATTTTTCTCGAGATCTCTTGGAGCAAAGTAGAGAGAACCCAGCCAGCAAAGCAATCAATGCCGTAAACAACAGCAACATTAATGCTTCTCAGTTCACAAAATGAACAGCATCCGTCACGACATCACCAGGAAAAAAAAAAAAAAAAAAAAAAAAAAAATCTGACTACCAATGGAATGCTTAAAGGGCTATTTTCTTGTTTATGGCCTATACCCCATTGGTTTTAAACCATGTCCCACGGAAAACCAAGGATCCCTGATGTAGAACAAGGGAGTTCCATAGAACTAGTTTAACCCTTTGAGTGCCAGAGAGGTATCCAACGCATTGGAATGCATTCAAAAGGTTTAGCAATAGTGGACAGTGGGAAAAAAGGCTGTATTGAGCATTATTGTATGTAACATAGTAATTTAGGTTGAAAAAATACTTGCATCCATCTAGTACCATCGTTGATCCAAAAGAAGGCAAAAAAAACAAAAAAAAAAAAAAACAACCCACAATATAGCAATTTCAAATTCTACCCTGAATGGGGGGAACAAATTCCTTCTTGATCCCAAATGGCAATCAGATTTCTCCTTGGATCAACAAGCCCTAACTAAATATTAATCCCAATACTAACGTACATATTCCTCTATGTTATGCTCTCTTAAATAAGTATCCAGGCCTTTTTTAAAGGCATCTAATGTATTCAATAGCACCACTTGCTCAGGCAGTGAATTCCATACCTTTAATGTCCTTACTGTAAAGAAACCCTTCTGCTGTTGTAGATTAAATCTCCTTTCCTCAAGTCTAAGCGGGTGGCCCCTTGTCCTTTGTACTGTTCTGTTAATGAACAGGTCTTTGGAGAGCCCTTTGTATGGGCCCTGAACATATTTATATAGTGTTATCATATCCCCTCTTAAGACGCCGTTTTTCTAGTGTGTTCAAGTTTAAACTTTTCAAGCCTTTCTTCATAACGAAAACTTTCCATTCTCCTTACTAGTTTTGTAGCCCTCCTCTGCACTCTCTCTAGCTCCATGTCCTTTTTCAGAAAGGGCGCCCAGAATTGAACAGCATATTCTAGGTGGTGTCTTACCATGGACCTGTAAAGAGGCATAATAATATATTCCTCCCTTGAGTCAATACCCCTTTTAATACATGCCAATATCTTATTGGCCTTTGTAGCTGCCAGCTGGCACTGCATGCTACTGCTAAGTCTACTGTCTACCATTACACCCAAATCCTTTTCATTAGTAGATTTCCCCAGAGAAACACCGTTTAACCCCTTAACGACCCTTGACGGTCATAGTACGTCAAGGGTCGATTTGACTTAACGACCGATGACGTACTATGACCATCATCGAGTTCCGGGCTCCCCCCGCGGCTGCACGACGTTCGGGGAGTCCGGAACGCAATGGATCAATAAAAAAAAAATTGCTCCATGGTCGTTAAGTCACGTCCGCTTCCGGATTCCCCGGTCGTTAAGGGGTTAAACTATATGTTGCATTTTTATTATTATACCCAAAATGCATAACTTTACACTTGTCTATATTCAATCTAATTTGCGATTTGTATGTGTGATTCTGTGACTAGCAGTGGATGCGTGAAAGATTGATATATTTAAATACTGCACATTTCAAGCAGCTTTGACATAGTATATTATCTCCTTGGATACCAGAGAGGTCACCCAAGCAATGCTAAGTTTGATTTTTGAGATGCCAAAGGTTCCAAGGGGAATTTAATTTGAAACTAAAGTGTTACACTTTTTATTCTCCAGAAAATTATTTTAATTAATCACATTTTGAAGTTGTGAGACCTGAAGTGCTTCAAACATTCATTTTGTTCCTGCAGCTACCCCAGAGCAAGTATGGTAAAGTGCATAGAAGCTGTGGTGTCATTCATAGCGCAGTTTACTTACCGGCATTGTACCTGCATTCCCCCCAGCGATGTTGACACTAAGGGAGTGTGGCAAAGGCATGACATAAGTGGTCTATATACATACTCCCTGTTCTTCCTGCCTCTCATCTTTCTCCACTTCAGTCTGTTCTCAATTTAGCTGTAAGAATAACTACCCTTGCTCCCAGATACCTTCCTTCTCAGCTGCTCCTGAACCCCCACCCCTTGGCCACCCATACATGTTTGTATTTCTAGCAAATTTCTTCTCCTCTCCTTTAAAGGGATAGTAATACTTCGTTTTAACTTTATTTTATTTTGTAGGCATTAAAAAAACATGAAGAATGATATAAGTCTTATCTCTCATACCTTTATGGTTTATGAGATATTCACAAGCAAAGTTCCCCTCCCCGCCCCTTTTACCTAGTGTAAGCCATCTCTTCTCAGATGTGAGTCTGGTTGTATGACAGGACAGATAACAGAAGGGGACAATTTTCTTTGTATGAAAACAATGAACGCCCTTCCCCCCTTGACAAGTTTTTCAGCTTTTTCCCTTATCTTAATAGAAGATTGTCCCTCTCTGCAGTCTACCTGGGCATCTCCCTTCTGTTCTGGTTGAACGGGGGGGGATACTTTGTGAATATCTCTTAAACCATAAAGGTTTCAGAGATAAGACTTATATCATTCTTCATGTTTTTTTAATGCCTACAAAATAAAATAAAGTTCAAATGAAGTATTACTATCCCTTTAAGTGTACTTCTCTAGGGTTCCTTCTGTCCTTATAAAACTTGGGCCATCTCTCAGCTGCAATAATTTTCACTGGCTGGCCCTTGACTTTGGAATGCCCAATCCATAATCATCCACACTCACCACTTTCCAGCATTTCCTGAAAACCCAGCTGCTCAAAGACACACCTCCACGATACAATTTTTCTTGTACCTACTGACAGTCACATCAAAATCATTCTGTACTTCCTTTACTGAAGCCTTGTACTTGCACTTATGAGCTTCCTCCTACTGTCTCTGTTTGTTGTCAAGGTTACTAATTAGATTGTAAGCTCTTTGGGGCAGGGTCCCCTTCCCAAAGTAGGATTCCTTTGCTGCACTTCCCTCCCCTGATAATACAGTGACATCATTTTAGCCCAATGCTCTTATCATTGTCCTGTATTTGTTGTATTGTACCATTACTAATTCTGTAAAGCACTGTGTACATGTATGGCGCTATATAAATAAAGAAACATACATGTAGTCGCATACACACAAGCAGCCCTCATGCTGCATTATCTTGCAACATGCTCTGTGATATGCTCCAGTGTGAACAGTCCGATACAACCCAATGTTAACAATATCATGGATTGTTTTTTCATTTTGCTTAAATCGCTACAATCCAGTCACTGGAGTGACCAGGCTTATGTTACTGTCCACTGTTATTTTCAGCCCTTGCTTGTGTGGTAATCAACCGGAAGATAGCATGAGTTATTTAGCCTATGAGGTGCCTCATTTAAGTAGCAGCAAGGACAAGGTGGACCCCCGTCTTTCCAGCACCGAAGATTTTAAAAATTTGATAAAAGGTCTGGTAAAGGTTTTTTGTGACTACATAAAAATAGCAGGTATTATAACACTTTAATGTTTTGAGCATATGTTATGTCCTGCTACAAGGGTAACACCAACACAACAATGGTAGTGTTGCCAGTCTGACCAACACAGCAGGTGGGATATGGTGCCTTTCACATTGGTTATCAAGATACACAGTTGTCACCTAAGTCCAATAAGCTGCAACTTTATTGAGTTCAGGCAGGATCGTACTTAAAGGGATATTAATGTCTGAAATAAAACAGATTGGTGAGTCTTCTCTATTGTAAATCTAACACATTGCACTATGTTTAATAGCTTACTTCAAAAGATTAGTTCAAAAGATATTAAATGTAAAAAGATCCCCCTCCCACCACTTCTGGCCATGTCACGCCTCCTCTGTGATACGGATGGAGAGCAGAAAGGGACACAGCTCAGTAAGTAAAGGAATATCCTGCCCTCCTTTGTCAAGGGGGGCTGGGATTTCCTTATACTTACTGACTGACGTTTGTCTCTCGCTGTATCCGTCCAGTCCCAGGACCAGATTGCAGATTCAATGGGAGGTGGCCAGAAAAGGGGGGGGGGGAGAGTGGGATATTTTTACATTTAATATGTTTTGAACTAAGTAAATTGTTAAACATAGCTCAATGTGCAGACATTACTTTCCCTTTAAGTTACAGCAGGGCTGAGCCGTACTTATCCTAGCAGTAGATGTTTCATACGCACACACACACCTCATCACAAACTCAAATGAATGCCTGATCCTCATGGTTATCAGCTAATACACTCACTTAGGATGGGTGTCAGCCACACTCTGCAATAGGGTCGTCAGGTCAGGATATGAAAGGAAATTAGAGAGAGATAAGAAAAGAGCTGACTGCTTAACCCCTAAAGAACCCATGATGGTCCAGGACCGTCATGGCTTGTTTTCAGTTAAGGACTGATGACGGTCCTGGACCGTCATGGAATGCGCGGCTACACGCCGTTCTCAGAGTCCAGAATCGGATAGTGAAAGAAGAAGAAAAAAAAAAAAGCACTGGTCCTTTAGTGACCGCACCATGCGTGCACGGCCGGTCCTTAAGGGATTAAATAATTACTTAGACTCTGCAGAAGGTTGTGAGGAAAGGCATTCCACATTAAGAACTGTAATTGTTAAAAAAGTGGATACCCATTTGTTGTTACAGAGAAAGGAGGTGCTAGTAATGTTACCAAAATTGAAAGTAGATAAAATCAACTGATTCACTTGACATTCATCCAAGAATATTAACCCCTTAAGGACCCAGGATTGTTTTCACTTAAGGACCGATGATGGTCCCTGGTCCGACAGCACCATGAGTGCGCAGCTGGTCCTTAAGGGGTTAAAAGAGCTTTGGTCTGTGCTTGCAGCATCTCTAGCTCAGATATTTTAATCAATGTCAATTGACAGGAGTAGTCCTAGATGACTGAATAATTGCTATGCAGTGTCACTACACAAAAAAAAGGGCAGTACAAAGGACTCTGGCAATTACACACCCATCAGTCTGACAGTAGCTGGAGAATTAATGGAAACATTATTGACATGCAAGGTCCCCGGCAGCATGACTTTACAAAAGGAAGATCTTTAAAAAAAAAAAAAAAAAAAAATTGGGTTGAATTTTTCAATTATCTTACTCAATTGATAGACAAGGGGGGAAGCAGTGAATTTTAGTAAGGTTTTTGACACTGTGCCGCATAGATGGCCGATTCCTAAGGTGCATAGTTTGCTGGACTCAAAGGTAGTTTATTGCATAAATAATTGTCTGAAGGCCAGGAAACAGAGTGCCCATAATCAACATAATTTAGAGCAGAGCTGTCTAAGTTCAGTCCCCAAGGGCTTCCAACAGGCCAGGTTGTAAGGATTTCCCTGATTAAGCAAAGGTGTATCAGTCACAATGAATGATCCACTGATTAACTCACCTGTGCTTAATTAGGGAAATCCTTACAGCCTGGCTGTTGGTGGCCCTTGTGGACTGAACTTGGACAGCTCTGATTTAGAGGAAGGATGGGTTACCAGTAGAGTGCCACAGGAGTCAGTGTTAGGGCTTGTTCTTTTCAATATCTCAATTAGGGATGTTATTCAAGGTAAGGTGGGCCTTTCTACAGATGATACAAAAAGCTACAACATAGCTAACGCTCCATGAAGGTAATCCTAATGCAAGAGAATTTAGGAAAACTGGGGGAATTAACTAAGAGAATGGGATCCAATGTTTAATGCTGAAAAGAACAAGATAATGCATTTAGGACACAGAAACCCAGGGGATAGAACACAGACTTAACTGACTAAAAACAAGAGAGGAAAGGAACTATGGAGTTATTTTATACAACTTGAAGGCAGGCAAGCAATGCAGTAAAGCAGTGGTTTCTACAGGAAGAGAAATTAGCAGCAAGGAGAGCGCTATTAATAACACTATAGATCACTGGTAAGACCTCACCTAGGAGGAGTACTGTGTACAGCTCTGTAGATCACATCCTCAAAAGGACACTAATAAATTAAGAGGCAGTTCGAACAAGATAAATTAAAATCGTTCTGTGGCTTTATGAAACCTTAGACATTATTTGATTTAATAAGCATTTTTCAGAAAAAATAGGATTTTAGTCTTACCTGTTAAATCCTTTTCACTTAGTCCATACAGGTCACTGGTACTCTGGGAGGCGTAAGTCCCCTTTAATAGGCAGGAACAATTATGCAAATAATTTGCAAGGGGCGGAGCCTCCCCTCTTACTTAAGCCACCTTCTGGCCAGAGCCACTCATATTGATTTGAGACCCCAAGAACTGACCTCAGGTAAGCAAAAAGAAAGACTCCTGTGAGCATGCCCGAACGGTCTCCCACTGAATGCCACAGGAGATCCAAGACTGGTCCCTTGACAGGGTGGGAGACCAGTGACCTGTATGGACTAAGTGAAAAGGATTTAACAGGTAAGACTAAAATCCTATTTTCACTGTCGTCCAATACAGGTCACTGGTACTCTGGGATGTACAAACATTGAGCTGATCCAGAGGCGGGAAGTAAGGCAAGGACCAGGAGCAAGGCCCAAGTCACTAGAACTGATATGACCAGTTGATAACATAGCCCAAACTGTAAGTGTCAACGGACACCAACCAAGGGAACAATCCCTGAACTAACACAGCACACGGAACTAGAGCCAACCGGGCTCAACAGTAAAGAAGCACTAAGGATCACAGAGCGGAAGACCTACACAGGCAAGACTGCCTCCAGGACCTTCCTTCCAAAACTGGCATCAGCCGAAGCCAGTACATCAACTCGATAGTGCTTAGAAAAGGTGTGCACAGAGGACCAAGTGGCCGCTCTGCACAGTTGATCAGCAGAAGCTTGATTCTTGTAGGCCCAAGAGGCCCCAATAGATCTGGTGGAATGGGCAGTCACCCGGAAGGGAACATGCTTATTCCTCAACTTATAGGCTTCACGGATGGTAGCCTTAATCCAAGAGGCAATGGTAACTTTGGAAGGCGGTCTTCCTGCCCTAGGCCCCTCAGGAATGACGAATAGAGCGTCAGACTTCCTGATAGACTCGGTGCGATGGACATAAAACTTGAGGCAACGCACCACATCCAACAGATGGAGATCTCTTTCCTTGTCAGATGAAGGATTAGGGCAGAAAGAGGGAACCACAATCTCCTGATTGATGTGAAACTCAGACACAACCTTGGGTAAGAATTCCTTGGTAGTGCGAAGCACAGCCTTATCCTTGTGGAACACCAGGTAAGGAGGTTTACAAGACAAGGCCTGTAACTCTGCTACCCGGCGCACTGACACAACAGCCAAGAGGAAGGCCATCTTCCAAGTCACAAGACGTAATGGAATGGAAGCCAAGGATTCAAACGGTGGTCGCTGTAGAACTCCCAGCACCAAATTGAGATCCCACTGGGGAGCAGGACTCTTAAAGGCAGGTCGAACATGAGTCACACCCTGGAAAAAGACTTTCACATCAGGAAGGACAGCAATCCGTTCCTGGAAAAACACAGACAAGGCAGAGGTCTGAACTTTGAGGGAACTCAGACTGAGCCCCTTACCCACACCGTCCTGCAAGAAGGCCAGGACAGTGGGAAGATGGAAGTCAAGAGACAACTTCTTGTCAGAGCACCATGTCACGAAAGTTGACCATATGCGATGATAGATCTTGGAAGACACAGGCTTACGAGCACTGAGCATCGTCGATACCACAGAAGGAGAAAAGCCTTTCTTAGCTAGAATCGAGGATTCAACCGCCATGCCATCAAATGGAGAGAGTGAACATCCTCTTTCCACAGATACCCCTGAAGAAGCAGGTCCGGACGGGCTGGAAGTGGAATTGGATCCTTCACTGACATGGCCATCAATTCCGGAAACCAGGACTGGCGAGGCCAGTTTGGAGCAATCAGGATGACAGGACAACGTTCCCTCTTCAACTTCTGGATAACTCTGACCAACAGAGGAAGAGGAGGGAAGATGTAAGCTAGGGAGAAGTCCCAAGGGATCGACAAGGCATCCACTGCTAGAGCAAGGGAGTCCCTCAACCGGGAGCAAAACACCGGAACCTTCCTGTTGTGTCTGGTAGCCATCAGATCCACCACAGGCATCCCCCACCGTTGAGTGAGCATGTGAAACACCTCTGGGTGCAGAGCCCATTCTCCGCTGTCGACGGTATGACGACTGAGGAAGTCTGCCATGACGTTGTCCACGCCTGGAATATGAACCGCAGAGATGACAGGCACGTGATCTTCTGCCCAAGACAAAATATCCTTGACCTCCCACCAGGCGGAACCGCTTCTTGTGCCGCCTTGCCTGTTGATGTAAGCCACCGCCGTGGCGTTGTCGGACTCCACTCTGACTGGAAGACCGGTCAATTGAGACTCCCAGTGCCTCAGGGCCAGCCGGACAGCTCGAAGTTCCAGAACATTGATGGAGAGCATGGATTCCTCCAGACCCCATTTCCCCTGAGCACTGAAGCGACCCCAGACTGCACCCCAGCCCCGAAGGCTGGCATCCGTAGTGACTGTGGTCCAAGGAGGAACTAGAAAGGATTTCCCTTTCAGGAGATGAGAGAGATCTAACCACCAGTGCAGACTCGACTCGACATGAGGAGGAAGAGAAACAGACAGATGTTGATGATCTGGATGATTCTTGCACGTCTGGATCACGAATCTCTGAAGATCCCTGGAGTGGGCCATGGCAAATGGTACTGCTTCGATTGTGGAAATGAACTTCCCCACTAAGGACGACAACTTCGGAACTGGAATCACGTCCAGGTCCAGAATTCCAGCCACTCTGACAGCTATCTGGTGAGCCACGTCCTCTGGAAGAAACACCATGCATTGGCGAGTGTCGAACAGGAGACCGAGGAACAGAAGCCTCTGAGATGGAATCAAGTCCGACTTGTCCAGATTCAGGATCCAGCCATGACGGTTCAGGGTGTGCATGCACATCTGTAATTGCTGGTGGAGAAGCTCCGCTGAGGAGGCCTTCAGTAGGAGATCGTCTATGTAGGGGGTCACTCTGATCCCATCCTGATGGAGCACCGCTATCAAGGAGCCCAACACCCTCTGGAAGACCTGAGGGGCTGAAGACAGCCCAAAGGGGAGCGCTGCAAACTGAAAGTGTCCCCTGTGGCAGGCAATCCTGAGATACCGCCTGCTCTCTGGATGAATAGGGATGTGAAGATAAGCATCCTGAAGGTCCAGGGAGGCAAGAAACTCCCCTGGAGACATTGCTGCAATCACAGAGCGCAGGGACTCCTGGCGGAAGTGGGAAGTCACCACATAGGCATTGAGATCTTTGAGATCCAAGATGGGACGGGCTCCTCCGTCCTTTTTGGCTACCACAAACAGGTTGGAATAAAATCCTGAACCTGTGTCCCCCTGAGGAACCGCCTCCAGGACCTCTTTGTCCAAGAGATCCTGAATAGCGTCGTCGAACAGACGCCTTTTTGTGGGTTCCTGAGAAGGACGAGTAAAATGGAACCGAAAAGGAGGAAGGGAAGAGAAAGGGATCCTGTATCCCTCTGACACCACCTGAAGAACCCATGGGTCCGCCACTGACTCCTCCCAAGTCCGGCGAAAGATGCGGAGACGACCGCCTACAGCCGGATGCGGACCCGGGTTCGGCGAGTCATGCCGAAGCAGTCTTGGAGGTCTTGGCCTTGGAGGCAACTTTGGGCCTCCAGGACTGTTTGGGCTTGGAGGAGGAGCGCGTAGTGGGAGGACCCGTTTGGGCCGAGGAGCGTGTCTCAGTCTGAAAGGAACGAAAGGACCGATTGCGTTTGGCTGGAAACTTTTTCTTAAAGACTGAGGGTAGAAGAGTACTTTTACCGCCAGTAGCCTCACTGATCATTTCTTTGAGTTCAGACCCAAAAAGCAAATTCCCCTGAAAGGGCAAGGAAAGCAAAGCCTTCTTAGAGGCTGTATCAGCAGACCAAATTTTCAGCCAAAGAGCGCGTCTAGCCACCACAGAAGAAGTGGAGGCCCTCGCCATCATGCGCACAGCATCAAAAGCAGCATCAGCAACATAGTTCTGAGCTTCAGTGATATTAGCAAGAAGCTGCAACTGTTCAGATACAGGCGCATCCTGGCGAACCGCTTCAGTCAGTCGTTCAGTCCAGGCCGCAATAGCTCTATTAACCCATGCCACAGCAAAAGTGGGGCGCATGGCTGTGCCAATGGAGGCAAAAATAGACTTAAGAGAGAGCTCTAGTTTCTTATCCGTCCAGTCCTGCAAGGCAGAGGCATCTGAGACAGCCAAAGCAGTAGATTTGGATAGTCTAGACACAGGAGCATCCACTTTGGGAGGATGAACCCATTTTGCCAGCTCCGCCTCAGGAAAAGGGTAAAGTTTGGCAAACTTTTTGGAGACAGAGGAAGATCTATCAGGATTCTTCCATGCCTCAGAGACCAGACGGGCAAGAGTAGGGTTAGTTGGAAAACAAACAACAGGCTTAGATGGCTTTTTCTGAAAAACATCAGTAGGATCATAAGTGGATTCCTGAGTCAGAGGAAGGTTGAGCGTATTCAGAACCGCTCTGATCAGACCCTCAGCCGAAACTTCAGGGTCACACTCATAGGGGTCCCCAATGGACCTGTTAGATTCAATAACAGTACGTTCCTCAGCATCAGAATCCTGTAAAAGTTCTTCTTCAGAAGAATCAGTGATATCAGGAGCTCCCTGTGGCTTAGGCAGGGAGGTCCTGATAGTAGAGGGGGTCTGCCAGACCTGGAGAGCTCCCTGTACCTGAGAGGGAAAGAGTTGAAGCGTGGATCTGAGATCCCTAGTGGCAGCTTTAAACTCCCTCACCCAAGATGGCTCAATAGCGTGGCTGGGAAGCCCAGGGTTGCTATCTTGACCAGTACAATTAGGGCATAGATCCCCCACATTATCGCCATCCAGCCCAATGTGGCAAGAGGAGCAAAACGCCATGGGGGTAGCGGACCCCCCATCCTCCTTAGACTTGGGTCTAGCCCCTAGCGCCAGTGAAGTAGACATGCTCACAGCGTCAATATACCCCACTAATAACACTATCACCCAGAAAAAGTGTTAAGATTAAAGTTTCACCCCAGAAATGTTCTAAAAACGGACTTATCTGGCCAGCGAAGGGTTAATCTGTTGAGGAGAGAGAAGGCTCGGTCCCTGCGTAGTGTACTCGCCTAGGAAAAGTACCACAAAATGGCGGCCGTCGTGACAGCCAATCAGAAACGAGCGCGAACCAAGCGCTCATGGGAAATGTAGTTTTTTTCCCACAAGTACCCCAAACAGTGCCCGAAGCCCCCCTGAACACCCCACATAAATAAAACACATTCCGGATGATAGAGCAGGAGCCTAGAATTAAAATGAGCCCTCTCTGAAGTTGCTGTGACAAGCGGTTCCAGAGATATGTCCCATACTGTGAATTCCCATAGAGAGTAAAGGAGCCCTTGCGTCTGAGCGGGAAAAAGCCGCGCTTAAAGGCGCGGAACACCATTTTTAATAAAGTTTAGTAAAACATTAAAAAGTGCCCAAACAAGCATGAAACACATGAGAAACATAAATAAATGATACCCAATGCTCCAAAACTCAGAGAATAACACAGAAATTGCATAAACAGTAATAATGCAATAAAAACACCCTATGAGTGCTGGAGTGTATTAAAACTCCCAAATACAAGCCCATCCAAGGGACACTGTGGGGACAAGTGGACCTTCAGCACTCAATGGGTGACTCACCTTCCTTGCTGACTTCTGTCTTCAGGTGACCATGATAGGGAGGGAAAGAACCAGAGGTAAATTCCCCAACAGGGGAGCTGCTTAACACAAGCTGTCCCCTCATCAGGGTATAGGTCCACAGAAAATCCCTGGAAGCTGCACCAGCCACTTTAAAGAGGGCAATTCACAGCCATGGTCACCCTCCTAATGGTGGTATTCCATATTTGAATAAAAAATAATAAAATACTAAGATGCATAGATGTTCTCTACCTGGTGTGGAAGCACACCAGGAACAAATCAATATGAGTGGCTCTGGCCAGAAGGTGGCTTAAGTAAGAGGGGAGGCTCCGCCCCTTGCAAATTATTTGCATAATTGTTCCTGCCTATTAAAGGGGACTTACGCCTCCCAGAGTACCAGTGACCTGTATTGGACGACAGTGAAAAGGCAATTCTAGAATAAGAGCTCATGATCTAAAGTTAGTGGGTTGATATTTCAGAAGTAATGTGATTAAGTTCTACTTTACAGAAAGGTTAATAGACTCATGGAACAGACTCCCATTAGATGTTGTAGGGAAAAATACTGGAAATTTTAAAATGTCTGGTAGAGACATAAATCTATTCTGAGAAGTATGTAAGACTACATAGTGCATTAGGTAGGAAAATGGGCAGACTGAACGAGCCAGATGGTTCTTTTCTGCTGTCAAAACCTAGGTTTCTATGAAAAGAAGAGATCAGAACAAGACTGACAAATGTAGCTGGTGGCTGCTGCGCTTCTGTTGCCTGTGTGAGAGCCCTTACATGTATTACAATAAATGAATAACCCTTAAAAGTTTGACAGAAATCAAATGACCAACTATATAAATCAGACTGTTTTAAAAGAAAAGAAAAACCATTGTGAGCCAATACAAGGGAATAATAGGATTTTAGTCTTACCTGTTAAATCCTTTTCACTTAGTCCATACAGGTCACTGGTACCATGGGATGTGTAGTCCCCTTTAATAGGCAGGAACAATTATGCAAATAATTTGCAAGGGGCGGAGCCTCCCCTCTTACTTAAGCCACCTTCTGGCCAGAGCCACCCATATTGATTTGAGACCCTAAACTGACCCCAGGTAAGCAAAAAGAAAGACTCCTGTGAGCATGCCCGAACGGTCTCCCACTGAATGCCACAGGAGAGCCAAGACTGGTCCCTTGACAGGGTGGGAGACCAGTGACCTGTATGGACTAAGTGAAAAGGATTTAACAGGTAAGACTAAAATCCTATTTTCACTGTCGTCCAATACAGGTCACTGGTACCATGGGATGTACAAACATTGAGCTGATCCAGAGGCGGGAAGTAAGGCAAGGACCAGGCGCAAGGCCCAAGTCACTAGAACTGTTAACCAGTTGATAACATAGCCCAAACTGTAAGTGTCAACGGACACCAACCAAGGGAACAATCCCTGAACTTAACACAGCACACGGAACACGAGCCAACCGGGCTCAACAGTAAGGAAGCACTAAGGATCACAGAGCGGAAGACCTACACAGGCAAGACTGCCTCCAGGACCTTCCTTCCAAAGCTGGCATCAGCCGATGCCAGTACATCAACTCGGTAGTGCTTAGAAAAAGTGTGCACAGAGGACCAAGTGGCCGCTCTGCACAGTTGATCAGCAGAAGCTTGATTCTTGTAGGCCCAGGAGGCCCCAATAGATCTGGTGGAATGGGCAGTCACCCCGAAGGGAACATGCTTATTCCTCAACTTATAGGCTTCACGGATGGTAGCCTTAATCCAAGAGGCAATGGTAACTTTGGAAGCCGGTCTTCCTGCCCTAGGCCCCTCAGGAATGACGAATAGAGCGTCAGACTTCCTGATAGATTCGGTGCGGTGAACATAAAACTTGAGGCAACGCACCACATCCAACAAATGGAGATCTCTTTCCTTGTCAGATGAAGGATTAGGGCAGAAAGAGGGAACCACAATCTCCTGATTGATGTGAAACTCAGACACAACCTTGGGTAAGAATTCCTTGGTAGTGCGAAGCACAGCCTTATCCTTGTGGAACACCAGGTAAGGAGGTTTACAAGACAATGCCTGTAACTCTGCCACCCGGCGTACTGACACAATAGCCAAAAGGAAGGCCATCTTCCAAGTCACAAGACGTAATGGAATGGAAGCCAAGGATTCAAACGGTGGTCGCTGAAGAACACCCAGCACCAAATTGAGATCCCACTGGGGAGCAGGACTCTTGAAGGCAGGTCGAACATGAGTCACACCTTGGAAGAAGACTTTCACATCAGGAAGGATGGCAATCCGTTCCTGGAAAAACACAGACAAGGCAGAGGTCTGAACTTTGAGGGAACTCAGACTGAGCCCCTTGTCCACACCGTCCTGCAAGAAGGCCAGGACAGTGGGAAGATGGAAGTCAAGAGACAACTGCTTGACAGAGCACCATGTCACGAAAGTTGACCAAATGCGATGATAGATCTTGGAAGACACAGGCTTACGAGCACTGAGCATCGTCGACACCACAGAAGGAGAAAAGCCTTTCTGAGCTAGAATCGAGGATTCAACCGCCATGCCATCAAACGGAGAGAGTGAACATCCTCTTTCCACAGATACCCCTGAAGAAGCAGGTCCGGACGGGCTGGAAGTGGGATTGGATCCTTCACTGACATGGCCATCAATTCCGGAAACCAGGACTGGCGAGGCCAGTTCGGAGCAATCAGGATGACAGGACAACGTTCTCTCTTCAACTTCTGAATAACTCTGATCAATAGAGGAAGAGGGGGGAAGATGTAAGCCAGGGAGAAGTCCCAAGGGATCGACAAGGCATCCACCGCTAGAGCAAGGGAGTCCCTCAGACGGGAGCAAAACACCGGAACCTTCCTGTTGTGTCTGGTAGCCATCAGATCCACCACTGGCATCCCCCACCGTTGAGTGAGCATGTGAAACACCTCTGGGTGAAGAGCCCATTCTCCGCTGTCGACGGTGTGACGACTGAGGAAGTCTGCCATGACGTTGTCCACGCCTGGAATGTGAACTGCAGAGATGACAGGCACGTGATCTTCTGCCCAAGACAAAATATCCTTGACTTCCCACCAGGCGGAACCGCTTCTTGTGCCGCCTTGTCTGTTGATGTAAGCCACCGCCGTGGCGTTGTCGGACTCTACTCTGACTGGAAGACCGGTCAATTGAGACTCCCAGTGCCTCAGGGCCAGCCGGACAGCTCGAAGTTCCAGAACATTGATGGAGAGCATGGATTCCTCCAGACCCCATTTCCCCTGAGCACTGAAGCGACCCCAGACTGCACCCCAGCCCCGAAGGCTGGCATCCGTTGTGACTGTGGTCCAATGAGGAACTAGAAAGGATTTCCCTTTCAAGAGATGAGAGAGATCTAACCACCAGTGCAGACTCGACTCGACATGAGGAGGAAGAGAAACAGACAGATGTTGATGATCTGGATGATTCCTGCACGTCTGGATCACAAATCTCTGAAGATCCCTGGAGTGGGCCATGGCAAATGGTACTGCTTCGATCGTGGAAATGAACTTCCCCACTAAGGACGACAACTTCGGAACTGGAATTTCGTCCATGTCCAGAATCCCAGCCACTCTGACGGCTATCTGGTGAGCCACGTCCTCTGGAAGAAACACCATGCATTGGCGAGTGTCGAACAGGAGACCCAGGAACAGAAGCCTCTGAGAAGGAATCAAGTCCGACTTGTCCAGATTCAGGATCCATCCGTGACGGTTCAGGGTGTGCATGCACCTCTGCAACTGCTGGTGGAGAAGCTCCGCTGAGGAGGCCTTCAGTAGGAGATCGTCCATGTAGGGTGTCACTCTGATCCCATCCTGATGGAGCACCGCTATCAAGGAGCCCAGCACCCGCTGGAAGACTTGAGGAGCTGTAGTCAGTCCAAAGGGGAGTGCTGTAAATTGAAAGTGTCCCCTGTGGCAGGCAATCCTGAGATACTTCCTGCTCTCTGGATGAATAGGGATGTGAAGATAAGCATCCTGAAGGTCCAGGGAGGCAAGAAACTCCCCTGGAGACATTGCTGCAATCACAGAGCGCAGGGACTCCTGGCGGAAGTGGGAAGACACCACATAGGCATTGAGATCTTTGAGATCCAAGATGGGACGGGTTCCTCCGTCCTTTTTGGCTACCACAAACAGGTTGGAATAAAATCCTGAACCTGTGTCCCCCTGCGGAACCGCCTCCAGGACCTCTTTGTCCAAGAGATCCTGAATAGCGTCGTCGAACAGACGCCTTTTTGAGGGTTCCTGAGAAGGACGAGTAAAATGGAACCGAAAAGGAGGAAGGGAAGAGAAAGGGATCCTGTATCCCTCTGACACCACCTGAAGAACCCATGGGTCCGCCACTGACTCCTCCCAAGTCCGGCGAAAGATGCGGAGACGACCGCCTACAGCCGGATGCGGACCCGGGTTCGGCGAGTCATGCCGAAGCAGTCTTGGAGGTCTTGGCCTTGGAGGCAACTTTGGGCCTCCAGGACTGTTTGGGCTTGGAGGAGGAGCGCATAGTGGGAGGACCCGTTTGGGCCGAGGAGCGTGTCTCAGTCTGAAAGGAACGAAAGGACCGATTGCGTTTGGCTGGAAACTTTTTCTTAAAGACTGAGGGTAGAAGAGTACTTTTACCGCCAGTAGCCTCACTGATCATTTCTTTGAGCTCAGAGCCAAAGAGCAAATTCCCCTGAAAGGGCAAGGAAAGCAAGGCTTTCTTAGAGGCTGTATCAGCAGACCAAATTTTCAGCCAAAGAGCGCGTCTAGCCACCACAGAAGAAGTGGAGGCCCTCGCCATCATGCGCACAGCATCAAAAGCAGCATCAGCAACATAGTTCTGAGCTTCAGTGATATTAGCAAGAAGCTGCAACTGTTCAGATACAGGCGCATCCTGGTGAGACAGCCAAAGCAGTAGATTTGGATAGTCTAGACACAGGAGCATCCACCTTGGGAGGATGAACCCATTTTGCCAGCTCCGCTTCGGGAAAAGGGTAAAGTTTGGCAAACTTTTTGGAGACAGAGGAAGATCTATCAGGATACTTCCATGCCTCAGAAACCAGACGGGCAAGAGTAGGGTTAGTTGGAAAACAAACAACAGGTTTAGATGGCTTTTTCTGAAAAACATCAGTAGGATCATAAGTGGATTCCTGAGTCAGAGGAAGGTTGAGCGTATTCAGAACCGCTCTGATCAGACCCTCAGCCGAAACTTCAGGGTCACACTCATAGGGGTCCCCAATGGACCTGTTAGATTCAATAACAGTACGTTCCTCAGCATCAGAATCCTGTAAAAGTTCTTCTTCAGAAGAATCAGTGATATCAGGAGCTCCCTGTGGCTTAGGCAGGGAGGTCCTGATAGTAGAGGGGGTCTGCCAGACCTGGAGAGCCCCCTGTACCTGAGAGGGAAAGAGTTGAAGCGTGGATCTGAGATCCCTAGTGGCAGCTTTAAACTCCCTCACCCAAGATGGCTCAATAGCGTGGCTGGGAAGCCCAGGGTTGCTATCTTTATCAGTACAATTAGGGCATAGATCCCCCACATTATCGCAATCCAGCCCAATGTGGCAAGAGGAGCAAAACGCCATGGGGGTAGAAGACCCCCCAGCCTCCTTAGTCTTGGGTCTAGCCCCTAGCTCCAGTGAAGTAGACATGCTCACAGCGTCAATATACCCCACAAAAAACACTATCACCCAGAAAAGTGTTAAAGATTAAAGTTTCACCCCAGAAAAGGTCTAAAAACGGACTTATCTGGCCAGCGAAGGGTTAATCTGGTGAGGAGAGAGAAGGCTCGGTCCCTGCGTAGTGTACTCGCCTTGGAAAAGTACCACAAAATGGCGGCCGTCATGACAGCCAATCAGAAACAAGCGCGAGCTAAGCGCTCATGGGAAATGTAGTTTTCCCTATGCAAGTACCCCAAACAGTGCCCGAAGCCCCCCTGAGCCCCCTACAGTAATAAAACACCAACCGGATGATAGAGCAGGAGCCTAGCATTAAAATGAGCCTACTCTGAAGTTGCTGTGACAAGCGGTTTCAGAGATATGTCCCAAACTGTGAATTCCCATAGAGAGTAAAGGAGCTCTGCTGCTGAGCGGGAAAAAGCCGCGCTTAAAGGCGCGGAACACCATTTTTAATAAAGTTTAGTAAAACATTAAAAAGTGCCCAAACAAGCATGAAATACATGAGAAACATAAATAAATGAATACCCAATGCTCCAAAACTCAGAGAATAACACAGAAATTGCATAAATAGTTGATAATGCAATAAAAACACCCTATGAGCGCTGGAATGTATTAAAACTCCCAAATACAAGCCCATCAAAGGGACACTGTGGGGACAAGTGGACCTTCAGCACTCAATGGGTGACTCACCTTTCTCGCAGACTTCTGTCTTCAGGTGACCATGATAGGGAGGGAAAGAACCAGAGGTAATTTCCCCAACAGGGGAGCTGCTTAACACAAGCTGTCCCCTCTTCAGGTATAGGTCCACAGAAATCCCTGGAAGCTGCACCAGCCACTTTGAAGAGGGCAATTCACAGCCATGGTCACCCTCCTAATGGTGGTATTCCATATTTGAATAAAAAATAATAAAACTCTAAGAAGCATAGCTGTTCTCTGCCTGGTGTGCAAGCACACCAGGAACAAATCAATATGGGTGGCTCTGGCCAGAAGGTGGCTTAAGTAAGAGGGGAGGCTCCGCCCCTTGCAAATTATTTGCATAATTGTTCCTGCCTATTAAAGGGGACTACACATCCCATGGTACCAGTGACCTGTATTGGACGACAGTGAAAGTATATTAGTAGCATCCTTGTATATATAGAAGCCGTTAATTGTTTGTCCCAGAATTAAAGTGTTAGTAATGTCTGAAAAAAATTTTTTGCATTTAGAAGAGCTTAAAAAGCTGATCTCTCAAACAGCTATGGTTTAAGAGATACGGGCGTTTAAAGTTTGATTTCTCCTACTGACAGCTGTAAAGCTGTCAGCAGGAGATCCGTGTCGGTCGACACGCTGGCGCTTGAGAAGTGCCGAGATCTCGTTACTTACACAGAATCCCTTCATTGGAATGGTCTAAAACGTGTGCCTAGTGTTCAGGCACACATTTTAGACCATTCCAATGAAGGGATTCCTTGTAAGTAACAAGATCTCGGCACTTCTCAAGCGCCAGCGTGTCAACCGACACGGATCTCCTGCTGACAGCTTTACAGCTGTCAGTAGGAGAAATCAAACTTTAAACGCCCGTATCTCTTAAACCATAGCTGTTTGAGAGATCAGCTTTTTAAGCTCTTCTAAATGCAAAATAGTTTTTTTCAGACATTACTAACACTTTAAGTCAGTTTTCTTTTAATCATAGGGCCCTAAGTCTTGGTAAAAATAGCATCCTTTAATGAAGAAGGGTCAGTCCTTAAGACTGGGTATCAGTATCCATCAGGAATTTGCTGGCATGTCATGGATTGAGTGTGATGCTTCAGTACACTGTAGCCCCAAGGCCAGATTGTCTGACAGTTGAGCCAGGGTCAGACCCTGATAAACATTCCTCCAGGCCGAGACCCCTAGAGGAATACTGGATGAGTGAATCCCAATATGCAGAAAAAAAGAAAATGCAAAAGGGTACTCAAAGAGCAGTGCCTTTTGGATGACAGTCCTATTGGAGATACATCGTCCCTTTAAGGTGAGAGTCTACTTGGAGGTTTACCATCCCTTAAAGGTGAGAGTCTGTTTGGAGGTATTACTGTCCCTTTAAAGGTGTGAGTCTGTTTGGAAATAATGGAACACAGGGAAACACCAGCTCAGGACTCTGCTAAAAGACTTCATTAGTAGAATGCTGGGAACAGCTGACCAATGAACTACTAGAAACAAACGCTGATCTAGCAGTCAGATAAACTTGAAAGCTGACATTAAATACTTGCAGATGAAATCAACTTGACTACAAACGCTAGTAAAAGCTGACAGAGAGCCAAAAGAAGGAGTCATAGAAAGCAGAGGTCAGGACCGGAGAAGCAAACAAACAAGCGAGGGTGGCCAGAAAGAAAGCCAAAAGTCAACAACAGGGAAGGCAAGCACAGATCACGAGGAGTACCAAAGCAGTAAAAGGAAATGAAGTCTTGAACGAGGATCGGGTCAAACCAGGAGAGCACACAGAAATGGATAGGACTACATATGAGGCAAGCAAGTGGTACAGGCAAGGGGAAACCAGGAAGTGCTGCTATTTAAAGGGATAGTAAAGTCTGTTTTTATGAAAATCTAATATTGTACCGAATACAATAATAAACTAACCGATATAAGTTTCAACTCTCAAAACTTTATGGTTTGAGAGATATCCAAAGATAATGTTCCCCTTCTCGTACGTGAACTGTAAAATGTGAAATAGCAGGATCTAGAAACAAATACTTCATTGGAACGGTCTACAAAGTGTGCTTGCAAACCAGGCACACTTTGTAGACCATTCCAATGAAGTATTTTTAAGATCTCGCTATTTCGGCTCTGCTGAAGAACCTCTGTCTGGCCGGGCGACCAGAATCTCCTGCTGACAGCTTTACATGTCACGTCAAAGAAAGGGGAGGGAGGGGGATCTTTACCTTTGTATATGTCTCAAACCATAAAGGTTTGAGAGAGGGAACTTATTTCGGTTTGTTATTGTAATAGCTACAATATTGGACTTTAATAAAAACAGACTTTACTATTCCTTTAAAAGACTGACATCCAACAGAATACAGAGGGAGGATAACAACTCAATAAAAATGCACTGAGTGATATGACAAAAAGTTTTCCCCCAAATGTCCCTGAAGAAGTAAAAGGGATTCCATGGAACACATTTTGTAATGGCAGGCAAGGAATAAAACTAGGGGTGGCACACAATGAGGCTGATATAATAAGTATGCCAATTGTAGTTCAAACCAAATCGCACCACATGGGCATTGATTTAAATGGGACTTTTAAGCCCTTGAATGACAGAAAGGCCCCCAGTGCATTGGAAGCAATGGTTAGGAGACCTCTCTGGCATTTACATCAATTGAGAGTTTGTGAATTTTTGTTCCCTATTGCATAGCAGTTTTTCTACGAATGTGTTCTTCATAGTATATCAGTCTCAGTGTATGTGTGGACATGTGGAAGATATAGTCATGGTTACCTGAAACATAGCCTAATAATTTAGACTATTAAGTAAGAAAGTAGCATTCCAGCACTTTAAAGCAGAATACTGATATACAAGTGTCCCCCCAATTACATTTTACTATAGAGGTAAGCATTGAAATCATTTTATAATCCTTATTAAAGGGATAGTAATATGGTTTGAGAGATATCCGCTTTCAAAGTTCCTTCTTCTTCTCTCTCCCCTGACTTCAGCATTCTATCTGACAGCAGGGGAATCCGGTCCCGGGACCGGCGGTGGCTCTGCAGCAGTGCTGAGATCTTGTTATAGAAACAGAAATCCTTCTCTAAAATGGTCTTCCACGTGTGCTTGGATTGCAAGCACATGCAGAAGACCATCTTACCATATGTTGGATACTATCAGATATACCATTGTTATGGTCAGTGAATAAATTTTTTGAATTAGTCTGTTTCTTTTGGCTCTAAAGTAGCTTTGTATTTGTTGTAAAACTCTCCCACTGTACTAGTCAATAGATGACCTGTAGGGGTCTCCAATAGGTACCTCACAAGTTACTGGTAGCTGTTTGGGTACCAGTGAGTAGCTCTTTCAATAGAGTCTGAAGCTATCTGCCTAGCCAAAGACAGGTCCAGTGACCAGTTGCAGACAATCTGGGCACATCTTTCATTCTCAGTACACAGCAGCAGCCAATCAGAGAGCTGATAGTAGTGCACATAGAATGCCAACCAGAATGGTCATGGTTTTTTGCCCCAAACAGCTGTAATAGCCCTTGATAACCACTTGTTTATAGATTAATATGTATGCTTTGTCAAGACATATACAGGGGAGTCACTACAAGGGGTGCAGATATGCTGAGGTATATCATCCAAGGGGCCCCATCTGCCCAAGGGTAAAACAGGTTCTAGTTATGCCTCTGTGAAAAAAAAAAAAATAAATATTAGAGAGTCCAAAGTACCATAGCTCTCCAGTCACTAGTCACACCAGTACGTTTTGGGCACTATTTAGTGTCAAAATGTGTGAAAGAATATGAGGCCACAGCTTGTCTCCACATTCACTCACCCACTGTTACAAAATAAGTTATAGACTTTATTGTATTCATTAACCCTCTGAGTGCCAGAGGGGTATGCAACACTTTGCAGAGCAATGTGTTGCTTACCCCTCTGGCAATTAAAGGGTTAAATGTTTTAATAAACCACTCTAATAACTAACTCGGAGTGCCAGAGTGGTACTCAATGGAGGGGGAACTTTGAAATCTATTTTCTCTCAAACCATAAAGGTTTGAGAGATGTGATTGTGGGTATAAAAAAAAACAACTTTTTTTAGGTTCTACAAGATGGGGATTAGTAGAATTAAAGTATTACGATCTCTTTAAGGATGGAAAGGTACTATCAATCAGAAAATATGGGGGTCACTGGAAAGCCAGAGGTTTTGTCTTCTATATTAACCCCTTAGGGACCATTGACGTACCAGGACCGTCACGGTCCTTGAACTACTCAAGGACCGATGACGGTCATGGTACGTCACGTACTTTTTACTTACAGCGCTCTACCGGGAGCGCTGTAAGTAAAAATAGGGCATGAAATAGACCGCTCCAAGATCGGAGCGATCTCTTTCAAGCCCCATAGTGACGCGCCGGTACACGTGACAGGTCACGTGTACCGGCGCGTCAACGTGCCCCTATGCGGTCGTTATGGGACGGAAATGTTCCATAACCTCCGGTCCTTAAGGGGTTAAATACAGTTCTGTGTTTTTAGCAGAAGAATTTGCATCACCTTGTGCTGTCATGGAGCTCACGTGATTCCTCTGCAGTACTTTGTCATTGGAAGGTGTGGGAGGGAAAGAAGAGATAGTAAGAGCGGCTTTGGAGATGGTTTAATATGCACAATTAAAAATTAATCTATATTTTCAATATATAAATTAGAGCAGCTCAGCACATCTTCCATTGATTAAGAGTAGCCACTTAAAGGGATAGTAATACCTAAAATGTAAAAAAACATATGTTGTAGGGTTTATCCCCCTGAGTAAAACAAAAGTACTCCCACTGCTGAAAGATGTTTCATTCAAAAGTTATTAATTTTCAAAGTTGAATTTTTTAGGTGCAATATCACAGTGGCCTGAAATTGTACAGTGGCGCTGTTGCTACACGATCCTATGGACAGCTCTGGTCTCAGGACCATAAATCTCCATAGGATGGTGTAGCAACAGCGCCACTGTAAAATTTCAGGCCACTGTGATATTGCACCTAAAAAATTCAACTTTGAAAATTAATAACTTTTGAATGAAACATCTTTCAGCAGTGGGAGTACTTTTGTTTTACTCAGGGGGATAAACCCTACAACATATGTTTTTTTACATTTTAGGTATTACTATCCCTTTAAGGACCATGGAGCTTTTTTTTTTGTTTTGTGCACAATCCTTTTCAGGGCTCCCCGAACGGCGTACAGCCATGCTGGGAGCACTGAAATCCATGACAGTCCTGGCACTTCATGGGTCCTTAAGGGGTTTAAAAAAAACCCGAAAAAAAAAAACCTTTATTTATAAAATTGTATACAAAGTGTAGAGAAGACATTTAGGCACAGTAACCGTGGGATTTTCCTAACAGATTTGTTGCATCAGTCAAATACAACATGACAGAAACAAGTCAAAGGACAAGTCAGCTCAGAAGCTGTGTGGATTCCTGCCAGCTCCGGCTTGGTACTCCAGCTAACCAGATATTATGGGCAGATCTAATTGCTAGGAGATTAGCACCTCTTGCTATATATAGCCAGGATTTTCTATTGCTCAGTGTTTATTCCAAACAGATCCATTCTTGTGGGCTTGTTTTTGTTTATGACCACTCCTCATTTGTCATTTAAAATGATAGCAAACTTTTGTTTTCAGTTTATCGTTCATCTTTTTTTCATCTACACTTTTTCTTAAAGGGATAGTATTGTTATATTTTACGAAACATCATGTAGCCATTAAAAAAAAAAAAAAAAAAAATTAATGTGCCCAGTCCCATCTCTCAAACCTTTATGGTTTGAGAGATTTTCAGGACCAAAGTTCCTCCATCCTTCCCCTTTCCCTGATGGCGGCGCTCTAGCTGACTGCAGGGGAATCCGGTCTCTGGACCGTCAGAGGCTCTTCAGCAGAGCAGAGATGACGTTATAGCCTCCGATGGTCCCGGGACAGGATTCCCCTGCAGTCAGCTAGAGCGCTGATGTCAGGGAAAGGGGAGGGAGGGGGTTACTTTGGTCCTGAATATCTCTCAAACCATAAAGGTTTGAGAGATGACTGGGCGCATTCAGCTTTATTTTTTAATGGCTACGCTTTTTTTTCCTTAAAAAAATAACAATACTATCCCTTTAACACTTCTGTCCCTGACAGTGAGGTCTTGATCTGTTTACAGAGAGTTTTCCATCAAGGGCTGTGAAAGCAAGGATAGTGACAACATGTAAGATGAGAAAACAAATAAAAAAAAAAAAAAAAACTAGTGATACAATGTTGAAAACTCTGCCTCTGGTTTCTTAAATACAGAATAAAGCCCACTCAATGCTGCAAAGGCACTGTTACACTGTATCACTATCCCTGCTTTCACAGTCACTGACCAGAAGCTCTCTGGAAACAGACATCCAGGAAGCTCACTGACAGAGTAAAAAAAATAGGTTAAGATGAAAAAGAAAAAAAAAAAAATATATATATATATATATATATATATATATATATAAGTTAAGAAAGGTGACTATATATTCTCCCAGCGCATACTATGTGAAGTCAAATTAAAAGGTTACAATCAATTTTATGGTACTACACTTAAAATACAACTTTTTATATTAAAAATCAAGTAGTAACTTTACTACTGTATATACAATTGAATGTGGTGTTTTTCAACAGGTTGAAGAAAACGCTCTTAGCTTGTATCCCCTCCACTGCAACCCAACCAAAATATATAAAACTTCAAGGTAAAGTGAATGCACTCACGCTTTGTCTAGTGCCGGGATGGAAAAATCCCAGAACCATAGTAGCCTAGGCTCTGAAGATTTCACATCTGGCTCCTAGATTGTTGGAGGTGGTATACAATATACCCACACATACACTGTAAAATCTGTAGTATAATACACACATTTTTACTGCTTTTTACCTTATGTGAAGTGGGTGGAATGTGAATTATACACAAGAAAAAAAAATTAAATAAATTCAAAATGTGCCCCTCAGTCTCTCTCCCATCCCAATAACCTATGGCCCTCTCTACCCACAGAATAAAGTTAAAATTCCCCCTCAATCACCCCCCCCCTTCCCTCTCTCCCCCCACTTAGGGTAGAGGGAGGAAAAGGGGATGCATATTATACATGTGTATTTTATAGTTACCAAAAATCCTGGGTATAATTTACATCTATGTATTATACTCAAGATTTCACAGTGTATCTATGCACACACCCTTTCACTAGCACCTAAAATTTAGGTTTGGCTCCTAAGAATTGTAATCTTCTATTCACCCCTGGTCTACTGTCTGGATGTCAGTGTGAGTAGGATTGTTTTAGCTGTTTATCCCCAAAGAGTGCACTTAGGATACCTTTCATTGGGTGAGTCAGCAATGATTTATTAATGTCGGCGTGTCCAGGGGTAGAACAGTTCTAGGCTTCTAAAGTCTCCAAACCTCTGGCTCCTAAACTATGGGTGTATTTCATACACATCTATGTGCATATTCATCTTCACAGGCTCCTAAAAATGATGTCTGGTTCCAAAGCATTTTGACTTTTGTCCAACCCTGAAGGATTCAGCTCTATTTTAGCACCTTGATAAGGGCTCTAAAATACAGTCAAAGCATCTCTGAACCTTCAAATAAAAGGTTTTCTGAAATTGCTATCTCTGGGAATACATTTTATACACAGAGAATTATGCTTTAGCATGCGTTTCTTTAACCCTCTGAGTGCCAACACTCTTACTGTAATCTAGACAGAAAATCCAAATGGCTAATTACAATTCATTCTGCATGGATTGGCTCCCCAAAATTACACTTCATCTCTTAGTGCCAGTGTAGTGTCCAACACATTGCTTTGTAATGAACTAGGCACCCATCTATCACTCAAAGAGTGAATCAGTAATGGACTAGTTCAACAGCCCGTTACACGGGCCACAGTGCCTCTGGCAGCCGGTCGCGGAGCAGTCACACGCAGTGGAGACTGCTCGCGCCTCGGCTGATACAGAGCTGGACGCTCCTTCGCAGTGTCTACTGCGCATGTCGGGCGTTACACACAACTTAGCGAATTATTATATAGGATATGTCAAAGGAAGCAAACAGTACTCCTTTTGCAGGATTCAGAGACTCCAAACTCCTCCTACTGAAAGCTTCTTCTGAAGAGGCAAAGCAGTACTCTGTTGATCCAGAAGGAGGTGTTCAGTTATTTTTATCTTGCAATACTGGAATCACCACAACACAGTCAAGTATAGTGCCAAGTTTACAAGCCATTTAGGTATACTGAAGCCAACTGTTTGTTGTGAGACTTCATGGAGATCATTAAACCTAGGAATCTGTGCAAATAATGCAAAAGGACACCCACCTAGGTAAGAAGATATGTTTAACATGTTAAGAGACAATCGAGGAATACTTCTGTTTTAATAAAGTGACAGTGTATGAAAGCTAGGATGAACAAAAATAATCGTGAACTTAGGAGCTCAGCATGTTTTTTTAGGAGCCAGTGGTGGGGTGCATATGTGTAGCTAGGATATCCACAAAAATGTAGGATTCAGAAGTAAAATTTTAGGAACCCAGGCTCATGGAGTGTTTCTGCCCCAACAGAAAGTCAGGTCATGCTTATAAACAGAAAAGATGGGGGGGCGCTAAGGGGTGCTTGTTGCAAAAACACTCTCCACAACATATCTGATCATCAATACTCACATTACAGGGGAACAATCCTGCCCCTGCTCGAGCATCTGCTCAATTTGGACCCTCAGACAGTAGCAGCAGGTTTTGAAAAGTGAAAATAATGAAAAAAATCTTAATGCCTTTCACAACCCATCACACATTTCAGGATGACATACATATCTCTTCGTCAGGGCTGGGAGGATGCACACACATCAAAGACTGACACACTACTGCCATCATCCTTAAATACAGCTCTATCAGCTATAAAAGTGGCAACTACCAAAATAACTCACATATCCATGGGGAGAAACTGAAGAGTTGGCTGATGCACGTCATAAGCAGATAATGAACTGCTAAAAATGTTACTAATAGATCTATACATCAAGTAGCAATTCCACTAATTGGAATCTCCACTGCATATTTCTCAGATTCAGACTACAATAACAAGAATCGATAAACATAAATATTAATATTTAGACCCATACTCCATTTGAGGCATGACTATAACTCTCCAGGTGTAGCAAATGGGCTGTGAACCAGATCATCAATAAAACATTTGAATATAAAAAACAAAATGAATATACCAAAACTTATCAATAGATTGTATCACAATAAATCCATGAAATACCACTACAGAGGCTGTTCCAAAACTTTGACAATCTCCAAACACTGATAGCCCCCCTTTTTTGTTAAATGTAACCCTTTATATTAAGCTTTTTCATTTTATTATTTGTATGTATTTTTCTTTGCCGTTAGTCCTTACCTCTCTGGCACTCGCAGGGTTAAAGATCACTTGTGAGTGTCACTCCAATTTCCATTTCTCTAAACGGACCATATTTGGCAATACCTATAACTGAGTACTAAGCTGTTCTACATCAGATGACCCTGAAGTTTTCTAATAACATGAAACAGTTTGTAAAAACATTTGGATTCATGTATATTATATCTTTTGGGCAAGAAACTGGAAAAGCAGTTGGATAAGGTTATTTTACTGGATGCTGAAAATAAACCTAATAGTATGTATATATTAAAAAAAAAACAAAAAAAAAAACAAAAAAAAAAAAAAAAAAAACCATGCTTTGAACTGAAGGGGTTAATTCTTCTGTAAACCTAACGTGGCCAGCACCAGTATAAGCCTACCCCAAGGTCAACAACCCTGTACAAGTGTCCTCATAAACGCCTTTATACACCACTACATGCAATAAAACACACCTGCATTTCACCTGGAGAGAGGCACTGATGACATGCAAACCCATCAGTAAGGAGCCCACATTGATCAAGTGCAGATAACAAAACACTGCAGGCTTACCAGAAATGTGAGCATGACCATCGTTTATAGCCTTGTGGTTTAACCCCTTAAGGACCGGCCGCGCACATACTTTGCGGTCACTTAAGCACCACAGAGCATTTTTTTTTGAGTGATCCAATTCTAGACTCCCCGAACAGTGTGCAGCCGTGCAGGGAGCCCAGAATTCCATGAAGGTCCAGGACCGTCATGGGTCCTTAAGGGTATAACAACCCATGATTGTCCAGGACTGTCATGGGTCCTTAAGGGGTTAACAGTTGAGTACGAGATGAAACAGGAGCTGTTGGTCAACTGGTCGTGGCATGTGTTGCTCTTTTTGCATGTGATCTTTTAACCCTTTGAAAGACATTGCTTTGCAATGCATTGGCCATCCCACTCAAGAATTAACCAATTGAATGCAAGAGAGGTCTGCAGCCAATATTATTTATATGTATTTAGCCTATATTCACAGATGCTACGCTTTTTTGGGGGGCAGTTTTTGAAGCTATGGAATTATATAACAAAAAGGGATGCAATTTTACTGTGTTATACAGGGGACATTAAGGTTTTTTTTCCCTTCTCCCAGGATCCTCCTCTTAGTATAATAATCTGTAACAAAACAACACTACCTGCAATCTGGCAGGGTGCCACTGAAATCCATATTTGAGATCTGTAGGTAGTTTAAAGGAACACTAACTTAAAAATTAACTGTGGTTATATACACTTACATACCCTATACTCCATGCTTGCAACTGTAAAGAAATCTATTTTCTGAAGCCTAAAATCTACTCTCACATATGCTCTCTGATGGAGCAGCCATTCCTGCCTTCTCCAGGGCTCCCACTGATTGTCCAGGATTATAGGTGAATGGGTTGGAATAAGACATTAAACACAAGAGCAGTGGACACTGATCACAATCAGTCAGTGACTTTAGCCTTTATCTCTTAATACAAATAAGATTAAATAAATGCTCTCTGAACAGGACAATTTACATGTGCATTAACCCTTTCAGTGCCAAAGGGCAAATAAACGCATTTCAAAAGCTCCGGCATTGAAAGGGTTAAAAATAACTTAGAATTATATTTTAGGGGTGTAACATTTGAAAAATGAACTTCTACAAATAATAGCTGGATATTTAACCCTGTGAATGCCAGAGGAGTATCCATGGCATTGCTTAGCAATGATGGCACAGTTATCAGAGGGACTAACCTAGGTAGTTGCCCTTTAAACAGCAGTTATTATTTATAGTTTCTGTTTGCATTGATCTCTGTTATAAATTACTGCTAGTTACTTCAGTTTCATACTGTTTCTGCCTGATAACTAGAGTTCTGTACAAGTCATTCAGGCCTACTGAAGCCCGCTGTTTGTTGTGAGATTTGGCCTAGAAGCAGGACTCAGAGATCCAAATATACAGGAAACTGCAATGTGTTGTGTACCCCTCTGGCACTCAAATGGTTAAAGCTGTGCTGAAGGAAAGTTGCAGAAAATTGTGTCGGGCTGGGATGAGACTACAAGAGTTGCCTCATATAACACCACAATACCAAACTCGCAAGTTTTATTCATGCAAGATTTATCGCTGCAACAAAATGAACAGGGCTTAACCCCTTAATGACAGGGGGGGTTTTTTTTCCATTACAGTGAATTACTTCTTGGACTTACCAGGTAAGTCGTCTGTCACTAAGGGGTTAAAGGCCCTAAGTGAAAACACGCAGGACAGAGAGCCTTTCATTCTAGATGCAGACAATGGGTTTAGGACATTTATGCATAGAGATCATTCTCCAAACCACCAATTTATGTTGCCTTCTACAGTTATATGTGGGGAGGGGGGAAACCTGGGTTAATGCCCCTTTCATCCTTTACAAATATCACTAAAATATCACAAACTTGCATCCCATGCTTCTGCCTGTGAGAACTTCAATGTCCAGACAGAATTTTGACTCTTCATTATCTTCCCTTTATTTCTTCAACCATAAAAGGTTTGTAGCTGCCACAATCTGTTAAGTGCTAGATGAGCAATAAGTGACTAGATTCAGCTCAATAGCAGCATGTATTGCTGCGTGTGTGCAAATCTCCCTGTGAGCACGGTCTCTGGGTGTGTGAGTGCCTACGAGCAACATTAGTTCCTCTTCCCACAGTAAAAGAGAATAGACTAGGGCCTCATGCAGCCCCAAGGCCACCTGTTTCCAACCACTGAGCTAGATTATTTGCACACCCCCTCTATTAGTGAGAATTTCCCACTACAAACATACACCCACACACTGTAAATAACTATACAAGCTGAACAGCTTCCTTCGCTGTGGAGGGTTGCTGACAAGAACACTGCAACAACTGGCTCCTGTAAAATACCAGCATTCTCATGACCTTAACTAGGGAGAGGATTGGGGAAACATTTCATATTTTGGCGAGTAACAGTAGCTTCCATATCAACAGAGAACGCTGTCACTGAAAATGTTTCTAGCACCTTCGTGCATATCAAACCTCAGTGACACACAAGAAGAGCAGTATGTAGTGAAACACACTAACAGTAGTGTACAGTTAATAGACTCCCTGACAATTAAAGTGATAGTAATACTTGTAATTCAAACCATTTAATTCTGTAGATATTTACAAAAACTAATTGCGCCATTTCCGATCTCCCAGACCTTTATGGTTTGGGAGATATAAGTCTGCAAAGTTCCCCCTTCCCCCCCCCCCTTGGTTTGTAAGCACATGTTGTAGACCGTTCAAATGAAGTATTTCTTTTTAACTATCGCAATCACGGCTCTGCTGAAGAGCCGCAGGACGGTCTATGGACTGCGATCTCTGTAAGCTTTAAAGTTGACGTCACCACAAGAGGAGGGAAGGGGGAAATTTGCAGACTTATATCTCCCAAATCATAAAGGTTTGGGAGATCGGAAATGGCGCAATTAGTTTATTTTTTAAATATCTACAGAATTAAATGGTTTGAATTACAAGTATTACTATCACTTTAATGTTAGGTAGCCCCTGTCTTCATCCAGACCAACTACAAAAGGTACACAAAAAAACTCAATCAGCACACAAAACAAAACAAACAGTGTAGTTTACCATGTTAAATATCCCAAACTCCCAGACTACATATGCAAACATCTAGCTCTGGTGAGAAGGGTTTTAACCCTAGCTGTACAGAGAGCAATAAAATGCAAAGCAATGTTCTATACAGACTTATATAGTTTTAAAGGATTAGTAAGGCAGGTATTTAAGTTAATGCAATATTGTAGATTTTAAAAAAGTATCTGGAGAAAGTCCCATCTCTCAGACCTTTATAGTTTGAGAGATATAACGTTTTTAAAGTTTCCCCCTCCCTCTCCTTGCATGGACATCAGACAGAAGGAGATCCCGCTCCTGTGACCAGCTGACAGCTCTTCAGAAGAGCCAAAATAGCGATATTTAAAAAGAAATGCTTCATTGGAACGGTCTACAAAGCGTGCCTGGTTTGCAAGCACATTTTGTAGACTGTTCCAATGAAGTAATTATTTTTAAATATCGCTATCTCGGCTCTGCTGAAGAGCCGCCTCGAGTCAGCTGACATGGATCTCCTTTTGTCAGCTTTACAGCTGACATCAGGAAAGGGGGGGGGGGGAAGAGCCTTTAAAACGTTATCTCTCTCAAACTATAAAGGTTTGAGGGATGGGACTTTCTCCAGATACTTTATTTTTCTTTAAATATACAATTCTGCATTAACTTTAAATACGGCATTACTAACCCTTTTAGTGTCTAAGAAAGTAGGCAGCAGATTTTGTTGTCTACTTTCTTAGACCCATTACTGTAAACATTCTTCAGGAGAACATGCTTATATTAAGTTTTAGGACATGCTTTAACCTTTGAATGCCAGGGAGGTATCAAACGTGTTGCAATGCATTGGATACCTCCCGGCACTCAAAGGATTGAAGCTGTGTCTGGCCATACACAAAAATTAAAAGGGAAAATCCCTCCAAAGACTGGAAAGGACCAAGTAGCTAGTGCTACCTGAAAGGTTCCAAGTGACAGGAAAGACCTCCTGCAGGACAGTGTCTGCCAAGAATGTACCAACTATGGCAGAACAAGGTAAGTTTGGAGAAGTGCTGTGGGGTGAACATGCTAATACCCTTTTCAGTTTTACATTATCACACAATTCATCCCAGAGTCAGTAGTTCCTTAAAGGGATAGTAATGTTTCATAATAAAAGCAGCTCTAATTAATCATCATAGTATTTGGACCTTGGAGAGTGTTATTTCAATTGTCAGAGTTGTAGTTCAACAGTAATTCAATGACAAAGTATCCCCCTCCCTCCCATTTTACTGATGTAACACTGCTCAGCCAGAGCAGAAGGGATGTGCCCAGGTACACTGCAGAGAGGGACAATCTTCAATTAAGATAAGGGAAAACCTGAAAAAAAACTTGTCAAGGGGGGCAGGGCTTACATTGTTATCATAGGAAGAAGATTGTCCCCTGCTGTTATCTGTCTGGACTAGCAACCAGATTCCACATCCGAGAAGAGATTGCTTACACTAGGTAAAAGTGGCGGGAGGGGGACACTTTATCCTTCAATTACTCTTGAACTACAACTCTGACAGTATTGAAATAACACTCTCTATGGCTCAAATACTATGAAGATTAATTGAAGCTGCTGTTTTTGTGAAACATTACTATCCGTTTAAAAGCTTTAGGAAGTCCCTCCCTTCTGTATCAGTTTCACAGTGTGCCTTTGTTATTTCGAAGGGCAACCATCATGAATAAAATACATATTAATGCTCAGTATTTACATATTAATCACTGCTACCCCACCTCTGAAGGTAGCTGCATTACAAATGTACAGCTCTCATTGTATAGGCCCTCCTCTAGACTTATCCTACCCAGAGCTGATTTTATGAGCTCTGAAAATGCAGACACAACTGCAACTTCATATCCACCTGCATAACCAATAGGGAAGAGGCTGCCACTGGCAACTTCAGCTGGAGGCAGGACAAGAAAAAAAATGTTCAACAGTAACTAGTAAAAGACTGAGACTAATATTGTTTATGTTTTAGTTTTTTCATGTTAATTTCTCTTTAACTATTTTTCTTTGTAGGTTTAGGTCTAGATCCAAACCTCTGAGTTCTAGAGGATTGTACAAAACATTGCAAAAAGAGGATATTTATAATCACACACACAAACCTATGCTACGTTTGAAAACATGAACAATGTTTTACAAATCAGCACCCATAAGGAAAAAGTTGAGTTGCTGATTCAGCATCTCCCTTCCCTTTAGCCAGTAAACATGCAGAGGTAAATATAGCACAGAAAACAGATCAGGTTACTAGTCATCAGAATGTAGAGAGGCCTTTGTGTGTGGATAATTGAGACAGTCACAGAAAATGTTTGGTCTGCAATACACACATTCTTCTTCTTACTTCCAATAATCACATGCTCAAATCGCAATGTAGCAGAAAGCAGATGAGTTGCTAGTTTCCTCAAAGGACCTGGGGTTTGGGCCAGCCTTACGCAATATTACTTGTTTCCCTAGTGCAGCACTAGTAATAGAACGATTAGTCTCATCACATGCCCTAAGCCCAGTGCTTTAAAGGGCAATTGTCACATTTTACCAACACTGCTCCTAGTAGGCATGTATACAATTAACCTATTGGACACCACTAGAGATAGCTCTAGCATCCAAAGGGATTAACTAGTTGCATGCAGGAACAACATATTCGTTAAATAAACCTAGGCATATTATATTGATACATATACTTGACATGTGCACCTGGGAAAAGTGATATAATTCTGGAGCAAATCGACTTCCCCACAGGGGATAAACACTCTCATTGATTTAAATAGGAATTTTAACCCCCTTGAATGCTACAGAAGTCTCCAACGCACTGGTCTGAAATGTGTTGGAGATTGCTGGCATTGCAAGTGTTAAAAAAAAAAAGGGACTTTGGGGGATTGTTAGTGGCCCACTATGGCATTGTTGGTTTGCTCAAGAATTGCTCCACTTACTCTGCGCACATTATACAACAGATCCAACAGATCCCAACTCAGGTATTTCTCACATTTGATGAAGTGACACCATAGGAGATATCAAGTCCTTCAAGTGCCTGTTTCAGGCCTACTTTGGGCTCTTCAATAAACTAAAATAATCTTCAGTGTCAAAAAGAAAAGCCTGTTGGCATTGTAGAGAAGACTTTCAATGGCAAGTACTTTTCACAGTTAATCATTTAAGGATAGCCTTGCATGAACACAGCTGAACTAGCTTATTATACTGAGCCTCATTAACATGCCTGTACTCAGGAAGGGCTATAACCTTGAAGCCTGAACTGTTTGGTGGTATACTTGAGCACAGTGACTGCAAATACCACAGAAGTCCTTCCTGCTTCAGAGCTCAAAGAAGAATTTGTGGGCTTCAAATGTAGAAGGCAAACAGCAACAATTCAGGGGCAAACAAACTGCATTTCAAAGCATTTGAGAACTCTCTAATATTCAAATGGTTGAAAGCCTCACTTAGATTATTGGAGATTTAGGGAATATTTATTTGTCCCTTGCAGTGTAGTTGGCTTGTTTTAAAATTGCTCCACTTCAGCTCTATACATAAGGTCCATTGTTTCAACATGCCAAAATAATTAATAAATGAGAACTAACACCACTTAATAATAATAATAATAATCCCACAATTACCTAATTATGGCCAGAAAATGCTAACTGCCTTTATGATTTACTAGTTGAACAGCCCGTTACACGGGCCACAGTGCCACGGCAACCTGGTCGCGGGGCAGTCACGCACAGTAGAGACTGCCCGCGCCACGGCTGATACAGAGCTGGACGCTCCTTCTGAGCGCCTAGCTCTGTATCAGCCGCGGCGCGGGCAGTCTCTACTGCGCATGACTGCAGCACATGCAGCAATGACTGCTGCGCATGCCGCGGCGTTACACACGATTTAGCGAATTATTATATAGGATGTCCTTATGCCTTTGTTCAAGAGATCTTCAGTTAGTTTTGAGGGTTTATGAGGACGTCACAAAGAGGAGATGACTTCTCCAGTGAAATTGCTTCCCCAGTTCCTATGTTATTCTATGGAGCCAATGCACTAAGATCTCTCAAGTGGGAAAGATGCACTGGCTCCATAGACTAGACACAGGAGAAGTGATGTCAATGGAGCAGTAATTTCCTCCTTATAATGACTTAGGTCATCTTCCCCATGGATGTCATGTCCATGGAGAGATATGACAGAGGCTAGGATTTGTTTCATACTGAACCAGGCAGAATGCATAAGCCTACTTAAGCCTTTAAGGAACAGAAGGGTGTGGACAACTATAAACACATATGAAATTAAAGGGTTAAGATTGCCATGTCCAGTGAGCAGAGTTTGAGGTCCTGTGGCCTCTGGCAATGGTCATGTCAGCCTTACAAAATCCAAGACTGACTGAGGGAGTTCACTTGAACTATGGCAAGAGTTTGAAATTCATAGGGGACATTTGGATTTTCTAGCAATATTAAAGGTAAGTGGGGGATATTAGGAAGCGTTAGTTCTCCTTTAATCAGTTAGAAGCATCACTTTCATGTATATCAGTGATTCTCAGAGTTAGTCCTTGGGACACACCAAAGGAATATGTTAGGATACACCTGCTTGAACACAGGGGTAGTCAGTTCAATCAAGAATTACTGATGTAGGTGTGCTAAGTCAGGGATAGCCTGAAAATCGTACCTGCTAGTCTGTCCCGAAGACATTGAGAATCACTGATGTATACTTTGAAAGAGAATACCACAAATGGCAATCAATCCACCTCTATAATCCAGGCCTGATTTGTCCTTAGACTCTCTCTCTAGCACTTGAGGTGTTAACCAATAGGAATTTATGGATATGGAGCACAGGTGCACTAATTAGTGGCTTGGTCTCTTTAACTGGTCTACCAAGCTCATTCAGGGAGAGCCAGAAAACATGAACCCTTATTAGTTCTTGATGACAAGGGTTGGCTCCCCCTGTCCCTGCTTTTTCTAACTCAGAGGTGTTCCAGTCAGTCCACAATAAACCTATA
This sequence comes from Rhinophrynus dorsalis, assembly GCA_037306005.1. Taxonomy (NCBI): domain Eukaryota; kingdom Metazoa; phylum Chordata; class Amphibia; order Anura; family Rhinophrynidae; genus Rhinophrynus; species Rhinophrynus dorsalis. The sequence goes on along the minus strand of CM074721.1, from coordinate 167,819,250 downwards.
ACATCCTAAAAATCTCACTGCTTGAATACAGAGAGGAGACTGATTTCTCCTCTGCTTTTTCTTATTGAAACAGCAACAACTTACACACATAAGAAACAGTAATTTGGTACAGATCCTGAAGAAGGCAATGCTGGAGGCCCCTCACCCTGATAATTTGCTCTTTGACCCCGAGATTATGCTCAAAACCCAACTCTCTGGGTCAAACCCTGAGAGTTCCCAGATATGCCTGTAAATATCCCAAGCTGTTATCCTGGAATGAACTGCCAAGCAAGCACCTGTATAGGAAAGGGTACAAACATGATGACCTTAGCAATGCCAACACCTTTTTAATAAATATACTTTTTTCTGTGGGATAGAGCTGATTTGTTGTTTTCTGTGGTATCAAATACATAAAAATGAAATATAAGCAGTGTTAAATGGGGAAAGGCAATGTAGAATGCAGTGCTACTTAGTCCTTTAAAGAGCAGGAAGCTTTGCAACACTTTACTAGCAAAGCATTGCAGGCCTCTCTGGTCCTTATCGACTGCCTGATCCAGCAGGGAGCACGCACTTTTTTTTTTTTTTGGGGGGGGGGGATTAATTCTGGGATGGAAGAGCAGCGCTGCCATACCAGAACTCCATGACGTGCCAGGACTATCACTGGTCCTTAACATCCAGAGTGGAGTAACTGTTCTGGCACATCATATATCGCTGAGGCGTTAAAAGGATTAATGCACTTCAATAAGATATGATAAAAAGACTATACACTGTATCATTTACCAGAATATAACCCTTTCTGCACTAGGCTCTGCAGTAGGATGAGGGGTGGGGGGGCTGTACAAATTAAACTGAATAAATAGACAGGAATTAGTTCCAAACTGACAAAATAGCTTGACTAGGTTATTGTACAGTGTTGTATTAGAGTTCAATATAACATTCGTTTCCTAATTAGGTTTCCCTTATAAAGTGAACTTGTCACCTTAAGATATCTTGCTTTACTGTGCCTAAAGTACAAACTGTTCTGCAGGCATGTAATACATATGGTGGCCGTCCCTTTTTCAGTGGCTCTCCACCCACCTGCTGACTGCACACGGTCTACCAGTAATTCTGTATGTGCAAGGAGAGCCCGTCCCACCAAAGATTGTTAACTATTATGAAGAAGAAAGATGCCGCTCTTTTCCAATGTACGCAAGATGGCTATGCTCTCCTCATTGATGACCTGAGATAATCTTGTATTTTTTGGATGGTGAAACATCTGCCACATATCTGATTGAAAGCAGTGTTTTATTTTGTTACATATAGAGATATGCAGGAGGGGTTTAAGGAGGGCGACAGGTCTACTTTAATATCTATTTGGCGTACTATAAAAGGAACTAGCACAAAGTGCCACATTTTGTCTTCAGAAGATAAAGTGTATTTTCTCAAAACGTTTGCAGAAGATTGCCTAGTAAAACATATATGCAGACTGTGATGTTCTGTAAATCCAGCTAAACTTGACTTAGGGTGACTGTCCAATTAATACGTTTCCAGTCTAACAGGAATAAAAGTATTAATTATGTGACTAAAAATACATGATTAATGGTTTCCAGGAGGTGAGTAAATGGAATTTCTCTACCTCCCTGAATCTCTAGCATGTCTAGAGCGCATAAAGTCTTATGAACATATCCAGGAACATTCTAGTTTCCAGCCCCAAAAGCAACAACAATGGCTTTGTACAAAAGACACAATTTGATTCATAAAATGGTTGGGGTTGTTCTTCTAACGGGAGTAAAGTAAGTTGAATGGGCAGGGAGTGAGGAACTAGGATGTGTTACTGGGAGACTCAATGCCAGAGAATCAATTTCTGTGCCTGAAAAATGAACTTGCCTTAGAGTGACAGGGCCACATTAAACATTTGAAGGACAAATGCTGAAAAATGTTGAGACAACTAGGAGTTTTTGGAACCAAGTGAGAACTACATATACAGAAATTAATGTAAAATAGCGCACACAATGCAGAAGCCAGAAACAAAATTTTAGGAGTCTGAATTTCCAGTCTCCTGGAAATTTCTATCGCTGAAAAAGGCAATAGTTCCGCTCTGGAGGACCAAGGCACTTTTTTTTTTCCTTCCCTCTCCACAAAACACATAAGACTCATTGCATTTTTAAGTAGATAGTGTTTCTTGGAGAGTAAATGTCTCTTGTGCAATGAGACAAAAGCATAGTTTCCATTCCTGATAAATACACTGGTGCGTTGCTCTTATGCTGCAAAACACAACATTCTATTCAGAAGTCTCTTGGGCCTACCATAATGACAGTTATAGGAAATCGTTAGCACAAATGGTAAAGCTAATTTTTGTGACTGGAAACAGAGGCAATTAAGGGGTACGAAGTGAAAGTAGAAACTGTGGCTTAGATTAGGCATGGACAACCTGAGACTCTCCAACAGTTGGAAGAATATGATGGTAATAGTAGTTCAACTGCAGCTTGCTCTTTTCTGGTTTGTGTGTGTGTGTCAAAAAAAAAAAAAAAAAAAAAAACAATCCCTATGTACCAGAATTCAATTTATAGAGTACATTAGCGAATACAACTGATGAATGAATATGTTTATTTATACAGTGGCACAATTTAAAAGTTTAGACAATATAGGGATACAAGTGCTGAACAAAGTAAAATACTGGCAGCAGGGTCCCGTTTTGAAATCTTGCAATATAAAGGTATTAAATGAAGACATACAGAGTACATATGGTTAAATTCGGAACAGAGTGCTAGAGCGAGCGAGCCTTGAATGTATGAAGTCTATGCATGATGTCAGTGCAATGAGAGAAAAGGGTGTTCTATGAGAGAGAGCTGTAGACAGAAGGAGAGGAGAGAAAAAGGTCATTGGCTGATCATAAGGGATGTGACGTGGTGCAGCACTAGATCATGGTGGAAATGTAGGTGGGATAAAGGGTCTTGAATTACAGAAGCAGGATTTTGTATTAAATCTGGCATTTGATAGGCAACCATTGGAGTGACTGGAGGAGGGAAAGGCAGGGACAAACCTATGTGACAGTAAGCCAACTCCTGCTGCAGCCTTCTGTATGGATTAAAGGAATAGTAATAGTTTAAAATTACCAATCCCAATACTGTAGGAGTATAAAAAAAAATAATTATTTGCCCCCAGTGATATCTCTCAAACCTTTATGATCTGAGAGATATTCACTCGTAAAGTTCCCCCCTCCCTCCCCTTTCCCTGAAGTCAGCATTGTAACTGACTGCAGGGGAAGTCTGTCGTACGACCATCCGGCAGCTCTGCAACTGATCCGCGATCTCGTTAATAAAAAAGAAATCATTCACTTAAAAGGTCTTTTACGTGTGCTTGGTTTGCAAGCACACATAGAAGACCTTTTAAGTGAATTATTTCTTTTTTATTAAAAAGATTGAGGCTCAGCTGCAGAGCCGCCGGATGATCGTAGGACATACTTCCCCTGCAGTCAGCTACAACGCTGACTTCAGGAAAAGGGGAGGGAGGGGGGAACTTTGAGAGATATCACTGGGGGCAAATAATTTCTTTTTTACTCTTATAATATTGGGATTAGTAATTTTAAAGTATTACTATCCCTTTAAAGGGTATGGAGTTAAGGCATGAAGATCAGAGAGAAGATGGTTACAGTAGTACATGCAGGATAGGATGAGTGCTTGTGTAAGAATTTTAGTTTTGGAGGAACAGAGTAAGGGAAGGATTTTGGGTATGTTACAAAAAAAAAAGAGAGAGTCAGAATCTGGCAATAGAATTAATATGAGGAGAGAAAGAGAGCAGTGTCAATTATCACCCCTAGGCACCGTGACTCTGATACTGGATTTACGGTAGTGGCATTTACTGTCACCTGGAAGGGCATTACTGGCCTGGTCTAGATGCGATAAGGATTAGCTCAGTTTTATACATGTTGACTTTGAGGTCCCTATGAGCCCATCCAGGCTGAATTAGCCAAGAGGCAAACTGTGATTTTAGATTGAATATCAGGAGTCAGTTGAGGTGCAGATAACGGATTATTATTAGGTGCTTATCATTTTTACAGTTTACCAATACGAACAGTTTACCAATATTTATCGATAACATGTAGAAGACAGTTTTAGTGAAAGATTTTTTTTTATTAACGCGATCTTGGCTCTGCTGCAGAGCCGCCTGATGATAGTAAGACCGGATTTCCCTTCAGTCAGCTAGAACACTGACTTCGGGGAAGGGAGAGGGAAACTTTAGGAATGATTATCTCTCAAACCATAAAGGTTTGAGAGATGAAACTGAGGGCAATACATTTCTTTTTAATATAACTTCAATCTAGGGATTAGTAATTATTAAGTATTACTATCCCTTTAAATGTTATGTGGTTTTGTTTGTGTTTTAAATCAGACCTTGTGGAGGGGGGCAGAGACCCTTCCTGATGCCCACCCTGGTACTGATCGCTTATCCATTAGAATAGGAAATCAGTCCTGCAACCAGGAAGATGATCACCACTTTCCTTCTCTCTCCTCCTCCTCAACCCTGCTTTCACTTGCATTGTGTGGGTCTTGAAGGTCCTCCTACTCAACTCGGGCAGTCACAGTATTCTGCGTTGAGGAGGAGAATGTAGAGGGAAGGAGGTGTTCACATTCTTGGTCTCAGCTTTGATCGCCTATCCAGTAGGGGTATCTCCCGATGCCTCTGTAGGAGGTATGATTATTTATTTATTTTTATAAACCACTCAGTGTGCGATGAAGTACTACACTATGTACATTTTTTTTTTTTATATATATATATATATATATATATATACACAGTATCGCTCCCATGCTTTTCGCAATGATATTGTATATTCTGAAGTGTTAGATCTTGCCCTTCAGTGTAGGGAAACTCCTTCCCTAAATACAGAGCAATTTTGCTGGGAGCCAAGTCCTAATTTCTAGTCTTATGCTGATGTGGCACAAGGAATTGTTGAGCCCATTCATACACACATATCCTACATAATAATTCGCTAAAAGTTTGTAACGACACAGTCATGTGCAGTAGAGACTGCTGCATGTGCTGCAGTCATGCGCAGTAGAGACTGCCCGTGATGCAACTGATACGGAGCGGGGTGCTCTGAAGGGTGAACAGAGAGGACCACGGTCTGAATTCAGTATCAGTCACGTCACGGACATTCTCTACTGCGCATGGCTGCACAGCGACCGGCCGGCACTGTTGCCCATGTACACGGGCTCTTCAACTAGTATACATATGTATCACTCGTACAGCACCCATACTGCACCATCATTCTGTATACAAATAAAGGGACCCTCAGGGAAAAAAATAAAAATATAGAGCCTTGGCTGGATAAAGGGAGCCTGTAGGAAAGGGTGGATATAGAAGAAACAGTTAGCAGTCCACTGGAGAGATGTGAAGAATCCAGGTGAGCCAAAGAGGAGGTGGATAGAAACAAGTGGTGAATGGGACAGGGACAAGGGGTGATGGGATGCATAAGGCCAGATAGGTGGTGACAGGAGGGGAGTTGAGGTGGAGACACACGGGTTGAAGGAAGGGATAAGGTTGAGGCATTAGTGTTAAGGTGATAGTAATGTTTCACAAAAAGAGCAGCTCCATTTAATCTTCATAACAGCTGAGCCATAGAGAGTGTTATTTTAATACTGTGAGTTGTAGTTAAAGTTTCCCCCTCCCGCCCCTTTTACCTAGTGTAAACCCCCACTCCTCAGATGTGAATCCAGTCCATAGACCAGACAGCTCACATCAAGGGTCAATATACTACTGTGAGAACAATGAAATCCCTGCCCCCCTTGACAGGTTTTTCAGCTTTTTCCCTTATCTTAATTGAAGATTGTCCCTCTCTGCAATCTTCCTGGACACGCCCTGCTGCTCTGAGGTGAGCAGTGTTATATCAGTAAAAGGGGCGGGAGGAGGATACTTTATCATTCAGTTACTCGAACCACAACTGACAGAATTGAAATAACACTCTCCAAGGCCCAAATACTATGATGATTAATTAGAGCTGCTTTTATTATGAAACATTACTATCCCTTTAATGAGATGCATGTGGTGGGGGGAGGCAGGGACCTTCCTCTAAGATTTCCACAGTTTCATGATCAGTGGGTATAAATGATCACTTGTCCAGTAACAAGACTCTTTGGAATCACAGTGCGCGGCTTCTGAAATATCAGCTCCATACCCAGAACAAAAAAGCGGGTGAAACAGGAGCTAGGAGATCAAAGTAGTACTCCTCAATTTCAGGGATGCTAAAGAGAGTTTTAAACTATAAAAACTAAGTGTGTTCACTCACCCCCTATTTATCACTTGTGCATAGAGTTGTTTCCACGCCCAACAGTCATACCTGTTTACCTCCATATTCTTCCTCCTTGTTGAGTTCAGAACAACAAGCATCTGTTCAGCATTGCTTTCAGTGTACCCATAGAACACAAACCGCTTTAAAAGCTTAATTTTTTGTGCCAGGAGTGTTCAGCACGCTGCAGAGCAATTTAATGGATGCCATTTGGCACTCAAAAGATTAAGGGCGAGATGTTCAGAAAGTGGTGGTAACTGAAATTGTCTGTAATCAGAATAAAAAAGTTCTTACACCATGATCCGTCAATTCTCAGACATGTTTCCACCATTTTTTGCATCCAATTCTGCCATCTCTGTCAAAGGGAAAAAACAGTCTTAAAAGTGGGTGTGGTTTAATCTTCCGTCATAATGTAAGGTATTTTCAGAAAAAAAATATTCGTTTGAACGTCATTTTTTTGTCTGATTAATGTCATTTTTTCCCGACATAATAAAAAAGGTCTAAACTTGGAGAACAAAAATTAAAGTACTGAGAAGCAATTTTTCATTTCAAAGACAAAAAATGTCTTTGTTTCTTTGAAAATTTTCATTTTAAAGACAAAAAAATGTCTCTTTGAAAATTTTCATTTCAAAGACAAAATCAAAGACAATTTTTAATGGCAATGTTCAGTGAGATCTTCTTACAGTCATTTTTAATTCTTTAGATGAATTTTCAAACGTGACGGATTTACTTCTGAAATTATGGTCCTTCTTTTACCACCAACTCATGATCCGACAAGTTTTTCATTATGATGACTTTTTGAACATCTCACTCTAAATGGTTAAAAATGCTGCCTTTCAGACTTACAGGAGTATAAACAGCAACACTGTTTTATTTATTTTGGGGTAGACAAGTCTGCGTGGCCCTAAATCGCCAAGTGCCAAGGTGCAATCCATAGCTGCCATGGAGACCTGGCTCCTGGGGTTTGTAGAGCCCTGGACTACAGTCATTTACAAGCCATTCGGCTCTATTAACCCCTTAAGGACCGGCGGTCCTGGGACATTTCCGTCCCATAATGACCGCATAGGAGCACTGCATAGGAGCACTTGGACGCGCCGGTACACGTGACCTGTCGCGTGTATTGGCGCGTCATTATGGGGCCTGATAGAGATCGCTCCGATCTTGGAGCGGTCAATTTCAGGCCCTATTTTTTACTTACAGCGCTCCCGGTAGAGCGCTGTAAGTAAAAAGTACGTGACGTACTATGACCGTCATCGGTCCTTGAGTATTTCAAGGACCGTGACGGTCATAGTACGTCACATGTCGTTAACGGGTTAAGGTTTGTTGTGGGAAGTGCGACCTACAGGCAGATTTTAACAGAGTTCATTATATGCAAGAAACTGCAGATATCCTATAATGAAAACAAACTGTTTGCTGTATAAATGACACCTACTTAGGTAAATTAATATGATAAACAAATAAAGAGCTACTTATTCCTGGGGCTTAGGGCCCGTTAAAGAAGGTATTACCAATAACAAAAAAGCTCACTGCAGGTAAGGGGTGGACAAAAATATAAAAACATGTGGAACCAGGCAGACTTTTTGTGAGCCAACAATAACTGTTCCACCCCTGTTATATGCAGAAAGCAAGAGTAGCAATTCTGATGAAAACCAGTTGCACCATAGTGGACAAGTTGAAATACTGATTGATTTAAAGGGATAGTAATGTCAGAAAAAAGTATTAACTATATGGTATATGCAATTAAAAGAGAGTACTTGCACTTATTCTTATCTCTCAAACTGTTATGGTTTGAGAGATATAGGAAAATCAAGTTCTCTGGTCCCTCCCCTTTCTGCTTGACGAGCTGTAAAGCTGTCAGAAGCAGATTCTGGTCGCTTGACCAGATGTGGCTCTTCAGCAGTGCCGATATAACGATACCTAAAGATAAATACGTAATTTGAAACGGTCTACAAAGTGTGCCTGGCTTGCAAGCGCACTATGTAGACCGTTCCAATGTAGTATTTATTTCTAAATAGCATGATTTCAGCTCTGCTGAAGAGCCTCTGTCTGGTCAAATGACTGGAATCTGCAGCTGTCAGCTAGATGGCAGACTTTAGTAAAACAACCAGGAAAAGGTAACTTTAGCAATTGATATCTCTCAAACCATAAAGATTTGAGAGATAAGACTTACATTGTTGTTAATCTTTTTTAATGACTACAATATTAAATCAACTTAAAATTAACCATTACTATCCCTTTAAATAGGGCTTTTAAAGGGATAGTAGTACTTAAAATGTACTAATCCCCATATTGTAGGCATTAAAAAAAGAAATTAATTGCCACCAGTGCAATCTCTCAAACCTTTATGGTTTGAGAGATAATCGCTCGCAAAGTTCCCCCCTCCCTCCCCTTTCACTGAAGTCAGCGTTGTAGCTGACTGAAGGGGAATCCGGTCTTACATGCATCAGGCGGCTCTGCAGCAGAGCCGAGATTGCGTTAATAAAAAGGAAATCCTTCAATGAATCGATCTTCTAGGTGTACTTGCAAACCATATAGCTAAACTATGCCAGAATAGAAATTGCCATCACAGTCATTTATCCATTTACAAGAGTGGGATAATTACCTATGTATCTCCTTTTTATAACCGGATGCACTAAAATATGTATATTATATGGGTCAATTCACTAAGCATTATACCATGGAACCCTTTGGACGCAAAAGATGTATCCAGTCCATATGTATAAATACAAACGTAGAGCAAATCATCTGCACCCATAGGAAACAAATAAACTATGTTATATTGATTTAAAGGTGGCTTTAATGCCTTGAATGATAGTGAGGTTCTCAACACATTGAACATTCAGTGAGAGTTCTGTTTGTTCCCCATGATGTAGGTGGTTTGCCCCAGAGTTGTGACACATTTATTTTTATGCATATGCTCCATTATGTTGGGAAAATTTCTAGAATCCAGCTAGTCCCCTACAGCTACCTACTATAGCAGCAGTATCAGCCAATTCCTTCACAATGTGCATCTCTGTACCACCATTCGTGTCCAATTTTCTTCTAGTCTCAAACAAGAGGGTGGCAACATCCATGTGAGATCAACCAGAAATGCATCATATTACTTCTCATGTGATCATCTGTCTTTACCCTTTGCTTGCCATATGGGTATCCAGCTTCTCGGGAACTCAAAAGGTTAATATATATGGGTCTAGCTCTAAAAACAGCATTGATAGTGACACAAAACTGCTAAGGTCATTCTGGACAGTTTCCTGTGCCAGAGATAACCAGTCACTTGATCAATATGAGGGCAACCTGAAGGCCACTGAACAGTAATATCCATCATCCTCAATCAGATGGAGAGCTACAGGTTTCTCACCAGATTATATCAGCCTATTTTCGCACACCTCCTTTATCTCACATTAGATTAGCCACTGGATGCTCATATCAACATTTTCCATAAGAGTATTATAATCCTGAAGTGTCTATTATTGTGTTACATTTTCTAGTATTGTAAAATTATGGGGTACAGCATATACAGTTAGTCATTAATAAATTAAAGAACAACAGGTACTGTTTAACCCTTGAAGACCAAAGGGGTGGGCAATTCACTACAAAGCAATGTGTTTTACAGACATTAGGCCCTCAAGGGTTTAATATTCTAGTACCCAGCGTTCACAATTAAAAAATAAAAAATACAGCCAAACACATGAAAGGCGCAAGTATACTGATAAAATATAAAAACAGTAACAGGCAGATGGTGTATATCTATACTTACACATTATGTATAATTGTTTAACACAACATTTTTAATAAAACCAAAGAACATATACAAAAATAACTTAGGTGACCCTGTGTTCTTAATTGTAATTGGCCAATTAACGTGTAAACCGGGGTGGGCAATCTAAGGCCCTCCAGCTGTGGGGAACTGCAACTCCCATCATCCCCCGCAAGCCAGTGGAAAGTTGTAAAGGAGTTGTAGTCCTCCACAGCTGGAGGCCTCCGGTGTTCACCCCGGTTTACAGAGTGGGAAGGGAATACAACGTGCTAAAATTAAAACACTTGCCCCTTAAAATGCAATGAAATATTATTTCTGATAAATCATCTCAATACACCAAATCCAATACGGTTTCGGTGTCTCGATCGAATACATCGATTTAAAAGTCCTGACCAAGCAAATAATAACACTGCGGCCTAGCCTATAATGGTTTATCCCCGGTGCTCGCGTATCGCTCTCGCAGCCCTCATCGTTCGGGGACAGGGGATCCCAGTCCTACCTGCTGGTATCTACTGCTGCTCTGCTCAGACATGTCTGCTGGAGGTGACCCGAGAGGACAGCTAAATGCGGGCACCGTAAAAGCTGCAAACAAGGCGGCGGCTGCGGAAAGCAGATCCCGTGAACGATACAGAGATAGCCAATACTGCCCTATGGAGGGAGGAGAGTGTACAGCAAGGAGGAGACAAACTCAGCAAGAAGGAGGCTGACACGAGTCTGGCCTGCACTTGGAGGCTGGAATACTATGTAAAGTGGTGTAATTCTGGTGCAAACCAAGTTCACTATATGGAATAAATAGTCATTTAAAAAATATAGTGACATCAGTGGAGATTCGAACCCAGTGAATGTCATAGAGGTCTCCAACGCATTTTGAAATTCACTGTAGACATGTTTAATATTCACGGCTAAAATGTCCATTAACCCTGTGAGTGCCAGAAAGCTATGTAACGCAGTGCGTTGGATACTTCTTTGGCACGCAAAGGTTTAAAATCAATTGGAATTTGTATTTAGTGCTTAAGGTGATTTTGTATGCAGCAGAATTGAACTACTTTTCTATAGCACACCAACCTCTGTAATTGACATACTTACCTCTGAAGTGCCCCTCTTTAGGAGGGACAGTCGGTCTTTGAGGCCAAGTCCCTCTTTTCCACCCTGGTGTCCCTCTTTTTAGGAGATTAGATTGTGTGGTGTGTATATAAGTGTATCACAGTGCTCCATAGCAATACAACTCACATTAACTCCTTAAGGACCCATGATGTGGACGGACCATCATGTGAAAACTTCCCTAAAGGACCAGTAACAGTCCTGGCACATCATGGACTTCAGGGCTCGCTGCACACTCTGTTCTGGGAGCCCTGAACTGGATCCCACAAAAAAAAAGGAAAAAAAAGAAATGTTCAGTGGTCCTTAAGTGCCGGCCACTGGCATAACAATAAGGGTTGGACCTGCGACTGGGCCCATCACTCCATTGACCCCCTCGCCTGGCACCCGCAGCAAGTATGAGGCACAGGCCTCTCATGCCACACTGCTAGACTACCAGGGAGGTAGGAGATGGACATGGGGGGGGGGGTCAGTAGGGGCAAGGTGAAGATTGAGGGCAGTGTGGAGACTGGGGGCAATGTGGAGACTGGGGGGAATGTGGTCAGGGGGCCCATGGCAGTTTCTGCACCAGGGCCAGTTGGCTTTTAGTTACGTGCTGGCCACACGCACAGCTAGTCCTTAAGGGGTTAATATTTGTTTAAACTTCAGTTAGGGTTGCCACCTTTTCTTCCAAAAAATACCGGCCATGGCATTCCGTCCATAGACTTAACATTGAACAGAAGCCAATTTTTTACCGGCCTGCCGGCAAAATACCGGCTGGGTGGTAACCCTAACTTCAGTATACTAGTCTATACATTAGTCTGTGTAGATAAAATTTTTGATTTTGCTCTGTCATTTATTCAGTTACACAGAGGTGTCAGTATGTCATGAAATTACCGAAAAATTATTGGTAATGCCCCACCCACCAGAAACACCCCCTAAAACACAAGTGTCCCATGTTGGCCATTTGAAATGTTGGGAGGCATGGATAAAGTTATCAGTGGATTTTATCTATAAATCTCCCCATTGATTTCAACAGGGATATGCAAAAATAAACTATTGCTAACATTTACCACATGCATCGTAATCTAAGCCACCATAAAGTCAATGTTGATAATAATAATGACGTGCTAAGTAACTGGAGCTATTCAGGGGCAATCCAACGGTACCAGAGAGGACACAATAAAAATAAAAATAACCATAGATTTAAATGGGACTTTTAACAGCTGGACTACTAGACAGGTTTGCAATTCATTGGAAATTGTTTAAGCATTCAAGGACTTTAGAGTCCCATTGAATAATAAGAATTTGGGGATTTTAAATCCCTACACTTCAGTTGATTTGCTCCACAACTGCTCCAATTCTTGGTACATCAGTCTCAGGAGATATACAGCAAGGAGGATACTGGCACATGGTACACAGCGGAAAAACAAAATTGGTACAGGGTACAGAGATCAAGAAGGCTACTGGCACAGGGTACAAACAACAAGACAGGCACATCAAAAAGGACACTGGCACAGATTAGACACAGCAAGAAGGACAATGGCACGGGGTACACACAGGACACTGGCACAGGGTAAACACAACAAGATAGAAGGATTCAAGGAATATTCATATGAAGGATACTGGTATAGTGGTATATCATACATAAATCCAGAGGGATACTGGCACAGCTAGGTATACAACCATGCGGCTATGGAAATATATGCAGATTAGCTCCTCTTCCTGCACTTTTCTTATTGATGACCCTGTGTAATCCTGGGCGCAGTACTGCACAGGGCTCTGTAGTGTGGAAGGCCTATGAAGTCTCTGGCACTCATTCACAGGGAGTTCATAGTTTCTCAAATTCATCTTTTAGGCACAATCATTCTGCATGATTGCTTGCTTTTAGGAGTGGTTTCCTCAAATGTAGCCAGTACAGGGCTGCTGGAGGGGAGTCTCCTGCTTTCTCTTTATCTGTGTGGCTTCCAGATGCTTGAGCGGTTCTCACAAATTCACCATACAGCTCCGTTCTTCCTTATCTCTTGGCTATGGATTTTTCCTGGGGACCCCTGGAACCTTTCTCCACCCCCAGAGAGAGTGTCTTCCCAAGGGGCTACTGAGTGTCTCTAAACTCACTGGTGTTAGGAAGGGCCAAAGCTGCGACAAATCAGCGTCAGTTTTGGAAGCCTTCTCCACTGTTGAAGGAAGTGCATTTCTTCAGGAATATTGGGCCCTTCTAACTTCAACGGCTTTAGGGCCGAAACCACACAAACTAAACCCAGATATACATTTCAGTCTTGTGTGGGATTCTCCACTGAGGAGCAGCTGGTTTCCCTAGGCTTTGGGAGCAAGGGGATCAACATTTGGACTACACTTAGGGATAAACCCTAAGAGCTTTTCAAAAAAACAAACCAAAGTATGTGAGGATGAACAACACCAATTTTGCCTTTTCTGCAGTTAGTCACTTCTCAAGAGCATCACATTTTAGCTGTCTAGTGCTATAGTAGAGGAGAAATTTCCACATACATATTAGACTAACCTCACCCAAAAGGGCAGTTGTAAAAAAAAAACAGGCAAGTCATTCCAGCTAAGCCTAAACATACATTTCAACCACGTTTGGGCCTTGTTAGTAAGGTACGGCTGTTTTCTTAGGCACTGTGAGCAAGTGGTCCACACCTGGATTAACCTTTACTCTTAGAAAGACACCCTAAAAGTTTAACCCTTTAAGGACCAGTGGTCCCGGGGTGCGTGATCCTTTAACGATCACATAGCAAAGTCTGACATGTTGGCATGCAGAACAGGGAACTGATAGTGACTTCTCCAGTCTTGGAGCGGTCAATTTCAGTCCCTGCTACTCCCACAGGAGCACTGTGAGTAAAAAATATGTGACGTGCCAGGACCGTCACTGGTCCTTCAGGCAAAAACAGCAGTGACGGCCCTGACACGTCACTGGACATTAAGGGGTTAAAAAAACAAGTCAAAGTATGTCAGAGGCTCTCAGGATAAACAAAAGCCCCCTCTTCAAAGCTCTCATGTGCTATTGCAGACAAGAAATTTCCACATACATACAGTATATATAAAAACTCTACACACCCCTGTTAAAATGCCAGGTTCTTGTGATGTTAAAGAATGAGACAAAGATAAATCACGTCAGAACTTTTTCCACCTTTAATGTGACCTATAACGTGAACAATTCAATTGCAAAACAAACTGAACTCGTTGAGGGGGAAAAATAAAAAACTCAATAACCTGGTTGCATAGGTGTGCACACCTTTAAACTAATACTTTGTTGAAGCACCTTTTGATTTTATTACAGCAATCAGTCTTTTTGGGTAGGAGTTTATTAGCATAGCACATCTTGATGTGGCAATATTTGCCCACTCTTCTTTGCAAAAGCGCTCCAAATCTGTCAGATTGCGAGGACATCTTCTGTGCATAGCCCTCTTCAGATCACCCCACAGATGTTCAATTGGATTCAGGTCTGGGCTCTGGCTGGGCCATTCCAAAACATTAATATTCTTCTGGTGAAGCCATGCTTTTGTGGATTTGGATGTGTGCTTTGGGTCGTTATTGTGCTGAAAGATGAACTTCCTCTTCATCTTGAGCTTTCTAACGGACGCCTGAAGGTTTTTTGCCAAAATTTCCTGGTATTTGGAACTGTTCATAATTCCCTCCACCCTGACTAAAGCCCCGGTTCCAGCTGAGGAAAAACAGCCCCAAAGCATGATTCTGCCACCACCATGCTTCACTGTGGGTATGGTGTGCTTTGGGTGATGTGCAGTGTTGTTTTTGCGCCAAACGTACCTTTTGAAATTATGGCCAAAAAGTTCAATCTTGGTTTCATCAGACCATAACACGTTTTCCCACGTGCTTTTGGGGGATTTGATGTTTGTTATTGCAAACTTCAGCTGGGCTTGGATGTTTTTCTTTATAAGAAAAGGCTTCAGTCTTGCCACCCTACCCCATAGCCCATTCATATGAAGAATACAGGAGATTGTTGTCACATGTAGCACCCAGCCAGTACTTGCCAGAAATTCCTGCAGTTCCTTTAATGTTGCAGTAAGCCTCTTGGAAGCCTCCCTGAACAGTTTTCTTCTCGTCTTCTCATCAATTTTGGAGGGACATCCAGTCCTTGGTAATGTCTCTGTTGTGCCATATTTTCTCCACTTGATGATGACCTTCTTCACTGTGTTCCATGGTATATCTAATGCTTTGGAAATTCTTTTATACCCTTCTCCTGACTGATATCTTTCAACAGTGAGATCCCTCTGATGCTTTGGAAGCTGTCTGTGGACCATGGCTTTTTCTCTGAGATGCAAGTAAGCAAATGTCAGGAAAATCCTACTAGAATGGCTGAACTTTATTTGTGATTAATCGGAGTCACTTTCAATGATGGCAGGTGTGTAATGATTTCTATTTGACATGAGATTGAATGTGATTGGGGATGTGGCTGTGTTCAGAATTAACCAGTTATAAGAGGATGTGCACACCTATGCAACCAACTGTAAAGCTGTCAAAAGGAGATGCATGTTGGCTGACACGGAGGCTGTGCAGCAGATACGGAATCGCATTTTTTAAACAGAATGACTGCATTGCAATGATCTACCAAGTGTGCCTGGTTTGCAAGCACACTTAGAGATATACATTTTTTTGCGTTAAACTCCACTTTTTAAGCACTACAAAATTAGAAAAACATGTTCAGGGACATTACTATCCCTTTAAACTACATCAATTCAGTGTAGCACTGAGAGTAAGGTGCCAATGTCAGGATTATGCTTTTTTAAGTCAAAGTATGTGAGAGGCTCTTAGAATAAGCAAAACCAATGTTGTCTGTTTTGTGGATAGTCACTGCTCAAGAACGTCACATTTTAGCTCTCCAGTGCCATTACAAAAGATACATTTCCATGTACATATTAAAGGGGAACTTTCAGCTCAGATATTTTTTTTTAACGACTCATTAAATGGTTAAGCAGTGCTGGGAAAGGTGGTTCTTTTTTTTTAATTCTACATACTTAGTAAGATATTTTATGTTCTAGCCGCACACTTCCGCATTGCACAGCTCCCAGCACTAGTTCATTCTCCTCCCACCTCCCTCCCAGCTGTCCCCGCAAGCGCGTTCACACTTCACTTCGGTGTGCTGTGAATGGCTCCTAACGTTACAACAAGAAGCGATTCGCTTTATATTGAGGTTGCATGCGAATCGCTTCTTGTTGTAACGTTAGGAGCCGTTCACAGCACACCGAAGTGAAGTGTGAACGTGCTTGGTTACTGATCATGCCCTGTGGGAGTGACTTATGCACCGTAAGGTACAGCGCAGTACTGATGTTGCCGCATGTGACGTCAAGAGGTACAAACTTAAAATATCTTTTACAAGACTTAGGTAGACTTATGAACGTTTGTACAAACATAGATTTAGAGTACTGAGGGTGAAGAAAGGACAGAGACCCGGTCATGTGGAGGTGAAAGTTCCCCTTTAAACTAATCCCGTTGTAAAGGGCAGTCCAGTTCCAAAAAAGATAGGCAAGTCCTCTTGAGGCAGGGTTTACCAGCTAAACCTAGCATTTTGACCTTGTCTGGGCCTAGTCAGAAACGCGCAGCTGGATTCCCTAGACACTGAGAGCAGGCGGGTCCATAACTGGATTACTCTATGGAGAAACCCTAAGATGGAAAACATAAAACAAGCCCAAATATATGACAAGCTCTGAAGATGAACAAAAGCAATGTTGCCTGTTTTACAGCTAGTCACTGCTCACAAGTATCACATTTTAGTCCTCTAGTGCCATTAAAGAGAAGAAATTTCCAAGAACATGTTAGACTAACCCCACTGAAAAGGGCAGTCCACTTCCCAAATGGCAAGCAAACTCCTCTGCATAGAAAATAAACCCAGATGTATGATTCTTCCTTATTTGGCACACATCAGTGCGGTGCAGCTGGTTTCTATAGGCACAGAGCAAGGAGTCCACTTGTGGATTACTCTTTGGGAGACACCTTCAGAGTTTTTCAATAAACAAACCAAAATGTGTGAGAAGCTATGAAAATGAACAAAAGCAATACTGTCTGTTTTTTGGCTAGTCACTGCTCAATAGCATCACATTTTAGCTCTCTGTTGTCATTATAGTCATCACAGTGTCATCTGCATCTGTTGTCTGTGTCTAAGGGAGACACCCTTAGAGTTGGTAAAAAAAACAATCAAAGTATGTGAGAGGCTTTGAAGATGAATAAAAGCAGTGTTGCATGTTCTTCTGCTAGTTACCACTCAAGAGCATCACATTTAGCTCTCTACTGCCATTAGTGAGGAGAAATTTCCACAAACACTTTAAACTAACCCCCACCCATTAGAGGAACCTTGCACCACAAACATATTGGCAAATCCCTTCTAATGGAGAAATACCAGCTAAGCCTAACCATATGTTTACAAACTGACAGAAAAATGCATCTGGTTTCCCTATGCACTGATAGCAAGGGGTCTATGTCTGGAGCACTGGCGTAACTATAGGGGTTGCACCCACGACCCGGCCCGTCGCTCCAGGTAGCCCTGCCGCCCCCTGCGACCCCTCTGCCTGCCGCCCACGATCTCCGTCTGGCACTGTAGTAATGCAGAGCCCTGGGAGATGACATCATCTCCCAGCGCTCTGCATTACTGAAGAGGACCACGCGGTAGATCGACACACCTCTCCGGGCTCCTGCCACTCCAGGGAGGTAGGAGATAAGGGCATTTTGGAGAGGGCAAATATAGTCGGGGGGGGCGAATGTGGTCCGGGGGGGGGCCATGGCGCTTCTTGCACCAGGGCCCGGAGGCTTCTAGTTACACCTTTGGTCTGAAGAGGCATCCCAAGAATTTTTCACAAAAACAAACTAACATATGTGAAAGGCTCTGAGGACGAACAAAATGTTGTCTTTACTGATTAATCACTGCTCAAGAGCATCTCATTTTATCTCTCTAGTGCCATTACATAGAAGAGATTTCCACTATATATTAGCCTAATCCTGCCCGGCAGCCAAGTACCAAAATGAGAGGCAAGTCTTCTCTGCAGAGGAAATACCAGCTAACCTCAGACATGCATCTTGGCCTTGTTTGGGCAACCTCAGTGAGGAGCATCTGGTTTTCCTAGTCGCTAAAAGCAAGGGGGGTCCATGTCTGGATTACCCTATGGAGAAACCCTAAGTTAAAAACAAAAAACAAACCCAAATATATGAGAAGCTCTGAGGATGAACAAAATAAATGTTGCCTGTTTTACAGCTAGTCACTGCTTACTAGCATCACTCTAGTGCCATTATACAGGAGAAATTTCCAAGTACATGTTAGACTAATCCCGCTGAAAAGGGCACTCCACTTCACAAATGGCAAGCAAACCCCTCTACATAGAAAATACCAGATGTATGTTCCATCCTAATTTGGGACACATCAGTGATGTGTAGATTGTTTCTCTCGGCACAGAGCAAGGGGTTCACATCTGGATTACTCTTAGGGAGACACCCTCAGAGTTTTTCAATAAACAAGCCAAAATGTGTGAGAGGCTCTGAGGATGAACAAAAGCAATGTTTTCTGTTTTGTGGCTAGTTACCGCTCAATAGCATCATATTATTTTAGCTCTTTAGTGTCATTACAAAGTAGAACTTTCTACATGCATGTTAGTCTAATCCCGCTACAAAGGGCAGTTCTTTCCCATATAACAAGCAAATCCCTCTGCACAGAAAATATCAGCTAAACCCAGATGTATGTTTCAGCTTTGTCTGGGACTTATCATTGATGTACAGTTTGGTTCCCTAGGCATTGAGAGCAAAGGGTCCATATCTGGATTACTCTTAGGAAGATACCCTAAGAGTTTTCCAAAATACAAGCCAAAGTATGTGAGAGGCTCTGATGATGAACAAAAACAATGTTGCCTGTTTTTTTGGCAATTCACAGCTCTCTACTGCCAGTACAGAAGCAAAATGCCTATGTACCTATTAGACAAATCTCAACTAACAGAGAAGTTCACTCTGCAAGAGAAACAGCAGCTAAGCCTTTCCATAAATTTCAGATTGTTTGGGTCCACATCTGGATTACCCTTTACTGTTAGGGACACACCCAAAGACTTTTTCAAAACACAAGTCAAAGTATGTGAAAGGCTTTGAGGATGAACAAAAGCAAATTTGCTAGTCACCTCTCCAAAACATAATATTTTAGCTCACTATTGTTATTACAGAGAAGAAATTTCCACATACAAATTATCCTCACCCTGCCCTAAAAGGACATTCCAGTGCCAAAATGACAGACAAGTCTCCCCTGCCCGAAGAATTACAAGCTAACCTCAGACATACATTTCAGTCTTGTTTAAACCACATCTGGATTACTCAGAGGGAGACACCCTAAGAAGTTTAAAAAACACATGCCAAAGTATATGAGAGGCTCAGAAGATGAACATAAGCAATGATGCCTGTTCTGCAGCTAGTCACCGCTCAAAAGTATCACATTTTAGCTTGTTATTGCCATTACAGAGAAGAAATTTATATGTACATATAAGACTAATGTCACCCAAAAAGGCAGTCCACTCCACAGAGGATACCATCAGCAAAGTCTATCCATATGTTTCAGCCTTGCTTGGGTCCATGTCTGGATTACCCTTTACACTTAGGGAAAAACTCTAAGAGTTTTTCAAAACACAAGTCAAATTATGTGAGAGGCTCTGAGGGTGAATAAAAGCAATGTTTCCTGATCTTCAGAGCATTGCATTTTAACTCTCTAATGTCATTACAGAAAAGAAAGGCCTACACACATATTAGACTAATCTCACCCAAAAGGACAGCTCACACTGCAAGGGAAATACTAGCTAACTTTATCCATATGTTTCAGCCTTGTCCTCAGAAAGATGCAGCCAGTTTCTCTAGAGACTGCGAGCAAGAAGTCCATGTCTTTATTATTATTTAATCTTAGAAAGACACTGGAAGAGTTTTCCACAAAAACAAGCTAAAGTATGTGAAAGGCTCTCAAGGATCTGAGGATGAACAAAAGCACAATGGCTTGTTCTACAGCTAGTCACTGCTCAGAAGAATCACATTTTAGCCTTCTAATGCCATTATGGAAGATAAATTCCTATGTACGGTACAGTGCAAAAGTTTTAGGCAGCTGTGAAAAAATGCTGTAAAGTAAGAATGCTTTCAAAATAGACATGTTAATAGTTTATTTTTATTAATGAACAAAATGCAAAGTGAGTGAACAACTGAAAAATCTCAATCAAATCAATATTTGGTGTGACCACCCTTTGTCTTCATAACAGCATCAGTTCTTCTAGGTACACTTGCACACAGTTTTTTAAGGAACTTGGCAAGTAGGTTGTTCCAAACATCTTGGAGAACTAGCTTTATAATATATTCATGTGGCACAAAAATGTGAAGAACAAAAAGGGAAAGATCTCCCTGTGCAGCCCGACCCTGACTGCTACTCCCACAGTCAAATGAAACAAATATAGATAAGGTTTGGCACTCAAAAGGCCAATCTTGACTCGATACACAGACCCATGGGCAGCAGTAAAGACAAAAAACCGCCAAGACAAGAAATAGCTTCCTCACTATTTTAATAATAATATATCCAGCCAATCATCTCATGTCTCAAGAATCAGAGATAGATGTTACAACCTAAATCCAATCAATATAACAGGCACCAATAATCCGCACAAATCTATACTGGTCTATATAAAATTCACAGCATTATATCTTCCATCCAAATCCCTAACCTCGCGGTAAACGGTTAATGTCATACAGGAACAGAAAAATAAACTGTTCACTAAAACGCAAACCCATCGTCATTGCATGTAGCAGATATGATTAAAAATAACACACCAGAAAATCTCTCACAAATGTTTGCCTAGTCAGTTGCAGCTGGATTCTCTAGACACTGAGAGCAAGGGGTTCACATCTGGATTACCCTTCACACTTAGGGAGAGCCCTAAGATTATTCAAATATACATACCAAAATGTGAGAGTCTCTGAAGTCAAACAACAGCACAGTGGCTAGTTCTACATCTAGTCCCTACTCAGAAACATCATGTGTTAACACTCTAGTACCATTACAGAGAAAAATTCTAACGTACATATTAGACTAATCCTGCTCTAAAGGGTAGTAGCTCCAAAATGACTGGCAAGTCTCCTCTGCAAAAAAACACTGTCTAACCCCAGACATACTTTTCAGCGTTGTTAGTGAGGTGCAGCTGGATTCCCTAGGTATTGAGAGCAAGGGGTCCACCTCTGGACTACCCTTCACTCTTAGGGACACCTCCTAAAAGTATTAGAAAATACATACCAAAATGTGACAGGGTCTAAAGACAAACAAAAGCACAATAGTTTGTTCTACAACTAGTCACCACTGATCAGAGATAGGAACAAGCCTGCCCTAGTATTGAGCAGGCTTTATAAGGAATGGTAGTGTACCCAGACTGCAATCTCTTTTAGCTCACAAGTGCCATACACATAGAAAAAATATCCTGAAGCATATAATACTGGTCTTGCCCAAATGACAGTCCAGCCACTAAAGGCCAAACAATTATTTTCTGAATGAGAAAAAGCAGCTAACCCCAGACATTCCTTTCTACCTTATTGGGCCTCATCAATGAGTTACAACTGATCCATCTAGCCACTTGTGATCAAGGGGTCCACATCTGGATTCCCCCATTACTCTTAGGGTGACCAACCCCAAGAGCAATTTGCATATATAAAAGGAAAGGTCAGAGATGCTCATCTATGCTCATAAGCCTGCACGGGTATGAACGAAGCTCACTAGGCATGGTGTTCTGTGCTCAGGGTATAATCTCTTTTAGCTCACAAGTGCCATACACAGAGAAGAGATATCATACTGGTTCCAAATGATAGTCCAGCCACGAAATGCTAGACAATTATTTTCTGAATGAGGGAATCAGCTAGCCCCAGATGTATCTTTCGGCCTTATTGGGCCTGCTATTCTGGCAGGACCAGTATGATGTGCTGTTGGATATTTTCTCATTGTGTAAGGCACTAGTGAGCTAAAGTAGACTGCACCCTGGGTAGGATACCTCTGATGTCCCTTCTGGCTCCTGACTCCTGGATTGTTCCTGACATCTTTGATCTCCATATTCCTGACCTAGGCTTGGCTCAGTACTGGTCTTGGTCCCCGGCTTGTCTTTTGGTTTATGCTTCTGCATCACGATTTGCTTTGTTTGCTTTTGTTATATTAATAAAGGTGTTTTGCAGTTTACAATTTTGTGTCTGTCTGGTTCCTGGTCCCTAACAGTGCACAAGGGCCATGAACTCAGAATGCACAGGCAATCCACCAAATGTTTTTTTTCAGGCTGGACCAAGTAGATCAGAGCATGGACCAGTTTGCATTAGCCCTCCAGACTTTGTTGCACTGCACTGCGCACCTGGCTCCACCACCTCATCAATCCCTGGAGCAGGCTGCCCCTATAGCTGCTGCTGCTCCCACTCAGGCTGCCAATTGTGATTCCAATGTTGCTAGAGGCATGACTGGGTCCACCCCGCTTCCCCAGCGTTATGGGGGTGACCCTAACCAGTGCAGAGGTTTCCTGAACCAGGTCGGTATCTATCTGGAGATGGTACCACAGTCCTTTCCGTCTGATAGGAGTAAGGAGGGCCTTGGGATCGGGTAATCTCCTTTAGGAGATGCAGAAACCTATAGTGTACAATTACCCTGAGTTTGTGGCATCCTTTAAAAGGGTATTTGATGTACCGGGCCACTCCACCTCGGCTGACAAGCAACTAATATCCATCCAGCATGGTACAAGGACGGTTTCAGATTATGCCATAGAGTTGCATACCCTGGCAGCTAAGGTTGGTTGGAATAATGAGGCCCTCGTGGCTGCTTTCTCTGATGGGCTTTCGGATACAGTTAAAGATGAGATTGCAGCCCAGGATCTCCCCAGAGATGAAACTGGTCTCATATTGCATCTTGATAGACTCCTGTATCCGTGAAAGACCTTCCTTCAGGGAGTGTCTGCGGAGGCATCCAATCCATTTAGCCCTGAGCTTTTCGTCCCCACCCGTGCCTCCCTCTACTCCCACTCCTCCAAGTCTCGAGACCTCAGGCGATATGGAGCCCATACGGCTTGGTTTCATTCACCTTTCAGTCACTGAAAGGGCCTTTAGGAGGAGGGAGGGCCTGTGCCTTTACTGTGGTAAGGCAGAGCATATGCTGCGAACTTGCCCCACATGTCCGGGAAATACCCACACCTAAGGTCCTATAGGAGACAGACCTTAGGTGGTGTCTCAGCCTCCCCGGCTATCCAGAAGGATAAACCTCTAGTCACCATTGGGCTCTCTTGAGGTGAGTGTTCCATTATTACAGAGGCACTTATTGACTCCGGTGCAGCGGGCGTTTTTATTGACAGTGCCTTCACCCAGAAGCACTCCATTCCATTGCAGCTCCGTACTAGTCCACTTGCCATTGAGGCGATTGATGGCAGACCCCTACAGCCGCTGCAAGTCACCCACGAAACTGCTCATTTGTCTATGGCTGTAGGGGCTCTCCATCACAAAACTTTACAATTCCAAGTGATCCGCTCTCCTCACTATCCTGTGGTCGCGGCTTATCCATGGTTGCACAGACACAATCCCACATTCAATTGGGTAAGGGCCAAAGTAATGGCATGGTCACCTAACTGTTCCAAACATGCCTAGCAAAAGTGGTGAAGGTGCTAACCACACCCCCGGTCTCTTCACTGCCTGAAGAGTACCCAGAGTTCTGGGATGTATTTGATAAGGGCCGGGTTGGTGAGCTCCTGCCTCACCGCCCATATGATTGTACCATTGAGTTGCAACCGGGTACCATACCTCCTCGAGGTTGAGTCTACCCACTTTCTGTCATGGAGAATAAGGCCATAGAGGAGTATGTTGCTGAAGAAAAAGAGTGGAGAACTGAGACTCTGTATCAATTACAGGGGGCTCAACTGTATCACGGTCAAAAATGCCTACCCAATTCCACTTACTACCGAGCTATTCCATTCATTAAAAGGGTCCAAGGTGTTCACTAAGCTTGACCTGCGAGGGGCATACAATTTGGTACGGATGAAGGAGGGCCACGAATGGAAAACTGTGTTTAACACCAAGAGCGGGCATTACAAATATCTCAAAATGTCCTTCTGTCTCTGCAATGCTCCCGTGGTTTTCCAGGAATTCTTAAATGACGTCCTCCGGGACATGCTCCAACAATGCGTGGTGGTATATTTAGATGACATTCTGATCCATTCCGCCTCCATGGAAAGCCATCACGCAGATGTAGCCCGAGTTATGCAAAAATTAAGAGAAAATAATCTATTTTGCAAATTAGAAAAGTGTGAGTTCCACTGCACACAGGTCACCTTCTTGGGGTACATAATTTCAGAGGTCAGTTTCACTATGGACCCTGAGAAACTCTTGGCTGTTCTTGAGTGGCCGCGACCCGTAGGTCTCTGCTCCCTTCAATGTTTCCTTGGGTTCGCTAATTACTACAGGAAATTTATACACAATTTTTCCTTGATTATAAAACCCCTTACCGATATGTTCAAAAAAGACGGTAAGTCCACGCACTGGTCTTCGGAAGCCATCAAAGCATTTGAGGCATTAAAAGTCACCTTTGCCACAGCACCAATTTTGGCACACCTGAAACCCGAGCTTCTATTCATCCTTGAGGTTGATGCGTCTGAGGTAGGAGTAGGCGCCCTCCTTTCTCAATGTCCTACTTCTGAGAGCCAGTTGCACTCGTGTGGGTATTTCTCGAAGAAGCTAAGTCCTGTGGAGTTCAACTATGAAATTGGTGACCGTGAGTTGCTGGCAATTATACTCGCTCTCAAAGAACGGAGGCATTTCCTCGAGGGAAATTCAGTGCCAATCCTAATCCTCACAGATCATAAAAACCTCATACACCTGTCCGAAGCTAATCGCTTGACTCCAACACAGGCCCGGTGGGCCTTATTTTTGTCCCGTTTTAATTATGTGGCCTCATACCTGCCGGGCACCAAAAGCGTCTGGGCTGATGCCCTATCTAGACAGTTCTCAGGCGTTAAGAAGGAGATCCCTCCTAGTTCTATTATCCCTCCGAACCTAGTACTGGCCACCATAGTACAAGCATAACATCTCCCCTCGGGGAGAGAATACGGGCCGCCCAGGTAGATACACCTGCTGAGACTCGTTCTGGGCTATGCTTTGTACCTATTAACCTCTGTACCAAGACACTTTCAACATACAATAATACAAAGTCAGCAGGGCATCCTGGTAAGAACCAGCTTCTCTGGTCAGTTTCCCATCTTTTCTGGTGGCCAGAACTTAACAAAGATATTGCTGCCTTTGTTGCTGCCTGTCCAGTCTGTGCGCAGACCAGATCACCCAGTCACCTTCCAGTGGGCCTTCTCCAACCCATACCCAATGGGGAGAAGCCATGGTCACACCTTGCCATGGACTTCATAGTCGACCTCCCTTTGTCTAACGGTAACACAGTCATCCTCATGGTCGTTGACCGATTTTCTAAGATGATTCACTGCATACCTTTCAAAAAACTCCCATCCGCTAAAGAGTTGGCTACGGTCTTTGTCAAAGAGGTCTATCGGCTACAAGGGGTTCCAAAAGTCATAGTTTCCGCCCGGGGTAGCCAGTTTGTCTTAAGATTCTGGAGGGTCTTCTGCGCGCAACAAGGTATCCAACTCGCCTTCTCCTCAGCCTATCACCTGCAATAGAACGGGGTCTCGGAAAGGGCTAATCAGGCCTTGGAGCAATTCCTGCGGTGCTACATCTCAGACCATCAGGATAATTGGTTGGACCTGCTACTTTGGGCGGAGTTTGCTCATAACAGTGCTGTCTCGGCTTCTACCGGGTTCCCCCCCTTCATGGTGAATTATGGGTATCAACCCTTCATTATTCCAGATTTGTTCTCTCCCCAGGGGATTCCAGCATTGGCCGATCATCTCCAGTGAATCCGTTCCACATGGGTGCAGGTCCAAGAGTCGTTGCAATGCTCACAACCGTCCCAGGAGCTCCAGGCCAATCGTAAACGCATACCCGCACCCTCCTATCAGGTCGGGTTGTCCTCCAGAAATCTCCACCTCTGAGTGCCCTCTCAGAAACTGGCTCCCCGCTTTTTGGGGCCTTTCCGTATCCTCCGACGTGTGAACCCTGTGGTCCATGCCCTAGACCTCCCTTCCAATATGCAGATACACAGTGTGTTCCATGTCTCGCTGCTGAAACCCCTGGTATGCAATCATTTTACAACGGTCACTCCTCGACCCCAATCGGTGCCTGTTGACAGCCATGAGGAGTTCAAGGCCTGCTCCATAGTCGACTCTCGTAGGTTCCGAGGGAGGCTTCAATATTTGGTCCATTGGAAGGGGTACGGTCCAGAAGAGCATTCATGGGTTCTAGCCGCAGACGTGTATGCCCCCATCAAGGTTTGACTGAGCTGCTCTATCTCTGCTGCTTAATTCTTCTGTCTGAGCTAATCTAGTGATATGCTATCCATTACTGCTGCCTTTCCTTTCCTGGATCAGGCTGAATCAGCTGACCTCTCTTTGTGTGCTCACCTGACTGCTCTCAGCCAACCATCCCTGGGTATTTAAAGCAGCTTGGCTCACTTCCTGATTGCACTTGTGTCTGATTCTAGCTGCAAGAGCATTTTCCTGAGGTGCTGATTATCTGTGCTTGACCTTGCTCCCTCTGATGTCCTCTCTGGCCAGTGACCCCTGGATTGTTCCTGACATCATTGATCTCCATATTCCTGACCCTGTCTTAGCTGGGTATCTATCTTGGTTCCTGACCCCGGCTTGTGTTTTGGTTCTGGATCACGATTTTGCTTGGTTTGCTTTTGTTATATTAATAAAGGTTTTTTTGCATTTTATAATTTTGTATCTGTCTGGTTCCTGTTAACTAACAGATTTCTCATACTTTAGCAATCTTCATGCAAGAAAATGGAGAAAGGAAACGGAGCAAAAAAAAAAAAAAAAAACAGAGCAAGAAAATAGAACAAAATTCGAGAAAAAAAACTGAGCAAAAAACTGAGCAAAAAATGGAGCTTTAGATGTCTTAGTGCATTGGACCCATGGAGTAAAGAAAAGGGTGCTCCCAGTCCTATGTTATTCTATGAAGCCAATGCCTAAATATTTCTCCAGTGTTATAGAGCTAAGTGCAAAAAAACCTGAGCAAAAAAGCAAACTAAAAAAAACAGAAAAAAAGTGGAGCAAGAAAACAGAGCCAAAAAAAAAGTAAGTACTCTATGGAGTAGAATAAAAAAATGAGCAAGAAAGTAGAGAAATGGAAGAAAAAAACTGAGCAAAATGGAGCTGTATATGTCTTAGTGCATTTGCCCCACAGAGTAAAGAAAAGGGTGCTTCAAGTCCTTGTTACGGCTGGCAAGCAAAACCAGGAGTCAGACGGTATAGTTAATAGAACCTTTATTATGAGAATAATGACAGTAATGCAATATATATAAATAAACACACAGTGGGTGATTGAAATGGCGAGTACTGTACCAGGAATAGCAGTCTCCCAATCTCTGCACCACACTGTCCGAGCCTAGGACTCAGCCCACTGTTGTCTCGTGGTAAGATAACGCCCAAGAGATACTGGCTCAGCCTGCAGTCAGTAGCTAGGAGTCTGCTAGAACCCCAGGTCAGTACTAGGAAGGATGTCTGAATAACAGAACCAACAAACTGAGCGAACAGACAGAGCCTTCTAGTAAGCACCAGATAGGATAGTCAGATGAGTCAAAGTCATACACGGAGCGGGTAGTCAGCCAGAGCCACAGGTTTGTACCAGAAAGGATATCCACTGAAGTGATGGAATGCTGGATGCGCAGTGGATAGAGCCCCAGGTCAACACCAGAGTGGGTAGTCAGACAAGCCTAGGTCATACACGGAGCAGGTAGTCAGCCAGAGCCACAGGTTTGCACCAGATAGGATATCCACTTATCACTGTGCCCGTGATTCTGCGACAGGGTGACATGTTTACTTCCGCGTTTTCCCATGCACGGTTCTTATTGGCGATTGGGGGCTGGCTCCACCCAGGGTTAGCCTTTTTAAACTCTCTCCGGTCATCCTTTCAGTGCCCTTTCGTGGTGTAACTGTACCTAATGTTTGAGTTGCTGCTTGTTCCTGCTCCGTGTAAGACCCGGCTCACCTGACTACACTCCTGTGCTCCTGTGTTCCGATTCCGTTACTGACTAGGACTGGCTGACTACCTCCATGTATACTGACCTGGCTTTGGCTGAGTATCCGATTCTGTTACTGACTAGGACTGGCTACAACCTCTGTTTGTACCGATTTGACAGTTCTGGCCTCAGACCCATCAGGGTGCGTACCCTGTGTTCCGTTCCCCCTACTCTCGCTTGCAGTAATACCGCTACAGCACCTGCTTGGCCTGTCACTCCCGAGGTCATCTGGGAGACTGTGTTGCAAGTAGCTCTGGTCGCGTGCCAGTATCTGTTGTGCTGCCTCTGCTATCCCTAGCGTTCTAGGGACTTGGCCACTTGCCAGTGTCCTATCTGTGCTGCCTCCGCTATCCCTAGCATTCTAGGACCTCGGTCACTTACCAGTATCCTTTCTGAGTTGCCTCCACTATCCCTAGCGTTCTAGGACATTGGTCACTTGCCAGTGTCCTATCTGTGCTGCCTCCGCTATCCCTAGCATTCTAGGGACTTGGTCACTTGCTAGTGTCCTATCTGTGCTGCCTCCGCTATCCCTATCGTTCTAGGGACTTGGTCACTTGTTAGTGTCCTATCTGTGTTGCCTCCACTATCCCTAGCGTTCTAGGGACTTGGTCACTTGCCAGTGTCCTATCTGGGTTGCCTCCGCTATCCCTAGTTTTCTAGGGACTCGGTCACTTACAAGTGTCCTATCTGTGCTGCCTCAGTTATCCCTAGTGTTCTAAGGACTTGGTCACTTGCCTGTGTCCTTTCTGGGTTGCCTCCACTATCCCTAGCATACTAGGGACCCTATCACTTCCCAGTGACCTTTCTGTGTTGCCTCCGCTGTTCCTAGTCTTCTAGGGAATTGCCCTGCAGTTACCCACCGCTATAGTAGGGCCTTTCCGCGGTGTGGTGCTGTTGTGGTCTTCCTTGTTCCTGTGACCTGTTGACAGATCAAGTCAGCATAGTCCTACTGTTATTATTGCCTACTGATATTTCTGTCCATCCTGACCTGCGTCAGATCTGGGAAGTACCACGGTACTGACCTCATCTGGACCTGAGTAGGGTGATTGCGTTTGTTATTTATTTTCAATAAAGCTTTTCTTAACCTTACCTAATTGCTTGAGTGGAAACAAGGTACTGTGACAGTCCTGTGCTATTCTATGGAGCCAATGTATTAAGATTTCTCATAGCGTAAAAAAAGAGTAAAAAAAATTAAGCAAAAACATGAAGCAAGAAAACAGAGCAAAAAAATGTTGCTCCAAGTCCTATGTTCTTCTATGGAGCCAATGCCTAAATATTTCTCCAGTGTTAAAGATCTAAGTGCAAAAAATGGAGCAAAAATGCAGAACAAGAAAATGGAGCAAGAAAACGGAGCAAAAAATAGAAAAAAAGAGCAAAAAAAAGAACAAGTCTTCCAACTTTAGAGGTCTGAAGATTTGGAGCCAATGTTTTAAGATTTCTTATACTTTAGAAATCTTAGTGCAAAAAAAAATGGTAAAAGGAAACGGAGCAAAAAAAAAAAAAGAAAGAAAATGGAGAAAAAAAAGTGGAGCAAGAAAATAGAGCACAAAAAAACAAAGAAAAAAAAAGAGCAAGTCCTCCAACTTCAGAGATCTTAGTGCCAGAAAATGGAGAAAGGAAACAGTGCAAAAAACTGAGCAAAAAATGGAGCTTTAGATGTCTTAGTGCATTGGCCACATAGAGTAAAGAAAAGGCTGCTTCAAGTCCTATGTTATTCTATGGAGCTACTGTATTAAGATTTCTCCATCCTTGTAGATCTTAGTGCAAAAAAAAAACAGAGCAAAAACAAATAAAGCAAGTAAATGAAGCAAAAATACCTATTTCTCCAGTATTAGAGATCTAAGTGCAAAAAATGGAGCAAAAAGCAGAGCAAGAAAAAGGAACAAAAAGTACAAAATGGAAGTCTTAGGACTTGGAGTGCCCCTTTCTTTTTTTTTATTCTATAGAGCCAAAAAATAGAGCAAGAAAACAGAGAAAAAAGGAGCAAGAACAAAAATAAGAGCAAGTCATCCAGCTTTTGAGATCTTAGCACAAAAACAGAGCAAATAAACTGAAGCAAGAAAACAAAGCTAAAAAAATGAAGTAAGAAAATGGAGCAAAAAAATGGTGCTACAAGTCTTATGTTTTTCTATGGAGCCAATGCCTAAATATTTCTCCAGCGGTAGAGATCAGTGTAAAAATAGGAACAAAAAGAGCAAGAAAATGGAGGAAAAAGCAGAACAAGTAAATGGATCAAGAAAATTGTGCAAAAAATGGAGCAAGTCCTCCAACTTTAAAGGTCTCGGGACTTGGAGCACCTTTTTATTTTTTTTTACTTTGTAGCTCCAAAAAAAGGAGTAAGAAAACAGAGCAAAAAATGGAGCAAAAGAAAAGAAATAAAAAATTGAGCTTTATTGCATTGGCCCCATAGATTAAAGAAAAGGGTTCTTCAAGTCCTGTTATTCTATTGAGCCAATTATCACGGTGCCCGTGATTGCTCTCCTTTTGTGTCTATCACCAGTAGGGGGCTCTCCATTGGCTGGCTACCTTCAGCCCGCCCTGTATTGCCTATTTAAACCTAGCCTGGGCACCCTTTGGTTGCCCTTTCGTGTTGTCTCAATGCTGTTTGAGACTACACCTTGTTCCTGAGTATCCTGGGCCTCTGCTGTGTTCCTGCGACCTGTTTTCGTCCTGTTCCAGTGTTGCCAGTCGAGTTGTTCCTGCTTCCGTCTGATTCGGTTGAGCCACCGCTTCCTGCTGCCAGTCGCCGCCGTCGTTCCTGATTCCGGTTGATCGTCTGCATGCTGGTTCCTGCTTCCATCTGCTGGTTCCTGTCCAGTTTGCCTACAGTCATCTGACGTTCCTGAGTCGCCTTGGCGACATTTCTATCTTGCCGGTTATTCAGTATGTGGGTACTGGTTCGCTCCTCTAGCCACCCGGCTGTCTCAGTATCGTTAGCGTTCCATGTACAGGGTACTGGTTCGCTCCTCTAGCTACCCGGCTGTCTCAGTATCGTTAGCGTTCCACGTACAGAGTACTGGTTCGCTCCTCTAGCCACCCGGCTGTCTCAGTATTGTTAGCGTTCCACGTACAGGGTACTGGTTCGCTCCTCTAGCCACCCGGCTGTCTCAGTACCGTCAGCGTTCCACATGCAGGGTACTGGTTCGCTCCTCTAGCCACCCGGCTGTCTCAGTATCGTTAGCGTTCCACGTACAGGGTACTGGTTCGCTCCTCTAGCCATCCGGCTGTCTCAGTATCGTTAGTGTTCCATGTACAGGGTACTGGTTCGCTCCTCTAGCCACCCGGCTGTCTCAGTATTGTTAGCGTTCCACGTACAGGGTACTGGTTCGCTCCTCTAGCCACCCGGCTGACTCCGTATTTTTAGCGTTCCACGTACAAGGAACTGATTTGCTCCTCTAGCCACCCGGCTGCATTGCAGGATTGTTAGCGTTCCACGTACTGGGTACTGGTTCGCTCCATAAGCCTCCCGGCTACTCTGTAGTTTGTCTAGCGCTCCACGTACTGGGTACTGGTTCGCTCCATACACACCTGGTTGCTACTATAGAGTTATGGCGTTCCATCTGTGAGAGCACTGGTTAGCTCCACATCCATCCACTATCTCTTTTGCTGGCGGCCTCTTTGTCATCATAGTGACTGTTGTTCCACCGTCCAGTCACTGAGGCTAGTGGTTGCCATTATCTCCTGTCAATTGGCTGCCTTGCCCGGTATATGGTAAGGCCGGTAGAACCTGTCCTATTCCTTGGGTTGCCTTTCCCGGTATTGGCAAGGCCAGTAGAGCCGGTGTTTGTCTCCTGTCTATTGGCTGCCTTGCCCGGTATATGGTAAGGCCGGTAGAACCTGTCCTGTTTCTTTGGGTTGCCTTACCCGGTATTGGCAAGGCCGGTAGAGCCAGTCTTAGCCTCCTGTCTAGTGGCACCCTTGCCCGGTATCTTGGCAAGGCCGGTAGAGCCTCACCTCATGAGTCTCCAATTCCTTGGCTGCCTTGCCTGGTATATTGGCAGGGCCGGTAGAGCCAATATCGCTATTGTTTGTATTGCATTCCTGTCTAATAAAGATATATGTGTGTACATGTATGATACCCGACAGGGTTGCATTAACTTTTCAATAAAGTTGTGTTTTTACCTAACTCTGCGTCTGAGAATCTTAACAAACCGTGACAGTACGAAAGGGCCATGACCTCAGACAATAAGAGTGATGGTAATACACAAAACATCCATTGGAGGATGGATGCGCATGAGCAACGATTGGATCAGCTAGCGGTAGCGATCCAAACTATTCTTGAACGCACGGTACTCTCTGAAAAGGCTGGCCTTGGTGCCCTCAGGGGCCGCAGTCAAGGGGTTAACTGCCTCCGTCCCTTTGCCACTCAGATACGATGGTGACCCTAACCTTTGCAGAGGGTTTATTAACCACTTGAAATATTTATGGAATTGACGGCTCAGGCCTTCCCCAGTGACCGCAGTAAAGTCGGTTTTATGATATCCCTGCTGACCGGTAGAGCATTGGCATGGGCGAATCCGTTATGGGAAAATGCGAAACCCTGCACAAGGAGTTTCAGGGAATTTCTGCAGTCGTTTCGGAGAGTGTTCGAACCTCCTGGTAGAACCACCTCTGCTGCTAAACGCCTTATGGAAATACAACAGGGCAGGCGTACGGTATGTGACTACGCCATTGAATTTCGCACCTTGTCAGCAGAGGTAGGTTGGAATAATGAAGCATTATTGGCAGCCTTTGCTCAGGGCCTAAGTGACCAAATTAAGGACGAGATCGCTGCGAAGGAATTGCCCACTGATCTTGATGACTATATTGAATATGTAATTCTAATTGACATACGGATTCGTGAGAGACTAATGGCCAAAGACTGCAGGTCACGGCAAAAGAGTAATGGATCTAGCAGTACTTTTTGCCCACCTGTCCCTCCCTTGGCTACTAAGCCTATTGAACTGTCTCGAGAACCAGGTGAACCTATGCAGTTAGGCTTCACTAGGCTAACCAAGGAGGAAAGGACACATCGCAGAAAACATGGGTTATGTTTATATTGTGGCAAAAATGGGCATCTACTAAGATCTTGTCCTGTACGTCCGGGAAACGAACACACCTAGGGTACCTTGGGGGACAGGCCCTAGGTGGTGTTCAGTCGTCCCCAGAGTGTAGTATACTGAAACCCACCATAAAGGTGGTACTTTCTTGGGCAAAACGCTCAGTGGAGGTTTTGGCCCTGGTTGATTCTGGTGCAGCTGGGTATTTTATGGATAATACCTTTGCTGAATTACACGGGGTTCCACGCATTGAGAGGGAGACCCCACTCGCTATTGAAGCAATTGACGGTAGACCCCTGGAACCTGCTCAGATTACGTTTGAAACAATGCCTTTATCCATGTCTATTGGGGCTTTCCACAAAGAGGAACAGCAGTTCCAGCTTATCAATTCTCCTCATCACGCAGTGATCCTGGGTTTCCCTTGGTTACAGTTGCATAACCCACAGTTTGATTGGAAAAAGTGTGAATTCTCCGCTTGGTTTCAGTCTTGCATGGAACATTGCGTAACCCACCCGGTCAAGATCTTTTGTACCTCCCATTCACTGCCAGACGAATACCAACAGTTTTGTGATGTATTCAGTAAGGGAGAAGCTGGCACCCTACCACAGCACAGATCTTATGACTGTTGTATTGAACTGCCTCCTGGGGCGGTGCCTCCTAGGGGACGCACGTATCCATTGTCTTGTGAGGAGAACCAAGCTATGGAAGAATATATCGCTGATGCCCTTGAAAGAGGCATCATAAGGAAATCCACCTCTCCGGCTGGGGCCAGATTTTTCTTTGTAAAAAAGAAAAACGGCGAGCTGAGACCTTGCATTGATTACCGGGCTTAAATAAGTTAATATCTAAGAATGCCTATCCAATACCACTCATCACCGAGCTATTTGACAGACTCAAAGGTTCTTCTATTTTCATCAAATTGGACCTACGTGCTGCATACAATTTAATTCGGATCAGAGCTGGTGATGAGTGGAAAACTGCCTTTAACACGAGATCTGGCCATTACGAGTACTTAGTCATGCCATTTGGTCTCTGTAACGCACACGCTGTATTCCAAGAGTTCATCAATGACATTCTTAGAGATATGTTGCAGTCCTGTGTCGTTGTCTATCTTGACGGCATACTCATTCATTCTGAGAATATGTCTCAACACGTCAAGGACGTGTCTGAGGTGTTGCTTTCCTTACGAGAGAATAAATTATATTGTAAACTTGAAAAATGTGAATTTCACAGAACTAGCGTGCCATTTCTGGGGTTTATAATTGCCAAAGAAGGCATTGCCATGGACAAAGAGAAACTAACGGCAGTTTTACAATGGCCACGCCCCAAGAGCCTTGAAGCCATTCAACGA
The DNA here is from genome assembly GCA_037306005.1 of Rhinophrynus dorsalis. Classification (NCBI taxonomy): domain Eukaryota; kingdom Metazoa; phylum Chordata; class Amphibia; order Anura; family Rhinophrynidae; genus Rhinophrynus; species Rhinophrynus dorsalis. Next base: position 167,784,657 of record CM074721.1, on the reverse strand, counting down.
TTTCTGGGCTTCGCTAATTATTATAGGAATGTATTAAGAACTTCTCTACTATTGTAAAACCTTTGACTGACCTTACGCACAAGGGTGCTAACCCATCTCAATGGTCAGTGGCTGCGGAGGAGGCCTTTGAAAAACTGAAGTCTGCTTTCGTTAATGCTCCTGTGTTATCTCACCCCAACCCATCGCTTCCATTTACACTGGAGGTGGACGCCTCAGATATTGGGGTTGGAGCAGTGCTTTCCCAGCGTCCCATTAAAGGAGGAACTCTCAGAACTTGTGGGTTTTTCTCTAAAAAACTGACCGGGGCACAAAGCAATTATGAGATTGGTGACAGAGAATTCCTAGCCATTATTCTTGCTCTTAAGGAATGGCGTCACCTACTCGAGGGTACAAAAAACCCTGTCTTAATTTTGACCGATCACAAGAACTTAATTTATCTCTCTGAGGCAAAGAGGTTATCCCCAAGCCAGGCTAGGTGGGCACTGTTCTTGTCTCGATTTAACTTCATTGTATCTTATTTACCTGGGTCTAAGAACGTCAGGGCTGACGCATTGTCAAGACAATTTGAGGCTGAAATTGACAGAGATGAGGAACCAGCACCTATTATTCAGCCTGATTGAATTTTGGCTACTACACGCACGAGTATCACCTCACCATTAGGGGAAGAGATTTTGGCTTCCCAAGCCTCTGCTCCTCCTGAAATCCCAATGGGCAAGTGTTTTGTTGATGTGCCATTTCGCACGCAGTTACTCGAGACATACCATTCCTCTAAGGCTGCAGGACATATTGGCAGAGACCAATTGTTATGGTCTCTCTCGCAAATTTTTTGGTGGCCTTCTATGAGGGCAGATTTTGCCAATTTTACGAATGCCTGTGCTACTTGTGCCCATGCTAAGACCCCTAGACACCTCCCTGTGGGTTTACTCCAGCCGGTACCTAATGGTGAACGCCCTTGGTCTCACGTTTCCATCGATTTCATGGGAGAATTGCCAGTGTCTAGAGGGTATTCCTTTATACTCATGATAGTGGACAGGTTTTCTAAAATGGCTCATTTCGTGCCTCTCCCTGGCCTTCCCTCAACTAAAGAATTGGCGGTGGTATTCGCTAAAGAGGTATTTCGGTTGCATGGTGTACCCAGAGTGCTGGTGTCTGACCGGGGGAGCCAGTTCGTATCCAGGTTTTGGAGGGCATTTTGTGAACAGATGGGCATACAGTTATCTTTTTCCTCCGCCTACCATCCCCAGACCAATGGGGCCGCTGAGCGTGCCAATCAAGGATTGGAACAGTTCTTGCGCTGTTTTATTACTGACCATCATGACAACTGGGCCGACCTGTTGCCCTGGGCGGAGTTCGCCAGGAATTGTGCAGTTAATTCATCAGTAGGGAGCTCTCCGTTTCTGATTAATTATGGGGTCCAACCCTGTTTGCTCCCGGACTCCTTTCAGGCACAACAAATTCCAGCTCTGGATGAGCATATCGAGCAGCTCCGCTCCACATGGGCACAGGTGCAGAGGGCACTGGGTCAGTCATTCCAATGTCATCAGCGTCATGCTAATCGCAGGAGATTGCCAGCAGTTTCCTTTCAGGTTGGGGATAGAGTGTGGCGGTCCTCCAGGAACCTTAAGCTTCAAGTCCTATCTAATAAGTTGGCTCCCCGATTCATTGGTCCTTACAGAGTCATTCGCAAAATCAATCCAGTATCATATGCATTGGACATCCCTGCGTCCATGCGTATTCATAATGTCTTTCATGTGTCCCTCCTTAAACCTCTTGTATGCAACCGCTATACAAGTAACCCTGTGGTGCCAGGGCCTATTGAACTGGAGGGTCAGGAGGAGTACGAAGTTCAGAGTATCATCGATTCCCGCAGGCTTAGAGGAAAGGTGCAGTATTTGGTGCATTGGAAGGGCTATGGTCCTGAAGAACGATCCTGGGTGGATAGTAAGGACCTTCATGCGCCCAAATTACTGCAAATTTTTCATTCTAAATACCCTCAGAAACCTAGACCCTCCTCTGGGAGAGGGGGTCTTTGAGATGGGGTACTATCACGGTGCCCGTGATTGCTCTCCTTTTGTGTCTATCACCAGTAGGGGGCTCTCCATTGGCTGGCTGCCTTCAGCCCGCCCTGTATTGCCTACTTTAACCTAGCCTGGGTACCCTTTGGTTGCCCTTTAGTGTTGTCTCTATACTGTTTGAGTCTATACCTTGTTCCTGAGTATCCTGGGCCTCTGCTGTGTTCCTGTGACCTGTGTTCGTCCTGTTCCAGTGTTGCCAGTTGAGTAGTTCCTGCTTCCGTCTGATCCGGTAGAGCCACCGCTTCCTGCTGCCAGTCGCCGCCGTCGTTCCTGATTCCGGTTGATCGTCTGCATGCTGGTTCCTGCTTCCATCTGCTGGTTCCTGTCCAGTTTGCCTACAGTCATCTGACGTTCCTGAGTCGCCTTGGCGACATTTCTATCTTGCCGGTTATTCAGTACGTGGGTACTGGTTCGCTCCTCTAGTCACCCGGCTGTCTCAGTATCATTAGCGCTCCACGTACAGGGTACTGGTTCGCTCCTCTAGCCACCCGGCTGTCTCAGTATCGTTAGCGTTCCACGTACAGGGTACTGGTTCGCTCCTCTAGCCACCCGGCTGTCTCAGTATCATTAGCGTTCCACGTACAGGGTACTGGTTCGCTCCTCTAGCCACCAGGCTGTCTCAGTATCGTTAGCGTTCCACGTACAGGGTACTGGTTCACTCCTCTAGCCAACCGGCTGTCTCAGTACCGTCAGCGTTCCACATACAGGGTACTGGTTCGCTCCTCTAGCCACCCGGCTGTCTCAGTATCATTAGCATTCCACGTACAGGGTACTGGTTCGCTCCTCTAGCCACCCGGTTGACTCCCTATTGTTAGCGTTCCACGTACAGGGTACTGGTTCGCTCCTCTAGCCACCCGGCTGCATTGCAGGATTGTTAGCGTTACACGTACTGGGTACTGGTTTGCTCCATACACACCTGGTTGCTACTATAGAGTTATGGCGTTCCACCTGTGAGTGCACTGGTTAGCTCCACATCCATCCGCTATCTCTTTTGCTGGCAGCCTACTTATTGACTTAGCCTCTTTGTCATCATAGTGACTTTTGTTCCACCGTCCAGTCACTGAGGCTAGTGGTTGCCATTATCCCCTGTCAATTGGCTGCCTTGCCCGGTATATGGTAAGGCCGGTAGAACCTGTCCTATTCCTTGGGTTGCCTTACCCGGTATTGGCAAGGCTGGTAGAGCCGGTGTTTGTCTCCTGTCTATTGGCTGCCTTGCCCAGTATATGGTAAGGCCGGTAGAACCTGTCCTGTTTCCTTGGGTTGCCTTACCCGGTATTGGCAAGGCCGGTAGAGCCAGTCTTAGCCTCCTGTCTAGTGGCTGCCTTGCCCGGTATCTTGGCAAGGCCGGTAGAGCCTCACCTCACGAGTCTCCAGTTCCTTGGCTGCCTTGCCCGGTATATTGGCAGGGCCGGTAGAGCCAATATCGCTATTGTTTGTATTGCATTCCTGTCTAATAAAGATATATATGTGTATGTGTATGATACCCTACGGGGTTGCATTAACTTTTCAATAAAGTTGTGTTTTTACCTAACTCTGTGTCTGAGACTCTTAACAAACTGTGACACCAATATTTTAAGATTTTTCCAGCTTTAGAGATCTTAGAGCCAAAAAAAAAAAAAATGAACAAGAAATTAGAGGAAAAAAAAAGAAGCAAGAAAACCAACCAAAAAATGGTGCTCCAAGTCTGATGTTATTCTATAGAGCTAATGCCTAAATATTTCTCCGGCATTAGAGATCTAAGCGCAAAAAAAAGGAGCACAAAACAAATAGAGCAACTAAACAGGCAAAAAATAGAGCAAAAACACGGATCCAAAAACAAAAGAGCAAGTCTTAGGACTTGAAGCACCTTTTTTATTTACTCTATACAGCCAAAAAGCGGAGCAAGAAAAAAGAGCAAGAGCATTGAGCAAGAAAGGGAGCAAAAAATAGAGCAAAAAATGGAGCAGGAAAATGGCAAATAATAGAGCAAGAACACGGAGCAAGAAAATCAAGCAAAAAAATTGATCAAGAAAATGGAGCAAAAATGTTTTTCTGTAGCGTAATTCTATAGTTTTTCTTTACAGCTTGATGCACTAAGATCTCCAAAGTTCAAGAAATGTTAATGCATTGGCTCCATGGAATAACATAGGAAATGGAGAAGTGATATCACTGCAGAAATCATCTCCGCTTTATCACCTCTTTATCACACCTTAGCCCATAACCCCACAGAAATCTGAGTGTAAGAAAATGGAGCAAAAAAAAAAAAAAAGAGCCAAACAAAGAGCAAGTCCTTCAGCTTTAATGGTTTGGCACTTGGAGTGCCTTGTTTTTTTTTTACTCTATAGAGCCAAAAAAAGTGCAAGAAAACAGAGAAAAAGGAGCAAGAAAACGGAGAAAATAAATTAACAAAAAAATGTAAATAAATAATAAGCAAAAAAACAAGAGAAAAGAGGGCTCCAAGTCCAATGTTATTCTATGGAGCCAATATATTAAGATTTCTCCAGCTTTAGAGATCTTAGCGCAAAAAAAAAACAGAGCAAAAAATTAAGCAAGAAAATGAAGCGAAAAAAAAATTAAGCAAAAAAATGTTGCTTTAAGCCCTATGTTATTCTATGGAGCCAATGCCTAAAAATGTCTCCAGCTTTAGAGATCTAAGTACAAAAAACAGAGAAAGAAAATGGAGTAAAAAGCAGAGCATGCAAACAGAGCAAAAAAAAAAAAAGAGCAACTCCTCCAACTTCAGAGGTCTTAGGACTTGGAGCTCCCTTTTTTACTCTATAGAGCCAAAAAAATAGAGCAAGGAAACATGGATCAAGAACGTGGAGCAAGAAAGCAGACAAGAAAATAGACCAATAAAGGAGCAAGAAAAAAAAGAGCAAAAAATGGAACAAGAAAATGGAGAAAAAAAGGAGCAAGACATTGAGCAAACATGTTTTTCTATAGAGTAATTGTATAGTTATTCTACAAAGCTTGATGTACTAAGATCTCCAAAGTTCAATAAATGTTAGTGCTTTGGCTGCATGGAATAATATAGGAACCGAAGGTCATCTCCACTTTATCACCGCTTTATCACACCTTAGTCCAAAACCCCCTTGAGATGTTAGTGCAAGGAAATGCAGCAAAAAAAAAACAAAACTGAGCTGGGGTTAACAACATGCTTCATTCTAATAAGTGACAGAGGGGAATACTCAGTTTGTTATATGGAAGGACTTACTTGCTCTGGTCCTGGCTGTGTATGTCCCTCCCCGACACCTACACTCTGTCCCACTGCCATCTCTCTCCCTGCCTGATGTGTGCCTTGTTCTTGGTGGGTCCCCCTCCTCCCACCTGCTCTCCTTCCCTGCCCAGAGATGCCCTGCACACTTTCCTCCTCTACCTCTCCTCTCCCCATCCCTACAGCAGCCACTTCTCTCCCTGCTATCTCTCTTCTCCACCTCTCTCACACTCATTCACACACAGTCACTCACACAGGCATTCACTAAAGCACTCGATCACAATAACCCCCTAGCACTCCCTTGCACTCACTCAGTCACACTGTTGAATGAAAAGTTAAATGTGTGTAGTGTTGATAAAAAAATCTGTATTTGTGATTGTGCGTGGATGTAATGTGTGTGATATGTTCAAAGATGTAATATGTGTTATTTTATTGAGCCTCTACCCCTCTCCACTGACTGCTTCTCTCTCTCTCTCTCTAACATTATCCTTCACTCCTGAGCCCTGTTCTCTAGCTCAAAGAATCTCAAAACGCAGGCAGTGTTTGCCATTTTTGGGGGCTTTTTATACATTTGTGGACTTATATTGATACTTTTCTGGCTTAGGATTGGCTGGGGTTTGGATTTGCCCTTGCTAACACTTAACTTGACCCTACTGTCTTGAAACGTATGCCAATTTCCTTTGACGTTGATGTTTTGTGTGTTTTTTGATGTGGAAGTTTAACACACAGTTGAATAAAACTAGACGGCATTGTTGTTAGTACTGCGACCTGTGCTGTCTATGCCAGTTTTGTTTTTTTCTACATTTGAATAGCTGTAAAACACGTTTGCAATTTACACGGTGCTTGTTTTTAGTGTTATGCCTGTTTAACACAAACTATTGAATGGAGCCCCCAAGTGCAAGAAAACTGAGCAAAAAACAGTAAAGACAAAGCAAAAAAAAATGAGCAAATAAAGGAGTCAAAAATGAGAAAAAAAAGAGCAATGGAGGACTTGCTTTAGAGGTCTTGGAACTTATAGCTCCCCTTTTTTTTTTTTTTTACTCTGTAGAGCCAAAAAATGGAGCAAGAAAACATAGAAAAAAAGGAGAAAATGGAGCAAAAAAACGAAGCTAGAAAACAAAGCCAAAAAAATGAAGCTAGAAAAACAGAGCAAAAAATGGTGCTCCAAGGCCCATGTTATTCCATGTAGCAAATTTCTAAACATTTCTCCAGCAGAACAAAAAATGGGTGCAAGAACATGGAGCAAGAAGGGGAGCAAGAAAATGCAGCAAAAATGTTTTTCTGTAGAGATATTCTATAGTTATTCTTTACAGCTGGATGCACTGAGATCTCCAAAGTTCAAGAAATAGAATTGTATTGGCTCCATGGAATAACATAGGAAATGGAGAAGTGATATCACTGCAGAAGTCATCTGGAGCAAGAAAACGGAGCAAATAGTGGAGCAAAAACAAAGCAAAAATGTGAGCAAGAACATGGAGAAAGAAGGGGAACAAGAAAATTGAGCAAAAAAAGGGTGCAAGAAAAGGGAGCAAGAGCTAGAGCAGGAAAACGGGCAAAACATTTAGCAAAAAAGGAGCAAGGAATTTTTTTCTATAGTTATTCTAATTATTCTATAGAGCTTGATGCACAAAGATCTCCAAAGTTCAAGAAATGGTAGTGTATTAGCTCCATGGAATAACATAGGAAATGGAAAAGTGCTATCATTGCATAAGTCATCGCCACTTTATCACCTCTTTATCACACCTTAGACCATAACCCCCTAGAGATCTTAGAGCAAAAAAAAACAGAGCAAAAAAATGAAGCATGAAATGAAGCAAAAAAAAGTAATCAAAAAATGGCACTCCAAGTCTTATGTTATTCTATGGAGCCAATGCCTAAATATTTCTCCAGCGTTAGAGATGTAACTGCAAAAAAAGAACAAATAAATGGAGCAAAAAGTAGAGCAAGAAAACTGAGCAAAAAAAAAAAAAAAGCAAAAAAGAGAGCAAAAAAAAAGGGGGAAAAAAGAGCAAGTCCTCCAACTTTAGAGATCTTAGTACACGGAGCACCCTTTTTTTACTCTATAGACCCATAAAATAGAGTAAGTAAATTGAGCAGGAAATGGGACCAAAAAGGAGCAAGAACACAGAGCAAGAAAACAGAGCAAACATTTTTTCTTTATAGTTTTTATATATTTATTTTCTATAGAGCTGATGCAATAAGATCTCCAAAGTTTGAGAAATGTTAGTGCATTGACTCCATGGAATAAGACAGGAATTGGAGAAGAGATATCACTGGAGAAGTCATCTCCACTTCATCACCTCTTTCTCACACCTTAGTCCATAGCCCCTAGAGCTCTTGGTGAAAATGGAGAAAAAAACTGAGCAATGACAGAGCAAAAAAAAAAAAAAAAAAACCCAGAGCAAATAAAGGAGTAAAAAAAAATAGAGCCCCACAAAATAAGGTGTCCTCCAACTTTAGAGATTCTAGGACTCTATAGAGCCAAAAAAATGGAGCAAGAAAACAAGGCAAACATTGAGCAAGAAAGGGAGCAATTGGAGCAAAATATCAAGCAAGAAATCTTAGAAAAATGGAGCAAGAAAACAAAATAAAAATGTTTTTCTGTAGAGTAATTCTATAGTTATGTACTGATGCACTAAGGTCTCCAAAGGTCAAAAAATGCTAGTGCATGGGCTCCATGAAATAACATAGGAACTGAAGAAGTGATATATCACTGCAAAATATATCTCCACTGTATCATCTCTTTATCACACCTTAGTCCATAACCCCCTTGAGTGCTTAATGCAAGAAAATGCAGCAAAAAACCTGAGCAAAGACAAAGCAAAAAAACCCACATCAAATAAAGGAGCACAAAAAAAAAAAGAGCATAATGGGCTAAGTTTGGAGCCAGATACATTTTCAGCATTTTTGCTATTATCTGTTTAGATATGATTGTTATTGGTAATGCTCTAGTTGATTGTAGAAAAATATATATAATTTATTTCAGAACAAATTAAGCTTTTCTATGGCACCTCAAAAGAACTACATTTTGTATTGTGCAACAAGCTATGTGTCACGGTTAACAGAGAAGTTCAGGAGTCAGTACGGTATAGTTAAATGCAATTTATTAATAGTAGTGGTAGGGAAATATATACAATAGGAAGTAGGCAAATATATACAAAGAAACAAGCAGAGGGTTACAAGCCAGTGAGCACAGTTATCAGAAATAATAGGCTGCCAAGCTTGACCACAATGCTAGAGACAACACAGGTAAGGGGTGCAACAAGGTCCGGCAGAAATCACAACAGCCAACTCCAGCTCATCACTTCCATAAAACGTTCTTTATTGGATACAAAGTTGTATAAAAAGCAATTCTTTTGCCAACGAGCAAAGCAAATCCCATACAAACATGCGTTTGATGCTCTCACCACCTAACGCGTTTCATGCTTCCGCACTTAATCATGATTAAGAATTGCTTTTTATACAACTTTGTATCCAATAAAGAACGTTTTATGGAAGTGATGAGCTGGAGTTGGCTGTTGTGATTTCTGCCGGACCGTGTTGCACCCCTTACCTGTGTTGTCGAGTTTGTCAAAGTCTGTGGCCGAGACTGTTGGGGGTAGCACCGGACCGGCAAAGCAGCTATACAAGTGGTGAGTTTCTCTGATGATTCATCTATATAAGTGGATTTTCTATTTTTGAAGATATCAAGCATTAGAAGAGAACTGTGTTTGGATTTGGATCTATATTCCACAATGCTAGAGACTAGGCCTCAACCACTGGTAGTCTCCACCTGTCACAGTGGAGATGATTGCCTCCAGTGGGTAATTGCTGTAACAGCGACATTGTTACCTCCTGGTATGTCGCTGTTATTATAGGTCATTGTGCTTGTGATATCATCTCTCCGCCCACCTGCCAGGCCTTTTAAACCTCAGCATGTCCTATTACCTTTGCCCTTTCGTGGTGTACCTGAGCCTAGTGCTGTGTTGGTCCATTGCTGTTCCTGTGTATTACTCCTGCTCCGTCTGACTACCCGTTCCGGCTCTGACTCCTGGCTACGTCTGACTACCTGTTCCGGCTTTGACTCCTGGCTACGTCTGACTACCCGATTCGGCTCCGACAACTGACGACGTCTGACTACCCGATCCTGCTCTGACCCCTGGCTGCCTCTAGTTACTCTCCCTCTGTTGTGTTCCGGTTGCGATTACCAGCCTCGGCTACCCAGCCCCGGCTATTGGGATCCTTGCTGCCTGTGCCTACCTATTACAGCACTCGCTACCACTAGCAGCGCTTGTCGGTCAGTCCGTGTTACTGACCTCCCGTGGTCGTTCTGGTTTGTGTTGCATTGTCGGTCAGTCCGTGTTACTGACCTCCCATGGTCGTTTCGGTTTGAGTGTTGCCTCACCTAGCCCTCAAGTGCCATTTACCTTGCCTTTGGTATACCCTAGAGGTAGGGTATAGTTGCACTTCATTCTCCTGTCGACTGAGATTGTGGAAGTGCCATGCACTGTCCTCCCATCTAGTCTGTGAAGGGTTGAGGAAGTGTCTTGCACTGTCCTCACCTGGTCTCGTGGAGGTGGTGGAGTTAGAGTCGCTACTATGTGCTCCAGTGTCTGGAGCTATTTGCTCCCGTATCCTTAGTTACTCTATCGTCTGGGTACAGACGTGGGCCTATCGCACTAGCCTAGTGAAGGGTGAGGAAAGTGAGTTCACTGTTCCTCCCTAGCCTCGTGAAAGTGCGGTACTCATTGCTGCCACTATTGTGTCATTCATTGCTGCCACTATTGTATTTAAAATAAAGTTTTATTTTAAGTTCATCTGTACTTGTCAGTGTCGTTATTTCCAAGTCACTTTGTGACAGTACGAAAGGGCCATGAACACTGACAGTACTGATACCAGTAGTGGTCAGCCACTGAATATAATGTCCAGGATGGACATGCAGGAACAACGTCTCGATCAGTTGTCGGTAGTGTTGCAGACACTCCTAGACCGAACTGTGCATCTGGACAAAGTTGGGCAACCACCGATGGCCTCCTCAGTACCGGCATCAGTAACAACCAGTCAGGTGGAAAATACGTGTTATAGAGAGTTGTCTGGTACCACTCCACTTCCCCTAAGATACGATGGGGATCCCATGTTGTGTCGTGGGTTCATCAACCAACTCAGAATTTTTTTGGAACTGGTACCCCATGCATTTCAATCCGAGAGAAGCAAAGTAGGCTTCATGATTTCCTTATTGACCGGCAAAGCTTTGGCGTGGGCCAATCCGTTGTGGGAGACGGCTAAACCCATAACTTCTAATTTTTCTCAATTCGTTGAGGCCTTCCGAAGGGTTTTTGATGTTCCTGGCCGGTCAATCTCTGCCGCAAAAAAACTGATGATGATCCAGCAGGGCACCTGCACGGTAGCAGAGTATGCTATAGAATTTCGCACACTAGCGGCAGAGGTAGGCTGGAACAATGAGGCTCTGGTGGCAGCCTGAATGATGCAATTAAAGATGAAATAGCAGCTCGTGAACTACCAGTTGATTTGGATCAGTTGATTTCGTTCATCATACTAATTGACACCCGTATAAGAGAAGGGTCCACATACAAGAACAACAGGCTAAGGTATGAGTTGCTTTTGGTACTGAACAGGGAGCTCCCACCCATGCCTCCCTCACCTCCCTTGCCACCTAGTTTGGAGGTTAGTAAGGTTGAGCCTATGCAGGTTGGCTTACACGTTTGTCTCGGGAGGAGCGGTCCTTCCGCCTTAGAGAGGGTCTATGCCTGTATTGTGGGAAGGCTGGACAAATGTTACAGGCTTGTCCAGTGTGTCTGAGAAACGCACGCACCTAGGATCTCTGAGGGGACAGATCCTAGGTGGAGTCAGTCGGTCCCCAGATCAGGATCTAAGCAAGCCCATCCTACAAGTAACGATTTCTTGGGCTAACCCCTCAGTGGCTACCCCAGCCCTGATTGATTCTGGTGCTCCTGGTTATTTTATTGATGGTGAATTTGTGAAAAGACACAATATCCCTGTGATACCCTGTTAGTCTCCATTGGCTGTAGAGGCTATTGAGGGTCATCCACTTGAGCCTTCCCATGTCACACATGAAACCTGTTGTAATGGTTTTTTAGGACACTCAGACACAGAAGGTTTGGGTAAAAACACAGTTTTATTGAAAACACAGAAATTAGAGTAACCCACACGGGTCCAGTATATACAGACAGAAATAATACTGACACAGGTCAGGTTAGAAGTAGACTTAGTAACCCACACGGGTCCAGTGAAACACAAAGGTACAACACTGCCACAGGTCAGGTTACAGTTCGTGTGAATCCTTGAAGAGACAGTGGAGAGATGGGTGCTATCAGGCCAGGATGTATGGACAGGACCTGATAGGACTGAGGCCCACAGGACACTCTCTCTCCACAGAGAGTGACACAAAATGACAAAGGCTACACGGAGGTATACAAAGGCCCTGGAAATGACAGACTGCCAGAACAGTCAAGGGTGACTGATACTGTATAGCAAGGAGTAATGCCAATGTAACCTGCAGTACACTGTGACCCAACATGCAACCACACCAACCCCGAGGGGTTAAACGAAACGTTCAGATCTGAATATGGCTGCAAGGCCGTGGGGACAACCGAGGCGCCCAGGGAACAAACCAACCTCGGGTAAAGCAAAGAGCAGATAAAGCGTACCGTGGTGCAACCTGATTGATCTCACCCACCGGAATGAATGGATCACAAGGCACAATAACCAGAGACTGGGTCACAGTAAGCAGGACTGCCGGAGCAGAGTATGCAAGACTGGGTCACAGTAAGCAGGACTGCCGGAGCAGACAAAATGAGGCAACCGAGGACTGTCAAAAGACAGTGCGAGCACTGGAGGCATGTACTCCAACCGGATCACCGGATGGAGCGGGGAATCGGCCAAATCGGTACACAGAGCAGGAACGTCAGCCAATCCGGGTCAGTACACAGAGCAGGAACGTCAGCCAATCCAGGTCGGTACACAGAGCAGGAACGTGATCAGGCAGAGTAGTCAGGCAGTCCGGGTCATACACGGGATTCACACAAAAGTATGGAACAAGCGCTAACGACAGGAACACCACGAAAGGGCACTGCAGCAGTGACAGGGCTCAGTATTTAAGGGCTAGCACTGGGCGGAGGAAAAATCACAATAGCCAATAAAAGAAATCAGGAAGTAGCACAGAGTCACAATGTCGCCAGCGATAACAAGGGCACCGTGATACCTGTCCGCTGTCACTAAGGCTAGGAGCGCTCCATGTGGAGACTACAATTTCAGGTTATTTAGTCTACACACCATGCCATCATTCTGGGTTTCCCGTGGCTCCAGAGACATAATCCCAGAGTGGATTGGGAGACTTCTGACATAATATCGTGGTCTGACTATTGTAAAGGGGCCTGTCTACAGCAACCTATTAAGATATTGTGTACCTCCCCCTCGTTACCCTCAGAGTACCGGTCTTTCAGTGACGTGTTCAGTAAGGGGGAGGCTAACACTTTACTGGAACACAGGCCATATGATTGTGCTATTAATTTGACGCCAGGCTTGATACCTCCCAAAGGCTGCACCTATCCCCTGTGGGTGGAAGAAAACTGGGCCATGGAGGAATACATTACTGATGCATTATCCAGAGGCATAATTAGAAAATCTTCCTCGCCCGCAGGGGCTGGATTTTTTTTTTGTGAAGAATAAGAATGGGGAGCTTAGACCCTATATCGATTATAGAGGTCTAAATAAACTGATGGTGAAAAACGCATACCCCATTCCACTAATTACGGAATTGTTTGACCGCCTGAAGGGCTCCTCTGTATTCACGAAACCTGATCTGCGGGCAGCATATAACTTGATCAAAATCAAGGAGGGAGATGAGTGGAAAACCGCTTTTAACATTCGTAGTGGCCATTATGAGTATTTGCCCATGCCTTTTGGGCTGTGCAATGCTCCGGCGGTCTTCCAGTAGTTCATTAATGATGTCCTAAGAAGTCTCCTACAGTCCTGTGTAGTAGTGTACCTGGACGATATCTTGATACATTCTCCTGATATCAAGACACATAGGAGAGATGTCACTACTGTATTGCAGAAACTGAGGGAAAACAAATTATATTGCAAACTTGAGAAGTGCCAATTTCATAAAGACCAGGTGCCCTTCCTGGGCTATGTTATTTCTGCTGGAGGTATTCCTATGGATACGGAAAAATTAGTGATAAACAAATAAAGGGCTGCTACTGTTGCAAAATAAAGCATTTCACTCTTAGATACATATAACACTTGTAATCATATATAAACTCACCTGGTCTCAAAGGACCATGCGGTCCCGGTGCAGCCCCCAACAGCCTCGGCAAAGGCTTCAGCAGACAAGAGGACACCGGAAGGGAGCGCTCAACAGATCCACAATAACTTCAGTGCCAGTCAGAATTAAAAAAGTAGAAATCCAAAACTTTATTAAAGCTGCATCCTAAAAACGTATAGAGTTCAGCAATATAGAGATACAGGATCAGAGGAAAGTAAAAATGACATGCTGTAACGCGTTTCGGGACAACGTCCCTTAATCATAGGCTGTACATTCAAACTTTCCCCACTTGCTTAAATTCGCCCACCTCAATTAACAAAAATTCAAAAAGGCCAATCAACACCCTGTACTCCAATCATGTGACCATTAAATCAACGAACACTAATTGGCTCAACAATACATATATCTAGCATGTGAACAACATGTTGTTGATTTAATGATCACATGACTGGAGTATAGGGTGTTGATTGGCCTTTTTGAATTTTTGTTAATTGAGATGGACGAATTTAAGCAAATGGGGAAAGTTTGAATGTACAGCCTATGATTAAGGGACGTTGTCCCGAAACGCGTTAGAGAGTGTCATTTGTGCTTTCCTCTGATCCTGTATCTCTATATTGCTGGACTCTATACGTTTTTAGGATGCAGCTTTAATAAAGTTTTGGATTTCTACTTTTTTAATTCTGACTGGCACTGAAGTTATTGTGGATCTGTTGAGCACTCCCTTCCGGTGTCTTCTTATGGATACGGAAAAGCTCTTGGCAGTTTTGCAATGGCCACGTCCTGTGGGCCTGAAGGCCATACAAAGATTCCTTGGATTTGCAAATTATTATAGAAAATTAATTCAAAATTTTTCAACCTTGGTCAAACCCTTGACCGATTTAACTCATTAGGGTGATAACACATCGGTTTGGTCTCCCGGGGCCAACAGTGCTTTTGAGGCTTTGAAGTCTGCCTTCTTGATGGCTCCAGTATTGGCACATCCTAACACCGCACTGCATTTTAACCTGGAGGTGGATGCATCTGAGACAGGGGTAGGGGCAGTACTGTCTCAGAGATCCGAGTCTGGCAAGCCCCTGATGCCCTGTGGATTTTTTCTAAAAAGGTGACTAAGGCCCAAAGCCGATATGATATAGGGTACCGTGAATTGCTTGCCATTATCCTTGCTCTTCGCGAATGGCGTCACCTCCTGGAGGGGACTAAGGCTCCCATTTTGATCTTAACGAATCACAAAGATCTGACATACTTATCAGAGGCCAAAAGACTGTCACCAGGACAAGCCAGGTGGGCTTTATTTCTGTCTAGATTTAATTTTGTGGTTTTGTACCTCCCTGGTTCCAAGAATACTCGTGCTGATGCCTTGTCTAGACAGTTTGGCCCAGAGCGTGAGTCTGAAAGTGAACCCATTCCGATTATCCTTCCTGATCACATTTTAGCCACTATACATACTAGCATTATTTCTCCCCTGGGTGAAGAGATTCTGGCTTCACAAAGTAATGCTCCACTTGAGAAACCCAGTGGAAGATGTTTTGTAGCTGACAATCTCCGCACTAAGCTTCTTGAAGCCTATCATTCATCCAAAGCAGCTGGGAACATTGTTCAGGACCAATTAATTTGGTCAATTTCACAGCTTTTTAGGCCTCGTTTAAGGGCAGATTGTGCAGCCTTTGTGGAGGCTTGTTCCGTGTGAGCCCGTGCCAAAGCTCCTAGGCATCTCCCTCTAGGGCTGCTCCAGACAGTTCCTAATGGTGAATGCCGTGGTCACACAGTTCCTTAGACTTCATGGTGGAGTTGCCTAGATCCAAGGGCTGCACAGTCATACCAATGATCGTGGATCGACTCTCCAAAATGGCACATTTTGTTCCGCTTCAGGGACTACCCTCCTCTAAGGAATTGGCTATGGTATTTGACAGGGGGTATTCAGGCTCCACGGAATGCCCCGGGTTGTGGTTTCTGATTGTGGAAGTCAGTTTGTATCGAGATTTTGGAGGGCCTTTTGTGACCGGATGGGCATCAAACTGCTATTCTCTTCTGCCTACCACCCCCAGACTAATGGTGCTGCGAAAAGAGCCAATCAAGGGTTGGAACAATTCTTGTGCTGCTTCGCTTCTGACCATCATGATAATTGGGTTGCCATGGGCTGAGTTTGCCAGGAATTGTGCCATAAACTCCTCGTCTGGGAGCTCTCCCTTCCTGATTAACTATGAGTTCCAACCATCTCTGCTCCCGGATGCATTTCAGGCACAGGAAATTCCGGCTCTGGATGAGCATATGGAGCAGCTCTGCTCCACATGGGCACAGGTTCAGAATGCCTTACGAAGGTCCTCAGAGCGATATCAGAGACACGCAGATCTCAGGAGGTGTCCTGCTCCTGTCTTTTAGGTGGGGGATAGAGTCTGGTTGGCCACCAAGAATCTGCACATGCAAGTGCCTTGTCACAAGATGACTCCATGTTTCATAGGACCCTTACGGGTGCTCCGCAGAATAAACCCTGTGTCCTATGCCTTTGACCTTCCTAAGAATATGCGCATTCACAACATCTTTCATGTCTCTCTCCTGAAACCGCTGGTCTGTAACCACTACTCTTCTGCTCCTGTAGTCCCAGGTCCAGTGCCCACTCAGAATCAGGATGAGTATTAGATCCAAAACATCTTGGACTCCCGCAGGGTCTGGGGGCGCAGCCAATATTTTGTCCACTGGAAAGGTTATGGTCCAGAGGAGCGTTCCTGGGTAAATCAGAATGATATTCACGCTCCTAGATTGCTGCTCAGATTTCATATGAAATTTCCCAATAAGGTATGGTCTCCTCTGAGGGGGGAGATCGTTGAGTGGGGATGACTATCACAGTGCCCGTGATTGTCTCCAGTGGGTAATTGCTGTAACAGTGACATTGTTACCTCCTGGCTGTCGCTCTATGAAAGTCACTGTTCTTATAGGTCACTGTGCTTGTGATGTCATCTCTCCGCCCACCTGCCAGGCCTTTTAAACCTCAGCATGTCCCATTACCTTTGCCCTTTCGTGGTGTACCTGAGCCTAGTGCTGTGTTGGTCCATTGCTGTTCCTGTGTATTACTCCTGCTCTGTCTGACTACCCGTTCCGGCTCTGACTCCTGGCTACGTCTGACTACCCGTTCTGGCTTTGACTCCTGGCTATGTCTGACTACGAGTTCCAGCTTTGACTCCTGGCTACGTCTGACTACCCGATCCGGCTTCGACCACTGGCGACGTCTGACTACCTGATCCGGCTCTAACCACTGGCTTTGTCTGACTACCCGATCAGGCTCTGACCCCTGGCTGCCTCAAGTTACTCTCCTTCAGTTGCGTTCCAGTTGCGATTACCAGCTTCGGCTACCCAGCCCCGGCTATTGGGATCATTGCTGCCTGTGCCTACCTATTACAGCACTCGCTACCACTAGCGGCGCTTGTCAGTCAGTCCGTGTTACTGACCTCCCGTGGTTGTTCCGGTTTGTGTTGCCTTGTCGGTCAGTCCGTGTTACTGACCTTCCGTGGTCGTTACGGTTTGAGTGTTGCCTCACCTTGCCCTCAAGTGCCGTTTACCTTGCCTTTGGTATACCCTAGCGGTAGGGTATAGTTGCGCTTCATTCTCCTGTCGACTGAGATTGTGGAAGTGCCATGCACAGTCCTCCCATCTAGTCTGTGAAGGTTCCTAGGGCCATTCGGATACTAGCTACACCTGCCTAGTGAAGGGCTGAGGAAGTGTCTTGCACTGTCCTCACCTGGTCTCGCGGAGGTGATGGAGTTACAGTTGCTACTGTGTGCTCCAGTGTCTGGAGCTACTCGCTCCCATTGCCTGAGTTACTCTATCGTCTGGGTACAGACGTGGGCCTATCGTACTAGCCTAGTGAAGGGCGAGGAAAGTGAGTTCACTGTTCCTCCCTGGCCTCGTGAAAGTGTGTTACTCATTGCTGCCACTATTGTGTCATTCATTGCTGCCACTATTGTGTCATTCATTGCTGCCACTATTGTATTTAAAATACTTGTCAGTGTCGTTATTTCCTAGTCACTCCGTGACACTACCGGAATCAGGAACAGAACAGGAGCAGGAACGCCTGCCAACAGTAAGGAGAGAACTCTGACTCAGCCTGCAGTCAGAGAGGGAATAGATAACTGACTCAAGCTTGCAGTCAGTATCAGAGCTGGTCTACCAGAGCCCCAGGTCTGCACTAGGTTGGGTGTCTGCTAGGTAAAGGGAGCAAGTGTAAGAGTAGTCAGACAGAGCCACAAGTCAGCACCAGAGGGGGTAGTCAGACAAGCCAGGTCATGCACAGTTCAGGTAGTCAGCCAGAGCCACAGGTCTGCACCAGGTTGAATGTCTACTAATAGGGATACACAAAAGAATAGTCAGACAGAGCCACAGGTCAGCACCAGGTTGGGTGGAAGACTAACCAGGTCATACACAGAGCCCAAGGTAAGAGAACTGCTAAGCACAACAACGCAAGGGCAACTGAGTCAGGACTCAGTCTGCCTTTTAAACAGCTCCACAGGAAGTAGGTAGGAGGAGAACCTCAAAGGGAGGAAGTAGGTAGGAGGAAATAGGTAGGAGGAGACTACAGGAAGCAAACACATAAAACAGAGGCCTGCTGTATGCTTGAAGCCTTGCGCCTGTAGATGACGCTAAAACTAAGGCAAGCTGTAACACTATGATGTCATAAATGCAAAAAATATTTAAAAATTACTTCTTTTACTTTTATGCTGGTTGAGAAAATTTCAATTAATGTTAAAAGCCCTGAACCCCCTTGTTACAAAAATACCTAATTTGTATAATTCGACCTATATGAATGGCCCGTGCAAACCCCTAGCTAACAGGAATGCGAAATGTACTTTACATGCTAAAATGCATATTCCATTGGTTACATGGTAAAACTACCCTGTATGATTGTATAAAACCATATATTTCCTAAAAGTAGATTTCCTAACAAATCAAATGAGGGCTGACTAGTCTTTCAACTTTAGCCTGATGTGCATAAATGTTTCCAGTAGTTGGCACAAAGCAAAAAAAGGCCTTATATTTACATTTCCACCACTTAAGATGTACTGACAGTTTTGAAAACTATGGAATTTCTTACTACATTCATTAGCTACTGCTCTTACAAGAAAATTGACACCCTGTTGGTATAAGTTAACATAGTGTTCCAGAAGCACGAAACTACACCAAGTTCAAACTAATTTTCTTACATTTTTCAAATATGACTTGCCTGTACTAAAATGGTTGTAACGTTTGTTACATTACTAGGTCTTCAAATGTACTAAAATTTTTGAAAATTATGGAATGTCCTATTGCATTGATTAGCCACTACCTTCCCAAGACAAAAGGTACCTCACTGACCTACTGTAGGGGTGCCAAATAGGACAAAACTATACCTACCTGCTTCCTTTTTTTAATGCCTTAAAGGGGAACTACCACCCGCAACAACTTAACCTGAAATCAGTCTTCATCTGGTGACTAGCTGCTTAGTAGCGCTAGTCGCCAGAAATATTACCCGGTTCCAAAGATTTTTTCGTTTGCCGGCCGGCTCCAAAAGGGACTGACAGCGCAGGCGCACGGATGTCACTGTGACGAGATGTCTGTGCTTCCTGCTCCTGTGACCATCGGAAAAACGCAAAAATCTTTGGAACTGGGTAATATTTCTGGCGACTAGCGCTACTAAGCAGCTAGTCGCCAGATGAAGACTGATTTCAGGTTAAGTTATTGCGGGGTGGTAGTTCCCCTTTAAGGACCGGCCGCGCACGCACTCTGTGGTGGTCACTTAAGGACCACGGAGCATTTTCTTTATTTTTTTTACTGGATCCGATTCCAGACTCCCCTAACATCGTGCAGCCGCGCGGGGAGCCCGGAATTCCATGACGGTCCAGGACTGTCATGGGTCCTTAAGGGGTTAAATAGGCTGCCTGCAATAAAAGGGTCACAACTATTAGTGATAGGAAGGAAAGGTATACAAGGCATACAATGTTAGAAGGTAGACATTCAGCTGAATCAAATTAGGTATTTTTGTCTTTCTACCCATAGGTTGGTGTGCACAATTATATCCATAATTTGGCACTATAGGAAACAAATTATTTTTTTACATAACCATTACAGATACGAAGAAAAAGTTAGTAAGGCAAACCACTATGGAAAGCAGGCATTCACCCACATCAATTGAGAAGACACTTGCCTTCTTACCCCTAAGCTAGTGTGCACAACGCATTACAGAAAAAAATAGGAAAAAAACATACTTACACTTCAGTCACTTTAAAAATGATAAAATCTTTCAATACCATGGATTTTTTTTTAATTATTCAGTATCTAATGCCAGCCTAAGAAAAATGGTAACCCATTGTTATGGGTCAACATACCATAGTGGGTACCAGGAGCATGGAATGGAAAAAAGCTAGGGGTACATGTACTGTTCCATGACTACCAGTGGACCAAGGCTAGAGGGGTAAGATAGTGTATGCAGGGTTCTCTGACTAATAGGGGCAGTAAAAACAGGCAGGGGGGTTAGACAGTATATGTGGGGATCTGTGACTTCCAATGGGCAGTGAAACCAGTCTTGGGGGTCTCATAGTTTATTAAGGGATTTGTGACTACCAGCTGGCAGTGGAACAAGGCTGAGGTCAGTCAGTAAATGTAGGGGGATAATAGAGATCTTGAGGCTGGGGATGAGATACAGAGGGTGCAATGCACTGGACACCCTTTTTGCATAAATTAAATTTCTTTTGTAATTTGTTTAATTATTTATTAATTGTAAATATTATCATTAGGAGCCCTCTTGATGCTCCCCCAGCTATTGATCTCCCAGCTGATAGCTGAGATCAATAGCATCTCTTCCCTGCTTCCACTCCTACATAAAGTTCAGGGTAGGATTGGGTGGAATCTCTCTAGGAGGCTTTCCCTGATCTATCCTACTCCTAGTTGGAAGTTCGGATAGGAGTGGAATCATGGGAGCCATGTTGCTCCTATGTGTCACATCTACAGATCTCCAAGCATTATAAGATGAGAGATTGATGGGGGGCATCAGGATGTGTTGTAATGTCCCCTCACAAGGTCTGATATATACATATAATATATATATATATATATATATATATATATATATATATATATATATATTACATATATATATATATATATAATGTAATGTCCCCTCACAAGGTCTGATATATACATATAATATATATATATATATATATATATATATATATATATAATTTATTTATTTTATTTTATTTTTTTTATTTGGGCTACCACACGCCTAAGTATTAAGCCTTACTATACCTTTAAGAAGAATTATATCTATGCAGGACACACATAACCTGCACCTCAAGAGAATATATTGACATAACATAATTGGTGTGCATGCTCAGTACAGAGCTCACAGTGAAACAATAAGTACTCTAGGTGTAGAATCAGCTTTTGTCAATGGATTGCACTGCAAAATTACTGAGATACAGTGAAATAGGAAATATCAAGATAAACCTTATCACTGGTAAATGACGGAACAAATAAATAAAGATACTGTAAACCCAGGTAATTTCGCATGGAATAAAGAGCTTTACCTCAAGAATATTTACACAATCACACACAATAATTTAGAAAAAAATCTTTTGTTAAAGCCACCATTAAGTTCTCACTCAAATGCATAAAAGCTGGGAAAAACCTGGAGTATAATTTATATACTTAGTACCCACACTATCAAAGATTTATATTGGAAATGTAGAACTATTCACCATCGGAAGAGATCTGACAGAAAACAGGGCCTTCCCACAATATGCTTTTTTTCAACTTATGGAGGGAGACTTCACCCATTATAACTAATGGGCTTAACATTCTGCAGGTAAGTTTCACCTGGTTTTCCTTTCCACACTAATTTTCTCCTTTTTCTCCAAAAGGAGCAACATTACTCCCTTTCCATGGAAATTCCTGCTGGAATGAAAATGATCTTTCTGCACATCCTTAGTAAAAACAGTAATAAAAAGTTGATATGGGGTATTTACATGTCATATTAGTATGTTAGTAGCTTAAGGAATGAATCTTGTGATCCCTCTCTCAGGGGAGTTACTAGGTCCCCAAAAGACCTGGGGCATAGGTCAACCTAATGCACTAGTAGTGAATGATGTAGTCAGATTGCACTATTATTAGTATGGAGATTAGCACCATTACATCCTCCAAACTGGCAAAAAGACCCAGAGCTATAAATATGAGACTTTGTCTTTTAGTCTCCATAGCAAGTACCTTACAATACCCCTGCACTCTCTACTCTCGTCCTGGGTGAGGAGGATGATAAAAAGTTAACCTGGGTCCACATGCCCGATATTTATCATATTTGTACTATGGATCATTTGATCCCTCATTTTATTCACCCTACACCAAACCAAACACCTTACCTAACCTAACACCTAACCTAGCCTAGGTGACATTTTAAATGGTGACATTTTTAAATAATCCATTTTCCTGCAGGTGACATAGTAAACATGCCATTCTCACACTCAATATTTACTAGTCATCAATGTAATAGGATACAAAAAAAGTTTTTCAATTATATAAATAGCAAAAATCAAGAGGGAGTGCATTGGACCAAAAATTAGATGGGTAAGCTGATTAGAGAGAATAAGGAAAAATCTGATGTTCTAAACACTTTCTTTGCATCAATATATACAAGGGAACAGGAATGGTATAAGAGCCTCAACAAGTAACAAATAAAACCATACAATTATCAGATACTGAGTTAACACAAAAAAGGTAATGGGAAGACTAAACAAAATTAAAGGGATAGTAATACTTAAAATGTAAAAAATATATGTTGTAGGGTTTATCCCCCTGAGTAAAACAAGGGTATTGCCACTGCTGAGAGATATTTTATTAAAAAATTATAACAGCTCCAACTTGAATTTTTTAGGTGCAGTATCACAGTGGCCTGAAAATTTACAGTGGTGCTGTTGCTACACCATCCTATGGACTGCTCTGGTCTGTAGACCATACAGCTCCACAATAAATTTTCAGGCCAATCTGATATTGCACCTAAAAAATTCAGGTTTGAGCTATTATAATTTTTTAATAAAGTATCTCTCAGCAATGGGAGTACCCTTGTTTTATTTGGGGACATAAACCCTACAACATATATTTTTTTACATCTTAAGTATTACTATCCCTTTAAGACTAACAAAGCACCATGTCCTGATGGTATAAATCCAGTGGTTCTTCAGGAACTCATGCAGTGTTAGCAAGACCCCTCTTTTTACTCTTCAAATATTCTGTCACCACAGGCTCAGAGCCACAAGATTGGCATAAAGCCAATGTAGCACCTTTATTTAAGAAGGGAACTAAAACAGAACCTGTGAATTATAGACCTGTGAGTTAGACCTCTGTAGTGCGAAAACTACTAGAAGGCATGAGGGATTATATTCAGGATTACACTGCAAACAAATAAGATTATTAGCAGGAATCAACATGGTTTTATGAGGAATAGATCATGCCAAACTAATCTTTTCAGATTCTATGAAGAATTAAGTAGCTACCTAGATATTGGTAAGGTATTTGATATAATATATCTAGATTTTGCAAAGGCATTTGATACAGTGCCACACAGGAGGCTGGGGTATAAAATAAGGAAATTAGGGCTGGGGGATAACCTTTGCAATTGGATAGAAAACTGGTTGAAGGATAGGGAAGAGTGTATTGTTGTAAATGGAAATTCACCAATATTTGCAGATGACACTAAATTATGCAGGGTAATAAATTCAGAACAGGATATTTGTTCTCAACAGAGTGATTTACATATAATGGCAGATTGGGCAAACAAATGGAATATGAAGTTTAATGTGGGAAAGAGTAAAGTCATGCATTTGGGAAGAAAAAGTCCCAGTGCTACTTATGAACATAATGGAATCATTTTAGGGGACACGTTGCAAGGGAAAGACCTGGGAATCCATGTAAACCACAAACTTGGAAACAGTGACCAGTGTCAAATAGCAGTAGCAAAAGCAAACAAGGTACTGTATTGCATAATAAGGGTATCACAGTCTCCCTTGGACTATCCTGTGCTTTGTTACCTCTGTATGGCCGTCGGCCGGCATGGCCTCCGGCCAATTCCTCGTTGCTACATCAGGTAACAGGCACTAGCATGGACACCTGTTTATGGGCCTATTCTGGGTGCCCTTATTGGGTCCCGCCTCCTTCTTCTTCTTTATAAACTTCCCTGGGCCTGGGAGTCATTGCCATTACGTCATGTTCCTGTTAGTTACTCTTGTGCTCCATTGTGACCTGTGCTTATCTGAGAATCCACTCTGTGTATGATCCTGGCTTGTCTGACTACCCACATCAGTTCTGACCTGTGGCTCTGGCTGACTTACTCACTCTGTGTATGACCCCGGCTTGTCTGACTACCCACATCGGTTCTGACCTGTGGCTCTGGATGACTTACTCACTCCGTGTATGACCCCGGCTTGTCTTACTACCCACATCGGTTCTGACCCATGGCTCTTGCTGACTCACTAGCTCCATGTAGTCCCCGGTTTGTCTGTCCTCCGGCTCCTATCTCTCTCAGTGTATCCCCGGCTTGTCTGACCTGTGGCTCTGGCTGACTACTTGCTCCGTACACTTCTAGCATGCATGACCATTAGCTTCTGTGTCCTGTGACTCTGTCCGACTCTCGCTCTGTGTTGCCTTTGGTCTCCGGTACCTGGCAGTAGTGCAGTGCGTAGCACAGTGTGCAGCTCTGGTAGGAGTTTGGGCCCTATCATCCGGTGGTCTGGGGTTGTGTGGGATATTATCGTCGCTATATCTCATATATTATCATCACTGCAGATTGCAATAAAGGTGGTTATATTTTATTACTGTGTCTGTCCTTCTTTGCCTGATTACCATGACAGTACGTAAGGGCCATGTCGAATGAAGGTACAGGCAGTCCAACTAATCAGAGCATCCTGTCCAGGATGGATTCTCAAGACCAGAGAATTGACCAATTGTCTTTTGCTATGCAGACATTGTTAAATCGCACGACTCACCTAGACCGCTTAACTTCACAACTGGTGGCTTCCCCAGCACCTGCACCAGTTGTGGCCACTGCCCCTGAGGCGGACATAAATAGAGGATTGTCTGGCTCCGCTCCTCTACCCCAAAGATATGATGGGGAACCTGCTATGTGTCGGGAGTTCCTTAATCGGCTGGGAATTTTTTTAGAGATGGTACCCTACGCATTCCCTACTGACCAAAGTAAAGTGGGACTCCTGATCGCCCTTCTGTCTGGCAAGGCATTGGCCTGGGCAAATTCACCGCTGCCAAACAACTGATGACAATACGGCAGGGCGCACATACTGTAGAGGACTATGCTATTGAGTTAAGTGCTCTGGCGGCAGAGGTTGGTTGGAACAATGAAGCCCTAGTTGCTGCATTCTCCCAGGGCTTGTGTGACATAATTAAGGACAAGACAGCAGCCCGGGAACTGCCTGGTGGTCTGGAGGAGTTGATTTCAGTCACTAGCCTGTTAGACACGAGAATCCGTGAGACGCCTTCATTCAAATAGCATGGGTGTAAAACTTTACCCCTGTTAGCACCTACTTTCTCAGGCCCACCCTGTCCTCCATCACCTCACACACCTCCTAATTCTGACCCAGCCAGGGGGTAACCTATGTATCTAGGCTTTACGCGCCTTTCTGAGGAGAAGAGGGCTTGGTGCAGGAGGAGGGGCCTTTGCTTATACTGTGAGGAACCTGACCATTTGTTGAGTACTTGCCCTATTCGGCCAGGAAAACGCCCACAACTAGGGTCAAGTAGGGGACAGAGCCTGGGTGGAATTTCACAGTCCCCATAGACAGTAATGGACAAGACGATTTTTGAAGTCATACTATCTTGGGCCAAGTCTACTATGGTGGCTCCGGCACTACTGGACTCAGGGGCCGCTGGTTTTTCACTGATGCAAACTTTGCGGCCAAACATGCTATTTTGTTATTGCCTCACTCCTCTCCGTTGGCCAATGAGGCTATTGACGGCAGACCTCTACAGCTGGCACAAGTTACTCATGAGACTCATCCCTTGTCTCTGAGGGTAGGGGCACTCCATGTGGAGACACAACAGTTCCAGGTGATACATTCCCCCCATCATGCCATCATTCTGGGGTTTCCATGGCTGCAGACTCACAACCCTAGAATTGATTGGCAAACCTGTGACATCCTGTCGTGGCCATCTCTATGTGCGAGGTCTTGCCTCCAGCAGCCTACAAAAGTATTGTGTACCTCTACCTTGTTACCTGCTGAGTATCAGGCCTACAAAGAGGTATTTAATAAGGTAGAGGCCAGTACATTGCTGCCACACAGGCCATATGATTGTACTGTTGATCTGGTACCAGGGGCCAGACCTCCTAAGGGCCGAGTTTATCCCTTGTTGGTGGAGGAGAACAAGGCCATGGAGGACTATGTGGAAGACGCCCTAGCTAGGGGCATTATTCAGAAGTCTTCCTCCCCTGCAGGCGCAGGCTTCTTTTTCGTTAAGAAAAAAGATGGGGAGCTCAGACCATGTATTGATTTCAGGGGCCTAAATAAGCTAATGTTAAAGAATGCTTATCCTATACCATTGATCACGGAGCTATTTGATCGTATCAAAGGCTTGACAGTTTTCACAAAACTTGACTTGAGGGCTGCATACAGCTTGGTACAAATAAGAGAGGGCGATGAATTGAAGACAGCGTTTAACACTCTGAGAGGGCAGTATGAGTATTTGGTTATGCCTTTCGGATTGTGCAACGCTCCCGCTGTCTCCCAGGAGTTCATTAATGACATTTTAAGAGACCTACTCCAGAGCTGTGTTGTAGTATATGTGGATGATATACTCATTCATTCTCCTACCTTGGAGACTGGGTTCTACAACTGCTAAGAGAGAACAAGTTGTTCTGCAAATTAGAGAAATGTGAATTCCACAAATTCTAGGTGACCTTCTTGGGATACGTGATTTCATCCACTGGTCTGGCCATGGATCCGCAAAAAACTGTCTGCTGTCTTGCAGTGGCTGCTTCCCGTGGGGCTAAGATCCATACAGAGGTTCCTGGGCTTCACTAATTTTTACAGAAAGTTTATACAAAACTTTTCCTCAGTTGTGAAACCACTCACTGACATGACTCAGAAGGGAGCTAATCCTTCAGACTGGGCACCTGAAGCACTTCAGGCTTTTGAAGACTTGAAGTCCGCCTTTGCGAAGGCCCCGATATTGTTCCACCCAAACCCCTCCCTGCCATTTACACTGGAGGTGGATGCCTCGGAATCTGGTGTGGGATGCATTGCTGTCCCAGCACGCGGGCCCTGGTAAACCATTGCTGCCATGTGGCTTTTTCTAAAAAAAACTGTCGAAGGCTGAGAGTTTATAAGACGTGGGCGATCGGGAATTGCTCGCCATCATCTTGGCCTTGAAAGAATGGTGTTATCTGCTGGAGGGCACAGCGATTCCAATCCTGATACTGACAGATCACAAAAACCTCACATATTTATCGGAGGTTAAGAGGTTGTGTTCATGTCAAGTCAGATGGGCCCTCTTCCTTTCGAGGTTTAATTTTGTAGTTTCCTACCTTCCTGGTACCAAAAATATTAGAGCAGATGCTCTCTCTCAACAATTTGGGTCTGAGTCTCAGGAGAAGTCTCCTCCTGTGCTGTCACTGTTTTCCAGATATATTCAGGAGTCAGTACGGTATAGTAAAATGCAATTTATTAAAATGCAAGTAAGGTAGTACACAGTAGTAAGGTAGCAGGAATAAGCAGAGGGTCACAAGCCAGCAAGCGCTACTATCAGAAATAGTAAGCTGCCAAGATTGACCACACTGCTAGAGACTAGGCCGAAGCCACTGGTAGTCTCTGCTGAAACCAGGAACTGGAATGGAACAGGAGCAGGAACAGGAACACGATGTCTTGGTCTGGAACCACGGGGAGCCTACCAGACTCGCGCCTGACGTCAGAATAGTAGCAGCAGATACCTGACTCACGTCTGCAGTCAGTATATAGGAAGCAGATACTTGACTCACGCCTGCAGTCAGTATAATAGCTAGTCTACCAGAGCCCCAGGTCTGCACCAGATTGGGTGTCTGCTAGGTACAGGGGACAAACAAGAGAATAGTTAGACAGAGCCACAGGTCAGCACCAGAGAGGGTAGTCAGACAAACCAGGTCATACACAGTTCAGATAGTCAGCCAGAGCCACAGGTCTGCACCAGATTGGGTATCCACTATACACAGGATAAGGCAGGAGAATAGTCAGACAGAGCCACAGGTCAGCACCAGATTGGATGGTCAGACAAGCCAGGTCATACACAGAGCCCAATGAAACAGAACTGTTTTGCACAACAACTCAAGGGCAACTGAGTCAGGATTCAGTCTGCCCTTTAAAAACCTCTTCAGGTAGGTAGGAGGAGCAGCTCAGAGGGAGGAAGTAGGTAGGAGGAGACTACAGGAAGCAAACACATAAAACAGAGGCCTGCTTCATTCAGAACCGCTGCCATAATCCTGTGTCAATCCATGCGGCATGGACTGCCGCTGACCCCGAAGCGTCATTTCGAGTGTCGCCTGAAGCAGCGGTTCTGGAACCAAGGTAAGCTGTGACAGGTGCCTGTTATTCCTCCTGACTGCATCTTGGCTATGATACATACCAGTATTACATCTCCGCTGGGAGAGGAGACCGTAGGCGATTACCAGCTCTTGCGTTCCGGGTGGGTGAGAGAGTCTGGTTGTCCTCATGCAATCTCAGTCTCCAGGTGCCTTGTAAAAAGTTGGCTCCCCGATTTGTGGGTCCCTTTCGGGTTCTCCTCAAGATTAACCCTGTGGCGTATGCCCTCGAGCTTCCTGCTAACATGCGCATTTCCAGTGTGTTTCATGTGTCGCTACTCAAACCTCTGGTTTGTAACTGTTATACTAAGGCTTCGGTCCATCCCACATCCATTCAAGTGGTGGACCATGAGGAATACGAAGTACAGAGTATCCTGGACTCCCACATGGTCAGAGGCCAGGTACAATATTTGGTGCACTGGAAAAGCTATGGACCTGAGGAGTGTTCCTGGGTCACTAAGAGAGATCTGCATGCACCTGCCCTTCTCCGTGAATTCTACTCCCGCACCGCTTCTAGTGCTGGTCCTCTTCCACAGGGGAGAGATTGTTAGAGGGGAGGGTACTATCACAGTCTCCCTGGGGCTATCCTGTGATTCCTTACCTCTATATGGCCATCGGCCGGCATGGCCTCTAGCCACTTCCTCCTTGCTACATCAGATAACAGGCACTAGCACGGACGCCTGCTTATGGGCCTATTCTGGGTGGCCTAATTGGGTCCTGCCTCCTTCTGCTCCTTTATAAACCTCCCTGGGCCTGGGAGTCATTGCTCTTACGTGGTGTTCCTGTTAGTTACTCTTGTGCTCCGCTGTGACCTGTGCTTATCTGAGAATCCCTTCTGTGTATGACCCCGGCTTGTCTGACTGCCCACATCGGTTCTGACCTGTGGCTCTGGCTGACTAACTTGCTCCTTGTTAACCCCGGCTTGTCTGACTACCCACATTGGTTCTGACCTGTGGCTCTGGCTGACTTACTTGCTCCGTGTATGACCCCGGCTTGTCTGTTTACCCACATTGGTTCTGACCTGTGCCACTGGCTGACTCACTTGCTTCGTGTAGTCCCCGGTTTGTCTGTCCTCCGGCTCCTATCTCACTCAGTGTATCCCTGGCTTGTCTGACCTGTGGCTCT
Source organism: Rhinophrynus dorsalis (assembly GCA_037306005.1). Taxonomy (NCBI): domain Eukaryota; kingdom Metazoa; phylum Chordata; class Amphibia; order Anura; family Rhinophrynidae; genus Rhinophrynus; species Rhinophrynus dorsalis. The sequence goes on along the minus strand of CM074721.1, from coordinate 167,755,399 downwards.
GGCTGACTACTTGCTCCGAGGGAATGTGTGAAGGGAGTGGGGTTGGGACTATCTATAAGGGGGTATACCCATGCGGATATATTTGAATTGTATATGTGTTATATATATTGAGTATATTTTTAGATTTTGCTATATCATTAAAAAATTTGATATGGGTTCATGAGTGCCTTGTAGAGTCTGCCTATCATATCTTGATGGCCTCCTGTGTCCTGCTGATGGTAGCCTGACTATTGATAACCTCCTCAATCTATCAACATGCTCTTCTCTTCTGCACAACCACACATTTTATCATTTCAGCCTTGAACAGAATGTCCTTGTGCTGCATGATGTTTTCTGTTTCATCCACTGAAGAACACAGGAACCACTGTTTTTTTTTTTCTCTTATACAGAAATCTGGACAATGACAGGGATTCTAGTTAGCTAGTGCAAAAGTCTTAAGAGTATGCCCCGTTGTATGTTCAGCAACCACATTCTATGATGATTTGGCTAGTTTAGCGCTCTGTTTCTTCTTCTTTCAGCCCTTTTGCCCCCCCCCCTTAAAGGGGGTGGTCATTTACGTTTATTTTACTTGATTTCACATTTTTCTTAACTTTTGTGGGCCGTGGCTATGGCCACATTGGATGGAGCTTTGGCTGTATTGTTTGATCTCCTGCAGCACCGGGTGGACTCCAGTGTGCAGGACGGAGTTCTATCTTCCAATCTTTCAAATTTAAGAGAGGGACACCCTTAGAGGGTCCCCCCACTGCCAGGCAGAAAACAGTCATGATGGCTGGAGAGCCACCACACCATTGAGATGCTTGGAGGAAAAATTATGCAAAAAGATCTGGTAATAAGCCTGCATAGAATTGAGCTGGCTCCAAAGGAATGGTGTCCTACCTAGGGTGCAGACACTAGCACCTTACACATAGAGGAAATATCCTAACGCAAATCATAGTGATCTTGCCAAAATGGCAGACTAGCCATGAAGTATAAGGTAATTCTTCTCTAAACAAGAGAAACCTCCAACCCCTATTTGCATATTAGATATCCAGAGATTTTTTTCTTTTCCCTTTTTCCTCCCCTCTCTTTCTTATTAATATAAAGAATTATTGGAAAATGATAAGCATACAGAAGATGAACAGAAAATCTTCAATACAAGAGGGATGCTACACTTTTCTCTCCCCATCATTCTTTGGACCAGGTAGCTGTGGAGGAATGGCCTGTCCAGAATTCAAGAGGATAAAAGATTATTTGTGCTTATATCTTATAGACTAAAGGCTATTTTCTGTGGGTGAGATTGAAGGAGGAGTGAGATGGGCCATGGGAGGTGCTCAGGGTGCCTAGGATGCCTTGCCAGTCCTCAGTATTTTTTAATATTTACAGATATATATGTATAAGTTTCCATAACATAATAGAACTTAAACTATATGACATTATAAGTGCTGCTATTGAGCAGGCTGGGGGAAGCATTTTTTCTTGGCATATTGCACTTCCTGCTATGTATTACACATTACAGTTGTAATTTACAGAAGGGAACTGCCTTCCAGAAAAACTGAGTACAAAGTAGAACTGTTTCCCCCCAGTCTGCTAAATAAACCCAGCACATGCAATGTCATGTCGTATTTTCTATCCTGATATGGCCACTTTTATATTTATATCTGTAAATGTTGTGACGTGCTTTTTCAGTTAGAGATAGAGAAGCAATACTAACACTTTAAATAATTAAATAATTAGCAATTTAATGGTGTGCCTGATCCCAGTCACATTCTGATTCGACATATATAAAATTCAAATTTTTTCTGGTTTTCTATCAGAGGGTGTAACTGGAAACACTGATTGGCTGAGGAGGAGGCAAAGACACAGACACACACACACCAGCCACTTAGCCAATTTCCTCAGGAGGAGGCAGGGGCAAAGCCTCAAGTATGTGGCACTGTACTTGGCTTAGGATGAGGCAAGGGACAAAGCCTCCTGCAACCTCAACCAACCACTCTGTGTAAAAAAAAAAAAAATGTAAAAAAATTCTGACCTTGTGAAAGGGTTTCCCGATCCCTCCCACTATTACCCCGTAGGTTGTATAGGCTGGAAGCAGGGGAGCCCTGTTGCTCCCCCCGATTCAGCTCTATTGATCTCCCAATGGAATTGGCTAGGAGATCAGTACCTGGGGGGCATTAGGAGGAGTCCTGATGCCCGACCACAAGACAAAGTCATGCCAGAGCTAGTAATAAAAAAAAAGCTGGGTAAGAACTTGGGACTTTATTCATCAAGCAAAGAAGTGTAACTGTGGAGCAAACCAACTGAATTATAGGGGACAAATAACCCTTTCCCAAATTTGCACTAATGTAAAGGAGGCTTTTAACCCCTTGAATGCTAGAGTGGTCCCTAATGCATGGTGACTGGATTTCAGACCACTGTGAATTGGTCTCCTCTGTATAGTTCATAATCCTTTCCTAACGTGTTCTTCAATGTGATCTCTAAACTACTGGAGTTATTAATAGCTCTGCTTATTGCAGGTCTAATTAATCACTCAGGAACATGAGCAAAATGTGACAATTACACATGCAGTGTTTCTGTCTTTCTGTAAATGGAATTGCAAATTTATATTTAAAGTGGAAGTAACCCCCCCACTTAACTTACTATGATCAGAAAAACCTTATGGCCCTATGAATTGTGCCCATGTGCCATTGTTCAAGATAACATTGTAAATCAATCCTGGATGTCATGTCCATGGAGGTGGACATGACAGTTTGTGGCAGTTTTTTTTTTTCAAATTAAATCAGGTAGAGTGCATGAACCTACTTAAAGGAATACTAATACTTTAAATGTAAAAATATATATTGTAAAGTTTATCCTCCTCAGTAAAAGAAGGGAGACTGCTGAGAGGTGTTTTACTCAAAAGTTTTTGCATCTCAAACTTGATTTGTTTCACAGGCTGGGTGAATGTAGGGGAGAACGGAGGTGTATACTGTATATGTAGAATGGACTATGTAGGTGAGAACGGAGCTGTATACGGTATGTGTAGGCTGGGTGTATGTAGGTGAGAATGGAGGTGTGTGTATATGGTATATGTAGACTGGGAGTATGTAGGTGAGAATGGAGGTGTTTATAAGTAGACTAGGTGTATGTAGGTGAGAATGGAGGTGTTTACAGTATACGTAGGCTGGGTGTATGTACATGAGAATGGATGTGTTTATATGTAGGATGGGTGTATGCAGGTGAAAATGGAGGTGTTTATATTTAGGCTGGGAGTCGTTGCAGAATCAGGAGACAAGAGACGTAGTTGAGCAAAGCTGGGTCAAACACTGGAAACAATAGGAACAATAACTCAAAAATTTTATACACAGAACGCTTAGATCCCGCACTGACACAAGGGTGTCAGTGCTTTATATAGGTCCAAACAAAGGCACCACTAGAACAAGGCAGGGAAAACAAGAAACAGGTAGAATACCTGGTAAAGACAGTAAAACCTGGAGAATTATGACAGGTACTATGGTAGATTTTTCTGGAAGTGGCAGAACTTTGCAAAGGTGTACGGAAAAAGTAGAGAGATGCAGACAATGTTGTTGACAATAGTCAGATGAGAATGCAAGTTTTTCCTGTGGGTCAGCCTATATAAGGATTGTGAGTATGGAACCATGGCAGGCCCAGAAAAAAAGGAAAAGTGTCAACAATGAATATTAGTTTTTTTTTGGTTTGTCTGTGAAAGTATTTTATCAGGAGGAATACATTGAGATTATCTCTCATTTTCAAGTATGTCCTGGACTCATTTTATCTACCTCAGAGAGGTGAAAGGCTGAGCTGACCTTGGCGGGACTAGAACCTGCAACCTCACGGTCTGAGCAGATTCTATAGCTAGTGCCTTAGCCAAGTGAGTTGTTCTCAGTGATCATTTCTGAAAAGTGATCAGAAGAAGATAAGTTTCATGAGTAACTGGTCCTGAAGAGATGGTCGTCCTATCAACCATTTGTTTTTGTATGTTTGTCCTTCTCACAATTAGTGCAACCTGATGGAGCACAGCCGGATGAAGGTCAATGATATTGGGCCAGTTCATCCTTGATACTGTCAGAATAGCCAATATGAAATCGAACCTTGTGCCCTGGATCATTCCATCGGGTGATACTGACCTAGCAATGAAACTCAGTAACATATTCCTCTACTGGTTGCCTACCCTGGCAGAGGGAATGGATGACAAACTCTGCAGAGGACACCAAGTGAGGATCATCCAACAGTGCCTTCATGGCCTATTGTAAAGTGTGTGGGGGGGTCCTTGTTCTCTAAAAGGCAATGTGCCCTGCAGGCCGCCTCTCCCTCAGTGAGCAGGTGTCAAGTTCAGCAGGATACCCCTGTTCGCTATATGGTCAGGATCCAGGGGCAGAAACGACTGATAACGGGCCCCAGAGTAACGGATTACGCTCAGATTTTTAGGGATGTGCCTTGGTCCAACGGAAGACCGCCAAGGGAAAGCGGAGACCGTAGATGGAAAGGCAGTGGAAGCCACCGAGGAGCGGGAGGCACACCTTTAGTATATAGAAGGGAAGAGCTCAGGGAAGGCCACACAAGTAGAATCCCAAAGAGCTCCCCTCTAATAAGGCAACCACAGGGATAGAGACCAACCTACTCCCCAGCACTCAGAGGGTCCCACAGAAGGGAAACAACAGTGAGCGTCAGGGCCCAGGAAGAATCCCCGCACCCAGGGTGCAGGAGGAAATGGATGCGGGAGAAAAATACCCCTCCCCACACCACCAGGCAGGGCACAGCAGAACCAGGAGGACCAAACCTCTGGAGAAACTGATTCCAGGAGGGACCGCCGAATACCTACCACTAACCCCAACCAGAGAGGTAGGAAGGAAGCAATTCCCCCCAAGAACCACCTACCTGAGAATGGTAAGATGGTGGAGGAACTTCAGGCCACCGGAGACTACCAACAGCAGCCCAGCACAGTAAACAGCGGATCCCCCTGCAAGTCTCGTGAGGACAGCTCCAGGAAACAAGGAGCGGGCAACCTCAGACCTGCAGAGGAGGATGCCCGAATACGGTACACCGGTACTGCCTAACGCGGGCTCGGAGCAGAAAGGAGCACCAGGGATTCACCCCTACGCACCACCAGGCACCCGGTACCTACCCGCACTAAGGCAGAACGGGGCGGCTGAGAAGATGCCGGGCGCGACAGCCGGCAAGGTTCCCTGGAGCTTCCCTTGGTGTGACAGCGGTGCCGACGACTCCACCGCAAGACGGAGAGGCCAGAACCGCCGACAACACCAACCGGACGTGGATTCAGCCGACGCCATCACCATACGACGGAACTGACAGGAAACACTTGGAGCAGGAAGCAGAAGCAGACTCCGACCAGACGGACAGCCTCAATAATCGGGCAGCACTAGGTAGGGTTGTTGGGCCTTAAGTTTCGTCTGAAGGGACGTGACAGCAGGATCACAGTGCATACTTTAACTTCATCTGTAGTATAAGTTCATGGTTTGAGGGCGAATTCCATATCTGGCTGAATTCACCAGGAAACATGTTTATTAATATGCAGGATAAATTATGGGGTGTCGGGGCCTACCCGAAGATGAGACCCACCCGGCAAACAAAATAAGAGTTCCATGAGCACAGACTCACACTTTATACCAAGGCTCCTGGAACCCTGAAACAGCAAAAATACATTCTCCTCGTGGGATAGCTCTGATAGGAAGTGGGCCAATTAGGAGCCTTAACCATAAGGAAAGACATCTACAATCTATTCCCTACCCTGTCTTTGTTCTCCTCCTCAACAGGCATTAGTCCTCTGTCACAATGGAGAACCCCATGGAGGGTCACCTATTGTTCCAGAGATGGTCTGCAAGCACCAGGGCATTTTTTACCATTACTAGCAGACAACGTGGTATCTGGCCTGATAAAAGCCAGTGCATTAATTTGGATACAGTACAACACATTACAGATATCATAAATGAAATCACAAAATACAGTATACATTCAGCTCCCCACTGAATTATTTTTAAGTGTACATTGTATCTTATGAAAGCTGTTCTTACAATTCTCACTCCATGTCTCTCATGTTTCACTTCCCAGCTAGGTTAGAAGTAAAAAGGGACAGGCTGTCTCTTCTGGGCAGGAGATGGAGAGCATGTTTAACCTTTATTCAGGGTCTCTACCCACTACATCTGGAAAACATGGGCAGTCCAGGTGTGTGACTGCATCAGCAGGCCAGGGAACTGCACAACTCCTGGGTGTTGAATGGTTGGTTGCTCAGGTCCAGAATAAGTAAACAGGCAGATAGGTTAGAGCAGGCAGCAATCAAGACGAGTCCAAGCTGGGTAAAGACTAGTCAAGAACTGTAGTAGAAAGTCAGGTACCAAGAAAGGAACAAATAAATAAGCACTGTCGGACTGTGGCTGGGGCATTTTATATAAGAAATCTGATGCCAAATGGAGAGTTGTGACTGCATCTCTGGATATCCTGTATGTTGATTTCACACTTCCAATGCTAACTTGTGATTACTCATTTTATAAAAGGCAATTGCACAGTTACCAGTAGGCAGAGTACATGACACAAGCAAGCAAAAAGACCCAAGTCTTTAAGCAGGGGAACTAGGGCCTTAGTTCCTTCAAGCATTGGTCCTGATGTGTCCAAATGTGTAAAATTGTGTATTAAACTACCATGGGTAAGGTGACCAGAATTAATTTAATGCAAAATGTTTATGATAATTTCATACTTTAGCATTGCATGGGGCCGGAACAAACCTGGTTTTTCATAAGCACCAAGCAATAAATGGGAGGTCTGGTCAATTCAGTCATAGGAATGTTAAAGAAGTATGCAAGGAATTGAAGAGGAATATGTTACACACTCCTCTGACACTTAAAGATTTAATCAAAAAATTGTTGACCTGTCCGTTTCCTATGTTTTATTCATATGTACAGACAGATATCTATATCTCTAACTATCTGTAGACAAATATAGAAGAACAACCCTCCAACACTGGTAAATCCACAATAAATCCATTGAGATGTGTGTCCAAGGAAGAGCAAGGATAAGCAGGGGAAGAAGAAAACCAGCGGGAAGGTTGATGACCAGACGTAGATTGAGTGCAAGATGCACAGCCAGTAACAAAATCACAGACATCTCAATGGAACGAGGGTCACCAGAACTGACTATGCACTGGGCCAATAGTCTTCTTGATCACTGGGTGACCTTCTGCTGGAGATTGATGGAACCAGGTCAAAATGTCCATCCTGCAAGACTGTGGGACAAACAATGTACCAGGATGCTGCCTAGGAAGAGGAGTTCCTTGAGCTTGTTGAATCCTTTGCAAAGTGATCACAGATAAGGCTTCTATGATCCATTCAGGGGTGAGTATAGGTTCAGGTTCCAGGTTGGGACCTGGTTTGAATTGTCTGGACAAGGCATCTTCATCACGATTCTTGGAACCAGGGTGGTAGGAGATAACAAAGTTAAATCTTGTGAAAGAGAGGGCTCATTAAGCAATCTGGGATTCAATAGTTTCGTTGATTCTAAAAACTGTAGATTTTTATGGTCCATGAGGATTAATACCGGGGTAGGAGATCCCTCCAGGAGATCTCCATTCTTCTAACTCCATCTGCATGGCCACTAATTCTCTCTTCCCAACATCATGTTTGGATTCTACAGGTGAAAATCTCTTGGAGAAGAAAGAACAGGCGTGGAGAGTCCCAGACACTGGATCTTTTTTGTGATAAGAAGGCCCCTACTCCAAGCTCGGATGCATCGACATTGAGAGTGAAGGATAGGGATGTAATTGGAAATCATAGGACAGGAGCTGAGGCAAGCAACTTCTTCAGAGTGTCAAAGGCTTGATGGACTTCTACAGGCCAAACCCAGGGATTTAGTAAGGGCAGAAATAGCATTGATGATATTAGCAAAAAATCCAGATGAATTTGTGATAATAGTTATCAAATCTTATGAATCTCTGGATGGACTTTGCATCATGGGGAAGTGGCCATTGAGCGACCACCTTGACTTTCTCTAGATCCATTCCCAAACCAGTACTGGAAATAACATATCCCTAGAAGGGGAGTCTGTGTTGTTCAAATTCACATTTTGCTGACTTAATAAAAAGGTGATGATTACAAAGTCTTTGAAGAACTGTCCAGACATGATAGACAGGCCGCAAGTGGCCCACGAGATATGCTGTGGCCTGGAAGTCGAGAGTCAAAAGTGGCACATGATGTTTTAAAGAAAAAAATACTTAAAATTTGCATGTAAGGTTTGCTGGGGTCAAAAATGCTTGCAAAAGTTTTGGCAGGGGTAACAGTTTTCTCAAGAGGTTAACACAGGAAAACTATCAAAATGAAAAATCCCCATTAATTTAAATGGGCATTTTAGTCCCTTGGGTGTTAGAGAGGTCTCCAACGTGCAAGAATTGGAGGGCTATCTAGTATTCAAGCAGTTAAAAGTCCAATTTAAATAAAATACTCTTTGAGGGATGTTTGTCTGCTATGCAGTTGGTTTTCTCCAGAATCACACCTCTTTAGCTTATTGAATGACAGCTTATGTATGGGTGGAACATTGTGGTGGACAGTGTGAACCTGCCATGTTTTGCCTTTTTAGCATTTACACGTAACTCAACAAGGCAGAAAAGTGGTTGTGGAGTTAGGACAGTCTTTCTGGGTATACTCCTGTCCTCCGAGCACACTGATTAACAGGGGGACTGATGAGAAGCTCTGGGCGAAGGGACACATGAATGGTGGGGTTTACAATGAAGAGGTGAGCTGTTTGAAAGCAGACATGTTTAGCTGAGTAGGAGGATATCCTGGCAAGTCAGTACTGGCTTTACTTAGTCTATCAGTCTGGCTGTACAGTGGGATGCCTTGGATTGTTGACCCACAACAGACATACAAGGTCATAACAGTATAGGCTCTCCCATGCTGGTAGATCGCCAGCCTGCTAACCTAAAGGGACATTATTGCCTAACATCATATACTACTAGCTAGCAGTTTTAAAGAAGTATTTCTAAGGTGCATAAACCCCAAAATATATTATAAAATGCTTTTCCTATTCATCTGGAGGCATTTGTACATTATCATTTGACCACTCTGTTTGTCTAACTGATAAGGGCAATATAATGGGTAAACAAATGAGAAGACCTTCAGTGAACTGAACTGGGTGGGTTCTAATCTCAAAACCAGAGCCGGATTATGGGGAAGGCACACGAGGCGTGTGCCTAGGGCCCGGCCAAGGTGGGCGGCCCGCTTTGCACAGCCGATCCAGCCAATCACTCCCGCCGCATTTAAAAAAAAGTCCCAGGCACTACCCATCAGCTTTGCAGACAGTGGCGTAACAATAGGGGTCACTCCAGGGGTCCGGCCGCCCCCTGCGACTCCGTTGCCCGCAGCAGTCGCGTAGCTGATCTCCCACTCGGCGCGCCACTCTAGAATACAGAGCACTGGGAGATGACATCATCTTCCAGCCTCTGCATTACTAGAGCGGCGCAAGGGAGCTTCAGTTGGAGAGATCTGTCAAGCCATGCCACTAGACCACCAGGAACTGGAGGTAGGGCCAGGGGTATTGCAGAAGGGGCAATGTGGAGATGAAGGGGCAATGTGAAGATGGGGGCAATGTGGAAGGGGCAATGTGGAGATGAAGGGGCAATGTGGAGATGGGGGCATTGTGGAAGGGGAAATGTGGAGGTGAATTTGGAGATGAAGGGGGACATTGTGGAGATGAAGGGGGGCATTGTGGAGATGAAGGGGCAATGTGGAGATGAAGTGGAGATGGGGGCATTGTGGAGATGAAGGGGGGGCATTGTGAAGATGAAGGGGGGCATTGTGGAGCTACATGAATGATACCACAGGTCAGCAGTCACAGAATTGCAGTTTCTGTGGAATCATGTTTGTATCTAATTCAATTGCTAGCTCTGTGGTATCACTAGTGTAGCCCCATTTCACTTGCTAGCTCTGTGGTATCACTAGTCTAGCCCCATTTCACTTGCTAGCTCTGTGGTATCACTAGTCTAGCCCAATTTCAGTTGCAAACTATGTGGTGTCACTGATGTATCCAATTTCAATTGTAAGCTCTGTGGTGTCGTTAGTTTAGCACCATTTCAACTGTAAGCTATGTGGTGTCAGTATTTAAGCACCATTTCAAGTCTAAGCTCTGTGGTGTCACTAATGTTATGTAGTCCATTTCAATTTCTAGCTCTGTCTTTTCACAAATGTAGTCCCATTTAATTAAAAAAAAAAAATTATATATATATATATATATATATATATATATTTATATATATATTTAACCCCTTGAATGCCAGATAGGTACCTAATGCAATGCATTGCTTTGCAATGCCTTGGTGACCTCTCTGGGTTACAAGGGGTTGAAGCATAATTTTTGTCTTTATGTTGGTACTAGTAGAAATGTTTGTAGCAAATGGGAGGGGGAAAACTGGGGGGGGGGGGGGCAATTTGGGTTCCTGCCTAGGGCCCTATGGAGTCTTAATCTGGCTCTGCTCAAAACAATCACTTTCAATGGTTTTGGCCATCTTTTAACTGGCCTGTTATTTTTAGAGAAAAGTAATAAGAACATGCTAGGAGTATATTTCACCTTATTCAATTTTCCCTCCTTTCCATTGTTTGATGATAATCTCCCTTTAACTGTTGTTTGTTGTCCCATATGCTCCTTTCTTATGGATTTTGCTCTCCCCCATATTCTCTTCTAGCACCATGTTCTCTTCTCTTACCCCGTGTCCATTTGGTTCTCCGTGTTCCTTCATGTTGGTGCCTTGTGACCTTCTGAGCAATGGCAGCTTTATGAGTGATTGGAATGTTCTGTGTTGCAGCGTCTTATTACAAGTAAGTTTAAGTACAGTAAATGTAAATTACATTTAATCTTTCTTTCATATAGGCGAAGGGTGAATTTTGCTTATAGGGAGGCTAATAAAAGGCCACTAACCCAAGTAGCTTTTGACATTTTATCATATGGTAGCCATATAGCCGTTATAACAAAGGGTGCAATCTCAGCTTTGTTATCTGAAGCACATTGGAGCAGGAGATAAACATAACTTATAACCAAGTGCTTGGACAACTTCACTGAACTGAATGGAGATTACAGTTGCCTCTGACATTACTAATCATGTTGGTGGGAACAAAAAAATGCCTGTAGTTCAGATACTTTGTGTAGTTGTACAGCAGGGCGGCACCGTAAGGAAAATGAGTTTGTTTAGCCCTTTCACGATGCACCAGGAGCCCTTTGGACTTCAAAGGATTAACGAGATTAAGAACTACTTATCCCTATAGGCATGGTATGTCTAAACAACTCTTCTCTGTTAAACAACTCTAATCCACTGGTACTATCCTCTTTGTAGACTACATACTTATTATAGTATTTTATTAATTCTAGTGGTTTTCATGCATTTAAATGTATTAAAATAATTTGAATGCATTTATTGATGAAGTCAATATTCCGTCAGATACATGTATTAAAATGAATCTGAATAGTTACATTGATTTCATGTACTTCCTGCTATATTTTTAAGGGTGAGGAACTTCAGACAACCACACCTACCCACACATATATACAAACATACATACGTTGGTGATGGGATGCACTCAATACATTAAGCAATTTGCATAATATTTCTTTCTTTCTTAAGATTGCAGGGTGATGGCCAGTCTTACTACTCAGCTCACTCAGTATAACACAATGTGTGACAATGTGTGAAACCCCTGTACTACCAGTAGGTTGGTAAAAAGATTCAATATTTCTTTGTCAGTACGATTTACATCAGACAAACGTGTTTCAATACCACGTAAGAACAATGTATCCAATGGGTTAGTAGCTCTGTAAAATTGAAAATGAAAAATATTGGCACTGAATCGGAAGTTCCCAGGACCCTCCGCAACACTTTACATGGCAACCCGATAAGGCTGCCATTTTTACTCTGGTGACATTTTTCGACTGTCGCTGTTTACATGGGGACATTTCAATAGCAAATCAAATCTGGAATATAGGAATGTGATCCATCCCCATTAATATCCCACACAGCTTTATACAATTTCTTTTTTTCTTTATTAGAAAGTCAATATACTTCATAGATTTCAGAGGTATTTTCAACATTAAAGCCCAGGCTACAATTTGTAAATATGGAGTACAACACAGCATAAAGCCCAAGATCTCTAAAGCAACGGAGTCCTTAATCATGTCAGTGAGTAACCAGATTTACAGTACAACTGAGTATGCCACAAGTAAACATCATGTGGTCTATAAGAATGGCAACAATGTAGTCAAATACAAAAGAGCTTACATTATTATGTATAACATGAATCACCGTACAATAATTCAGTGGTTCTCAAACTGTGTACCATAGGGTTCCACGTAAACTACAAGGGGTTCTTGATATAACTATTTTCATTTCCCTTATGGTGGATAAAGGAATAAAGCTGAAGTTACATGCAGTGTATGTGTGGTTCCGCGACTACCAGTACAAAAACATTTCACATACTGCAATTTTGTTTTCTGTAAGATTTCTTTTCTTTGGAACAATTACTATAATCTAGAACCTTCTGCAATACATTATCAAATACAAGTACCTGGTAATTGGTACATTTTATGTTAATAATTTAGCCTTATTGTGTACCTATCTCCTACTAGCTTTTAGCCTCACCATATGTATTCATTTAACCCTTTGCGTGCCAGAGGGGTTGCAATGCGTTGCGTACCCCTCTGTCGCTCAAATGGTTAAACTACCTATGCCATGTGCTTTTCTTTCCTCTTTTAAAGGGGAACTACCACCCCACATAAAGCTAAATCACAAGAATTACCCATCTGGCGACTAGCTGAACAATAGTGCTCCTTACAGAGAAATTCTACTGCTCCCGATACTGACAGCCAGGAAACAGAGCAGATATCTTTGCATAGAGACGTCTACGCACCTGTGCTGTCCCAGTCCACTCTAAGAAGCATCGCTTAGTATCTTAAGGTACGGACGGGACTGACAGCACAGATGCGCAGACGTCACTAGGCAAAGACGTCTGCGCTGTTTCCTGTCTGTCAGTATCGGGAGCAGTAGAATTTCTCTGTAAGGAGGCAATTATTTTGGGTAACTCTCAGGATTTAACTTTATGTGGGGTGATAGTTCCCCTTTAAAGAGAAGTTTAAAGAAAATTTCTATTTAGTTGTCAGAGAACTTACTCTCAGGAGAGCTGACCTGCCTGGTAAAGCCTGCATAGTTTGCAATGTGCTGCACACCTCTCGTCAAGGGGTTAACTATTCACATGTACAGAAACTCACCTCACTGCACCCCCTTAGAAACTATCACCAAAGGGGTGAAATAAATAAATGGGGAAGAATAATCATGCAAATCGTTTAAGGAAAGTTCCTCTTTAAGTTACAGGCTGCAACAAAGTTGGTTATATATGGATAATGTGATACACTATGTTAACTCCTTGGGAGCTAGAGATGTATCCAATGTTTTGAAGACTTCCAAGGGATCAGAGGCTGATTATTAGGGTTCCACTGGGATTTCAACTGAAACTAAAGGCTTCCAACACAGAAAAAGTTTGAGAACCACTGCATTAATTGAATAAGTTATTGTTTCTGATCAAAAAAAAAAAAAAAAAAAAAAAAAAAAAAAAAAAAAAATCACACAAGGTGAATAACTGTCCTTGAAAGACTCAAACACAATATGCCATTAGTAATCAGACTTATATAATGATGGCTGTAGTCCAACATAGACAAAGTGTCGTATATATCAATCCTGAAATCACTAACAGTCACTGTATACTGCTGTCTGGGACTTAACCCCAATTGGGCAGGAATGGATTCACAACACACCGTTCCCTCTGCCAGTGAAGGGGTACACTATCTGGCACTCAAAGGGTCTAATTTCTCTCTGTATTACACAATCCAACGTTGAGAACATGGGAGACACGTCTGTTATTCTGAACAGTTCAGTCACTGTATGGCTTCTTTGGAGCCTGCCCAACTTCAGTCCCCTTCTCCTTCATGCTGAACAGGGGATCAACCAGTTTGTTGTGGACATGCATCAAGCCTGTTAACAAGAGAGCAGAGATATGGGTCTGTGAGCAAGAGGGAAGAAACATGGGGTCTGTGAGCAAGAGAGAAGAAACATGGGGTCCATGAGCAAGAGAGCAGGGACATGGGGATATAGTCAGGATGCTAAAGAGGTGCAATCATATGGCAAACCAAATGCACCTGAGGGTGCAGATACATTCTCAAAATTCCCATTGATTTACTTCTAGAGATGTATAAAATGCATTGCAAAACAATCAAGTTTAATCGGTTTACAAATAATCGGTTTAAAGTCCCTTTTAAATTATTGGATATTTTAATGTTCCCCTCTGTGCAGATGGTTTGGTCCTGAATTGCACCACTTCAGCTTCCTGAATACGGCCCATGGGACCTTATTTATAAAGGCAAAGTGGATCAATTCAGTGGCAAAACCTCTAACTACACCATGGGAAACAAAATCTGATTTTAGTCTTACCTGTTAAATCCCATATAACTTACAGGTACCATGGGGAGGCGACAGCATCACCCAGTAGGCTGGAACAATTCTTCAAAGAAGTACAGGGGTGGAGCCTCCCTCTCCTCCATAGCAGGCTAGCCAGCCACTCCACTGTGTGACACTATGCCTAGTGAGCTAGATAAGAAGAAGAAGAGGAAAACTCCTGTTAGCATGGACCCAATTAGGACTCCCACGCCAGCCACAGGAGCCAAGCATGGTCTCTTTCACTGAGTGGGAGACCTGTAAGCTATATGGACTAAGAGAAAAGGATTTAACAGGTGAGACTAAAATCCTATTTTCTCTGTCATCAGTATAGCTTACAGGTACCATGGTGATGTACCAACACCGAGTTTCCGGGGGGGGGGGGGGGGGGAGGGAAGGAAGGAAAGGACCAAGCTCCAGTCCCCATGATACCCAGGGCTCCCATGGACTATCCAGGACAAGGAACAGCCCAAACCAACAAAGTGTCAATGGACATGAATAACTAACACAGCACACAGAACAAGAGCCAACAGGGCTCAAGGGATAAAGAACTATAAGGCACAGGAAAGTAAAACTCCTAGACAGGCAAAACTGCCTCCAGGACTTTCCTGCCAAAGCTGGCTTCGGCTAAAGCCAGGACATAACCACGGTAGTGTTTGGCATAAGTGTGTACAGAGGACCAAGTGGCCACCTTACACAACTTATCAACAGAGGCCTGATTCTTGTAGGCCCGAGAGGCCCCAACAAACCTAGTGGAATGCGCTGTGATATGAAAGAGAACAGGTTTCTTCCTGAGTTTGCACGCCTTACAGATAGTGGACTTGATCCAGAATGCAATGGTCACCTTGGACACCACCTTAACTGCCCTAGGACCCTACGGGATGACAAACAGGGCATCAGTCTGATGGACAGACTCAGTGCGGTGCACACAGAACTTGAGGCAATGTACTACATCCAACAAGTGGAGATCCCGCTCCGTCAGATTTAGGGTCAGAACAAAAAGGCGGCACAACAATCTCCTGATTAATGTGGAACTCAGAGACCACCTTACAAAGAAATTCCTGGGAGGTACAGAGAACAGTCTTATCCTTGTGGAACACCAGGAAAGGCGGTTTGCAGGGCATAGCCTGCAACTCAGCAACTCTGAGAACAAAGACCACAGTCAAAAGAAAAGACATCTTCCATGTCAAAAGTCGTAAGGGAACGGTAGCCAAGGACTGCAAAACTCCCAAGTCAAGATTATGGTCCCACTGAGGGGTGGGAGCCTTATAAGCAGGGAAAGCATGAGTGGCACCCTGAAAGAAGACCATGACATCCGGTAAAATGGCAATGCGTCTTTGAAAAAAGAAGAGAGCCGAGGTCTGAACCTTAAAGGAACTAAGGCGAAGGCCCTTGTTCATTCTGTCCTGCAAAAAAAGACAGGATAGCTGGAAGATCAAATTCCTGTGAGGACAGATCCCTGTCCATGCACAAAGCATGGAAAATAGACCAAACCCTATGAAAGACTTTAGAAGAAACTGGTTTCCTAGCCTGAATCATAGTAGAGACCACTTCAGAAGAATAGTCCTTCTTCCTCAAGATGGAGGCTTCAACAACCATGCCTTCAAATCCAGATGGTCCACATCCTCCTTCCACAGGTACCCTTGAAGAAGGAGATCCAGTCTGCATGGCAGAGGAAATGGTTCCTGAGCAGACAACGCCAGTAGTTCCGGGAACCAAGTCTGTCTGGTCCAATAAGGAGCAATCAGGATGACTGAGGCCCCTTCCATCTGAATCTTCCGCAGGACCCTGGGCAGGAGAGGAAGTGGAGGAAAGATGTAGGCCAGATGAAATCTCCATGGAATCGACAGAGCATCCACCGCAAAGGCTAGGGGTCCCTCCAGCGTGAGTAAAACATCTGAACTTTCCAGTTGTTGCTAGTGGCCATCAGGTCTACTGCGGGAAGACTCCACTTCTGCACCAGGAGGTCGAACACTTCCGGGTGAAGCTCCCACTCCCCAATATGTCAGAGCATGGGATAATCGCCCTGAGCTCCAATATGTTGATGGGAAGAAGGGTATCGTCCTCTGAACAATGGCCCTGTACACTCAGGTGACCCAAGACTACGCCCCAACCGAGTAAGCTGGCGTCCATCATCACAATGGTGCAGTATGGACTCACGAAAGGCCTCCCTTTCTCCAGGTTGGAGAGGTTCAACCACCAGTGGAGGCTGTTCCACCTCCGCAGGAAGGGAGTTAGGATGATCCAGAAGGTCCGGGTCCCCTCTGCAAACCTGAATCACAAAGGGCCATGGCAAACGGTACCACTTCCATGGTGGTTATCTTCCCCACCAGAGAGGAGAACTTCCTTTCCGGAGCTGACGTCTATGTGCAGAAGACATCTTGGAGGTGAGCTGCCGAACTGACTCCTCAACCAGATAAACCCTACTCCACAGAGTATCGAACTGGAGGCCGAGAAAAAACAGGTTCTGAGAGAAAACTGGGGCAGACTTGTCCATATTTAAGATCCAACCGTGCTGAAGGAGGATCTGAGCACATTCCTGAACTTGGAGGTCCAGAAGATCCCTGGAAGGTACCTTGAGGAGAAGGTTGTCCATGTAAGGCGTCACCTGAATCCCCTTGGTGTGCAGGAAGGCAATCAATGCACCCAACATCCGACTGAACAACTGAGGAGCTGTTGTGAGCCCGAAGGGGAGAGCAATGAACTGGAAATGGTCCAGGTCTCAGGTAAACCTGAGGTACTGCTGACTGTCCAGATGGACAGGAATGTGCAGATATGCATCCTGAAGATCCAAGGATGCCAGAAATTATCCTAGACACATCTCTGCAATGACAGAACGCAATGACTCCATCTTGTATCGGGTCTTAACCATGAACTTGTTCAGAGCCTTGAGATCCAGGATAGGGCGGCAGCAGACATCCTTCTTAGGGACGACAAAGAGGTTGGAGTAAAAGCCTGAACCTTTCTCCTGCTGAGGAACTGGGGCCAGAACTCTCTTGTCCAAGAGAGACTGGGCCTCCCCAATGAAAAGCCTGAGCTTTTCTTGTCCCTGAGGGGAGCGAGAAAGAACCTGAAGGGGGTAGGGACTTGAAGGGAATCCTGTTAACCTTCTGAAACCACCTGTAATACACACTGATCTGCAACAGAGCCTGTCCAAACACTCAAAAAGTGATGCAGGCGACCCCTCACTGGATGCGGACCAGGGTTCAGGGAGTCATGCTGAAGAAGGTTTGGTGGAGGTATGTTTAGACCTCCACTGCTGTTTGGGCATGGAATGTGGGCCTGAGGCGCCACCGAGTTCGCCCTACATGCTTTGCTCTGTTTGGGACGAAAAAGACTATGTCTTTTCGCCTGAAGGTTGCCTTTAGGGCCAAAAAGAGAGTTACCCTGAAAGGGAAAAGAAATCAGTGATTTCTTAGAGATCAAGTCAGCAGACCAGATCTTCAGCCACAGAATATGATTAGCAGTCACAGAAAAAGCAGAGGCCTTAGCTTCAAGCTGAATGGCATCAAATAGAGCATCAGTACATACTCCTGAGCCACAGAAATGTTGGCCAAAAGGGATAAAAGGTCAGCTTTTGGAGCACCCTTGTGGACAGCAGCAGTCAGCTGTTCAGTCCAAACAGCAATGGCCCTATTGACCCATGCAGAGGCCAAGGTGGGTCTCAAGGACACACCAAGGGCAGTGAAATTAACCTTCAAAATAGCTTCAAGCTTCCTGTCTGTCAAGTCCTTAAGAGCTGAAGTGTCTGCAACTGCTTGTCAGGAGTTTTCCACTTCCCCAAAATAATTTCATCCAGAGTGGGATAAGGCTGAAAAACAGTACAGGACTTCTTGCGCCTTTTGAAGACGTCAGATGTAGCCCAAGGCTCTACAGGAGTAGGGGGAATGTTTAAAGTAGTCAACACCACCTTAAAGGGATAGTAATGTCAGAAAAAAAGTATTAACTATATGGTAGATGCAATTAAAAGAGAGTACTTGCACTTATTCATATCTCTCAAACCGTTATGGTTTGAGAAATATAGGAAAATAAAGTTCTCTGGTCCCTCCCCTTTCTGCTTGATGAGCTGTAAAGCTGTCAGAAGCACATTCTGGTTGCTTGACCCGATGCGGCTCTTCAGCAGCACTGATATAACGATATCTAAAGACAAATATTTCATTTGGAATGGTCTACAAGGTGTGCTTGGCTTGCAAGTATTTATTTCTAAATAGCGTGATTTTTAGCTCTGCTGAAAAGCCTCTGTCTGGTCAAATGACTGGAATCTACAGCTGACAGCTAGATGGCAGACTTGAGTAAAACAGCCAGAAAAAGGTAACTTTAGCAAGTTATATCTCTCAAACCATAAAGGTTTGAGATAAGACTTACATAGATGTTAACCTTTTTTAATTTCTACAATATTAAAACAACTTAAAATTAACCATTACTATCCCTTTAATGAGACCCTCAGCAGTGGGTTCAGGGTCAGCTTTGAAGGGGTCACCATGAAATTGGGAAGAAGCCCAAGTGAGGGGATTCAGAGACGCCCCTGAGTCCTTAGCCTTAGGCCTAGCCCCATGTCCTAGTGGATCAGACATTCTCACAGGAGAAAAAAAGTGTCAATACAGTAAAGGAAGACCCAAATACTGTCAACCAGATTAAATAGATTCCACCCCAGAAAGCCTAAAATGCACTTATCTGTAAAGCTAAGGGTTATCCTGAGGAGGAGAGCTGAGGAGACCAAGCCCTGCGTATGATACTTGTGTAGAGAGGAAAACTAAATGGCGACCACATAGGGAACCAATCAGGAAACAGCCCGCGAAACGGGCATTTATGGAAATGTAGTTTCCCCAATACAGGATACCAAATGCAGAACTGAATCCCCCCGAAGCTCCAAGACACTGAGAATGTCCACCAGATAGTTAGGCAAGGGGAGACAAGAAGATTGAGCCATCTCTCAACTTGGTACATAGTGCGGTTGCAGATATACAGTGCCATGAAAAAGTATTCACCCCCCTTGGCATTTTTCCTATTTTGTTGCATTACAACCTGGAATTAAAATAGATTTTAATTTGGATTTCATGTAATAGACATACACAAAATAGTCCAAATTGGTGAAGTGAAATGAAGAAAATAGTCTGTTTTACAAAACTCTACAAAATAAAAAATGGAAAAGTGGTGTGTGCATATGTATTCACCCCCTTTGCTATGAAGCCCCTAAATAAGATCTGGTGCAACCAATTACCTTCAGAAGTCACATAATTAGTTAAATAAAGTCCACCTGAATGCAATTAAGTGTCAGATGATCTCAGTATATATACACCTGTTCTGGAAGGCCCCGGAGTTTGCAACACCACCAAGCAAGTGGCACCATGAAGACCGAGGAGCTCTCCAAGCAGGTCAGGGACAAAATTGTGGAGTAGTACAGATCAGGGTTGGGTTATAAAAAAATATCCCAAACTTTGAAAATCCCACAGACCACCATTAAATTCATTATTAAAAAATGGAAAGAAAATGGCACCACAACAAACCTGCAAAGAGAAGGCCGCCCACCAAATAATTCAAGGATCAGGCAAGGAGGGCATTAATCAGAGGCAACAAAGAGACCGAAGATAACCCTGAAGAAGCTGCAAAGCTCCACAGCGAAGACTGGAGTATCAGTCCATAGGACCACTTTTAAGCCGTGCACTCCACAAAGCTGGGCTATAGGAAGAGTGGCCAGAAGAAAGCCATAGCTTATTTTTTTCTTTAAGCAAACATGTTTGCTGTTCGCCAAAAAGGCATATGGAAGAAGGTACTCTGGTCAGATGAGACTAAAATTGAGCTTTCTGTCCATCAAGGAAAATGCTATGTCTGACTCAAACCCAACAAATCATCATCCCGAGAACACCATACCCACAGTGAAGCTTGGTGGTGGCCGCATCATGCTGTTTGGATGTTTTTCATTGGCAGAGACTGAGAAACTGGCCAGAACTGAAGGAATAATGGATGGAGCTAAATACAGGGAAATTCTTGAAGGAAACCTGTTTCAGTCTTCCAGAGATTTGAGACTGGGACGGAGGTTCACCTTCCAGCAGGACAATGACCCTAAAGCATACTGCTAAAGCAACAATCGAGTGGTTTAAGGGGAAACATTTAAATATCTTGGAATGGCCTAGTCAAAGCCCAGACCTCAATCCAATTGAGAATCTGTGGTATGACAAAGATCGCTGTACATCAGCAGAACCCATCCAACTTGAAGGAGCTGGAGCAGTTTTACCTTGAAGAATGGGCCAAGCTTATAGAGATGTGCCCCACGCTCAAGTTTTCTGGTTTTTGTCCTATTTCTTGTTTGTTTCACAATAAAAATATTTAGCATCTTCAAAGTGGTAGGCATGTTGTGTAAATCAAATGATACAAACCCCCCAAAAATTCATTTTAATTCCAGGTTGTAATGCAACAAAATATGAAAAATGCCAAGGGGGGTGAATACTTTTGCAAGGCACTGTATGTTCCAAACCGTCTGTCCCATAGAGATCAATGGAGCATTGCGGCTATGCGTTAAGGCACCCCCTTAAAAGGTGCGGAATTAAAAAATAATGTCTAAAATAAAAGGTTTCTAAAAAGTGTAAAAACACATATAGAACACCAATAAACATAAGTGCATATAAAACAAACGAGGGAAAAGTGAGAAGAAAGTCCCTCAACTGACCAAGACTGGCAGGGAAGGCGTTAACTACCACAAAACAGCCCAAAATGCTCCAAAGACGCCCACAACAGAGATAAAAAGTACCCAGCGTGAGTGCAAGAGTTATAAAGAACTCCAAGGAAACCCTTGTATGGAAGGGAACTGTGGGACAAGTGGACCATGGCACTCAAAGGGTTGCTCACCTTTTCTCAGGTCTTCTTTCTTCAGATTACCACTGCATGGAAGAAGCCTCAAGAGAGCATACCTCCCAAGTGTCCCTCTTTAGGAGGGACAGTCCCTCTTTTAGGCACAAATCCCTCTGTCCCTTTTTCCCACCCTGATGTCCCTCTTTTTAGGAAATCACACTGTGTGGTGTGTATACAAGTGTATCATATTGCTCTACAGCAATAAAACTCACATTAATGTTTGTTTAAATGTCAGTATATGTGTTTATAAATTAGTCTGTGTAAATAAAATAATATGGTCTTGTTATAAGTCATTTATTAGGTTACACAAGGAGGTGTCAATAGGTCATGAAATAGCCTAAAAATTATCAATAATGCCCCACCCACTGACCACGCCCCCAGCAACACCCCCTAAAACAAAGGTGTCCCTCTTTGGCAATTTGAAATGTTGGGAGGTATGAGAGAGACTCCCTCTGGGGAGAGAGAGACATGGGTTGCATGACTCTCTCCCAGGGCTGAAAAGGTCCACAATCAGCCAGTAATGGTAATCCACCTAATGGGGGAATTTTGACACCCCATATCTAAAGAAAATTAATAAAATAACTAAAACTAAGCAGAACAGTTCACAGCCTTCCTACCAGTAAGATGGAACAAATCTTAACTGGAATGGAGTGGATGGGTAGCCTGCTATGGAGGAGGGGGAGGCTCCACCCCCACACTTATTTGAAGAATTGTTCCAGCCTACTGGGAGTAGCTGTTGCCTCACCGTGGTACCTATAAGCTACATTGGACAACAGAGAAATACAAATTCCCCAAAATTCTCACTTAAAGTGGACCTAACACCATGAATTTAAGTGAGTATTTGTTAAATTAATTGAAAATTGCCTCAATGTTATATTAGGCAAAAATCCAACAGATGCAGAGTTTAATTAAAAGGTACGGATTCTTTTATTTCTGTGCTATCAGTGGATCTAGACAGAGCATACACACTGTGGACATTCTGAATTGTGCAGTAAAATGATAAATATTCGTAATACTCACTGTTATTTGTATTTCTTCTGTGTCCCTACACGGCATAAAGAAATGGGTAATGTCTCCGCCCTCCAGCTGGGTAGGACTTCCTCTACTATTTAAAGTGTGATTCCGGTAGAGGCTTCAGTTCTCTTTTGACCAAGCTGTAAAACAAACAGAAATAGTGAAAACAAGATGGGTAGGGTATGCCGTGTAGGGACACAGAAGAAATACAAATAACAGTGAGTATTACGAATATTTATCATTTCTTCTGTGTCCCTCCCCGGCATAAAGAAATGGGTCTTAAAAAGCAGTACCCATATCCAAGGGAGGGAACAAGGCATCATAATGACAACAAGAAGAGATCCTACCAGATCAAGAAGGAATGACTGCCTCTAACACCTTCCTTCCAAACTTGGCATCTGCCGAGGATTGGACGTCCAGATGATAGTGTTTGGCAAAAGTTGACAATGAGGACCAGGTTGCTGCTTTACAGATCTCAGATGGAGAGGCATCTGCTTTCCTGGCCCAGGAGGTGGATAGAGCTCTAGTGGAGTGTGCTTTTAGGCCTCTAGGAGCCTGTTGGCCCGCTTCTTTGTAGGCCAGCTGAATACAAGAGATGATCCATCTTGATATAGAAGCTTTGGAGACTGACTTGCCTTTAAGTCTCCCTTGGAAGTATATGAACAGAGAGTCGGAATCCCTAAATTCTTGAGTCCTTTTCAGATAGATCGAAAGAGCCCTTACCAGATCCAGATTATGAAACTGGTGTTCCTTAGGATTCTCTAAAGGATGGCTTGGGTTTCAAGACGACCTTATCTTGATGAAAAACCATATAAGGACTGTTGCAAGAAAGAGACTGTAATTCATTAATCCTGCGAGCAGACGTGATGGCTGTAAGAAAAAGGACTTTAAAAGACAAATATTTCAGTGGAATATCATTCAAAGGTTCAAATAAGTTTGATTTAGATAGCTGTTCCAGAACCAGATTAAGATTCCAGGGAGGGAAAATGTCCCGGATAGTCGGCTTAATTTTTGATATTGCCCTCAGGTATCTTTTAATGAGTTCATGATCAGCTAACTGAGTAGCCAATATAGCTGATAAGGCAGAGACTTGGACCCTGATGGATGCTGGTCGCAATCCAGCTTGAAATCCGTCTTGCAGGAAATCCAAGATTTTAGGAATGGATATGCAAGTATCCTGGGAAAAATGAGATTTGAACCAGGATAAAAAGGTAGACCAGACTCTGTTGTAAACTGTTGAAGTGGATTTCTTCCGGCCGGCAATGATGGTGTTGGCAACCGGGTCTGACAATCCCTTGCTCCTCAGCATGAGCCTCTCAGCCTCCAAGCCGTCAGACGTAACATACTGATGTGTGGGTGAGATATTGGACCTTGAGTTAAGAGGTTGGGAACCAAGGGGAGTTGCCAAGGTGGTTGAACTGACATGGCAACCAGGAAGGAATACCATGGTCTTCTGGCCCAGTCCGGTGCAATTAGAATAACATTTGCCTGATCTCTCCTGATCTTCCTGACCACATCCATCAGGATTGGTACTGGAGGGAAGACATATGCCAGATTGTAAGTACATGGGATTCTCAGTGCATCTTGTCCTTCTGCCATCCTCTCCTTCCATCTGGAAATATACCTCTGGCATTTCGCATTTTTCCTGGAAGCCATAAGGTCTATCTCCGGTTGACCCCATCTGAGGCAGATTAGATTGAAAACCGCTGGATTCAGGGACCACTCTCCTGGGTCTAACGTTGCCCTGCTTAAGTAATCTGCAACTAGGTTGCGATTTCCTGACACGTGTGATGCCGAGATGCTTTCCAGATTCTTTTCTGCCCAGAGAAGAAGTCTTCTTGCTTCCTTGTAAAGGCTGAGACTTCTGGTTCCTCCTTGATTTTTTAAGTAAAATACTGTGGGCAGATTGTCTGAATACACCAGGACATTCTTTCCTCTTAGATTGTATTTCAGTAACTGAAGACAGTTCCAGACTGCCCTCATTTCTAGGATGTTTATATGGAGACGTTTTTCTGAAGACTTCCATTTTCCTTGAAGAAGCGTTGATCTCCACTTTCCTCCCCAGCCTGAAAGGCTGGCGTCTGTGAACAGATTTTCTACATCCTGTTCCTTCAAGGACGCTCCTTTCCTGAGGTTTCTCCTTGACCACCATGCCAACTCCTTCTTTGTGGCTGTAAGGAGGGGTATCTTCTGGCAAGGATTCCCAGAATCTTTGTCCCAGAAGTTCAAGAAATTCCACTGGATGGGGCGAATGTGTAATCTTGCCCATGGAACTACCTGACTGGTTGATGAAAGATTGCCTAGGAGTTCCATGAAATCCTGAGCTGTATGACTCCGATCTTTCTTGAAGAGAGCTATCCTTTTGAGTACTCTGGATATCCTGTCCTCTGTTAAGGTTATCAGGTTTTTCTTTGAATCCAAATTCATACCCAGGAAGGTGATCTTTCTGGAAGGGACAAGCTGGCTCTTCTCTTCTTTTATCAACCATCCTAATTGGTGAAGATGCTGTAGACACTTTTGGGTGTTCTGGATTGCTTGAGACTGGGATTCTGCCAGGATCAGAATGTCGTCTAAGTATGAGATGACATGGATCCCTTGTTTCCTCAGAGGTTGGATGGCTGCTGCCAGAACTTTGGAGAATACCCTGGGTGCTGAAGCCAGCCCAAAAGGTAGGGCTGTGAACTGATAATGTTTTTCCTTCACAGCGAACCTCAGGAACCTCCTGTGTGATAATCTCACTGGAACATGATGGTATGCGTCCCTGAGATCGATTGGAGACATGAATACTCCTGGAAAGATTGCCTTCATAATTGATGCTGTTGACTCCATTTTGAAATGTGAAACCCTGATTGACTGATTCAATTCCTTGAGGTCTAGAATCGACCGACATCCTCCAGACGCCTTGGGAACCAAGAACAGAACTGAATAGATGCCAGAACCCCGCTGATGCAAAGGTACTGGCTCTATCACATTGTTGTGAAGTAAGTCTCTGACAGAATTCACCAAGGTTCTGGCTTTGTCTGGCTTGGAAGGGAGTTTTGATTGAATAAATCTGTGATGAACAGGGGTCTTGACAAATTCTAGCAGGTACCCCAGCTGTAAAATCTGCCGAACCCAGCGATCTGGAGTTGCTAGTTGATCCCAGATTGGCAGAAAAAAACTCAGTCTGCCCCCAACTGAGTCTATGGCCGGGGCCCGCGCCTCTTCATTGTGGTTCTTTCTTGGATTGAGACTTCTTGGAGAAGTCTCTTCTGAAACCTCCTCGAAAGTTCTGGTCAAATCCCTGTTTCCTGCGGTAAGTTCTTCCCTGAAACCTGGTTGAGTCACGAAATGAAGAATTCCGTCCTCTTGAACCAGAAGACTTGGGAGAGGAGAATCTTTGACGCTTGTCTTGGGGTAAAAAGGAACTCTTACCCCCTGATGCTTTCTTGATAATCTCATCAAGGTGTTCACCAAACAAGGAGGAACCCGAAAAAGGAAGAGAGACCAGCTTACTTTTGAAGATGTGTCTGCATTCCAGGATCTCAGCCATAAGGCTCTTCTGGCCGCAACCGACAATGCAGATGATCTAGCAGTAAGGCGGATGATATCTGTAGAAGCATCACAAGAGAAATTTGTAGCCTCTTTCATGACTGCGACTTCCTTCAGGAGCTTTGATCTGGAAATATTAGACTCAATCTTATCTTCAAGATTCGCTAGCCATATCCTCATGGTACGAGTCAGGCAGTCTAGTGCTGTAGCAGCTTTGAGGTTATGTCCCAAAACCGAAAATTGACGTTTTAATACTCCATCTAGCTTCCTTTCCATTGGATCTTTGAGAGATGTGCCGTCCTCTAAAGGTAGTGTAGTGCGTTTAGCCAGTTGTGCAATTGAAGCATCCACCTTAGGAGGTAAAATCCAAGGATTAGTATCTTCTTCTTTAAAAGGATACAACCTTGAAAATCTTCTGGGTACAGTAGATCTTCTATCCCCCAATTTCCATTCTTCCTTTACCAAATTTGTAATGGACTGATGTAAGGGAAAAACAGGAACATCCTTTTTCTTCCCTAGGAAAGCCGCGTCCATAATATTCAGGTCTTGTGGCGCCTCTGACAGGCCCAATGATTTTCTAATAAGGCGAATCAGGCCATCAATTCTATCCATGTTGAATGAACCTTGGTCCTCACTGACCTCACCTTCCTCTTCAGAGGAGAAATCTGACTCAGGATCAAAGATACTGGATTCACGTATCTCTCCTTCTCTCATGGCGGACGTACCTTCCCCAGGATCCATCCGTTGGCGTTTTCTGGCAGGTTCTCCTTCTTGCATGGTTCTAAAGGTGTCTTGCATTGAGGACTTCATCCAGCTCAAAAAATTGGTAAATTGTGACGTCATATCTGAACCAGCAGCATTCTTAATACATTCTTGGCATAATTTTCCTGAGTCAGTAGAGCTTAACTTGGAATTGCAATTGAGACAACTCTTAGATTTGGAAACATTCTTATCTTCTTTAGATAATTCAGATTTTTCCTTCTCTTTTTCTCTGTCCTTCTCTTTATCCTTCTCCTTCTCTTTATCCTTGTCTTTTTCTCTGTCTTTATCCTTCTCTCTCTGTACCTTAGTAGCAGACATTTTTGAAATAAACTACCAGCAAGAAAACAACAGAAGATCTTACCTTATATACCCTTCATGACAGGAATAAGGAACTCTGGGCGCCTCACAGCCATTTCCATGAGCCTAGCATGGCTTCCGGTCGCGTGCGTTCCATTCATGGAACGCAAGGTGTTAAAAAGGGAACTTCCGGTTCCTATTTCCGCCGCCTGTAATGCCGCGCTGGGGAGTGCAGGAACGGCGAAATGACTGTCTGCGCGTCCTGCTCGCCATCTAAGAGGGCAAGGAAGGAGGAATATATTCCGGGCAAGATGCACTGGTGTCAGGCAGGTCATTTAGAGCCGCCGCACCTCTTGCCCGACGGACAGACTGAGCGGCCCAGGAGAGGAGAAGGAGCATGAGAAGGCAAGGTAAAATGTCCTTCCAGCTGGGTAGGACAAAAGAAACTGAAGCCTCTACCGGAATCACACTTTAAATAGTAGAGGAAGTCCTACCCAGCTGGAGGGCGGAGACATTACCCATTTCTTTATGCCGGGGAGGGACACAGAAGAAATGTTAAATGAGGCCTCATACAGAACTAATTCCCATAAAGTGCCTGAAATTAGCATACTATGCCAAATGGTGCAACCAAAATATAAAAGTTAATTTCTCAAAAACTATTGATTTTACAGACAAATTGCTAGTACAACATATATGCAGATGAGAATGCTCTGTAAAAAAAACTTGATTTTTGGTGACAGGTCCACTTTAAGTGGGGGATTTAACCCCTTTAATGCTACACCGCATTATAAGAGCACCACTGTAGTCAGTGGGAATGTTTATTTCTCCCCTATGGTGCTGGTAGTTTGCACCAGAGTTGCTCCAGTTCCACTTAGTATAACAGCCTGGATTGGTCTTATGCACCAAAGAAATGAAGAGCTATACTGGGGCAAATCAAATGCATCACAGGGGACCAAAAAAATTCTCTTCAAATTCCCACTGATTTAAATGGGGCTTTTAAACACTTCAATGCTCCAAAACGTCTCCTAACGCATTGAGAAGCACTTTTTAGTGACCTCTCTTACAACTAATGGGTTAAACCCCCAATTTAATTAATTTGGAGTTTTGATTTGTCCTCTGTGGTGCTGTTGGTTTGCTTCAGAATTGCATCTCTTTAGCTTGATGAATATGGTCCAATATACCTATGGATGAATCCCACTGCTGAAAGAGATTTTATTCAAAAGTTATTAGAACTCAAACTTGAATTTTTTTAGGTGCAGTATCACAGTGGCCTGAAATTGTACAATGGTGTTGTTGTTGCACCATCCTATGGACAGCTCTGGCCAGTTGACCATAAATCTCCATAGGATGGTGTAGCAACAGCGCCACTGTACAATTTCAGGCCGCTGTGATACTGCACCTAGAAAATTCAAGTTTGAGCTCTAGTAACTTTTAAATAAAACACCTTTCAGCAGTGGGAGTACTCTTGTTTTACTCAGGGGGATAAACATTATAACATATTTTTTTTTTACATTTTAAGTATTACTATGCCTTCAATAGTAGTTTCTTGTAGTGGCTCAAAGCTGAATTGGAGAAAGGGTCTCCACCAGACTGCAAAGCGCTTATCTCCAGTTTTACTCTTTGCATTTGCCTTTACTCACTAACCTTTGATTCAATACTGATCTATCGGCTGAAAGAGAGCGGATCTTCACTGTGAAACCCAAGTGATATCTGCAATACTGCTATATTAAACTCTTAGAGAGCGCTCTATTAATATCAGAGTTTTGTAGTGGCTACTCATTTTGTAATCAAAGACAAACTGGCCACTCAGAAACTACATTTATAATGTTATTCATCTGCTTATTTGAGATTTCTGGCTAAAGTTCTCTCCCTTGTCATTAGCTAAAATCAGTAGTAGGATAATACAGGACTAAGGAATTCTTCATAACTCTCTTTTTATTTCACTCAAGGGACCTACAAAGGATTGGTGCAATCGTCTCTCCATTCTTTTGGGAGAATTTTTACCATCCCTGCATGATGCAGACACCCCAGTGTGATTAATCTTCCACAAATCAATCACATGGGTGGAGACTGCTTAGAAAAGGACAATTGAGACAATTACTCGGTGTAGAATAAGTCTCTTAAAGTATACTCCCAATGGTCTGCTTATCTATCCCCTGATCTATAAATTATAATAACAGATTGGAGATTTGTTGGTCCACACAAATTAATTGTAACTGCCTTGGTGCAGTTCTCTTTGACAAATATTCACATTCCCTTCATTGTTCTGAGAATCTGTTACTTTAAATGATTTCCCTTTATAATCATAAATAATAAAGTTTAAAGTTTTAATTGGTGTCTTTTTTTTTTTTTACCATAATTCAATTTATCTGTCCTTTTGAAGGTCATTATTACATTTGACCAAGGGGACCAATGGAGGAGTGGTAGTTAAGGTTTACACTTGCTTTTTGCTTTCTCAGGAACTGCTTTTTGTTCTAGTTCTGTAGTACCACTGTGACCCAAGCACCCACTTACCTACTGATATATCTTAGCTCATTCCCCATATAACCTACCAATTAGTGAAATCTAGTTTGTTTTTCTCGACATACATACAAACATTATAGTAATGTCATTTTCACAGGGCCATAGACCCCACACGCACATATTATAGTAATATAACTTTCACCATCCCATTGAACCCCCCCCCCCCCACACACACACACACACCTTGACTGGGGAAACAGAGCCAGGGAAGGCCTCACCCACCCTGGGCGTCTCACAGATATCAGGACTAACATCTGGTGGACCCCAATCTGGCAATATACAAAGTACTTAGTGTTCCTTCTGCTGCATAGAATACATAATACATTCAGAAATGACTGGAAGAAAGAAGCTGCCTAAGCACTCTCCTGCCCATATTTTCTACTGAACAAATGGTGGTACATTGTAACACTATCTCAATTTTTAATGTCAGCATGGTTCTCTCTCAAGGGGACAGTATTTGGGCAATTGGACACAGCAGCTGTGCTACCTCATTCCCATATCTAATTCAGTAATACGTCTCACTTAGGTGAAAGTAGGTTAAAAAAAAAATTAAACTTGTGACATATTTTACCTTTAAAATATTTTACAGTCTTCACACGAAGCTCCAGAGTTGCATCCTCATCGCACACAAACACTGTACTTGGGTGCTGCTGGAAGGCAGACACTGTCCACATGTGGTTTACTCCTTCTTCAATGGCTTTGTATAGGGCAAAGGCTTTATGGGCCCCAGTGATTAGAATCATAACCTGAAAAGTTAAATATTTTGTTAAGCTGGAGAAGACATCCATCCATCCATCAAGTTCAACCTATATATCCACGCTTGTTAATAAACAAAATAAAATAATTCCTAACTCCAACCTGGCCATCTGATTATTTCACAGAATATTATCCTTGTACATCTATTGACATATAGTGTAACCATACATACCCTCTTCTGCTGGAAATTAATATAATCCACTCTTAAATGTATCTATTGCATCTGCCATTACCTCATACCTTGGTCATTAATTCCATAACATAAAAACAAATAAATGTAAAGAACCACACATCATCTGATTATAAAGGGGTGTCCCTCCTATTTACCGGTTCAGGTCTGTGGGTAAAAAAAAAAAATTCCACTTGAGGGTTGTTTGTATTGACCTTCAATATAGATGTACTATTTAACAAAACCACCATTAAAGGAACACTAACACCTAAAAATGATCTAGGGTTACACACACACACACATATATGTTATACTCCATGCAAGCCTCAATAAAAAATATTCATTTCCAGTTAAATGGCTTTGGATAAGATATTAGACTTTTTGACTAAAAAAATTAGTGGACAGGTCTGCAATGCGTTGAGTACCTCTCTGGTACTCAAGGGGTTAAAGGCGCGGAACTTAAATTGTACTGAGAAAACGAAAAAGTGTAAAACACATCTAAAAACACCATATACAATAAACAAATTAAATAAAACATGTATATAAGACCCCCAACTGACCGATACTGGCAGGGAAGGTGTTAAAGACCACATAGCAGACAATGCAGCAAAGATCCCAGATCAGCAGCCATTAATAAAGTAATAATACCTAACATGAGTGCTGGAGTTATATACAACTCCAGTGAAAACCCTTGTATAGAAGGCACAGTGGGACAGTGGACCATAGTACTCAAAGGGTTTCTCACCTTTTTAGCAGGTCTTCTTTCTTCAGATTACCATTACAAAGAAGAAGCCTCACAGAGACTCCCTCTAGAGAGAGACATGGGTTGCATGGTTCTCTCCCAGGGCTGAAAGGGTTCACCAGCAGCTCCTGTAAACTGGGCAATCTACCAAGGGGAAGCCAGTAATGGTAATCCGCCTAAGAGGGGAATTTGGACACCCCATATCTAAATAAAAATAATAAAAGAACTAAAACTAAGCAGAACTGTTCACAACCTTCCTACCAGAATGAGGAACAAATCTTAACTGGGGAGGGTAGTACTAGCTAGCCTGCTAGGAGGAGAGGGAGGCTCTGACAATGCACATTCATTGAAGAATTATACCAACCTACTAGGAGGAGCTGTCGCCTTCACATGGTACCTGTAAGCTATATTGAACGACAGAGAAATATAGTTACCTTCCAACTCTTGCAAAAAGGGAAGTTTCCTCTGTAATAATTTTTGAAGGAAGCATCTCCCAGCAGTTGGATATTTTATACTCAGCTATAAAAGCCCTGGTATAATATTTTTATATTATATTATATATAATGGTGAAAGCACTCACTCAAACAAATGTTAGATGCCCACATGCACAATCCCAGAAATGTATTATATTTATATATATATTTTATTTTTACTCCTTGATGACCAGAAGGGTATGCAACGTATCTCTTCTTAATGTGTTGCGTACCTCTTCGGTCCTCCAGGAGGTTAATAAAAAGTGGTCACTATGCTACCATACCTTTAATTTGAATGCCAGGGGGGAAAGCAACATATTGCTTTTCAATGCATTGCATACCCCTCAGGCACTCAAAGGGTTCAAAATAAACATTTCATCACCAAATTCTGTGCATTACAGAAGCAAATTACAAACAAATAAATAACAGTACCCAACAAATTATAGGGCATATTTCACATTAGACATTTTATTCAAATGTGTAGATCCTTCAAAATAATTTTAACCTTCGGGGAAATTTAGCGAAGTGGTAGCAGATAAGAGACAAATATCTCCTCTACGTTGCTCCCCCACAGGTATAGATTACGGATACCCTTGAGGTGTTAGTAATTGTTCCTGTATATCTCTGCGCACCTAAGAGATATATAATTATGTGGCTAACCTTCCAGTTGGAGACTGATCTCCCCTCTCTTCCAACTGATAAGACTAGCTGGTATTACAGGGCCCAAAAATTACCTTTGTGTGACACCAGCAAAGTTTTTTTTATAAATGAGACCCAATGTCATTATCATTAAATGTCAATTGAAAGGTTCCTCTTACCTCTTTAGAGTCCATGACTGTTCCAACTCCAACAGTCAGGGCCATGGTGGGTACTTTAGAGAGGTTTCCATCAAAGAATCTTGCATTGGCCAGTATAGTATCCATAGCCAGGGTCTTCACTCTTGTTCTTGATACCAAGCTTGACCCTGGCTCATTGAAGGCAATGTGACCATCTGGACCGATGCCTGCAATCAATGGGAAATAAATACATTTGTATGAAGCACTCACTTGAAATCATCAAAATACATACATAGGACAATGTTTGAGAAGCAGGTTTAAATATCAATCAGTGAAATAGAGTATACCTTTCCATTTAACAATACACACTTTCTGACCCTGATGAAGGAACTGTCCTCTTGTATCACAGTATGTTTATAATAATCTCATCCAAGAAGCCATATTGGGCAAACTACTTGAATGTGAAGGGGTTCCCTTGTTTTGTGACTCATGACACAGGTTGGTGGCCTCAGGGCCATATTTCCATCTTAACAGCCGGAAAAGCATCTCATGGCCCTGCCTCCACCTACTGCTTGCTATATGACCATAACCAGGCGCTCTCAGGCTATGCCCCGGAGACTCAGTTTTTTTTTTTTTTTAGAGGTATTTATCAAGTCTCTGGTGACAGAGATTGATTCTTCGGAGGTGGCGAGTTTGTCAAGGTTTGGCTGAGCTGCTCTACTCTACTGATTGATTCTGATGCCTGAGCTAATCCAGAAACTCTGCTGTCTTCCCTTTCCTTAGTCAGGCTGAATCAGCTGACCTCTCTGTGATTACTCACCTGACTGTTATCAGCCAACCCTCTCAGGGTATTTAAAGGAGCTTGGTTCACTTCCTGGTTGTCCTTGTGTTTGCTGCTGACTGCTGTGGATTCTCCTGTGCTCCTGTTTATTTGTGTATGACCTGGCTTCCTCTGATGATCCTTCTGGTTCTTGACTCCTGGCTTGTTCCTGACTCCAGCTTGGCTGAGTACCTGTCTTGGTTCCTGACCCTGGCTTGTATTTTGGTTTATGCTCCTGGATCACAATTCAGTTTTATTTTTGTCACTTTAATAAAGGTGTTTTGCTTTTTATATTTTTGAGTCTGTCTGGTTCCTGGTCCGTAACAGTTTCATCTGCAACTCTGACCACTTCCTCCTTCTCTCCCTGTTCCACCCACTTCCTACCCACTTTCCGCACAAGGGCAATTAGGTCTGCTCCTTTTATGGAGCAGATCCCGTCATTTACATCCCCCCTGGTTGGCAGCACATGAGCCCTCTCCTGGGGTTCAAGAAGAGAAAGTTTCCAGGTATATATATTACACAGTAAACACCTGTAACCTTTATAACCCTTAAAGGGATAGTAATACTTTGTTTTAACTTTATTTTATTTTGTAGGCATTAAAAAAACATGAAGAATGATATAAGTCTTATCTCTCAAACCTTTATGGTTTATGAGATATTCACAAGCAAAGTTCCCCTTCCCGCCCCTTTTACCTAGTGTACGCCATCTCTTCTCAGATGTGAGTCTGGTTGTATGACAGGACAGATAACAGAAGGGGACAATTTTCTTTGTATGAAAACAATGAAAGCCCTTCCCCCCTTGACAAGTTTTTCAGCTTTTTCCCTTATCTTAATTGAAGATTGTCCCTCTCGGCAGTCTACCTGGGCATCTCCCTTCTGATCTGGTTGAACAGGTGGGGATACTTTGTTTGTGAATATCTCTTAAACCATAAAGGTTTCAGAGATAAGACTTATATCATTCTTCATGTTTTTTTAATGCCTATAAAATAAAATAAAGTTAAAATGAAGTATTACTATCCCTTTAAGTCTGGGTAATTTCTAAATATAAAGAATCAGAAAATTCATAAAGTGCGTTCCTACACAAAATTATTAAGCAATAAAATTTGGAGGTTAAAATATTTTTTTTGGAAATGTTTCAGAAATGTACACTGCAAATTTACAGTACAAAATCTCAAAACAAGCTTAGTGTAATTAAAAAAGAAAATATGAAATATGAATGCAACATATCTCCCAAGTAAAAAAAATATCTAATACATGTACGTGCACATGCATATGCCATTCTTTGGGGACTCAAACTGGTAACCGCCTATAACAAAAATTTCCAAGTGACATTTATGGAGACAACTAAAATGTGCTAAACAGTTTGGAAGGACTAATTACTTAATTGGATCATTACAAATCAGCACAACAATTAAATCGATTCTGAATGGACCGCACATTGGTCACATAGCAGACACATGCAAACCTTGATTACTGCAATTCACCAAGTAAACATTGAGAAGTAGCAGCATCAAGACAGTATCCCATGAGAAACTGTTCAATAAGGTACACTGAACCCTATTTGTGTGAATGTCCATGGTAACGGACTTCCCACATTACAGTCGTGTGTCTGTGTGCGTATGAAGCTTTTATTTTATTATTACTTTTTTCTAACTTATTTTTTTACTATTTAACCCCAAGAAGGCCCTTTGTGGCGTCTCCATTTATGGGGAGCTGTTATGGATGTAGTGAGAACATTATCATTGCTCCTCATTCATTGTGGTAATCAGCTATCTCACTCATAGCCGAATAGAGATTTCATGTAAGCTTCACATGGAAATCATTGGATTAGTTCTCAGTGGGCTGATCACCACTGGGAGTTAGGATCACTATTTTAAAGTCGGATTATGGTAAGAAGTCCTCTTACAAGAGTATCAGGGTCCTCCTGTTGTTACTCCTGCTATTGATCACTCAACCACTAGGCAATCAATAACTGTACTCATAGGGAGCCTCTCACAACAACCTAAACCTTCTGTGTTGTGTGGATAAGGCTTGGGGATGTCAGCAAGGTTCTAGCTGTAGAGAGAGCCCCATGATTGCAAAAGGCCATGTTATCATTCTCAATGTAGTAAAATGACATGTTCAACTACAGACTCCAATTTAATTACAAAACAAGTATATAGCTATACCTACTACATTACAAAGGGCATATACAATTCCTTGTGTTAAACAAATTAAGAGCCACTTATTCCAAGGACACAAATCCTTTTAACCCTGCACTGCAGACCCCTCTGGCACTCAGTGGGTTAATAACAGTGGTGTGCTACTAGCCAAAGGTGCACAGTGTTGCCTGTACGACTGGGCACGCCGCGCAGCTTGGGAATCCGCTAGACTGCTGCGGAGATTTTCACTCCTGTGAGAATCGTCACCTCTGATTCTCTGTTTGCCACTGATATCTCCATCCCCCCCTGCTGACCAGGGTGGGGCAGACAGCGAACCAGTAACAGTTAGAATTTTACATATCTAGATACACACACACATTGTTTAATCCACTGGTCTTTGATACCGAAGCACTAATGATCACCACAATTTTCTCACCTCCAACAAACAGTTCAATTCCTCCAGCAGCCCGGATGTTTTCTTCAAATAAATTGCACTCAGCCTGTAAGTCTGCAGCATTTCCATCAAGTATATGCACATTCTCCGCACAGATGTCAATGTGCTTAAAGAAATTGTTCCACATGAAGGAGTGGTAGCTCTCTGGATGGTCTCTGGGAAGACCTGTAAACCAGAAACTGTAAATACATAATTGCTTATTTCATCAACATATACATATAGTATACTCGGAAGTGGAACACATTACATATTCTATATTACACATACACACACACACACACACACACACACACACACACACACACACACACACACACACATAGGTATGTGTCCTATACGCCAGATACATATATTCCATGCACAAAATTATAAGTAACTTCCTCCTTCTCTCTCTGTTATAAGAGTTATGTAGTAAAATGATCTGAGGTAGTCTGCAGGACACTGCTATGGTTAACAGGTTTTTTTTAAAATGATATCAGAGTTCACAGTTGAGGAATATGCTTAGTTTTCTATCTTGCTTTCTAGCTTTTAGCCAGGTGCGAACTGGTCCGGGTGGGTGCAATGACATGCTTTCATTTGACGTCTGCTGTGCTGCTCGTCTCATCTGGCCTTTCCAGACCTGCCGAGTCCTGTCTTCCAACTGCAAAACCGAACCTACGGTTATACAATGTTAATTCTGTGCGTTGGAGGACAGGACATGGCAGGTACAAAAAGGCCAGGAGAGATGAGCAATTAAGTGTGTGGTACATTCAAACATGCTGCCTGCCAGATCTGCTCTGGGGGTAGAGGAAAAGGAAAGGAGGAAGGAGGAGAGGGAAAGGGCATACCTGGGAATTTTCAAACCCATCTGACACCAAAAACGTTTAAAATATTAACCATTGGTGCATCACTCATGTAGCTCTATAAATTGTAAGCTCTAATATTACACTAGTCATAAGACAGAACGTAAATTTGAAAGAGACACTAGTAATACCATAGTGCAGCAATTCTCAACCAGGGTGCCTGCCACGCACATTAATTTAGGGTACCCCATGTTTTCTATGTAGACGAACAAAAATGGACTTTTAAATGAAGATTTATAGAAACTTATGCACAATATATTTAGTTATGTTATTATAATTATAATACCTATAATAACTGTTTATTTATGTATTGTACCCTTCTTATGCCCTCGATAAAAGTACATTAAATATGTTAGAGGTGCCTCGAATGTTCTAGATTATGTGTTAGGAGTGCCCCAAACAAAAAACAAAAAAGATTGAGAACCACTGCCATAGTGTTTATAACTGAAATGGAGCTCTACAAGGGATACACAGAGCTTACAATTGAAGAGAAACCGCTCCAGTCATAAGGGGCAGGAAGGGTTGTAGAGGGAGATCAATATGGAAACGTAAAAGGCCTTGAATAAGAGCAACAGTATTTTATAGGTTATCCAGAGTTTGACAGGTAGACATTGGAGAGACTGGAGGGGGTGGGGGAGAAACTAGGTGACAGTAAGGCAATTCATGATACAGCATTCCATATGGATTGAAGTATATGGAGTTGAGAGGCAGGAAGACCAGAGAGAGAAGAAAGTTCAGTAGTGCACGCAGGATAGGATGAGTGCTTATATAAGAATTTTAGTTGTTGAGGAACAGAGGAAGGGACAGATTTTTTATATATTATGCAAGAGAAAGCAGCACGAATTGGCAACAGGACTCATATGTGGAGAGAATGAGAGACCACTGTCAATTATCACCCCTAGGCACCGTGCTTCTGAAACTAGATTTACGGTAGTGCCATTTACTGTCACCTGGAAGGGCACTACTGGGTCAGGTCTAGATGAGATGAGAATAGCTCAGTTTTAGACATGTTTAGATCAGTTTCAAGGACCTCTACAGTAGTAATCATTTTGATAAGTACTATATTAAGGAATTAATAACGACATATTAGCAAGACCCCATAGTATTAATGGAAAAGAGGAAGACTGTTAGCAGACAGACATATTCTCACTCAAACAAACAACACTCCAAGACACATAAGTATTCGCAGGGCCGGATTTACATCTCAGGAGCCTGTAGGCACAGAAATATGAAGCGCCCTCCCCCCCCCGGGCCATCTGCACTGGACACCTCCACAATGCTCCTAATTTCCACGTTGCCCCCCCCCATCCTCTTCATACTACCCTCACATTGCCCCCATCATCTCCACATTGCCCCCATCATCTCCACATTGCCTCCCATTAGCTCCACATTGCCTCCATCAGCTCCACATTGCCTCCATCAGCTCCACATTGCCTCCCATTAGCTCCACATTGCCTCCCATTAGCTCCACATTGCCTCCCATTAGCTCCACATTGCCCCCATCAGCTCCACATTGCCCCCATCAGCTCCACATTGCCCTCCATCAGCTCCTTATTGCCCCCCTTCAGCTCAATATTGCCCCCATCATCTCCATATTACCCTCACATTGCCTCAGTGTCCGTTTTCTACCTCTTCCCTGGTGGTCCAGTGGCAAGAGAGCTCTGTGCCTCCTCCTTCGGCACAGAGCTGTAGTTGCTGGAGCTCCCACGCGGTCTTCAGTAATGCAGAGCGCTGGGAGATGATGTCATCTTCCAGCGATCTGTATTACTAAAGAGCCGGGAGAGCACAGCAGCTATAGGTCTGTGCCGAAGGAGGAAGCACAGACCTGTCTTCATGGCGCCGGCGGGGAGGAGAATAATAAAATAAAAAAGAAACCCACCACACACATGCTCGGATAATCACAGTGACAGGCGCCCCTCTGTTGGGTGCGCCTGTAGGCAGATGCCTACTCTGCCTAATTATAAATCCGGCCCTGAGTATTCGCTCCCCTAGAAAAAACATTTTTGTTTTATTTTCACAAATTCAGATTTCAAAGACTAGTTCTTCCCGGTGGCATCACATCACTTTATAAGTTTAAATTTAATAGGAATAGTACTTTGTATTTCTTTTTTTTTTTTTTTTTTGTGGGGGGGGAGGAAAGATGATTATCTGGCTTCAGGATCATGGTGAAATACATTGTTTCAAACTTGCACATACATACTCACTCAGGCAACCCTCAGATAAACAATCACACATTCATTCTCAAAGTCACACCCACTAAGACACTTGCACCAGGGCTCCAACCCACTTCCACACAAGCAAACACAAACAGCTACACAAGCATGCACACACAGTTTAACAATCTCTTTTATACACAAATAGTCTCACAAAAACACAAACACTCTCACTTATTTGCATGGACTCCTACAGATGCATAGAGTAGTGGTGGTGATTCAACTAAGCTGGAGAATGTCCGCCTCACAACAGCAGAACAAGGGTGACTGAGCAATAAGTAATTGCTCCATCACCCTTGTTCTGCTGTTGTGAGACGGACGTTCTCCAGCCTAGTTGAGTCACCACCACTACTCTATACATCTGTAGGAGTCCATGCAAATAAGTGAGAAAGATAGATTGATTGTGTGTGTGTGCGTTAGTTGTTTACTCTGGGTTAGAGGCTAGCGATTCCCAAGTACCACCTGGAGGGCATATTTTCAGGATATCCCTGCTTGATTACAGGTAGGTTAAAGTGCTGAGTCGCATTAACTCATGCAGAGGTGTCCTAAAAATATGCACTGTTAGATCTAAAGTTGCTGATCCCTGCTCTAGCTGCTTCCCACCATGCTGCTCAGGGAACTTCCCACTGAACTGTTTCACAAGACTTCCACCTATTCACTGCCTCTTCCTCACATTACATATATGCAGATGGCCAACTAATCAGGAGCAGGAGGTAATGGTATCTTTATCTTCAGGCTTAATGAGTGGAACAAGCTTCAAATGTGCTAGCTCTTAGCTGGAGGACATTTAGTCATTATAGAAACAGAGAAGACGGGTGATAAGAACCATTTGCCCCATCCAGTCTGCCCATTTTTCCTATGGTAAAAAACCTCAAACCTTATTTGGTCCTTGGTGTTTTCTTATGTTCAGGATAGCCTTACGCCTCTCGCATGCATTCATGTATAGAAGTGCTGGGCTGGCCTTCAGCCAGCCACATTATGAAAGTGCAGTCTCTGTCACAGCTTGCATAAGGGTGATGAGCCATCCAGGCACTTCTATAATGCAGGCAGGACCTCCCCAGTGCCAAATACCCTCTGCCTGTGCCAAGAACCCTCAGGAGTACAAGTAACATAAGCTGAGAAACTAAGCTTTAGGTTATAGTTTTGGCAAAGTCAGAAAAAAAAAGAAGTTTACAAGCTACATGCATTTAGATGCACCTTAGACACAACTACACGTCTGAGGATTCTTCCCTGTCTTTCTGCAGGTTTTTGATCCTTTACATCTTTGGTTTATTCACACTTAAGCCATTCGTTGGTCTCTTTATGGGACTGAGGGGATTGTCTGAGGACAAATCCTGATTTAAATTTATAGAAAACATTGTCAGACATCACAATAGGCTATGGTACAGAGGGCTGGAACACAAGAACGTGCACAATTTCCATTTGTTGTGTACTTTTTGATGGCAAAAGGAATAGCACCAGAATGTTACTGAATTGTGCATGTTTTTTCTGAATTAGCAATCATTTGCATTTTTTGTGAATGCATTTAAAAAAGTAGGAGTGGCTAGGATCTCTGCTGTTTAGTGAGAGGATTAGCTGTTGCTCCTAATTCAGCAAAGCAAACAGCACACATTTTCATATGGTTGGCTAACTTTGCCATTAATTTAGGGTCATTTGCTACCTTTGCTTCCAATTTAGGAGCAGTGCTATTCAGCATTAAGTATGTTTCTTGCATCAAAACGTGAGCAATCTCAGACAGCACATAAATGTATGGCTTAAAAAAGAAAAAAAAAAAAAAAAAAAAGGAAATGCTCCACTTTATTGCATTCTACCCATAGTTCTATGACATGTGGATGTTAAATAGGTGCAAGAGTATCAAGAGGCTTTTAAAAAACCCTATTTGTAGAAATGATAATTTGTTTTTAGTTTTTATTTACTCCCTATGGTGCAGCTGTCTTTCACTAGAATTGCACCACCTTTCCCCTTAGTACATCAGGCTCACAGATGTCTGTAACACAGTTTTTCAAACACACACACACACACACACACACACACACTCTGTTTCATGCTGATGTGCTAACTAGAATTGGAGTAGTTCTGGGTCAAACCAGCTGTTCCACAGAAGACAAATACAATTTTCCATTGATTTAAAATGTGATTTTTGTGTACTTACAAAAAAAAAAAAAAAATCCTTTTCTTTTCATCTCTGTGGAACAGAGAAATAATGGTGATAAGTAGCTACCAGGAGGCAGGGCACTTGCAGACAAAAGCTCTCTAGTAGATGATGCTCCCTTCCAGCAAACATTTAAGAATAAATAAGTAGGGCAGGAAGGCAGTCACATTGCCACAAGGATGATGAGAAAAGGATTTTTTCTGTATGTACACAAGATTCCCCTTTTTCCATTTCTTCTGTTGTGGAACACAGGAAAGATGAGGTCATAACAATGCTGTCCTGATCAGAATTCGTAGGAGGGGGAGAAAAACTACCAACAACCGATTACAGCCATGAACATCATGTGTCAGGCACTACCAGACATTCATTTAAGTAACAACAGAGTGGAAGAAAACATCACCTACACAGCCACTACCTCCCTGAGGATCTTTTTTTCCCAAAACTGTCCTCAACCAAGGTAAGCTTGTTGACTCTAATGCCAAATCCTTGTCCTTTGGCAGAAATATCTGTCCCTAAATGGTGCTGAATCTCTTGCCAAGAAAGAGCAAACAATGGAATTGGACCAATGAAGACTTCCTAAATTGGTCACCGACCTGTGCCATTCCAGAATGGACATACGCGTCTGAAGATGAAGTCACAGTAGGGCCACTGCAGGGCCTTAAGCAGATCCTACAAATGAGGTTTAAGGAAGATCCCTTGTGTCTGAATAAGGCTGGGCAATGCTGTCATAATTTTGGTGAAAATCTGCTGAACGGTAGCCACACCAAAATG
The DNA here is from genome assembly GCA_037306005.1 of Rhinophrynus dorsalis. NCBI lineage: Eukaryota > Metazoa > Chordata > Amphibia > Anura > Rhinophrynidae > Rhinophrynus > Rhinophrynus dorsalis. Next base: position 167,713,665 of record CM074721.1, on the reverse strand, counting down.
AAAGGGACATACAATGGAACTGGTGATCCTGAAAATAATAGGAGAAGAAATCGCTGATATTTCACATGAATTGGAAAGTGAAGATATGCATCTTTTATGCCCAGAGAAGCCAAAACCTGGATACACTGCATAAGTGACTTGAATCACAGCACATGAACAAAATAATTGAGACACTGTAGGTCTAGAACTGGACGCACACTGCCGTCTTTTCTTGGGGACTAGGAAAAGGTTGCAATAGAACCAAAAAAAAAATCTCATTCTTTATGGGGGGGGGGGGGGAGAATACTGCCCAATCAAGCTGGTTTGGGTGGAAATGGGGTTGGCTCAACGAGCAGGTCGGATCGATAGCTGCTTGTGAGTACTAGCGGGGGAGCAGCACAAAAAAAAAAGCAAGAATTTTGGGGTAAAGACTGACAGGTGTGAACTAGGGCAAAAGGGAACTCTTACCTCCAATAACATAACTTCTTTAAAGATTGATCACCTGACCAGATCTTCAGCCAAAGCATAGAGTACAGCATCCTACTAATGTACAGAAAGTGCCAACATCTTACTTATGGTGCAGGGGAGACCAAAGCTATAGAACTCATAGACCAGCAGTTCAAGGGTTAACAACCGTACAAAGGCCAGTGAGAGAATAGGTATACTACATAGAAGATAGGAATAAAGATGCTGCTTGTAGCCAAGCCAGATGCTATATAGAGAAGGAGGAGCTTACAGGACCTGTGTACACAATAGTATCCTTTTTTCCATTTTCATACTCTCTTTATGAATATACAAGCCTCACAAAAGCTAGAGCAGAAAGTGGCTATGAATAAAAGTCATCCTCCACAGAACCGTTCCTGATAGTTCTGTACACTGGCTAATCCTGGAAGAAGGAAGCCACAAATAGGAGTCCGCCTACTGGGGGATAATAAAAAGAAAAGTCTATTTGAGAGAGCTTTGTCATGCTTCCACTTATGGGAAGAACACTTTTCAAACTGGGCAAGGTGAAGTGATGCAGGTTTGGAGTCTCCACCTCAGAGAGCGCTTTTTAGAAGTGTCCTTCCCTCCTGCATGGTTCATCTGTTTTACATAGGACGAATGAGAGACATACCTAGACAATTATTTCCCTTTGTTGAGCTAGATGTTGGATTTCAGGGAAGTTAAAATCTCCCATTATGATTACATTTCATTTGCAATAACAGTTGGGCTTCTTTAGACTCCCCAATATTAGGTGGCTTGTAGCAAATGCCCATTAACATATTTCTATCCTGATCTTCCCTTATTCTAGCCTTTAAGGCATATTTTACATTTGAGCATACCCCCCACCTTTTTTCTTAATCCTATCCCTCCTAAAAAGTGAACAAGGCTCTAGATTGATTTCCCAGTCATGTGCATCATCTAACCAGGTTTCAATAATACCAATCATATCGCTCATTCACTGTAATCAGTCCCAGTTCCCCCATCTTACCAGCAAGACTATGATCAAGAATTGTATTCTTGAAATAATTTGCTTTTTAATAGGAAGGTGCCTATGTTACAGCGTATTAGATGAACTAGCTTATTCCCCCTCTCAATCTCCATGCACCTTCACTAATCCAATTTCTTTTTCTACACTGTCTGTCCCATCCTGTGCTGTATCACCCTGCCCCTTTCCTAGTTTAAAGTCTCCTCCAACATGCTAACCAGCCTAACCCCTAGCACAGTACCTCCTTCCACAAAGGTGCAATCCATCTCTACTATGAAGATTTCCCCCAAGAGTAAAAAAAACAAAAACAAACAAAAAAAAAAAACCTTTCTGCTTAGATCAAGCTTTTAGTCACACATATCTCCCATTGCCTTTCTGGTGTAGCATATGACACAGGTAGTATTTAAGAAAATTATATGTTAGAAATCCTTTGCTTGAGCTTAAGACCCATATCGCTGAAATCCTTCTTAAACGGGATCTCGCACTTATGTTAAAGTATCCTTAATCTGAATCCTCCCTTGGCTTCACTTTGAAAGCTAATATCTCCAAGAATACAGCAGTATACTAAAAAAAATAATAAAAAAAAATACAAGATCAAAGATTCAAGCCAAGGGAGGATTCAGATTAAGTCTACTTTAATATAGGGGAGAGATCCCCTTTAACGGACCTCCATTTCCAACTGACTGTCATTGGTACTAACGTACCACGGCACCCAGGTCATACCCAGCCCCTCCCAAAAATCTATCAACCCAGTCATCTGGGAGACAGCAAACTGATTGTAGTGATCCTGACAACAGATTGTTCTGTCTTTCTATTTATGGAGTCCCCTACTAACACCATCTGTCCAGGGTTGCCCGAGTCCCGGATCCTGTTAGTGACAGAGGAGCTGTTCTCCCAGCTGTAAGAGAGAATAGTCTTCTACAGCACGGGCATTCCTGTAACTGTAACCCATCTAGCTTCCTGCTGCTCCTTCACTCAATCTCCCAGTGAAATGCCAAATCTAACGGACACTGTGCAGAAAGATAATGTCATGTATTTGAAACACTTCTTTTCTCACCTCACTCCTTCCTGTCCTTTTCCCCATTTTAATTCCCTTCCTCTTTGCTCACTTGCTTGTTGTCTTCCGGTGGCTGTGCTGCAGCTGTCCTCTTCTCCTGTCTAACTCTCTTTTCAAACTCTCAGACACTTAGCAAAGGTGTACTTTCAAAAGGGATGCCAACTAAAAGAACTAAAGCAAACCCCAGCTAAGAGCTCCCCCTGACTGAGACTAAACACCTTAGAATTCCCTTCTAAAGTGACTGCGCGAGACCACATGCAAATTATTTTGTATAGCGAATGCCCTGAATGCAACCAAGTGTGACACCATATAATACCTGATAAAATTAACCCCTTAGGGACCCTTGACGTACCAGGACCGTCAAGGGTAAACTTGCTTGAAAGACCCTTGATGGTCCTGGTACGTCACATACTTTTTACTTACAGCGCTCTACCGGGAGCGCTGTAAGTAAAAATGGGGCATGAAATAGACCGCTCCAAGATCGGAGCGATCTGTTTCAAGCCCCATAGTGACGCGCCGATACACGTGACAGGTCACGTGTACCGGCTCGTCAACGTGCCCCTATGCGGACGTTATGGGACGGAAATGTCCCATAATGTCCGGTCCTTAAGGGGTTAAACAGACACAATCAGACATATGAAAAAAGTGAGAAGGTACAGAAAACATACGCAAAAGGCTTAAGCAAGATATTAGACACAGTGAGAACATACCAGAAAAGATTAACAAAGAATATGAAAGTTGAAGCAAGATAACCACAGTGAGCACATACCAGAAAGGGTTAACACAGAATATGGAGGTTGAAGCAAGAGATTAGCCACAGTTAGCACATACCTGTGAATGAAAGATGAATATGTTAAGGAACACTGCCACATTTCTAAAACAGTCATAATGAGTAGTGGATACATGTACATACATATGTCTTGTCTTCGGGTGCCAGCTAAAAACCCCAGCTTTCACACATCTCTTCCAAAGGGTTAAAGAAGAACATTCATTACTGAGGTAAGTATGAACCAATAGGGAGCAGACTTCACATATTTACAGGTCATGCACACAAAACCAAGTGTAGAGCAATTTTAGGGAAAACTAACTGCATCATAAGAACCAGATAAAATGCCCACATTTACATATGTTTTTGTGCATTTGGCATGGTATCTTCATCAACTAATTTATAGTTCTCCAAGTTAAGCCATTTGTGCGTTAAGCAATCGTATTTTGCTATAGGTGTGTATATGCCAGGTTCTGTCTGCTACGTATACAACAACAGTGAATTGACTGACACAAGTGTTATGTAAAGCAAAGATCGTTTTCATGCTCTGTAAATACTACTTATGCATGTGCTGCCTCTTGTTTACCTCATTTGGGTCACTAGCTAGGGAAGCAGGCAGAGGCTGATGTATTAAAGGAGAAGTATATTTTATTAAAATGATGACAAGTATTACAGGGCTTTTCCTGCTGAATACATAAATTATGCTCCTGAGAGATGATATTTACAGAATTATTACTCATGCTGTCAATTTAAAATTTCAGGAAGTAATGCTGTCACTCACTTCCTGACAATCTGAACAGTTATAACTTTTGAATAAAACAACTGACAGTGGTGGAAGCGTTCTTGTTTTACTCAGCAGGAAATCCCTATAACCTGTGTGTATACAGATTTTTTTTATTAATGAATTAATTTAAATAATGAAAAGTTTACCACTCTTAAGAAGAGCAGAACTAATTTTGAAGCAAATCCAAAATCCACTGAGGTAATTGGGGCTTTTAAACCCAAGAATGGTAGTGAAATCTCCAACATACTGCTTTACAATGCATTATAGACTTCTATAGTAATCAAGGGGTTAAATGCCCCAGTTTCTCTCTCCTATGGTGCAGTTGGTTTACACCAGTACATCTCAGTATATCAGCCTCAAAGGATATTTAGAAATTACCACTTGCAAATAGTGGTGGAAAGCAAGGTCCACAATTCATTTCTCAGCTCTTTTACTGATTAAAACAGTATAATGCCAATTTCCTCTTTCGGTTAAATATCTTTAGTATCGGAGTTCCAAAGATGTTACAATACATTGCAAGTTTGCCTCATATTGTCAACTCACCCACATATTCATCCATATTGAAGGTCTTCACATATCTGAAGGAGAGATCTCCATTTTTGTGATACTCTATCAGTTTTTTGTAGCATCCCAGTGGCGTACTTCCTGTAATAGTAAAATACATCATAAATCAACTGTTTAAGGTGAAGTAGGGATCAATTATTTTTCTAATATGGCATCTCAGCCTTCCAAATATTTCTTTTTTTTAAACAAATACAGGTATTTGCCATAACCACCAAAGGATCTGGGATTCTTGATCCCAAAAAAAAAAAAAAAAAAAAAAAAAAAACTTCTTTGGGCCATATGTTCAAAGAAATAGCGAAATGGCTTTTGTCGTTTGTAATGACTTTTCAAAGTACAGTGTCGTTGGGCTCATTAATATTTTCAGAGAGTGTCGGTCGTGATTGGAAATATGTTATTTGTCCTGACTGAAATTGTCGTATGCAAAGACAAAAATGACTTAACAGCAAAAACTCACATTCAGAAATTCACATTCTCTCTGCTTTTTTTCTTAACGTAGAAATTTTCTTTTGCAAGACTTTTGTCGTTACGACATATTTTCTTTTCCTCTATACGACACTGGAGAATAATTTAACCACGCCCTTTCCCCGCCCCTTTGTCCAGCAATTCTGGAGTCATGTCGTACACAACGGACATTACTAGTTTTTTTTTGTCAAATACTCTATAGAAAATATGTCGTGCATGCATACAATTACTTATTTTTGTTGTTCGTACAACATTTTTTTGTCATTATCCCTTTGAACATATGGCCCTTTGCCTTTATGCTACTCAATCTCATGATGAAGAATTCTTTTTAAACATCAACATTTTAACCCTATTAGTGTTAGAGCAGTGTCCAACACATTGGGCACCTCTGACACTCAAAGGAGTAATGCATATTTACTGTACAGAATAGAGGATTAAAAGAGTAGCAGTTATGGGACAAACCAACTTCTGCATAGGGAACAAATACACATTTTCTAAATTTCCATTGATTTAAAGGAGAAGGTCACTCCTTCCACCATCAGTTGTTTTATTAAAAATTTATAACAATTCAAATAATCAGGAAGTGCATTTAATGTGTGTTTACTTCCTGGAAGTTCTAACTGACAGCATGACTCAGCAGTTTCTATCACATTCTACAGACCCGTATGTCAGTGACTTTCCTCTCCATTAGAATGTAACAGAAAAACTAATTTGAATTTGACCACTCGAGGGCATTGCTAATGTAAAAAAAAACAAAAAACACGGGTTTAAACTGTAAAAACTCTGCACATATGCATCTCTCAGTAGTGGGAATACCCTTATTTTACTAAACAGGAAAACCATACAATATATATTTTTTCATTAAAAAAGTTTACTGCTCCTTTAAATGAGGCTCTTAACCCCTTGAAGGCTTCAGAGACCTCCAATGCATTGCTTTAGGGAAGTTTCATTTGTCCCCTATGGTTCATGTCTTTTGCTTCAGAACTGGTTATTTTCAGCTTCCAGAATGTGGCTGACAGAACTATCTTATGATGTGCAATGGAGTCTCACCACTCCCGCATACAAAATATGAAATGAGTACTCTCTATACATTTGGGAGTATTTGATTCAGAATGCCACTGTCTTCTCAAAGAAGAGGACTTTTAAAAGGTGCAAACAAATGTTACAGTATATGAATACATACTTGGTGTAACCATGTATTGCCTCCTTAGGAAACTTCTTCTTACAGGGTTGCAAAAGCACTGGAGCACAGGGCCCTTTGTTTAATCTATTGAACTCCATTGTTGTATGCAAACTGAATCAAGATTGGTTAATAGAAGAACTTATCTAGGTAGGTGTCTTTCCTACAGCAGTAAGTTGATGAACTTACCCAATTAGTCTACTTAATTGTTTTTTCTTTTATTTAACCCTTTGCAGTCTGGAGGATCACATAAACAACCTCATGTGAGCTGCGACAGCTCGCTCCCATGTTCAGGACCTAGAAGAGAACTCAACTGTGGACCTCTGTGCACTGGTCACAGAGTGCATACTGAGGTGACAGGAACATGCTTAAGTGCATGTCCTAGATTAAGCAGGCAGGCTGTTATTACAGCCTGTACCCCTCAAACAGTAAACCTCACACTTATTAAATGTTATTTTAATTTGTATTTATTTATTAATAAATGATCCCTTTCCATTTAACCCTATATTTCTGTAAATGGCAGAGACAGTTAAAATTAATTAGAGCTACTCAACGAGTACAGCACTAACTGCGTGCAAGCAGCCTGGGAGTAGAATCATATCACCTACGTATAACTAAGAGATATATATTTATATAATATACTAAGAGAAATCTTATTCTAGCCTGAAAAATTAAAAATTATAGCTTGCACGAGAGCACTCAATAATAAAACTATGAAGCAGTGTTTAAAGGGGATCTTTCACCCCTATACATGTTTGTGTAAAAAAGTTAGTTTATATAGTGACTAGATGGAATATAGTTTTTATTTTTTTAATCGTTATTTTGCCAAAATTAAGCATGTAAACATTACCCTGTACCTTCCTTCCGGACAGACTGTGGTTATCAGCTCTGTACCGCAGTCTGTCACTCTTCCACTGCTCCCTCGATCCAGCCTCTTCCGATGACGGAGGCTTTCTGCATGTAAGATGGAGCACTGTCTGGCCAATGAAATCTGTGGGTGTGACTTGATTACCTCACCAAGTTACTCTGACCCTGTCAAAGTCTCAAAGGTGAAAAGAAAAGCCAGAGTGAGATGTGGGGGACCCTGCCAGATTTAGCTCTAAAGTTAAGATTTGTCCTCTCTCTAAAAGATCACGGCCTGATCATGTTGTACAGCACAACAGATCTGGCCCATAGGCCATATTGTGGACACCTCTGTGTTACAAGCAGTTTGCAGTAAGGTGAGAGAAGCACCCCCCCCCCCCCCAATTCCAATTTCGTACAGCCAATTCCCAGTAAAGAGGTAGGTCTAACTTTCCAGAATGTCTCAGCTTACAATACTGACCCCTGTAGTGCTGGAAGCAATGAGAACTTACACCCAATGAGCATTGTCTTTCCTTCCAGATCTGCAGTGGTTAATATGGTCAAATATAACAATTATAATGAACAGCTGAACAGAAGTAATTATTAATACACAAAGGCAAGCACATGTAAATATGAGAATCAATACTGCTCCTGATATCGCAATATTCTTGGTCACTGGCTATCTGTATACTTGTACTTGCCATTCTACATTGACATGTTAGGCTACCAGACTGCCCCTGCTGCCTTAAGGTGGATGTGTCACCTATGGACAACATCTCATAAATAGTTAGGTGACACAGCCAATACGATGAAAACGTTATTTATTTTTTATTTAAGGTTTTGATTTCGCTTAAATTTAACTTACAAAGTTTGTGCTGCAGCCACTTCCGTGTTGACTGCGGTTACAGAGCTCTGCCTCTGCTCTCCTCCCTCCTCCGACTGCAGAGGATTCTGTCTGTAAGCTGGAGCAGTCTCATTGGCAGAGATCGATAGCTAGCAAACGAGACCGTTCCAGCTTACAGACAGAAGCCTCTGTCATCGGGGGAAGGAGGAGAGCAGAGGCAGAGCTTCGGGTTGCACTCTATACGGAAATGGCTGCAGTCCAGACTTTTGTAAGTTAAATTTAAGCAAAATCAAAACTTTAAATAAAAAATAAATAATGTTTTCATCGTATTGGCTATGTCACCAACTATTTATAGGATGTTGTCCATAGGTGACACATCCACTTTAAAATGGGACCAGTGCTGACAGGTCTCCATCCACAATCTGCAGTTTGATTGGTCCTTTCTTCTGTCTGCCAGGTTCAACTTGAAATGGGTAAGAATGACCCACTAACTACTGGAGTGAAGAGGTAATGTCACATCTTTCATAAATTTAAATGACACTGCTAACAACCAAATCATAAATGCTGATAATATATTGAGTATATTGTAATTAAAATAATTGAAATTCAAAATTGTTACAAGATCCTATATGAAGCAATGTTGTGATAAAGTGCTGCTCTGGAGTGCATCCATTTTTTGTGTTTTGTTGTGATTCTATGACTCATGGAGTTCTGAATTCAACTATCATTGCTAGCTGATGGCAGAAGTCTTACTTCATCTGCCAGTACTTACATTGCCATACTTACTATAATATACAAGCAGCATATAGAAGTAGATATTAATGTTGATGTATTTATTCTCCACTATATCTTCACCTACTCAGTTTCTCCACACCACAAAAATGTCTATGTACATGGTTGGATAAAACGAGTTAGCAGGAATTGCTATGTCTCAGGTTACTAACTCCAAAGCAACCTCTCACATTTGCTGACATAAATGGTTATGCTCAATTTTACATACCTATTTTTCTGATACACTGCCAGAATCACTCATACTTGTCCATTCTCACTCAATCCACCAATGTTGTCTCACATTAAGAGTTAATAAGATGCAAGTATGAATTTGCTAGTGTTTACTTGCACTCACTCATGCTCACTTGAGTATTCTTTTATGCTCAGTCTCACTTAAGCATACACATGCTCAGACCAACTTATGTTTACTTACACTCAGACCTGCTTGTGCTAACTCTCATGCTCGCTCACACACTCACTAAAGTTCACTTATACTTGCTGGTGCTGTCAGACCCACTAGTGCTCACTGAGACTTGCCTTTGCTCAGACTTGCTCATGTTGACTCTCACTCAGACCCACTCATGTACACTTCTGCTTATTCCCACTCACTCATGCTTATATTCAGACTAACTCACCTTTAGGCTTGTTCACTCCCTCAACTTCAGACTTAATTACTGTCTAGGAAAGTCCTTCCGACGAGAAAATTATACTAGCTGAACAGCCTGTGTACGCGGGCCACAGTGCCAGGCAGCAACGGCAGAGGTGCAGTCATGCGCAGTACAGACTGCTCGCGCCGCGGCTGATAACGGAGTGGGGTGCTCCGAATTCAGACCGTAGTCCTCTCTGTGCACCTCTTCTGCACACATACACTTGTCTACTGTATGATGAATGCCTATCTTTGCAAGTCCTTCTGTTATACATATAGTGATTAAACAGATATACTTGACTTCTATATGAAAAGCCTACCTAGGTTAAGTCCTTCTGTTATACACAGTAATTATATAGCTATAACTGGCATCTGTATGAAGGAGAACTAAATAAGCAAGTCTTTCTGTCAACCATTTAAGTGTTAGGGAGTGCGTAAGGCACCACTTTACAGTTGATTGCCCACCAAACTGCCAATCAAAAGGAGGTAAGAGAGAAAAGATGGAGGACAAGTGAGTACAGGTTAAAATGCAAGAAAAATATAGTATTAAACAGAAAAGCAGCATCTCTTTTAAACAACTCCCCACTTATCTTAATATGAAATACTAGTGGCCCTTATGAATCTTGCCCTTGTGTCTTTTTTCAATAGAAAAAGTCTTCAATCAGTTCTTGGTGTCATATCCATCAAAGTGGACGAAATAGTTGTTGGCTATTTTTAACTTAAAAGGGGAACATTCATATCAGAAAAAGTTTTGCCCACGGGCTTAAATTAGCCCAACTACATTAGCCCTGGTATTTTTTTTAATTTTACCTACCTACGGAGACCTGAAATGTGCTACTTCTAAGTTGAGTGGCACACTTTATGTGCGGCACAACGGAACAGGACTTCCCACCTCCCTCCTTCCCAGCTGCCCCAGGGAGCATGTTCACGCTTCCCTTCAAAACTGTTTTTGTGTGGCCTAACGTTACAGCAAGCTCCATTTACCATGCTAGCGAGTTCCAGAAATGGCACATTTCTTTTAAGTACAGAGACTCACAATCGAATACCCACAGTTGTGTTCACAGAACCACATACACATTGTCTGACAACCCAGCCATGTTCCATTGTCCCACTGATAGTCACAGAACCACACATGTGCTGTCTGACACCACAGTATTGTTCCACTATTCCAATTCTAGTTATATGTGGAAAACTATATAATGTTTTTATATAATAAGTTGTAACAACTGTAGGAATGAAAAAAAAGTTATACAATCCATAACATATTGGAAAGAAGACAACCCACCTCGTAAAATAAGGGCTCACTTGCCTTACTACCCCTAACCTAATATGCACAAATGTTTCCAGAATGTGGCACTAAAGCTAAAAATTAGCATTTTATTTTTTTTTTTACATATCCACCCCTTCAAATTTTCTAAAATGTTGAAAACTATGCAATCTCCTGCTGTATTCATTAGTTACTGCTCAATGAAAATGGAAATTTATCGGTATCAAATTTACTTTTCTACCCCTAAGCTGGTCTGTACAATTATTTCCATAAAGTGGTGTTATAGGAATATATTATATATATATTTTTTTCATTTTCTCCACTTCAAATTAACTAAAATTTCCTACTGAAATCAGTGCTTTCTACCAGATCAAGAGAAGAGTACTCCATTGGTATGGGTTTATACGTCGTAGGGGGTGCCAGAAGCACAAATATTCACCTTCCACTTTTCTTCTTCTATATGACCTGCCTACTCTAAAATGTTCATAACCATTACAGATAAAGAAATGTTAGTAAGGTAAACCATTCTGGAAAGTAGACAGACATTCACCCACATCAAACGTGGAGTCACTTGCATTCTTATCCCTAAGCTAGTATGCACAATTTCCAGAAATTGGTGCTATAAGAAAACAAAACAAAAAAGTATACTTTAGTCACTAAAATCTCTCAACACCATAGAAATTAGTACTGTATTCAGTAGCTAATGCTAGCACAAGAAAAATGGTATCCTATTGGTATAGGCTAACATACCGTAGTGGGTACCAGGAGCAATGCCATCAGTGAAAAAAAGGGTACAGTATATGGGAGGTTGGGCAGTTCCATTACTCCTTCTGGACTAAGGTTGTGGGGTAAGAGTGTATGCAGGGATCTGTGACTAATATGAGTAGTAGAACCAGGCTGGGGTGTGGTTTAGACAGTGTGTGTGTGGATATGTGACTAGCAGCCATCAGTGAAACAAGGAATTGGGGGGGGATGTCATACAGCATATGACTACCAGTGAGCAGTGGAACCAGGCTGGGAGAGGAAATCAGACAGCATATGTAGAGGGATAAACAGAAATCAGAAGGCTAAGGATGAGTTGCAAAGTAATGTATCAGACACCCCCTGGCACAGTTTTTTTTTCCCCATTATTGTTTATTTTTAAATTGTGGTGCTACAAGGCATGTTTTTCACTCCCAGGTGCCATTGCAGAGAGGCAATTTCCACATCAAACTGGTCCTGGCACAGACAGTCCAGCTCGGAAATGTATGGCAAATGCTCTCCGCAGGAGAGAGACAGCAAAACCACAGACGTACGTTTCAGCCTACGTGGGCCTTTTCGGTGTAGTGCAGCTGACTCGCTCTAAGCACATGGAAGCAAGGGCCCATGTCTGGGATACATTTCTACTTAGGGATACCTACAACAAACAAATGTGACAAGTACACATCGAGCAAGAACAAGATAAAGTGCCTTGTTCTTGCTTGAAGGTTGCTCGTTACATTCATTTGTTGTAGGGCTCTCTCAGTAGACTGGTATCTCAGGCATGGGCTCTTGCTTCCTAGAGGAGTCAGCTACACCACACCGAAGAGGCCCACACAGGCCAAATGTATGTCTGTGGTTTTGCGGTCTCTCTCTGGAGGAGAGGATTTGACTGACATTTCAGAGCTGTTCTGCTTGTGGGCAGGACCAGCCCGATGTGGATATGGAAGTTTCCTCTCTGCAGTGGCACATGGGAGTGATAAACATGACTTGTAAAACCATGCCTTAGAACAAGACACTTTATCTTGTTTAATGGGTGACATTTGTTTGTTGTAGGTCTCCATAAATATTAAGCAGGCTCTTGCACTTTGCCTATGGACATGACAGTTGCTGGCAACTTTTTTCAAACAAAATTAGGCAAGCATAGTAAAATGCTAAAAGGAGCTTGCTGTAAAGACAGAAGGGAAGTGTGAACGAGCTCCCTGGGACAGATGGGAGGACAATTACAGCACTGGAAAGTCCTGCAGGGCTGTGCCGAAGATTCAGTGTGCCGCAGAATGCGGAAGTGCCAATAATGAAATGTGTATATGTTAAGAAGTAGGCAAGTTAAAAAAAAAAAAAAAAAAAATTTAACACACACAACCCAATACTAATAGTATTTTAATAACTTAAGAACATGGCTACAAGTCTTTTAGAGGTGAAAATTCCCTTTTAAACTGTTACACACACTTGACTGGTAAGCATGTTGCTAATGTTTAAACCTTTTAAATATTTGACATCCTTAATCGCAATGTTCCCTTACTGGTAATTTTTAAAACTTATCTCAAGTTCTCAGGCACGCAATGTGAGATGTAGATAAATGCTAGAGATTCTGGGTATACTCTGTCTACATAGAAAACTTACCAGTTGGAAGACCCAAAGTAAAGTATTTCTCAGAAGTTGGATTAAAATGAATGATGCGATTTCTTATGTATTTTGCAGCCCACTCGCTGGCCTGGTTATAATCGTCCAGAATGATGAGCTTCATTTTAGCTAGTGGATTTGAAAAATATACATAAATAAAGGTTAATAAGTCGGGGACCGCTAAACGAGGGGGATCCTAACCCTGTACTCAAGCACGCTAGCAAACCAAATATTAAGTCTGTCCTTCCATTTACATCAATATGTCAGTTCAAATAGTTCAGCATTACTGGGAATTCCAAAGGTGATACAAGACTCAGGAGAAGTCACAGTAAAACTCAACTCCCCTGTGCTTGAACGCTTATGTCTTCTCCATCAAGAGAGCTTTGAATGTTCAATTGATCAAAAATGGTTATCTTGTTTAAATAAGCATGCTTTACTTGCTTGATCAAATTAGTTACTTATATGCCATTTGAATCATTCAAGAGCTCTTTGTGTGTTTGATTTTGTTTTTTTTTTTTCTTCATTTCAAGTGTGCTACATCAATTGTTATCTTTATTTTTTTTAATTACAAACCATGAATTATTAGATTTATCTATCAATCATGCTTTGGATACCAAAAACTATGTTAATTGATTTTAGCCTGCTTGACATTTATTAGATTAATTTTTGATTAATTAAGGATTCTGAGTGTAATGATTCAACATATACAATATGGCTTTGTGCATCACTGAATTACATCATCCACTTCTTGTAAAAACATACAGCAACGAGAAAATTGTAATTTTGTTTCTGGGCTTTTTTGTTTATTTATATTTTTATTGTATTGTCCTAATGGATTTGCACCAAATTTGCAGTGTTTGTGGGGACTGAGCAATGATTCTGGGATGCCCAAATTTCACCTTAATTCTGGAATTCAAATGTTTTAAGTATTGGAAAAGTGCAGTACTCATAGAAACACCATAGAACTTTAAATTAAAAACATTAAATGAAAACCATTAACTACTGGGGAAGTGGGGGGGTTGCTAGGCACTAAGGCATGACATATTCTATGGAGCCTATGCACTGAGAGCTCTAAAGCTCCACAGAATAACATAGGCATTTGAGAAGGGATATCACTGGAGAAGTTATTTCCACTTTATCACCTGTTTATCACACATTAGTGCATCCCCCCCCACCCCCGGTGTGTTATGTGTTACCAGCTGGATTCTCCAAAAGGAAGCCTTTGCCTATATGACTGTCACTTAGCATGAACACAATGAATAGAATCTGCAGAACTGTATGTTTTTGAGTTAATTTTTATTCATGTTTTACTATGTTTCTGTTTTAGCTGATGAGTAGATTGGTGCATTATACTTGCTGTGTTGATAAGGCATTATACATGGGCTGTTAGTGTTATGCCTTAGGCTGCAGTGTATTTATGTTTTTGCCCATTGTCACACTTTTTTTTCCCTCACAGCAGATGTAGTTAGGCTCTGCAGTGAGCAGTATACTTGACTACAGTCAGTCTGGGGGCTCTGGATGCATCTTACGGTTTTGAACTTCCTGTGGCACACACACATTATATTATATAGTAGATAGACAAATATACACATACTTGTTGTTCCCTTTTATTTATAACATATGAAGGGCCACAAGCCAAAACATGTTGTGTGAATATTTGTATTAAACACATCCTTGTTGGGAATATAGCTTATATTATATGCCTATGCTCATTCCTTCAAGTTTTATTTTTAGAAAATATCCACGGACATATACCTTCAATTTTCTTGCACTTATAATTGGTGCAATGTTTCAATTTCTGAATTATCAAATTAACCTTTTGAACATTTAAGACCAGAGGGGTAATCAATGAATGCATTGCTTCACAATGTGCTGGGCACTCCTCTGGTCCTTAAAGCATACCTCCCAGTTGTCACTCTTTAGGAGGGACAGTCCCTCTTTGAGACCAGACTATATGGTGTGTATATGAGTGTATAACATTGACCACAGCAATAAAACACACATTAAAGCGAACTTTCATATAATAGCAAGTCTCCATGCATTCATTAAATGCATGGTGACTAGCTTGAAAATAGATGTCTTACCGTAAAAAAAATAGATGTGTCTAAAGGAATCCGTCCTGTTTCGGGACTGATGGGCAGGTTAGTGCGGTCTGTGCCGTCAATCCCTTATGGTGACCATATGGTCAAAGCAGTCTACTCAATGGAGACTGGGACTGACGGCACAGGCGCACAAAC
Source organism: Rhinophrynus dorsalis (assembly GCA_037306005.1). Classification (NCBI taxonomy): domain Eukaryota; kingdom Metazoa; phylum Chordata; class Amphibia; order Anura; family Rhinophrynidae; genus Rhinophrynus; species Rhinophrynus dorsalis. The sequence goes on along the minus strand of CM074721.1, from coordinate 167,698,436 downwards.
AAGATATCTGCGCTTTAGCCTGGGTTCCAGTCTCCAAATGGGAAGGATTCCTTTAGACACATCTATTTTTTTACGGTAAGACATCTATTTTCAAGCTAGTCGCCATGCATTTAATGAATGCATGACGACTTGCTATTATCTGAAAGTTTCTCTTTAATGTTTGTAAAACTTCAGTATATGTGTTTATAAATTAGTCTGTGGAGATAAAATACTTTTGCTCCTAAAAATGTATTCAGTTACGTAAAGAGGCATCAATAAATCAAGAGATAACCAAATAATTCTTGGTAAAGCCCCGCCCACCATCAACCCCACCTAAACAGGGTTGTCAAAGTTAAGTACTTTCTCAAAGGCCACCAACAGGCCAGGATGTAAGGATTTCCCTGATTAAGTACAGGTCAGTTATTCAGTGGTTCATTCATTTTGACTGACTCAGGGAAATCCTTACATTCTGGCCTGTTAGGATTGAACTTGGAAAGCCCAGACCTAAAACAAAAGAGTCCCTTGCTGGCCATTTGAAATGTTGGTATATATGCTTCTAGGGTTAACCAATATTCAGAAAATTAAGGACCTATCACCTTTCCAAATCCTCCCCTCAGTAGGCCCTTCCATCTTGAAAGGTTTTTTTTATGATTAATCTTCCACATAATATATTCCACCCTTCTGGTGGAAACTGAAGGCTTCTAGTGGCCCAAGGAGGTGGAAAGGTGACTTTCAGGACATGTGAGTAATTAACTATGCATGCTTTATCTATCCAAATCAGGGAACAAAGTACTTCATAGATTAGCATTCACTTTGATTGCCAGAGGGGGGTGTTGAGTGCCTTGCAAAGCAAGGCAGTGCACGTAACTCTGGCATTTAAAGGGTTAAACTAAACATATTTGTGAATCAAAAAGCAGAGTTTATATGCAGTTTAAAATGATACATTCAACGAGATAAAACTGTGTAGATAACATGTCTTTGAGTCTCAGAGGTATCCACACTTTTCTAGCACTCAAAGAGTTAACGTCTGGGTATATTAACCTTTCTAGCATCTAAAAAGTTAAAACACAAAACATGAAGCTGTTTTTACTACTCAACCACTAACTCTCTGAGTGCCAGAGGGGTGCCTAACACCTGTCTGGCATTCACATGATTAATAATAAAATGAACTGTAGATCCGATATACACTACAGCAGCACATCAGTTAATCACATTTGATCAATGATGCACATGGTAGGAAAATGTATTCTTTCACTTTCCCTTGTTCTTTCTGACCTTAAATGTAGACCCAGCTTGTAAGTGAGGTAGTAACTCTCTATGCTGATACACCATTTACATGCAAAATATACACAGTTAAAAGTGATGCTCAACTCCTTAACAACACAAACTAGGGCTTACTGGATGAGTAACTGAGAAGCTGTAACACATAGTAAATACCCACTGAGCACCCCTCCAGATAAACCACTCACCAGCTTTCTGCAACTAGTTTTCCTTGTTTTTCAGATCCATCAGATTCTCTCATATACAGTCATATGATAGCGGATCACGTGATTACAGGAAAGGCGAGGGAGCCGAGTCAGCTAATTTTCCCCTGTCAATCTGCTGCAGTCCAGTAGAGGGCGAATAAACATCTGAGTTCAACAGGAGAACCTAAAAGGAAAGCACACTCAAAACATGTTAAAATCTCATTGTACTGTACTCACATATTCACTGTTAACGTGCATTTGATAATGTCTTTAAGGCTAGAAGGGCAACTATCTCTCCGTTTCTCTGCACTGGAGCTCCACGTGGATTCACCATTTTGCTCTCGGCACAGCAGTTCCAGGCAGTCGCTTTCAGCCCACTTTCAGGAACTGTGTGGAAAATACCATACTCTGTCAAGGGATGCAAGTAAGATAAGTGGGCCAGACATTTACACGGGATGCAATAGTTAAGCTTTGAAAAACCGAAAGCTGCATAATGCAGGGTTGAAGAAAGGTTTCTGTGAACAGATTATCAGAGGTGTCTACCAGTAGACACTGGACGCCTGTTAACAGTGTTATATGTTGGAAACTACAACTCCTATCATCCCAACCAGCTATTTGATAATGATTGGAATTGTTGTCTTAAACTGCTGGAGAGCCAAAGGTTACAGATCCCTGGAACAGGGTAAAAGTGCAAGTTCTGTCTGGACTTGAGACAGCAGTACACAATGTAATCATGTGCTAGTTAAGACACTATAGCTGGATGGTAAGGCCTAGCTCCTTGCCCTACTCTTGTGGTTCCCATTCCTCTTGCAGCCTGAGGTCAGGATTGAATATTATTTATTTGTTCTTCTGTAGCTAGGGTGACAACATTTACTGTCTACCATTCCAGGGCAGTGCCAAAATGAAAACAACAGAGTATTACCCAGCAGCAAAAGAAAAACTGACAACTTGCTCTATGGGTTCAAAGATCTAGATTAAAGAATAATAAACGTAAAAATCAGTCCACCTGAATATATATAAAATCAGATAGAGTCAATAAAATAATAAATAAATGGCGATCACACAGTTCCTCGTGCCTGCAGTTTCTTCAAAGGCCCTCAGAGTATCATCACTAAGAAAAACTCTACAAAGAAATCAGAAGAACTCAAATACCCATTTGAGAGCAGCATCTGCATAAAACAATGTATATAAAAAGTTCCCTATCCAATGTGCATGTACTCACTCGATGAATGAGGAAAGTGTGCTCTCCAGATCATACAGGGTTATACTGTTTATTAGTAGGCAGATCAGGAAGGTCTGAAAAAGACTAACTTAGTTGGCAGCAGGATAGCTATACAGTTCTCATGTCACTAGGATATGAGGCAAAGGTTGAACTTAATGGACTTGTGTCTTTATTCAACCTAATTTACTATGTATAAGCTGTCCTCGATCAGATGATAGATCCCTCAGAGTCACGTTTGGGCCTCAACTCAGCTGCAGGAATTGTAGCTGGATCAGATACATTGGTGACATTGCCACACATTCTTCCTCATTTGGTACTCCTACACGCTGTATTACTGGATCTATCTGTTTAGTAGAGGGGCCTATACTGACGTGGGGTATGTTCACTGTTTTACAGTGTTACCCTGGAGGTTTAAAATTCTGAAGGGCACACTTTCCTCATTCATCTAGTGAGTACAATCTCATCGGATAGGGGACTTTTTATATACGTTGTTTTATACAAATGCTGCTCTCAGATGGGACTTTGCTCTCTTCTCTTCTTATTTCTTTGTAGAGTACCACTCAGCTCTAGTGTGCATATAAGGTTACATAACATGTTTAGATGTCAGTGCATTACCTACACTTGCTAAGGTGCACTACAGAGTTCTAAACACTAGAGGGAGAAATGCCCATTGAGTGTTGTTATAGAAAGTGACACCTGTGCTGGACTGCATAAAAATGGAATCCAAGTACCAAGTGCCTTAGCACTATATGGCCTGATTGGCATCAGAAAGTAGGGCTCTGTTCTCCTATTAGTGGTTAGAGAAGACCTTGTTCTTGTAGCACAGCACAAGTGTACATTTATTTCCCAGTAGCCAGTTTATTATATGAAGCAAATGCTCTAAGCTCTTTAAATTTGGACAAATCTTAGAGCATTGGCTCCATAGAATAACATAGACATTGGAGACTTTATGACAGTGGAGATGTAAGCTATCTCCATTTTATCACAATTTATTGCATCTCCCCAAGGGGGGGGGGGTGCAAAAATGTGTGATAAAGAGAAGATAACTTCTCTGTTTAGATAAATTCTCCAATGCCTATTTTATTCTATGGAGCTCATGCACTAACATCTCCCCAACTTGATAAATCTTAGTGCAATCTCTCCATAGTGTAACATAGGAACTAGAGATTTTATAATACTGGATAACCTATCACCCCTTTATTACATCTTTGTGCATCTCCCATGATTTGTTATCTCCTTATTCTTTGGTAATATCCAGTTTATGCCACTGACTGGACAGTGAATCCCATTTGTTACTTCCACCCATATTATTGAATATAAATGCAAACACTCAGGGCCCTATGTCCAAAATAAATCTGGAGTACTGGAGCAAATTAACTGCACCATAGGTAAAAATAAAAATTCCTCAGATTCTCAATGACTTAAATGGGACGTGTTACCCCTTGATGGCCAGAGAGGTCTCCCCTGAGTTTTCCAATCTGCGCCCAAGAAAAGATTGTACACACAAATGTATATATGTGGTTATCTTAACAGATGCATCATCTAAATACCCTATACCCTCTCCCATGAATCAAACAACTCTCATGAGCACTATCATTCAGCTGCAATGATGCAAATTTTGTAGTTTTCTTAAGCGGCTGACATATCAAGATTGGCTTCATTAAAAGAAGTGGACCTGCCCTCTACTATATCATTGGCATAGCAGTAGAGCAGGGAGGTTTCAGGGAGACAGTGCTGTGTGCTCAGGCTGACTAGAGAAAGCCTAGCTCCTCTCATGCATCATTTTGATGAGCTGACTAGGGGTGGGGAGGAAGTATGAAAAATTTCCTGCATGACCTTTCGCGAAAATGTGCTGATTTTTCACTTTTCCCATGAAAAAATTCTCCTTTTCACCAATGCAAAAATGTACTACTTCTCGCCTGTGTTCACAAATTTTCCGCCTATGTTAACACATTTGTCGCCTATTTTAACACATTTTTTGCCTATATTTCCTATAGGTACTACATTTCCACTGTAATATTACTTCTTTTGAGGGCTGAAGTTTATAAATAAATGGTTGAAAGTCAAAGTTGTGAGTCCTACAGCAACATATGGCTTGAAAAATGTGTTAGATGCATTTGTTATTTACCCACAATGCTAACTTCCTGCTTAAGTGACACTGGCATGTATTCATGATGATGTCAAATATTGCAAAAAATAAAGTATAGCCTGCAATCTGGCAGATGTGTATTGTAGTGGTGGTGGTGGTGGAGAACTGGCATGGTGTGATTTATGTCTGTATTTTTACCATTGTCATACTCTGTCCTCCTTCACAGATTATTAACACACATTACTTATTGGTCATAGCAGTGGTCCCAAGTAGGGTAGATGGTGTCAACCCTTCTTCAAGGCAATGGCCTTGTTCTTCTTCCGGTACCCTGGAGATGGCTCCCTGTTGTAAAAGCTGGCAAAATTCCTGAAGAAGCTGTGCTTTTTGATGATTTCTTGGTAGTGGTGTGGTTCTGAAAAGGTTTGTTACTGGATTTACGCAGAAGTCTAGTGCATATCCTGAAGTGAGGGTCCGAAGGACCCACTTGTCTGATACCCACCTGGTCCAAACTGGGAGAAAGTGTTGCAGACGACTGCCCACTTGCCCTGTCTGGACCGGTACACCATCAGAATTTAGGTGCGGACTGAATCCCTCCTGGGTGCTTGGAGGTACGAAAGAGATTAGTTTGTCCTCCCTTCCAGGCCTGTGATCTGGATGTTTCTTTACCTGGTCTAAAGAAGCGTGATTCGCGAAAGGAAGGGCGAACCCTCTGTATTTTGCTGTTCTGCTCAAAATCTTTCCATCTGTTCTTCTTGCCTTGGGGAAGAAATATTCTCTTTCCTCCTGATGCTTTTTTTGATTATATCATGCAGAGCATCACGGAATAACTTCCCTGGGGTAAAAGGTAATGTGCAAAGATTAAATTTGGAGGGATAGTCTACATTCCAAGAGCGCAACCAGTGTGCTCATCTGACTGCGACTGCCAGGTACATTGCCCACAACTGAATTTTAACTAAGTCGATAGAACAGTCAATCAAAAACTCTATAGCTAGTTTGATCTCCACCGAAGCATCTATAATGGAGTAACGGCTGTCTCCCTGGAGGATGGCCTGCTGAATATTATCCATCCAGATCTACATGGCTCTGGAAATTGAGGGTAAGGCCACAGCGGGTTTACATACTGAGCCGATGGAAGTGAAGACATGTTTCAAGTCGTTATCCAGACGCCTAACGGATCCTTAAAGGAAGAAGTGTCATCTAGAGGAAGAGTAGTTTTGCTAGATGAACTACAGCGGCATCTACCATAGGGGCCTGGTCCCAGAGTTAGCAGTTCTGTTCTGAAAAGGGATACATCCTTTGTAGCCTATTCGTTGCCTTGAATCTTTTACCCGACTTCTGCCATTCAGTCATGATGACTTCTTTAACCACTTCATGTAGAGGGAAAGTAGAGGATTTCTTTTTGTAGGAGGAGAACATGCGATCCTTAGGATTTTTATGTGCAACTTCAACAAGGTTTAAAGACTGTCTCACAGCCTTAATTAAGGGTTCCACAAGGGCTACGTCAAACCCTATAAGCTCTTCAGACTCATCCTCTGCTTCCAAACAAAAAGATGGTTCCAGCATCCTAGGTTCGTGAACTGATTCGTCTGATGAAGAAAGTATTTCCCTCTGTTCTAACGTTCTCTGTCTCTTCTGAGGATGAGATGAGGCAGCTTCTTGTATGCCCTGGATATCACAGAATGTTGAGGCCCTTGTAGCTGCTTTCGCACAAGGCCTCAGTGATCGGATCAAAGACGAGATTGCTGCCTGAGAATTGCCGGACACCTTGGACAAATGTATTGAATTTGTTAACCTGCCTCCTCTTCACCCTAGTCCGCTAGGGGACTTGCTCTTTCAGTACATCTTCCTCATAGTGTACATACTCTGCCATTGTGTACCTGTGTGCCTATTACATTATTGCTGTCTGTACTTTATTTCAATAAAGTTATTTTAACCTTACTAGTCTTGTCTGAGTGTTCATCAAAAACCGTGACACTGGACCACTGCTTGCTTAATAATGGAAGACTTATCAGCAGAGGTGGAAGGCGATTATTATTATTATTATTATTTATTTATATAGCGCCAACTAATTCCGCAGCTCTGTACAATTGGGAATAGACATACAGAGGTATTAAATAGTACAATCAGATGTGGAGAACAGGAGGATCAGATTCACTGGCTAATTCAAACCAGCAGACTCTACATAACTTCTTGCCCTCCATGGCATCCCTGTCGTAGGCAAAGCATGCACGTGGTCTTGCTGGGGAGTCAGACATCCTGCAAGGAGCGAATCAACCATAGAGCTGGAAAGACATGTAAAAGAGTCCCGTCAGCTACCTATCACTCTTTTTAAAATAAAAAAACTGGAACTTACCTGTAAGCAAACTTACCCCATAGGCTTAGAGAGCAAAGTATTTTGCAGGGGATCAAGGTCCATTGCACAATCTAAACAGGTATGCCAAAAGACCAAAGTAAGAAATTAAATAAATCAGAAGATTAAGAAGCAAAAATTAAGCTTCCATAACAAACTGACCTGAAACACGGCAGAAGCCACTAGAGGGCAGCAAAAAGCAGCAACAGAAAAGAGGCACAGGATTTCTGATGAGAAAAAACTAGACAAATCAAGAAGTACCTATCACAGTGCCAGTGATTGCTGCATTTCTGTGTCTATCACCTGTAGGGGGCTTCCATTGGCTATCTGCCTTTAGCTTGCCTCACATTGCCTATTTAAACTGAGTTTGGGCACCCTTTGGTTGCCCTTTCGTGGTGTCTCAGACTGCATCCACTTTCATTATGCTACAGAAGCTTGCTGGGCCTTTTGCTGTGTTCCTGGTTTCCTGAGTTTGTCCTGTTCCTGAGACTCCTGTTCTACTGTCTTGTTCCAGTGCCTGTTCCGGTTGAAGTCGTCCGAGGTTGCTGTTTCCTGCTGCCAGTCTCTGTTGCCATTCCTGATCCGGTTGACCATCATTGTGCTGGTTCCTGTTCATCTCCTGCGTCCGGTTCCTTCATCTGTGGCGACCTTGTTCCTCGGTCGCTCCAGCGACATTTTCACCTGTTGGTTCCCAGCGTGCGGACGCTGGTTTGCTCCACTGCCTTGCGGCTACTACACTACTAGTCTGTGGGTTACCAGCGCGCGGGCGCTGGTTCGCTCCTTTGCCTTACGACTCCATACATAACTATCTGTTGGTTCCCAGCGTGCGGACGCTGGTTTGCTCCACTGCCTTGGGCTACTACACTACTAGTCTGTTGGTTACCAGCGCGCGGGCGCTGGTTCGCTCCTTTGCCTTTTGGCTCAATATTCAACTATCTGTAGGTTCCCAGCATGCGGACGCTGGTTCACTCCACTGCCTGGCAGCTACTATACTACTAGTCTGTTGGTTACAGCGCACGGGCGCTGGTTGCTCCTTTGCCTTAAGGCTCTATACACAACTATCTGTTGGTTCCCAGCGTGCGGACGCTGGTTCGCTTCACTGCCTTATAGCCTACGATCTATCCAGTCTGTTGGTTACCAGCGGGCGGGCGCTGGTTCGCTCCATTGCCTTCTGGCCTACTATTTACACAGTCTGTTGGTTCCCAGCGTGCGGGCGCTGGTTAGCTCCACTGCCTTGCTGCTTACTTGTATTAGAGTGTTGGTTCCCAACGCGCGGGCGTTGGTTCGCTCTATGACCTTAAGGTCTACTAAACATCCAGCCTGTTGGTTTCCAGTGTGAGGGTGCTGGTTTACTCCTCTGCCTCACGGCTTACAATTCATATTGTCTGATGGTTCCCAGTGCACTGTCCAGTCCTAGACAGCTAGTTATTCCCTCGGTACACGGGTACTGGGGTGTGCAGACTACCTGGTAATACCACTGGCCTTGTAGCCTCTACCTACCATCTCCATACTGTCATTGTCATCTGACAGTTATTGAGGCCGCTGTGGTTGACACTTTCTCCTTAGGCTGCCTTGCCCGGTATATTGGTAAGGCCGGTAGAACCTTCCAAGCATTCCATCCTGAGGTTGCCTTACCCGGTATTGGCAAGGCCGGTAGAGCCTACTATTATGGTATTCCGTTAGGCTGCCTTGCCCGGTATATTGGCAGGGCCGGTAGAGCATGTACCAGCTGGTGATCCGTTAGGCTGCCTTGCCCGGTATATTGGCAGGCCCTGTAGAGCCTGTATTCTCCTGACTATCTATTAGGCTGCCTTGCCCGGTATATTGGCAGGGTCGGTAGAGCCACCTTTTCATTGCTTGCCCAGGCTGTCTTGCCCGGTATATTGGCAGGGCCGGTAGAGCCTGATTCGCTATTGTCACTACCCATTTGCCATTCTATGTATTGTATGTATGTGTATAAAATCCTACGGGATTATCTTAAACTTTTCAATAAAGTTGTGTTTTTACCTAACCTTGTGTCTGAGAGTCTTAACAAACCGTGACAGTACCTGGCTTAAAAAGAATCTTCTGAGGCTTCTGCATCTTTGAATTTTGCCAGGTAAGCTCCTGATTGGCTGAACGCGCTGTGATGACGTCATCACATCTTGGGGAACCCGGTAGAGCCGCATGGAGAGGGACACCCGGATGGCAGCCACATCCAAAGCCCCCGTTGCAGAAAGGGGCCTTCCAGCTTTACTCACTGACGGGAGGGACCTACTTGAAGCTCTGATGCCAGGGAGTGAGAGACCTGACACCAGAGAATCTAAAGAGATTCGGGTAAGCTGCAAAAGAAAATAACTATGCCACTAAATGTGGGGAAGCTCCTATCGATGGACAGGAAACAAAAAAAAACTAAGGGGAAGGAGGAGATTTTTATTTACTTTGGGAAGTTGCTGTTTCTGGGGTCACTGGAAGCATTAACCCATTGGGGATGGCTGCCATGCAGTGACCAGGGAAAGCAGAACTACCTCCTCTAAACAAGTTGATGTGTAATAAATCCTCATCTGGCAACTAGCTGCTCAGTAGTGCTAGTCGCCAGAATTATTACCTTATTCAATAGAATTCTCCATTCTTCTCTGGCTGACAGGCAGGACGGAGCACAGACATCTTTCAATAGTAACGTCTGCACTCCTCTAGGAGGAGTTGCTAGGAGCCGTCCGGCTCCAAAAGGGACTTACAGTGCAGGCGGGCAGACGTCACTATTGAAAGATGTCTGCGCTCCGTCCTGCCTGTCAGCCCTGGAAGAATGGAGAATTCTATTGAATAAGGTAATAATTCTGGTGACTAGCGCTACTGAGCAGCTATTCGCCACATGGGGATTTATTACACATCAACTTGTTTAGCGGAGGTAGTTCCACTTTAAAAGTGGTGGAAGATACAGCCTTTGACTTTCTGCTAACCTTATAGCCCTGTCATCATCCTCACTCTCAACTTCATCTGTACCTGAACAAGATAAGGATACTCGAGGGATATATTTTAGATCTGCATCATCATCATTAGGTCATCCTTAGCAGCATCAGCATCACTTGACAGGTCTTGCCCACTACTACCCTTATATTCCTCTAAGCTTTTAGAGGTCTCAAACAATTTATTTTTACTTTTACTGTATCAAAATTCGCTACTACTTTGAGGTCAGGTGTTTTGGTGGTTGGTTGTCTCACTGTCTGATGCAGCAGGTGGTTCAGCTGCTACACCTTCCTCTATTATGCGATTGCCAGCATCATCAACACTTGAATGTGACTTGTTGTCATCTTCAGTGTTCTTCTTATATGGTTCTATATTTCTGCTGGGACTGGTAATGCTGGAACTAGTTTTGCTGGGACCTTGACAAACTGCATCCTCGCTTGGAGTAGAGGGATCATCATAATTGATTGCACACGCTGCAGCAACCATTGCTGCAGTCAGTTTTTGAACTACTATTTTACTCTCATGTCCCTAAACTGCTCCACCCCGCCCCCTTCCCCTTGTGCGTTTGCTGGACAGTACACAACAACACTGTGTTTTTTTACTGTACGGTACACAACTGATGGAGCTGTATGATGCCTTGCCTAAGCCCAGTCAGCTGTCTGTCACTGTCACCTAAGATATTTTATTTTTTATTCTACTTATTTTTATGTATTTATTTTTTTAAGTTGCAACCCTGTTGTCTTATCACAGTCTGTCCCAAAAAAAATTATAACTGAAAAACAAAATCAACAACGTTTTTCCCCAGACTTCCCCACCCAACACAGAGACAATAACAGCACGATCAGCAAGCAAATAGGTCCTTAGCTGCCTGTGTCTTGTCTGTTAGTCACATGGAATTTTTGAGTATTTGGGGGTCAAACTCCTTCCTCCCTTCTTATCCCCTAGAGTGCCCCTAGACTCCCCTAATACAGAGAACAAATGTCCTACCCAAATGACTACCTAAACTAAGCTTAAATTACCCTTTATTTTCCTATATTCTCTAGCTCAAAAATATGCTGCTATCTCCTCTCACAAACACAGAATGGCTGCTGTGAGAGCCTGACAGCCTTTTATATGGCTGTAGAAAACTTTCGTGTGGTGGAGAAATATTTTTCTTCACATTGATTTCAATGGAGGAAAAGGTGGGAAAAAGCAGAAAAATGGCAGTTTTCGCAGGAAATTATTTGCCGAGAGGAAAGTGCCATTATTCACCGATTTCAGTTTGAGGTGAAAATTTCCGCCCATCCCTAGAGCTGACACACACTCCCATGTGATTATTAAAGATACATTGCTTACTGAACCATCCCAGAACACAGGAAGTCTGTCATCTGCAGCTAAAGTTAGGGCACAAAGTAATAGGATGCAGCAGGCAGCCATACCTACATAGACTGAATAAAATTGTTTATTAGACATTGGCCATGTTATTGTGTGTAGACATTGTAAATAACCATAGCTGGGAACTTGTGCATTAGGGTCACCCGGAGATCTTTTTGTTATTAACCCTTAAAACTAAGAAACAAAAGTAGATTGTATTAACCATTTGAATGCCAGAGGGGTATGCAATGGATTGCGTTGCAATGTGTTGCCTACCCCTCTGGCACTCAAAAGGTTAAACGAAAAGTGAAGAATACACTTACCAGCCAACACTGGCTGGACTAGAGAGGTGCACAGGTTCTCTGCTCCACTCTTCCCAATCCTCATGTGACGCTGCTGTCATCGCTCTTCCTACTGACCTGTGCCACTGTATATATCCTATCAGCACACTGCATTGGCTTGCTGATGTCACTTGCCTGCAGATGCATGCTAGTGCAGGAACCATCAGTGTGTGAGCCTCACACCACAGTACAAGAGCCACAGGGTTTCTTTTTTTTCCCCTTTACAATAACGTAAAACCTACACAGGAGCAGCTAATGCATATTTTACCTGGAGAAATTAATGTTTCACCTGGAGACCCGGAGACAGTGCCCTAAATCCGGAGTCTCCGGGTGAAATCTGGCAAGGTGCCAGGTATGTAAATAACAGGATGCTTATCCAAATTTCAGTTTTACATATCCAAAATATGAGAGGCTCTGAGGATGAACAATCAGCACAATTACCTGTTTTACAGCTATTCGCCACTCAATAGTATAGCGTTTTAGCTCTCTAGTGCCATTACACAGGAGAAATTTCTACATACATATTAGACTAATCCTACCCAAAATGGCAGTCCAGTTTCAAAATGATGGGCAAGTCCCCTCTGCATGGGAACACCAGATAACCCCAGACATATGTTTTGGCCTTGTTGGGGCTTGTCAGTAAGATATAAGTGGATTCCCTAGCCACTGAGAGTAAGGAGTCCACGTTTTGATGTCCACGTTTTGATCACCCTTCACTCTTAGTGTGACCCCTTAGAGTATTCAAAATACTTACTCAAAATGTGAAAGGCTCTGAGTATGAACAGGATAATTGGTAGTGCTTGGTGTACTTTTTTAACCCTTTGAGTGCTACAGGGGTGAGTAATGCACATCCCCATGGCAATCAATGGGATAAGGGAGTGATGCTGTCCATGTTGCTGAAGTAATATGCTTCATTTCCAAATGGAAATAGGCCATTGTAGATGTGACGAGTGAAAATTGGATGGATGTTGATGTGGGCAGAATTTTGTGAGACTGATGGTGATGTGATGTCGAAGACACTTTAGTGAATACTATCAATGTGCCTTCGACACTGCTCCGACAGGACATTGACATTTTCATCCCTCTTCGTGAATCTAGAATCAAATCAACCTTAAAATCATCGGGAATTTGAGGAATTTGTATGATTTCCCCAGAATTGCTTTACTTTCCATTTGAAAAATAGGAAGCTGATACACAAAACAGAAGTGGCAAAGTTCTGGAGGAAAATATAAAAACTTCACCATGGAGACAGATAAAAATTCACAGAATTCCCATTACCTTAAATTGTGCATTCATTTGCTTGAATATTTTACAGCTAACGCATTGCTTCCACATTCAGTGGTGTATTCCTTTAAGTGCCCGTGTTTTTATACATATAGCGCATTATCCAATAAGCTAAAGAAGTACAATTCTGGAGCAAATCAACTGCACCATAGGGGATAAACTCTCCAATTCCCCTTTAATTTAAATGGGTCTTTTAACTCCTTGAATGCTACAGAGATGTCGCCACTGTTTGCTTTCATATTATTTTAGAGACTTCTCTCTTGCATTAAAGGGATTAACCCCTTAAGGACACGTGGTCTGGGAGGGGGTCCCGTTAAAGACCAGGTAGAGGAAGTTCAGTGGGGGTCTGATAGTGAAGTGGTGAATTTCAGACTCTGCTACTACTCACAGCGCTCCTGCAGGTGCAATGTGAGTAAAAAATATGTGACAGGCCAGGACCATCACCGGTCCTTTAGGCAAGGACATCAATGATGGTCCTGACATGTCAAAGGTCCTTAAGGAGGAAACAATAATAGGTATACATGTATATTTCCAGATGGGGCAGTTTATTAACTGCAACTACAACGTACAAGTTGCAGCTTGAATTACATGCAGCAAATAACCATAGAGACTTGTATTACTGGTGCTAGATGTCCCTTATAAGTTAAACATAGACAGAACATCCACAAAAAACAAGGATATCTGGTCATCCTACTAGAGAAGTCTCCAACACATTGCTTCACAATACATTAGATACTCTCTAGCATTTAAGGACTTAAAAACCAAATTTAAATTATTGGGAATACAGGGAGGTTTTATTTGTCCCCTACAATTTTGCTGGATTGCTAAAAAATTGCACCATTTTGTTTTTACACATAAGGCTAATTGAATTGAAAGTCAGACACTGCTATATTTTTTTTTGTGAAAGTATTTTACCAGGAAGAATACATTGAGATTATCTCTCCTTTTCAAGTATGTCCTGGACTCATTTTATCTACCTCAGAGAGGTGAAAGGCTGAGCTGATCTTGCTAGGACTAGAACCTACAACCTCACAGTCTAAGCAAATTCTACAACTGGTGCATTAACCAACTAAGCCATCTCTCCAGCTCAATTGTATTAAAGTGTTAATATTACAATGTTCAGTGAGCAGTGACAGGTTCTGTGGTCAGCATACCTAGGAACCCTCCAAATCTGCCCCAGAGACTCCAGTTTTTGCAGCTGATTACCGGGTCTCCGGGGACAGACACTGATTCTCTAGAGTTGGGGAGTTTCTCATGAAACTCTGCTCACTTCGGCTCCTTCCCACCGTGTTTCTCCCATTTCCAGCCCAGTTCTCCTCCTTCTTCACCTAGTTCCTTCTACTTTTGTGACAAAATTAAGCCCTCCCCACTCACGAGTAAGCCCTGCTCCTTTTCTACACAAATCGTGTCATTTATATCCCCCAGCTGCACCACAGGAGTCCCCTCTGGGGACTCCAGAAGACAAAGTTGCCAGGTATGGTGGTCATTTATAAAGAGATGTGGCTGCACTAGCCTAAAATACTGAGACTTAATAAAGATATAAATAATCTTGGTGCACTCAATGTTCCAAAATAATATGAAAAACGAGACAATTTGACAACTGAGTGGCTAAAGAAACCACATGAATGTCAAAAAAAGAGGACTCACTAACAGAGGCACTCAAAAGTCCAAAAAATATAAAAAAAGCTTTAGTAAATAATATAATATAACAAGCACACAACCTAAAAAAAATGATAAAATCACACATACAGGTGAGGTAATATATAAAAAAAGTAAAAATGCTGAGACCATACCCTCCACGAATGTTAGTATTGAAACAAAATATCCAAATGAACGAGCTAAATAAGAACGTTCAAAAATGACAAACATTAGTATACTATAAAACAAATTCTCATCTAAATATAGTGAAACAAGTAGCAACATGGGGAAGTGTCACAGCATCAACCTCGCTTGTAGACTCGAACCCGACAAGTATCACCACCCATGTGGCTTCGTCAGGAGTTTGGTGGCCAGGCACAGTGATGTATTTAGGCTTTGTGCTTCCTTAAGCCCAAGTGCATGTAACACTCTCCCACACACACACATCACCACCATATACTTTGCCACACCCTCAGTTTTTCATCTCCTTTTGCAAAACCCTCTCTTCCCCTGAAAGATTCAGATGTATGATTATCAGTCAAATGATTATATATAAGTAATTATATATAAGAATAGATACAATATACAGATCTGGGAAAATAAGATACACGCTCTTTTCACAGGCGTCCCTCCCCCTACAATGTCTGTCTTCTGTCTCTCTATCTTTCTATATCTCTCTCTCACTTTGGCTTTCTGTGCATTTCTGTATGTGTATGTCTTTCTTCTTGTCTCCCTCGTTTTCTCTCCCACTGTGTCTCTGTCTCTCTCTTCCTGTCTCTCTCTGTTTTTTTCCATCTCTGCGTCCACTTCTTTCTCAGTCCGATGGTGATGAGAGTCTAACAACAGTTTGAGAGCCACATCACATATTTCCACCCCTGCTTTAGTCTGTGCTGATTATAGCAACACGTGTCATACTGAGTCTGGAAACTCTGCCATGTTGAATGATCAAATACATATAAAGGAAACAAATAATGTTACTAATAAAATGCTCTCTCAGTTTTTCTAGGTTGTAGTTTTCAGCTGCAAAGCTGCCAGTCCCTAAGCCTAGGTCTGCTCAGTTTAAAGTGGATGTTTCACCCCTTTACAACTTTGCCTAAATTGTTTTGTTATATATTATAAATAATGAAAAGTGTACACATTTGAAAAAAAAAAAAGCTTGTTTGGAGAATTTAAAAGAATAAATGCAGCTCTGTATCTACTTCCGGGCAGACTGTGTTTAACTGATCTGTACCAAAGTCTGATCCTTCTAGCTAGCCTCCTCCTATGACGGAGGCGGTCTGTCTGTAAGCTGGAGCGCTCTCATTGGCAGAGATCGATTTCTGGCCAATGAGAGAGCTCCAGCTCACAGACAGAAAACCTCCATTATTGGAGGAGGCTGGATAGAAGCATCAGACTGCAGTAGAGATCAGTTAAACACAGTCTGCCCGGAAGTAGGTACAGAGCTGCATTTATTCTTTTAATTTCTCCAAACAAGTGTTTTTTTTTTTTTTTTTTAAATGTATACACTTTTCATTATTTATAATATATAACGAAACAATTTAGGCAAACTTGTAAAGGGGTGAAACATCCCCTTTAAGACTAACTATCACTGTTTTTTCAGGCAACTGTCATGTCTTCTGCCATGGGCATGATATCCACAACTGACTGAGGATATATTTTGATCAAACAAAAAAGGGTAATATTCATAGTTATATAAGTGATGGTTATTATTATGGAGTATTAGGTCTCCATTAAATATTTTTTCTTATTCTAGCTTACAGTATATGGTGTTTATTATACAGCTATTTAATTTTTGATGTTAATCTCCTTTAAGATTCATTTGTTTGTGTTAACATATTTTATTTCCATATCTGCCAAGGAAAAGTATGCAAAGAGCTGATGACTCAGTTTGCAGTTAAAACAACATGTAATGATAACAATAATACATTATTACTAACTGTTTTTATACGATTTGTTGTAAGAAGGGTAAACTGCTGCTCTGTAGGAGCCACATGAACAAAAACAGAGCAAACATTCAGAAAACATTAGCTGCACCACTGAGAAAAATAAAGAGTATGCTCTGCAGTCTTGCATGTTATACTGCCATCTGCTGGCAGCCAGATGCCCTTGGCATTTCCTATATAATAATTCACTAGGATGTTTGTCAGAAACCGTCATGCGCAGTAGAGACTGCCCGAAAGCACAGAACGCTGGGAGTATTCTGTGCTTTCGGGCAGTCTCTACAGTGCATGACTGTGTCGGCGGCAGGACACAGAGCAGGACCGGTCTCTTAACCCTTTGAGTGCTAGAGGGGTCCGCAACGCATTGCGAAGCAATGCGTTGTGTACCTCTCTGGCACTCAAAGGGTTAACATCACCAGGACCTTGGCCCGTGTACACGGGCTTTTACACTAGTCTAAGAATGAAGCAATGTTGTACCTGTTGCCAGATGTGGTGTACCTTCTGCCAGTGCCACCATTTCTGTAACTGCAGCCACTAGTGTTGTACCTGTTGCTCGTACTGAACCTGCTGCCAGTACTGAACCTGCTGTTAGCACTGAACCTGCTGCCAGTGCTGAACCTGCTACTAGTACTGAACCTGCTGCCATCAATACTTTGCCTGCTGGCGCATGGACGTCACTATGGCAAGATGTCCATGCTTCCTGCTGCTGTCAGCATTGGAACAAGTTTAAAATCTTTTAAACCAGGTAATAATTCTGGCGACTAGCGCTACTAAGCAGCTAGTCGCCAGATGGGGACTGGATTCAGATAATGTTTTTGTGGGGTAGTAGTTCCCCCTTAAACAACTCAGCAGCAGCAGCACGAACAACAGTTGCAACTCAGGACTCAGGAGGACATTTGACAGTGGCCACTGGCCAACATGACCTGCGGGCATTAGGCCAGTAGGGCATTTTTTATTTTTTTCTCAGGGCTTGTGTTTTGAAAAAAAAATGAATAAAAAAAAAAAACTAGTCCTACAAAACAATAAACAATTTTTGGGGGGTTTATTTCTAACAAGCCTAAGTCCTACATATCAATGTTTCCTTAGGGCTTGTGCCAAACAAGCTTAAGTCTTACAAATCAATGTTTCTTCAGGGCTTGAGCCTCTAATAAGTCTAAGTCCTACAAAGGCCTCTAACAACAAATCATCCTCTACAAAATACTCTATCAAGTCAAGTATAAGTCCATTTCAGTAGCAGCTTATGTCAGGGGGATCCTGTCTCTATCACTTTAAATACAAATGTCTTATTTTATTTTACTGATTTATTTTTTATTAACTGTCCCCCCAATAGCAGTCAAGAAACCCCCCCAAAACAAATTCCCTGTTCAAATGATTCATTCATTCACCAACACAGGCACCCTCCTCAGACCCCTTTATACCATGTCTTATGGTTTTTCTTTTCTTTTATTTTATTTATGATTTCTTTTTTATTAAGTGCCCCCCAATCCCAGTAAACAACCCCCCAAAAATCATCCCGTGTTCAACTGATTCTTTCCCCACACCCTACCAACACAGGCACCCTCATGCCCCTTTTATACTGTGCCTTTGGGAAATAAAATATTATTTGTAATGTGTTGTGTGTAACTTCTATGTTCCCATTGATTTCAATGGGTGAAAAAAGCGGAAAATCAGCACTTTTCGCGGGAAATTTTTCTCCAAGCAGAAAGTGCCATTTTTTCACCGATTTCAGTTTGAGGCGGAAAGTTTCGCAAATCCCTACTACCAAGGTGTAATTCAGATGCTTTCTGGAAGAGAGGTGACTCCATTTTCTGCCAGTAGAGGGCTGTCTTTGTATTCCACCATTTGTTTATTGCATAATGTTGTATTTGAATACAGTATTGTTATCTTACCATTCATGTACAAGTATTTTGTTACATTTTGCTGCCTTATAGATACAATGGTCCTCATCTATAAAAGCTATCTGGAGCAATTCTAGGACAATTCTAGGATAAACTGTCTGCACCACAGGGAGCAAGGAAAATTCCCCAGTGATCAAACTGTGAGCTTTTAAGCCCTTGAATGCTAGTCTTCTTCATCACATAATGCATTGGGCACCTTTCTATCATTCAAGAGGCCAAAATCCACATTTAAATAAATACAAAATTTGAGAATGTTTATTTGTCCCCTGTGGTTGCCCTCAAAATTTCTTGAGTTTACATATATACACAGAAGGCCCAATATTTCAGTAGGCAAAAGTTTGGGTAAATCACAGCCTGCTTGATGGCCTAGGGACCTTCATGCAGATCATTCAGTCTGCTTATATATCGCAGGTTGTGATGTTCATAGCAACCACCAAGGACTATCCACCCCACTTGGGTCCTTGTGGTGCATTAATCAGATCAGACAATTGCACTGTTAGCATCAAAGACATACTTAGGGGTTTCAATGGATATTTATGAGTTTTTCTTCTTTAAGTATACTTTTGTGCCCCTCATTATTTTATCTCATGTATTTATCATTTAATGTATTTATTAATATTGTATATAGAATGGTTAAAGGAGCAATAAAAGGTGCATATAGGAAGCGGATTTGTAACTTAAAGGGATAGTAATGTTTCAAAATAAAAGCAGCTCTAATTAATCTTCATAGTATTTGGGCCATGGAGAGCTTTATTTAAATACTGCCAGAGTTGTAGTTCAAGAGTAATTGAATGATAAAGTATCCCCTCCTGTCCCTTTTACCTAGTGTAAGCCACCTCCACTCAGATTTGGAATCTGGTCTTAAAACCAGACAGCTCACAGCAAAGGACAATCTTTTTACTGTGAGAACAATGAAAAAACCCTGTTATCACAGTGCCCGTGATCCTTATCTGTCACTCTGGGTTGTGAGCGCTCCCATTGGCTGAGCTTGTTTGGCCCGCCCATTGTGGTCTTTTTATACCTGGCCTTTGGCACCTGTCAGGTGCCCTTTCGTGGTGTTCCTGAGCCAGTGTTGCTGTTGCTGTGTTCCAGTGTTCCTGCTTCCTGTGTACCGATTTGGCCTTTTTGACGACGCTCCTTGTTTCCTGCTCCGTGATCTGACCTGGCCTGGCTGACGTTCCTGCTTGTGACCTGATCTGGCTTCTCTGAGAACCCTGCTCCGTGATCTGACCCGGCCTGGCTGACGTTCCTGCTTGTGACCTGATCTGGCTTGTCTGAGAATCCTGCTCTGTGATCTGACCCGGCCTGGCTGACTTCCTGCTCCATGACCTGTACCGGCTCGCTGCTGACCCAGCCTCTGTTCCTGCCGCTGCTGCTTGGTGTCGCCTAGGTGACATTTTGACTTCCGCTGTGCTTGTGGCAGGGCTGATCATGTCATAGCCTCCGTTAACACTTGCAGAGCCGTGCCTCTGTTCACAGAGCCTCCGTTAACACTTGCAGAGCTGTTATCTCCATTCCCTGAGCCTCCGTTTACACTTGCAGAGCTGTGTCTCCATTCCCTGAGCCTCTGTTAACACTTGCAGAGCCGTTGTCTCCGTTCACTGAGCCTCCAGTACACTTGCAGAGCTGCTGTCTCCATTCACTGAGCCTCCATTGACACTTGCAGAGCCGTTGCCCTGATCTTCCGCTACACTTGCTGAGCCGGTTACCTTGCAGAGCCTTTGTATAAGGCGGTGGCTCATTCTGTCTATCTTGCAGTGTAGTCGGTCTCCGTTACCGTGCCTGCGGGAGGCGCTAGTGGCTCTAGCTCTTACAGTGTTTAGTCTCCGTTACAATGCCAATAGGGGCTATTGGCTCAAGCTCTTGCAGTGATTAGTCTCTGTTGCTATGCCCGTGGGGGCTATTGGCTCTAGTAGCTTCGCTCTTGCAGTGATATTAGTCTCCGTTATACGCCCATGGGGGCTATTGGCTCTAGCTCTTGCAGTGTAGTTTGTCTCTGTTGCTACGCCCGTGGGGGCTATTGGCTCTAGCTCTTGCAGTGTGGTTATCTCTGTTGTAACGTCCGTGGGGGCTTGTGGCTCTAGCTCATCTATGCAGAGTATTTGGCCTCACTTCTTGTTCTGCCTAAGCAGCGATCTCTGTTCTATAGACTGACGGTGTTGTTTCATCTAGCACCACTAGCTGCTCCATTACCACCTTGGGCATGTCTAACACCACAACAGAGACTGATTGATTTACATGTACTTTAACCATTGAGTACCCTTATGTTTCTATGCCTGTCCTGTGACAGTATATGTATATTTATTGCATCCGTATACTGGGCCTGAGAAGGCATCTGTAAGCCACTGTTCTTTTTATTATTCTGTATTGCCTATAGAGGGTGTTCTTTCTTGTTTTATTAATAAAACTGTGTTTTATTCTAACCTGCTGGTCTGAGTGTCCTACAAAACCGTTACACCTGTCCCCCTTGACAGGTTTTTCCCATATGCTAATTGAAGATTGTCCCTCTCTGCAAGCCATCTGGACACCACCTTGATGCTCTGAGGTGAGCAGTGTTACATCAGTAAAAGCGGCGGGAGTGGGATACTTTATCATTCAATTACTCTTAAACTACAACTCTGACGGTATTGAAATAACAATCTCCATGGAGATTAATTGGAGCTGCTTTTATTTTGAAACATTACTATCCCCTTAAGGATGTTGTCTAACAGCTATGGGTGCCGAGTTCCCATAGCGTAAAATTCTCCATTTCACTCATAGATGGCATTGCAAATCTCCATAATCTGCAGGGCTGGGAGACGTCCACATCTCGCTTAATGCTTATGGAAGATTTCTATACTCACCATAGACAGTGGATCTTATGACCCAGGGCTTCTATGGAGAGGATAACAATGTTTCTACCTGCTACATAAGTGCCAATACCCTTTACTGCCCTTTTAACCATTATATTATGATGGGTACAAATCAGTTGGTTCAGGTTTGTTAGGTAAAGTTTTAAATATATGATTCTTTCAATCACATCCATTAGTATCACTTGGACTACACATGTACTCTCTGTGATGGGTGGATCCACTTTCTTAATTTGTTCCATGACTGGATAATATTTTGGGGGGGCACCTCTGTTTGGGTATGGAATTGAGGCCCTTACCATGTGTTATATGTTATGAAGAAAGCATGTCTGGTCACAATGACATATTAAAATATAATTTTGATTTCACTAGAGTCACACCTAAAAATGAAATTGGGTTGTATAATTTTAAATATCATGCGTTTCCCACTAGCATTTGTAAAAATTAGTTATTTTATGTTAGATCCCTAAAACCTAATCCTAGACTTACATTTTAATTTGTGATTAGACTGTTTTAAATATATTCCATGTGATTGATTGTGTTTATGCTCTTGGTAATGTGAGATACAACTAATTCTGTTAATTTAATAAGATTACAACCCACTGTTACCGTATTTCAGCCCGTTTATATACAATAAAACACCAACACTTCTCAGACACCTTTAAAGATTGCTATGTTAATGGGAGCCCTGAAGAATTGGAAAAGGCAGGGGTGAAATGTAAGATTAGCATTTAGGCCTCAGAAAATATAGAGTTTTTAAAGATACTATTATGGAATGCAGGTTAGTTAAGTATGAATTACCCTGATCACTTTCTAGGTGTTAGTTTTCCTTTAAAAGGAAGTTCTAGCCACTCAGATGAGTGCAGTCTTGGTTATTATGCTACAACTTTCCTGTGTTCAGTGCAGAAGACCACATAAATAGATTGGCATACAATGGGCCACATAGGACCCCATTGTATTCCCCTGTTGTAGAGAAAAACTGACCTCAAATTTGATTTAGTTTTTTTATTCATTATAATGGATAACAATTTGAAGAGGTATTTAGCTGCAGGGCCTTCATATACTTTGCTTGCCTCAGTTCTTTTCTGAATAGCTTCCGTTTCAGTTGAATGAGGTATACAGAAATAAAGGCTGTCCACATTCAGTGTAACTTAATATCACTTACCACTTCTGAACCCCTGAATATTTCCAAAATATGAGTAGTGCCCTAGATATCTTCCTCACTAAAGGTTGTAGTATGTGGTCCACATACATTGCCAACAGTTGTGTCAATTATCTCATCACTGATATAGTCAGGTGGTTTGGGACTAGCAAGATTCCTATGTACTTTCAGTAAACCATACAGTACTGGAAGAATAGGATGACCTTCTTTCAACAATCTGCAGATCTCTTCATTGGTGTGCCCTGTTGGTACTCTTTTACATTCAGTCTCTGAACCTGGATTTTTAGGACACTGTAAAATTGTCTGTGAGCTTTTTGTTGTTTATTGCCTATTACCTGGCACTTTAAATCTTGTGAACATCCAATAAAGAGTCCTAAATATCAATAGAACAAGTGGGCAAATGACCTTAAGGAGCCAGTAAGAACAATAAACTATTGCAATGTTAAGCTTGAATAGTCAACAGCCATTAGGACGGAGTTAGACTTTTACTTGAGCTCTTACGTGGTTTAGTTTTTCTGTTAGTACTCTATAGTAATATTTAGTGTTTCGTTTTTTAGGTTTAGTTTTTTTTTCCCTTTTTTCTCTCTCGCTCTATATATAGTATATTTTTTAACTTTTACATCACTTCAAATATACTAGAATGTTTAAAAATCATGGAATGTCCTATAGTCGGTACTTTCCATAATTTCAAGAAAAATGGTATCACATTGGTTGTTCTGACATACAGAAGAAGCACTAAACTACACATATAATTTTTCTTTACTTAGATTACCTGCACTAAAAATTGTCATAAAAATTACAGACATGGGGAAAAGGTAGAAAATACAAAATATTTGGAAAGTAGAAATCCAGTGGCATAAAATGAGAGATCACTGCCTTTTCCCTCCTAGTATGGCACATACAAATATTTCCAGAATGCGCAACTATAGAAAACAATGTATATTTTTTAACATTTCCCCCAGTTCAATGATACTACAGTCTTACAAACCCATGAAATTTCCTGCTGTAGTTAGTAAGAACTGCAATCCTGAGAAAAATGGTACCTCACTGGTATGGTATGACATATCATAGGGGGTGCCAGCAGGGCCAGATTTGCCATTAGGCAAAGTAGGCACCTGCCTACAGGCGCATGTCACAGAAGGGCGCCTATCATTGCAATTTCTTTTTTTTTTATTTTTAAATGAAAAAAAAAAAAAGTAGCCACCTTGCTGGCGCCCCTGTTCCCTATTTCCTACCTCCCCGGCAGGACAGGTCTGTGCCTCCTTTGGCACAGTCTTGTAGTTGGTAAGCTTCCTCGTCGCATATTTAGGAATGCAGAGCGCTCTTCCTGAATAGGAGACCGAGCGGGAGCTCCATCAGCTACAAGACTGTGCCAAAGGAGGCACAGATGAGAGATCACAAAACAAAACGGTGCAGAAGATAATCTCTAAGTGTAGTATTGTAAATGTTCAGTCCATTAGAAAAATCACTCAAACTTTTGGAAATGTACTCAAATTCTTCTGAGGCTCCAACCAGCCTCCAGGATAAATCACTTCCACTGGCTCACACCCCAGTCTGGTGTCTTACGTCACAGCTCCAATTTCTCTTGATACTCAATCAATGTGGAAGCGTCAACAAGTACTGCGTATCTCAAACTCAGCACTTCCCGTTGACACAACCTAGTTGTTATGAATATACAGTATTCTTGAATTATTCTGGAATAAAATTCTATTTTATATTGTTTTGGGGCTTTTGAAGAAGTGGTATTTAACCACGAAATGCATCAGCCAAGAACCCAAAATATTGGAGTGTAGATTCACTTTTTAGTTATTGTTGGAGTTTTTATTTTTATTTATATATATTTTTTATAAATAAATTTGGTATTATTCATATCAACTGGCCTGTTGAAGCAACTGGCGTCACCTTTTGTTCCTCTTATTCTGGCCTATGGTCAAGAATACTGTATATTCATAACAACTAGGTTGTGTCAGGTAGGTAGGAAACGGACAATGTCAGGGCAATATGGAGATGGTGAGGGCAATGTGGAGCTAATGGAGGGCAAGTTGGAGCTGATGGGGTTGGGGGCAATTTGAGGAGATATGGAGATGATGGGGCAATGTGAGGGGCAATTTTGAGATGATGGGGGCAAAGTGAGGGGCAATATGGAGCTGATGGGGGGCAAGTTGGAGCTGATGGGGCAATATGGAGATGATGGGGGCAATTTGAGGGGCAATATGGAGCTGATGGGGGGCAAGTTGGAGCTGATGGGCAAGGTGAGGGGCAATATGGCGCTGATGGGGGGCAATATGGGGCTGATGAGCATTGTGGAGGTGTCCAGTGGAGTTGGCAAATCGGGGGCGGGGGGGCGCTTCACAGATCTGTGCCTAAAGGCTCCTGAGATGTAAATCCGGCCCTGGGTGCCAGGAGCACTAAACTATACCCCCCCTCCTCCCATTCACTTATACAGGTCATAACTATCTATATTTGTACTTTTGTGGGTGATCAAATGATCGCCCATTATAAGTACTTTTAAAAGTGCCCTCATCTGAAAGAGGGGCTTTCCCTCTTTCACATGAGGATACTCCTGACCCTATTGTATCCGAGGGAGTCAGGCCCCCCTCCCCTTTCCAAATTGTTATATAAAAATGAAACATGTTGAGTGATCACCCAATATGCATACTATTACAGGGTACCCTTGCATAAAAGGGGTGACTCCACTCTTTCATACAACAGCTCCATGGTATGTTTTAGAGCAAGGGGGTTGGAAATTAGCTCTTTAAATGCCCCTTACACTCATATATTCCATTAACGTTGCCCTGTCAGATAATCAGTGATAACACCAATTATATGATATTAAAAGCCTAAAAACTAACTTTTTGGAAAGAGAGGAATCCCCTCTTTCAAACAAGGGTGTAGTTAATGTTAAAGATAAATGAGGGGGCAGGACTAGAGCTATTTTAGAGTCCATCCTCTCTTCTGTGTACTTTGTCAAATAATGTTGATTAATTAGAAGATCAACTGACTAGAAGTGGAGATAAATTGAGAGCCATTGACTCAAAAATGGGAATCCCTTTTTCAAAGAAGGATTGATTGGGGCAAATCAAACCAAGTGGGGCTAAAATGTATACCTTTATTGTGCCTTCTGAATGTAGTCTTGCAATCCCTGGTGGGATTTCATCAAATCACCATCTATATGTGTGATGGTGTCACTACCCTGCTTTCATAGAGGTACTAAAATTTGACCAGTGGTGCCTGTCCACTATGGATTTTTGCACTTCAGTTCTCCCCCCAGTGTATTTTCTGGTGCTTGCATGTTAGTGTGTGGTATGAAACAGTGAATGCCTATCTACCTCTAACACTTTAGGTTTTCATCTGTTATAGGCATGTCAAACATGGTCCTGGGACCACATGCTGCCTCCTAGCTAATAAATTGTGGCTCTCAACAGAATTTCTAATGCTCACTACAGTACAGCCCTGCTGGTCCAAATTCAATTTTATATCAGCTTGGTTTGCATTTAGGACATGGGTAGGATACCACTGTCTCTCTAACTGTTTAATCATTTAAGGATTAAACATAAAAAACAGGGTCATTTAATAATGAATTGTGTGATTAGAAGTATATAATGAGTCATGTATTAAAAAGAACTGGTGGAGATGATCTAAGGGGCAATGCTACAGCAAACTGTTTCTGGAGATGGGTGGAAATCACTTTGCCATAGAAAATAAGGGCTAGAATTAAAGGCAGCCGTTAGTAAAAAAAAAATCACTAACGGGTGCGTTAAGTGTCATGTAGCAATTCAAAGATCCGTCTAAAGAACAGCTAACGGCAGTTGCAGAATCCTAATGGCCGATACACTTACGTGCTTTCAGACGCATGGAACAAAATACCCCAGAGCTATTCAAAGGCTTGCGGTACTGGTAACGGCTGAAAAAAAGACACACCTAACGGCAAAAAGTTAAGACCCACTTTTCTTAGCCGTTAGACACTTAACGGGCAAAACAAAACACCCGTTACATAGGAAAATACACTAAATGCTTACCGCACAACCATGTAAATGGAAAAATTAACCCGTGCAATGCCAAAACAACACAAAAACATGGACACACAACACAAATCACTCCACACACAACAACAAGCAACACCACAGGGACAACGACACACAAAAAAACAACAACACAACATGGCACGGAACAATGGGGGTTATCACACAAAGCGGACACCTGCAAATATAAGCTCACCTGGGCAACATCAACACGCGACCTGCACCCCACAACTGCACACCCGCAAATGGCACACACATAACAAGCACAACACACCACATCCTATAACACACACACACCTGCAAACACTTACCTGGACAAAAACAACTCTCCATTGGTCAGCACTCACCTCATCACCACACTTACACAACGCCCTATCAAGTACTTAAAGGGACAACTTACCACACTCACTTGTGGCTTGATTTCCACTCAGGGAGGGAGAGAGATAGAGAGAGAAAGGTAGCGAGAGAGAGAGACAGACAGATAGAGAGAGCAAACAGTATGTTGGGTTACATATTGTTGCGAAGAGTGCGGAGAAGGCGTGCAAGGGAGAGAGCTAGGGAACATCAGCAACCTCCAGGCACGCCTGATCAACAGCCTTCACCTGTTGCAAGTGAGGAGGCTCTGGCTCAGCAGCCACACAGGAGTCCATCCCCACCTGGAGGGCAGAGGATGTATAGATGACCACCAAGGCCCAGGGTATACCACCCAAGGGTCACCCTCTTTGGAATGACTGATGATGAGGTCATTGATTGCTACAGGTTGAGGCCTGACAGCATCATTGCCTTGTATGAGGTCATCAAAGATCAGGTGGATCCCATCTACATCCAGAACCATGCCCTAACTGGCCTGCAGAAACTACTCTGTGCCATACACTTCATGGCAAGTGGGGCCTTCCAGTCCACTGAGGGTTACGCATCTGGCATGTCACAGGCCACATTCTCCAGGGTGCTGGCCCAGGTCCTGCCAGCCCTCAAAAGCAAGGCCAGTACCTATATACATTTTCCCACCACCGACATGGACTAGATACACATCAAGCAGGCCTTTTACGCCAGGGGAGGCATGCCCAGGGTCATGGGTGCTATAGATTGCACCCATGTCCGGATTAAGGCCCCAGCACGTGACGCACAGATATTCATCAACAGGAAGAACTTCCACTCCATCAACGTGCAGATGGTGTGTGACAGCAATATGAGGATAATGAATGTCTGTGCAAAATATCCTGGCAGCTCACATGATGCATACATTCTCCAAAACTCCTCAGTCCACAGAGATTTTGAGAATGGAACCTTTACAGAGGGATGGCTAGTGGGTGAGTTCACACATACAAAATCACACCACGTACACAGGCGTACACACCACGCTTCTCAGCATGCACCTGACCCACAGCTACTACGTCCACCACACAAAACATCATTCACACAACATGTGCTCCCTGTCTCACCATGTCACTCACATTACACAGGTGATGCTGGCTATGGATGCAAGTCCTGGCTACTGACCCCTGTGGCCAATTCCCAAACACATGCCCAGGAAAGGTACAACCAGGCTCATGCCAGAACGAGGAATGCCATTGAGCGGACATTTGGGCTCCTCAAGTCAAGATTCTGATGTCTGGACCACTCTGGGGGAGCACTGCAGTATGCACCTGCTAAGGTGTGTGACATCATTGTGGCGTGCGCAATACTGCACAACATCGCAGTGGACACCAGGCTGCTGGATCACATCCCGGACCCCCCCATAAAGGAAGTGGCCATAGACATCGGGCATGTGGAGGAGACCATGAGAGGGGCACAGATCAGAGACAGGCTCATCACAGAACACTTCACCTGTGAGTATAACACAGGCATGCAAACAATCCATGCAAGTCCCCCATCAGTCCTGTGACACTAACCACACTGCACATTTTGTTCTGTCTCACCCCACAGGAACAGTGACACAGCACTGCACTGGAAGTGGACGTGGCAAATTGTGTGTGTGGACTCAAAAACCATCCTCCATTCCACTCTCCACGTTGACATACAGACCCCAAGGATATCACGCACACCCCCAGGAGAAACAAGGTACAACATATTACCCATGCTCATCACCTTTCAGGGCTTGATTGACAACAACTAACTGGATATGCCATGATCGTAGCCTGAGCAACCATGCTAGCCAAGTAGCGAAAGAGTATTATCTAATGATATGCATTGGATAATACTCAGGCACATCAGGGGTTAAAGGGACATTGGACTCAATATGGGACCTGTACTGTGCTAGAGCTGAGAAGAGCAGCAGAGGGGTGGATGTACAGTGGTATTATCACACAATGTAGAGGTCATGAGACGTAGATCAGATTACCAGGGACTCCATGCTGACCTGTGAGTGTGCAGACAAATGTGCCCCTGACGTGAATACACACATCAACAAATATGTCCTAACAGTTCCATGAAACAAATGACATTGGGCTGCCACTGTCACTTTCACAGTGGCAGCACAATGTCATTACCTCCATGGAGCTCTCAGAACACTTGTTAATGTGTGTATACATGTCAGGGGCACATATCCATAGGGCTGGTGCACATGTCCTTAGTTCCCTACAGAATTGGTTACAGATGAGTACACAACACATTGTCAAGCAATGTTTTGTGTACTCACCTGTAACCGTGACAATTGAGGGGATTAAAAATACTAAATTGTTGTTGCTTGATGATCAGTTCAGGTCTACTGCTCCAAATCCTGTCCTCTTGTCCCACAGGCATCCGTAACATGATCCATCCTTGAACTGAAGATCTTCCATGTGACTGGATTGATCTCTTGACAACACCTTCATGATGATCACCCCTTGCTGTTCATGTTGATGTTGTTGGTGATGCAATGTTTGACCTGAGGTTCACACAAACCTCTACTGGAACATTCTCATATAGACACAGAAAACACTACTTCTTGAGTGTTATAACCTGTACAGTTAGGATGCTCAGCTACAGAGTTGTCAAACCTTGTGGACAACACATGAGCAGGGCAGCAGTGTTACTGAAGTAGTACGATTTAGTTTCAAAGTACATTTAGTGTTCTCATACAGGTGTTAAATGCATATAGGCAATACACACAGAAAACACATGTACATTCTAATGTACTTTGAGACACAATAAAGATGACCCATCACCATTCTATCTGTGTCTGTATGAGGATATATTTGAGAACACATTTGTCAATGCGTAACCACACCCAGGATAGAGTATCCCCCATACATCACCCACATCACAGGAGTCCACCACTTGTTTGCCAGTGAGTGGACTCTGTGATGTATCCATGCAAACAGATGATGGTGGCAGTGATGCACCAATGTGTTGTGGGAGTGATAAAGAGGTGATACAGGGGACATACTTCCACAGTGAATACCTGTCCACAGTTTCTGTATTGCTCAGTATAATCAGTGTTCTGAGATTTTGCTCCACTTTGACATATCTCAGTACATGGGCTATATCAACGAACAAACAGACTAAGTGGACATGTGTTATCACTGGTGAAGTCTGTTACACCCTTAGGGAAACAGCAACTCAACTTACTGGAGACACCAATGCTCACCCCAGGATATCAATGTGTGTGCTACACATTGAAATCCTCGGTTAAAAACATTGGTTTCCCCAGTAAGTCAGTTGCACAATGAGTGTGTGAATCCAATACAATATTGATACATGTCCCATTTATCTGTCCTGCATGTAATGTCCCCGCTATGTCACAGAGCTGTTTGTCTGGTTATCCCATTAACCCACTGAGTGCAAGAGTGGTCCCCAACGCATTTCTTTGCAATGCGTTGCCTACCACTCTGGCACTCAAAGGGTTAAACATATGATGTGGACGAATGTTCAATGTTGTACCATTTGTTGTGCTAAGGGGTATGTTTTGTTGTTCAAATTCAACACACAACATCGCCATATAACACAGTGGTGTAATATGGCTCCAGGGATGTATTACAAGTTGAATTTGTACAACGGTGTGTGTGTGTGTGTGGGAACCCATGTTGTAGCATCCCACTAACATTTCACCCAGGCAGAGGTTGTGTTCACTGCATTGTATGGCAATGCATTGGAGACAACCCTGCCACCCAATCCATAACTGAAGACACAACAGATCAGACTGGAATCCAAAAAAAAGTTTCTTTATTGAGGGGAAAGTTAACAGGTTGAGCCTTTCATTTTTTCCTTTTTGGGTGGGGGGCCTTAGCCTGGGTGACAGAGGTGGATGCCCTTGTTGATCTCCTGGTAACCCTCTGCCCCCTAGGTGTTGCTTCAGGGGTAACACTGGAGGGGGTGGTGGTTGCAGTAGACCCCTCGGTGGAACGCAAGTTCTCCCTCTCCATCCTCAGGTTCTCTCTGCGGTTGCTCTCCCTTAACTCCACAAGGACCTGTGTCAACATGTCCATGAGACCAGCCCTGAGCTGGTGGAGTAGTGTGTTCCCCCTGGCCACCTCCGACTCCAGGGCTTGGATTCTGGTCTCCAGTTGGGCAATGTTCCTCCTGGATTGCCTCCTGCTCCTGGTGATGTTGCTGTCTGTACTTCTGCTCGACCGGAGTAGTCTTCTCTGAAGGGCCATACACTCCGCCTCCATCCCTTTGAGGCGTGCGGTGCTGGAGGTGGATGTGCCCGGTGTCCCTGGTGCTGCTGTTTCCTCTGCTGCTGAGGGTGCTGTTTCCTCTTCTGCTGAGGGTGCTGATTCTTCTGCTGCAGAGGGTGCTGTTTCCTCTGCTGCTGAGGGTGCTGTTTCCTCTGCTGCTGCTGAGGGTGCTGTTTCCTCCTCTGCTGCTGTTGAGGGTGCTCTTTCCTCCTCTGCTGCTGCTGAGGGTGCTGTGGCTGCTGTTGGAGTGGCTGGTGCAGATGATGGGCATATGTCTACCACATCAAGTGATCCAGAGCTGCCCAAAGATGTGTGTGCTGGTGGAGGTGTGAATATGTCCCTGGGTAGGGGGCGCTGGGGCTCACCAATCAGGAACAGGTGTGGGTAGTCCAGTGGCCAAGGGTCATATGGTGGCCACTGATAGGTGCTGGGACCCCACCTCGGATCATACCTTGGGGCATGCTGTGGAGCCATCCAGGAGGGTGTGTTGTATGAGGCATATGACCCATATTGGGTGGTGGCCACTGTCCCTGGCAGCCATTGCCTCCCTGGCGGTGGTGGTGCTTCTGATGGAGGGTAGTAGCTGGTGGAGGTGGATGGATATGTCCACCTCTCCTCCTGTGGCATCCAGCCACTGTACTGGGGAGGTGCAGCTTGTGGTGGTGCAGCCTGTGGTGGTCCAGCTTGAAGGGGTGGTGCAGCCTGTGGTGGTCCAACTTGAAGGGGTGGTGCAGCCTGTGGTGGTCCAGCTTGAAGGGGTGCAGCCTGTGGTGGTGCAGTAGGTGGTGGTGCAGCCTGTGTTGGAGGGGATGGTGATGGTGGGTAAGGTGACCACCGGCTGGTCCCCTCCTCTGTGTACTCCTCACTGGGGGGGTGACATTGCCTCCTCCACTGTCTCCCTCTGGGCTTGAGCGCCGTAAGCTGTGTGGAGAAATAAGATGTTGTGATTAGTGACCTTAGCCATATGTTTGTGGAGACAGTTATACTTTGATATGTGGTGAAGTAAAATATATGTGTTTGGGTTAATCCCCCTGGGTAAACAAGGGTACTCCCACTGCTGAAAGGTGTTGTTTGAGTTATTACGGGTGAAGGTTTCATTTTGAGGTGCAGTATCACAGTGGGCCGAAATACTACAGTGGGGCTGTTGCAACACCCTCCCATGTAGATATCTGGTCCCTGTACCAGAGCTGTCCACATGATTGTGTAGTAACAGCACCACTGTACAATTTCAGGCCACTGGGATATTGCCCCTGACATATCCATGTCTGAGCTGTGATACCTTTTGAATCAACACACCTTTCAGCAGTAGGAATACCATTGTTTAACTGGGGGATCCAACAACATATATTTGTCTTCACAACTTGTAGGGATGGCTATCCCTCCAGGGGGATGGCAAAGGTTAAGTCCACCTTGATGTCAGATTGTAGACATTGTGAAAACAGATGTTGTTCGCTGTTAGTCCTATCCCTCCTACCCTCATGGTTGTTCAGATATTGCTCTATGTGCCAGATGTAGATTTCAGTCATT
The DNA here is from genome assembly GCA_037306005.1 of Rhinophrynus dorsalis. NCBI lineage: Eukaryota > Metazoa > Chordata > Amphibia > Anura > Rhinophrynidae > Rhinophrynus > Rhinophrynus dorsalis. The sequence goes on along the minus strand of CM074721.1, from coordinate 167,665,772 downwards.
TGTCCACACGAGGGCTCTTCAGCAGAGCCCAAATCGCCCCATTTGGAGGACAATACTTAATTGGAATGGTGTACAGAGTGTGCATGTTTTGCAAGCACATTCTGTGGACCATTCCAAAGAGGTATTTATCTCGATATGTTGTGACTTTGGCTCTGCTGAAGAGCCTCCGTGTGGTCAAATGATGGATATCTTCACCTGTCACATGGAGCAATATCTGTATAACCATGAGTGTTGGAGGGATGGGACTTAGATCAAGACACATCTGTTAACGATGGCAATGATATGACATCATGATGACATTACCCATTGCTATCCCATTACAGTGACACACAAGTAGAAATGGTGATATATGTATGTGGATATGTACCCTTCATATGGATGGAGTAATATCCTTCCAAGATGTGATGCCAGAGAGCATTTCATTAGGTGTGATTGCCTTACTGGCTATATATGTGCACCCATCCAACAAGACATTGTATTGATATGATGGATATGAACATACCTCGTATATCCCATCTACGTAGGGTGTGATATACTATGTATGTGTATTTGGATGGTAGCAATGTAGGTTGATATGTGATGGGTGCACATATCTGGCCAGTGAGGCAATCACATCCAGTGAACTGATCTCTGTGTTCACATCGTGTTGGAACATATTTAGTAACATTTGAATCCTAAGGGCAACAATCCAGCCAGTAGTGAGGGATATCTTTGATTGAGGCCTGTTTTTTCTCTGTGTATGAGCCCATCCATCCTTCTGTGTGAGGCAACCGTACTCAATCCTAGATATCCATCAGTCATGGCCTGTTGGTGACCATGGTACAATGTTTGCTATTTGTTTCCCATGTGTATCCTGCAAAGAGTGGCTGGTGTACCATCCATCCATGGCATCAGCACCCCTGTGGATCCATGTGGGAATCAGATATGGGATATGTAATTTCAAGTCAGAATAAATGATTGCAGCCACAACACCAATGCCTACTTTTTCCAGTTTGAATTCTGTGGAATAGTTTTCGGCCTGTGTGTTGCACATACAAGCATTTATTCTGTGGGACACAGTGATGTGTGACCTGATGCCCCCTTTTTGTGATTCAGTAAGCAGTGATGTTGAACTGATGAAGTGAACATGATGGTGACTTCTCCAGTGATCTCCTTTCCCCATTTCCAGTGTTTTCCATGGAGTCTATACAATGGGACCTTATGAACTTGATTCTTGTTTTTGCATATTCTCCATGGACTAACACTGGTATTGGTGAAGTGAGGGTGTGTAAGGGTTACTTTGTGTCCACCATCTCTTTGTCACCGCTTAGTGAATGTCCCCTGTGTAGCATGTGATCGTTGGCCTATTGACTTGTTTGTTGTCTGGTTAACCCTTTGAGTCCCAGAGGGGTTGCCAACGCATTGTTGATCGATGCATTGATGATCCCTCTAGCACTCAAGGGGTTAGGTGCTGACTTCCCTGTGGGGACATGGGTGACACTGTGTGTGAACAGTGATGATATTTAACAGACGACATTTTGAACATAACGGTTTGTGTATTGTGTGTGATGAGCACAGCGACAGGTGGGTTGAAGTGGGACTTTGACAGGTTTGTCCCAAGTTGGACCTTGCCATTTGTCCTGGTGTTGTGTCCTTTTCTAATCCTCAGGGTGCTGTGTTGGTGCAGTTGTATGGCTGAGTGATGGACATGTGTTGAGGTGTGACTGTGTGTGCAGCTGGTGTTGGTTGCTGTAGTGTGTTGCTCTGTAGTGTTGCACTTACCGGTAGTGTGGAGACTCCTCTCATCCCCAGTGTCAGTTCCTCCAACGACCCCCTCGATCAGGGTCGGGGACATGGTCTGCCGCACCATCTCCTCCCAGCCGCAGAAGGTGATAGGGACGGCTGGTCCACCTCCAGTGCCTCGGGCGTGCTTGGCGAGCTCGGTCATCTTGTTTTTGACGACCCTCCGGCAGTCGCCCCATCTCTTTTTGATGGACTCCACGTCCCGCCTGCATGGAGCCAACGCGTTGACCCGGCTGCATATCTGGTTCCAGGCTGCTTTCCTCCTCGCTGACAGGCCAGGGACCTTCGCCGTTGGATGGAGAACACTCTGCCTCTCCAAGACAGCTTCCACGAGAGCCGTGTTCTCCTCCTCTGTGTATTTGGGGTCCCTGATCCTGGCCTTGTCACCTCCGGCATGGGATGACTCAGAGCCGGAGTGCCCTGCCTGGTCTGATCCTGACTGTGTGGGGTGCTCCCCACCAACTACCCCTCGTCCCACTGCAGGTTCTGTCCCTGTCCTGCATGTGCCTGCTCTCGTTGGCCGGGTCCCCCTCCTCCCTGCGGATCTCCCTCTCCCACCCCTGCTCTGCTGTGGGATACCCTCCTGACCTTCCTCCTCCTCCACTACTCTCCCCATCCCTCTCTCCTGTCCTCCTCTCCTTTGCATCATTCACCCATTCACACCCAGGCACTCCCACAGGCCCTCACAGACACACTCGACCCACTCACTCTCTGTCACACACTTTCACTCACAGATTCACACTGTCAAAATAAAAAGTAAAATGTGTAAGGTGTTATAAAATAAAAGGACTATGTGTATGTATGTGTATGTGTTTGTATGTGTGTATGTAATATGTGCAAAAGTGTAATATGTGTATAGTAAGTGCACCTCTCTCCAAACTGCAAACTCAAAAATCTCCTTCTACCTCCGATGAATGCTCCTGTCTCCCTCTCTCTAATCACTATCCTCCGCTCCTGGGTCCTGATATCTGGCTCTGAAGAACTCGATAACAGACAGTGTGTGACGGTTATTTTTGGGTATATATAGGTGTATATGAAGTTATTTGATACATTGGGGCTTTGTGATTGGCTGTGTGTTTGAATTTGTTTTTGCATCAATCATGGTTGCTAGACAACAGCAGCCGTTATGTTACATGTTGTTTTGAGCGATGTTATCGTGTGATTTGGCCGCCTGTTGTGCATTAACATGAGCGACAACGGGTTTTGTGTTACTTGTTTTGTGTGTGCCTACGCTCGATAGCTATTCTCGTAGAGTACCTATTGAATCTGCTGTAACTCTTGTATTATTTGCGAGCGATGTGCCTTTTTCACTTAGCGGCTGGTCTAACGGCTGCCTTTAAATCTAGCCCTAAGACACACTTTGCTATGATCACTAAGAATTAGCTATGCAACGGGAGCGGGAGAGAAAGTAGGACTGGAGTAATGCTGGTGATGTGTTAGGGAGGGCAAATGGGGGATGTGAGAGGATGCTTTCACGTTTTCATCACCAAGAACATCACAGTCCTCCCTTAGCCCTTTCAGAGCTATAGGAGTGTGCATTTCAAACCCCTATGGCACTGAATGGGTTTTAAAATGAATAATACATTAACTGTCTACACAATTTTTATACATAAACTAAGATAACTGGCAGAGAAGCTCTTATATATTACAGCTTCTCTGCCAGTTTTGTACTTACATGAAAAAGCTGATCAGCTGTTTTTAGTCCTCAGGGAACTATCAGCCGATCATCTGATTTGTGTGCACAGAAGACTCGTAAGGCACTCCACAAGGAAAATGGGGTGCCTTGTGAGTCCTCCATTTACATGAATCTGCTGATCAGCTGATTGTCTGCTGAAGACTAGAAACAGCTGTATAGCTGTTTCATGTAAATAAAGAACCGGTAGAGAAGATGTTACATGTAACGGCTTCTCATGATGGCTCTCTCAGTTTCCGTATCAGCTGTGAACCTCAGGTTGGCAAGGTTGGGACTGTGAACTCCAACAGCATAGACAGCTATCAGAGCTTAGTGCATGTGGTAAAGTGCCATATTAACATATGCACAACACAGCATAAGACAATGGCTGATTAAACTGCATTTTAATATGCAAATGAACCACGGTTGAAGTACTCACTGCAAAATCGTAATCCTGGTAAAGGCATGGCAAAAGCATGGAGATGATGGCGTTTTTGCTGCATAGTCACAGGGATGTGATGGAGAAGATATCTTAGATCATAGGTCAAGAGGAAATTGAAGTAAATATGCCAACATATTGCCAACCTGCCCCCTTGTTGAAACTTAATGCTTCCCACCCCAGGAGTAATTTGGGGGCAAATCAACTTCCCCATGGGGCAAAAGTCTGTTGATGTAAATGATGCTGATGTAAATGCTGCTGTAAACCCCTTCAATACTAGAGATGTTTCTGAGATTTTTTAAATATTAACCCTTAAAATTGCACAGTAAGTTGATTCTAGGTGATATATTACTTCTTGCTTTAACCTAGAGATGTGCCAATCTGTCCACAAGGAACCCTTATCATGTGACACTTAGAGATGTCACCGCATGAGCACACACAAGACAAGCAAAGCTTCTCCTTCTGGTATAAATGGCGCAAATCTAGAGAATAACTAAGCATTTAAAGGAACACTAACCCCTCCAAATAATAACCCTAAAGGCCACTATGAATCTATTATATGTTGATTCACAATCCAGAATTACATTTTAATGACTAGATATCATGTCAATGGGGGTAGACATGATTCTTTGGTGCAAGACTCCTAGAAGCCAAACTGCTCCCACTGAAGGCTTCCTAAGAAGGTTTCATTGGTAGGAGCTGAGTCCAGGAGCCCTACAAGAAGACTCATGTCTGATTATCAATTAAATATTAATTTTGGAGAACTAATCCACATAGAAGTGTTCCATGTATTAAGAAAATGTTTACCAGGAAGAATATATTGAGATTTATCTTGCTTTCAAGCATGACCATATAGGATTTTCTGCCCAGATTAAGGTAGGTAAGGGTTTATTATTAGGAGGTATTAGTGTTACTTTAATTCGTGGAGAACATATGTTAGAATATGAGAATTTGGCCCTTTACCCTGAGATCTGAGTCTCTGTGTAAAACCCTGAGAGTTCAAAGCTTTGCTTATAAAAGAATGATTGTGAACAACAAAGACTGCTGTGTTAAAGGGTGGTGGCAAATCTAAAGATCTCTAACTGGTTTCTTCAAAATGTATTATAAAATACTATATTTTACAAATTAATAACAATATAAGTATGGAGGCAAAGGGTTACATTTGTTTAAAGCGGATGTATCACTTAAAAACATTTTTTGCCCATAGGTTTGGTTAGTAACATAGTATTAGGGAAGCTGTTTTTGTTTTTTTTAATGTAAATCATTTTGCAGTTATTTTATCTTCTGTGCGATGCACTTATTAACCTAACACTCAGTCACTCACACACAAGCATTAACTTCCTAGACACAACTATCAGTATTTGGAACAACTGCATCCACACATCCATGTACCGCAAACCAACTCACAGACCAACCTACCTGAAAAACAATAGCTTCCACCCAAAACACACAAAGAACTCCATCATATACAGCCTGGCCCTCAGATACAACCACATCTGTTCTGACATGATGGACCGTGACAAGCACCTCCAGAAACTCAGAGGAGACTTTATAAAACAGAGTTACAGTGCAAGGATTATTGACAGTCAGATACAGAAGGCTACTTAAATAACAAGAAAAAATCTATTGAGCTACAAAGAACAACATAAGGGAAACCTTGCTGTAAAGCTTCCCTAATACTACTTTACTAACCAAACCTATGGGAAAACATTTTTAAGTGATACGTTCCCTTTAAATGAAAAGAAGTGGGGCATCAGGGCTCTATGAAAAACAAGAGGGTCATTGTGTCAAAATGTTTGAGAACCGCTGCGGTACATCTTCAGTGAAATAATGTCATTGAGCCATTCCATATTTTAAATGTGTTTAACTACAACAAAAGGTTAAAAAGCCTCGTACATCTAAATTCTTCCTATTTGTTTCTCAGTGGTGTGCACAGTTTACTCATCTGGGGTATTAAAGGGATCAAACAAACACTTGTTGCCTCAGGTCTGTGTTTGTTCTGGAAAGACTTGTAGGTACATAAAGCAAGATCAAAGGGAGAGGATACAGGTCTCACACTTCCTATGTAATTACCTGGATTGCCTCACATTCACTATGTAATTGCCTGGATTATCTACATTTCTGACAAATTACACATCAAATGGAAGAATCCTCCCAGTGAACTTACACGACCCAGGGGCCTGCAGTGTGAATGTACCAGAAGTGTCCAGAGGGGCAGGGAATTTGATATGTACAGGCTGAGGGGGCTAAAGACAGAGGTCTCATACTTAAAGGAACACTAACAGCTAAAAATGACCTGGGGTAATTCACCCTTAATTGCCCTGCACTCCAAGATAGCATCATAAAAATGTATTTTTATTTTCTGAGGCCTGATGTCTAATCTTGGATATATTATATAAGGGTTCCTATTCCTGCCTTTCCCAGGGCTCTCATTTACCCTTTGAGTGCCAGAGAGGTATGCAAAATGTTGCACTCAAAGGATTAACATACCAATCTTTAAAGGATTCTGAGGAGACCTAGGGGGAAATGCACTACGGTGTGATAAAGAGATTACAAAGTGGAGATGACTTCTCCACTGATATCACTTCTCTACTTCCTATGTTATTCTATGGAGCCTATGCATTAAGATTTCTACAACTTTGGAGATCTTAGTGTATAGGCCCTATAGAATAACATAGGAACTGGAGAAGTAATCTCCGCTTTATCACCTCTTTATCACACCTTAGCACAGGGCTTTCCAAATTCATTCCTCAAGGGTCACTAACAGGCCAGGATGTAAGGATTTCCCTGATTAAGCACAGGTGAGTTAATCAGTGGATCATTCATTGTGATTGACTCACCTGTGCTTAATCAGGGAAATCTTTACATCCTGGCCTGTTAGTGGCCCTTGAGGACTGAACTTGAACAGCCCTGCCTTAGTGCATAATCCCCCCCCCCCCTGGTGTTCTGATGTATGTAAATGGACTAAGATAAGGGAAGACAGCATTTATGAATAGAAGAGCAAGAGGTACTATGCTAAATAAATTAACTGAATTCACTTTTGTCGCTCAGATCCCTGACAATGGTGGGTACCCCACATGAATTAACACATGACCCCTCCTCCACTCTTCCCCTTCCACAATTCCCCTTGCTCACATAAGAGACCCATGTCCTGGACATGTCCCCTATATAGGATAGTCTAAACAAACATTAATTCCAGTTTAGGATTACATTTTAGGGATCTAACATAAACATTTTTTAGAGATGCAAGATGGAAATGCATTATATGTAAAATTATATAACTCAATATAATTTTTAGGTATCAGTGTCCCTTTAAAAAAAATAGTAATAGCTGGTGGTAAGAAATTCTAATATTGTAGATATTAAAAATAGAAGTACAAGAACCTACCTCCTGTCTCTCAAACCTTTATAGTTTGAGAGATAGAAGCATCTAAAGTTCACCCCTCCCACCCCTTTCAGAGATGTCAGCGCTCTATGGAACAGAAGCAGATGTTGGTCATTTGACTGGCCGGTGGCTCTTCAACAGAGACCCGAAATAGCTCTATTTAGAATGATATACTTCATTGGAACACTCTACAAAGTCTGTCTGGTTTGAAAGCACACTTTGTAGACCGTTCCAATTAAGTATTTGTTTCTACATAGCTCTGTCTCGGCTCTGCTGAAGAGCTGTCGACCAGTCAGATAACCAGGATCTGCTACTGTCCTATACCTGCCGTCTCTGAAAGGGGCGGGAGGGGGAACTTTAGATGCTTCAATCTCTCAAACTATAAAGGTTTGAGAGACGGGAGGCAGGTTATTGTACTTCTATTTTTAATATCTACAATATTAGAATTTATTAAAACCAACTATTACTATCCCTTTAAAGTCCTGTGTCTTGTTGTCAGCTTGAGGTATGTAATGATGCAATAGGAGTGCATGGTGCACTTATAACACATTAGGTTGGCTCAATGCATTGGAGACCTCTTTAGCGTTCATGGTGTTAAACCATCCTTCTTGCATTCACCACAGGGGGCAAATGAACATTCTCCAACATCCCACTGATTTAAATGCAGGAAGGAAGGTTTAACACCATGAACGTTTAACACCATGAAGGTATTTTACTCCAGCACTGAATCTCTTTTTTTGTTAACTTACCTAGGAGTGGAGATAGTAAGTCTTATAATAGGGCACTTCCGCTTTGTGCAGCACACAGTATGTGCGGCACGGAGGAGCAGGACTTCCCAGCTCCCCCAGGGGGTGTGTTCACGCTTCTCTTCATAGCTGTATTTCTGTGGGCTAATGTTTCAGCAAGCTACATTTACCATGCTACTGAGCTTGCAAGCTAACCTTGCTTTATGGATTAAAACCTTTGCTCAAATTTTTTTTTTGTAAATGTTCCCCTTTAAGGGGTCTCCCTAAGAATGAAGGGTAATCCAGACATGGACCCCTTGCTCTCAGTGCCTATGGAATCCAGCTGCACCTCGCTGACAAGGCCCAATAAGGTTGAAAAGTATGTCTGGGGTTACCTGGTGTTTTCATGCAGAGGAGACTTGCCTGTAATTTTGGAACTGGACCACCCTTTTGGAGTGGGATTATTCTAATATGTATGTGGATATTTCTCCACTATAATGGCACTAGAAAACTAAAACGTAATGCTTCTGAGTGGTAACTAGTCGTAGAACAGGCCATTGTGCTGTTTGTTCGTCCTCAGAAGCCTCTCGCATTTTGTATGCATATTTTAAATACTCTTAAGGGGTCTCCATAAGAGTGAAGGGTAATAGAGACGTGGACCCCTTGCTCTCAGTGCCTAGGAAATCCAGCTGCACCTCACTGATGAGGCCCAACAAGGCTGAAATGTATGTCTGAGGTTAGCTGGTGTTTCTGTGCAGAGGGGACTTGCCCGTCATTTTGGAACTGGACCACCCTTTTGGTGCAGGGTTAATCTAATATGAATGTGGACATTTCTACTCTGTAATGGCACTAGCGAGCTAAAATGTGATGCTTCTGAGTGGTAACTAGCTGTAGAACAGGCCATTGTGCTGTCTGTTCATCCTCAGAACCCTCTCACATTTTGTATGCATATTTTAATACTCTTAGGGGGTCTCCCTAAGAGTGAAGGGTAATCCAGACGTGGACCACTTGTTCTCAGTGCCTAGGGAATCCAGCTGCACTTCACTGATGATGGCCAACAAGGCCAAAACGTATGTCTGGGTTTATATGATGTTTCTGAGCAGAGGAGACTTACCTGTCATTTTGGAACTGGACCTCCCTTTTGGGGTGGGATTAGTCTAATATGTATGTGGAAATTTCTCCTCTGTAATGGCACTAGAGAGCTAAAACTTGATGCTTCAGAGCTGTAAGTAGTCATAGAACAGGCCTTTGTGCTGTTTGTTCGTCCTCAGAAGCCTCTCACATTTTGTTTACGTGAACAGTGGTTTCTAACACATACACGCATGCACAACTAGGGATCCCTACACTAGTGACCCATGGATATATTGATATGGGGCCCTAAGCACCATATTAATACCTCCAAGGATTCAAAAACATTAGTGAAAATAAAATAAAATTAACCCTATGAATGCAAGTGGGGTATGCAACACATTGCAGAAAGTTGTATGCCCCGCTGGCATTTACAGGGTTAATCCCTGTAAAGCTAGCACCATCCCATGAAAATAAACAATTACCTGTATATCTGCTGTGCAGTGGGGTCTTCTGGACCCTGGTCATCTACTGTAAGTCTTCTTCTGTAATCTTCTGTCTTCTCATCTTCATTGTTCCTCGTCTTATCTTCATTCGAAATATAAAACACTATAAAGAAATAAAATAAATGTTTAAATTCTATATGCCCCCCACCCAAAGATAGGCAGTAGACAAGTGTACACTGCCACCGCCAGAAAACCAGAGCAAAAATCCCCCCATATACCTCTTGAGCCATTGCCTGAGCCATACTGAGGGAAATTTGAAATGAGACTGGATTTTATACAGTATGCCTCAGGCAACGGCCCAAGAGATAAATGGGGGGGGGGGGATTTTTGCTCTGCTTTCCTGCCACCACTGACAGTGGCAGCAGTATACACTAATGTCCTGCATATCTTTGGGGGGGGGGGGGGGGGTCATATATAATTTGAATGTATATATATTTTTGTATAGTGTATAATATTTCGGCTGAAGATAAAAAGAGGAAGATCAGAAGAGGAACAAACAAGATAAGAAGACGGAAGATAAAAGATTACAGAAGAAGACTTACAGTGGATGACAGGTAAGTGTTAAAGGTATGGGGTGTCTCTCAGATATTTATCACACTTTACTATATAACCCTGCCCCGAACATAGATGTTTGTAAAACACAGCCAGTGCTCCTCTTTTTCTCTGAAATGGATCCTAAAATGGTAAACGTTCTAAATTACTGTTTCTCAACTACAGTATCCAAAGGATCACTTTTGAAATGTCGCACGCTTAAGAGCATGCAACCTTTTAACTAATGGAACACGTTGCCATGGTCAGAAGGTGACAAGTTCTTGCAGCAGTTAATATGAGACTATCACTTGATGGGAACAGCACCCAAACGCTCAGCAGTGCACGAGTTAACATTTCAAGTGCCATAAGGGTAGGCTGACCAGACCTCTCATCTTTAACCGGGGACGCGGAGGAAAAATGCATACTGCAGGACTGCTTTGATTTTGGTGAAGTATTGAAATATGCCTATTTCCTATGTGTCCCCAGTTAAAGGTGAGATCTGGTCAGCCTACATAAGGGTGTCTAAAGTTTGTTTTGCTGTGCTTTGATCGCACACACCACTCTGGCACTCAATGATTAAAATGATTGCCAATTAGGAGTCAGATTTATGTTCTCTCAGCAGCGAACAAGTTAACCCTTTGAGTGCCAGAGGGGTATAAAACACACTGTGCTGGATTCCTCTCTGGCACTAAAAGGGTTAATATGACTGCAGCATCCATTCATTGACCCGTATAGCACCGGAAGAGTTAATATCAGGTGACAGATGTGAACTTCCAGCACTGTAGGAGTTACTATCTATGCAACACTTGTAAAGTGACAGCCCTGTCCTCCCGGCGCTGCAGGAGTTAACCCTTCACTTCCAGCAGTGCATGAAGTAATAGGACTGCGGCCTCCACTGGGTGACAGATCTCTCCTTACAGCACTATATGAGTTAACTCTTTAAGGACCAGAGATGCAGTTTCAATTCCGTCTGTGTATGTGACCATTAAGTAAGGGACATGACAATCTCGCTCTGTCATGCAGTGCGAGATTGTCATGTTGCCATTTTGACCATAGTGACGTGTTGAATTAGTTAAAAGGTCACAAGCTCTTAAGCGTGCAACATTTCAAAAGGATACAGTATCCAAGTATCCCCGAGGCCCCTTTTACATGGGTGACACCAACTCAGAGATGCTGCGTTGGAATTACCACCCGTGATGCAAGGTAACATGAAGGATTATGGTGCCTTTCACCTTGTGTGATCATGCCAAAGTCCAGCACTCTTCATCTTTACTGCATTCCCTCAAGAGCTGAGTTAGGATTTTAAGTGCTCATCACAACCACCAATGAATGACTGATGCTATTGTGTGCCGGACGGAAGACACATCCTCCTGCTTAATGGATCTGTTGTGGAACATAGGAGAGAGTTCCCTGAACTACCTGGGTGACTGAACTGTTGCTCATTTGAAAACTCCTAACAGTGCAGGTATTAATGATTTCTCTGACTGAGCACAAACAAGCCCATCTACAGAGAATCCTGGAAAATACGTTTAGATTGTAAAACAAATCCAGAGGTTTTACAGATGCTAGCATTAAATACAGGGTATATATACAATCCCATTGTTTGGATGTTGCTGTTCTTAGACAAAACAAAAACAAGGGTGATAAGGCAAAGATTTAACTTGATGCATTGATGCGGAGCATTTATTTAGTTATCTTCCATCAAATTCAATGTTTCTTTGTAATGTGGAAGGAAAGCACAGAATACAGTAAAACTGTATTTTATGATATTTATAAATGCGTTGGGGTAGCCTGTAGGTGAGTAATAAATATACCAAACTTAAACCTGGATAGCCTAAAGAAGTGGTTCCCCTAACATACAATTTGGAATTTTCAGGGCACCCCTAGCATTTTATAGGTCCTTTCTTAAGGACCTAACAAAGGGTACAACATGTAAATGTATAGCTATTCTTAGGTGTCTCAGTCAGAATGACATTCAAAATTATTTGGATAATAATTCCCATAAATATAACTTAAAAACTGAACTTTAACATTGTTGTCGAAGATATCATAGAAAAAGGGGGACACATTAAGCTGGTGTCCAAGGCACACCAACATGCCATGGCCTAAAGCATAAATTGATGAATGGGCCCAATAGAAGAAAAAGAAAGGTTGGACAAAGCTTTAGGACATAGAAGGTCAACCTGAGGCAATTCAATTTTTGTTGGACTACATTTCCCATCATGGTGCCACGGGTAATTCTAGTCCAACGGGAAGAAGGCATCACCGTTCCCCAACTTTACCGCCTTTGCTGTTACAGTACCACCATACCTGGGAACTTTCAAAAAGTGCTGACCTTGAGATGTTGTAAGTAGTAACCCTTAAACTTCCCATAATACATATTACTTGTGATATGTCCCTGATCATTGTAATTGAGAGATGCTCCAATCAGGTTTCATGGAAGCATTCATATAGAACAGCTTAAAAATATCACTGCATGAACACACACAAGAAAAGCAGGCCTACTCCCTCTGCCTTCCTGGTAAAGTTACACCAAATTAGAGACTAAACAATAAATTAATTGAAGAAGAATATATAACTGGTAACGCTGTACTCTCGCACTTCCTGAGAATTTGGCCATTCTCCCTGAGTTATAGGTCAAAACTCTAGGTCCAGTGTCACCCTCACTTTCTAATTTACTGTACAGCGAAACTCAATATCTACTGATGTATCAAATTCTCCACCCTTTGATTGGCTAGTATCTGAATTATATTCTTTGATTGTCAGGAGCGCAAGCCAATGTGCTTCACAACTGCTACCCAGTCAGAACGCTACCTGATGTGCCGCCCAGTGATGTGGAGAGCATTTTAGCTATGTGGTGCTGCTTAGATTTATATATGAGGAAGAGATAAAGTAAAAGTGAAGGTCTCCGTAACTGGCTGAGGTTTACTTGTTTAATGTTTTCATATAACACCACTCACAAAACATTTAAAATGCATAGTTGTTTCTGCACACATCTTTCATAATCTTCACATGGCCAAGGAACATCTGAAGATAATATGGGAACTGTAGTCAACAACAGCTGGGAAGCCCCAGCCTGGTTACTGTTTTTGAATACGCAAGGTGTTGTGTAGATACTATTCATGTCCTTGTTTAACTACTTGGATGCTAGAGTCCTCTATAGCTCTGTCTATCCAGGGCCGGCACTTACATGGGTCCCGGTGGGTCCATGGGACCCAGGTGCCACTTTGACAGGGGAGGCAATTTGCTGCCCCAAGGCCTGTTCTTTCAGGCGCACAAGGAAAATTGTAAAATAAAAAAAGGGAGACTGGGGCGTCGCTAGTGGGGGCTGAAGCTGATTCACTGATTGCCAAAAAAGCGTGCGCTGGCTAATGTCAGTGATATCACGCAGCACAGGAGTAGTAGTTGAGTGAGTGCTGAGTTGGGCTAGTATTGCAGATCTGCATCTCCCAATGGCTCCCCTAACCTAAGTCAGTCCGCAACGTGCCACTTCAGAACAACCCATGGAAAGCACTTCAAGTCACTTGGCCCTATAAACTAGGGAGCAGGCAGACATGGAAGCAACAGAGGCCCAGCTCAACTCATCTCTGGCTCGAATATCCACACCGTAGAGTTTGTACCATCCTTCCCAAGCAGCAGCGTCAGTGTGGCATTTGATGAGCTGGAGTAGGGTAAAGATATACAGTGGGGTTGGAGGGTGTTGAATGAGAAAACCGAGAGACCTCTCAACCCTTTACACAGGGCCTCTCAAGGGGATGATGCAGGCGTCTGGCCAACGGGGAGGGCAGATGATATGTGGGTAGGAGCATTTTCTTTGGTGTATTATCCACCCACTAGGTGATGCCAAGCTTGACAGAGGTGCCTGCTGTCTGATGGGAGATAGACACCCCCAATACCCTGTCTGCTCCTCTAGAACCCGAAAGACTGCACGCAGTGGACCTTACATTTATAAGAAAAGTAGAGTAATTATGAGGCAAAACATCAGTAACATAAGAGATAAATATTTCAAGTTGCTTTTAAAGGGAAAGTATTATAGTCAGAAAATTCTAATAGCCCCTGTGGATTTTTGCCTTGCCCTCTAAATCAAGAACTACAATCTGGATGTCAGTCCATCAACCCTTTGACTGCAAGAGGGGTATGCACTCAAAGGAAATTTGTGATAACATAATGGATGTGGGTGTGTTTTGGTGGGCGTGGGTTTTTTTTTGTGGGGGGCAGCATTTCATCATTGGACCCAGGCAGCACCATACCTGGGAACTCTCCGGTTTTGCCCCGGAGACTCCGGATTTCAGACTGAATTACCGGGTCTCCGGGGCAATGTGTGGATCGCCGGGTGGGCAGAGTTTAAATAGAAACTCTGCCCACTTGTGCTCCGTCCCGCCCGGTTCCTCCCACTCCCCGCCCTCTTCCATACATTTTTCAGTTTTTTTTTTTGTTCCGCCCCCCTCCGCGGCTAAGCCACGCCCCTTTTATGACGCAAATCGCGTCATTTTCATCCTAGGTCGGCATTGACAGGGTTACCCTCCGGGTAACCCTGTTTTAAAAGTTCCCAGGTATGGGCAGCACAATGTCTTGGGACAGCTCTGTATCTATCTATATACACACAGTACACATTATGCTTGTTTTGTTATCAAAGTCGTTCGTAATTATTAATATTCTGCATATGTATTTGTTGGATGGGTTTTCTACCAGCGCCTCTTTCAATTGATCAACTCTTGAACAGGGATGGGCGATCTATCTCTCTCTAGTGGTCATCTGATTATAGTCTAATATAGTCTATATCAGATGGCGTTTGCAGCGTGACAAGTTCGCAGAGAATAACCGAGATATTATAAGATACAAGAACACTTTTTCTTGTAACTGAATAAATGATTTAAACCAAGATCAAATTATTTTATTTGCAGATACGAGTTTATAAACACATTTGACGTTTAAATAAACATTAATATGCGTTTTACTAAGGTGAAGCAGTGTGATGTATGTATATTCACGCTACACATTCTGATCTCTTAAAAAGGACACAAGATTAGGAAATAAGGATACTTAGGAGCTATGATAGTCCTTTACAGCTGGAAAGCCAAAAATGTCCGCGAGCACAATTCTCTGTAACGAACCAGCAGCGCTCACTGAGAGCGGCTCACTCCCCCTGCTCTTATTGGTCGCTCAGGGGGCGCTGTCCTGCCCATCTACTGTAGAGTAATACGCCTGCGTGTCCCAGGACAGCTGTCTCGTCAGGCAGCGGAGGAGTAGTGCGCATGCGTAGTATAGTATCACTGATCAAAGTACTGAGCAACATGTCTGGGTATAGGCTGTGGGCTGCTGCGGACCAGCTCGGGGCTTTGCTGTCTTTGGGCGCTAAACACAGCAGGTGAGTCCTATTTGTAGATAGCACTGAGATGAGCTGCTGTGGCACGGGGAGGAGTATTTCATAAATACGTATTGTTTAGAGTTAGAGAAACGGGATGGCTCTCAAGTTGTTTTTGGACTACAACTCCTATCATCAATGAGTCTTGATGAGTTGTAGTCCAACAGCAGCAGGAAGGCATCGGGTTACTCACCAGTGGTAAAGAATTTTAGCAGCAAAGCTTCATACCGTGCCGCGAGCCATGTAAGGCTGTCAAGTAGGTAATCTACCGGGTGGGGACGGT
The DNA here is from genome assembly GCA_037306005.1 of Rhinophrynus dorsalis. NCBI lineage: Eukaryota > Metazoa > Chordata > Amphibia > Anura > Rhinophrynidae > Rhinophrynus > Rhinophrynus dorsalis. The sequence continues at coordinate 167,650,016 of CM074721.1, read as the reverse complement.
GTCATAAGCAGCATTGCAGGGATAATGAGGTACTTCATTCCATTATATAATTTTTTCCAGACTCTATACAGTACATGGCAACCCTAGGCGGAGTCAGGTGCACCTCGCTTTCTATAGGTCATACACATCTTCCTATATTGATTGTACTATATACAGACCACCCTTGCACAACATTTGGAGGGTATGTATGGAGTCCATATTATTTAAGATGGGGAGGGAAGGTTAATTCTGGGGTGTGCAACGCATTACTTGACAATGCTTTGCATAAGTACCCCACTCTGACCCATAAAAAGGGTTACACTTGATAACAGAGTGTGTTTCAGAGACTGTACTTACAAGTGGATGATGACTACAACTAATACAAAATAAAATTATGGTCATAACTGTTTATTAAATCACCTATAATATCTATGGAATAGAACCAGTTTTGTAAGTAATTTTTTGTAGTATTGCATCATTGCCTCCACTTTGAAGTCTCTGTCTCTCTGCTTGATAAGAACGTACTCGATTTTTATATTGGGCTTTCTCTGAACTTGTAGAGTACTGTATAACTTCTCAGACATAATTACGTTGGGATAAGCAAATGCCACCAGATTTCTGTCCACTCTATAACTATATAATAATACAATGTGAAAGAATCATAAGACATTGGTGGTGGTGGGGTTATGCACTCAGGTTGTGATAAAGTGGAGAAGACTTATTGGTTTCTTTGTTATTCTCTAGAGCCTATGCATTAAGATCTCCACAGCTGGCAAAATCTTAGTAAATTGGCTCCATAGAATAACATAAGAACTGGAGAAGTGATATGATTGCAGAAGTCATCTTGACTTCATCAGCTCTATATCCCTCCTTAGTGCATCTCTTGCTTTTTTCTGGTAAATACAACTTTGAACAAATATCATGAACATATATTTAAGGTCTGATCCTTTTGCTCTTGGTGAATATTGACATTAGTGTCTTACTACTTAAAGGGATAGTAAAGTCAGAAAAAAAGTTTTAACTATATGGTAGATACAATTAAAAGAGAGTACTTGCACTTATTCGTATCTCTCACACCGTTATGGTTTGAGAGATATAGGAAAATAAAGTTCTCTGGTCCCTCCCCTTTCTGCTTGACGAGCTGTAAAGCTGTCAGAAGCCAATTCTGGTCACTTGACCAGATGTGGCTCTTCAGCAGTGCTGATATAACGATATCTAGAGATAAATACTTAATTTGGAACAGTCTACAAAGTGTGACTGGCTTGCAAGCACACTTTGTAGACTGTTTCAATTAAGTATTTATTTCTAAATAGCGTGATTTCAGCTCTGCTGAAGAGCCTCTGTCTGGTCAAATGACTGGAATCTGCAGCTGTCAGCTAGATGGCAGACTTGAGTAAAACAGCCAGGAAAAGGTAACTTTAGCAAGTTATAGCTCTCAAACCATAAAGATTTGAGAGATAAGACTTACATTGATGTTAATCTTTTTTTAAGGTCTACAATATTAAATCAACTTAAAATTAACCATTACTATCCCTTTAACAAGATATATATTGCTACTTTTTTATGGTATCTAAACCTGAAATCACATACCTGTGCTTTGCTTTACTAGGTCACTTGTAATTAATAATCTGCAGCCTGGTGACATTGAGATTCATGTACTAAGAATAACTGCAATAATTCTATGACAAATCATCTGCAGCACGGGGGAGAAATAAAAATTAACCTCCTTGAATGCTAGTGATGTCTCAGGTGCATTACAAAAAGTATTCAAGGGGTTAAAAGACCCATTTAAATCAATGGGAATGTTGGGACTTTTTTATTTCTCCCTTATGTTACAGTTGGTTTGCTCTGAACTTACTCTAGGAAGATAAGCACTAAGGTGGTATAAAGAGGAGATAATCTCTCTGATTTGTATGTTATTCTGTTGAGCCTATGCACTAAGACCTGTTTTTCTGGAGAGATCTTAGTGCATAGGCTCCATAGAATAACATAGGAAGTGGTCAGTTGACCACATCTTAATGCATCTCCTCCTTGTACTTCTCCCCCCAAGCCTCATTATCTCAGCTAACGTAATAGCAAGAGTTTTGTTGTTGTTTGAATGGAGATCAGCTGTAGTATTTGTTGTCATGTTGGGCAGGCCTGCAGCAAAGCAAGTTGGTTGTATTTCCTAGGTGATGATAATTGTTGCTGTTGAAGAAGAAATTTCAGTTGCTTCAAAAGTTTATGCACATACCTGGGAACTCTCAGGGTTTGACCCTGAGACTCAGGGTTTTGGCCCAAATCTCAGGGTCTCAGGGTGAAGAGCCAAAATCTCAGGGTGAGAGAGTTTAGTGCTCCCTGTTATATATTCTGCTCCAGTTAAATGCTTCTTTAGTCTCTAAATTGGAGCCACTTGTACCAGAAAGGCGGAGGGAGAAGTCCTGCTTGTTTTGTGTGTGTTCATGCAGTGATATCTGTAATTAATGGCTCCTTGAATGCTGATTGGAGTGGCTCTCGATTACAGTGATCAGGGATATATCGTGGATAATCTATATTATGGGAGATTTAAGGGTTAATATTTACACAATTTCAGGGTCAGCTCATTTTGAAAGTTCCCAGGTATGCTTATGCTGCATTCTACAAGATATACTTTATTGGCTGTATGGAATTAGTAGATTACAAAGTCCTTAAGACAGGGAGGAAAAAAAATATATAAACTACTTTGGAGCCACACAAAAATGTTTAGGAAATAACTGAATCCAATGAAGGAGCGCATGCATAGAGGTGTGTGAAATGCTCTATAAATGTAAGAATCAGCTCAGAAATGTTAGGAGCCCAGGTATCCAGGCTCTTGGAATATTTCCACCCCTGACTTAACCGTATCCAACACATTGCTTTGCAGTGAGTTGGATACCACTCTGCCACTCAATGGGTTAAAGCTAAGCTACTGTAACAAAAGTAGGTAGATTTGCATATTGTATTTTAGGAGATGAAGATTGTCATGATGGAAAGGGTTGTTTTAGTTTATAACTAAAATGACTGTGATAGCGACTGGCTTTTAATAAGGGCTAGTCTATATAGATGATATTAGCTTACTGTTGAAAACACTGTGCTTATAGCACATACACGGAATGCATTGACCCTGATCAGGCTGTTCACACACTGTCTTCCTTGTTTGAATGCAGCCTGTTGCACCATGCTACAACTTCCCTGTGTTCCGCAATTAATGCAGAAAAAATATATAAGGCTGTATCTACAAGGCATCATGTGGACCACTTTGCAGATTGTCCACAAGTGATATTTGATTTTGTGATGGCTTCTCAAGTAATTAATAAGGGCACTTTCAACTGAGCTCTATTGCTGCTCTGTTGGAAATACTCATGTGAACATAGTCTACAGGGTGAATAGTCTGTTTACATCTGCAGCATGATTCCATTGGTATTAAACAGATCCAAAGTCAGAGAGTATTTTGAGCACCTTATAAACATGTATGCTATACCATTATTTTTGTATGTATGTTTATACAAACATTCATTATTACCATACCTGGGAACTTTTCATGCAGGGCTACCCGGAGGGTAACCCTGTCAGTGCCGAAAATGACGCGATTCGCGTCATAAAAGGGGTGGGGCTTAGTAATGAGGGGGGCGGGACAAAAAACCTGCAAAATGAAGGTAAGAGGGCGGGGAGTGGGAGGAACCGGGCAGGATGGAGCACAAGTGGGCAGAGTATCTACTTAAACTCTGCCCACCCGGTGATTCACACACTGCCCCAGAGACCCAGTAATTCAGTTTGAAATCCGGAGTCTCCAGGGCAAAACCGGAGAGTTACCAGGTATGATTATTACCTACACATCTACCTACACATCTTTGTAAGTAAGAGCATTCTGCATTGCTGTGTTGGTGCATTAGGCAGAGACTTCATGATCTGGTTGATTAAGAAACTTGCTGGATCAGGACCACTGAATATGAAGGGAAACTTTGTTCCATTCTTCTGCTTTCTAAGACTGCAGACAAGTTACTTTGACGGATAGCAATTACTTTACTTTTGAAAAAGACAATACAAAAATGGGAATATAAACATTTTAACAACATTTGGAAAAAGTCACCTTTTGTCTAATTCATGTATTTCCATGTGCCACATTTTGAATGCCGTACAAATAACTGGATGCAAAGCAATTTGTTCATATACATAGCATTCAAGGGGTTAAAAAAGCTGGATTTAAATCAAGGGGTTCACTTTTATAAGGTCACGTTTTAAATATCATGTGGCTGCACATCGCATTAAACATGTTGCCTGGATAAAAAAGGGCAAAATGAGAATCATGCACTGCATACAAGCGCAAGATTCTCATGTCCCTGTCATTAAAAGCTGCACAGAAACCCTTTGAGTGCCAGAAGCTTGTGTGCGCAGCCACACAGTATTAAAAAAGCGACCCTTTCCCTAATACATGTTAATCTCCTTATGTATCTGGTTTATGCTTATTGCATGTGCCATAAAAATAGCTCTCTCACATCTCTGATGTGTGTTATAGGCTTGGTTCTGCCTCCTATTATCTCCACACATTATCTATTATCTGCACACACAAGATTCTGGCACTCAAAGGGTTGCTGTGCGGCTATTAAGGAGGTGACATGACACTCTCGCACTTATATGCAGAGCGAGATTCTCATGTCACCGTTTTCATCCAGGTGACATGTTTAATGTGGTGTGCAGCCATACAATATTTAAAATGCAACCTTTTAAAAGGCTATCAAATCAAGGAGAGTTTTGCCAATTTGTATTGGTCTCCTGTTGTGCAGTTGGCTTGCAACAGAATTACTCCACATTTCAGAGTAACAGAGTTGATGAGGTCAATAAATGACATATTCATCAAGATCACCCTTTACTCTACCACCTTTTTGTTTTTGTTGATCCAGAGGAAGGCACAAATAAGCAAACGTTAAAGCCACATTGGATGAACACTGTAACCATCGTGATTCTAAAAAGGAATCCAGTATATGTAAATATGTTGAATTATCTACAGTATCTGACCACATAACTTCCTGAAGCAAATCATTCCACATCTTTACCCCCCCAAAAAAAATCCCTGCCTTTGTCTATTTCTAAAGGTACCTTCCTCCAGTTGTCATGAATGCCCCTTTTTGCTTTGTCCTTATAGTAAAGCGTTATGTTTTTTTTTTACATATGAGCTATTATGTGGTACCTGGAGATCTTGGAAGAGAAGAAGAGATTCCATTTTACAACGGTTGCATATGTGCCTCTGATCTTTGAGAATGCAAGAGTACATGTGAAGTTAATGGCCATATAATAGTGCATATAATAAATTATCCATATATCTGTTGTGGCCGGTATTTATTGCACTATGGGTTTCATGCTCTGTCCCCCAAGTACCCTAGATCTGTTGGCAGATGGGGCATAGTTCCATTGGTTATGTTGCCTGTTGTGAAAGGTATTCTGTGGGACTAAGATGCATCACACAGAAGTGATTATTCCTTCGTGTGGATGCACCAAAATCTAGCATACTGCTTCTTTACTGTATTCCCCACAGGAACACAGTAAGGATGCAGCAAGGAGAGTCTGCACATTGACTTGCTGAACATTCAGTCAATGGTTGACTCACATGGGCACTAGATGATAATATTTGGCTGGCACACACAAACATGGGTCAGTCCTCAGGCACACCCTTCCTGGGTTGGGATAATCTATGTAATGCAGGAGAAAGTTCAGTTTACAACATGGGTGAAAGAACTATAGCAGGAGATGCTACAGTTCTGTCACCTGTGTAACAAGCCTATAACACGGTAAAACTTTAACTTTTTGTTTTCAGATATTTTACTCATTTGCTATTTACAAAGACAATTGTAGCAATAGCGTAATAGTAAACCCAGTTGTTTCCCGCCTCTCACAGTGTACAGCACGTTCCATTGTTTTGTTTTGATTTCACTTGCTAATTGAGCACTTCCTTCCCCTGGCTGGCTGCCTTACTATCTTTTATGGTGTGATCCCAGAGGAAGATTTGTTGGCTCTTTGTTCCCTGTTGAGGATTGTCCATAACATAAACATTTACTGCCACCAGACCCTGACATGCAAGGAATGTTGAATACAAATGATCTAATACTTTTCAAGTACCAGAAGGGAATGCAACACATTGCAGAGCACATCAGATCTTTATTTTTATTTTTGTCCTGATATACCTTATTCATAGGACTGGAGATTTTCATAAGTCTGTCTGTGACTAGTAAAAAGAAAAAAAAAAGGCAGACAAATAAAAAAGCTGTGGTGTTTCACAAGTTGTAATTTTTTTCCTCTGGTTGGTGAACCTTCTAATATTTTTGCATCCTTACTCATTCACAAAAAAAGCACAAAAAATAGTTTAACAGGAAGACAAATCCTCTTGGCTTATGCTACTCTTTTATGTTCCATCAGTGCAGTGAATTTTGATCTTCAGTGGGTGGGTTTAAAGGAAAAATGCCAAGAGGTAGAGGGGCCCCTGGGAAATTCAGATCACTTTGTTCTTCTTATTTTAAGTCTGTGAGGCTACATAGGAGTGAGTGCCAGTGATCTCTGCAGTGCTACATGTATCATTTTTGGCCTTTTCACTGCCTGTTTAAAACTACACGTGGTAACTTTGATAATGAGCTGACATTGTATCGTTGCAATATTAATCCTTAAAATTCCCCAGGATGCAGGATGTGTCAGAACCAGATCTTTCCCAGATTTGGTTAAAATATGTCATAAATGTTTTCTCCTGCCCCAGTGAGGTGACAACAGTCCTACAATCCATCATGTTTGCTATACATATTAGTGAGTTTCAGTTACATCAAAGTTTATACTACCCAATCTATATTATAGTGGAACTTTACCCCAGGAATAAGAGTATCTTAATTCTTTTATCAGCAGGGCATACCTATGTATGTCTCAATCAAAGTCCTTTCTATTTACGGTTTTATTTACATTTCATATCTACTGCTGATTGTTTGTTTACAATTTGATAAAAAAGTTGTGTCCATTACAAATCAGTTGAGTCAGTTGAAGCCTATATTTTTGCTTTGAGAAAGTGTTACCTTGAACAGGAGTTTTTAATCTTGTCCAATGGACACATTGGCTACTTTACCTCAGTAATACCATAGCCATGCATAGTAACCAAAAAGAGGGTGCATTGCACCCAATGGTAGTGTTCACATGGTGCCTGTGAGGCTCTGATGAGGCTGACGACTGGACCACATCTTGCTACAACTCCCCCTGCAGATAGTGATAGTTGTTGGAGATTTGCAATAGTGAAAGTTTTCTCAGCAGCTTATGGGACCGTAGTGCAGTATCTAATGTACATGAATACCTAAACTGTTGTGATTTTGTTCACAATGATCTAATCACAGACTGGACAACCTAGGGGTTAGTCAGTAAGATAATGCTGATATATATGTAGGCCACCTAGCTAATTTTATAGTACATGCCTTACTACATTTTTTGGCTCCCAAAGGGAGTGCATAGGAGGTGGGTGATACAACATGCCAGTGATGTCTCTGTGTTAGTATTGCCTATGAGAGCAAGGCCTTACAAACCATGTCTTAAAGCTTTGAGTGCCAGAGGGGTACGCAACACATTGATTTGCGTACCCCTCTGACACTCAACGGGTTAAGGATTTCCTTATTTGAGCAACTGTACTTAAACTAAAATCAATGACCTTCTAATAAACTCACTTGTACTCAATCAGTGAGATCCTTAAGACATGGCCTATTTTTGGTCCCTTAGGATCGTTATGAGAACCATTGACCTAGAGACAAATGTTAGAAGGGCTTCCTATGTAAAGGATATGCAGACATATTTAATGCAATAAATATATATAGACAGATACACCCGATTGACTGACCTAGATACGTGTACTTTATACAGCAATGTGTTAAATTAGTTACGGGTCACAGTTCCTCTTTAAGACAACTGTAAACTGGCAGAACTATGCAGTGCTAGTTTTTGCTTTTCTTTGCAATAAATGTGAACTCTGTGAATCTGGAGTTTGGCCTTGGCAATCGCTCCAGTGCTTAGAAAGTGAAATGCATTTATTTTTATCTTGCTGGAGGGGAGAGATTAGTGATGTAATGATTACAAAGTGCATATGTAATGATTTAAGCTGTTGGCAGTCTAAAGTGGTAGCACTTCATTTAATTTGCCATTTGCTTAGATAAAGGAAGGGTCACAGGGTATTTAGTTGTTACTTAGGCCAGAACCCATCATTTAACCACAATAAGACTACTGAGGTATTCCTTTAGGGGTGTATTAAACCCTTGAAGACCAGAGGGATATGCAATGCATTGCTTTGCAATGTTTTGCTCACCCTTCTTGTCTTCAGGGGGTTAACCCTTTAAATGTTTATAGTTGTGGGCAATGCATTGCTCATAACTGGAATTTTAATTGCCACAATGGATTAAACTGTCACTTTTACATATTTAACACTTTAGGTTCCAATGGGGTGTCCAATGCACTCCACTCAAGGAATTCATCAGATGGGGATGAGAGCAGCTTATCCGATACATAACTCTTTGCTTGCTATCAATGAAACGTATACTGAAGGCATTTATCAGTAATCGGCCATATTTCCCTTACTTATATACGCAAAGTAGGGACTTTTTTTTTTGTTTTGTTTTGTTTTTTTTTTTTTTTGTTTTTGTTTTTTTTTTTGCAGTACATGCATGTTTTCATAAAGTGTATGCATATGACTATGCCAGAGGTTTGCAAGTGATCTGCCAGCAGCAGCCTGGCAGATGGAAATGCCAATGCCTTGCTGATTAAGATCACATGCTTTTAGATTAATGCCATGGTTAGCCTGACACATTAAAACGAGTGCTAGCTGCTTCTCTGAATTAGGCAAAATCGCTAAGCCTTTCACGAAACAGTGGACATTTTAGCCACACCCATTCTTTAAAACTCACTTTCTTTTTTAACTGTGCAAACAAATGTTTGATAATGAATAAAACAAGCAGTTCTTAACATTATGGTGCTGATAATTGTTCCATCAAAGGTACAATATAAATAGATAATGTGCCAATTTCTGGCATGCTGCCCTAGGTGTTCAAAATAGATTTGATTGTGAAATCATTATGTTGGTTGGGTTCTGCTTCTGGTACTCCTTTCCAATAGGATCCACTGAAAGTCTTACTGAGTTATTGCTGAACCGTTAGGTCCTTGAGACCTGCCACACCCTACTGTAGGAGACAGCCTGGGGTGTAACCAGGGTTTGTGCATGTTGTGTCTCTGCATTATGAAGCAGATAAGATAGGTCACAAATCAATTTCAGAATTGGGTGGACTGGCAGTTTTGACCCTTTAATCACAAATATCTTTAATGAGGGCTGTCAAGAAAAGACTACATTAAAGGGATAGTAATGTCAGAAAAAAAGTATTAACTATATGGTAGATGCAATTAAAAGAGAGTACTTATTCATATCTCTCAAACCATTATGGTTTGAGAGATATAGGAAAATAAAGTTCTCTGATCCCTCCCCTTTCTGCTTGACGAGCTGTAAAGCTGTTAGAAGCAGTTTCTGGTCGCTTGACCAGATGCGGCTCTTCTGCAGCTCTGATATAACTCTATCTAAAGACAAATACTTCATTTAGAACAGTCTACAAAGTGTGCCTGGTTTGCAAGCACACTTTGTAGACCATTCCAATGAAGTATTTATTTCTAAATAGCGTGATTTCAGCTGTGCTGAAGAGCCTCTGTCTGGTCAAATAACTGGAATCTGCAGCTGTCCGCTAGATGGCAGACTTGAGTGAAACAGCCAGGAAAAGTTAAGTTTAACAAGTTATATCTCTCAAACCATAAAGATTTGAGAGATAAGACTTACATAGATGTTAACCTTTTTTAACTCTCTACGATATTAAATCAACTTAAAATTAACCATTACTATTTCTTTAAAAGGGAGGTATACTCTGAGATAAGTGTTTACCAGTATGACTTACCTAAAGAAGGTACTTCTGGTGCAATAACTTATTTTTTTAAGGATGTTTTTCACCAGCCCATCACCATCTGTGAAAATATACTCACAATGTATTACGTTCAACTTAACACTTATGTGTCAGCTGACAATTGCACATTAGGGGTGTTATAATTGTCCACAGAACAGTATGGAATGTTTTTCTCAATTGGGCAGCTCCTCCATACAACTCATCAGAAGTTCAAAACATGTGGAAGAAACAGAAGAGGGCGCCCATTGGTGCCTGTTATCTTTATGACAGTGATAAAATTCAAAATCGAAAATATACTCACAAATGTGGTCGTTGTATTCACAAATGTGTATACCCTTATACAACCACCACATTTGTGAATATATTTTTAATTGTGAATTTCACAATCTGATAAAGACTAATGACCATTATGAGTTACACAGGACTATTGAAGCACATTGTTGTGAGTAGGTACTAACTAGAACTTCAACAGTGATTACGTTATACAGGAAGCTGTAGCTTTAATGCAAAAAATTATAGATAGATATGCCTGACTGCTATTTAAAGGGGAACTACCACCCCACACAATCTTTACCTTCACTAAGTCCCCATCTAGCGACTAGCTGCTTAGTAGCGCTAGTCGCCAGAATAATTACCTTATTTAATAGATTTTTCCTCTCTTCCATTGACGACAGGCAGGACGGAGCGTGGACATCTTGCCATTGTGACGTCCGCGCGCCTGCACTGTCGGTCCTAGCTGGAGCCAAATGGCTCGTAACAACGCTTCCTAGACCCGGCTAGGACTGACAACGCAGACGCGCGAACGTCACAATGGCAAGATGTCCTCGCTCCGTCCTGCCTGTCGCCCATGGAAGAGAGGAGAAATCTATTAAATAAGGTAATTATTCTGGCGACTAGCGCTACTAAGCAGCTAGTCGACAGATGGGGACTTAGTGAAGGTAAAGATTGTGTGCGGTGGTAGTTCCCCTTTAAAGCACTCATGCCTATGTAAATTAATCTGTTGGAATTATGAAACACATTTCTAGGTTAAAGTTTGCATTTAAAGGTGAACTGTGAGATGTTCGTAATTTGTTTTTATAGAAACATATAGTTTGAGGGTAGATAAGAATCATTCGACCCATCTAGTCTGCCCATTTTCTTACTGTAAAAACCTCAAACCTTATTTGGTCTTGTCTTATGTCCAGGACAGCCTTATGCCTATCCCATGCATGCTTACATTCCACCACTGTATTAAAGGGATAGTAATCCTTCAGTATTACAAATCCCTATATTAAAGCCCTAGTAAAAAAAAAAAACATATTGCCCCCAGTGTCATCTCTCAAACCTTTATGGTTTGAGAGATGAACGCTTCTAAAGTTGCCCTCTCCCTCCCCCTTCCCCGTAGTTAGCATTTTAGCTGACTCAGGGAAATCCGGTCATAGATCATCAGGCGGCTCTGCAGCAGAGCCACGATCGCGTTAACTAAAAAAAAAAACTTTCACTAAAACGGTCTTCTACGTGTGCTTGGCTTGCAAGCACACGTAGAAGACCATTTCAGTGAAAGTTTTTTTTTTAAGTTAACGTGATCAGGCTGTGCTGGAGAGCCACCTGAAAGTCATACGACTCTGTTCCCTGCAGTCAGCTAAAATGCTGACTACGGGGAAGGGGGAGGGAGAGGGCAACTTTAGAAGCGTTCATCTCTCAAACCATAAATGTTTGAGAGATGACACTGGGGGCAATACTTTTTTTTTTTACTAGGGCTTTAATATAGGGATTTGTAATACTGAAGTATTACTATCCCTTTAACTTCTACCACTTCTGCTCATGAGCTATTACACTTCTCTACTATCCTCTTGGTGAAATAAAACCTTTTTTACATTACATCTAACCCTCTTTCCCTCTATTTTTAGACTATGGCCTCTTGTCCTAACATTTATACTCCTTTGAAATGTACTTCCTACCTGCACTTTGTTGTATCCCTTCATGTATTTGAATGTTTCTGTCATATCCCCTATCTCTCTCTTCTCTCCTCCAAGCTATACATATTCAGATCCTTTAGTCTATCCCGATATTTCTTTTCCTGTAAACCAATCACCATTTTAGTAGGCCTTTTCTGAATTTTCTCTAGAGTATCAATATAGTTCTGGAGATGGGGGTCTCCAGTACTGTACACAATACCCTAGGTGAGATGTAACCAGAGATCTGTAGAGTGGCATGATCACATCCCTTTTCCAGACGTCCGTGCTCTAGCTGACAGATTGAGATCCTGATCCCGGGCCAAATGGCTCTTTAGCAGAGCTGAAGTAGCGTTGTCTACAAAGAAATTCTTCATTAGAACGATCTACAAAGCGTGCCTGCCCCCTAGGCACACTTTGTGGACTGGTCTAATGAAGTATTTCTTTGTAGACAATTTTATTTCGGCTCTTCTGAAGAGCCATCCGGTTGCATGACCAGAATCTCAATCTGTCAACTAGAGCGCTGATGTCTGGAAAAGGGAAGGGAGGGGGGAACTTTATAAGTTTATAACCATAAAACTATACAGCTTTAAGAAACGGGACTTGCATCATTGAACTTATATATTTTTTAATATGAGCAATATTCAACTTTAGGAAACTCAGGTATTACTATCCCTTTAAGTAATCAGAATAATATATATTGACCTGGATTCCACTGCAGTTGATAATGTTATCACTGGTTATATGTACAATATTCCCAATAGATTTAATTTCTAATATATGAGATAAAAACAGCAATAACACATCATCTTTAGTGTAATGTAGGCTCTAGTTGAGTGTCCTTCATACAGCAGCCAGTTATACTATATTTATATATTATGATTTTAAATGTATTTCTATTCTTGTTTTGTTATTTGAATTGTGGTATAGTAATGTTGAATAGTAGAATTTTACTATTTGAAAGTGTTTGCATATTTATAAATGAAAATGGATTGGGCTATTACTTGTGTCTTCTCTCATTCATCCTGATGTAGCTTGTTGTATGTTCTTCACTAATCATTCACAGAGGACAAACTAAAAACGGAGTTCAGAAGATACAGGAAAAGGTAATTGCAGATACAATTCACTAAATAAATAAATATACATGACTGTAATACAAATAAGCTCCTCTGTGAACGTAATAACACAAGAGCAGTGGGAAGCCATCAGCAGTGCTGACCCACATCCGCATCAGCCTAACATGACTTCTTAAAGGGGATCTATCACCCCTATACAAGTTAGTCTTATTAGTTAGATTATTTAGCAAATATGCTTAAAACTGTATTTATTTATTTTTTTTAAAAGGCTATTTGTGCGAAAATGTATGTTTTAAAGAGTGCCCTGCACCCTACTTCTGGACAGTCTGCGGTTACCTGTTTTGTGCCACAGTCTGTCACTGTGTCTCTGCTCCTCTCCTTCTATCCAGCCTCCTCCGATGACGGAGGCTTTCTATTGGTAAGCTGGAGCGATCTCATTGGTAGAGATCTGGATAGAGGGAGGGGAGTAGAGGCAGAGTGACAGACTGTTGCATAGAGCAGGTAACCGCAGTCTGCCAAGAAGTAGGGTGCAGGGCACTCTTTAAACATTAATTTTCGCCCAAATAGTGTTTTAAAAAACAAATTAAAACAGTTTTAAACATATTCTCTAAATATCTAACTAATAAGACTAACTTGCATAGGACCGATAGATTCCCTTTAACTCCAACATGGCTCTCCTGCACTGCGGCCCCATAAGCCAGTCTACAGATGCAGATTGCTTATTTTAGAGCCTTCAATGAAACAGACTTCATTTCCATGAGATGATAGTCACCTGTGTTTGATAGCGTACAATTGTTGTCTGTTTTTGGAACATAAGCACATTAATAACATTTTGCTTGAACATTTCCTCTTAAACTGATTCACGTATTCTTATGAATATTGATATACTTGCAATGGCCATAATGGATAAAAGGGGTTAACAATTGATCCATTATGCCTCTCTCAACTAAATGGGGTTAATCAGTGAGGTATACATTCCTGTGCAATGTACTGTACACCTATAAGGCATTGAATGGGTTAATCGCAGAATAAACATTGTTGTACACCTCTGGCATTCAAGGGGTTAATAACCGATAATGTATGCCTCATATATATATATATATATATCTCATATATTGGGTTAAGGGATTAACAGATGTCATCATGCCTCTCAAGCAATTTATACAGTGGGTTAATCTGAGTTTAACCCTTTGAGTGCCAGAGAGGCACCAAAGGGTTAAATAATGCAGGAGGGAGAGGTTAATGCATATTTATTAGTGTTGAGCGAGCACCCCGATGCTCGGGGGTTCGGGTGCTCTGACCGAGCACCCCCTGAGGCTCGAGTGCTCGGCCGAGCACCCGAACCCCATTGAATTAAATGGGAGGACTCGAGCATTACACCAGGCACCCCCTGCTTTGATGAGGGGAGGGTGCCTGGTCAATGCCCCCCTTCATTTCCACAATGCCCCTCTTCCACAATGTCCCCCTTCCACAATGTCCCCCTTCATCTCCGCAATGTCCCCCTTCATCTCCGCAATGCTTCATCTCCGCAATGCCCCCTTCATCTCCGCAATGCCCCCTTCATCTCCGCAATGCCCCCCTTCCACAATGTCCCCCTTCATCTCCGCAATGCTTCATCTCCGCAATGCCCCCTTCATCTCCGCAATGCCCCCCTTCCACAATGTCCCCCTTCCACAATGTCCCCCTTCATCTCCGCAATGTCCCCCTTCATCTCCGCAATGCTTCATCTCCGCAATGCCCCCTTCATCTCCGCAATGCCCCTCTTCCACAATGTCCCCCTTCCACAATGTCCCCCTTCATCTCCGCAATGTCCCCCTTCATCTCCGCAATGCTTCATCTCCGCAATGCCCCCTTCATCTCCGCAATGCCCCCCTTCCACAATGTCCCCCTTCCACAATGTCCCCCTTCATCTCCGCAATGTCCCCCTTCATCTCCGCAATGCTTCATCTCCGCAATGCCCCCTTCATCTCCGCAATGCCCCCTTCATCTCCGCAATGCCCCCCTTCCACAATGTCCCCCTTCCACAATGTCCCCCTTCATCTCCGCAATGTCCCCCTTCATCTCCGCAATGCCCCCTTCATCTCCGCAATGCCCCCTACCTCCAGTCCCTGGTGGTCCAGCGGAGCGTCTGCAAGATCTGTGCCTCCTTCGGCACAGATCCCTGCCACCCGAACATGGCGGGCGAGCACATGGCGGTACTCGTACGAGTACCGCCATGTGCCGAGCAGAGCAATGCTCGAGCCGATCCGAGCATCGGCCGAGCATGCTCGCTCAACACTAATATTTATACTGTTTGGTATTTAGGACCCAGAAGCTCTGCCTACTCATGCACTGTTTAAATGTGGTGATTGAATGTAGCAGGGATGTCAGGCTACAACTCCCATCATCATACCTGGGATCTCTCAGGGTTTGACCCTGTGACTCAGGATTTTGACCCAAATCACAGGGTCAGGGGTCAAATTCTCAGTCTGAGAGAGTTCTGTGTTACTGTTTATCTGATCTGTCACAATTAAATCTTTCTTTAATCTCTGAATAAATGCATTTTAAAATTCCATGTGGACTGACTGGAGCACCTTTTGGGTTAGAGCAGTGTTTCTCAACCAGGGTGCCATGGCATACCACCTCTAGGGGTGCCGCAGAATTTATAGCGTTAATTACACAGGGCTGTTACAAGTTAGGGTGCCGCAGAATTATATTTATTTATGTTGGAACACCGCCAATGCTTTTGTGTTCACGGTGCATCCGTCAAGGCACTGTGTAGTGTAGGAACCGGCAAGGAAGACAGTCCATTGCTGGAGGCGCATCCTGATTGGGCTTTTGGATGGAGGCGGAATGGCTGTGATTGCATATCACATTCCCGCCTCTTTTTTTTTTTTTTTTGTACTGGTGCCAAGTTCCTGTTGTCAGTGGTATATACACCATCGAGGGACAGTGTGGTTTCTGCTCAACAGCTGCAGCTACAAGAAGACCACAGACAGCAAGCATCCTGCATTCACTGCATAACATAAGCAGCCACCCTGCTTTATACTGGTAGGGTGAATACTTTTATATTTTAATACTCCCCTCTTCTTTTAGTTGCCCTTTGTGTCCCCCTCACTCAAATGGCCAATGAACAATATTGTCTGTGCCCCATTATTGCTCTTAAAAAGCACATTAGTAGCCCAGTGCTCCTATAATGTCCCACAGGTGTACATTGAGGCATGAGATGAGCCCAGCCAGTGCACATATTTATTCTCCCACATTACTATTTTCTGGAGGGCCAGAGGGGTACACTTGGACATCTGATGCCCCTGTGTACACCTCTGAGGTACTGGTTACACATGGAGTCAGTAGGTTACCAATGTGTCTCTCATGGACATCAGTGGGGCACAGCCTGTCCCATATAGTGCCCTTAATCATGAACCAAATGAACTTATGAAATGTAGTAAAAAAAAATCAATAAAAAGGTAACCATGAACTGTTCATTACTGCTCCAGCTCTCTGTCTCACTTGCTCTGATACTAAAAAAAAAACTGGAGAAATTATAATCTAGGGCAAACCATCTGCACCACGGGGAGCAATTACAAATTCCCACAATTTCAGTTGATTTAAACTGGGCTTTTAACCTCTTGAATGCTAAGATGTCTCCAAATCATTGCTTTGCAATACTTTGGAGGCCTGTTTAGCATTCAAGGGTTAAAAATTAGCCCAGTGTAAATCAATAGGAGTTTTTTGTTTTATTTATTATGCTCAATTATGTTATTCTGGATTTGGTAGGTAAAAGTAACTACTCTTATACAGATCTTCTTCATTACACACTGTTATACGACTTTTGAGACGTTGGGGGTGCCCTGGGAATTCCAGACAGTGTGTAGGGGTGCCTTGAATGAAAAAAGGTTGAGAACCACTGGGTTAGAGCAAGCAGGTATATATTGCATAAAATCGGCATTACTGGAAGCCTTAAGGGTTAATATTTCAACGATCTCTGGATCAGCTGATTTTGAAGGTTCCCAGGTATGCCCATCATATCCCAAGCTGCCAACATTTGACTACCCCTGCCTTAATGTGACGAAGGGGGAAACATTCTTCAGATTGTTTTGCTGTCTAGGGATGGAAGAATCAGTGAATTGCTTATCAGTGTGTTGCTGGTCCCAGAAGCAATGGTTCAGTCCAATGTTATCCTGAAAATAATTACAGCTAAAGCAGACTGCAGCATACCTCTCAACTGATTCTAGCATGAGTTACTGGGTATTTAAGTGTATATAACTGCCGTTCATTTTTAGGTGTTAATGTTCCTTTAATTAGCCTGCTGAGTTAATCAGGGTAGATGCATCTGGGGAAAAAATGTAAAATATTTAAAATGAATGTCTTCATTGGAATGGTCTAAAAAGTGTGCTTGCAAACCAGGCACGCTTTTTAGACCATTCCAATGAAGTCATTCATTTTAAATAACGCAATTGCGGCTTTGCTGCAGAGCCTCCGTGTCGGCCAACACGGATCTCCTGCTGACAGCTTTACAGCTGACAGCAGGAAACATCAAACTTTGAATGCGTGTATCTCTCAAACTATAGCGGTTTGAGAGAGATGTTTTTTTGCATTCAGTTCAACTTTTTCAGCTCTACACAATGTAAAATATTTTTTACTTGGACTAACACTTCAAGAGAAGATTAGATGCAATTGTAGCAGAAGGAAACATACAGGGTTATACTGTGTATTAGTGGGAAAAACAGGAAGTTCATAAACAGACTAATAACCATTTTGGAGTCAGGAAGGCTTATAAAATTCTAGTTTTTGTTTATACTGTGTTCGAACTTGGTAGCTTTGTCTTTTTTTTTTTTCAACCCACTGTACTATGTAACTATGTATTGAAACACATTGAAAAAGAAAACCAAAAGAACCACACATTCACTGCCTGACACTTCTCTCTTGTTCCACTGATAGTTACAGAACCTAACATATATTGTCTGAAACACCAGCCTTGTTCTACTATCCACTGGTAGTCACAAAAATACACATACGTTGTCTGACACCCCCCACTTTCCAGTAGTAGTCACAAAACCAAACATACTCTGTTTGCCACTCCAGCCTTGTTCCACAGTATACTGGTAGTCACAGAAGTACACATACACTGTCTGATGCCTCCCACCTTTTTCTACTGTCCACTGGTAATCACAGACTCACATACTCTGTAGCAGTGTGTACAGTAGACATAAAATCAGATTACATGATCTGCCATCCTATGAAATAATTTGTGTGCGTTAGTGATGGAAATATTTATTGCGTGACTGGCTCACAAGAGTGAAGATTACAGAAACTCTGATGGTATAGAGCAGGGGATGCAGCTGCCTGCTTCTGCCTTTTCTCAGAGAATGATGAGATGTTTAACCTCTTAAAGTGAGCCTGTCACTTTGTAACATGGGTGACTTTTAACTCTTAGCACCAGAGGGGTACGCAAAGCAAAAAGCTTTCAAAATTAAATACATGTTCTGTTATGAATTTTGCATACTAACATAGTAATTTAGGTTGAATAAAGACACAAGTCCATCAAGTCCAACCTTCTCCTCATACCCTGACTGAGAATTTTATAGCTTTCCTCCTACCAAATAAGTTAGTCTTTATCAGACCTTCCTGATCTGCCTACTAAAAAACAGTATAACTCTGTATGTTCCCTTTTGAAAGAAATGTATCTAATCTTCTCTTAAATGTATCCCTTGTATCTGCCATAACCAGCACCGTGGGCAAGGAATTCCACAATTTAACAGACCTTACTGTACAAAAAACCCTTCATCTGCTGAAGTCTAAGCCTCCTTTCCTCTAATCTTGAGCAGTGTCCCCTGGTCACCTGATCAGACCTTGGAATGAATAGCTCACCGCAGAGATCCTTATATTCACCTCTCATATACTCGTACAATGTGATAAGGTCTCCTCTTAGTTGTCTTTTCTCTTAAGTAAATAAACCAAGTTTGTCTAGTCGTTCCTCATACACCAAGTCCTCCATTCCCTTAATTAATTTTGTTGCTCTTCGCTGTACCCTCTCTAGTTCTAGTATATCCTTTTTCAGAACTGGTGCCCAAAACTGCACTGCATACTCAAGGTGAGGTCTTACCAATGATATTAATTTAAACAATAATCTGAGATAGTTAGTTAGGTTTTATTGGAGTGTGTAAAGAACCATGCAAACCTGGAGATTGTGGCTGAAGGTCACAGACATCCATTTTGTGTTATAGCCAAGGGAGTCAGTTTTCTGAGCCCCAGGACCACTGATTAGAACTGTTCTGGAACTACACTGAGCAGCCCTGGACTTTTTTTTTTATTATTGTATATTTTTTTTCTACCAATCCTGCTCTCATTGCATCAAGTTTTGGTAAAATGTAATAGTGGCCCTTTTAATAGTCTAGAGCAGGGTTGTGCAAAGAGCAGCTCCCCCAGCTGTTGAGGACTACAACTACCATCATCCCCAGTCAGCCAAAAGATGACAGCTGGAGTGCCTCAGGTTGCCAATGCCACCAACATTAGTGTGTGTGGGGGTCTTGTGACCTATACCTATAGTTACTAAATATTAACATAGAGGGAGGGGAAGTAGGAGGGAAACCACTGTGGATGGGGCTATACAGTGAAAATGAAAGGGTAACTCCCTCCTCCAGTAAACTACTTCTTATATAGATCTTCGATGGCAATACATTTTCAACTCATATTTTTTTTTTATTTATTTTATTTTTTAAACGCAGCATTAATGGAGATATCTGCTCTTTTTAATGGAAGTGTGTGATGCCACTATATACAGCTCTGTACCGCAGCCTGTCAATCTCTGCCTCTTCACCCTCCCTAGTTGTTATCTGTTACCTCCCTCCAGCATGTGAGCTTGACAATGAGATCGCTCCATCTCACATGCTCTATTGCTCTGCTAGAGGAGGAGGTAACTGATAACAACTGGGGAGGAGAAGAGGCAGAGATTGACAGACTGGTACAGAACCGTATCTTAGTTTGTCCTGGAGTGTCGTCCCGCTCTTCCACTTAAAAAATGATATCTCCGTTAATACTGCATTTAAATAATCCAGATTGAAAATGTATTGCCATCGAAGATTTATATAAGAAGCAGTTTACTGGAGGTGAAAGATCTCCTTTAATCTAACTCAAACTATTACTTTACATAAAAATGGCTAGCACAACAAATAGGTGATTTTTGAAAGCTCTCTCATAATTACCTAAGTATTAAGGCGATGAGTCTGCTTTACAGTGATAGTTATACGTCCAAAAAAATTTATTTTATATTGTAGCCATTTAAACACATTAAAAACGATATAAGTCTTATCTCTCAAACCTTTATGGTTTGAGAGATATTCACAAGTAAAGTTTTCCCCTCAGTGACCGAAATTGCCATCTAGCGGTCAGATTTGGAATCCGGTCCGCAGACCAGCCAGCAGTTGTTCAGCAGAGGCAAGATCGTGAGATATAAAAAGAACTACTTCATTGCAATGATCTACAAAGCGTGCTTGCAAACCAGGCACACTTTGTAGACCATTCCAGTGAAGTAGTTATTTTTATATCTCTCGATCTCGGCTCTGCTGAACAGCCGCAGCCGGTCTGCGGAGTGGATTCCAAATCTGACAGCTAGAACAGTGACGTCATTCAGGGGGAAACTTTGCTTGTGAATATCTCTCAAACCATAAATGTTTGAGAGATAAGACTTATATAGTTTTTAATGTTTTTTTAAATGGCTACAATATAAAATACATTTTTTTGGAAGTATTACTATCACTTTAAGGATCAGATGGTTTTGCAGTAGACTTACAATGTGTTGAACACCCTCAAGTTCTTAATAGGGTAAAGAGAGACAGAAGTGGGGAGCTCATTCAAACATGCTGCATCCTCTGCTCGGTGACTGGAATCTCAGTGACTGCTCAGCGACTGGAATCTTAAGTGCAGGATGGTGCTGAAAATTACTTTATAGTCCTGCAGATCACACTACTTAATTAAAAACTACTTTTGGGATCCACATACACTTTTTAACAATTGCAAATAGGTGTGTGTGTGTGTGTGTGTGACATCACTTGCTCCTATGTGATCACACGGCAATGTGCACTGAGTGTTATAAAGACTCTCTTTTCCACCACCCTTTTTGAAGTCCCATTTCATCCAACTATTATGTGGGCTGAAATGGAATTCCATACAGAAACGTCAGCCCTTGACGGCATGACACAGCACCAAAATGTTCTTATCCTGCTGGTTGTTGGGGGGGGGGGGGTATGGTGCAGTTTGGTTGATATGTTTAATCTTTTGAGTATAAGAGATATATCCAACACATTGCAATGTGTTGGACACCTCTCTGACACTCAAAGGGGGTTAAACTATAATAAAAAAAAATGAAAAGCACACACAATCTAAGTGTAGATTCTTTTTTCCTTTTATTTCTTTTCTTCTCTTAACACCTTCACCGTGTGTAGTTATAGCGATATTCACCTCCTTCACCGTGGGGATCACCATTTATTTCAATGTGGATATACCACTCACCTTTTCAAAAGGCAATCCAGCCTCAAGGTCTATCACATACACTGGATAACTCCCAGTGATGGTGTCTTATCTCAGCACTCGTGGTCTCTCCTCCTATCTCAGTAATCCCCACCACCAACATCTTTCGTTGTCCCAATCGGCTTAATGTGAGACACTTGGTCCTCTGTCTAGGATCCAATATAAAATAAATGGTCCTCTATTTCCGACCCACAACACACATTGCCTTTCACGGGATCCTTTGTGGGCTGGTTACTTAATGGTACTGAGTTCAATATAGCTTATCAGCCCAGGACCTTTTCATTCCAAGTGTTGGTGTTCCTTTATTGTACTTGGTGAGGATTTAGGACCCAGCAGATCAGCTATCTACACAGTTGCTGTGTAGATGGCTGATCTGCTGGTCCTAAATTCTTGACACCAGTGCTAACAATTTGAGTTGTAATAATGTTTGGGTTAAAAAAAAAAATCTCTCAGCAGTGGGAACACCCTTATTTTTATCAGCAGGACTGTGAAATATATATATATATATATATATATATATATATATATATATATATATATATATATATATATATATTTTTATAAACAGAAGTATACTGTTCCTTTAATTAGTAGTTTTTCTCTGTTGGTGCCAGAAGGATTAACAGTGGCTTGCTGTGCAGTGTACAGACAGTATATATATATATATATATGCAATGGTTGCATACCCCTGTGGCACGCCAATGGATTATAATAAATGGGTGGGGGGGGTTTGAAATGGTATAGTTCTATCCAGACTGTAAGCAGCTCCATTGCTTGTGCAGGGTTGTTTCACAGGGAGCAGGAAAGTGTGTGATGTATATTTTTTCCCTCAGTTCCACGTGGCATAGTCACTAGAGATTGCACCAGCTGTTTCTTCCTGTTGTAGTTATACCTGAAGTGCAGGAAGCTGAGCTCTTGGTGGCGAGATAGCGTGAGGACTTGGGGAAGGGGAGGGAGGATGGAGGATTCTGACTAGTTAGGAATCCATTCTAATATTCCTCTCCTTCACGTATGCTCAGTCAGCTGCAGATTTATAATCACTTCCTTGTGAAAAGAATGAATTCTGTCTTACAGAACTAAAATGCAAACCTAAAGATTGAGCATGTTATAGGGCTGTATTTGTGAAGCTAAAGAGTTGCAATTCTTGTGCTAATTGCAGCTTCGGTTTAAAATGAAAATTCTGCAAATTCCCATTGATTTAAATGAGACATTTAATGACATGGTATACACCCAAACTAAAACAGCTAACAGTTTGGCCACGTGTCCCTGACTAACAGAAACTTGGTCTGGAAGCTTTAGGGTTAATACCCAACCACACGGCTAGTCCTGCCTCTGATTGGCATACATGGGAAATTTCAAAATTAAATGACCCCGAGATTTATTTCTTTATTTAGAAAATGTTTTACCAGGAAGAATACATTGAGATTTCTCTCGTTTTCAAGTATGTCCTGGAGTGTTTACAGCAAAGAGTTGTGTATTTGCACAAATGCAGAGACATAATATACACATACTAAAAATGTTATATACAGGTGCATATTGTTTTTAGATAAAGAGCACTGGGCTGACTTTGCTCTTGGGTACAGTCTATGTGGTGGAGATGTATTGCAACCAAATGACAGAGGAGCCTGTGTGCTAGGGGAGAGAATGCTAAGAAGCTTGGAGGAGCTTTTAAACTAGGAAAGGGGGGGAGGGTATAGCAAAAATGGGGTAGATAGAGCAGATAGGAACCGGGTCCAAGTAAATGATCAGGGGGGTGGAGTAAGAGTGGGGATAAATGTAGTTAATAGGGAGGAACTCATAGTAAATGAAGATGTAGAAAAAAGGCATGTAGGGAGTAATATATATAAAGACTTCAAAATTAATTGTATGCTAGCAAATGCAAGAAGTATGGTAGATTAAAATAGGAGAACTAGAATTGCTGGCGGTTAATGAGCAATTGGACATAACTGATATAACAGAAACATGGTGGAATGATGCACATGACTGGGCTGTAAATATAGAGGGCTATTCCCTGTTTAGAAGAGACAGGATTAATAGAAAAGGGGGAGTTGTGTGTTTATATTTGAAACCATTTAAGTTTGGAGGGGTGATATTAGTAAGGAAACTGGCCAAATTGTGGAGTCCTTCTGGGTAGAAACTGAGACTAAATGTGGTGTAAAAGGTTAAAAAAAAAGGTGTTGGTGGGTATATGCTACAAACCACCAAATACTGATCACAATGTTGAGGCCCAACTGATATTGCAAGTGAGGAAAGTTTGGGCATACTATAATTATGGGAGATTTTAATTATCCAGATATCAACTGGAAAAATGAGACCTGTCGGAGTGCTAAGGGAAGCAGGATTGTGAGCGTGCTTGGAGAAAACTACATGTCTCAAATGGTGGTGCCGACAAGAAATAACAATGTATTGGACCTAGTGATAATGTGTAACACAGAAATGGTATCCAATATTAAGGTAAGAGAACATTTGGGAAACAGTGATCACAACATGGTTACATTTGAGATCAGTCTGGCAAAGCAAAACTTTATAGATTCAACCAAAACTCTTAATTTTAAAAAAGCTAACTTCAAATTGTTAAGGGCTTTAATGCAAGATATAGACTGGGATACTTTATTTAAAGGCAGAAATACTGAGGAAAAATGGTCCGAATTCAAATTTAGGTTGCAGAAATGTACCCAACAGTATATACCAATGGGGAACAAATGCAAAAGAAGTAAGTCACAGCTATTGTGGTTAACTGCACATGTAAAGAAGGAAATAGCAAGGAAAAAAAAAACATTCAAACTATTTAAGTCTGAAGGAACTGAACAATCTTTCTTAAAGTACAGGGAGTGCAACAAAGATTGCAAAAAGGCAATTGGGGTAGAAAAAATCGATAATGAAACTCGAATTGCAAGGGAGAGTAAGACTAATCCAAAAAAGTTTTTCAAATATATAAATAGCAAAAAACTTAAGAGGGAGTGCATTGGACCATTCAAAAATGAGATGGGTGAGTTGATTAGTGAGGATAAGGAAAAGGCAGATGTTTTAAACACTTTCTTTGCATCAGTATATTCCCATGTATATACTGATGCAAAGAAAGGAATGGTAGAAGAGATCTGGAAATTGTATTGTTTTAATTCAAGAAGATGTCAAGGGAAGACTGAACAAAATTAAGACTAACAAAGCACTGGGTCCTGATGGTATACATCCAAGGGTTCTTCAGGTACTTAGTGCAGTGTTAGCAAAACCCCTATATTTACTCTTTAAAGGTATTTGATGTAGTAAATCTAGATTTTGCAAAGGCATTTCTCTGTCTTCCAATACAGGTTACTGGTAACTTTGGGAAGGCGATCCACCCCTTTAAGTAGGCAGGAAAAATTCTAGAAGTGAATACAGGAGGTGGAGCCTACCTTCTATCATTGGCTGCAGCTAGCCAGTCAGCGCCAGTAAGATTTGTTCCTTGGTGAAGATACAGGCAAGAGAACAGTTCTGCTATAGTATGAGCTAATTTTTTATTTTTCTGTTAAAAATGGAATACCACCATTAGTTGGTTTACCATAACTTACAATGCCCTTAGATGTGGCTAGCTCAGTATCCAGGTGCTTTTTGTGGACCTTAAGCCCTGGGGGGAAAATCTTGGGTTCAAGTTGTTTCCCCAGGAGTTACCTACTGAGGCTTCTTTTTAATACATGGTGAACTCAATGGTTGGACATCCCAAAGTTACCAGTAACCTGTATTGAACGCCAGAGAAAAGAGGATTTTAGTCTTATCTGTTAAATCCTTTTCTCTTAATCCATACAGGTTACTGGTCTCCCACCCTGACAAGGGACCATACTTGGCTCTCCTGTGGCAGAACGTGGGGGTCCTTCGGGGTCATGCTCACAGGAGTCTTCTTCCCTTCTACTATCTAGTCAAATCTTACTGGAACTGATTGGCTAGCTGCAGCCAAGGAGGGAAGGTAGGCTCCACCCCCTGCATTCACTTTTAGGATTGTTCCTTCCTACTTAAAGGGGTGGATCGCCTACCCAAACAGTAACCTGTATGGACTAAGAGAAAAGGATTTAACAGGTAAGACTAAAATCCTCTTTTGATACAGTGCCACATAGGAGGCTGGGGTATAAAATAAGGAAATTAGGGCTAGGGGATAACCTTTGCAATTGGAGAGAAAATTGGTTGAAGGATAAGGAAGAGTGTGTTGTTGTAAATGGAAATTCGCCAATATTTGCAGATGACACTAAATTATGCAGGGTAATTAATTCAGAACAGGATATTTGCTCTCTACAGAGGGATTTACATAAAATGGCAGATTGAGCAAACAAATGGAATATGAAGTTTAATGTGGGAAAGTGTAAAGTCATGCATTTGGGAGGAAATAATCCCAAGGCTAATTATAAACTTAATGGAATCATTTTAGGGGACTCATTGCTAGAGAGAGACCTCGGTATCCTTGTCAATGACAAACTTGGAAACAGTGACCAGTGTCAAACAGCAGTAGCAAAGGCAAACAAAATCCTGTCTTGCATAAAAAGAGGTATTGAAACAAGAGTGGATAACATTATTTTGCCGTTATAGAAATCATTGGTAAGACCTCACCTTATTACACTTGCAATGTTCAAACCACTGTGAACTGTATGTACGAGCAGTTGAGACCTCAATAGGCTAAGTATATGGTTTTCAAACTGGTTTATCCTTGGATATAATGAAATTGTCCAACACCACATGACCCATGTTTTATATCAAAAAATAAACCATTTTGATTGTAAGACACATTAAAAATACTCTAGCATTTGAGGGGTTAATAGTGTTTCCAGCTACTCTAGAAGCTCTGACTGAAAGCAAATGTATGTATGTATGCCATGGTGTAATGCTACCCATTTCCCCCCCTTCATTTTTCATGTGGAAGCTTGGCTTAACTCGCTTCATTTAAAACAATTTAAAGCAAGTGTTACTCCAGAGTTGTAAAATACAGTTCCATGGAAGGTCTCACAGTGAAGTCTTAGGATGACCAGTGAAATGTCAATTAGTGGATTAGTCATGGGGCAAAATAATTTCACCGTTAGGGATTAGTACAAATTCCCCAAATTCCCATTTATTTAAATTAGTAAATTAAACCATTGAATCTTAGATAGATCGCCAACACATTGAGAAGCAGTATGCGGGAGACCTCTCTAGCATTCAAGGGATTAAAAACTCAATTTAAATCAATATACATTTTTATTCGCCTTTTTATAATGCAGTTGGTTTCCACCAGAATTACTCCATATTGAGAACTAATGTGTGTATAGTCACATACCCTGGCTTATTGTGGGCCTTTCTCCACATAAGGCTTCTTTCTGGCACTGTAAGGCTTCTCTCTGGCACTGAAAGCATTTGAAGCAACGGTTCATGTCAGATGGTACAGCTTTCCTTTCTAGTCCCTGAAAGTGCTTAGCTTTGTGTTATTTCTCACTGTATTCTTACGCTGCCAACACCATGGGACTTTCAGTACATAGTCAAGAGGGAAATATCTGACTCCCTTAATGTCTCAGAAGCTTGTGGTAAATGTTATTTGCTGTGCTGCTTCTCTGAGGCTAAATAAGTCTCCACCTCATTGTAAAGCAATTCCTTGCTGAAAGGGCCATCATCGGTGTGGGGGGGGAGACAGGGACAACTCTTGTCCTGGGCCTGTAGCTCAAGGTGTGGGCCGGTCCCCGGTTGGATCAGTGAGGTTAACTTGATCAGGTTTATACAGATCCCAATAGAGCCATGTATAGCACCTTCTCAATCAAAATATTTTTAAACATGGGTGCCAGGCCGTGCTTCAGTATAGTCAACTTTATGGTACACCCTGCAGTGACTGACTGGCAGAGCTGCAGATGAAAGTCAGTTTTCCACAACCAGTCTTGATCCCTTGCCACACTCCAGTACAGTCCATTGAGGCTCATTCTGGTCATTCACATAATACCCCATCTCCTAATTGTAAGTGCTCAGTGTTGATGAGAGTAGAGTTTGAAGTGTGTTTTAACTCTTTGTTTGCTGTCAGGGATGGTCAGGCCTGGTGGGGGATCATTTGACCCCTGTACCACTTAGTATTGATAGATTTGAGTGTGCTGGCTGCCACGCCTATGTTTTTGATGTGCTGCTTCCCTTACATTAAACCTCTTAATTACCAAAGGAATGTGCAGTGCATTGTAGATCAGTGCCTTGCACCTCACTCTAGCACCCCGATGATGAGTGGGAGTGGCATTTTGAGGGCTAAGAAGTACACTGCAACACTTGTGCCTGATAATGGGGTGAGTTAGACGCCGGCTCCTCAGACACATCTCACCATAGTCAAGACTACTGCACTGAACCTTGTCTGTCCTACTAGCTGTGGCCACTGACTGGTCATGTGCTGCAGCCTGCATTTTGATTGCCACTGTAATGCAGTGACAAATGGCCAATCTTGATAGGTGTCTGAGAAGTGATTGTGTTTTCTTTTCTGTTAAAGGGATAGCAATGTTTCAAAATAAAAGCAGCTTCAATTAATCTTCATGGAATTTGGGCCATGGAGATTATTTCAATACTGTCAGAGTTGTAGTTCAAGAGTAACTGAATGATAAAGTATCCCCCCTCTTGCTCGTTTTACTGATGTAATAACTGCTCACCTCAGATCAGCAAGACTGTCTGGATGGATCGCAGCAAGGGACAATCTTCAGTGCGCATAAGAATAAACCTGAAAAACCTGTCAAGGGTGGCAGGGTTTTCCTTATGCTCACAGTAAGAAGATTGTCCATTGCTGTGAGCTGTCTGGCCCCAGGACCAGATTCCACATCTGAGAGGAGGTGGCTTACACTAGGTAAAAAGGGCGGGAGGGGGGATACTTTATAATTCAATTACTCTTGAACTACAACTCTAACAGTATTGAAATAACACTCTTCATGGCCCTAATACTATAAAGATTAATTGGAGCTTTTTTTTTGTGAAACATTACTATCCCTTTAATGGCCTAAACTAATATATAAGCATTTCTGAATAGAAAAGCAGTGAGTGCTAATCTTAGTACATTAAGAGCCTTAGCTATGCACAAACAATAAAAGTGTGTGTGTGTGTAATATATCATATATTTTTTTATATATCCTAATTAAAATTTTTGGTGTCAGTGTTCCTTTAAAGACAGCTAAGGCAGTCTTAATCATAATAAAAAAACTAAACAGTGACTTTAGAAATATGTTGATACAGAAGTCCCTGTACATTTCCCAATATCAAATGGGGTTTTATTTGCAAGTTGCGACTATTTATTAATGTTTTTTTTTTTTTTGGTTTTTTTTTTTATAAGAATGATACACACGGATATCTTAGTCACTGTTAATTAACTTTGAATTTCTGTAATGTTAGAAATTGTACGGACCCGTTAATACATAGCCTCTTTTGTGCCCTGTGTCAGGTCTGCTTTTCAGTCACGTCATTGATCCAGTACTTTATTTTTCTTATTGGTATTACAGGAGATTTGGAAATAAACAATTGCATGCCACCAGTAGGGCAATGTACTGTTACAGTAATAGATGGAGTATTGACCTGCGTTCTTACATAACAGGGCAACAAACATACTTATTTGAGCAGTAATGGATAGTGGTGAGAAAATTTGTCAGTAACACTTTGACAGCCAAAAATGAGATGACCAGTAAACCACCCTGCCCTGTGTTTGCGTTACCCAGCAATTTTGTCTTTTGTTTTGTTTCAGGTGTTCGGTGTGTGCCTATAGTACAGCCGCTCAGCAGAGAAGTGCTGGAGACCAGACCACTGCCGATGACAATCCAGAGGAGAAGAGCCAGTCATTCGCTATGCGGACCCTGGAGAGGAAAGCACTCAAACTAGAGGAGGAAGTCCGGGATTTAACCGTGAGTTACAATTCTGCTGTGTGTTCACATTCTGTTGTATTACAGGAATACACCAGTAGATTACAGCACTTACAACTTTTGCACCACATCATTGACCAGATTCAATAATCTATAGAGGTGCAATTCTGGAGCAAACCAACTGCACCATAAGGAAAAATAGAGACTTCCAAAATTCCAAATGGTTTAAATGAGTCTTTTAACCCTTTGACTGCTACAATGGCGACCAATGCTTTTACATAGTAACATAGTAATTTAGGTTGAAAAAAGTCCAACACTTTTCCTATTCCAGTTTACCATCATTGATCCAAAAGAAGGCAAAAAAAACCCTCAATACAGCAATTTCAAACTCTGCCTTGAATAGGGGAAAAAAATTCCTTCTTGATTCCAAATGGCAATCAGATTTCTCCTTGGATCAACAAGCACTAACTAAATATTAATCCCAATACTAATGTACATAGCCCTCTATGTTCTGCTCTTTTAAATAAGTATCCAGGCCCTTTTTAAAGGCATCTAATATATTCGATAGCACCACCTCCTCAGGTAATGAATTCCATACCTTTATTGTCCTTACCGTAAAGAAACCCTTCCGCTGCTGTAGATGAAATCTCCTTTCCTCAAGTCTAAGTGGGTGGCCCCTTGTCCTTTGTACTGTTCTGTTAATTAACAGGTCTTTGGAGAGCCCTTTGTATGGGCCCTGAACATATTTATATTGTGTTTTCTCTGTCGTCCAATACAGATTACTGGTAACTCTGGGTAGGCAATCTGCCCCTTTAAGTAGGCTGGAACAATTCTAGAACTGTATGCAGGGGGTGAAGCCTATCTTCCCTCCTTGGCTGCAGCTAGCCAACCAGGTCCAGAAAGATGTGTTCCTTGGTGAAGATAACACAGGAAAGAGAACAGTTCTGCTTTAAGCTTTAGATGTTTTTTTATTTTTTCT
Source organism: Rhinophrynus dorsalis (assembly GCA_037306005.1). NCBI lineage: Eukaryota > Metazoa > Chordata > Amphibia > Anura > Rhinophrynidae > Rhinophrynus > Rhinophrynus dorsalis. Next base: position 167,619,797 of record CM074721.1, on the reverse strand, counting down.
GTTAGAAATGGAATACCACCATTAGGTGGATTACCATAACTGACAATGCCCTTAGATGTGGCTAGCTCAGTGACCAGGTGCTTTTTGTGGACCTTAAGCCCTGTAGGGGAAATCTTGGCTACAAGTTCTGTCCTCGGGAGTTGCCCACCTATGCTTCTTCTTAAAACATGGTAATCTGAAGACAGAAGATCTGTAGGAAAGGTGAGCAACCCTTTGAGTGCTGCAGGTCCACATGTCCCACAGTGCCCCTCCGCACATGGGTTTTTCATTTGGAGTTCCTATTGCACACTTCTGCACTCATTGGGTCTATCTGTATGTCTGTTGGGTGTTTGGAGCAGGTTTATGTGATATTTATCCCTTTAGCTGCTGGTTTGGCTTTCATTTGGGGGGTTTGCTGACACTTTTCCTACTGATTCAGTGTTTTTTGGGTATCCTAACATGTTTTAGTAGTGATTCATGTCTTTTAATATTACACCTTCAATTTTGTAAAATTTGAGTTGCTTTACGGCATAGGCGCCATTGCTCCATTCACTCCTATGGGACTGTACAGTTTGGGACATATCTCTGCAACCGTTTAAACTAGCAACTTCAGATATGGCTCATTTTACTTGTCTGCCCTTGCTCTATCATCCGGTTCATGTTTCTAGTGTGTTGGCGGGCTCAGGCGGCTTCGGACACTGTTTGGGGTACTTTTCTGGGAAAACTACATTTCCCATGAGCGCTTGCTGCACGCTCGTTTCTGATTGGCTCCCACCGCAGCAGCCATTTTGTGATCTTTCCAGAGCGAGTATCCAACACAGGGCTTGGACTCTCCTTCTCTCCTCTGCTGATTAACCCTTCGCCTGCCAGATAAGTCTATTTTAGCGATTTCTGTGGTGAAACTTTAATCATACACACTGTAATTGGGTGATTTCTTATACAATAAGGTTATTGACACTGTGAGAATGTCTATACCATTGGAGATTGGAGCCAGACCTAAGACTAAGGATGCTGGGGTCTCTGTATCCCCTATTGTGCATTGCTCTTCCTGTCATTCAGGGTTACCTAGAGAATTCTCAGGTCATTTATGCCCAGCGTGTTCTGATGTCCCTGAGAGTCTCCCAGGGACCTCCAGTCATGCATTAGACCCAGTTTGGGTGCAAGAGTTCAAGGCTACTACTAGGGACCTTAGGTCCACTTTGCAACTCTTTCCATCCCAGTTACAGGGGGTCTTTCATTCTTGGCAGACCCCCTCCTTTGTCAGGTCTTCCCTGCCAAAGCCTCAGGGTGTACCTGATGTGTCAGATTCCTCTGAGGAGGAACTGCTGATGGATTCAGATGTTGAGGAATGTTCTGTGGTGGGCTCCTCTCAGTTTTTTGGGGACCCTTTTGAGGCTGATCCTGAGACCTCGGCTGAGGGCCTGATCAGGGCTGTCTTGAATACTTTTAACATTCCCTTAGTTCAGGAGGTTCCTCCTGACCTCTCTGATGTGTTTCAGGAGCCTAAAAAGCCCCTTACTTGCCTTCCACCTAACCCTATTCTTGAGTGCCTTGTATCTGAGGAGTGGAAATCCCCGAACAGGAAACCTTCTGTGTTCAAGAAATTTGCCAAGCTTTATCCCTTCTCTGAGGCAGCGCTTGCGCAGTGGGTTCGTCCTCCTAAAGTGGATGCCTCTATCTCCAGGCTGTCTAAGTCTGCTGCCTTGCCAGTTTCTGATGCATCTGCTCTAAAGGCCTGGACTGACGAGAAACTTGAGGTCTCCCTCAAGTCCATCTTTGCCACTGCTGGTTCTGCCATGCGTCCAGCATTCGCAGCAGCATGGGTGAACCGGGCCATTGCAGTCTGGACTGAACAGCTCACTCTTGCTGTCCGTCAGGATGCTCCTACTTTGGATATGTTGCGCCACCTTGCCAACATTTCTCAGGCACAGCACTATGTTTCTGCTGCCCTATTTGATGCCATCCGTTTGGTGACTAGGGTTTCCACAGTGTCTGTGGTTGCCAGACGGGCTCTTTGGCTCAAGATCTGTTCTGCTGATACTGCTTCTAAGAAAGCATTGCTCTCCTTGCCTTTTCAAGGCACTTCTTTGTTTGGGCTAGATCTCAAGGATCTGATCAGTGAGGCTACAGGGGGTAAGAGTACACTTCTACCCTTAGTTCCTAGGAAGAAAACACCGCTTAAGCGTAACCAGTATTTTCGTTCCTTTCAAAATGAGACCCGTCCGGCGAACCAGATGGTTCCCTCAGTCCTGCGTACCTCCTCCAAGCCCAAACAGCAAAGGAAGCCCAAGGTCTCCTCCAAGCCCAAGGCTTTCAAGCCTTCTTCGGCATGACTCTCCAAACCTGGGTCCACACTCTGCTGTGGGTGGTCCTCTGCGACACTATCACAGAATTTGGGAGGATTCAGCGACGGACCCATGGGTTTTGCAGGTAGTGACAGAAGGGTACAGGATCCCTTTAGTCTCTCTTCCTCCCTTTCACTTTCTTCCTTCTCATATTCCTCAGGGTACAGAGAAATGCCTTCTGTTCGACGGCGCTGTTCAAGCTCTTCTGGTCAAGGATGTTCTGGAGCGGGTTCCAGTTCAGGACAGAGGTATGGGTTTTTGCTCAAACCTCTTTGTGGTCTCCAAGAAGGACGGTGGTTGTCATCCCATTTTGAACTTGAAGGATCTCAATTCCTTTGTGACCCGGACTCATTATCACCAGGAGTCTCAACGGACGGTGATTGCTGCCATGTCCCCAGGGGAATTCCTTGCATCTCTGGATCTTCAGGACACGTAATTACACATTGCCATTCATCCAGAGAGCCTGCAGTACCTCCGGTTTGCCTGCGACCAGGGACATTTTCAGTTCTCAGCTTTTCCATTTGGTCTGATGACAGCTCCTCAGGTCTTAAACTGTGTCCTGGGAGCCTTAGTGTCCGTCCTCCACCGAGACGACATCAAAGTTACTCCATACATGGGCGACCTGCTTCTGAAAGCCTCTTCTGCGGAACTTCTTCATCAGCAGGTTCAGCAATGCATTCATGCTCTCACCCATCATGTGTGGATCATCAACGTGGACAAATCAGATCATGTCCCATCCCAGCTTCTGGTCTTCCTGGGCCTCCTCTTCGATACCCAGAAGAGCATGGTGTTTCTCACGGACGAGGTGGCTCACCAGAACGCCCACAGGGTTTCTGCGATACTGGCTCAAGATCCAGTTCCAGCCAAGAAGCTGTCATCTCATCCATAGAGGCGGTACCGTTTGCCATGGCACACACCAGTGAACTCCAGCGGTTTGTGATCCAGGTGTGCAGGGGTTGGCCGGACCTTCTGAAGATGTCTGTGTCACTTCATTTTCATGTGGAACTGAGTTTGTCCTGGTGGCTCGACCTCTCCAATCTGCTGAAGGGCAAGTCCTTCCTAGTTTCCTTTTGGACCATGGTGACGACGAATGCCAGCCTCTCTGGTTCTGGGTCACCTGAGTGCACAGGTTCGGTGGTCTCCAGAGGAATCTCTCCTTCCCATCAACGTGTTGGAGCTTCGAGCAATATTTCATGCCCTTCGTCATTGAACATCTCAGCTGGAAGACTTTCCAGTCCGGGTGGAGTGTGACAACTCCACGGCAGTGGCTTACATCAACAAGCAGGGCGGAACAAGAAGTCTCGCAGCTTGGTTAGAGATCAAGGCTATTTTGTCCTGGGCAGAAGAACACGGTCCTGCCATATCCGCAGTGCACATTCCTGGCGTAGACAACGTCATGGCAGACTTCCTCAGTCGACACACAGTGGGCAGCAGAGAGTGGGAGCTGCACCCAGAGGTGTTCACACTCATTGTTCAGAAATGGGGTCTCCTTTACATTGACCTGATGGCGACAAAACACAACAGGAAGGTTTCGAGGTTCTGCTCTCGATGGAGGGACCCTCTAGCTCTGGCGGTGGATGCAATGTCCATTCCTTGGTTATTCCCTCTGGCCTCCCCTCCCCATGTTGCACAGGGTGTTGCCGAAATTAAGACTGGATCTTTGCCCAGTCATTCTGATTGCTCCGTACTGTTCTCGCCAGGTTTGGTTTCAGGAGCTTCTGGATCTGTCAGTGGTGGAGCCATTCCGGATCTTCTACAGGGTTACCTGTGGAAGGAGGATGTTCACCGTCTAGCCTTGACGGCTTGGAAATTGGATCCTCAATATTGAGGGAGAAAGGGTTTTCCTCTGATGTGGTGGTGTAACGGTTTTCTGACACTCAGACCAGGATGTAAAGTAAAAACACAGTTTATTGAATTAAAAGGTAATACAATGCCCCTAGGGGCCAGTACAGGAATAGCAGAAATAGCAAACACGAATAGAGTGAATGCAATACAGCAAATAATACTGGACAATGGATAGATAGTAAATGACCCCAAAGGGTTAACAAGTGCAAGAGGAGAACTCAGTCCTAGTTTGGCCAACGCCCAGGATATATAGCAGTCGCTGGGTAATAGTTCTTGAATCACAAAGCTGGAACTCAGTAGCAGTCTCTGGAACACAGTTCTTGAATCACAAAGCTGAAGCAAGGTGTCTGTACTAGATTTACTCTCAAATGGAAACGGTAGGCACAAGTGCCAGAGCTGAGTAAATACCACCACCGTGGGATATGAAGAAGTGCTATTGCCAAACTGTAGTACAAGAACCTGAGCCGCCCTTAACTGAAAATGGAAGTTAACTCTGCATGTACCCAATGGATAGTGCCCTGACACCTCTTGGATGTCAAATAGTGGTATCGAATGCACAAGCACTGAGAGCCAAGCACTGGATAGTGCAGATGGATAGCGTAACCTCTGTATGACAGTAGGCCGGAGCCAGGACACCCCTCCGGTGCCGTACGGAACCTTCCCAGCAAGAGGCGAACGGATAGCAATGCCCACAGGCGCGGTCACGGTGCACACCGAACACCGGACCGGCAATGCTCTGCTGAAGGTAATGAAGCGTTTCAGAGGTACAGAAGGAGTGGCTCTTAACGATAAGTGTATGCTTGGCAAGAACTGAGGCACAAGACTGAGACTACGAAGTACTGCAGGAGTTAACTGGTTCTGTACCGGAACACAGCAACGTACTAAGAATGGCAAAGCAACCTTAATCTCAGCTAGAGTAATGAGAGTAATAGCGAGACACCAAGTGATCAGAATGTCGCGGACGCGACCGGGCCGTGCAGGTACACCGGAACAGCAGACTGGAACAGGTGATAACCGGATCCGGAGCACAGCAGGAACAGCAGCCGAAGAACAGGATCAATCACAGAGCAAGGTCGTCTACCGGAGCCGGGTCGTACACGGAGCAGGATCATCAGCCAGAATCGGATCAATCACGGAGCAGGGTCGTCAGCCAGAGCCGGGTCATACACGGAGCAGGATCATCAGCCAGAACCGGATCAATCACGGAGCAGGGTCGTCAGCCAGAGCCGGGTCATACACGGAGCAGGATCAACAGAAGAGTCAGACAAGCCGGGTCGGTACACTGGAGAACTGGAACACAGCAACAAGGCACAGATACTGGAACACCACGAAAGGGCAAAGCACAAGTGCCCAGGCCCCAGAGTATAAAGGCACATCCTGGGCGGGCCAATCAGCTTCCTCCAATGCACAGATAGCACAACCCTGATTGACAGTGTAGCACGGGAACCGTGATAGGTGGCTACTATGCTCAGTACCCGCAAACCTGTTTCTTCTAAGATCTACCATCGTGTCTGGTCGAACTTTCTATCTTTTGTGTGTTGATAAGGACCTGTCTCAGGAATTTGATCTGCCTACGGTCCTGGCCTCTTTGCAGGATGGTGTGGATAAGGTCCTCAGTTTGAGTTCCCTTAAGGTTCAGACTTCTGCTCTCTGTTTTCTTTCAGAGGTGCATTGCCATCCTTCCTGATGTCAAGGTTTTCTTCCAGGGCATTGCTCATACTCGTCCTGCCTTAAAGAATTCTGCTCCTCCGTGAGATCTTAACTTGGGCGCTGCCATTTGAGTCTTTGGCTACAATTCCTCTACGCCTGTTGACATGGAAAATGGCTTTTCTCCTGGTGATTGTCTGTCCGTGGTGTCACAGAGTTACATGCTATGTCCTGTAAACCACCCTATTTGGTGTTTCACAAGGACAAGGCTGTGCTTCACAACTCTTAGGAGTTTCCCCCAAAGGTGGTTTCGGAGTTCCACATCAATCAGGAGATTGTGGTGCCCTCTTTCTGTCCTGACAAGGAGAGGGATCTCCTCTTGTTAGACGTGGTGCGTTGTCTCAAGTTTTATGTACATCGCACTGAGTCTATCAGGCAATCTGACGCATTGTTCGTGATAGCTGAGGTTCCTAGGGCAGGAAAACCTGCATCCAAGGTGACTGTTGCTTCGTGGATCAAGACCACTATTCGTAAGCCTTACGAGCTGAGGAAGAAACCTGTCCCCTTTCGGGTCACGGCTCATTCTACAAGATCTATTGGGGCTTCTTGGGCTTACAAGAATCAGGCCTAGGCTGCCACTTGGTTGTCGGTTCACACCTTTTCGAAGCACTACCGTGTTGATGAGCTGGCATCGGCTGATGCCAGCTTTGGGAGGAAGATCCTGGAGGCAGTCTTGCCTGTCTAGGATCTTCTTCGGTTCTTGGTGCTTCCTTCACTTTTGAGCCCTGTTGGCTCTAGTTCAGTGTGCTGTGTAACAGTTGGGGTGTTCTTACCCCTTTTCAGTGTCCGTTGACACTTCATTTGTTTTGTTGGGCTATCTCTGATCTGATGGTTAATATCTGCTCTGGTGACTATTGGGGCCTTACTTTCCGCCTCTGGGAAACTCAATGGTTGGACATCCTAGAGTTACCAGTAACCTGTATTGGACGACAGAGAAAATAGGATTTTAGTCTTACCTGATAAATCCTTTTCCCTTAGTCCATACAGGTTACTGGTCTCCCACCCTGTCAAGGGACCATTCTTGGCTCTCCTGTGGCAGACCGTGGGGGTCCTTCGGGGTCATGCTCACAGGAGTCTTCTTTCCCTTCTACTATCCAGTCCAGTGGTTCTCAATCTTTTTTTGTTCTGGGCACCCCTAACATGTAATATAGAACATTCGGGGCACACTTAACATATTTAATGTAATTTATCAAGGGCATAATGAAGGCATAATGCATAAATATACAGTTATTATTATGTCTTACAATCATAATAATAAAAGGAAACATAATGTGCATAACAATTTCTATAAATCTTTATTTAAAAGTCCATTTTTGATAGTCCTCATAGAAAACATGGGGCACCCTAAGTTGATGTCCATGGCACACCAAAGTGCCACGGCACCCTAGTTGAGAATCACTGATCCAGTCAATAGTTAGTGTCTCAAATCTTTCTGGAGCTGGTTGGCTAGCTGCAGCCAAGGAGGGAAGGTAGGCTCCTCCCCCTGCATACAATTCTAGAATTGTTCTTGCCTACTTAAAGGTGTGGATCGCCTACCCAGAGTTACCAGTAACCTGTATGGACTAAGAGGAAATTATTTAACAGGTAAGACTAAAATCCTCTTATCATATCCCCTCCAAGATGCCGTTTCTCTAGTGTGTACAAGTTTAACTTTTCAAGCCTTTCTTCATCAATAAAACTTTCCATTCCCCTTACTAGTTTTGTAGCCCTCCTCTGCACCTTCTCTAGTTCCATAATGATGTTTTTCAGAAAGGGAGCCCAGAATTGAACAGCATATTCTAGGTGGGGTCTTACTGTGGACCTGTAAAAGAGGCATAATAATCTCTTCCTTCCTTGAGTCAATACCCCTTTTAATACATGCCAATATCTCATTGGCCTTTGCAGCTGCCAGCTGGCACTGCATGCTACTGCTAAGTCTATTGTCTACCATTACTCCCAAATCCTTTTCATTAGTAGATTTCCCCAGAGAAATGCTATTTAAACTATATGATGCAATTTTATTATTATAACCAAAATGCATAACTTTACACTTGTCTATATTGAATCTCATTTGCCATTTTCCTGCCCAGTTACTCAATTTGTCCAAATTTAGTGCAGTTGGCTAGCTCCAGATCTGCTGCTCTTTAGCTTATTGAATACAGTGCCATGTTCCTGGCCATTCGAGCTGTGCACCACCACAGGACCTGATATGTACTTACTGTTCCCCCCCTGTTGTGTACTCTCCACCGTTTCTTGTACTCATTACAGTATCTTACACCAATGAAAGCATCATTTCCACATTTTTGTACTACAGTATATTTTAACCCCTTAGATGCTAAGATGTACCTATTATCCACCAGCTTCCTTTTTTATTTAACTGAGCATGGTTGGGTTTGAAAATTAAAAAGGTTTAACCCCTTGAGAACCAGAGGTAGCACAAAGCATTGCTTGCAATGCATTGCGCACCCCTCTGGTACTCAAGGAGTTAAGGGATATTTAGCTATATTTAAATGGCAGTTAACATGTTTTGCAAAGTCTGCTTCTGTAGGAGTGGACTTAGTCTGGCACGGCACTGTTTCACAGCTGACCGACTAAAATGACACCTGGCAATATGTGGCTCTCCTGCACAAACTTTGCAGGTTGAACTTCTTGCCCCCTAGATTCAGTGTCAGGGGTTCAAGCATGAAGCAGAGGGTATGTGGGGACTGTATTATACAGATCAGAGACAGAATGGAGAGACTTGAGCATTGCAGTTCAGTCTCTTCTTATGGGAATCTCTATACTGACTGTCAGTCCTGCTGGGGCTCAAGCAATACAAAGCAATGTGTTGCAGATTTTCTAGCATTCATGGGGTTAACAGCCCCATTTAAATCTGTGCGTATATTCATTTCTCCTTTCTGGTGCAGTTGGGTTGCTCCAGAATCACACCTCTTTTAGTTACTGAATATAGAAATTCATTGCACCATAAGGGAGATGTACAAAATCCCATTGATCTAAAAGGGGCTTTTAAAGGGATAGTAATACTTCATTTTAACTTTATTTTATTTTGTAGGCATTAAAAAAACATGAAGAATGATATAAGTCTTATCTCTGAAACCTTTATGGTTTAAGAGATATTCACAAACAAAGTATCCCCCCCCCCCTCTTCAACCAGATCAGAAGGGAGATGCCCAGGTAGACTGCAGAGAGGGACAATCTTCAATTAAGATAAGGGAAAAAGCTGAAAAACTTGTCAAGGGGGGAAGGGCTTTCATTGTTTTCATACAAAGAAAATTGTCCCCTTCTGTTATCTGTCCTGTCATACAACCAGACTCACATTTGAGAAGAGATGGCTTACACTAGGTAAAAGGGGCGGGGAGGGGAACTTTGCTTGTGAATATCTCATAAACCATAAAGGTTTGAGAGATAAGACTTATATCATTCTTCATGTTTTTTTAATGCCTACAAAATAAAATAAAGTTAAAACGAAGTATTACTATCCCTTTAAGCACTTAAATACTACAGAGGTTTCCAGTGCATTGTTTTGTAATGCATTGGAGACCTCTAGAAAGTGCCATGTAAATCAGTGGGAATTTGTATTTGTCACCTATGGTGTAGCTGGTTTTGCACATCATTAGCTTATTGAATTGTAACTTTTGTTATGGCCTTGTGGAACCCCAGTAGATGTACTGAATCGTGATATGCTTCCACTAACCCAGTGTCTGCAGTTTTGGTGGAGGCCAACACATAGATGTATTGAATCATATGTTATCATTCCACTTACCCAGAGTCTGCAGTTTTATTGGAGGCCAATCTGTTGGGGTTGTACTTTGGGGGAGGTCAAGCCAGTTCATGAAATGAACAGCAGGAGTCTGCTGCATTAACACAACAACCTGTCACATGCTTTTAATGTAACTCAGTTCATGCTGGATACATGCCAAAATAGCTGTTTGTGTCGGGTTGAATAGCAGCCGGGCTGTGGGTTGTAAGACCTATAGTGCTGCTATAAAGCTGCTGTGTCCACAGGACACCAGATAGTTCATCTGCATGTGAAGCACATATTGCTGAAGGGACATTCATATGCTCTCTCTCTCTCTCTCGCTCTCATTAATCCTCTGAATACCAATGCTTTGGGCTCACCAGTGGCACTCATATGTTTAAAGCGGAACTATCACCCAAATTAAAGTTACCCCCAAATAATTATGCACATAACTATAAGCATATCCATACTAGTATTATCCGAAATAAGTCCTATTTTATTGAGAAATCCAACTCGTTCTGAGACGGTCAGGCAAGCAGCGTTCTATAAAGGCATCTGCGCGCCTGTGCCCAGTCCCTTCCTGTACCTTAAAGGAGACTGGGACAGACAGCACAGGTGCACAGATGTCTCTTTGGCAAGATGTCTGCGCTGATGCCTGCCTGACCGTCTCAGGACAAGTTGGATTTCTCAATAACGTTGGACTTATTCCTGATGATACTAGTATGGAAACGCTTATCGTTATGTGCATACATTTGGGGGTAATTTTAAGTTGGGTGATAGTTCCGCTTCAAAAGGAAATTATCATTAACGCTCAATAAGGCTGATGTACTGAGAAAAAGTCTAGAGCAATTCAGTAAACCAACTGCATCACAGGGGACAACTAATCATCCCCACTAACTTAAATGGGGCTTTTAACCCCTTGATTGAGAGAGAGGTCTCCTGATGCGTTTCTGCAAAATACTTTGGAGTTCTCTCTAGCATTCAAGAGGTTAAAACTTACATTTAATCAATATGAATATGGTGAATTTTACATTTTCCCCTATAATGCACTTGATTTGCTCCAGAATTACTTTGTTTATACATATGTGCTAAGCAGAATGGGATCAAATCAAATTGCAAATTCTCAGTTCTTACATGAGCCTTTTAAAACCTTCATGCTGAAGAGATCTCCAACTTATTATGAAGCAACTAGTTGAACAGCCCGTTACACGGGCCACAGTGCCTCTGGCAGCCGGTCGCGGGGCAGTCACGCGCAGCAGAGACTGCCCGCGACACTGCTGATACAGAGCTGGATGCTCCTTCGGAGCGCCCAGCTCTGTATCAGCCGCAGCGCGGGCAGTCTGTACTGCGCTTGACTGCCGCACGCGCAGCAGTGTCTACTGCGCATGTCGGGCGTTACACACAACTTAGCGAATTATTATATAGGATGAGCATTTGGGTAATTTTTACTTGTACCCTATGTGGAGCTGGTGTTCTCCAGTAACTGCATCTGTTGTCCTTAGAGCTTCAGCAGTCATATGTATGAAAACAAAAAGGGGGAACTGTAGTTTTCAAGAATTGTTACACATTTGCATTTGTCTGTCCTTCTGGTTCTGGTATTTAAGAGTTATAATCTATGTCCTCGAAATTATCAAGTGACCTGTAAGAAATTAGGGGATGCCCTGGAAAATCTAGATAAGTTTGTCTTGTTTATCAGCAGGACATCCCTTGCTAGGTGTCCTTCAGACTACAGATTTCCATTGTAGTCTACTGCTTATAATTTAAGTCTAGTGACTCTTATGACTCATTTATGTCTATTGAAGCCCTTTGTTTGGTGAGAGGAGGCATGACTTGGGGACAGACTTCAACAGAGGAAATATACTGGAATCTGCAGATATAATGCAGATATATAGCTAGTTCTGACTGCTGTATGAAGAAGCACCTACCTAGAAAAGTCAGTGTGTTAAATCCAGTGCCATTTAATCCTGAGAACGTTCCCATTAATTAAGAGCCACTTATATAGACATTTCCTTTTTAAGCCTAATTTACTTTTTTTTAAGAAGACCAATACCTTTTCTGACTTATATCTGACATTTGGTGTAGGAAATACTTTGTTTTAATCTCTCCTTCTTTCTATGCCAGGAGCGTTACAGGAGAGCCTTGTCTGACTCTGAAAACGTCAGGAAGAGGACACAGAAGTTTGTGGAAGATGCAAAACTGTTTGGTGAGCAAACCATATGACATGAGCTTGCGTAACATAGACACACTTTATCCATTACTAATTAAAAATGCACAATGTATAACTTAAAGGTCATAATGGCCAAGGGAACAAAGTACACTTTAATAATTTTTTGGTGTTAATGTAAAACTAGACTATAACTTTTATGCATACTTAGGTATAAACCTATTTAACCCCTTGCATGGTAGATAAAAAAAAATAAAAAAATTAACATCTCATTAAACAATATTGGAAGTGTGATTGTTGTGGAGCCATGTAATACACTTATACACACCGCCAAATGTCAGGGATAAAAAAAAAGTGACAAAATAGGGTGGGAAAAAGGGACATGGGGATTTTCATCCAGGGGGGACAGTGGCCACTTTAAACTGCTCATTTTGTAGGTATAACTGACCGGTCATACCTTTCATGCAGTCTCCATAAAAATGTAACCCTTTGCACCCAATTGATCCCAAGAGAAAAAACAAAAATGGTGTTTTTTTATGTTTTTTTTTTTAATTTTAATAAAGTAAATGGTGGGTTATCCATATTTGTGGGGTATCAAAAGAAAGCCCTATTTGTGCTTAAAAACACAGTATATAATTTATGGGGGTGGAATAAAAGACTTAGAGGGAAAACGCTGTTGAACAAAGACATAGTCAAAAAGGTCAGAATTGCTCCGGTCCTTAAGTGAAAACGACCTCAGATTTACCTGGTCCTTAAAGGGTTAAAGACTGTTTTCTTTTAAGGTAAAGGCAGGTTGTTTATGTGCCGCAAACTGTTACTTTGGCTCTTGGCCCTGTATTTTCCTAGTATATATGTCTCCATCTAAAATGATGCTGTATCATATGCCATGAATGTGAACGTTGAGATGCTGCTGGCTGGCTTCCAGGGAAGGGAAGCTATTTACAACTACACAGATATGTGTTAATAAAGATTTCTAGTGCTATAAGAAGCTTCTGTATCCAAGTCCTTGGCCATAATCATCTGTCAACATGCGTGAGATGCTACAGTTTTTAAATATCAAATAATGCACTCTGTGTTCTTGTAGCAGCTCTGGTTGATGTAAATTAACCAAGTTGAACATGTTCTTCTTTGTGAACTAACATTTGTAGATATTTTTGTTCAGGCTTTTTTTTTTTTATTTCTCAACACTTATTAAACACTACTCAGTATTGTGTAATCATCATTGAAACCTGCTCTGTACTGCTTTCTTATGCAAAATAATCAGTTTATCTAATGAGTAGCAGCTGTTAACGAGCTTTAAAACACTTAGATTTCTTGGTTGAATTACCTCCTGACTTAAAATATTTTTTCTTACTGGCTCTTTATTTCTTTGCAAGTGGTGGTGATTGATCTCTGAAATACTTATACCTCTGCTGACTGCAAACCAAAATGAGGAGTTCCACAAGAAACAGGAATCCCAGCATTCTTGTTTTAGTCTATGCTGTAACCCTGGGCCTGACTGTCTTAAGATAACATGGCATTAGACCCTACCCTGCAAGACCATTCCAACAGTGTCTCTGAAGGAAAATCAACCCAAGTGGGTGCTGCATATTCAGGGGTTGCTGTCCTACTGGATAAATTTAAACTTGTGCTACAAATGTAGTTGAAAGACTGAAATTTTCGAATGTAACAACAAAAAAATGTCTTAACTAACGACAAAAATTATCAAATTCAGAACAAATCCCCTCCACTTTTTTCTTAAAGTACAAATTTTGTCTTTTGAAAGACATTTTTTTTGTCGTTAGTTACGACAAATTTTCATTTCCTCTGTAAGACACTGGAGAATAGATTAGCCACACCCTTGCCCCGCCCCTTTGCCTGTCAGTTCTGGAGTTGTGTTGTACACAAATTACATTGCTAGTTTTTTGTTGTATACTCTATAGTAAATGTCATTCATGCATTCAGTGACTTATTTTTATCTTTCATATCCCTTTGGACATACGGCCCTGAGATGGATGATGCGGTATGCTTTAATAATTCACATGCTGGGGATATCCAGGAGTTGAGGGTGAAATTTCAAGATATGGAGGATAAGCAGGAGGACTCAGAAGATGGAGCAATTCAAAGTAATTTCTGCATACGTGTCCTCTCAGACTCCATTTCAGTTCTACAAACATCTATCAGGGAGCTTCTTTCTGAACTGGTCCCATAGCCTACTACAAAACATCTTGAACTGGGCAGACTCCATAGAGTACTAGTAAGAGGTTTCCTGGTAGCCCTCCCAAGACATTTTTTTTAAATTATACTATTATGTGACTAAAGCTGATGTTGATCCAGGGAAATATCCAACTGCCATTTGGAGTCAGGATTTTGTTTTACCTATTCAGGCCTTAATTGGAAATTGCTTCAGTGTGTTTTGGGGGTTTTTTTGCCTTCCAATGGATCAACAGGGGTTATATGGCAAGGGCTGAACTTGTTGAAAGTTGTATTTTTCCAGCCTCATCAACTATGTTACTATGTAAGAGACCATCCTAGAGTTGCTTGAGAGGATTCCAGACTGGAGCTCCAGCACCACACTTCTCAAGTGATTCTGGCCTTGCCCCAGTCACAGTACAGAAGAGGCTCTTGTTGAAGCCTCATGCTTAAGTCGTTTCTAAAAGAATATCTGCTATGGTTGGCATTCCCTTTGAGCCTGATGTACCAGCACAACAGGAAAAAATTTGGTGTGGCCAGTCTGGAGGTAGCAAAGAAATTCTTATTCCGCTTAATCTAGTGCCATCCTGAAGAGATTGTGTACTACTTGAAACATTGGACTTCACTTCTTAAAGAGGCCTCCTCTCCCCTTTATTTTCCCCTGTTGCTGTAATGGAGACTTTTTGGTTCTTTCTTTGAAACTTGGTTTAAAAGGTTCTTTTGACTTGGACACTTCGGTAATACTATCACGGTGCCCGTGATTGCTGCCTTTTTCTGTCAGTTAGCTGTGGGGGTGCTCCATTGGTTGCCTGTGACTAGCCCGCCCAGTATTGCCTATATAGACTGGGTTCCTGCACCCTTTCAGTGCCCTTTCATGGTGTTTCTATGTCAGTGGTCACCTACCTATGGATTCCTGTGTCTACTGGGGCCTGCTTGAATCCTCTACTGTTCCAGCGTCAGAGTACCTACCCAGAGAATCAGTATACACTGTAGCGTGGTTCCTGCCTCCGTTCCTGATCCGGTTTGGCTTCCGTTCCTGCTTCCGTTCCTGATCCGGTTTGGCTGACGTTCCTGCTTCTGTTCCTGTCCCGGTTGGGCTGTCGTTGCTGCTCCAGTATCCGGTTCCTGCCTGGCTGTCGCCCCTGCTCCTGGATCCTGATTTGGATACATTCCACTTGGCTCGGGTCGCCCCGGCGACATTCTGACTACTGGGTTCCTCCTGTGTTGGTACCGCTGGTACTAGGCCCTTGGCCTCTGAGTAGGCACTGTATGTCTACTGCAATTACACCGGTTGCTTGCTGCCTCTTTTAAAGCACCGGTAGGGCTTCCAAGTTGTCCAGTACGTGGTACTGGTTTGCTCCACTCTTACGCCGGTTGCTCGCTGCCTCCGTTATAGCACCGGTAGGGCCTCCGTGTTGTCCAGTACGCGGTACTGGTTTGCTCCACTCTTACACCGGTTGCTTGCTGCCTCCTTTATAGCACCGGTAGGGCCTCCGTGTTGTCCAGTACATGGTACTGGTTTGCTCCACTCTTACACCGGTTGCTTGCTGCCTCTGTTATAACACCGGTAGGGCTTCCGTGTTGTCCAGTAAGCGGTACTGGTTTGCTCCAAGATTACACCGGTTGCTTGCTGCATTCGTTATAGCACCGGTAGGGCCTCTGTGTAGTCCAGTATGCGGTACTGGTTTGCTCCACAGTTGCACCGGTTGAGTATGGTAACACCTTGATAGCACTGGTAGGGCCTTCCTGTTTGTCCAGTACGTGTTACCGGTTCGCTCCACTCTATCACCGGTTGCTGATGCTACACCCGTTATTGCTCCAGTTGGGCCTCCTATACTCTGTGTCACTTGTCATAGGCTGCCTTACACGGTATATTGGTAAGGCCGGTAGAGCCTCCCTCATCGTGTTGTGCCAGTCTCCAGGCTGCCTTGCCTGGTATATTGGTAAGGCCGGTAGAGCCTACTTAATCTTGAAGTGCCAGTCTCCAGGCTGCCTTACCCAGTAATTGGCAAGGCCGGTAGAGCCTACATTTAATGTATTATTGTTTGCTATTGTAATTGAACTTGTCGTGTATCTGTAACATAAGTGTGCATTCAGGACCTGTGAGGGTTCTTATTAACTTTTCAATAAAGTTGTGTTTTTATCTTAACCCCTTAAGGACCCTTGACGTACCAGGACCGTCAAGGGTAAATGTGCTCCAACGACCCTTGACGGTCCCGGTACGTCAAGGGTTAAACTCTTCCATCACGGCCGCACGGAGCAATGGAAGAGCGCAGGCTGCTTCTTACTAAGTGTCCCGCTATCGGGACACTTAGTAACGAGCAGTAGATACATTGTTGCAACATGCGATTCGCTTCAAAAGCGAATCACATGTTGCAAAACTGAATGACAGGGACAGTATTTGTAAATACTGTCCCTGTCAGATCTCTCTGCCTCGCTCCACCTTGCATACTGTTGAGGTGGAGAGAGACAGAGAGACATAGTGTTACAGTGTTCCTGTTAAAAAAAAAAAAAAAAAAAAAGTAAAAAAAAAAGTTTAAATAAAGAAAATTAACCCTTTGATCACTGTTCTGCAGTGATCAATAAGTTCCCCCCATCTTATCACTCTTGGAGTGATCAATTTGCTGCAGATCAGTGTTTTCTGATCTGTGGGACACCCCCCATCCCCCTTGAATTTTTTTAGATTTTTTTAAAAAAAATTGTAAATTTTTTTAAATTTGAATAGTAAATATAGTTTAGGTATTTTGGTAGGTAGTTGGGTAGGTTTAGTGTAGACGTGTGTTAGGGAAAGTTTTAGGGATAGATTTAGGTATAGGGTAAAAAAAAAAAACCCCAACCCCCCCCCAAAAAAATATATATATAGTAAGCGCAGTTTAGATAGGTAGCTCAATTGGGTTAGGTAGGTTCAGGATATACGTAGGTTAGGGTAAGTTTTAGGGTTAGATTTAGGTTTAGGGATAGTGTAAGAAAACCCCCCCAAAAAAACCCCAACCCACCCCCAAAAAAAAATATATATAATAAGTGCAGTTTAGATAGGTAGTTCACTTGGGTTAGGTAGGTTCAGGATATACGTAGGTTAGGGTAAGTTTTAGGGTTAGATTTAGGTTTAGGGATAGCGTAAGAAAAAAAAGAAAAAAAAAAGTGTTTTTAGATTAAGTGGACAAAATGCAGCGCAGGTACAGTGTTGAAGAGGTATATGCATTTTTGGCGTCTGACTCAGAGGCAACAGACACTGCGTCAGACTGACGTAATGCAGTTTTCAGAGAGTGAGAGCAGCTCTAGTGACAACGCTGGGCCTTCTGTAAAGAAAAGATGTACTGCCCCAACAGCTGCCCTGGCAACTGCCCCAGCACCTGCCAAAAGATCTGCCCAAAGGATTTACCCATGATAATTTTTTGGATTTGTTTTTGGGGGAAGACATTTTAGGTGAAATTGTGTCGCAAACCAATTTGTATGCTGCCCAGTATACTACCGCCAACCCTAAGTGTGAAAAACGCTTTTTTTTTTTTTTTTACTTACGTCAAGGTTTACGAGGGATTGGTGGTAAAATGGCTGTGTACAAAATTGGAAAACACACCTAAAATGAAAGCCTGGGGTGTCTACTTTCCAAAAATATATACTTTTGGGGGGAAATCTTAGAGTAGAGCACTGTTACACAGCCCCAAATGAGACATGGCACCAGTGATGCAAGCTGTGAAAATTCAAAGTGTGAAACTGGAAACGCGCATGTTCCAATTTGGGCCCCACAGCTCTCCCAAACCTTGAGAAACCTATGCATATGGGGTATTGCCGTACTCAGAAGAAGGAGCTGAACACTAAACAATGCATTTTTAAAAATCTTTACCTATCATGTGCTTGATATCAACAGTAGTATTGAAATGTAAGTGTGAAAACTGCAAAAAACGAAATATTACCACAATTTTGAAAAATATTTCCGGAAAAATAGCTGCATGAAAAACTCCAAAATTCTCCTGATTATTTACCTTATGTTGTGTAGTTTTCAGAAACATATACCTTTGTGGGACATTTTTGGTTCTGGCACCATCAGCTAAGCTATGATGCTCACATGCCAATTGTTGGAAATAACGGCAGCCATCTTGTAATATTTACCTTGTAAATGTGAGGAAAGGACAAAAATACTAGACATATGGGGTACTCTTATATTCAGGAGAAGCAAATGAATATATTTAGGGGTATTTTTTTTTCATTAACTAATAGTATGCAAATCCTGACAGAAAAATGTAAGCAAAATGTTGTTTTTTTTTCAATTTTTTTCCTCTTTTTTTCTATTTTAATCAAATTAAACAATGAGGTATTCATATAATTGTGGTATCAAAAGAAAGCCCTACTTGTGCTTTAAAAAACAGTATATAATTTATGTGGGTGCACAAAAGGAATTAAAGAGAAAATATGGTTGAACAAAGACATAGTCAAAAAAGTCAAAATTGCTCCGGTCCTTAAGTCAAATCGAACTCAGATTTTCCCGGTCCTTAAGGGGTTAACTCTGTGTCTGAGAGTCAAAACAAACCGTGACAAATACCCATGTGGGAGCTCACTCACTATCTTTAATTCTTAACCCACTTGTTGCTTGTTTGGGTGGGTATGAGTTGTAGGGCTTTTTCTAAGAAAATTATATTGGTTTTTCATGCCATTTAATCGTCTGAATCATTTATGCATAAAAGCTTACCTCTGACCCCCCCCCCCCTTATACCTATGAGGTGTCTTTTTCTATATTACTCCCTTTCTTCTACTTTCCCTTTAACAGCTATTTGATGGGTTCTTTGTGAATTCTGATATAAGCTTGGAGCCGCTTTGGTGTAGGGGATATCTTTAAAGAGATCCCCGTTGGGTTATTTTTGCATCTTCATTCTTAGTACTAAGACTAGTGACCTGCTTATTTAACCAAATATGTCTTTTCACTATGGTATTTCAACCTGCTTCCCTTTATATGTTTTTCATTATGAGCTTTGGATTGGCTCAGGATCTAGACTTCGCTCAACATTACTGATATAGTATAAATGTGTCTCTCTGTCCCTTTCCTCCCTCTTTGCTTTGTATAGTTTTCATTTTCTTTCTCTTTCCCCACGCATGGGATTTATTCTTTTTTGCTTTATTTTACCGTACAAAGTTGCTTCTGTTCACCACACTTGGTTTTTGATTCTCTTTGTGTCTGTATGTCCGATTCTGTAAGCCTTAATTTAGGAGGTCTGTAAAGCTTACCCCTGTGACTTTAGGCCAGCTTTCCTTTATTTGGGTTCTGCTCCTCTTATATTTTTTCATCCTCCCTTCTCTTTCCTTCCTCTTTTCCCTCTGCAGAGGGTTTGAACTCTCGTGGTCTGCCTGCTCCACTTTGTATGGAGTTAGTGGTTAGTTGATATCATCCCATTTTTGGCCCTTCATCGTTTTGAAAGTGCTCTCATAAATCTCAGGGGTTTAGCTCTTCTATGAAAAGAACCAAAGGATTTCAATGTTAGTACTCGCTTGAAACAGATATGCTGTTTCTACGGGAGAATTATTTTTCATACTCTACGCAAGCATTTTCCTCAATTCTATCTCACAGATGGTTCTGTCTACAATGGGGTGTGGCCATCTGCTTTTGTAAAAAAAATTTGACTTTTCAGATACACAATATTGTTACTGATGATGACTGTAGATTTCTTAGCCTATTTGACCACCTTCAGGAAACTGAGGCCACCATTACTATGTCTCTTATGATGTTCCTATGTTTCTGTCTTCTGACAATGTTCCTGGTAAACTTTTAATCTTTTATTCCGCTTTTGGACAGGTCCACCTCATCTTCCCTAACTCCAAGTTTTCCCCTTTGGTTCGGCCAAAAGACTTTTGAGATTCTGCTTTCTCTGAATCTGGTAGATTTCTGGAGAAAGCTTAATCTGAAAGTTAATGACTATATATTTTACTTGTCACGGTTTGTTAAGACACTCAGACAATAGATTTAGGTAAAAGCATAACTTTATTAAAAAGTTAAAGCACTCCCCATAGGGTTCACATACATATACATACAATATATAGCAACTGAGAAATAGAACAGGTTCTACCGGCCTTGCCTATAATACCGAGCAAGGCAACCTAGGCGGCTATAAGGAATAGCAATAGCAGGCTCTACCAACCTTGCCTATACCGGGTAAGGCAACCGTGAGATGGAATATACCAGTTCTACCGGCCTTACCAATACCGGGCAAGGCAGCCTTGGGAGATGCTGAGAATATGCTCTACCGGCCTTGCCAATACCTGGTAAGGCAACTGTGAGATGGAATATACCGGTTCTACCGGCCTTACCAATACCGGGCAAGGCAGCCTCAGTGAATACTGTGAAGAGGCTCTACCGGTCCTGCCAATACCGGGTAAGGCAACCGTGAGATGGAATGTACCGGTTCTACCGGCCTCACCACTACCGGGCAGGACAGCCCCAAAGGAGGAGACCACCAGGATAAACGGAGATAACCAGCGTCCGCACGCTGGAACCAACAGTATAATATGTACCAGGTTTAATGGAGTAAACCAGCACCCGCGCGCTGGGACCAACAGTATGATCTACCACCAGCTTAAATGGAGTTAACCAGCGTCCGCACGCTGGGACCAACAGGATAGTATACCACCAGGTTTAATGGAGTAAACCAGCGTCCGCACGCTGGGACCAACAGGATAATATGCCACCAGGTTAAATGGAATTAACCAGCGACCGTACGCTGGGACCAACAGTATAATCTGTCACCAGGTTTAATGGAGTTAACCAGCGTTCGCACGCTGGGACCAACAGGATAATCTGTCGCCAGGTTTAATGGAGTAAACCAGCGTCCGCACGCTGGGACCAACAGTATAATATGCCACCAGGTTTAATGGAGTAAACCAGCGTCCGCACACTGGGGCCAACAGTATAATCTGTCACCAGGTTTAATGGAGTTAACCAGCGTCCGCACGCTGGGACCAACAGGATAATCTGCCACCAGGTTTAATGGAGTTAACCAGCGTCCGCACGCTGGGACCAATAGTAAGAATATCGCCGAGGCGAGAGAGTGAGCAATGTCGCCAAGCGACTACCGGATGGGAGCTCTGAGGCTAGCTGATTAAACGGCAACCGGAACAAGCCAGACGAAACAACCGGAGCATCAGTCGTCACGGAGAGGTCCAACCGGAGTGGCAAGCAGACTGGAACAGGAACAGATGAAATCAGGAACACTGGAACTTAAGATTAGTAGCTGAAGACTCTGGAACACTGGAACAGGCCTCAAGCAGCGAGACAGACTGGAACACAGGACTCTGTAGCTCTGAACTCTGGAACACTGGAACAGGCCCAAACAGCATGACAGGAAAAACAAACAGGTACTGTCAGAGACACCACGAAAGGGCAACCAAAGGGTGCCTGAGCTGAGTATAAATAGGCAGTCAGAGGCGGGCAGACAATAGACAGCCAATAGGAGCCCCTGCAGGTGATAGACAGTGTATAGCACCAATCACGGGCACCGTGATATTACTCTAGTCCTCATAAACCTTAAATTATGTATAGCTCACTCACCCAGTCTTTCCTTATGGCCATGAGCAGTTCCAAAATTATCTCTTTCTGTCTCCTGTTCAGACCACTCTCCAGTACTCATAGGCATTGACTGCTTAGTCATCCCCCTCTCATCAGCAGTTCACCTGGAGACTTAATGACTCTTAGAGGTGGTCAACTAAGTTAAACAAATTATTTCTGAATTCTTATCTCTAAACTCCCCATGTACTACTTCTTAAATTGCCTAATGGGAGTCTGTGATTAATGGTCACATAATCAAATTGCTTCCTGTAGAAAAGACTCGGCTCCTTACAATCTCAGAGCTTTAGGTTACTCTGGCAGAAAGGCAGTTACATAGTTACATAGTAATTTAGGTTGAAAAAAGACTTGCGTCCATCCAGATCAACCCTTTTCCTATTCCTGTTTACCATCGCTGACCCAAAAGAAGGCATCTGACTCCAAATGGCAATCAGACTTCTCCCTGGATCAACAAGTCCTAACTAAATATTAATCCCAATACTAACGTACATAGTATTATATTATGCTCTTTTAAATAAGTATCCAGGCCCCTTTTAAAGGCATCTAATGTATTTGATAGCACCACCTCCTCCGGAAGTGCATTCCATACCTTTATTGTCCTTACTGTAAAGAAACCCTTCCGCTGTTGTAGATTAAATCTCCTTTCCTCAAGTCTAAGCGGGTGGCCCCTTGTCCTGTGTACTGTTCTGTTAATGAACAGGTCTTTTGAAAGCCCTTTATATGGGCCTTGAACATATTTATATAGTGTTATCATATCCCCTCTAAGACGCCGTTTCTCTAGTGTGTACAAGTTTAACTTTTCTAGCCTCTCTTCATAACTAAAACTTTCCATTCCCCTTACTAGTTTTGTAGCCCTCCTCTGCACTTTCTCTAGTTCCATAATGTCCTTCTTCAGAAAGGGCGCCCAGAATTGAACAGCATATTCTAGGTGGGGTCTTACCATGGACCTGTAAAGAGGCATAATTATATCTTCCTCCCTTGAGTCAATACCCCTTTTAATACATGCCAATATCTTATTGGCCTTTGCAGCTGCCAGCTGGCACTGCATGCTGCTGTTAAGTCTATTGTCTACCATTACTCCCAAATCCTTTTCATTAGTAGATTTCCCCAGAGAAACACCATTTAAACTATATGTTGCATTTTTATTATTATACCCAAAATGCATAACTTTACACTTGTCTATATTGAATCTCATTTGCCATTTGCCTGCCCAGTTACTCAATTTGTCCAAATCCTCTTGTAATGAAGACATATCCAGTTCAGACTTTATTACCTTACTTAATTTTGTGTCATCGGCAAACACTGATACATGGCTCCCTATGCGCTCTGGGAGGTCATTGATAAACAAATTAAAAAGAAGAGGACCCAGGACAGATCCCTGAGGTACTCCACTTATCACGTTTATCCAACCTGAGAACTTGCCATTTTCTACCACTCTTTGCATTCTATCTTTCAGCCAATTTCCAATCCACACACAAACATTTTTCCCCTAGTCCTATTTGAGATGGGTTTATAAAAAAATGTTACTTTAAAGACAATAAGCCAGATACGGTGTTGGCCCGTAAAAATTCTTTTATACCTAAAATCCAGACTAAAACAGGTGACGTCACCAGTAACCGTGTCTTAATTCTTCAAAAATGTTAACACTTCTTTACACCCAAAAATCCCCTGGTGCCTCTGATAAAGCAAATTATTTTAGGACTTCTCTCCCTACTGTGTCTGACTCTCGGTTGGATTAATTACTCCGAACCATATCAGTTGAGGAAATTCTTAATGCTATAACTCTGGGCGCAGGCAGCTTTTCTAGCCCCCCTTCTTATGTGATGACTCCATTCATAGTTTTCTTAATTGTGATCACTTCAACGCTGATTCCCTTTATGCTACAGTCTCTATCATCCCTAAACCAGATAGATGTTCCCTTGAAAGCTCTAATTATAGGCCAATCTCCATCTTAAATATAGACTTAATGCTGAAATTCTCACTCCATGACTTAACTTGTTCCTGCCCCAAATAATATATCCTTACAAGGTGGGGTTTCTCCCTGGACGGTAAGCTTCTGAAAGCTGCAGACCACTTAATAATCTGACCTCTAAAGCCCACCATCCCAAAACCCTATGTTACTTTCCTTAGATTTGTTTAAGGCTTTTTATATCTTATCATGCAATTGATTAGATATTATTCCATATAAAATGGGGTTTGTGACTAACTTTTTGATATGGTTCTAAGCCTTATATAAGCCTTATATTATTACACTGTGGTTTCTTTTCCAATTGGTTTCAGATTCATAGAGGCACTAGACAGGGCTGTCTTCTCTCCCTAGTCTTCTTTTTTAATTTTGCCTTGGAAACATTGGTGGAACTGATCTGCTTTGAGCCCACCATATCTGGCTGAACCACTATCAAATCTCACTGCATGTTTTGTCTTTTTGCATATGACCTTCTATTAATTATAAGTAGACCCTTGATCTGCCTTCATAACGTTTCTAGGTTATTTGATATGTTTGGTATTGTCTCGGATATAGTGGGGAACTTTGCTAAGTTGGAAGCTGTAAATATCACTCTACCTGACTGCACAATAACAATATCTAAGTTATATTTTTAATTCTCTTGGTAAATTAAGTATCTTAATTATTTAGGTATCTGATTCACTTCCTCTTACTTTATATTACTTTAATTATCCTATGTTATTCAGGCACTTGAATAAAGAACTGCAACTGAACAGATATCATTATCTCTTGGACAGGACGGAATCTGAGCTGCTGATTTTGTTCCCACAAATCTTCAATTTATTTAATTTGATCCCTAAACCTGTTCTTAGCAGGGATCTTCATAAATTTCATTGTTCCAATTTTACATTTACCTGGTCTAGTAGCAGGCTTTGTATTCATCAGGAAGTCCTAATGCTATATATTTATAATGGTGGGCTGGGGTTCTGAAATAGGCCACACAAATTGAACAATTGCCCCCTTACATGCCAGTGCCAATAAATCAAGATGACTTGGTCCGAGTGTGGACAGATTCCTGGACCTTGAGCTCAGAGATCTTTGAAATGATAGTCCAGATTGGGTCCAGATTGGGACTTTCAACAACAGACCTCTTGGCTTCTCCTGTGAATTGAAAGGTATCCAGATTCTTCAGCAGGACATACTGCCGGAAGCCCAGGGGACAGACGCTGTAGTCCACCCATGGTCATACGAAAAGGGATACATTTTTCCTCCCATTCCAATTATTCCCAGAGTGTTGGAGAAGATCAGGCAGTAAAACCCATCATTCCCGTTTGGCCAAGATGGCCATTGCTTCCAATTTTGAAAATGCTGGCAGTTCAAAACCCTTGGTTTCTACCCTACAGGCAGGATCTCCTATCTCAATGGCCCATTCTCCACCCAGATGTGTGCAATCTGCACTTTGCGGCCTGGAAATTGAATGGCCAACTTTGGCCAGTCGGTCTCTCAGACGGGGCCATCTCATTTATTCTGAATGTCAGAAAACATTCAACATCCAATTCGTACCATCATACATGGTCAGTCTTTTGTCAATGGTCCTCATCTAAAGGTCTTAATCCAGAAGATCTCTCAGTTTCTACTCTTATTGAATTCCTATCTGGTGGCTTTCATAATGGAGGCACGATACAAAGTCGGTAAGCAGAAGAGTTGTCCGGAAACAAGGCCAAGGTCGATATATGGAAATCTCTCTTGAGGAAAGGCAAGGGAACTCAGAAACAGGACTGGAAACTACTAAAAATGCACTAGAATGCTTAGCTCACGCACCAGCACTAAGAAATTGGTGCTTGATAAAGGCTCAGGACTGAGTAAAAAAATAGGGTAGGGAACAAGAAACTAGCAAACAGAAAAAAAATTATAAAAAAAAAAAAAAAAAAAAAGCAGGCAAGGAATCAGAGAAAAGGACAGAACATGACGCACTTGACACATATCACAGACTTTCCTGTCTGCTTCCTCAGGGGTTTTATGGTTTATATACCACTGGAAACATTGTAACAACCAATTAGCTAAATGCCTATGAATAACCTGGCAAATCTGTAAACTAATCGGAACATGCATCTTGTTATTTATGGTATATGAGGAAATACTACTAGAACAAACATGATAACATAGGAATATAATGAAATACCATGAATATAACAATTTAAAAAATATTGTCTGGCCAGAATCTAATTCCTATACATGTAAATGCCCTAAAATAAGACTTATACAATAAATAAAGAGATCTAAGACCATATATAAAAATAAATAAAACCATTATACATCAAGAGGAGAGTCTCCATAAAACCAAATCGTTATTTCTCAGCCTTACAATAACTGTATATTGTGATAAAATCAAAATTCCACAAATAGTCAGCTAACCAGCAATTTTACAATCTCTAAAAGTAACCATTGGCATAACATAAATATCTACTCAGTACAGTAACAGGGATAATCGTGGGGGTAGAATAAGAAAAAATGAATCCATAAAGGAGCATAATGGCCTCAGACTATGGCATCTTCTATCACTCACCATACAAAAATCTACACTCTGAGTTAATCCCCATTTTTGTACTACCAGTGGTTTAAAAAAATCTCATAGGTGGTTAGTGTTAATCTCATAAGTGGTTAATATTAAATAAAGGCTGCCAAATCAAAATCTGTACTGAGACCACTTGGATCTACTTTTTTAAGTTTGTGGAAATAGAACTTTCTCTTCTCCTTAACTTCAGTACTTTGTCTCCCCCTCTTCTATCTGGTAATACTTGTTGGGTGATTGCCAGAGCCTGTCTTTGGTGAGATCTCTTCTGGATACGCTTCTAACTAGAAACCCCACGTCTCAAGGACACTATGAGCCGTATGTTCAAAGGGATAACGGCAAAAAATTGTCGTATGAACGACAAAAATAAGTATTTGTGTACATGAACGACATTTTCTATAGAGTATACAAAAAACTAGTAATGTCCATTGTGTATGACACAACTCCACAATTGCTGGGAAAAGGGGCATGGGCAAGGGTGTGGCTAAACTATTCTCCAGTGTTGTATAGAGGAAAAGAAAATTTGTTGTAACGAACGACAAAATAATGTCTTTCAAAAGACAAAATTTGTACGTTAAGAAAAAAGTGGTGGGAATGTGTTCTGAATGTGAGAATTTTTGTCTTTAGTTAAGACATTTTTGTTGTTCATTTTTGTCTTTTTTGAGATAGGCCAAGTGGTAGAGGACCTGAGGACACAATATTTACTGCATGAATCATCATGTCTGATTGCGGTCAAATTGTGATTTGTGGACTCCTATCGCTACATGTATTACTAGTATGAACCACTGATTCAGTGAAGTACCAGCAAGCTTTGAAAAGATGGCAGGGACCCAGTGAGTGTGAGGATATACACCAGGAGAGAGAAATTATCATATTTGACGAGGACTCTAAGTGCATATCTGTATTGTGAGGGAAGTTTGTTAATAAACTCTGCTTTTATATAGTTTCTCTTTGCGCTTCTTGTTGTAGATTCATAGGGATCCTGGAGAGGAACTTTAAAACAAGATTAACCAAGTTGAACTGCAGAAAAAAAAAAGAAAAAGAGAAGGGGGCTTCCTATTGCAATAATGTCCCACAGAATTAGAAACCATCAAACCATCACCGATTGTTTAAATGTTACTCACAAAAGGATAGACTAAAGGCAGTGGAGTAACTATAGGGGTCGCACCTGAGACCGGGCGCGTCATGCGACCCCCTCGCCTGTCGCCCGCAATTAAGTAATGCAGAGCGCTGGGGCTCTGCATTACGAGAGTGCCGGTCTGCCAGAGGGAGATCAGTATTCCCTCCGGAAAACCGGCACTCTTGTAATGCAGAGCACTGGCAGATGACCTCATCTCCCAGCGCTCTGCATTACTGAAGAGGACCACTCAGGAGAAGAGGTCTGTGAAGAAGAAGGCATTATGGAAGGAGCAATGTGGAGATGGGGGCATTGTGGAAGTGGAGATTGAGGGGCATTTTGGAAGGAGCAATGTGGAGATTGAGGGGCATTGTGGAAGGGGCAAAGTGGAGATAGGGGGCAATGTGGAGGTGACCAGTGTGGTCAGGGGGCCCATGGCAATTCTTGCACCAGGGCTCCGTGGCTTCTAGTTACGCCTCTAACTAGAGGACATACATGTGGCCACCAGCAACTATGCCTTACAGAATATTTATACGGCTATCCTTTAACAGAATGCTCCTCATTCAATCTGGTATATAAATTAGTCAGGCAGCTCCTCTTCACAAAACACCACATAGGGAAACATATATGGAAATGAAATAAACACAGATGGTGCTATACGATCTGCATTTCATCAGTAAGGTTCTGATTACTTTTGCATTTGGTACTAGTGAGTTCAAGCACAAGTGACATCCAGGAGAAAGCAGTTGCATGCTTTTGAAACCTTTCTCCACCTCCCATGGATTTTTCAAATGTAGCAATAAAGTGTAACTCTGTTCCTCCAGAAAATTAAAAAAAAAATGTATTTATTTACATTGTGTATTTATTAAAAGGACACCACAAACCATGGTTTTTGGTGCATACTTTTAATAAATATGTATTTTAAATGCTCTGGAGGAACAGCGTTATACTTTATGGCTATATTTGGAAGGATGCCAAGTGGAAACGGGTATATGATCTCCGTCTGCTTATATTGTTGAGAGTTGGTATATGCCAGTCTCTCAACTATCGATACACGTGAGTGCAATACTTATATTGCTTATTATTATCTTTTAATTATGAGATAGCACCATTAGAACCCCTTCTGTGTTTTTTTTTCATTCCCATTTAAAATAAGATTATTACAGATGCCCCCAGCTCCTCCCATATACTTATTTCCCTTATTGTTCTGGATGCAAAGCATACCATTGCTTCCTCCTGGAAGTCACTGGTGCTTGAACTTACTGGTACCAGACACAAATGTAATCAGATCCTTATTGATGAAATACTTACCAGCATTTTACTAGATAAATATAAGTTGATAGTTTTGGTATCTTAGGCTAATTTGTGACTCCACTGGTTTCTCCACCAGGTTGCTGCTTTCTGTTTTGTATCTGGTAACTGTTGTCCCTGTCTCTATTGGGCCATTACCCCAGACCCTGACCCTTAGCAATTCCACCCATTTCCTTTTCTTTTCCATTTATCCTTACACTCACAAACTTTATTTATAAGGATCTTTCTGTTTGAGATAAACTCAGAAGTGCATGAAAGTGTGGACAATTTGAACCCTTTCACTGCTTGAGCTGTCCACCATACTTTTGTGGTGCAAAGCATTGGAGACCTTTCCAGCAAACAAGGGGTTAATAAGCAGACGTGTACAGTTAAAATAGTTTACAGAAAATCATTCACATCCAATTTACTTTTACATGTGTTCTTATGCTTGAAGAGTATTTTCCTGACACATCTTTTCTTGAGAAAGAACTTATAGTCCAAAATTCTTATTATGTTTAACATTTTGAGTGCCAGAGAAGTACGCAAGGCATTACTTTGCAAGGTGTTGGGTACCCCTCTGTCACTCAAGATGTTAAAATATCAGTGCATCTTAGAGAGAGGTGCGTTGTATAGTGTATAAAATATTATTGCCATTATAATGTGCCACACAGTGTGGATATATATTACTTTTGGACATAACAATTTGTGTTAACACCCCTTCTACTTTTGCAGGAATCCAGAGCTTCTGCCGGGATCTTGTGGAAGTAGCAGACATCCTGGAGCGAGCAGTGGATAAGGCAACACAGGAAGGGATGAAAGACATGTCCGATGTCCTGTCCCAGCTGGACGTGAAACTGCAGAGTGTCTTCGTTAAGCATGGACTGCAGAAAATGACACCAGTGGGGGGAGAATATGACCCATATGACCATGAAATAGTTTGCCATGTACCTGCAGAGGGAAGGAAGCCTGGCAGTGTGGCAACAGTTACACAAGATGGATACAAACTTCATGGCCGTACCATTCGCCATGCACAAGTGGGAGTAGCAGTGGAGACTCATGAGTGACAGTTGTGGAAAATAGCAATGATCCCTTTTCTATTTCCCTCTTGATATTCCCTTTATTTATTACTTTATGATCATGATATACATTCAGTTTTGTTTCAATTCCTTGTCCCAGTTCCAGTATCTGTGCTCCAGAGGAATTGATGAAGTAGTGCCTGATTTCAGTGTCATGTAAACAGAGTTCTAAACTCTGAAGGGAAAACTGAGCTCTACTTCCTGACTTGGGAACAAAGCTATAACAGCCATTTTCTGGTAGTGTGAGGCTGTGGAACACTCATTGATCCTTTGCTAAGATCAGAGAGGCGTGCAAGGCATTGTGAAGCAATACCTTGTATACCCCTATGATCCTCAAGTGATTATTATTGCAGTAAAGGCACCCCTATTGGAACTCTATTTATATATACAGATATATTTCTATATCTATCTGTAAATACATGGACATGGTTTGTTTTTTGGGGGTTGGTGGCTGTTTTTCTTGCAATCCAGCACAGAAGTCACTTTCCGTCTTAGCTGACAGTTCTCCCTCTAGTGTTTAGGATTATGTGCGCATGAATAGTTCAGAAGTCCAGGGTAAGGTACTCATCCACTTGATGCTTAGACAATGCTGAACATTATACTTCTGGGAATAAGGGCTGTTTTTTATATGTTGTCTATTCTTTTGTAATTATTTATTTTAACCTCTTATGCTGAGCAGAACTTAAGGGAGCAGGAGATGCGCTAACTGGATAAACATAAGTACATTTTCTGTAAATATTTAAAGGAAAAATATAATTATTCATAATATCATATAGCCTATACATAAAAGGGAACTGTCGCCAAGGGCTACACGAGCAAAAGTTGAGCAATCCTGGGATAAATCAACTGCGACATAGTTTGTCTTTTAATGTGGCTCTGTTACTCTAAGACAAGTGTAGACAATAATAATCAAATCTGTTTACGGTAGGAATTTTCCTGTAATAGAAATATTTTTCTGAGCAATAAACCTTTATGTTTTGGAGGCAGAGTGTGGTGGCAGAATGCAAATTCCCAGCATGGTATGCTAATTATTTATGTGCAAGGTCCAATGTATCACTCCCTGAACTATTCCTACATTCGTTCATATAACAGTGTGTGGTAATATTGGACCGGCACAGAAACAAATCAGCATGAAGTGCCACACTGTGCCCCCAACCAAAAAAAAAAAGTTAATTAAAAAAATTTAATCAAAAGTATATGACAAACAAATGGCTAGCATAAAATATACACTTTAATTCTCTATAAAACAAATTAAACTTTTGTTAGGGGGACAGGTCTACCTTAACCTTCCGTCAATGCTGGACAGTTGTCCAACATTCAAGGCGTTAAAAGCCCCATTTAAGTTAATGTGGATTTTTATATTTCTCTGTGATGCAGATGGTTTGTCTTAGAATTACTCCAGTATACATATGACTCCAAAAGCTTACTTGGATCACAACAGTCATGCATTACTGTGCCGCTAATCTGCCTTTATTGGTCCCTGAGCAAAATGTAATTTTCTGCAGGTGTTGGGGGGAAAAAACACACTTCTAATATAACTGCACACACTGACTGAAATGGCTACCTTGGTTTGTGGCGGCTGACCTGTATAACAGTGTATTACTTACCACATGGTAACACTCTGGACTGTAGACACATTATCAGAGCTGTGTTGCAGCCTTTAGCACTTGCTGTATAGACTAGTGGTAATCCTCACACCTGGGAATTCTCAGGTTTTGACCCAAATATAAGGGTGAAGAGCCAAATTCTCAGTGAGTTCAGTCCAGTGTTACCTCTCACAATAACTGAATACTTATTTAGTCTCTACTGGAGTCATTACTAACAGAGAGGAAGATAATGACATCCGATCACAACATTGTAGTATATTAAAGGTTCCTTGTGGACTGACTTGAGCACCTCCGGGTTGGGGGAAATAGGGACATATTGGATTCTGGAAAACATTAAGGGTTAATATTTCAAAGATGTCAGGGTCAGTCCATTTTGAAAGATCCTAAGTATGATCATCACTGTGAAAATAAGTCACATAGACAAAGAAAAAAACTTAGTAATTGTGGGACGAACCAACGGCACCATAGGGGCAAAAAAAAAAAATTTATCTCTTGAATGCTAGAGAGATCACTACATTGTTTCATAATGAGCGTCAGACCTTTTTGGCATTTAGGGGTTAAGAGCCCAATTTAAATCAACGAGAATTGTAGGATATGTTTATTTCTTCCCTATGGTGGATTTGGGCTTGCCCTGAAATTGCTGCTGTTTTATTTTGTGCATATGGCCCAGGAGTCTAATCTATATATATATAATTTGCTAGGATGCGTCGCCCTCTGTGTGCGTAACACACACAGACACAGAGAGCGATGCCTCCTAGATAATTGTACATGGCTTCCCGGCATGTCAATGGTGGAGGGAAAAGCAGGGGTAGAAAGACAAGCTCCGGGGATCACCACAATACTGTCCCCCTCCCCTGATGCCATGCAGAGGAACAGAAGAGCTGAATGCCAGGCTGCATCTTCTGCCCACAGGCACCCAGGTGCCAGCTCTTCCACGTGACCCACTCCCCCCCTGCGCCATGCCCGGCCGTTACTGTACGGCGGCTCTGTCAGTGCAGCTCTGAGCTCCTCAGCTGACAGGCACCGGTGCTCCATCCCTCACACCTATACCCCGTCGAATGACAGGCTTCAACCTAGTGTAGAAATAAAAAGAAATTCTCGGTAACACCAGCTGCACCAACAAGAAGAAAAAATCCCACTGGTTTAAATGGGGCTTCTAACCCTTGCATGCTAGAAAGTTCTCAAACGCTTAGCTTCACAAAGCTTTGGAAACCACTAGCATTCAAGGGGTTCAACACATTCAGATCAATGGGGGTTTGAGTAATGTTTATTAGATCCCTGTGATTATTTTTCCCAGGATTGCTCCTCTTTACTTTGTGTGTGTCTGGCCAGAAGTATGTGCGTGTGCATGCTGCTATTTACAGCTGCCCATGTGGAAGGCAGTTCCTCAATAGGAGGGGGTGGGAAGGATTCATTGCAGCTGAATGGAATTTTTGAAAGCGACAGAAAGTGAACAAATATAATGCACAGAACTGCATGAGTACTGACCAGTAAATACGCTTTTATTTGTTTTTTATAGATTGTGTACCTTTAAAGTACAACTAATAGCTGCTAGTAATAACCCCACACTACTACATTGCTAGGGTCAGGGAATCCTAATCGCCGCTATGATTTTTCCATTTTGCCTTTGTTCAAGAGAAAACATCAATCGGTCCTGAATGTCATGTTCAAGGAGACAGACATGACAGCTGATGGCAGTTTTTTCAAGCCGAATCAAGCAAGAGCACATGAGCCTACTCAACCTATTAAGGTCCATAATGGTGCGCAAAGCAATGCATTGCACACTCGTCGGGTCCTTAACCCCTTAAGGACCAGTGTTCCAGGGAAGTTTCCTTCCCTTAAGGACCGCTTTGATCCTTGCCGACGCGCCGGACCTGTTACGCGTAAAGGCGCGCCGCTTTGAGGCCTAAGAGAGATCGCTCCGGTCTTGGAGAGGTCAATTTTAGGCCCCGTTTTTACTTACAGCACTCCTGGTAGAGCACTGTAAGTAAAAAGTATGTGACGTGCTATGACTGTCACTGGTCCTTAAGGGTATAAGGACCGTGACGGTCATAGTACGTCACGTAGTCCTTAAGGAGTTAAAGGATTAAGATTACCATGTGCAGTGAGCAGAGTTTGAGATCCTGTAGTCCTGACTGTAAACATTATGTCTCCCTCCATGGACTTGACCTCCAGCACTGACTGAAGATTATATCTCTTGAACAAAGGAATAAGGGAAACATTAATCAACGACATTGAATTTTCTGGCCATCGTAGGGTAGGTGTATTCATAGGAGAGTATTAGCCCTCCTTTAAAGGACAACAAACATGAAAAATATAAAAATGTATGTTAAAGCTAGATCTTTTACAAGTTAATCATTGCTACTTTGACCTTTTATGAGTAGCAACATTACAGACTTAACCCTAAATGTACATGTGGATGTGACATCACAGCAGCTAAACACTGGTGGGCAGTATGCATCCCTGTAGCCTATTTCAGGTTGGAGAACCATGTACTGAAGCTCTCATTATATCTCCTGGTGCATTGGAAATTGGAGTGTGCATTCCTCTAACACATCACATACACAAAATGTATTTTACTCCTAAAGCATATGTTCACTATCTTTTATCTTACTTCCCTTTGCACCAGTGATATATTTAGACTAGGGTTAATCCAGTACATGTACCTCTACCCACTTTGTCACACCCATGCAGACTTTACCACAAACTGGAGGGAATATTTTTGACGCTATATGTGTAATGTATTATATATATTCTATATACACACACCCGTGGTCAGTGGAAATAATTGGTAAATTCATTTTGGGAAAGAGGTGCTTATGAGGAGCCTCGCAGTTGCAATTTTTTAAAATAGTGTGGCAAATCTGCCCAGTCTGGTTTACATACACTCTGTACACCCAAGATGAATTTCATCCTATTAGGTACCTGATAGTGGCAGTACATATGTGGCCTCTCAGGAGTGCACAGCACTAGATCTGAACAGTGAGGGCCATAAGATTATCAATGTGATGCTGCCTCAAGTGCGGGCACCAGGGAATAACCAATACGACAGTACGTTTTGATGTATACATCTTTATTTTTTCACGTTAGTTGCCTTTTACAATTGCATCTCTAAAGTATGTTACAGGTAATATACATTGACCCTACTTTTTATTGCAGTGGTTTGGGGTCCTTTGCTCACAATATTGTACATTAACCCTTTTAAAGACCAGAGAGGTGTGAAGTGCTTTGCTTCACATTAAATAGCACACATTTCTGGTCTTTAACCCTTTGACTGCCAGAGGGGTATACAGTTCATTGCATTGCAATGCATTTTATATCTCTCTGGCAATCAAAGGATTAATAGGTCGAGTACACTGTTTTACCTCATATTTATGTTGTGAAACAAATCTACTTTATTTTGGTGATACATTTGCCTTTATTTATGTACCTCTAACAGCACAATGGAGGTATTTAACATGAAAGGTTGGTCTACATCAAAACATGGTAATTATGGTTCATATGGATTCCTGGTTCCACTTGGTAACATATGAAGCAAAGCACTTAGCCAAAAGTACTGTACTGAATCTTAAGTTATATAGCTTTAACTTCTTAGTTGGGATCACTGCCCTACAATTCTCCTTATCTGGTGATTTCATAACGGCTTGATCAGCATAATCTATAGGTTTGCTATTGATAATATTGATTGCATGTTTATATTGCACCTTACCCTACCATCTCCTTGTTTACCATAGAGATCACAAAGCATTGCAGTGTTCAATGTCTTGGTACCTTCCTGTTACCAAGGAGTTTAAAGAGTAGGATTTGTCTCATTATGAAAATACGTATTGTTGGGCTTCCTGATAAAACAAGGGTATTCCTGATGATGCTTCATTCAAAATATATTGCAGCTCATAGTACCATGACCAGGAGAAGCAGTTACTGTTACTTTTATATGGGGACTTTTAGTCTAAAGATCAGGGGGAAGATTCACTAAGCGGAGATAAAGTGGAGATTACGTCTCCAGTTCTATGGAGCCTATGCACTAAGATTTCTTCAACTTTGGAGATCTTACTGAATAAGCTCTATAGAATAATCAGGCACTGGAGAAGTTATCGCTTCTTTATCTCCGCTTAGTGAATCTCACCCCAGGTCTCTCAAGGGAGAAATATAACAAAATAGTGTCTGGTTACCAGGTGACACTGTTACAAACATTTTAAATAAAAAAGCGAGCTGAAATTACTTTTGAATGAAACATATACAGGCAGGAAAATAACCTGTGTATTGGTTTGTGGTAAAAGCTCTACCAATATAAATTGTCTGACAAGCAAGTGTGCTGCCCTGCAAAAAAAAAAAAAAAAAAGCATGTAAAAATGGTTTGTAAATAGTTTAGCAAGTCTTCCACTTCTCTTTTATAATTATGTGTATATAAGTTTATTACAATAATTTATATGAACTGAAGGGCTAGTTAAGAAACCAGTCCTCTCCCACCTTCTGACATAGCACACATAGGTTCTGTTTGTTGAATGAAGAACTATAGGTAACACTCTTCATTGTATCCATTGTATGATTCTCACTAGTGTACCTCATGATGTTTTGCTACCTCTGTATGTAAATAGTAGGTTCTGCTACCTCTGCCTTAAATGTATAAGCATGGTTTCTTATGTGACAGACACAAAGGGCTTGTGTAGCAACACAAGGTAACACTACAGGGCATATGTATAAATATTAAATCGGAGGGATTGTGTTTACAATCACTGCACTATAAAGATAAAATTAAATTGGAACTGACACCTTGTAACAACTTGGGTGATTTTGAAAGAGCTTTCAAAATTGCCTATATGTTAATTTACTCAATCGTTTGAGATATTTAGATTACTTTTTTAATGTTATACAGATGTAGTTAACACTTTGAGTGCCAGAGAGGTAGCCAGTGCTTTGCAGTGCAATGCATTGGATACCTTTCTGGCCCTCAAAGGGTTAATGCTGGTTGGCATGCCAGCCAGATACCAGAAATCTACACTGCTGTCCTGATCTGTAATGTTGAATTGCACAAACTAACATTATATAAATACAGTGCAAATCTCATACTATTGCTATAAGTAAAAAAATGCTATAATAGCATGTAGGTGATTTTCGAAAACTTTCAAAAGTACCTAAGTTGTTATAAGGTCCCACTTTAAAGGGATAGTAATACTTCGTTTTAACTTTTTTATTTTGTAGGCATTAAAAAAACATGAAGAATGATATAAGTCTTATCTCTCAAACCTTTATGGTTTATGAGATATTCACAAGCAAAGTTTCCCCCTCCCGCCCCTTTTACCTACTGTAAACAATCTCTTCTCAGATGTGGAATGCAGTCCATAGACTGGACAGATAACAGAAGGGGACACTCTTATTCCTATGAAAACAATGAAATCCCTGCCCCCGTTGACAAGCTTTACAGGTTTTTCCCTTATCTTAATTGAAGATTGTCCCTCTCTGCAGTCTCCCTGGGCAGCTCCCTTCTGCCCTGGCTGAGAAGTGTTACATCAGTAAAAGGGGCGGGAGGGGGACACTTTGCTTGTGAATATCTCTTAAACCATAAATGTTTGAGAGATAAGACTTATATCATTCTTCATGTTTTTTTAATGCCTACAAAATAAAATAAAGTTAAAACGAAGTATTACTATCCCTTTAACCCATTGGATGCTAGAAATTTGCAATGCAATGGAGATTTCTCTTCCAAGGAATTAAAATCCACCCTTAGAGACGGATTTCCCAGTAGGCAGAGAAGGCAACTGTCTAGAGCTCCAAATTCTGAGGGGCACCACAGCTCTGCTAGCCACACCCACATTCTGAATTGTGGGTGTAACCAGAGAAATCTCAATGTGCCTGCGCCAGTTATTTGTATATACATTTACAGGTTATTATTTAACCCTTCGGATACTAGAGAGAGCATGACCATGGGTGGAGCAAAGGGTGCTTAGAATGCATTGCTTAGCCCTTTGAGTACCAGAGAGATATCCAACACAATGTGTTGGATATCATTCTGGCACTCAAAGGGTTAAGGGGGCTTAAGCACCTGGGATGTAAATCCGGCCTGATTCAAACCCCCCCACACACACAAACACACACACTTTGACTTTAAAGAGGCTTTTTATTTTCAAAATAATTGCAATTTTTTGGCCTCACAATTGTTCCACTTTTTCTTTTATACATATTCCTCAATAGTTTTAAGTGAGGCGGGAAAGGAGCAGTGCATAAATAATATTTCTATATTCAGGGACACATTTTTGTCTAATATGATTTTTTTTTTCACCAGTACTATTGGGGTGACACGAAATTAAACATGTTTTTTAAATTTGCATTTCTGTTATTTCTTTATTTTGTCCCGTCTAAATGAATTTATTCCAGTTTTTTCCTGTGTTTATCACTTAAAAAAATGTTGGTGATATTGAAAGGGCTTTCAAAATCACTTACATTTTTTATTAGGCATTTTGTTTGCATTATTAGTTGTATAGATTATGGAAAATTACTTCGCCCACTCACTGACGCGTAACTCTTTCATTTCTAGGGGAGGAGAGTAATGCATTGTTGAGTATTAGTGAGTGGGAGAGGTAATGTAGGACTAAGACACCATCATTTATCAATCTAAATAACTGAAAAAGCTAGTATAAGTTGCATAGTTGTGAGCATCACTGTGAAAAATGATGCAATGCAATGAAATCTATGGAATTCATAGACAGGGTGTGGAACTGTCAAAGTCCATTGGAGCTCCACCCACCAGTCTGTTGACAGTTATCCAGCCCTGCTAGGAAGAGTTTAACCCTTGGAGTGCCAGAAGGATATACAACACATTGCTCTGGCACTCAAAGGGTTAAAGCAGGGGTGTCCTCAAGGTCCATGATTTAGAGAGAACCTTTCTTGAGCATACAATGGTTAACCCTTTGAGTGCCAGAGGGGTATGCAATGCATTGCAAAGAAATGTGTTGCGTACCCCTCTGGCACTCAAATGGTTAATCAAAATTAAAGTCACCAACTCTCCTGTGCTTAGTAAGGGATATTCTTAAAGCTATGCTCATATGATCAACTAGATCAGAGTTACTAATGCTGTTCTAAACTCCCCTATGCATAACAGCTTGCACAGATGGTGCTGTTCACACAGGGGATTTCCACCTTGGACAACACCCCAGATTGCAGCATGGCCAACCTTGTACACACCTCCGTTATGCCCCCATGCAAGTGAATCTCAGAATGTGGGACATTGGTAGTAATTTGCCACAGGTGGTTTGGCATTTTCTAAAATGGAACATCTCTAACTGGGTCGTGTGAATATTCTGGAGCTTATAAGGCCTTTGGGGACAGGTTTGGAAAATCCTGATTTGAAGTAATATCAAAGCAATACAGGGCCTAATTCATTAAGCTAAAGAGGTGCAATGCAGCAGCACCATAGAGAGCAAATGAAAATGCCCATTAACTTAAATGAGCATATTAACTCTTGAATGCTTTGTAATGCATTGGGTACCTTTCTAGCATTTAAGGGGTTAACCCTTTCAGTGCCAGAGGGGTACAATGCGTTGCGTACCCCTCTGGCACTGAAAGGGTTAAAAGGCTTATGTATACTGTCAAACTAATCATGATCAAGGTATCCAAAGGGTTAAAACAATAGAACCAATCAGGCTGGATATCGTCACATCCTCCTATATAATAATTCGCTAAGATGTTTGTCACGATGCAGTCATGCGCAGTAGAGACTGGCCGTGTTTGGGCAGTCTCTACTGTGCATGATTGCATCACATGGAGCATTGAGGTAGCAGCCTCTTAACCCTTTGAGTGTCAGAGGGGTATGCAATGCAATGCGTTGCCTACCCCTCTGGCACTCAAAGGGTTAACATTACCCAGACCTAGGCCGGTGTACACGGGCTTTTACACTAGTAAATAGATAATTGACAATATTAAATAATTTTGAGAACTTTACACTGTATTAGGTATTGACATGCTACTTCACAGTAAAGAATTGATAAAATAATCAATCACGCATATTTGTGCAAAAATATATATAATTTATTAAAGTGCAATATACTACATATATGTAAGCAACAATGAAATAAATGAGTGACCAGCAATTACAATAGATATAGAGTAACTCAAACCACAATTATTACCATTAGGATTACCAGCAATTAAAGGGTTAACCACACAGATATATTTAGAGGTATTAGATAACAATAATTGCACTCAGCAGCATAGAAAAGGATAATTGATCCTTACAATTAATAAAATACAGTTGGCAGCAGTGTATATGAATACCTTCTGCCCCAGAAACTGTATAAACTATGCTAATTGAAGTTTAAGGTATATTGTCAAATGAGTCAACTTTAATATGAAGCCAGGTCCTCTGACAATTTTCCTTGTACCATATATAATAATCAAATTTAGAGACTAAGTGGAATAGAATCCCAAATTTAAATCACTATAATTTAATTATCTACCGATTACAAATATTGCATACCTTCTGAATAAAACATATAAATTGCATTTAATATAGTCAATAACAGATTCTACCAGAAAATACTTAGAATCAATTCAATAATATATGTCTAGACAGTATATTAAACTTTGTGCAACATATATCACAAATATGACTATAGCAATATTATGTAAAACCTATAGGGTACTTCAAGGGTTAATCCACTTATTTAAAATATAATGCCACACCCAAGCTGGCAGCTGCTTTTGTTTAGTGAGAGTTTAACAGAAACTTTCACTTTACAAAAGTTAAGCCTAGTACACACACAAAGGAATCCAAAGAAACCAAAAATAAAATGGACAAATGGTGGTTAAAGGGTTAATAAATGAATTCAAAGAACGCCTCAGATCAAATATTAGCTATTATAATCTTTCCAGAAACACAATATTCTAGAAACTACAGTATTATATTAACTAATATATAAACCACTCTATTTAACTATATTACCTTTATCTGGCAAAATATAACAATTTACCAATAAATGAATAAATACATTCTGCTTAATTCCAGAAATTCTTATAGCTAATATAGCTTATTATAATTAATCCCAAATGGTTGGCCAGTCCAATTAAGACAAATTATAAGAAAAATTAGGTTTCTTCAAATACAGAAGAAATAAATATTTGATTCTGAACTTTTGCAGAATTTAAATAAGAAAAATATATAGTTACCAGTCCAAGTGTGTGGATTTCTGAGGCTTTCTATGTCAGTCAGCAAGAATGTGAGCAGGAATGGACCCAGGAGCCCAGAGAAAAGACAAGCTAAGACTTGAGATGAAAAAGCCCCCTTTTCTCTCTAAACTTTACTTTTTAAAGTAAAAGATTTTCTTATCAGAACTCCGCCCAACCTACTCTGGATGGATAAAGATCCATCTCATTATACAGTGGCATCATCAGTATTATTTGATTGGATACTCTTAATCCTTAATTTCCATATGACACGCATAATTTATGAAAAAAATTCCAAGCACTAGTAATAACACCATGTAATCTATAGATGGCGCCATTACTCCACATTAAAATTCTACATATACGTCATCCGTGATGTATGTAAGAGATCATTAAGTGTCATATAAATCTGCCATCCTCTCAGACGTTCTCATAGGGGAGCCTGTCTCTGTTTTAGACTTTTGAGATTTTCTTATAAGATAATACTGCTTGATATTGTGGCTGTCTGCAATTGACTATCAATCACCATAACTCTCATTTATATATTTTCCCCCTCCCTTGAGGAAGAGCGGCCCATTGTCTCTGTTACATGAGGTAATTTAAAATCATTTTAAAACACAGATTTTTAGAGAACTAGGTTTAAAAGAAAAATTAACCATTTCCTCCCTATCATGGCAATGTCTCTGACAATACCAATATCACTTTTTATTTTACATCTGTGGTGCAGTTGGTTTGCTGCAGATGAGGACCAGGGTTCGTCGAGTCATGCCGAAGAAGGTTTAGTGGAGGAGTGCTTGGACCTCCACTACTGCTTGGGCTTGGGGGTGGAGCGTGGGGTGCTGGCCTGAGACCCACCTTGATTCGGCCTATGCTCTCCGCTTTGGCAGGGATGAAAAAGACACTACTTTCTTGCCATATTAGGATATTTAGGAACCTGGGGCAACAAAGTGCTGATGATGTTCTTCAGTTCAGGCACAAAAAGAGATGTACCCTGAAAAGTGAGAAAAATAAGTGACTTCTTAGATGATAAGTCAGCAGACCAAATCTTAAGCCACAGAGTGCATCTGGCAGCCACAGAAAAGGCAGAAGCCTTAGCCTCAAGCCTGACAGCGTCAAAAAGGGCATCAGTCGCATAGCTCTGAGCCTCAGACATGTTGGCTAGAATAACCAAAAGGTCATCCTTAGGGGCACCTTTGCGGACAGTGTCATAAGCTGTTCAATCCAAACAGCAATGGCTCTGGTAACCCATACAGAAACCAAGGTAGGCCTCATGGAGGGACCAAAGGCAGCAAAAGTAAACTTCAGGATGGCCTTAAGCTTCCTATCAGTTAAATCCTTAAGCACCGTGGCATCCTCCAAGGGCAAGACAGTGGATTTAGACTTTCTATAAACCCACTGAGCCAAGGCTGCATCAGAAAAGGGATACAGCTTAGAGAATCTATTGGCAAGAGTAAGACACTTGTCTGGAGTCTTCCACTCATGCAGGATAACCTGATCAAGAGTGGGATTAGGAGGAAACATACTGCAGGACTTCTTTCGCCTTTGAAAGACGTCAGAATTACCCTGTAATTCTATAGGGTTAACAGGCGTGTGAAGGATAGTTAAAACTGCCTTGATGAGACCCTCGGCAGAGAGGTCAGGGTAAACCTCAAAGCGGTCAACATAGGTATGGGAAGAAGCCCCTTCTGCACATTCACCAACTTCAGACACTTCAAAAGAATCCTCCTCAAAGGAATCAGAGAGATTAGGAATACCAGAGGCCTTAGGGGCCACAAACCTTGATGAGGTGGGGGTTTCCAAGACTGAAGAACTCCCTGAAGAGAGAGAGAGGAAACTGTGCCATAGAGGACTTTCAGTCCTTGACCCAATGTGGCTCTTGTTCATGACTGGAAGGCCCAGGCGGAGAAGCAGGGGCCACAGAACATGAGGGGCATAAGTGACCTGAGTACTCTCTGGGAAGCCCCGCTTGGCATGAGGAACAGTAAGCAAGGGGGTCAAAGACGCCCCTGAGTCCTTAGCCATAGGCCTAGCCCCATGTCCCTTTTGATCCGTCATCCTAACAGAAGTGTCTTACAGTAATAGGGAACCCAAATATTGTCACCCAGATTAATAAAATCACCCAGAAAGCCTAGAATATACTTATCTGGCAGGTGAAGAGTTAACCTGAGGAGGAGAGTAAAGGAATCCAAGCCCTGCATAGGATACTCGGCTCAGGAGCTAAATAAAATGGCGTCTGAAATCAGAGCCTATCGGAGAAAAGCCAGTGAAACGGGCTTCAAAGGAATTGTAGTTTATTTCCTGAAAGTATCCCAAAAGCACAGCCCGAACCCCACAGGGACCCCGAAGACACTGTAGAGGAGAACCGAGGTATAGGACAAGGGGAGACAAGACGAATGAGCCCTCTCTCCACTAGGTATACAGAGATACTTCCCAAAGCAGCCTGTCCCATAGAAGTCAATGGAGCATTGCAGCTATGCGGTAAAGTGTGTTCTTAAATCTGTGGAATTCAAATTAAGTCAAAAAGTGACTAAAATGTTCTAAAACACATATAGAACACCTAATAAGTATTACAAACACATGAATCTAAAGGGAAAGTGAAAAATAAGTGAAAGAGAGAGAGAGAGAGAGAGAGAGAGAGAGAGAGAGAGATGGTTTGCATGATTCTCTCCCAGGGCTGCAAGGGTCCACAGACAGCACCTGATAACTGGGCAATCCTCCAGGGGATGCCGATAATGGTAATCTACCTAATAGAGGAATTTGGCCACCCCATATCTAAGGAAAAATAATAAAATAACTAAAAACTAAGCAGAACTGTTCTCAGTCTTCTAACGAGGACCTTGGAACAAATCTGTCTGGAGGGGAGTGGCTAAGGTAGCCTGATATGGAGGAGGAAGAGGCTCCATCTCTGCATTTCTTTCAGAATTCTTCCAGCCCACTGGGAGTAGCTGTCGCCTCCCCATGGTACCTGTATGTCATACTGGATGACAGAGAAAGGGGATTTTAGCTCTCTGAATGTTAAAGAGGTCATTAATGCATTGTGAAGC
This sequence comes from Rhinophrynus dorsalis, assembly GCA_037306005.1. Taxonomy (NCBI): domain Eukaryota; kingdom Metazoa; phylum Chordata; class Amphibia; order Anura; family Rhinophrynidae; genus Rhinophrynus; species Rhinophrynus dorsalis. The sequence continues at coordinate 167,576,508 of CM074721.1, read as the reverse complement.
AATGCTTTGGGGACCTCTCAAGCATTCAAGAGATTAAAAGAGCCATTTAAACTAGTGTGGATTTTGGAAATGTTGCATTTGTTAACGCAGTTGGTTTGCTCCAGAAACAATTCATTCAATTCAATGTCTGACACCCCCAACCTCATTCCACAGTCCACTGATAGTCACAGAACCACATAAGACTGTCTGATACACCCCAGTCTTTTTCCTCTGTTCAATGATAGTCACAGAACTACACATACACTGTATGACTCCCAAGCATTGTTCCTCTGGTAGCCACAGAACCAGACACACACTGACACATCAGCCTTGTTCCACTGGTTGCCACAGAAGCACATCTTTCTCCAACCCACTGATCGACAGTTCATGTGGCAGGAGGCACTTACAAACCATAGCACTTACTTCTTCTCTGTCCCACCTACCTTCCTCTAGACTATAAGCTCATGAGCAGGGCAGGCTGTTCCTTTTATTTTCCATGTCTCATTTGTGCTATTTAATATTTGTATATGCCTGTTGTACAGGGCTGTGGAATAAGTTGGCTCTATATAAATAAATAATAATAAAAATAATCATAACCATACATACACTGTCTGCCACTCCAGCATTGTTCCACTGTCCACTGATAGTATGTGTAAGATTGTGTGACTGCCTGATACCCCAAACTTGTTCTACTGTCCACTGGTAGTAAAGAGGGATGCACGAAAAGTCACAGAAATTCTCTCTGAAAACCAGCAACTTCCCATGGAAATGCTCACTCACAGAAAATACATTAAATTTCTCCTTTTTGCTGCTAACAATTATTTATTTATTTTTGTGCATGAACCTTGTTGTTTTTTGCCTATGCTTTCTATGGCTTCAGTGATTCCTGTTGTAATGCTATTGTTGCTAAGGGCTGAAGAGGAAAAATTAACAGCTGAACGTAAAGGATATTAGCAGGTCAAGTCCTGCAGAGACACATGCCTTGAAACAATTTGTTATTAGCCTTTGCTCTTTTCCAACAAATCTAACCACCTGCTTGTACAACTCTGTCACAATCATCCTTGAAAAGTAACTGGGGCTTGGGATATGCCAGCAAGGTGCAACACATGATATCAGTTCTTGGAAACCTGTTTTCAATAGAAGAAAGGGGCAGCATGTCAACCTCCAGCATTTTGTCATGTTTGCCATTTAATAAGGGTACTATTATTATTATTATTACTGTGCAGATTTTACTTATTTCTAATAACTCAGCAAGAGTGGGTTGTCACCAATTAAAACAGCCATGTAACTTAATTATTTTGACTAGAGGAGGTGGTGGCATTGTTTGTGGGGACTATTTTATTCTTGTCACCTCCCAATAACTTGATCATCATCCTTCTATGTGCTTTGCATCTGTACAACAGCAGCAGTAGGAGACATGGGTGTTCTTGTTACAGAGGAAAATACTGTTCCCACTCAGAGAAAAATACAATATGTGACAACTCAGCAGCTTTCCACTGTCCAGTGGTGGCCACACTACCACATACCCTACCAAATGATAAACACAGGGGACAAGAACTGTTAGCAGTACGGGATACAAGGGGTTCACTTCTTGTTTCTCCACAATCCCCTTCCAGGCTATGCTCATGGAAGCAAGAAGCTACAGCTGACAGTGCTGCTGTGTAGACAGCCGATCACTGGCTTTCTCTGCACTTGCAGGAGGCCAGGGCTGTCCTGAGACAATCTGTTCCAGCTTCCTGCAGACAAACTGAGAGGGCAGAAAGCCATTGGTGTCTATAAATGGCACAGTGATAAAGATGCTAGCCATTTATGCAATTCATATACGCCAAAAGGGACGTTGTGTTAATAAGGAGCCTGGGGCCTTGATATTAATTAATAGAAGCCCTGGAGTAACTCCTCTCAGCCAATCAAAGTTAAGGAGAATGGGTCACTCGTACAATATGTGACCCCTTCTTCAAGCCAATCAGAGAACAGAGGAAGGGTTCACATATGGGACCCCTTCTCCTCTTCCATGATATATTCAGAAGTAGGGTTATTCAGAGGCACATTCAGCTAAAGAAAGCATGGGGAAAAAATGCTCAAACCAGGATCGGCTATATATACACCAATCCCTGTTTTTTATCTTTTTTTCTCAAAGTGGACTGGGCAGTGACCCAGGCAAGACGGTGTGTGTGTGCGTGTGTGTGTGGGGGGGAGCTGTTCCATTTTATTTTTCTTTTAATGACAGTGTTTTTTTCCAGGGCTTTTACTTTTATTTAAAGGGATAGTAATACTTAAAATGTAAAAAATATGTTGTAGGGTTTATCCCCCTGAGTAAAACAAGAGTACTCCCACTGCTGAAAGGTGTTTCATTCAAAAGTTATTAATTTTCAAAGTTGATTTTTTTAGGTGCAATATCACAGTGGCCTGAAATTGTACAGTGGCGCTGTTGCTACACGATCCTATGGACAGCTCTGGTCACGGGAAAAATAAATCTCCATAGGATGGTGTAGCAACAGTGCCACTGTACAATTTCAGGTCACCGTGATATTGCACCTAAAAAATTCAACTTTGAAAATTAATAACTTTTGAATGAAACACCTTTCAGCAGTGGGAGTACTCTTGTTTTACTCAGGTGGATAAACCCTACAACATATTTTTTTTTTACATTTTAAGCATTACTATCCCTTTAAATTATGTGGAGGATGTTATAAGTGGCAGTTTGGCCTACTATCTTAAATATATGGAAATAATTCAAATACAGTACCAATGGACATATGCAGATGTTACTCCCAGTTTCAAATAAACAACAGATTTTGACACATGAAAGACTGGATTGATGGGATCACCTACAAGACTGAATGTCAGAACAAGGCAGGTCAACAATCATAATGCATACCTCCCAAGTGTCCCTTTTTTAGACCCAAATCCCCCTGTCCCTCTTTCCCACCCTGATGTCCCTCTTTTTAGGAGATCAGACTGTGTGGTGTGTATATAAGTGTATCACATTGTTCCACAGCAATAAAACTCACATTAATGTTTGTATAAAGGTCAGTATATATGTTTATAAATTAGTCTGTGTGAGTAAAATACTTTGGTCTTGTTATAAGCCATTTATTAGGTTACACAAGGAGGTGTCAATAGATCATGAAATAGCCTAAAATTTCTCAGTAATGCCCTGCCCCCCAGCCACCCCCCAGCAACACCCTCTAAAACACAAGTGTCCCTCTTTGGCAGTTTGAAATGTTGGGAGGTATGATAATGAACAACTAAGAATGTTAGGCTGACTCAAGCTACAAAAGATAAACAAGTTATAAAACTAAAGATACATTAGGATTTTCTTGGTTAGTGTGGCACCACACAGGATTTGGACAAACTCCTGGCACTTTAGGACTTGATGATGACTCTAATTAAAGGGAAAGTAGTACTTAAGATGTAAAAAAATATATGTTGTCGGGTTTATGTCCCTGAATAAAACAAGGGTACTCGCATTGCTGAAATATTTTATTAAAAAATTATAACAGCTCAAACGTGAATTTTTTAGGTGCAATATCACAGTGACCTGAAAATTTATGGTGGTGTTGTTGCTACACCATCCTATGGAAATTTATGGTCTACAGACCAAAGCAGTCCATAGGATGGTGTAGCAACAGCACCACTGTAAATGTTCGGGCCACTGTGATATTGCACCTAAAAAATTCAAGTTTGAGCTGTTATCATTTTTTAATAAAATATCTCTCAGCAGTGGAGGTACCCTTGTTTTACTCAGGGGGATAAACCCTGCAACATATATTTTTTTTACATTTTAAGTATTACTTTCCCTTTAAAGGGATAGTAATCTTTCACAAAAAAGCAGCTCCATTTAATCTTTTAGTATTTTGGCCATGGAGAGTGTTATTTCAATACTGCCAGAGTTGAAGTTCAAGAGTAATTGAATGATAAAGTTTCTCCCTCCCTGCCCCTTTTACCTCCTCTCAGATGTGTAATCTGGTCTTGGGACCTGACAGCTCACAGCAAAGAACATTTAGAACTGTGGCCTGAACCGTGACAAGGAATTTGTCACATTATCCCAAACAATAAACATATATTGTGCCCTTTGAGTGCCAGGGGGCTGCTCAACTCATTGCAAGTGATGGGTTGCACACCACTCTGGCGCTCAGAGGGTTAACCCATACATTATAAAGCCTTAACCATCTCTCTAAAATTCACTAGAACATAAAAAAGGTAATAAATCTTATTTTTATCATTCAGAGACTCTACTGGAGCCTAGATAATGATAGACAATACGCATATGAATATTCACTGCCAGTGAAATTTAAATGTTAAAATAATGTGCATGATGTTTAACTTGTCATGTATTGTGTATTCAGCCTTCATTCTTATTTTGCATGAAGGAGAGACATAGGTTGTATTGAAAGCTTACTTCCTAGAGCCACTCAGCCAATGAAGGTATAATTTTTACTCTACCAATCTCCTGCTTTTTCTATGGCTAACCCAGTACCACCCTTTACCCATTATTAAGTGGTCAGATACAAAGTAGATGTATTTAAAAAAACCCTTACAGATGTTTTCCATGGCATAACAATAGGGGTCGCAGGGGTAGCAACTGCAATCGGGCCCGGCCACTACCTGCAACCCCCACCCTGCCCGGGCTCCTGCAACAAGCTGACGTCTGTGTCTTCTTCTGCACAGACCTCTATTAGCAGCTGAGTTCTCTCTCTGTGTCCGGCACTCTAGTAATGCAGAGTGCTGGGAGAGGACCGTGCGGGAGCTCTGAGCTGCTAATATAGGTATGTGCAGAAGGAGGCACAGACCTCTCCTGCCATGTCGCTGGACCACCGGGGAGGTAGGAGATGGACACTGAGGGTCAATGGGGGCATTGTGGAGGTGGACATTGGGGGCAATGTGGAAATGTCCATTGGGGGCAATGTGGAGGTGGCCAATGGGGGGAATGTGGAGGTAGCTAATGTGGTTTAGGGGGCCCCATGGCAATTTTTGAACCAGGACCCAGTGGCTTCTAGTTATGTCTCTGGGTTTTAGTCACAAACCTGCTATTAATGGGGGCATTTTAACAGAAGATCAGGGCATCACAGACATAGCTGGACCTCTTCCTTTTAATGGGCCCCAGGACATTCAGCAAATTATTAATATTTACAGAACTTAACCCCATCATTGCCAGGCCGGCTGAAACACACTGCTTGCAAAGCATTCCCAGCCAATCTGGCTATACAGGAGTGTAATCGTGGAACCAATCTGGCTAATGGGGGTGTTGGGTTAGTGTTTGGCATTGGAGGAGTTAAGAAGGAGACTTGTGAGAAGAGGGTGGTTAGGTGAACATGGGGACATTGAGGGGCTGAGATCGGCATTGCCTTTTGAAGCTAAATAGGCATATCTCTCAAGTTTGGCAGTTCTGATAGCAGAATAAATGTTTGCAATGCTTTTTGGGGCTTTGTACATATACTAAATTGCACAATTTAGTATATATGCTGGCTCTAATGAAAAAGCAAACATCAGAAAAAACCTTTTCCTGACTCTCTTGCCACATTAATAATGTAGTCTGAAGTTACTGATATTATTTTAATCTTTTGGATGTGAGAGGTTGCCAATGCATTTTAAAGCATAAGATAGAGACATCTGAAGCATTCAAAGGGTTAAATCAGTAGTGGGCAAAATATGATCTGCAGGCCTTTTCTGGCCCTCAGTGGCGTAACTATAGGGGTCGCAACCGCGACCAGGCCCGTCACTCCAGGGGCCCAGCTGCCCCCTGCGACCCCCTCCTCCTGGCGCCGCAAGCTCCCTCCCATGCTCTAGTAATGCAGAGTGCTGGGAGATGACATCATCTCCCAGCGCTCTGCATTACAGAAGAAGACAGCGCAGGAGCACGTCGCACCAGCCCGCCTCTCCTGCCACTCCACTGGACCATTAGGGATTGGGAGGTAGGAAATGGAGGCATTGTGGAGGGCCCGGGGGCCAATGTGTTCTGGGGTTGGGGGGGCCCATGGCACTTCTTGCACCAGGGTCCGGACCGTTCTAGTTACACCTCTGCTGGCCCTCCACCTTTTATCTGGCCTGTGTGTAGACCATAAGCAACACTCAGTGGGACAACTCCGCTCATCTCAGTGTGTGTAGCTGCTCAGATTTTCATTGCATGCTCTCTACCTGCAGTACAGGTTATATTACTGTTTCAGGTTTCTGCATAATATGACATTGACATTTTTCACTGAACTGATGCCATATATCAATAATGCTTAAACTGAGTAGCGACAGCAGGAGTTCTCATTCTCAGTCGATGTTTTGCACAAAAATGGTGCATGTAATGTGAATTTAGCCTTTGAGCACCAGACATTCAAACTCCTCTGGTCCTCAATCATACCTCCCAAGTGTCCCTCTTTAGGAGGGGCAGTCCCTCTTTGAGACCCAAATCCCTCAGTCCCTCGCTCCCACCCTGGTATCTCTCTTTTTTTCACCGTGTGGTGTGAATATAATTGCATCACATTGCTCCAAGCAATAAAACGCACATTAATGATTGTTTACATTTCAGTATATTTGTTTATACATGAGTCTGTAAATAAAATACTTTGGTCTTGTTATATATAATTTATTCAGTTACAGAAAAAGGTGTAAATAGGTCATGAAATAACCTAAAAATGTGTCTGAAAGAGGGAGTGTCCTTCCTAAAGAGAGAGTGATACTCTGCCTTTACAATTTCCATCTTCAGCCATAGATATGACCTATTTATCTGTGTACATGAAGGATTAGCTATGCTAACTCACTTGTTTATCCCTGCCTGGGGATTGGAGATATGCTCCTGTCCAAGATCATTGCTGCCCCCACACCTAATCCTCTCCCTGTGGATTCCTAGCACAAACCACTTCACAAACAGTATATGGCCATCCAAACGTATCTTGCAGGTTAAATTTGGCCCACCGCACCTCATGGGCCAGGTTTTGGCCAACTGCCTCATAGCAGGCCAGATTTGGCCCCGTACCTCTCGATCTGTAGCCAATAGAAAGAGGGAGGGGATGTGTCCTTCATGATGCAGAAGAAACAGGGGTACAGTTTAGGGTTTACAATCACGTATTAATGTCACGGACTCAGAAACGAGACTAGGACCAGTACAATAGGTAACACAATCTTTATTGAGAATACGTACAGAACAATAGTAAGCAAGAGCAATACACAATAGGCGGATGTCCGGAAAGAAGGTTCTTCTTTTTGTAAACGAACCGAGTCCCTATTGCAACTCGGGTAAAGCCAACTCAGGTCCGCACCTGAGTGCCTATAACAGGTCCGCACCTGCACCGGTAAGGTCTCAACTGCAGGTCCGCACCTGCACAGGTAAAGTACAGAGGTAGGTACTGCGCTACAGGTCCGCACCTGAATGCCGCAGTAAGGGAAGTCTGCCAGAGCCACAGAGATACCCTCCAAGTCTCCACTGGAGTTTTTGTATGTTGGGTGCACAGCAGACAACCCCAGGTGTACCAAGGTGGGTAATCAGACAGGCAGGAAGGTCATACACAGAACAGGTAGTCTGACAATCCAAGGTTGGCACCAGAATGGTATAATCAGACACAAATCAAGGTAATTGCACAGGACACCACAAAAGGGCAACAGTGAATGGTGTCCAGGCAGTATATATACTTTGGCACCAGGAAGAGGAGGAGACCCAAAATGGTGCACTGTAGCTTTAAATGGAGCGCACGTCCTGCCTATGGACGTGTGCTAAGGAAAGACCCGCCCGGCCTGCCAGGAGAGTGCGTGCCTAAACTGCACGCAACTGGACGCCCTCCAGCCAACGGCTGGAACTACCAGACATGTTGCGGCTGGAGCTGCAGGGGGAAGTCGCGGTCGGCTCAAGCAGCCGCCGCAACGGTAACAGTTAGTCTCTTTTTTTCACATCCCTCAAATCCCATTATTATTGTGATTCAGGATTAAACTCTGGACTCTCTCTCTTCAGCCAGTAATTTGACACCCTGGGCACAGTGCTGGTGATGCATGGCAAATAATTTGGTATCAAAGCAGGTAGGTGCTGATCCTGCAGTCCAGTCCACCTTCTGCCGAGCAGGCTATTGCAAATGCCATTCACAAACACCAGTAGTGCACAAAGAGATGGGCTACTGAGGAGGGTGAGGGTGCTCAGGGGGCAGGCCCCCTCACCTTGCTGGGCTACTTTAGCTTGGAGCTGGTGTTAGCCCAGGCTAGAACATAATAGCCTAAACAGAACCACGTTACAAGGGGAGTCTCTTGCAGTTTTCAAATAGGCTAATAGCTTAAATAAAAGCTGTTACCTCTTTTTCACCTTAAATGTTGCCTGTGTTTTTATTCCAGTAAAGTTATCACTATCCAGCAGGGGGAGAAAAGGTAAGGGTTTGCCAGTGCAAGGAGGGCAAGTCCCAAGGTTTCAATGTATGTGTGTGTGTGTGTGTACACAGATATGAGAGGGTTGTGTCTGGCAGAAGATGTGAGTGGACATGGAGTGTGAGTGCTCCATTGAGAACAAGCAAAATGACCCAACCTATTTTTTTTATGAAGCCTATCTTTTTACACTGTGGTGCTGGATTCTGACACTTGAAGGTGATGGGTTCTGGTTAAAGAGATGCATAAATAAGTTTACACAAGTCTCGTATAAGCAGTTAAAGGCCATTTTGTCTTTGGTGGGGATCTCCCCTCATGAATGCGAAGCTGGCATGAAAGATCAGGAATCATAATCCCAGCCTAAGATACAACTTCTGGACCTTATGTCGGCTATAACCACTTGCCAGATAGTTTTAACCTCTAAGATTTGCACTTATGGTATTTCGTGGTAGTTATGGGTGTGCTCTGTGGTTGGTATGCCTACATTTCCTGTTTAAGGGATGATAGCTCAATCTTCTTACACTGAGGATGTTGTTATCCTCACCTGGAATGTCTGGGGCATGAATGATGAAATTAAAAGGGCAGCAGTATTTGATTATATTAAAACATATTCCCCAGATGTGGTGCTTTTAAAGAGACTTGCACTGCGGGGAGCAAGGTGTTCGCCTTACAGGAGCATTCGATAGGGGCTGCCTGTCATGCTCCGTTGTCCTTTTACTCTAGAGGTGTACCAGTTCATTTTTTTTAAATGACTGTCTGTATTATGGATGTTAAAACAAATGACAAAAGGGGTCATATCCATTTCTGAAATGTACCATCAAAAACTGGAACTTTTTACACTTCAATAGTTATATCCTACCCCCTTTTGATTTGGAGTGCCTAAGTGCCTTGAATGTATGGGCGCCCCCATGTTTTGCATGGGGAATCTCAATAATATAATGAACCCAGCTATAAAGAAGCTCACATCTCTGGGGATTGTTTCTTACGGACTGCAAAAATAGTTTGCAATATATGCATTTGGATAGCAGGAAGTACTCGTGTTTCTACAGAACTCACTTTTTATGTCTAGAAATGATAATATGCTTGCATCAAAGTTAGTAAAGGAGAACACATTTATAAACAATGTGCAAACTCTCAGCATTAGCGGAGTTTTATTTCACAAGTTCACAAAATATGCTATGTTTTGGGGGCTAAATGCCCCCTTCATCAGGCATAACCACAAAAGAACACAAGTTGCCTTAAGACAGGTAAATGAGACAAAGCCCACCAAAACACATGCTTCTTCTCGCAAACATAATTAGTCCACATTAGTGCAATAAATATTGTGGTGATCCAATAGCAGAGCTTGCTTCAGGGTAGAAGCTAGATTGTAGCAATACAGTATTTGTGTGTGTTGGTTTGCTGTAAATGTCAGTTGTATTCCTATTATTATCTACAGTGATCTCTACAACTCCAAAAATGAATGGTTTTATTATCACATTCCATGCATGATGGTGTCATGCATTGAGTTAATGTGCAACAACATTTTAACCAGCTCAGTTTTTGTATCTAACCAAATAAAGAATATATCATCAATGAAACAGTAATGTGTCAATTTTATCTCTAAACAGAGGGTCATTTCGTAGATATAGATATTTTCATAAGTGGAGCCATGCTTGTGCCCATTGCTGATTGTTGATTTTGGCGATAACATTTGCTCCCAAACCTGAAGTATTTTATTTTTAACACAATTTCATATAAATCCACCAGAAACGATACATGCATGGCTGGTTTATGCACATCATGTATGAATGTGTTCTCCTTTACTAACTTTGTATGAGTATGTGGACAACAGGAAATCCAAACTGACACTGCGATTAAGAGAATTATTTGGGGTAAGGGTCTTCACTGATTGCGGCTTGAGACTTTAAAGAGACCAGGGGATAAGGGTGGTCTGGGGTTGCCTAATTTGGTTTAGTATTTTCTGACCTCATATCTGGAGCATCTGGCGGTTAGGTTGGATAGTGGGTTGGTGGACTGAATCGAGGCATTGTGTCGCTACCTATGGAAGCAGAAAGATAATATTGTGCTGCTCAGTCTACTTTTGAACTTATACTAGATGGTTTGGATATGAACTAGGTTATTGATTGGTCATGCTGGTTTCTCCCCTTACACTCCTTTCTGGCGTAATAGTTCTATCACTGAGTTATTTAACTTGGAATATAGCCCGTGATGGAGTATGAGTGGCATTACTTCTTTGTCTAATGTTGAGGATGATAATTGTATGTGATCATTTCTACAATTAAAATATGACATTTCTTTGGATAATATTGCTTTCTTGAGATATATACAACTGAGTCATGCGATTCAGGTGGATATATCTCTCCCGCAGAGCTTTATGTGCCCATTTGAGTTCGAAGAGTGTAACGGTTTTCAGACACTCAGAGAGAGGGTTAGGATAAAATACAATTTTATTAGAGCAACAAAAACAATAACAAAAGCTTGCCCCCTAGGGGTAGTACTGATAATAGCAGAATATGGACTGTAACGCCAGGTTACAGAACAGGGACTATATCTCTTAGTACAGATATGGAGCAGGCAAAACGGTGACTGAAGACAAATGGTTAATTACAAGGGTAATCAGTCTCAAATGTGGTGTTAGGCACGCCCTTGGTGAACAAGACTGCAGTAGGTGCTAGGTCATACAACACCTTAAGTCCATTCAATGTGTAACTCTGTAGATAAGAGCTGCGACCTGAGACTGAAGCTGCAGTGTGATTGGTAGCCCCTACGGGCGTAAACGGAGACCAACAGTATTGGGATCGTTTGAGCCAATAGCCCCCACGGGCATAACGGAGACCAACAGTATCATGATAGCTTGAGCCAATAGCCCCCACAGGTGTAACGGGAACCAACAGTATCGTGATAGCTTGAGTTAATAGCCCCCACGGGCGTAACGGAGACCAACAGTACCGTGATAGCTTGAGTCAATAGCCCCCACGGGCGTATACCGGAGACCAACAGTAGTGGAATCGCTTGAGCCAATAGCCCCACGGGCATAACGGAGACCACCGGTTGCTGCACTGCTTGCCAACAGCCCACGGGCGTAACAGAAGCTACTGCTCTGCAGGTGTAAAGAGCCGCCGACTACTGAGGCCCACAACGTGGCTGGTTCGCAGAAGCAGAGTATCTGGCTAAGGCTTAGCAATGGTTAAAGTGGCAGTGAGGTAGAAGGAAGCAACACAAGTGATCAAGGCTCACAGTAGCGACACGGCACAGCAAGTGTCAATAGACTCAGCTATACTCACAATACAATGAATATGGAAGGCTCAGCTCAGAGAACACGGCTAAGCAATGGTTAACCCAGGAATTACAGGAGGCTCAGATCACACACTGCAGTGATCAGAATGTCGCCGAGGCGATAACAGGAGCTGTAGACTGGAGCAGCAGAATCCGGAACAAGTCCAGGAGCCAGTAGTTGGCCAGGCCGGGTCAGGATACGTAAGAGATTCGCAGACAAGCCGGATCAGCAAATGAGCAGGAACGTCAGCCAGGCCGGGTCAGATCACGGAGAAGATTCGCAGACAAGCCAGATCAGCAACAAGCAGGAAGTCAGCCAGGCCGAGTCAGATCACGGAGGAGATTCGCAGACAAGCCAGATCAGCAACAAGCAGGAAGTCAGCCGGGCCGGGTCGGATCACTGAATAGGAACACAGGAGTGTAGTCGGTACAGGCCAAGTCGGTACACAGGAGATCAGGAACACTGGAACACAGCAACAGCAATACTGGCTCAGAAACACCACGAAAGGGCACCTGACAGGTGCCAACGGCCAGAATAAAACAGGTCACCAGGGGTGGGCCAACACAGCTCAACCAATCAGGAAGCAGCACAACTGAGAGTGACAGAAAATGATCACGGGGACCGTGATAAAGAGCTGTTCAGGAAACACACCTTTAAGTCTAAGACCCTTGCCGGGATTCATAATTGGATCAATTTTGCAGATCTGCCAGAGTTTTCAGGTCTTAGAGCTAAGTAGGGAGGGGATATAGGTGTCTGCATGGATAATTAATAGGCAGAGACACTTAAAGAACCCACATTTTTGACAACTATGGCTAGACACAAGTTAATACAGGTCAACATTTTTACAACTTGTTTATTTTATGCCTGTTCAATTGTATAAAGCTAAGTTACATCCTTCTGACTCTTGTGTGATGTGCCCTGCTAAATTGGGTAATTTCTTTGAATTTAATTGTGACTGTTCACCAGTGCATACAGGTTGGACAGAGGTGGCAGAGGCTTTTGGAAAGTGCCTTAGGGGTGAGTTCTGTTTGCCCAAAATTGATACTCTTGGGTTTGCAGTCTGGATATGATGGTTCAGGCTTGATGAAGCACTTATTAGCAGAACTCCTAATCCAGCCAAGGAAGATGGTGGCTATGTCCCGGATGTCTCCTGGGCCACCATATGTATCTAACTGGATTAATATGGTAAATGAGTTTTAACGAAATTATAAAGTATATGCTGTGCAGAGAAATAAGCTACACAAATTCCATATAATGTGGATATCGTGGGTATCATACTTTGATGCAAAGGTTCCCTCTCTTCTTCCTCTTCATCCTCCTCCCTCTATTCCTTAATCCCCTTCCCTCCTATCTCTCCCCTTTTAAATACAGACAAAAATGTGAGAGGCTCTGAGGACGAATATAAAGCACATCGGCTTGTAACAGTCTTGCACCTTTCTTCTCATATAAAGTCTCAGTGGGCAGTTATTCCCTACTCTAAGTACAAGTTCACCTACCCCTGATTTTGTATATGTAGAAAGGTCTCACAATTCCTTAAAATATAGTGTGTAAAATAAAGGGGTGAGAGTTTAAAATATACTTAAACAGGTATATATATTTATTATTCATATACCATAAATTGTACAGAAATATAAAAAGTAGAAATAGTAAAATGTATACAATTAGAAAATACAGTATAAATAGCAGTGTATGAATAAATAAAATATGATTTCAGTAATAAAAGTATTACATACTATTGGTCTGGCACATAGATAATCCATCTCTCTCTTTGTTCTGTCTTATCACTTGTATCATCATATATAGATATTATATATACAGGGCTTAAAATATGACGTCCTTTGCTACTAGCCACACCTGAAAAGTTACTTGCCACTGCAAGCCATAACATACCCACCAGGGCTGCATTTCTACTCGCAAGGGCTACATTTTCACTCGCCATTGGCTAGTGGCAATTTTGAGCCCTGATATATATAAAACAAAAAAAAAAAATCACTGAGTAATAGCGTTGGCCTGTAGTCTAAGAACCCCCTATAGAACAACTAAAAACCAGTAAGACTCATTTCGCTAGTCAGTCCCAATCTGTTAGTGGACAGATTAAAAAAAGAAATAAAAGATAAAATAAGGACGGAGCACTCCGTGTCTCACTGACAAAAAAATTATTTATAATACTATATGCGTAAATAAACAAGAATGCAGTAAAAGATAAAAAACACACCAATATCAAATGTGCAACATATATTAGAACTCTGCTACCAGATCAATATTATTGACGTCAATATACTAAAAACATGAAGCAGACATATAGGAGCATAAAATTATTATTATAAAAAGAACCCAGTGAGTAAATAGATGTATAGAGTTCCAGTGTATAGTGGGCAGGTTATATTATTAATAAGGGCTTCTCCCGACCTTGATACAAAGTGTCTATGCTGAATCAAGCAGGTGTAGGTCTGCTCCGGGACTATCTTCCCGTCACGCTACAGTTCTGTCTCACCGTGCTTGTAGTTGCACTCCCGGTGGATAAAGCGATTCAGATCCTTTCATCTTGATATTCACAGGTGTGATTCCTGAATGCTGTTAGGTATAACGGCTGTGATCACATGTAGCGTAACTGAAGAAGCGGGCAGAGAGCCTCTACAAATGTTGTCCTCCCATCTGTAATGCATATACTCTGTCTGGGTTCAATAAAATATAGTGCTCCACACTGGTGTGATTAAAATCAACGTGTTTCATACCGCTATATTAGGTACTTCCTCAAGATATCTGAGGATATAGCGGTGCGAAACATGCCAGAGAGATGCACAACACTTTGCACCACGTTCCATACCGCTCTGCCACTCAAAGGGTTAGTGGCCGCTCAGCTAATGTCTACTGCTCTCCCCTCCACCTTCTTTAGAACTTCTGCACTAAAAAAAGTGTTCACAACAATTATTCTGTACCATTATTATAGCATTTGATAAATCACCTGTTTGTGCACATTAAATACTTATTACCTATCACTCTGCAATACAGGGTCACCTTTGGGACATTTATCCACTCACATGTTTGCACACTGATGCGGTTGGTCCACCTTGGACTAACTACACAGCCATCCCACTTGCAGCCACTTTGGAGGGAGGACACATAGCAAGATCACCGTCAAAGGACTGCTCACTGCTCTTATACATATGCAACCCACTTCATCACTCACATACATTGCAAAGCATCAAAATGCACCAGAGATTGATTTGTAGATGACCCACTGTATCAAGCTGTAAAACTGGTGAATCTCAAAGCCCTCCAAAATCAAAACAAGACTCAAACTGATGATGCAAGCTAATGTAAGGTGAACAGATTTTTAAAATGAAATCCACCTCCACACTGCCCACATTGTCCACACTGTTCACCTCCATATTACTTCATTGTCCACTCCACACTGCCCATTATAATGCTAACTCTCTCTGGACTAGATTTACTGGTAGGAGGTAACATAGCCGGTAGGGCCAAAGTGAATACTGGATGTTAAACTAACATGTCTAACGCGGTATTTAAAGGCCCTACCAGCTAGAACTCCAAAGGATGTTAAGCCACAAAAACAGTGTTGTGGCTAAACGTCTGTTTTGTGCGTTTAGCTCCCAAAACACCGCTAAAAGCAGCGATATTGGGAACTGAACAGTGAAAAACAATTAAGTATCGCTGCTTGACATACTGCCAAGCACCAATCATTAACTGATCCATGTTACACTTACCTGTCATCCACTGTCTTTTTGTCTTCTCATCCTTCTGTCTTCTTTCTTCCATCTTCCTCCTTCTCTCTGTATAAGAAAAGAAACCAAGTATTACCAAGCATGAACGAATACATTCCAGAACCCTTTGAGTGACAGTGGGGTACGCATACCTCACTGGCACTCAAAGGGTTCAATAGTAGTGCGCCCCAAAGATACACATATATGCCTCCATGTAATGCCCCAAAGAATACAAATGCCAAGAAATAAAATGATCCACATAGACATAAATCAATGCTATTCCTTAATGCCCAGTATGACACTTAGCTTAGAGATTCGTGTCTCCGCCGCTTGGAGTGGCAGCGAGGGCGGCAGCAGCGGAGACACAAATGTCCCACAACGCTCCCATTCAGCTGTATACGGGCCGATGCCCGCAACACACTGAGGGCATTTGAAGTGAGCCTGTCTTTATATATGGGCAGGCTCAGTTCAATTGCCCTTACTGCCATTGGCTGGGATGTACTTTCAGCGGCTGTTCTTGAACATGATTGGCTGGGATGTGAAGAACATCCCAGCCAATGGCAGTAAGGGCAAATGAAGTGAGCCTGCCCAAATATAAAGGCAGGCTCACTTCAAATGCCCTCAGTGTGTTACGGGCATCGGCCCATACACAGCTGAATGGGAGCGTTGTGGGACATTTGTGTCTCGCTGCCGCCGCCCTCGCGGCCGCTCCAAGCGTCGGAGACAAGAATCTCTAAGCTAAGTGTCATACTGGGCATTAAGGAATAGCATTTAATTATGTCTATGTGGATCATTTTGTTTCTTGGCATTTGTATTCTTTGGGGCATTACATGGAGGCATATATGGGTATCTTTGGGGCGCACTACTATTGAACCCTTTGAGTGCCAGTGAGGTACGCAACGCATTTCTCTGCAATGTGTTGCGTATCCCACTGTCATTCAAAGGGTTCTGGAATGTATTCATTCATGCTTGGTAATACTTGGTTTCTTTTCTTTTACAGAGAAAAGGCAGAAGATGGAAGAAAGAAGACAGAAGGATGAAAAGACAGAAGAGAAGGACCAGCAAGCTGAGGACTTCGCTGGATATAAGGATTAATGGTAAGTGTTAATGCAATATTTATTTACTTAGGTTAACCCTATGAATGCCGGCGGGGTAATTATACCCCACTGGCACTCATAGGGTTAATCCTACTAACTTTGGACAGGTTTTAGGCACTTTGGATGTATTGATGTGGGGCTTAGGGCCCCATATCAATACATCCACTGTGGACATTGGGTTCTTGTGCCAGTTAACAGCTGCGTTAGCTGGCAAAAGATTCGATAAGGGACTTTACGGGTAACAAAACTGGGTCTTAAGTTTTGTGCGGTGAGCCCTTTGTCAGATTTTTCAGCTAACGCAGTGCTTTAAATGGCAAAATGGAGCCTTTTTTTTTTTTTTTTTTTTAAGATGGGCCAAAACACACGTTAGTGTAGTGGCCGTCATACTGGATGAACTGCCATTAGCAGTTCATTACATGGCCCTTTGTATGGCTTCCTACACATTAAAACACCCGTTGGTGTTTTTTTAGCTCGACGGCTGCCTTTAAATTACACCTCTGTGTATTGGTACAGAATCAGAAGATACACTGCAAGCAAATTATGGTTTATTAGCTGCATTAAAAGGCAGCATTGTAAACTATTTAACTGCATTGTGGCATATTCATTTGGAGAACATGTGGCTTTCCTGCTGCGGTTGAACTACAGCTCCTGCCATCCTGTCGGCCAGTTAAGGCATCATATGGCTCTCCAGCAACTGTTTAACTGAACTGCCATCACACGCTCACATATAAAGTTTGGAGAACTTGTCCCACCCCAGCTGCTGTTGTACTACAATTTCCAACAGTGTTATGCATGGAGGTGAGCATGTAGTTAGATGAATTCTCCAGTCATGTTATTGTATGCAGTAAGTGAGGCAAACAGATCAATCCCACACTGCAATGACGCCTCTTTGAAAATGTAGTGTCCCACAACTGTTAACCCTTTCAGTTCCACAGGAGTACTTAACACAATGCCCCTCTGCCATTCACAAGGTTCACATCTGTGAGCATTGCGTTTTCAGTGAGGTGTCGCTACAGTGTGGAGCGGTCTGTTTGCCTCACTTACGATAACATGAAGGGAGAATTCATCTAACTGCACACTTTCTCACCTTCATGCATAAAACTGTGGAGTCTGCCAGCACATAATCATATTCACCTCCCCTGGGAACATGATACCCACTACTAATCATATTTCGCTCTTTGAAAGCCAGAGAGAGAGGCATGGAATGCATGGCAAAGCAATCTGTTTTGCACTCCCTGCCACTCAAAGGATGAATTATCTACAACCAATCCGCACAGAATTGCCTTATAATGGTGTTCTGGATTTTCTCCATAGTTAACCCCTTAAGGATCCATGACGGTCCTGCACCGTCATGGGTTGTTATACCCTTAACGACCCATGACGGTCCAGGACCGTCATGGCTTAAATGATAGCAGCGTGCCTCCGTGCACGCTGCTATCATTAAATCCAGGCTGAGACTGAGCGCTCCGAGACCGGGTCATTCAGTCTCAGCCCTTCAGCGATCACATGTACCGGCATAGTGACAGACAGAGGCAGCATGCAAAGCATGCTGTCTGTGCCTGTCTCGTCTGCCTCTGTCTCCCTTGCTCTCAAAGTAAGGGAGACAGAAGTAGACGGGAGACACCTAGTGGATAAAAAAAATACAGCAGTTGGGGGTATTAACCCCTTCACTGCTGGTGCAGGAGGCTGGCTCAATGCAGGTCAATTATTGACCTGCAATTTTACACTTGTGTTTTTAAAAAAAAACAAAACAAAAAACACACTTTTTTTTTTTTACAAAAACATATTTTTATTTAAAAAAAATATATATATAGTTAAACAATATTGCAAGTGTGATTGTTGTGGAGCCATGTAATACACTTATATACACCACCAAATGCCAGGGACAAAAAAGTGTCAAAATAGGGTGGGAAAAAGGGACATGGGGATTTTCACCCAGGGGGGACAGTGGACACTTTAAACTGCACATTTTGTAGGTATGACTGACCGGTCATACCTTTCATGCAGTCTCCATAAAAATTTAACCCTTTGTGGCCAATTGATCGCAAGAGAAAAATCAAAAATGGTGTTTTTTTTTTTACCTTTTTTTTAATTTTAATAAAGTGAATGCAGGGTTATCCATATAAATAGGGTATCAAATGAAAGCCCTATTTATGCTTAAAAAAATAGTATATAATTTGTGGGGGTGGAATAAAAGCCTAAGAGGGAAAACACTGTTGAACAAAGACATAGTCAAAAAGGTCAGAATTGCTCCTGTCCTTAAGGGAAAACAACCTCAGATTTTCCCGGTCCTTAAGGGGTTAAGGCAACTGGGGGTTTATAATTAGGAGGACTAAGTGGTGCAGGAGACATCTGCAGTCAGGGAATGTGCACTTGTATTGAGAGTCTCTGCATTTAGGTCCTTGTAAACCATATCGTTCTACATTTTGTTACAAACAAACATAAAAAAGGCATATGACCTTACCATAATGTCTCTAATATTGATGTATTCAGGACATATACATGTAACAATTCTTAACCCTTTGAGTGCCAGATGGTACGTAGCCCTATGACACTGAAAGGGATAGCCCTTTGAGTGCCAGAGTGGTACGCAATGCATTGCAAAACAATGCGTTGCTTACCCCTGTGGCACTCAAAGGGTTAAATAAACTTTTTCCAAGCTGAATCGCTGGATGTTTCATGCTGCGCTGTTACACACTTACTAAGATACATTGGTAATTTTGTGCCTTTTTCCACACTGCAGGCGCCATACCAAAACATACACACTCTGAAGCATGCACATTCTTACAACATGCACATTTGCGCACATACATTAATGAATCTCAATGCATACTAATGCATCTCAATGCAATGCCTTGCATCAGACTCGCCTTCCCACTTCTTATCAGCCCTCCAGTGACAGAGGTAGGTAGGTATGTGTGTATGTATACATGTGTGTATGTACAATATTTAATGTGTGTGTGTATATTTGTATGAATGTATGTGTCTATCAATGTGTATATCTGCATACCTCCCAACATTTCAAATCGCCAAAGACGGACACTTTTATTAGTAGGTGTGTTGTTGGGGGAGTGGCTTTACGGAGAACATTTAGGTTATTTCATGATCTATCTACACTATTTTTTGAGACAATAAATTATTTAGAGCAAGACCAAAGTATTTTATTTACACAGACTAATTTATATACACATATACTGAAGTTTACACAAACATTAATGTGGCTATAATGTGAAACACTTATATACACACCAGACAGTCAGATCGCCTAAAAAGGGTGGGAAACAGGAAAAGAGGAATTTGGGTCTCAAAGAGGGACTGTCCCTCCTAAAGGACACTTGGGAGGTATGCTTTTGGTACTCAAAAACACTCACACTAACATATCTGGATCAGTCACAGTGACTCAATGACTGATCAAATGAGGCAGCACTGTGCACACAAGCAGGACCTCCAGCAGGTGGTACAAGTGAAGCTGAATGATGAATTTACTTCTGCAGGGGGAACATGAAAGTTCCCCAGTACACTTTGTGGACAGCATATTTATTATTACAGTAGGCTGACCAGATCTCAACTTTAAACGGGGACACATAGGAAATAGGCATATTTCAGTACTTCACTGAAATCAAAGCAGTCCTGCAGTATGCATTTTTCCTGTGCATCCCCGGTTAAAGGTGAGGTCTGGTCAGCCTATACTACAGACAGGAGAAGCACAAGCCACCACTGTCTGAGTTACTTGGGGTATAAGGCAGGACGGGACATAATAATGCTTTGCTCACCTCTCTAGCACTCAAATAATTAAATACATTAAACAGCTATTCTGAGTGGAGTCAATAGCAGGAAAAAGGGTAACCCTTTGGGCACCAGAGAGATGTGCAAGGCATTGCTATGCAAAATGTTCACTCTCTTGGCACTCAAAGGATTAACTGAATTATTTAATGTATTTGTGCGGCTGTGTGTGTTTGAGGGGAGTGTTCCCATGAGTCTGGAAAGGGGGTACCATAGAGAGGAGAAATGAGGGTAGAGAAGAGGGGGAGAGGAGGGAGACAAGAGGGGATCATATAATAGTAGACTGACACAGAAGCGTTTTTTAATTTTGCACCTAATCATTCAACTTCTGGTTTTAACTCTTTGAGTGCCAGAATTGTGTGCAATGCATTGCAAAGCAACGTGCTGCAGATCATTCTGGCATCTGAAGGGTTAAACCACTAGCTCTCTAGTTTCATGTCTGCTCAAACTAATTTACAAGGTGGTTTCTTCCAGTATCTGAGACCACGAGGGATCATACTGCAGCCCTGTGTTATCTCCTGCGAGTCAGCTTGGGTAGACTGACAGGAGATGTAACAGGGCTGCAGTGTGATCCGATTCTCTTAGATATTGGAAGAAAATCACCACCTTGTGAATTACTGACAGTTAAGAATGTGAATGTGGCTTAATAACGTAGGTATTAAAACCGAAAGCAATGTTCTCTGCAATGTGTTCAGGACATTTCCAGTCTCTCCCCCAAGCGTTGGTTAGTTTGTCATATTTTCTAACCCTGACACAGCTTGGCCAAGAATGTATTGAAAAAGACATGAACCCTTTGAGTGCCAGAGGAGTGCAAAGCAATGCATTGTGTACCCACTGGCACTCAAGGGGGTTAAATCATATCAGACATCATAGTACCTTATCATGACCTTATTCGGCCAGTCGAATAATTTAAACTCATGGCCATGCTAGGCTATCCTCCTCCTGGTCTGCCACCTCCGGTGTCACTTTGAGGCCAGAGAGGCACTGAGGAAGCAGTGTGCTCACTTGTCCCTACTCCCCATCCGCGAAGCACCGCCTGGCCAGGCATGACAGACACCAGACCCTCCCTTGAATTGAACTCAGGTGCGCTGTGACAGTCACTAGTAGTAGTGATTTCTTGTACCTGTCACACAGGAGGATAGACCAGAAGGAGACAGACGCTTGTTGCTTAGGGTGGCTGTTCTGTTGTGAGTTTGACCAACTTGTTCTTAGGTGCGTCTGTTCAAGGTGCTGCTGCAGTCAGGCACTACTGACACTCAGACTTCTATCTCAGGTGGAGTACAGTGCAAGTGTCTATCAGGCTTCTCTCCTCTCAGCAGTGTGGCTCAGTCACATGATGAGTGTGGTGCACATCTGTAGGCTGCTGGAGTGGTGTAGTAAGGGCAAAATTTAAGCTGGGAATAGACCAGGAAAGCGGGACATAGTGTAATGCGGGTGGGACAGCAGGTTTGGGTGCTAAAATCAGGATAGTTGGCTGGTATATATCTGTGCACGTCCATGTACGTATGTATGTATGTATGTATGCATGATAATATGTGTGTGTGTGTATATCTACATAACTCAACACAAGCATAAAACAACAACATATTTTATCAATTAACAAAATACATAGTGAGTGAACAGAAAACAAAAGTTAAAACAAATCAATATTTGGTGTGACCACCCTTTGCCTTCAAAACAGCATTAATTCTTCTAGGTACACTTGCACAAAGTCAGGGATTTTGTAGGCATATAGTTAGGTATATGATTAAACAATTATACCAAACAGGTGATAATGACTATCAACTTAATAAGTAGGTTAAAACACAGTAATTAACTAAAACAGAAACAGCTTTGTAGGAGGAATAAAATTGGGTGAGGAACAGCCAAACTCAGCTAACAAGATGAGGTTGCAGAAGACAGTTTAATGTCAAGTCATACACCATGGCAAGACACAAGGTAGTTATACTGCATCAGCAAGGTCTCTCCCAGGCAGAAATTTCAAGGCAGGGGTTTCCAGATGTACTGTCCAAGCTCTTTTGAAGAAGCACAAAGAAACAGGCAACATTGATAACCTTAGACGCAGTGGTCGTCCAAGAAAACTTAGTGCACCACATGAATGACACATCATGCTTAATTCCCTTCCCAATTGGAAGATGTCCAGCAGGGCCATCAGCTCAGAAATGGCAAAAAACAGTGGGAACCTGGTATACCCATCTACTGCCCGGAGAAGTCTGGTCAGAAGTGGTCTTCATGGAAGACTTGCAGCCAAAAAGCTATACCTCCAACGTGGAAACAAGACCAAGTGACTGAACTATGCACGGTAATACAGGAATTGGGGTGCAGAAAAATGGCAGCAGGTGCTCTGTCAAAATGTGAAATATTTGGCTGTAGCAGAAGGCAGTTTGTTTGCCGAAGGGCTGAAGAAAGGTACAAGAATAAGAGTCTGCAGGAAACAGTGAATCAAGGTGGAGGTTCCTTGCAAGTTTGGGGCTGCATTTCTGCAAATGGAGTTGGGGATTTGGTCAGAATAAATGGTCTCCTGAATGTTAGACTTATCACGCCCAGAAAGGTGGTCCAGTTCCAAAATGACAGGCATGTCCCCTCTGCATGGGAACACCAGCTAACCCCAGATGTACTTTCTAGCCTAGATGTGCCTCATCAATGAGGTTTAGCTGGATTATCTAGGCACTGAGAGCAAGGGGTCCACTACTGGATTATCCTTCACTCTTAGGGAGACCCCCTAAGAGTATTCAAAATACAGAAAGAAAAAATGTGAGAGGCAAGGAGGATGAACATAAAGCACAATGACTTGCTTTGTGACTAGGCACCGCTCAGCAGCATCACATTTTAACTCTCTAGTGAAATTTCCACGTACATATTAGACTAATCTCTGCAGACTCTGTAGACCGTTCGCATGAAGATTCTCTTTCTATGCTATGTTCCTATGGCTCTGCTGACAAGCCGTCTGGTCTGCGGACCAGAATACAAGGCTGTCAGCTACAGCGCTGATGTGAATAAAAGGGTATTACTCCCAAAGTATACATGTTATTAAAAAAAGACTTGGGTCGTTTGATTTATGTATTTAACAATAACAATATTGAAGAATGTGTTCTGAAAGTAGTATAAATTGCAAAAAACTCAAGAGTTACATCTCAGAATCTACAGGCCTCAGTTAGCATGTTAAATGTTAAAGTTCATGACAGTACAATTAGAAAAAAAAAGTCTGAACAAGTATGGTTTGTTTGGAAGGGTTGCCAGGAGAAAGCCTCTTCTCTCTAAAAAGACAATGGCAGCATGGCTTAGGTGAGCAAAGTTGCATTTTAACAAACAAGACTTCTGGAACAATGTCCTCTGGACAGATGAGACCAAAGTGGAGATGTTTGGCCATGATGCACAGCGCCACTGTTGGCGAAAACCAAACACAGCATATCAGCACAAACACCTCATACCAACTGTCAAGCACGGTGGTGGAGAGGTGATGATTTGGGCTTGTTTTGCAGCCACTGGACCTGGGAATCTTGCAGTCATTGAGTCGACCATGAACTCTTCTGTATACCAAAGTATTCTAGAGTCAAATGTGAGGCCATCTGTCCGACAGATAAAGCTTGGACGAAATTGGGTCATGCAACAGGACATTGATCCCAAGCACACCAGCAAATCTACAACAGAATGGCTGAAAAAGAAAAGAATCAAGGTGTTACAATGGTCCAGTCAAAGTCCAGACCTCAACCCAACTGAAATGCTGTGGCAGGACCGTAAGAGAGCTGTGCATAAACAAATGCCCTCAAACCTCAATGAACTGAAGCAACGTTGTAAAGAAGAGGGGGCCAAAATTCCTCCACAATGATGTGAAAGACTGATACAGTCATAAAGAAAATGATTAGTAACATAGTAAATTAGGTTGAAAAAAGACACAAGTCCATCAAGTTCAACCTTTGCCTCATACCTCAGTAACTGAAAATTTTATAGCTTTCCTGCTACCAATTAAATTAGTCTTTATCAGACCTTCCTGATCAGCCTACTGATAAACAGTATAACTCTGTATGTTCCCTTTTGAAAGAAATGGATCTAATCTTCTCTTAAATGTATCCATTGTATCTGCCATAACTACCTCCCTGGGCAATGAATTCCACAATTTGACAGACCTTACCGTAAAAAAACCCTTCCTCTGCTGAAGTTTAAACCTCCTTTCCTCTAATCTCAAGGGGTGTCCCCTGGTCACCTGATCAGGCCTTGGAATAAATAGCTCACCTCAGAGATCCTTGTATTGACCTCTCATATACTTGTACAATATGATAAGGTCTCCTCTTAGTTGTCTTTTCTCTAGAGTAAATAAACCAAGTTTGTTTAGTCGTAGTCGTGTTTAGTACTTCAAGTTATTGCTGCTAAAGGTGGTTCTACAAACTACTGAATCATAAGGTGTACTTAGTTTTTCACAAATGGCTTCTCCATTTTGGCTTTATTTTTGTTAAATAAATCATGATACGGTGTAATATGTCATGTGTTCTTGTTCATCTGAGGTTGTATTTATCTAATTTTTAGACCTGCTAAGGAACAGATGATTGTTATTATGTCCTAATATGTAAAACCTTACAATTCAAAAGAGTGTACTTTCTTTTTCAAACGGAGTCGCCTAAAAACTGACCTCATCGTCGACACAAAACACACGATAAACGTGAGAAATGTCTCAATAAAAAAAAAAGTTACCTAGTGCCCCAGCCAATCACAGCACCCCAAAGTATCAAGTTCAGTCAAATAAACTATAAATAGACCCCAAATCACCTACGCACCTTTGTCTGTTATCGAGTTCCAAGAGCTAGCTATCAAGACCCAGGCGTATCACAATGTCAGACATAGAGTGACAAAGAGGTGTAACGGTTTTAAGGACACTCAGGCACGGAAGGTTTTGGTAAAAAACACAGTTTTATTGAAAATACAGAAATTAGAATAACCCATACGGGTCCAGTATATACTGACAGATATAATACTGACACAGGTCAGGTTACAATAGTACTCAGTAACCCACACGGGTCCAGTAAAACACAAGTGGTTCAATACTGACACAGGTCAGGTTACAGTTCGTGTGACTCCTTTTCGAGACAGTGGAGAAACAGGGTGCTACTAGGCCAAGCGATACGAACAGGCCCTAGTAGTACTGAGACCCAAAGGACACTCTCTACGCAGAGAATGACACCAATAGCGACTGAGGCCACACGGAGGCAATCGAAGGCCCTGGACAAGTGACAGACTGCCGGAACAGTCAGAGGGTGACTGAGCCTGTATATCACGGGGTATCGCCAACCTGAGGCTGCAAATGACTGTGACCCTAAGCGCAACAGTACCAACCCACAAGGGGTTAAACGAACGCTCAGACCTGGAGTCTGCTGCAAGGCCGTTGAGACAACCGAGGCTCCCAGGGACCAAACCAACCTCGGATTGTAGGCGGTGGACAGGTCAAGCGTACCGTGGTGCAACCAAACTGATCTCCAACACTGGGGTGTAAGGATCTCGAGGCGCATGAACCGGAGACTGGGTCACAGTAAAGCGGAACTGCTGTGGCAGTGTCAACAAGGCAACCAGAGGATCTGTCTAGTAGACAGTTGTGTGCACCAGAGGAAAGCCCTCCAGACGGAACAACGGATGGGACAGCAAGGAGGTATATGCCTTGCCGCCCCCACAGCTCAGGATACACATGATGACCAAATCTACGCCACTGTAGGTTAGTAGAATCAATGAATGTGATCATGTCAAGCTTAGCAATGTGTGTCAGGATGGTAACCAATGCACTGCAAAGCAATGCAATGTATACCATCCTGCCACTCAATGGTTCACATGTAAATGTAATAGTCCTGCAGCACTCCTGTCATAGCATACATCACTGATTACATCATGTCATTTCCCCACACAGCACACCAGGCATCATGAGAGGAGTACTCTGGTGGCACCTCCTCTGAGGAGGCCACCACATCCACGGCGATGCCACCACAACCACCACTGCAGCAGTGGCCCCACCATGGCCCCCAGGGTCCACGTCACCATCAGCAGCCACAGCAGCAACAGCTGGGCTACCAGACCCCACTGCAGCAGCAGCTGGGCTACCTGGCCCCACCACAGCAGCAGCTGGCCTACCAAGCCCCACCGCAGCAGCAGCTGGCTTACCAGGCCCCACCACCACCAACGGGTAGGCATATGATGCCTGAGATGGTGCCTATGCCGCAGCAGTCTGGGTTCAGGCCAACCCCTAGGCCACGGAGACACATGTGGCAGGAGGACACCCAGGGGTCCACATTTGTATGGCCCATGGGGTATGAGCACATGGGGCTTCTGGGGGAGCCACAACGCCCCCAGGCAAGGGAGGTGTTAACCCCCCACCACCACCAACACCATCACCCCCACCAAAACAAGTCAGCCACTCGTAGGACAGGAAATACGAGGGGAGTGAGGGGTCCAGGGATCAGAACCTGTTCTCCCCACAAAGCACCCATGCCGGTGAAGGTCCTCCTGAGGCACTCCATGGGAGTCCGCTCCCCCACACTACACCACCGCCTCCGCAAGCATCCATGCCTGTAACACCCATGGGCACAGCAGCCCTTAATGCGTCTTGTGTGGCCATCCAAGGGGAGAAGCTCACGGTTATCAGGACATGTGCCCAAGCACTGAGACGAGTGGAGCTGATCCTGGGGCGGATCATGGGGTGCCTCAGGGCCATTAAGACACAGCAGGTGGTGTTGTACATGCAGCAGCTCCAGTTCCACACCGGGATGATGGAGGTCCTCTGCCATATGCTGGTCGAGATGCGGGACTCCAACCGCAGGCAGAATGAACGGCAGGACATGGGCCAGCCATCACGGGAGGGGTCCAGTGATGCATCACCAGCCAGCATTGATCCACGACCCCCACCACCAGCCACCAGACTCCCTCAGGTAACCCACCAGAGTCGGAGAGAATCCACCTCTACAGCCCCCCCTGACCCTCCCAAAAAAAAAAAAAAGTAAGGTCAACCTTCTCCAGGCCCTTTCAATAAATATTTGCACTTCTTCAAAACATCTGTGTCCATGCATGTTTCCTATTCAAGAAGTTGTTTGTTTGGCAGAGTTGTCTCCAATGCATTGCAAAGCTATGCAGTGAACACAACTCATGAACGATGAATGGCGTTGCAAGCTTTTACAGCAGGGGTGAACACACACATCACATACAGACATATTTGTCCAAGTTCAACTCACAGACATATGAAAGCCAAACAACATCAGGGTGTTGTTCCA
Source organism: Rhinophrynus dorsalis (assembly GCA_037306005.1). Classification (NCBI taxonomy): domain Eukaryota; kingdom Metazoa; phylum Chordata; class Amphibia; order Anura; family Rhinophrynidae; genus Rhinophrynus; species Rhinophrynus dorsalis. The sequence goes on along the minus strand of CM074721.1, from coordinate 167,549,066 downwards.
TGATGTGACTTGAACTTGACAAACATGAACACATTAGATATATCAACAAATCAACATGATCAAAATTATGGGGATAGTAATGCTTAGAATGCTTGAACAAATATGTTTTAGGGTTCATCCCCCTGAGTAGAACAAGGGAACTCCCAATGCTGAAAGGTGTTTCATTTACAGGTTATTTCAGCTCACAGTTGTTTTTTAAATAGTAAAATCACAGTGGCCTGAAATTGTCGAGTGGCGCTGTTGCTATACCATCCCATGGAGATTCATGGTGCTGGGACCAGAGCTGTCCATGGAATGGTGTAGCAACAGTGCCACTGTACAATATCAGGCCACTGTGACATTTGATCTATGACATTCAACTTTGAGCTGAAATAACTTTGGAATGCAAAGCAGGGGGAGTTCCCTTGTTTAACTCGCGGGATGAACCCTACTAGATAGGTTTATGAAACATATTCAGTATTACTATACCTTTAAAATCTGACAAGGGAGGGGTGATCAATGACAGAAGATAGTCATATTTGATAAGATTTGTAATTGACATGGACACCAATAGGTGATCCTCATGGACGTGGATTCAACATGTCGTCGGAACAAACTTCTGGATCATGAGGGGTTATGCCATGGATGCCTGCAGAGGGTGAAAACAAGACTGGAAGGTACACTACGAACACAACAGTCATGCTATTGATGACCGATCATCATACCCTTGAGTGCCAGAGGTGTACACAACACATTGGTCAGCAATGCTTTGGAGACCTTACTGGCACTCCATGGGTACAGCTTGGTTATTTGACATGGAGTGAACAATCCATTGCTTGTCAGGGTGCTGTCTAGCCATCATGACCTTATGGGGTTTGTCTCATGGTATGGCAAGCAGACATATGTATATGTGAGTGGGCACACACATCAGTGTGTAAACCAAGACCCATGAAACAGAGGAGCTATTTCATGGATCTCAATCTACATACTGATGAGGTGTGTGCTCAGGGTCCGTGTCACACACATACATATGTCTGCTTGCCATCCCCTTGATGGACACCTCACATGGTCCTGACACCTAGATAACACATTGACAAGCAATGGAGTGGCATATTCACTGTGCTACACACACACGAACAAGTCAGCATGGCAGGCCTTCAGCCGGAGCATGAACAGTAGCAGCAGGTGACAGCTGTTGGACAGGGGTGCTTGGAGGAGGAGGGGGATGAGCTGTAGCCCTCTCACACCTTAGTCTCCACTGTTGTCTTGGGTACAAGCATGTGTACATACTGGTGTTGGTCTATCACTCTGTCAGTGTCTCTCTCACACTACATCTGAGGAGGGTGGGCTGTCACTGTTAAACAGCAGTAAGGTGTTGTTCATGTGGTCATAATGATGGGACCAAAACAAAGGGGAGGAATCGCACCAGCTCTCTAAATAACTCCTTACTCAAGATAAAACTGTAATCAGCTGAGGTGCACTCATAAGGATATACAATGATACCGAAGGAAGGGAAGGGGTTAACCAACTGGGGAAAACCACCAGGTGGTGCCCCCCTCCCCCCCAAACAAGAAACTTGATGACTGACACACACTCTGGGTGTATACCAAACCAAACAAAAGCTTTATCAGACAATACAAAATTAATCAAGTGAATACATCAAATCACTTAAAAACCATCCAGCACAGGAATATGGAGCCATGAAGACATTCCAACATTGAATAATGCCTCTATAGACTGAGAGCAAGTTTATGTAAAGCAAACGTGCAATACCATGTATTCACAAACAATTCAAAGTGGCCCATTAGCAATGTGCAATATTATCATACATATGAAGTGCAAAGTGATAATAATAAAAAAAAGTATGACTATACATCATATACTTATCTCTATGACTCCAGGAGTCACACAGTTTGATCTTTCCCTTGTGCTCTTACTTATATTCATAGAGATAAGAATATGTGTATTCATACTTTTTTGATTATTATCACATTGCACTTTATATGTATGATAATATTGCACATTGCTAATGGGCCACTTTGATTTTTTTGTGGATACATGGTATTGCATGTTTGCTTTACATATACTTGCTCTCAGTCTATAGAGTTATTATTCAATGTTGGAATGTCTTCATAACTCCATATTCCTGTGCTGGAAGGTTTTTAACCCCTTAAGGACCCGGAAAATCTGAGGTCTTTTTCCCTTAAGAACCGGAGCAATTCTGACCTTTTTGACTATGTCTTTGTTCATCAGTGTTTTCCCTCTTAGGCTTTTATTCCATCCCCATAAATTATATACTGTTTTTTTAAGCACGAATAGGGCTTTCTTTTGATACCCCACATATATGGATAACCCGCCATTTACTTTATGAAAACTGAAAAAAAAAAGTAAAAAAAAAAAAGTAAAAAAAACACCATTTTTGATTTTTCTCTTGGGATCAATTTGTCACAAAGGGTTACATTTTTATGGCGACTGTATGAAAGGTATGACCGGTCAGTCATACCTACAAAATGCGCAGTTTAAAGTGGCCACTGTCCCCCCGGGTGAAAATCCCCATGTCCCTTTTTCCCACCCTATTTTGACACTTTTTTTATCCCTGACATTTGGTGGTGTATATAAGTGTATTACATGGCTCCACAACAATCACACTTGCAATATTGTTTAATTATGTTTTTTTTTTTATTTTTTTTTTTGTAAGAAAAAAAAAAGTGTTGTGTTTAAAAAAAAAAAAAAAAAAAGTAAATAATTGGAGGTCAAAAATTTACCTGCATTTAGCCAGGCTCCTGTACCAGCAGTGAAGGGGTTAATACCCCCAGCTGCTGTATTTTATTTTGCCACTAGGTGTCTCCTCTCTACTTCTCTCTCCCTTACTTTGATAGTAAGGGAGACAGAAGTAGACTAGACACTCGGAGTCAGCATGCTTTGCAAAGGCAAGAAGGGCTGAGACTGAACGCCCCAGTCTCGGAGCGCTCAGTCTCAGCCTGGAATTAATGATAGCAGCGTGCACGGAGGCACACTACTATCATTTAAGCCATGATGGACCTGGTCCGTCATGGGTCCTTAAGTGGATAGCAACCCATGACGGTCCAGGTCCGTCATGGGTCCTTAAGGGGTTAATTCATATTATGTATTCACTTGATTAATTTTGTTGTCTGATGAAGCTTTTGTTTGGTTTGGTATAGTCCTTGAGTGTGCGTCAGTTATTAGTTGTTTTTTTTTTGGATGGGGGGGGCACCGCCTGGTGGTTCTCCTCTGGTTGGTTAACCCCTTCCTTTCTTCCCTTTTTTCTGTATCATGCGGTCATAATGGACTAATGGTAAGGTGTGTGTTATCCAGGTAATTGTTTCTGATGTGTCTGTAGTTAATGGTGTAATAATTTGTAATTAGTATGTACCTGTCAGGTGTGTGTTTTGTCTCCATGGACTGCTGAGGTTACATAGGTGAGCTTGATTTGTTGTTGGAGTGACAGGTGTACGTCGTGTTGTGTGTTAACCCCTGTTGTTCAAAGGTGTGTTGGCATAGCTTATGTTGTGCTGCTTTGTGTTCCCCTTGTCCCTGTGGGGTTGCTGGATTCTTATTGTTTGTCTGTGACTTGTTTGTATGGTGTAGGCCAGTAGTTCACAACCAGGGTGTCATGTCATGTTGGTGCACCATGTGCACCAGCTCAGGGTGCTTCACTTTTCCCATGTTGCTATGTTCTGCATTAGTGATTGGTAATATTAATTTTACACATTTTTTGGTCAGATGTGTGTATGGGACATTTGATGCACTATATTCTGCTCATTGCCATTGACACAATGGGACCTGATGTTGGGCATATGTTATTTTTATTTGGGAATTCCCTTGTGCCCTCAAGGGGTGCCCTGGAACATCCAGATTGCATGTTAGGGGTGTCTTAGGTGGAGGGGTTGTGAACCACTGTTGTAGGCCTTGTTGTTGTATTTGCTAGGCATTGCAGGGGTTAATATCTGACCTCTGTATGCTTGACTTATGTCCTTGGATGACCTGCGCCTCTGTTTTATTTTCCTAGACGGTGGTTTTCTACTCTGAGTTGTGTGATGTTCGCCCCAAAAAAATAGGTGTTAGATTTCTGTGGGAAAATGTTGCAATTTAACTCGCGTTAGCCCTAACTCCAACATTTGAATGGCTCTTGGCTTCGCTTCTACATTGTCCTCTATGGGCGAGATTTTGATGTTTTGGAGATGGGCGACGTGTGTTTCAGAATTGCCATTATTTCTTACTAGTGGGAACATTTGCATTGCTTAATTGACGTACAAAACCACCATCGCCAGTTTTTTCTGCCGACGCCAACATTTGAATCGAACCCTGGGTTACTAGAAATTTCCCACTTCCTAACTAGCATCTTTTCTCTGAGAAGTAAAAATCATTGATGTTTCTAGCCCTGTGTATGGATATTGATAGTTTATTATATTGAGGGATGTAATGCCCTCTATACAGCCTCTCCAATAGGTAGAAAGCCAGGGGTGTGATTTTGACAGGAGTGGTCAGCGGGTCAGGAGTTGAAGGCAGATGTTCACCTCTCCATAAATGGCTGGGGGGCATTGATTGCCCCCTCACTCACACACTCCTCATTATTTGCCCTCAAGTACTTTTGCCCAATATACACTGCCCAACACTCCCACTCCTCATTGCCTAATATCCTCTCCCTTTCACCCACTACTGAATGTCCATCATCCCTCCCTTTCTGTCACTCCTAAATGTCTGCACTTCCTTTCATTCACTACTCAGTGTGCAATGTCACTATCTTTTAGCCACTGCCTTTAGTCCAGTACTCAATCTCCACCTTCCCTCCCTTTTGCCCACTCCTTCCCTTTACAGCACTACTCCATATCTGCTGTCCCTACCTTTTAAGAACTCCTCAATGTTCGCAATAGTTTACTTTCCAGCACTCATCAATCATTTCTCTTTTGACACAATCCTCAGTTTCTGCCATGACCTCCTTTCATCCACAGAACAATGTCCGCTGTCACTCAATTCCAGTACTCAAAGTAATGAATTTGACACCCTTCTGTCATGCAAGGGGTTAAGTGCTGATCACTCCGTCAGTGCTAAATTTTGCTTCTGCCTACCCTCCCTCTCTTATATCCCTGATACATTTGCTCTTGGTCGTCCTCCACCTTTTTGTCGCCGACACACTTAGTCCTGCCCTCTCAATGCTCATACTCTGGGCTAACTCTCCTCCTGCTCTAGGTCTCCATGCTTAGCCTAAAGGGACTCAGTAGACTCTTCTTGTATGTGTGTGACTGTGAGTGTGTCGCTGTCTAATTGACTGTATATGTGTTTGACTATGTGATTGTCTCTCAACTGACTCAATAGACTGTGTGTGTGTGTGTGTGTGTAATTGAGTGATTGTTTATGTGTGTCATTGTGTGTCTGCACGTCACTCTGTAAGGGTGCCTTTGCGTGTGTGTATATGAGTGACATTACAATGGTCTTCATTTGCTAGGTATGAAGATAACAGCAATAGGTTGGCCAGAACTTTTTCAAGTAAATGTGAAAACCCCAGGAAATGTAACTTTCATAAACATACTTTAAAAAAAGCATATTCTCATTTTTAACTTTCAGTTAACAAATACCTAATTAAAGCAAATCCATACTTACCAACATTTCAAAAACATTTCCAGGGACACTTTTTCCCCATGGGCAGTAAAATTACAGGCTGTCACTCATGTCCATAATACTGTGTAGAACAGCACCAGTAGAAAACCTTGTACAAGTTTACTTGTGCAGCAGAACAGTAAGATCAGGGCTGGATTTGTCAATAGGCAGACAAGGCACTTGCCTAGGGCGCCAGATTTTCAGGAGCGCCTGGCAATGCCATTGTCATGCCCACACAATTCTGCCCCATGGTGCATAGTAATGCTGTGCCCACTTAAATTGATAATTGTGCTCTGCGCCTACGCTCTCCAGTCGCCCTCGAGGGCGCTTGTTACAACTTGTGCACAGAATTTAGTGTTCCTTCCTTTCCGATCCCGTTTGTTACCTTGTTGTATATACCTGCGGCTGTGCCTATGCCGCTGGGGCCACTCCATGTGAGCCACTGCTGCAGCACCTGCGTGCCGCTGCCTTAGTCCTCATTGGTCACCTCAGGACCTCCTCTGACATCACAAAGCTGCCAATGCATGGACGTAGTGGAAGCCAAGCAAGCAACGCAAAAGTAGATATAGAAGCCAAAGGGAAGCAATGTACTCCCTATATTTGGCGTCTGTCGGCTCAATGAGTGAGTAAGTGGAGCACCTCAGTAGTTTGGTTCAGAGGAGGGACAGGCAACAGCACAGCACAGGCCAGGTGTTTCTGGATGGGTGGCAGGAGCAGCACACAGTAGCTTCCCTAACAGCCTCAAGTGCCACATCAGGCTGGTATGTGATGCCCACAATTATTATTTGTGATGCAGATGTGCTAATCCTGAATGTAATCTTGATCAGCACACTATAATAGTTTTACCAAAAAATCAAGAATGGGTAAAATTAAAAACAGCAACAGAGAGGGATGCTGGAAAGAACGTAGAAATACTGTGGACATCAAACCAAATGGCATGCAAATGTAATTCATCCCACAATAAATGTACATAAATTGGATGTTAGTATTCCCATATGCTAATCCCAGTCCAATGACTGGAGAGGTGCATGTACCCACAGTAAGCAAAAAGTAAGGACAATTGCTTCTGCAGACTGCATAAAAGTACAAGAACAAATATAGAATTATTAATGTATTTATCATAATGATAATGAAGTGTGAGGTGAAATATAAACAAGAACAAACACATGTAGTGAAACATGCAGAAGAGAAAATACTTAGCACAGGTAAGTAGCAGCAAGCTTAAGCCTGTGATAGGTGATAAGCGTTGGGATGGCTGGCTGGTTCTTAGAGAGGCTCTGTTGCTTGAACCTTGCTGCTACCTACCTGTGCTCTTCAGCATTTTTCACTACATATTTGTTCTTGTTTATAGTTCACCTCACACTTCATTATGATGAGTATATTAGTAATTGTATATTTTTTGTTGCACTTTTATGCGGAAGCAATTGTCCTTACTTTTTGCTTATTTATTTATTTACTGTGGGTACATGCATCTCCATTCATTGGACTGGGATTAGCATATGGGAATACTAACATCCAATTTATGTACATTTATTGTTGGATGAATTACATTTGCATGTCATATGGGTTGATATCCACAGTATTTCTAGGTTCTGCAGCATCCCTCTCTTGAATTTTACACATTCTTGATATTTTGAGTGCCAATAAAATGATTTTGAAGATTCCATTACTCCTGAGTTTGAGTGCCATATTTGTAGAGACCTGTTGTGTGGAAGAGTGACTTCTCTTCAGCCTTTCTCCATGTTTTGGACATAATTATTTCAAATGTGATTTATTTTTATTGACAAATATGCTACTTGCCTAAGTAGTTAAAGGGGAACTACCACCCCGCAAAAACTGTATGTAACATACTGCTTAGTAGTGCTAGTCGCCAGATGAAGACTTAATTAACATATAGTTTTTGCGGGGGGGAGGGGGGGGTAGTTCCCCTATAAACAAAATTTTTTTTTATTTATAGAAAATAAAAATTGATCTAAAAAGGTTATAATGTGAGCATACCCCAAAAAGATGCACTATCTATGTGGCCATATAATTGGATGTGACCACAAGAGGGTGTGATTAATGGAGGGGTGTGAATAAGTTAGATTAGTGATTAGGGGAGTGGCAAAGGCGGGGCTAGGGGCACCAGAGGGTGTTGTGCCTAGGGGTGCCTGAGATGTAAATCCAGCCCTGAGTAAGATAGATTTATATGAAATCATATAAATAAATATTACCCTTTGGGAAGCTCTGGGCCTTTTAATCTTTTGATGCTAAAACCACGAAATATGAGGATTAAAATTCAATTTCAATCCAGGGACAAACATATGTGGACAGAATGTTCAAGTTACAAATACTTACTTGTGTAGCGGAAATCGGGGACAGCTAGCAGGCAAATAACATCACTTTAAATACTAAATTCGTAGTAATATGTACTTTGACAGTGGATTACTCATCACATTGTCATTCCCTGACGTCCCTCTTTTTTTAGGAGATCAGACTGTGTCCGTCGTATATGGGTATCACATCGTTAAACAGCAGTACAACTCAAATTGTTTGTTTAAACTTCCGTATATGTATTCATAAATGAATCTACGTACATATGATTGCACTTGCTCTAAATTCATTCAGTTACATACATGTCAACAGGTTATGAAATAACCTAAAAATTCTCGGTATTGATCCACCCACCAGACACACAGCATGGCATTTGATAGGCTGAGAGGTATGTATTGACGAAGTAGCTTGATAGCATAACCTCCATAACTATGCAGTTAACATTAACTAGTACAGTACGTTGTTTTGGCCCTGTGGTTCCACGATTTAGATTTGATACGTTTTCAAAATAATGCGTTTACGCAAAGTTTGCGTCCCACCCCTCGATCTCGCATGCAGACGACGTCTGTTCTTGAAGTGTATTGGCTGCTAGTGATGTCAGCAGTGTGGGCTGGGTTCAAGTCTCCATCCTCAGCATGGCCCTGCTTTTATTGATGACAGCTCTCGTTCAGCTCTGTATTGGGCAACCCTCGGAGTCACCAGCCCGGATCGGTAATTCTAGAAGGAGACCTGCAGAGCTTTACTATCCTGCATCACATATATACAGTATATTCGGGTTGTTAGATGCAGTATGCTATATAGGGGCATATGTTTAAAGACAAAGTGGAGCAATTGTCTGCCAAACCAGTTGCTCTATAAGTAACAAATACAGTTCTCATTTAATTTAAATTATTATTTCAACCCATTTAATGTTGTATAGGTATCAGACATTCAAGGTGTTAAAAGACCAACTTAAATCAATTCACATTTTATTTGTGCTTTAGTGTACAGTTGGCTTTATGTATGTGACCCAGTCTATACCTATTGTAGATACATATATCGATATCTATTTAATATCCTGACACCTTTCTGCATATGTGAGGTGTATGAATGTGGGCCTATTGATGTCATTTTAAGAGCACATCTTTTAGCCTCATATTGTTGTTTAACCGTTTGAGTGCAGCATGAGTGTCCAAAACAAAGTAAAGCATTCAGTTCCTCTGACACTCAAAATGGTGAATGGCTAAAGTTGTGAAAATGCTATATGCATTTATAATCATAATAATCATGTGCTGCTCAAATAATGTTTTATGATATAGTCTGCAGCTTGTTCCAGAGCATGGTTGTCCAAGTTCAGTCCTCAAGGTCCACCAACAGGCCAGGATTTAAAGATTTCCCTGATTAAGTACAGGTGAGTTACTCAGTGGCTCATTCATTGTGACCGACTCACCTGTGCTTAGACAGGGAAATCCTTACACCCTGGCCTATTGGTGGCCCTTGAGGACTGAACATGGACAGCCCTGTTCCAGAATATCAGATACCCTAGACCAGTGGTTCTCAACTCCTGTCCCCAGGACCCACTAACAGGCCAGGATTTGATGATTTCCTTGTTAGAGCACAGGTGAGTTAATCAATGTGAATGAGCCTCTGAACACCACACCTGTGCTGTAGCAGAGAAATCCCTAAGTCCTGGCCTGTTATTAGGTCCTGAGGACGGGAGTTGAGAACCACTGCCCTAGACCACAGTATCTCAAAGTTAACCTTAACAACTGGAAAGCCAAAGGTTGCCTACTCCTGATATAGGAGTTTTGCAAACGTTTTTCATGGACTTGGGCCTGATCTGGCAGAATTCTTGTTTTAAAGGTTAAAAAGAAAAAGCCCTACACAGAAAGCTAGAGAATCCGAGCAATACTAGTACAAAACAACAACATGATGGGGGTACAAATGAAAACTCCCCTTAATTTAAACTGGGTATTTAACCCCTTGTGTGCTAGAGAGGTCTGCAAAGCCTTGCTTCTTACCTTTCTAGCATTCAATGCGGTTTATGCACTAAGGTGTGATAAAGAAGAGAGAATACTTCTCCAGTGACATCACTTCTCCGGTTGCTATGTTATTCTATAGAGCCTATGCACTAAGAGTACATAGGCTCCATAGAATAACATATGAATTGGAGAAGTGATATCACTGGAGAAGTCATATACACATTATCATATCATTATCACACTTTACTGCCTCTCCTCCAATGTATTAGAACCCCCATTTAAATGAATGTGAATTTGGGGATTATTTAGTAACCTATGGTCCAGCTGATTTGCTCCAGAATTACACCTCTTTAGTTTTCTGTGTGGGCCAAAATGTCTATTTTTAAATGTTATTCTTAAATCCTAAATGGTAAAACTGTGTTAACTGACCACTCCAGTAAACACACTGAAAACGCCAAGAAATTTGTGGGATTTTTTTAGGAAAAAAATATTGGCATAGCACACAGGCAAAATATAGTAAATATTGAGCAGTTTTAAAAGGATATTAAAGTAAACAACCTTTTTATTTTATTAGAGAGCATACTGTAACATTTGCACTTATGCTAGTCTGATTTATATGAAAGTTCATGTATTGTTTTACAGCAGTTTGGATTAAACCAATTTTTTCATTTGATCTTGCCAATTCTTCCTACAGTACAGTTCAATCCCCCCTACCAGCTGAATTGTCATGCTTTTTCTGATGCCATTTGAATCGCATGAATCTCTACTTTGTCACCTATAATGCTTTTCTGTATACCTGGGAACTGTCCTGATATGCCACAGAAGCTCTGCTTTTCATACTGAATTATCAGGTTGCTGGTGAGAGAGATTCCTCATTTAAAAAGGGTTAAAGGGATAGTAACAAAATGGGGAAAAATATATATTGTAGGTTTTATCCTCCTGAGTAAAACAAGGGTGCTCCTACTGCAATGCATTGTGTACCCCTCTGACATTCCAAAGGTTAAACTTTAGTGCAGTTCAAGCTTGAAGTTTTTTAGGTGCAATATCTAAATGGCCTGACATTTTACAGTGGCGCTGTTGCTACACCATCCTATTGAGTTTTATGGCCAAGTGACCAGAACTGTCCATAGGATTGTATAGCAACAGCACCACTGTACAATTTCAGGCCATTAAGATACTGCACCTACAAAATTCAAGTTTGAGCTGCAATAAATTTTGAATAAAACACCTCTCAGCAATAGGGGTCCCCTTGTTTTACTCAGGTGCATAAACCCTACAATGTATACTTTTTACATATTAAGTGTTACTATCCCTTTAAGCTCTACACGTAATATGATGCAAATGACATAATTTAGACACTCCCATTCTCAGCCCTCCATTGTTTCTCCAGGGGCTTGGGTCAAGAAGTTTCGGAAGTATAAATATCTCCACCTCAACATTGCACAGTAATCTCATTAACTTTTGATATTTGGTTCAATAGCATTGAAATCAATGCAGATTACATGTACTTGTGATAAGTGCTGCTAGATCAAAAGCTGCAGTATGATACCTTACATAGTGGCATGCTGTGAGCTTTTCAGCAGTGTGAAGAGTCCCATGTGACACAGTAATACTAATTTAAACGTTTTTTTTTTTTTTTTCTCTCTCTCATGCTTTCAAATTGTTTCGGTTCAGTTGCCAGACCTGATAGAGCATTAAAATCTACCTAAATGTTATATTAATAATTTCACTAGAACACAAATGTTTTCCACAATTTAATCATTTGGTGCCACAGAATGGCACTTCATGCTAATTCCCTGCTCAGTATGCTAGTATGTTCAGTTCAAGGCCGCATATCACTTGCTCTGCTATTATATATACAGTGGATATAAAAAGTCTACACACCTCTGTTAAAATGCCAGGTTCTTGTGATGTTAAAGAATGAGACAAAGATAAATCATGTCAGAACTTTTTCCAACTTTAATGTGACCTATAACGTGAACAATTGCAAAACAAACTGAAATCGTTGAGGGGGAAAAATAAAAAAATAAAAAAACTCACAATAACCTGGTTGCATAGGTGTACGCACTCTCTTATAACTGGGGATGTGGCTGTGTTCAGAATTATTCAATCTCATGTTAAATGGAAGTCATTACACACCTGCCATCATTTAAAGTGACTCCAATTAATCACAAATAAAGTTCAGCAGTTCTAGTAAGATTTGCTTAGTTGCATCTCAGAGCAAAAGCCATGGTCCGCAGAGAGCTTCCAAAGCATCAGAGGGATCTCATTGTTCAAAGATATCAGTCAGGAGAAGGGTACAAAAGAATTTCCAAAGCATTAGATATACCATGGAACACAGTGAAGACAGTCAACATCAAGTAGAGAAAATATGGCACAACAGAGACATTACCAAGAACTGGACGTCCCTCCAAAACGGATGAGAAGACAAGAAGAAAACTGGTCAGGGAGGCTTCCAAGAGGCCTACTGCAACATTAAAGGAACTGCAGGAATTTCTGGCAAGTACTGGCTGTGTGCTACATGTGACAACAATCTCCCGTATTCTTCATATGAATGGGCTATGGGGTAGGGTGGCAAGACTGAAGCCTTTTCTTACAAAGAAAAACATCCGAGCCCGGCTGAAGTTTGCAATAACAAACATCAAGTCCCCCAAAAGCACCTGGGAAAATGTTGTGGTCTGATGAAACCAAGGTTGAACATTTTGGCCATAATTCCAAAAGGGATGTTTGGCGCAAAAACAACACTGCACATCACCCAAAGAACACCATACCCACAGTGAAGCATGGTGGTGGCAGCATCATGCTTTGTGGCTGTTTTTCCTCAGCTGGAACCGGGGCCTTAGTCAGGGTGGAGGGAATTAGGAACAGTTCCAAATACCAGGCAATTTTGGCACAAAACCTTCAGGTGTCCTTTGGAAAGCTGAAGATGAAGTTCACTTTTCATCACAACAACGACCCAAAGCACACATTCAAATCCACAAAAGCATGGTTTCACCAGAAGAAGATTAACGTTTTGGAATGGTCCAGCCAGAGCCCAGACCTGAATCCAGTTAAACATCTGTGGGGAGATCTGAAGAGGGCTGTGCACAGGAGATGTCCTCGCAAAGAAGAGTGGGCAAATATTGCCTCGTCAAGATGTGCCATGCTAATAAAATCCTACCTAAAAAGACTGATTGCTGTAATAAAATCAAAAGGTGCTTGAACAAAGTATTAGTTTAAGGGTGTGCACACCTATGCAACCAGGTTATTGTGAGTTTCTTATTTTTCCCCATCAACAATTTCAGTTTGTTTTGCAAATGAATTGTTCACGTTATAGGTTACATTAAAGGTGGAAAAAGTTCTGACATGATTTATCTTTGTCTCATTCTTTAACATCACAAGAACCTGGCATTTTAACAGGGCCGTGTAGACTTTTTATATCTGCTGTATTACCCCCATGTATGGGGTCTGTATAGATTGTCACCAGCACATAAAGGTTAATTTGTCAGAAATTATATATAATGCAAACAAATGGCTAGTACAATATATATGCAGTTTTTAATTATCATTAAGATTAACTTTTCTTAACCCTTTGCGTGCCAGAGGGGGTACACAATTCATTGCTTTGCAATGCTTTGCCTACCTCTTTAGCATTCAGTGGGTTAAGAGCACAGGTCCACCTTACATTCTAGAAAGGAATAGGCATGTTTTTATATTTATCTGTGAATGGTACACTATGCTCTATCATATAACGACGACTTGTATTTTAGCATTTGGATTCATGTTTAACCCTATGAATGCTAGGGGGTATGTAGCTTATTGCTCTGCTATGCATTGCCTACTGCTCTGACACAAAAAAGGGTTATGAACACAGTGATGTGATACAGCAGGGGTAGGCAGCCTTTGATTTTCCAGCTGTTGGAGACTACAATTTTGTATCATCTCCAACCAGTCGAGTTGTAGTCTCAAACAGCTGAAGAGCCAAATGTTGCCTATCCTCAGTCTAAAGGAACCACAGGTGCTGGTGCCGGTGAGATAGCTCAGTTGGTTAAGGTTCTAGTCCTGGCAAGGTCAACTCAGTCTTTCACCCTTCTGAGGTAGATAAAATGAGTCCAGGACGTACTTGAAAATGAGACAATCTCAATGAATTCTTCCTGGTAAAATACTTTCACAAAATAAAAGATGCTTTTTACCTAACAGATAGATGTTGCACTTCGGTAATTGCTCTAGTAAATTTCCAGCGGTGCTGTTAATGCAACCTGGGGAAAGGGAGGTGCACTTAGATTGGAGAATTCACTCCAGTGAGAGAAATCTCTTCAGTCCCTGTGTTTTTCTATCAAGTCTGTGCATCTAAAAGGGGGGGAGGGGTGCTGAAGGACAGGTTTAAGTAGAACTGGATTGACCATCCTGATGCCCTATAGCTGTTGTTGAACAACTCCCTTCAATGACTGTAGAGAGACACCATTCTCATTCAACAGACATAGAGCTTCATATGGACAACAGAATAGACATTACCCCCACTTAAACACTAAGCAAAATCAGTACTAAGTACTTAAATAATAAGCAGTTTGGAGCAGGTCCTACCATATTAACCTTCTAATTACAAGTACATAAAATATAGGGTTGAAATGCAATTTTAAAACCAGGGACAGCAGGATCTGTGGACACAGCACCAAAAACCAGGGACTGTTCTTAGAAATCAGGGACAGGTGTCAGATATGCTGCAAAGTATCAGGTCTCTCCTCTAGAAGGAAGACTGTGGTTTGAATGCCGCCCCAGTGCTTGTCCATGTTGTATATTATATACCCTCACTAAACATCACTTGTTTAAGTAATGCCTTTCTGTATTTCTCCCTCTTTCTCCAGCTGTGGTTGGTGCTGGAATAGGAGGTTCAGCCGTCACCTATTTTTTGCAGCAACAGTTTGGTCCACAGGTTCAAATTGATGTGTATGAAGCGGATCGTATTGGAGGGAGGCTGGCTACACTAACAGTAAATAACCAGCAATATGAGTCCGGCTGCCCCTCCATCCACTCTTTGAATCTCCACATGCAGGACTTTGTCAAGCTTCTGGGTCAGTACAAAGCAGATAACCTAACATCACCCTTGTAACATTGTCTTCTCATCTCCATACTGCTTTGTGACAGGACCTCATTGCACCCCTATTTCTCTCCTACACTGGGACAAGTCATTTTTTTTCTTGCCTCTACAGCAAATCATTCACAGTCTTTCACTCTCATTCCTGAGAATTCTTCAATGATACATTCAGCTGAATGTTCCACCATACGGTTCCTTGTAGCATGTCACATTACTTTACCTACTGTGTCTCAGTCTATGGCTGGACCATTCAAAAACTCCAAGCACTTAGACCTCTTTGTATCAATCCTTCTCACAACCTATAGATTATAAACTCTTGTGAGTAGGGTCCTCTTATCCTTTCCGTTTACAATGTCCTTTAGTGATGATTATAAATACCCTTATATATTATACCACATTGTATGTTATTGTATTGTATTGTAAACTGTTGTACAGAGTTGCACAAACCGTCGCAGCTTTATAATAATAAATTACAATTCAAAATGGTCACTAATTGTTGAGCTGTTACTATCTCATTCTATGGAGAACTGTAGCCAATGGCTTACCTCTCCCATGTTATGTAATACGATAAGTACCTGGGCACCAGGTGACATTGTTGCTAACATTTTAATATCAAAAATAGCTGGAACTGAAATAATAACTTTTAAGGGAGTCCTCATGTTTTAATCTGCAAAATATTGACATGTTTTTTCAATACAAAAGGTTACTGCTCCTTAAATTTTGGAATTGACCTTGTTTCTGATTGGTTAGGTCTTAAACACCGGAGGGAGGTGGCTGGGAAGAGTGCAATCTTCAATGGAGACCAGCTGGTCCTGGAAGAGACAGACTGGTACCTTCTCAACCTATTCCGGCTCTGGTGGCATTATGGGATCAGTTTCCTGAGGCTGCAGATGTGGGTGGAAGAAGTCATGGAAAAGTTTATGAGGTAGATCATTGGCTCTGAGTAGGTGTGACTCATTGTCATTGCCACACTATCAGGTTTAATTGCTACATAAACATTTAATCCCCACAGCCTAGCAGGTTGTTGGGCATAAGCACAATTTTATTTTCGGTGTCTGAAGCTTACAAATGAGGCCAGTGACTTCTGCTTGTGAAAATCATATATATGCTTTATTAAGAACCAGAGGGAGGTGCAATGCAATCTTAAGCTTCTGTGTTCAATAAAATAAGGGTAGTAGTTCCATGTAAAACCAGGTACACCATCGGAACTTTTAACCTTTGAATAGCAGAGGTCTCGCACTCATTGCTTTCCAGTGCCTTGGAGATCTCTCTCAAAAAATTAGGGTTTGTTGCATAGTTTGGCCAATGTGTGTGTGTGTGCTTCTCTATATGTGTATCAGTGTGACAGAGTGTATATTCTCTATATGTGACTCTCCCCCTCTTGACTGTTGACCCCCCTTTGACACTCTCTCTCCCCTTCTGACTATTTATCCCCTCTTGACCCCCCCTTCCACTTACTCTTCCGGTGCACTCTCTCCCCAGTGAGTACGTTTTGGTGCTCTCCCTTGTCTGGCTTTTATTAACCTTCTCAGTGCCAGAGGGGTATACAATGCATTGCAAAGCTATGTGTTGCGTACCCCTCTGGCACTGAAAGGGTTAATGTAGCACAGCGATGTCCGTTTCTCTCTCCCCCTCCGCTTCTTCAATCCTGGTCCAGGATTGAAGGAGCGGAGGGGGAGAGAGAAACAGGTATCGCTGTGCTACATTAAAAAAAAATAGGCAGCCAAGGGAGGGCACCGAAACTTACGTTTTTTTTTTGTTTTTTTACTTCGGCAGTCTGTTGTAAGCGGCGACGGGGGCAGATGCGCCCTCGGAGAATGTGCGCCCTAGGCCAGCGCCTACCTCGCCTATAGGTGGCGCCGGCCCTGGTTGTAGTGTTCCAGTCCACAGCCATTCAAAGCAAATTACTTCTGTTTGAAATCAGGTTAGCATGGGGATATTGGATCTCTTATGTCTTTAGGAGTAATGTTTCAGTGTTTTTTTAGATTCTGTGTGTTTCTTCACAAGCAACTTCATCAGGATAAACTTTTTAAATTAAAAGCACCTAAATTTAAATTATTTCTGTAAGCTATAAAGATGGCGCTATCTAATTGATAGGACTCACTTTAAATGGGGTACCTTGGCAAGGTATGCAAGCAATATGCTTTGGCCCAATTATACAACAAAACACTATTTTTTTTTCAAATTAGTAAATTAACACACTGGTATAATATATGTTCTACACAGGGTTCACATTTGGGTAATTTGTATGGAGCGCATGATAGTTTTTTTGGTTATGTGTTCATTGTTTGTCTTGCAGGATTTATAAGTACCAGGCTCATGAGTATGCTTTCTCCAGCCTGGAGGAACTGTTGCGCTCGCTGGGAGGAGAACACTTTGTTAACATGACACACAAATCTGTAGGGGAATCTCTGCAAGGTATTGGTGTGTCACAAAGATTCATTGATGATGTCATCAGTGCAGTCATGAGAGCGAGCTATGGGCAGTCAGTGGCCACCCCTGCTTTGGTTGGTAAGTCAGATTTAGTTACAGGTCATTTTAGCACACTGTTTTATGATTGCTGTTTCTTGTCAAATGTTCTACATTCTGAGTAGCTCAGCCTTTGTGCAGAATTTTACACATTTACCAATAACTAGTCTGTAGCTTAATAATGCTAAATAGCTTCTATCTTTCTTAAGCTATCGTTTCTTCACTTTGTAATGTGATTCCTGGATCCTTTACAGTCACTTTATTTATGAGGCCATATCATTGCTCCCTTAAGCCTTTGCGTGCCAAAGAGGTAGCCAACACATTGCAATAGGAGTTATGCACTAAGGTGTGATAAAGAGGTGATAAAATGGATATAAATTCTCCAGTGATATTACTTCTCTAATTCCTATGTTACTGTATAGAGCCTATCTAGTAATATCTCGAAAGTTGGAGAAAGCTTAGTCCATTGGATCCATAGAATAACATAGGACTTGAGAAGTGCCATCACTGGAGAAGTCATCTCCACTTATTACCTTCCTATCACAGCTTGGTGCATCTCTGGCACTCAAAGGATTAATTGATTGGGCTACTCAGTCTAAAGACTTACGCACACCCAGCCTGTCACTCAAATACCAATCCAGTACTTACATCTAAAATTCATAATGATTTCATTCAATATCAGGATTTTGTACAATGGCTTTGAATGTAATTTGTATACTAGATCAGTGGTTTTCTGCCAGTGCTCTCAGGTCCTACTAAACAGGCCAGGACGTATGGATTTCTCTGCTAGAGCACAGGTGTGTTTATCAGGGGCTCAATAATTTTGATTAATTCAAGGAAATCCCCAAACCCTGGCCTGTTAGTGGGCCCTGAATCACAGGTTGAAAACCATTGTACTAGACCAGTGATTCTTAGCTCCAGTCCTCAGGGCACACCGACAGGTCATGGTTTCAAGATATCCCTAATTAATCACAGGTGAATCAGTCACAATGATTGAGGCACCAATAACTCACATGTGATTAAGTAGGAACAACCTGAAAACCTGCACTGTTGGTGTGCCCCAAAGATTAATGTTGAGAATCACTGTACTAGACAATACCTACCTACAAGTGGAGGCTGTTTGGAGAGAACCTAGATCTTTAACCCCTTTAGGATCGTGGACGTGCCAGGACCATCACAGCTGTCAGTCAATTAAGGACTGGTGACGGTACTTGTACTTCATGAGTTTTTTTTTTTTATCAAAGTGTGCCTGTGGGACCGCTGTGATCATACTGGGAGTATAAAAAAAGACTTCTTCAAGACCGGAGCAGTCCATTTCGGTGAGTTGGTACATGGAGCGGTCTATAAAGTGTGCTTGCAAACCATGTATTTGTCCCTGAAGAAAGTCCCAGTGAGGACTGAAACGTTGGACGAGTAATTTGTCTGACACATCAATATCACTTTTATTGTTTAAAACATAATAAAAACTAAGTTTTAACAAAAGGTTGAGTGCTCTGCTTTCCTGCTACAAATCTATGCTTGCAAACCAGGCACACTTTGCAGACCACTCCAATGAAGTATTTCTTTTCTGCTGAAGAGCCGCTGGCTGGTCCCAGGACCGGGATCTCCTGCCGTCAGTAAAACACTGACATCAGTGCAAGGGGAGGGAGGGGGTAACTTTAGCTACAAATATCTCTCAAAACATAAAGGTTTGAGAGATGGGACTATCTCCAGATACTTTATTGCATCAACTTAAATATGGGCATTACTAACCTTTTAAGGGATTAAAGGGCAACTAATATGAATAAATACCCAAATATATGTGTCTTTCACTAGTATTATCTCTGGTCCTCCATCCTATGGGAAAAGCAGCATTATAAACTTACAGCGCTAATTGAACAGGTCTGCCCATTTGTTTAGCTGTGCACTTTAGAGTGAGCTCACATCAGCCAATAAGAATAATCCATTGTCTCTCTGAAGCTTACAGCACCAGCAATGGGGAAGAGAAACTGCCTTGGGGGGATTGTTAGTTGCCCTTTAAGGAGCAACTTTTTGCTTTTTAGGATAATCCAATAAAATGTTTATAATGTCATATTAGGAAAATTGTACATAGTATAAAATTGGTGTATAAATATAAATCACCTTCATATATTCTGTATGTGAAACAATCGTGGTTTTTGCCACGATAAAAACGTCAGTACTAATGTGTCTGTGTGCGTCTATTCCCTTGGGTGCTAGAGACATCTCCAACTGCTGCAAAGTTAGGTAATGCAGACTTCTGTAGTGCCAAACAGGTTAATGCTGAAGTATATTACTGTCCTTGTCACTGTCTTGCGCCCTCCAGTGTTTTTGCTCCAGCTACTCACATGGTGGGAAAATCCTTCTTGACTGTTCTTTGTGCCTGGCAAGTTCTGCACCATCTCTTACACATTCCCTGTAGCTAGTGCTGATTGTAACATTACGGACATAGGAACCTGATATATAAATAACCCAAATATATATATATGGGTTAACCCGTTGAATGCTAGAGAGCTCAACAATGTGTTGGCGATCTTTCTAGCATTCTAAAGGTTAATTTTGTTTATTTGTCCCCTATGGTGCAGTTGGCTTACTTCAGATCAACTCCAGTTTGCTTTTGAACATAAGGCCTACAGGCCAATATTTATAACAACAAATTGGAGTTATTCTAGAGTAAACCAGCTGTACCATAGGGGATAAATAAAAGGTCCTAAATACCCATTGCACTTGAATAGAGACTTTAAACACTTTGACTGCCAAAGAGGTCTCCAATACATTGCTTTGCAATGCAACCCTGTATTGTCTAAACCCTTAAATTATAAAGCACTAAGAACACTTGTGGCTCTATAAAAATAAACATATTCATTCATTCATTGGAGACCTTTCTAGCATTCAAGAGGGGGGAACACCCATTTTAATACTTGTTCCCTATGGTGCAGTTGGTTTACTCAAGAATAACTCCAGTTTGCTTTTATACGTATAGGCCTATAGGGGGAGATTTATAAAAAGTGGATCCTTTAAAATGTCCTTATTCCTTATTAAGAGTCTTGGTATTTATTACGTATTCTAGGTATATTTATAAATGTAAGAACCATAACCAAGCAATACTAACCTGTCAAGAAGAGAGGAAATAATGAGAATACTTCAGTCAATGTAAAATGAAGGGTCGTTAAGGGGTTCATGCTTGTACATGGACAGATAGATAAATGTAGCCATATCGTATGACGTATTGTGATACATATATCGATCTGTCCATAGTACAAGCTGTAACGGAAGCTAGAAGGGACCGCTTCGCCTTCTGCCGTCGTTCCCAGGTGTCTCCTTCTTGACGCCAGATAAGCTCTGTCAGATGCCCCAGTCAAAGTATGGACAGTCACTGGAAACAGTCGCCGGATCGCTGTAAGCAAGGGAGCCTGGAGTCCACACCGCCGCCTGACAGCATACCAAATTAGATCCGCAGATAGCTGGCAGCAGACGGTCGGCAATGCAGGATACACAGCTCAGGTGGGCATCAGAGAGGATACTTTAAACCACAAGAGCATAAAGAAAACCAGGACTCCTTCTTAGTTCTTCAAGAAGACTAACTCTTTATTACAACAACCCACAGCATATTTATACAGTTTCAAACCACACTAACTTGGAGCACAGTACATGAGACTTAATACAATCACAATTCCTCCTGGTAGAACACAATGGGGTAGTCACAGGGATAATTCAGTCACCACAAAGGGGTCCAAGAACCAACAACAAATGATTCAGGGAAACATAATAGGGCAGACATGATTGGATTAATCACACAACATGGGGTCACAGGACAGTGCTCAATACAATGACTTCAGTGGCCAGAATATACAATCCCTTAACAATGGCCAGGGGTTGAGTAATTAAGCAAAAGGCTTGGGGGACTACAATACATATTGAAAGTAAATATGCTCAAACTCAAATGATTAACCCTTTGCAGGTCAGAAGAGTTTGCAGCACCCAAGCCTTGAATTGTTCTTTCCTCTGGCACAGCTGCCTATCCACATAAGGCTAGCCAAAGTCTCTTAGTCCAGGATAAGGGCTTGAGAGATTGTAGGCCCGGGCACAAAGGAGTGTCCAAGAGTGTCCAATATCCATAATCCTTGGGCCCAGGGATGAATAAATGCCATGCCCAGACAAGGCTCTAGTAACGGCCTAAGGCCCGTTACACAAGCATTAATTTAATTTGTTTTCTCAGTGTTGGTTAGGACACTGGAAGATGTGATGCTACAATTTGTTTATTAAATTGTACTCTTCATTTTACATTGAAGTATTATCAGTATTTCTTCTCTTCTGGACAGGTTAGTGTAGCACATGGGCGGATTGTCCTATCGGGGGATCGGGCATCCCCCGGTGGGCCGCTATATCGCGAGCCACTTTGTCTTGAGTGCAGACTCTCTCTCTCCCCCTCCGGTGCGCACTGAAAGAACTGCAATTTATTTGCAATTCTTTCAGTGCGCACCGGAGGGGGAGAGAGAGAGATTCTGCGCTCAAGACATAGTGGATCGGAGGGGGATAGAAACGGGCAGCGTTAGTTGTCTTGCAGTTTGTCCAGATTTTCAGTGCGCACCGGAGTGTGTGTGTGGGGGGGGGGAGCCCGGGCTGGTATTCCCCTACAATCCGCCCCTGGTGTAGCACATGGGTTTTTGTTGTTCCATTACTTGTTTAGTTGCACCCTGGGAGTGGGGGGCATTTTCCTGTGCTTCTGTCTGATTATAGACTGTTGCACCACTATTTGGTTGTATGACATTTATAAATGTGGTGACTGTAAAGAATAAGAACAGGTCAGACATGGTGTTAAATATTTGGCAAAAATTCTGTCGCTAAACTGTCACAAATAGCATAATTTGTTTTACACATTCACTGCAGCACATTTTTACAAACTTCCTTAAGCCCTTAACGACCCTTGCCGGTCTTGGCGCATTATGGGCAGTTTTGCGTTAAGCACCTATGATGTTCCAGGACCAACATGGAATTCCGGGCTCCCCGCGCAGCTACACGCCGTTCGGCGAGTCTGGAAGTGGATGCGAAGAAAAAAAATGGTCCATGGTCCTTAACTGCCACATGCACGATTGGCCATCCTTACAGGGTTAAGCCATTTTTTTTTTTTTTTTTTTTTTTTTTTTTTTTTTTTTTTTAAATAAGACTGCACGGTGTTATGTCCTCCTCAGCTGTCCTTAATACTTTTATAACTATCAGTGACAATCCTAGCTATTTTAACTCTTCTTTTCCACTTTTATAAATCTCCCTCATAGTTCCTTTCTAGCAAGCGTTGTGTTGTGAGACCTGGCCTGACCAGTGAATCAGTCCGTGGGCCTGTAAATCGCATGACCATATAGAGCTGTGAGTGTGTGTGGGTAAGGGAGACCAGAATTGCCTGTATAAAGAGAAGATGTAAAATGTGGAATTCGAGTATCTTCTATTCTAGAGATGTGGCATGCATTGATTTGCCTATAGCATCCATGGGGTTACAGTGAACACCTAAAACTGGATTCTGATTAATTTACAGTACTTTTACATGCTCTCCCACCATCAGTAAATATTCTTAAGTGCAGGTTTAACCCTGTCAGTGCAGATGTTTCCAAAGCACATTCTAACGATGACTTTTATTAGTATTATCCTCACTTATTTATATATAAAGTGCCAGTAGATTATTCAGTGTTGTACAATAGCTAAAGTTTTGCTGGATTTGATTACGTATGTTTAGGCACAAGGCAATATATAACCACATGAATTGTTTATTGCCATTATCTACGTATATACAATTCTAAATGTTTCTGGTTCGCTGTCAGGGGGCGTGACTGGAAACGCTAATTGGCAGAGGAGCCGCTGCCTCCTCAACTAAATACAACCACTTTGCTTGGCTTGGTAGGAAGTGGGGGGCAAAGCCTTCTTAAAGGGATAGTAATACTAATCCCTATATCAAAGTACTACTAAAATAAAACATACAGTTAGCATGCTGACTTCGGGGAAGGGGGAGGGAGAGGGAAACTTTAAAAGCGATAATCTCTCAAACCATAAAGGTTTGAGAGATGACACTGGGGGCAATATGTTTTTTTTAGTAGTACTTTCCTATAGGGATTAGTAATAATTAAGTATTACTATCCCTTTAACCAACAACTCTGTGTAAAAATAAATCATTTACAGGTTGATGTGGTGCACCACCTGCTAAGCATATAAGAAGTGATATTCTTCTAAAAGGAATGTGCTCAGGTTGATTTAATATAATAGAGCTGATAAGGAAACAGAAAAGAAACCTGTAACTAGTACCAGTCCCACCTTCTTAAAATAAATGTAAGGCTTCTGCATGTGGTGGTGTAAACGTGATCAATACATGATATTATAAAACTCAATAAAATCTAACTTTTATTAATGATATAAAAACACAAAGGCAAATTTTAAAAGAATAAACCCTGTGATAGCTACAAGTAGCACATGTGCACTGATCAAATAACAGCGAATAGACTTGTTATTATCCCTAAGGATAATAAAGATATACAGCGTATTAAAATAATAACTAAATCCAGTAATACAATATATTTATGCTGGAGATGTATATACGCTTAATATCTTAGTGATCACAAGAATGATGTTATAAGCAGTTCTGTTATACACATAAACCTCCAGTAATTAAAGTGCCCATCCCAAATATATACACAGATGTATTTCCTTTGTACTAATGTCTTAGGAATCAAGTAAAATTCCTGTGTCCATATATGGGTATAATATACTTAGCGAATGTTTTATTAGTCAATGTGATTAAAGTATTAGTCACTGTATCAGTGCTGTATTTGTGCAATTATTAATATGCCGACATTTAAATCAGAAGCTCAACTGTTAATCATTCATAAAAGCAGTTAGAGCTCTTATGTCGGTATGAAAAGAGTTAATTAAAGCTCTCTGCAAAAGACGCAAATCCTACCTGATTAATTGTACCTATAATTACTAATATGCCGACAGTCAATTAGGAAGCCCACACTGCTAATCCGTCAAATAAGCAGTTATGGCCCCTATATTGGCATAGAAAGAGTTAAATAGAAATTCTTTACTAAAATCACTACATAAAATAATAGCGATTTGATAATCTAACTACTGAAGCATAAAGTGTCAATGAGAAACGTGAGTTGCAACAATAATCGGACTGATGATATACAGCTCCTATGGTAATGGTAAAATAATCAGATAACAGTAGAAAGATTCAAACTGCATGCTGAAAGCAATAATTAACCCCTTAGTGACAGCCGCGTTCGTACGCGGCTGTCACGTTAACGCCCGCCTAACATTTTTTTTTTTTTTTTAACGAAGTCCGGAGTCTCCGAGCGGCGTGCAGCCGCACGGAGACGCGGACTTACGTGACTTACCAGGTACGTCCTCTGTCACTAAGTGACAGTTTTTGCGGGACGTACCTGGTAAGTCATATGTCGTTAAGGGGTTAACTAAATAGCCTGCCTCCTAACCACCAATCTCAAAAAGTGATCGCACAAAAAGGTTAAAGCAGTCAAGGTATGGCCCTCAAAAATCATTGGGTAACGGGCACCTTGCTGCGTGTGTTCGTAATGACCAGTGTATCACTAAACCTACCATCAGTACTATTTGTTTCAGCAATCGCTAGGAGTGCATGGAGCACATGAGTCTGCCTCCGTGAACCCGACATATGTTTCGACACATTTGGTTTTCTCATAGGGTTAAAAGCCGGCATTGCTTTCCGGTATTTAAAGTCTAATCGTGATCTATCGCGAGAAAAGAAAACCTTCCTCCATTGGCTAAGCCACCTGTCATAAAGATTAAGACTGACAAGTCCATTTGATACTCTAAAGACACTATTTATATCTATAATCCTGGTAAAGTGTATATGATGTGTTATAGGTATTGATCGGCAATAGATAGAAACCAACCATTACAGACCCTATGTATTAGAGCTCCTATCTTTAACTATGGACCCTCAAAAATGTATAATGTCCATAGGTATTGACCAAGATATAAGTATTAATACCCTAATAAATTGAGATAAAATACATGCTCTAATATTAATTAATTTAACCCTTAAACAATCATATCTAGAGTTAGATCAACTCTCTGCCAACCAGTATGATGGTATTTGAGCAATATTATCCATAGAGGGAACTATACCTTAAGTCCTTTATCTATATTCTGCCAGAATGATATAATTCTTGAATCTAAATGAAACCTTTTTATAAATAGAGAAATAATACTAGATCTATATAGGCATGGTTGATAATAAATTGTGTCACCGTGCTTGGTGATAGCTGGATTATATCAATAGTAAATAATAAATCAAAAAAGTCTCTTTAAAGTATACAAATAGAAAAATATTCATATATGTATCTTAATGCTCATATATATGTATACTTAATATATACTAATATCAAAATATAGGCAAGATACATGTTCAAGTCTATGACCTTTTAGCTAAAAGTAGTAACACAAATAGATACCTAGTATATAATTTTCCGTTATTAGCCCTTTATTTTTAGGAAAAAGTGGCATAACATAATTAATACCCATAATAGGTTCAATACAGCCACTAGTTGGTGTCAGATTCATTGTAACAACGATTCCAAATGAGCCATTAATCTCATCCCCTCATTTAGACCATTTAGTGACAATGAATTCAGAGAGAAAATCCACTGATTTTCTGTTTTCAATAGTTTATTATCCAAATCCCCACCTCTTATACCAAGTTTAATGTGCTGTATACCAAACACTTCCTTACCATTTATGGAGGATCTGTGTTGGTCTAAGAAATGTCTGCTTAAACTGGTCAATTTCTTGCCCTTTCTGGCACCTTTCTCAGACTTTTTAATATTATTAAAATGTTCTTTTATCCTAATTTTCAATTTCCTCAATGTTTTACCAATATACAGTAAACCACAGGGACATCGAATTCCATAAATGACACCTGTGGTGTTGCAATTAATAAAATGTTGAAATTTTCTCCATTTCCCAAAACGGTCACATATTACTTTTTGATTTGTAATGTGTGGGCATATGGTACATTGTCCACACATATATGATCCTTTGTGTTTTTAGATCATCAGTAAGCTATATTTTATTGAGTTTTATAATACAGTGTATCTATCACGTTTACACCACCACATGCAGAAGCCTTACATTTCTTTTAAGAAGGTGGGACTGGTGCTAGTTACAGGTTTCTTTTCTGTTTCCTTATCAGCTCTATTATAAAAATAAATCATCCCTCTGAATAATAATGTCCTCTAAATACTGGCCCCTTTCCTTTTGCATGGCGAACAGGGTGGCCTTCACCACACTTCACTCAGGAGGGAGCGGAGGGGTTAAGCCAAATACTGACCTTTTACCTTCACTGCAGCGAAGGGTACTGTCCCAAAAATATCAGAACTCGGAATGATAAAGGCCTCCAAATGGTGACTCCTCCCCTTCACTGCGGCAAACAAGGTGGCCCCTTCCCTTTGCCACACTTCACTCAGGTGCAGGTTGGGGACTTCACACAAATGCTGGCCCCTCCCCTTTGCAGTAGTGAAGGGGACTGTCCCGCCATATTGCTTCTGCCTCTTGAAATTGCCTTTGCCACATGCCTGCGATGTGGCGAATGGAACAGGGTGGCAGAATCGACATGTGCCAACCTGGCCCATTTGCCACATCACTTTTTTCCCCCCGTCCCATTCATTGTATCACATACATGTGGCGAAGGCAAATCCCATGGGCAATGCCGTGCTCCATTCACTAATGCACTTATAAAATGCCTTCCCAAAATCACAATGGTCTTTAAGAATCTCATACCTTCCAACATTTCACATGGCCAAAGCAAAATACTTTTGATTTAGGTGACGTTGCTGGGGTTATGGCATTATTAAGAATTTTTAGGTTACTTCTGAGGTATTGGCTACTTTTTGTATAACTGAATAAATGATTTAGAGCAAGAACAAATTATTTTATTTATACAGACTAATTTATAAACACATATACTGAAGATTAAAGTAACATTAATGTGCGTTTTTATTGCTTTTTTTAATTATAAGTATATACACACCACACAGCCTGATCTCCTAAAAAGAGGGACATCACAGTGGGAAAGAGGGACCAGGGACTTGGGTCTCAAAGAGGGACTATCCCTCCTAAAGAGAGGCAGTTGGAATATATAGCCTTACATTATTGTAATACCGTTGTGTAGTAGATAATGTAGGTACATATGTTGGTTTGGGCGTCCAGGAAATTAATACCAGTTTAGGACACTAGAGGCCACTACAGACTTTAAAAAATTATGTACATCTTTATACAAGGGTGGTTAAGGATCTCCAGCTGTTGTTGTATTACAGATTCTTTATCATCTTTACCCAATATTGATGGGTCTTGTAGTCCAGCAGTAGCTGTACAGCCATATGTTGCCCCCCAAAATTATAAAGACCACTTCTAGAAAGGATTGCATGTGTATGCTGCCATTATCCTAAAATAGCTTTGACACTGTTTTTGAAGTTGTCAATCATTTCTTGCTATAGTATTTAGCCCCTCTTCATTAAAAAACAATGCTTTTGCACACACCTCTGGTGTTGAAGGGGTTGAATGGCAGGAACTTGTATAAATACTGGGCCATCATGGATGGAGTTTTTGAAAGGCCCCATGTATTTATCTTTATTTAATTATAATAATCACCTTAACTGCTATATCAATGACAGGCAACCAGATTTATTTAACTGAATATCATCAAGTCCTGCCCTGAGGGCACGTGTTGAGAACCGCTGCTATAAATCACATCTCCTTATTGCAAACAATGGTTTTCCATAGAACTGAATGGATCTTAAGGGACATAAGATGTTTTCAGTTTTTAAACAAAGCATTTCTGGTGGACTACAAGACAGATCAGAAACCGCTAAAGAACATTATATAAATATATCTGGCTGCTGTTTATTAGCCCCCTATCTAGTTTGATCCTTCTGTTAAACAACTTGAGACACTTATTTCTGAGGTAAAGTTCCCCTTTAAGGACTGTATGCAGTAAGCTAGAGTAGCAATTCTGGTGCAAATCCGCCACACCTTAGAGGAAAATAACATTTTGTATTAATTTTAAATGGAGATTAATATATATATATATATATATATATATAATTTTTTTTTATAAACTGTTCATTGAAATTTTTTAACAAATACAATATACAGTCAGAGATGTTACATTATCTAGATGATGAGACATATGTAATAAGCAGAAGACTGAGCAAGGCATGTACGGTCATGCAAGATATTATCAGAGTGACCATTTGCACTGGCCTCGTGGGACATTAAATAGAGATTTTATCCCCGTGAATGCTAGAAAGGTCTCCATCCCATTGCTTCACTATGCATCGGAGACCTATAGCATACAAAAGGTTAAAAATCCCATTTAAGCCCATGAGAATTTGGGTAATTTTATTGGTCCCTATGGTGTGTTTGGTCTCCTTCAAAATTGCTGCTCTAAGGTGAAGAATCTGTGTGCGTCTGCTGACTGGGACTACATGTAATGTAAGAGTATATAATTCCATTTTATTTTTTTAGGCTTTGGTCTTCCTTTTTTATGGATATTCCATGTTAATATATATTTTCTCAATCCCCCAGGAGCCATGTCTTTGGCAGGAGCTCAGGGAAACATGTGGGCTGTGGAAGGAGGTAACAAATTGGTATGTTCAGGGCTGCTGAAGTTGACAAAAGCCAATGTGATCCACGCCAAGGTGACAGCCATATCTTTGCACAGCACAGGTACTGTGTACTGTATGTATGTATCCTGCTTAATGTTCTATGGAAAGCAATCATTAGGTGGGAGAGAAAGTAGGTGGGGCTTGGATGATTTATGATCTTATTGGGCATGTGCAAATATTGAAGTAGGGAAATTCTGAGGAAAACCATGGCAAGATAGGGGCACACAAATATCGCTATTGGTTTAAATGGGGATTTTAACCCCTTGGATGCTAGAGAGGGCTGCATTCTCTAACATTCAATGGATTAAAGGTACTATGATAAGTCATTGGTAATTTTTGTTTTTCCTTTTGGTGCTTATAGTTTACCTTAAAATTGCTCCACTCCTCACTCCTGGCAAAATCACTGCATGGATCTTTGCCTTTTCTTCTAACACTCTCACTCACCCTTTACATTCCCGCACACCCTTTTCACCCCCTCACCCTTCTTTTTGCCACTTCGCCATGCAATCCCACCCTCCCTTTTGCTACTTTACCCCTTCCATACCACCCCAATATTTTTATATGCGTTCAATGTATCAAAATATCCCATTTAATTTTATACAACTGTTCCTCCATCTGTAAAAAAAAAAAAATATATATATATATATATAATATTATTATTTTATTTTATTTTTAACAGCTCATCCAGGAGGGAGAGCAAATTTGTATCTTGCTTACGTTTGAGAAAGACTGGCAGCGTTCTCCCTCCTAATGTCTGTCAATCTTTGTTGATGAGCCTGCCCCTTCACTCATGGGTAGTCTTCCCATGCACACTAAGTGCACAAAGCTCATGGGTGGTATGTGTAAATTTTCCTTCAGAGTTGCTGCAGTACAGCTTGTACCACAGACAACATCCAGAATGATGTAACGAGATGATCTTCTCTAACTATTAATCTTAAAAGGACAGCATAAAAAAAAAAAAAAAAAAAAAAAAAAAGGTCCACTTTAACCCTCCAATCCAACCCTTCATTTATCCACTTTAACCCTGCTATCCCACCCTCGCTTTCTCCCCTTCACTCTTTCCCCTTTCGCTGCCTTTGTTGCCTTCACTCTTTCCCCTTTCGCTGCCTTCACTCTTTATCTTCACTTTCTTGCTGCCTCACTCTTTCCCCTTTCGCTGCCTTCACTCTTCATCCCTCTCAGGCTTTTTTGACTCTTTGAACCTCCCACCACCATCTTTGGTACCTTCAACCCTTCCACTTTCCCTTGCCAATGCTTTGTGTAGTCTGAATTAAACTGCTTTATGGCTGTAGTGAAGTTGAGAGGGTCTAAAATGCATGGCAAAAGTGAAGCTTCCCCTGTATATCTCCACATGTCCCATACATCCTGACTCACACTTGGCCAGGTGTCCCAGGAGCCAGTGTGTCCCATATGAAGAAAAAAAAATAGGAAATCCATGAAATGTAACTTGTAAGTACAGTTGTTAAATGCTACTCCTGGAAATAGAGAATGTGCAATACTGCCCCCCCAGCCTGTAATTTTTCTTCTTTCCTGCTACAGTAAGGTTTTGTGTGTAAGACTTTTCTGTTTGTTTGTTTGTTTGTTTTTGTTTTTTTTAACACATGGACAATGCCCTGCCAGGTTTGCTAGTATGTGTATGGATGTGTGTGATAGATAGATAGATAGATAGATAGATAGATCTCTATCTATCTATCTCTAATATCTATATGTGTGTGTTGGAAGCTTGCTGAGGAGGCCTTCATCCTTCAGTGGATCGACAGTGGCTGAAGATGATGAGGAGTTAATATAATTTACACACTAGCAAATGGTGCAGAGCATGGACATGTAGTGCACATGGGGGGCCCAGTGTACCACTGCAGAAATTTTTACAGGAGTGTCAATGTTGCCACCCCTGATCCGCTACATGCAGACATTCCTGCCCCCACACTGCCCCTGCCAGACTACAGCCCACTGCTGGCAGAGGATAATATGGGTCGTAGCTGAGCAGCGGCTGGAGGACCTCATGTTGCACACCGTGGGTTAGACTTTAGTAAACCTTCAAACACCTTGCCTATATTATGCAAAGAAAATGGAAGAATTTTACACTAATTCCTTCTGTGTTTGCTCATACATGGTGAGAAACAAGGCACAGAGGAGTGGAAGTCCCTGAAATGACCATAATTTCCCCCACTGCCTTCCCTTTTGTGCACATGGCATAAAGAGGACATGTTTTGGCCTAAGTAGCTTTAGTAAATGGGCATTAGACAGGAAGAGGACTAAAATATTCTGTTCCTGCACCTATTTTAACTTGGAATCTTATTAGTACATCCTCCCTATTTTGTCAGGAATAGATGGCTAAGCCATCTGTTATGTCATACTCCAACATGCATATGTATGAAATCGGCAAACCTTTCTACCAACTGTAGTAGAACAGCATACAGATACAATTTGTTGTAAACATGATCACTGAATGTTTAAATGTAGTTTATACATTTCTGTCCCTAACCTTCCTGCCTGAATTTTCATTCTTCAATACCTGTTAGTACATATCTAACAAAGCCATTTAGTATATGCTCAATATCATCTCATAAATAAGTCACCACGTGAAAATGAGCTCCTAGCGATCAATATCTCAGATTACATTCAATTCTAGTGCTGCAAGAACCTGTTCCCAGTGATCCACGTCTCAGATTACCTGCAATGCTGTTCCTCATCTGACTACACCCTTCTGACCTTTACATATCTGCAGACTCTCCTGTGCTCTTTCATAGACTCTGTGCAAGAACACAGACTCTGTCTTTTAAGCTCCAGTAAACACTCTGTTTAGAATTTCTGTCCAAGTTCCAGCACAGTGATCCAGTTCTTCTATGTCTGTGCCCTTTATCTGTTCCTCTGTACAGAATTACTGTGCCTTCTCTGTACAGAATTACTGTGCATTCCGACTTTCTCCATTCTGGGTCAGTAACATACATAGTAACATAGTTGATGAGGCTGAAAAAAGACATGCAGCCATCAAGTCCAGCCCATGCCAAAAACACCCCCTGTTGATACAGAGGAAGGCAAAAAAAAAGGCTCTCTGAAGCCATTTCCAATTTAGCCCTAAGTGGGTAAAAAAATTCCTCCCTGACTCCAAAGGGCAGTCATATAGATCCCCGGATCAACATCCTATCTGTACTGAAGCCATCTGTCATAATTTTCAATATTGTTCTGTGCTAGATGGGCATCCATTGCCATTATCTGAAAGTACAACATCCATAGGCAAAGAATTCCATAGCTTTATAGCCCTTACTGTGAAGAATCCCTGTCTTTGTTTTAGTCGAAAGCACCTTTCCTCTAGTCTTAATGGATTACTTCTTGTTCTTAGCTCAGCGCTTTGCGTAAATAATTCATTGGATAGTTCTTTGTATTGACATTGAATGTATTTGTAAGTGGTAATCCTATCACCCCTTAGACTCTCTCTTGTTTGGCTAGCCTCTCTTTATAACGAAGATCTTCCAATCCCTTTATCAGTTTTGTTGCACGTCTCTGCACCTTTTCCAGTTCAACAATGTCTTTTTTTTTTTAAGAACTGGCTCCCAAAATTGTACTCCATATTCTAGATAAGGCCTAACCAAGGATTTATACAGAGGTATGATATATTGGCTTCCCTTGCATCTACATCTCTTTTTATGCATGCTAGTACCCTGTTTGCTCTTGCAGCACCTGAGTGACTGCACACTGCCCGGAAGTCTATCAGGATCCATAAATCTTTCTCTAATGAGGATTCCCCAAGTTGTTTCCCATTTAGAGTATATGTAGCAAGTTTGTTTCTACAGCCCAAATGCATAACCTTAAATTTATCTACAATAAATGCCATCTGCCACTTTTCTGCCCATTCACTCAGTTTATCTAAATCCTTCTGCAGAGAAAAAACATCCAGCTCATCATTAATAAACAAATAAAAAAGCATTGGTCCAAGGACTGAACCCTGTGGCACCCCACTTATAACTTAAACCAATTTGAAAAGGTTCAATTTACAACAACTCTTTGCTATGTATCATTTAACCAGTTCTTAATCCATGAACAGATAATACCGCCCAAACTGGAGCCTTTTAATTTCTGCAGTAATCTGTTGTGAGGCACTGTATCAAAGGCTTTTGCAAAATCCAAGTACACTACATCAACAGCAATTCCCTTGTCCAAATTGCTACTTACTCTTTCATAAAATGCAAGTAAATTAGTCCGACATGATCTATTCTTCATGAAACCATGCTGATTCCTACTAATGATATTGTTTGCCTTCAAATAATTCTGAATACAGTCAGTTAGTAACCCTTCTAATATCTTACCCACTATGGAAGTCAAGCTCTCAGGTCTATAATTTCCTGGTTTGGATCTTGCTCCCTTTTTAAACAATGGAACTACGTCAGCTTTCCCCCAATCACAGGGCACTATTCCTGATGAAAGTGAATCAATAAATATTAAGTCTAATGGTCTTGCTATTCCTGAACTAAGTTCCTTAAGTACCCTTGGGTATACGCCTTCAGGTCCAGGTGCTTTATTCACCATAACACTTTCCAATCCCTTTTGGACCTTGTCCTTAGTAAGCCATGTAAATAATGGAGGAAATTCTGTGGTTTTGTCTGTTTGTCCATAGACTGTCATTGCTGCTTCCTTTGTTATATGTATTTAGGGTGTCAGCCATAGCCTTATCCTCACTAATCATTTCACCTGTCTCAGTCCTAATAGGACCAATATCAACCTTAACATTTTTGTTATTAATATACTTGTAGAATTGTTTTGGGTTTTTCTTGCTCTGATTTGCAATATTTCTCTCATTTTTCAATTTTAGCAAGCTTAATTACTTGTTTGCAGATTTTATTACATTGTTTGTATTTTTTTAAATGACTCATCTGACCGTTTAACTCAAACACTTTAAAAGCCTGTTTCTCATTTCCCTGCAAACCTCATTATTAAGCCACATTGGCTGCACTTTGCTCCTCTTGTGCTTATTCCCCAGTGGTATATATTGACTTGTATATTTGTCTAAGAGCACTTTAAACACATTCCATGATTTGTGTGCCTTTTTTATCTTTGAAAATTACATCCCACTGAATATCCTTTAATACTTCTTTTATCTTTGTAAAATTAGCCTTTTTAAATTGAATGTTTTGGTTAAACCCTTGCTATTGGGTTTCTCATAACAAATTACAAAGGATAAAATATTGTGGTCACTGTTGCCTAAATGTTCCCTTACTTGTACATTGTTTATCATGTCAGAATTGTTTGAGAGCACTAGGTCAACCAAGACCTCTTTTCTAGTTGGCTCCTCTACTAGTTGGGACATAAAATGATCATTTATCATACTTAAAAAATGATTTCCCT
Organism: Rhinophrynus dorsalis; assembly: GCA_037306005.1. Classification (NCBI taxonomy): domain Eukaryota; kingdom Metazoa; phylum Chordata; class Amphibia; order Anura; family Rhinophrynidae; genus Rhinophrynus; species Rhinophrynus dorsalis. The sequence goes on along the minus strand of CM074721.1, from coordinate 167,514,624 downwards.
TTGTTGTGCTGGAATTCATATTGCTCCAATCAATTTCAGGATAGTTGAAATCTCCCATTATAATTACCTTTGTTGTCCTAGAAGCTGTTTCCATTTGCAGTAAAAGTTGGGCTTCCTCCAACTCCCCAATATTATGTGGCTTGTAGCAAATCCCCACTATTATCTTTTTATTATATGTGCCCCCAGTGTGTATTTCAACCCACAAGGCCTCTACCTTTTCATTGGGCCCTTCATTTATATCTTCCCTTAAACTAAGTGTTTGTTGCAGCAGTAGCTTGAGCTATCCTTCACACTCGAGAAATTCAAGGTGGCAGAGTTCTATATACTGCTGTCTCATGACTCCACTGTAATTGTGTGTGCTAACATCACACTCAGGGGCGTTTATACTACTGGCCCAACTGAGGACACTTGTTCTGTGCACGCTCTGGTCAACCTAGGGTGCTTGCTCTTATGGATCAGTTGGCAGCACTCATTGCTGTAGTTTTTCCTTCTATTTATTCCGGTGTTTTCATTCTTAAAAGGAAAACAAATTCCACAGAATGTAGGAGGAATTGATGTAATTTTCACTGGTAACTCTAACCTTATCTTTGCTTTGCTGAGGCAATTATTGATTGTATGTATGTGTTACAAACATCATCCCTATGATAATGTGCATCTCGAAGATTTAACCTATTGGATGCTAAAAATGCCTCTAGCATCCAAGGGGTTAAAGATAGTGACAGGAACACCTTTATTTTTATGTAGCAAAGGGGAAAATATTGATTTGTTCCTTTTTATTCTTTGCCTGGACAATGATCCAATATGATTTATTATCTCCCAAGAGAACAAAGAAACCAGCCAGGATCAGAGACATGTAATGATGTCATCTGTGCACAAGGACATAGGGCCATATGCATAAAATAAAAATTCAGTTGTTGTGAGACAAACCAGCTGCAACATAGGGGACAAATGAACGTTTCCAGAAATCCTACTGATTTTAATGGGGTTTTAACTGCTTGAATGCTGGAGAGGTCTCCAAAAACGCAGATTTTGCTTTTCAAAGTGTTAAACAACCGTCAGGTACCCAAGGGGTTAAGAGATGGCCATTGTAAAGCTGTGTGTTTAACAGTAGTATAGATGGAATGGAGATCTGCTTTTCCTACCCAGTCCCTATATTCTGTGGAGAGGTGTCTGTGCCACATGTTCTCCTGTTGTGTACTGAGCTGATCCCATTAATCAGGTATCTACTAATAAAATGGCTCAGATTGTCAGTGACCCACTTTTTGTGTATTTAAACTGCCTATAGCAGGTGCATTTTTTTTTTTTTTAGAGAATTTGGATATATTTGTTGGGGAATCGTGTCTCAACAGGGCTCTAATCTGTCCAATAAAGCATGCATAATTAATTGCTAATATGTGCAGACATTTGCCTCACTCATACTTCTTAGGCTGTTAGAACCTGAGGGGTAGAGTAAATTAATGGGGAAGGATAATCATGCAGATTTGTTTAAGATGGAGGCTCCCACTGTAGGAAGGATTTGTAAAGTTGACAGTCCCTTTTTAAACCTTTAAGGACCAGAGATGGATGAAAACGCATTACAAATCAATGCACTGCACAACAGTTTGGTTTTTAAAGGGTTAAGGACATATTACCCAAAATGTGTCCTCGCCTCACATTGAGCTGATCTTGGTAGTGATCACTGATCAACTTACTGCACTGGTTCAGATTAACTAAGTTAAGGGTACATTACATGTTCTTGTATAGCAACATTCATAATGTTTGAACATGCTGAACAGGGGCTTACAGGTCAATTTTGAAGAGACTGCCATTTACAGTATGAAAATCTGGACACTTGTGATATACAGAGCGCTGAGTGCAAGTTATGCTGTGAGTAATGGATGACTGGAGGGAAGTACCTCGTTCCAGTCTTTTCATCAGCAGGTATACTGTTGCATGGTTCCACTATTCCAGTGTTTGTGGCTGGAGACCAGGTTCTCTTGGTAGTGTAGTCCGAGTAAGGATAAAAGAGAAATATAATAGGTTAGATGGTGAAAGGGGAACTCTCACTTCTAGCAAACTTGTCCTTCATTTAAAAGTTCCCTTCTAGTGAAGCTGGTATCCGGTTTTATTTTTCATTATAAATTTTTATTGGCCGAGATATTGCCTTTTAAAGGCCAGTGACGTCAGTTCTGTACAGGCTGCGGTACAGCTCTGTCCACAGCCTGTCAATCTTTCTCTGTTCCCCTCCCCAAGTATTGCTTCCTTCCCACCTCCTCCGATGACAGAGGATTCTGGTATATGACCTGGTGCACTCTCATGCAAATGTGCGTCCTGGTCATTGTAGAGCTGTACCTACAGCCTGTAGAGAACTGACATCACTGGTGTAATGTTAAAAGGTAATATCTCGGCCAATAAAGATTTATCATGAAAAATAAAACCAGATACCAGCTTCACTAGAAGGGAATTTTTAAATGAAGACAAGTTTACTAGTGGTGAGAGTTTCTCTTTAAAAAGAAATAATAGAATTAGTACTTTGATTTTACCCTGCACTAGAAGAACTTGTCATTTATTTAAATTGGCAGTGCCAACTGGTGTCCAGTTTAAATAGATGAGATTTGGTACCATGTTAGCCGTAGAAATACAGGAGGTAATTATAGTTGTTGCTACCTTTTATTGGCTAACTAAACAGATTTAGGATGCAAGCTTTCAAGACCTTAGGTCTCTTTCTCAGGCATGTTATACAGATAAATATGAAAACATCTTATATATAAATACATATTGCGTTGTTTAGGATGGAAATCAGATAAGAAAACTCATTGCAGACCCAGATACTATGACCAGTCAGTGGTCAATTGCAGTCTTCCTCTGAGGGGTTAGATGTATTTACGATCCCAGTGGGACTGATGGAAAGGTTAAACCACAATGTGATAATGTGACAGGAATTCTGTCTTATTCAAACCATAATATATCGCATTAAACTTCAACATTAACTCAACCTCCCATACTTTTCTGTCTCTCTGAGTGTGGAACAGTCCCATCAGTACAGTAAATTTAATGTCCCTGTCACTGTGTCCTTTTTGGCAAAAATATTCTTCCACTCGTGTCTCTTTTTGTTGTTAACACTGGATCTGTGGGAATTAAACCTTTTATGTAATGGCTGTCCAGTTTCACCCACATAAAGAGCTGCTGGGCATTTTGCACACATGATGAGGTATATTACATTGGGTGATTTGCAGGTGAAGGTACCATTGATCTTATGGTGTAACTGGGTGTTTGGAATGGATATCTTCTCTTTGGTATAAAAGTGTGCACAGGTTTCACACCTCTTTTGTAGGCAGGGATATGTGCTATTTTTTGTATTTTTATTCAGGGCACTCCTTCCCATTGGTTGTTTTAAATTGGGAGGCTAATATTTTGCATATAACTTCAACCTGGGGGTGGTAAGTGAGAACCAGTGGCACCTGGTTTCCATTATGTTGTTCTTTGTAGCTCAACAGATTTTTCCTTGGTATGTGGGTAGCCTTTTGTATCTGACTGTCAATAATCCTTGCACTGTAACCCTGTTTTATAAAGTCTCCTCTGATTTTGTGGAGGTGCTTGTCACAGTCCGTCATGTCAGAACAGATGCGGTTGTATCTGATGGCCTGGCTGTAAATGATGGAGTTCTTTGTGTGTCTTGGGTGGAAGCTATTGTTTTTCAGGTAGGTTGGTCTGTCCTTGGTTTGCGGTACAGGGATATGTGGATTGAGTTGTTCTGAATACTGTTAGTTGTGTCTGTAGTGAGTGACTGAGTGTTATGTTGATACTGGGGTGGAATGTATTGTAGTTCTCATGGAATTTGAGAAGTTCCTCTTCACTCGCTGTCCAGATGATAAGAATATCATCTATGTAGCGTAGATAGACCAGGGTTTTTTATCTGGCAGGTGGACAGAAAGTCCTCTGCTAATTTTGCCATAAACAGGTTGGCATATTGTGGTGCCATTCAAGTACCGATTGCAGTCCCCATTTTCTGAAGGTAGAGGTCCTGTCCAAACTTGCAGTAATTGTGGGTGAGTACAAAGTGTATGAGTTTTGTTACCGGTTCCATGGGTGTGTCATTTTATTCCAGATATCCTTGGCATGTTGCTATGCCATCTGTGTGTGGGGAAATAGTGCAATCTGTTTGAGGTGTTGGGCTTTCTAATGTAAGTGATAGGAACAGTGACCCCTGGTAACCCACAATAGAAAACTGAAAGGTTTAACCCTTTGCTTCCAGAGAGGTAGCCAACGCATTTGCTTAGCTCTCAAAGGGCTAATGTAAAGAATGAATAATATTAGGAGTAATCTTGTTTAGATGGATTGCGTTTGCCAGCTATATTAAGAAAATTATAAGATTGAAATGACAGGTAGCTGTATATATACTAGCATTTAACATCAATACAATCCATGCTTATTACAGTGATGGCAGTAAATTGCCATCTTGAGAAGCTTATTTATAAATATCTAATATCCTTGCAGATATATCCTTAATTGATTCATATTATTGATCTTCTTCAGGCGTGAATTCCATTACAGTTGATAAGTTTATCAGGGGTTTTGTCTACAAATTTCTCCACAGTCTTCAGTAGGAATCTAATTGATAAAACCGGTGAGAACACTTATGAACTGCAGTGCATTCAGGCCCAATTTCCTAAATCAATGATGGTGGCTTCATTGTAATTCCTTGTAATTTATTGTAGTGTATCTTGTTTCAGTTGTAACAGATTTATCAAGTACCAGGAAAGAGTTGCATACAGTCCTAGTATGTAACATGCTTGTATAGGCAGGAGGCAGACCCAGAGAACGGTGACAGGTATTGAGACCGAGGCCTATATTCAGTAGGCTAGAGAGGTGCAAACAAACTGCACCATAGGTGAGATAAGAAATGTCACAGTGATATAAATGGTGGGGGGGTTACCAGCGTATTACATTGCATACCTCACTAGCATAGTTAAAAGGCCTATTTTAACAATTTTTCCCCTATGGTGCTTTTTGTCAGCTCTAGAATTTAACCTTTTAGCTTATACCCAAGCAAGCAGGATCCTGGTCTACAGAGTATAGTCATGTATAGCCAAGGTGAGGGTCACAAGCTGTGGTGCATAGTTGGGGGTCACAAGCAGAGGTGTGGAGTAGGGGTAGAGGTCAGAATCTAAGGACTAGACAGGATTCCCCAGAATTCAAGCAAGAGTTAGAAGTAATGGGATATAGTACAGACCTACAACAACAAGTAATTTGCTGGGCAAGCAGCAAGAACCAGTGCTTTGTTGACATTGCCTTGAACCAATGTATCCATTGTCTGTAGTTTCTATGAAAATCATTGAAAGTTGGAAATAAATGTTGAGACACTACAGAAATCGTTACACTTTTTATTCATCATAGTCTTTGTACAAGTGACAGAGGAACACTGGACATCTATTTCCCGCTGGCACTTTGTCAAGACAACATTGAAGGTTTCAAACTGGTGATTGTCTCAATATCTCTTTCTAACAGTTAATAGTTTATAAGTTGTTTGGAGTGTTATTTGATGAGCACCAGGACAGGATGCAAGCTTCTCTAAGTATTGGGTGTAAGAGTGAAATTTTGGAAGGGAGCATGCAAGTCAAGACCCACAGAAACAAATAGGATCTTATCACCATGGTCTGTCCCTCTTGAAAAAACTAATTTCTTCCTGATTCCTAGCTTCTGGACTCCATCTTGGTTATGGATAGATGTGCATTATAGATCAGACACACCTGCTGAAAGAGAGGTGGAACTGCTCTAGGCTCTTACACTCTATAGCTAATGGAGAAAACTGATCCCACACTTTGAATGCTGAATTTCAGGTCTGTAAAAATGCTTTAGAAGACCTGCCAGTTTCTTCCATCATCACCACTTCTTTGTGCCACATACAAAATCTCCCATTGCTGATTTACCTTATTGTGTCCAATCTCACGCTCCCACAGCCATTTTGTTCACAAATATTACATGAAACGTAAAGTATATAAAGCTACCCAATCTCCCAGTTTTCCTTATACTATTACACCCACCTTCAAAGTTGTAATTGAGTCTAACCTAGTGAAATTAACATGATGGCAAAAATATTCAACAAGGTATCCATATCATCCCACTTTTTGATTTCAAGATTGAAGAAGCCAGGCCCACTAAAGTGTATGCATTTATGTCTACTTCGTTTACCCTATTATAATGACTTACATAAATACAGGGCTGTGATGTGCACTTACAGGAGGAGCAGGAAGGAGGCGCTGTAGAAGATCAAAGACTAGGGGCTTGATCCAGTTGTCGCCGGTAAAACTGTCTGTAGGGCAAAAATGGGTATATACACACACACACACACTGTTACCATCGGAATCCAATTGCCCTACCAACAGGAACCACAGTGAACGTTGGGACATAGAACCAGACTTTTGGCCCAACGTTCATCATGGGTTTTGTTCCCAAAACTCACGCTAAATAGTGTGAGAAATGGGAACATCAAATGAGAACTGCTAACGCTTAGTGTTTGACACACTGTCAAACAGAGTGAGCTAAAACACAGTCACCCTCCCAAACACTAATCCTACACTACCCCTAACAATAAAGTGAAACAATACTAGCCGTAACACTATCCTAAAACCCATACTCCAGAGCTGTATAACACTTACCTGTCATCCACTGTAAGTCTTCTTCACTAATCTTCTGTATTGCATCTTCTTTCTTCTTATCATCTTTTTTTCAAATCTGCCAAAATAGAACGCCACAATAAATAAAAAGAAAATCCATGCTCAAAAAGATACACCAGAACTGCATGCTGCTGCCACAGTTTCGTCATACCTCCCAGTAGAAGCTGATTGGCTGGGAGGTGCGTAAACCCACATCTCAGCCAATTGTAGCATGGGATCCATTTTGAACTGAGACTGGCCATGTAAAACCCAGTCTCTGTTAAAAATTTTCCTCACAATGGCTTGAGCCAATGACCCGAGTGGTATCTAAGGGGGCGGGGGTGTTTGCTCTGCTCTCCTGCCCCCCCCCCCTCCAGCGTAAAGTTCTGGCATATCTCTGGGGGCACTTAGTTGAACATGGATTTTCTTTTTATTTATGGTGGCATTCTGTTTAGGCATATTTGAAAGAAGAAAAGAAGATGCAAGATAGAAAATTAAAGAAGAAGACTTACAGTGCTGATGACCCTAATGGACAGCAGATTTAAAGGTAAGTGTTTATTTTCAGGGCATGGTGTTGGTTATAGTGGGATTAACCCTAGGAGTGCTACTGGGGTATGCAGTGCCCTGCAGTGCGTTACATACCCCACTGGCACTCAATGGGTTATTTTTTTTTTTTTTTACATTACACACTTTTTTCGGTATTTAGGATATATTGATATAAGGCTTAGGTCCCATATCAATACAGCCACTGGTCACTTAACACTTTTTTTGTTTCAGCTTTTTTTCTACTTCATTTCCAGTGTCAGTGGTTTAAAACATGCGTTATGTTTTTTGGTGATAAAGTGGGGTCCCTTAACGCATGTTACTGCCCATCGCATGGCATTGAATCACTAATTCAAAATATTTTTCATTGCATCAAATGAGTGTGAAATTTAGCTCCCAACTTTTTTTTTTTTTTTTTTACAGAACAGGTAAATGGATGGCTTACGATGCTTGAAAAACTACCTTCAGCTGTTTTTTTTTTTGTTTTGTTTTTTTTACCGGGGACAATTGGATCGACCCCTAGGTTATCCACATTCCTTTTCTGATTTGGAAAGGATTAGTAGAGAATACACTCTATCTGTGGTTTATTAACCGTAAACATAATTTGTAGTACTCATCGGAAGGATAAAATTCTGATGTAATTTGCAGATTTGTACAGATTGAATTAAAAAAATAAAAATATGAAGTGTAGTTATTGCAGTCTGAATATCCCAAGGTCAAATATTGATTTTTGTTTTCTTTAGTTCCCTTAAAGGCAGACGATAAGAATATGAAGCCAAATCCACATTTCTAATTTCTGTAGTCCTGTTAATCAGTGCATTTCCTGCTTTGTTCAGAAATGCTTAAAACTAATAGACCTGTTCCCCTGGAGACATGGTGAGAGTTATTACCATAGCTCATTCTACCTGATCCTAGCCACATTTCAACCTAGCTGTGCCAGACATTCATGCTGGTGTGAGTAGACCATCATAGCATTCCTGGGTGAAAAAATAATATGCACTGATCCACCTTCTATTTAAAAATCAAATTTTTTTATATAATAATAATAATTTGTGATTTTTTTTTTTTTTTTTTTTTTTTAAAGCACTTTTCTCCCTGTGAGACTCAAAGCGCTTTACAAATCTATAAACAGACATAAAATTTAAGGGTTCCTTATGGTCACATCAGTTGACTGAATGCCTGATAAAAGAGATGGGTCTTTACAGACTTTAGCTTTTTTTTTTTTTTTTTTTAAAGACCCATCTCTTTTATCAGGCATTCAGTCAACTGATGTGACCATAAGGAACCCTTAAATTTTATGTCTGTTTATAGATTTGTAAAGCGCTTTGAGTCTCACAGGGAGAAAAGTGCTTAAAAAAAAAAAAAAAAAAAAAAGCTAAAGTCTGTAATGATGGTGCGTCTCTGAGGACGGTAAAGAGTTCCAGAATGTGGGGGCAGTGTGGCTGAATGCCCGGGAACCTGAGGTTGTATTTATTCTGGGCACTGACGGGAGGGATCTGTTGGCTGACCGCAGTGAGCGGGATTGAATATCAGGAGCTCTTTCAGGTTCTGTGGGCCTTGATTAGTTAAGACTTTGAAGGTCAGCAGGCCAATTTTAAAATATGTTCACTATTTAATTGGAAGCCAATGCAGGGAGCGGAGAACATGTGTTATGTGACATGAGCGAGTTTTATTGGTCAGTAGTCTGGCTGCTGCATTTTGTACTGTCTGTAGGCGATGGAGTTCTTTTTCTGGGACGCCCAAGTAAAGTGCATTACAGTGATCTAGATGAGAAGACACAAATGCATGGACTAATGTGGGCATATCCGGTGGAATTAAGTGTTGTATCCTGTATATGTTTCTCAGATGAAAGAAGGCAGATTTTATTACAGAAGAGATCTGCTGTTTAAATAACAGTCCAGAGTCAATCATCACTCCAAGACTTCGTACCTCTCTTGAACTAATGAGTTCAGAGCCTCCTAGTTCTAGGCCAGTTGGGTGATCCTGAGATATTCTTGTTGCCCGGGGTCCCCTCACCAAGAATAACTCTGTTTTGTCGGGGTTCACTTTAAGCCAACTAGCATTCATTCACTCTATGAGGTCTGCTAAGCAACTGTTGATGAGGCATGTTGGGTCTTTAGTATCTCGAGCAAAGGAGAAGTAGAGTTGTGTGTCATCTGCGTAACAATGATATCTTAGGCCGTGTCTTCTGATGATGTCTCCCAGTGGTAGTAAGTAAATTGCGAATAGCATAGGAGACAAGATGGAACCTTGTGGAATTCCGCAGGCTAATTCTGTTGGTGCCGATGAGCAAGATCCTGATGTTACTCTCTGTGATCTACCAGTGAGGAAAGATTTAAACCAGTTAAGAACGGTGCCTCCTAGACCACAGATGTGCTGCAAGAGCGCTATTAAAATCCCATGGTCAATGGTGTCAAATGCAGCTGAGAGATCCAGGAGGATTAGGATGGAGTAATCACCTTTGTCTCTTGCCAAAAGGAGATCATTTAGCACCTGGACTAGCGCTGTTTCCGTGCTGTGGCGGCATCTGAAACCTGACTGGAAAGGATCAAAGATGTTATAGCTTGCTAGATGGGCCTCCAGTTGAGTTGCCACTACTTTTCAATGATTTTCCCCAGAAATGGAAGGTTGGATACTGGTCTGTAATTTGCTATGCAGTCTGTGTCTATTGTGGGTTTCTTTAGGAGGGGTTTTACCACTGCTTCTTTTAGAGGATCCGGGAAGATTCCAGTTTTTAGTGAACACTCCACTATTTTTGTGAGGGCTGGGGCAAGTGTTTCAGTACATGCAGATATAAGATGAGTTGGGGCAAGGTCTAAGTCACACGTAGTGGGGTGCAACTTTTGCATGGTTCTTTTAACTTCCTCTATATCCACATTTGTAAAAATAAATATATGTATGTATGTGTGTGTGTGTGTGTGTATATATGTATATATATATATATGTATGTATGTGTATATATATATATATATATATATATATATATATATATATATATATATATATATATATATAAAGAATAAGCCTCATTGCATAATTTATGGTACCTCACACACAGAACATAATTTATGTCTCCTCAGAAAACAAACACACATTGAACAGAATGCCTCATTACATAATTTATGTCTCATTAGGAGACACAAGTCCCATTGGGTGATTCAGTGGGGAGGTTACTGCTCCCATTGGGCGAGTCAGTCATACAAGAACTTGGCCCACCTCCACTTTCCAGGCCAGCCAACACTATATAACTGACAAAAACAAAATGGCTGCCACTTGCTCCTACGCCACTGACTCACACACACAAGATGTAGCTGTACAGTTCTTACTTCACTACAACTCGCCGGATAGACATAATACATATTGATTAAAATCACTGAAAACTTTCTCATGGACCAGGAGTACAGCTCCGAAACATTACTTCCCCACACCGTGATGTCAGCACAGCACTGGATCCATCCACCTATGCCAAGACACTGCTCACCCTGCTCTCACCTCCAGCACTTACGGCTGAGGAAGAGGGGATAGGTCGCTGTGCTTTGGTACACCTGCACCCATCCCACTGGACCGCGCTTGTTAAAAACTGCCGCTTCTCACAACTCATAGTGTGCTCAGATTCAAGCACTACATCCTCTGTGTCCCAGGCGCCATTTTCAATCTACCAAATGCTGTCCGAACCCTCTTACAGCAACTTAGCAGAGTCCTACATCGCTGACTTTGCTAAGCTGCTGTATGAGTGTCCGGACAGCATTTGGTAGCATGAACATCACGCCTGTGATGGAGAGTGCTTGGTGTCCCTCTCGCTCCCTTCTCCGACCTATGTATGAGGGTACTTTTTTTCTTCCCTGTCATCCGCTCTCCTGCCAAACCTCCCGCCTCCTCCTGTCTGGCCCCTGGCCCTGCTGCATAGCCTGAGCTCGAGGACACGGCCCTCCATCTGTCTGTTCACTTCCCGCTTCACCCCCGAAACGTGCACATAAATGTAGGCGGAGGCTGCCGCCTAGCCTCAACTGAAGAGCCACCATGTGCTGGCAAAACATTGCGCAAACACAATTTTAAAAAATCCAACTCGGGAAACACACACACAATATAAAAGACGACACAAGCCCTGTCCGTAGACACACACTCCTCCAGCTGTTGCCCGAATCATTTATGTAGTGCGGATGCCTTCTAATCAGATGGGTGGGAAGTGGATACATTAAACTACAACTTCCACAATCCTTACACATGTTCAGTGGAGAACATGAAAACGACAAAAATCGATGTTTTCATCGTGCACTCTTAAGATGTCTAAGGATTATGGCACTTATACCGCAATTACACCATTTGCATGCCTCTCAATGTCTAACCTTGTTTTGTCAATGTTTTGGTCACTGCTGTCCACCTCCCTAACGCAGGCTTCTCAATCACTTCCCCTTCTCCTTTGCTGTGCTTCCTTCCTAGCTCCTTCTTAGACACACACGCAGGCTGAGGATGATGGGCTTGCAGGGGAAACTTGACTGTTTACTATTGAAATGTCGCCATCTACTGGCCTACACACGTAAATGACACTTTAAAATATTGCCTAAAAAAAACCCCTCGAAATCACACTGTCGTTTAAATAAAACTAGCCACATTGTGACTTCACATGCTTAATGAGTCCAATACTGTTCCGTGTTTCATGCTTAAAGGTGGAATACTGTTCTGGGGACAGTTGGAGGGATAACCCTATGAGTGCAAGAGCAGAGAGAAACCTCAGGTCAAATGGCTAAAAAATTTTTAAAAACACGAGTGAGAAGAAAATATTTTATATAGAACACTCATTGTAATCTGCATGTATGTGTCTGTCTATTTATCTGTACACGTGTATGCATGTTTCTATGTATGTATGTATGTATGTGTGAACACTCTACTACAACTAACACAAACTTCAAAACACTGTTGTACCAAACATTCCACTTTATATTACTCAATACAAACCTAAAACAAAACAGACGGGCAACGCCGTCCCACATTGCTAGTGTGTATGTGTGTGTGTGTATATATATATATATATATATATATATATATATATATATATATATATATATATATATAATTAGTATGTATGTATCTCAGAACAAAAAAAACAACAAAGACAAGAGAGCGCAATACGCCTCTAAGTGTAATATTTTGTATCCAAATCGGTTCCCCACTCCCGATAAATATACTCACAGGAGTGAGAGGCTGTGACCTGCCTCTAGGGATACACGCATAGACTAATATTAGCCCCAGTCCGGCTCTCCTCCAGATATCACTGGGGTCCTCTCATTCAGCTCCTGATCGCCCACTTGGAATTCCAACACTCGGTGAATGTCGTAAATATTAATTTATTGTATATTACAAAGATGTAAAAAGCATGTATAAAAACATGTATAATAAAACCCAACGCGTATCGTGAGGTACTCCTACACTTCATCAGGGGTTAAACTCTACTTTTTCAAAAAACATATATAGACTATACGTTATTGTAAAAACCAATTGATTCGCCACACTACTTACGGTTAGTCCGGCGGTTATCAAATGCTTAACGGGCCAGTTTCGACCGCGGGCCAATCCTAGTAGCGCGGCACCACAAATGGAACTGCTATGAACTTCTCATTGGTTCTCAGCAGCATCAATCTTAGAAGAAACAAAAATAAGAACTAATAATAATAATAATAATAATAAAGTGGCATAATATGCACTCATTTAGTGAATGTTACAGTTAATCCTTAAACAAATGTACATATGCACCCATTTTTACATATTACAACAAGACCCCTTATTGAAAGACAAAATTGGTGATGAACCCTGAATAATTTATAAGAAAAATACAAATTTGAGAAATTATATAGCCCCTAGTAAGCCCAAAAGCCTGGTTAACCAACAAGGACTCTTTAATACACTTGAAGTAACTGAAAACTTTAGGTGCAATCACAGTAAGTGTCTGTGTTGCAAACATATGTTACATAGAATCTCAGAGTTCTACAATCACAATGATACACAAAAATACAAAGTAAAACAATTTATAAATTGTGAAACACAGTACGTAGTTTATATTATCATATGTGGATGTGGTAAAAAATATGTAGGCAGAACTACCCGCAGGCTACGAGACAGACTTGGAGAACATAGAAGAGGCATTAATCAGAAAAAAAGTGATCATGGAGTACCTAGACATTTCTCTCTATGTACACAGGGGGGAATTGACAATTTCAAAACCATGGGGTTGGAATCTATAGACCTGTCTGTTGCAAATAGGTTAACTCAACTAAGAATGAGGGAAACTTTTTGGATTTTTAAATTAGGTACTCTAGCACCTCAGGGGTTAAATGAGGATATCGATGTACAATGCCTCATGTAGGCCGAGAGACAATGGTAATACAAGTTTATTCTCATTAGTTATGACCACTGTTTTATTATTGAGTACATAATCTTTTTTTAGAAATTCATTTCTCCTTTTTTGTTTTTCTTTTTTATTTATATAGGGATTTATTTCTGTTTTAAACACTTTGTTTTTATTATTATTGCTAAATTGTCTGGTGTAATTGGTATTCATATATGCTGTGGAGTAGCCTCTTTTACATATGTTAGCGCATATATGTATATATTTAGCATATACTTACAAGAAGTTTTTGCGCTGGTGAACATATGTTTGTATATAATTTTGTATGGTACATTTGTTTAAGGGTTAATTGTGACACCCGCTAAATGGGTGCCATATGTACCTTTGTTTAAGGATTAACTGTAACATTCACTAAATGAGTGCATATTATGCCACTTTAGTAGTAGTATTATTATTATTTCTTATTTTTGTTTCTTCTAAGATTGATGCTGCTGAGAACCAATAAGAAGTTTATAGGAGTTCCATTTGCGGTGCCGCGCTACTAGGATTGGCCCGCGGTCGAAACTGGCCCATTGCACAACGTTAGTCTCGTTGTGAGATGGAGGCTTGGTTTCATTTAATACCATGCATATTGCACATTAGCCCGTTAATGTTGGAAGCGAGGCTTGAATTTTAAGCATTTGATAACCGTCGGACTAACCGAAAGTAGTGTGGCGCTTCAATTGGTTTTTACAGTAACGTATAGTCTATATATGTTTTTTGAATAAGTAGAGTTTAACCCCTGATGGAGTGTAGGAATACCTCACGATACGCGTTGGGTTTTATTATACATGTTTTTATACATGCTTTTTACATCTTTGTAATATACAATAAATTAATATTTATGACATTCACCGAGTGTTGGAATTCCAAGTGGGCGATCAGGAGCTGAATGAGAGGACCCCAGTGATATCTGGAGGAGAGCTGAACTGGGGCTAATACTAGTCTATGCGTGTATCAATAGAGGCAGGTCACAGCCTCTCACTCCTATGAGTATATTTATCAGGAGTGGGGAACCGATTTGGATACAAAATATTACACTTAGAGGCGTATTGCGCTCTCTTGTCTTTGTTGTTTTTTTGTTCTGCAGATTTGGTTGTGAGGAAGTGTACTAACCTCACAACAAGTGGAAGCTGCAACGCCCTAAGCATCTCTGGTCCATACTATTCCTTCTCTCAGGCTAAGCCACACACATACAATATTAGACTGTACCACATATTAGTCCAGTGGAGCGCGCCAGCAGTGTAAGTGTATGTATCTCAGGCATGGGCACTCCATACATGAAAAAGAATTATAATGATGATTTGGTGCTACATAAGGCCATTAATATCAATTGCAGGTTGTATGTGTCAGGATTCTCCTGTTCACTCTTCTGGCCTGCAACTGTTTTGGTTTTTCCGTTTGCACCTATTTTAGTCTGTCTCCCCTTGCATCAGTTCCTCCTCCTGCTGGGATCCTAGTGGTCAGCTAGGGTTTATAGCCTTAGGCTCTTGTAACTTCCTGGCACAGGTATTTGAGTTTGTGTGTGGATTGACCTGACCTTGTTTGTATCTTCGACCTTTGCTTGTGTATTTGGATGGTCCTCCTGGTTATTTACTCCCTGACTAACATTTATAGACTGTGGGTTCTGCTTATCTCTTATAACCCATGTGATCCCGGTGACCTCTGCTTGTATTGACTATTCTTCTTGATTCCATCCACACTATCAGGTATGTTCATATCTTGGGCCTCAGAGCCCAAGAGGAATTTATTATACGTACTATATTGCCTGTATATTCATGTTTCCTCTGACCCAGTTGGCAAGCATGTTATTATTTTATTATCCTACATACACCCCTATAGTTATCTTTGACTTGGGCCTCTGCATTTGCCTAGGAAGCCCCTGGCCTACTCAGCTCAGCTGTGTGTTTCTACTGCAGGGCAAGTACAAGCTGGGTGTGCCACAACTTTCAGAAGATCCATCTCTTTTTGAGTTCAGGGTTGCTCCGCTAATAGCTGTGTTCCTGGTCTAGATATTGGAGGTAGCAGGGGCGAGTATATTTATCACTCACTTAACATGTCTATTTTTGAAAGTATTCTTTCTTTAGAGCATTTTTTCACACCTGCCTAAAACTTTTGCACAGTACTGTATATATGCAAAATGCAAGGAACCTTATAGCCAATGTTATGGCCCTCCTTGTAGGGATATGTTGAATATGTGGCCCTTGACCGTGCCACGGTTCCCAGGAATAAACCAGGAGTCGGTAGGATAAAGTAAAACAATCTTTTTTTTTTTTTTTTTTATTAGAAAAATCACAGTAATGCACGTAAACAGATAACACACAGAAGGTTATCAAAGAGGCAAGCATTATATCAGAAATAGCAGTCCTCCAGCCAATAGATCCACCACACTGTCCAAGACTAGGCCTCAGCCCACTGGAGCCTCGAGTTAATTCAGAACGCCCAAAGGACTAGCACTGACTCAGCCTGCTGTCAGTCTTGGAGAGAAGTCTCCAATATCTACACAACCAAGGAGATTACTGAATCACGCCTGCAGTCAGTAAGCTAGGAGTCTGATAGAGCCCCAGGTACGCACTAGGATGGGTGTCTGTGGAGCGGGGACCAACACACAGAGGAAACAGACAGACCCCCTAGTCAGCACCAGAAAGGATAGTCCGACAAGCCAGGTCATACATGTAGCGGGGAGTCAGCCAGAGCCACAGGTTTGCACCAGAAAGGATTTCTAAGCCAAATCGGAACACCCAAGGAGAATGGTCAGACAGAGCCACAGGTCAACACCAGAATGGATGGATAGACAGTCTGGGTCATACACAGTTCAGGTAGTCATACACAGAGCCCAAGGGCAACAGAACTGTGTTGTACAACAACGCAGGACTCCAGTCTGCCCTTTAAACCCCTCCTCAGGACTAGGTAGGAGGAGCAGCTCAGAAGGAGGAAGTAGGTAGGAGGAGACTACAGGACTCAAACACATAAAACAGAGGCCTGCTGCATGCTTGAAGCACCTGCAGACGATGCATATAGCTTTTATGTGTCCAGTCATGCGACATCTGTGCGGCATGGACGGCCGCTGATGCTGAAGCATCATTTCGAGCGTTGCCTGAAGTGGCGGCGCTGGAACCAAGGTAATCTGTAACAGACAGTATTTGCATTTTAACATGCCTGCTGTAGACCATCCAGGACAATAAATGACATGATGTACAGCTCAACACAGAAAATTACTTGCAGTGTCAGTAATGTCAGGCAGTCATGTGACTGATGGCCACTTCAGTGTTAGCAGTCTGTATCTCTGCACTAGTTTTAAAGGTCTCTTTCCATCTATATCTGGCATTCCACTTGGGTCTTTGGAGATATGGATACCAGTTCAGTTAAGACCTGCTGGGCTACTGTGGTAGTTACTGTTGTTGAAGTACAATCATGATAATATAGAAGAGGGACCTCTACCAACTCTTTTCAAAGTACACTGACTTCTTCCTTATTTTTTCTCATCTGCTGAAGGTGTACAGCACTTTGCTTACTTGTATTATTCAAAATAAAATCTCACACTGATAACTGATTGACAATAGTGCCCACTCCTTTCTATTGAGATGTAGGAAGACCCTTTATCTCAAACCTTGGCTGTCTGATGTTAGATCTTCTGACCTGTACCAAAGAAGTAAATGCTGGGTGGGAATAGTACAGGATATCTAAAATGCATTTATTTGTTTGTATATGTACTTATGTGAAATATATACTGCTTAAATGCATTACAATGCTTTGGTGATATCTCTGGTATTCAAAGGCTTAGATGCCCTATTTAAATCAATAGGAATTTTGGAAGTGGTTTTGTTTCCATCTCTAAGTAATCTAGAGACAAATGTAAGATTTTCTATTTGGGTTGCGGAAACAGCCGTGTTACATATATGTATATTAAGTTGTAAAGTTGCATGCTGTGATACTGCGTCCCTGGCAAACATACCTAGGGGTGGCACTAAGGAGGATTTATACAAATTTCTTCCCGCTGCTGCATGCAGGAACCAGCCTCCTGCTTCCTCCATGTCTGCGTACAGACATGGTAGGAGGAAGCAGAGGAGTTTTGCTCCCAGCACACCTGTGTCCAATTCAGTGTCAGACCTTCTACCTGCTCTCCTGCTCACTCCATTCCACCTCTACCTCCTCTGTACTTCTGCTCTTCATGCTCCCCTCCATCTCTACACTCCCCTGTGCCTCCAAACTTCCCACTCCCTTTCACCTCTGCCTTCCCTGCATCTCCATGCTTCATGCTCCCCTCCACTGCAAGGCTTCCCGCTCACGTCCACCTTTACACTCCCCTGCAGTTCCATGCATTTATTCAGATAATGTTTTACCAGGAAGGATACACTGAGACTTCTCTCATTTTCAAGTATGTCCTGGAGAGCTTTTACAGTAAACATTTTCATATACATTTACACAAATGGAGAAACAATATGCACAAAACATACATATAAAAATACTTACAAAAAATTAGATACATTTACATTTTTTTTAAGATGCAAAGAAGCAGTTATTTTTAGGGATTTTAGACTGGGAGAATATCCGATTTTGTTCGGGCAGGTTATTCCAGGCAGACTTTCGGAGCTCGTAAGGAGGAGGCAGAATACCAGCTTCTTTCTTGTAGTGTGGGATACTCAGTGAGTTATTTGCAGTGGAGTGGATGTTATAGTATGGAGAGCTGGAGCAAGCATACTGCTCAGGTAGTCTGGTAG
Organism: Rhinophrynus dorsalis; assembly: GCA_037306005.1. Taxonomy (NCBI): domain Eukaryota; kingdom Metazoa; phylum Chordata; class Amphibia; order Anura; family Rhinophrynidae; genus Rhinophrynus; species Rhinophrynus dorsalis. The sequence goes on along the minus strand of CM074721.1, from coordinate 167,496,343 downwards.
CTTTCTGTAAAAGTGGTTATAAACTCGGCAAGAAATGTGACGGGTATGTCTAGATTCAGATGCAAGCCAATTTAGTTCTTTAAACATTTTACAGTGATGGGTAGTGTAATACAATTGGAGGACAAAGTGGCATAATGAAATATACATAGGTTCAAGTTTATCAAGATGTATTTGTGGAGCAGAAGCATATACTATGTCTCCATAGTCTATGGCTGTCGTTAACATCTGCTGAAAGGGATAGTAATGTTTCATAATAAAAGCAGCTCTAATTAATCATCATAGTATTTGGACTTTGGAGAGTGTTATTTCAATTCCGTCAGAGTTGTAGTTCAAGAGTAATTCAATGACAAAGTATCCCCCTCCCGCCCCTTTTACTGATGTAACACTGTTCAGCCAGAACAGAAGGGAGGTGCCCAGGTAGACTGAAGAGAGGGACAATCTTCAATTAAGATAAGGGAAAAAGCTGAAAAGCTTGTCAAGGGGGGCAGGGCTTTCATTGTTCTGATAGGAAGAGTATTGTCCCTTGCTGTTATCTGTCTGGTCTATGGACTGCATTCCACATCTGAGAAGAGATTGCTTACACTAGTTAAAAGGTGCGGGAGGGGGAAACTTTGCTTGTGAATATCTCTCAAACCATAAAGGTTTGAGAGATAAGACTTATATCGTTCTTCATGTTTTTTAATGCGTACAAAATAAAATGAAGTTTTACTATCCCTTGAACAATAAGTTTTCTTACCATGGAACTTAGACGGGATTTGCTTCTAAACAGAGTGCCTATTTTAGGATAAAGTTTGGATTTTAATTTATCCTTATGAAGACTGAAAGTGAGGTTGGGGTCAAGCCTCATACCAAGATATTTGTAGGAGTTGACCTCGGCCAAGTTATGATTAGACTGTACTATGATGGTTAAATGGTTATTGGTACCAAATACCATTGTGACCGTTTTGTCAGTATTTAAAATCTGTTTTTATTTCACCTTGACAGAAGTTGTGATACGTTAGGATTTTTAGTGCAAACTGTAGTGTCATCTGCATAGATGTGCACAGAAGATGCTTTGAAAACCATGGGCAGATCATTTATAAATAGAGAAAATAGAAGTGGGTCAAGAATGGAGCCTTGGAACCACAAATTACTACTTTGAGAGGAAGAGAAGTATTGTCGGCAATAAAAACATATGCTCTGTCTGAAAAGTAGTAGTGGAACCAGTTTAGGGAATGATTACCTAATCCTGAACTTTTTTGAGCTTACTTATCAGAATATTGTGGTCTACTGTTTCAAAGGCCTTTGCAAAATCTAGTAAAATAGTTCCAGTAAGTTCAGCCTTTTCTATGTCACTCTGGATATCATTGCATACTTTTAGGAGGGCTGTGACTGGGCATAAACCTGGATGACAAGGAGGCATTATTAATTATTATGCAATGGGATAGGCAGTGACTGAGGTACTGAGCTTTAGTAACACTGCTGGCAGTTTGTCAGTATCAGAATGTGATTTCATTTTTGAGCTGAGGAGGCGGTAATATATCTCACTGTCTGAAACTGGCATGAAATTAAATTCAGCAGTGGTGCTGGAAAAGTAAGGATGTTGACAGAAACGTTTCTACTTCAGAATGACGTTTGTTTTGCCCAATCGGAGGTGGCACATCCAACAACGTAATTGTTGAATGCATTAGCTATTTATATGTGCATTGTTTTATGTTATTGCTATTTTTATAGCTGAGGGGTGAGAATGGTTGGGGGGGGGGGTAGAAATCTTTTATAACTTTCTAAAAGTTGGACAGTTTTGATATGTTACTGTTAAAGTTGTCAGTAAAATATTGAGCTTTGCTAGTTTTGTTTGCTTCGTGCAGGTATTCCACAACTGTCTGTAGGTAGTGTGATCATAAGTGGAGCCATTTTATTGAAATTGTGTCCATAAGACATCTGTAAACTATAACTCAAGTAGGTCAGCAGAGACCCAGGGTAGGGTAGATGGGCTCCTCTTACCCTGACCTTCCTTTGTGGGGCAAGAACTGTGAGTGAATATAGTCAATTGCTGAGTCTAGGTCAGGTATTAGAGAGATAGTAATGTTTAAAGTGGAACTACCACTCAATAAAAATATTGCCCCACATAATTGCCCATCTGATGACTAGCTGCTCAGTAGCGCTAGTCACCAGAATTATTACCAGATTAAAGAGAAATCTCTATTCTTCCCGGTCTGAGAGCAGGACGGCGTGCGGACATCTTGCCATAGTGACATCTGTGCTCCTGCACTGTCAGTCCCTTTTGGAGCCGGCCGGCTCCTAGCAACGCCTCATAGACCCGGCTGGGACTGACAGCGCAGGCGCGCGGACGTTACTATGGCAAGATGTCTGCGCTCCGTCCTGCTGTCAGTCTGGGAAGAGTAGCGATTTCTCTTTAATCTGGTAATAATTCTGGCGGCTAACATTATTGTGCAGCTAGTTGCCAGATGGGCAATTATGTGGGGCAATATTTTTATTGGGTGGTAGTTCCGCTTTAAATATTACAGAAAACTTGATTCTTCAACATAGTTTTTTCTAACTGCTCATAACATTGTGGTGTTCGTTTTATTTAATTAAATGCCCCCATATGTAACGCTACCTCCACTCTGAGCAGCAAGGGGGTCGCGACAAGGGACAATTGTCTGTCAGCATATGGAAAAATCTTCCCTCCTTAGGAAGGAGGGAAAGAAGATTGTCCCTCATTGCGATCTGTCTGGTCAAAAGTCCGGATTTCAGATCTAAGGGGAGGTAGCATTACGTATGGAAAAGAATCAGGAGGGGGACAAAATAAAATGAACACCACAATGTTATGAGCAGTTAGAACAGTATGTTTTTGTTATTAAAAAGAAAAAACTGTCGAAGAATCGAGCTTGCTGTAATATTTAACCATTACTATATCTTTAAGTTTATTCTACAACACAACTATTGCTTAGATCATTTAGGAAAAACTAGAGTTTAAATTTCCAAAATGGTCTAGTAACCATTACTTTAGAAAATTGCTTGATTGGCTTTGTTTTGAGAACACAATACATTATGGAGTAATTGCTAAATACATTTGCCAGTATGCATGGATCTTGTATTCTCCTTGGACAGGATGAAATGATCCAATCCAGCAGAGTATGTTTTTGTGTTTTTTTTATTTACGTGCGTAGGGGAGGAGATTAGTTGTAAAAAGTTCAATGTATTAAACCATTAACAGATTATTTCATTACTGGGTCCAACCTATTAACATGAACATAAACTGCATAGAAATGTAGTGAGTTTTTTGTTTTGAGCATATAGCAAAAGCATGTCTTGGTTGCTTTGATTACTGGGGTTGAGTGAGCTTCTTTTTAACACTCTCCACCAAAATTCAGAGGGTAGTGTGCATGAATGCATAAGCCAATGGTGGGATATTATGTTATGGTGTAAGGAATATGATTGTGAGAATAAAGGGAAAACTGTATTAAAAGAGGAAGAGTTAAAAATGTATTATATGATCATCTTGGTATGAATGTCAAAAGGATAGAAGGTGGATGAAACAAGAACTGAAAAAGCAAGTGAAATGTTACATCTTAATGAATGTTTTATTTTTAAACAATATCAATAATTTGTAAAACTTTTTATCCCTTCCCTCCTAATTTCACTCCATAGCTGTTTGTTTACTTGCCTGTTGTATTTGGGCTGTTGTGTTGCAGCTGTCCTTCTCTCCTGTCTAACTCTTGTCCAACTCTCAAAGACATAGAAAAAAGGTGTACTTTGAAAAAAGTACCAGCTAAATACCCCTCCTAAAGCTCTCCTATCGGTTTCTAAATTTTAAACTAAATAGAAATCCCTTATAGAATTGATTGACTTGGTGAAGCCATTACAAATTATTTGAATAGGGAGTGCCCTGAGTGTGATACTGTAAAACACATGATATCCGACAGAAATAGTGAGACACCTCTACCTTCCTTCCACCTCAATGCTTCCATCTCCCCTCCATTTTTCTCCATCTTACAACTTCCAAATCCTTTGCACCTCCATTCTTCCTGCTTTCACCACCTGTACCTCCATTTTTTTCCCGCCACATCCATGTTCCCCTCCACCCCATGCTAGTGTGTTTTGGCATCTCTCCGACATCTTAGCTCACCTCTGTGGCCTGCTTGTTTCTCACTCTTTGTCTTCTCCTGGTGATGCATTCTTGGGAAGGCAGAACAAAATGTAGGGGGCATGCAGGCCACATAGGTAAGCAGAGGTGACAGGGAGCCTCCTGGACACAATTTTTTGAGAGAGAGCTGAGCACGGAGGATTGACAGACTATACCATATATGTTGTCCTGTTACTAACATTTGGGTGGAGAAAAAGGCTGGGGTGGCAGAATGTGCTTGTGGGGTTCTGTAACTACCAGTGGACAGTGGAATATCTCTGCCCCTTCCCCTCTGCCTCTTCTTGCACAGGCAATGGCATACTTCTTTTACTCATATACACTAAATGGTAAATCTTTGTTACAGAGGGATTTGGAAGTACCTGTAGTAGACAATAAATTAAACAGCAGTGTACTTTGTCACTCAACTGCTGCAAGAGCAAGTAGAATACTATAATGGATGAAAAGTGGGTATTGCTTCAAGGGATTGTAATATAATTCTACCTCTTTATTAAGCCTTGGTAACACTTAATTGAGTTCTGTTACACATCACTTTTCATATTTTCTTCCTTTGCAGAGAAGAGGCCCCTGTATGAAGTGAAGTATGAGAGTGATGGTTCCCTTGGTTCTGATTATTACGACTTGGTGATTGTGGCTGCTCCGTTACACAAGGCTGGTTACCCCATCTCATTCTTGAACTTCCAGACTCCTGTACAAGTTCCCTCAGGCTCCTACCATCGTGTTGTGTCCTCCATTGTCCATGGCTACCTCAATTCATCCTATTTTGGTTTCTCGGATCCCAAACTTTTCCCATACTCCAGTATTCTGTCCATGGACAGCCCAGACTCTTCCTTCCACAGCCTAGAAAGTATTTGCCCAATCAATATGTCCATTGGTTTCCGACGCAAACCCCCACAAGATGCTGCAGTCTGGCGGGTGCTGTCTCCTAGACCTCTGGACAGGCGAGAGCTGAAAACCTTATTTAAATCCTACTATTCTGTCCAGGTGATAGAGTGGCAGGCGTTTCCCAGCTATGGGTCTTCCGCTTCTCGATCTTTGCCTCCAATCCTCCTTCATGATGGGTTGTATTACCTGAGTGGTGTGGAATGGGCTACCAGTTCAGTGGAGATGAGTGCTGTGGCTGCCAAAAATGTGGCCCTGTTAGCTTTCAATCGCTGGTTTGAGCTCAATGAAAAAATAGACCAGCCAGACTTGCTGCACAAATTAAAGACTGAACTTTAAAAATGAATTTCCGTGCAGGGTAGCTTTTGTCACTCACATTTTGGTAATGATGCACTAAGGTACTCTAAATGTAACACTGGCACTGACACAGAATTAACTGCAGATGGTCACTGTAATACTCTCGAAAGAAGATGAACATACTCTCTGTCTTTCAAGGGGATTGTAAACTGGCTGCATATGTCTTGTGTGTGGGGGGGAGGGATCAATAAGTCTCTGGTTAGTGTAAGCAAAAAACAGTCTACACTCTTGTAAGCCTAGAAATACGTTTGGGGAGAAAAATGTATACTTTTTTTGTAATGAGATTTTGGTCTGACATACAGTGGTTGCCTGGTACAGGGAAAGCCAATACCTCTATCCACTTGTAAAAACTTTACAGTAGAACTTAACGCTTTAAGGACGAGAGGGCTGTGCAACACATTGCATTGATAAACCCACTGGTCCTTTAAGGGTTTAAAGAATAATGACTTGATTTTTTGGATATTATTTTTGGTTCTTTGAGTGTTATTGTGCTGCTAAAAATGTCTCACAAGCATGGATTCTCAAAACTGATCACTGTGATTGGCTTGACCTTTTATCATGGCGACATTGGATTGATCTTTCTATCCACCAAATATCAGTGAATATTTGGAAAGTTATTTGAATTACGGTGCAGCTTTATTTATGTGTTAATGCCTGAGCACAATTTCCCTTTTAAGCTTCTAAACCTTGAGTTATCTGTTACTTAGGTATGATTTATACATTGCTTTCATGAAAATGAGAGACCAAAAGATCATTGTAGGAGATTCGCCAATATAGTGAAAACAGAAGAAAAAATGAGAAGGCACTCCTAACATATTATGTTTCAAATGAAGAATGGATAATGAATCCTCCACCAATACCACCTTTAGGGTATCTACTCACAAAGGCGATGGCTGAATCAGACACGCATATGCCACTGAGCAATTCACACAGTAGGGATTTGAAAACTGCCCCAACAACAGTGTATGATCTCTCGATGTATCTGATAGAATGGCAGCTGCTCACATCACATCCAAAGGACAGTTATAAAGACATGAACAAGAAAACAAATAGTGGGCACCCTCTAATTTTTCTTTTCATACCAATTTAGTGGTGTTGCTGGGTGCTGGCTGAGGGGGCTAAAGTTCCAGGTCACATGCTCGGGTCTTATTTCCAGCTTTGTACTGTATATCCCTAATGGTACCACTGGGTTGCATGGTTTTCTACTAACACATTAGGTTGACCAAGCCTTAGGTCTTTTGGGAATCTAACCACTCCCCTGCACCAAGAGTTTCCAGTATTGGACACCTGCTACTAATGTCAATAGCGTATATCAATATCTACATACCAGATCCATGGGTCACTCCAAATCAGTCACATAGTATTACCAAGCTGCAGAAGCTCCTTGTTAAAGTGAACCTGCCATCTTGAATGTTTTTACATATTTGAAAACGTCATTGAAAACTGCCTATGTTAAACAAAAGTCCAGCAGAGGTATACTTTTAGAGAGAGTGCCACTTTTATTTCTGGAAAAAGTGAAAGTCTCCTGGTGCAGCAAAGAGCTTAATTAGCATATGAAATATCACTGAAATGCCTAATTAGCATATGAAATGTCACTATAATGGGCCATATGTTCAAAGAAGTTGAAAAGTCTTTACAAACGACAAAAGCCATTTCTCTAAGTACAGTGTTGTTGGGATCATTAATATTTTCAGAGTCCGTTGTGATTGGAAATATGTTGTTTGTCCTGACTGAAATTCTCGTATGTAAAGACAAAAAAAGTCTTAACTGTTGACAAAAAATGTCTTTAAAATGTCTCTTCTAACAACAAAAATGTCTTAACAAAAATTTTCATTCAGAATTCACATTCCCTCCACTTTTTTCTTAACGTACAAATTTTGTCTTTTGCAAGACATTTTTTTTTTTTTTTTTGTAGTTAGTTACGACAAATTTTCTTTTCCAGTATACGACACTGGTGAATAGTTTAGCCACACCCTTGCTCCACCCCTTTGCCCGGCAATTGTGGAGTTGTGTCATACACAATGGACATTACTAGTTTTCTGTCATACACTCTATAGACAATATGTCTTTCATACATACAATTACTTATTTTTGTCTTTCATACAACTTTTTTTGTTGTTATCCCTTTGAACATATGGCCCAGTGTGTGATTAGCATGCAATATGTTGCTGAAAACCTTCATTAGGGTATGAAGCGTCACTGAAAATTGTAATTACCGTAAAATCTCAGGTATAATATGCAGGTGTATATTATACCCAAGATTTTAGGGGAAAACAAGAGTGCCTATGTATAATACGCACCCTTGTTTTCCCCTCTTATGAAAAAAAATTAAGCCTTCTAGAACCCTTCCCTCCTTCCCCCAGCACTATCCGATTCTAAAATGCCACTTACTTTCTTCAAAAGACGAGTGCTCGCATTTTCAACATTATCAGGATATATGTAAACAATGTGAGTCTTCCCTTGCGGGCGGCATGCTTCCATTCGCCGCCCGCTTCCTTCTGGCTATGGTACTGCCATGTGAGGACCTTCAGATTCTCACAGGGCATTACCATTGGCTGGAGCCGGTAGGTCCTGAAAGCCAATTGAATGAATCGGGTGGCGAATGCAAGCATGCCGCCCGCAGGGGAAGATTTACATCGTTTACATGTTTCCTGATAATGTTGAAAATGTGGGGACTTGTCTTTTTAAGAAAGTAAGTGGCATTTTAGAATCTGATAGCGCCAGGGGAGGGAGGGAAGGGTTCTGGCCGACTTAATTTTTTTTTTTTTTTAAACAAAAAACTCTCGAGTATAATACGCACCCCCACTTCACATAAGGTGAAGTGGAGTAAAATTGTGCGTATTATACCCGAGATTTTACGGTAGTATATGAAAACTCACTGAAAAGCTCATTGACATATGGCAAACTGAAAAGTTGAAATAGCATATGACATGTCATGGTAGAGCTTAATTAGCATACGAAACCACAGTGAAAAGCTTAATTGGTATATGAAACGGATACTGTCATTAGAATATATTTAGGAGATATTGACACTTGGTACAGTATGCTAAACTATACATTTCTTGTAATTTGGCTAACATGACACATAGGCAGTTTTTAATGAAGTTTTCAGATATGCAGGCTTGAATCGAGGTAGCAGGTTCACTTTAAAGTAAGGGAAGAAAAGAGACCGCAAAGGTCTGAGAGCGATCACTTAATGTTATAGCTGCTATACAATGTTGCACTTACATCATAGATTCTTGTGACCAAGCCTCAATGTAGTTTCAGATATATCCGTTCCGGATCTCCCAGAGTAGACCACCTGTCTCATTCCCCGTTGTCTCTCAATGGGTGAAGGTGGATCAGTTCTGCGTATTAGAAACTCGCTGGTAAAGAGGGCTAAAAATCTTGGGGGTGCAAACAAAAAGGGTGCCTCTAAGGTTAAACTGTATAAAAGGATTCCCACTTGTAGCCCCACATGATTTGCACTCACCAGATATCCCTTGGGTATGGTTCTGGTCAGTGAGTATTCAACTTCTAAGTAACACAGAATGTATGAGTTCTAAATAGGTTTATTTTTCCCAAAGTGTTTTGTGAGTATACACACTCACTTCTTCAGGGTAAAACGATATCTGGTGACTGCATTTCATGTGAGGCTACAAGTGGAAATCCTTTTATAAGATTTACCATTAGAAGCACCCTTTTTGTATGTTCCCCCAAGATTTTCAGCACGCTTTAGAAGTGAGTTTGTGAGACGCAGAACTGATCCGCCTTCACCTGTTGAGAAACAGTGAGGAACAAAACAGGTGGTCTATTCTAGGAGATCCGGAACAGATACAATCCAATTTCTACATTGAGGCTTGATCACAAGCATCTATGATGTAAATGCAACATTGTACAGCAGCTATGACAGCATTCAGTGGTCACTTTCAGATCTTTGTGCTCTTTTCTTCTCTTTCCATGTGTATATTGCCATACGAAGGTGCTTGCTGGTGACACCAGGAAGACAACGCTGCATATCTGAATCCCTTGTTTATATAGTATAGTTTTACTAAGGACTTTATCTATATGCTTGGACAATTTTATGTATATTATATATTTGATTTATTAGGGTGGTGCTGGAGCTCTTTTGTTATTTTTCTTTTTCACTTTAAAGTAACACTAACACTTCATAATAATAATAACATCCCTTTTACCTTAACCTCAAGAAAATCCTATTGGCAGTTCTGAGTTTTGCCCTTACAGTTACCTCTTCAGTCAGAAGTGTCATATGCATGAAAGTGGCCATGACAGTTGCTGGCAGGACTAGTGGACCTTACTGGAACCTTCATTTGCATTTTGTTTTTTTAAACTGAAGCAGGAAGAAGATTACCATGTTTAGTAGGTGGAGTTTGAGGTTCAGTAGCCCTTCTAGTAAGGTATGTCCACCTCTATGGACATAACATCTTCAATTAGTCATAGTCATAGTGTCCATTAGTAAGGAAAGTGGGGGGTTATTATTAGGTAGTGTTAGTGTTTCTTAACCCTTTGAATGCTGAGAAAGGTATCCGGTGCATTGCAGTGCAATGTGTTGGATACACCTCTGGCAATCAAAGGCTTAACCCTTTGAGTGCCAGAGTGGTACCAAATGCATTGCAATGTAATGCATCGGATGCCTTTCTGGCACTCAGATGGTTAAGAAGTACCAAGGGCCATATATTCATGAGAAAATGGAGGAATTATGGGGCAAACCAACTGCACAACAGAGGTAAATTAAGATTCCAAAAATGTCCATTAATTTAAATGGTGATTTTAACCTTGAATTCTGGAGTGGTTTGTAGTGCGGTGGAGAACTTTAGCATTCAAGGGGTTAAAATCCAAATGTAAATCAATGGGAGTGTTTGGTTCTACCTTATATTGCAGTTAGTCCCAGACTGCCTCTAATTTTCGTTTTCAATATTGTCCTTTAGAGAATAGTAGCAATGAGTTGTCCCTCAATTCCTACTCTATTCCTGTATTTGTTATGCAAATATAAGTGAGATTCTTGGATATTGTATACTGAACACAGTGTGCTGTATCAGAAACCTTTGCTGTATAAAGCTTGCATAATTCAAGGCTTGCTATGCGCCACAGACCTCTCTTCCAGCAATTCATTTCTGGACCAAACACTACACTGAAGGCCTCTCAGTTGCGCGCACACACACACACACACTGATTTAATCTTTCTAGAAAGCATAGGATGCTTAGCAGATCATTTGTACCAATTCCAGCCAGTTTCTGGGAATCATCAGTGGTTTCCTTTTCCTGTTTCATACGTTTATTTACAGACCGGAACAAATACATGAATATTCCTTTACTGTCACTGCCAAATGGACATAGCACAAAAAAGTTTGATCCAAATGAAGAAATTAGGAAAAAGATGTAAGCTAACAGTTCTGTTTTATATTACTCCTTGTACAGGGGTGAAATTGTATGGCCTTTTGGTCTCGATCTGTCATTTTCAAATATGAGGGGAATTTGAAAGGAATAGTAATGCTTGATATTGAAAATTATATATAAATTGCAGGGTTAGGGTAAAATGAAACTCAGCAATACTGAGATGTGTTTTATTGAAAAGATTTTGCAGCTCAAAGTTGTATTTTTTGGGTGCAGTACTTTCAGGACCTGAAATATTTTAAGGTGGCAATATTGCTACAGTTGTCTATGGACAGCTATGGTAGGATGATATAATAATAGTGCCACTGTAAAACTTCATGCCACGGAGATGCTGCAATAACTCTTGAATAAAACCTCTTAGCAGTACGTGTATCCATGCTTCACTCAGCAAGATAAACCCTGAAATATAGTTTAAATCAATATTAAGTGTTAGTATGCCTCTAAAGTGTAAAGTAGATACATACCTTCCAAAGATATCTTTTTAACAGTTACAGTACCTTTTCTTGTTTAGCTTTTGTATGTTCTAAAACCATATGTTTTGTACCTTTTTTTAAAGGGGAACTACCACCCCGCAAAATATTAATCTTAATGAAGTCTCCATCTGGCGACTAGCTGCTTAGAAGCGCTAGTTGCCAGAAATATTACCTGGTTTAAATGATTTATGACTTTTTCCGAGGCTGACCGTAACAGGAAGCACAGACATCTTGCCATAGTGACGTCCGTGCGTCTGCGCTGTCAGTCACTTTTGGAGCCGGCCAGCACGGACGTCACTATGGCAAGATGTCCGTGCTTCCTGTTACGGTCAGCCTCGGAAAAAGTGGGGGTTATGCACTAAGGTGTGATAAAAAGGGGATAAATCGGAGGTAAATTCTCAAATGTATCACTTCTTCAATTGCTATGTTACCCTATGGAGTCAATGCACTAAGTAAGAGAGATCTTAGTGCATAGGGTCCATAGAATAACATAGGAAATGGAGAAGTGATATTTCCAGTTTATCACCTCTTTATCATGCCACCCCCCGCTCGCTGTGTTCAGTGCAAAACAAACAAGCAAGTATGCAAATCTACAGAGTAAGTTAAATATTTTAATAGTCAAAAATAGGCACCTTTTAAATTTGTATTGACCTTCTGGGCTCTGGACTATTGAATCACCAAAGTGGATAATGATTCTCCTGTCCATTGTACAAATTTATTATAACTGCAATCAAGGGAAAAATTGTCAGATAACCATAATTAATAATTGGTCATAACATACAAGGCAGTCTTGCTACGCCCTTGAGGGCTACTAACCTATTGGAGGTTTTAGACTTCTCTAATTAACATGTAAATAACCAATTAACCTTGCTATATACATCAGTGAGCTTTTTGTTTAGCTATGTATTGCCCTTGATACCAGGTCAGTAAATAACCAATGAAAACTGTGTCTGGATAGCCTGCCCACACTGACTCATATTGTAAAACTAGCACACATGTCCGCATAGCATTATGGTATTTCAGTCATGCTCCTTTCCTTATGGAATTTCTTGTCCTGTTTATCGGTTTAAAAAGAAGGCTAAATGAAATGATCTTAATCTGTGTCATAAACTATAAATAGTTTGCCCTAAATTTTCAGTCAACCACTTCTATCATGTATTATATATAATACTTGTTCTATAATGTAGTGTTTGAGCATGTAATCATGAGAAGCACAATTGATGTCTAAAGCTATGTAGTTCATAGTTCTGCCTTCCTCTGTAATTGCAATGTAGATTCTTTAACATCTATAGACTGGGGTTAAGGCAATTCATAAAAATCACTGGAGTGATAGAAATTGAAGGACGTAGCAATGACAAATATTAAAGTTGTTTACATATGAATGGGGCATCATTTTTGCTGCAGCAATTTTTTAACCCTTCATGTGGTTAAAATGATATACAAGACAATGCTTAACAGATACAATGCATTAAATGGTGTAAACTCAAGTGCTAGGAAAAGCCACTGTGATTTCTATTCGGTATTGTCAGCATGGAGACCTCCAGATACTGCACAGCAAATTGTGCCTTGCTTGCAGCCAGGTTCACTTGATTTTTAGCTAGGCTGGTAGGTTTCAAACCACTTTTCTTTCTGGAAATGACTTCATCCAGTCTGAATGTTTTATAAACTGCATTAGCTTCAGTTTCATGCCAAATGAAAATAAATTAATGGTGTTCAATCATTCCTTGTCAATGGTTTGGATGAAAAATTGTCTCCTAGGAAAAAAATGCAAGTTTGTAGATTTGCAGAGTCTATTTAGGTGTAGTGTCTTGCTAGTACAGGGAGTAGCCTGTTGATGGCACTTTGACACAGGGTACAAGCTTTCAGCATTGTAATATAGCTTTCATTCATTTGAGTAGACCTGGTCACATGTCCATTAAAGTGATAGTAATGTCTGTTTTTTTGTAAGTGTTATATTGTAGATATTAAAAAAAAAAATAAGTTCATTGATGTCAGTCTTGTCTCTCAAACTTTTATAGTTTGAGAGATATAAGTTTATAAAGTTTCCCCCCTCCCCTTCCACAGACGTCAGCTGTCAAGCTCTTGGTATGAGATTTGTGTTGGACGACTAGGGGCGGCTCTTCAGCAGAGCAGAAATAGTTCTATGTAAAAATAAATACTTCATTGCAACAGTCTACAAAGTGTGCTTGCAAACTAACCACACTTTGTAGACTGTTCCAATGAAGTATTTATTTTTACGTAGCGCTATTTCGGCTCTGCTGAAGGGCCGCATCGAGTCGGCAGACATGAATCTCATGCCGAGAGATTGACAGCTGATGTCTGTGGAAGGGGAAGGAAGGGGGAAGCTTATAATCTTATATCTCTCAAACTATAGAAGTTTGAGAGGCAAGGCTAACATCAATTAACTTATTTTTTAATATCTATAATATAACTTACATAAAACCAGACCTTACTATCACTTTAAACAGACATCTCTTTACACAGCATGTTGGCCAGTATTTAAAAGAAAATGTCATAGTTCTATGCACTGAAATAAAGAATAAAGTCTCTTTCCGTTAACTTTGTTATCCTTTTACCAAGTGTGAATTCTCCCTTTACAAATACTGGCCCTTAATGTGGAGCTGTCATTTGTACACATTCTCACCTCAGTGGAAGAATCTATGTTGAAAGGATGTGAATTATTTTTAGTTTATGCAACTGAGCTACTTTTGGCCATCAGGAGTGGCAGGTGAATGGAAGAGTAGTGTTGAATATTATTTGGTTGGAATGCCAGACATTACTGTTTAACCATTTGTGTGTCCGTCATCGGCCATTTCTAGTATCTTTAAGTCCAGTCACATTTGCAGAATTTTGCAACCCACCTGTTTAGAGATGAGTCAGGATGAGATCCGCTTTCTAATCCGTTAAAGGAAATGTTTTTTTTCAGTTACAGGGGGTTTTTTTTGTGCAACAAGATATATAATTAATAAAAAGTCAAAACTACATAAAAGTACATATTTCTTTAAAGTAGGCTTCAGGAGAGTCAAAAAAACTAGTTGAACATCTTTTTATGCCAAATTATCAGGCAATGAAAGTTTGTTACACATAGGGAATTTAGATTTTTGTCTTTAAAAAAAAAAAAAAAAAAAAAAAAAAAAAGGATTTACTACACAATGTCTCACACAAATGTGATATAACAAAGTAAGAATAAAATATTAATGCCACATTTCACCTGAGCATATTCTTACCCAATATGTGTAAGCTGACATAGGAAAGTTACTCTCAAGAGACCCAAAACTGGTTACAATACATAGTGAAATTTGCAAATAATGTTTTCAGGGAGAAAATCAAAACACATTAAACATGATTTAGAAGGAATAGCTGTCTAATAACAGTAATATAACCCTGTAAATATATGTTCACTTATTCTGCCATAGCACACCAAAGGGTGAGATGTTCAAAAGGTTGTGGTAACTGAAATAGCAGCCTTCCCTTGGGGCGAATGCTGAAGGGAAGGGCATGCCTGCGAGGATTGGTCAGTCTGCCAAAATATTTTGGTTGTGGGGGGCTAGTTATTGTTTCCCAGGTACTGGCGGGCAAAATGTTTGTAAATGTTTTTTTATATTTCCCTCTGGGACTGAGTCGGTGCTCCTTCATTGGCTTCTGGCTCCAGTTAGCTGGTAAGGAGGTTTGCGGCCTCCCTCCCACTATAGTCCCAGCACATCTTCCCCACGAGCTTGCTCCTCTACCACTTCAAGACAAGGTACTGTTCCTTAGCAGCCTGGTGCTTCTAGTGATTGCCCCAAGGGCCATGGGTGAATCCAGATGGTGCCGTGGTGGAGGGAACCGCGCTACAGTGGCTGTGGGTCCAGATACTGCACCTGTTTTTGGGGAAATGAAGGCCGGGTCCCAGAGCCAGGTGCTGGCTGGGCCTGGGCGGCATCAGCAATGATGGGACATTCAGCATGGCCGACAGAGACATATCAGTAGGACCAGGAGATCTCTTGCGAGCTCTCACACAGGTGCAGAGAGGCTTGTGAGATCAGGGCAGGAGGTTCTCCAGCAACCTCGTGCAGCAGCAGCCATTTTGTGAGCTTTACAGAACGAGTATCCTAACCAGGGCTTTGACTCTCCTTCTCTGCAGGTTAACCCTTCACCTGCCAGATAAGTGTATTTTAGCGATTTCTGGGGTGAAATTTTAATCTTACACAATTTGGGTGATTAATTATTCTGAACTTTGTTGATACTGTGAAAATGTCTACTCCGTTGGAGCTTGGGGCCAGGCTGAAGTCTAAGGACGCTGGGGTCTCTGTATCCCCCATTGCTCCTCATGTCATACAGGGTTGCCTAGAGAATTCTCAGGTCATTTATGCCCAGCATGTTCTGATGTCCCTGAGTCTATTCCAGGGACCTCCAGCCATGCATTAGAGCCAGTTTGGGTTCAAGAGTTCAAGGCTGCTACCAGGGACCTCAGGTCTACATTGCAACTCTTTCCATAGCAGTTACAGGGGGTCTTCCATTCCTGGCAGACCCCTTCCTCAGTCAGATCTTCCCTGCCCAAACCGCAAGGAGTACCTGACGTTTCAGATTCCTCTGAAGAGGAACTGTTGGTGGATTCAGATCTTAAGGAATGTTCTGTTGTGGGCTCCTCTCAATTTTATGGGGATCCTTTTGAGGTTGATCCAGAACCCTCAGCTGAGGGCCTGATCAGGGCCGTCTTAAACACGCTAAACATTCCCCCAGTTAAGGAGGTTTCCTCAGATCCCTCTGATGTATTCCGGGAGCCTATAAAGCCCCATACTTGTGTTCCACCTAACCCCACTCTGGACCGCCTAGTGGCTGATGAGTGGAAATCTCCGGACAGAAAGCCTTATGTCTCCAAGAAGTTTGTATCAAGGTGCCTGTGATCTTCTGTGCAAGCGACATTGCTACTTCCTGCTCTATTCCTACTGGGTTCTTATTGGCCGCTGGGTTCTGCCCCACCCAG
Organism: Rhinophrynus dorsalis; assembly: GCA_037306005.1. Classification (NCBI taxonomy): domain Eukaryota; kingdom Metazoa; phylum Chordata; class Amphibia; order Anura; family Rhinophrynidae; genus Rhinophrynus; species Rhinophrynus dorsalis. The sequence goes on along the minus strand of CM074721.1, from coordinate 167,480,145 downwards.
TGTTAGCCTTTTTAAACTCAGTCCTGTCATTACTTTGGCACCCTTTCGTGGTGTTCCTTTATCTGGCGTTTGTTTTGCTGTGGATTTCTGCTCCGTGTATGACCCGGTTTTGCCTGACCTTGCTCCTGTCTCCTCTGCCCGTGATTCGGTTGCTGACCCGAACTGGCTGACTATCGCTCTGTGTACCGATCTTTGCTTGGCTGACTCCGCTCTGTGTACCGATCCTGGCTGTGGCTGACTACCCGATTTGTTGCCTCCAGTTATCCTAGAATCCTGAGACTAGTGCTTAGCCAGTGCTTGTCAGTGTTGCCTTCGGTTACCCTATAATCCTGAGACTAGTGTCTAGCCAGTGCTTGTCAGTGTTGCCTTCAGTTACCCTAGTCTCCTGATTCTAGTGCCTAGCCAGTGCTGGTCATTGTTGCCTCTGTGTACCCTAGTCTCCTGAGACTAGTGCCTTGCCAGTGCCTGTCAGTGTTGCCTCCGGTTACCTAGTCTCCAGGGACTAATTCCTTGCCCATGCATGTCAGTGTTGCCTCCAGTTACCCTTGATTTCTAGGCCAGGTCACTCTCCAGTGTCCCAGCTTGCCATTATTTTATCCCTAGCCTTCTAGGGAATCTGCACTGCAGTCACCTACCGTCTAACTAGTTGGGCACGCTTCCTAGGTTTGGTACTGCTGAGGTTCTGTTCCTGGTTCCTGTCATCTGATCCAGCTTAATTTAATTTTGTTTTTGTTTTGATATTCTCCTGTACCATGACCTGTGTCAGATTTGTGAAGTGCCATGGTACTGTCCGGATCTGGACCTGTGAAGGGTGACCTTGTGCACTTTATTATTCTTAATAAAGCTGATTTTACCTTACTAACTTGTCTGAGTGTTCTTACAAACCGTGACAGTTTGCTAAGCTTTACCCCTTTTCTGAGGCAGCGCTTGCTCAGTGGGTGCATCCCCTAAGGTGGATGCTTCTGTCTCAAGGCTATCTAAGTCTACCTCCTGACCAGTTTCTGATGCGTCCTCTCTGAAGGACTGGACTGACAAGAAGCTTGAGGTTTCCCTTAAGTCCATTTTTGCCATTGCTGGTACCGCCATGCGTCCAGCATTCACTGCTGCATGGGTTAAATGGGCCATTGCTGTCTGGACTGAACAACTCACCCTAGCTGTATGTCGGGGTGATTCATCTTTTGGACATGTTGTTGCTTCTTGCTAACATATCTGAGGCTCGGCACTATGTTTCTGCTGCCTTATTTGATGCTATCCATCTGGTGGCAAGGGTTTCCACTATGTCTGTGGTTGCTAGATGAACTCTTTGGCTCAAGATCTGGGCTGCTGACACAGCTTCTAAGAAAGCCTTGCTGTCCTTGCCCTTTCAGGGTACATCCTTATTTGGGCCAGATCTTAAGGATCTGATTAGTGAGGCCACTGGGGGTAAGAGTACTCATCTGCCCTTGGTCCCCAGGAAGAAACCTTATCTCGAGCGTAACAGGGTTTTTCGTCCCTTTCAGACTGACACACGTCCGGAGAATCAGGTGGTTCCCTCAGCTCCACGTGCCTCTTCCAAGTCCAGACAGCAATGGAAGCCCAAGGTCTCCTCCAAGCCCAAGGCTTCCAAGACTTCTCCGGCATGACTTGCCGAACCCGGGTCCCCATTCAGCTGTGGGTGGTCACCTTCATCACTATCGCAGCATTTGGGAGGATTCAGTGGTGGACCCGTGGGTTTTACAAGTAGTGACGGAAGGGTACGGGATCCCTTTAGCCTTTCTTCCTCTTTTTCGCTTTTTCCCCTCCCATATGCCACAGGTCATGGAAAAGCGCCATCTCTTCTATGGCGTTATCCAGTCTCTTCTGGACAAGGATGTTCTGTTTTTGCTCAAACCTCTTCGTAGTGTCCAAGAAGGACGGCAGTTGTTGTCCAATTATGGACTTGAAGGATCTCAATTCCTTTGTGATCCAGTCTCATTATCACCAGGAGTCCCTGAGGACGGTGATTGCTGCTATGGTTCCGGGGGAACTTCTTGCTTCTATGGACTTTCAGGACGCGTATTTACATATCTCCATTCATCCAGAGAGACGGCAGTATCTCAGATATACCTGTGACCAAGGGCATTTTCAGCTGAGCATGGTGTTTCTCACGGAGGAAGTGGCTCACCAGATCGCACACAGGATTTTGGCTGTTCTAGCTCAAGATCCAGTTCCAGCCAAGAAGCTATCCTCTCTGGTGGGGAAATTCATCTCCACCATGAAAGCAGTCCCCTTTGCCATCTCTCACACAAGGGAGCTCCAGCGGTTTGTGATCCAGGTATTCAAGGGTCAGCCGGACCTTCTGCAGACGTCAGTATCCCTCCCACGGCTGTGGCTTACATCAACAAGCAGGGCGGAACAAGAAGTCTCGCCTCTTGGTTAGAGGTCAAGGCTATTTTGTCCTGGGCAGAAGAACACGTTCCTGCCATATCCGCAGTGCACATTCCAGACGCAGACAACATCATGGCAGACTTCCTCAGTCGACATACACAGTGGACAGCGGAGAGTGGGAACTGCATCCAGAGGTGTTCAACCTCATTGTTCAGAAGTGGGGTCCTTGCATCGACTTGATGGCGACAAGACACAACCAGAAGGTTCCAAGGTTCTGCTCTCGCTGGAGGGATCCTCAAGCTTTGGCAGTGCATGCCATGTCCATTCCTTGGTTATTTCCTCTGGCTTGCATCATTCCTCCCCTTCCTATGTTGCACAGGGTGTTACGGAAATTGAGTCTGGAGCGATGTCCAGTCATTCTGGTTGCTCCGTACTGGCCTTGACAAGTTTGGTTTCCGGAGCTTCTGGATCTGTCAGTGGCGGAGCCATTCCAACTCCCTTCCCGTCCGTATATTCTTATTCTCCTCCAGGGTTACCTCTGGAAAGAGGACTTTCATAGTCTAGCTTTGATGGCTTGGAAATTGAATCCTCAGTATTGAAGAAGAGTTTTTTTTCTTCTGGTGTGGTGGCTACCATGCTTAGTGCTTTCAAGCTAGTTTCCTCAAAGGTCTACCATCGTGTCTGGTCGACCTTTTCTATCTTGGTGTGCTGATAGGGACTTGTCTCAGGCATTTGATCTGCCCACGGTTCTGGCCTTCTTGCAGGATGGTGTGGATAAGGGCCTCAGTTTGAGTTCCCTTAAGGTTCAGACTTCTGCTCTCTCTGTTTTCTTTCAGAGATGCATTGCTATCCTTCCTGATGTCAAGGTGTTTTTCCAGGGTGTTGCTCATACTCACCCTGTCTTTAAGGCTCCTGCTCCTCAGTGGGATCTTAATCTGGTTCTGAGTGTCCTTCAGTGCCCTCCCTTTGAGTCCTTGGCTACTATTCCTCTACGCCTTCTGACATGGAAAATGGCCTTTCTCTCGGCAATCGTGTCTGTTCGCTATGTTGCAGAGTTGCATGCTCTGTCCTGTAGACCACCATTTTTGGTGATTCACAAGGACAAGGCGGTGCTTTGCACCTCTCAGGAGTTCCTCCCCAAGGTTGTTTTGGAGTTCCACATCAATCAGGAAATTGTGGTGCCCCCTTTCTGCCCTGACCCCACCTCTGACAAGGAGAGGGATCTCCACTTTTAGACGTGGTACGTTGTCTCAAGTTTTTGTACATCTCACTGAGTCTATCAGGCAATCAGACGTGCTGTTTGTCATTCCTGAGGTTCCCAGGGCAGGAAGACCTGCATCCAAAGTGACTATTGCTTCTTGGATCAAGTCCACTATTCTTAAGGCTTATGAGCTGAGGAAGAAGCCTGTCACGGCTCATTCTACCCGATCTATTGGGGCTTCTTGGGCTTACAAGAATCAGGCCTCTGCTGATCAGTTGTGCATGGTGGCCACATGGTCGTCTGTGCATACCTTTTCGAAGCACTACCGTGTTGATGTGTTGGCATCTGCGGATGCCAGCTTTGGGTGGAAAATCCTGGAGGCAGTTTTGCCTGTCTAGGATTTTCTTTGGTTCCTGGTGCTTCCTTCACTTTTTACCCCCGTTGGCTCTAGTTCAGTGTGCTGTGTAACAGTTTGGGGTGTTACTACTGTTCAGTGTCCGTTGACACTTTATTATTGTTGGGCTATCTCTGATCTGATGGTTCATATACGCGCTGGTGACTTTGGGGGCCTTGCGCCTGGTCCTTGCCTTACTTCCCACCTCTGGGAAACTCAATGGTTGGACATCCCAAAGTTACCAGTAACCTGTATTGGACGACAGAGAAAAGAGGATTTTAGTCTTACCTGTTAAATCCTTTTCTCTTAGTCCATACAGGTTACTGGTCTCCCACCCTGTCAAGCGACCATGCTTGGCTCTCCTGTGGCAGACCGTAGGGGTCCTTCGGGGTCACGCTCACAGGAGTCTTCTTTCCTTCCACTATCTAGTCATAGTTAGTGTCTCAAATCTTTCTGGATCTGGTTGGCTAGCTGCAGCCAAGGAGGGAAGGTAGGCTGCACCCCCTGCAGTCATTTCTAGAATTGTTCCTGCCTACTTAAAGGGTCGGTTCGCCTACCCAAAGTTACCAGTAACCTGTATGGACTAAGGGAAAAGGATTTAACAGGTAAGACTAAAATCTTCTTTTTTTTTAGAGTATATCATAGTATCCCTTGCAACTCATTCATATATTCATAACTATTCTATACCTAGAGATACCATTTAAATTGTAGTTTTCCATCTGTATGCACATACAAATTCCTGAAAATCTCATCCCCTTTTAAAAGAGCGGTATATCCTAAAAGACAGCTCCAGGAAATATATATAAAACTGACCTCTGTAGTGACAGACATAAAAGGTCTCAAGTATGGCTTATTACACAGTTCGCCTTTTTTAAGAATGAGATAAGTTCAATATTCTCATTTTAAGCCATTTGGGTATAATGTATTTAAATTACCTTTCCAATGGGCTTCTTGCCTATTGAGAGCCCTCGTATAACTGCCTCTTCTGAAGTCCAATATAACCTTTTCCAGTGTAAAGCCACTCAACTTTTTAGAATCACTCTAGTGTGATTCCAAAAATATGTCTAGAAACGGAATGGTTAATAACTTGTTTGTCCATATTTCTTTTATGCTCATTTTAAAAGACCTTTTTGTATGTCCTATGTATCTGAACCCACACGGACATTGCAGCATGTAGATGACTCCTAAAGAGTCGAATGTAAGGAATTTGGGCCCTTTTGTACATCTGGATAGAAGCTTTTAGATTGGTATTAAACTTTAAATCTTGCTTCTCTTCTCCATTAATAGTTCTCATTCCTGTTAGTTCCAACAGTAGGAAGATATCTTTACTGGAGATGTTAGCATTCCATATTTCAATAGTATCTTTTTTACCATCTTTGCCATTTTTAGATGCAAAAAATCACATTAGGGAAAGTTTTCATATACTTTTTTCAAAATCTATAAAAAGCTCAAACTTGTTCAGTTGTGTTTTAGGTGCAAAGTTCAACCCTTTTGATAATGAAATCTGCCCCAATGTGAGTGATAGTTTGGATAAATAATAAATCCCCAAATTCTCCATTACCTCCTCGCTTTCCTCTAAATTGTCTCCTTCCTCTGATTCTAGGGTGGCCCTTCTCTTTATTCCCTGTCTTGGTAAGCCTAGGTCCAAAAAAGGAACAGTGTCTACTGAGCAATGTGCCACCGGTGAGGCAGAAATCTGTGTTCCAAACTCATCAGTGCACCTTCTACTAGTGATTGGAAGGCATTTGGCTGAACAAATGTTATTTTATTCTCACTCTTCTCCAAGTGTCTTTTCTTACTTTTATGTTTTTTTTCCTCAATTGGAGATTTTGTATTTTATTCTTATTTACCAGAGTCCTACTAGTGACCCTAGCCACATGTCCCAATGCAAACTCCTCTCTAGATAACCCAGTGTCATTTGGTTGTCTACTATTATGTTTCTGTATCTTATTTCTATCATTATTTTGTATCTCCTTCGAACTGTTCGAATCAACACTAAATTCCCTATTTTGTGTAACTTCCTTTTTCTTTGTGTGTGATGTTGAGATGACCACACTGAATTTCTCCCTTCCCTATAGTCAACTAAATCTCTAAGAAACTTCTTCTGTTTATTCTTTATAATTTCAACATCTAAATTATTGTTTTTTTGTCACTAAATCTTCATAATAATTAAATTGACTGTTCTTTTACATGTTCTAAGGCTCCCTGTGCCTATCTTATGTCTCTCCAACTTACTCAGTTCAACTGTTTTATATTTTACAATGAGTTGCATAAGTTGTTGAGAACAATTCTCCAAAATGGTCATCCAATCTTTTTTAAAAAGTCTCATCCTTCTTCAATGGTAGGTATCTTATTACACCTCTTGGAATTAGATCATTTTTAATATATCTCTCTAAACCTACAATTTCCCACCAGCATTTCAATTCCTTTATCATCAAATTTTCATAAATATTGAACGCTTTCTTAATCTCAATCTCATCAGTATTAAAATCATCATTGACATTTTTAACATTGAAAACAGAATCCAATTTCACCATCTGTTCTTTCCTTTGTTTGTCAGATTTATATTTTAGTGATTGTTGGTTCATAATATTTGCAGAAGCTGCCATTTCCCCGCTTGTTGTAGATATATCAAAGAAATGTACCTCGCACTAAGTCCAGGAGCATCTCTGGAGCTTAAATATTATATTCGCTCTTGCACTCCAAACAAACGGGTTCTTAAAGAGGAAGTTTTCCTGCTGCCACAAGTCCCAATGGTGTCACAACTCCAAGAGTATTCACCACGACAAAGCGCTCAAGATATTATTTTACAAATAGAACTTGGCCCTGGAATCCTCCACCCAGCCCTAAAATATAAAAAAAAATAATAACACACAGTATCTGTATATCCAAAAAACAGAAGGCTATAATTGAATATAGACTGAAATAAAAACAAACATAAAAATAATTAACAACAAGATAAGATTGATATAAAGAATATATAGTTATTATTTAAATTCTTACAAAAGAGAAAACATAGTTTTTAGCAGAAAGGCTACACCATGGCGCTAAAAGGGTCAGTCAGTAAACCAAACTACACTGTAATGGAAGCTAAGGATGCCGGGTTATCTTTAGCCGTCGTTCTGGTTCTCTCCCTCCTGGATGTGGCTAAAAGTGGGTAGCCTGGCCTATGAAGCAAGATGAAACTCCTGCAGTGCTGGAACAGATAACTCCTGAATGGGGGGCAAAGGGGCGCCTTTCTACCATCCATATCAAAGACTCTGTACTCCTTCTTAGTTCAGAACAACTAACTCCACTTTATTTGTAAACACAGCTTATTTATACAATTTCAACTACATTAACTAGGGCCAGTACAGAAGACATAATACAGTCACAGTGGATACAATAGGTCACATCAAATGGTGAAGACATAACACAATGGGAGTATTCATAGGGCTAATGTAATCACAACACCTAATACAAAGGAACCAACAACAGATGGTTCAGGGATACTCAATAAGGCAGACATGATTTAATTAATACACAAAGGGCTTGGGCTAGGATAGGCAATAGCCAAAAAGGCTTGAGGAGCTGGAATACACATTCTAGGGAAAATGTATTGCGCAGTCCCCTTGAACCCATGGCTATTCTGCTAATCGCTGATGCTCCTAAAACAGGGCAGTTCTGTGGATTTAGTCCTTTTTGCCACCGCTGCCTACTGACATAATGTCTTGAAAGTTCTGTGATAAGGGACTGTACATCCGTACACCTTCGATGTCTTTCTACAGCACGTTTCACACCACCCACTGTGATTTGTAAAGCAACAGAGTATCGAATAGCTAATGTATCGACCTACGGCTATTTAAATTCTACTTATTCAATTAAACAAGTAAAGAGAATGGTTTAAAAAATATACAATCTCAGTTATTACATCAAGTTTTAAAGGCATCCCAGTGGATGTATCTGAGTAGTTTAGGTCATTTTTAGGAGACTTAAAAACTGTCTATATGTTGTAGTAGAGATTTGTTTGTAATATGAATCAGTTTTGAGAAATTAAAATACTTGCTAATGGCATAGTTCATATTTTCCAATATTTCCTACATAATTTCTAGGGACACATTTCTCTTGGACAGTCACATTGCAGTGTTGCTAGTAGGCCAGAGTATCTTATAGCACAATGTCAACAGACAACCCTTTGACTGTCAGAAGAGTACGCCCTGTGACCTTTAAGTGGCTTGCCGCCAGGCTGGTCCTTAAGGGGTTATAACCTTTGTGTAATTATAATTTTTATTTTGTAATCAAATCAGGCAAAATTACAAACAACTTTTTTTTAATGGCACTTAAACATGTGCTCTGATTGCCTTATATTACCTTTTGATTTTGTAATCCTGAAAGGCTGGGGCTGTCAGCACCTCTAGCTGTTAGGAAATACAACTCCCATCATTCCAACTGGCCGTTGGCTGCTTGGGATTTTCGAGAATTTGGAAACACAGCTATTAGATTAGAACACATCCATAGTTAGTAAATATTCTTAACCACAGTATTTTATGGATGTGTTTTAACCTTAGCAATGCCTGACTAGCCCCGCGTACATCAAAGTAAGAGTAAAAATTCCCATTGATATAAAGGAACACAAAAAATAAAATGAGGTTCTATAATTTTAACTATCATATACTTCCAGCTAGCATCTGTAAAAAAAAAATAAAAAAAAAATGAAAAAGTAATTTTATGTCAGATCCCTCAAATGTAATCCTAACCTTGCATTTTTATACCTGGGTAGACTGTCCTAAATAGATACCATTTGGTTAATTTTACTTCTGCAGTTGCAAATGAGAGATGAGAGCTGTGGCAATTAATTTATTGTGATTAGTGACCACTTCTCTTGTATTCTAAAGGCTGCTATCCTATATCAGACCATTTACAGTCAACACTGCACTACCAGTCTGGGAAAAAGGCAGGAATAGCTGCCACCTGTGACCACGTGTAAGATTAACATTTCTTGGTCAAGCAGTCACCAGTGCATTGCAAATATACCTTGTAGCATTGAAGGGGTTAACCATCAAATTCACCCCTTGCAGATAAAAATTAATAGGAATTTGGGGAGGTTGAGTTGTTATTTGTTCCTTATGAATTTGATTTGCTGTATATAGCTTTATGCATATGGCTCTAAGTCTTGCCTTAAGGATTTACTTGTGTGGTTCTAAGTGATATACTGTAATAAAGAGAACATTCCAGTGTGAGCCATGGTGAACCATTACTCCTTTACAAATATGGCCTCTAGTACCCCAATTTTAACTGTTTGTGTGTCAGAGGGATGCCCAACACATTTCAAAGGAATTTGCTGGATTGGTCTCTGGCACTCAGAGGGTTAAGAGGACACTTTATGTGACCTGCAGAACTTTGACCCTTTGCATAAACAAAAGAATCATGGGAAATTCACAGAGTCCAGATGTTTCTCAGAGTTGTCAAACTGTGACAGAACAGATTGTCCTTCAACCAGTAACAGAGAGAACGGAAAATGATGATTAATAAGAAATGGCACTAATACTGGGGCTTTGTTATGGAGAAATTTTCCTTCAGGAGTGGGAAATGGGAAGTACCCCTTATGTTTCAATGGCACCCCCTTTATCTGTCTCCTCAGAATGATAAAGTCCTTATTTGAAGCAATGCATTGGAGACTGCTGTAGCATTCAGGGGTTAAAAGCCCCATTTACATTGATGAGAACTGATTTTTCCCCCCTGCTCTGCAGTTTTGTTTGGCACAGGACAGCTCTACTCTTACCTTTATACATATTCCCCACAGGACTTAACATAGTGAAGCTAATGTACTAAGAAGAATTTGAGTAATTCTTGAGTAAACTAACTACCGTAGGTGTGTATCATTGATTCAAATGAGTCTTGTAACCCACTGAATGATGGACTGTTCTCTTATTCATTAGCTCTGCAATGTGTTCAATCCCTCACTAATGAGATAAAATATCCGTTTAAATCAATGAGAACTTTTATTTGGAGCCTATGGTGCAGTTTGATTCCTCCAGCTCTACTCCAGTTAATAGTATATCTGTCAGCATTACTGATTAGCACTGTTTAGTTAAATTTGCCTTGATTATTATTATTACAAGAACAAATCGATAACTGTTACCATTAAGTGGACACTATCTATTATACTTGTCAGATCTCTCTATCATGTGTGATGATGCCGTCCTGGTTTTGTATTCCTATTTGCTAATGTTACTTTGTAGTAGACAAAGACAAAACAACGATGCACTGCAATTACTCATTGTTTTTTGAGGCATTACATCATGGCAGTTCAAAACCTTAGAGATCACATTCTTGATCAAACATCATCTCATCATCTCTTTTGTTAAAAACTGCTATTATATTGCTGCTGGTTGGGATTTGTAGGGGAGATTCACTAAGCGGTGATAAAAAGGTGATAAAGTGGAGATGACTTCTCCAGTTTCTCATTTCTCCAATTCCACTGTTATTCTATGGAGACATTGCACTAAGATTTCTTCAGATTTGGAAATCTTATTGAATAGGCTTTATAGAATAACAGGAACTGGGGAACTGATAAACTGGATAAGTTATATCCACTTTATCACCTCTTTATCATCACTTAGTGAATCTCTCCCCTAATGTCACTTTGGCTCCTGATTTGATACATTATACTACAAAGTTTTAGATTGTTAAAGTAACTGATTTCAGCTGACTGGAGGGGTCAACTAACCAATCATAATCATAACTATCAATTACAAATGTTAACCCTTCCGTGAATCGAACTCATCTCAATCATGCAACCTCTTTAGTAAAATATTTAACACTTTACAGCTGGGATAACACATTGTTGGACATCCAGCTTTTGTAAACTGCAACTCTCATCATGCCCAACCAGCTTGTGACTGGTTGGGGATGATAGGAGTTGCAGATTACAACAGCTGGAGTAATATCTGTGTATTGGCTTTCCAGATGGTTCAGATTCAGACTTAAATATGCATTACAGACACATGCTATTCTCATTTGTAGGGTAGTCACTAATAATCATCTTATAATTAACTTCAGTATGTGCTGACACCCCATTTCAATTCCTTGCATATTTAACCCTTGCTTCCTTATACAGTAATGTGCAAAAGTTTTAGGCAGGAGTGAAATAAGTGATGTAAAGTCAGAATGCTTTCAAAAATAGACACTCTAATAGTTTATATTCATCAATTAACAAAATACATAGTGAACAGAAGACCAAATTAAATCAAATCAATGTTTTGTGTGACCACCCTTTGCCTTCAAAACAGCATCATTTCTTATAGGTACACTTCCACAAAGTCAGGGAATATGTAGCGATAGAGTCAGGTGTATGATTAAACAATTATACCAAACAGGTTCAAATGATCGTCAATGTAATATGTAGATTGAAACACAATAATTAACTGAAACAGAAACAGCTGTGTAGGAGGAATAAAACTGGGTGATGAACAGCCAAACTCAGCTAACAAGGTGAGGTTGCTGAAGACAGTTTAATGTTAAAAGTCATATAACAAGACGCAAGGTAGTTATACTGAATTAACAAGGTCTCTCCGAGGCAGAAGTTTTAAGGCAGGCAGGGGTTTCCAGATTTGCTGCCCAAGCTCTTTTGAAGAAGCACAAACAAACTGGCAATGCTGAGGACTGTAGGCGAAGTGGTCAGGCAAGGAAACTTAGTAAGATGTCCAGCAGTGCCAACAACTCAAAATTGGCAGAAAACAACAAGACCCTGGTACACCCATCAACCGTCCAGAGAAGTCTGGTCAGAAGTGGTCTTCATGGAAGACTTGCGGCCAAAAAGACATACCTCCAATGTGGAAACAAGGCAAAGCGACTCAACTATGCACAAAGGAACCGGGCTGCAGAAAAATGGCAGCAGGCGCTCTGGACTGATGAGTCAAAATTTGAAATATTTGGCTGTAGCTTAAGGCAGTCTATGTGCCGAAGGGCTAGAGAGCAGTACAAGAATGAGTGTCTGCATGCAACAGTGAAGCATGGTGGAGGTTCCTTGCTGCATTTTTGCAAATGGAGTTGGGTATCTGGCAGATACGTATCCATCATGCAATTATCATGGTGCCCGTGATTCAGGTCTATGGCTTTACCTGTCCGTTCACTTGTGTGTTGTTGTTATTATTATTATTATAGCTTGTACTTGATTGACCTAGCTTGACCCCACCTCTTCGGTAGATATTTATATGCTCTGGCCTTGCCTGACTATTCGCTCCGTGCTTGATTCCTGGCTACGTCTGACTACCCGCTCCGTGTATGACATTTGGCTTGGCTAACTACCTACTCCATGTATGACCTTTGGCTTTGCTGACTACCCGCTCTGTGGTAAGTACTGTGGCTTGTCTGACTACCCTTTCTGTGCTAAGTACTTTGGCTTTGTCTGACTACCCGATCTGTGAATGACCATGGCTCTGTCTGTCCTCTTTGGTTCTCCCTAGGGTCAGGCTCCGTGCAGGTTCCTAGTCCTGGTCCTTGGTCAGGGTAGGTTCAGTCCGTAGCCCAGTAGCTCCTGGTCTTACAGTTGCTCACGGACCCTAGCGTTCTAGGGTGTTGATAGTTCCGGTGACCCTAGAGTTCTAGGGTGTATATCTGTGACCCTAGTGTTCTAGGGTATTGGGCCTCCAGTATTCTGCATATCAGTCTGTGTCGCTTACCACTGCTCGTTATCTCTAGTGGTTCTGCTGACCTTACTGGTTCGCTTCCTGTCGGTTCACGGAGTCTGGCCAAGTTCAATGTCAGCTCCTGGTAGTAAACTGCAGCACTGTCCTCACGCCTGACCCCGGGGAGGTTGGGGAAGTGCCTATTACCTTTCTCCTGTATTTGATCTTAATAAAGTGGTGTTGATTTTACTTGTACCTGTCACAGTCATTATTTCTCTAAGTCTTCAGTGACAGTACGAAAGGGCCATGACATCTGAAGGTATGTAACGGTTTATTCAGACACTCAGACCAGAGGTAAAAAATAAAACACAGTTTTATTGAGAACAAATGAGGAACACGGCCCCCTAAGGGCAGAAATAGGTAATGACATGTAACTGAAGGCAATATGGTAGTATAGCCGACACAGTATGGATAAGGAGCAATACTGTACAAAGCAATGGGACAGAGTATAGCAAGGGTTAAAGTCCAATGCAAGTAATCAGTCTCTGATGTGGTGTGTAAGACAACGCCCAGTAGAGGACAAGAGCAGCCAGAGACTGAGGTGAAAGGTGGAGAGCACCTAGTAGTGAGTCCAAACAGTAGTCCTCAAGGACTGGCAATATGCAAAACCAACCACTTGTGCTAGAGCTAAATGGTACAAGAGCCAAGAGCACTCTGCCGTGCGTAACGGGATTAACCACACTGTGTGAGCTGAATGGGACCAGAGCCAACAGCATCCTTCCGGTGCTGAATGGGTTAATGACACTGCAAGAGCTGAATGGGACCAGAGCCAGTAGCACCCCTTGGTGCATCAACGGATACCAACAATGCCAGAGCGGAAAGGGACCAGAGCCAGTAGCACCCCTTGGCGCGTAAACAGATACACAACACTGCCAGAACTGAGTAGGACCAGAGCCAGTAGCACCCTTCCAGTGCGTAATGGAGCGAGTGTATTGCAAGAGCTATCGGTAGACAGTTAATGGAAGCCACAACTGCTCTTCAAATATAGCGGACAGGCTCGGTAATGAAGGCAGCAAGCTCTGCAAGTGTTAATGGACAGGCTCGGTAACGGAGGCAGCAAGCTCAGCAAGTGTTAACGGATGGCCCAGTATCTGAGGCAACAAGCACTGCAAGTGTTAACGGACAGGCTCGGTAACGGAGGCAACAAGCTCAGCAAGTGGGAGGTCAGCATATATAGCACAAGATTAACAGTTCGCAATGTCGCCAAGCGACATCGACGAGATCTCGCTGGAACAGGATCACAGGAAACCAGTCACGAAGCAGGAACGTCAGCCAGGCCGGGTCATACACGGAGCAGGAGCGTCAGACAAGCCGGATCAATCACGGAGCAGGAACGTCAGCCAGGCCGGGTCATACACAGAGCAGGAACCAGAAGAATAGTCAGACAAGCCAAATCGGTACACAGGAACACAGCAACAGAAGCACTGGTACTGGAACACCACGAAAGGGCACCTGACAGGTGCCAGAGGCCCGGTATAAGAAGGCCATACTGGGCGGGCATAACCAAGCTCCACCAATAGGAACACACCACAGCAGAGGTTGACAGAAGATCAAGGGAACCGTGATAGTACCCCCCTCTCAAAGACCCCCTCCGCTGGTAGAGGGTCTAGGTTTCTGGGGATATTTAGAGTGGAAATTGCGCAATAATCTCGGGGCATGAAGGTCTCTGTGGTTGACCCAAGAGCGTTCTTCAGGACCATAGCCTTTCCAGTGGACCAAATATTGCAATTTCCCTATAAATCTCCTGGAATCAGTAATGCTCTGAACTTCGTACTCCTCTTGGCCTTGAACATCCACCGGCCCAGTATAGTATAACGGTTGGAAACCAAGGGCTTTAACAGGGACACATGGAACACATTATGAATGCGCATAGAGGCTGGGAGTTCCAGTGCGTACGAGACAGGGTTAACCTTGCGGATGATTTTAAATGGACCAATGAACCGGGGAGCCTGCTTATTGACTGGCTGAGGGTCCTCTGAACCTGTGCCCAAGTGGAGCGGAGCTGCTCCATATGCTCGTCCAGAGCTGGAATCTGCTGCGACTGAAATGAGTCCAGGAGCAGACATGGCTGAAACCCATAGTTAATAAGGAACGGAGAGCTCCCAGACGATGAATTAACTGCACAATTCCTGGCAAACTCTGCCCATGGCAACAGGTCGGCCCAATTGTCATGATGATCAGTCACAAAGCAGCTCAGGAACTGTTCCAGTCCCTGATTGGCACGCTCAGTGGCCCCATTGGTCTGGGGATGGTAGGCAGAGGAAAAGGACAACTGGATGCCCATCTAGCTACAGAATGCCCTCCAGAATCTAGACACGAACTGGCTCTCTCGGTCAGACACCACCACTCTGGGAACCCCGTGCAAGCGGAATACCTCTCTAGCGAAAACCACCGCCAATTCCTGAGCCGTCGGAAGACCAGAGAGGGGCACGAAATGAGCCATCTTAGAAAACCTGTCAACCACCATTAGGATAAAAGAGTACCCCCAGGACACTGGCAATTCTCCCAGGAAATCAATAGATATATGGGACCATGGGTGTTCCCCCATTAGGAACTGGTTGTAGGAAGCCCAATGGGAGGTGTCTGGGGGTTTTGGCACGGTCACAGGTGGCACAGGCTGCTATGTAAGCGGAACAATTGGCTCTAAGAGAGGGCCACCAAAAGACTTGAGACAGTGACCATATTAATTGATCCCTCCCTATGTGCCTAGCCGCCTTAGATGAGTGGTACGTTTCCAGGAGACGGGTACGGAATGGCTCATCCACAAAACACTTGCCCACTGGGGTCGCAGGAGGTGCCCTAGCTTGGGATGCCAAAATCTCCTCCCCCAGCGGCGAAGTGATACTAGTACGCACCGTAGCCAGGATGCAATCTGGCTGAATAATAGGTACCGGGTCTTCATCCCTCTCAATGTCAGGGCTGAATTGTCTGGAAAGAGCATCCGCTCTAACGTTCTTAGAGCTTGGCAGGTAGGACACTACGAAATTAAATCGAGACAAGAACAGTGCCCACCTAGCCTGGCGAGAGGACAGCCTCTTGGCCTCTGAGAGATAAGTCAAATATTTGTGATCAGTAAGGATTAACACCGGGGTTCTTGTGCCCTCCAATAGATGGCGCCATTCTTTCAATGCGAGGATAATGGCCAAGAGTTCTCTGTCGCCAATCTCATAATGGCTTTGGGCATTAGAAAGCTTCTTAGAAAAGAACCCACAAGGTCTCAGGGTACCACCACCAGCAGGGCGTTGGGAAAGTACTGCCCCAACCCCAACTTTCGAGGCATCAACCTCCAACGTAAATGGTAGGGCAGGGTTAGGGTGGGACAGTACAGGAGCGGATGCAAAAGCAGACTTTAAGATCTCAAAAGCTTTACCAGCTGCCTCAGACCATTGAGAGGGATTACGGCCTTTATGCGTAAGGTCAGACAGGGGTTTCACAATTGTAGAGAAATTCTGAATAAATTTCCTATAATAATTGGCAAAGCCCAAAAAGCGTTGGGTAGCTTTTAACACTTTAGGAGGTGGCCATTGTAGGACTGCTGCCAGTTTCTCTTGGTCCATGGCAATGCCATCTTTGGAAATTACAAACCCCAGGAAGGGTACTTGGGATCTGTGAAACTCACATTTTTCAAGTTTACAGAACAGTTTGTTCTTTCGTAAATGGAGTAAAACTTCAGACACATCCTTAATGTGTTGGGTTAGATTAGCAGAGTGAATTAATATGTCATCAAGGTATACAACCACACAAGACTGAAGCATATCACGAAGGATGTCATTGATAAGCTCCTGGAATACAGAAGGAGCATTATATAACCCAAATGGCATAACTAAATATTCGTAATGCCCTGACCTAGTATTGAATGCCGTCTTCCACTCATCCCCGGCCTTAATTCTGATCAGGTTGTATGCGGCCCGGAGATCAAGCTTCGTAAAGATAGAGGAGCCCTTCAACCTGTCAAATAGCTCCGTAATGAGTGGGATAGGGTAGGCATTCTTAGACATGAGTGTATTCAAACCCCGGTAATCTATACCTGGTCTTAGTTCACCACTTTTCTTTTTTACAAAAAAGAAACCGGCACCAGCCGGTGAGGTAGACTTGCGTATGATTCCCCTCCTGAGGGCATCCTCAGTGTAGTCCTCCATGGCCTTGTTCTCCTCGCAAGACAAAGGGTACGTCCGGCCCTTGGGAGGCACCACGCCCAGAGGCAAATCAATAGCGCAATCATACGGTCTATGCTGTGGCAATGCGCTAGCCTCTCCCTTACTGAACACGTCACTGAATTCACGATATTCAGCTGGCACTGAGGGAGAGGTACACAAAATCTTGACCGGGTGCGACAGACAATGTTTAGTACAACACTTAGACCAAGATTTAACCTCACATCTCTGCCAATCAAACTGGGGATTATGCAATAGTAACCATGGGAAACCCAGAATGACCGCATGATGGGGTGAATGAATTATTTGGAAACATACTTCCTCCCTGTGGAGAGCCCCAATAGTCATATTGATAGGAGTCGTTTCCAAAGTGATAAATGCCGGCTCCAGGGGTCTCCCGTCAATGGCTTCAATGGCTAGTGCTGTTCGGCAAAAGACTGATCCATGAAGTACCCTGCAGCACCAGAGTCTACCAGAGCAGACACCTCCACAGCCTGATCAGCCCAGGAAAATTCCACCTGGATGGTGGGTTTCTGTGTACAAGAGTCTGGGGACTGTTGTACGCCACCTAGAGCCAGTCTCCCAAGGTACCCTAGGTGCGTCCGTTTCCAGGCCGTACCGGACAAGTGCGTAAAAGGTGCCCAGCCTTGCCACAATATAAGCATAACCCTTGCCTCTTACGGTGCGCCCGTTCCTCCTTAGTAAGTCTAGTGAATCCGAGCTGCATGGGTTCACTTGGTTCAGGTGTTTGATCAGGAGGAATGGGAGGCGAGGGTGGGTTTAAAGGACTGCTGTGCCCATAATCTCTGGCTCTTGCCCTTTTAGCCAGGCTCCTCTCATGGATACGAGAGTCAATAAGCATGACATAATCGATATATTCATCTAAATCACTGGGTACATCTCTGGCAGCTATTTCGTCTTTAATAGCATCAGACAACCCCTGAGCAAAGGCTGCCACTAGCGCTTCATTATTCCATCCTACCTCTGCTGCCAATGTCCGAAATTCTATGGCATAATTGCCCACACTCCGATCGCCCATTTGTATCTCCATCAATTTTTTGGCAGCAAAGGCGACTCTACCAGGTACCTCAAACACTCTACGGAACTTCCTTATGAACTCGCTGAAGTTCTGAGTGCATGGTTTAGCATTCTCCCACAAGGGATTAGCCCATTCCAGAGCTTTGCCTATTAACAATGAAATCGTGAATCCAACCTTGCTACCGTCATTGGGAAAAGCATGAGGTGTGAGTTCCAGGAATATCTGTAACTGATTGATAAACCCCCTGCATAGGGTAGGTTCGCCATTGTATCGTAATGGTAACGGCGCCGCCGCCGTTAGACCTCTAGGGGAAGCAGCAGGCAACCCAGAAGGATTATCTGGTGTCAGAACTGGGGGGACCACCGGATTCAGGTTCGGTTTGTCAAGGTGTACCGTGCGTTCAAGTAATGTCTGCATAGCCAGTGCCAACTGGTCCAAGCGTTGCTCATGCACATCCATCCCCCAATGGAGGTTTTGTGTATTACCTTCACCTTTGCTGTCTGAGGTCATGGCCCTTTCGTATTGTAACGGTTTATTCAGACACTCAGACCAGAGGTAAAAAATAAAACACAGTTTTATTGAGAACAAATGAGGAACACGGCCCCCTAAGGGTAGAAATAGGTAATGACATGTAGCTGAAGGCAATATGGTAGTATAGCCGACACAGTATGGATAAGGAGCAATACTGTACAAAGCAATGGGACAGAGTATAGCAAGGGGTAAAGTCCAATTCAAGTAATCAGTCTCTGATGTGGTGTGTAAGACAACACCCAGTAGAGGACAAGAGCAGCCAGAGACTGAGGTGCAAGGTGGAGAGCACCTAGTAGTGAGTCCAAACAGTAGTCCTCAAGGACTGGCAATATGCAAGACCAACCACTTGTGCTAGAGATAAATGGTACAAGATCCAAGAGCACTCTGCCGTGCGTAACGGGATTAACCACACTGGGTGAGCTGAATGGGACCAGAGCCAGTAGCACCCCTTGGTGCGTCAACGGATACCCACACTGCCAGAGCGGAAAGGGACCAGAGCCAGTAGCACCGCTTGGTGCGTAAACGGATACACAACACTTCCAGAGCTGAGTAGGACCAGAGCCAGTAATACCCTTCCGGTGCGTAATGGAGCGAGTGTATTTTAAGAGCTATCGGTAGACAGTTAACGGAAGCCACAACTGCTCTGCAAATATAGCGGACAGGCTCGGTAATGAAGGCAGCAAGCTCTGCAAGTGTTAAAGGACAGGCTCGGTAATGGAGGCAACAAGCTCAGCAAGTGTTAACGGATGGCCCAGTATCTGAGGCAACAAGCACTGCAAGTGTTAACGGACAGGCTCGGTAACGGAGGCAACAAGCTCAGCAAGTGTTAACGGATAGCCCAGACTCTGAGGCAATAAGCACTACAAGTGTTAACGGACAGGCTCGGTAACGGAGGCAACACGCTCAGCAAGTGTTAATGGATGGCCCAGTATCTGAGGCAACAAGCACTGCAAGTGTTAACGGACAGGCTCGGAAACGGAGGCAACAAGCTCAGCAAGTGGGAGGTCAGCATATATAGCACAAGATTAACAGTTCACAATGTCGCCAAGCAACATGGACGAGATCTCGCTGGAACAGGATCACAGGAAACTGGTCACGAAGCAGGAACGTCAGCCAGGCCGGGGTCATACATGGAGCAGGAGCGTCAGATAAGCCGGATCAATAACGGAGCAGGAACGTCAGCCAGGCCGGGTCATACACAGAGCAGGAACCAGAAGAATAGTCAGACAAGCCAAATCGGTACACAGTAATGCAGGAACACAGCAACGGAAGCACTGGTACTGGAACACCACGAAAGGGCACCTGACAGGTGCCAGAGGCCCGGTATAAGAAGGCCATACTGGGCGGGCATAACCAAGCTCCACCAATAGGAACACACCACAGCAGAGAGTGACAGAAGATCACGGGAACGGTGATAAGGTACAGGCAACCCACAGGTGACTAGCATTCTTACCAGAATGGGTGTACAAGACCAAAGGATTGATCAGCCTTCCTTGGTGATGCAAACACTCCTTAATCATGCTGCGTGCCTTGATAGGGCTGCGCAACAACCGGTGGCCACCCCTGACCCGGCATCGGTGGTAAAGGCTAATGCTGACAGCAGTACATTCCGAGGGCTGTCTGGATCCGCTCTTCTCCCTCAACAATATGATGGGGAACCTACACTCTGTTGTGTGTTTATTAACCAGTTAGGCATATTTCTGGAACTAGTACCGAATACATTTCCCAATGATCGTAGCAAGGTTGGCTTCATGAACTCCCTTCTATCTGGTAGAACATTGACATGGGCCAATCTGTTATTGGAGACAGGGAGACCCATAATCTCGAATTTCATGGAATTTGTGTCTGCTTTCCATAGGGTCTTTAACATCCCAGCCCGGGCAATGTCGGTATCACAAACAACTTATGAAAATCCGCTAGGATGCACGCACTGTAGCTGAATATACTATTGAATTTCATACTTTGGAGGCAGAGGTGGCCTGGATCAATGAGGCTGTAGTAGCCGCATTATCGCAAGGGCTGAACGATATGATTAAAGATGAGATGGCAGCCCGTGAGTTTCCGGAGGAGCTTCATGAACTCATTTCCTTTATGATCCTAATTGATACTAGGATAAGTGAAAGATCCCCTTTCAAGGAACAGATGCGGAAGCCTTCCCGACTGGCTCCCAACTTTACACTCCCACCCAATCCTTCCTTGCCTCCTAGTGCTGAAGCTGCCAGGGCCCAGCCTATGCAGCTAGGTTTCACGTGCTTTTTGGGGGAGGAGAGGGCTTTCCATCTCAGAGAGGGTCTATGCCTCTACTGTGTTAAGGCAGGTCACTTATTGCGGTCTTGTCCCGTGTGGCCGGGAAACGCCCGCACCTAGGGTTGTACAGGGGACAGACCCTGGGTGGAGTGTCACAGTCCCCGTACCAGATGCAAATTAATCCCATCCTAGAGGTGATTTTGTAGTGGGCTGCATAGTCTATCACGGCCCTGGCATTGATAGACTCCGGAGCTGCAGGATATTTTATGGATGTGGATTTTTCTACCCATCATGCTAGTCCATTGGTACCTCGTTCCTCTCCTCCTGCTATACAGACCATTGATGGGAGACTGTTGCAACTGTCACATGTGACCCACGAGACATCTCCACTGTTTCTAAGGGTGGGGGCTCTGCATGTGGAGACCCGACAATTTCAGGTTATGAAATCTCCACACTATGCAATCATTCTGGGGTTCCCTTGGCTTCAGACACACAACCCCAGCATAAATTGGGAGATTTGCGACATTGTGTCTTGGTCTTCATACTGTACTAAGTCTTGTCTCCAGCAGCCTACTAAGATTCTGTGTACCTTGTCATCATTACCCTCAGAGTATCAGTCTTTCGCTGACGTATTCAATAAGGTAGAGGCCAGTACATTGCCTATGCATAGGGCATACGACTGTACTATTAATTTGATACTAGGTGCTACACATACAAAGGGAAGTACCTATCCTCTGTCAGTAGGGGCGAATCGAGCTATAGAGGAGTATGTGGCTGATGCCCTAGCCAGAGGGATTATTCGGACTTCATCCTCATCCACTGGTGCAGTATTTTTTTTCCTTATAAAGGATGGCGAGTTGAGACCCTGCATTGACTATAAAGGACTGAATAAACTCATGGTCAAGAATGCTTACTCCATACCTCTGATTACCGAGTTGTTTGACCGGATTAAGGGTTCCTCTGTCTTTACTAAACTGGACCTAAAGGCAGTTTATAACCTGGTAAGAATCAAGGAGGGAGATGAGTGGAAATCTGCGTTCAATACACGCATTGGTCATTATGAATACTTGGTTATGCCATTTGATTTGTGTAATGCTCTGGCAGTATTCCAAGAATTTATTAACGATGTACTGAAAAATTTGCTATACAGTTGTGTAGTAGTCTATTTGGACGGTATCCTAATCCATTCCCTGGATTTGGCAACACATCGGAAGCATGTGGCAACTGTACTACAGCTTCTGAGAGAGAACAAGCTGTTCTGTAAGTTGGAGAAATGCGAGTTCCACAAGAGCCTTGATAAACCTGTTGGTGAAACGCGTGCCTGTGTGTTATTTCGGCAATCTGTAAAAAATGTCAAAATATTTGAATGATAGAAATTACTTAGGAAACTGGATCCTGATCTAGCAAGAACAGTAACGTTGTATCCAATTTCCATCTATCTGTGTACTTTGTGGTCCACAAACACTGTGAGACTGACATTAATACAGAGTGCCGATTATATTCCTTTAATTTAATGTAGCTGCAACTACATTGGGGACAACATTAGGAGCTATATAGCTGCTATATGAGGAAAACATATCTCCATTATCTACCTTAGTAATGTAGGTATATTTAGAGTGACATATGCCCATTAATTGCTACTGAATATTAGGAGGGAACATTTGAGATTAACCCTTCAGATTGGGGAATAATATTGCTGCTACATAAGGAATGTACATTGTTGACATCTATTCAAGAAATATAGGCATACTAATTGTCTTAATAGTATGTTTTATTTTAAATAAATTAGGTAGCAGTGCAGCTTTCAGTTTTTTGAGTTATACCAAAGACAGATTGACTTAGATGTACACACACGACTTGTACTAGTGGAGTCCATTGATTCAACCTGTTTTTCTTGGACAATATTGAAGAAAAATGGTTGAAAATATATGCGCCTATGTTTAGGCACTTTTCCCAATACACTGTTGGTGCCCCATTTATTGATTTTAAAGAAGTGTTTTGATTTTTAGGTTTTTTGTTTCATTAAAAGTTATATTTTAGTACTTTCACCACAAGCATTATTATTCAATAAACAAATATTGTTTTGACTTTATCACTATAGTGCCCTAATAAGTATCTATCAATTTTTTTTCAAGAGACAGGTGATATTCTTGGGCTATGTAATCTCTTCAGACGGTATAGCAATGGACCCTCAAAAGCTCTCGGCTGTTCTGCAATGGCCCCGGCCAGTGGGCTTAAAAGCCATACAGAGATTTTTGGGGTTTGCTAATTACTATAGATTTATACGGAACTTCTCCACAGTGCTAAAGCCTCCAACTGACTTGACACATAAAGGGGCTAACCCATCTTAATGGTCCCCCAGTGCGCTGCAGGCTTTTGAGGATTTGAAGTCTGCCTTCACTAGGGCTCCAATTTTGTCACAACCCAACCCCTCCCTACCCTTTACTCTGGAGGTGGATGCATCTGAATCAGGAGTGAGAGTCCTCCTGTCACAACGATCAGGGCCTGGTAAAACCCTTCTTCCGTGTGGGTTTTTTTTATAAAAATTGTTTAGTGCCCAAAGCCTGTATGATATTGGTGATTGCAAGCTCCTGGCTAGTATCCTCGCTCTCCAAGAGTGGCATCACCTTTTTGAGGGGACGAGTTCTCCAATCCTGATTTTGACGGATCATAAGAATCTGACCAATCTATCTGAGGCTAAAAGGCTGTCTCCACGACAGGCCAGGTGGGCATTATTTCTGTCCAGATTCAATTTTGTGGTCTTCTCTTCCTGGCTCCAAGAATGTCAGAGCAGATGCCCTGTCCAGGCAGTTCGGGCCTGAACCTGTGGCTGAGAATATACCAGTGCCTATAATTCCATCCGATCATATTCTAGCTACTATACATACTAGCTTCATGTCTCCTCTGGATGAAAGATTTTGGCC
Source organism: Rhinophrynus dorsalis (assembly GCA_037306005.1). Lineage (NCBI taxonomy): Eukaryota > Metazoa > Chordata > Amphibia > Anura > Rhinophrynidae > Rhinophrynus > Rhinophrynus dorsalis. The sequence continues at coordinate 167,456,640 of CM074721.1, read as the reverse complement.
TCCCAACCTCTGCTCCTGCTAACAAACCCAGAGGTAAATGTTTCATACCTGAGTCCCTTTGTACCAGATTGCTGGAAAAGTATCACTCCTCGAAGGCCGCTGGACATATTGGCCGTGACCAATTGACTTGGTCAGTCTCCCAGCTCTTTTGGTGGCCCAGTCTTAGGGCAGACTGCTCGTCCTTCGTAGCAGCATGCTCCATTTGTGCTTGTGCTAAGACCCCGAGACACCATCTGGTGGGTCTACTCCAAACAGTTCCTTAATGGCAAGCGTCCCTGGTCTCACGTATGCATCGATTTTATGGTTGATCTGCCGGCATCCAAAGGTTACACGGTCATGTGCCGGCATCCAAAGGTTACACGGTCATCCTGATGATAGTTGAACCGATTTTCAAAAATGGCTCACTTTGTCCCTCTTCAGGGACTCCCTATCACAGTGCCTGTGATTCCTGTCAGTCTCATCTTTGACAGATCTGATTTGCTGTGTTGGTTTGGCCCGCCCCCTGGTGACCTTTTTATACCTGGCTAGCACAACTGTCAGTCGCCCTTTCGTGGTGTTTCTGTGCCAGTTACTGTTGCTGTGTTCCGGATTCCTGTGTACCGACTTGGCTTGTCTTGACTATTCTCCTGTGTTCCTGCTCGTGTATGACCCGGCCCGTCTGACTACCTCCTTTGGATCCTGACCCGGTTTGGCTGACGTTCCTGCTCGTGTATGACCCGCTTGTATGACTACCTTCTACGTGCTCCGACCCGGCCTGGCTGACTTCCCGCTCCGAAGAACGACTCCTGCTTTCTACAGTGACCTGTGTTCCAGTTGTTGCCGCCGCGACATTTCTATCTCCTGTTCCAGCTTTTGGTGTGACTGCCTTGCCTGGTGTACTCCGATCAGTGCAGTGCATTTTCCTTTGCAGAGTTGTGCGTACACGCGCCTCCCTCAGACTGCAGAGCCTTGCTATACCGCTGAAAAGCCTCGAGTAAATGTGCTAATTAACCCTAGCAGTGCCGCTGGGTTCCACTCTATCGCTAATCTTGTAGAGTCTCTTTCTCAGTGAATACTACTGCTGAGCTGGCCGCTCTTCGTCGGCAGCTTCACACATCCTTGCAGAGTGTTTACATCCGTTTGGGCCGGTTGGGTGCCTGAGACTCTCTCTCCTGTTCATTGAGCGATTCCTCTTTACCGAGTGGTGGCAGGCACAGGCATCAGCATTCGTATTCCGGTAATCACGCCCGTGGGGGCTGTCGGCTCTAGCGTGTGCTATCCGTTATCCGGTTAAGTCTGAGGAGGCTTGGCAGTTATCGCATTGAAGGCCGGTTCCAATCATGCCCGTGGGGGCCTTATGCACTTGCACTAGTTGAAGCAGTTCCAGTAGGTAAGCCCGAGGGGGCTACGGGGACTCTTGTGCTTCTTACTGAACACCGTGGCGGGGCAGTCCAGTATCCAGCCGGTGATAGTCTTGGTCTCCAGCATCAGCCTTGTAACAGCCTGGGCGTTCCAAACATCCACATCTGAGACTGACTGTTATCAAGGACTTAACCCCTGAGGGGTATACGCTATTCTATTACTGTGTAATTGTACTTATAAGTCATTTGTGCATTTACCATTATATCTATATATTATCTGTGTATTTTTACCACCACTAGAGGGCGTGTTATTGCCTTATCTTATTTTAATAAAACTGTGTTCTTATTCACCCAATGGTCTGAGTGTCTTAAAAAACCGTGACAGTACGAAAGGGCCATGACCTCAGACGGTAAGGGTGAAAGTCAAACACAGAACATCCATTGGAGAATGGATGTTCATGAGCAGCGCATGGACCAATTGGCACTGGCTTTGCAGACGTTACTCGAACGTACAGTACATTTGGACAAGCCTAGTCCTAATCCAGTGGTCACCCCAGTCCTGACACCGGATAATCAGTCCATAGTCCCATCAGTCAATTCGAAAGGGCTAACGGCATCTGCACCGTTACCGTTAAGGTATGATGGCGATCCTTCCCTTTGCAGGGGATTTATTAATCAATTAGAGATATTTTTGGAGTTGGCACCCCAGGCATTTCCTAACGACCGTAGCAAGGTCGGTCTTATGATATCTCTATTGACTGGCAAGGCATTGGCATGGGCGAATCCGTTGTGGGAGAATGCCAGACCCTGCACTCTGAACTTTAGAGAATTCGTCAGAAAGTTCAGACGAGTGTTTGAGGTTCCTGGCAGGGCTGCCTCTTCTGCCAAAAGGCTGATGGAAATTCAGCAGGGCGAACGCACACTGGGCGATTATGCTATTGAATTCAGGACCTTGGCAGCAGAGGTGGGCTGGAACGAGGAGGCATTACTAGCTGCCTTTACTCAGGGTCTCTCCGAGCAAATTAAGGACGAGATAGCAGCTCGTGATGTACCCAGTGATCTGGATGAATATATCGATTATGTCCACCCGTTCTTCCTGAGCGACCAACCGATAATCCTGAACCTATGCAATTGGGGTTCACTAGGCTCTCTAAAGAGGAAAGATTATATCGTAGGAGGCAAGGTCTATGCCTTTATTGTGGCAAAGCAGGGCATCTGTTGCGCAATTGCCCAGTTCGGCCGGGAAACGAACGCACCTAGGGTACCTTGGGGGACAGGCCCTAGGTGGTGTAGAACAGTCCCTAGATTCTAGCACCACTAAACCCACTATTCAGGTGGTCTTCGCTTGGGCGGACAAGGTTATCGAGGTCCTCGCATTGGTGGACTCCGGGGCAGCAGGCTATTTCATGGACCAGTCTTTTGCCAACCTGCAAGGCATTCCTTTATGTAAAAAGGACTCTCCGGTTGCTATTGAGGCCATCGATGGCAGACCCCTGCAGCCGGCATTTATTACGCTTGAAACTATTCCAGTGACAAAGACAGTGGGGGCTTGCCACAAGGAGCAGATACGTTTTCAAATCATTCGTTCCCCGCACCATTCAGTTATTTTGGGGTTCCCATGGCTACAGGTACATAATCCCCAATTTGACTGGCAGAGATGTGAGGTTAACTCCTGGTCAGAATACTGTGATAAGAACTGTCTCTCCTTACCTGTCAAGATTATGTGTACCTCTCCGACTGTGCCAGCTGAATACGAACAATTCAGTGACGTGTTCAGTAAGGGAGAGGCCAGCGCATTGCCCGAGCATAGGGCGTACGATTGCGCCATTGATTTGCCTCCTGGCGCGGTGCCTCCCTGGGGGCGCACTTACCCACTGTCCTGTGAAGAGAATAAAGCTATGGAGGACTATGTTGCTGATGCCCTGGAGAGGGGCATCATTCGGAAATCTACTTCTCCGGCAGGTGCCGGATTTTTCTTTGTGAAAAAGAAAAGTGGTGAACTTAGGCCATGCATTGACTATCGTGGGCTGAACAAGCTTATGCCTAAGAATGCCTATCCGATTCCACTTGTTACCGAATTGTTTGACAGATTGAAGGGCTCGTCGATCTTTACTAAACTTGACTTGCGAGCCGCCTATAATCTGGTCAGAATTAAAGAAGGTGACGAGTGGAAAACGGCGTTTAACACCAGAACAGGGCATTACGAATATCTGGTGATGCCATTTGGCTTATGCAATGCGCCTGCAGTATTTCAGGAGTTTATTAATGACATCCTACGAGACCTACTACAGTCCTGTGTAGTCGTATATCTAGATGATATATTAATTCACTCTGCCAACCTCTCACAACATATCAAAGATATTTCTGAAGTCCTGCTCCGACTTCGCAAGCACAGGCTAATTTGTAAGATAGAGAAATGCGAATTCCATACATCTCAAGTGCCATTCCTGGGTTTCGTTATCTCTAATAATGGCATTGCCATGGATCAGGAGAAGTTGGCAGCAGTTCTGCATTGGCCTCGTCCTAAAGGGTTAAAGGCCATTCAAAGATTCTTAGGTTTTGCGAACTATTATAGGAAGTTCATCCAGAACTTTTCCACGATTGTCAAACCATTATCAGATTTGACTCATAAGGGCGCTTCTCCCTCTCAGTGGTCCGAGGCGGCGGAGACCGCATTTGTTACCCTGAAATCTGCCTTTGCATCTGCTCCGGTGCTGTCCCACCCTAATCCCTCTCTGCCCTTCACGTTGGAGGTTGACGCTTCTGAGGTTGGGGTTGGAGCAGTACTCTCCCAACGTCCTGTGGGAGGTGGCGCCTTGAGGCCTTGCGGCTTCTTCTCTAAAATATTGTCCAGTGCGCAGAGCCATTATGAGATTGGGGACAGGGAGCTGTTGGCCATAATTCTAGCTCTGAAGGAGTGGCGTCACCTTTTGGAGGGTACTCGGACTCCAGTACTAATTCTTACGGATCATAAGAATTTAACTTATCTCTCCGAAGCCAAAAGACTGTCTTCTCGACAAGCTAGATGGGCACTTTTTTTGTCACGATTTAATTTCCTAGTGTCTTATCTTCCTGGCTCAAAAAATATTAAAGCCGATGCGTTGTCTCGTCAGTTCGCTTCTGACACTGAGAGGGAGGAGGAACCTGTTCCCATCATTCAGCCAGATCGCATTCTGGCCACTATCCGTACCACCATTACCTCGCCTCTGGGGGAGGAGATATTGGCATCACAATCGAGGGCACCCCCTGAGACCCCTGTGGGGAAATGTTTTGTCGATGTGCCATTCCGTGTCCGTTTGTTGGAAACTTACCACGCTTCTAAAGCGGCTGGGCATATTGGTAGGGACCAACTAGTCTGGTCTCTGTCGCAATTATTTTGGTGGCCTACCTTGAGAGCCGATTGTGCCGCTTTTACTGCAGCCTGTACCACCTGTGCCCGTGCTAAGACCCCTAGGCATCTCCCTGTGGGCTTATTGCAACCTGTGCCCAATGGAGACCGTCCTTGGTCTCATATTTCTATCGACTTTTTGGGAGAATTACCAGCGTCCAGGGGATTTACGTTCATTCTTATGGTGGTCGATAGATTCTCTAAAATGGCACATTTTGTGCCTCTGACTGGCCTTCCATTGGTTCAGGAATTGGCTGTAGTCTTTTCTAGGGAGGTATTCCGCCTGCACGGAGTACCCAGAGTGATTGTATCCGACCGAGGGAGCCAGTTCGTTTCTAGGTTTTGGAGGGCATTTTGTGGCCAGATGGGCATTCAATTGTAATTTTCCTCCGCTTACCATCCCCAAACGAATGGGGCCGCTGAACGTGCCAATCAGGGACTGGAGCAGTTCCTGCGTTGCTTTGTCACTGATCATCATGACAATTGGGCTGACCTGTTACCATGGGCTGAGTTTGCCAGAAACTGTGCGGTTAATTCATCGTCCGGGAGCTCTCCGTTTCTCGTTAATTATGGGTTTCAGCCTTGTCTGCTCCTGGACTCCTTTCAGGCGCAGCAGATCCCTGCTCTGGATGAGCATTTGGCACAGCTTCGTTCCACTTGGTCACAGGTCCAGAGGTCCCTCAGTCAGTCATTTCGGCGTCAGCAGAGGCACGCGAATCGCAGACGTCTGCCAGCGGTCTCCTTTCAAGTTGGGGACAGGGTATGGCTGTCATCCAGAAACCTTAATTTACAAGTACCATCTAACAAACTGGCTCCCCGGTTTATCGGTCCATTTAAGATTATCCGCAAGATTAATCCGGTTTCTTATGCTTTGGAGCTTCCACCCTCAATGCACATTCACAATGTGTTCCATGTGTCGCTCCTGAAACCCTTGGTGTGTAATCACTATACTACTACGCCAGTGATTCCTGGGCCGGTGGACGTCCAGGGCCAAGAGAAATATGAGGTACAGAGCATTATTGATTCTAGGAGATTTAGAGGAAAGCTGCAATACTTGGTTCATTGGAAGGGCTATGGTCCTGAGGAATGTTCTTGGGTTGATCAAGGGGACCTCCACGCACCCAGATTACTACGCAGCTTTCACTCTAAATACCTTTCTAAACCCAGACCTCGAGCAGGGAGAGGGGGTCTTTGAGAGGGGGGTACTATCACAGTGCCTGTGATTCCTGTCAGTCTCATCTTTGACAGATCTGATTTGCTGTGTTGGTTTGGCCCGCCCCCTGGTGACCTTTTTATACCTGGCTAGCACAACTGTCAGGCGCCCTTTCGTGGTGTTTCTGTGCCAGTTACTGTTGCTGTGTTCCTGTGTTCCGGATTCCTGTGTACTGACTTGTCTTATCTTGACTATTCTCCTGTGTTCCTGCTCGTGTATGACCCGGCCCGTCTGACTACCTCCTTTGGATCCTGACCCGGTTTGGCTGACGTTCCTGCTCGTGTACGACCCGGCTTGTATGACTACCTTCTACGTGCTCCGACCCGGCCTGGCTGACTTCCCGCTCCGAAGAACGACTCCTGCTTTCTACAGTGACCTGTGTTCCAGTTGTCGCTGCCGCGACATTTCTATCTGCTGTTCCAGCTTTTGGTGTGCTTGCCTTGCCTGGTGTACTCCGATCAGTGCAGTGCATTTTCCTTTGCAGAGTTGTGCGTACACGCGCCTCCCTCAGACTGCAGAGCCTTGCTATACCGCTGAAAAGCCTCGAGTAAATGTGCTAATTAACCCTAGCAGTGCCGCTGGGTTCCACTCTATCGCTAATCTTGTAGAGTCTCTTTCTCAGTGAATACTACTGCTGAGCTGGCCGCTCTTCGTCGGCAGCTTCACACATCCTTGCAGAGTGTTTACATCCGTTTGGGCCGGTTGGGCGCCTGAGACTCTCTCTCCTGTTCATTGAGCGATTCCTCTTTACCGAGTGGTGGCAGGCACAGGCATCAGCATTCGTATTCCGGTAATCACGCCCGTGGGGGCTGTCGGCTCTAGCGTGTGCTATCCCGTTATCCGGTTAAGTCTGAGGAGGCTTGGCAGTTATCGCATTGAAGGCCGGTTCCAATCACGCCCGTGGGGGCCTTATGCACTTGCACTAGTTGAAGCAGTTCCAGTAGGTAAGTCTGAGGGGGCTACGGGGACTCTTGTGCTTCTTACTGAACACCGTGGCGGGGCAGTCCAGTATCCAGCCGGTGATAGTCTTGGTCTCCAGCATCAGCCTTGTAACAGCCTGGGCGTTCCAAACATCCACATCTGAGACTGACTGTTATCAAGGACTTAACCCCTGAGGGGTATACGCTATTCTATTACTGTGTAATTGTACTTATAAGTCATTTGTGCATTTACCATTATATCTATATATTATCTGTGTATTTTTACCACCACTAGAGGGCGTGTTATTGCCTTATCTTATTTTAATAAAACTGTGTTCTTATTCACCCAATGGTCTGAGTGTCTTAAAAAACCGTGACACTCCCTTCCTCCAGAGAATTGGCTGAGATATTTGCTAGAGAGGTGTTTCGACTCTCTGGAGTGCCCAAAGTGTTGGTTTTTGATCGAGGGAGTCAATTTATGTCCCGGTTTTGGAGGTTGTTCTTTAATCAGATGGGTATCCAACTTTCGTTATCCTCTGCCTAGCACCCCCAGTCCAACGGTGCTGCCGAGAGAGCCAACCAAGAGTTGGAACAGTTTTTGCGTTGCTTCATCTCGGACCATCGTGATAATTGAGCAACCCTGTTACCATGGGCTGATTTTGCCAGGAATTGTGCCGTGAACTCCTCCTCACAGAGTTCTCCGTTTCTGATCAACTATGGGTTCCAGCTGTAATGTTTCCGTAAATACAGATACTCAAGGATAAACTTAATAGTAATTCTTTTATTTGACTCCTTGCTTCTCTTCAGATCATCTCACACTAACTGTTCCTTTTCAACTGTCTCATCCTCCACTTCCTGATTCCCGCCCTTTCTCCTGAAAGGGAGAGACATGCTTTACTGTATGTTACATCACCTCCCTCTTTTTTTTTTTTTTTTTTTTTTTAATTAAGCATAAAACAAACAGAGACATTTATATTAACTGGAACATGAATATTACAACATGAAAACTGTTTGAAGTCCGATTATTTGTCATGACTATATTTCCTCAATTAGTCTTGATGGGGATTTTCTTTCCCCCACAGGATAGCGTCCTTGAATAGTTGGGAATATTCTTTTCCGATGGATTATCTGTGTCCCTTTGAGAATAAGTATTGTCAATTGCAGACTCATTCAGTTGAGAGGGTTCACCAAAATCTTCTGTAGGGATGACTTTGAAGTGTGAGTTATTCCTGGTTATGGACTGTCCATCACGTTTTGCTGTAACCATACTTCCTTTCTTGGCTGTTACATAGTATTCTGCTGGGTCATAGAATGAAGTAATCTTATTACGTGGTCTTTGACGTATAACAACCTTATCTCCCTTGTGTGGAGAGGATGGCTGAGCATGACGTTTCCCGTCTGCATACTGTTTCATTTTCTCCTTATTCTTTGCGTCTGTTGACCTTACAGTGACTTTGTTGGGTAGTGCATGAGTAGCAACATCAGGAATGCTTATGTGAGGATTTCTGTTGAACAACAGTTGTGCTGGGGCAGAACTGGCTGTTGAATGTGGTACACTTCTGTAGTTGCACAAAAATTTGTACAGTGCTTGTTTCAGTGATATGTGCTGCAAATGGCCTGTTTTAACTCTCTTCCCCAAAGTGGCCATGAATCTTTCCACAATTCCATTTGCTTGCAGCCAGCAGGGTGTTAACTTCCTATGAGTAAATCCAAGATATTCAGAGAATTGTACAAATGTGTGTCCATTAAAGGGAGGCCCATTATCTGTTTTCACAAGTCGTGGAATGCCAAATGTTGAGAAAATGTTGTCTGGTATGATACTGGAAGCTGAGGTTGATGAAATAAATGCAATAGCTGGATATCTGGAATATTCATCAATTATTGCCAGAATGTACTGACCATTAAGTAGTGGGCCATAGATATCAACCACCACTTCTTCCCAAACTGTTGTAGGGAGAGGAGACATTAGTAATGGCTCAGGTTGTGATGTAGAAGTAACAAGCTGACAAGTAGAGCAATGTTTTATTAAATTATCTACCAGTTGATCCATGCCTGGAAACCATATCTTTTCTCAAAGAAGTTTCTTTGTACCAACAATTCCCAAATGGCCTTCATGAGCTATATGTATTACTAAGTGACACAAAACCTTAGGAACTATTAGCTTGGTGCCTCATAGAATGAGGTGTTTTTCAGTGATAGATAATTCTGCTCTTACACTAGAGAATGATTTTAGATCTCTGAGGTCTATTTCGCGATCTGGAAATTTTGCTCGTTGAATTTCATGCCATTTTCCATTTTGGATTATGTAAAGCACAAAGTGTCTTGTCATTTGTAATTGCTGATCAGCTGAAAGTGCCTTTGGTATCACATGAGTTGCAATAAAATTCATATAATCTTCAGTGGACCAATGAGTAGTTTGATTCACTTGAGGGGGATGTCTTGAAATGCAGTCAGCGGGATTGCTATATTTTCCAGCTAATTTTATAATTACAGCCTTGTAGTCGCAGGCCCTATCATTCAATTTTCTCTGGCATTTTGGCTCGTGGATTTTGAAAGATGGCAAGTACAGCTTGGTGATCTGTTACAATAGTGAAAGGCACTCCATAAAGAAACAAACAAGTGTTCACATTCCCAGACAACCGCTAAGCTCTCTTTTTCAGGCTGAGAATATTTTCTTTCTGTATTAGTTAAGGCTTTACTGGCGTATGCAATGATGGATGGCTCTGAGTTATAACTTTTGTATTGTACTAGAACAGCACCCATTCCCACTGGACTCGCATCAGCAATCAGCTCAGTGCGTAAAGTAGGATCAAAATAGGCCATCGTTGTTGTTGCACACAGATCATTTTTAATGTTATCAAAAGAAGTTTGGCATTCTTGAGACCACTTGAATTCACGTCCTTGTTTAGTGAGTTCTCTCAGTGGTGCACTAGTTGTTGAAAAAGTTTCACTATATCTAGCACAGTAGGTGGACATCCTTAGGAAAGAGCAAACTTCACTGACATTTTGAGGAACAGAGGCCATTTTGATAGCCTGTACCTTATTCAGATCAGGTTGTGTTCATAATGTGACCATAAAATTCCAAAGAAAGTTTGTTAAATTCACATTTCAAAAATAGCATGTAATACACAATTATGTTCAGCCTGGGTTTTGCCAAATACAAGAATATCATCACTGTAGTTAAAAGCATTGGGAATATATTGACATCTTGAAAAATTTCTGCAGCTGAAATGACTCCAAATGATAACCGTTTATATCTTTTGAGGCCTAAATATGTAGAAAATGTTGTCAAGTATCTGGATTCAGGACTCAGTTCCAGTTGATGATAACCTTTGTTAAGGTCTAATTTTGTATCATGCTGAATCTTAGTCACGTATTCTGTAGCATAGTAACATAGTTGATGAGGCTGCAAAAAGGCATGAGTCCATCAAGTCCAGCCCATGCTAAAATAACCCCTGTTGATCCAGAGGGGGAAAAAAAAGCCCTCTGATGCCATTTCCAGTTTAGCCCCAAGTGGGTCAAAAATTCCTTCCTGACCCCAAATGGCAGTCAGATAGGTTCCTGGATCAACATCCTATCTGCATTGAAACCATCTGTCATAATTTTCAATATTGTTCTATGCTAGATAGGCATCCATTGCTTTTTTGAAAGTAGTTACATTATCTGCAAGTACAACATCATGCAAAGAATTCCATAGCTTTACAGCCCTTACTGTAAAGAATCAGCACACATATGGCTACTGGGATCTAGTCACATTTGGTGCTGTAATTGTGATCACCATATGCGACTAGATCACATTAGCCATGTGTGCTGCAGTTTACCTGACTCTAAGATATAGCATAAATCTCAGTGGTTGTAGTTCTCCAACTACTTGCGTGCCAGTCTTTTGCTATCCCAATATAAAAGTATTGTGATTATCAAAATAGTCTCAGTGAAACATAATGTACATAGATTTAAGTAGTATGTGTGCCCATGTGGTTATCATCACTACTGTGGGAGATGGGCACGATGTTGAATTTTGCTATTGGCTCTAGCCTCAGATCTTTTTGGGACCCCAGAACAGGGAATCCAAGACATGATCTTCCTTGCTGGTTTCTCCAAAGGATTTAACTGGATGTCACTTTGACTCAGGAGTGCTTGCTGTAATGGCCTCATATACCATCTAGGCCACTTCACCAGGGGAATGACGGCAGACTCTTCATGCAAAGTATTGCTGAACAAATACTGGACAATCTGAAGGCCTTCTGCTATGAAAGAGAGACGAGAACATTTTCTGTATTGAAGGCAGCCCCCATAAAAATCAATGATCAGGTGGGAATCAGTTGAGTGTTCTCCCTATTTATCAACCATCCCAAATGAGAAAAAAAACAGAATTGTCCACTGCAAATATAAGGAAGGAGTGTCTTTGTCTTAATTCAGGAGGAGAATATTGTCCAGATAATGGTGAATCTTGATTCCCTTTACCCTTCGTGCCATGATCACCAGAAGAAGAATCTTAGAGAAGGTCCTATGGGCTGTCGCGGCCTAAAGGTAAGACAGATAAACTGTAAGAGCATGGGGGTTATGCACTAAGGCATGGTAAAGCGGAGATTACTTCTCCATTGATATCACTTCTTCAGTTCCTATGTTATTTTATAGAGCCTACGTACTAAGATTTCTCCAGCTGTGGACATCATAGTACATAGGCTTTATAGAATAACATAGGAACTGGATAAGGCATATCACTGGGGAAGTTATCTTCACTTTATCACACCATAGTGCATAACCCCCCCAGCTCTCCTACTGTCCATGTCATCAACTTCTGGTGAGTTGGAAGTACTGGAATGTGCAGGTAAATGTCGTGTAAGTCTGTTGTTACTAACCAGTCCTTAGACTGGACTGTAACGGAAGCTAAGAAGGGACCGCATCGCCTTCCATCGTCGTTCCCGGGTTTCTCCTTCTCGACGCCAGACTGGCGCCGTCCGATGTACCGGTCGAGCAGATCAACAGTCTGGTGGTCGACTCAAAGTGGCGTTGAACCCCGGAGTAGCCAACACTACATCGAAGGATGCGGATTGAGGAGGGATCGACAGCTCTCAAACAGTCGAGCTTCGCAGAACCGGAACACCGGGCAGTAGAGAGTGAGGCCTCTACTCCCGGGCTATGACAAACAGGGAAAGTGTTGCAGGAAGAAAGGGTAGCGGTCACCAAGCGGTCACCAAATCGAAGGTTTTGCTGGAACTGGAAGAAGCAAGACAGAGTCCACGTTGCCGTTTGACAGCATCTGAAGTTGGGTAGCAGGATAGTGGCAGCAGACGGTTGAACGATGCAGGAACCTGGGCTCAGATGGGCATCAGAGTGGCCGCTTTAATACCATAAGAACACAAGACTCCAGGACTCTTGTTCACTCCAAACATAACTCACTTTATTGACAAAACCACACATATTTATACACAAATCTTACATTGAAACGTATGGGGAAACGAGATACAATAGGGTGTGATCCAATCACAATACATCAGACAAAGGCCAGCGGATGGTCTTAACAGATACAATAACTCAGACATGATTACATTGCAGATACAAAAGGGTTTGATGAACAAAGACTTGAGGGCTTGAACTAATTACCACACGGCAGGGGCTCTGACTGCAGTTCCCAATGGCTTAATTAACACACAGCAGGGGGTCTAGCTACAGTACACATAGTCAAATGGCTGGAGTGGTTGCAATACACATCTTAGGGACAGTGACCCAAGGTTGGAGCCTTTGTTTGACTACTTTGAATGCCCTGCTCCAACCTTGACCAATCCCTGAGATGCCTACAGTTCCCCAGCTTAGGCTGTGGAAGATATTTGCATGCCTACTCCAGGGTTTAGTGTGACCCAGCTTGCCCCACCGCCGAACGTTGAACCGGTGGCGCTGATCACACACCGCGCCGGTACCCACCGACTGGTAGTCGGTGAGTGTGTAAACCCTCGACCACAACAATACATTAAACATAGACCATTCAACAGTACATGAACAAAAGTCTATGATAATAAGTCTTTTCTCTAAGGTAATGGCTGGCCAGTAGGACAAGGCACAACACAGAGTCCAAACAATACAAAATGTCCACAGTCTTTGGTAAACAGTCTTAGGGCCAGACAATGGCTCAAGTAACGGGTAGGATCCGTTACATGGACAACAGAAATGATTGTAGATAAGGATTTCATATTTAACCATCTTATATATCAAATAGTATTCACCTGCTTCTGCTCTAAGACTGAGTGCAGGATCAAATAACAGGATAGAATTCCTGCAGATTGCTACTGTTCTGGCACCTCAATGATTGGACCTTCCTTCAGAACTTGATAATGCAATCCACAGAGGTTGGCTGGGACTAATGATTCCTTGAGAGTGCTTATAGTGGGCTGACTCTGAAACTCCAACGCATAACCCTTTGAGAATATTTGCTTGACACATTGATCTGGGACAATCCTGGAGCAGACCTCCAGACTGCAGAAACCTAGACCTGAAAACTATTAGAATTTGCTTGCCGATTTACCTGGACTTGAAGATTTAGCTTTATGGCTGCAAAAAACATCCTGATTGGCCATCTTTCCTGGACTGGAGTCCCAAGAGTCTTTCCTTGCCTTGTAGGCCTGAAATTCTCTCTTCCTCTCTTTCTTGTCTAGCGTTTCTCCAAAAGGCATCTGTCCAGTAAAAGGAAGCACATACACACACATTGTTCTTGCAAGTATTATCCATGGTCTAAGCTAGTGTGCCCTTCTTGTCATAACCAAAGTCTAACTAAATCCACAGAGAGTCAATAATAAATTCTATAGCCAACTTCAGCTCTATTAAAGAGTCCTGAATGGTAGATCTTCTTTCTTCTGTGGAAATGGAATGCTCCTCAAATGGAAGTAAGCTCTACAGCAGTTTGCAGGCAGACCCCTTGTAACAAATAGTCATTTGAGTTCTGTCTCTAATCTTTTATTCTGAGTGTCCCTGAAATATGCAGTGTCGTCTAGGGGTAGGGTAGTTGCCTTGTCCAGTCTGACCACAGCAGCATTGACCTTAGGAGGAATGTCTCAAAATTCACAGACCTTATCTGAAAAAAGGATACATCCTTGAATGCCTGGCTGAAGATTTCCAATTCTTGTCCCCTTTCTTCCACCTGGAAAGGATGACGTCCCTAATCACCTCGTGGAGTGGAAAACTAGAGACCTTATACTTTAATAGTGAAAACAACTTGCACTTATACTTTTTCCTCCTGGATCTCTTGAAGATCATGGGCCTGGCAGACTGCCTTTATAAGAGACTTTACCAGTATAATATCAAAACCCACCAAATCTTTTGACTCATCCTCTTCATGTGAGGGCAGAAGATCTGGTGTTCAGTGCTGTGGTTCATGATCCAAATCCTCCCATGTACAATGACTGCTCCCCTGGTCTGCACACATAACCACCAATAGTATATCTACAGTTATAGTGAGGGTTATACATATTAGCATTTGCTCTGAGGTTGTTTATATCTGGATTTCTATACCATACATGAAATATGGTTTGGACCATCAGGACACTGGAGCCTCTGAAATAGTTTCTTGTGTGTGATTTGAATTTGTATTTCTTCCCTATGATTCAGACTTTTTTCCCCAGAATTACTCCATTTTATTTTCTGCCAATGGCCCCATTTCTCTTGTAGTAAAATATCTCAGTGCCATTTGAACAAAGAATATGAGGTGCAATTTTGGGTCAAACCATCTGTCCTATGAGGATAAAATCAACAGCACAATGAGGGTCAAACCAAGTGGTAAAAAAGCCTTCTTTAACCATTTGAGATCTGGCAATCAAAGGAATAAATCAATAATGATTTTTCTTTCTCGCCCATAGTGCATTTGGTTTGCTACAGTGATGTTCCTCTTTGTTCTTGCAGGAAACCCTTAGCCTGATGTATTCAACCCTTTGCGTACCTGGGAAGGTGTGTGATGGGTTTTTCTACAAACTGTTGCACACAACTCTGGCACTCAAAAGTATACAGAAAATAACTCTCCACTTATATTGATGTATTCTATACTGCCATCACAAATGCTGGTCTGTAATAAGCTTTTTAATTCCCCAGCCTTGAAAGTGTTAACATATAAGTTGTTTTCCCATCACAAATGTGCACAGTCCCAGTGATGTTTGTCTCTATGGTAGAACAATAACACAGTCTTTGGGCCACACAGCGCTATCAGAGAAAGCAGCTTATCTGCGAGTAGCTACACGTTGGCTTAGGTGACTGTGAGGAAATCCACAGCTGATACATAGATCCGGCTGGGAACAGGTGCCTAAGGCTGCATTGGTGACATGGAAGTAGGTATACAAAGGGCAGATTTGGGAGCAGTCAAGTTAACTAGTGTTGAGCGAGCACCGCGATGCTCGGGTGCTCTGACCGAGCACCCCCTGCTGCTCGAGTGCTCGGCCGAGCACCCGAGCCCCATTCAAATGAATGGGAGCACTCGAGCATCAAACCAGGCACCCCCTGCTCTGATGAGCGGAGGGTGCCTGGTCAATGTCCCCCTTCATCTCCGCTATGCCCCTCTTCCACAATGTCCCCCTTCATCTCCTCTATGCCATAGAGGAGATGAAGGGGGACATTGTGGAAGAGGGGCATAGCGGAGATGAAGGGGGACATTGTGGAAGAGGGGCATAGACTCTATGCCCCTCTTCCACAATGTCCCCCTTCATCTCCGCTATGCCCCTCTTCCACAATGTCCCCCTTCATCTCCTCTATGGCATAGAGGAGATGAAGGGGGACATTGTGGAAGAGGGGCATAGCGGAGATGAAGGGGCACATTGTGACAGACGGGCATAGCGGAGATGAAGGGGGACATTGTGGAAGAGGGGCATAGAGTCTATGCCCCTCTTCCACAATGTCCCCCTTCATCTCCGCTATGCCCCCTTCATCTCCGCAATGCCCCTGTACCTCCATTCCCTGGTGGTCCAGCGGAGCGTCTTCGGATCTGTGCCTCTTCCGGCACAGATCCCCGCAACCCGAACATGTCGGGCGAGCACATGGCGGTACTCGTACGAGTACCGCCATGTGCCGAGCAGAGCGATGCTCGAGCCGATCCGAGCATCGGCCGAGCACGCTCGCTCAACATTAAAGTTAACCCCTTGGATGCTAGAGACATTTCCAATGAATTGCATCCAAGGAGTTAAATATAAAACCAGCCCTGTTTTAAGGTGATTGATCTCTGTGAAAGTGCAAGTGGGCCAGTCACATGGTGATTTTATGAGCACAGCTGGGAGAGGCTGGTGTAGATTTGCGTCATCCACCTATGGCTTGAATTGTCTCTCGATACAGCTTTTTTTTTCTTTTTCATTTAAGCAGGTTTTCTCAAATGAAACAATGAGTTATTACATTGCAGTGCACATCAGTTGTAGTCCCAAATAAGCTTTATTTAAAAGACAATTTATATGTCCTAATAATAACCACCCACTTACTTTAATATGGTTAGAAAATCCTAATGGTCCCTGTGGATTTTCCCCTGTGCTTTTTTTCAAGAGGTAGCATGTTCAATCAGTCCTTAATGTCATATCCAAGGAGGCAGACATGACAGCTGCTGGCAGTTTTTAAAGCTGAAGCTGGCACAGTTCATGAACCTTTTTAACTCTTTATGAACCAGAAGGGTGTGCAACACATCACAAAGCAATATATTACACATCACTTTGGTCCTAAAAAATGGTTAAGATTACCATGTATAGAGATTTTAAGGTCCTGTAGTCTTGGACTAGGACTGAATGAAGGTGATTTTTCTTGAACAAAAGTGCTAGGTCAAAATTCATTGTGGCCAGGCGGATTTCCTGGCCATAGTACAGTGAAGAGTTATTATAAGGATATGTTGTTTTTTAAATGCTGAAACACTGCCCTTTAAATCCCTGGATGATAATAAGAACGTCTCCCAAACAATCCCTGAAAATCCTGAACTTGCAGTGTTAGCAATTGTTATGCTGATTTCTAAATGACTGAGGAGAATCAGTAATGTGCTGAATGTTGTATAGCCCTTTACATGCAAGTGTGAATAAAATAGGCAAGAATGTGAAATAAGTGGCTACATGTGATAAATCTATTTATTAAAACTGACAACCAACAGCAAATAAGGTGTCCGTAATGCACGTTTTTTTAAATTAATATTTAGATTTTCAGTCAAGATTTCCATACTGGCTAGTTTGTTCACTGCATGAACATTTGAGCAGGCAAAGACAACACTTCTGCTCCCAATTGTGGACACTGGAAATCACAATTGGCTGGATTGTAATTGCTTGTATGACCATTTCCACTGGGGTTCTGTGGGTGTTTTGATGGTCTCCCAATGTTCCCTGAAGAAACCCCTGAACACCCTGAACTTATGAGATATGATAACAAGAAAAAACTGTAGAAGAACCCTTTTTCTTGAATTTGATTCCAAATCACAATTTACCTGCAATGTATCGAGACATGTCAAATGGTGATATGTATTTTTATAGACACATATACTGTTTGCCTGGATACATTAAAAATAATTTAAAAAATACAATAAAACCTGTGAAGCTCCCAGTGAAGCCAGTGGCCCTCCAGAAGCCCTCAATACATTTGCCGCAGAGTGGGCTTCAATATATGTTTTGTCTAATACAACAACAAATAAAAATTTGAAGCAAATTATTTCAATTATAAATTTTATTTAAGACATTTGTGAAATACATGTATATATCACTGGTGTCATGTTGTATCCTTGAGGCCATAATGACAGTCTCAGAACCTTAGAGATCTGCAGAGCTAATTTAATTACCTATTTAAAGGAGAACAAACATCCCCTAAAAATAACCCTCCACTTACTTTAATATGTCCAGAAATTTTGCTATTATGCCTTTGTTGAAGAGATAATACTTTCAGCCAAACCTGAATGTTATGTCCATGGAGACAGGCATGACAGTTGTGAGCAGGACCACAGGATGCAAACTCTGCTCACTTCACATAACAGTCATAACCCTGCATCACAATACATTGCATACCCCTCCGGTCCTTAAAGGAATAATTAAGCTCATGCACTTTGCCTGCTTCAGTCTGAAAAAACTGCCAACGACTGTCATGTCTGCCTCCATGGACATGATATCCAAGACTAATTGAAGATGTTATAACTTGATAAAAGGCACAAGAGCAAACATCATAGGGGCCATTAGGATTTCCAGGCTATAGTAAGGTAAGTTGGGGTTAATATAACTAGCAGACCAGATTGTGACTTTTCATAGCGCAACCTGAAAATCGCGTGCTTTCTTGCACTGCGTGATTCTCAAGTCACCATTTTATCCTGGCAACATGGTGAATGCGGTAAAAGGTTGCACGCTCTTCCACGTGCGACCTTTTAAAAGGATACCAATATAAGGAATTGTTACTTCTCCTTTAACAATAACAACATTTAGAAATCTAGCATATCAGCTGCCTGAGCACAGAGATGTGCCCATAGAGGGCAGAAGACATTGATGACTTCTCTTAAAGGAGGCATGGTGTACACATGTACTTGATGTATCTGTTTATTAACTGGAGGCCTCTTTTGGACGCAGCAAGAGAAATATATTCCTGATGAAAATGTTCTGAGGTGTAGACCGTTATGAATGAAGAAAATATGTATGTATTTTTATTTTGCATAAGAATATATGAAATATGTGTGAATGCCATACTCCTGTGGAAGAAACGAAGAGGTGCACGCACTATTTCTGGAAAAGGGATTAAAAAAAAATTAAAAGTATGCAATAATAATACCCCTATGTTAAAAAGTCAAATAATTATGGGTCAAAACCAACTGCTCTACAGGGAGAGATAAAAGATTCCCCATTGATTTTAATGGGCTTTTAAATTCAGTGAATGCTAGTGAGGTCTCCAGCACACTTTGAAGCAATGTTTTGCAGACATTTCTAACATTAAATAAGTTAAAAGCCCCATTTAAATCAGTTGTAATTTGGGGAATATTCACTTGTCCTCTATAAAGCAGTTGCTTTGCCCCAGAATTGCTCCAGGTTTCTTTTGAAAATAGGGTCCCCCTAGTGCAACAAAAATAATTTACAGCTGCCCAGACACAGACCATGATGGGGGTGCACTAAAGTGTTATAAAGAGGAGATGGCTTTTCCAGTGATATAGACACATAAGTTCCTATGTCATTTTAATGAGCCTATTCACTAACATCTCCTAAGATGGTGGATAAACTCCATAGAATAACCTAGGACAGGATGGGCAGCCTGGTCCTCAAGAGCCTCCAACATTTTTCAGGATATCCCAGCTAGAGTGCAAGGGGCTGTTATAATCAACTTTGACCCCCTCCCATTTTTTCTTGGCTGTGGATAGAACTTATAAAACAGATTCTTACTTTAGGGGGTAAAGGGTATGACTGTCTTTCTGGTTCTTATGGGAGAGTGAAAACTATCAGGGGCATGTATCATGTGGTACTAGGGTAGTGTTTGCGTTGTTTTATGTTAATTTAGTGATAGTGTCATTTAAAACTACATATATGATTGGTTAGCGACAATTTCAGAGCCAGTTGCATCTGGTCCACCAATGTCTTATATTAGGGAAAGATGTGACCAATTCTGGAGGAAAGAAATAAACAGGAAATGCAATTTGCCTCCCAGAGGAATTCTGCTGGAAAGCTGTTTCTGTTGACAGAGCAATGTCTTGAGTGTGAATGTGCAGTGTACGCATGAAAGGTTTAGTGTATGTGTACATGTATGTGTGCATTATAACGTGAATGCATGCGAGTGTGAATGACAAAAGGTGAACACCATCAAAATCAAGTGGCTTCAACTTCCACCTTAACATTTTTTAGATTCCTACCTGCCATCTCCTTCTTGTGGTAACTTCAGCAAGAAAATAGAAACATCTCTCCTGTTCGGTGAAAATTCCAGCAGGGACAAAATGTAACTTTTCCACCCATCTCTAGTGATTCTTATGGAAAGTTTCAAACATAAGTTAAGTTACAAAGATAGCAACTTTTGATACATGCTACTATATTGATCTTGGTGCTATCTGCACAATGGGAAAATGGAGCAATTCTGGAGAAAACTAAGTGTTGAAAGACCCACTTAAATAAATGAGAATGTGGGAAATATTTACTTTTTTCCCCTATGGTGCAGTTGATGTGACACAGATTTGTTACACTTTCCTTTGAGCATATGGCACTTGGAATCTACTCTTCATGTGTGTGTGAGTGTGTGTAGGAATGTGTTTGGTATGGATCTTGCTATTCATTTGCTAGACTTTAAGACATTGTAGTGCAAAGACAGCAAAGGTAAGAGATGGTCTCAGAATATACAGGTGCAGCCCACTGCTATATTTTCCATGACAGCCACATACTCCTTGTGGCACTTCTTCCTCCTACGTGCCTTGAGTACAGGAGGGTTTCCTTCACAGAGCCGCCTCCTCACTGGGATCTTGCTGTAGATGGGTATACTGGACATGCTGAGATCCTCTTTCATGGTGAAAGGGTTAACACACCCAGTGCATAGGCAACGTGCTTCTGGAATATCAATTGGGATGCGGTTCTCATCATGGTTTATGCTGCAAAATTCAATAATATAAGTGTTGAACATACATGTTTCAGTAACTTAGGACTAGTGTTATAAAAGTGTGTCAGAGTGTAACCCTTCTCTGTATTTCACATTGCGTAACTCCATGAGCACGGGAGGGATGCAAAATGCATTGGAAAGGAATTAGGAGTTTTCACTTGCATCTGATCTCTGTTTTAGTCTAACTGCTAGATGTTTCAGTATAAAATCTGATAAAAGCTTGTGTCCCTTATGAGTCATTCAGGACTGTTGAATCCCATTGATTTTGAGAAGAGTTGTGGCCTACAGGCAACCTTCCATACAGATTACTATATTCAGGAATCTGCAGATATGATGCAAAAATTTAACAGATATACCTGACTGCTGTTTGAAGGATACCACCTAGGTAAGCAATTGTGTAGGTCCCCTTTAACTAAATATTAAGGACTTTGACTTTTACACTAATTGACCATTTTCTGACCCGTACTGCAACAATACTCTTTATTTATATTTATATCCCCCTCTTTCTCCTCTCTCTACTTCTCTTCAGTTTCTCTCTCTCTGCTTTTCCTGCTTAGTAATGTATGGTCATTCCCAGTTCTGGGGAATGAAATGTTATTATAGCTTTTTACTCAACTCTTAGTAATAAAGTTTACTGGTATGACTGGTGTCCAGATGACATTTTTTCCTATTGCTCTCTATGGCAAAGCTCAGCATTACTCTACATCTCTCCATTGAATTTGATGGCAACAGCTCCTCCTCTCTCTCACAGTCTGAACTATAATAACATTTGAGAGAAGTGGGAGCACACTTGTCTTACTCAGCAGGAGAAGCACTACAATGTATTTATTCCATAATACAATTTTACTGCTTCTTTGAAGCCACAATTCAGATTACTGTAGAGAAATATCAATTCATTATCACTGCAAAAGGTTCAGAGTATTTCTGTATCTGAATTCGTAACTCTGCTAGTGCTATTTATAAACAAACTAACCAATCTTTAGTTCTGAAACATGTACTGGCTTGGCAAAGGATGGAAGTGGGAAACAAAATAGTGTTATGTGTGTATGTGAGAGACAGAGAGAAAGAGAAACTTGGAGAGAGAAGAAAGAGATTAAAATAAGCCTTGGTGGTGACAAGGAGTCAGGCTGGTGGCAAGAAGCACAGTTGTGATGACATGGAGCTGAGAAGGAGAATTGGAGATCTGTGGTGATGACAAGGATGAGTATAACTCAGGGAGAGGAGATGTGATTGGCTTTCTTATGCAGTTCTCTACCAGCAGATGCCCCCATAAGAATGTTTAAAAACCTTCTTAAGTCCCTTTTCTCAAGAGAAATCTGGTGTAATTTTGAATCAAACTTACTGCACCATATTGGCTTAATAAAAATCACAGCTGATTTAAATGGGGCTTTAATCCCTTGTTGCGTAACAGTGTATTTGAGATCTGTATAACATTTAACGTTTTAAAACCCCATTTAAACCAGTAGGAATTTGGTGATTGTATTTGTCCCCTATGGTGCAGTTGACTTGCCTCAGAATTACTCTAATTTTCCTTTGAACTTGGCCCTTGGAGTGTGTGCGATAATCACACTGTCCCTATACAGTGGGGCATATATACAAGGAAAAATGTGCAGCAATCCTAACTATAAAGAACTAAATGAAAAAAAATTCATCTCACACAGTGAATGCCAGAGAGGTCTCCAATGCATTAAACGTCCCTTTTAAACCTTTGAATGCCAGGGATGTAGCCAACGCATTGCAGCACAATGCACTGGCTACCTCCCTGGCATTCAAATCGTTAAAGTGGAACTGTCACTTTGAAACAAATGCATGATTTTGAAATTGCTTTTTAGTTAGCAGTTTTTTTATTTCAAATAATAGCTTATGAGATATTTAGCTTTATTTATTGGTCAGTTTATGCAAATGAGCAAGTACTTTCTGTCAGGAAGTGGCAGATGGGATGGGGAAAAGTACACCAGTGTCTTCCAGATTTGCACTACCTGACAAATAAATAAAGCTACATATACTATAAATGATTGTTGCAAATAAAAAATGACCAAAAGAAAAATAGCTGCTTTTGAAAGCTCTTTCAAAATCACCTGTTACAAAGTAACGGTTCCACTTTAATCAGTGGGGAATTTTATTTGCTCCCAGTGGTGGAGTTGATTTGCCATATAATTACTCCACTTTTCCTTTTATACATATGACCCAGTCTTCTCATGATTAACAGTGGAGTGTGTATTACTTGCTACAGACTAATATATAGAGGGGAATTAAGCTGCGAAAAGACCAGCATTTCAGATATGCAGCTCTTTACAGGGTACTTATCAATGATAGATATATTCCCAACCTAGTTAAGGAGAGGCAGTGGATATGCAATAAAAATAGCGAAAGTGTAGTAGTATGCATGCGTCCACCTCCATAGATTTTGATGGAATCCTGCCATTGCCATCCACTAGCTTCAGGTTGGAGATCTATCTGGCACTCACTCATACATTAATTGGTGAATAGCTAATGCGCAAGCATATGCCTTGATTTCATTGCACATTCAGCCGTTCACTGATTGATTAATTATCCCCATATTTTTTTTTTTGGTTTGAGAGGGAGAATTGAGGAGCAGGCTATGTACCATAATGTTAGTAGTGAATATAAAACAAACATATATGTGAATAACTACTAATAGTTGATTCTTTCCATCTGTTATTATTATTATTTACTTATGAAGCACCAGTAGTTTCCACAGAGCTGTACAATAGAATGGAGTTACAAACAAGCTGACATACAATTACATTACATTACATGAGTCGATATACAAGATAGGCATAAAATTATGAGATGAAAGGTTTTGAGGGCCCCACTCTAGTGAGATTAAAATCTAGAAGAAGTATGGGGTGGTGGACACAGAAGGTACTGCTTGGAGGAAAGTGCTCTATATTACACTGGGAACATCCAATGGGTAAATGTGGTGGCTATACTTTAGGGAATAGTGAGAGCTAGAGAAGGCAAATGACAGCTACAGACATCTCTTCAGAGGAGGAGAGGTAAATTAGAGCATAGAGGTGGTACAGGAACTCAGTTGAGTCCATTAGTTTGCCAAGTGAGGATATGTAGAAGGAAAAGAGCAGAGGGCCAAGAACTGACCCTTGAGGAACCCCGACAGAGAGGTAGTGAAGAAGAGTAGGCACCAGAGAAGGAGACACTAAATTAATGGTCTGAGACATAAGGTTTGAGCTAAGAGAGAGCAGTGTCTCAAGTGCAGAAGGAGTGAAGCGTTTTAAGGAGAAGGGGGTGTGCCAAAGACTAAAGAGAGATCAAGAAGGATGAGTAAGGAGAAGTGACCTTTGGCTTTGGATGTGAGCAGATCACTTGTAACATTTGTGAGTGCTGTTTCAGTAGAGTGTTGAAGACAGAAGCAGGATTGCATGTGGTCAAGTAAAGAGAGGAGAGAAATATTGATAGACTGTTGTATAATAGCTGATCCTGTAACTTAGAGGCTAGGGGGAGTGGAGCTATTGTACTGTAGCTGGATAGAGAGGTAGGATCAAGAGAGTGCTTCTTTAGAATGGGTGTGATGAGAGCTTGTTTATAGGATGATGGAAAAGTGCCAGTGGTAAGAGAGTGATTGAAGAGATGTGTTAATGTTGGAGTTAGAACAGCAGAGAGAGATGGTAAGAGGCAATGGAGTAGAGTGGATAGGTTGTGATATGAGAGCATGAGTGGGGGCAGACGCTTCATCTTCTTTGATAGGGGTGGAACAAGTGAGAGTATTTCTGGGTGTGGAGAGGGCCTCAAATGCAGTGGTAACATATGACTTAAAGTCTAAAGGATGATGTTAAGCTGTTTATATGTAAGAAAAAATCTAGTTACTTTTTGCTAACCTGCCTGGCTCCAGACATGAAATAATCATCTGCCACATTGGTCTGTATTGATATACCGCCATCTAGCTATTCATTTGGTCTATAAGGTATCTTTTAGTTTAAAGGGTGTTTATCATGTTTACTAAGTCTACGTCTAATTATACAGATTAGTAAATAGCCAGTGGCACCTATGTAAAGCCCTAATATTGTTCCTTATAGCCACTTGAAGCTCGGAAAACTGCCCATCCCTCTTCCTGGCTAACAGAGGGCTGGATCACAATCTGAAAGTTTGCAGTCCTCGGTAACAAATATTGCAGATTGAACACACACACAGCCTCCACAGGACTTTAGTGTTGGGGTTAAAGCCCTAGCGTGTAAGGGGGCTGTGTGCGGCCCAATGAGACCGAACTGCGAGATTTCTTAGTTGCACAGTTCAGTCTCTCTCTCTCTATTTCTCTCTCTCACAAACAAGGGAGCAGTGTCTATTTAGGCCACTTTATTGGTCCCCAGCTGGTTTGTTGAAGCTCACAATTCAACTTCCTTCATCAGCAAGTCTTCTACCAGGGAAGCATCTCTGCCAATAGGGCACTATCCGAGATAAAGTTACGCTTTAACACTACTACGATTTGTCTAATGGCCATTTGCAGAAATAAAAATTGGAAACTCTGGGGCAAACCAAATGCACCTTAAGGGACAAATAAAATTTTTTGTGGCTTAAATGAGTCTTTAAACCCCTTGAATACTAGATATTTCTGCAAAGCATTGCTTCTGAATGTGGTAAAGATCTTTCTAGCATTCCAGGGGTTAAAACCCTTTTAAAACAATAAGTATTTTGTAAACCTTTGTTCTTTATGGTGCAGTTGCTTTGCTCTAGAATTTCTCCACTTTACTTTACCACAGACTCACCTGTAGGCCCAGGGTGAAAGACTCCTCCTATTAGAGAGCCAAAGCCTCAGGTTGACTTCACATCGACTTGCAGTTTGCTCTGAGTTATTTCTCAACTGAGTCACCATCTCCATCAGGCTCTGCTCATAATCCTCCACCAAGCTATAAAACTGAGATGGTGCAAAGGAGTTTACTCCTAACACAGGATCAGGGGAAGCTTTTCCAGTGGCTTTACCCTGATGCACCCCAGCAATCTCCTTTGCCTTTGTATTGCCTTTTTTTCTGCCTTTTGATGCCTTTGGAGAATCCAAGCTGAAGACCTGAGCCAGGAATAGGGATGTGGCAACCAACAGCAACTGAAAGGACAGATATCAGCAAATGAGAAGGTGCTATCAGCACATCACTTATCCCATAAGCATCATTATGTGTAACACTTGATAAAATGCATGCCTTGTACATGATTCCTTCTGTTTCTAAGGAAAGGACTTAAATGGCACCAACAGCTTTAGCTTGTGTCAACATTGGCATGTTTAGTTAAAGAGATAGTAATACTTTGTTTTATCTTTATTTTATTTTGTAGGCATTAAAAAAACATGAAGAATGTTATAAGTCTAATCTCTCAAACCTTTATGGTTTGAGATATTCACAAGCAAAGTTTCCCCTCCTGCCCTTTTTACCTAGTGTAAGCCATCTCTTCTCAGATGTAGAATCCAGTCCATAGACCAGACAGATAACCGAAGGGGATAACCTTCTTCCTATGAGAACAATGAAAACCCTGCCACCCTTGACAAGTTTTTCAGGTTTTTCTCTTATCATAATTGAAGATTCTCCCTCATTGCAGTCTACCTGGGCACCTCCCTTCTGATCTGGCTGAACAGTGTTACATCAGTAAAAGGGGAGGGAGGGGGATACTCAAGGCCGGATTTACATCTCAGGAGCCTGTAGGCACAGAAATCTGAAGCGCCCCCCCAATTGGCCATCTCCACAATGCTCCAAATCTCCACATTACCCCCCATAACCATATTGCCTCACATTGCCCCCATCAGCTCCAACTGTCTTGCCCCATCAGCTCCAACTTGCCCCCATCAGCTCCACATTGCCCCCATCAGCTCCAAATTCCAACTTGCTCCATCAGGTCCAACTATCTTGCCCCATCAGCTCTAACTTGCCCCCATCAGCTCCAACTGTCTTGCCCCCTTCAGCTCCAACTTGCCCCCATCAGCTCCAAGCTCCAACTTGCCCTCATCAACTCCAAGCTCCAACTTGCCCCATCAGCTCCAACTGTCTTGCCCCATCAGCTCTAACTTGCCCCCTCAGCTCCAACTTGCCCCCCATCAGCCCCAACTGTCTTGCCCCCATCAGCTCCAACTTGCCCCCATCAGCTCCAAGCTCCAACTTGCCCCATCAGCTCCAACTGTCTTGCCCCCATCAGTTCCAACTGTCTTGCCCCATCAGCTCCAACTTGCCCTCATCAGCTCCAACTTGCCTCCATCAGCTCCAACTGTCTTGCCCCCATCAGCTCCAAGCTCCACATTGCCCCCATCAGCATCAGCTCCAACTTGCCCTCACATTGCCATCAGCTCCACATTGCCCCCCCCCCCCTTATCTATTTCCTACCTCCCTGGTGGTCCAGCGGCAGGAGATGTCTGTGCCGCCTTCTGCACAGACCTACAGCTTCTGTTGCACCCCACACGGTCTTCTCTTTAGGAATGCAGAGCACTGAGAGATGATGTCATCTCCCAGCGCTCTGCATTAGAGCCGACGAGGGGGAGCAACAGCAGCTACAGCCTTTGGCACAGACCTTAGCAAGCGAGGGGCGCGCCGGGCGGTGGGTTACTGTACGCATTTGGATGACACTTAGATGCAGTGTGACACGGCCAGAAGGGACTGGAGGGGGATTTTTTAACATTGAATATCTTTTGAACTACCAAACAGTAAGTTATTAAACATAGTGTAAAGTGTTATGATTACAACAGAAAAGGCTTGGAGATATTATTATAGACATTACTAACACTTTTACCCCTTAACGACCCTTGACGGTCATAGTACGTCAAGGGTCGATCTGACTGAATGACCGTTGACGTACTATGACCATCATGGAGTTCTGGGCTCCCCCCGCGGCTGCACACTGTTTGGGGAGTCCGGAACCGGAAAAAGAAAAAAAAATTCTCCGCAGTCCTTAACTCGCGGCGCCGATCGGCCGGTCATTAAGGGTTAAGGTGAATGTATCAATGTGTCACTAATTCTAAAGTAGGTTACAAATGTTATTATGAATTATTTTAGTGAAGTAAAAGTTATGTTTTAGTGATTTGTACATTTCTCAATCTCAAATGGGGCTTTATTTCCAAATTGCAGTTTGTTGTGAATGTTTCTTTATAGGAATGCCACATGGACTTCTTTCAGTTGCTATTAAAATAATATTTTCTTACAATACATTGTGAACATTTAGTGACATATTGATACATATGCCCTTTCCTGTTGTTTTTCATTTTCATATTTAAGTAACACAGATTTTTCATAGCTGTATAGATCCTTAAGAGAAAAAAGTGTTTTGTAGTTGGTGATACCGTTTAATAGGCCAGATTGACTCTGTGAGTCTTAGAGGGGCATCCAAAGCACTCAGAGTTTAAAGCCAGAGAAAGTTTTTTCTTCAAGAATAAATCTCCATACTTTTCATAGCGCTGTACATTATGAATACTGATTAAAGGCTTAGTAAACCTTCACTATAGAAAAACAAACATACATTGCATTGCTTTTTCTGCTGAGTAAATCAATGGAATGCTCTTTGCTGTGAGATAGCAGTTACTTCAGTTTAAACCAGTGATTCTCATCACTGGTCCTCAGGGAATGCAAACAGGTCAGGTTTTAAAGATATCCCTAATTAAGCACAGCTCGATCAATCACAATTACTGAGCAGTTGCTTACCCACCTGATAATAAGCAAAAAACAACACGAAGAGTGCTTCTAGTGTAATAATAATAATAATAATAATTTGTGATAAAATGTAAGAGTTCCTTAAGGTCACATGAGTTGACTAAATGCCTGATGAAGGAGATGGGTCTTTAGCTTTTTTTAAGAGTCTGTAATGATGGTGCCTCTCTGATTGTGGACGGTAAAGAGTTCCAAAATGCCGGGGCAGCGTGGCTGAATGCCCAGGAACCTGAGAGTGTCATTATTTTGGGTACTGACAGAAGGGATCTGTTGGCTGACCGCAGTGAGCGGGACTGAATATAGGGTGTCAGGAGCTCTTTCAGGTACTGCAGGCCTTGATTATTTAAGGCTTTGAAGGTCAGCAGGCCAATTTTAAAATATGTTCGCTATTTAATTGGAAGCCAGTGCAGGGAGTGGAGAACAGGTGTTATGTGACATGAATGAGTTTGATTGGTTAATAGTCTGGCTCTGCATTTTATACTGTCTATAGGCGGTGGAGTTCTTTTTATGGGAGGCCAAAGTAAAGTGCATTACAGTGATCTAGATGAGAAGACACAAATGCATGGACTAATGTTGCCAAATTATCCGGTGGAATGAAGTGTTATATTCTGGCTATGTTTCTCAAATGAAAGAAGGCAGATTTTATTATGGAAGAGATCTGCTGTTTAAATGACAGTCCAGAGTCAATGATTAGTCTGAGATTTCGTACCTGTCTGCTAAGCAACTGTTTATGAGACATGTTGGGTCTTTAGTATCTGGAGCAAAGGAAAAGTAGAATTGTGTGTCATCTGCGTAGCAGTAATATCTTAGGCGGTGTCTCCTGATGATGTCTCCCAGTAGCAGCAAGTAAATTGCAAATAGCATGGGAGAAAGATGGAACTTTGTGGAACTCCACAGGCTAATTCTGTTGGTGCCGATGAGCAAGATCCCGATGTTTCTCTCTGTCATCTACCAGTGAGGAAAGACTTAAACCAGTTAAGAAATGTGCCTCCTAGACCACAGATGTGCTGCAATTGCTCTATTAAAATCCCCTGGTCAATGGTATCAAATGCAGCTGAGAGATCCAGGAGGATTAGGATGGAGTAATCACCTTTGTGTCTCGCCAAAAGGAGATCATTTAGCACTCGGACTAATGCTGTTTCCATGTTGTGGCAGCATCTGAAACCTGACTGGAAAGGATCAAAGATGTTATAGCTTGATAGATGGACCTCTAGTTGAGTTGCCACTACTTTTACAATGATTTTCCCCAGAAATGGAAGGTTGGATACTGGTCTGTAATTTGCTATGCAGTCTGAGTCTAATGAAGGTTTCTTTTGGAAGGGTTTTACCACTGCTTCTGGGAAGTTTCCAGTTTTTAGTGAACATGCCACTATTTTTGTGAGGGCTGGGACCAGTGTTTTAGTACATGCGGATATAAGAGGTGTTGGGGCAGGGTCTAAGTCACACGTATTGGGGTGCAACTTTTGCATGGTTCTTTTAACTTCCTCTATATCCACATTTGTAAAAGTAGACCATAAACTGGGGGAATCTGGCATTGCACTGTAGTGGTTCTGGAGGGTAACTGGTTGGCCTTCTGTGATGGAGGCTCGGATGGAGGAAATCTTGTCTGTGAAGAAGATCGCAAATTCTTCACACTTATCTTGAGAAAAATTGGTGGGTATATGTATGCATGCTGGTTTACAGAGCCTTTCTACTGTGCGAAATAGTGCCTGGGTCTGTTGCGGGAGAGTGTAATTTTCCGTGACAAAAATGACGATTTTTTCTGAGTTATCTTAAATTGATATTCATTGAGGTGTTTGGTAAGAGCTGCTTTGTCCTCTGGGTCATGTGTCCTGCTCCACCTTCTCTCTAGTTTACGGCCTGTTCTCTTCATTTCTCTGATGGTGCTATCAAACCAAGGTACATTGTTGTGAGTTTTGATGGTGCAATGCTTTCTAGGGTGTCTCTCATAGTTTTGTTGTAGAGTTGGATTAAGGAGCCGGGGTCTTCACAAGTGCCTGTCAGTTCACTTAGATCCATATTTGATGTTATGTCCAATGGGGTCAACCCTTTTAATGTTTGACCAGGTTCTGAGGCTGTGGTCTGGCTGATTGTGATCCAATGGAAAAGTGTATGGAGTGGTGGTCTGAACATACAACTGGATGTACAGTTACTGGTGACATTTCCAGTCCAGACTGGAACACTAGATCAAGTGTATGACTTTTTCTGTGGGTGGAAGTTGTAACGATTTGTATGAAGCAGAGCACACTCATTAGACTGAGGAGGTCCTGCCCAAGTTGGGATAGGGTGTCATCAATCCAAGTGTTGAAGTCTCCCAATATAATCCATCCGTTGAAGGATTAAACCAGTCAAAAGGTCTGAGAGTTCTTGACGAAATCTCTTTCCATCTCCTGGGGGTCTGTATATTAAAGCGGAACTACCACATGTTAACAACGTTAGCTTCAATAACTCCTCATCTAGCGACTAGTTGCTTAGTAGCGCTAGTCGCCAGAATTATTACCTTGTAAAGGAGAAATAGCCGTTCTTCCCTGGCTGACAGTCAGGACAAATTGCGGACATCTTGCCATAGTGATGTCCAAGCACCTGCTCTGTCAGTCCCTTCCGGAGCCGAACGGCTCCTAGCAACACCTCCTAAAGCCGGCTGGGACTGACAAAGCAGGCGCACGGACGTCACTATAAGATGTCCGCGATCCGTCCTGCCTGTCAGCCAGGGAAGAATGGCTATTTCTCCTTTACAACGTAATAATTTTGGGACTAGCACTACTAAGCAGCTAGTCACCAGATGCGGAGTTATTGAAGCTAAAGTTGTTAACACGTGGTAGTTCCGCTTTAACAGTATCCAAAATTCTCTATCTTTTGAGATTCTAGCAGCTACGCATTCAAAAGATTGGGGTGTGTGGACTGATATTGGCTTGTGGTTTAATGATGATTTGACACAGATCATTACTCTACCTCCCTTGCGCTCTTGTCTCGGGCGGTGGAACACTGTATAATTGCCTGGAACAGCTGCTTCTAGGATAGGACCCGCATTGTCATCTTGCCACAATTCTGTAATGCATGCTAATTCGCATGTTTCAATAAGGTCAGCAATAATAGCTGTTTTGTTCTTTATTGGTCTGGCATTTCACAGAATTGATCTGATAGGACAGTCTTGGGGTTCTGAGATCTTGCTCTGTACTTTGGAAACGATGTGTCTTCTTATGGGGATCACACAAAGAGGTTTTCTTGATTTGATTGTGCACTTTTTGTGGCTTCTGGATAGAATCACTTCAATTGGACTTGCAGGTAGAGGTGGTGGAGTGGCTATGATAGTATTAGGAGATTGAACTTTAAGTTTTGATTTTCCACTACTGCAGCCCCTGTGAGTGCCTTTGAAGATGCCAAGAGATTTTAGGGAAACCATTTGCGAGGCAGAGACCGCTTTTTGGGGTTGTAGGGATAAAGATATGAGGCAGAATAGGTGATCATTCCCTCAGCAGTGAAGGGGTTTAAATAGCCTCTGAGTTTTGCAGGGATGTCAGCTGTGGGGGATGATCACATTGTCCTGTTCTATAGGATGCAGGCAAGTGTAAGGTGTGGAATTTTGCACTTCAGATTAGAAAGCATGCTTGCAGGTCAGATTGCAGTATTTTAAAACCAATGTGTTTCAGTGAAATCTATAGCTGATTTATTTGTTTCTTTGTTTTTTCATCAATAAGTTTTTAGAGTGTAAAGAAATGAAGTATAGCTGAATGGATGATCACATCCAAAACCCAATTAACAACTGGATTTTAGTATAGGTGATCATTCCCTCAGCATTCATAGGGATAAAATAGCCTCTAAGTTTTGCAGGGATGTCAGCTGTGGGTGATGGTCACATTGTCCTGTTCTATGGATGCAGGCCAGTGTGAGGTGTGGAATTTTGCGTTTCAGCATGCACTATTGATACATCCACCACTGATCACCGCTATACTCACAATATTAAACCTGCTTCAAAGTGATGAGTCAAGCAGATGAGGGATTCAAAACTGCCCTTAGTCAGTCATACAATATATGTGGATGCCATACTCCAAGACCCTCAGGACCCCACTCCAGAATCCTTAACAGCACTAACCCCACTACAGTCCATAATGAACTCCACTGCATGACTAATCTACCTCACCCACCGCTTCTCTAACACCAGCCCCCTCTGCCAATCCCTACACTGGCTCCCACTAGCACATAGAATTAAATTCAAAATTCTGGTGCTAACTTATAGAGCCCTTACTAACACCTCACCTCCTTATATCGCATCTCTCATTTCCAAATACACTCCCACTCAGCATCTTCGTTCTGCACATGACCTTCTCCTCTCCACAGCTCTTATTACATCCTCCCACTCCCACTCCCTACAGGACTTCTCCCGTGCTGCACCCGAGCTCTGGAATTCCCTCCCGCCCCATCAGACTCTCCCCCAGCCTTCAGATCTTCAGACGCTCCCTGAAAACTCACCTCCTCAGGGAAACATATCAACTACCTCCATAAACATTATCCCCAAGAACCATCCCTTCCCTGGGCCACTGCATTCAATAGCACTTCTCTCTCCCACCCACTGACCGGCAGCTTATGTGGCAGGAGACACTTACACCCAATAGCACTTTCACCTTCTGTATCCAACCTACCTTCCTCTAGACTGTAAGCTGTCACGAGCAGGGCCCTCTGAGCCTTCTGTTCTTCACATATGATTTACTATTTAATATCTCTGTACGTCTATTCCCTATTGTACAGTGCTGCGGATTAAGTTGGCGCTATATAAATAAAGAATAATAATACATTAACAGAACAATAAACAAAAGAAGGAGGTGCAAACAACAGATATGGACATCCAAATGATATACAAGGAATAAAACATATCCTCACATGAGATGTCTTTACCAGCTATATGAACATTCAGCTGGTCATAGGCAAGCAAAGTACTGAAACGTGCCCTGATTGGGGATTCGCCTCTTGGGTAAAGTGTCCAAATAGGATAACTACACACTGAATCTATGTGTATTGATTGAGCGGATCCAGTGTGTAATGGTCCTATTTGGACACTTCATCTCAGGAGGTATAATCCTGAGCAGGGCAGGTTTAAGTATCCTTCTTGCCTATGACTGGCTTAATGTTTGTATGGCCGTTAACGATATCTCATGTGAGCTTGTTTTATACCTATTATATTGTTTGGATGTTTAGAGCTGTTGGTTGTGCCTCCTTCTCTTGTTTTTTGTTCTGTCAATAAGCAGGGATATCTTCACTTCACACTTTTGGTATGCCCTGGAAACTAACATTGTGAAAAACTGGTTTAAACTGTTGTCCCGACATTTTACCTACTGTATAGTTCGCCTAGGTGGTTCATGTCCGGTTGGTTATTCTATGGCATTTTATGGGAAAGATAAATCAATAGGAGGAATTTATGAATCTTCCACTGCAGCTCCACTGGTGTTAGTATCCAACTCCTGCAACTGCACATCGGAGTATGCAATAGAGTGTATGATCACTTAATGAATAACAGCACATGCTCTCCTGCCTTCATTAATAATTTATTGCATTGCCTCCCCAGTTGTATGTGCAGGGAAATGGGGTAAAGTTACAACACTTCTCTCTGTGCTTTGCTAACACATGTTATTAAAGAATATGCAAAGTAAAGGAACACCCCAGGACCCCCACACATTTGCCACTACCTTTTTGCCTTGAAACAAGATTTGATAAGGGGAGAACTTCCAACTTATGTAAACTGGAGTTAGGCAGGGGTAGTACTGAATGATTGGTTCCATCTACTACTTTAGTGCACACACACACTACAGTTCTTCATAGAATATGACAGTAGCAGCTCCATGCCTTTTGGAGCAATTTGGACAGTTTTAACTTTTGAAAAAAGCAACTAGTGGCAATCAGAGCACTCATGTTTCACTCAGCAGGAAAGGCCTTCTATATTTACTGAGCACCCCTCTGGTCCTCAAGGCATTAGGTTGGTCCATAAAAATGTATAATCAACTACAACTAGTAATGCGTAATATGGAAATGTGCATATTGCAAGGTTTATTGCTATGTAAAATAAGGATACTCCCAATGCTGAAAGAGAGATTTTATTCAAAAGTTATTGCAGCTCAAACTTACATTTTTGGGTGCAGTACCTCCATAGCCTGAAATGTTACAGTGGTGCTGTTACTACACAAAAACGCAAGTTGGAACTGCATACATTCTCAGCAGTGGGAGAACCTTTGTTTTATTTTTACACATGAATAGCAGAAAGGAAGCACTCACATGGGTGCTAATGTTAGGCAGATATGTAGATATATGGGATACAAGAGCACTCACAGGACTTTGTAAAACAGAAAAATTAAAGGTTTATTATAGTTAACATTTCAGCCAGGCTGGGCTGGCCTTCCTCAACATCAGCACAGCCTGGACAAAATATTGACTGCAATAAACCATTAATTGTTCTGTTTTGCCAAGTCCTGTGGGTGATTTTGTATCCTGTTTATCTATTCATACATCTAGATCTATCTATCTATCTATCTATCTATCTATCTATCTATCTATCTATCTATCCATATGAAGCATTACTGTCCGTTTAAGTTAAACTATCGTTAGACTCTTGGACCTGGCTTGGGTCTCTGTCTAATTCACAAAGCATGGACACAACAAAAGATAACTTGCCCCTTTGGGTCAGCTGCTTTGCTATATAACTGCTCTACTGTTTATGTATATATTCTTAGTGGAGGAATAATGCTGATATGTGAAAAAAAACTGCTGCTGTTTGCCTCCTTTAGCGTATTCAGTGACCATAATGATTGAACAGAATACACTATATTGAATAGTATCATACTTGTACAGCACACATAAGCACACACCACAAAACAGCAGCATCCTGAGTAAAAAAAAAAAGTTAAAATCCCAAATGTATATTTATTAGGTCCATGGATGATTTAGTGAGTTTCATTTCAGTATACAGGTGAGACCAAGCACAAGGCCAGGAAAAAGGACAGACTCACAGAACTCAATCTTCTGCCTATAATAAACTATGAAGTGACATTTCCCATGTGTGTAAGGGTTCACATAAACATCCGTCAGTGGGATATTTAGAGGAAGACACAACACATACTACATTACCTTCTGTCCTGTCAGATACTGCACTCCTTGCAAGAACTTCCGCAACCAGTGTAAACAGAAAAATCACAAGGTGAGAGAGGCCAGCAGAGAAATACCCAGACTACTACAGTAGGCTGGGATAGTGCTGATCTGGTCACCATCACAATAACTTGCATTGGAGTTATAGGCACAAATAAACAATGGGGCAATTCTGGGGCAAACCAACTGAACTATAGGGAACATTTTAATGGAGTAAAGCAATGGGTTGGAGACCTCTCTAGCATTCAAGGAGTTAAAATCCCCATTCAAATCAATGGCAATTTGTATTTGTCCCCTATGTGCAGTTGGTTTGGCCCAGAATTGCTTAACTTTGTGCATATGGCAGAGGAGGGCTGGCAACATGTGGCCCGGGGGGACAAAAACAATCAAATGGCCCATTTCTACTATTGTTCAAACCTACTGTCCCAGCCCACTCCTTTTGTTAATTTTAAAACTGCCATTAATGTTGTAAAGTAAGGCAAGTGATACATACAGTTGAAATGGGGCTACACTACTGATACAACACAGCTTACAATTTAAGTAAATACGCTAGTGATACCATACACTTTAAAAAGAAAATGGGTTATGCTACTAGTGTAGCTCCATTTGTATTGTAGCTCTGTGGTATAATTTGTGTAACTCCATTTCAATTGTAAGCTCTGTGGTATCACTAGTGTAGCTCCATTTACAACAGCAAGCATGAGATTCAGTGAAGCAGTGGCCCACAGCCCAGACATATGACCAGCCCAGGGGGCAATTGCCCCCCTGCCCCCCAGGCCAGCCCTCCCCTGGCATATGGGTCCAAATGGCACGTTCATGCTAGCGCTTTGATCCTTAGACAGTATTTTTAATTCTGTTTCACTGTGTTTAAAGAGATAGTGATGTTTCACAAAAAAAGCAGCTCCAATTAAGCTTCATGGTATTTGGGCCATGGATAGTGTTATTTCAATACTGTCAGAGTTGTAGTTCAAGAGTAATTAAATGATGAAGTGTCCCCCTCCCGCCCCTTTTACCTCTTGTGAGCCACCTCCACTCAGATGTGGAATCGGGTCCTGGGACCAAACAGTTCACAGCAAGGGACAATCTTGAAATAACACTCTTCAAGGCCCAAAAACTATGAAGATTAATTGGAGCTGCTTTTATTGTGAAACATTGCTATCCCTTTAAGATAAGAATAGATCAGTTCAAATGAACAAGGCTTAAATCTTCTCCAGCACAAGGAAACTGCTATACAGCATATTGCATGGGTGTCTTTCATAGACCATGGGGGTATTGCACTAAGGTGGAGAAACTCGCCAGTGAGATAAACTCTCCAGTTCCTGTGCTATTCTAATGCAAATATTTCAGCACGCTGGGATTGGTGATACCCCATTTTATTTGGGTAAAGAGTGGTACCATGTTAGCCAAAGAAAAATCAAGAGGCCAGTAGATTACAAATTACACCTTTATCGGCTAATTGAGTGACTCTAAGATACAAGCTTTCAAGTCAGCTTAGGTCTCTTCTTCAGGCATAATAAGAATGAAGGCTGAATACACAATACATGAATTTAAATAGCCTTCATTCTTATTATGTCTGAAGAAGAGACCTAAGTTGTCTTGAAAGCTTGCATCCTAGAGCAACTGAGTTAGCCAATAAAGGTATCATTTTTAGTCTTTTATTTGGACTAACAGTTTAAATTTTAAAACAAGCTTTTGAGAGATCACTCCCTTCTTCGGGTGAAGTGGTACCACTTGATCTTATGGAGAGCTTGCAAAAGCATGTCTTAAATATAAACTGTTAGTCCAAATAAAATGGGTATCACCGATACCAAGGTGCTCAAATATTTGCATTACTAAAACTAGACTAATGCAGCTAGCTACAAAATAGTATTCTGAGGTACTTATCTGCTGAGGGGCTGGATTCTATTGCTAATTTTATCACTGCTTTTATCTCCAGGTTTCCCTATAGACTTCAATAGGAAAATGTTTGATAAAAAGGGTGTTAACATTGAGCACCTGCAATAGA
The DNA here is from genome assembly GCA_037306005.1 of Rhinophrynus dorsalis. Classification (NCBI taxonomy): domain Eukaryota; kingdom Metazoa; phylum Chordata; class Amphibia; order Anura; family Rhinophrynidae; genus Rhinophrynus; species Rhinophrynus dorsalis. The sequence continues at coordinate 167,419,452 of CM074721.1, read as the reverse complement.
ATCTAGCCCAAAATCTCTCTGATTTGAAATGGAGGCTCCATCGAACAACATAGCAATTGAAGTCTTAGGGCCTTTTCACAAAAGAAAAGGGGTGAAGCACCATAGGGAAGATATAACAATTCCCCAAACTGCCATTGCACTAAATGGGGATTTTAACCCCTTGAATACCAGAGAGGTCTACAATGCATTGTAAACTAATACATTGGATACCTCTGAATAAACCAATGGGGTGGAAAAAAAACACTTAAAATAAAAGAGATGTTTTAATTCTCCCCTGTTGTGTAGTTGGTTTGATCCAGAATTGTTCCTCTTTTCTTTTGTGAACAAGGCCCTATTAAAGTACTTATCATATGTTAACCCTGTAAGGACCAGATGATGTGCAATATGTCCTTAAATGTTGATTTCACCTTGTTTTATCTCCCTCCATGTGACTAGAAGACAAAATCTATATACACATATACTTGCAATTCAAGTAATACAACATGTTTACCTTCTGCATCACAGTTTACTTGTTAGTCAATACCTCACCCATATAGAAACACCTAATAATAATTGATATACATGCACTGAACTGTTACTATCACACAGCATAGATCCACATCTATCACCTAGTGTATTAGATACCCACTGTCAACACACTGCACATACACACAGCTAATACTAAGTATATCACATACCAGATGCAATCACACTGCCTATACCCACAAATAATATCTAGTATATAAGATACCCACTGCCAACACACTATATATGGACTCACAGCTAATACTTGGTATTTTATATGCCCACTGCCAGCACTATGTATGTACCCACAGCTAATAGCAAGACACTACATAGACTCAGAGCTTATTCTTAGTATTTTAGATACCCACTGACAAGACAATCTATGTACCTACAGCTAATACTTAGTATTCCAGATACCCTCTGCTAACACAATACATGTACTCACAGCTAATATTTTGTCAACAGAGTGTATATACCCACAGCTAATACTAAGTATATCACATATCAGCTGTCAACGCACTGCATATACCCACAAATAATACCTAGTATATAAGATACCCAATGACAATGCACCATAGGGACTCACAGCTAATACTTAGCATTCCAGATACCCACTGCCAAAACAATGCATGTGCCCACAGCTAATAGCATAACAGATACCCACTACCAACATACTACATAGACTCAGGGCTCATATGTAGTATTTAAGATACCCACTGCCATCACACTGTATATGACCACAACAAATACTTTGTATATTAGATACACACTGCCAACACAATACATGGTCTCACAGCTAGTACTTAGCATATCAGAAATACACTGCCAACACACTGCATATACCCACAGCTAATACGTAATATAAAAGATACTCACTGCTAATCCAATCCATGTAACCACAACTAATACTTAGCATATCAGATACCCATTACCAACACACTGGGTATACCCATAGCTAATACTTTGAATGTCAGGTACCCACTGCTAACAAACTGTATATACCCACAGCTAATAGTATATTAGATACCCACTGCCTACACAATACAGGTACCCACAGCTAATTCTTAGCATATCAGATACCCATTACTAACACTGCATATGCCCACAGCTAATAGTATATTAGATATCCAGTGCTAACACAATGCATGTACCCATAGCTAATACACAGAATATCAGATACCCACTACTAACACACTGTATGTTCCCCCCCGCTAATACTTAGCATATCAGATACCCACTACTAACACACTGCATATATCCACAGCTAATACTTAGCATATCAGATACCTGCTACCAACTCACTGCACATACCCACAGCTAACAGTATATTAGATACCCACTGCTAACCCAATGCATAGCATATAAAATACCCACGGCTAACACACTGTATATACACCCACAGCTAATACTTAGAGCATCAGCTTCCCACTTCCAACACACTTCATATATCCACAACTAATATTATATTAGATACTCACTGCTAACCCAATGCATGTACCCACAGCTAATACTTAGCATATCAGATACCCACTACCAATACTGCATATGCCCACAGCTAATAGTATATTAGATAACCCCTGTAACAAAATGCAAGTACTCACAGCTAATACATAGAATATCAGATACCCACTGGTAGCACACTGTATATACACCCACCGCTAATACTTAGCATATCAGATACCCAATAACAACATACTGCACATACCCACAGCTAATAGTATATTAGATACCCACTGCTAACCCAGTGCATGTACCCACAGCTAATGTATAGTATATCAGATACCCACTGTTAATACACTGTATATACACCCACAGGTAATACTTAGCATATCAGATACCCACTACCAACACACTGCATATACCCACAGCTTATAGTATATTAGATACTCACTGCTAACCCAATGCATGTACCCACAGCTAATACTTAGCATATCAGATACCCACTACCAATACTGCATATGCCCACAGCTAATAGTATATTAGATAACCACTGCTAACACAATGCATGTACTCACAGCTAATACATAGAATATCAGATACCTACTGCTAGCACACTGTATATACACCCACCGCTAATACTTAGCATATCAGATACCCAATAACAACATACTGCATATACCCACAGCTAATAGTATATTAGATACCCACTGCTAACCCAATGCATGTACCCACAGCTAATGAATAGCATATCAGATACCCACTGTTAACACACTGTATATACACCCACAGCTAATAATTAGCATATCAGATACCCACTACCAACACACTGCATATACCCACAGCTAATAGTATATTAGATACTCACTGCTAACCCAATGCATGTACCCACAGCTAATAATTAGCATATCAGATACCCACTACCAACACACTGCATATACCCACAGCTAATAGTATATTAGATACTCACTGCTAACCCAATGCATGTACCCACAGCTAATACTTAGCATATCAGATACCCACTGCCAGCACCCTGCATATACCTGTGCTGTTATGTGGTATACCCACTATCATCAGCCTACACATAACTACAGAGAAGGGCACTGGCTGAGGTGACAACAGCCCTAGTGTCATTGTTAAAGCCCTATGTCTTGTTGCCAGCTTGGGGCATGTAATAGTGTTAATTGCTCTACTAGCAATGGTGCAACAGGTCTGCATGATGCACTTATAATTTATGAACTTGGCTCAAGCCCTGAGTCTTTTGGGAACCTAGTAACTCTGTTATTGTTTGCTGTAGGTTATATCATGGTAACTGCAAGCCACACATATCTGACTGAGAGAGGAACAAAGTGAAAATCCCATGAGTAGGCTACCGGATGTAGGTTTATCTCCTGCCCACTGCCAAAGGTGAAGAGGTCAGTTCAATACTCTGAATTTTAATCAGATATGAGGACAAGGCATGTCTTACAGAAAATTTAAAAATTAAAGCAGCAGAAACACCTCCAATAATACCCCCCACACACACAACTTACTATGATCAAAAAATCCTATTGGCTTCTATGAATTTTGCCCTTTGTTCTTTTGTGCAAGTGATAACATGTTCAATCAGTTCTGGATGTCATGTCCATAGAGGAAAACAGTAAGGGAGAACCCAGAGTTTTTGCAAAACTGAAAAAGGCAGAGTACATGAACCTACTTAAGTCTACTGAAGTCCTGTGGTCCTGTTAGCAACTGTCATGTCTGCCTCCATGGGCATAACATCTGGGGCTGATTGAAGATTTTATTTCTTGAACAAAGGCACAGGGGTTAAATTAACAAGGGCCATTAGACTGTTTTGGCCATAGTAAAGTGAGTATGGTGTTATTATTAGGAGGTGTTAGTTCCCCTTTAAAGGCATATTAACACTTAATATATAGTAAAATATATAATATGGTTTACCTTCCTGAGTACAACAAGGGAATTCCCACTGGTTAAAAGTGTTTTATTCAAAAGTTATTGCAGCTTAAACGTTACATTTTTAGGAGTAATATCACAGTGACCTGAAACTGTACAGTGGCGCTGTTGCTACAACATCCTATAGGGGTTTACGATCAACTGACCAGAGCTGTCCATAGGATGGTGTAGCCAGAGCACCACTGTAAAATTTAAGGTCACTGCAATATTGCACCTAAAAAGATTCAAGTCTGAGCTATGATAACTTTTAGTAAAAAAGCAGTGGATGTACCCTTGTACTCGGGAAGATAAACCCAACAAAATATATATATTTTTAGCATATTAAGTGTTGCTGTCCCTTTAATACTTTTATTGACCGAGTTCAACACAGCGGATTAATTTGTGTGATTGAACAGTGTTCATTAAAATGAAATAGAAATTCAAGTTCTCTCTCTCACTCTGCTAAACAAGTTCTCTATGTCCAATAAACAAATTTGTTGGCAATGCAGCATCACTTTTGTTACCCTGAAGGGTTTAGTGAATTTAAAAAAAAAAACAGTTACTAAAGGGGGAATGCAAGAAATTGGAGCATTTACTATTTATAAAATCCATAAATTTATGTGTTATTTGCAGTTGCTCACATTTTTAGAAGAAACCTATTAACCATACCTGGGAACTTTTGAAGCAGGGCTACCCGGAGGGTAACCCTGTCAGTGCCGACCGGGGAGGAAAATGAAGCGATTCGCGTAATTATGGGGTGGGGCTTAGTCGCGGGGGTGGGGCAACCCCCCCCCTGCAAAATGGAGGTAAGAGGGAGGGGAGTGGGAGGAACCGGGCAGGATGGAGCACAAGCGGGCAGAGTTTCTACTTAAACTCTGCCCACCCGGTAATTCAGTTTGAAATCAGGAGTCTCCGGGGAAAAACCGGAGAGTTCCCAGTTATGCTATTAATGCACATGCTCCTAAATTAACTGAAAAGTTAGAGAATACTTCTATATTAATGGCACAGATAGCCAGAAGTATGCAATTGTGTGCTAATTGCTTTGCTGAATTAGGCGTAATTGCTAATCCTTTCACAAAACGGCAGACATTTTAGCCACACCCACTTTTTGAAATGCATTCGCTAAAAGTTGAGCAAACAATTGCTAATTGAGAAAAAACATGAGTGTTTCAGGAACATTTTGCTGCTAATAATTTTGACATAAAAAGTACATTGTAAATAGCGAATGCACATGTTTCTTGCATTCCGTCCTAATGGTGGGATGCAAGAAATATGCTTATCTGCTAAAGGCATTTTTCGTGCGCCGATAGATTTTGTGCATGTTCTAATCCAGGAAGCCGTATACTGAACGCTACTTGAATTGAGCATAAAAAAATTATTTTTTACGATAACGCTACACAGAAGTATAAATTTGTTCACAATAACACTTCCTGCATTAGGCACATTTGCTATTCCACTCCCAGAGATTAGTTAATCCTGGCCATGCCCACACAAAAAATAAATATGCACAGCTGTTCGCTAATCTTGATTTTTCATGCGCAATTCAACAAAATCATGAGTAAACCTATTCGCTGGTGGTTTTCACCCTGGAAATAGCGATTGCACATGTTTCCTGCATCCCGCCATAAGGGCCTAATTCGACAAGCTAAAGTGGAGCATACCAACTGCACCGTAGACAATTCCCTTTGATTGAAGTGGGGCTTTTAACCCCTTGAATACAGGAGAGTTGCATTGAACACAAATGCATCAGAGACCGCTCTAGTATTCTGAGGTTAAAAACCCAATATAAATCAATGGGAAGTTGGTGAATTTTCATTTACCCCCTGAGGTGCAGCTGCTTTGCTCCAGAATCACATCACTATGCTTAAATCATCCCTAAGGAGGGAATGCAAGAAATTGGAGCATTTGCTGTTTTATAAAAGCCAGAAATGTATGTGCTATTTGCGACTGCCCACCTTTTACCCTTTGAGTGCCAGAGGGGTACAGAACCATTGCAAAGCAATGCATTCTGTACCCCTCTGGGACTCAGAGGGTTAAAGCTCTGATACTGAATAGAGCATGCTCCTAAATGAACAGCAAAGTTACCGAATGCTCCTAAATGAATGGCAAACTTAGGCACACGTATGAAATTGTGCGCTAATTGGTTTGCTGAATTAGGCGCAATTGCTAATCCTCTTGCATAACGGTGGACATTTTAGCCACACCCTCTTTTTTAAACACATTTGCTAAAAAACTAGCAAACTTTCAGTAATTGAGAAAAAACATGCACAATTCATTTTGGTGCTAATCATTTTGCCATCAAACGTTCATTGTAAATAGCAATTGCACGTTTCTTGCATTCCGCCCTATGTCCTTTACATCATAAAAACTGTGATAACATATCCTGAATGGAGAGCATATGGTGCTGAGCTAAAAACCTAAAATAGTAAAGAAATATAGATTACGTGGAAATATGGAGCGTTAGAAGAATCCAACTTTAACCTTTGAGTGCTAGAGGGGTGTCCAACGCATTGCAAAGCAATGTGTTCAGTATGCCTCTGGCACTCAAAGGGTTAAATGACATCTCCTTATATGGCCTGTAGAAAGTGGAGTTGTGAGATTTAGTAACACCTACATTCTCCAAGGGATTACATTCATGTTGAGAAAGTCAATTAATTTCTCATGTACCCAAAACAATTGAAAGTTTGATCTGCAATAACTTTTGAATAAAACATCTGAGCATAGGGAGCATAACAGGATAAACCATTCAATATATATTTTTCTATATTAAACTTAGCATCTATGTTTCTCAGGACAGAGATCAATCTCTCTAATACTGAAAATAATATATTTTGCTTTCTGTCTATAAGAATTAGGGCAATTAGCTAGAAGGAACCCCCGAAGGTCATGTGAGTTAGGAGCACTTAAGAATGACTACATCTACCTACTGTAACTGATTATTTGTAACACTGTTTGTGCTGTTTGAGCACACTTACACTGATAATCTATTTTTAACTGTTTTAATAAAGGTTTTAATTTTAACCCCACTATAAGTGATAACCTGCTCTCTGTACACCTGAATACAATGCTAATTATTGAATTGGCCTCTTCACTCTCAGCAGTAGGCAAAGGAGATAAATATATATGTTAGTCCATTCCTGGAACTTTCACTATATTCATTCTGTCGTGTGTTTAATTAACCTAGCAACATCCCTACAACCCCAACAACCAGAGATAACACGTAGTATACAAGATATCCACTACTGATACACTGCATATACCTATTATACAGATACTCACTACAGACACACACAGCAAATACACACAGGTGGTACTGATTATACCAGATTCCCACTAATAACACAATGCATACACTCACAGCTGATAGTTATTAAACTAGATAGACATCCACTACCGACACACTGCATGTACTCACAGCTGATACTTATTGTACTAGATAGCCACTACCGCCACACTACTTATACTCACATCTGATACTTATTGTACTAGATATCCACTACCGACACATTGCATATACTACTCACAGGTCCTACTGATTATACCAGATTCCCCTACAAACACACTGCATATACTCACAGCTGGTACTGATTATATCAGATACCCACTACTGACACACTACATATATCTACAGCTAACTCTTATTATACCAGATACCCACTACTGACACACTGCATATAAATGCAGCTGACACTATTACTTAGTACTTGGTAAAAAATTTACTACGGACACATTTCATACACTCACATCTTATAAATATTAACCAGATACCCACTACTGTCACACTGCATATACCCATAGGTGGTACTTGGTATATAATTTGTCTGCTACTGACACGCTGCATACACCCACAGATAATACTTATTATAACAGATATCCATTACTCTCACACTGCACCCCACGGTTGGTTCATATTTTACCAGATACCCACTACTGACATATTGCATATGCCCAAAGCTAATACTTATTATACCTGATACCCACTACTGACACACTGCATATAATCACAGCTAATTATTATATAATTTACACACTACTGACACACTGCATATACCCACAACTAACACTTATTATACCAGATAACCACTACTGACATGCTGCATACGCCCATTGCTTATACTTAGTATATAATTTACCAACTACTGACACACTGCGTGCACCCACAGCTAATACTTATTATAACAGATACCCACTATGTAATAGTATGTAGTATGTAATTTACCAACTGCCGATACATTGCTAATACCCCATAGTTACTAATTAGTATATAAGACACCCACTGCCGTCACATTACACATACACACAGCTAATACTAAGTATATCATATACCCACTGTTAACAATCTGCATGCAGATACCCACAATTTCAAGATACCCACCACATTGCACATACACACTGATAATACTTAATATACCATATTTTATATACCCACAGCTAATACAAAGTATGATATATTTTAAAAACTTGCATCAAATACTTAGTATAGTATATTTTATATGCTCACATCTAATGCTGAGTATAGTATATTCTCAATAACTGCATTTAATAGTATAGTATATTTTATATACCCACATCTAATATTTAGTATGGCATACTGAATGTAATATCTCATACTTAGACTAGTATATTGTATATAACAATATGTAATACTTAGTAGAGCTAGAGAAGATTATATATACCCACATCTAATAAGTAGCATAATATATTTTATATACTGACATCTAATAATTAGTATATTTTCATTCTGTATACCTGATACCCATGCCAACACACAGTATATAGCCACAATTAATGCCAAGTGTTGAGAAACACCTCTAAAATAACCATTGGGGGCTATCAGCATAAAGCCACTTCTCTCAGCCTGTTGACCTTGTAAAACTGATGCCATCTAATGAACAGAAAACTTACCAGTTTATGGGAAGCAGACATTGTGCTGGGAGATGGACTAACACACACAGCTGGAGACTTCACAAAGCAGAAGGAATATTCCCAGTGTGAAGGGGGCACCGGCTGCACCTACTATGATTCCCACTGACAGGGCTGGGCCTGATCCACTGTCCTTTTCTAAAGGTGCTGAGTACAAAGCTAACAAAGGCCCGTCTGGTCCCTTTCTCCCTCTGTTCTGCTCTTCTTGTGTTCTTTTTCCCTGACTGTACTTGCTGGTACTGTGTTTGCAGACTGGGAACGTGTTGCACAGCGGCTCTGTTCTCACACTCAGCACACAGACCTGGCTGATAGGCACTGTTTGTTTGCTTGTTTTGAAACCCAGTTGGGACTGGAATCCCCCAATTAACCCAGTTAGATTGAGAAATGTGAAAATGTAATATTACCAGCTGCACTAAAGGCCAGGGTATCCCTTTACACAATCTGTTCTGCTGCAGCTAATTTAGGAATAGGCATGAAGATCATTGTCAGCAAGTGAATAGTGTGTGAGACATAGCAGTGTACTTGGGCATGCAAGCAGAGGGTAGAGGCTGGGTGTCAGCAGCGTGCTTTGTAGATCGGCATTTGGTACGTATATGGATCAGCATACAAATGGGCATATGTATTAAGAAACAAGTGGACCAATTCTGGCATAAAACAGCTACACATTACTTGTAAATCTAACTCTTCAACACATTGCTTTGCCATACATTGAAGTTACCTTTCTAGCATCCAGAGGATTAGAAACCTCATTTAAATCAAGTGGAATGTTTTAGTTTATGTAAAATGACTTGCCCCATAAATGTGATAATTGTGTCCGATGTGTATGATCTACCAATTTATGGCAAAATAGACCTGCCCATGCAGTTATGATTGGTTAACAGCCCACTTTGACATCTGACAAATATGATTGGCTGACATACATGTGAGTTGGCCAGTAATCAGAGGTTTAATAGAGCATCCCAACCTCCGATGTCCCCCATGTGAATAATTTGCAAAATGGCCCCATACACTAATGTGCAGATCTTGCATGCTACAGCTCTGACACTTTATACATAAAATGCATAAAATTGCAGCATGCAGCTTTATAGTGCTTTTGGAAGCCTGAGGGGACAGTATGTCCCTGGAAGGCAATTAAGATGACTGGCAGCCCTGCCTTCTTTCTTCGCTCCCTGCCTTCTTTCTTCGCTCCTGGGCTGGGGGCTGTGCTCCCTCACCCCTTTCCCAGTGCTCCTGGTGGGTGTAGGGGGGGAGGGTGGCCTATTGCCTGGGGGTGAGGGAGAGGGCCTGGGTGGGGGTGGAAGGAGGGGAGTGGACGGACTAGTTGCATAAAAAGTTGTGTTTCTAAGCACTTGCAGTAATTAACCTTTTTGTTTTCCTTCCTTCTCAGCCCTTTGAACTGCCCCTCCTACAGAGGATCGGAGCAGCATAGCAGCAGCTACAGAGCAGGTCACGCTTAGGTCACAAGATTGCCCGGTGCAGAATCCCCCAGGCAGCCTCAGTAAGGCTTAGCCTCAGAAGGTACAGTTTCCAGAGGGCCTGGCTGACAGGGAACCGGGTCCCACCCTATGAACATACCTGGAAACTTGACAGGCAAGGCTACCTGGAGGGCCTGCCAACGCTGATCGGGGAGGGAAATTATGCGATTCACATCATAAAAGGGGTGGGGCTTAGTCGAGAGGGGGAGGGCGGGACAAAAAAAAAAAGGGCAGAATATATGTTGAATGAGGGTAAGAGGGCGGGGAGTGGGAGAAACCTGGGCGGGATGGAGAACAAGTAGATTAAAAACTCTGCCCACCTGGAGATTGAGAGACTGCCCCTGAGACCCGGTAATTCACTGTAAAATCCGGAGTCTCCGGGGCAAAACTGGAGAGTTCCCAGGTATACCTGTGAAGGTTCCGGTTGGCTTTGGGGCTGGCTGCAAGGCAGCCCCTTGTTAACAGCACGGGCTAATGCAGACCGACATCCATAGGCCCTATTGGTTTCAAAAGTAGTGGCCAGCACGGAGGTCCAGGGTAGGCCATGAGTGCCTAAGAATTCCCAACGGAACTCCAGAGTGGCAGGCAGCTGGGAGCGAAGGCTCAAGTTGCCAGGGTGGGACATGGCATCCATTCTGGATGTTAGGCTGGACATGGCGTCCATGCCATTGGCCTGGTGGACCTGCATTAGAGGGGGGGAAGGTCCTCCAAGGGTAAATAGGTTGAACCCATTTTAATAAAGCTGTGAACTTTTTATTCCCACCAATGACTGTGTCTGTGTGTTTCTTTGAAGTTTGTCATGTTGTAGGGTTCAGGGGGGGTTTGTGGGTTTGGAGGGAAAAGGTGGGTAGTGCTGCCTGGCCGTCTTAAAATTGTAAGGACTTGACTGATTACTAGAAGAAGGTCGTATGAGTCTGGAGCAGTGATTCAGACCCAGAGTGCCAGACTTTGGTGCACAGTGGATAGCAGCTCAGGGTGACAAAATGATAAAGTTGCATTTAATTATAATGCACAATATGTTCTTTGTTGTCTTTCTGACTCTGAGACCTAAGAATAACTAAACATTTATCTATTATTCCTTTGATTAAGCCCTTGAGAAATTACCTGTAAAATGCGGGGGCCCTGAACATTCTAGATTGCATGTTAGGGGTGCCTTGAATAAAAAAAGGGTAAAATAGCTGCAAGTAGAGTTGCCTGCCCAGTGCAAATCTTCCAAAACTTATGGAACCCACCACTCTCATAACCTTCAGGGTCACTGTTACATCAACAGATATATATAATATATAATTGCTGAATCCTCAGCCCAGACTTTTTTTACTCTTTCATATATGTCAACTTACCTAGTAATCTTGACACTGCAACACTGTGTATTCTTGTTATTTTATGTACAAAAACCATTAAAAAAAATTAAAAAGGAATAAAATTGTAAGGATCAGAATATTTTTCTGTAACATAGTAATCTTAAATTAGCAATGTAGTAATCTTAAATTAGTAATGTAGTAATCCTAAATTTAATTGGGATAGTTGATAACAGTAAAGTAGGAATGTTCTCCGTGGGACCTCTAGAACTTCCCATCCTTATGCTCTGTATTGCCATAGGAACAAAAAATACTTCTTTTTCCTATTTTTTATTTCAAATAAACTTTTTTTACAAAATATTAAGAGACAAACCTTCAAAAACATTTTCTTTGTCATCCAATACAGGTTACTGGTAACTTTGGGGTAAGTGATCCGCCCCTTTAAGTAGGCAGGAACAATTCTAGAAGTGAATGCAGGGGGTCCTTGGCTGCAGCTAGCCAAACAGCTCCAGTAACATTTGTTCCTTGGTGAAGACACAGACAAGAGAACAGTTCTGCTATAGTTTTAGCTATTTCTTTATTTTTCTGTTAGATATGGAATACCACCATTAGGCGGATTACCATAACTGACAATGCCCTTAGATGTGGCTAGCTCAGTATCCAGGTACTTTTTTGTGGACCTTAAGCCCTGGGGGGAAATCTTGGGTTCAAGTTCTTTCCTCAGGAGTTGCCCACTGAGGCTTCTTCTTAATACGTGGTAATCCGAAGACAGAAGATCTGCAGGAAAGGTGAGCAACCCTTTGAGTGCTGCAGGTCCACATGTCCCACAGTGCCCCTCCACATAGGGGTTTTCCTTTAGAGTTGCTGTTGCACACTCCTGTATTCATTGGGTTTATCTGTATGCTTCTGGTTTGGAGCAAGATTATGTGGTAACTTAACCCTTTAGCTGCTGGTTTTGTATCTTTTGGGGGTTTATTGGCACTTTCCCTACTGGGTTCAGTGTTTTTGGGTCTGCTAACATGTTCTAGTGATGTTTCGTGTAATTTTAATTCACAGTTTCAACTTTGCAAAATTTGTGTTCGCGCGCTTTTACCGTATAGATGTCATTGTTCCATTCACTTCTATGGGACTGTACAGTTTTGGACATATCACTGCAACCACTCAACGTAGCGACTTCAGAGGTGGCTCATTTTAATTTTCTGCCCTGGCCTTGTCATCTGGTTGAAGTTTTATGTGTGTTGGGGGGCTCAGGGGGCTTTGGGCACTGTTGGGGTACTTTTTCTGGGAAAACTACATTTCCCATGAGCACTTGCTTTGCGCGTTCGTTTCTGATTGGCTCCCGCCACAGCAGCCATTTTGTGCCTTTTCCTGAACGAGTATCCTATGCAGGGCTTGAACTCTCCTTCTCTCCTCTGCATATTAACCCTTTGCCTGCCAGATAAGTGCATTTTAGCGATTTCTGGGGTGAAATTTTAATCTGTTTAATCACTATTTGGGTGATTCCTTATACTTAAACGTTTTGACACTGTGAGAATGTCTAATTCGTTAGAGCTTGGGGCCAGGCCTAAGACTAAGGATGCTGAGGTCTCTGTGTCCCCTATTGCGCATTGCTCCTCATGTCATTTAGGGTTACCTAGAGAATTCTAGGTCATTTATGCCCAGTATATTCTGATGTCCCTGGCACAGCCATGCATTAGAGCCAGGTTGGTGGCAAGAGTTTAAGGCTGCTACTAGAGATCTCCGGTCTACATTGCAACTCTTTCCATCCCAGTTACAGGGGGTCTTCCACTCCTGGAAGACCCCTTCTTCCGTCAGATCTTCCCTGCCGAAACTGCATGGAGTACCTTTGACGAGGAACTGTTGGTGGATTCGGATGTTGAGGAATGTTATGCTGTGGGCTTCTCTCAGTTTTTTGTGAACCCCTATGAGGCTGATCCTGATCCCTCCGCTGAGGGCTTGATCAGAGCCGTCTTAACTACCCTATTAGTTCAGGAGGTTTCTTTGGATCCCTCTGAAGTATTTCAGGAGCCTAAAAGGCCCTATACTTGTTTTCCACCTAACTCCACTCTTGAATGCCGTGTGGCTGATGAGTAGAAGTCTCTGGACAGGAAACCTTCTGTTTCCAAGAAATTTGCCAAGCTTTACCCCTTCTCTGAGGCGGTGCTTGCTCAGTGGGTTCATCCCCCAAAGTGGATGCTCCTGTCTCCAGGATATCTAAGTCCACTGCCTTGCCAGTTGTTAATGCTTCCGCTCTGAAAGACCGGACTGACAAGAAACTTGAGGTCTCCCTCAAGTCCATTTTTGCCACTGCTGGTGCTGCCATGGGTCCAGCATTTGCTGTGGCATGGGTGTACCAGGCCATTGCGGTCTGGGCTGAACAGCTCACCCTGGCTGTCCGTCACGGTGCTCCTACTTCGGATATGTCGCGGTGTCTTGACAACATTTCTGGGGCCCAGCACTATGTTTCTGCTGCCTTATTTGATGCCATCCGTTTGGTGGCAAGGGTTTCCTCCATGTCTGTGGTTGCCAGACGAGCTCTTTGGCTCAAGATCTGGTCTGCTGACACTGCTTCCAAGAAAGCTTTGCTCTCATTGCCTTTTCAAGGCACCTCTTTGTTTGGGCTAGATCTTAAGGATCTGATTAGTGAGGCCACACGGGACAAGAGTACCATTTTGCCTGTGGTCCCCAGGAAGAAGACGCCTCTCAAGAGTAATCGGCTTTTATGTTCCTTCTAGACTGAGACACGTCCAGCGAACCAGGCAGTTCCCTCAGCTCCTCGTTCTTCTTCCAAGCCCAAACAGCAATGGAAGCCCAAGGTCTCCTCCAAGCCTAAGGCTTCCAAGCCTTCTTCGGCATGACTCGCCGAACCCAGGTCCCCACTCGGCTGTGGGTGGCCGTCTGCGTCACTACCACAGGTCTGGGAGGATTCAGTGGCAGACCCGTGGGTTTTACAGGTGGTGGCGGAAGGTTACAGGATCCCTTTCGCCTCTCTTCCTCCCTTTAGGTTTTTCCCCTCTCATACACCCCAGGGCATAGAGAAATGCCATCTGTTCAATGGCGCTATCCAGGCCCTTCTGGACAAGGATGTTCTGGAACCTGTTCCAATTCGGGACAGAGGTATGGGTTTTTACTCACACCTCTTTGTGGTCTCCAAGAATGACGGCGGCTGTTGTCCCATTTTTGATTTGAAGGATCTCAATTCCTTTGTGATCAGGACTCATTATCACCAGGAGTCCCTAAGGATGGTGATTGCTGCTATGTCCCCAGGGGAATTCCTTGCCTCTCTGGATCTTCAGGATGCGTATCTACACATCACCATTCATCCAGAGACTCGGCAGTATCTCAGATTTGCCTGCGACCAAGGGCACTTTCAGTTTTCAGCTCTTTCCTTTGGTCTGACTACAGCTCCTCAAGTCTTCAACCGTGTCCTGGGAGAGTTAGTATCCGTCCTCCATCGGGATGACCTGCTTCTGAAAGCCCCTTCTGCTGAACTTCTTCATCAGCAGGTTCAGGACTGCGTTCAAGCTCTCACCCATCACGGGTGGATCATCAACATGGACAAGTCAGATCTTGTCCCATCCCAGCGTCTGGTCTTCCTGGGCCTTCTCTTCGACACTCAGCAGAGCATGGTGTTTCTCATGGATGAGGTGGCTCACCAAATAGCCCACAGGGTTTCTGCTGTTATGTCTCACGATCCAGTTCCAGCCAAGAAGCTGTCCTCTCTAGTGGGGAAATTCATCTCCACCCTAGAAGCGGTCCCATTTGCCATGGCCCACACCAGGGAACTCCAGAGGTTTGTGATCCAGGTGTGCAGGGGTCCCTCTTCATCAACGTTTTGGATCTTCGGGCGATATTTCATGCCCTTCGCCATTGGACACCCCAGCTGGAAGAATGCCCTGTCTGGGTCCAGTCCGATAACGCCACGGCTGTGGCTTACATCAACAAGCATGGCGGAACATGAAGTCTCACCGCTTGGTTAGAGGTCAAGGCTATTTTGTCCTGGACAGAAGAACATGTTCCTGCCATATCCGTGGTGCACATTCCTGTCGTAGACAACGTCATGGCAGACTTCCTCAGTCGACACACGGAGGACAGTGGAGAGTGGAAACTGCACCCAGAGGTGTTCACCCTCATTGTTCAGAAGTGGGGTCTTCCTTGCATCGACTTGATGGCAACAAGACACAACCGGAAGATTCCAAGGTTTTTCTCTATCTGGAGGGATCCTCTAGCTCTAGCGGTGGATGCCATGTCCATTCCTTGGTTATTTCCTCTGGCTTACATCTTTCCTCCCCTCCACATGTTGCACAGGGTGATACAGAAATTGAGACTGGAGCGCTGTCCAGTCATTCTGATTGCTCCGCAGTGGCCTCGACAGGCTTGGATTCCAGAGCTTCTGGATCTGTCAGTGGCGGAGCCATTCCGGCTCCCTTGCCGCCCAAATCTTCTTCTTCTACAGGGTTACCTGTGGAAGGAGGATGTTCATCGTCTAGCTTTGATGGCTTTTTAATCCTTAATACTGAAGAAGAAAGGTTTTTCTTCTGGTGTGGTAGCTACTATGCTTAGTGCCCGCAAACCTGTTTCTTCTAAGGCCTACCATCGTGTCTGGTCGACCTTTCTCTGTTGGTGTGCTGATATGGACCTTTCTCGGTATTTTGATCTGCTTACGGTCCTGGCTTTCTTGCAGGACGGTGTGGATAAGGGCCTCAGTTTAAGTTCCCTTAAGGTTCAGACTCCTGCCCTCTCTGTTTTCTTTCAGAGTTGCATTGCTATTCTTCCTGATGTCAAGGTTTTCTTCCAGGGAGTTGCTCATACTCGTCCTGTTTTCAAGACTCCCGCTCCTCAGTGGGATCTTAATTTGGTTTTGGGCATCCTTCAGCACCCTCCCTTTGAGTCCTTGGCTACTATTCCTCTACGCCTGCTGACGTGGAAAATGGCCTTTCTCCTGACGATTGGGTGTGTTCGCTGTGTCGTGGAGTTGTATGCTCTGTCTTGCACCCTTTTTGGTGTTTCACAAAGACAAGGTGATGCTTCACACTTCGCAGAAGTTTCTCCCGAAGGTGGTCTTTGAATTCCACATTATTCAAGAGATTGTGGTGCCTTCTTTCTGCTCTGACCCTACCTCTGACAAGGAGAGGGATCTCCACTTGTTAGACGTGGTGTGTTGTCTCAAGTTTTATGTACATCACACTGAGTCCATTAGACAGTCTGACGCGCTGTTTATCATTCCTGAAGGGCCCAGGGCAGGGAGACCTGCATCCAAAGTGTCTATTGCGTCTTGGATTAAGTCCACTATTCATAAGGCTTACGAGCTAAGGAAGAAGTCTATTCCCTTTCGGGTCATGGCTCATTCTACTAGATACTACTAGATCTATTGGGGCTTCTTGGGTTTACAAGAATCAGGCCTCCTCTGATAATTTGTGCAAGGCTGCCACTTGTTCATCTGTGCACACATTTTCGAACCACTCCCGTGTTGATGTGCTGGCATCGTCTGATGCAAGTTTTGGGAGGAAGATCCTGGAGGCAGTTTTGCCTGTCTAGGATCTTCTTCAGTTCTTTGGTGCTTCCTTCACTTTTGAGCGCTGTTGGCTGTAGTTCAGTGTGCTGTGCAACAGTTCCTGGAGTGTTGTTACCCCTGTTCAGTGTCCGTTGACACTTCATTTGTTTTGTCGGGCTATCTCTGATCTGATGGTTCATATCTGCTCTGGTGACTTTGGGGGCCTTGCACCTGGTCCTTGCCTTACTTCCCTCCTCTGGAAAACTCAATGGTTGGACATCCCAAAGCTACCAGTAACCTGTACTGGATGACAGAGAAAAGAGAATTTTAGTCTTACCTGTTAAATCCTTTTCTCTTAGTCCATACAGGTTACTGGTCTCCCACCCTGTCTCCCACTCCTTCCTGTAGACCGTGGTCTTTCAATGGTCATACTCAAGAATCCAGTATTTTTCAGGAGACAAATGTAGACTGCTGTTGCTCATTTGCTTGATGCAGACTAGAAATTCAGACCGGAAAAGAAGAGAACATAACACTTTCAGTGAACAGTGAAATAAGGAAGCTTTTATTTTTTTTCAACTGCTTGTAATGCCAGTGTTCCACTGCTTCAGCAAGGCAAGTGAAATATTTAATAAAGCTTTTATTTTTTATGTAACTTTTACTATTACCTTTTGTCCTTATGCATCACTAGCATTATAGCAACCATAAGGGGTTATA
Source organism: Rhinophrynus dorsalis (assembly GCA_037306005.1). Classification (NCBI taxonomy): domain Eukaryota; kingdom Metazoa; phylum Chordata; class Amphibia; order Anura; family Rhinophrynidae; genus Rhinophrynus; species Rhinophrynus dorsalis. The sequence continues at coordinate 167,401,675 of CM074721.1, read as the reverse complement.
AACACTCTTCCCGAATTCCCACTACCATATGCTCCACTAACCTCTCCACGTAGCAGCATAGCTTAATCACAGCATCCCTGTTACAAGCAACCATCTCAGTTACCAGAGAGGGCCGGGACTTATAACGCAATACATTCAGGTCTTTGTGGAGGGGATTAATAAGAAAACAATGGTTAATGATCCCCTTGCTCCTCATCCTCCTCAAAAAACAAGGAGGCATCTAAAAACAAAACTTCCCTTTTGCTGCAGCTACTAAAAAAACAAAGTACGTGGAACAAAGCCCCACAAAGGGCAGGTGCTTGAAGCACTCTGAATGGGCTTTGAATCTTCAGTGATATTTATGACTACACCTGCAGATTCAAAATTCATTACTGTATTGTAGCTGATTTTAATATCTTAATCCAATCACAGCATATAATCTGTCTCATAAATCCTTGTGACTGGCTGCTTCAATCACAGCAAGTTATTGGCTGAGTTTGTCAGGATGGGCTGAGGGGTTTAAATTTATGTTGGCCTTTGTTAGCTATGTGTACTGTTTTAATTATATTTGAATGGCTGTATTGCTAGACATTTTGTTACAGGCCTCTCCAGCAACAGACAGGTTAACTACTTAGAGGAGCATAGAGGGAGTTATGTTTATATGTTTTAATGTTATTAACCTCTTTGGGTTTTTTGGAACATTTTGTCTCGGGATAGGCTATTGAAATGGAAGCGTTAATGACAGGCTAGATGGGGGTAGGGTTAGGGACAGTGTTGCTTTATTTTAATCCCTATTGCCATGAATCCACAATGCCACTCTGGCAATGGAGCGGTTAAAGTAGAATTAATATAGAGTCAGGAGGGTAGCAATTTACTTGAGAACAATAGAGAAGAAAAAGAAAATTTAAGGGAACAATAGAGAAGAAAAAGAGAAAATTTAAGGGCTCTATAAGTGTGGGGAGAAAAAGGTGGTCCACTTACCGAGGTGTTTGTATGCTGCCATTTGCTGTTGATCTCACAGATCGCAATCCACGTTGCTGTATAGACACAAATAAAGAGGGAGGAGGAGGAAACAGCACAACAAAACACCTCTAATCATAGTAGTAAAAGATTAAAAAAAAAAAAAAAAAAAAAAAAAATCTCTATATATATCTATATATATATATATATATATATATATATATCTTGTAATACCTTTTTTATTGGACCAACAGAATTTTGGATTGACAAGCTTTCAAGAGAACTTCCCTTTCTCAAGTCTAAAGCATTTCTCGCAAGTCTAAAGCATTGAGAAGTGCTTTAGACTTGAGAAAGGGAGGTTCTTCCGAAAGCTTGTCATTCCAAAATTCTATTAGTTCAATAAAAAAAGGTATTACACCATCGAGACATGCTTCTTCGTTGATAATCATGGACTAGGCCCCCCTTGTTTTTTTTCTATTTCCTTCATGCCAGTGACCAGGTGACGCTAACAAGGTTCTGTTATGCAATTGCTGCATCATTTCAGTAGTATTTTTTTATTATTATTGTTTTTAGTTGTATCCGACCCCTCCTTGTCTCCCTTATTCTTTTCTGTACCCCTCCTTAAGTTGAAAACTCAATAAATTTTAATTAAAACAAAAGAAAAGGTATTACAAGATACTAATTTTGTTTGTTATTTTACATCTGCATCACTGGACTAATACGGCTACAATCTCCACTCTAATATATATAAACTAGTTGAACAGCCCGTTACACGGGCCACAGTGCCTCTGCCACCTGGTCGCGGGCCAGTCACGCGCAGTAGAGACTCCCTGCGCCACGACTGATACAGAGCGCCCAGCTCTGTATCAGCCACGGCGTGGGCAGTCTCTACTGCGCATGACTGCAGCACGCGCAGCAGTGTCTACTGCGCATGTCGCGGCGTTACACACGATTTAGCGAATTATTATATAGGATATATATATATACAAGGGCGATTGTGCTATCGGGCATTCTGCATGCCTCGGTGGGCCAGTGGCTGCTTGACAAGGGAGGGCCACTCCACAAAATTACTGTTTAGACTACAGCCCAACAGAAGTATCACAGGCAGTGACAGCAGAGTCACATTGTGAAGGAGGTTGCTGCTCTGTATTTCAAATGTACAACTGGGTGAGACAGCCACCCGACAGCCTCCACTGCTATTATTATTTGAGTGCCAGAGGGGTACGGATTGCATTGCAATGTACTCCATACCCCTCCGGCACTCAAAGGGTTAATTCATTGCAAACTGAAAAGACAGTGCCTGTGTATTAAAAAAAATATATATTTTCAGTTTGGATTTATGTATATTTTAGACCTGCTGTGGAAATCATATTTTTGAAGTGCCAGAGGGGTGTCCAACGCATTGCAAAGCACTGGTCTCCTTTCTGGCACTCAGAGGGAAATAAATGCCACAACTGTTCTGAAAAAGTTAAATTCAGTAGATAGTCTGTGCTGTTCACTCACAGACTATCTACTTACTGTGCATATCGCTGCTGCCAGCCACCGACTTAATCCACTGTAAAGCCATATATAAGAACCTCCCCAGTACTCAGGGTGTTAACTTGCTTTTTTACCTTCGTTGCTGCTGCTGCCTTGCTCCTCTTCATCGCATTCAGACTCCCTTTCCAGTCCTCCCCCGGACCTCATCCAGTAACTAGTAAATCATTCTCATTCCGGTCACTTGACTTTTTTTTTTTTCTCCTGTTTTGATTTTTTTTTACATTTTTAGATCAAAACTCATGAACTCATCATTGGGGAACATTAAGGACCCTTGGAATACCAGAGGGATACCCAGTGTGCAAAGCGTTGGATACTCCTCTGGCTTTCAAAGGGTTAAAATCCAAGATGTTCAAAGTAAGTGAAAATGTGTCCTTGAGCCTTGCTCATCGAGTTAAAGAAGATTAGTTTTGAGGAAACCAACTACTGAAACAGGGGAAATTAACATTCTGCAAATTCCAATTGATTTTAATGGGGAGTTTAACCCTCTTGTATCCAAGGAAGTCAAAATCTCTATTTAAATCAATTGGAATTTGTAGAATTTTAATTTCCCCTGTTTCAGTAGTTGGTTTCCTCAAAACGAATCTTCTTTAACTCAATGAGCAAGGCTCAAGGACATATTTTCACTTACTTTGAACATCTTGGATTTTAACCCTTTGAGTGCCAGAGGGTATCCCTCTGGCATTCAAAGGGTTCTTAATGTTCTCCACATGACTCAATCAGACACACACACACACGTACATACAGACACGTACATTATTATTATTTTTTTTTCTTTAGTTATATAGTGCAAACTAAATCCACGGTGCTGTACAATTGGGAGTAGACGTACAGAGGTATTAAATAGTACAATCAGATGTGGAGAACAGAAGGATCAGAGGGCCCTCCTTGTGAGAGCTTACAGTCTAGAGGACATACATATGTTTATATAATGGAATTCCAACTAATGGGCCTTTTTTTTTTTTTAAATGCCCCGGGCCAGTATCTGATCACAATCCATATATATATATATATATATATATATATATATATATATATATATATATATAAATGCCATTTCCCTCCAGGTAATCCACTCACATGAATGAGAGGCTTCATCTTCCTCTCAGTCTGAACGGCTCACATTGGATCTTGAGCGCCACTCTAGGCAAGTGACTTCTTCGATGGCTCAAGTTAATCAATACAATATATAAGGGTGTAGTTCCCAGTATGTACCACATATATAAGGTCAAATATGCAGACCGAACTTGGAACGTTAATAGTTTATAAAGATGTAGTATTTAAAGGCATTTGGAAGTGCCCTTTTGGGAGCACAAGTGACGGTGGACGACAAGTGATTTTACAAAAGGGGATGAGGATTTACGTTTGTGGTTGTGGAGATGGAATTGTTCCAAACAAATTAAATATTCACGATTCAGAGTGGAGCAGCTTGTTTCTGTTTTTTGACAAGACTGTACATACTTTTTACTATATGCTAATTGCAGTATCTGTGTGGTTCCAGTGATATTCCATATGCTATTTAAACTTTTCAACGACTTTTCATATGCTAATGCAATGTTCATTTTCACTTCCAGAAATGTGTGAATATCTCCTAAACTGTACATCTGGTGGAATTTTGGTTAACATGACACATAGGCAGTTTTGAATGAAGATTTCAAATGTGTAAAGAAAATTCAAGGTGATAGGTCCAGTTTAAATGTGAAGTAATGCACTGGAGACCTCACTAATATTTAAGGGGTTAAAAGCACCATCTAACTTAATGGAAATCCAGGAAGTTTTTTTGTCCCTTGTGGTGCAACTGGTTTGCCCAGGTTTCCACCATTTTATCTTAGTACATCAGTCTCGGGGGAATGAATAACCCTCCAGTAACTCATAATGTTGTCTTGCAGGCCCTATATGGCTGTGAGAGTTGAACAACAAGAAAAAGTGAAAGGGGAAAGATTGATGCTTTTGAACTCTGAACATGGAGGAGATTGCTGAGAGTCCCCAGGACTGCAAAACAGAGTAACAAATCCATTATGACACAAGTTAAGCCAGACTCCTTGCTGGAAGCCTCCATATTGAAATATAGGTTGAAATATTTTAGGCTTGTAATGCATTCTCACAATTACTTGGAGACGTCTCTTATGGTGGGCACAGTAAAAGGTAGTATGAGAAAAGATAGGCAGCATATGAAATGGATTGATGGAATCCAGGAGGCTACAGGACTCACAATGCAAAAGCTGTGCGAGAACATCCAAGAGATGTGGAGAGTCTGTCAGGTCACCAAATGTTGAAGACAACTTGATGGCACGTGATGATGATAATGATTAACTAATAAAGTGCAGGTGTTGTAACTGCAGGACATCAGCATACAGCATTAGTAAATGATGTAAGGGCATCTTCGATAAGCAGAGAAAATAAAGAAAAGATACAAGTGCATCTGTCATATTGTCATATTCACTAAAATAAATATGACAAGAGGGGCACTACTCTACCAATGTTCTCTGCATCAATAAAAACTATAAAGATTCAATGCCGCAGCAAAAATCTCTCTGAAAAATCACTGACAGAAAACTATTGGAAATTCATCTTCAAACCAAATCAGATATATTTTTTAAAAAAGCATTGAGGGAGGGACTCTGAAGTTTATATAGCTGAGAGAAAATTTTAACTGTAACTTTAACAAACTTTTTTTACATTTGAATATAGATAAAGTCGAACTGTAGACCGTTTTCAAAAGGTAAACATATCACAGGTTTAATATTCCTTCAGCTCCAGACAGCAAGAATCTTGTAAAACATTAATGGGCAACCTTAGGCCCTCCAGTTGTTCAGGGTTACAATTCCCACTGTCTCCTGACTGGGGATGATGGTAATTGTAGTCTGGCACAGCTGGTGGGCTTCAGGTTATCCAGGTCTGTGTATAACATTTGTGGCTTTACTGGTAGTTGATGTTTACCTCAGAATTATTTTTTCAAGTTACATGTACTTTTTTTTCCTTTTAAGCAGTTGCTTGAACATGTAATTATATTTTAAGACTAAGTTACTCAATTTGTTTTTCAGAATGATTTACCTAGGAAGGCATCCTTCAAATAGTAATCAGAGCCATTCAGGTCTACACAAGCGTATTGTTTGTTATATGTGTGTGTCAAGCTTGCCAACACCTGAAAATGCTTCTAATTGACAGTACTGAAAAAATGGATTGACAATTTTTTGTTTACTGTCACATTTCCATGAACCGCAATATTACTTCACCTGGGGAGAGATGCACTAAGGTGTGGTAAAGAGGTGATAAAGTGGAGATCACTTTTCCGGTGTGACACATTCTCCAGTTTCTTTGTTATTCAATAGAGCCAATGCATTAAGATTTCTCCAACTTTACTGTATAGGCTCCATAGAATAACATAGGACTTTGAGAGTTTTTAACACTAGAGAAGTGATATTTTCTTTACCTCCTCTTAATCAACTCTTTATCACACCTCAGTGAATAACACCACCATCATAATTCATCTGATATAATGCAGCTATTTCCAAAGTTATTAAAAATTAAAGTCTGCACGATCAAGTTAAATACTCAAACAACACCACATTCCACTAATTTATAGTAATGATCAGAATAAAAAGACAAATAATGCAGAACACATATAGGTATTTGCTTGTATTTTATAAATATTTTTACTGACTTCTCAGTCTTTTACACTGACACCTCAATATTTTTCTGGCAGTCACTAAATTTACTAACTGTTGGCAACCCTTGTGTATCTCTAGCTACAGGAAACCTTAGATTTAATGTGAAAATATATAGATGTATATACTACACTGCTTTATGAAGGACACCTATCTTGGTAGGTCAATGTGTTAAACAAATTAAGAACTACTTATTCCTTGGGTATGAATCCTCTTTAAACGGAGAAAATACACTTGTTGTAGAAAGAAATAACTTTAATATCTCATTTGGGGGGTTCCTGGAACTTGTTGAGGGCCTCATCATGTAGACCAGTGAACATTAGTGGTTCTAGATGTAGTATGGTTATTTGACCTAATAAAGTCTTTCCTGCAGTCACTTTAGGAAAGGATATAGATATAAATGTTTAGCTCGAGTACATCATCTGGTCCGCCTATTATTCCATACAAGCACTTTGTCAAACATCTGTTTAGTTGGAAGTGAGGCATCTGCTAACCCAGCACATCCTGAATAACTAAGATCTGTTAACAAAGAGCATCGTGACTTGTGAGTGAGACAGAGAGCTTCTCTTTAGCTCTGCCGATAACTCTGTGTATACAGAACACAGCGAGCAGGTGTTGAAAACAGGTTTCTGCAGTTTCTGCATTGTAAACATTACCTTGTAAAGATGACAGTTTGGAATTCAGATCTCATTCTCTTCAACATTTAAAAACACTTCAACAGACCTACATCATCTTCCAAAAGGTCAATTTATTCACTTTCATCTTTGCTGTATTTACTTTTAAAGGAGAAGTAACATCTCCACTTATTATGGCCAGAAAATTCTAATGGCCCCTACGAATTTCGCCCTTGCTCCATGGTTCAAGATATAATATGAATAAATGAATGAATATGTTTATTTGTATTTTGTCACAAGACAGCCTGGCATCATTCTTACTATAGACAGCTAGTCATAATACGTAAGGTACATTTTCAGTATGTTTCGGCTTCATTAAAAAAAGTAACTTATGGCCAATATAAATAATATGCATCATGACTTCAGTTTCATGCAGCTGAATGCTATCCAAAGCTTGCAACCTGTTGACTGTGCTACTCTCCCCGTGCAGTGTGACCCCAGAGTCCTTGCACTGTGATGACATCATCACAGCTCGCTGACTCGGGGGAAGATGGATTACTGAGTACCACATGTGATGTGGTTTAATTAAGTAGACAAGTAGCACTGGCTGGGTGCTGAGGACACAGATGGCAGGAACAATAAATTTATAGATTTTTTTTAGTATTTTAAATTAATGGAACTTTGGCCCCACCTCCTTCCCTTTTTGCACACCCTTGCCCACAGCCTAGCACTAGATCACTCCTTTCAACACATGACCCCCCCATCATGGAGGAAGCAGGGGCCTCCACTCTGAACCTGAACCCTTAAATACTGGAGAGGTATCCAGTGCTTTGCATTCATTTTCAATGCTTTACACTTGAGACCTCTCTAACAGTTTTTATTTGCCCCCAATTATGCAGTGGGTTTGCCCCTTGAGCCACTCTCTTTGTGCATATGGCCATTTGACTGCTTCATAACGAATGAAAGAAGAGCTGTCAATCACCATTCTCCTCACCATGAGAGGATGGCCCCTGACCAAAATAGGGAGGGAGTGAGGTAATTCTCCATCTCCATCAAAGATATGCTTTGTAGACCATTTAATTCAATGAGAATTTTTATTCACCTCCTATAATGCATTTGGCTTTGGAGGATAAGGTTAACATCCTTATCTTTCAATCTTAGGCAGATCAGGATAGAGTGTTGAAAAAAGTGGGCCTCAGAAACCTCAAACACCATTTTTCATTAAAAGGAAGGCACTTACCTTCCCTCCTTTTAATGAATACAAAGAAACATAACAATGGGGTACTCTAATCCCACTTTTATTTGTCAAAATACAAAGAAACATATTAATGTGCAGTGTGTGTTTGTGTGTGTGTGTGTATGTATATATATATATATATATATATATATATATATATATATATATGTATATAATTAATAATATTAATAATCTCTCTCTATATATAAAGCGCTAGCCTGCGAAGCTCCCTGTGTGTGTAACCGCACATGCGTACTAGAGACTCCCAGAATGCACTGTTCCGGAGCGGGGCGCTCCGAACGGCTCACTGCCTGTCTCTGCTCCCGGCTTTGGGGCAGCAGCCAGGGCCGCTGGGTGGCACTTTAGCCTGTGTATACGGGCATTCATACTAGTAATTAGATAAATCAATATCCAATGAATAAATGGGGGACACCATACTGAATCATACACTGGCTAATTCAAATTATCCCTTTGAATGCCAGAGTTGGGGTAAGCAATGTATTTCTTTGCAATGCGTTGCGTACCCCTCGGTTAAAGGATCACTAAAAAAAAAAATGGAATAAGTTACTTTAACCTTAAATATCATATACTTACAGCTAGCATAAGTAAACATTATTCATATAATAAAAAATAATCCTAAATTTGCTTTTTAATGCATGTGCAAACTGTTCCATTCAGAGAACATTTATTTAACCCCTTAACAACCGCCTGATCCGGACCACTGCACTTTCTTTGTAATGAAGTTTGGGATTGCAGAGCGGTGTGCAGCCGCACTACCATCCCAGAATTCCATAATGTGTCAAAATCATCACCGGTCCTTAAAGGGATAGTAATACTATTTTATTTTATTTTGTAGGCATTAAAAAAACATGAAGAATGATATAAGTCTTATCTCTCAAACCTTTATGGTTTAAGAGATATTCACAAGCAAAGTTTCCCCTCCCCGCCCCTTTTACCTAATGTAAGCCATCTCTTCTCAGATGTGGAATCTAGTTTTAAAACCAGACAGATAACAGCAGGGGACAATCTTCTTACAGTGAAAACAATGAAAGCCCTGCCCCCCTTGACAAGCTTTTCAGGTTTTTCCCTTATCTTAATTGAAGATTGTCCCTCTCTGCAATCTACCTGGGCACCTCCCTTCTGCTCTGGTTGAGCAGTGTTACATCAGTAAAAGGGGCAGGAGGGGGACACTTTGTTATTGAATTACTCTTGAACTACAACTCTGACAGAATTGAAATAACACTCTCCAAAGTTCAAATACTATGATGATTAATTAGAGCTGCTTTTATTATGAAACATTACTATCCCTTTAACATCCAGACCTATGTGACAGTCCTGGCAAGTATTACATTGTTAAGGGGTTAATGTTGATTTTGCTGTGTGTATTGAGAGATAATTCTGATTCATGCACATTGCTCTTGTATTTAAAATGGATGTTATCTTGTCTCAGCCCTTTCATAGATAATTGTGGACGATGGATAGGAGCCAATGGAAAGACAGAAATATCTGCTCCGTTAGACCATATGTAAGATGCAGAGATGTTTTATAGTTGCTTGTATGGAGTACAGAGTATTTAAGTGTATAAATCCCCAATACATTTGTAGGTGTTGGTGTTCCTAAAAATAATAAGTTATATAGGTCCAGAGCCCCCACTTTAATTAAAAGGAAAAAAAAAACAAACCTGGAAGGGATCACTGAGCCCTTACCCCCATCGCGTGTGTATGTTTAAAACATCTGCTCAGGGTGGAGCTAGCTGCCTGCGAGGACGGATGTGCTTTCTATTGCTCCTGTTATGGTTAGCAAACAAGACAAGGAGTCAGACAGTATAGTTAAAATCACCTTTATTTTGAACGAGAATAGAAATGATATCAACGGTAATATAGAGCAGAGGGTGACTAGATAGGCAATAAACTCTATCAGAAATAGGAGCTGCCAAAATGTCAACTTCAACTGCTGGAGACTAGGCTGGAGCCAACTGGTAGTCTCAATGGTAATTCATAGAGCCCAGGATAGAACCCGAAGTCTCCCGCAGGGAGCTACCAGGGAGAACACTGACTCAGGCCTGCAGTTTTAGGGAAGAGCTCGTCTCCAATAAGGAGAGCAACAATAGAGACTACTGACTCACGCCTGCAGTCAGTTGAGAAGAGCTTGTCTCCATTAAAGGGTCGCAACAATGGAGACTACTGACTCACACCTGCAGTCAGTTAGGCCAGAGTCCACCAGAGCCCCAGGTCCACACCAAGATGGATGTCTGTGGGAAACGGGCAACACAGCGGAGCGAACAGACAGAGCCAAGGTCAGCACCAGTTAGGATAGTCAGGCAAGCCGGGTCATACACAGGATACAGGAACAACTGGAACTAGAACTGCACTGAACAACAACTTAAGGGTAATGAAACACAGGCCCAGAGAGGTTTATAAAGGACTAGAAATAGGTGGGACCAATTAGGTCCCCCAGGCTGGGCCTATAACAGGCGTCCAGGCAAGTGCCTGATAAAAGATGCCAGTAACAAGAAACATACGTGAGGAGGCCGCAGGCAAAGAGGGATGCAGCCAGTGACACTGGAGCGTCAGTCCAGAACCCCGCTCCTGGCCAAATGGCGCAGGCCGAGGTAAGGCACTGTGACAGCTCCATAGGTGGGAAGATATATTCATACAATAGCTACTTTTATCTTTTATTATTTTGTTATCTATCTTGTGGTGAAGCTGCTCTGGCACTTTTTTGATGGTTCCTTCTGAGAAAATTCTTTGATTTTGACTGGAAGGTGGTAGAAATGCTGAGTTACTTTTTCACTCCTGCTTAACCTGATGGCGTAGGTAGAATCATGGTGGCCCCAGACTGGAAACAGCGGGAGGCAGCTGGCCAAATGCACTCAGCATTCTATGCTAAGATTCCTGTTGTGGAGGATCCACACTTGCTTTTCTGCTCTATAACACATACTCCCTCACTTCAGCTACTCATGAAGGAGGATATTGTGTGTCTGCCATCTAAAATAGACCTCAAGAATTTGGGAGTGGAGATTCGAGGAGTGATATGCCAGGAATTTGCTGTATTGTGCCCTGCTAACAGGGAACACTCGTTCCCTGCTTTATATGTTGCACCAGATAAGATATCTGCAGTTCCGCAACAGGTGGTGAGAGGATGTTTCCTGTGCCTTCTAGATGGGTTGCTGGATGGTCACGAGGACCGACATGAGACCAATGATGGCGGAGTTTTGACTGGGTGCCTTTGATGTACAATGTCTGCCTCTGCTTGCTCCTGTACTACTACTGAGGGCTGCTATGGGTGAGCTATCCTGCCAGGATCTGAAACTGCTGGAGAAGTGGGCCTTTTCCCTATCCGCCTTGGGAGAACAAAAAACTGTTTGGGATGCCTATCTTTGGGACTCAGGGATTTTGTACTGAGATTCCTCAGGGTCTTACACGGATCTGTTTTGCTGTTGCACCCAAGTGCAGTTTTACCTCAATTTTTCTTACCATTTGGATTTGCTTGTTGGCAGTGATTTGTTTGTTCAGCTGCGGAACCTATGGACGCTGAGGCAGAAATTCTGCATTCTTTCTTGCTCTGCTAAGACTAATATCTGTACGTTTTTTGGCCTGTGCCTTGGTGAAGCTGGATGGTCTGATCTACCCCTTTGAGAAGGACAGGACACTTGATTCAGTGTAATTTTGCCTGCTGTTAAGTTCCTGATTAAAGAGCTTTAGAGCCCAGGAACTTGGTCAATAAACACACAGAGGTTTATTTTTTAAAGTTTCCTGTTCTACCTGTGAAGGTAGGTCCTCTGTGTATATGTGTGATATGAAAGGAGACCTGAAGAAAAAAGAACTGACAAATAAAAAATGTCATCTTTGTCCCCATAATTGTCAATAGTTTGCTCCAGAATGAATTCTTTATTTTTCATACATATGATCCCTCTGTGATCACATATGTGGCCCCTGGAGTGAAACATGTTGACTCTCACTCACCTTCAATGTAAAACATTTTGTGCCATAAAAACTTCATCAGTGATACAGCAAGTTCTACTGAAGGGACAGACATCAGATATCACAGATTGATAGATATTTTCAAACACTATTTGCTTTCGTGTACTACATTTAAAAAGATGATCACGTTCTTATTATGGCTTGCTGTCTAAAAAGTACATGCACAGTTCGTTTTTAGACAGGAAGCCATAATAAATGAGCACAGAGCAGTGTATCCAGCTGAGTAGAATGGCAAGTTTTGAGGGGTGTTTCATTTGTGCTGGCCATGCACATACATTCTGACTTTTAGGTGTGGTCAGTGCAGTCCTACTGCCCCTTGTTTATGGTATCCAGTTTATTTACCAGCTTAGACAGGCCAGGAGTGCTCAAACGGATCATCTTTTTGTGCCAATGAATCAGTCAGAATAAAAAAAATATAAACTTTTATGATTAAGGGATTGATTCCCGAAACGCGTTAGGGCGGGTTGACCTGCTGTACCTGTGCTGGAGTTCATTTAATGTTGGATATTTTATTTTTACAAATAAAAGTTTATACTTTTTTAATTCTGACTGATTCATTGGCACAAAAAGACGAGTGGATCCGTTTGAGCACTCCCGGCCTGTGTCTTCTTGTTTGCTGAAACCCGTGCCAGGGGTTGTTGGGAGTTGCAGCCGGATCCACGTGGGCCTTTGAGGCCAGGTGAGTGTATATATCTTATGTTTAAGATGTGGATATTTGGCAACAGTAGCAAACCAATTATTGTTTCAGATTTATTTACCAGCTTATATACCCCTTGAATGGCTATTATTTAACCCCTTGCAGGGGATGCAGAGAGTGCAGTTGTGATTGGGCCCAAAAAAATTTACACATCGGGCCCTTCATTGAGTAGTTATGCAACTGACCCATTGGATGCTTTGCAATGCATTGGATGCTTTGCAATGTTTTGGAAACCTTCATAGCAGCCAACTGGTTAAGACCTTTAGACAAGCTTTAATGTTGAAGCCTGAGTATTTACTGAGGACCACAGAAAGTGAGTCTGGGGGTGGGGTCACGTGTGAAGTGGTGGTGTGGCCATGGTTGGAGCTAAGGGCATGCAGTGTGCCTAATCTAGCCCTGAAAGAGCATGCACAGATCAGACTTTGCCTTTCGTGGTAAATTCTCAAATCAAGTGTACCTTACAGAGAACTTAATGCATCCACAAAAAACATTAAGATAACACATAACCTCAGGCTATCAATAAGGTGCACGATATGAGCTTGATTAGTCTTAATTTGATGCCTGATGAATTGGAGAGGTTGGGTGGCCCGAGACTATCCTGCAATCTTTTTAAATTCATCAAAGATTGGCAATTTCCTGTACTGAACCCTTTTAAATAATATAGGGAATGTTCATGAAAGCATATGTGAAGCAATTCTAGGAAAAAACTACTTCTCTATATATATCAAGCAAAAAGCTCCACTGAAAAAAACTGATCTGACAAAAATGCTACAGTCGCTTTACTCCAAAAACTGAGAAATACTTGCTGTCAACAGGCAAAAGCATAATTTGCTAATTCTATGGCTAGTCACTGTTCATAAGTTAGCTTTTTATTATTAAAGAGAAAATATTTCCATAGGGAAATTCAATTTTAAAATGGCAGACAAGTCCTCTCTACATGACAATACAGATTAACCCTTTATGTAGCATTTGATTTTCATGGGTCTTATGAGTGAAGCAAATCTGATTTCTCCAAGACTGAGAACAAGGGCCCATGTCTAAATCTACCTACCTATACCCATAGGGAGAGGCCCTAAAGCAGAGAGCTAATCGAAACATGATTACCTTGATGTCATCCCCTAGGAAAGTCAGACACACCTCACTGATGAAACCCAAGAAGGCTGAAAGTACATGTATGTCTGAGATTCTTATTCAGAGAAAGCTTACCTAGCGTTTTGGAGATGGATTTTCAGTGGGGTCAGTCTGATATGTATATGTCAACTATTTCTCTGTAATGGCATAAGAGAGATATGCTATAAATTTTGTAAGTGATAACTAGCCATAAAAAAAACTATTTTGGTCTATTCTCCTTGAGTATTTCACTTTTCTTGGTTTTGAAAAGCCTTAGGGTGCCTCTATAACTGTAATGTGCAATCCAGATGTGACACCCTTGCTCTCCATGCCTAGGCAAACTAGCTGCACTTCACTTTTAAGACACATGAAGACAGGAATTTTTGTAAGGGGTTAGGTAATATTCTTATACAAAGGAGAGTTGGCTGGCATTTCAGTGATTGAACCAGAAAAGCTAAACCTAAATTATGAAGCTCCTTTGCAGTATCTGGCATTCTCAGTGAGTATTTCATACTTTGGCTTGGCTTTGAAAATCTTAAGGGTGTCTCCCTAAGGGTTAGGGGTAATCAATGTGTGGATCCCTTGCTCTCTGTGCCTGGGGGAAACTAACTACACTTGATTAAAAGTTAGTTGGTATACTCATGCAGAGTCTTGCATGGAAGTGTGTGAGTATCCTTCTCTTTTGGGCCGGATTAGTCTGATATGTCTATAGAAATGTCTTCTCTGTAATTGATCTAAGCCCCAAAACAAGCAAACTATGTTGTTTTTTTCTCTTTGAGTATATCCTGCTTATTTAGATTTGTATTGAAAATCCTTAGTTTGTTTCCGTAAGGAAAAGGAGTAAAACAGATATGGGTCCTTTGTTGAATATGCCCAGAGAAACCAACTGTACCTTACTGATGAGGCCCAAGATGTGCGGAATTTACATCTGGGGTTAATTGGTATCCTTATCAGAGAAGACTTTGACTGGTATTTCATGATTGTTGTCCTTTTGGGTGGAGTCAGACTTGTGTAAATGTATTCAAGAGCTAAAACATTAAGCCTAAGAGCAAATCGATCTATAGATAAAGCATATTATGATTTTGTCTACTGTCAGTGAATATTCCAAACTTCTTAATTGCAATCACTTTTCCCTAGAATTGTCTCATTTACCTTGATAAATATGCGCCTATGTGACGTTACAATTATGAAGCTTAATCTCATCTTTTTATTTCTGTAGTGCTGAAGGAAAGTAGTGTGGACAACCTGGCAATCCATTCTGTCTAGTTCAGTGGTTAGCAAACATGCTGACACGATGTCCCTTTTAAGTGTTTGGTTTTTTTTGAAACCCTGATGCCCAAGCTTTCTAATGGAAAAAAAAATGTAATCGTTTGCTAATGTAATTATATTACCATTCATTTGCATTTTATTTTGTATTATATTTTGAAGAATCAAATTCACTATGTCATTTTCTTTGCTGCAGTCAGATCTACAAACTGATTTATACAGGCTCCCTGCCAAACATACTTGTATCATGAGTACAAGCAGGGCAGACTGCTGCTCACAATCTTTCTCTGAACCAGTTTTTCCATTTCGACACCACAGATACTTTTATGTTGAACAGTAAAGTGAATGTTTGGTGCTGAAACAAAGGCTCCCCCCTGACAGTGCCTTGTGAACCCTTAGGGTGGCATGACCCCAGTTTGGGAACCATTAGTCTAGTTTAAACCTTTAGTTTCAATTTGATTATTTTATTTTCATGATAGGTCAATGTGTATTCTAGATACACATTATTCACACTAACCAGCAGGGAGCACTGCCCTCTGCATTACTGATTTTTGAGTTCACCTTGTAACATTAACTACACAGTTACTCTAATGGTTGCTTTCTATAAAATCTGTTTTTCTTTCCTAGTAAGTGGGATTTATACAGTGGTACTAAGTTACAGTTAGCTTACTACATTTTCTGTTCGCAGGTAATACATTAAGCACCCTGCTAACACTCACTTCCTTGTAATCCTGCCTTCATTGGAAGCATTGTAGTATACTCTGGAGCTAAACAGTAACTGTCTTCAATAAGATTCACAGGAGATTAACAGTAATGTATTCAATACGATTCACAAGCCAGTATAAATGCATGGAAGGGTTTCTTAGAATTGATCAATGGTACATTGCATCACAGCATCCATGGTTCAGTATCAAGATTTTAGAAAGGTCAGTTAATAAAAGTGGACTCCTGCTGTACAAGAGGTTAATTAATAAAATCATTGTCTCTATAGCAGCACAAAATCTTCTGGTCAAATGTATGCTGACCCAATCATATGGCCATTTTGGTCACTATCTCAGTTAGTCACTAGTGATAGTTACTATATGATTGCTTGAGATAATTCTTTATTTGATCAGTAAAGCTAAAATAATCTACCCATACACAGACAGGCCAATATCTATGTAGCATACATTATGTGATCACTTTCTCTGGAATCTTATTGGCTGAAATAATGAACTGTAAATACACATTTTTGTGTTTCTAAACAATTTTTTGCCTTATTCATCAAGCTAATGAGGAGCTGTTCTGGGGTTAACCAACTGCATCATAGAGCACAAATAAAGATTCCGAAACATCCCGTTGATTAAAATGGCGCTTTTTATCCTTTGAATGCAAGGGAGGTCTCCAACTCTTCACGATGTGTTGGAGAACTCGCTAGCATTTAAGGGGTTAAAAGCCCCATTTTGATCAGTAGAAATTTATATTTCCACCCTATGATGCAGTTGGTTTGTTCCAGAATTGCATCTCTTATATTCAAAAGGGAAAATATGGGATATTCTGGAGCAAAATAAATGCAACATAGGGGAGAAATACAGGTTTCCAAAATTCACAGTAATTCAATTGCAGTTTTAACCCCTTGATTGCTAGAGAAATATCTCTAGCATTCAAGGGGTTGAAAGCTTCATTTAAATAAATGAGAACTTTTACTTCTTATCTGTGGCAAATTTGGTTTTCTTCAGAATGATTCCACAAGCCCTTGTACGTTTAAGACATCTCAATGCAATGCATACAACAGGTCTGGGCCAGCATATCCATCTGAAGTCAGTGCGGCGCTAAGCCATGTGTAGGTGCATGTAAACAGGACTCTGTGTAGAAAGTCCTCTCTAGGCATCTAAGGACACATATTGCAGAAACATAAAAAAGGAAAAAAACAACAGGGGGTGACCCTGTGCATATCAACAGGAATGTAGTCACTAGGGATGGGTGAAAATTTTTGCATCAAATTGAAATCGGCGAATAATAACTCATTCCATTGAAATCGATGCGAACAATGAATTTATACACAACACATAACAAATATTATTTTATTTCCAAAAGACATAGTATAAAAGGGGCATGAGGGCATCTGTGTTGGTGTGGTGAGGAGAAAGAATTAGTTGAACAGGGAATGTTTTTTGGGAGGGTTTGTTTACTGGGATTGGGGGCAGTTAATAAAAAAATTCTAAATCCTAAATACAATTAAAAAAAACCCATAAGACTTGGTATAAAAGGGGTCTGAGGAGGGTGCCTGTGTTTGTGGATGGAGTCTGGGCAATGAATCAGTTGAACAGGGAATTTGTTTTGGGGGGGCTTCTTAACTGGTATTGGGGGGACAGTTAATACAAAAAAATAAATATAAAATAAGAAATTTGTATGTAAAGTGATAGAGACAGGAACCACCTGACATAAGTTGCCACTGGGGTGGACTGATACTTGACTTGATAGAGTATTTTGTAGAGGATGATTTGTTGTTAGAGACCCAAGCCTTTAAATATTCTCTCACCACTGGCTCAGTTCCACAGTAAGCCAATGTAATGCCACTATTTAAGAAGGGAACTAAAACAGAACCTGGGAATTATAGACCCGTGAGTTTGACCTCTGTAGTGGGAAAACTGCTAGAAGGGCTAATAAGGGACTATATTCAAGATTACAACACAAAAATAAGATCAATAAAGGGATAGTAATACTTTGTTTTATCTTTATTTTATTTTGTAGGCATTAAAAAACATGAAGAACAATGTAAGTTTTATCTCTCAAACCTTTATGGTTTGAGAGATATTCACAAGCAAAGTTTCCCCTCCTGCCTACCTAGTGTAAGCAATCTCTTCTCAGATGTGGAATCTGGTTGTAAGACTAGACAGATAACAGAAGGGGACAATTTTCTTCCTATGAGAACAATGAAGGCCCTGCCCCCCTTGACAAGTTTTTCAGGTTTTTCCCTTATCTTAATTAAAGATTCTCTGCAGTCTACATGGGCATCTCCCTTCTGATCTGGCTGAACAGTGTTACATCAGTAAAAGGGGCGAGGGGATTACTTTGTCATTGAATTACTCTTGAACTACAACTCTGACAGAATTGAAATAATACTCTCCAAAGTCCAAATACTATGATGATTAATTAGAGCTGCTTTTATTATGAAACATTACTATCCCTTTAACAGGAATCAACATGGTTTTATGAGGACTATATCATGCCAAACTAATCTTTTCAGCTTCTATGAGGAAGTAAGTAGCAACCTAGATAATGGTAAAGAAGTTGATGTAGTATATCTAGATTTTGCAAAGGCATTTAATACAGTGCCACACAGAAGGCTGGGGTATAAAATAAGGAAATTGGAGCTAGGGGATAACCTTTGCAATTGGATAGAAAGCTGGTTGAAGGATAGGGAACAGTTTGTGGTTGTATATAGACAATTCTCCAATAAAGTTAAAGCTGAGAGTGGAGTAACTCAGGGTTCCGTATTAGGTCCACTGCATGTTTATAAATGATATAGAAAGCAATATATCAATATTTTGCAGATTACACTAAATTATGCAGGGTAATAAATTCAGAACAGGATATTTGCACTCTACAGAGGGATTTACATAAAACGGCAGATTGGGTAAACAAATGGAATATGAAGTTTAATGTGGGAAAGTGTAAAGTCATGCATTTGGGAAGAAAAAATCCCAAGGCTACTTATGAACTTAATGGAATCATTTTAGGGGACTTGTTAGAGAAAGACCTGGGTATCCTTGTAAATTATAAACTTGGAAACAGTAACCAGTGTCAAATAGCAGTAGCAAAAACAAACAAAGTCCTGGGGTATTGTAGCACGACTGGATAACATCATTTTGTCATTGTACAAATCATTGGTAAGACCTCCCCTCGAATATGCAGTACAGTTTTCGGCACCAGTTCTAAAAAAGGATATACTAGAACTGGAGAGGGTACAATGAAGAGCAACTAAACTGATTAAGGGAATGGAGGACTTGATGTATGAGGAACGACAGTAAGGTCTGTTAAATTATGGAATTGCTTGCCAAAGGATGTGGTTATGGTGGATACAATGGATACATTTAAGTGAAGACTACACTCATTTGTTTCAAAGGGGAACATATATGGTTATACTGTGTATTAGTAGGCAAATCAGGAAGGTCTGATAACTAATTTACTTATTTGGTAGCAGGAACACTAATCAATTCTCAAGTCACTGTGGTATGAGACAAAGGTTGAACTTGATGGACTTGTGTCTTTATTCAACCTAATTTACTGTGCTAGTATGTTATTATGTAAGCACTAAGGAAGCATAGATTTGTTGAACTTAGAATTTTTAGAGGCACAAGCCCTGAAGAAACATTGATTTGTAGGACTTAAGATTGTTTGGAACAAGCCCTAAGGAAACATTGATTTGTAGGACTTAGGCTTGTTAGAAACAAACCCCAAAAATGTTTATTTGTTTTGTAGGACTGTGCTTTGTTTTTGTTTTTTGTTTTTTTAAATATATTTTGTATTTTTTAAAGCCTAGTGCCAGAAGGTCATGTTGGTCAGTGGCCATTGCAAATGTGCTCCTGAGTCAATAATTGTGGAATTTGCAGCTGCTGTTCTTGCAACAGGATCATTAGGTGAAAAGGAATGGGATCAGCAGTAGCAGTAACATGAGTGATGGATGATGAAGGTTCCACTTGCCATGACTAGCTCTAGTGATGCACCTGAAGCACTAGTAATATGATTACCCTCTCCATCAAACCTAACACTAACAAGCTGCTGGGCTTTTCTAGTAGTAGTAGTAGTAGTAGTAGTAGTACTAGCACTGGTGGGACTGGTTGGGGATGACAAGAGTGGCTTAGGGTCCCCTGCTGTCACACTTAGCATCATCTTCTCATTCCTCCCCTTCATAAGTATTACAAGAAACACTAGCAGCAGGTTTGGCACTGGTGGCAGCAGGTTCATCACTGGCAGCAGGCACAGCACTGGTTGGAGCAGGGGCAGCAAGTCTGGCAGAAGGCACAGTATTGGGGGCAGCAGGTTCAGCGCTGGCAGCAGGCACAGCACTGGTGGTAGCAGGCACAGTACTGGTGGCAGCAGGGGCAGCACTGGCAGCAGGCACAGCACTGGTGGCAGCAGGGGCATTACATCAGACAGCAGGCACAGCACTGGTGCCAGCAGGGGCAGCATGTCTGACAGCAGGCACAGCAATGGTGGTAGCAGTAGCAGGGGCAGCACATCTGACAGCAGGCACAGCACTAGTGGAAGCAGGGGCAGCACATCTGGAAACAGGTACAGCAATGGCGGCAGCAGGGGTAGCACGTCTGGCAGCAGACATAGGCAGCTGACCTCTGCTCCCACTACTACCTTTTTTCTTCCTCCCTTCTCATTAAATTCCCCAAGATCCCTTGGACAGCTTTGGTTCAGTAGTGTTCACTTCCTCCTCTTCCTCAGACTCAATGGACACATAAGGGTCCTTCCAGCTCCTCCTTTTATTATTTTTAAATCTGCTCATAGTGATAGCAGTCACTATGAGCTTATCTAGCCTCAATTTTGCTATAAATACACAGCAGAACAGCACAGCACATCTACCTAGCTCTTTAGCTGCTTCTATTGTGTTTCACTTCCTGGAATACATCACGTTTTTATAGCAAAAAGGCGAAAAACACGTAAATTAATGGGCAGAAACTTTCTTGCCATTGAAAAAATGGTGAGGAATCTTGGCCAATGGGCGAAAAATGCAAAGGTTTTAATTGCTAGTAAGTGGTGGGCTCACGTGCTATTTCTTGCAAGCTGCTATTCAATCCCCATACCCTATGATGAAATATTGACCTGGCAGCACTCCCCTATGCTCAGGAAGTATTCTGCTGCATCACTTGCTTCAGCAACTCTCATAAGGTTAAGTGAAATCTGTGAAGTGTGGTAGAGGGACATAGACCTGTGGAATTGTGGAGGATGCATGACTTAAGGAGGGGAGTTTGAAGTATAGATACCTATGCAGGTAAGAAAGAGACCTGTATGGGTAATAGAGAGACCTGTTGGTGAAGGGGGAGAGAGAAGTAGATTGGATACAGAGATATATTATAGGCAACTTGTGTGTAGAAGGAGGGACATAAAAATAGCTGTTGTGGGAAATAGGCCTGTGTGGTGAGAGAAGCAACTGTGGAGGGACCTTCTGAGATGAGATCTTTTTGTGTGGGAGACCTGTGAGATGGAGGGATACCTATGCATGGACAAAAGAAACACATTTAGGGATGCTTGGGTAGGGAGAAGACATATTTCAGGTAAAGAGAAAGACCAAAGATTGATTGCAGAATGACAGACATGTGCAGAGGTGAGAGATGTATTGGTGGAGGGGAGATGTAGTAGGCACATGCCACATGTAGTATGTGTGTATGTGTGTGTGTGTGTGTGTGTGTGTGGGGACGGTAGGGCAAAATGGATACTGACCGACAAAAAGAAAATGTCATGGTTGGTATTCAGATGTCCTACTGGCTAAAAGCACAACAGACGTTAGGCCATAAAAATGGTTTTGTGGCCAAACGTCCATTTTGTGCGTTAAGTTCCCAAAACGCTGCTACATAACGACAGAATTGGGAACGTAACATTAAAAAAGGTAACGATTGGTGCTTGACGTACTGCCAAGCACCGATCATTAACTAATCTGTGTTACACTTACCTGTCATCCACTGTCATTCTCCTTCTGTCTTCTCTTCTTTCCTCTATCTTCCTTCTTTCTTCTGCCTGTAAAATACAACAGTATTAATACAAAGCATGAATAATGACATTGGTTAACCCTTTGCGTGGCACTCAAAGGGTTCAATATTGTTGTGCCATGAATATTACGTAAAGTAAATGCCTCCATTTAATGCCAAAGTACATAAAATGCCATGAAGAAATACTATAACTATACACCATGAAGAATTGTCATGCATAAATGTTACGTAAATGTACTTAGCACACTGAGGGAAATGGGAGTGAGCCTGCCTTTATATATGGGCAGTCTCACTTCCATTCCCTCACAGCCATTGGCTGGGATGTTCTTACGCACATCCCAACCAATCAGATCTGAGTGGCTGTTCTTTAACCCCTTAGTGACCGGCTGCGCGCACGTGGCCGGCGCTTAACGCCCGCCGAACATTTTTTTTCCATTTGTTTAAATGACTTCTGGGGGTACATGTACGTCCTCTGTCCACCTGGGACATCTGCTCGTGACGTACACGTACGTCCTCGGGCGGTAAGGGGTTAAACTGATTGGCTGAGATGTGCGTAAGACCATCCCAGCCAATGGCTGTGAGGGAAATGGAAGTGAGACTGCCCATATATAAAGGCAGGCTCACTTCCAATTCCTTCAGTGTGCTACGGGCATCGGCCCGTGCTGGACTGAAGGGCAACTGTGTATCACAGTCTTAGAGGCTAAGTGTTCCTGTGCTTCCTACCTCTGTATGGCCACCGGCCGGCAAGCTCTGGCCACTTCCTCATTGCTGACATCGGGTAACACGCACTAGCATGGACGTTTGTTTATGGGCCTATTCTGGGTGGCTTAATTGGGTCCTGCCTTCTTCTGCTCCTTTATAAACCTCCTTGGGCCTGGGAGTCATTGCCTTTATGTGGTGTTCCTGTTAGTTACTTTTGTGCTCTGTTGTGACCTGTGCTTAGCTGAGAATCCGCTTCGTGTATGACCCCGGCTTGTCTCACTACCCACATTGGTTCTAACCTGTGGCTCTGGCTGACTCACTCACTTCGTGCAGTCCCCAGTTTGTCTGTCCTCCGGCTCCGTCTAGTATCTCACTCCATGTATCCCTGGCTTTTCTGAACTGTGGATCTGGCTGACTACTCGCTCCGTACACTCCTAGCCTGTCTAACCATTAGCTTCTGTGTCCTGCGGCTCTGTCCAACTCTTGCTCCCTGTTGCCTTTAGTCTCTGGTACCTCGCAGTAGTGCAATGTGTAGCACAGCGTGCAGCTCTAGGTAGGAGCTTTGGCTTTATCATCCGGTGGTCTGAGGTTGCGTGGGATATTATCATTGCTATATCTCGTATATTATTATCATTGTATATTCTAAGTGGTTATATTTTATTATTGTGTTTGTCCTCCTTTGACTGATTACCGTGACAGTACGTAAGGGCCATGAAGGATCAGGCAGTCCACCTAGTTAGAGCATCCTGTACAGGATGGCTTCTCAGGACCAGAGAATCGACCAGTGTCTTTTACTATGCAGACACTATTGAATCGCATGGCTCATCTTGATAGCTTCGCTCAGCAGCCGGTGGCTTCCCCAGTACTTGCACTGGTTGTGGCAACTTCCTCTGAGGCTGGCATGAGTAGAGGGTTGTCTGGCTCTGCTCCTTTACCCCAGATATATGATGGGGAACCTACACTGTGCTGGGGGTTACTTAATCAGTTGGTAATTTTTTTGGAAACGGTACCACATGCCTTTCATACTGAGCGAAGTAAGGTGGGATTCCTAATCTTGCTCCTGTCTGGCAAGGCATTGGCCTGGGCCAACCCAATCTGGGAGACTGAAAAACCCATAATTTATAACTTCACGGAATTTGTGGCCTAATTCCGGACAGTTTTTGATGTACCTGGGCGCGCAACCTCTACAGCCAAAAGGCTTATGACAATACGGCAGGGCTCACGTACAGTAGCGGACTACGCTATTGGGTTTCATACTCTGGCAGTGGAGGTATGATGGAACAACTAAGCCTTAGTTGTTGCCTTCTCCCAGGACGAGACGGCAGCCCGAGACCTGCCTGGTGATCTGGAGGAGCTAATCTCAGTCACCATCCTGATAGACACAAGAATCTGTGAGAGGCCTTCGTTCAAGGAACAGTGGCGCAACCAGTTACCTCGGTTGGCACCTAACTTCTTACGCCCACTCTGTCCTCCCTCTCCTCCCATACCTCCTAGTTCTGACCCTGCCGGGGGGGAACCGATGCAGCTAGGCTTCACACACCTGTCAGTGGAGGAGAGGGCTCGGCGCAGGAGGAGGGGTCTTTGCTTATACTGTGGGGATCCGGGTCATATGTTGCATGTTTGCCCTATCCGGCCAGGAAACGCTCGCATCTAGGGTCCTGTAAGGGACAGACCCTGGGTGGAATTTCACAGTCCCCAGAAAGACTTCAGGACAAACCTATTCTTGAAGTTGTACTATCTTGGTCCGAGTCTTCAGTGGTGGCTCTGGCATTACTGGACTCCAGGGCTGCAGGGTTTTTCATTGATGCAGACTTTGCAGCTAAACACGCTATCCCTTTTCTGCCTCACTCCGCTCCATTGGCTATTGAAGCCATCGATGGCAAACCCCTTGTCACGTTTTTTTGATGAACACTCTATCATGGTGCAGTTTCTCTTCATGTCATTCTCGCTTGTGCTGCGCTCCGATTGGTTGAGCCTGTTTGGCCCGCCCCTGGTGACCTTTTTATACTGGGCCAGTGGCACCTGTCAGGTGCCCTTTCGTGGTGTTCCTGAGCCAGTTTTTGCTGTGCTGTGTTCCTGCGTTCCTGATTTCCGGTGTACTGACTTGGCTATCTCTGACTACGATCCTGTGTTCCTGCTCCGTGATTTGACCCGGCCTGGCTGATGTTCCTGCTTGTTTCCTGATCCGGCTTGTCTGAGAACCTGCTCCGTGATTTGACCCGGCCTGGCTGACGTTCCTTCTTGTATCCTGATCCTGCTTGTCTGAGAACCTGCTCCGTGATTCGACCCGGCTTGTTGACGTTCCTGCTCCATGACCTGTACCAGTTACTCCGGCCCTGTCTACGTTCCTGCCTCCTCTGTCGCCACGGCAACATTGTGACTGTCCCACTTGCTGTCCTGAGCGGCTGCAGTGGTTGCCCGTGCTGTGCTGGTTCCTGCCTCTGAGCCACTTCCTGCAGAGCTGTGTTCCTACTTTTGAGCTGTTAACCCGTGCAGAGCTGTGTTCCAACTACAGAGCTGCCTATCCGTGCAGAGCTGTGTTACAACTATCGAGCCGTTAACCCGTGCAGAGCTTTGTTCCAACTATCGTGCTGTTTACCCGTGCAGAGCTGTGTTCCAACTATCGAGCCGTTAACCCATGCAGAGCTGTGTCCCGGTTCTGGGCCTTCAGTCTATACAGAGAGTTGCTTGTGTGCTGAGCCGTTCCTCTCCTTGCAGTCTGGTGTAGTTCATTACCACGCCCGGTGACGCACAGCTCTGGCTGCTTCTGTGCACGTCTCTGTGGTTACGCCCGTGGGGGCTATTGGTTCAAGCTCTTGCAATCTAGTTCCTGCCATTACGCCCGTGGGGGCTAGTGGCTCCAGCTCTGGCAATTCAGTTGTCTCCGTTACACCCGTGGGGGCTATTCGCTCTAGCTCTGGCAGTCTACTTGCTCTGTTCATACGCCAGTGGGGGCTACCATTCAAGTACAGCAGGCTCTGGGTGGCAGGTTCCTCTTTGCTGGACAGTTTCCTCAGTATTACAGACTGTTGGTGTTGAGTCTTCTCCACCATTCACCATCGTTAACACCTTGGGCGTGCCAAACAACACAACTGAGATGGACTGATTATTTAGTTAACCCTTGTATACCAGTACTCAGTGTCTGTCAGTTGCCTGTGCTATTTTCTACTATATTGTATTTTGATCATACTATTGCCTTCCTGCTGCTACGCAGTACTGCCTATAGGGGGCGATCTTTGTCATTTATTTTGTTCTTAATAAAATTGCATTTTATTTCACCTACTGGTCTGAGTGTCTTGAAAACCGTGACACACTCAGACCAGATTGGTATGGTTAAAATGACTTTATTGAGATCAAAATCACACACGTAGTTAGGCCTTTGGGCTCACACAAACAGAACATAAATATATGCAGGTATATACAGTAATTGCAAGCCAGTAATAGAATTGTATGTATGAATGATAACAATCACTGGCAATGGAGGTTTTGGCTTGAACTGAACAGGCAGCAGGCAACACAGTCCGAGAACTGACCACAGGACCTTGGTGACAGATGGTCCAGGAGGAGATGACTGGCACAACCCAGACGCCTGGGAGGCACAGAACCCAGAGGAGCAAGGCAACACTACTGGCACAACCCAGATGCCTGGGAGGCACAGAGCCCAAAGGAGCGAGGCAACACTGGCCCTGGCACTGAATGCCGATGGACCGAGACAACTCTCATAAGCAAGCTCTAAAACGCTAAGGGTGAATCGTAATACAGTGTAAATATATATAAGGCATATATATATAGGCAACCAGTGTCCCCTCTGACTGAGGATGGTAATAATGCAACACTGGCTCTTGAGCCCAAGGCTACTGCAGAGTGGAATATGCACAACCCTACCTGGACCATCCAGGCACGCAAAGGGTCAATAGGTAACACCCTGTGATATACTGCAACTCCCAAAGGGAGTGAGCCCATCGCTGTAAGGAAGGTGGACACAGAGCGATCAGAGTCACACCGTCAGTACTATGAACACTGTACCGGTACTTCGCATGTGCACACCACCAACGGCGGTAAAGAGAGTGGCTACAGCACGAATGCCTAGCTAATGGTCGACAGAGTAATAGCGCCACGTGGCGCAACCGACTAGTGTAACAGCAAAGCCACAGCAAGTCTAGCTGGAGCAAACGGAGGCAACCAAGCAGTAGGCTAGATACGGATGGCAACAGAGTGTGAATACGTTAGACACAGATGGTAACGAAATAGATACACAGCCAGGTATGGTCAGTAGAGGAGCGGGTTCTCAGCCAGATACAATCAGCAACGGAGCGTGTTCTCAGACAGATATAGTCAGCAACAGAGCGTGTTCTCAGCCAGATACGGTCAACAACGGAGCGGGTTCTCAGCCAGATACGGTCAACAACGGAGCGGGTTCTCAGCCAGATACGGGCAGCAACTGAAGCGAGTCCTCAGCCAGATACGGTCAGCAACGGAGCGGGTTCTCAGCCAGAAACAGTCAGTAACGGAAACGGGCCCTCAGCCAGATACGGTGAGCAATGGAGCAGCCGTATGACAGCAAACTCAGGAACGTCGTCAGGCAGGCCAGGTCATACACGATCAGCAATAACAGAGCAAAAGTCAGGAACTAGTACACCACGAAAGGGCACTATAGTGTAGAAATGACAGAGGTTATAAAGGCTATCACTGGGCGGTAACAAAGATACTGGCCAATCAGAAATGAGATATGGAAATAGAAGAATCAGAATGTCGCCGCCTGCAGCCAGGAGCACGGGCACCGTGATACCCCTACAGCCAGCATGTGTTACTCATGAGACTCACCCCTTGTCTCTAAGAGCAGGGGCACTCCATGTGGAGACACAACAATTCCAGGTCATACATTCTCCTCATCATGCCATCATTCTGGGATTTCCCTGGTTGCCTATACAACCCAAGAATTGATTGGCAGACTTGCGATAGCCTGTCCTGGTCCTCTCATTGTACAAAATCTTGACTCCAGCAGCCTACTAGAATATTGTGCACCTCTACCTCATTACCTGCTGACTACCAGTCCTACAAAGAGGTATTTAATAAGGTAGAGGTCAGTACGTTACCGCCACACAGGCCGTACGATTGTGCTGTTGATCTGGTACCAGGGACCAGACCTCCTAGGGGCCGAGTGTATCTCTTGTCGGTGGAGGAGAACAAGGCCATGGAGGACTAAGTGGCTGATGCCTTAGCCAGGGGCATTATCCAGAAGTCTTCCTCACCCCAAGATGGGGAACTCAAACCTTGCATTGATTTCAGAGGCTTGAATAAACTGATTGTAAAGAACGCTTATCTGATTCCGTTGATCACGGAGCTATTTGGTCATATCAAAGGCTCAACTGTTTTCACGAAACTTGACTTGAGGGCCGCATACAATTTGGTATGAATAAAAGAAGGCGATGAGTGGAAGACAGAGTTTAACACATAGAGCGAGCACTATGAAAACCTGGTGACGCCTTTCAGATTGTGCAACACTTCAGCTGTCTTCCAGGAATTCATTAATGATGTTTTGAGAGACCTACTACAGAGTTGTGTCATAGTAAATTTGGACGATATACTCATCCATTCTCCTACCTTGGAGACACATAGAGCAGATGTAGGCCGAATCTTACAACTGCTTAGAGAGAACAAGTTGTTCTGCAAGCTAGAAAATGTGAATTCCACAAATCCCAGGTGACTTTCTTAGGATATGTTATTTCATCCTCTGGCCTAGCCATGGATTCGCAAAAACTGTCGGCCATATTACAGTGGCCACTTCTAGTGGGATTAAGGTCCATACAGAGGTTCCTGGGCTTCACAAATTACTACAGGATGTTAGTTCAAAACTTCTCCACCGTAGTCAAACCTCTCACGGACATGACTCAGAAGGGAGCTAATCCTTCAGACTGGTCACCTGAGGCCTTGCAGGAATTTGAGGACTTGAAGTCAGCTTTTGACAAAGCTTCGATATTGTCCCACCCTTCCTTTCACCCTGGAGGTCGACGCTTCAGAGTCTGGAGTGGGTGTCCAGCACGTGGGCCCTGGGAAACCATTGCTTTCATGCAGTTCCTTCTCTAAGAAACTAAGACTGAGAGTTTATATGATGTAGGTGACTGGGAGGTACTCGCCATCATCCTTGCCCTGAAAAAAGGGTGATTTCTCTTGGAGGGTACTACGGTGCCTATCCTGATACTGACAGATCACAAGAACCTCACATACTTATCTGAGGCAAAGAGGTTGTCTCCACGTCATTCCTCTCGAGGTTTAATTTTGTGGTTTCCTACCTCCCTGGTATTAAAAATATTAGAGCAGATGCACTTTCTTGCCAATTTAGGGCCGAGTCCCAGGAGGAGCCTCCTCCAGTTCCTATTATTCCTCCTGACTGCATCTTGGGTACGATACATACCAGTATTACATCTCCGTTGGGCGAGGAGATTTTGGCTGCTTAAGCTTCCTCCCCGGATAAACCTAATGGGAAGTGTTTTGTGCCTGAATCCCTCCGTACAAGAATGCTGGAGACGTATCATTCCACGAAAGCTGCAGGGCACATTGGGAGAGACCAACTAATATGGTCTATGACTAGACTCTTTTGGTGGTCTCAGAGGGTTACACAGTCATCTTCATGACTGTGTATAGATTTTCTAAGATGGCCCATTTTGTACCACTTAAAGGACTACCTTTCTCCAAGGAGTTGGCCGAGATCTTTGGGAAGGAGGTGGTTCGTCTCCACTGTATACCCAAGGTGGTAGTCTCAGATCATGGGAGCCTGTTTGTCTCATGTTTCTGGAGAGCATTCTGTGGTCAGATGGGCATCCAGCTCTCGTTCTCTTCGGCTTACCAGCCACAGTTGAACGGTGTTGCAGAAA
This sequence comes from Rhinophrynus dorsalis, assembly GCA_037306005.1. NCBI lineage: Eukaryota > Metazoa > Chordata > Amphibia > Anura > Rhinophrynidae > Rhinophrynus > Rhinophrynus dorsalis. The sequence continues at coordinate 167,372,347 of CM074721.1, read as the reverse complement.
GGTCCAATCAGGTGTTGGAACAGTTCCTCCGTTGTTTTATCTCGGACCATCATGACAATTGGGCAAACCTGTTACTGAGGGCAGAGCTGCCCAGAAATATTGCAATCAATTCCTCCTCTCAGAACTCTCCCTTTCTGATTAACTACAGGTTACAACCTTCGCTGCTGCCTGAGTCTTTCGAGGCTCAGAATATGCCTGCTCTGGAGGAGCACTTGAGGGCACTCTGCTCCACAAGGGTACGGGTTCAGAGATACCTGCAGAGTTCCACTTTGCGCTACAAGAGACAAGCAGACCGTAGACGGCGACCGGCTCCAGTATTCCAGGTGGGAGAGAGAGTATAGCTGTCCTCACGCAATATCCATCTCCAGGTGTTGGCTCCCCAATTTATGGGTCCCTTTCGGGTTCTCCGTAGGATTAAAACTGTAACCTATGCCCTTGAACTCCCTGCTAATATGAGCATCTCTAATGCTTTCCATGTGTCGTTACTGAAACCATTGTCCTGTAACAGATACACTACTGCTCCTGTCCGTCTCAGACCTGTCCAAGTGGGGGACCATGAGGAGTATGAGGTGCAAGTATTTTGGACTCTTGCAGGGTCAGAGGCCAGGAACAATATCTAGTTGTCACGGTTTGTTTTGAGTCTAAGACACAGAGTTAAGATAAAACACAACTTTATTGAAAGTTTAAAGAGAACCCTCGCAGGTCCTGACATACACATATATAAACACACAACTTGTACAAAGTAGTAGAGAGTAATGGTACAGCAAATATGGATAGGCTCTACCGGCCTTGCCAATATACCAGGCAAGGCAGTCTGGAGACTGGTAATAGGAGATAGAAAAAGGCTCTACCGGCCTTGCCAATATACTGGGCAAGGCAGCCTTAGGACTGGCACAATGAGTGAGTAGGCTCTACCGGCCTTGCCAATATACCGGGCAAGGCAGCCTGGAGACTGGTAACAGGAGATAGAAAAAGAGTCAACCGGCCTTGCCAATATACCGGGCAAGGCAGCCTAACAAGGACCCAGTGTAGGCAAGTACTGGTGAAGAGGTGGAGCAAACCAGTCGCAAGTGCTGGACAACAAGGAGACCTACCGCTGCTGTATAGGAGTCAGCAAGCAGCCGGTGAATAGGAGCAACCAGTACCCGCGTACTGGACTAAAGTGAAACACAACCGGTGCTGTAAAGGAGCAAACCAGTACCCGCATACTGGACTACACGGAGACAAAACTGGTGCTGTATAGGTGGCAATAAGCAACCGGAAAACATAGGAGCGAACCAGCACCCGCGTATTTGACTAACACAACCGGTGCTGTAAATGAGCAAACCAATACCCACGTATTGGACTACACAGAGACGCTACCAGTGCTAAGAGGTGGCAGTAAGCAACCGGAATACATAGGAGCGAACCAGCACCCGCGTACTGGACTAACACAACCGGTGCTGTAAATGAGCAAACCAATACCCGCGTATTGGACTACACAGAGACGCTACCGGTGCAGAGAGGCGGCAGTAAGCAACCGGAATACATTGGAGCGAACCAGTACCCGCGTACTGGACTAACACAACCGGTGCTGTAAATGAGCAAACCAGTACCCACATATTGGACTACACAGAGACGCTACCGGTGCTGAGAGGTGGCAGTAAGCAACCGGAACACGTAGGAGCGAACCAGTACCCGCGTACTGGACTACAGGAGTATACAACCAGTGCTGTAAAGGAGCAAACCAGTACCCGCGTACTGGACTACACGGAATACGCCCAGAGATCAGAATGTTGCCAAAGCAACCATGATAACGGAGAATATTCAAGACGATCCAGGAGCAGGAGGGACAGCCAGGCTGGGACAGGAAGCTGGAACAGTAACGGCAGTCAACCAGAGCAGGAACAGAAGCAGGAACGTCAGCCCAAACCGGATCAGGAACGGAGGCAGGAACCACTTCAGCAGAGAAGGCTGTCAGTCAGGTAGGCAGGCAGACACTGGAGAGTAGAGGATTCAACCAAGACCCATAGAACACAGGAAACAAATGCAGGTGACTACTAACATAGAGACACCACGAAAGGGCAACCAAAGGGTGCCAGAACCCAGTCTATATAGGCAATACTGGGCGGACTAAAGACAGGCAGCCAATGGGAAAACCTTACAGACAACTGACAGGAAAAGGCAGCAATCACGTGCCTGAACACTAGGAACACGTTTTAGACCATTCCAATGAAGGGATTCCATGTAAGTAACGAGATCCCGGCACTTCTAAAGCACCAGCGTGTCGACCGACACGGATCTCCTGCAGACAGCTTTACAGCTGTCAGTAGGAGAAATCAAACTTTAAACGCCCGTATCTCTTAAACCATAGTGGTTTGAGAGATACGTTTTTTTGCATTCAGATCAACTTTTTAAGCTCTTCTAAATGCAAAAAAGTTTTTTTCAGACATTACTAACACTTTAATAATATTTTTCCATGTAATACAGCTTCTATTAGCATGAACATCCAGCCACTATCTTTGAACATTGCTTCTGGCACAGAAAGCCTAACCTCCTACACCTCTTGGATGCTCAAGGCTCTTTTATCATATATTGGAAAGCAATGAACTGGAGACTTTTCTTATAGCTATAGGATTAAGGCCTAGATTCCATTGCAGTTAATAAGAGTTTTCACTGGTTTTACATAAAATATTCCCATTGAAGTCTATGGAGACATTTGTAGATCAAACCGTCAATGAACATGGACATCCACAATCCTGTATGATATAACTACAGTCCTGTCTGTGCAAAGCACAAGAACAGGGCAGTTTTTTTTATTGAATATTTTAAAATGTTTTATTAAAGGTTAAGTTTTAGTGGATACTCCAAATTGATTATTGCTTTAGTAGTTGACGACTCGTGGTGAGTACTAGTTCTGCAGGGTAATCTTTTTAGTATCTCCTACACTCTTGTATGGAATATAATGCATTGCGAGCACTATCATATCAGCTTAAATATGGGCATATTTTGTGAGCAATATTTAGCATTTCTTTGACGGTGATGGATTCTGAGAGGAATCTAGTAACAATTAGATTCAGGGCATGGGTGAAGTAGGGAACCTGAACCAATTCTCTTATTCTCAAGGCAACTATTATATTGGAGCCGTTTTCAGTCCCCTCTCTGGACTCCCATGACAACATCACTAGTGTTGGTAGAGGCAGTGGATGTGGTAGTGGGTGTTGACATTCTAGCTCAGAGTCATACTTCAACAACTACTACTATTACAGGAATTGCAATAATGCTAGGAGTAAAGTTAATTGGCTCTGCACTTGTAATAGCTGCAGAACAGCAGAAGCACTCGTCATACATATCTAGGCTTGTGAATGTTTACCCACGTTGCCGCTTAGTAGTCAATAATAGTGAGTGTGTCTGGGTGGGGGTTCGACTTGGAAGTCGTGACACTGATGATGACCGAGATCACTGGGTATTTTTTGGCATGTTTACCTGTCCAGACATTTCAGATGATCTCTCAGAGTTTATAAACAGACTTATTGCTTCTGTCTAGTGGAAGAAGAATGAGCCTTTTCCTTTCAGCTAATTTTATGCCAGGTTATTATTGCTATCACTCTCCACTTTATCTGTATCTGAAGAAGAAACCAAAGGAAGTGGAGGGACATGTTCTAAATCAATATCATTATTATCATCATCATTAATAATTTGGGAGTACCATTAGCACCAGCAAAAATTGCTTCCTCCCCATTCCTACTACTGTCATATTTTTGTAGTTTTTTATGGCAACAACACTGAATGTGACTCTTTTACTTTTACTACCACTGCTTGTGGTGGAACTTTCCATATCACTTCCTAACAAGGGAAGGATCATTATCGGCACTTACTGCACAAGGTTTTGCAACTATGGCCATAATCAGTTTCTGTAGTGCAACTTTACTACCAGCAACAATTCCATACACTCCCCCTACTCAGTTGCAGCTCAGGTCAAGAATCTCCAGACACTGTCTGTGTCACCTGACAGTCAAATTTGTATTTTTTTTATTTTTGGTTTTTAACTGTTCCTGTCTGTCATTGTCACTATCTGTGTAACTCCACAAATCACATCACACTGTAAGGTTTGGCCTCTGGTTACTTTTGGGCTTTTGCTCCTTCCTTCCTTCCTTTTTCTCCCTCAGCCTCTCCGTTCCTATTGGAGCAGTTGGGTTTTCAAACCAGCCGGCCCTGAGCTTCAGGGCTCGATTATTCATGCTGATATGTTTTCCACAGTCTCTAGTATTTCTGTATCTCTTCTTTGCTGATTCTGGCTGTTGTTTCCTGACATTGATTTTGTGCTGCCGATTTTGTTCTCTACACGTCCCCAGTGACATTTGGCTTGACTCTGACTACCCTTGTGCTTATCCTCCGGTATTCCTTGTTCGCTCCTGGTGACCTTTGGCTTGTCTGACTATGCTGATCCTGTGCCTTGGCTGTTCCAGATTTACTACCCTCTGAGAGATTACCTGATCTGTGGTGCTCGACTTCACTGCCGCTCCCTGGCTGGTCCCTGCTTCTGGATTCAGTGAGTGATTAGCCTTCACTCTCTCCTGCAGGGGGTATTGTGCTGTGCTGTGCTGTCCTTTGTTTATTCCCCGGTGCCCAAGTGTTATCCCGGCCACCGCGGCCTAGTTCTTTTGCTCTGTGCGGGCTAATTATTTCCGCAGCAGGTTTGGGAGTTACTTGCCTGGCTTTGTTTGAGACCATCCTACTATTGGACAGGCAGCCTTTGTAGAAGGCTGTGCTTACCTCTAGTGGGTTTCTTTGTCTCCTCTGGGAATATCTCAGGTCTTGCTATATATCCCTGTTCCTCTTGCATATATATATCATTTGGCTCTTGTGTACTTACCTCTCTGCCAGGTTTGTGGCCTTCACATGCAGGATTGCATAAGCGGTCTTAGCCCACTTTCTGGGGCTTGCTGTCTCTGTTGGGTAGCTGTCTGTAGTGGGTAGGCTTCTGGACAGGTGATTTGGTCCCTGTTAGAGCTATCCTTCTGCTCTTACCTGCAGCGGTACTACCCCGCCAGTAGTAGAATCATCCGTTGTAGGACTATTTGAGCTTTAGTGGTCTTAGCCTATTTTTATCACTGCTCCTGTCTCAGGTTTATGAGGATCTTTTTTCCAGATATTGCACCAGTTTCTCTACGTGCTTCAGTTCTAGTACTCTTACCTCCCTCTGCCTAGGGATTCACTCCACGTGGACCTAGATCAGGTTCATCTCACAGTATACGCTTACTCCCATCCTGGCCAGGGTCTCAGCTCAACTGAGATCGGACATCTGGCTTCATGGCCACCATCTTTATTCCAACTTTGTGTGCAGCTAGGGATAGACCTGTCTTAGCTTCAGAATCAACACCAGCTTCCAATAAAAAAGAACACATCAGCTTGTGCAGCATCCACCACACCTCAGTATATACTTGTCACTCATGTTCTTGATGATGTTGAAGGGAGTATGTGCAAGTTACACAGTATGTCAAGTTGTACTCTTTGTCCATTCATCTTGGCTTGAATGTATGTTGTATTGTTTGCCTTAGTAGAAACTGTCACTCAGTGTCAGGAGAGTCTCTACCAGCTCTGTCACTTTTCGGTCAAGAATATTTTTTTCAACTCTCCCTTCACACACACTGGTAGGGGCTAATACCATCAGTACTTCATTCAAGTAATCTCTTCCCCCTCTCTTTGTTTGTCTGCCTAAACTAGCTAGCATCTTCATTTTTATTTCTCTCACTTCCAAGAAAAGACTGCCAACATGGAGGACACTGAACCCTCTTTTGTATGGTGGTGTGGGGAAATACATTATCATTGATTTGAATGCAATGAAAGGGCTGTAGTAGAGCTGTGTAGGTATGGAGCTATATAAAAAAGATGGAAATTGGCATTTTTCTGATAATTTTCCCGCTTGGAGGGAAGAAATGTTTTTGCATGTTTCTCTTGAGGTGAAAAGTTTCACCTATCGCTTCTCTTTGCGTGGAGGCATCTCTAGCAACCAATTGATTAAGCTGAGTATTGAATTTTCCTTTGGCTCTTTAATGTTCATTTTTAGAACAGGCATAGTGGTAAGTTCTGCACCAAGGACAAACTCCCTCCTCGTCAAACATCTGACCACAGGATTAACTGTGTTCCTTGCAGAAAACTGGCACAAATAGGAGTCCAAGATGAGGCCTCTGGGAAAAAGAAGACCCTGTTAAACGTCAGGTAAGCCCATACATTAAAATGTCCCTGTACAGGACCAGATGTCAGGGCAAAAGAAACGGATGAAGATGTTTTTTCAGATGCTGTCAGAATCCTGATGGTGGGGGTCATGCACAAATATGAGAGAAAAATAAAAGTCCCTCCAGTGAGACACCTCTTCAGTTTTATGGAGTCTCGTTTTCAAGTTGGAGAGATCTTAGAAATGTATCCAGGAAACTAAAGAGAAGTAATTCTGGTTAAACCAACTGAACCATAGAGCAGAAATTAAAACTCTTCTGATTTAAATGGAGACCTCCATAGCATACAGGAGATTAAAAATCCCCCTATGGTGCAGCGGGTTTACTCCAACACTGCACCTCTTTAGCGTGATGAATAAGGCTCTTATCATCTTAAACACTTGCAGTTTCAATAAAACTCAAGGAAGTAGCAAGCAATGGAGGTGGAGCAGTTGAAAGGAATACTGCAAGGGGTGATGGGATAAAAACTTCATATGTATTCTCTCCAGAACTGTATTTCCATTCTACTTAAGGAAATTGACTAATAAAATACACTGGGACTGGCATGGGGCAGGAGTTATCAACCACTGGCTCTTCAGTTGTTTGAGACTACAACTCCTATTCATCCCCATCCAGCTGATGGATGGTTGGGGATGATGGACGTTGTAGCCTCCAACAGCTGGAGAGCCAAAGACTGCCAGCATGTGGATGTTTGTGTGTGTGTGTGTTATACTTTTTAGGGAGTTCCATATATTTTTCGGTAAGTACAGTACTAATGTGCAGTGCTTTACAAATGTTATATTATGTGACAGAATTACACAAATCTATGTAGTTTAATGGCTCTGCCACATCATCACTTTAATGATGGCCACTTATAAAAGATGACTACTGCAGGGAGGTTTAGCAGCCATTGCACAAGAAAGCCAGTGGTGGGTAATCTGCAGCCCTCCAGATGTTGTTAGATTACAATTCTCATCATTGCTTTAGTCCATCAACAGCTGAAGAGTCAAAGGTTGCCCATTCATGCAGCCCTACAGCATGCATCTTTTATAAGAGGCCAGTATTAAACAGATGATAAGACAACCATAATGCCACCGTATGTAAAGTACAAGCAAAAGGTTTGACCTTAAGCACAAGCCTTTTTTATCTTCCTATTTCGGAAAAGGTTTCCATATCCTGCAATAGATATTAAGTGATGTACAAGCAATATACACAGGGGAATGTACAAATGATCATTTGAACCAATACAGGTGAATGGGACCTGCCTAATACCTATGTCCAAAACTTGCTCCAAAGATCAGGCAGTGTTGGAGTCAGGGCTGAATTTCCCAGTAGGCTGAGTAGGCAACTGCCTACAGTTCCACATTTTGAGGGGCGGTGCTTCAGCTGTGCTGGTCATACCCACATTCTGAATTGTGGGTGTGGCCATGGCAATCTCAATGTCCCTGTACCAGTTGCATAACTCTTTACATGCTATTATTTAACCCCTTGGATCCTCAAGAGATCTCAAATGCATTGTGTAGCAATGTGTTGGAGATCTCTCTATCAGCCAAGGGGTTAAAGGTTTTTATTCTTGCATATTATAGTCCAATATTGTTTTCTGTGTCAGAAATCAGCAGATGGGAGTGGGGGTGGGAATCATGTGAGGAGTGGGGGCGTGGCCATGGGCAGAGACAAAGACTCTTAGGGCCTTATGTTCAAATGTTCTATGACAGACAAAAATAAGTACTTGTGTACATGAACGACATTTTGTATAGAGTATACAACAAAAAACTAGTAATGTCCTTTGTATACAACCCAACTCCAGAATTGCCGGGCAATGGGGCGGGGAAATGTTGTGGCTAATATATTCTCCAGTGTCGTATAGAGGAAAAGAAAATTTGTTGTAACTAACATCAAAAAAAGTCTTGCAAAAGACAAAATTTGTACGTTAAGAAAAAAGTGGAAGGAATATGAAATTCTGGATGTGAGAATTTTTGTCTTTTGTTAAGACATTTTTGTCATTAGTTAAGACATTTTTGTCGTTAGTTAAGACATTTTTTGTTGTTACATACGACAATTTCAGTCAGGACAAACAACATATTTCCAATCACAACCGACACTCTCTGGAAATATTAATGAGCCCAATGACACTGTTCTTTGAAAAGTTGTTACAAACGACAAAAGCTATTTTGCTACTTCTTTGAACATTTGTCTCTTAGAGTGCTTTATCTAGGGGCACATGAACTATAAATCCAACCTTGTTTGTAGTGTTTGGGAGTTTGGGGGGTATTCTGTTCCTCTGCACCTGCAAGGCGTTGGAGGTCTCTTTAGGATTCAAAAGATTAAAAGCTTCACTCCAGTCATTAGAATTTGAATTTGCCCCTTTTGATGCAGTTGGTTTTCTCCAGAACTGCCCTGCTTTTTCTTCATGGATACAGACCATAATACATATGGTCCATAACAGAGCATTTTACCCTCCCGGAGTCCCCCTAAATAAAACAAGGGTACCCCACTGCTGAATGGTGTTTTATTCAAAAATTATTAAAGCTCAAACTTGCATTTTTAGGTGCAGTATGTCAGTGGCCTGAAATCGTACCGTAGCGCTGTTCAGGGATGTGCACAGACATTTTCGGGGGCAGGGGCTCCATTGAAAAAAAGGGCACTTCTCATAATTATTTATTCAAAATATATATTAAAAAAAGAAAAGAATTTACATCTCAGTAGCCTGTAGGCACAGAAATCTGAAGCACCCCCCCATTGGCCATCTTTACAGGACACCTCCACAATGCTCCTAATCTCCACATTGCCCCCCATCATCTCCATATTGCCCTCACATTGTCCCCTGTCAACTCCATATTGCCCCCATCAGCTCCACATTGCCCCCATCATCTCCATATTGCCCCCATCAGCTCCAACTTACCCTCACATTGCCCCCATCAGCTCCATATTGCCCCCATCAGCTCCATATTGCCCCATCAACTCCAACTTACCCTCACATTGTCCCATTCATCTCCATATTGCCCCCCCATCAGCTCCATATTGCCATCAGTTCCAACTTACCCTCACATACATTGTCCCATCATCTCTACATTGCCATCATCTCCACCTTGCCCCCATCAGATCCATATTGCCCCATCATTTCCACATTGCCCCCCAGTGTCCGTTTCCTACCTCTTCCCTGGTGGTCCAGTGGCAGGAGAGGTCTGTATGTGCCTCCTTTGGCACACACCTGTAGCTCCTGGAGCTCCCACATGGTCTTCTCTTCATGCAGAGCACTGGGAGATGATGTCATCTCCCAGCGCTCTGTAATACTTAAGAGCCGACGAGGGAGCGCAGCATCTACAGGTCTGTCCTGAAGGAGGCACAGACCTGACTGGGTGGTGGGGGGTTAGTGCGGGAAGCGAAGTAACTTTTTTTTTTTTGTTAAAAGGGCACGAGGGCACTTTGGACAAAAAGGGCAGGTGCTCAAACCCCCCTTGCTGTCTATGTGTGCACGTGCCTGGTGCTGTTGCTACACCTTCCTATGGAGATTTATGGTCAACTGACCAGATCTATCCATAGGATGGTATAGCAACAGCACCACTGTCCAATTTCAGACCACTGTGATACCGCACCTAAAAATATCAAGTTTGATCTGTAATAACTTTTGAATAAAACACCATTCAGCACTGGCAGTACCCTTGTTTTACTCAGGGGGATAAACCCTGAAACATATATTTTCTTTATATTTTAAATATTACTATCCCTTTAATTAAAAAAAAAAAAAAAAAGCCAACACACTGGTGGATTTCTAATAGCACACGAGTGGTAAGTTTGGCCAGAAGTAATTAGCAAATTTTGCAGTTTCTTACCATAAACTGCCACACTGTACTACAAAAGCATACGGGTCATTTTCACAAAAACTATTTATTTTACAGAAAAATTGCTGGTATTATATATAGGCAATTTTTATTCTGTCTAAAACAAACAAAAGTTGTCTACTCTAAATCAATGGGAATTTTTGAAATTATTTATTTGTCCCCTGGTAACCTCCAGAATTGCTGATTTGTTGTATTCTACATGAGCCTTAGAGGTGTTTGTTAGCATCAGCAGGTATATACTCTTGGTAAATATTCAGTGTAGTTTGTATATTCAGAGTGTTTCTGTCTCCTCTGGGCCTGCAGCACTGCCTTAGATAATTCTCCTGGCTGGCTGCCTTTGTTATATCAACATTTGGAAGCAATGTTTAGACATGAAGGGAAGGAAAGATAGTCTGAGGCCACCACCAATTACAAGGTTTTGATCTTTTTTGGTGAGATGGAAACTTAGCCTCTCAAACACTGCCAAATTCGATAAGCCCCAAGGAAGGAGCTAGCGAGGGAGGAGGAGAATCGGGAAGGAATGCTGCAAGGGGGTGAGGGGGAGAGGTTTCATATAAACTCTCTGCAGCACTGTATTTCCATCCTGTTCAAGAAAATGTAAACTAGGGTTGGTGTGAGCAATGCTAGCCAACATTTGGCTCTTCAGCTGTTAGAGAGTAGCCTTTGTCTAATTGGGGTTGATGGGAGTTGTAGTCTCCAACAGCTGAAAAGCCAATGTTGCCTTCCCCTTGATGGAAAAAGTACACTTTTTAGGGAGTTCCAGGGATTTTAACACTTTGAGTGCCAGAGAGGTACCCAATGCAATGCCTCTGGCAGTCAAAGGTAGGGTAACCAGACCTCATCTTTAACCGGGGACAAAGGAAATAGGCATATTTCAGGACTGCACTGAACTCAAAGCAGCCCTGCAGTATGTATTTTTCATATGTGTCCCCGGTTAAACATGAGGTCAGCCTTGTCAAAGGGTTAAGTCAGGGAGTATGTAAGTTTATATAGCTTCTTAGTCTGCCTGTGCACCTAATATAATAATTTGTATAATCTGTAGTGCATATTTGTATTTGAAGGGGGATCGTGCCCTAGAAATAAATGAACGTGTTTAATACAACTTACCTAGGTAGTTTTTGATTTCTCTTGCACTCAACTACAAACTGTTTAAAATCTAATAACAACTTGGGAGCTTTATTTTCCATTCAGGTATATTGAAGCCCATTGCCTGTGTGAGGAGGTGTGACCTAGAAACAAACTTCAATTGATACCAATACATACAGGAATCAGCAGATATAGTGCAAAATATAAACAGATATATTTGACTACTGCATGAGGTAATGTAATCTGTCACATAAATTAAGAGACACTTATTCCTAGGTTAAATTTCTCCTTTAATACTATTAAATTATTTCCTAGTATCTGGCCCCTAGATTTATTGTTATTTTCTTAATATGGCTTTTGAGGAAAAAAGTTTGGACACCCTTTAGATGTAAAGTGCAATATGTTACAAATGTCAATTTTAGCACATGATAACATTTTTCAAACCAATATAGGCTAACACAGGAGAAGGCAATCTTTGGCCAGTTGAGGTTGATGGAAGTTGCAGTCCAACCACAGCTCTAGAATTAAAGGCTGCTCATCCCCGTTCTAGGGTTGAAATGGTCACTCTTGGTGATCAACGAAATGCTTCTGTACAGTTCTGATTCTGTCCCAAATGTCTTTGTTTCTTGACTTGTTTGTTGTTTTAACCAATCAGACAGCAAGAAAATCTATCACATAAAGTCCAGAAAACAAGAGCTTCTTTGGAGGATTAGTAACCGGCTAGCTTTTCTGGGTAAAATTACAACCCAACAACTCTTCACCTCTTTCGGCATGCTTTGTCTCTCCTATTCCCACTCTTCATCTCTCCTTTTCTCTCAGGCTGAAATATTTTATGATATTAACAATGACAGGCTAGGCTGTGTACTGGCTTATAATATTTACTAGAAATTGCCTGAAATGGATAGCATTTACTAGGTATGTTCATCCTAATTTATAAGGCAAAAGGTTTCAATGCAGCAAAGCAATATTCGTGTTTGTGGTGCCAAGGAAATGTTATTCAGTGTGGCAGCCTCTTTATTTTTAGAGAGACATTTTTAAACTGGAAAAATAAACATGTATTTCTTGCTAATCATTATTAAGCTTTCTTAAAGGAGAAGTAATATTTGATTAAACAAAAAAATCCTGGGAGTTGCACTGATCCAAAGTTATTACAGTAGAAGCATTTTTATTTCCTCAACAGTGTTGCCTGGTGTCCAGGCAGGTCATCTGGTGTCCACACAGTTCTTCAACTGTACTATATATGAAAGGAGAGTCACTGGCAACAGCTCCATCAATCTGTACTTGTTGGTACTACAACAACTTCTGAATAAAGCAGCTGGCAGCAGCAGGGGTGCCCCAATACAGAATGTAGAAAGCAATGGAGTTTTCGGCTCTTAGGCCCTACAACTATCAGATAGCTGTTGGGGCTAGTTTGGGATGTTAGGAGTGGTAGACTCCATCAGCTGTGAAGCCCAAGGCCGACCCTCCCCCCCCCCACAAACACTTAGGAAGAACCTATATGTATTACTGGCCCTATACTAGGTGTATTCAACTGTTTGCTCTCCAGCTGTTGTGACTCATACTTACCGGAATCCCCATCTAGCCATTGTCTGGTTGGGTAGACTGGTAGTCATGGAGTCATAAGTCATGAGAGTCAGAGCTCATGAGGCTGACTATACCCTTTATTGGGACCTTAGTATATATGCCCTATTCCAAAATCAGGGTTAAAAAAAAAGTTTGAGACAAAAATAAATAACAATGGATCGGCAATTTGACTGTACATATTATGTACTTGCAGAATGTGTAAATTCAAATTAAATGTTTAGTATTCCTTTAAATTAGCACTTCATTTATAGAAACTTGCTTTTTCACCCCAGAATCCAAAAGGGGTTAAATGTAGTTGATATACAAACATGTCTTCTATTTTGAAAGTTCAAATATTGTAACCCTAAAATACACAATTTAAAGTTCACCGAGCGAGTGTAGTTGTAAAACTCATTTTTAAAAAATGACCAAAGAAAGTTGTGTCTTTAAATCTAGCATTCAAGCAGCCAGAGAAATTCCTAATACTGCTGTTTTACAAATGTATACAATTTTACCATGCTCAAGAAATGCTGCTCCCCAATGCTTTAGCGATCTCACTAGTCTGTAATGCATTAACATCAGTGGTGGGAGCCCAGCACTTCTCACTGGCACTTTGCTCAGCTCAAATGGGAGGCGTTCTTGGACTATTTTGATATGTTATTGACTAGACTAGAGAAAAAAAATCCAAATTTGGGCACATGAGCTCCATTTAGACGTCTGGAGGTCTGCAAGGAAAATATTGGGCAGTACAATTGGGGGCTGGGACATCTAGATTTAGATATTGTCTCCTGCAGAGACCAAACACTCCGTTCTACAAGTGCAACCTTCTGTTCTCTGTTACATGGTGCTAGTCGGGTTCATAGAACCAGTCATTCTGTTCCTGAGATAACAGCAATAGTGCACTGTTTAAAGCAGAATTTGCACCCACTAATAACCCCCACTTAACCTGCTATGACCAGATAACCCAAATGACCACTATTACATTTTCCTTTGTGTCTTTGTTCAATAGAAAATATCTTCAGACATTCTTGGATGTCATGTTGATGGAGGCAGACATGACAGTTGCTGGCAGTTTTTTCTGAAGCAGGCAGAGTGCAGGAACCTGTTTAACCATTTAAAGAACATAAGGGTGTGCAACCCACTGAAATGCAATGGATTGCACACCTTTTTGGTCCATAAAGGGTTAATCATTTGGGTGCCAGAGAGATATCCACAACGCATTGTGTTGCAATGCATTGGATATCTCTCTGAAACTCAATGGGTTAAGATCATCACTTGCAATGAGCAGAGTATGAGGTCCTGTAATCCAGTTAGCAACTGCCATGTCCGCCTCCATGGATATGGCAACCAGGATTTGTTGAACATGTTGTCTGTTGAACAAAGACACAAAGGCAAAATGCGTATGGACCATTAGTATTCTTTGGTCATAATAAGGTTGTAATAAAGTAAATGGTGAGAGGGGGTTACTATTAACTATTTTCTAGCCCACTAATTGCCTGAGGGTTGTCCCAGGAATTTCAAAGAAATGCTTTGGATACCCCTTTGGCACTCAAATGTTTAACAATTTAATTTCTTTCTTTTTTTGTTTTCATAGTAAAGTTCTGGTTCCTGCAAGTCTCAATTGTTAGCTCCTTCACACTGTACTATTTTACACTCAGATGCTTAACCCTTTGAATGCCAGTGAGTACTCAAATGGTTTAACCCTTTGAGTGCCAGAGGGGTACGGAACGCATTGCTTTGCAATGCGTTCCGTACCCCTCTGGCACTCAAAGGGTTAAGCTTTCCATCCATGTTGTTTCTCCCAATGTTTCTTGTTATGCTCAGTAGCAAAAGGATCTGTTGGCCGTGCACATAATGGAATCCAGTTGGAGCTGATAACAAGTTTTGCCACTGTGGACGTTTCTTTTAGAATCCCCCATCACATATTCTTTAAAGGAACTGTAATATCTAAAAATAAAATGGGGTTATATAAATTTAAAGGGGAACTACATCTAGCGAACTGGTTCCCAAGAGATATGTCACGACCCAACACTTAACCCTTTGAGAGGGACCCAATACAATACGTATATTCGAAGAGTTGCATTATTTTTTTGCCTGTATGTCACGTAAATGTAATTTTCCAGTTACAATTTAAAAACAAATGTGTTGGGAACCACTGATCTAGAGGAATAATTGGATCTTAATTAGGGTTGCCACCCAGCCAGTATTTTACCGGCAGGCTGGTAAAAAATTGACTTCTGTCCAATGTTAAGGCTATGGAGGGAATGCCATGGCCGGTATTTTTTTGAAGAAAAGGTGGCAACCCTAATCTTAATATGCATAACAGTCCAGTATATCTGCTTATATATTTTGAGGGATTGTATATGCACTTGTTTGTATTAACTGCTCCTTTTTAATATGCATTTAGTTCACACCTCCTTACAACAGATAATAACAATTCAGAAATCAGAATGGAAATATAAAGAAAACCCCACCCCTGTTTGTTTGTTTTTTATATAATACTATTAACATTTTGACTACAACTTGAAATAAACAAATATGTAGTTATCTGTGACTGATGTATGGGGACACAAACCTATCCACAGAAGGTCCTTGCTTATAAATATCATATTCCCCAAATGCTATCTGTAAAAATTATGTATTTGTTACAGTAAGTCTTAAAGGGATAGTAATGTTTCATAATAAAATCAGCTCCAATTCATAATCATAGTATTTGGGCCTTGGAGAGTGTTATTTCAGTTCTATTGAATGATAAAGTATCCCCCTCCCGCCCCTTTTACTCTTATAACACTGCTCAGCTCAGAGCAGCAGGGAGGTGCCAAGTTAGATTGCAGAGAGGGACAATCTTCAAATAAGATAAGGGAAAAAGCTGAAAAACCTATCAAGGGGGGCAGGGTTTTCATTGTTCTCACAGTAAGAAGATTGTCCCTTGTTATCTGTCTGGCCAAGCAACCAGATTCTACATCTGAGGTAAGCAGTGTTATACTAAGTAAAACTACTCTTGAACTACAACTCTGACGGTATTGAAATAACACTCTCTATTGCTCAAATGCTATGAAGATTAATTTGGAGCTGCTGTTTTTGTGAAACATTACTGTCCCTTTAAATATAAATGCATACATATGCACTGTGTAGGGACCCAGGACACTAATATGTTTATAAGGTGTGCATGCCATCCCCCATCCCCCACGCTGTACCCTCTACTACCCCACATACGCACCCCCAAACAAACAAGCACTGACCTGCCTAGCAAATCTTGTTAAATAAAGTCACAGACAACAATTTGTGGGAAAATGCAAAGGTTTATAGCTTCCACTGTAACATGGGCTTTTTTATACACAAACCTCTCCCCTTTATGTCCCTTCACCTAGGTAAAGTGAGAGGGACCACCTCTCATCTCCCCCACATTTACCCGCTGCACAGCAATGGTCAGCACACCTCTTTGTCCTCTAGCTGACCATTGCCGCGGGGGGGGGGGTGACATGATGGAGAAGGGGAGGGCAGCCGCCTTATGTGACTTTGGGTGGACAAGCCATCCGCCGCCATTTTAAAGTGCAGTTATGTTTGTAAATTGTCCCTGCCTCACTCCCAAGATTCCATCCCTTCACATTCTTGCTCTTCTATGCCCTAACTGATTCTCCCATGATTCCATCCCCTCCCCTCTATGTGTCTCTTATTACTAGCAAAACAAGTGAAAATAAACAATCTTTCTATTTTTTATTTCTTGAACAAACCAACTACACCAAATGGTTGAAATGAAAATTATGTAAATTCCCATTGATTTAAATGAGACTTTATCCCCTTGAATGCTACAGAGGTGTCTAATGCATTCAAGAGAGTAAATGTGCATTTAAATGTGTGGGATATTGCATCCCCCTTCCATATTGCAGTTTATTTGCTCCAGAATTGCACCTCCTTAGCTTGATGAATAAAGCCCCTAGAATCAATAAATGATTTTTATAGATGTCAACTTGGAGGAATTAACTCTTTGAGCTCAGGAATGGAGTCCAGTGCATTGTGCTGCAATGCTGTAGATACATCTCTGGCACTGAAAGGGTTAATATATTTATGCTTTTTGATTTTTGGTGCTAATGTTCCTTTAAGAACAAGTGGAGTCATCATATATAGGTAAATATAAAACTAACAAGGTTTTCAGTTGCATGTATGTGGCTAAAAGCATGTGTAGCTTGCCTGCCAATGTCTAGGCATATCAGACTGGGCAAATCCCTATCTGACTCTAAAGTGAAGTGAACACATATTTAATATTATGCATTTAAAAAGCAGTGATACTGTCTTCTCTCTGAGTGAGGGAAGACCAATATGAGGTGCCTTGATGTTGGCGGGCAAGCCACAAATGCTGTTGGCCAGAAATATGTAACTTAAATTTCACATTTTATTGTCTGTAGTAAATAGAATGTTATTTATTGGTAAAAGTTAGCATCTGATGAGAGAGAGAGAGAGCACACTTTGAATTCCATGGAACCACTTTATCAACATGAAGTTCTTTTGACAAAGAGGCCCCATAGAATTAGAGGGGAATGTAAGAACTTTTCTCTCAATTGAGTGTTTTCACAATTTAGTTATTGCAACCCCCCTAACTACAGAGAGTGATGAGGATTGATCATCATAGCCATCCCTATGAACCTGGTACCCAATGGGAGGTACAAGGAAAGTTCATGATGGCTGGACTTGGCCAGCATCCCTGTTTTAAGTTAATACAAATCCATAAGTATTCCACTTACTTTAACAAACAATTGAATACAGTGCATAATGTTAGAATGTGTCAATGATATTTCATCCGCAAAACAGGTTAACTGCCAGAAAAAGTGTAAGATGGGGTCTCAATATGTTATGTCAGCGAAAATGTAATTTGTAGAAGGATCCCACTGCACACACCTCTTTGCTAAACTTTATTAGATGGATATCAAGCACTGGAAAAGAGCACCAAACAGGGGGGACTCTACCTTACCTAGATGGACCTCCAAATATTGAACAAGTACCCTTTAATCACACTCCAAATAAATATAAATACCAATGAGTAATACCATAAAATAAAAAGATAAAAAATAATAATAGAATTATGTGTATACTAGTTTAAAAGCCTGTGTACACGGGCCACAGTGCCACCCAGCTGCCTCGGCTGGTGCCTGGAGCCTCTCTGCTCACCAAGCGGTCCCAAGAAGGTGCACAGAGAGGACTCTGGTCCGAATTCGGAGTGCCACACTTTGTATCTGCCATGGAGCGTTGAAGCAATCTATACTGAGCATGACTGCAGCGCGTGCAGTCTCTACTGCGCATGACAGCTTCTGACAAACATCCTATCATTTTTTTATATAGGATGAAACAAAAAAAAACAAAAATAAAAAAATAATAAAAAATGTATCATAAACAGTACCCCCAAGGACACCTTAAAAAAGTCTCAGAAGTCCCACATGTATCTAGTTGTCACAAGGAGTAAGCCCTGATATGCTCAAGGGTCAAACTCCCCAAACGTCCAATTTTCAGATTAACCCTTTGTGTGCCAGAGGGGTAAGCAACACATTGCAGAGCAAATAAAACCAAACTTGTTATATGGCTCAAATACAGAAAAAATGTGTACAGTACAAAATCACTTAGCTGCATGATGCTAAATGGTCCAGTGATGAAATGGATGCAGATCTTTATTTGATGGATATTTGACTCGTCACATCTTCATCAGAAGTCAGGACATACTGCATACAGGGCTGGATTGTATTGCAGGTGCTAATTTTATAACTGCTTTTATCTCCAGGTACCCCCATAGACTTCAATAGGAAAATATTTGATTAAAAGGGAGGTAACATTTATCACCTGCAATAGAATTCAGCGCACAGTGTGCAAAAATGTTGATTTAATAAAATCGGGTGAAAAAAAAACTGGTGTGCATTAGTAATGTGATCCTTATACATATCTGTTTGGCTGCCTGTAGTATCACTGCAGTCTGCATAATATGTCCATGATGTACTGGAGAAGTTTCACTTTGGCTTAAAAAGACCAGATAAATCAATTCATTTTAGCACAGGAGAAACCTTTTGACTATTACGTTAATTAGTCACTCAGATGCTAGAGAGTTCTGCAAAGCATTGCTTTGCACATGTTGGAGATCTCTCTAGCATTCATGAGTTACAAGACATAAGTAAATGTGAATTTGGGGATTTTTTTTTGTTGCATGATATGTTTAGTTTGCTCCAGAATCGCTTCCTTTTCTCCTTTAACAATGCTCCTCTTTCTGTTTTATATACAGACAGGAACGTGGACTTATTCAGCATAATACAAATGTTCCTTCACCAAGATGTTTTTTCTATTATAATGAGACATGAAGCCCATCCTCAGGTTCAGACCTGTTTTTAATGTGCCAAATATAACCATTAATTTTAACCCCTTAAGGACCGGCGCACACACGTGCAGCCGGCACTTGAGGACCACAGGGATTTTTTTTTTTAAACTTCCAGTTCAGGGCTTCCAAAGCGGCGTGCAGCCGTGCCAGGAGCCCTGAACTCCATGCTGTGCCAGGACCGTCACTGGTGATTAAATGCCGGACCGCAGTGATGGTCCTGGCACGTCAGTGGTCCTTAAGGGGTTAATTCCCAGATTTTTCTTTCTCTTTGTGTTCTAAAGTTCCCTTTGAGTCTGTTGACTTTCATATTTTGTAGACTATGATTTGGACTACAAAACTGCTGGCCCATTGGTTTGTCAACTATTTTTCTGTATATTGGATGGTGATGAAGCAATACATTGGAGACCTCTTAACCCATTCATTGACAGAGGAGTATGCAACACATTGCAAAGCAATGCTTTACGTACTCCTCCGGCACTAAAAAGGTTAGGCAACCAATGGGGTAAAAGCTCCATTTAATTCAATGGGAACTAATTTTCTGCCCATGGAGCAGAGGAGTTGCTCCAAGATGTCTCATCTTTGTGTTCTACATATGTCCCTTAATGTGTAGAAGCTGTTTGAGTAGAGCAGTATGAATGACAGGCCTTACAGCTGAGAAATGGGTCTAACAGGGCTTTTCTCATACTCGGCCGCCAGCTCAGACCACGGGATGATCATTTTTCCCATCTCTACATTTCCCTTCAAGCCATATTTGCACAAACCCACAAGCAAGGGGTTGGGGTCAGACAGAAAATGCATTTTACTCAAAGTGTGGGCTGCTTTTGCAGGAGGAAACGTGAACCCTGAATCATCTGTGCCAAAAAAAACAAGAGAAGGCTTCAGCCTTTCCCCTCAGAGGGCTTGTTACTATAAACCATTAAGATCTCTGTGAGCCGTGTGAGGGCTTTCCCATTTAGTTATGTGGTGGACATAGAATCATATGCACAAAGTAACTGAGCAGTTCTGGGGAAAAATAACAGCACTATGGGGAACAAATGCATATTCAAAATTCTTGGAACTTAGAGAGATCTTCAACACATTACTTCACAATGCAAAGCCTTAGGCATTCAAGGGTTTAAAAGCTCTATTTACATTTATGAGGATGTCATGTATCTCATATAGTAAAGATAGTTTTCCCCAGAATTACTATACTTTTGCTTTTGTGAATATATGACAAAGACCTTAAAATGCATTGGAGACCCGTCTAGCATTCAAGGAGTTAAAATACCTATTTAAATCAATGGCTATCTGGGAAACTGTCATGTGTCCCCTTTAGTCAGAGAAATTGCTAAGCTCTCAGTCAGGAGTTTATATATATATATATATATATATACATATATATATATATATATAGATATATATAGATATGTGTGTGTGTGTATATACATATATATATCTATATATATATATATATATAGTCCATTATACAGCAGTCAGGAATAACTATATAATTACTGTATATAACAAAAGGACTTACCTAGGCAGGAATCCATCATATAGCAGTCAGGTGTATCTATATAATTACTGTGTGTAACAGAAGGACTTACCTTGGTAAGAGTCCTTCATAGAGCAGTCAGGTATAACTAATTATTGGGCAGAACAGAAGGACTTACCTATGTAGGAGTCCTTCATGGGGTAGTCATGTATATATATATATCCTATATAATAATTCGCTAAATCGTGTGTAACGCCGCGACATGCGCAGTACACACTGCTGCGCGTGCTGCAGTCATGCACAGTAGAGGCTGCCCTGCGACCGGGTGGCTGTGGCCCGTGTAACGGGCTGTTCAACTAGTATATATATAATACATGTGTGAAACAGACTCTAGGTAGGAGTCATTGTACAACAGTCAGTTATATCTATCTAACAACTGTGTGTAACAGAAGGACTTTTGAAAATGGGAGTACATCATACAGCAGTCAGGTATCCTATATAATAAAATGCTAGGATGTTTGTCCAATGCAATCATGCGCAGTAGAGACTACCCGAACGATGCAATCATGAGCTTGCCTGAACGAGCTGGCCTCCAGTCCCAGTGTGAGAGAAGAAAAAAGATGGCAGCGTGGCTGATCCGGAGAGGGGCACTCTGAATGGCCCACCACCTGTCTCTGCTCCCGGCTCCAGCCCAAGCAGCTGGGTGGCACTTTGGCCCGTGTACACGGGCTTTTATACTAGTATCTGTATAATTACTGTGTGTAATGGAAGGACTTACTTAGGTAAGAGTCCATCTAACAACAAACAGGTATTTCTATATTACTGTGTGTAACCTATGGATGTACCTAGTTAATAATCCATTGTACAGCAGTCAGGTGTATATGTTTCCCTTTTCTTACCACTGCAAGAGGAAGGGAAGGCTTGCCATGTGATAAGACTTTGAAGGAGGCTGAAGGGGAACTGGGTGGAGTGAGTGGGGGAAGTGAATGAGGTCTTTGGGATATTTAGTGGAGTGGATAAAGGTAAGAACCGAAGTGAGTGGATAAGAGGGCTCTGCGTGCAAGAGGAAGAGAAGGCTTGTTTGGGGCTATATCACCACCATGTCCCTCCCACACACACCGTTCTCTTAGTTCATGAGGCACACGTTCAGTTATTGCAAGAGTTTGAAGAACGAGTAATGGGAGCCTGGAAAGGATTTAAATGTAATATCCCATGGATTGCTATTTGAATACATAGAGAATAATTTGAATGCATTCCGTGGGACAGTGCATTTCAAGAAAACTCCCTCTCCTTAGTCTTTAAATTCTGACTGAATAAATGTGAGCTGGGTAAACTTAATGAAACGGGGAGGGATCAGGACATGTTGGTACACTGGTGAAATAGCCCCCAACCAAAACCTTCCCTTCCTCCTACGGTTGGGGATGGGATGATGGAAGCTGTAATGTTTCATTGTGACTCCTGCAATCTGAAGCTGGCCTGCCACTTTGCAGCCAGGGGATGTTACTCATGTCACACCTGTAACTCTAAGCATGAATGAAGGTGTGGAGGAGGTGTGTGTGCATGGTAAAGGTGTACCCGCTGCACCCTCTGTAGTTACACCACTGCACACTATTATACACACACACAACACAAGCACACTTAGTCGGATTTGTTCTGTACAGCTATGGTCCACTGATAAAATTTTCACAGGAGATGTGGCACTGGGGTCAAAATAATTGCTCAGCCCTGCTCTATAACCTCTGTGTCTATTCCCACCTTCCAGCCTGTGTCTATCTAATCCACTGTCTTGCAGCTGTGTGCCCTGTGTATTTCTTAGCTGTCAGCCTCTTTTCTTCTTACACCCTACTGTGTACTGAATGTTACAAGGATTTGACTTCTATCTAAATATAGAAATGTAGATGTGGTGGCAGATAAGTACATCTTGGCCCACCTAGCCAGCTCGCTCATTTAGAGCAAGTCCTTGGAAACTGAAGATTCCAATTGATTATTGGCCTTTTTATATTCAGGCTTTGTGTGTATGTTTATAACAAGCAGCTGGTTTAACTTTCATCACGACTTCTGGGAGGTCATTTCAAGAACGAGGGGACATAATCAGAAATCTGGAGGTGCATTTTGGAGAAAAAGACTGCGCAATCAGGGACAAATGAAAATTCCTATTGATTTATACAGGGCTTTTAATCTCTTGCATACTAAAGAGGTCTCCAGCAAAACAATGGGGGTTATGCATTAAGGCGTGACATAGAGCTGATAAAGCGGAGAAGACGTCTCCATTTATATCACTTCTCTAGTTTATATCTTATTCTATAGAGCCTATTTACTAAGATCTCCAAAGTTATAGAATTTTTAGTGAATAGGCTCTATAGGATAGCATAGGAAATGGAGAAGTGACATAACTGGAGGTCATCTTCATTTTATCATCTCTTTATCATGCCTTAGTGAATTTCCTCCACTTGTTGAAAAGCATTCTAGCATTCAAGGGTTAAACTAAGTGGAGCATTCTGGAAGTTTATTTACCCTCTGTGGTGTAATTCATTTGCACCAGAAATGCACCTCTTTAACTTACTGAATATGCCCCTAGTTCTGATTTACATGTATTACTCCCTGTGCAAAATTTGTGACCATAATTACCCTCCTTCTTATATACACTTGCTCTTTCTTACACACATAGACACTGTCCTGTGATGTATATATAAAATGATAAAATATGTGACACGCAAAACACCCTATATGGATGTAGAAACAATATGCCCTTAACCCCCTAGATGCTAGAGAGATCTCCATGAATTGTTTCACTTGCATCCAAGGAGTTAGGGAGCTTAAGCTGCATTTCACTAGGTAAATGAGCTATTGTTGAATTAGATACTCTATAACTGCAAACCTGGCAGTGTCCATGTATTTGTGGTGTATTCACAGGGATAGTATGGCAAGGATATTTTAATGCATATGATGAGATGGAATCGGGGCTAATATGTCACAATATCGCCAGAATGGCAGTTTATTGAACCTTCTACCCCAGGTAACCTATAGGTTAACTTTGTAGCCACTAGAAAGACAATTTAAACGAGGGGCTCCTAGACTTTAGTGATATGGGATCTGCTTTTTCTTTAGTCATCCTAACAGTCTTCTTTTAATCCTTCATCTGGGGGGGACTACAATTCCTATAATGACCAATCAACAATTGACTGTTGAACTTATCGATGCATGGTATGTGCAGAAAAATTGAGCAAAGCCACACTATTTCTTCTGCTCCTAATACATAATATTAAAGGGATAGTAATACTTAAAATGTAAAAAAAAATATGTTGTAGGGTTTATCCCCCTGAGTAAAACAAGGGTACTCCCACTGCTGAGAGGTGTTTCATTCCAAAGCTATTAAATTTCAAAGTTGAATTTTTTAGGTGCAATATCACAGTGGCCTGAAATTGTACAATGGCACTGTTGCTACACCATCCTAGGGAGATTTATGGTCCCGGGACCAGAGCTGTCCATAGGATCGTGTAACAACAGCGCCACTGTACAATTTCAGGCCACTGTGATATTGCACCTAAAAAATTCAACTTTGAAAATTAATAACTTTTGAATGAAACACCTTTCAGCAGTGGGATTACTGTTGTTTTACTCAGGGGGATAAACCCTACAACATATTTTTTTTTACATTTTAAGTATTACTATCCCTTTAAACAAAATGAACACCCAGAAATGTCCATAGATTACCCTGCTACCCTTCCCTTGGCTCAATCTGCATTAAAGGGTTAGTAATACTCAATTTTACCAATCTTTAATATTGTACATGTTAAAAATATAAAGTCAATGATGTAAGTCCCAGTAATAAGCTTCTGGTTTGAGGCAGGCACACTTTGTAGACCGTTCTCATGAAGAATTTATTTGTATACATTGTTATTTCGGCTCTGCAGATGAGCCGTCCGGACCCGGGACCAGAATCTAAGTCTGTCAGCTAGAGTGCTGATGTGGGTAAAAGGGGCGGCAGTGGGGAACTTTAGAAGCTTATTACTCTAAAACTATACTAGTTACAGAAACGGGAGTTAAACCATTGACTTTATTTTTTTAATATGTACAATATTAAAGACTGGTAAAATCCAGTATTACTAGCCCTTTACGAGGGACTCTTTTGACATGTGTTGCTTAGTAAATTGGCATTAGGTAGGCTCAGGGCTATGCATGTGTGGCTGTGTATCTGTGTGTGTATATGTGCGTGTGTGATGGTGTATGTCTGTGTATATATGCGTTTGCCCGTGTGTCTGTATGTTTGTTCTGTGTGCGTCTTTGTGTGCGTCTGTGTGTAAGTGTGTGTGGGTAGTTGTATCTCTGCCAACATGCTCATTTTATAATAATTTTCCTATATTTAACTTCTGAAATTACCCCAATAAAATGTTTGATCATTTAAATGGCACCTAAAAGGTTAAACGTGTTTGGAAACTTGCTAATCTCTTTCAAACTGGGCATAAATATGTATTTGAATGCTTAATTAAATATTGCACTTTCCTGAAAAAAATGCTGTGCCCATAACATTCCTTATGTTAGCATTTGCACTAACAATTCCTTGATTTTCTTCTAAGTATTTTATGATATCTGTTGGTAGTTTGTAGAGTATATAAACTCTATTGGTGTTTTTTTTGCCCTTTGTCTATATAATATATAAATATTATGTGTATATTGTGGACATCTCTACCCTTTGTCTGTATATGTCTATCTCCCACCTTCCTGTACCTCTGTGACGCTCAGAAGCTGAAGGGTTTTTCCAGTGAGAGATTGCCTGTTAATACTTGTTAAAGTAAATAATGTTTCTGTTTAGAGAACGGAGCACATTTGGCTGTTGGATGGGAGGGCAAAGAGACAGTTCCCTATGGATGGGAGATGTTTTAATCAAGGAGACATTACAGAAAACTGGAAGCACTATGAGTAACCTATGCTCTGAATTCACTTAGGTTTACAGTTTGTATTTAACATTGTTCAGTCTTGTTTATGGGCTCACCAAGGGGTTATACTAATACAATTCCATACTAAATTAGAAATACACCTGCCTAATGTCATTTTCTCAGCCATTTACACTGAATAAGGTCCTCTTTATGCTGCTAGATCCAAGAAAATGGCAGTGAGAGAGCATGAGTGATATGGGACGTTCCTTTCATCTGCACCTTTCTGAACATTACGTACTAACACTACACAGAGGAAATAAGTTGACTCCATTTCCCTGCACATTCTATAGGGCAGATGTGTGGCCCCCTTAGGTAATAAACTGTAGTCCCCAACAGGATATCTCATTTCAGCTACAGTGATGCCATGTTGGTCCAAATTCCATTTTAGATTCATGTGGTTTGCTGTCACCTTCTACAGCAGAGTTTTGCAGCTTTTGGCTCTCCAGGTATTGGCTGGTTGGGAATGATGGGAGTTGTAGTCTCCAACAGTCTGAGAGACACATATTGCACAACCCTGTTTCATAGGTAAGATAGACACTGGGCTCATTATCACAACACACAGGAGAGCATGAAACTATTTGCATTTCCTCACTCCCTCCAGACCCCCACCAACAAAATTATAGTGCAGATGTCAGCAGCCATTGTTATGGGCCTCCTAAGAGATAATCATTGCATATACTGTCCTCTTTTCAGGTATTTTTGATCATGCAGCCCTCAAATATACAATAGATTGACATGCCTGCTATAGTGGTAACATCTGGGGCTTGCTGCCATTAAAATCTTAACAGTGGCAGAGGGCATGCACTGGTATGGATTTAAGCAATCATATGCTGTAGTATATACCCCAAACACATGACACCATAAGAAATGTGTTGCTGGATTTATTCATTCTCCCCACTTTAAGAGCTGTGTGACATTATTTTGGCCTGATAAATGTATCTCTGTTTAAAAAAAAAATTCAAAGGTCCTCTTTATACTGGGTCTACACAATGAAGATTGTGTATGTATATTTTTACCTATTATTTTTTGCCTATATAATATACACAGCTTCTGTCTAATACCCCTATTCCACTGGTAATACACCTACATGGAGGGCGATAGGGAGTGTGTTTGACAAAGAGATGTGAGTTGGGATTGAAAATGGCAAACTATTATGGCTGTCTTTGCACTTCTAATTAAAGAACTGTTATAATGCACAGAGAAAGTAGCACCTCTGTCTCCATTTGAATCGGTGGGAATGTTTACTTGTTCCCTATGGTGCATTTAGTGTTTGTGCATGTGTGTGCATATGGACCACTGTATCTTTAACACCTTGGATGCTATAGAAGTCTCCAACACATTAAGAAGGAATGTGATAAAAATATCTTCAGAATTCAAGGAGTTAAAGGTGCCTACCTCATCTTATGAGCCAGATTCCCTATAATTAACACTTGCAATTAAAGCGAATTCAATGTACCTACTATATTTAAAAGTATTAATATCGTAATAGCCTTTTAAGAACCAGATAGGTAAATCTAATACACGTGGCAGAAGATTCTGTATAACACTCATTTCTATATTATTGTAAATGAAAATCATTAGAACAGTCCCTCTTCGAGACTCAAATCCCTTTGTCCCTATTTTTCACCCAGGTATATCTTTTTTTTGAAGATTACACTGTGTGGTGTGTATATAAGTATATAACGTTGCTCCCCAGCAATAAAACTCCCTTTAATGTTTAAACTTCAGTATATGTGTTTATTAATTAGTCTGTGCAAATAAAATACTTTGGTCTTGCTCTAAATCGTTTATCCATTTACACAAAGAGGTGTCAATAGGTCATGAAGTAACCTAAAATTCTTGGTAATGCCCCACCCATCAGCCACAATCCCAGCAAAATCACCTAAATCAAATGCCCCCCTTTGAATGTTGGGTTGTATGCAGGACCGCTTTTACATCTCAAGGCACTATAGGCTCCCTTAGCTCTGCCCATGGTATTGCAGTTGGTTTGCCCAAGTGTTGTTCCAGTTCTTCTTAGTAGATCTACATAATTAACTCCATGGTGCACCCTCCCCAAACCCTCCCCAAACTTCAAGACCCTGTCCCCCCAGCCTAATCACACAACTCACAGCTCCGAAACCCCTTCCCCATACTTCAGCTGCTCTGTTTTACATCTTTACTCTTTGTGATGCAGAGGATCCAAACAAGATTTTAATTTTTAAAACAAAATTGTGCTGAACCAGAGGGTGAGCTAGGGTTGTATATATGGGATTACTGTGTGTGACCATAAGTGTGGCTAGTGTACCAAAAGTACCTTGCCTATTGACAGCTGAGGTGCATATTTGTCCCTGGCCAACTGACTGCGAAAGGGTGAAATATTCTTTACCATTTTCTGTTTCCTGCTATGTTTACTTTCCTTCTCCTAGGTTGCTGAATATTTTGCAAGCTGCTGCTTTGTCACCAGTTCCAGTCTAAGTGACAGTGAGCACAGGATGCCTCATCCGCCCTACTATACCTGAGATGAGTGACACAGTGTGGAGACCATGGACAAACCATGAGAGTGCTGACGTTACCTGATGTCCCAAATGGAAATTACTTGTTGCTGCTATATTTATATAGCCTTTATAGCTAATGTAGTGCTCCTACATAGATTCTGCAAGCTAGTGTCCTAAGCATTTGCACACTCCTATAAGACTCAGTATGTATGTATGTATATATCTTTATTTATACGTATAGCACCATACATGTACACACACACACACACACACACACATACATTCATATAGTTTATTGTGATGCAGATTGATGGATGACTTATCCAACAACCACACTTTGTTATCCCACCTTCTGATTTAAGATGGAGCTTGAGGTGATCTCATTAAAAAACATATGTGTTTCCACACACACAAGTGAGTCCGCCCACACACATACACAAGTGTTTGCCCCCCTCCATGTCTCCCCTTCTCAGAAACAGATCTGCCCCGACATACACAGGCAGGTGCCCCACAATACATAGGTCTGCTTCTCCATGCAAGTCTAATTCCTGTCCCTTCCCATGTTCCTTCAGGAGGCCTCATCATTAAAGTTATATTTGCATTCATTTTATTATCAGTGATCAGGTTCAGTGATGCTGGAAAAAAAGAGCCTGAACAGCAGTATGGAGTTAAGTGAAGTGAAGTGCTAGGCCATCATTAAATATTCTTGGCCTTACAGACACTTTACTGTAGATAACAGTGGAAAGGAACACTTTTTCGCCCATCTCAGAGAATGGAACACAGCAAGAGACCACCTGCTCCAATTCAGAGATCAATTTGCATGACTAGATATGATTGGCTAGTAGTATGTCAATCACATCTTACAACTTTTACAGCAACATTTTGACAGTGGAGACATGTTCCCCAGAATTCCCACCAATCAGTTCCATAGGCAGCTGCTTATTGCTAGCAATAGACATTCACATTACAGAGCATTACTGGTGCCCATAGCACAGTATAGTGTAACACCTGCTGAAAATCTCATACATCAGACTCCAAACTGTTTTTTCTGCTGCTGAACAGACATTACCCACACCTAGGTACTACATGAAATCATATAAAAAGACAGTAGTAATACATGGGCAAGCTCATAACCTATTAATATATAAAGGCACGCAAATAGAATATGTAACTGAAGTTTAATTTTAAAACTAGGGACAAAACTAGAAGAGGGACATCTGGATTTGGAGAACCAAAACCACCACCTGCACCTGGAAATAAGGCACAGTTGGCCAGTATACAGTAGAAACAGAACACATTGTGGAGTGCCAGTCACTAGTGCCTCTGAAGACTTTAAATCTAGAACTCTTCTCTTTCCTGCTGTACTCTGTAAAACAATATACACATGAAAAGCAAACGCCCATATCCCTTTTTAACCCCTTAATGACCGGTCAACATGTTTTTCTTTTGTCTTAATGTATTCTGGGGTTGCGGTACAGCCACACAGCAACCGCAGAATATCATGATGTGCCAAGAGCATTACCAGTCCTTAAGTGCCAGAACCGGCATGTCAAAGAGTTAAGAACTACAGTACCCATGACAACCCTACAGTACAGAGAACCAATAACAGAGATTTGTATTGCATTTCTACACACCTTTCTGCTATTGACAATAAAAGTGAATTGATAAATGATTCAAGTGTAGGTAACCCAAAATGGATCTTTCTGTCCACAATTTAATCTCAGTGGGAGCATCAATCTTAACAAGATTTGTACAGTTATTATATTGTACATTTATGCAAATGAGCTGGTTGTGGCTAGAAAAGAGTGGTAGGTTGGAGGGAGAGCAGTGTGGAATGTTAGCATCTGATAAGCATACCAGCCACTACCATCTAATTTGCATTATCTGGCAAACAATTTAAAATATCTCATAAAGTAGCATTTTTTTTTTAAATGGCTAAAATAACCTATGGGTGATTTTGGAAGTGCTTTCACAATCACCCAAGTTGGTATAAGGTGTTAGATTTACTTTATCTCTATTTATTTGTTCTGAAAACATGCTAACTATTTTGCAGGTGCAATTATTTAAAATATGTGATAACTTTAGTTCTAAAAAAATACATTTCAGCAAAAGGTTTGCGTATGATGGTGAACAGTAACACACTGTAGATCAGGGTTTCTCGGCTACAGTCTTTAAGTACTCCTAACAGTCTCATTTACTGGATTTCCCTATCTGAGTACAACTAGTCAGACTGAATAATCCACTAATTACACACCTGCACATTTTACATCCCAGGCACACAAGGCACACTAACAAAACCATACCCCTGTTCCTCACATGGTCCCACCCTCAGATCCATCTACTATTTTCTGGCACAGAAAATATGTTTGGGCTATAACAAGCAAGGGCAAAATCAATGCGTTGGTGATCTCTCTAGAATCCAAGTGGTTAAATAAGAGCTTCTAAAGGGGTATTAAACTGGTGCTGGGACATTAAGATTTCTCTGGCCACACCCACAATTCAGAATGTGGGTGTGTGGGTGTGTGGCACACCTGAGTCACCTCTCAAAATGTGGAGCTTTTGTCAGTTCTGATCCTATTAGGAAATCTGTCCCTGCACCCCTGTATGCAGACAGAGAAATGAAGAAACCTTGCACTGTTACATGTACTTGAGGACCACAGTTGGGAAACTCTGATATAGATAGTGTGAATTATCACTTTTTGCTATATTCTCCTTTGCTAAAGTTAAGAGGTAGAGGCATCAATGACAACTGAGATATCTGCATGTTCTTAAAGTAACAGTCATCTTCCTTTTTGACTTGACATATTTTGCAGGTGTCAAGTGCATAATATGTACAATCAAATTGACTATACTTTTTATTTGTTTTAGTCATATTTACTCATTTTTTATACTTTATGTCCCTGAGATGGAGCTCTCTGTATTTGATTTCAGAAAAGTCTGTTAAGGACCGTGAAAGCAGAAAGATTGCAACAATGTAAAAAGATACAATGTAAAAAAGACAGAGAAACAATGTAGAAAAGCGTGCCTCTACAGCATACTCAATGCTGCAGGGATACTGCAGCATTGTATAAATACTTCTGCTTTCACAGTCCCTGGCTCAATGCTCTCTGCAAACACAAATCCAGGAAGCTCCAAGATAGGGGTATAAAAGTGTAAAAAAAATACATGCAACAGAATGTATAATGTCAAAAAGCAGGTTGTCTCTTTACACACATTATTAGAGTATAACAGCACTTGATATCCCATTGAATGTGAAATAAAATTAGCATAGCATTGAAACTGAATCGTAGTTGTATTCCTCCTTGAATTGAGATGTATTTGCGTGTATTCGAAAAACAATTAATATGCAAATCAGTGAGGATAGGAAAAAATTAAATATATCAGTGTACAAAGAATATCCATATATGGTGAGTAAAAAGTAACAAAAGTCCTTCCACTGTACAGACTATAGTAACTATATATTACATGTCTAAAATGGATTAGAAACCCCATCAACAGCATAGAATCCAAAGCTTACAATGCATCCCCAGAATTCCAACAACATTTCAATGAGAACACACAGTGCAGTCACTTTTTAGATTCCAAGCCGGTATAAACATGGATCCCTTAGTTTATGCTTGGATTTTTAATACAATTTATACAGGAAAGCACAGGTTGGAAATATATGAGCTAATCAACCTAACCACACACAACACAGGGAAAACAGAACCATCCCTAAGACTTGGATGTACAGTAATCATTAATATCTTAAAGACACCAAGACATGTAAGCAGCTGTTGCTTTGATACCTTGCTACTCCACACACACAGCAAGTATCAGTTATGGACCTTAATGCAATTATTGGGGGATTATATATGCTTATCTAAGTGGTGTTTCTCTGTACTACCAAAACAGTAGCATAAATGCTATTTAGAAACACATCATTGCATCTATCATGCACAAAAACAATGTAAAAATGTGCAGCTAAAATATTAATTTAGTGTGGGTTTTAGTTTTCCAGTAGTAATATTGAGTTTGGAAGCATATCCTGCACGCACTGCCGAACAGCTCCTATTCTGCTTTGCGTGCACTGAATTCAGTATACATAGACTTTTACACAGAACAGTTACAGCAACAGCAGTGTTCATATAATTCTCCCTTCAACCTAAACCCAGAACAATACTTCTGGAATGGCTTAAAGTGCTGTTGAAAATAAAAGTTCATTGCAAGGGTTTATGTGACAGGACAGGAGCAGATTCATCTAAACATTGCCTTATTAAGCCTGCTCTGGAAGGTGGGGTCACGCCCGCTGGGTCATGAAACATGATTTTACCATCCTGAGAACAAACACAGGCTGACATTAGGATTTTCATCTTATACAGTCTAGCACTCTATTTATAGGATTTTATTTAAAACTGGTTTATTAGGACTTCACAGCTTTAGAGAAAAACATGGTTATTTAAAAACCCTTTAAAAACCCTTTAACCCCTTTGTGTCCGATGACGTACGTGGACCATCACGCTGGTCCGGCACTTAAGGACCAGTGAGGGTCCTGGCACATCATGTACTTTTACTCACCGCACTCCTGCAGGAGCGCGGTGAGTAATACTGGGGACTGAAATTGATCGCTCCAAGACCGGAGCGATCTCTTTCAGTCCCTCGTTTGGCGTGCCGGCACATGTGATCAGTCACGTGGGGCGGCACGTCAAACTTCCCTATGTGGGCCTTAAAGGACCACACACCCCGGGAACGCTGGTCCTTATGGGTAAAGACCAGAGGGGTGTGCAATGCATTGCAACCATCCCTGGTCCTTAACCCTTTGAGTGCCAGAGGGTTACCCCTCTGGCACTCAAAGGGTTAAAAGATTAGCATTTGTACAACTGCAAACCCTCTGATCCTTAAAGAGTTAATGGAGTCTAGAATATACACAACAAAACCTCTTGGATGCTAGAGATGTATACAAGACGTAATGACGCAATGCGCTGGAGGTGTGTCCAGCATCTGCGGGGTGAAAAAGTAGGTTTGAGAGTGGATTTTTATTAAAAATTATGTATTTGTGCTTAATAGAATGTTAATTTACATTTACAGCGAGAAAAATTAAATTATACATATATATATATATATAAAGGATTTTGAGCACCGTACTCATTGAATGTCTGTCATCTATTTGTATTGTTCTCCTCAGTCTCCAATATTGTGAACGAAGGACGGGAGGCTTCAAACAACTGCTGTGACTTCCCTTCCCCCATCGAAGTGTACCCGAGACTTATGCTAAGAAAGAGGTCAGTCTCATGCATCATACTGTTGGAATAAAGGACAGGAGATACTGCTTGAGTCACAAGAAATTCTGCCCGCAATAACACTCTACCCGGGAGATAGACTGTATCTTTCGGAAGCCTGCCCGCTACAGAGTATATTATTTGAAAACCACTATCAAGTGGATATTTTGGAGGTTGTTTCTTATTCATCTATAGGAGTTACTCACAGTGCTTTGTCTATCTAGCACCCAATACAGAGGACTAGTGTATGTGTATTTTTATTATTACATATACTGGCAAATTTTTCCTATATATATATATTAGTATTGAAGGCCCGTGTGCATGGGCTAAAGTGCCACCTAGCAGCCTCGGCTGCTGCCCCGGAGCCAGGAGCAGAGACCGGCGGTGGGCCGTTCGGAGCTCCCCACTCTGGATCAGCCATGCCGCCACTCTGACTGGAGGCCGGTGCATTCGGCCAGTCTCTACTGCGCATCACTGCTTCGTTCCTGCAGACTCTACTGCGCATGTGTGTGTTATGCACTGAGGGAGTGACACATTCTAAGAAATTAAATATGTTGAGATATAGGGCCATATGTTCAAAGGGATAACGATAAAAAATTGTCGTATGAAAGACAAAAATAAATCATTGAATGCATGAACAACATATTTTCTATAGAGTATTCAACAAAAAACTAGTAATGTCCACTGTGTACGAGACAACTCCAGAATTGACGGGCAAAGGGGCATGGCTAAACTATTCTCCAGTGTCGTATAGAGGAAAAGAAAATTTGTTGTAACTAACGACAAAAAAATGTCTTTCAAAACACAAAATTTGTACGTTAAGAAAAAAGTGGAGGGAATGCGTTCTGAATGTGAGAATTTTTGTCTTTAGTTAAGACATTTTTGTCGTTAGTTAAGACATTTTTAAAGACATTTTTGTTGTTAAGACATTTTTTAAGATATTTTTGTCTTTAGTTAAGACATTCAGTCAGGACAAACGACATATTTCCAATCACAACTGACACTCTCTGAAAATATTAATGATACCATCGACACTTTACTTTGAAAAGTTGTTACAAACAACAAAAGCTATTTCACTACTTCTTTGAACATATGGCCCATATATATATATATATATATATATATATATATATATATATATATATATATACAGTGCTGTGCAAAAGTCTTGGGCAGGTGTGTTCCTCACCCAGTTTTATTCCTCCTGCACAGCTGTTTCTATTTCAGTTAATGATTATGTTTCAACCCACATATTAAAGGGATAGTAATACTTAAAGTGTAAAAAAATATATATTGTAGAGTTTATCCCCCTGAGTAAAACAAGTGTAGTCCCACTACTGAAAAGTGTTTTATTCAAAAGTTATTACAGCTCAAAATTGAATTTTTTAGGTGCAATATCACAATGGCCTGAAATTGTACAGTGGCACTGTTGCTACACCATCTGCGACATTGTACCTTAAAAATTTAACTTTGAGCTGTAATGACTTTTGAATAAAACACCTTTCAGCAGTGGGAGTACCGTTGTTTTACTCAGGGGATAAATGCTACAACATTTTTTTTTTACATTTTAAGTATTACTATCCCTTTAAATTGATGATCATTAGCACCTGTTTGGTATAATTGTTTAATCATTCACCTGAGTGTACCTAGAAGAAGGAAAAGGGTGGTCACACCAAACATTGATTTGATTTAGATTTTTCTTCTGTTCACTCACTATTAATATTTTGTTAATTAATAAAAATAAACTATTACCATGCCTATTTTTGAAAGCATTCTTACTTTACAGCATTTTTTCACACCTGTCTAATACTCTTGCACAGTACTGAATATCTATATATATTAATTCGTTGTTTTTTTTTTTAGGGGGAAAGTTCTATTATGCACTTATTAAAATATGTTTCCTTTATTGATTGCAGGCAATAGGCTACAATTTGCTGGAGGCAAAGGATTATTTTATCCCTAACACCATTGCACTTAATTGGTAGATAAGGAATCATGATATTGGCTCACATTTGCTAAAGGGAGAATTGCCCATTTATATGGGTAATGTAACCTTAATCATTGAATTACCAGTGTCGATTGGAGAATCATGCACGCCGTTCGGGGAGTCCGGAATTGGAAAAAAAAAAAAAGCTCCATGGTCCTTTAGTGACCGCCGCGTGTCTGCGCGGTCGGTTGTTAAGGGGTTAAGGACTGGGAAAATCTGAGGTGTATTGCACTTAAGGACTGGAGCAATTCTTACCTTTTTGACTATGTCTTTTTGACTATGTCTTTTTTCCCTCTAAGTATATTATTCCATCCACATAAATTATATACCATTTTTTTAGGTACAAGTAGGGCTTTCTTTTATGGATATCCCACCATTTATTTTATAAAAATTAAAGAAAATGGTCAAAACAATGTTAAATAACACCATTTTTATTTTTTATCTTGTGATCATTTGGGCTCAATGGTTTACATTTTTCTGAAGACTGCATGAAAGGTATGACCAGTCAGTCATACCTACAAAATGGCAGTTTTAAGTGGGCATTGTCCCTCTGGGGTGAAAATCCCCATGTCCCTCTTTCCCTCACATAATTTCCATTTTTTTATACATTACTATTTGGTGTGTTACTGTGCTTCACATAAATAAAGCTCACATTAAACTTTAATTTGGTTTCATTGTTCGGATATTAAACTAACATTTTGTAAATAAAATTATTTGATGTTTCTCAGCGTTATGTTAAAATTATCAGAATGGTGTCAATAGGTCATAAAGAGACCTAGATTTTTTCCTGTCCCCAGCACCAGCATTGAAGGGGTTAAAACCCTAAGCTCTGGCCTCTTTGTGTTTGCTTTTTGGGTCTGCTCTCTGCTTCTCTCTTCCATACTCTCTTAGTAAGGAAGATAATGGCACAGAGCAGACACAAAGCCAAAGCCAAAATCCGGTACACGTGACCGCTGTAGAAGCGATCACATGTACTGGCAGAAGAGAGAATCACTGAAACTGAATGCTCCGGTCCTGGAGCGCTCAGTTTCAGCATCTGCAGAATGATAGGAGCATGCAGCAAGGTGCACTGCTATCATTTAACCCATGACATGTCAGGACCATCATGGGTCCTTATGGGAAGTCTACCCATGAAGGTCCTGGCACATCATGGGTCTTTAAGGGGTTTAGGCCTGCTTGCTTTTATTGACTACAACTCCCATCACCCCCAGCCAGCCACTGGTGGCAGTGGATGATGGGAATTTTAGTTCTCGTCAGATTGCAGACTTCAGGCTGCCCATCTCTGATCTGGACCCTTAGTTCAAAAGAAAAGCAAACCGTGAAAATGCTATTATTGGCATAAGTATTGATTACGGTCAGTTTTCAAAATGATACATTTTTACACCAATTAAGACCATGAAAGAATTTAAGAGCTAAGGACTAAAACATGAGCATAGGCCAAATTAATCTCAAAAAATGTAAGTTCAAATCATGAAACTATTAACTGCAGTTTTTACTCCAAAAGTTATCAAAAATATTCTGATATAAAATGTCTTTATAAATGCCAGCTACATGACTATTGGCCTTATACACAAATCTGTAATGGAGGGATTCTGGGATAAACCCACTGCAGCATAAGGGACACATTGAAAACCCTCAAATTGCTTTGTAATACGCTGAAGATGTTCTAGCATCAGTATGTTTTGTCTCCTTTGGTACACTTGCTTTGTTCCACATTTACTACAATGCAAAGCAATGCATTGGAAAACCCTCTGTCACTCAAAGAATTAAAAACATTTCTTATTTGTCCCCTATTGTGCAGTTGGTTTGCTCCAGACTTACTACACCTTTGCATTGTGAATATGTTTTTTTTTGTGACAAAATGATGCTAGTAACAACAAGTTTTCAAAAATGAGGATACATTTTTAAATACTGCAGTCTAAAAAACTAGACTTCAAAATATAAATCAGCTAGCAGTAACCAGAAACAGGTGTCTGGTGCCGGAAAATTAGAACTGAGCTAGTCACACCCATAACTCAACAATGTAGGCATGGCCAGTACAGCTGATATGCTCCCCTTAATTAAGCTTTCTAGGCAATTGCCTGCCCCGCCTAATAGGAAATCCAGCCCTGCTCCCAGGACAATTTCCACATTAGAATGTAGTAATGCTTTTATTACAGATTTGTGTATATTGTAACAAAAAACATGTTTAACAATGTATTTGATGCTGCTAGTTTATTTCCTAGGGTATTTTGTTTCCATTTTTTCAAGACATGTCAGAATATTGTTTATGCTTTTAGGGAGTTTTGGTTTTACAGTTTCTCGATTAAAAGTGGAAGTAAATATTTCAAAGCATTTAGAGATTGTGTTCATTTGATTTCCTGAGCAAAGGAAAGCACTAGATAAGAACTGTGTGCATGAAAGTGTTATTCTACGTGTGCTTTTAGCCATTTTAATTCCAGAGAAGTGAGCAATGCATTGTGAAGCAATGTGTTGCACATCTCTGGCTCTCAGTTGGATAAGATAGCGAGGCTGCTGTACTTAAAAGAATGAGAGTTGGGTCAAAGATCTTTAGAATAAGGGACACATAGCAATTCTCATTGATTTATAGTGTTTTTTTTTTTTAAAAATGTCAGTGCTAGAGAGGTATTCAACACATTGTTCCACAATGCATTAAAGAGATAGTAATGTTTCAAAATAAAAGCAGCTCCAAATAATCTTTGTAGTATTTGGACCATGGAGAGTTGTAGTTCAAGAGTAGTTGAATAATAAAGTATCCCCCTCCCACCCCTTTTACCTAGTGTATGCCACCTCTCCTCAAATGTAGAATCTGGTCCTGGGACCAGACAGATCACAGCAAGGGAAAATCTTCTTGTTGTTAGAACAATGAAAACCCTGCCCCTCTTGACAGGCTTTTCAGGTTTTTCCCTTATCTTAATTGAAGATTGTACCTCTCTGCAATCCACCTGGACACCACCTTTCTGTTCTGAGGTGAGCAGTGTTACATAAGTAAAAGGGGCGGGAGGGGGATATTTTATCATTCAATTACACTTGAACTACAACTCTGACGGAATTGAAATAACACTCTCCATGGCCCAAATACTATGAAGATTAATTGGAGCGGCTTTCATTTTGAAACATTTCTATCCCTTTAAAGATCTCTTTATCATTCAAGGGGTTAAAAGCTCCTTTCAGATCAATGAGAATTTGGTGAATTTCCATTTTTCCCCTATTCTGAACTGACATACTCGACAACATTTAATAATATTTCATCTGTCAAATGTTAATCTAATTTATGGATGTGCTAATATTTTAACTAAGTTTTCTATTTCATTGTATCTCTTTTTCTGTATTGTGATTGTTCCTACAGCCACACGAGCCTGAATGCACCCATTCCCATGTGAACTTTGGAAGAGAAGCATGTTATTGGCCTGATTAGCACCTGGATGGGATCTTCCTCCAAGGTTAATAATGAGTTAATTTTCTATAATGTGGTTGACAATCACTGATAGGAAGTTTTTTGTTCTCAATATGAGTAGCAATTTAATTATTTACTTAACCCCTTACCGCCCGAGGACGTACATGTATGTCCCGAGCGGATGTCTCAGGTGGACAGAGGACGTACATGTACGTCCCGGAAGTCATTTAAACTAATGACGAAAAATATTTGGCGGGCGTTAAGTGCCGGCCATGTGCGCGCACGTGGCCGGTCACTATGGTGTTAATTTCTTAATTTTATTATATTTCTTTATTTGTATTGTGTTTATAGCTTTAGCCAATAGAGGGCTAACTCTGTGGCCATGCTGTCACTGATGGGAAATTCTTTGTTCCTTATATAAGTAGTTTTGGGTTAATTATTATTTGGATACATATGACCTCATCTAGATCGACTCAGTATACTAGGATTCACATTGATGATGTAACTATGTCCTTGATTTGCCCTTGATGGATTCTTCCATCTTAAAAAGGATAGTAATGTTTCACAATAAAAGCAGCTTCAATTAATCTTCCTAGTATTTGGCCCATGGAGAGTGTTATTTCAATACTGTCAGAGTTGTAGTTCAAGAGTAATTGAATGATAAAGTATCCCCCTCCCTCCCCTTTTACTGATGTAACACTGCTCCCTCAGAGCAGCAAGGTGGTGTCTAGGTGGATCACAGAGAGAGACAATCTTCAATTAAGATAAGGGAAAAACCTGAAAAACCTGTCAAGGGGGGAAGGGTTTTCATTGTTCCCACAGAAAGAAGATTGTCCCTTGCTGTGAGCTGTCTGGTCTGTGGACCAGATTCCACATCTGAGGGGAGGTGGCTTACACTAGATAAAAGGGGCAGGAGGGGGATACTTTATTATTCAATTACTCTTGAACTACAACTCTGACAGTACTGAAATAACACACTCTGTGGCTCAAATATTCTGAAGATTAATTGGAGCTTTTTGTAGTTTTTATTTTTTGATGTGCTTTATATTTGATTTAGTTTACATTGCACTGTTACCACTTCGTTATGAGATGTGAGTTTAACATGGCTGCCTTTATATTGCATGTTAAGCTGATGTGTATTATCTTCCTATCTTTCCCCTTTTTAACTGTTTTTATCATTGGAGTATAGTTTCATATTTATGCAATTTTTCAGTACCACAATAAAAATTATTGTTTTCTGTATCTTTGTGGTTCAGATGTGTGCCTCATAGTAACATAGCTGATGAGGCTGAAAAAAGACATGCGTCCATCAAGTCCAGCCCATACCAAAAACACCCCTGTTAATCCAGAGGAAGGCAAAAAAAGCCCTCTGGAGCCATTATCCATTCTAGCCCCAAGTGGGGAAAAAAAATGTTTTCTTCCTGAATCCAAATGGAAGTCAAATAGTTCCCCGGATCAACATCCTATCTGCTTTGAAGCCATCTGTCATAATTTTCAATATTGTTCTGTGCTAGATAGGCATCCATTGCTTTTTTGAAAGCAGTTGCATTATCTGAAAGCACAACATCCCGAGGAAAAGAATTCTATAGCTTTACTGCCCTTACTCTAAAGAATGCCTGACTTTGTTTTAGTTGAAAGCACCTTTCTTCTAGTCTTAATTGATGACCTCTTGTTCTTAGCTCAGCTCTTTGCTTAAATAATTTGTTGGATAGTTCTTTGTATTGACCTTGAATGTATTTGTAAATGGTAATCAAATCACCCCTTAGACTTCTCTCTTCTCTCAAACCCAGTTTGACTAGTCTCTCTTTATAATTCAGATCCTCCAATCCCTTTATCAGTTTTGTAGCACGTCTCTGCACCTTTTCCAGTTCGAAAATGTCTTTTTTAAGAATTGGCGCCAAAATTGTACTCCATATTCTAGATGAGGCCTAACCAAGGATTTATACAGAGGTAGGATAATATTGGCATCCCTTGCTTCTACAC
This sequence comes from Rhinophrynus dorsalis, assembly GCA_037306005.1. Classification (NCBI taxonomy): domain Eukaryota; kingdom Metazoa; phylum Chordata; class Amphibia; order Anura; family Rhinophrynidae; genus Rhinophrynus; species Rhinophrynus dorsalis. The sequence goes on along the minus strand of CM074721.1, from coordinate 167,331,797 downwards.
CTCTGCAGGCTAGTACTCTATTTGTTCTTGCAGCAGCTGAGTGACTGAACACTGCTGTGAAGTCTATCATCTACCAGTATTCCTAAATCTCTCTCTAATGAAGATTCGCCAAGTTGTTTCCCATTTAGAGCATATGTAGCAAGTTTGTTTCTACAGCCCAGATGCATAACCTTACATTTATCTACATTAAATGACATCTGCCATTTTTCTGCCCATTCACTCAGTTTGTCTAAATCCTAAATGATCTAAATGAGTATTTTTTTTGTGACTTATTCACCACAGCTTTTCTGGGATGAATTCTTCACATATTTTGTATGTACATTTAAACTTTAATACCCAGGGTGCACTGTACCATTTTGTGTCTTTCTGGCCTTTTGATTTAGTTGGTGCAGGACTAAATTGTTTGTATTCCCAAGAGAGATCAGCTGCACCTCACTGTTGAGTCCCAACAAGGCCAAAACCTGCATCTGGGGTAGGCTGTTTCTCTTGTTCAGAGAGGAATTGCCTGGCACTTCGTAGCTGTACTGCCATTTTCACAGGATCAGTATGATGTGCTTTAGGATATCTCCTCTGTCTGTAAGGAACTAGTGAGTTAAAAGAGACTGCACCCTGAGTGTGACACAACTCCTATAGAGCCTGCTCAATTGTATGGCAGAGATATTCCTAGTTGAGCCTCTCTGACCAGTTGTTTTGCATATGCACTTCAGGGTAGGCACTAGAGAGGCATATCAAAATGCGAGACTGAGGAGGGGCCTCATCCCTGGTGGTCCAGCTTTTGTAGCAAGAGATCTTTGTCTCCAAAGCCAATTCTCTCGATGATAGCTCTTACTCTCTGTCCTTGTGAAGCGTAATGATAAAGAGCTTCTGTAAATATTGTCATATCCCTTCTTTCTACATTATCTGATCACCTGAGGATCTTGAGGGAGTGCTGATATAGAGGTGTGTGTGTGCTGGAGGAGTCACAGACCTTTTGCATACTGCCCAACATTTCAAATGGCCAAAGGGGATACTTTTGTTTTGCGGTGTTGTTTAGGGCACAACTTGTGGGTGAAGAAATTTACAGCTCTTTAAGTAACTGAAGATATTATTTAGTAGAAGACCAAAGTATTTTATTTATAGAGAATGTATAAACCCATATACCGAAGTTTCAAAAAACATTAATGTGGGGTTTTTTTCTGTGGACCAATGTAATAGATTTATTCACAAAATACATATTCTCATCTTCTGAAAATAAGGACACCAGGGTAGGACAGAGGGAATTGGGTGTCAAAGAGTGTATGCGAGGTTCTATGTCTACCAGTGGAACAAGACTGGGGAAGTATACAGTTTGTGTACAATTCGTTGGCTACAAGTGGAAAGCAGACAGTGTGAAAGTGTGTATATGTGTGTGGGACAGGGGAGGGACACAGTTCTGGGCCTGGGGTTCAAGGAGGACCTGGGCCTAAGCAAGATCAGTGAGGTTGACATGGACCATCATCTACATATCCCAGTAGAGTCCGGCTCCTTCACAAACTAAACATTTTACACATGGGCAAAGGTCAGTAGGCTCTCTACACTGCGTGGTACAGCCTACTGTTATTAACTGACAGTGTTTGCATGGTATATCCTACTATGATTAACTGACAGAACTGCAGCTGAAAGTCCATCCACCTCGCACAACAAACCTTGGTCTCTCATCAAACCCCATTACAGTCTATTGATTCCCATTCTGAGCATTCACACAGTTCCCCATCTAATAATGGTAAATGCTCAGTGCTAAGCTTTTTTGTTTGTATTTGGAGAGAGTAGAGTTTGGGATGCAATTTAACTCTTTCTATGTTTTTGATGCACTACTTCCCTTACATTTAACTCTTTGAGTGACAGAGGGATGTGCAATATATGTCAGAGCAATGCCTCTTGCTACCTACTAACACACAAAGCCTTATAATGTGTGGCCTCACAGTCATCTAATAGACCTGCCCAATGATGAGTTGTGGGAAGTTTGGGTGGGATAAGAAGTACACTAGCATATTTTCCTTATAATAGGGTGGGTTTGACGTGTGCTGGCTCCTCAGACTTATCTCCCAAGATAACAAGATTACAACACTGGACATTGCCTGTCCTAGTACCTTCAGGCTCTGCTTGGTTGTTGGCTGCAGCCTGCTTTCTTATTGGCCAGCCAAAAATTACTGGAAGTGGACAATTGAATGATGCAAATTTTGACCAATCAACATAGGCTATGAGCACCAGCCAAGCAAAGGCTGAAGCAGCCGCCTCTGATTGGCTGATAATTGTGGCAGAATAAAAACCATTTCCAGGCCCATATCTGAGGTAAGGAACAGAAATAGATAAAGTATGCACCATAATAATTACATATTCCTTTGGCAATCTCATGTTATCGTGTAATCTTGCTTTGTCTTGCTGAACCTGGTCCCACAGCCCCTTCTAATAAAACATCTACAATTGCAGCAAGAAAACAGCAGTCCAAATTCCTATAATAAAATAGATAATTCTTCAGCACCCTACAGCCCCCTGTTTAAACCACCTTCAATAGAACCACGCAGTGGCAATCCACAGCTCTCCAATAAAATTGATAATTCCTGTGCACCTCTTAGCATACATTACTAAACTGTCCACCTGCAGCACAATACAGCAGAGTGCTTGAAACACATCACCTGAAGCACAGCAGGCAACAACTCAGCCAGGATAGTAAGAGGTAGTCAGTGAGCCAAATAATGAAGACACATGCAGATACAAGGTTAGCAAAGGGGGTATTGGAGGTCGGGAGGGAGAATTTGGAGACTGTAAAAGATAGGGGAAGTAGAAGATGAAGAGAGGGAGGGATAAGATGTAGAGAGTGGAGGATACAGAAGATAGAAGGAGAGAAGAAGGTGATGGAGGGTTAGTGGGAGGAAAAGAATAAGGGCGGGAGGAAGAAGAGGTAGAAAGACAGTGGAGAAAGGGAGGATCTGGAAATAGGGAGGTAGGAAGAAGACGGAAGGATGGAGAGAAGGAAGAAGAAGGTTATGGTGGGAGGCTATGATAGGAGGGAGGAAATGGTGGGATAATGTGTGGGGGAGTGAAAGAAGCATGAGGGAGGCAGGTGATGGAAGGAGAGAGCAGATAGTGAGGGTATGAAGATGCTGGAAGGAGGCGTGGCAAAATAAAATGAAGGGATGCATGAAGAAGGGAGATAGAGGAAGGAAACATTGGGAAGGAGGAAAACAAGATGGAGGAAGGAAGAAAATACAGGGAAGAAGGGATGACAAAGAGGCAGAGAGAAAGAAGCAGGAGAGAGGGAAGGTGGAAGAAGCTGGAGGAAGAATAAGGAAGCAAGGAGAAGCTTGAGGGAGGTGGTAGGAAGTAGCTGGATGGAGGAAGAAGGTGGAGGGAGGATGGATGGAAGGGGATAGAGGAAGAAAGAATATAATGTGAGGGTGAGTGGAAGAAGTTGTACTGTGGGTGGAAGGAAGACGGAGGGAGAGTGGAAGGATGATGGAAGGAAAAGACAGGTAGAGAAAGTAGGAAGGAACAAGGAAAGATGGAAGGATAGATTCAGGGAGAAAGAAGATGGAGAGATGAAGGAAGAAAAGTGAGAGAGTAAGAAGAGGAAGGAATGAAGGTAGGGTGGGCAGAGACAGTGGAAGACCCTGTGTCAATATGGGCCTCCTGGTACTAGACCCTGGTGAGAGTGCGCAGAAAGGAAGGGAGGAAAGTTCAAAGGTCACAAGTATTTAAAATGAATAAAGATATATGTTAACTTACTACCACAACCACCTAGGCTGTACAGTTTACTAATTTCATATCATCCTTGCTATTTGGTGCTGTGTTACATTAGTCAGGAAAATCCAGCAAAAAGATTATGCTGTTCTCTATGTTTATCATTCGGTGGACTAGGAACATTTAATCTCCTGCCCAGTAACATTACTCTGTCTAGGGAGATAATGGGAGTTGTAGTCCTGAACAGCTAGAGGTCCAAAGCCATGTTGTTGGTATTTTCCTGCTGAGTAATACAATGGTAGTCCCACTACTGGAGGTTGTTAGTACATCTCACATTTGTATTTTTGGTTGCAATGCTTCCATGCTGTGTCATTTTTGGGTGGCACAGTTCCATTTGCTCCCTAAGGAAAAATGTTCCTGACAACAGCCCTGCAAAGACCGATGTAGGAACAGTGTAATGTTAAAATCTCAGGCCACAAAAGTACAATATCCCAAAACTTACAAGATTGGTGTGTAATAACTGTAGAATGAAACATCTCCAAGAATTGTAAGTGATGTTATCTATTCTGCAAAAAAAGCCTAATAATACATGTTTTGCATTTTGCTCTCCTACATAGTAGGGACTTTCTTTCTGAACAAAATAAGTACAACCACTGCTGGAAGATGGCTCATTTAAAGGTTATAACGAAGCAATGTATATTTGTGTGAGAGGATATGGGAACTGGGTCTTTTGTGTTTTTAACTTTCTGTATCACTGGCACAAGGTCTACATGGACAACAATAGCAAGAACATAACCATAAAATGGATAAGCAGTGCATATACTGCCCTTATTACCTCAACAACTGCAACGTTTCTCTATAACCATTAAATGAGTCATCTCAGAGAACAGTGCACTTTGAGTATCAGAGGGATTTCCGATGTATTGTTCAGAACATGTATATATTTCTGAGAGAGAGCAGCCTCTACCATATTAGAGCCTGGGTGCACATCAAGGATTTAGATAAAGAATATAGGGCATATACCCTTAGAAGAAAAAAAAAAGGTACAAGTAATTAACCCTTAAAGGGCCAGGGTATTTATGTGATGTATTGGTTCGCAATGGGTACATATTCTGATCCCTAAAGGACTAATATGAAAATACAATATTTTCACTGTGTACTTTAGCCAAAACATAGAATGTCTCACACTCTATATATAAATGAGTACACAAGAACTTTAATCCTATGCTTTGCTTAACCCTTTGATCATCAGAGTGAGTCAAAACCCACAACAAAACAATGTGATGTGTAAGTCTCTGGTGCTCCAAGGGTTTAGGTTGTGCAAGCAGGGTCCTCTCTATCATTTGTATCTATTAGTTAAATTAGTCATTTAGTTGTAATGAGTTTGCATTATTCTACAGCTGTATGGAATTGCTGGTGCTTTATGCATCAATGGTAATAAGTATAAAACACTTAACTCTACACCATAAACCCTAACTTTAATGGTAAAATTGTACTTCAACCCTAAATCCTAATCTTTTATTTTAAACCATAGCCCTTAACCTGGACCTCCAATGCCACACCTAATCATACACCTATCCCTGATACTAATAAATAACAAATGTATCGCTAAAACCTAACCCTAGTAGATAACCATAACCCTTTTGAGGTGTGAAATAAATTGAGAAGCAATGTGTAGCACAGCACTAAGGATCAGGGAGCAATGAGAAACGTGTAGGATTTATTTTAATAAACATTTATATATTTAGTAGAATTCAATTTTTTTTCATTAGAAGCTTTTGTTTTTATGCTTAAAGGAGCAGTAAACTTTTATTTATGAAAACACATATTTTATAGAGCATTTCCTGCTGAATAAAACAAGGTCACTCTCACTGCTGTCAAATGTTTTATTCAAAATTTATAGCAGTTCAAATAATAAGGAAGTGAATTTACTGTGTTGTCTTCCTGATAGTTCTAACTGACAGGAAGTGACAGGCAGTTTCTATCACATTCTATAGAGAACTGTATGTCTCTGACTTTTCTGACTTTCCTCTCCATTAGAATCTAACAGGAAAACTAATTAGAATTTGACCACTAGAGGGCACTGCTAATGTAAAAAAACATGGGTTTAAACCGTAATAACTCTGGAACTAGAAATCTCTCAGCAGTGGGAGTATCCTTATTTCACTCAATAGGAAAATCCCTACAATATATATTTTTTCATAAAAAAGTTTACTGCTCCTTTAAACCAGTTGCTGAACTCAGGAGGAACTGTGGTGGAGAGCAGCCTGGTGCTTTCAATGGATGATATGTTTCCAGTGGAGCTGAAGCCATGGTAAGAAGAGGATGTGAAGATAGTATCAGAAATAAGTGCACTGGAGGTTATCTAGTTGCTGCCTCATAAAAAGGTGAGCAAAGGTCTAATGAGAGAAGCGATGACCCTTACCCAAACAATTAACACTTAGAGGAGTATTGTGTGGTGTCCCTCTTTTCCTCTCTCTTATTCTTGGCATTCGTTCTTACCCCATGTCCTGGGGGTCAGCTAACAAGTCAAAACTTGGTACTTTCCCAGCCTGAGCATGGTGTGCCAACCACAATGAATGAGCCTTTAATCGACTCACCTGTGCTCAAGCTGCTCAAAAGGGGAAATCTTCCAGTTCTGGCCTGTTAGTGGGTCCACAGGGTATGGGGGAAGAACCATTGCCATTGGGGACAAATCCAATAATGAATATCGTCTTAAAGGTTGCCTTTAACCTCTTGAACACTCAAAGGGTTTACAATCCATCATACTTAGAGTTTAATGCTTTGGAGGCTAATCTAGTATTCAAGCTATTGAAAACAATGGTTATGATGATGGAGTTTTTGTTTTTTTTTTGCTTTTTTGGGGGAAGAGGGAGGGATTTGAATTTGTCCAATATGATGTAATTGCTTTGCCTGAAAAAGAGATGGGCAACCCGAAGCTCTCCAGCTGTTATAGACTGTTGCTCTCAGCATCTCAGGCCATCTGGAAAGTCTCAGGTTGTCCAACTCTGGACAAAAATACGGACACTTTCCTGTGGACCTAAGGCCCTTGTAGTGCCCAAGGGATGTCAAAAACAATCTAGAGGACATTCCTATGGGACTCAGAGAGTTAAGGGAGAAGGATTGAAATAACATTTGAAGGTGCATACTTATTAAACTGGGACAGGGCTACACATATTACCCTTTTAGGATTGGCGGGGGGGGGAATGTGTGCAATGCATTGCTTCGTAATGTATTGACCATCCCTCTAGTCCTCAAGGAGTTAATCAACAAGGGATCATTTGATAGATGACATTAGACTTTTCTTACCACCAACCTGCAGATCATGAGCTTCATTATACTGCTTTCTAATCTTATGCCATGTTTCCCTGCCTAGTCATCTTTTCTTGTCCTAACCTTCTCCTCCTTAAACTTACTACCTCCACGCTCCCAAATGATGATCCTAATATAATTCTAATTTCACCATCTCTTCTCTCCTCATCTTATACATCCTTGCATGAACTGTTCTCCTTCCTCAGGACACTTTCTCCTCTATAACCAAATGAAGAACTTCTATACCCACAAATCCCACTCCCATCTCCAATCTGTTTTTCTCATTTACTTCTGTCTGCTAGAGCTATATTCCCCAATCCTGGCCTTTTCCATCCATCTATGCCCAACCTTACTCACCTTAAAACCATGCCTCAAGCTGTAATACCCGCAATCATATTCCTATTCACTGTAACCCCTGAGCCGAATGGATGGATTCTATCTGCATAATAAACTTACATCTATTCATGACCTATCCTTATCTTACACTCTCAACCTTCTGGCCATCACTGAAACCTGACTAACATCATCAGACACTGTGTCACCTCTCGTAGGGACAGATTTGGAGGTGGTGTAGGCATCCTATTCTGCTCTAAATCTACCTTTCATTGCATACCCTCTATTACCCCCCTTTCTTTCTCCTCCTTTGAAGTGCACTCTCTTCACTCCATTCTCCATATGTGTCACAGTCATGTATCACCCACCTGGCCCAACGTCCCAATTTCTGGACCACTTTGCTGCCCGGCTCTCTCACTTTCACTGTCCTTACATCCCCACACTCATTTTGGGGAAACTTTAACATTCCAATTGATGACCCCACAGCCTCTGCTTCCTCCAAACATTTTTCTCTTACCTCCTTTTTTGGCCTGTCACAGTGGACTACCTCATTGTGATGGGCACTCAATTGACCCTATCTTCTCCTCTCTCTGCATAGTCTCTCAATTCCACAACCTCCCCTTTCTACTTTCTCATCACCACCATCTATCCTGGAGTCTTACTATTCCCGACACACCCTTTCTAAACAAAATATCTCTACAAATTTACAAAAATATTCATGATGTTGACCTTCTGCAATGTGGCAACTCATTCACTCCAATGTGTCCTATCCAACGTCACCACAACAGAATGCCCCAATCTTTCCACCACCCTATACAACATCATACTAACATCTGCCCTAGATGAGATTGATTCCACCACTTCACACTGCCCTCGACGACTACAGAAGCAGCATTGGAATTCTATACAAACCTGCCACCTCCAAAAGTGTTCCTGTGCAGCTGATCATCTTTGGAGGAAGTTACAAGCTCTAGTTGACTACCAGTTACAAATTAATATTCCTGTCCTACACCTTTGCCCTTCCCCCACTCAAAACAATCTTTATTGTAATACTTTTATGCAATACTTACTATGTAAAAAAATATATATTGTAGAGTTTGCCCTCCTGAGTAAAACAAGGGTATGGACACTGCTGAAATAAATTTTATTCAAAAGTAATTGCAGCTCACACCTTAATTTTTTAGGTGCAGTATCTCAATGGCAGGAAATTGTACAGTGGCGCTGTTGCTATACCAACCTATGGTCAGCTCTGGTAAGTTGACCATAAATCTGCATATGATGATATAGAAACAGCGCCACTCTACAATTTCAGGCCATTAAGATATTGCACCTAAAGAATTAAAGTGTGATCTGCAATACTTTTTGAATAAAAGACCTCTCAGCAGTGAAAGCACCCTTATTTTACTTAGGAGGATAAGCCATACAATATATATATATATTTTTACATATTAAATGTTTAACCCCTTAACGACCAGCGGTCACGGGGTGTGTGGTCCTTTAAGGACCCGATAGGGAATTTTGGCGTGCCGCCCCACGTGACTGATCACGTGGGGCGGCACGCCGAACTGAGGGACTGAAAGAGATCGCTCCGGTCTTGGAGCGATCAAATTCAGTCCCCGGTAATAGTACGTGACGTACCAGGACCGTCACTGGTCCTTAACTGCCGGATCAGCGTGACGGTCCGGGTACGTCACCGGACGCGAAGGGTTAAGTCAGTGTCATGTAAAAAAGAAAAGAAGAGCAACTCTGGGGCAAACCAACTGCACCACTGGGGGAAAATAAAAATTCCCCAAATTCCCATTGATTTAAATTGGGGTTTAACCCCTTGAATGCAAAGCAATGCGTTATAAACCTCTATAGCATTCAAAGGGTTACAGATAGGAATTATATTTCCCCACAGTGGTGCAGCTGGTTTAACCCAGAAATGTTCCAGTTCTTGTTGAATCAGCCTCACAGGCTCTGGTGAAATGATACTTATAAAACCAGTTTTTCAGTTCCTACAAAGGTGAGTATTCTCCAAGGAACAGAGTAAATAATTTTTCTTATTGTCATCACTGAGCTCCAGTAAGAGTGGTTGTGTTAACTCTCCCATTCTTCAGAAATGTAATTTCCAATAAATGCACTTTGTGATTGACACTTCAATAACCATTGTATGTCTGTATAGTCTTCTCTTCAGACATTCGTGTTGCCTCAGGATAGGATCTATCATCTAATCTTATTGTGACTGTATGGACCTTATGCACAAAAGAGAAATTTGGTAGCAAGTGAATTCAGAGCTGGATTACAGGCAAGGCGCACAAGACGCTTGCCTAGGGCCTGGTCCAATGAGGGGGCCCGGAGGAAGCCTCATTCCTGCACTCAACGAGTCCTCCAGGAACGCATGGGAACGCTGTTCCTGCTAGCAGGACTCCTCTGCCGGGCACCGCAACACAGTCAGGTCTGTGTAGCTACAGTGCTCGCTCGTCGCCTCTTTAGTAATGCAGAGCGTGCTGGGAGTGAACATCTCCCAGTGCGCTCTGCATTACTGAAGAGAAGACCACGCAGGAGCTCCAGCAGCTACAGGTTTGTAATGGGGGGCAAGTTGGAGCTGATGGGGGGCAAGTTGGAGCTGATAGGGGGCAAAGTGTAGCTGGTGTGGGCAAGTTGGAGCTGATGGGGCAAGTTGGAGCTGGTGGGGGCAAGTTGGAGCTGGTGTGGCAAAGTGAAGCTGGTGGGGGTAAGTTGGAGATGATAGGGGGCAAAGTGGAGCTGATGTGGGGCAAAGTGGAGCTGATGGGGGGCAGGTTGGAGCTGATGGGGCAAGTTGGAGTTGGTGGGGGCAAGTTTGAGCTGGTGGGGCAAAGTGAAGCTGGTGGGGGCAAGTTGGAGCTGATAGGGGGCAGAGTGGAGCTGGTGGGGGCAAGTTGGAGCTGGTGGGAGCAAGCTGGAGCTGATAAGGGCAGGTTGGAGGTGATGGGGGCAAAGTGGAGCTGGTGGGGGCAAGTTGGAGCTGGTGGGGGGCATCTCTTGCAGAAATCTCCATACCAAGGGCAGACTGGCCCAGGGGGCAGAGAGAGGACAAAAATTAAGTAATGCATCATGGGTTTCCTCCTTAAACCTGACTACCTGCACAGTATTTAGTTTACACTACAGTTTTGTGGGCACAGGCACTCAAAGGGTTATCCAGTCATTTGATAATCCTTTGAGTGATAGTGCCCACAAAACTGTAGTATATCCCTTTGAGTGCATGTGCCCACAAAATTGTAGTGTAAACTAAACAATGTGTAGGTAGCCAAAGTTAGAGAGGTATGGGGGGGCAAATTGATACCTTGCCTAGGGCCCCGTGGAGGGTTAATCCGGCACTGAGTGAATTGCACCACAGACAATGAACAAACCTCTCACTGATTTTAAAGGGGGATTTTAACCCCTTGAATGCTAAAGAGATCTTAGCAATGCATTGTAGATCACTCTAGCAATTTACAGGTTAAAAGCTCTAGTTAAATAAATATTGATTTTCATAATTTAATTTGCCCCTGATGGTGCAGTTATTTTGCTCCAGAATTGATTCTGTTAGCGCATCAGCCCTATTTAATCGTTTAAGTGCCAGAGAAGTATGAAAACTTCATTCAGAATGTACGGTTAGCCAGAAGTCCAACAAATGTACAGATCTGGAGATACAGATATTGATAGAGATGTTAGGACAATAGGTCATAGTCTAAAACTAAAGGGTCAGATATGTATATGTAATATAAGGATGTTTTACTTCACTGAGAGGGTGGTAGATGAATGGAATAGTCTACCAGCAGAAATGGTAGAGGTTAATACAGTGATGGAATTTTATCTTGCATAGTGTATGAATAACATAGTAATATAGTTGATGAGGCTGATAAAAGACATTCATCCATCAACTTTAGACCATGCCATATCAGTCCAGTGTATCCAGAGGAAGGCAAAAGAAAAAACTAAAACATTTTGAAGCCATTTCCAATTAGGCTCAAAGGGGTAAAAAAAATTCTTTCTCACTCAAAACTGTAGTTTCTTATTTCCCTGGATCAACATCTTAACTGCTTTGAAACTAACTGTTGCAATTCTCAGTATTGTACTGAGATAGAAAGATATCCATTACATTTTTGAAAGTAACAATAGGGTCTAAAAGTATAGTATCCTGAGGCAAAGAATTCCATAACTTTACTGCCCTTGCTGTAAAAAACATCTACCTTTGTTTGTCAATGGCACTTTTCCTGTAATCTTAAGGCTATCCTGGACATAAGAAGATACCATAGACCAAATATGGTTTTGAGATTTTGACACTAGGAAAATTGGGCAGACAAGGGGCTGGATTCTATTACAGGAGCTAATTTTATCACTGCTTTTATCTCCAGGTTTCCCCATAGACTTCAATATGAAAATGTTTGATAAAACGGGTGTTAACATTTAGCACCTGCAACAGAATCTAGCCCTAGGTGTTTGTTATCTGCCATCAAATGTTTATATGTTTCTATTTCTGAAAAAGTGAAAGTCTCTCAGTGCTTAGATAGCATTTGAAAAAACACAGAAAAACTCAATTAGTGTAAAATAGAGAGCTGACCATAGAAAAGTAAAAGTATGACTATCTCTTAACCCTTTGAGTGCCAGAGGGGTACGCAAAGCATTGGTCTGCAATGCATTGCATACCCCTCTGGCACTCAAAGGGTTTCAAAATATATCTCCTAGGGCTAGATTTAAAGCCAGCCGTTAACATAGCCTTTAGGGCCAAAGTGAATACCGGCTGTTAAACTAACATGTTTAACGCGGTATTCAAAGGCCCTACCAGCTAAAAACCAAAGGACGTTAAGCCACAAAAACAGTCTTGTGGCTGAATGTCCGTTTGGTGCGTTTAGCTCCCAAAACGCTGCTAAAAGCAGCGATATTGGGAACTGAACAGTGAAAAACAGTTAACTATCAGTGCTTGACATACTGCCAAGCACCGATCATTAACAGATCCATGTTACACTTACCTGTCATCCACTGTCCTTCTGTCTTCTTTCTTCAGTCTTCTGCCTTCTCCCTGTGAAAAAAAAGAAATATATTAGCATTAAGCATGAACAAATACATTCCAGAAACCTTTGAGTGGCAGAGAGGTACGCAACGCATTGCAAAGCAATGCGTTGCGTACCTCACTGTCACTCAAAGGGTGTAATTTTAGTGTCCCATACATATAGCCACATATGCCTCCATGTAATCCCCCATAAAATACATGCCCATGAATAAAAAGGTCCATAGATACAGCAATCAATGTAATTCACACATGCCCAATGTTACTTAGCTTATATTTGTTGTCTCCGCCGCTTGGAGTGGCCGCAAAGGTGGTGGCGGCGAAGACAGAAATGTCCCACGACGATCCTCATTAGCTGTGTACGGGTTTGAAGTGAGCCTGCCTTTATATATGGGCAGGCTCACTTCTATTGCCCTGACTGCCATTGGCTGGGATGTTCTTCACATCCCAGCCAACCAGATTCAAGAACAGCCGCTCAAATTTTTTATGGGGGATTACATGGAGGCATATGTGGCTATATGTATGGGACACTAAAATTACACCCTTTGAGTGACAGTGAGGTATGAATGCCGGCGGGGTAATTATACCCTGCTGGCACTCATAGGGTTAATTCTACTAACTTTTGACACAATTTAGGCACTTTGGATGTATTGATGTGGGGTTTGGGGCCCCATATCAATACATCCACTGAGGACTTTGTTTTTTTTTTGCCAGTTAACAGCTGCATTATTTGGCAAAAGATCCGATGAGGGACTCTACGGCCAAACAAACTGGGTCATAAATTTTAGGCGGTAATGAGTCCCTCCTTTTTCAGCTAATGCAGACTATTGAATGGCAAAGTGGAGCGTTTTTTTTTTGTTTCTGTGGGCCAAAACACACGTTAGTGTATCAGCCGGTACACTGGATGAACTGCCGTTAGCAGTTCATAACATGGCCCTTTGAATGGCCTACTGCATGTAAAGACACCCGTTAGTCTTTTTTTTGGCTAACGGCTGCCTTTAAATCGAGCCCCTAGTCTTTTGGCTAACATCATAGATATACAATTTCTAATTAAGTTTTCAAAGTAGAAAGCTTGAATTGAAGGTGACAGATCCACTTTAAACCGATAGGAAGTTGGGGAATTTTTTTCTATGATTCAGTTGGTTTGTTCCAGAATTTCACGATTTTTCTAAATACATCAGCCTCTGTAAGTTCAGCATGGGGACACTGGTCTCTCACGTTTTACTTTCCAGATCAACATGCTTAGTCCTTTTTGTGTGTTACAATAAATAGGTCAGAATTCTAATAGCTATCTTCAAAGAGATAAATACATTGTTAGTTATTTTTTACATTAAATAGTATGTATTTGTGAGAGACTACATGTTGCAAAAGAATGCTATGTTCTGCTGATTGATATAGTATGAAGCTCCTTGCTTTGTAAACATATAGGACAATGGCTACGTTTATGAATAAGAAATTGTGTTCACTGGTGACAATGCTTTTGTTGATGGGTTTTATGTTCTAAAGAAAACTGCAATAGTTCTGGAGCAAACTGACAGCATTATAGGGAACAAATAAACACTCCCATTAAAGGGACACTAATTTCCCATAAAATTTTTTTGTTTTGTTTTGTAGATTTAAAAAAAACAAATTCTGGGATGCAAATCCCATCTCTCAAACCTTTACAGCAGGAGTTCCCGGTCTGGGGACTGACAGGCGGCTCTTCAGCAGAACCACAATAGCGCAATTTTAAAAGAAATACTTCACTGGAATAGTCTACAAAGTGTGCTTTGTTTGCAAGCATACTTTTTAGACCATTCCAAAGAAGTATTTCTTTTTAAATCGCGCTATTGCGGCTCTGCTGAAGAGCCTCCTCGTGTCAGCCAACACGGATCTCCTGCTGTCAGCTTTTCATCTGACATCAGGAAAGAGAGAACTTAGCAGCGAATATCTCTCAAACTGGTTTGAGAGATAGGATTTGCTGCAAATAATTTATTTTAAAACAAAAAAAATATTTTTATGGGACATTACTGTTCCTTTAACGTAGATGGAGCTTTTAAGGGGAAGTAAAACTAAATAGATATTTTATGGTTTATTCTCCTGAGTAAAACAAGGATATGCTGAGAAGTGTTTTATTCAAAAGTTATTGCAACTCAAACTTGAATGTTTTAGGTGCAATATTTCAATGGCCTGAAATCTTATGTAGTGTTGTTGCTACACCATCCCATGGAGATCTTAAGATCCAATGGACCTTCAACCTTGATAAGATGGTATAGCAACATCACCACTGTAACATTTCACGCCACTGAGCTACTGCAACTAAAACATTCAAGTTATAGCTGTAATAACATTTCTCAGCAGTGGGATTACCCATGATTTGCTCAGCAGGATAAACACTATAATATATATTTTTATGTATTAAGTGTTACTTTCCCTTTAACCCCTTGATGATGGAGATGACATCAATTCATTGTTTTGCAATATGTTGGAGATCTTTCTAGGATTCAGTAGGTTAAAGGGATAGTGATGTCAGAAAAAAGTATTAACTATATGGTAGATACAATTAAAAGAGAGTACTTGAATTTATTTGTATCTCTCAAACCATTATGTTTTGAGAGCTATAGGAAAATAAATTTCTCCGCTCCATCCCCTTTCTGCTTGACGAGCTGTAAAGCTGTCAGAACCAGATTCTGGTCACGTGACCAGATGCGGCTCTTCAGCAGCGCCGATATAACAATATCTAAAGATAAATACTTAATCGGAATGGTCTACAATGTGTGCTTGTAATACCAGGCACACGTTGTAGACCGTTCAGATGAAGTATTTATTTTTATGTCAGTGCTGCTGAAGAGCCGCCATCTGATCCTGGAACCAGAATCTGCTTCTGACAGCTTTATAGCTCATCAAACAGAAAGGGGAGGGAGCGGAGAAATTTAGTTTCCTATAGCTCTCAAAACATAATCGTTTGAGAGATAGGAATAAGTGCAAGTACTCTCTTTTAAATGTATCTACCATATAGTTAATACTTTTTTTCTGATATTTCTATCCCTTTAAAATCTCTGTTTAACTTAAAGGTATTTTTATAGTTCCAGTTTTCTTTTGACCCTTTATGACCTTTACTGCAGGGGTGTCAAGTACAGTCTTCAAAGGCTACCAACAGGTCAATGCATAGAAGGATTTCCCTGCTTGAGCACAGGTGGGTCAGTCAAAATGAAGGAGTCACTGATAACCTCTTGTGCTTTATCAGGGATATGCTTACACTCTGGCCTATAGGATGCTCTAAAACAACAAATGTGGATTCCCCTCTTTAATGAATACTTGTAACAGAGTGCCATATGTACAGAAGTATAAGTTAATTCATTCTTGGGAAAACCAATTTACCATAAAGCACAAACAAAAAAGAAATATTAATTTTAGCATACCTCCCAACATTTCAAATGGCCAAAGAGGGACACTTTTGTTTTAAGGGGTGTTGCTGGGGGGCGTGTCTGGTGGGCGGGCACTATGAATAATTTTTAGGTTATTTCAGGACCTATTGACACCTCTTTGTGTAACTGAAGAAATAATTTATAGCAAGCCCAAAGTATTTTATTTACTAATACTAATTTATAAACCCATATACTGAAGTTTATTAATGTGAGATTGTTTGCTGTCTAGCAATGTGATACACTTATATACACACCAAACAGTCTGATTTCCTAAAAAGAGGGACATCAGGGTGGGAAAGAGGGACTGTCCCTCCTAAAGAGGAACACTTGGGAGGTATGTTTAAGTGAGGTTTTTATCTCCTTGAATGCTTCTCAATGCATTTAACACCTCTCAAATTTTTTATACATTAAAGCCCTATTTAAAGGGATAGTAATACTTTAATATTACTAATCCCCATAGTGTAGCTCTTTAAAAAATAATTCAGTTGCCCCCAGGTTCATCTCTCAAACCTTTATGGTAAACTGTAAGCAAAGTTCCCCCCTCCCTGAAGTCAGCGTTGTACTGACTGCAGGGCGAGTCTGTTGTACGACAGGCTTGCGGCTCTGCAGCTGAGCCGAGCTCACATTAGTGAAAAATAATTATTTCACTGAAACAGTCTTCTACATGTGCTTGGTTTGCAAGCACAGATAGAAGACCGTTCAGTGAAATAATTCTTTTTTACTAACTCGATCGCGGCTCTGACGAAGAGCCGCCTGATGAAAAATTAAACCGGATATCCCTGCAGTCAGTACAACGCTGACTTCAGGGAAGGGGTTGGAAGAGGGAACTTTGCTTATGGTTTTCCCTCAAACCATAAAGGTTTGAACTTTTTTATTTTTCTCTATGGAGAAGTTGATTTCTCACAGATTTGCTTCACTTGTCTTTGCACAAATGGTACATAGAGTATGGAAGGACTGTGTCTATCATTGAAGTGTATGTGGTAAAGATAATCTATTGACAAAACATTCTGTATAATCTTATGTATATTTAAAGTTGGCAGACTTTATATTTTGCTTAGGTGTTCCATATTTCTTTGAGGAGCATTTATGGTCTGAACTGCAGTTTTACAGGTGCAGAATATTTTAACACACATTTTGGTGATAATGGGTGAATTTAGCAGTTTCGTAAAAACCAAAACATATTTTGTGAAGCAGGGGTGTATTTGTAGTTTATTTTAACCAATAAGATTGCAAGAAAAATGATAACATGATGTCAGAAGGAAGCAATTGAATAGCTGGGTTTTCCATTCATTCAAGCTGGAAATGGTTCATGTGAATGCGTGAAGCCAGGTACAACTGGATTAAGAAATAGACCTGGGATTCTGGGAAAGGCTGTCCTCCTCTCTCTACTCCCACCCTCTCACTCATTCATATCCCAGACTTTCTGTGAGCTTTGACTCATCAAATCACGGCGCATTCACTCATCTCCACTCATCACCATTATTTATTAAGAAGCTACTACTACTACTACTACTACTACTACTCCTACTACTATTACTACTACCACTACTACTACTACCACTACTACTACTGTTTTGGTTCCCAGAGCACACTCTTGGCTCTCTCTCAGACATGAGAGGAACAAATTGGTCAACCCACCCTCTCTGTCATTAAACAGACTGTCATATGCATGAATTACATAAGTATGTTTCAGGTCAAAGTCAACATAGACTTGCTGTGAAGGGCTAACCACATCAACAGAACTGGATTAATATTCAGCTTGTAACAGAACTGGATTAATATTCCCTAGGGCTTTAGACAGGGTACAGCCTCCCTATCATTACAGATCATAAACAGACATATGCCATGGCTCTGACACATGCTGAGGTCATACAAGGGTATCCTGCATTACCCTGGGCCTGCTGCAGTAAAGCTTGTGTCTGTGGTCCTTGCTACAACTTGTGGCCAATTCCCTGATGAGCTTTACAAGGTGTTGAAGACCTCTCTAGCATTTGAAGGGTTAAAAATGGATGATGCCATGGTGCATTTCTACAAGTGTCTCTAGCAACTGAGAACCTTAAATTGTCACACGTCCTAGGCAGTAGCCTAAGTTACAGAGTAGTTAATATGGCTCTTCCTAGTTACACAAAGCTCAGAGCTGATCCTATTAATGAATCTGTGCCCATGTTTTTGACTCATTTATTTTTGGAATCAAGTTTTAAATGTTGTAATGATTGCCATACTTGTCTCTCTGTCATTAGTAAGACATTTCTTTGGACTTCCACTTAGCACAAAAGTGGTTAGTCCAAAAGTGGAAAGTAACTTAGGAATTCATATTTAATTAGGGCCTTGTGTTGAAAATATTATAGGGCCCACCAGCGTACCATGGGGAGGGGGTGTTAATAAAAATGCCAACTGTTGAAAATGGGAATTTTATGTTAGAGACATCTAATTAAAATCAATGGGATTTTAGGAATTTATTTGTTGTGAAGCTGCTTTGCCCTCAAATTACAGTTGTCCTTTGAACATCGATCTATAATTGTAACTGATATTGTAGATTTCCCAATAGGCAGAGTAGGCAACTGCCTAGAGGCTAAAAGAGGTGCCTCAGGTGTGCTGGCCATATCCACATTCTGAATTGTGGGTGTGGCCAGAGCAATCTCAATGTCCTTGCACCCATTTTGTACTCTTGTACAGGCTATTGTTTAACCCATTGGATGCTAGAGAGATCTCCAGGTATAATGGAGAGATATTATTCATAAGCATACTTTTTTTGTTTTCAAATTTTCCTATAATAAAGTTGAAGCCCAGGCAAGCTAGTCTTCAAATCCTGTATGTGATAACACCTCTGTGCCCCCATTACAACAATATATATTTGCACTTCTTGTCAAGCTACATATGTTGGTCAAAGATAGACTTTAGCACCTGGGATGGATTATATACTGTGAATGAGCAGAGATATGCAAAACATCAGCAATACATTTTCCAAAAGAATTCTGAGGACCCAGAGAGAATTTTAGATCTGTATGAATTGATTCAGACTGAATCTCTTATGGACATTAGGAGGGGAGAGAGGGACAAGGTGAGTGTAGGAAGTGTAAATGAGGGAGGGGGGGATCAATAGTGCTAGAGAGATATAGATGGCAGGAGTAGGGATGGGTTAAAGTTTTCGCCTCAACACTGAAATAGGATAAAAATTGCACTTTTTGCCTAGCAGGAAGTCTTCTCACAATTTGCAGTTTTCCAGCTTTTTTCATCTAGCTCATTGCATTGAAACCAATAGGAAGACTGAATTTCTCTCCACTAGTGATGAGCGAGCACCCCAATGCTCGGATGTTCGGGTGCTCTGACCGAGCACCCCCTGAGGCTCGAGTGCTCGGCCGAGCACCCGAGCCCCATTGAAGTCAATGGGAGGACTCGAGCATTACACCAGGCACCCCCTGCTCTGATGAGGGGAGGGTGCCTGGTCCATAGGAAAAGGGCAGAAAAAGATGGAAACACTACAGAAATGGTTCAGGGACAGCATAGGGAGGATGTCTGGATGCACCTTGGACTCCAACATCGCTGCTGGGAACGATCTTTCGCCCGTAGTACGCCATTTTTACAGACTGACCGTAAAACACACAAAAAGGAAAATAAAAACGACTTTAGGCGAAAAATTGTTACCAAACAGTATTTGCTGTATATTTACTTGTATATCATCTGCAAATTCTCCCAAAAATTTCATCGATTTTCTGAAGTGAGGCCATGATTAAGAGGGAAACGTGCGCAGAGGCAAATTATCCCAAAAATTTCCTTGATTTTCAGAACTGAGGCCATGATTAAGAGGGAAACGTGCGCAGAGGCAAATTCTCCCAAAAATTTCCTTGATTTTCAGAACTGAGGCCATGATTAAGAGGGAAACGTGCGCAGAGGCAAATTATCCCAAAAATTTCCTTGATTTTCAGAACTGAGGCCATGATTAAGAGGGAAATGTGCACAGAGGCAAATTCTCCCAAAAATTTCCTTGATTTTCAGAACTGAGGCCATGATTAAGAGGGAAACGTGCACAGAGGCAAATTCTCCCAAAAATTTCCTTGATTTTATTGAACTGAGGCCATGATTAAGAGGGAAACGTGCGCTGGGCTGACCATCTAAAACATTATGGGTGAGGGTCTGCTGCAGAGCTGACCATCCTAAACATTATATGCGAAGGCCCGCTAGTGAGCTGACGCTATAAAACATTATATGAGAGGGCCCGCTAGAGAGCTGACCCAATAAAACATTATATGAGAAGGCCCGCTGGTGAGCTGACCTATATAAAAATTGGCAAACAGGGCCCGCTGGTGAGCTGGCCCTATATAAAAATTATATCACAGGGCCCGCTGGTGAGCTGGCCCTATATAAAAATTATATCCCAGGGCACGCTGGTGAGCTGGCCCTATATAAAAATTATATCCCAGGGCATATGGAAGAGGAGGAGGAGGATGAGAACATTAAGAGTCAACCATATACCCGTTTTTGGGGTGGAAGGGGTGAATGGGAATACAGAGTATTCCCATCATTGTAAATAACATATATAAAGTGAGTTTATGTTCCCCCGGGGCTTTCCTCCAGTGGAGTGGAGAAGTCAGGGGAAATCCAGGCCTTGTTCATTTTTATAAGTGTCAACCTATCAGCATTGTCGGTGGAAAGGCGGATACGCTTATCTGTTATGATGCCACCAGCAGCACTAAATACCCGCTCAGACAGAACGCTGGCGGCAGGGCAGGCCAGCACCTCCAAGGCGTAGAGTGCCAGTTCATACCACGTGTCCAGCTTGGACACCCAGTAGTTGTAAGGCACAGAGGGATCATTGAGGACGCTGACACGGTCTGCTACGTACTCCTTCACCATCTTCCAAAACTTTTCCCTCCTTGTGACACTAGGCTGCGCATCAGGGTGAGGGTGCTGGCGGGGTGTCATGAAGGTGTCCCACGCCTTGGAGAGTGTTGCCCTGCCTTTGTCGGAACTGCTGTGTGCTCCCCTTTTCTCCCCTTCTCGGTTGGCCAAGGTAGCACGTACTCTGCCGCCAGCGTTGTCAGATGGAAAATTTTGGAGCAATTTTTCAACAAGAACCTTCTGGTATTGCACCATTTTGCTTGTCCTCTCCACCGGAGGAATGAGAGATGAGAAATTCTCTTTGTAGCGGGGGTCCAGAAGGGTGAACACCCAGTAATCCGTGTTGTCTAAAATGCGTACAACGCGTGGGTCACGGGAAAGGCAGCCTAACATAAAGTCAGCCATGTGTGCCAGAGTACCAACAGTCAAGATTTCGCTGTCCTCACCAGGAGGCTGACTCTCAATATCCTCATCCTCTTCCTCCTCTTCTGCCCACCCACGCTGAAGAGATGGAACTAAAGTTCCATGGCTACCCTCTGTAGCGGAGGCAACCGTGTCTTCCTCCTCCTCCTCCTCCTCCTCCTCCTCCTCCGCCTCCTCCAATTGTCGCTGAGAAGACGAAGTGAGGGTGCTCTGGCTATCACCTTGTGTAAGCTCTTCCTCCCCCATTTCCACCTCTTCCACATGCAAAGCGTCGGTTTTAATTGTGAGCAGCGAGCGTTTCAGTAGACACAGAAGTGGGATGGTTACACTGATAATAGCGTTATCGCCGCTCACCATCTGTGTCGATTCCTCAAAATTGCGTAAAACCTCGCAGAGGTCTGACATCCATTCCCACTCCTCACTTCTGATTACAGGAAGTTGAACGGAGAGGCGACGACCGTGTAACAGCTGGTACTCCACTACTGCCCTCTGCTGCTCACAAAGCCGGGCCAACATGTGGAAGGTGGAGTTCCAGCGCGTGCTCACGTCACACAGCAGCCGGTGAGCTGGCAATTGTAAGCGCTGCTGCAGCTTCAACAGGCCGGCCGAAGCTGTAGATGACTTACGGAAATGTGCACACACGCGGCGCACCTTGGTCAAGAGATCATGCACATTGGGGTAGGTTTTTAGAAATCGCTGCACCACTAAATTAAATACATGCGCTAGGCATGGTACGTGTGTGAGCTTGCCGAGCTCCAAAGCCGCCACCAAGTTACGCCCATTATCACACACAACCATGCCTGGTTGCAGGTTGAGTGGCGAGAGCCACTGCTCGGTCTGGTGACTAATCCCCTGCAACAGCTCTGAGGCCGTGTGCTGTTTGTCCCCAAGGCAGATCAGCTTCAGCACGGCCTGTTGACGCTTCCCCACTGCAGTGCTACACTGCTTCCAGCTACTGGCTGATGGGGGAGTGGCGGTGTGTGTAGAGAATTCGGAGGTGGAAACGGAGGAGGAGGAGCCAATAACGTAGGTGCTGGTGGAAACCCTGATGGAGGTAGGGCCCGCAATCCTCGGCGTGGGTAGCACCCGTGCCATCCCAGGGTCCGAGTCGCTCCCAGCCTCCACGACATTCACCCAGTGTGCCGTCAGGGAAATGTAGCGTCCCTGGCCACAAGCACTTGTCCATGTGTCAGTCGTTAAGTGGACCTTCCCAGTAACTGCGTTGGTCAGGGCACGGGTGATGTTACGGGACACATGGTGGTGTAATGCGGGGATGGCACACCGGGAAAAGTAGTGGCGGCTGGGGACCGCGTACCGAGGGACAGCTGCTGCCATCAGGCTGCGGAAGGACTCAGTGTCCACAAGCCTAAATGGCAGCATTTCGATGGCCAGTAATTTTGAAAGGTGTGAGGTTAGTGCTATGGCCTGTGGGTGGGTGGCTGGGTACTTTCTCTTGCGCTCAAATGCCTGGGGTAACGACATTTGGACGCTGTGCTGGGACAGGGAAGTGGATGTGGTCGCTGATGGTGCTTCAGATGCTACAGGTGCAGGGCGGGAGGTATGCGGGCCTGCGCCTTCGACAGGCGATTGGCCGGCACCGAAAACAGGGGAAGAGGAGGCAGTGGTGTGGCCTGCAGACACAGATGGGCGATCCAGGCGTTCCTCCCACTTACTACGGTGCTTGGATGCCATGTGTCGGATCATGCTGGTGGTGGTGAGGTTTCTAGTGTTCATGCCTCGGCTCATTCTGGTGTGGCACAGGTTGCAAACTACAATTCTTTTGTCGTCCGCACTTTCCTTAAAAAAACGCCATACCGCGGAACACCTACCCCTTGGCAAGGTAGATTTATGCAAGGGGGTGCTCCGTGGAACATTTGCGGGCCGGTTTGGTGCGGTCCGCCTTCTTTCTGTAGCCACACCACTGCCTCTTCCAGCCTGTTGCGGTGCTGCAGATGGCTCACCCTCAGGACTGCTGTCATCGCTCGGCTCTACACCTTCCCAGGTGGGGTCAGTCACCTCGTCGTCCACCAAGTCCTCCTCCACTTCCTCACTCTGATCATCCTCCTCAAGTCTTGATCCCACCACATACTCAGTCATTGACAACTGTATAACATTCTCCTCAACAAGGTCTTGAGACGGAAATAGTGGTTGATTTAATGGCAACTGTGTCTCATCATCATCATCATCATCATCC
Organism: Rhinophrynus dorsalis; assembly: GCA_037306005.1. NCBI lineage: Eukaryota > Metazoa > Chordata > Amphibia > Anura > Rhinophrynidae > Rhinophrynus > Rhinophrynus dorsalis. Next base: position 167,308,576 of record CM074721.1, on the reverse strand, counting down.
ACTACTTCCTTTGACCTTAAATGCCGTTCACATCTGTCATCTTCTTGTGATTGGGTAGCCTCTAGAGGTTGTGAATCAGGGCACAAGATGTCATGTTCCTCTGCAAGCGTGCTTGGAGAGAGGGTCAAATGAAGGATTGGTGATGAGACGAGCTCATCACTATATCCCAGTGTGGGATCACTTCTTTGACCAGACCGTGTATGGTGGGAGGAAGGATGATCAGAGTGAGGATTATGTTGACCAGACTCTTGGCTACTGAGAGTGGACTTGGTGGAAGACAGGGTGGTGCTTAACCGACTGGAAGCAGTATCAGCTGTCATCCAACCGACCACCTGTTCGCACTGGTCGGACCTCGAGAGTGATGTCCTGCGACGCCCTGTGAAATCAGACATGAAGCTAGGTATGGTGGATGTCTTTCTTTCTTGTGCTCTGGCACCAGGCACAGTTTCTCCGCGTCCTGACCCGCGCCCTGAACTTTCAGGATCACGTCCACTTCCCCGTCCCTTTTTACCCGCCTTCTTCATCTTACACGATATATATGACTTTAATATATATGAGTTTGAAAACTTAACAGTATTTCTTACTATTCTGCAACTCTGCAGAGTACACAGAATAGGCTGCTAAACTGCGGTGACACACACTGAATGGAATAAGTGACTTTAATATTTGAGTTTGAAAAATTAACAGTATTTCTTACTATTCTGCAACTCTGCAGAGTACACAGAATAGGCTGTTAAACGGCGTTGAAACACACTGAATGGAATATGTGACTTTAATATTTGAGTTTGAAAACTTAACAGTATTTCTTATAATTCTGGAACTGTACAGAGTACACAGAATAGGCTGTTAAACGGCGGTGAAAGACACTGAATGGAATATGTGACTTTAATATTTGAGTTTGAAAACTTAACAGTATTTCTTATAATTCTGCAACTCTGCAGAGTACACAGAATAGGCTGTTAAACGGCGTTGAAACACACTGAATGGAATATGTGACTTTAATATTTGAGTTTGAAAACTTAACAGTATTTCTTATAATTCTGGAACTGTACAGAGTACACAGAATAGGCTGTTAAACGGCGGTGAAAGACACTGAATGGAATATGTGACTTTAATATTTGAGTTTGAAAACTTAACAGTATTTCTTATAATTCTGGAACTGTACAGAGTACACAGAATAGGCTGTTAAACGGCGGTGAAAGACACTGAATGGAATATGTGACTTTAATATTTGAGTTTGAAAACTTAACAGTATTTCTTATAATTCTGGAACTGTACAGAGTACACAGAATAGGCTGTTAAACGGCGGTGAAAGACACTGAATGGAAAATGTGACTTTAATATTTGAGTTTGAAAACTTAACAGTATTTCTTATAATTCTGGAACTGTACAGATAACACAGAATAGGCTGTTAAACGGCGGTGAAAGACACTGAATGGAATATGTGACTTTAATATTTGAGTTTGAAAACTTAACAGTATTTCTTATAATTCTGGAACTGTACAGAGTACACAGAATAGGCTGTTAAACGGCGGTGAAAGACACTGAATGGAATATGTGACTTTAATATTTGAGTTTGAAAACTTAACAGTATTTCTTATAATTCTGGAACTGTACAGAGTACACAGAATAGGCTGTTAAACGGCGGTGAAAGACACTGAATGGAATATGTGACTTTAATATTTGAGTTTGAAAACTTAACAGTATTTCTTATAATTCTGGAACTGTACAGAGTACACAGAATAGGCTGCTAAACGGCGGTGAAAGACACTGAATGGAATATGTGACTTTAATATTTGAGTTTGAAAACTTAACAGTATTTCTTATAATTCTGCAACTCTGCAGAGTACACAGAATAGGCTGTTAAACGGCGTTGAAACACACTGAATGGAATATGTGACTTTAATATTTGAGTTTGAAAACTTAACAGTATTTCTTATAATTCTGGAACTGTACAGAGTACACAGAATAGGCTGTTAAACGGCGGTGAAAGACACTGAATGGAATATGTGACTTTAATATTTGAGTTTGAAAACTTAACAGTATTTCTTATAATTCTGGAACTGTACAGAGTACACAGAATAGGCTGTTAAACGGCGGTGAAAGACACTGAATGGAATATGTGACTTTAATATTTGAGTTTGAAAACTTAACAGTATTTCTTATAATTCTGCAACTGTACAGAGTACACAGAATAGGCTGTTAAACGGCGGTGAAAGACACTGAATGGAATATGTGACTTTAATATTTGAGTTTGAAAACTTAACAGTATTTCTTATAATTCTGGAACTGTACAGAGTACACAGAATAGGCTGTTAAACGGCGGTGAAAGACACTGAATGGAATATGTGACTTTGATATTTTAGTTTGAAGACAACAGTATTTCTTACTATTCTGCAACTCTGCACAGTACACAGAATGTGCTGCTAAACTGCGGCGAAGCACACTGAATGGAATATGTGACTTTGATATTTTAGTTTGAAGACTTAACAGTATTTCTTCCTATTCTGCAACTCTGCACAGTACACAGAATGTGCTGCTAAACTGCGGCGAAGCACACTGAATGGAATATGTGACTTTGATATTTTAGTTTGAAGACTTAACAGTATTTCTTCCTATTCTGCAACTCTGCACAGTACACAGAATGTGCTGCTACACTGCGGCGAAGCACACTGAATGGAATATGTGACTTTGATATTTTAGTTTGAAGACTTAACAGTATTTCTTCCTATTCTGCAACTCTGCACAGTACACAGAATGTGCTGCTAAACTGCGGCGAAGCACACTGAATGGAATATGTGACTTTGATATTTGAGTTTGAAGACTTAACAGTATTTCTTCCTATTCTGCAACTCTGCACAGTACACAGAATGTGCTGCTAAACTGCGGCGAAGCACACTGAATGGAATATGTGACTTTGATATTTTAGTTTGAAGACTTAACAGTATTTCTTCCTATTCTGCAACTCTGCACAGTACTCAGAATGTGCTGCTAAACTGCGGCGACGCACACTGAATGGAATACGTGACTTTGATATTTTAGTTTGAAGACTTAACAGAATGTGCTCTAATCTGCAACTTTGCACACTAAACAGAATGTGCTCTAATCTGCAACTTTGCACACTAAACAGAATGTGCTCTAATCTGCAACTTTGCACACTAAACAGAATGTGCTCTAATCTGCAACTGTGCACACTAAACAGAATGTGCTCTAATCTGCAACTTTGCACACTAAACAGAATATATATATTTTTTTTTTTTTTTTTTTGTTTTTTTCCCCCCACACCAAATAACCTGCTGCCCCCACACACAGTAGTCCTAAAAAGGACTTTTGGTTCTTTTTTTTTCACAATTTTTGTTTTTTTCCTCCCTACACTGCCTTTCCCTTCCTATCCTCAGCTCTCCCTGGCTCAGACTGAGCCGAACTCGATGGTCAGGTGCTATACAGCACCTGACCACGGGTTCTGGCCAGCCAATCAGTGTAATGCCAGCAGCCAACATGGCTGCTGGCATTACACCGATGTCAGAGCCTCCCTGCACGTTTATTGGCTGCGCAGCAGCCGCAAAACGTGCGGGGAGGAGACCCGAACATGGCGGGCGAGCACATGCGGTACTCGTACGAGTACCGCCATGTGCCGAGCAGAGCGATGCTCGAGCCGATCCGAGCATCGGCCGAGCATGCTCGCTCAACACTACTCTCCACCAATTGGCAGTTTTATCTTCTTTTCCTACAGGCATACAAAAGGGCATCAGGCTCTCTCACTATGCCATTCTGTGTGTGTGTGTGTGTGTGTGTGTTGTGTGTGTGTGTGAGAGAGGTGAAATTAGTACATTTTTGAGCTAGAGGAGATAGGCAAATAAAGTGGAGATGAAGCTTAGTTTTGGAAGTCTTTTAGGTAGGACATTTGTTCTCTGTATTGGGGTAGTCTGGGGGAGAAGAAGGGAGAAAGGAGGTTGACCCCAAATACCCCAACATTCTGTGTGACTAATTGTCAAGACGCAATAAGCTGTGATCCAAGCGCCTTCCTGATCTGGCTGTTTTATCTCTCTATGCTGGGGGAGTATGAGGGTGTCTGATTGATTTGATTTGAAAGACACAGGCAGTTGCAGTCCAATTTCCTTGTTGATTTTGCTGTTATAATTATCTCCGTGTTGGACTTGTCTGGGGGTGTGTGAAGGGAGCAAAGGAGGTTGACCCCAAATACCCCAAAATTCTGTCTGATTTGATTTGAAAGACACAAGCAGCTGTGGTCCAATTTCCCTGCTGATTTTGCTGTTATAATTATCTCTGTGTTGGACATGTCTGGGGACGTGGAAATGGAGCAAAGGAGGTTGACCCCAAATACCCCCAACATTTTGATTTGATTTGAAAGACACAGGCAGATGCGGTCCAATTTACTTACTGATCTTGCTGTTATTATCTCTATGTTGGGAAAGTCTGAGAAAATAAGTTATTGATTTATACATACATTATATATATATATATATATATATATATATATATATATATAATTGACAGTGATAAGATAGGGTAAACAACTGTAGAAAAATAATAAATAATATAATAATAATATAATTAAAAAATAAATAGGTGACAGCTGACTGGGACAATGACATGAACTGTGCAACTGAAATAGTTACTGAGACGAGATTCAGTATTTTGTTAAGGGCCTAGGGAAGACAACACACTCCATCAGCTGTATTGTGTACTTTAGAGTAAAAAAACACAATATTTGAGTAATATCCCACAAACATACAAAGGGCAGGGAGTGGGGGAAAGGAGGATCAGTGCAGGGATGTGGGAGTAAAGTGGTAGTTCATAAACTGACTGCAGCCATGGTTGCTGCAGAATGTGCAATAAAGGATGATGATCCCTCTCCTCCTTGGGAGGTTGCAGTTTGTCAATGTTCCACCAAAAGTTCTACCATCAGCAGCGCCAGTACTATAAAAAAAAAATCTAAGAAGAACACTGAAGACAACAACAATTCGCATTCTAGTGTTGATGGTGGCATAATGAAAGAAGGTGTTGCAGATGAACCAACTGCTGCATCTGACATTGAGACAAACAAGCACTATAACACCCGTCCTCTAAGTAGTAGCGAACCTTGTGAAAGTAAAAGCTTAGAGGAGTATAAGGGTAGTGGGCAAGAAGCAGCGGGCAATCCTGACAATGACCTAATGATGATACATCCCTCCAGCATCCTCTTCTTTTTGATACAGATGAAACTGAGATTGAGAGATGATGACATGGCCAGAAAGTTAGTGTCACGGTTTCCAGGAATAAACCAGGAGTCAGTACGGTAAAGTAAAACAATCTTTTATTAGAAAAATCACAGTAATGCACATAAACAGATAACACACAGAGGGTAATCAAAGAGGCAAGCACTGTATCAGAAATAGCAGTCCGACAATTGATCCATCACACTGTCCGAGACTAAGCCTCAGCCCACTGGAGCCTAGAGTTAATTTGGAACGCCCAAAGGACTAGCACTGACTCAGCCTGCAGTCAGTAAGCTAGGAGTCTGATAGAGCCCCAGGTCCATATTAGGATGGGTGTCTGTGGAGCGGGGACCAACACTCAGAGGAAACAGACAGAGCCCCCTAGTCAGCACCAGAAAGGATAGTCAGACACGGAGTGGGTAGTCAGCCAGAGCCACAGGTTTGCACCAGATAGGATATCCACTGAAGCGTTGGTATGCTGGATGCGCAGTGGACAGAGCCTCAGGTCAACACTAGATTGGGTAGTCAGACAAGCCAGGTCATACACGGGGCGGGTAGTCAGCCAGAGCCACAGGCTTGCACCAGAAAGGATGTCTAAGCCAAATCGGAACGCACAAGGAGAATGGTTAGACAGAGCAACAGGTCAACACCAGAATGGATGGACAGACAGGCCGGGTCATACACAGTTCAGTTAGTCAGACAGAGACACAGGTCAGCACCAGAATAGATAGTCAAACTAGCCTGGTCATACACAGAGCCCAAAGGAAACAGAACCGTATTTTACAACAACGCAAGGGCAACTGAGTCAGGACTCAGACTGTCCTTTAAACCCCTCCTCAGGAAGTAGGTAGGAGAAGCAGGCTCAGAGGAAGGAAGTAGGTAGGAGGAGACTACAGGAAGCATGGCATAAAACAGAGGCCTGCTACACTCTGAAGCCTCGCGCCTGCAGATGACGCATCTTGCTCTGATGCGTCCAACCGCTGCCATCTTCCTGCGTCATCCGTGCTGCATGAATGGCCGCGTAAACCAAGGTAAGCTGTGACAGTTAGCTGAAAGGCAAAGGCTCAATCTTCCACCCCTGAAAAGGAGCACTGTGCCTGTCTATAAACTGTTTGAGAAAACAATTGGAAGTTCTGACCCTGGAAAAGCAAAGATGCCTAAAAATGCATCATCCTGTTGGTCATCATCAGCATCATCACTGCTTCCAAATCCAAGCCCCACTCAGCCACACTAGCTTTTTTGAGTAACCAGCAGCAACAGCAACAACAACACAAGTGCTTAACATTCAAAACCTTAGCTATGTTGAGTTCCTCTGCTGCTGCTGGAAGTGCTGCACATTTGACACCTAGTAGTAATGGCTGTAGAATTGCATCAACATCTGGCTCCAGTAGTAGTAGCAGCCTCTCAGGAAACCAGCAGTCCATGAAGTCCACAGTATAGAGATACTTCACTCAGGATCCAAAAGCTAAGCATGTTGCTATCTGTTTTCTGTGCAAAAAGCACGTGAGCAGGAGGAAAACAGGCTCAAATCTATACACCTCCTCAGTGATTCAACCCTAAGCATAACCACAGGTCTGACGGAGAGATACACCATGAACATGTCACAGGTACGGTTGCCACCTTTTCCTCAAAAAAATACCGGCCATAGTTGTGGGTCAGTGAGGGCGGAGCCACAAAAGGAAGGAGCTGCAAAAGGGAGGGGACACAAAAGGGGCAGAACCACTCAATGTTGCATGACCCTACAAAATTGAGCTTCAGGCTCCTCATTACAGTTACCAGGTGGCAGGAGCTCAGTTCTCATAAAGCTTTGTTTCTGGTGAAACTCTGCTCACTTCTTCTCCTTTCCACCCAGTTCCTCCCGCTTCGCACCCAATTCTCCTCCTTCCCACCCTATTCCTTCTACTACTCCTCCTTTCCACCCTGTTCCTCCCACTCCCTGTCCATCTCCCAAGTACAGTACCGATAAGCCCTGCACACTCGTCCATTTAAGCCCCCCCTTATGATGCTAATTGTGTCATTTACATCCCCCTGGTCATAGCACATGAGCCCTCTCCAGGGACTCAAGACAAAAAGATGAATTTCACAGGTATGAAAGTGTGGGGCTGCATGGCATTAGCCTCTAACACCAAAAGCTGCACTGTGAGGGTATGCACTGCAGGGTATGATCACTGTAGTGTATACCAGTGGACACACTCCCCCAGCATTAGATTTTAATGCCAGCAAGTCCAGTGTGCCTTCCCCATAGCACGTGCAGGGAAGTTGCCAGTGACGGCAACCAAGCTGTCTACACCATAGTCCTTCATTCACCCACTGTCTATATATAACAAACAGATGGGTAATACAACATATAGGCATGTTTTTTTTTTTTTTTTAATGTTCTTTAACTATATCAACTTACCTTAGGGTGACAGATCCACTTCCAATATAAACATTAAAAATGTTGATTTCTTTAAAAAGACATGTACCTGATACACACAGCACACACACACATATACACAGTCACAAACACACATACAGACTCACGTATAGATGCACACACACACACTAACAGACACAGATATACAGACACACACACACACACATATACATACATACATACACACACCCACATATATACAGATTAGGGTTGCCACCCAGCCGGTATTTTACCGGCAGGCCGGTAAAAAATTGGCTTCTGTCCAATGTTAAGTCTATGAAGAGAATGCCAAGGCCGGTATTTTTATTAAGAAAAGGTGGCAACCCTAATACAGATATACACACACATATACAGACATACCCACAGACATACACACACACACATATACAGACACACACACACACACATATACAGACATACACACACACACACACACACACGGACATACATACACATACACAGACATACACACACATATACAGACATACACACACACACAAGGACATACACACACATATAAAGACATACACACACACACACACACACACACAGACAGACATACACACACAGACACACACACATACAGACACACACATAGACATACACACACACAGACACACACAGAGACATACACAGAGACATACACACACACACACACACACACACACACACACACACAGACATACACACACACAGAGATGTACACACACACACAGACTGACAGACACACACATACACGCACGCACATACAGACATACACGCTAGGTTTTCCACATTTTCTTCAAAAAAAATACCGGTCATGGCATTCCCTCCACAGACTTAACATTGGACAGAAGCCAATTTTTTACCAGCCTGCCGGTAAAATACCGGCTGGGTAGCAAAGCTAATATACACACATACAAACATACACGCGCACACACATATATATACATACAGACAGATATACACACACACATCCAGTCATATACATACACACACATCCAGACACACACACACACACTGGTACCCACCATACTCTTTACTATACACATTGATTTAAGGTTCTAAACTGATCTTTGCAACAAGAAAACATTTTCTTTGTAGCAACATATCTCCATCCCTTGAACCTTCTGGGTGTTAGAAGGGTGTCACAATGCATTGGATACCCCTCTGGAATGATGTGGGTTCATTTGCACTGTATTCCAGAAATGGAAATATGTGATAAGTATGCAATAACAATAACTAGAATTTGTTTTATGAACTTCCGCAAGAACAACATGTGTCTCTATTCCAGTTATTGTTGGTTTAATCTCATACAATCCCCAACTGGCCAATGGCTGGCTGAGGATGATGGGAGTTGAAGTCTAGCAATAGCCAGAGGTTGGCTGAGGATAATGGAATCTAACAACTGCTGGATAGGCTGAAGCTGCCCATATAGTCATATGCAAAATATGCATGCTTTTCATTACTGAAGACCTAAACCTAAGTTGTGATCTCATAGGTGGAACCAGATTTACATCTGCTATGCCCCTTGGTACCACTCCAAGCCCTATAGCTACAACCCCATTTCCTTACTCTGCACAGAATCCAATGCGTTGGAAACCCCACCAGCAGTCAAGGGGTTAAAAGTGAGATTTAAAACAATAGGAATGTAGGACATTTCTATTCAACTTCTTTAGTGCATTTTGTATGTGGCAGAATTGTCCATCTTTTTCTTTCTGTTTCTGACTTTTAACCCAGACATAAACGTAGAACAAGTGTTTATTAAAAAGTCAAATGAATATGTAAACTTGACATTACATCAAGATATAACTGAGTAAATAAATCAGCACCATAGATCTCTGGTGCCGATTCAATGTGATTGTGTTGGATACACCTACAGCTCAGCACAATGAGCATGGCCCACACAAGGTAAGCTTCCTTAAAGGATCAGTAAACTTGTTTTTCTTTATAAATAAAAACATATATATTATAGGGCTTTTCAGCTAAGTAAAACAAGGGTACATTCATTGCTACTAGATTTTTCATTCAAAAGTTATAATCATTTAAACTATCACACAGTGATAAAGCTGTTACTATCACAATCTATTGAAATTTGCAACCAATGACTCATCTCATCCATAAAATACAGCTAACACCAGCTGAACTCAGATGAACACTAAATGTAAAAAAAAAAAACCCCAAAAAACCCATTTTAAACTGTAATTGCCCTGGAACAACACATATCCTATAAGTGGGATTAACCATATTTTACTCAGCTGGAAAAGCATTGCAATATATATTTTTCTAATAAAAAATGTAGTCGTCCTTTAAAAATTTTGGGCTTTAATAGTAATTTCAACTGTGATCACAGGGCTAAAAGAGAGTGCAAAAGGGTTCCCAGGGTAACTGGAAATCCCCCTGTAGATTGCCTTCAAAGGGAGCTCATGAGGCTCATCTGCAGATAATATGCAGAAATGGAGTAATGTCGTTAACATTTACATTGTATCACATACGTTTTATTGTTGTTAGGAAGCAAGCTTAAGCGAAACATACTGAAGAACTTGGAAGCCTCTACATGAAGATAGCACATTCCAAATCACTGTGTTGGCGTCATTCTAATGGCAACATGGGCAGTCTGGACGCACGATAAATAGACTGCATTTTTTGTTTTTTTAAACATCAGTGTTCAGGCATAAACTTCCCTAACTGCAAGGCACTGACATGAACCAAATAATTGCCTGTATATTGTGGGAAGGCAGATGTAGCAAAATGAAAGACTGCTGGGAAAGCTGTCAGTGTTGAACATGAATCCCCATTCATTGTGCTCCTTATTGCCCTTGAGGTCTTAGGGCTTGCTATGTTTTTGAGATATTTGTGGAAAATGTTTTCTCCAGAGAGTTGTATCTATTTTTATAAGAAAGAGATGGGGGAATGGGCCTTGTTTTGATGCAGCCTCCATTTGGTGTTCTCATGCATACTCAGAGGAAAACTTCCCACACTCTTCAGAAAGAGCAAACAGGAAGTTATATTAACCTCTTCCATGCTGTGCATGAGAAGGAATGGGTTAATAATGGCAAGTCCTTGTAAGCCATATTCATCAAGTTAAAGAGATACAATTCTGGAGCTAACCGACTGCACCATAGGGAGGAAATGAAAATTATGCACATTCCCATTTATTTATATGGAGCTTTTAACTCATTAAATACTAGAGTGGTCTCCAAAACATTGCTTTTGGTGACCTCTCTAGTGTCCAAGAGGTTAAATGCCCATTTAAATAATTTGGAGTTTTCATCTTTCCACTTTGGGGCAGTTGACTTTCTCCAGAATTGTACGTTTTCTAGATGGATACGGCCCTGTGAGTTTGGTTCATTAGCTTTCCCAGACAAGTTACTGGCAGAAACACTGGTCTTACTCTAACTCTGTTTCTCTCTGTTATTGTCCCTCCCCCTGCTCTGTCTCTCCCCCCTCTCTCAATCCTAATGATTCCCACATGGTTCTTGGCATCTCAGCTAAGCCTCCTAGCATTGTCTGAAAACTCCAAATTTAGAAGAAATATGAAAATTGTCAAACAGTCAGTCCTTAGTGGGTAAAACAGAAAACCTCCTAAACTGTCACAGGGTCAAGGCAAGAGAAGGAGGGGGTGTCACATGACTGCACCCCCAACCAATGGCATCCCACCATGAACTGACAGATGTGCCTTATAACAGGCTGGCCTCACTTCCCTCCAGCTCATATAAGGTAAAAGAAAAAAGGTCTTTTCCCCCAGATGGTTAGAGTCTTGTGCAGGGAAGCCCCCCTTCTCATAGGACCTGCACACACGAGAGAAAGCGCATTCACACAGGCTCAGCCTCTGCTTTTCCAGCAGCCCAAGGGTTAAAATGTGCAGAGTTGTGACAGGGTGCTGGTATTCTCTCTGATGCATCGAATCAACCTGGAGAAAAGGTAAGTGTTCATCTCTGTGGGTATTAGAAGCCTATACAACTAAAATTATCTACTTTTTCTACTCAGGTGCATTTACTATCTATTATTATAGATATTTATAATGCATCAATATTAATGGCCTGCATGGTTTAATTTAACATAGCAGGCCATTGCCAATACATACATGCATGATAAAAGCACTTTTACCAGAAATATTTGGCTCTCATCAGCATGGAGATCCATCCAGTACACCCATACACTAACTTGACCAATTCATAATGCAACTAGACACTGATGGCAGGGTACATTGCTTATATCAGAGGTTCTCAACAGTCATAGAAGCATAGAATTTGATGGCACATAAGAACCTTTCATCCCGTCTGGTCTGCCCATTTTTCCTACTGTAAAAACCTCAAACCTTATCTGGTCCTTTATCTTGTCTTATGTTCAGGACAATCTTATGTCCATCCCATGCATGCTTACATTCCCTCACTGTATTAACGTCCACCACTTATGCTGGTAGGCTGTTCCACTTATCATGTCACTACATATTTTTGTGTATCGTTGAGCCAAGTTTAAAGTCGGTTTGTCACCTATGATAATCTTAGTTAATTTTAACATGATTTAAACACTGTCTATATGTTCTACTAAATATTTGTGTGTAACATAAATAGTTTTTGAAAAATTAACATTAATTTGTTTATGGCACAGTGTGGAACTTTATGCTAATTAGTTTATGTGCTGGACCAATAATACTGAACAATGCTAAGAATGACTAGACACTGCGCACACATTGGGACATTGTTAACATTGTGATAACTTTGGCCTGGAACAGAGTTAATTAGTGAGCTAGACAGCAAATCTGCATGAAGTGCCATACTATGCCACCAAAACATATATATTACATTCTCAAAAATGATTTATTTTACAGACATATGGCTAATACTACTTCTAGGTAGATTTTAATTCTCTATAAAACAAAGTAATTGGGGTGACAGGTCCCCTTTTAACACATTCCAGATATGTTCCTTGACCAGCAGTGTTTTTCATGCACAGGATCACAAAAAAAATAAAAATTTCCAGAGATGTAAAAAAAGATGTGTCACGAATTAACCCTTTGAGTGCCAGAGGCAGACTCAATGCATTGCATCACCCTCTGGTTCTCAGAGGGTTAAAAAAAGGTTGTGGACCACTAAGCTCTCTTCTCATTGAAGCTGATATATTAACTCCTTTGAGTGGCAGAAAGGTATTCAACACATTGCGCTGCAATGCATTGGATACCTCTCTGGCACTCAGTGGGTTAAGATAAAAAAAAAAAAAAAAAAAAGGAGTGATTCTGGGGAAAACCAACTGCGCCATAGGGGATACTTTAAAATTCCTCTTTATTTAAATGGGGCTTTTCATCTCTTGATTGTTAGAGGTCGCCAGCAGATTGTGGAGGGATGCAATGGAGACCTCTTTAGCACTTATAAGGTTAAAAGCCCCAATTAAATCAATGGGAATTTAAGGCATTCTTATTTGTGTCATATGGTGCAAATGGTTTGCTCCAGAATAGCTCCAGTTCTTAGTACATTGGCCTGGCAGCATCAGAACGGCTTTTTGCATTAGATTTATGTAATTATCACATGTACTATCAATTGAAATTCTATTTTATGTTAAAATTTCCTGCTCACTTTTAATTCTGACTGTATTAATAATGCAGTGTTTAACCCCTTGGATGCTAGAGACAACTGCAACTAATTGGTTTCCATGCATTCCTGACATATCTATCATGCAATGGGTTAACAAAGCAGTGTACATCACACAGCAATCATAAAAAAATGACAGTGATTTATTTTCATATCTTTTCTGGCACGGTAATTATATAGAATGGGTCACTCTGAGACCCATAGTAAAAGAGGCTGTACTTAGTGGGGTAGGCAGTCTTTCTTTTATAGCATTCTCAGTGTCTGTATTTTCCTACTTGTTAGGGCATTTGTTCATTGGCTAACACTAAATTATATTAGTAACAGGTTCAGCACTTCAAAAGATATCAATGGACAAATGCAGTTATGTTGTAATACGATGAAAGGGAATACATTTTCTCAGGCCTACCTTCTACATTGGTTACAGATTTCTACATCCCATTTTCCATGTTAATATGTCCAGGTCCTTCTCTCTCTTTTTCTCTGTGTCTCAGCTCAGACACAAGTGACTGCTCTCATCCTTGCTATTCATTGCTCCCTCTTCTAAACTGCAGGACCTGTACGGCCCCTCACGATGAGCTGTCTGGAAGCTATCAGACCGCTTTGTTTATATTATTGCAGTTTAAATGTATGCAAACCCTTTGAATGGCAGAGGGGTGTCCAATGCATTGGAAAGCAATGTGTTGGACACCTGTCTGGCAGGAAAAGGGTTAAGAGATCCAGCGTGCCTTGGTTTTCTTCACCTTTAGTGGGCACAGGGCCTAATGTGTAAAAGCAAAGAGTAACTGTTCTGGGCTAACCAGCTGCACTGTAGGGAACAAATAAACATTGCTGTACATTTACATTGGATGTTTAACCTCCAGAATCAATGTGGTGGAGACCTAGTTAACATTCAAAAGGGTTTTAGCCCATTTTAAATCAGTGGGAGTTTTTGGATTTTTTATTTATCCCCACCAGCAGAGAAATGCATGAGAACATTCCATCAAGAGGGCAAACCCAATTACAGGATGAGATGGCCTAGTACTTTTCTTTTCAGTAAATCACCCCTGCTTACAGTGCAGTTGGTCTGCCCCAATGCTTCTCCACTTAGCCTGCTTCTAGATATTGGGACATCTATTGGTGGAATACTGAGCCGATATCCTGAATAATAATGGTGCAGTATTGCTCTGATCTCCCTTATGGTACTGATATAATTAGAGTTGTCTCCCAGCTGGTATTTTACCAAAAAATTGGCTTCTGTCCAACGTTAAGTCTATGGAGGGTATGCCATGGGCGGTATATTTTTTAAGAAAAGGTGGCAACCCTAGATATAATGCTGTCCTAATATTCCCAGTAGTTATTGTGCAGCTGGGCTGTGTGGTACATCAATACTAAATCAGATTGGCATATGTCAAGGGAAAGATGCAATAAGGTATGACAAAGGTGGGATAAACTCCCCAGTGTGATAAACTCTCTGATTCCTGTGTTATTCTAGAATGCCTATGCACTAAGATCTCTCCAGCGTGAGTGATTTTAACGCCTAGGCTCCTTAGACAAAGATAGGAAATTATAGTAAATCACACTCAAGGATTATCTCACCCTTATCACAGCTTCAGTTCACATTAATACATCTTCCCCTATGTCTTTTTGAGAATCTAACAACCATGCTCACGAGAGGAGATGCACTCAGGTTGGAGAGATGCACTCTTCAACTTGAGACATATTAGTTCATATGTTCCATAGAATAACATGGGAATTTGAGAGTTTATCACAATGGAGAAGTTATATACTCTTTATCACATCATCGAACCTTAGAGTATGGCTCCCACCACACACACAACCATGTAGATTAGTGGACTAGAAGGGAACTTAGAATGTAGAAAGAAACGGTCTAGAATAGAACCCAGAGCTCACTGTATTCATCACTTTACAGGCAGTTGCCTACTCAGCCCATTGGATGGCACTGAGGTCACAGACCTCACTATCTTCCACAGGGGAAGTAGTTAAATCTGGTGCATCATATATGTCACATAACTGTTTTGTCTAATAGGAGGCAGCTGGGATCTCATGACTTCAGAATGAAGTGCAGGAACTCTGTTGGCCATAGACACAAAGTAAAGTGGAATTATTCTCAGCAATCCAACTGCATCATAGGGGATAAACTAGAATTGTCTATAGATTTAAATGGACTTTTAACCACCAAAATAATAGTGATGTCTCCAATTCCTGCATAGCAAAATCTTTGGCAACCTCTATAGCATTCGGTGAGGTAAAAGGCTCATTTTTAATCAATGGGAATTGTGGGAACTTGTGTTTCTTTCACTGTGGTGCAGTTGCCCTGCCACAGCATTGCTCCATTTTACCTACTGCATATAGCTCTTTATTTCTAAAAACATAAAGGCCCATATTTATAAAATATACTGGAGTAAACCAACTGCATTATAGGGGACACATATAAATTCCTAAAGTCCCATGCGTTTGAATAGAGCTTTTTAACCCCCTGAATGCCAGAGATGTCTCCAATGCATTGCGGAGCAATGCATTGGACACTTCTCTAGCATTAAAGGGGTTAAAAGCCTGATTTTATTTAAAAGGAATTTGTATTTGTCCCCAAGGGTGCATTGGTTTACTCCAGAATTACTCCAGCTTTTCAGTGAGATTCTCATTGCAAAGATAACTTACTGCACATTTTTATGGTGATGTACTAAGAATAATTCAAGCAATTATGGGGCAAAATAATTGCACTATTTGGAACAAATCAAATGGGTTAAAAGACCCATTTAATTAATTGGGAATCTGGGCAATTTAAACTGTCCCCCTATGATGAAGTTGGTTTGCTCCAGAATTGCTCCAATTCTACATCAGCCTCAGTGTGTGTTTTCTTCATTATTTATTCCCCACTCGAATGCTAGTAATGCATTGGAGACTTTTCTATGAGCCAGTGGGTTAAAGTCTTCTGACTACAAAATAGGGACAAAAGTAATGTTTTAAGGCATCAGTGTTGTTTCAGTTGAAGCAAGTTCCTTTGCAAAACGTGCTGTTGTTGTGCAGTAGAAATAGTGAATGAATCCCACGGGTAAGAGAGAGCCATGTGTTGAAGTACAGGTGGGAGTACAGATCCATGGAGGAGAATAAATTGAACCCACATTCTCCCCCATAGCATTACACACTTGGCTGTCAGATAGGCTTAAAGGATCCCTATTATAACTAATATACTATGTGCTCCTAAATTAAGCTGACTAGACCTTCCCTTTAACAGGAGACCCATATGAAATATGTATAATTCTGGACTGCACTGAAATCAAAGCAGCCCTGCAGTTTGTATTTTTCATATGCGTCCCTGATTAAAGATCAGGTCTGGTCACCTTATCTTAAATGAGAGAGTAGCTTACATAGAAACAAGAGGCCTTATTCATCAACGTAAAGATTCTGGAGCAAACCAACTGCCTCATGGTGACGATAAAAATGTGCATAGATTTAAATGAGGCTTTTAACCCCTTGAATGTTAGTGATGTCTCCAACTCATTGCAAAGCAATTAATTGGAGACATCTCTTTCATTAAAAGTGTTAAAAGTCCAGTTTAAATAAACGGAGATTTGTAACATTTTACTTCAAACCGATGGTGCAGTTGGTCTGCTCCAGAATTGCACCGCTATAGATTGATAAATGGGGCAAAGGTAAAGAAAACCAACTGCATTGTAGAGGACAAATACAAATTCCCACAATGCTCATTGATCTGAATGGAGTTTTTAACTACTTGAATGCCAGAAAGGTTTCCAATTTATTGAGAAGCAATGCATTGGACACTGATCTAGCATTTAAGAGGGTAAATACCTCATTTAAATTAAATGGAATGTTTATTTGTCCCCATATTGAAGCTGGTTTGCTCCAGTATTATTGCAGCCATGTAATTTGTCAGCAGACAAGAACTAGTTGGTCCATGTAATTGAACCGCTTCCCTATTTAAAAAGCACAGCCTTATTTAACCCTTTGAGTGTTTTGTAATGTCTAGCATACCTCATCTGGCACTCAAATGGTTAATCCTTAGAATAGCCGTTCTTAGTTTTGTTCTCTACCTCTTCCACTGGGACTCCATTCCATGTGTCTAGCACTGATTCCATAAAGTAATTTTCACACTAGATGTTGCAACATACCTAGATATAGCTATTTAAATATAATGAAAAAAACAAAAAAAAAAAAAAAACATCACTCACATCCAATGGGTCAAAACACATTGAGGGAGATTCACTTAGTGGTTATAAAGTGGAGATGACTTCTTCAGTTTATCACTTCGCCATTTCCTATGTTATTCTATGGAGCCTATGCACTAAGATTTCTTCAGCTTTGGAGATCTTAGTTCATAGGCTCTGTAGACTAACATAGGAACTGGAGAAGTGATAAACTGGATAAGTCATCTCCACTTTTATCACCTTGTTATCACCTCTTTATCACCGCTTAATGAATCTCCCCCATTGTTTTGCAATGCTAAGAGTCAATGGCCCAACTGGCTGGTATTTCATTAAATGTGTAGTCTACAAATTTCCAGAATTCAAAGCATGAAGCAAATGTCTCTAACTGATAATACAAATGAGTGCTTTTCTTTGCCTTCCAATGAGTGAGATTCTCTTGAAGTGAGTGTGGCCTGACAGCGCTGCCAAGCCTCACAGCTACTTCCTGTCAGGAGTGGGACACGGTTTTGGCAGACGAGGTTCTGAACCAGCTGCTCCAGATGTGGCCACTTTAACCGCTGGAAAAACCCTGAGGCTCTTGCTGTAATTCTATTACTAACAGGTTTAGAGATTTCCCTTCTTAGTACAAATTACAGTCAACAATCTTTGTGGCAATGTGCATGTGGGTGTTCAATAGTTTAATGGGTTTACTCTAAGAATACCAGTCTTTTTTTTATCCTCTTTTCAGAAGTAATCTATGAGGCTGATGTACTAAATCAAACTGGAAAAATTATGGGGCAAACCAACTGCACCATAGAGGGCAAATAAAAATTGCCACATTTCCCATTTAATACAAGAGCGGTCTCAAAAGCATTGTTATGTAATGTGTTATAAATAGGATTGCCACCCAGCCGGTATTTTACCGGCAAGCCGGTAAAAAATTGGCTTCTGTCCAATGTTAAGTCTTTGGAGGAAATGCCATGGCCGGTATTTTTTTGAAGAAAAGGTGGCAACCCTAGTTGTAAACCTCTCTAACTTTCAACGATTTAGTCCCATTTAGCCATCTGAGTGCCTGAGGTGTGTCGGACAGCCCTCTGGCATGCATAGGGTTAAAGCAATTATAATTTTGATTTGTACCATGTAGTGCAGTGTATTTGCCTCAGAATTACTTCTTAGTACGGCAGCCTCATAAGGCTCTGAAAGTGCAGATCAGTTAGGTTAATGTGAAACAATGCCAATCAGCACCTAACAAATAACCTAATCTGGTCTAGATCTCAACTCATAATTACAACATTTATGTATAAAGCTGTTTTAAGCCACTGTAGGGTCATTGGCAAAGTATAAATTAGTAGGCGTCCTTAACCCTTTGAATTCTAGAGTGGCATCCAATGTTTTGCTTCTCAAGGCTTCTCCTAGGAGTTAAATAATAACTGTATCTGTTTCACCTCATGCTAAAAGCGAGCATTCAATCTCATAGTAGCTTCAAACAATTTGAGCAAACACTCTAAGGGTTAAATTAACTTCATAGAATTGTATATGCTCAAATCTAGATTCACACAATACTAACATTTGATTTCATGAAATAGTGGATGCCTGAAAGCTAATTTCCTGTTCTTCAATTCATTAATGGCTATATTTTATCTGGTACTCACTTATTCATGAGTTAGTACCTGGTAAAACTTTCAGTCCCATCAGCAAGGTTCAGTATGACATATTCATAGAATTCCGTGGAGTGGACCCACACATACACATACGGTGTAGGTTAATGTATATTGGGAATTACAAAATTTACACTGTATGAACTGCATACTCAAGTAGCATAGGTATACTCCTCTTGCTGCACTTTGAGAAATTCTGGCCAAGCTGTTTACAATAATAGTAGCTTTGAAAAATACTGGATTTTTATGCCCATCTTCATGCATGGGAGAGTTTACACACCAGACATCACACATTCATTAGTATTTATTGTGTACTCAGATCATCAAGGAGATGGAGATCCTGAGGGTTTCAAAATATGCTGTATGACACTCTGTTTGTCTGTAGGGGGAACCTTCCACCTGCAGGACTGGGCAGGTGCCTACTTTGCCGTGTTTTTACAACCGCCACTTCATTTTTTTACATAAATGCACCATAAAAAATAGCACTATGTTTTGTATTTAATGTGACATAGTTTACAGTATAAAAATGAATTGAGGGTCACAGATATGTTTTGTCCATCTGGCTTTTCTCCTTGTAGCATAAAAACCAGGTGTACAGTATGGCCCCTATCTTTTTGTCGACTTGATTGCAAAACTGATGTGCACAATGAATTGAGAGAGGTTGCTTATTAACCAAGGAGGTCATGCAAGCTTGTTTAACCCTTTGAACACCAGGAAAGTGTGCAATGCATTGCATTGAAATGTGTTGTACATATCTCTGGTACTCAGTGGGTTAAAGTGAGCAATATAATGCCAGCTGCTTTGGCAGGAAGATGGGTGAAGCATTGGCAGCTGAATCATGTGAACAGGTTCATGCATGTTCAGTTCAAATAATTATCAGGGGGATTTCACACGGTGATTTAGTCCTGAGGAAAAACAGAGGCATATAAGATTGATTTCAATGGAAATTTCCATGAGCTAGCCTAATAAGGAGTGTAGGTAGGGAGTATTAAGTATGTCTCTAAGTGACGACTCTGAATTTCTTAGATACATAACAGAATGTTCTTTCATTCGAAAAATTAATTTCCTTGTAGCAGGTACATGTTGAGCAATGCCAGGACAAACCCACTACACCATAGGGGAGAAATACATTTTCTCAAACTTCCCATTATTTGAAATGGGGCTTTTAAGTCCTTCAATACTAGAGAGGTCTCCAAAGCATTAATTACTGAGCAATGCAGTGGATACTTCTATAGTATTTTCTGGGAAAAAAGCCCGTTTTGAAGCAGAACTATCACATGAAATAAAGTTACCCCCAAATTATAATGCACATAGAGATACTTAAATCCTTACTAGTATTATCCTGAATAAATCCTGCGTTTTTGTGAAATCCAACTCGTTCTGAGACGCACAGGCAGGCATCTTGCTGTACCGGCATCTGTGTGCCTGCACCGTCAGTCCCTTCCTGTGCCTTAAGGTACAATGCAACTCCTCCTATAGGAGACCGGGACGGACAGTGCAAGTGCACAGATGTCTGTTTGGCAAGATGTCTGCTCTAGTGCCTGTCTGTTCATCTGGGAATGTGTTGGATTAATCAATAACACAGGACTTATTCAGGATAATACTAGTATGGACATGCATTTCCCCATATTCAAACTGATTTTGGGGGTAACTTTAATTAGTTTGATAGTTCTGCTTTAAATCAATGCAATTGTTTTATTTGTCCTCTGAGGTACAATTTGTTTTACCCCAGAATTCCTCCACTTTTTCTCATCTGCAGTGCTCCTTTAAGTGACCCCTGGTAATATAGGTTTTAAAAGTATGTCAAAACATTTTATTGTTCTTCTCACACATAATTTGTCTTATTCATGAGATGTAGTTAAGGAAATTCCTGTATTTCACTGAATACCATTGTAAAACCTGCACTTATTTTGATATCTAGCCGTAGGGTTGCCAGTCCATAGTCTAGATGTGCATGATGGCAGCTGTAGTTTAACAACAGCAGACAAGTGACAATCTGGAGTGTCACTCCAGTGAGACAAAGGACCGTATGTTCAAAAGAAAAGTGGAGTTCTGGGGCAAACCATTTGCTCTAAAGAGGATAATGAAAAATTCCCGTTATTATTAGGAGAGGTTTCCTTTAACACTTTTAGTGCCAGAGGGGTATGCGATGCACTGTAAAGCAATGCATCGGATACCCTTCTGGAAATCACAGGGTTAAGCACAGGCAGCTCAATCACAATGACTGATCCACTGATTATGCACCTATGATCAAGCAGGCATATCATGAAAACCAGTCCTGTTTGTGTGTCCTGAAAAGTACTATTTTAGTATGTAGTCTGGTCAGACAGAGAACCGAGAATACAAAACCAAACAAAACCTTTTGAAGCATTTTTGTTGCTCTTTGTCAGATTTTTCTAATTTACAAAATCTCAGTCCAATTAAAAGTAAAGAACCAGAGAAAGTGTAATACATTATTAAGTTGAATATATGCTTCCACTAAGGCTAATCAGGACAGGATTTACATCCCAGGCCCCCCTAGGCAAAAGCACTCTAGGTGCCCTTTGCTGCACCCATGGCCACACCTACATCCTCACATGACCCTGCCCCCTGTCTCATACACTGTTTCCTGGCACAGAACAATGTGGAGCAACGCATTGGAGATCTCTCTAGAAACCAAGGAGATAAATAACAGCTTCTAATGGAGTATAACACTGGTTCAAGGACACTGAAATTGCTCTGGCCCACAACAGAGAATATGGGTGTGGCTAGCACAGCTGAGGTGCGCCTCACAATCTGGAGCTCTAGGCAGGTGTCTACTTTGCCCATAGCTGGGAACTCTCCGGTTTTGCCCCGGAGACACCAGATTTAGCTGTTAATTACAGGGTCTCTGATGGCAGTGGCTGATTCTCCGGCTGTGGGGAGTTTTTATAAAACTCTGCCCACTTCTTCTCCTTCCCAGCATGTTCCTCCCACTCTCCGCCCTCTTCACTTCCTTCCCCAGACTCTTCCTCCAACAGCTTCATGTTATTTTAAGTCCTGCCCCCACTCGTGATTAAGCCCCACCCCCTTTTGACACAGATTGGGTCATTTATCTTACCTAGCGGAAGCATAGGACTCCCCACTCCGGGAAGCCTATATTGAAAAGTTCCCAGGTATGACTATTGGAAAATCCGGGCCTGGGCAAATGGATTATTAGGCTGCAACTGTTGTCTGATTTAATACAGTTAGACATAGGAGTGGTCATAATTGCAGGTGGCATCTTAAAATGTATATATCCTTTGCTGAAAACATTATCTTGGCCACATCCCTGCTTTAGATTATTCCACATTTACCAAGCAGTGACCAAAGATGCTAAAATATTGAAATAAATATATACAACAAAGTCCTGTTTTTCTATTGAGTTTATTTATCAAACTGTCAAAAACCCTATCGGCTTCTTAATCCTTTTAGTGCCAGAGGGGTACACAACACACTGGTTTGCAATGCATTATGTACCCCTCTGGCACTCAAAAAGTTAAATAGACTCAAAAGAATGACATAGGTAGGCTGATCTACTAAGAGGATCCGGAGCAATTCTCGGAAAAAAACAGCCACACCATAGTGGGGCTGATTTAACTGGGCTTTTAATCCTTGGAGCGTCAGAGAGATATTCAACACAATGGGTTAAGCCGTAGAATGCTAGAGAGATATTTAACACATTGGAAAGCAATACATTGGAAATCTCTGTAGCACTTAAGGGTTAACAGCCCCATTTCAATATTTTAAACCATTTTATTTGTCCACTGTGATACAAATTGTTTTACCAGTATTGCATTTTTTCTTAATACATCAGTCCGAGTATCTCATTAGGTTTTTTTTTCTGTTCAATAAATCTAGGGTTTAGCTCCTGGTTGTTTTCTACACATTTTAGATTGATGCTTTGCAAGTCCGTCTCTGGAGTAAGCCCACGCAGATCATATTCTGCGCAAAATAAGGCCAAGTAGGATTGCATTGTGCAACTACAATTGTAAATCATAAAAAAACCCCAAAGTTATGCAACGTGCCTTGTCAAAACAAGTTTTTGGCATGGGTTTCCAGAACTCCCCTTTTAACAGGAACGCTTATAAACAGATACATGTTGCAGGGATGCGCATATTGCAGTGCAGCCCTGCAGTATGTTGAAAGAGTCTACTATTACATGAAAAAGGGGAAACTAACTGTACAATTCAAATTTCCCTACAGTGCCATTGATTTAATTTGGGATTTTAACCCCTTGAATACTAAATAGGTTTCCAACACATGGAAAAGCCATACAGTGGACACCTTTAAAAGCCCTTGTCCCACAATTACTACAATTTTGTTTTGAACTTAGGTCCCATAGAGAGAAAGTGAAGAGAATACTGGGAACTCAACTAGGGAAACCGTTAGAACTGCAAGAATGTTCTTCTCTTCTCAAAAAGTATGGTGAACCGAGTTCTCCAGCTGTGCACACTGATGAGACTAAGCATCACATTGATCAATTTGCTATTGCTAACTAGACATCAATTTTCATCTGCGTCTGTCCCTTTCTTTCACATCTGTATAAAGTTTGTTGTGTAATCTTTAGTTACCCAAAGAAAAAGCAGTTAACCTCTTGAGTGCCAGAGGGGTGTCCAGTGTATTGCAATGCATTGGACGCCACTGGAACTCAAAGCATGGGAGTCAGCAGAAATGTTTTCAGGGGGAGGCAAATACACAATATGGCCCCCAGGCATGCCTGCCCAGAACATTTTTATATGGAGGGGGCAAGTGTGTGTGTGTGGGGGGGCAAGAGCCCCTTTGCCCCCCACCTCCTCCAGTTGCCCATGACACAAAGGGCTAATGGTACAATGCCTTCTACAATGTAATTGAGACATATAAGGTAGCATATTAAGAGGAGAAAATAAATCAGATCCATCTTAATATTTTTGTCCTCACATCACTTATTCACATAAAGGTGTATATATTAAAAAAAAACATTTAACAAGCTTCTTATGTTCTGGCAGTAGAAAGTACTTTCTCTCAGTTTCTTCTACTCTAAGATGTCAGTTGCAAAAATCTCACAAGACCTCCTGGCCAATGCCTTTCTTGCAAAATTATTTCAGTGGGTTGCCTTTTGATCATGAGTATTAGATTTAAAGGAAAAAAGGGGTGGAAGAAAGAGGAAACCAAGTGAATTTAGGGACCCCATGGAAAATGCAAAAATTATGAATATATCAAAGACTATCTGTTCATTTTTAAGGATTGTGATGCCACTTAGGTGTGTTAGGGACAAGCTCATCAGTGCTGTATTTTTTTTATTGAGTATCTTTTTCCCATTATCTATGAGGCACTGCCCCTTTAATGCTGTCAGAATGTGCAGGGCTAAACTAAAGCAAGACGTTTTTGATATATTGACAGCAACTGTTGATTGTAATGTTATACATGGAAAATGCTCCTGTTGGTTCATAGGCTTGTGGGATTCTCTAATGTCCAAAACATCTTCAAATTATAACTGAATGCTGGAGTGAAAAAATGCAGATCTCCAGTGGAAATCTTTCAGCTACTTGTAGTGGCTGCAGAGCAATCAGTCATGAGAAGTGGAACCATTTATTGTCTTTCATCTCAGTGGGATAGCTTGTGGCTCTCCATCTATTGTTCGACCCCACTGGCCAACTGAGGATGATGGAATTTTGTATACTAACAACAGCAAGGAAAGCCTTGGGATGACCAGCCTAGATTTAACACTGATATTTTATAGCAAACTTCCTAACATTTCAAATGGGCAAAGAGGAATACTTTTGTTTCAGGTTGTGTTGCTGGGAGGAATGGCTGATGTGTGGGTCATTACCGATAATTTTTTGGGTATTTCATAACTTATTAACACCTCTTTGTTTAACTGAATAAATTATTTAAAGCAAGACTGAAGTATTTTATTTATACAGACTAATTTAGAATTACATATACTTAGGTTTACACAAACATCAGTGGAAGTTTTATTGCTGTGGAGCAATGTGATACAAAATGTGATACACTCCTAACATTTCAAGTGGCCAAAGAGGGACACTGTTATTTTAGGTTGTGGTGTTGGGGCTCATGGCTGGTGGGGGGGGGGGCATTACCAAGACTTTTTAGGTTAGTCATGACCTATTGACACCTCTTTGTGTAAATTAATAAATGATTTAGGACAAGACTAAAGTATTTTATTTACACAGTAATCATAAACACATATACTGACATTTAAACAAACATTAATATGAATTGTATTGCTGTGGAGCAATGTGATACACTTATATACACCACACAGTCTGATCTCCTAAAAAGAGGGGCAAAAGGCTAGGAAGGAGGGAGAGAGGGATTTTTGTCTGAAAGGGGGATTTTCCCTCCTAAACTGGGAGTTATACTCTGCTGCTACAATTCCTGTCATCTCCATCCATAGGTCTGATCTATTTATATGTGTACACGAAGTATCAGCTACACTAACTCACTAGTTTGTCCCTACCTGGGGACTGGAGAAATGCTCCTGTTCAGGATCATTGCTGCCCTCCCACACCTAATCCTCTCGCTGTGGATTCCTAACACAAGCCACTTTAGAGACAGTTTCTGGCCATCCAAGCCTATCTGGGACTATGGGTCAAATTTGCGGGCCAATTGTGGCCCACCACACTTAGCGGGCTGAATTTGATAGGCTTGGATGGCCATAAACTGTCTGTAAAGTGGCTTGTGCTAGGAATTCACAGTGAGAGGATTAGGTGTGAGAGGGCAGCAATGAATCTGAACAGGAGCATATCTCCAATCCCCAGGCAGGGACAAACTAGTGAGTTAGTATAGTTGATCCTTCATGTACACAGATAAATAGATCAGATCTATGGATGGAGATGATGGGAAGTGTAGCAGCACAGTATCACCTCATTGTGGTTTTAAAAATTTCAGGCAGCAAAGAGAATAAAGGAAAGTTTAGACAGACAAATGTATTGCACTTTGAGTGCAAGAGAAATAATGCAAGAGTTTGGTAACAGGCATTATTCATCAAGCTAAAGAGATCCAATTCTGAAACAAACTAACTGCACCTTAGGGAGATATAAAAAATCCCCAAATTTCCATTGATTTAAAAGGTCATTTTAACTTGAATGCTAAAGTGGTCGCCAACATATTGCAAAAGAAAGAGTCGAGACCTTTCTTGCAATCAACGGGTTAAAAGCTCAGTGTAAACCAACTGTTTATTTGTCACCTAAGGTGTAGCTGGTTTACAACATAATTGCACCTATTTACTTAATGAATACATCCAATTGTATCTTATTAGGCTGTTCACATGGGTGATTTGCTCAACACATATTATTGTTATGTGCTTGCTGCAACTCAGAGCTGATTTTCAGCCAGGTTATGTGAGTTTAGTGACCCTGTACCTTTTCTCTAAGACCTTGTTGCTTTACATAGTATTCAGGTACATTTTGTTCTTTTTGTTTTATATTAGAACTCTGTAGCAGGCTGTATGCCACTGTCTGAAAATACTTACAGTGTTCTACAGAACCATGGCTAGGGATTGCCTCAACTGTGTTTCCCACTCAGTCCTTTGAGTTCTGTGTGAACTAAAGGGAAACTGCAATGGAGATCAGTAAATTCAGGCAGCTACAGATGCGTGGACAGATTTCCCAACAGGCAGACTAGGCAACTGTCTAGATCTCCCAATACTTTGCTGGCCTCACCCACATTGTCTGCTGTGGGTGTGGCTAGAGCAATTTCATTGTCCCTGCACCAGTTCAATACCCCATTACAGGCTATTATTGAACCCCTTGGATGCTAGAGAAAGATACATTGCATTGAGCGTTGGAGATCTCTCTAGTGACCAAGGGGTTAAAGCTTATTTTTGTTCTTACTTTCTGTAGGCCCGGGGTATTTTCTGTGCCAGGAATGGATTGGACAGTGGGCAGGGTCATATGAGAAGTGGGGGTGTGGCCATGGGGGGAGCTAAGGGCACCTAGGGGGAGATTCACAAAGCAGTGATAAAGAGGTGATAAAGTGGAGATGTCTTCTCCAGGTTATCACTTCTCCAATTCTCCATGTTATTCCATAGAGCCTATGCACTAAAATGTCTTCAACTTTGGACATCTTAGTGAATAGGGTCCATAAAAGAACATAGGAACTGGAGAAGTCATCTCCACCTCTTTATCACCTTTTAGTGAATCTTCCCCCTGGAGTGCCTTGCTAGAGGAGCCTGTAATGTAAAACCAGTCCTGTAGAGATGCCAAGCAAAGATAGTTAAAGTTAGACAGGTAGATAGACTGGTAAGATAGATAGACTGACATTACTGCTGTAAGTCTTGTTAAAAAAAATTAAGATCCATTTATCATTATAATTATAGCTGTCAATGGGGAAATCTGGTCACCTTATAACCATACAGTGTTTTTATACAAGGAAAAAAGTTTACTGTGAGGTACGATTCAATTTTCGTGTATCACAAGGCACTTGGGAAGATTAATTAGGAAATTAAAACCATGAACCTCTGTAGGGACAAGAATAGATGTAATCACCCTGCATTATGCATGTTTCCTCATACCGTCCCACCACAAAATGCATTTTTGGGGTCTGTGGTTTGGATAACTTCCTGCTGTCCTCTTTCCACATCACTGACCCCTCTGCTCCGCTGCAGAGTAAATGTTCTTTTTCACATGCTCCCTGACCCCTTACATTTCTACTCCTTTTTTTCATACCATCAAGAATGTTACTTGTAAACACAGTAGCTAAGTGGCTGTATCACACGCTCCCCATTTACTTCAAGAATCAGTCCTTTCCTGGACAGCCACCAATGCGTGTACTTGTACAAGAGGCAATTTAAAGGGGAAGTACCAGCTTCTAATAATCAATCTTACCATATTATGGTCAGAAAATCCTAATAACCCCTACGAATTAAGAAAAATGTAGTAGCATTCAGAAAAGCCATTAGGATTTTCTGGCTATAGTAAGGTAAATGGGGGAGGCTATTATTATTATTATTATTAGTTGTTACTTCCTCTTTAAATAACTCTACAACAGCCAGAGAGACAAGCAATGCACTATAGAATAATTCAGCAGTAATAATAATAATAATAATCCTTTATTTATATAGCGCACACAGATTCCCCAGCGCTTTACACTCATATTGGTTCCTGTCCCCATTGGGGCTCACAATCTAAATTCACCTATCAGTATGTTTTTGGAGTGTGGGAGGAAACCGGAGTACCCGGAGGAAACCCACGCAAACACAGTGAGAACATACAAACAGGAACATTAACAGCTGAGTTTATTTCTGTGACTTTTCATGCAAATGAAAAATGAGCAACATCACACAAGAAAGCCACTGCAATCTATTTCACATCAGTAAGGTTGCCTGTGCCTGGCACCCAAGCACATATTAAGGTGTCATATAGTGACTTCACAACATGACCTATTCCAGGGCCTCAATATACACTATAAATACATTTCCAGATTTACGTCTTATATTAGTATTCATCCAGCACACATGATGGGAGTTTTAATCTCTATCAGATGGGGGCCCAAGTATTGATTACTGCCGCTCTATAGGCTTTGGGTATGTTTACACTGGTAACATCAGTGCAGCGATGATGTCTGAGGATGTTTGAGCAATGTCACCCACACAGTAAGGTAAGCAGTGTGTTATCATTAGGAGGTGTAGTTTTGAAGCAAAAATGGTTTACCCGACTGCCCCATAGAGTCATCAGATCTTTCCTGATCTTTTGGCAAAGTACATTATTACTATTAGTTTGGTTAATACATATTGTGTCAATGTATAACCTAGTACAGTATGGGGTGGCAATATATGAAAACCTAACAATAAATGCCAGCAGAAAGAAGCTACGGAAGCCTGTGCTTGACAAAACAAATAGCATGGAATGATGAAATATTCTTATTAGAGTTGGCGCTACCACAGTTCCCATCTCACTTATGCCGGTTACAAACATATCTCTTCCTAACACCCCAAATTTGCCTCAGTGTACTGAACTTGAATCTATCCAAGATAAACCACAGAAGAAAACAGTACATGCCCCCAGCAGATTGGCTTTCTGCCGGAGGGGGATTTGAGCTGTTTGAAGTCCCAGGAATCTGCCTCTGACCATAAAAGGAAGAGACATTTTTCTTGAGTCCGGATCATGGAAAAAGGAAAAAGCTATTTTTAGTTAGAAGTCTGGCTGCATCTAAGAGAAGCTGTATAGTGTGATAGTGATCTATACCCAGTGCCTGTGTATGCACTAAAGTAAAGCACTCTTATCTGATCCCCAGACTAATTTAATTTCCATTTTTTTCTTTTTTTTTTTTGCATTTTGTGATGTTGATGCAAGATTATGAATGTGCCAACAGCTGACTCAGGATGATGTAGTTGTAGTATCCAACAGCTGGAGAGCCACATGTTACCTATAACTGATCTAGACGTCCTTGCCCCATCTGAAGATGCCTGGATAAATCAGGGTGGTCAACAGAAGCCCTCCATTTAACTACAATTCCCATCATCCTCAGCCAACCAACAGAACTGTAGATTAAAAAAAGAAAAAAAAACATCTAAAAGGACTCTGTTGCACACCCCAGGACCCTCATATCCATCTGGTTCGTTATAGTTAAATGTATGTTGTCAGCTATGTTTGTATGCTTTGTCCTGTTATTGTACATCACAGTAGAATATAATGGTGTTGGATGTATACGCTTTCGCACATAGGAACAGATCCTACAAATAATTTTCCATTCACATACATTATATCAGTCAGGTATTATATCAGACTCATTAGTATCATAATATTTCGCAGTTGTTGAAACTTAATTTTAAAAAAGTCTTAACTTTTGTTGTAAAAGCTTAATGTTACTGTAGAACTGGGGATCATACTGAGATAACTCTTTAAGGACCAGAGGCATGTGCAAAGCATTGGGAAGCAACGCATAGCATACCCTTCTGGCTAAAAGTAGGGGAGTTCTTTGCAAAAGTCAAGAAGTAGCAAATGTTAAAAAAAAATATTGCTAACATCCAGTTATATATATATATATATATTTCTTGTCTACAAAATATTTTGACTCATTTAGGGCAGAAGAGCAGAATTTTAAAAAAAATGCTTTTTTGAACAATAGGTGCCTTAGAGATGGACACACGTCAAACATTTACTCCTACATCTTATTTACATAATATCCTATCTAGCACATACTAAAATATGCAGTTGTGTTGTGTACTCTCACCGCTTTAGGGATGTATTTGAACAAATGTTAAGGGATCTGTTCTGAGAAGAGAAAGGATACAAAGCAAACAGCTGTGTTCAAACTATTAATTAAACAGAAACAGTAAAAGGTGCCTGTTCTGTTTTTACATGTGCACTAGATAATATGTATGTAGGTGTTTGTGTGAGTTTTATTCATATAAATTGAACTTAATTTAAAAAAAATCAGTTGTGACTTTCACCCTGCATTGATGCAAGTTATATATTTCTAACTATACTGACATTACTGTAATTACGTTAAGGAACTGAGAAATTAAGTGCTCTAAAGTGATCTCAACCCCCTAGCTGCTACAGACATCTCTGTAGCATTGCGAAGTAATGCTTTGGAGATCTCTCCATGGGGTTCAGATTGCCTCACAATGCCACAAACTTTATATATCAATTGTGAAAAATACCACATCCACTAATGATGTTATAAATATAATTAAAGCAGAACTACCACCTGAATACAACTTTAGCTTAAATAACTCCCCATCTGGCAACTAGCTGCTTACTAGCACTAGTCACCAGAATTATTACCATGACAAAAAGATTTAGCCTTTCTTCCTGGGCTGACAGAATCACAGAACGCGGACATCTTGCCATAATGACGTCCACCTGCATTGTCAGTCCCAGCCGGGTCTAGGAGGCGTTGCTAGGAGCCGTCTGGCTCCAAAAGGGACTGAGAGCGCAGGTGTGCAGAAGTCATTATGGCAAGATGTCCGCTTTCCGTGATGCCCCCAGCACGGGAAGAAAGGCTAAATCTGTTTGTCAAGGTAATAATTCTGGCGACTAGCGCTACTATGCAGCTAGTCGCCAGATGGGGAGTTATTTAAGCTAAAGTTGTGTTCAGGTGGTAGTTCTGCTTTAAACATATATGTTATATATAATTAAAGGAACAGTAAATTTGAAAACCTATATGTTATAGATCTTTCCCTGCTCAGAAAAAACAAGGAAACTCCCACTGCTGTCAATTCATTTTATTCAAAAGTTATAACGCTTCAAATAATCAGGCAGTGAATTACAGCAGATTTATTTCCTGAAAGTTCCAACTGAGCAGTTTCTATAACATTCTGTGGGGAGCAGTTTGTCATTGACTTTCCTCTCAAATAGAATGGAACAGAATAACTCATTGGAATTTGACCACTAGAGGGCCCTGGTAATATAAAAAAAACTGTTATATCTATGGAAATTTGCATCTCTTAGCAGAGGGAGTACCCTTATTTTACTCAACAGAAAAAGCCCTACAATATATTTTTTCATAACAAAAGTATACTGATTCTTTAAAGCAGATATGTAACTACTATATATGTGAAAATAATGGCAAATGAATGTCTGTACATTTTATATTTGTCCCCCTTAGTGTACCTAGAGAGCAAAATGCACAAATTATGGAATACACAGACTAAAAAAATCTCCCAAATCACATTGATTTAAATGGAGTTCCTAACCTCTCCAATTCATCACAATGAATTTGAGAACACTCTGCATTCAATGGGGTAACTTTTTATTTAACCCAATTGGAATGTTTATGGTATTTACAGCTGGTTCAGCCAAGAATTGCTCCTCTTTAATTTTTTGCATATGGCCTCTAATGTAGATGTGTGTCCTTCAAGGGGCCTGTGACACAAACCAGCTGTTGTCCATCTGCTTGGGTACTTTCCCCACCAAAATTTGGTTATAAGAAAAAGGCACACGAGAACGAGCCTCATTTAGAACTCCCCCTTTATCCAAAATAAAAGCAATGGTCACAGGGTCAGATCTCCAGGAAACCATTCATCATCCCTAGAGACAGGCATTGGAGGGAGTCCAAATCTTAGAGAGAACATCAAGTAAAGTCAACAGTAAAGCCTAGTCTGATCACTCACTGTAATTATACACCAGTTATATTAGGAAACTTCCAGTTGGGCTTGTTTGAAATACAGGATGATGGTAGTAGCACACATCAGTCAGTTCTGAGGAGACTGACAAATAGCTAACTCAGCACACATACCAAACTTTTGATTATCACAGCAGATACCACCTGCCTCCCCAGGGAAAGGCTTTTGGGGAATATGTCCTACAATTCATGAGGCATTAGAAAAACATTAACCCTTTGCAGAGTTTGATTTATAACTACAGTTTCATTGACAGGTAAATCATAGCTGCCTTAGTCCACCCATCACTTGAATCCACTCCTAACCCCACTTACTGTTGTCTGTCACAGATAATACACTTAGCCTTCAGTATGTAAACTGGAAAAAAGGCTCTTAACCCCTTGGCTGCTAGCATCCTCTAACACATTGCTTCACAATGCATTGGTGACCTCTCTAGTGGCCAGCGGGTTAAATAATGACCAGTAAAGAGACATCTAAATTGGTAAATACACCAGATACTATAAACCAGAAGAATGGAAAAAATGCAGGTTTTATTACCTTCAGGCATCAATCACAGCCCTTTTTTCTCCAGGTCACTTATCTGAAAAAGGAAGGGAATGTCTTCTGTGCTGGTCTCCACATTTCACAGGCTTTTCCCCTTTCTCCCCCCCTCCTTCTCCCTCCAGGCACTCCGAGCCCCATTCTCAATATTTCCTTTCCTTTTTGAGTATAAGGTCCCTGTCCAACTCTTCTTGTTCCATGCTTCCCTTTCCTACTTGCCCCTCTCCGATACGCCACCCTCCATAACTACCACCTCTTCTTGCTCCTGCACTCCCACTCTTTCTGTCCTGTTCTCATCCACTCCTGCCCTCTCTCTTTCTCTCGTATCACATCCCTTCAGACTCTGTGTCATTCTCCTTATCCCTCAAATATTAACTTCTGGATCAGTTCAGATAGACCCTGAGTTTTCTTTAGAGCCTCTGGATTAATCCGTTAAATGGATTGCAGATGTTTTGCCAACTCTGTGCTCTGATGAAAATGACAAAAAAAGAACCTCTGATTAGGAACATATTACCTTTTTAAATTAATAAAAAATAAACATGAGCAATAGGTATAGGTAATAGGTAATGCGTTGGGTACACCTTTGGCACTGAAAGGTTTGACCCTTTCAGTGCCAGAAATGATATGAGATGCATTGCAATATGTTGGAAACATCTCTGGAACTCAGGGGGTTAACAATAATTACCCAGTGCATTGCCAGTGAAAGGTTAACCCCTTAAGGACTGGTGGGAGCTACAGAAAAAAAGTATTAACTATGTGGTAGATACAAATAAAAGAGAATACTTGCACTTATTTGTATCTATCAAACCGTTATGGTTTGAGAGATATAGGAAAATGAAGTTCTCTGCTCCCTCCCCTTTCTGCTTGACGAGCTGTAAAGCTGTCAGAAGCAGATTCCGGTTCCTGGATCAGATGGCGGCTCTTCAGCAGCACCGACATAGCGATACCTAAAAATAAATACTTCATCAGAATGGTCTACAACTTGTGCCTGGTTTGCAAGCACACGTTGTAGGCCATTCCGATTAAGTTTTATCTTTAGATATCGTTATATTGGCGCTGCTGAAGAGCCGCGTCTGGTCAAGTGAACAGAATCTGCTTCTGACAGCTTTATAGCTCGTCAAGCAAAAAGGAGAAGAAGAGGAGAACTTTATTTTCCTATATCTCTCAAACCATAATGGTTTGAGAGATTCGAATAAGTGCAAGCACTCTCTTTTAATTGTATCTAACATATAGTTAATACTTTTTTCTGACATTACTATCCCATTTAAGGACCGTGGAGCATTTTTTTTTTTTTAATTCCAATCTGGGGTGTGCAGCCCCTGAAATTGATGATGTACATATGTCATGGGTCCTTTAGGGACATCCACCCATGACGTACAGAAACTGCAAACCATAGTGGAAGACAGCATGATGGCCTTATAACCTGGTTGCAGCTTCTGCTGGGAATTCATGTCAGGAGGTTGCTAGGCAATGACCCGACTCGATCCTCCACACAAAAATGGGTAGAAACACCACAGAAAACGCACACACACACATAATGCAATGTTATTTGTAATCCCCCCGTTTGTATTGGTTCACTGTATAAAATACAGGGTGCCCCTCTGAAGGCACCCTGACCACTCCTGTCAAAATAACTCCCCTATGAGTCAACCAATTGTAGAGCAGAGTCGTCCTCACTGCCGCCCTGGGGTGTGTCTGCCATGGACAATTAATTTTTGTCACGTGACTCTCTTCTCTTGTATTAACATAGATAATTGGATTGGAGAGATTGTTTATTTCACTTTAGTGCACACTGAGGCTAATGTAAGATGAACTGCAGACATTCTGGGGCAAACCAGCAACACCATAGGTGATAAATAAAACAACCTTAAATGCTTTGCAATGCAGTGGAGATCTAGCATTTAATGGGTTAAAATCTCCATTAAATCAAAGGCTTTTTTAAATGTTTATTGGTCTCCTATGTTGCAGTTGTCTTGCTCCAGACCTACTTCAGCTCTTCTTAGCTTATCAGCCTCACTGGAGAGATATTTCCCTCATTAGGGAGTTTATCTCCAGTTATTGCCAGCTCCAGTCCTCAGGATACACCTACTGGTGGGGTTTTCAGAATATTCCTGCGGAGGCACCTGCAGATCAATCACACCAACCGAACTATCGATTGCCCCCACGTGATCAAGGAAGGATATCCTGAAAACTCAGACCAGGTGTTATGCCCTGATGGCTAAAGCTGAGAATTGCTACTTTACAGAAGTAATCCCCATGTCTATCTCCTTCCCATATCTCTCTTCCCCACCCATGTTTTACCCACATGTGTCTCATATCTACCCTCACCCCCAGCCTCATTGTTATTGGAAATCGGAGAAATTATTAACATAACAACCCATTTAAAAGGTTCAGTGCTAGAGAGGTGCCCAGCGAATTCTTAAGCTTGAATTTTTTTCATCATTTCAGCTGTTAAACCTGCATCAATTATGAACCCCTTGAGTGCCAAAGGGATGACCAATACATTGCTTTAAATATTTTTTCTGTTTCTTCCAGGTATGTCTCACAGAATTTTACCCATCGGGTTGATGGAAAAAGAAATGAACACTCAGCGTTGTCCCAGAGGAAGACCTCACTATGAGAAGCCGGTGCCCCCAGACAGCTGTGGTGCTACATGTATGACATACCTTGGATATGTAGGAGGGCAGGTGAGAGGGGAGGACACTGCTCGGAATTGGCTATTCCTCTTGTGAGTGGTTTCCTAACCTCATAATAACAGCTGGAGAGAGGGAGTCAGAGAGAGAGGAAATCGCCTGCTCAGTTGTATATAAGAGTGTCTGTCATAGACAGCAGCCGCTTCACTTCACAACGAATAACCCTTTGCCAAAAATTCAGCTCCGCATCACTTAGACAGTATGCAGCTTGCAGCCTGACTGGGGCCTGGATTCCATTTCAGTTGGTAACTCCATCAAAGGTTTTATCAACAAACTTCTCTGCACACTTCAATGAGAATGCTGTTGGATAAAAACACTGATAATATTTATCTGCTGGAATGTAATCTAGGTCCAGGTTAGCTTTTATACTGCTTATCACTGAGGCTGATGTAGTTAAAAATGGTATAAAACTGGGAAAAAGCAACTGCAGCATAGGGGAGAAATGAAAACTCCCACTGATTTAAATTGAGCATTGAATCCCTTGAATGCTAGAGAGATCTCTCCGCAATGCAGTGGAGACCACTGTAGTATACAAAGGATTAAAAGCCTCTTTTAAACCAAAAGGTATTTGGGAAATTATCACTTTTCTTTGTGCATATGGTCCTCTGTGTCCCGATAGGCCATCAGGCTATTGTGATATGATGTGTTAGTTGTATGTGTTCATTCTGGTCTTTCGTTACTCCATACCTGATGGAGCTTTTGCCAGATTCCACCTTCTGCAGGTGCCTACTGTCTCCCAGCCCAAGGTGCAGTGCTGCATCTCTGGTCAGTTGTGAGTCTGAGATGAAGCACTGTAGCTCGGGAAGGGGGAAAAATGCTGCCACTGAGAACAGGGCCAGGAAGCACTTTCACCTTCAAGATGGCGGAAGAAGACTAGTCAAAGATTATTTAATGTATTTTTTTTTTTTTTTTCTTTTTTCAAACTCACGGTTCTGCAAATGTACATAGTCCTATCAGTAATTGGTGAAACAAATATGGCTTTATGTACCACGAAAGTGGATCAATTTTGGGGAACACCAACTGCACTATAGGAAACAAATAACAAAGCACCAAAGTCTCAGATAGGTCTCCAACGCATCGTTTCACAACGTGTTGCTGACCTCTCTATCATTCAATGGGTTAAAATCTCTATTTGAATCAATGGGCATTTTTATTTGTGTGCTATGGAGTAGAGGGTTTGCTCCAGAATTGTTCCACTGCTGTTTGAATATGGCCCTCAGAGAGGATGATGTTCAGTGTGTTAAGAGGTTACTCTTAAAGGGATAGTAGTACTTTATTATAACTATCTCCCATATTGTAGATATTTGCAAAATAATTTAATAGCCACCAGGTTCATCTCTCAAACCTTTATGGTTTGAGAGATAACCGAAGGCAATGTTCCCCCCTCCCTCCCTCATCCCTGAAGTCAGCGTTGTACTGACTGCAGGGAGATCCAGTATGACTTTCATCAGGCGGCTCTGCAGCAGAGCCACAATTGCGTTAGTGTAAAAGAATTATTCCACTGAAGCAGTCTTCTACGTGTGATTTCAAACCAAGCACATGTAGAAGACCGTTTCAGTTAAATAATTATTTTTCACTAACGCTATCTCGGCTCAGCTGCAGAGCCACAAGTCTGTCGTACGACAGACTTCCCCTGCAGTCAGCAAAACGCTGACTTCAGGGAAGGGGGAGGGAGGGGGGAACTTTGCCTTCGGTTATCTATCAAACCATAAAGGTTTGAGAGATGAACCTGGGGGCTATTAAATTATTTTGCAAATATCTACAATGTGGGGGATAGTAATAATAAAGTATTATTATCCCTTTAAAGGAATAGTAATGTTTCAAAATCAGTGCAGCTCTGATTATTCTTTATAGTTTTTGGGCCATGTAGAGTGTTATTGTCATTCTCTACGATGTGTAGTTCCAGAGTAATTGAAATTTAAAGTGTACCCCTCCAGCCCCTTTTACCTATGTAAAGCTTCACAGCAAGACCATCCAGATGGATCCCAGCAAGTGACAATCTTCTGCGAGTATAAAGAAAAACCTGCCCTCCTACTTCAAGGGGAGCAGCGTTTCCTTATGCTCACAGTAAGTAATAAGTAAAGGGGTGGGAGGGGGACGCTTTATAATTCAATTACTCTGGAATTACACATCATAGAGAATACCATTCTACATGGCCCAAAAACTATAAAGAATAACTGAAGATGCATTTATTTTGAAGCATTACTATCCTTTAAGATGAAGTGTGATGGGGGGGGGGGGGTAAAGGGTAATTATAATTTCTTTGTTTGTTTTTATGTGTTGTAACTCATTACTTTCTCTTTATGGAGCTTCTTTTTAAAGTGGAAGTATACCTGTAGAGCAACTATTGTTTAGTGTGCTTAACTGAAAGACTTCATGACATGCCTGTGTAGTTGCCCTTCATACAACAGTAGGGTATATATTTATATATATTTTTACATAGTGATCTCTATTTAGGTCTGTATTTAGATCACAGCACTTCGCAATAAACAATAGACCTTAGCAGTCTATGAGTGAGATTTGCCACAGAGTGAAATCCACACCCATAACCCTTTAAAGTCATGTAAACATACTCAAGATGTAGCCTAGAGAAGAGATCAAGTAAAAAAACCCAAAAAACAGTAAACCGATATAACAAACTACTGTATTATATAGAACACTTATTTCAGGGGTCCAGGTAAGAAGATTTTAATGCACTGAATAATTCCCCCTTTGACTAAAATGAGCACCAGGATTCTTCAAGCAGTGATCTTCAGTATCTCTTGTTCATTGCACAATGCCAACGTCTGACATCATTTCCCAACATGATGAGTTCACCTTGTGGTTCAAAAGAATTCTACTTCATGATTCCTGACCTACAACTCTTTCTGAGCTATGTATTGTTCTGCTTCAAACATTATCTGCAATACACATATTTTCACTATCCTTTGAAATAAACACATTTTGAATTTCTTAATAAAGGTTAAACCAAGGCTTCATTCAACAGGAGAAAATAAAATGTAACAGGAGAAAATAAATGTAAAATTCTAATAATGAATGTTATATATATGTTGATTTGTTTCCCATCCCCCAAACAATCCAAGTTAAATGTTTGATTTAGGGTTTATGTCAAAATAAGAATAAACCTGATCCCAGCTCAGTTTTAGACTATTGAACTTCTTGGATGCTAGAGGGGTCTCCAGTGTATTGCTTTGCAATGCAATAGAGACCTCTCTATCATTCAAGGAGCTCAGTATTTGCTTAAAGATCATGAAAAGGTGAAAGCCCTCAAAATGCCACAGGAGCAGATTACATCATCGTGTGAAAGAACACCATGTCTGGCCACTCTGGTAATGTTTCATTCCTTGAACATGGAGACTTTGTGACCTAGTCCTCAGGGTCCAGTTTTCCCAGGAATCCCTTGGGTGCTGTGGTGGGGATTCCTGGAAATACTGTTCTTGGGGTCTAGGCATAGCGACTGGAAGCCTCTTCAATTTCATCTGTTCTCAGTTTGTACCTGCAGGTTTCAGAATCCCCAGGATGGCATGGAGGGTAACCAGCCATCTGACATTACACTGTCAATTAGTAATTGCTTTTAAATGTTGTGGTTTGATTACAGTGTCCCCTGTCAGACTTACTTATTTTCTATACAATTGCATTATTGTGTTTTTCATTGCAAATTTACCAAGATAAGTCTTACACAGAATCATCCATTTAAGTTTATAGCAAACACCTTATCAGTTAGTAATTACTTCTCAAGTGAAAGAAAAACTATTTTGTTGTATAAATACTTGTAAAATGTGTGATCATTTGGTATAATATGTATATTTAACTTTTGAAGGACAAGGGGATGAGCAACAAATTTCCCCTAAGGCAGAGGTGTCCAGCCTTTTGTGTTCCAGGGCATAGCAAATAAAATAACCAGAGGAGTGGCCCATGGTCTACCCCCATAGCACCACCTTCTCCTCTCATCATCCTCTCCTCTCACCACCTTCTCTCCCTCAAAGCACCACTTTCTACCCCACAGCACCACTTTCTCCCCTTATCATCTCCTCCATAGCACATTCTCCCTTCATCATCTCCCCCATAGCACCACATTTGCCCCTCTCCACCTTCTGTCCCATAGCACCACATTCTCCCCTAATCATTTCACCCCATAGCACCACCTTCTTTCCCCCACAGCAGCACATTCTCCACCATTATCTCCACCATAGAGCCACCTTCTCCCCTCATGATCTTCCCTCCCCATTGCACTGCTTTATCCCCTCATCACCTCCACTGACAGCATACCCTCTCCCCGCCTCACCTTTAGCAGTGGCGGGCCATATATCATTCAGCAGTGGGTCACATGTTGCTCATGGGCTGCAAGTTGGACTCCTGTGTTGTCAGTGCTTTAGGTTTGGTTGATAAAATAATTATCTATTCAGTACTCTATGGATGGGATTTACTAAGTGGTTAAAATTGTTATTTATACTGCCCTGCACTCTGAAGCAATACAAATGGTAATAACATTTTACATACTCATCAATAAGTCAAAAATTGCAAAGGTTTGCTAGATTCCATGGGTGTTACAGGTGGAAAGGAGCTGTCTATGTGTTACACACTCATCTCATGGAAGCTGAAGGTACAGTTGGTCCTCCGAAATTGTGGGTAACAAAGGATCCATAAGGTGACTGAATTGCACTAACTGCAAAGCTGATCCCATATAGAATTGTCATGTTATGAGATGTGAAGATAGACTTCTCTAATGCCTCAAATGCCATATTTATCCAGTGCGTTGCATGTCAAGCATCCATGCGGATAATCAGTAAACTCTCTTTCTCAGAGCTGAGATTTGCGGAAGTGTTTGAAAGCTGAGGAGGGCAATCTCATGGAATATAGTAATCAGTTTCAAAGACAGGCCTCTGTTATGGGACATTGAGTTATGAGAGAGAGGGATAAATGTACAAATACACCAGCACAGCCCCCTAGCGTTAATATCTTATGCACCAAAGTATATAATCCCTGTAGTGAATACCATTATACACACTACACTGTAATTACGATGTTGATGCCCACAATCCCCTTATGTCTGCTCCATGGAATGCACAGGGAAATGGTGTAAAATCACATTATTCCTACTATGCCTTGTTCAGCATATAGCATTAAACAAAATGTCGACAGACTGCCCCATTGACCTCCTCTTAGTACAGGTGGCATTAAGGGGAGAATTTTTTATACAGAGCTGAATTATTAGCGTGTTACTGAAAATGCACACTGCACCAGGACTGACAGCCAGCAACCAGCGCAGACATCTTTCCATAGTGATGTCTGCACACCTGCGCTGTTAGTCCCAGCCTGCTCTAGGAGGAGTTGCTAGGAGCTGTTCGGCTCCAAAAGGGAATGACAGCGCAGGCGTCACTATGGAAAGATGTCTGCGCTGTTTGCTGGCTGTCAGTCCCAGGAGCAGTGTGCATTCTTAGTAACGTGGTAATAATTCTGGCGACTAGCACTATTCAGCAGCTAGTCGCCAGATGGGTAACTATTTGGGGCTAAGTTTCAAATGGGTAGTAGTTCAGCTTTAACCGCTTTAAAGCAATTTTTGTTGTTGCTTTTTAAAAGCCCAGAGTATTTTCTGTGCCAAGAAACAGCAGATGGGACCGGGAGCTGGGTCATGTGAGGAGTGGGTGTGTGGCCAAGGGCAAAGCAAAGGGCACCTACA
The DNA here is from genome assembly GCA_037306005.1 of Rhinophrynus dorsalis. NCBI lineage: Eukaryota > Metazoa > Chordata > Amphibia > Anura > Rhinophrynidae > Rhinophrynus > Rhinophrynus dorsalis. The sequence continues at coordinate 167,267,586 of CM074721.1, read as the reverse complement.
GTGCCTTGCCTAGTGGAGCCTGGGATGTAAATCTGACCCTGAAAACATAGTTTAGTAAACTGGTGTAAAGCAGACGTAGCGCAACATATCCCAGTGTCTGATTTAGTGCAGGATATATTTGTATATTTGTAAAAGTACTAAGAAATGAGGTTAAAGGTGTGTGTGAATGGTGGTGGGGTGGGATTTGCAGAGTTGTGTGTAAATTGTAGGTGGGTGAAAGGATTTTAAATATAATTCTGAAGCTACAGAAGAGCCTGTTTACAGGGCTGCCAGATGAGGCAGCAGATGAGGAGTGGTCAGGAACATGACTGATCATGGCAGCGGGGGGAATGTCAGTTACCAAGGGTATGCAGAAGGAGGGTTGAATTTTCCAATAGACAGAGTAGGCAACAGCCCAGAGCTCCAAATTTTGAGGTGCTCCTCAGCTGTGCTGCTTACACCCACATACTTAATTATGGGTGTGGCCAGAGCAAGTCTCAATGTCCCTGCACCCACCAGGTTTATACCACTTTGCAGGCTATTATTTAACCACAAGGATGCTAGACTAATCTCTAATGCATTGCAGAGCAGTGCATTGGAGTTCTCTATAGCAATCAAGAAGCTAAAGGTTTTTTTTTGTCTTTGCTTGTTATAGGCCAGGAGTATTTTCTGTGCCATGAAATAGTGGATTGGAATGTTGGTGGGTGGGGTCATGTGAGGAGAGGGGGTGTGGCCATAGGCAGCATTTAGGTCTCTTACAGTGCCTTCTAGGGGTAGCTGGATGTAAATCCGGCCACGCGCAGAAGTAATTGTGGTACACAATGAGTGAATTAAGATCTTAGTGGGGTCTTGTGGGAGACAAAGTCATATTTAAGATATATCTGTGGAATGGAGTAGGTCTTTGAGAGACAGGATATGATTAGTGAAAGAAAGAGAGAAGATCCAATTTTGTATCCATTATCCAAATTCAGGATAAACATTATATATCAATGAGCTGCACTGTGGGAAATCAGCACCTAAGTTCATAAGGTGACTGTGATTTCCAGCCTCATTTTCCTCTATCCAAAGCAAAACACCCTTCCCCCCATTTGCATTACCCTTCCACATTCTGTGTCACATTGACACTGATGTGCTACGTGAAACTGGAGTCATTCTGGAGCAAACCAACTTCACTTTAGGGCACAACTAAAAAGTCTAAAATAAATCATATTGAATTTAATGCAGTATTAACTCTTTGAATGTCAGTGGGGCCTCCAAGACATTGAGAAGCAAAATGTTGGATACCTCTCTAGTATTCAAGTTGTTAAAAGCCCAAATTAAATCACTATGTCCCCTCTAATGCAGTTGGTTTGTCCCAGAATTGTTTTAGTTCTTCTTCATCAGCCTCATTGTCTCTATGGTCAGTTATTTTGTGTTTGTGAATGGAATATTTTAATTATAATTTTCAATAAAGTTTTTTACTTTGCTATCTTCTGCTTGTGTTTTTTTAATAAAAAAAGTGTAACAATATATTTGTTATAAACACACACATAATAAAACAATATATTGGTTTTATGAAGCAAGTATAATTCTGGAGCAAAACATTTGCACCATAGGGGACACATTTAATTGATTTCAAAAAGGGCTTGTAACTGATTGAATGCTAAAGCTTTTTAGTGTGTGAAGAAATCTCTAGTATACAAGGTGTTTAATAGGCCTATTTAAATCAGTGGAGGTTTGGGGAAATTTATATTTATCTCCTGCAGAGAAATTGGTCTGCCCCAGAATTACACTAGTTCTGTTTTGAACATAAGGCCCTAAATCAGATTTTGGTCTCCATCTTTTTTTTATTGTGAAATTTATTGAAAAAAAAGTAAGTACAGTACAAATAATAATAAAAAAGAGATATTGATACAATACAGGTGTCAATGAAGCCAATATAAGCAAAATTGTTGCATGGAAAAGTATTGCTACTCGAGGGTTATGATATGACCCAGATGGAAATGTTACCATGAAAGAAACATTTGGTTCAATCAAAATCATAAACCACAAGACAGACCTGAGTTGAGCTGGTATAAGTCTAATAAATATCAGAAGAGAAGGAAGCAGGGCCAGGAAGGAAGGAGGAGAAAAGAAAGCAGTGGGGGAGTGAGCAGTCCCTAGTGCAATTCCCTGCTGGCCAAGAGCAAAGTATTAGCAACAAAATGTCATCAAGCAAGTTGGGGAGCATTGGACTCAGCGAGGGAAAGGGGTTCATAGGTGGAATGGTAATTAGGACCACCATGACCTATCAGGAGACTGCCACCGCAGGAGATTCAGACACCGAGGAGTTAATTCACGGTCCCCATACTTCAAGAAACAAAGCTCCACTTACAGATGTAAATGAGAGACTTTTTCATAGATCATAATAATTGACCTTGGCCCACCACATCTGATCGGTAGGGGAGGAGGGGGGAGAGCTCCTCCAGCACAGTGGGATGCACATCCTAGCCGCATTTGTGAGTAGATCCCTCTCTCATGGGCATCCGGAGGGGGGCAAGGTGGAGCACTTGCCCCCCCCAACAATTACCCCCTCCCTATAAACAAAGGGGCTGGATGGGCTGGTCTGGTGGTCATATTATGGTTTTGCCCCCCCTGGAAAAATTTCTACCGACACCTCTGCCCTCTCTGCCTTGGACCTGAGTAAGGCACCAAGTCCCATTGAAAAGAGAAGAGAGTAGGGTCAGAGTGCAGATTCAGGGAAAGAACAGTGCTAGCCTTGGAGACAATGGTATTCCAGAAGCCCGAGAGCAAAGGGCAGGACCACCAGATATGGGTCATATCTCCCACATCGGTCCCGCAGCACCAGCAAGTAGAGAGTAGACCGGTAGAAACCACCGGGGTTCTGTACCAGCACAGGAGAAGCTGCAGTTAGGTTCCTGGAAGAGTGCAAAGCACCCTTGGCAGCCTGAAGCCAGGCTTCATCCAGAATACACAAGCCAAATTCCCTCTCCCAGACAAGCTGACAGTTTGAGAAAGAGAACTCCTTCTCTCCCAGTTTAGAGATGGAGTGAGAAAGAGGGGAGGGGGAAGGAGTCGTAGGGTGACAAAGTCTCTAAAAAGGAGTGATGTCCCTGGTGAGTGAATGCTTGAATGGGTGAGAAGAGAGGAAGTAGGAAACCTGGAGGTAGCTCCAATATTTCTGAGATTGTAGGTTAAGGCGATCTTGAAAGGAAGAGTAGTCAGCCAAGGAACTATCTGCTAACAGATCAGATATTAGCAAACTTCCCATTCGCCAGTGTACTGAGATAGAGATAGAATGGAGAAGGAATACTAGAGTGGGAAGGAGCGACCAAGTCCCAGACAAAGAGAGTGGGTCACAAAAGAGGAGACAAGAGGAGTGAACTAGGTCTGGAGGATGGAGGAAAGCATAACCAGTTTGTTAAAGGGACATTCGGGGAAAAGGATTGTAAGATAGTAATCCACAGCTTGTCCGCAGAAGAGAGGAACCATTGTAAAATAGAGGACAGGTAGATAGCTTGATAATATCAAAGCAGATCCGGAACACCCAGGCCCCTATCTCCACGGGATTTAGTAAGTAGAGAGAACTTGATCCTGGCAGGTTTGTTGTTCCAGCAGAATGCATTGAAGGCACTTTGGAGGAATTTCTAATATGATTTGGAAAGGGCAATAGGGACAGCTTTCATAAGGTACAGAACTTTCTGCAAAAAGACTGATTTCAGCACGTTTATACGGCCAGTCCAAGACAGGTAACAAGTCTTTAAGTTACGCAATTCTTTGTCCAGACAGGAAAGAGGACGAAAATAGTTAGCACAGAATAGGGAGTATACCGAGAGTGAGACAAATCCCCAAGTAAGGGATAAAAGAACCCACCCAGCAAAATGGGAGTATAGCGCTCAAAGAGCATACCTGGTGCTGTGGAACCATAAATTTAAGACTCTCCGATTTTTGCAAGTTGGCTTTAAAGTTACTAACCAACCCGAAGCGACGTAGTTCCGTCAAAACCGCCGGGAGTGAAGTTAGCGGATCGGATAAAAATAAGATTGTATGCAAAAAAAGCAAGTTTTTGTTAGTGAGCAGCAATGGGTGATCCCCTTAATGAGTGGCAGTGCATGAACTCTATTAGCCAGGGTCTCCATGACCAAGATAAAGATCATCGGGGAGAGGAGGCAGCCCTGTCTGCTGCAATTGTCAAGGGAAAAGGGAGCTGATAGAGTCCCATTAATCCTAACACGCGCCGAAGGGTTTTAATGAAAGATACAAATCGGTCGCCAAGGCCAAACTCACGCAAGACTAAGGTGATAAAGTCCCAGTTTACCCTGTCAAACACTGTTGACAGAAAGAAAGAGAGAGGAGTCAGGAATGGTGCAGACGTGGTCCAGCAAAGATATCAGGCAGATGGTGTTGTCCCTGGCTTCCCTGCCAGGGACAAAGCCAGACTGGTCAGGGTGGACCAAGTTAGGGCGATGAGGTTTAAGGTGGTTTACTAGGACTTTGGCAAAAATGTTAATGTCCACGTTTAGGAGGGAGATGGGTAGATAGCTGGAGCATACAGCAGGATCTTTCTCTGGTTTGGGGATCACAGTGATATGATCCTCTGTCAGGAAAGGGAGGGTGGCAATGAAAGTAGGTAACTGGTTGAAAGTCATGGCAAGAGATGGAGCAAGCAAGTAAGTAAATTTGAGATAGAAACGTAGTGGGAAACCATCTGGGCCGGGCACTTCCCAGAGGGCACCTGTTTAACAGCTAAGAGAATTTCAGATTCAGAAATATCATCCTCCAGTTGAAGAGACTGGGAGGGAGTCAGAGAGGGAAGGCATGAGTCAATGACATATTCAGACTGGGCATTGTGAATAAGAGGATTGTGGGGGGTTGGTAAATTGTAAAGATCAATGTAATAGTCCTTGAAGGCCTCAGAGATCATGGGAAGGTCTTGAACCTTGGTTCCAGAGGACAACTGAATAGAATTTTAGGTAGTTAAAGTGTTTCGTCCTCATAACTGATTTATTGACCAAAGAAGGAAGAAGAAATAGAGCCTTTTGGCACTGGGAGAGGAGGTCTTTAAGCACAAAGTCTTATCCCGATTCCTGATGTCATCGCTCAAGTAAAGCTATATTTTGCAGCAATGGATCTAGATCCTGTCTAGCTTTTTTCCTCCTCACAGATTGCAAACAGATACATTCCCCCTGATGATGCACTTCAAAGCTTCCCAGAATGTTGCCGTTGACATTGTGGGGTGAGTATTGAAGCTAAGGTATTCCCGAATGGCTGAGTGGAGGTGGGTCACAGCATGCGGATCAGACAGGAGGAAGTCGTCTAGCTGCCAGTTGCCGGGGGGGGGGCAAGTTGCATGGACAGTGACACTTCGACTTCCACCGGGTCATAGTTGGACAGGGTGAAGGGAAGTGGCAGTAATGAAGTGGATATGGGATTGTGGGACGAGAAATAAGTCAATGAGGGAGCAGAGTAAAAAGAGTAAGAGCGATCCAAAGTATTTAGGAGGTGCCACACGTCAAAGAGGGAGTGTGAGGCAGCAGATCACGAAGTTTAGTGTAATAAATATTTGTGAGGGAGGTGAAGCCCTGAGTGGGGGTTTAGGATACAGTTAAAGTCCCCACCCAGGAGGAGAAAACCCTCCGCAAAGGCAGAGAAAGATGAGAGAATGGATGCCAGAAATGGGAGTTGGTGGGTATTAGGAGCATACACAGTGGCAAAAGTGCAAAGTAGGGAGTCCACGTTCCCCTTAAGAAATAAGAATCTTCTCTATCTGGGAAAGAACCTTGTCAGATAAACCCCCTAATCTCCGTCCTTTATCCTTCTGTTACACCTTACTCCTTTCACAACCTCAAACTACCATACCTTATTTTCTAAGACTTTGGGAAAAAGAACTGAATCTTATTCTCCCTATCCAAGCAAATCATCAAAAGATTCTGCCACGAGACAAATGAACTACAAACTTCTAACATGATGGTACATGACTCCCCAGAAACTAGCTAGTTTTTCTTACAACCATACCTACTTATGTTGTCATCTGCAGGTTGGTTCCATGATGCATATCTGGGGGTCCTGCCCACGTATTCGGCCTTTCTGGACTGATGTCCTTCATAGCATTAAGCAACATCTTAGTATTTCTATTCCTCTTGACCCTATGTTCTGATTTTTTTTTTTTAACAGATCAACAAATATCCCTCGCTTTACCGCAACACAAATAAAGTGCGTCCACTCTGTGCTCAATGCAGCTAAATCTTTGATTCCTAAATACTGGTGATCCTCTGACATCCCTCCTATCTCAGACTGGCTCTGTATTGCTGACTCTTATAGAGCTATGGAACTATTGCATGCTTCCCTGACTGATTCTTTGCCCATTTTCTCACTAACTTGGTCTGTCTGGCCGAAACTCGGTCCCAATCCTCCCTCCTCTCCTCTTAGTCCCAATTGACACTTCCCTACTTTACTTAAATTCTTCTCCTTAGGGCTGCGCGTGTGGTGGTGGTAAGAGCCAGCGTGGATCCCCCCTCCACTCCTCCGTCCCTCTCTCCTTTTATTTTCTCCTACTCCTGTCTCATTTCTGATACAGACTGCTTTATTATTTCTTATCCAGCACACATCGTTCTCTTGACCTTCACTTACCTCTGATTACTCAATTAGACACTTAATGCTACCTTTTGTCAGTGCTAGCTGAAATAGAAGTACTTATTTCTGTGTTTCTACTTCCTTTCTATTGTTGTATACTTATGCATGTTCCATATATACTGTTTCATTGGACTTTATAGTCCTCTTTCCTTTGTACATTTTACTCTTCATTGTAATCCTCTATATCTCAATAAGCTTTGAAAAAAAAAGAAATAAGAATCTACCCTCTGTGTCTGACAGAGTGTCAATCATAGTGAAATAGAAGCTCTTATGAAGCACAATGGCAACCCTACTGCACTTAGAGAAGGCAGAGTTACAGAGCCGGACGCGAGGGGTTGTGAAGATCTGGAACCAGTGAAAAGTTCAGCAGTTTGCAGAAGTCCTGAACATCTTCAGCTCTGCAGAGGGTGTAAGTGTGGCCTTCATGGCAAAAGGAAACCCCCAAAGATAGGGGATGCATCGTTTTCTAAGCTCATCTGCCAGAGGCTTCAGTTAGAGATGCTGTTGAAGGGTATGCAGTGACAGATCTTGATATAGGGTGACTTTTGTCCCAAAATCTCTCGCCCGTGACATAATAAATTCCTTTTGAGCAAAAGAGTGCAAACAACAGACTACATTCCTGGGGCGATACTAGACTTGTGCATGGGAAAAAAATTCAGTAAAATTCGATTTGGGATGAATTTTTTTTTCTTATTCGGTCGATCTGAAAATCGGACCAGATCTGTTCAACTCGGACAAAATTTGGAAGGAATCCGAATTATTTGGCCAAATTCAACATGCTTTTAAAAATACAATAAAATCAAAATTAGATTAATAAAAATAAGTGCGACAATTTCCAGGGTCTAAATGAAGATGGTGGAAGAGGGTAAGGTGGAGCTTTAATCTTATGGTACTGTAGATGAAGCATGGATGTAGCTATTCTAAGGAAGAAGGAAGACTGAGGATGACTGGTGCAGGGTGGACTCAGGATGACAGCAACACTGTAAATGTAGCCAGCAGCAAACTACAGAACACTGGAGCAGGCAGAACTCAGTAGATAAATATACATCTTTTGTTAGAATAGAGTTAGACTACAAAACCGAGGAAGCCTGGAACATGCAGGACTCATAAGCGTACAACTTTTCTTAGATTAGAGTTAGACTACAAAATTGAGGAAGCCTGGAGCAGGCAGGACTCAGTAGATAAATATATATGACTTTTCTTAGATTAGAGTTTGACTTCAAAACCAAGGAAGCCTGGAGCAGGAAGGACTCAGTAGATAAATATATACAGCTTTTCTTAGCTTAGAATTAGACTAGAAATCTGAAGAAGCCTGGACCAGGCAGAACTCATTAGATGTCACGGGGTGATTGAGAATAATAACACTGACAAGTACAGATACAGTAAAATAATATCTTTATTGAGAAATAGAATAAAATAAAATAAATATCACTTCCCCAACCCTCACAGGTCCTTGTGTAAGGACAGTGCCTAAGCACTTCCCTAACCCTCACTAGCCAGGTATGGAGACAGCACAGGATCACCTGACTGTAGGGAGGTAAATATCACTCTGACTGAATATACTAGTAGCGAAGATGGTAGTAGATACTAGTACAAGAGCAGCTGTGAAGCCCCTGTGAACAGAGGGAAAATCCCCTAGTACGCTAGGGTGGTTCAGCTCATAGACGGATCACCCTAGAATGCTAGGGTAAACCAACAGACAGCGGTGACTGAGAATCCCTAGAACGCTAGAGTAATGGAACAGGCAGTGGTGACTGAGAATCCCTAGAACACTAGGGTAACGGAACAGGCAGTGGTGACTGAGACTCCCTAGAATGCTAGGGTAATGGAACAGGCAGTGGTGAATGAGAATCCCTTGAACAGTAGGGTAACGGAACAGGCAGTGGGGACTGAGAATCCCTAGAACACTAGGGAAACCCAACAAGCAATGGTGACTGAGAATCCCTAGAATGCTAAGGTACCCAGTGGCACAAAACAGAATGACAGACAGCAGGAATGCCAGTGGCATGGAATGATGCAGACTGAGCACCGCTTGATCGAACGGAGAGTGCAATCGGAGAGAGTAGGCCATGGGTATAGAATGATCGAAGTCAGCCGGAGAAGATGTCTGCACGGAGCGGGTAGTCAGCCAAAGCCAAGAGTCAGACCGGAGAGGGTAGTCAGCCAAAGCCAGGAGTCAGACCAGAGCTGGTAGCCAGTCAAAGCCAGGAATAAGACCGGAGCGGGTAGTCAGACTGAGCCAAAGGTCAGACTGGAATGGAAGGCAGTAGTCAGGGATCAAATGGAACCAAAGTCAAAACGTAGCCAGCAGTCATACACAGAAATGGAGCATCGGAATCACAAGAGCTATAGTGTACAGGTACACCACGAAAGGGCGAAGAAGTAAAGGCAGGCTGAGGCCTATAAGGCCTAGCATGTAGGTGGAGACTCATTCTGGCAATTAACAGCGGCCTATAAGAAAAGCAAATGTGCCTCAGCGCATCAACCAGGAAGTAATGCAATGTCGCTTGCAAGCACAATGTCGCTGGAGGCAATCACGGGCACCATGATAGTAGATAAATATGTATGACTGTTCTTAGATTAGAGTTAGACTACAAAATTGAGGAAGCCTGGAGCAGACAGGACTCATAGACATATGACTTTTCTTATATTAGAGTTAGACTACAAAACTGAGGATGACAGCAACACTGCAGATGTGCTGAGCAGTTCACACCCACAAATCTGACATCAAGGAAACCCTTTGTCGTGTTAGCAACATTGGCGATGTAGCCAGCAGCAAACTACAGAACACTGGAGCAGGCAGGACTCAGTAGATAGATAGACATATGACTTTTCTTAGATTAGAGTTAGACTACAACATTGAGGAAGTCTGGAGCAGGCAGGACTCAGTAGATAAATATATACAACTTTTCTTAGATTGGAGTTAGACTACAAAACCGAGGAAGTCTGGAGCAGGCAGGACTCATAGACATATGACTTTTCTTAGATTAGAGTTAGACTACAAAACTGAAGAAGCCTGGAGCAGCCAGGACTCAGATAAATACATACGACTTTTCTTAGATGAGAGTTTGACTACAAAACTGAGGAAGCCTGGAGCAGGCAGGACTCATAGACATACGACTTTTCTTAGATTACAGTTAGACTACAAAATTGAGGAATCCTGGAGCAGGCAGGACTCAAAGACATAGACATACAACATTTCTTAGATTAGAGTTAGACTGCAAAACCAAGGAAATCTGGAGCAGGCAGGACTCATAGACATATGACTTTTCTTAGTCTAGAGTTAAACTACAAAACTGAGGAAGCCTGGAGCAGGCAGGACTCATAGACATACAACTTTTCTTAGATTACAGTTAGACTACAAAATTGAGGAATCCTGGAGCAGGCAGGGCTCAGAGACATACAACATTTCTTAGATTAGAGTTAGACTACAAAACTGAGGAAGCCTGGAGCAGGCAGGACTCACAGACATACGACTTTTCTTAGATTAGAGTTAGACTACAAAATTGAGGAAGACTGGATCAGGCAGGAGTTTACTGATGCCGCCACTTGTTTGCTAGAGTATGAGTTTAGTAGTCAACATGCAAAAGACAGGAAAAGCTTACAGCGCTAAACTAACCACAGTGAATACATATAGTGTATAAATTAAAAGAGATTAATTAATTGACACAAGTGGCAGCAAGGAAAGAAAGAGAAGGTTCTCCATAACCCCCAATTATCAGGCCGAAACCCAAAGTGCAAGTGCAAAGAAAAAGATCAATCCTGCACTATGTATCAATATGTGAATGCGTGCCCTAGTTTAGGCATATATAATAATCATTGCTAAATCTGAAAATAAACATGAGGATTTTGTTCCCATTTTGGCCAAAGTGGTATAAGCTTGTCACCAACGTCAAGGTACCCCATAATTGGCAAGTTCCTACTCTAACATGCCCACACAAGTCTGTCTAAAATAAAAACAATAATCTTGAGAAAGTTTAGAAACAGGTTGATTGGAGCAAGGCCCCTTTAAGATGAAATGTATGTTGAACTGATGAGTCCAGTGTGTATGCAATTAAAAACACCTATCTAAAATTAAAAAATCTTTTAGTAGTCAACATGTAGCAAATGTCTTTGGGATCCGGTGTTGGGCCTATACCATCTTTGGCTTCATCCCGTTTCCACTAAAAAGAGGTACCGTTGGATAACAATACAAAAATCATACAGGAAGCCTGGAGCAGGCAGGACTCATAGACATACAACTTTTCTTACAATAGAGTTAGACTACAAAACTGAGGATGACAGCAACACTGGAGATGTAGCCAGAACCGCAGAACACTGGAGCAGGCAGGAATCAGTCAGTAGATGGATACAGCAACTGAGGAAGACCGGTGTGAGGCAGACTCAGGATGACAGCAACACTGGAGATATAGCCAGCAGCAAACCGCAGAACACTGGAGCAGGCAGGACTCAGTCAGTAAATGGATACAGCAACTGAGGAAGACTGGTACAAGGGTGACTCAGGATGACAGCAACACTGGAGATATAGCCAGCAGCAAACCGCAGAACACTGGAGCAGGCAGGACTCAGTCAGTAGATGGATACAGCAACTGAGGATGACTGGTGCGAGGCAGACTCAGGATGACAGCAACACTGGAGATGTTGTCAGCAGAAAACCACAGAACACTGGAGCAGGCAGGACTCAGTAAATAGATACCGCAGAGCCAGACTGAACAACCTGTATAGTGGGACAACAATGTAGACTTTAAATTCCCAGCTGAGTCCCACCAAGTCAGGAGGGTGTCCTCTGTCCAACCAACCACTGTTATAGAGCTGGGTAAGCTGGAGCGCTCAGTGTTTTATGGTACTATGGATGATTCTAGATTAAGACTTTTTTGTTTTTCTAATCTGCATCGAACCTGAGAGCAGGGTAACCCAGCTTTGGCAGGTTGACTTTTAAAAAAGTAATTTGCTCCATGAGCCGGGGGGCCAGTTGAGAGCGCTGGGGACTGAGTATATTTCCAGTTACCAAAAATACCCGCTCACTCTGGACAGTGGTTAGGGGGCAAGAAAGCAACTCCTGAGCTATCAGGGACAAAGTGGGCCACACAGCCCTATTGTTATCCCAGAAAGTCAAGGGATCTGTACTTGGGGGCAAAGAAGGTTTTCAAGGTAAGCCTTAACCTCAAACTCAGCACTTTTTCTACTCAATAGGAGCTGTTTGTTTTGTCCGAAGCATAATCTGTCCATTGCCTCAGCATAAAAAGCAGCAGCTGCTCCATTGAAACAAGATGACGTGCTACTGGCACTGCTACTGAAGACCACCACACTCCTCCAGCTCACCTGCGGAATCTTCTCCTGCCCCATGTGACTGCATCCTGCTTTTCTTTTGCCTCACACGTACCCTTGTTATCAATTGTTCCCTCCAGGCAGTGAGTGAATTGGAAGTAAGTGCCATCTTGCCTTTGATTTGTGGAACGCACATTGTGGCAAGCATTAACTTGGGACAATTGTCTATGCACTTTTCCATGCACCGAGTCAGTTCCTTCGTCATCCTCGTTAGAAAGGCAGCAACATCAGGAAGTATATTACCGTCAGCACCAGGCAAGCGTTCCCTATGGGCAAGGAAATCACTCAGTTTTAAGGAGAGGTGCTTGAAGAGTGGAATAACTTCTGCCAGGCTAGCGTTCTCTTTGCTCAAAATTTCCGTCAAAGTACGGAAAGGCATAAGTACTGTCACTACCTGTTCCATCAGGGCCCAGTCAGCCCTGCCCAGTGTTCTGTTAGTGCCAATGAAATGGTGACATGATATTGCGTGAATTGCCTTTTTATGCTCCAGGATACGCTCTAGCATATCTAAGGTAGAGTTCCACCTGGTCCCAACATCTTGTTTTAGCATGGAGGAGGAAAGGGCAGTGCCCTGCCTGCTTGGCTACTGCACCCAAACTTGTTGCTATCGGTGTGTATTGCAACACACTGGGCTGCCACCAATGCGCCGTCAATGACAGAAAGCCATGCTGGCCACTCGGAGCACTCTATAATTCAGTGGTAAAGTGCACTGACTGGCCACCAGCCTTTCCAGCAGGTCATTGCAGCTGTTACAAGGACGAGAAACATCAGGGTGTTCACTAGGACTCAAATCCATTACAGATAGCTAGGTAGCGTACTATAATTATTTCACAATTTTACAACCTGGCCACACAATAACTGTCAGACTGGCTGTGTCACTCTGCAGATTATTCAAACAAAATCCTAAGCTGAATTTTTAGATTTAACACTGGAGCACTGATGATTCTCCCTTGCGGTGGCAGTAAGGTAGTTGGCCTCCCAGTCCCTAAACAACTGTGAGAGTCTGTCACTCTACAAATTATTCAAACAAAATCCTAAATTGAATTTTAAAATTTAACACCAGAGCACTGATGATTCTCCCTTGCGGTGGCAGTAAGGTAGTTGGCCTCCCAGTCCCTAAACAACTGTGAGATTCTGTCACTCTGCAAATTATTCAAACAAAATCCTAAGTTGAATTTTAAAATTTAATACTGGAGCACTGATGATTCTCCCTTACGGTGGCAGTAAAGTAGTTGGCCCCTCAGTCCCTAAACAACTGTGAGAGTCTGTCACTCTGCAAATTATTCAAACAAAATCCTAAATTGAATTTTAAAATTTAACACAGGAGCACTGATGATTCTCCCTTATGGTGGCAGTAAGGTAGTTGGCCTCCCAGTCCCTAAACAACTGTGAAATTCTGTCACTCTGCAAATTATTCAAACACAATCCTAAATTGAATTTTAAAATTTAACACTGGAGCACTGATGATTCTCTCTTGTGGTGGCAGTAAGGTAGTTGGCCTCCCAGTCCCTAAACTATGAGATGGTCACTGCAAGTTACTCAAACAAACTCCTAAGTTGAATTTTAAAATGTAACAATGGAACACTGAGGATTCTCCCTTATTGTGGCAGTAAGATGGTAGGCCTCCCTGTCCATAAACAACTGTGAGATTGTGTTTGTCAGTCTGCAAATTATTCACACAAACTCCTAATTTGAATTTTCATATTTTACACGGGAACAAAGGTGACTTTCCCTTGCAGTGGCAATAACTGGCACTAATGCTGGCTGCCTGCCTATGCCTATCTGTCTGCCTACAAAACAACTGGATAGTCACTCTTTCTATCTCTCTATCTACTTCTTCTCTCTCCCAGCTCCAACAACGCAATAAGCACTAACAGGAAATGCAGGAGCTATCTGGGTGTCTGTGATGTCATTAATCCATCCCCCATCATGAAACGAAGAAGCTAATTGCTTGGACTAGAGACATCATGAAACAAAGAAGCTAATTGGACTAGAACTGGAGGAAAAGTAGCACACTTGGGGAGAACGTCATCCGAATATCTGAATATTGTAATGAAATTCTGCCCAGTTATGTTTCGGATTCTAAAAATGAATGGGTCTAAGATTTTCGCCATGTCCGAATGGCTCCAAATCACCCTTATTTGTCCGAAATCCGAATGTGGATGAACTGAATCGCACAAGCCTAGGCGATGCCCCATCTGGCTCCGAGGAGTTTGATGGCATCACTTGGCAAATACAGTACCTTACTGAATAGATCCAGCAAGTTCTGAGCAAGGGAGGTCGGAGGCAGGCCTCGTACCCTAATACTGGATCTTCGACTACGATTTTCCAAGTCATCTAGCTGGGACTGGAGAAGGTCGATAGTCTCATCCTGGTAAGAGAGGCATTGCTGCATGCAGTCCTTAGTAGTAAATATTGATTCCTGGGCCTCCTCCAAATCCTTGACCCTCGAGATTAGGCCTTGTAGATCAGACCTATGGTCTGCAATATCAGTCTTAATTGAGTCCCGGATCGAGTATAATAAGCTCTCCATGTCTTCCATAGTCAGGAGATCCCCCCATGGGGCTGGCCCATTAGGTTGATCGGGAGAGTCAGTACCTGCTGAGCACCCATAGTGTGTAGAGGAGAGGTGGCTTGAGATATTTTCACGCCTTTTTTTGCCGCGATTGATACGTCCCAAAACAGGCACTTATAGGCAGGGACTTCTTTTTATCAGGTATCAAGAAAACCTGGAAGATCAGGATACTAGGAGGAGTGAAAGTCCCACTAGCCATGATGAAGAAGCTATGAGAAGGCTAGGAAATAGCTCGAGGATCACACGTCCACCATCTTGGATGTCCAGACACTCCCCCCGTTTTTTTTTTTTTAACTTGAAACCAATATGATGTGTGCTGATGAATCATTTAGAGAAATTGGGCTAGTGGTTTGGACTCTGTGCTTTTGGTATTGCGTATATATTTTATAGTAGCGAATGTGACACAGAATTTCCTGTGGGGTTTGGTGCTCCGTCTTCTTTTGTGTTGCACATTGGGGAACTACTGCAGGTTGTTGGAGGTTCATCCCTTGTACTCTTTCAAGGAGTGGTCAAGGGTGTCACTGGAACCCTCTCTAGTATGCAAGGGGCTAAGACCCCCATTTGGGAGAATTTTCATGCTCCCTATGGTGCAGTTTGTTTGCTACATAATTGCATCTCTTTAGCTTGAAATAAGGCACATGATTCTTTAGATCCCTAAGTCATAGACCCAATATTTTTAAGATAGTTTCCACAGTATGTATATTGTACAATAAGGGGACTGCAGCCTGCCATCCATCATCTATAAAACCTTTATAGATGTATCATGTCTTTATAGATGTATCATCTCTTCTCCGCTAGTGGGTGCTGTGTACAAACAAGGCTCTATTTGGAAGGAGCTTTCCTGTAGAATACAGAGCAGGAAAATTTGTAAAATACAAACATACGCCTTATGACATGATACAGCTAGAACAAAGAAAATACAAGATAATATAATAAAACTGCACAAATGATAAGATCTAATGGTGCTCAATTATAACAGTAGCCTGTGTCTTAGTCATCTTCTTTATTATTATTATCCTAGGGACATCTCCAGTGTGTTGGTTTGCAAATGCATTGGAAAATCATCCAGCATCCAAGGGGTAATATGGTTTGCATTTTACAGTCTGCCCCATGTGTGAATCATCACATTATATAACTGTGATACAGAACAGCACACTCCTGTTTTTACCATAAAAGAACCTTAATAAGCAAATTGTATTAAGGAGAGATTCCATTATATCTAATAACATCAGGACATGTATCAATTGGCATTAGAATTAGTTTAGGTGTAATTGGATTTATCTAATGTTAGGCATATTAGTGGTTTCTGACAGTTATGGATTAATTAGCGTGATCAGCTCCTCCATGTCTGTGACAAAATGATGTCATGACATGATGCTGGCTTGTGTTTCATCCTATCACATTATAAACAAAGAGCTAGTCAGAATGTACACCACTTTTCTAGAGCCAAATAAAAGAGGATGATGTACTGAGAAATGGAGTAATTCCGGAACAAACCAACTGCACCATACTGGGCAAATACAAATTCTCTGAAGTTCCATTGATTTAAAGAGACAATCAGGTTTGTAGGAACATAATACATACAGTCAAAATGCCTATAACATATTTTTTTCCATATTGGCTTTCTTTTTTTTAATTCAATGTTTCTTGATTTTGCAGTTTTTCAGGGGTACAGAAAAGAGAAATGGGAGGGGGGGGGTCCAAAGATAACAAGATGCAAGGTCAACGGGAGTAACCATTCCAAAAAGAAAATAATAAAAACGTTAGCCTCAGGTGGTGCCAAAAAAACAAAATAAAACAAAAAATAAAACGTTAGCCTCAGGTGGCACCAAAGCAGCCAAGGATATGGAAAAGAGATGGAATCGGAAAAAGTAAAGAGAGAGAGAAAAAAAATGGGAGGGATGAAAGGGAGAGGGAAACAGGAAAGACGACAACTAATTGTACCCCACCATGGAATCAGCGGAGGAGCAGCTCACAATGAAAGTCGGTACGAACCACCGAGTACACGGGGATCAAGTCTGGAGGTATGAAGAAGATGAGTTGCATAAGTAAGCAGTCAACTTCTCATCCGAATCAGTTTCCAGATGTGGTTATCCAATGGGGCATGACAAGGTGGCAAGGACTTCCAATGATAGGAGATATGACACCAGGCCATGGCACAAACACGAAACACCAGTTTATTAGCTGTGATTGACAAAGGTGGGTGCCTAGAAGGTCTATTAAGTAAAGCTGTCCACTGGTCTAGTCACAGCGTGACCCCCAGCACTGAAATCAAGAGTGCAAAAACATACATCCATAAGGCCACCACTGAGGGGCAAGACCACCACATATGCAGATATGTGCCCTCTAGTCCACAGCCTTGATAGCACAACTGAGTAGATGCTGGATAAATACGGTACAGCCTGGCTGGATAATAATACCATCTACCCAAACCTTATACGTATTTTCCTTCACCAGAGTGCAAGGGGTCAGTCTACCAATGTTGGCCATGATGCCATCCCACTCCTCAGGGTCCAGGTTCTCACCAAGATCCAACTGCCACAGGGTTCGACAAGGAAGGGGCTGAGGGTAAGATACAGCCAAGATATGAGATTCACCTTTATCTGAGTTCATTCCCAGACAGCTTTCTGTAAGGTACAGTGAAAATGGGGATTGTACATCAATGGAAAAATTATAATTATACAGTGTAGAAAGGACTGCCACTATAGCATACAAAGCACACACTGATGTAGGGATAGTGATAAGACCCCAACAAAAGTATTGGTCAGAGATGCTCAGTTGGGATTATGAACATGCTAGAGTATGCGATCAGCTCATTAGAACTAGCGTCAGACTCAGAGTGCAATCTCTTTTAGCTAACAAGTTCGACATAGAGAGAAAACAAATGCTGAAGCACATTATACTGGTCCTACCCAGTTACCAGTCCAGACATGAAATGTCAGAAAATTCTTCTCTATGTGAGACATATCTAACCTCAAACATACTTTCATCCTTATTGGTACTCATCTGTGAAATGCAGCTGTCCTTTCTAGACTCCTGTGAGCAAGGCGTCTACAACTGGATTATCCTATTTCTTAAAGGGTGAACAACCCCAAGAGCAATTTACATGTACATTGATGAAAAATGTGCACAGCTGGGATTATGAAGCTGAAAAAGAATGTAATCAGCTTATAAGGATTATTGCCCTAAACACGATGCAGTCTTCTTTATCTCAAAGTGCCATAGATAGAGAAGAAATATTCTGAAAAATATCATACTGGTCCTGCCCTGGTGACAGTTCAGAAAATTCTTCTCTGAACAAGAGGAGCAGCCAACCCCACAAATACATTTAAGCCTTATTGGGCTTTGTCTGAATGCAGCTGTTCTTTTACTCAATTATGATATGCTTCAGAATACTTATTCTCAGTTTATGGCATTTGTTACCTGAAAGAGATTGCACCCTGGATAGGAGCCTTGTCCTAAAGAGCCTATTGAATTCCCTTGAAATTTCATAAGCACAGCTAAGCATCTCTGATGAATGTGTTTTGCCCATGTAAACTACTATTGGTATTGATCATCCTAAGGGTAATGGTGGAATCTAGACATTGACCCCTTGCTCACAGATGATTAGAGAGAACAGCTGCATTACAGTGGAAACTGAGCTACACTAGTGATACCACAGAGCTTACAAATGAAATAGAGCTACACTAGTAATACCACACAGATTACAATTGAAATGGAGCTACACTAGTGATACCACAGAGCTTACAATTGAAATGTATCTACACTATTGATACCACAGAACTTGCAATTGAAAATGATCTGCATTAATGATACCACAGTGCTTACCAATCAAAATAATACTACATAGCTTTCTACTGAAATGGATATACACTAGCGATACCACAGACCTCACAATTAAAATGGATCTATACTAGTTATGCCACAGAGTGCACAAATGAAATGGTACTACTCTAGTGATACCACATAGCCATTGAACTACACCTACTGACCCTCCAGCCTTGTCCCAGTTGTACTAGTAGCCATACCACCATACATACTAACCCACAACCTTGCCCCACTGACCTACAGCCTTGTTCCACTACACTGGTAGCCATAGAACTGCACATACTGACCCCCAAGCCTTATATCAATGACCCCCCGCCTTGTATCACTGCTATGGAACACCTAGAATCAGTCATATTGACTCTAAGCCTTGTCCCAACATTGCTGGTAGCCAGAGAACCACACATACTGATTCCCCAACCTTGTCTCAATGCAACGGTAGCCACAGCAGCACATATACTGATCCCCATCATTGACCCATTGACCCCCAGCCTTGACTCACTACACTGGAAGCCATAGAACCACACACATATTGACCACCAGCCTTGTCTCAACTGCAGTGGTAGCCTGAGAGCACACATACTAACCCCCATCATTGTCCCATAGTATCTATACTACCCACCTGCTGCTGTACCATCTTCAGTTGCCTTTTCATGGTCTGCATCAACCAACACCACCACAACAGAAGACTGACAAGAGCTGCATTAAGCAGCTAGAGTGGATTTAAATACTGCCTCTGGGTTGGCTGGCGGCAGAAATGTTCCACCACTCCCACTGGCCAAACCAGACAAAGATGATGTTGACCATTGCACCAAGGACAACATCTGCAATGAGTTTGTATGTTCTCACTGTGTTTGCGTGGGTTTCCTCCGGGTACTCCGGTTTCCCCCCACACTCCAAAAACATACTGATAGGTGAATTTAGATTGTGAGCCCCAATGGGGACAGGAACCGATATGAGTGTAAAGCGCTGCGGAATCTGTGTGCGCTATATAAATAAAGGATTATTATTATTATTATTATTATTGCAGCTGCTTTAGTGCAGCTCTTTTCAGTAGTCAATGGAAGCCCCTAAGATGCAGAGGGAGACCAGAGACACTGCAGAGCAGAGTGCATTGCAAACTTGGCACCCACTTAAAACTGACCCTGGGCTTGGGTTGGCTGCTTCTACCATTACTTGAGGAATGGTCAGGCATCTTGTGTCTGTATTGTGATATGAGCAGGACCAGTATGATATGCTTCAGAATGTTTATTTTCTGTGCATGGTATATGTGAGCCAAAAGATTTTACCCTGGGCAGGAAATAAGTAGTAATAAGCCAATGTCAAACACTTGCAGGCTCATAAGACCAGTTGAGCACCTCTTTGACCAATACTTTTGCACATGTAAATTGCTTTTGGGGTTGGTCAGCCTAAGTGTAATGGGGAATCTAGGTGTGAACTACTTGTTCGCATGTGTCTAGAGAGAAGAGCTGCACTTCACTGATGAGGCCCAATTTGTCTGCAATGTATGAACTCTCGTTCAAAGAGAAATTGTCTGGTATGTGTTGGGTTGCCATCTAGGTAGTACCAATATGATATGCTTCAGAATATTTCATCTCTGTGTATGGAACTTGTGAGTTAAAAGAGATTGCACCCTGTGCAGGATACTAGTCCTAATAGGCTGATTGCATACTCTTGCAGGTTCATAAGCCCAGATGAGCATCTCTCTGATCAGTACTTTTGCATATGTAAACTGCTGTTGGGGTTGGCCACTCTAAGGGTAATGGAGGAAACTGGACATGGACCCTTGTTCCCAGGTGCCTCGAGAGAACAGATATACTTAATGACGAGGCCTAACAAGGCTGAAAAATACTTCTGGGGGCTGGCTGCATCTCTCATTCAAAAATTAATTGTCTGGTATTTTGTGTCTGGGCTGCCATCTGGGCAGGACCAGTATGATTTGCTTCAGAATATTTCTTCTCTGTGTATGACACCTGTTATCTGAAAAAGAATGCACGCGGGGCAGGACATTAGGCATAATAATCAAATTTCAACCACTTGCAGGCTTGTAAGCCCATTTGAGCATCTTTCTGACTAATACTTTTGCACATGTAAATTACTCTTAGGGGTTTATCATCCTAAGGGTAATTGGGAAATCCAGACATGGACCAGGTGCCTAGGGAGAACAGCTGCACCTCCTTGATGAGTCCCAATAAGGCTGAAATATACATCTAGTATTGGGTTCTCTCATTCCGAGAGGAATTTTCTGGCATTTTGTTTATAGACTGTCATATGTGCAGGACCAGTATGATATGCTTTTGGAATATTTATATTCTGTGTATGGCACTTATGGGCTAAACATATTACAACCTGTGCAGACACTATTCCTAATGAGACAATTGTATACTTTTGCATGCACATATGTTCAGATGAATATCTCTCTGACCAATACTTCTACAAATTCATCTTGGGGTTGGTCACCTTAAGAGTAATGTGGAATCCAGATATGGACCCCCTGCTCACAGGTGCTTAGAGAGAAGAGTTGCAGCTACTAGGTGATGACTAATAAGACAAAACTGTATAGTGTGACCAGAATAATTTAGAACTATAACATTTGAAATATTGATCACTGTTTTGTACACTGTGTGACATTTGGTAAATCTGGGAAACCAGATTGCAGAGTGGGCTGTTAAGTCCAGCACTCTGGCTTGTTTAAAGAATACTCCATGTGCTAAGGAATGTGAATTGACTCCGGCTGTGCTTCATTGACCAGTCAGGGGAGGTTATTATGGACCAGTTAAAATGTCCCTTTTTTAAGCACTAATTTGTATTGTTATCTTGATAAGAGTGTCTGGAAGTGTATATAAGCAGTGTGTTTTATCAATAAAGGCTGTTCTGTTCTACCCTCCTTAATGCAAGTCTAGGCTATATTTCTGGAGGGGGCTTGGGCTGGGGATTCTCACCTTAGCCACTGCAGGAGCGAATTCACTTGCCTCGCCGGTCTACTGGCATAGGGCCTCTGGAAACCCCACCTAGGATTCTGCAGCTAAATTCACTAGCTCTGCCAGTCTGCCAGGGGGCAGCATCCAGTTGTTCCTGCCTTGAGTATCCAGGACCTCCAGGAAGCAGCAGGGCTCCAGCCGGCCGAGGAAGAGGGGCAGAAGCGGTGGTTCAGGAACCAACGACCCCAAAAGGGTCCGTTAAATCCTGGTACCGTCACATTTGGTGGCAGTGAGGTGGGATGCCCTCTTCCTAAAGGCATCCAAACCACCACCGGAACAATCTCCATCGGGAGATTTGGCTGGAGCCAATGGCAAGTGTATGGAGGGGTTCTACAAGCAGCTGAAACGATTCACGTTAAAAGAGATCCTAGCTGCCAGAGGTGGAGAAGCAAGTGGACCCAGAAAGACTGATTTGGCTGAGGCTTTGATGCAGATGGACCATCTATCAGTTGGAACCAGTATCCCTGCAAGCCTGCAGACCAGCATGGGATCCAGGGAGAGCCCTACAGAGCACAAGGATGCCTTCACCCGAGATGTCAAGATCTGGCTTGCTTTTTATGGCCCCAATACATCTGCTGAGGTGGTGGATAGAGTCATGACCACGGTGACTCAGGAGAGCACAGCAGAAAGGGAGGAATGTCTGAGGATGGCAGAACTGGAGAGAGGCCCGAGAGACTCTGGATTTCCACGGAGCTGTGGATCCCAGAAGGGCAAACTGCCTTATGAAGCCTTCAGGGTGTTTGAGGAGAGCACAGAAGACATAGACCGGTACCTGCAAGATTTTGAGAGGCAATGCGCCCTTTATGAGATTGATCAGAGAGACTACGTAACAATTTTGGTGGGCAAGCTGACTGGACGTGCAGCCAAGGCATATCGAGCCCTATCTGATGAAGTCAGCTGCGATTATGTGGAGGTGAAGAGGTGCCTGCTTGCCCGGTATGCAGTTACCCTGGATGCCTACAGACAGAAGTTCCGGGATACCCGACGGTGTCAACAGGACTCTTATGCGGTATGGGTGTACCGCATGGACCTTGCTTGTACCAACTGGCTACTGGGCTGCAATGTAAAGACTATGGTTAGCCGACAAATATGTGGAAACCCAACGGAGTGGGCCCTGGCCCTCTCCGGTGCCCCCCACAGGATCTAATGCTACCCTTTGAGGGATCCAGGTACCTGGGCTCTGCCCCATTCCCATCATTAGCAGCCAGCCCAGTAGAAGGTGCAGTTCTGGCCTGCAGTGCTATAATTGTTTGCAGCTGGGACATGTTCGGAGCAATTGCCCTCAGAGACGGTTCAGACCTAGACCCCTGCCCCAGAGGCCGGTTATCACGGTGCCCATGCTATGCTGGCGACATTCTGTCAGTTTTACTTCCTGCTGACTCCTATTAGTTGAAGTGGCTTTGTCCCACCCAGTATTTGTCCTTAAATACTGGGTCTTGTCACTTCTCTGGTGCCCTTTCGTGGTGTTTCCGTTACCAGCGCATGTTCCAGTTTCTCGTGTGATCTCTGTGTATGATCCGGACTGCCTGACTCCTCTGTTGTGTCTGTTCCTGCTTGGTGTACCGACCTGGACTGCCTGACTACTCTGCTATCTTGTTCCTGCTCCATGTACCGACCCGGCCCGGCTGATGTTCCTGCTCTGTGTACTGACTCGGATTGGCTGACGTTCCTGCTCTGTGTACTGACTCGGATTGGCTGACGTTCCTGCTCTGTGTCCCGACCCAGCCTGGCTGACGTTCCTGCTCTGTGTACCGACTCAGATTGGCTGATGCTCCTTCTCTGTGTACTGGCCCGGTTAGGGCTCCATTGTCCATGTATCAGGGCCTGCCTGCGGCCCCATCCAGTACTCGGTTTGGGGCTGTCTTCCGGGTTCCTCTCTGTCTCCGGACAGAGTTACTGTTGCTTCATTGTCATTCCCGCAGTCTAGTCTCGGTTGCAGTCTGTGTAGCGCGGGCGACACTCCGGTGTGATTCCTCCATCTGTGCACCACGATACTCTTGACCCTCTTTCCTGCGCCCAGCTGAGGTTGGTCTTCCTTTGGGCGCCTCAGGCTGTTCTCCATAGCGAGCAGTCGACATTGGTCTGAGCGTTCATTAACCCCTTCGGGGAAGGTGCCATCTTCCACCGGATTTCTATCATTGCAGTCTCCATTGGGTGACCTTCCGGGCATACAGTCTCAGTCCTCTGTTACTGCTACGGCAGTCCTTAAGCTTGTACTGGTCGTCAGTTTACTTCTGTGGCATTACTCGCTATTTGTTCACTCTCTGCAGAGTGAGAGTCTTAAGGGCCTAGCGCTATTAGGGCCTGTCAGTCTTCCTGGCCTAATAGTAACCCATTCACTGCTGCCTCGTTTGAGTATCACACGAACTTTACCTGACCTGCGTCAGTATATCATTGTTGCTGAATTGTACATATATTGGACCCGTGTGGGTATTTATTGCTGTAAACCTGTCCTGTGTCAGTACTATATTGTGTATATATATTACTGGACCCGTGAGGGTTATTGTCATTCTGAGTTGTTCAATAAAATTGTATTTTACCTAACCTACTGTGTCTGAGTATCAAATAAAACCGTTACACCGGTATCTCCACTGGTCCCACCCCAGAATGCTCCAAGACAAGCCTACTGTATGGAAAGAAATGTGGAGACTCAAGAGAATGGGCCCTGTCGCTCTCCTGTACAAGCAAAAGGAATTGCTACGGACACTCAAACGGGCCAGATACCACATCTCAGCCCCATTCCCATCAGCCACAACCAGCCCAGTAGAGGACACCGCTATGGACTGCAGTGTGATGATTCCTTGCAGCCTGGGCACGTTTGGAGCAATTACCCTCAGAGACAGTCACAGCCTGGGCTCTTGCCCCAGCAGCCGGTATCTCTACTGGTCCCACCCCGGAGTGCACAAAGACAAGCCTACTGTGGAGAAGAGGACCCTGGCACTGAACCTATGGAGTATAATTTATCCATGCCCATAGGAGTGGATTACAATATTGCCCCTTTTGGCAGAGACGAAGTGTGGGGACCGATCCACGAGGTGAGTCTGGTCCAAACAGCCAGCACAGATAACTGAGAACACAATGGTCAGACAGAGCTGGTGAACGGGCAGCCAGCCAAGGGGTTGAGAGACACTGGGGCCACAATCACTATGGTACAACCCCACCGCGTCCCCCACAGGCAGAGAACTGGCCGGACAGTGGCAGTACAAGTTGCTGGAGGAGCCATACACCAGATTCCCTTAGCCTGGATCACACTGGATTGGGGTACTGGTGAAAGAGACTGTGAGGTGGGAGTGATGTCTGGCATCCCAGCTGAGGTACTGTTAGCAAACGACTTGGGGTATCTTACCAATGCCTTTGCAAGCTCCATGTCTGTACAACCCCAAAGATGGCTGCATTTCTGAATATGGTTGTAGGAAAAATGGACAGTTGTTACACAGCTGGAGCTTCTCCCTCCACCTTTACCATTCAGTGCGGACCTAGCAGGTCCAACAAAAATACCAATATATGAAATAAAGACCCTTTTATGCGCACTGCAAGTTCTACACTGATAAATTACAAACTTGGAAAAAAGAAGACAGAAAAGAGAAAGAAAAGTACTGACTATCAAGTCAATACTTGGAAAGAACCAGTTCAGTGCTGTAACTACAAAATATTACAAAAAAACACCCTGAGACTGTTAAATGTATTCTTTATTAATCAAACTATACTTAAAATTTTGTTAAAACAATATGGACTATAAGTGGTTGTTAACTAATAGTCCTAAAACCGTCACTGTTTACTAAAGTGACATCATGGGCCATCAGCTAATGTCTTTCTATATTCATGGAATAATTATCTAATAGCAATGTAATGCGCTTTAATCATAAAGATCTACTGTAGAGCAACAAAGATGCTCCTATATGTAAGAATATGTTAGCAATCTATATTCTTAAGTCCATTTGCTCTATATGAATTACTAAACAGTGTTCTCTATTTGATAGACAATTCCTTTCGGAAGAATCTGATGCCTATAAACTATTTTCTTCCCAGAGTCCAAGGAAGGAAATACTTCAAATTATATTCAAGCTCGATATTTAAATCGTACCTGATAGGTTTCAAGGCAGCTAAAACTGACTGTCCGAACTCACAATAAGCTACCTAACGGCTCTCTTCGGAAGGATTGGGAATCAATGGTCCCACATCGTGCCGGAGCCGGAAAAGTAATGCTATCTGGCTGTTACTACAACATGGAGGCGTACTCGCTAAGATCTAAATAACTGCCTGATGGCTCTATTCGGAAGGATTGGGAATCAATGGTCCCACATCGTGCCGGAGCCAAAATACAATAGCTATCTAACTATTCCTCTGAGTTAAAGACTAGCTGATATTCAACCTCAATAATTCAATCGCCCAACGCGTTTCATCGGACAAGCCGATTTCTTCAGGGGCACCTGAAGAAATCGGCTTGTCCGATGAAACGCGTTGGGCGATTGAATTATTGAGGTTGAATATCAGCTAGTCTTTAACTCAGAGGAATAGTTAGATAGCTATTGTATTTTGGCTCCGGCACGATGTAGGACCATTGATTCCCAATCCTTCCGAATAGAGCCATCAGGCAGTTATTTAGATCTTAGCGAGTACGCCTCCATGTTGTAGTAACAGCCAGATAGCATTACTTTTCCGGCTCCGGCACGATGTGGGACCATTGATTCCCAATCCTTCCGAAGAGAGCCGTTAGGTAGCTTATTGTGAGTTCGGACAGTCAGTTTTAGCTGCCTTGAAACCTATCAGGTACGATTTAAATATCGAGCTTGAATATAATTTGAAGTATTTCCTTCCTTGGACTCTGGGAAGAAAATAGTTTATAGGCATCAGATTCTTCCGAAAGGAATTGTCTATCAAATAGAGAACACTGTTTAGTAATTCATATAGAGCAAATGGACTTAAGAATATAGATTGCTAACATATTCTTACATATAGGAGCATCTTTGTTGCTCTACAGTAGATCTTTATGATTAAAGCGCATTACATTGCTATTAGATAATTATTCCATGAATATAGAAAGACATTAGCTGATGGCCCATGATGTCACTTTAGTAAACAGTGACGGTTTTAGGACTATTAGTTAACAACCACTTATAGTCCATATTGTTTTAACAAAATTTTAAGTATAGTTTGATTAATAAAGAATACATTTAACAGTCTCAGGGTGTTTTTTTGTAATATTTTGTAGTTACAGCACTGAACTGGTTCTTTCCAAGTATTGACTTGATAGTCAGTACTTTTCTTTCTCTTTTCTGTCTTCTTTTTTCCAAGTTTGTAATTGGTCCAACAAAAAGGCTGATAGACTATCCTGGCAAGAAGATGCCTGAAGACTTTGTTGGGATCACACCTGGTCTGTCCAAGACTTGGGGGGTAGTAGTGTGACCAGATGGAATAATTTAGAACTATAACATTTGAAATATTGGTCACTGTTTTGTAAATTGAGTGACATTTGGTAAATCTGAGGAACCAGATTGCAGAGTGGGCTGTTAAGTCCAGCACTCTGGCTTGTTTAAAGAATACTTGTGCTAAGGAATGTGAATTGACTCCTGCTGTGCTTCATCGACCAGTCAGGGGAGGTTATTATGGACCAGTTAAAATGTCCCTTTTTCAAGCACTAATTTGTATTCTTATCTTGATAAAAGTGTCTGGAAGTGTATATAAGCAGTGTGTTTTATCAGTAAAGGCTGTTCTACCCTCCTTAATACAAGTCTCGGCTGTATTTCTGGAGGGGGCTTGGGCTGGGGATTCTCACCTTAGCCACTGCAGGAGCAAATTCACTTGCCTCACAGGCCCTACTGGCATATGGCCTCTGGAAACCCCACCTAGGATTCTGCAGCTAAATTCACTAGCTCTGCCAGTCTGCCAGGGGGCAGCATCCAGTTGTTCCTGCCTGAGTATCCAGGACCTCCAGGAAGCAGCAGGGCTCCAGCCGGCCGGGGAAGAGGGGCAGCAGCAGTGGCGAATCAGGAACCGACGACCCCAAAAGGGTCCGATAAATCCTGGTACCGTCACATATGTCTTAGGGTTTTTTCAGCTTCTCTTGTTCAGAGAGGAATTGTCATCTTGGTGGAAGCAGTATTATATGCTTCAGAAAATGTGTTCTCTGTGTATGGCACTTGTAAGCTAAAATAAATTGCACCGTGGGCAGGACATTGGTCCTAATGAGCTGGTTGAATACTCCATCAGGTTCTTATCCCCAGTTGAGCATCTCTCTGATCAATAATTTTTCACATGTAAATTGATCTTGGGGTTGGTCACCTTAAGAGTATTGGAGGAATCCAGACATGGACCTCTTGCTCACAGGTGCCTCGAGAGAACAGCTGTACCTCACATTTGATGCCCAATAAGGCCAAAATGAATGACTGGGGTTGGCAGAGCTGGATCACCCATTATGGCAACCTAGGTTACTGCCTAGGGCCCATCACAAAATGAGGGGCCTTGACTGCAAGTGATGGGTTACAGACAGGAGCCCTGCTATTGCTGCCACTAAAATCTTGTGTCAGATGCCCTTTTTTGTTGAAAGAGACCAGCACCATACAGTTGATTACACTTCCATTAAAGTGTCTATGTCAGAAGCACCATATCAGGAGCGGTAGGGCCCCAAACTGGTACCTTGCCTTGGCCTTAATGGAGCATTAATACATCTCTTCTCTCATTCAGCAAGTTATCATTTTGCATTTCTTAGCTGGACTGTCATCTTTACACGACCAATATGATGGGTTTCAGAATATTTCTTCTCTGTGTACAGCACTTCTGAGGTAAAATAAATTGCACCCTGGGCAGGACACTAATCTCAGTGACTCAATTGCATAATCTTGCAGGTTCAAAGCCCAGTTGAGCATCTCTCTAACCAATAATTGTGCACATGTAAATTGCTCTTGGGATTGGACACCCTAAGGTGCTTAGAGAGAATAACTGCACCTCCTAGATGATGCCCACTATGAGTGAAATGTACTGCTGAGGCAGAAAAGTGAAAAAGAAGAGAAGCAATAGGGAGCGCCCTAGTGCAATAAATCCAGGTGTATATTGCCACCACCAAAATCACCCCACATGTGGGTATTCACAAATGTATTGGCTGTTTAGCACATATATGATAAACAGCAAATGTGCAGGCTGGGATTAAACCTGTCCCAGTCACAGGTACACTTATAATGATTCTCAGGCTGCCAGTACTCCTCACACTCCTCCCAAGTGGCACAGAAATCTCCAAAAGCAAAAAACACAGAGATGGCGCCCAATAGTGTAATACAGTAAAAACTCTCTTTGAGCAAAAAAATCAATAGTAAGTGTACTCACATTTATCCAGTGTCAGCTACAGGGGATATTCTGAGCTGACTGTTAGGCTTATGAGGAACTCTCACCGTCCTCGTTCGGTGTATCATACTCCACCGTTCCACACTCCGCACACAACAGGATCTCCACAATTTCTAATCTTCCAAAGATATTTAATAATATATCTAATCAAAGATATCTAATATCTTTGGAAGATTAGACGTTATGGAGATCCTGTTGTGTGCGGAGTGTGGAGTGGTGGAGTGTGATACACCGAACGAGGACGGTGAGAGTTCCTCGTAAGCCTAACAGTCAGCTCAGAATATCCCGTGTAGCTGACATTGGATAAATGTGAGTACATTTACTACTGATTTTTTTGCTCAAAGAGAGTTTTTACTGTATTACATTATTGGGCGCCATCTCTGTGTTTTTTGCTTTTGGAGAATGCTGAGGCAGAAAGCTCTCTGGAAGCAGAAGGAGCTCAGTGAAAGGGAAGATGAAATAGACAAGTTGTCTTTACATACTGCATTTGCACAGTATGTAATGTCAAAAAGTAGTCTGTCTGTCACTTTAAACGGGGCATTTAACCACATTAATGCTAGAGCGGGCTCCAACTCATTGTGTGTGGTGTTAAACACCCTATTCCCCAATCCAGAATCAAGGACCAGTACTGGAAATCCAGAGATCCCAGATGTTGTGGAATATCTGTACAGTATCAGTATCACGGTGCCCGTGATTCTGCCTGAGCGACATTCTTACTTCCGGGTTTACCTTGGCAGCTTCTTATTGGCTCTGGGTTTTCAACCCCTCCCAGGGCTTGCCTTTATATACGCCCTCCTGTCACTATACCGGTGCTCTTTCGTGGTGTTCCTGACCAGACGTTTGTTGCTGTGCTCCTGTTCTGTGTATGATCCGGTTTCGTCTGACCTTGCTCCTGTCTTCACTGCCCAATTTGTTTATGACCCGGCTTGCCTGACTACGATCCAGTGACCGATTCCGTTACTACTGCTCTCTGTGTACCAATCCAGGTTTTGGCTGACTATCGCTCTCTGTGTACCGATCCAGGCTTTGACTGACTACCGCTCTCTGTGTACCGATCCAGGCTTTGGCTAACTACCACGCTTTGTGTACCGATCCAGGCTGTGGCTGACTCTGCTCTCCGTGTACTATCCAGGCCTTGGCCTACCTCCGCTCTCTAGGGTACTGTCTCTGCATTGGCTACTCGCCTAGCATTAGCTTAACCACTAGTGTCTCTGTTGCCTCCAGTCTCGTGTCCTATAGCCATTGCTTTATGGTTGCTGGTTTACTATACAGCCTGTGCCTTAGCGGTCACTTGTGGTTGCACTACCTGTCAGCCTGCACCTATCCGGTCCAAAACTGCCACACTAATGTATAAACAAAAGTTAGGAACCGCTAGACCCCCATGGCTTTGGGCCCATTGCAGCACAGAGAAGGAAACTGGACGTTGGAAAGGTTTTGTTTTTTTTTATAGCTGCTGGCTGGGTGTTATAGAATTGTTTACATATATATTTTATTATTAGTTGTTAGTTTTTATTTAAGTGGTATAAACAAAGAGAATATGGATAATAGCATACTTTGTAATCCATTCGGCAAAGGCATTGAATCCTCAGTTATCTTTATTTAATGTCATATATCAACTATGGACCTCATACACATTAGGCAGCCTTATCATTATTATTATTAGTAGTAGTAGTATCATCATCCTTTATTTACGGAGTGCCACTATTTTGAGCAGTGCAGCACGAAATAGGTGTGAGAAAATACAATGGCATAAAAAATCCTTTGAGGGACCTGCCAACAACAGTTTGCAATGTAGATGGCCTTATACAACTGTTTACAACATATGTCAACCACTGTTAATACTCACTGCTTCAGGTGTACCATAAAGGATTATGGGTATGTGCATTCATAAGACCATATTCAGAAGAGCCTAATTAAAGCTAGGGAAAAGTCAATACATTTCAATGAGATTTTATATTTTATTTGATTTACTTCTTATAAGCTTGCATTCTTTACCGATTAGAATATCTAAAAATCTATTGGAATAATTTACTGTTAACGCTATCAGTCATACTGATCTACATGACTTTGGCATTAGGAAGTATGTATTAGTTTTCAAATTCAAAGGTAAACATACATCTCAGTTGGGTGCAAACTTTTTTTTCTCACCAAGAAAATATGTATGTTACTATTTACAGGTAAATGAAAAGCACGTCCTTGGATTTCTGGATGGTAAACCATTACCAACATACCAATACATCTCCTTCTTATCTATATGACAATGCCAACCTACCAATACCCTCTCCCTCCTTCTTACTCATTAAATAGCTAGAACACTTTACCACATGGGTCCAAAATAATTTTCATTTCATATAGATTGCTAATTAAGGAGTGGATGAAGGGACATGTAATAACCAACTGGAATGGATGTCATGACCACCAGGGCCATTTTAAGATTTTATGAGGTACAAATCAAATTTCTGAAAAGAGGCCATCAAATACAGGCATATATTTTAGGATCCTTTTAATTCCTTGGATGATCCAAATGTCTTCAAGAAACTGCTTTACAATGTGGTGGAACTGACTCTGCCATTGACCATCCTTTAGTGTTCATGGGGAAACAAGTCACAACTATATGTTATGGACCAGTGACAGCCTCACCCCTCTCCAAACATGTAACTGCAAGATTAACTTGGTTCTTTACACCCGTGCACTAAAATGTCACTGAACACGACCCCTTACACCAAGCCCAGACAGCTTGGTAGATGGGACTGTGTTGAGACTGGGTGGGTTTTTGCCCACCAGTGACTATACCCCTGGTATGGTTCTATAATCAAACACTGCTTTTTAATAAAATTTCATCCATTAACTCATCCATCTCTCTGAGGTTACAGACATTCCTCAATCAATATTGAAAATGAAACATTTGCTCAATAAATTATACCCTTCACATCAAGTACAATAACCATAAACTAAAATAATGACCTTTTTATCACAAAGGCCTGCATTTCAATATTTCATAATACACAGAATATATTGAAGCTCCAGAAAAATCTAGCTGATTTTACATTTTTTCAGCACACAGCATGAGAACAATCAAATGTCTATCTCCCCCTACTGATTATCACCAGAATTGCAAAAGGAGAATTCTTAAATCTAAAATAGTACTAGGGTGACCACACGACCTGGAATGCCCGGGACTGTCCCTTATTGAGGGTCTGTGTCCCTCGTCCTGGGTCACCCCCCCAATGGGACAACAAAGAGTCCTGGAATGGATCAACATGCACCAGTCCAGCCAGCCAGCCAATGAAATGTATTTGCTATATGGTCTTCATTGGCTGTCTGAGTCAGCCAATGAAGACCATATAGCAAATACATTTCATTGGCTGGCTGGACTGGTGTGCGCGGGACAGATGGGATAGAGCAGGTATGCTGGGGCTGCAAATGAGGCCCATGGGTGAGGCTCCCGCCGGCACTGATCATCTTTCTGAGGTTGACACAGAGTAAGAGTTCTCACTGGGAACTCTTACTCTGTGTCAGCCTCAGAAAGATGATCAGCGCTGGCGGGAGCCTCAGCCAAGGCACTAGGGTGACCACATATCCCAGAATGGCAGAATGGAAACGTGGTCACCCTAAATAGTAATATTTAACATATTTGATGGCATGTCCTATTTTTCAGATCAATATAAACAAGGGGTAGACCCTACATGATTAACAGGCAGCTGAGGCCATTCAGCTTTAAGGATCATCAGTTTGACTGTCCTACAATACAATATAAAGCTCTACCTGTTATTCAGTGTTGGTCTGGAATTGCATTGAGACCAGTGTATTTGATACATTGCTTTCCACTGCAATCACTGACATATAACTTTGGTTGGTATGAGAAGCAGGGAAATATGATAAATATCTGGTGCAAATGCAGAAATTCACTATTTACAAACATACATGCAGTCTATATGTGTGCATTTGTTGGTCCCATATATTTTTATGGGAAACCTGGCAGATGTGAATGGCAGATAAATGAGGCACTCTTTCACTGATAAACGAGCAAGTGCCAAATGCAATCCAACCATTGCACAATCAGAAATTTGCCATCTGATTAAGAGACTCCTCGGTATGTTCTCATTGAAAAGTAGTTTTAAAAGGGCTCTCTAGTGTCTGTTTACAATCACTGGTAAGTGCTTCCCTAGACAGAGGTATGTATTTTCAGATATGTTTTGAAGATCACGAGACAAAGCGCTTATACAGCTGTCAGAATGTCCACAAAATAGAACTGTTTATGAGGAATTGATGGAATGAACACATTCATGAGAAGAGGCCTGTAGAAGTCAAACATGAATAAAAGCTGGAATTTAGAGGAGAGCAGTTTGGGGTAAGTAGATTAACAAAACATTGTGGGATCATTTATCAATCATCCCTAATGATTAACCAGGGCAGACTGGTGCAAAACACATCTGGTACTATTTCATTACCATAGGGATGCCGCTGAAAGACATTGATAAATGGACCTTTCCATTTGGTAAACTATTATGAAAGGTGGAAAAACAACGGAATGTACCGGCACCCAGACAAGTGACAGAGTGAATGGAGGAGAGTACTACAAAAATACAAATATACAATAGGAATATTACATATAATAATGGGCCCGGACACCCCACTACTATCTTGTCAAGTCTGTTGATGCAGCTATATCCTCAAGATACCACCGATCCAATTGGCGAACATATGAAAAACAAGAAGGGGAGAGGAAAGGGGCAAGATGAAACCTTCTAAGTGTAGTAGTGAAAATGATCATTTGAAAAAATAAATATAAAAATAAAAATAAAAGTAAATAAAATAAAAATTTGAGCAGATACTCAGAAGGATATATCATACATGTGAATGAATAAATATTATAAACACATGGCTGGAGTGTTTAAAATAAAAGAATTGATCCTTTATTATAAGATACAAATAGAGAATAAATAATAAAAATAAAATACAATCCTGTCATAAAAAGAAAATGGATACTTTCAATCACTAAATAAAAGTGATCTAGTGGTAATATTATTTTATGTATCCCCAACTGGATACATATGCGCCATGAGAGGAGGAACTGGCAACATCGCTCTCCGTCCAATACTGCTGCCTCTCGGGGATGTTCCCGCAGGAGTAATCGGCACCTTCGTTTGCAGAGTAAAACTCAGAGTCCTCCTCAGCCGTTTCGTCCTACGGAAATTCGGAACACTATATGCGATAGTCCAGTTACAGAGACAGGGGATCCAAAGCTAATGTACAGCGGAGTGTAAATTGTCCAGTAGTAGGGTAAAAGGCTCAACGCGTTTCGGCGCCAAAACTGCACCTTCATCTGGAGCGTGGGGTGCCGGGCCGGCGCTAATCAGCATTTAAACATCCATTAGCCAATTAGAAGTTGGCAACTAATAATTAGTATAAAACAAATATCTAATCAAGTCAAACGAAAGGAAAAGTAGCATATATATCTTTCTCCTCCATTCTATTTGTATACTACATTAAAATTTTGTCCAGAGTGTTTATAAATTATAGTCATCGGTGCGGATCTCCTTCGCATCACGAAGCTTAATAAATACGGCACTTCAAACAAAATAAAATGCGGAAGAAAATCCATATAATATAAATCACATATATCCTTTTCCCATTTTCTTGATAAACAATATCTTCTCATGTAGCATGCACAGTTAACCCAGATAAATGTGTTTTAATTGTGTAAATTTTGAGTCCATTTATTCAAAAGATAGATGATATTCAGGTTTTATCAAGTTAGTTATATTTTATTTTTATAATAAAGATCAATTTATGTATCTACCGGGGTCTTTATATAGATTTTGGTGGATATTGGGTGATACCGTGTGTTATTTGATGGACTACAGATGGATACTTTGTGTTATTTGATGGACTACAGATGGATAAAATGTAATGAATACGGGTTCTGCATCTTTTGTCATTTTGTTTTATTATTTGCACAATTAAAACACATTTATCTGGGTTAACTGTGCATGCTACATGAGAAGATATGGTTTATCAAGAAAATGGGAAAAGGATATATGTGATTTATATTATATGGATTTTCTTCCGCATTTTATTTTCTTTGAAGTGCCATATTTATTAAGCGTCGCAATGCGAAGGAGATCCGCACCAACGACTATAATTTATAAACACTCTGAACAAAATTTTAATGTAGTATACAAATAGAATGGAGGAGAAATATGCTATTTTTCCTTTCGTTTGACTTGATTAGATATTTGTTTTATACTAATTATTAGTTGCCAACTTCTAATTGGCTAATGGATGTTTAAATGATGATTAGCGCCAGCCCGGTGCCCCACTCTCCAGACGAAGGCGCAGTTTTGGCACCGAAACGCGTTGAGCCTTTTACCCTACTATTAGACAATTTACACTCCACTGAACATTATCTTTGGATCCCCTGTCTCTGTAACTGGACTATCGCATATACTGTTCCGATTTTCCGGAGGACGAAACAGCTGAGGAGGACTCTGAGTTTTACTCTGCAAACGAAGGTGCCGATTACTCCTGCGGGAACATCCCCGAGAGGCAGCAGTATTGGACGGAGAGTGAGGTTGCCAGTTCCTCCTCTCAAGGCGCATACACTCTGAAAATCAAGTAAGGGGCCATCCATTGACTTTGGAGGATACGTTTTGTCCATATAACCTTCACATTGCTACTGGTATATTGTGAGATTGTATCCCAGTTGGGGATACATAGAATAATATTACCACTAAATCACTTTTATTGGTGATTGAAAGTATCCATTTTCTTTTTATGACAGGATTGTATTTTATTTTTTATTAGTTATTCTCTATTCTCTACTTAAAGGGGTAGTAATACTTAACATGTAAAAAAAATTATATTGTTAGTTTATCTTCCTGAGTACAAAAAGGGAACTCACTGCTGAGCAATGGTTTATTAAAAAGTTATTGCAGCTCAAACTTGAATTTTTTAGATACAATATCTCAATGGCTTGAAATTGTACAGTGGCACTGTTACTACATCATCCTATGGAAAGTCCTGGTCAATTGACCATAAACTTCCATAGGATGGTGTAGCAACAGCGCCACTGTAAAATTTCAGGCTATTGAGATATAAATTGAGTAATAATATCTATACCCCCAGGATATACTTGAAAACGAGAGACAATCTCAATGTATCCTTCCTGGTAAAATACTTTGATATTATTTATTATTATTATTATTATTATTATATTGCATCTAAAAAAATAAAGTTTGAGCTGCAATAACTTTTGAATGAAACATCTCTCAGCAGTTGCTGTATTCATGTTGTACATGTTGGTGTATTCATGTTTGTTCAATGCAGTCATGCACAGTAGAGACTGCCCGAACACAGACCGATGCAGTCATGTGCAGTAGAGACTGCCTGAATGCAGATGTTTGTCCGATGCAGTCATTCGCAGCAGACAATGCCTGGACACACAGAATGCTGGGAGGTGTAGTTCTGTGGCTTTACACACTTTGGCCCATGTACGCTGGCTTTTACACTAGTTCAGAAATAATTAGACAGTCAGCTATTTCCTTATCTCCCTCCATATATCTGAGTTTAATCTTATTATTCTTCATTTACTATTTCCTCTTTTCCCTAATATACGTAAAGAATGTTTCGTGTCTCTTTTATGTAGATTTTGGTGTTTTTTCTTTTGCTTTATATTTAGCACACCTTATAATGCTCTGAGACTCCCTATGTTTAACATCATAAACATTTCTATCTTCCATCTCTCTACATTTCTATATTTCTATTTGCCTGTACTTAGTTCATGAACATTATTTAATCCTTTACAATACCAGCCAGATTGTCTTTCTTTCTCTTCAACCTTTATTTACATGCCCTATGCAGAATTCAGCTGCAGATACATTAAATGTTTCAGTTGTTCCCATTGTCCCTGCACAACCTGAGGCAAACACCTCTCTGCTAAGGAATTGAGTAATTCTCTGAACTCTATTAGTATACGACTATTACATTAAAAAATTACTCTCACGTTACCATGCTGAAAGGAGCACTTCACTTTTTCATTAAATAATATATAGTAGGGATTTTCCTGCTTATTAAAACAAGGGTTAAAACAGGTTATTGCAGTCTAAACTGTTTTTCTCTGTCGTCCAATACAGGTTACTGGTAACTCTGGGAGGCGATCCGCCCCTTTACGTAGGCACGAACATTTCTCTAAATGTATGCAGCGGGTGGAGCCTCCCCTCCCCTCCTCAGCTGCATCCCAGCCAGCTAGCTCAAGAATGATTTGTTCCTGGGTGTGAACACACCAGGTGGAGAACATCTCTCGTTAGTTTTAGTTTCTTTTTTATTTTTCTGTCAGATATGGAATACCACCATTAGGTGGGTTACCATGACTGACAAATGCCCTTTCAAAGCGGCTAGCTCAGTGTCCAGGTGCTTTTTGGTGGACCTAAAGCCCTGAAGGGGGGAAATCTTGGCTACAAGTGCTTCCCCATGGATTACCCAATGAGGTAATTCTCACTACATGGTAACCTGAAGACAGAAGATCTGCAGGAGAGGTGAGCTACCCTTTGAGTGCTGCAGGTCCACTTGTCCCACAGTGCCCCTTCGCTGGGCTTGTATTTGGGAGTTCTCATTGCGCACTCCTGCACTTATTGGGTATATATATGTATATATGTGTATGTCTGTTGGGTATTTGGAGCAGTTTATGTGGTAACTTGACCCTTTGTCTGCTGGTTTGACACGTTTAATGAAGTTTTATGACACTTTCCTTACTGGGCTAGTGTTTTCTTATTGTGCACATATGTTCGCTGTATGCTTTTCATGTTTTAACTTTCTAGTTTAACATTTATAAAATTTAGGTACCGCGCCTTTAAGGCATGCTTTACCGCATAGACGCTATTGCTCCATTTACTCTCTATTGGTCTACACTGTTTGGGACGTATATCTCTGGAACTGCTTCACACAGCAACTTCAGAGTGGGCTCATCTTAATTGTCTACCCTTGCTCTATAGTTCAAGTGTGTTGGGGGGCTTGGGGGGCTTCGGGCACTGCTTTGGGGTACTTTTTGGGAAAAAGTACATTTCCCATGAGCGCTCGTTTTGCACCTCTTTTCTGATTGGCTCCCGTCGCGGCAGCCATTTTGTGAGCTTTTCTCAGCGAGTATCCTACGCAGGGCTTGGACTCTCCGTCTCTCCTCCGCAGATTAACCCTTCGCCTGCCAGATAAGTCTATATTTAGCATTTCTGGGGTGAGATTTTAATCTCTCACACTAAAATTGGATGATTTATTGTACAGTTGGTTATTTTGACACTGTGAGTATGTCTATGCCGCTGGAGCTAGGGGCTAGACCTAAGACTAAGGAGGCTGGGGTATCAGTATCCCCCATTGCGCATTGCTCTTCCTGTCACTCAGTGCTGTCTAGGGAATTCTCTGGTCACTTATGCCCAGCATGCTTTGAAGGTCCTGACAGC
This sequence comes from Rhinophrynus dorsalis, assembly GCA_037306005.1. Taxonomy (NCBI): domain Eukaryota; kingdom Metazoa; phylum Chordata; class Amphibia; order Anura; family Rhinophrynidae; genus Rhinophrynus; species Rhinophrynus dorsalis. Next base: position 167,229,496 of record CM074721.1, on the reverse strand, counting down.
AGCCCAGGGCCTTCCAGCCATGCTATTGAGCCAGTTTGGGTACAAGAGTTTAAGGCTGCGACTAGGGACCTTAGGTCCACTCTTCAACTCTTTCCTTCCCAGGTACAGAGGGCTCTTCAATTATGGCAGACACCCTCTACAATCAGAACCTCCCTGCCCAAACCGCAGGGGGCACCTGATGTGTCAGATTCTTCTGAGGAAGAATTGTTGCAAGATTCAGATGTTGAGGATGGTACAGTTATAGAGTCTATTAAGTCTGTTGGGGACCCTTTTTAATGTGATCCTGAACCCTCTGCTGAGGGCCTGATCAGAGCTGTATTGACCACACTCAACATTCCCTTGGTTCAGGAGGTTCCCTCTTATCCCTCTGATGTTTTTCAGGTACCTGCAAATCCCCTTACTTATTTTCCTCCTAACCCAACTCTTGACCGTTTGGTTTCTGACGCACGGAAAAATCCAGACAAGTCCTCTTCAGTGTCTAAAAAGTTTGCTAAACTTTATCCCTTTTCTGAAACAGAAATGGCTAAATGGGTTCATCCTGCTAAGGTGGACGCACCCATATCTAGACTGTCTAAATATACTGCTTTGCCTGTGTCTGATGCGTCTGCACTGCAGGATTGGACTGATAAGAAACTTGAGGTTTCCCTCAAGTCCATTTCCGCTTCTATTGGCACTGCTATGCTTCCAGCCTTTGCTGTGGCATGGGTTAACTGGGCCATTGCCGTCTGGACTAAACAACTCACTACGGCGGTCCGTCAGGATGCACCTACTTCGGAGAAATTGTGTCTTCTTGCTAATATTTCTGAAGCTCAACACTATGTCTCTGCTTCTGCCTTTGATGCCGTCCGCATGATGGCAAGGGCCTCCGCTACTTCTGTGGTGGCTAGGCGTGCACTTTGGCTTAAGATTTGGTCTGTTGACACTGCTCCAAGAAAGTTTCTTTGCCTTTTCAGGGTACTTCCTTGTTTGGATCTGAACTTAAGGAACTAATTAGCGAGGCCACAGGGGGTAAGAGTACTCTTCTGCCCTTGGTCTTTAAGAAAAAGTTACCGGCTAAGCGTAACCGGTCCTTTCGTTCCTTTCAAACTGAGACACGTACAACGAACCAGGAGGTTCCATCAGCTCCGTGTCCCTCCTCCAAGCCCAAGCAGCAATGGAAGCCCAAGGCCGCATCCAAGCCCAAGACTTCCAAGACTGCTTCGGCATGACTCACCAAACCCAGGTTCGCATCCCACTGTGGGTGGTCGTCTCCACCTCTTTCACGGGGTTTGGGAGGATTCGGTGGTGGACCCGTGGGTTTTACAGGTGGTGTCAGAGGGATACAAGATCCCTTTCTTTTCCCTCCCACCTTTTCGCCGTCTGTTTGAAGACGCTATTCAGGCTCTTCTGGACAAGGATGTTCTGGAGCCAGTACCTCTTTCAGACAGAGGTTCAGGATTCTATTCAAACCTTTTGGTAGTGACCAAGAAGGACGGTGGAGGCCGCCCTATTTTGGATCTGAAAGATCTCAATTCCTTTTTTGTGAAGACTCACTATCGTCAGGCATCTCTGCACACAGTGATCGCTGCCATGTCTCCGGGGGGGTTCCTTGCTTCTCTGGACCTTCAGGATGCGTATTTATACATCCCAATCCATCTAGAGAGCAGGCAGTATCTGAGGTTTGCCTGTGCCAGAGGTCATTTTCAGTTTTCAGCTATTCCATTTGGTCTGACAACAGCCCCCCAGGTTTTTTCAACGGGTTCTGGGGGCCTTGATATCCGTCCTCCATCAGGACGGCATCAGAGTGACTCCATACACCGACGACTTGCTTTTGAAGGCTGCGTCTGTGGACCCTCTTCAACAGCAGGTCCAGACCTGCATTCAAGTCCTTACAAATCAAGGTTGGATTGTGAACTTGGACAAGTCAGACCTGGTCCCGTCCCAGCGACTGGTCTTCTTGGGTCTGCTGTTCGATACTCAGAATTGCATGGTGTTTCTACCGGAGGAGGTAGCCCATCAAATTGCTCAAAGAGTCTCAATGATCCTATCCCGCGATCGGATCCCGGTTCCGAAATTGTCTTCTCTGGTGGGGAAGTTCATCTCCATGATAGAGGTGTTTCCATTTGCCATGGCTAAGACCAGGGAACTTCAAAGATTTGTGATACAGACATGCAGGGACCGACCAGATCATCAGAAGCTATCGATCTCTCTTCCTCCTCATGTCGAGTTGAGCTTAGAATGGTGGTTGGACCTTTCCAGTCTCCTGAAGGGGAGATCCTTCCGGATTCCCTACTGGACGAAGGTCACGACGGATGCCAGCCTCTTGGGCTGGGGAGCTGTTCTGGGTCGCTTCAGTGTTCAGGGGAAGTGGTCAATGGAGGAGTCTCTTCTTCCCATCAATGTTCTGGAACTTCGAGCGATATTTCATGCTCTGCGCCATTGGGAGTCTCAACTGGAGGACTGTCCAGTCCAAGTGGAATCTGACAACGCCACCGCAGTGGCTTACATCAACAGCCAGGGCGGGACAAGAAGTCTCGCCACTTGGTTAGAGGTCAAGGCCATTCTGTCCTGGGCAGAGGTTGATGTTCCTGTCATTTCTGTTGTGCACATTCCAGGTGTAGACAATGTCATGACAGACTTCCTCAGTCGTCACACAGTCGACAGCGGAGAGTGGGAACTAGATCCAGAGGTGTTTCAACTCCTAACTCAGAAATGGGGGGTACCCCTAGTGGATCTGATGGCAACCAGGCACATCCGGAAGGTTCCGACGTTCTGCTCCCGGTGGAGAGACTCTCTTGCCCTGGCTTCCGACGCAATGTCCATTCCCTGGACATTCCCCCTGGCCAACATCTTTCCTCCCCTTCCGATGTTGATAAGGGTGATTCAGAAATTGAAAGTGGAATGTTGTCCAGTAATCCTGATCGCTCTGAATTGGCCTTGTCAGTCCTGGTATCAGGAGCTCCTGGCCCTATCAGTGGCGGAGCCCTTTCCGCTCCCCTTTCATCCACATCTTCTTCTACAGGGTTACCTGTGGAAGTAAGATGTTCATCGACTCAATTTGATGGCCTTGAGGTTTAATCCTCGATTTTAAAGAAGAAAGGTATCTCGGTTCCCGTGATCTCCCTCTGTCTCTCTTGTGCTGCTCCCTCATTGGTTGAGCCTGTTTGGCCGGCCCAGGTGACCCTTTTTATACCAGACTAGTGGCACCTGTCAGGTGCCCTTTCATGGTGTTCCAGAGCCAGTGTTGCTGTTGCTGAGTTCCTGATTTCCGGTGTACCGATTTGGCCTGTTCTGACGACTCTCCTGTGTTCCTGCTCCATGATCCAACCCGGCCTGGCTGACGTTCCTGCTTGTTGCTGATCTGGTTTGTCTGAGAATATCCTCCGTGATCTGACCCGGCCTGGCTGATGTTCCTGCTCGTTGCTTATCTGGCTTGTCTGAGAATCTCCTCCGTGATCTGACCCGGCCTGGCTGACGTTCTTGCTGCTGTTATTGCTTGGGAGACATTCTGATTCCTGCTGTGTTCACGTCTGTTTGGATTGAGACTGTACCATTAACTCCTGCTGAGCCGTGTCTCTTGAGCTGAGATTCCAGTTACGCTTGCAGAGCTGTACTACTAAAGCTGAGTCTCCGGTTACGCTTGCAGGGCTGTACTACCTAAAGCTGAGTCTTCGTTGACACTTGCAGGGCGATACCGTTATACGCTGAGCCTTCGATTATACTTGCTGGGCTATATATCCAACCTGTTGCTGCTGTTAACTCTTGCAGAGCCGTTATACTCCCGCTACTCCTGCTGAGCCGGCCGCGTTGGGCCTTGGTAGACGACGGCTCATATTGTCATCCTAAGCAGAGTAGTCTGTATCTGTTTATGTGCCCGTGAGGCGCTATTGGCTCCCGCTCCTTCTGAGTCTTACTCATTACTCCCCGTTATACGCCCAGTGGGGCTATTGGCTCTAGCTATCGCTGTCCAGTTGGTCTCCTTATATGCCCGTGGGGGCTAGCGAGTCACGCTCTTGCAGTGCAAAGTGTCTCTGTCATACGCCCGTGGGGGCTATTTGGCTCAAGCTATCTCTGGACGGTTGGTCTCTATTTCACGCCCGTGGGGGCTAGCGATTCACGCTCTTGCAGCATCAGTAGTCTCCATTAAACGGCTGTGGGGGCTAGCGAATCACGCTTCTGCATCACAAGTTGTCTCCGTTACACCCCCGTGGGGGCTATCCGCAAACTACTCCGTAGCGTTCTGTCTCAGTCTCTACATTACCCAAGCAGCTAACTACATCAATGGACTTAAGGTGTTGTGCCATCTAACACCTATTGCTGCTTCTTATTCACCTTGGGCGTGCCAAACACCACAACAGAGACTGACGATTTCTATGTATTTAACTATTGATTGCCAGTCGCTATTCTGAGCCTGTCCTGTGACAGTATATGTATTATTTGTACTCCTGTATACTGGTCCTGTGAGGGCCTGTGTAGTCTATCTATTGCTATCTACTGTGTGGCCTATTGAGGGCGACCTTGTTTGTTATTTTTATTTTTTTTTTTTTTTATAAAACTGTGTTTTATTCAAACCTGCTGTCTGAGTGTCTGAAAAACGTTACAGTACGAAAGGGCCATGACCTCATACAGCAAAGGCGAGAGTAGCACACAGAACATCCAGTGGAGAATAGATGTTCATGAGCAGCGCCTAGACCAGTTGGCACTGGCCTTACAGACCTTACTTGAACGTACGGTACACCTTGACAAACCAGACCAGAATCCGGTGGTCTCCCCAGTCTCGACACCGGATAATCAGTCTGTAGTTCCTACTACACATACTAGAAGCCTAACGGCGGCGGTGCCGTTACCATTAAGATATGATGGCAAACCTTCTCAATGCAGATGCTTTATCAATCAATTGGAGATATTCCTGGAACTAACACCCCAGGCATTTCCGAATGACCGGAGCAAGGTCGGATTTATGATATCACTATTGACTGGCAGAGCTCTGGCATGGGCTAATCCTCTGTGGGAAAATGCCAAACCCTGCACCCTGAACTTTAATGAGTTCATAAGAAAGTTCCGCAGAGTGTTTGAGGTTCCTGGTAGAGCTGCCTCAGCTGCCAAAAGGTTAATGGAGATACAACAGGGCGATCGTACCTTGGGCGACTATGCCATTGAGTTTTGAACCTTGGCAGCCGAGGTGGGATGGAACAACGAGGCGTTAGTGGCAGCCTTTGCTCAGGGTCTATCCGAATCCATTAAAGATGAGATTGCTGCAAGAGATGTGCCCAGTGATCTGGACGAGTATGTTGACTATGTCATGCTTATTGACTCCCGTATTCATGAGAGAAGGTTGGCTAAAAAGGCAAGATCCAGAAATTATGGGCATGGCAGTCTTTTAAACCAACCCTCGCCACCCTTTTCTTCTGAACGTTCACCCGAGGTTGGGGAACCAATGCAGCTCGGGTTTACCAGACTTACCAAGGAGGAGAGGGCGCATTGCAAAAAACAGGGCCTATGTGTAACGGTTATTCAGACTCTCAGACCAGAGGTAAAAAATAAAACACAGTTTTATTGGGAAGAAATAAAGAACACTGCCCCCTAAGGGCAGAAACAGGTAATTACACGTAACTGCAGGCAATATGGTAATATAGCAGACACAGTATAGGTAAAGAGCAATACTGTACAAACAAAGGAACAGTGGAAAGCAAGGGTTAAGTACAATGTAATAATCAGTCTCTGAGGTGGTGTGTAAGCTAACGCCCAGTGGTGGATAAGAACAGCCCAAGGCTGCGGTGCGAGATGGAAGCACCTAGTAGTGAGTCCACACAGTATTACTCAAGGACTGGCGATTTGCAAGACCAACCACTTATGCTAGAGCCACTTAAGGAAAGAGCCAAGGGCACTTCTGCTGTGCGTAATGGGAACCACACTGCGTGAGCTGAATGGAATCAGAGGGGTTAAGGAACAGGACCGGTAACAGCGGCAACAAGCTCAACAAGAGTAAACGGATAGCTCAGTATCGGAGGCCACAAGTACTGCAAGTATCAGCGAGCAGGCTTGGTAATGGAGGCAACAGACTCAGCAGGTGTTTAACGGACGGCCCTTAATCTGAGGCAACAGGCACGCCAAGGGTTAATGCACAAGCTCGGTAACGGAGGCAACAGGCTCAGCAAGTGTAAATGGAGGTCAGCAAAAGAGGCACAGATCTGACAGTTCACAATGTCGCCACGTGACATAAACAAAGCCTCAAGGAAGCCGGATCACTGGAGACTGGAACCAAGCAGGAGAGTAGGTCAAGCCGGGTCATACACGGAGCAGGAGCGTCAGACAAGCCGGATCAATCACGGAGCAGGAACGTCAGTCAGGCCGGGTCATACACGGAGCAGGAACCAGGAGAATAGTCAGACAAGCCGAATCGGTACACAGGAACACAGCAACGGAAGCACTGGTACTGGAACACCACGAAAGGGCACCTGACAGGTGCCAAAGGCCCGGTATAAGAAGGCCATACTGGGCGGGTATAACAGGTACTGCCAATAGGAACACACCACAGCAGAGAGTGACAGGCAATCACGGGAACCGTGATAATACCCTCCTCTCAAAGACCCCCTCTCCTGGTCGAGGGTCTAGGTTTCTGGGGATATTTAGAGTGGAAATTGCGCAATAATCTCTGAGCATGGAGGTCCCAGTGGTCAACCCAAGAGCGTTCTTCAGGACCATAGCCTTTCCAGTGGACCAAATATTTCAATTTCCCTCTAAATCTCCTGGAATCAATAATGCTCTGAACTTCGTACTCCTCTTGGCCTTGAACATCCACCGGCCCTGGTAGTGTAACGGTTGCAAACCAAGGGCTTTAACAGAGACACATGGAACACATTATGAATGCGCATAGAGGCTGGGAGCTCTAGTGAATAAGAGACGGGGTTAATCTTGCGAATTATCTTAAATGGGTCAATGAACCGGGGAGCCAACTTATTAGATGGTACTTGTAGGTTGAGATTCCTGGAGGAAAGCCATACCCTATCCCCAACCTGAAAAGAGACCGCTGGGAGCCGTCTAAGGTTGGCATGCCGCTGATGTCGTTGAAAAGACTGGCTGAGGGTCCACTGAACCTGTGCCCAAGTAGAGCGGAGCTGCTCCAAATGCTCATCCAGAGCATTGCTGCTGTGACTGAAATGAGTCCGGGAGCAGGCATGGCTGAAATCCATAGTTAATAAGGAACGGAGAGCTCCCGGATGATCAGTTAACTGCGCAGTTCCTGGCAAACTCTGCCCACGGCAACAGGTCGGCCCAATTGTAATGATGATCGGTCACAAAACAGCGCAGGAACTGTTCCAGTCCCTGATTGGCACGCTCAGCGGCCCCATTGGTCTGGGGATGGTAGGCAGAGGAAAAGGACAACTGAATGCCCATCTGGCCACAGAATGCCCTCCAGAATTTAGACACGAACTGGCTCCCACAGTCAGACACCACCACTCTGGGAACCCCGTGCAAGCGGAATACCTCTCTAGCGAAAACCACCACCAATTCCTGAGCCGTCGGAAGACCCGAGAGGGGCACGAAGTGAGCCATCTTAGAAAACCTGTTGACCACCATTAGGATAAAAGAATACCCCCTAGACACCGGCAATTCTCCCAGGAAATCAATAGATATATGAGACCATGGGCGTTCCCCATTGGGAACTGGTTGTAATAAGCCCACCGGGAGGTGTCTGGGGGTCTTGGCATGGGCACAGGTGGCACAGGCTGCTGTGAAGGCGGAACAATTGTCTCTAAGAGAGGGCCACCAAAAGACTTGGGACAGTGACCATATTAATTGATCCCTCCCTATGTGCCCAACCGCTTTAGATGAGTGGTATGTTTCTAGGAGGCGGGTACGGAATGGCTCATCCACAAAACACTTGCCCACTGGGGTCTCAGGAGGAGCCCTGACTCGGGATGCCAAAATGTCCTCCCCCAGCAGCGAAGTGATACTGGTACTTACCATAGCCAGGATGCGATCTGGCTGGATAATAGGTACAGGGTCTTCATCCCTCTCAATGTCAGGGCTGAATTGTCTGGATAGAGCATCCGCTCTAATGTTCTTAGAACCTGGCAGGTAAGACACTATGAAATTAAATCGAGACAAAAAGAGTGCCCACCTAGCCTGACGAGATGACAGTCTTTTGGCCTCTGAGAAATAAGTAAAATTTTTGTGATCTTTAAGGATCAATACCGGGGTTCTTGTGCCCTCCAATAGATGGCACCATTCCTTTAATGCAAGGATAATGGCCAAGAGTTCTCTGTCACCAATCTCATAATGGCTTTGGGCATTAGTGAGCTTCTTAGAAAAGAACCCACAAGGTCTCAGGGTACCACCACCTGCAGGGTGTTGGGAAAGTACTGCCCCTACCCCAACTTCAGAAGCATCAACCTCCAATGTAAATGGCAGGGCGGGGTTAGGGTGGGAGAGTACAGGAGCGGATGCAAAAGCAGACTTTAAGGTTTCAAAAGCTTTACCAGCTGCCACCGACCATTGAGAGGGATTAGAGCCTTTATGCGTCAGGTCAGACAGGGGTTTCACAATTGTAGAGAAATTCTTGATAAATTTTCTATAATAATTGGCAAAGCCCAAAAAGCGTTGGATAGCTTTTAACCCTTTAGGAGGTGGCCACTGTAGGACTGTTGCCAGTTTCTCTTGGTCCATAGCAATGCCGTCTTTGGAAATTACAAACCCCAGAAAGGGTACTTGGGATCTGTGAAACTCACATTTTTCAAGTTTACAAAATAGTTTGCACTTCCGTAAACGGAGTAAAACTTCAGACACATCCTTAATGTGTTGGGTTAGATTAGTAGAGTGAATTAAAATGTCATCGAGGTATACAACCACACAAGACTGAAGTAAATCACGAGGGATATCATTGATAAACTCCTGGAATACAGCAGGAGCATTACATAACCCAAATGGCATAACTAAATATTCGTAATGCCCGGACCTGGTATTGAATGTCGTTTTCCACTCATCTCCGGCCTTGATTCTGATCAAATTGTATGCGGCTCAGAGATCAAGCTTCGTAAAGATAGAGGAGCCCTTCAACCTGTCAGATAGCTCTGTAATGAGTGGGATAGGGTAGGCATTCTTAGACATGAGTTTATTCAAGCCCCGGTAATCTATACATGGTCTTAGCTCGCCATTTTTCTTTTTTACAAAAAGAAACCGGCATCGGCCAGTGAGGTAGACTTGCGTATGATTCCCCTCAGGAGGGCATCCTCAATATACTCCTCCATGGCCCTGTTCTCCTCGCAAGACAAGGAGTACGTCCGGCCCCTAGGAGGCACCGCCCCCGGAGGCAAATCAATAGCGCAATCATACGGCCTATGCTGCGGCAATGCGCTAGCCTCTCCCTTACTGAATATGTCACTGAATTACTGATATACAGCTGGCAATGAGGGAGAGGTACATAAAATCTTAATCGGTTGCGACAGACAATGTTTAGCACAATACTCAGACCAAGATTTAACCTCACATCTCTGCCAGTCAAACTGGGGATTATGCAGCAGTAACCATGGGAACCCCAGAATGACCGCATGATGGGGTGAATGAATTATTTGAAAGCATACTTCTTCCCTATGGAGAGCCCCAATAGACATATTGATAGGAGTCGTCTCCAAGGTGATAAATGCTGGTTCCAGGGGTCTCCCATCAATGGCTTCAATAGCTAGTGGAGTGTCCCACTTAACCAAGGGAATTTGGTGCAGTTTGGCAAGAGCCTGATCCATGAAGTACCCTGCCGCACCAGAGTCTACCAGAGCAGACACCTCCACAGCCAGATCAGCCCAGGAAAATCCCACCTGGATGGTGGGTTTCAGTGTACAAGAGTCTGGGGACTGTTGTACTCCACCTAGAGCCTGTCCCCCAAGGTACCCTAGGTGCGTCCGTTTCCAGGCCATACCGGGCAAGTGCGTAAAAGGTGCCCAGCCTTGCCACAATATAAACATAACCCTTGCCTCTTACAGTGTGCCCGTTCCTCCTTAGTGAGTCTAGTGAATTCAAGCTGCATGGGTTCACTTGTTTCAGGTGTTCGATCAGGGGGAATGGGAGGTGAGGGTGGGTTAAAAGGACTGCCGTGCCCATAGCCTCTGGCTTTTGCCTTTTTTGCCAGGTGCCTCTCACGGATGCGAGAGTCAGTAAGCATGACATAATCAATATACTCATCTAAGTCACTGGGTACATCTCTGGCAGCTATTTCATCTTTGATAGTGTCAGACAACCCCTGAGCAAATGCTGCCACAAGCGCTTCATTATTCCATCCTACCTCTGCTGCCAATGTCCGAAATTCTATGGCATAGTTGCCCACACTACGCTCGCCCATTTGTATTTCCATCAATTTTTTGGCAGCAGAGGCGGCTCTACCAGGTACCTCAAACACTCTGCGGAACTTCCTTATGAACTCGCTGAAGTTCTGAGTGCAGGGTTTAGCATTTTCCCACAACGGATTAGCCCATTCCAGAGCTTTGCCTGTTAACAATGAAATCGTGAACCCAACCTTGCTAAGGTCATTAGGAAAAGCATGAGAAGTGAGTTCCAGAAAAATCTCCAACTGATTGATAAATCCCCTGCATAGGGTAGGTTCTCCATCGTATCTTAATGGTAACAGCGCTGCCGCCGTTAGACCTCTAGGGGAAGCAGCAGACAAGCCAGAAGGATTATCCGGTGTCAGAACTGGGGGGACCATCGGATTCATGTTTGGTTTGTCAAGGTGTACCGTTCGTTCAAGTAATGTCTGCATAGCCAGTGCCAACTGGTCCAAGCGTTGCTCATGCATATCCATCCTCCAATGGAGGTTTTGTGTATTACCTTCACCTTTGCTGTCTGAGGTCATGGCCCTTTCGTACTGTAACGGTTATTCAGACTCTCAGACCAGAGGTAAAAAATAAAACACAGTTTTATTGGGAAAAAATAAGGTAATTACACGTAACTGCAGGCAATATGGTAATATAGCAGACACAGTATTGGTAAAGAGCAATACTGTACAAACAAAGAAACAGTGGAAAGCAAGGGTTAAGTCCAATGCACCTAGTAGTGAGTCCACACAGTATTACTCAAGGACTGGCGATTTGCAAGACCAACCACGTATGCTAGAGCCACTTAAGGAAAGAGCCAAGGGCACTTCTGCTGTGCGTAATGGGAACCACATTGCGTGAGCTGAATGGAATCAGAGCCAACGGCACTCGCGGTGTTGAAAGGGTTAATGACACTGCGTGAGCTTAATGGAACCTGAGCCAGCAGCACCCCTTGGTGCATCAACGGATACCCACACTGCCAGAGCTGAACGGGACCAGAGCCACTAGCACTCCATGGTGCGTAACGGATATACCAACACTGCTTAGAGCTGAGTAGGACCGGAGCCAATAGCACCCTTCCGGTGCGTAACTGAATCGAGTGAATGGCAAGAACACTAGGTGGATAGTAACGGAAATCACCACGGCTCTGCGAGTGAACGGACAGGCTCGGTATGGATGACAATGAGCTCAGCAAGTGTTACTGGAGAGGCTCGGTATCTGAGGCAACAAGCTCTGCAGGGGTTAAGGAACAGGCCCGGTAACGGAGGCAACAAGCTCAACAAGAGTAAACAGATAGCTCAGTATTGGAGGCCACAAGTACTGCATGTGTCAGTGAGCAGGCTCGGTAACGGAGGCAACAGACTCAGCAGGTGTTTAACGGACGGCCCTTGATCTGAGGCAACAGGCACGCCAAGGGTTAATGCACAAGCTCGGTAACGGAGGCAACAGGCTCAGCAAGTGTAAATGGAGGTCAGCAAAAGAGGCACAGATCTGACAGTTCACAATGTCGCCACGCGACATAAACAAAGCCTCAAGGAAGCCGGATCACTGGAGACTGGAACCAAGCAGGAGAGTAGGTCAGGCCAGGTCATACACGGAGCAGGAGCATCAGACAAGCCGGATCAATCACGGAGTAGGAACGTCAGCCAGGCCAGGTCATACACGGAGCAGGAGCGTCAGACAAGCTGGATCAATCACAGAGCAGGAACATCAGTCAGGCCGGGTCATACACGGAGCAGGAACCAGGAGAATAGTCAGACAAGCCGAATCGGTACACAGGAACGCAGGAACACAGCAACGGAAGTACTGGTACTGGAACACCACGAAAGGGCACCTGACAGGTGCCAAAGGCCTGGTATAAGAAGGCCATACTGGGCGGGCATAACAGGTACTGCCAATAGGAACACACCACAGCAGAGAGTGACAGGCAATCACGGGAACCGTGATACTATGCTTATATTGCGGTAAAGCTGGGCACCTATTACGCACATGTCAGGTACGGCCAGGAAACAGACTCACCTAGGGTACCTTGGGGGACAGCCCCTAGGTGGCGTACAGCAGTCCCTAGATCCTAGTACAAAGAAACCCACCATTCAAGTGGTATTCTCTTGGGCAGACCTGTCTGTGGCAGTTATGGCTCTGATAGACTCAGGTGCAGCCGGTTACTTTATGGACCAAGCCTTTGCCGAATTACACAAAATTCCGTTAGTCAAAAGGGAATCTCTGTTGGCTATTGAAGCCATAGATGGCAGACCTTTGGAACCTGCATTTATCACCATGGAAACGACCCCTATTACTATGGCGGTTGGGGCTCTCCACAAGGAGGAGGTACGTTTCCAGATAATTCACCTCATCATGCAGTCATTCTGGGGTTTCCATGGTTACTATTACATAATCCTCAGTTTGACTGGCAGAGATGTGAAGTCAAATCATGGTCAGAGTACTGTGCTGGGAACTGTCTGTCACACCCTGTCAAGTTACTGTGTACCTCTCCCTCCGTGCCAGCTGAATATCAGGAATTCAGTGACGTATTCAGCAAGGGGGAGGCTAGCGCGCTTCCACAGCACAGACCCTATGACTGCGCTATTGATCTGCCTCCAGGCATGGTGCCTCCGAGGGGTCGCACTTATCCACTGTCGTGCGATGAAAACAGGGCGATGGAAGAGTATATTGAGGATGCCCTTAAGAGAGGGATTATTCGCAAGTCTACCTCTCCGGCTGGCGCCGGCTTCTTCTTTTTAAAAAGAAAAGCGGCGTGCTTAGGCCATGTATTGATTACCGGGGCCTGAATAAGCTGATTTCTAAGAATGCCTACCCCATTCCACTGATTACTGAGTTATTCGACAGGTTAAAGGGCTCTTCCATTTTTACTAAACTTGATCTCCGGGCTGCTTATAACCTGATCAGAATTAGGGCTGGAGATGAGTGGAAAACGGCATTTAATACCAGATCAGGGCATTATGAATATCTGGTGATGCCATTTGGTCTATGCAATGCACCCGCGGTATTCCAAGAATTTATTAACGACATCGTTCGTGACATGCTTCAGTCCTGTGTGGTGGTATATCTAGATGATATATTGATTCACTCTGCTACCCTTACCCAGCATATCAAGGATGTCTCTGAGGTTTTGCGTTGATTACGCAGACACAAATTGTTCTGTAAACTTGAGAAATGCGAATTTCATAGGTCCCAAGTACCATTCCTGGGATACGTGATTTCTAGAGATGGCATTGCTATGGACCAGGAGAAGTTGGCAGCAGTCCTACAGTGGCCTCGTCCCAAAGGGTTAAAAGCTATTCAGCGCTTCCTGGGCTTTGCCAACTGTTATAGGAAATTTATCCAGAACTTTTCTACAATTGTGAAACCTCTGTCTGACTTGACACATAAGGGCACTATTCCCTCTCAATGGTCTGTGGCAGCTGAAAATGCGTTTGAGACACTGAAATCTGCCTTTGCTTCTGCTCCGGTGCTGTCCCATCCTAATCCCGCCCTGCCATTTACCCTGGAGGTTGATGCCTCAGAGGTTGGGGTGGGGGCAGTGCTTTCCCAACGCCCTGTGGGAGGTGGTGCCTTGAGACCCTGTGGGTTCTTTTCTAAAAAACTTTCCAGCGCTCAAAGTCACTATGAGATTGGTGACAGGGAACTCTTGGCTATTATTCTGGCACTTAAAGAATAGTGTCACCTATTGGAAGGTACTAGGACGCCAGTGTTGATCCTAACTGACCACAAGAATTTAACATATCTCTCTGAAGCTAAGAGACTGTCCTCACGACAGGCTAAGTGGGCACTCTTTCTGTCCCGGTTCAATTTTGTGGTGTCCTATCTGCCAGGTTCCAAGAAAGTACGGGCAGACGCTCTGTCTAGACAGTTTGCATCGGACATTGAGAGGGAGGAAGAACCAGTACCTATTATTCAGCCAGATCGTATTCTGGCCACGATACGTACTAGCATCACTTCGCCACTGGGGGAAGAAATCTTGGCTTCTCAAGCAAGGGCTCCTCCGGAAACCCGTTGGCAAGTGTTTTGTGGATGAGCCGTTCCGTACCCGTCTATTGCAGACTTACCATTCCTCTAAGGTGGCTGGGCATATCGGGAGGGATCAGCTAATTTGGTCTCTGTCTCAGTTATTTTGGTGGCCCTCCCTTAGAGCCGATTGCTCCACCTTTACTGCAGCCTGTGCCACATGCGCTCATGCCAAGACCCCCAGGCATCTCCCAGTGGGCCTACTCCAACCTGTGCCTAATGGTGACCGCCCATGGTCCCATATATCTATTGACTTTCTGGGAGAATTGCCAGCATCTAGGGGTTACACGTTTATCCTCATGGTGGTAGACAGGTTCTCTAAGATGGCTCATTTCGTGCCCCTCTCTGGCCTTCCATCGGCCCAGGAGTTGGCGATAGTATTCGCCAAAGAAGTGTTCCTCTTGCACGGGGTACCCAGAGTGGTGGTGTCTGACCGTGGGAGTCAGGTTGTGTCCAGATTCTGGAGGGCATTTTGTGGCCAGATGGGCATCCAGTTGTCCTTTTCCTCCGCCTACCACCCCCAGACCAATGGGGCCGCTGAGCGTGCCAATCAGGGACTGGAGCAGTTCCTGCGTTGCTTTATCACTGATCATCATGACAATTGGGCCGACCTGTTGCAGTGGGCAGAGTTTGCCAGGAATTGTGCAGTTAATTCATTGTCCGGGAGCTCCCCGTTTCTCATTAATTATGGTTCCAGCCGTGCCTGCTCCCAGACTCATTTCAGGCGCAACAAATTCCAGCTCTGGATGAGCATATTGAGCAGCTTCGCTCCACTTGGGCACAGGTTCAGAGGACCCTCAGTCAGACATTTCAGTGACATCAGAGGCATGCCAATCGTAGACGGCTGCCAGCGGTCTCCTTTCAGGTTTGGGATAGGGTATGGCTCTCCTCCAGAAACCTCAATTTGCAGGTGCCTTCCAACAAGCTGGCCCCCCGGTTCATTGGTCCGTTCAAAGTTATCCACAAAGTTAACCCCGTCTCGTACGCATTGGAACTCCCTGCCTCTATGCGTATACACAATGTGTTCCATGTATCTCTGTTAAAACCCTTGGTTTGCAACCGCTACACTAGCACTCCAGTGACCCCTGGGCCGGTGGATGTTCAGGGCCAAGAGGAGTACGAAGTCCAGAGAATCATTGATTCTAGGAGATTTAGGGGGAAGTTGCAATATTTGGTCCATTGGAAGGGCTATGGACCTGAGGAGCGTTCCTGGGTGGATCATAGGGACCTCCATGCGCCCAGATTGTTGCGCAACTTCCCCAGAAACCAAGACCTCCGGCAGGGAGAGGGGGTCTTTGAGAGGGGGGTACTATAACGGTTCCCGTGATCTCCCTCTGTCACTCTCTCTTGTGCTGCTCCCTCATTGGTTGAGCCTGTTTGGCCCGCCCCTGGTGACCCTTTTTATACCAGACTAGTGGCACCTGTCAGGTGCCCTTTTTGTGGTGTTCCAGAGCCAGTGTTGCTGTTGCTGAGTTCCTGTGTTCCTGATTTCCGGTGTACCGATTTGGCCTGTTCTGACGACTCTCCTGTGTTCCTGCTCCGTGATCCGACCCGGCCTGGCTGACGTTCCTGCTCGTTGCTGATCTGGCTTGTCTGAGAATTTCCTCCATGATCTGACCCGGCCTGGCTGACGTTCCTGCTCGTTGCTGATCTGGCTTGTCTGAGAATCTCCTCCGTGATCTGACCCGGCCTGGCTGACGTTCCTGCTGCTGTTATCGCTTGGGCGACATTCTGATTCCTGCTGTGTTCGCGTCTGTTTGGATTGAGACTGTACCATTAACTCCTGCTGAGCCGTGTCTCTTGAGCTGAGCTTCCAGTTAAGCTTGCAGAGCTGTACTACTAAAGCTGAGTCTCCAGTTACGCTTGCAGAGCTGTACTACCTAAAGCTGAGTCTTCGTTGACACTTGCAGGGCGATACCGTTATACGCTGAGCCTTCGATTATACTTGCTGGGCTATATATCCAACCTGTTGCTGCTGTTAACTCTTGCAGAGCCGTTATACTCCCGCTACTCCTGCTGAGCCGGCCGCGTTGGGCCTTGGTAGACGGCGGCTCATATTGTCATCCTAAGCAGAGTAGTCTGTATCTGTTTACGTGCATGTGAGGCGCTATTGGCTCCCGCTCCTTCGGAGTCTTACTCCTTACTCCCCGGTGGAGTTATTGGCTGTAGCACTCTCTGCACCAGTGGTTCCCGTTATACGCCCGGTGGGGCTATTGGCTCTAGCTATCGCTGTACAGTTGGTCTCCTTATACGCCCGTGGGGGCTAGCGAGTCACGCTCTTGCAGTGCAAAGTGTCTCTGTCATATGCCCGCGGGGGGTATTTGGCTCAAGCTATCTCTGGATGGTTGGTCTCTATTTCACGCCCGTGGGGGCTAGCGATTCACTCTCTTGCAGCATCAGTAGTCTCCATTATACGCCCGTGGGGGCTATCGACTTACGCTTCTGCATTAAAGGTTGTCTCCGTTACACCCCCGTGGGGGCTATCCGCAAACTACTCCGTAGCGTTCTGTCTCAGTCTCTACATTACCCAAGCAGCTAACGACATCAATGGACTTAAGGTGTTGTGCCATCTAACACCTATTGCTGCTTCTTATTCACCTTGGGCGTGCCAAACACCACAACAGAGACTGACGATTTCTATGTATTTAACTATTGATTGCCAGTCGCTATTCTGAGCCTGTCCTGTGACAGTATATGTATTATTTGTACTCCTGTATACTGGTCCTGTGAGGGCCTGTGTAGTCTATCTATTGCTATCTACTGTGTGGCCTATTGAGGGCGACCTTGTTTGTTATTTTTTTTGTTTGTTTTAATAAAACTTTGTTTTATTCAAACCTGCTGTCTGAGTGTCTGAAAACCGTTACAAAAGGGTTTTCTTCTGCTGTGATGTCTACTATGCTTAGGGCCCGTAAGCCTGTTTCTTCCAAGATCTATCACCATGTCTGGTCGACATTTGTGTCTTGGTGTGCTGACAGAGATCTGTCTCATGACTTTCATCTTCCCACTGTCCTGGCTTTTTTGCAGGACGGTGTGGATGAGGGGCTCAGTTTGAGTTCTCTTAAGGTTCAGAGTTCGGCATTCTCTGTCTTTTTCCAGGAGCGCATTGCTGTCCTTCCTGATGTCAAGGTTTTCTTCCAAGGCATTGCTCATGTGCGTCCTGCCTTTCGGAGTCCGGCTTCTCAGTGGGACCTTAACTTGGTTTTGGGAGTTCTCCAACGTCCTCCCTTTGGGTCTTTGGCTACAATTCCTTTACGTCTCTTGACGTGGAAGATGGCTTTCCTTCTGGTGATTGTGTCAGTTCGCCGAGTGGCGGAGTTGCAAGCTCTTTCTTGTAAACCACCTTATTTGGTGTTTCATAAGGATAAAGCGGTGCTTCGCACCTCTAAGGAGTTCTTACCTAAAGTAGTCTCTGAGTTTCACATCAATCAGGAGATTGTGGTGCCCTCTTTCTGCCCTAACCCCTCCTGCGACAAGGAAAGGGATCTCCACTTGTTGGATGTGGTGCGTTGTCTCAAATTTTATGTCCATCTCACTGAATCTATCAGGAAGTCAGATGCTCTGTTTGTCATTCCTGAGGGTCCTAGGGCAGGTCGACCTGCATCCAAAGTAACTATTGCGTCATGGATCAAGTCCACTATTCGTAGGGCGTACGAATTGAGGAATAAACATGTCCCCTTTCGGGTCACTGCTCATTCCACCAGGTCCAATGGGGCCTCTTGGGCCTATAAGAATCAATCGTCTGCTGATCAGCTGTGCAGGGCGGCCACTTGGTCCTCTGTGCACACCTTTTCGAAGCACTACCGTGTGGATGTGCTGGCTTAGACTGATGCCAGTTTCGGGAGGAAGGTCCTGGAGGCAGTCTTGCCTGTCTTGGATCTTCTTCTTCTCAGGTTCTTAGTGCTTCCTTACTGTTGAGCCCTGTTGGCTCTAGTTCAGTGTGCTGTGTTACAGTTCCTGGGGTCCTTTTACCCCTGTTTGGTGTCCGTTGACACTTCAGTTTTGTTGGGATCTCTGACCGGTTGGTTCATAGAGGTCCTGGTGACTCTGGGGGCCTTGCGCCTGGTCCTTGCCTTCTTCCCGCCTCTGGGAAACTCAATGGTTGGACACCCCAGAGTTACCAGTAACCTGTATTGGGCGACAGAGAAAAGAGGATTTTAGTCTTACCTGTTAAATCCTTTTCTCTTAGTCCATGCAGGTTACTGGTCTCCCAACCTGTCAAGACACCATGCTTGGCTCTCCTGTGGCAAAATGTGGGAGTCCTTCGGGGCATGCTCACAGGAGTCTTCTTCTCTCCTATTTCTGGTCAGTTATTAGTGTCTCAAATCATTCTGGAGCTAGCTGGCTGGATGAGGCTGAGGAGGGAGGGGAGGCTCCACCCCCTGCATACATTTAGAGAAATGTTCCTACCTACTTAAAGGGGCAGCTCGCCTCCCAGAGTTACCAGTAACCTGTATGGACTAAGAGAAAAGGATTTAACAGGTAAGACTAAAATTCTCTTTTTTCTATGTTAACAGTGCACAAATTCAGTTATTCTTTGGATGATATGAGTCACTATGAACAGTTCTCCATTGAATGTTAAATTAAGGTTTATCACCTTCTATCAGTTTGAACTTTTAGGAAGTAATTAAGTTGTTAATTACTTCCTGATAGTTTTAACTTATGAATAAAACAACTACCAGCAGTGGAGGTACCCTTATTTTACTCAGTAGGAGAAACCTGTAAGTGTTTTTTTTTGTTTGTTTTTTTATTCATTTTTATTAAGAAGAAAGAAAAAGGGTACAAGGGAAATAAATCAAAAGGGTAAGGAGGAGATACATAGTATATAATGACAATATATCATAGGCCTACGCAGAGGCCGTAAATAGCACAACATAGCAAGCAATACAAACTGCGTACGTCATCAATCATAATGACAAAGAGAGAAATGCAAGGAGTACATAATTTAGTCACTGACAGTGAATAAGGAGCATACATATCCAGTAATAATAGGTAATAACAGCACGTGCATTCACATACCAGAGTACATTAACTTTGACTAAGTAAGTCTGACATGAGTATAATGCATGAACACTCATTAATGAGAGACAAATGAAATCAAAGCCCCAATTCCCCATGCAGGGGTGAGGCATGAAAGGGGGTAAGACCTAGGGCTAAGAGAAGGAGAAGGACTATGATATGGTTAAAGAGGAAGGGACATCCAGAGGGCTCAGGTACAAGAGAGAAAGGAAGGAATGAGGAAGAGGGAAGGTGGGGAAAGTGAAGATGTGAGGGGGGATACGCTGACCCACAGGTTTAGCATCAGCGGAGAGGTCAAACAGGACCCATCCACACGAGTGCAGATGGGGTCGCAGTTTATCAACAGAGTTTCAGGGGAATCAAAAAAGGGGGGTTACATGGATAGTGGGCAGGAATTAAGCCAAGGAGACCAAATCACTGAAAAAGGGCAGAGTACCACCAGAGAGAAGATGTGTCAGTTTCTCATACAGGGATATGTCACTCACTAGGCTTCTTCACATATCCAGTGAAGGCGGGAAGGTTGACTTCCAACACAGCGGAATGCACATCCTTGCAGCAGTGAGAAGGGTGTTGTGAAGAATGTGAACGGGCTTGGATCTACTAACTCCACTCAGCCCTACACAGCCCTACAGAAAAGAGAATCAGTGAAGGATCAATAGGAATGTTGATAGAGAGAACAGAAGATATGGCTGCAGTGACCAGATGCCAATACTGAGATATTAGTGGCATGACCACCAAATGTGTCACTGAGTTCCCTCAGCCTTATCACATCTCCAACATAATGGAGAGAGTGTAGGATAGAACGTATGTAGAAGAGTGGGGGATCTATACCAGCGAGTAACCAACTTGTGACATTGCAAGAGGAAGAGAGGTATCCATGAAAAGCCTGCTCCCAGGGCTCAGGGGAAATAAGAGCTTGAAGATCAGTTTTTCACTTAATCCAGTATGAGTGACAGTGCTCTGAGAGATCAGCAAGCCAAAAATATATTTTGGTAATTTAGATGCTGAAGATGAGAACCTCAAGACCTATCTACAGGAGTGGGAGGAAGGCAAAGAAGTTCAAAAGGGGTGAGAGAACATACCATATTAACCTTCCCCTGATGTGTAGAGAGAAAGTGACATATCTGAATGAATGAATGAATGAATATGTTTATTTATATAGCTCCACAAGTGTAAGTAGTGCTTTACAGTTTAAGGTATATCTGCAAATATTTCCAGTAGACATTGTAATGCAAGCTCCAAGAGTCTAATAGATGTTCAAAAAGGGGCCACTGCAACATCAGGTAAGACATCCGCAACTACAAAACCCTGCCCCGGGCCCCAACCCAGGAAAGCTGATCCAGACATACCCTGAGGAAAGTTAGGGTTCTGAAGTATGGAAACAAGAGGGGAAAGAACACCAGAAAGCGTAGATGCAGTTGAATCCCAGTTTCGTAAAACAGGCGCGATTAAAGGAGGTCTAGAGACAACTGGAAGGATAGAGGATGGGGAGCATCATATCAGTGAGGCGTCAGGGATCGGTGAACATAAAATGAGCTGTATAGGTACCCATGCCTTAGAAGTTCATGAATGAAACCAATGGGGAATAGCACTCAAGAGTACATCCCTATTATAATTACATATATCTGGTACTCCCAAACCACCCTGTCTACGTCCATGAGAAATGTGGGAGAATCGTAAACGCGAGGGCTTGTCCCCCCAGAGGAACGATTTGAAGGTATGTTGCAAGGACTTAAGGTAGGATCAAGGAAGTGAGATGGGAAGGGTCTGGAAAAGGTATAGAACCTTAGGCAAGAAGACAGATTTCGTCAACACCTAGCGGTAAGTTGGATGCAACTACCCTGCACAACACACTTAAGGGCCTTCCAGACAGTAGTAAGAGAAGGAACAGAAGCTTTGTTGGAAGCCAAGTACTCCTGAATGCAAGTTTTAAAGCGGGAGGATGAATCAGGATCAGAGAGAAGAGAGGCATCCATCCTCCAGACACCAACAACAGCATAGGAACATCTAAAGGAAGGTCTATTGGTCCGTGATCCTACCAGGTTTGCATAATGCAAATGTGCATGGAAGAGGAAAATAAAAAAAAGAGCGGTAAGTGGGATGCAGTATCCTCCAGACATTGAGGAAGGAGTGATCTAGCAAAAGTTACTGTACCTTGGTCTAGTGGGAAAGTGAAAGACTAGAGAAGCAATATATGGAAGGATCTAGGACAGTGTTGATATCGCCTCCAAATATCAGTAAACCCTCACCAAAAGCACTTAAATCCTGAAGGGCCGAACGAAGGAAAGAAAGTTGACCAGAGTTAGGGGCATACACAATAGCCAGGATAAGGTGCAGAGAACCCAAGCAGCCCTTTATCTCCCCATATCATCCCTCAACACATCATCACATTCAAATAAAAATAGCTCCGCCAGATTTCTTGCAAGGTGCATTGCTGAGAAAATAAGTTGGAAAGTGTTTACTGTTGAAGGAGGGAACATTATCCACACCTGGGCCCCCAGTCAAGATAGATGTCTAATCAGGAGAGAGCATATAAATGGGGAGTTAAGCCCCATGGCATTAATCGAAACAGTCTTGAATGAATATGCCATTCCAGTAGTGGGGGGCAAATAATTAAGTCCCAGAATCTGACAGATAGCTATAGATCGTGTAAACCCTCAGGGAAAGGGGGTGAGTGAGTGGGAAAAGGGGGAAGTAAGGAAAAGGCAGGAGGAAAGGGAGAAGGGTGGCAGAGTTAAAGAGAAAAGGAGCAGTAGGGTGATAGGGCACCCAAGAAGAACAACTGTTAGAGATGCAGTTCAAAATACAAATAAACCACTCAGTGTAAGCCAAAATAGGCTAAGGCATGAGCAGTAGTGAGGGGTTAGAGAGGTTAGAGAAAGGAACTATGAACCGGTAGCTCACGACCAAAACAGAGTGCTAAAGAAGAAGATATAAGAGAGAGGAGAGAGAAAGATATGGACCAGTACAGGAAGGGAACATTCAAGCAGTGGGGGTACAGCCATGCCCCAGAGCAGGACCAGCTCCAAAGCTATGGACCCCACCATCTAGGAAGTAGGAGAGGTTGTTTATCTGCAATACGTCCACATAGGGAAAGAGGAATTAAAAGGCACCATGAACATAACAATAGGCACAATAACCGACAACCCTATAGCATCTGCAAAGATGTACACTGGTACTGAGAGCTGAGAACAGAGGGTCAGCCCCCCAAACAC
This sequence comes from Rhinophrynus dorsalis, assembly GCA_037306005.1. Classification (NCBI taxonomy): domain Eukaryota; kingdom Metazoa; phylum Chordata; class Amphibia; order Anura; family Rhinophrynidae; genus Rhinophrynus; species Rhinophrynus dorsalis. The sequence continues at coordinate 167,206,953 of CM074721.1, read as the reverse complement.
ACAAAATCTGGCCAAGAGGCACCCCTCAGCCGGACCACCGACCCCAGCCCCCCGTCATCAGGAGAAGACTATAAAGAGCAAGGGAATCTCAGCCAAATGTACACTACTTTCATATAGAGATTAACTAAATGATGTACATTAGTTAAGAAGGCATATATAAGCGTAAATAACTAATCAAGAAATGCAAACATTGAGGCACCTGGTGCTTCACAAGGGGCACACACCGCAGGCCCACAATGATGTCCACAGGGACCAGACACCAAGATGCCGGGCCCCCTGACCATCACCACATATAACAAATCAATAAACCAACAGAGTGCAACCTTACACCATGGGGCCGTCACCAACGAGCCACCAATCAGCAGGAAGGGGAGGAAAGTCAAAGGGAGGGATGGGAAGGGTGTATGAGCCATACGGATAGCAGGTGGCAGGGAAAAAGAAGGGACAGCAGCAGACAGTAACAACCCCAGGGCGCACACTTCAAACAGTAAAATCCGTATAAGACGGAGGCTATGTCCCCAGAAGAAATACCTGTCCCCAATACTACCACAGTTCAAGTGTGAATGACCAGCAAGTAGTAAGGGTAGGCCGCCATCAAACAAATAAGGTCTATATTGAGTCCACCTCACTGAATACTGAGATGATTTTCTGCACTCTAGTTTACTTTATTGCATTTTATTTAATGTTCCTTTCCTGCTTTTTTAACTCATCTACTTGTAATTCCTCCTGTATTTGTGATCTATTGTTCATATGTTCCTTCTGCATTTGTCAGACGGCTGTTTGTATGCTATATATATGTTTTCGACTCAATAAAATTATTTTAAAACTAAAATAAATAAATAAGTGAGATTTTGAAAGCCCCTTTAAAAAATCAACTAAGTCAAAAAAAGAATAGTACCACTTTAAAGTTTTAAATGCCATAGCAGTGTGTAACATATTGCTTTACAATGTGCTGTGCACACCTCTAGCATTCAAAAGGTAAAGGGGTCAACAGTTGTCTGCTGCTTTGTTTGGTTTACCACTTCAAAGCACTTGTTAACCCTTTGAGTGCCATAGAGGTTTGCAATGCATTGCAAAGCAGGGCCGGATTTACATCTCAGGAGCCTGTAGGCACAGATATCTGAAGCGCCCCCCCCCCCCCCCCGGCCATCTCCACAATGCTCCAAATCTCCATATTGCCCTCACATTGCCCCCCAACACCTTCACATTGCACCCTATCAGCTCCACATTGCCCATTCAACTCCATATTGCCCTCACATTGCCCCCCATCATCTCCACATTGACCCCATCAGCTCCATTGACCCCATCAGCTCCACATTGCCCTCATATTGCCACATCATCTCAACATTGCCCTCACATTGCCCCCCATCAGCTCCACATTGACCCCATCAGCTTCACATTGCCCTCATATTGCCCCATCAGATCCACATTGCTCCATTCAATTCCATATTGCCCCCCATCAGCTCCACATTGACCCCATCATGCATTCCTGAATAGGAGACCGCGCGGGAGCTTCAGTAACTACATGACTGTGCCAAAGGAGGTACAGACGACAGATCTGCTCGGGAGGTAGGAAACAGACAATGGGAGGGAGGCAATGTGAGGGCAACATGGAGATGGTCTGCTGGGAAGGTAAGAAATAGACAACGGGGGGGTGCAATGTGAGGATAGCATGGAGTGGGCACTGGCGCAGCCAGCGATGTGGCTTTTTTTTTTTTTTTTTTTTTAAGTGTTAAAAAAAAAATTCCATTGTCAAGCGCCCCTCGGTGGCGTGCACCTGAAGGCAGGTGCCTACTTTGCCTTATGGCAAATCCGGCCCTGTTGCAAAGCAATACATTGCATACCCCCTGGCACTCAAAGGGTTAGTGCAGAAACAATTCACAGACTCTCTAAATTGAAAATAGGTCAAGAAGCCCAAAAAGTAGCACCATCTGCCAGTTTACATTATTCTCTTGTTCTTAATTAAACTGAAATAGAATAGAAGAAATGTATAATCTTTTTTCTCTAATTAAAGGGATTATTTAATAAAAATAGCACAACATGTACATTGTTTTTATCCTGAATGTAATACCTCTTTAGAATATTCACAACTTCCCACTGTCTGAAAGTGGAACTTTCACCTATTAATAAGTCGCCATGCATTCATTAGCCCCTAACCGCCCGAGGACGTACATGTACGTCCCGAGTGGATGTCCCAGGTAGACAGAGGACGTACATGTACTTCCCGGAAGCCATTTTAAGTAATGGGAAAAAAAGTTTGTCGGGTGTTAAGTGCCGGCCGAGTGCACGCGCGGCCGGTTACTAAGGGGTCAAGCATATGGTAACTAGCTTGAAAATACATTTTACCTATAAAAAGTGTCAGATTCTAAAGAAATCTTTACTGTTTGGAGACTGAAGGGCAGGTTAGTGCAGTCTGCTCGCCGGTTACCATGTGGCACGCTGCAATGCTTTACAGGAGACCGGGACAGACGGCACAGATGCGAAGACAAGATGTCTGCACTGTTACCTGGCTTCTGGTCTCCGAAGGGTAAAGATTTCTTTAGAATCTGCCACTTTTTATAGTTAAGATGTGTATTTTCAAGCTAGTCGCCATATGCTAAATGACTGCATGGTGATTTATTAATAGGTGAAAGTTCCACTTTAAGGAAAAAAAAACATTATAATTTCTTAGGGCCTTATTATGACCAAACAAAAAGAGTAGTTATTCTGGGGCAAAACACTGCTGGGGACTATTAAAAAACAAACCCAATGATTTGATGGTGGTTTTAACTCCTTGAGTGCTAGTGGGGTCTCCAGTACACTGCTTCAGAATGCATTGGAGACCTCTCTGACCTGCATGCATTTAACTCTTTGAGTGCCCAAAGAATGTGCAACTCACTTCTGCCAATGTGTTGCATATCCCTTTAGTATGCAAAAGATTAGAGGTCCCATTATAGGGGATTTGTATATGTCACCTAAAGAGCAGCTGGCTTCCTCCGTAATTACTACTACATTTTTAACATAAAACCCATAATGATTTGTCTACAGGCAGGGGAAAAACAATGTAAAGACATAACTGAATTCTCAGTATAGGATTTGAATCTTAAAGGAATAGTAAACTTTTTACTGAAAACCTATATGTTATACAGTAGATCATGGGTGTTGAAATTTAGGCCACAAGAGCTACCAGCAGTCCAGGATTTAAGGATTTCCCTGTCTGCGCACAGATGGGCCAGTCAAAATGAATGAGCCTCTGACTAACAACTTAAAGGGATAGTAATGTTTCATAATAAAAGCAGCTCTAGTTAATCATATAGTATTTAGACTTTGGAGAGTGTTATTTCAATTCTGTCAGAGTTGTAGTTCAAGAGTAATTCAATGACAAAGTATCCCCCTTCCGCCCCTTTTACTGATGTAACACTTTTCAGCCAGAGCAGAAGGGAGGTGCCCAGGCAGATTGCAGAGAGGGACAATCTTCGATTAAGATAAGGGAAAAACATGAAAAGCTTGTCAAGGGGGGCAGGGCTTTCATTGTTTTCATTGTAAGAAGATTGTCCCCTGCTGTTATCTATCTGGTCTTAAAACCAGATTCCCCATCTGAGAAGAGATGGCTTACACTAGGTAAAAAGGGCGAGAGGGGGAAACTTTGCTTGTGAATATCTCTTAAACTATAAAGGTTTGAGAGATAAGACTTATATCATTCTTTATATTTTTTTAATGCCTACAAAACAAAATAAAGTTAAAACGAAGTATTACTATCCCTTTAAGGACCGGGGAAATCTGGGGTGGATTGCATTTAAGGACCAGAGCAATTCTGACATTATTGACTGTCTTTGTTTAACAGTATTTTCCCTCTAAGGCTTTTATTTCAGCCACACAAATTATATACCATTTTTTCGCACACAATTAAGGCTTTTTTTTGATACCACATTTATATGGATAGCTCACCATTTATTTTATTAAAATTAATGAAAAATTTAAAAAATGTAAAAAAAAAATGCCATTTTTATTTTTTCTCTTGGGATCATTTGGCTGCAATGGGTTACATTTTTATGGAGACTGCATGAAAGGTATGACCCATCATTCATACAAAATGGCCAGTTTTAAGTGGGCATTGTTCCCCCTGGGTGAAAATCCCCATGTCCCTCTTTCCCTCCCTATTTTCCCACTTTTTCATTTATAACGTTTGGTGGTGTGTATAACTTTATTACATGGCTCCACAACAATCACACTGCGATTATTTATTGTTTAAACTTAGCAGATTTAGTTTAAGAATAGAATGTTTAATCTAAAAGAAAAGGTAAATATAATAGTAAAAAAAATCCAGTTAGAATGAAAATATGAAAGGGATTCTCTGAAAGGAAATACCTTACCCTCTGAATGATCTGATATTACCAAACCCATATGAAGCACTAGAGCACAAAGGGCTTGATGAATTTACATTAAGATTGAAAGCTGGGGAAATACCCAAACAAGATGATGGTGGTAATTGAGTTACCCACTATGTCCAACTTCCCCTAAGTCCATCAATTCACAATCTTAAACATCACATGGGACAAGATTGCAAGGACCAACCGAAGCTGGACTGAGACCAAAGACTATGTATCTGAAGTCTTTTTTGGGGACAATGTTCAAGAACGCCAGTACACAAATGGGCAAATGAAGAGTGAAGCAATTGTCAGACAAACAAAACAAGGCCAGTGGAGAGATGGAAAAGAATGGTGAAGAGGAGTACAGAAAGGAGAAATTAAGATCAACACAAAGACGATACAAGTAAATTAGGTTGAAAAAAGACACAAGTCCATCACTTTCAACCTTTGAGCAATTTCCTTAAAATGTACATTGGATTCCATGATGTATTTTCTAGAATGTACATGTTTTAAATAGTACTTTGGTAGGACCACAAGACCTAATTCCTATTACCTAGAGCATTGAAGTAGTATCCTGACAAGATAACAGAATACAATTATTACCAAGAACCATAAGAGGATTTTTGTGTACTTACTGAAAAGCCTTTTCTCCTAATCCATGTGGAACACAGGAACCATGGATAAAATATCCTCCAGCCAGGAGGGTAAATGGCTCTTAAAAGGCTCTCTGGAGGTAGTGGCTCAGTTTTAATGAATAGCAAAGATAGAAAAAAACAGAAGAGAGGCAGGAATGTCACCTGAACAAGAGAACCCAAGTACACAAAAATCCCCTTTTCTTTTTTGTGGAACTCAGGAACCAAAGCCTTCCACAAAGATTCCAGGGAAAACCCCTCAAATCACAGACCAGTTCTAACCAGACTAACTGGAACTACAGATGTAAATGCATACTCACAGAGCAAACCAAGGAACAGAATAAGAAACAGCTTACTGATAAAATAACACAAGAAGGAATCCTACTCAGGCACAATGGCCTGTAGGACCTTGTGACCAGCCAAAGCCAGCACATTGATATGGTAGTGTTTAACAAAGGTGTGAACTGACAACCATGTCACCACCTTATACAGCTGCTCTGCAGAGGCCTGGTTCTTGTAGGCCCAGTAAGCACCGACCAATTTGGTGGAATGAGCCTAAAGAGCACCAGCTTTTTCATGAGAACATAAGTCTGGCCAATGGTCACCTTGATCTAGGAAGCCAATGTCACCTTAGATGCACCTTTGCCCACATGAGGGTCCTCAGGAATTAAATGAAGAGTCCAATTTTCTTAATGGATGCATGCAATGAATGTAATGCTTCAAGCATCTAACCACATCCAAAAGAAACTTCTGCTCCTGTCTACTAGATGGAGCCAGACAAAGAGAAGGAAGTGCAATCTCCTGGTTAATGTGAAGCTTGGAAGCAATCTTTGGAAAAGACCTACAGGAGTTCTCAAAACCACACTATAAGAAAGAAAGACCAGAAATTAAGGCTTAGAAGACAAGGACCAAAGTTCGGAAACACGCTGAACAGACACAATCTCTAGCAGGAAAGCTTTCTTAAGAGCCAAGAATTGAAGGAAAACAGAAGACAGAGGCTTGAAAGGAGCCATCTGGAGAGCTCCCAAAACCAAGTTAAAACAGGCACAGTATGGGGCAATCGAAATGACATGAGCCTGCTACATCCTGATTTTTCTCAGTACCCTGGGAGTCAGAAGAAAGGAAGGAAACATGTCAGGGGGAACTGCCATGGAATGACCATCGCGTCCACCACAAGATCCAGAGGGACCTGGCATCTGGAACAGAACAGGGAGACCTTTCCATTCAACCATGAGATCCACAGTGGGACAACCATATAGAAGAATTACTAAGGCATACAACTTCTGGTTGATCATTCAATTTCTGGGATCCAGACACTGGCAACATCGAAAGTCTGCCACAAAATAGTCTACCCCGGGATGTGAACAGCAGAGAGAGCCAGCTTGTGAGCCTCTGCTTGCACTAGAATCAGCAGAACTTCGTATCACAAGGCCGTGTACCTGGTCCCTCCATGTAGGGTGATATATGCCACAGCCGAGATCCCTGGAGGGACTGGGACCAATGCAACAGGCCCAGGTGAATTGACTGGAGCTCCAGGCTGACTATTACTCAATTAAAATTGACCAGCAACCACCCCAATGACAGATGTGACCTCTGAGGACACCAATGAAGATCTGACTTTATAGGTCAGAGAAATGACACAGGAGAGATGACACCACTGCCTGGTCCAGAAATGGAGTAACAGAAATTCATAGAGAGCGACTGTGGACCACCAAGGATGTCAAGATCTTTGTAAAAACCTGTGGAGCATACGTCAACCCAAAAATAAACTGAAAATGATGCAGAAAATCTGATGAACTGCATGGATGGGAATATGCAGTTAAGCATAATTTATGTCTAGGGAGGCTAAAAACCCTCCTGGACAAATAGAGACTATGATGAGCATTGACTCCAGCTTGAACTGGGGCATAATAACAAATGGCTGAGACACATCAAGTCCAGAATAGGATAGGAGCTGCTCCTCTTTTTTTTGGAACTATGAAAATGTTTGGATTTAAGCCCACTGAATTTTCCTGAGAAGAAACAGTCAACATGATCTGCATATCTTGCACAAAACAAACAAAACTAACAAAGACTAATTTTTCTGACTTGAAGAGTAACATTAAAAAGTGGCAATCGATTGGAAGGTCATTAAAACATCTGCAACCGCCTAACCATTCTCACCCATCAACTATAAAAATAACAAAGAAACAATACAGTGCCCCATAGCAATAGTTAGTACATAAGCTACTTTGTTGGATGTGCCTCCACCCTGATTACATAAAACCAAGTTAGTTCTGAAGTAGAAACATGCATGGAACAGTGATACTAATGAATTCAATTTCATACCAGTAAATGATGAAATATTGTATATGACCATCTCCTCAACTCAAACATGAAATCACAATCCGACCCTAACCAACTACCAGCAATATTATTAAAGCTCTGTGTCTTTGTCACGGCCCATCCTATTGCATCCCTAATTAATGCCTCCCTGTCATACGAGGTATATGCCCAAAGCCTGGAAAGTGTCTAGAGCTGCGCCTATCCACAAAAGAAAATAAAAACTGAAGACCAATATCCCTACTCCTCACATTATCTAAAGTCCTATAGAAATGTGTCCTTCTACCCGGAGCTGCACACTGTGCTACGCACTGCACTACTGAGAGGTACTGGAGACCAAAGGCAACAGGGAGCGAGAGTCGGACAGAGCCGCTGGACACAGAGGCTAACTGTCAGGCAGGCTAGGAGCGTACTGAGCGAGTAGTCAGCCAGAGCCACAGGTCAGACAAGCCGGAGATACACTGAGTGAGATAGGAGCCAGAGCTGGAGGACAGACAAACCGGGGACTACATGGAGAGATTGAATCAGCCAGAGCCACAGGTCAGAACCAACGTGGGTAGTCAGACAAGCCGGGGTCATACACGGAGCGAGTAAGTCAACCAGAGCCACAGGTCAGAACCGATGTGGGTAGTCAGACAAGTTGGGGTCATACACAGAGTGGATTCTCAGATAAGCACAGGTCACAACGGAGCACAAGAGTAACTAACAGGAACACCACGTAAGGGCAGTAACTCCCAGGCCCAGGGAGGTTATAAAGGAGCAGAAGGAGGAGGGACCCAATTAAGCCACCCAGAATAGGCCCATAAACAGGTGTCCGTGTAATGCCTGTACCTGATGTAGCAATGAGGCAGTGGCCGGAGGCCATGCCAGCCGGCGGCCATGCAGAGGTAAGGAAGCACAGGATACCCCAAGGGAGACTGTGATAGTACCCCCCCTTAATGACCTCTCCCCCGCGGAAGAGGACCAACACTAGAGGCGGTGCGAGAGTGGAATTCACGGAGAAGCGCAGGTGCATGCATATCTCTCTTAGCGACCCAGGAATGCTCCTCAGGTCCATAGCCTTTCCAGTGCACCAAATATTGTACCCGGCCTCTGACAATATGAGAGTCCAGGATACTCTGTACTTCGTATTCCTCATGGTCTGTAACAGTTTGTTTGATACTCAGACACAGTAGGTTAGATAAAACACAATTTTATTGAAAAGATTCAGAAAACAATAACCCTCACGGGTGTAGTAATATATAACACAATACAGTACTGACACAGGACAGGTTACAGCAATATATACCCACATGGGTCCAGCATATGTTAACTACAGCAACACAATATACTGACACAGGTCAGGTAACTTTCGTGTGATACTCAAATGAGGCAGCACTGAATGGGTTACTATTAGGTCAGGAGGACTGACAGGCCCTAATAGCGCGAGGCCCTTTAAGACTCTCATTCTGCAGAGAGTGCACAAATATTAAGTAACTCCACAATACTCAACGGAGGCCCAGAATAAGCTTGTAAACTGCTGTAGCAGTAGTGGAGGACTGACTGTAAGCCCAGAAAGGCAACAAACCGGAGACTGCACGGATAGATAGCTGGTACAATTGGCACCTTCCCTGAAGGGGTTAACAATGCTCAGACCAATCTCGACTGCCTGGTCAAGTGAACAACCTGAGGCGCCCAGAGTAAGACCAACCTCAGTGTGTATGGCAGGAAGAAAGGTCAAGCCTACCATGGTGCACAGATGGAAGGAACACACCAGCAATGTTGCCTGCACGACACCAACAGATAACGGAGTCTAGACTGCAAGCGTATAGTGAGGCCACAGTGACTCTGTCCGGAGACAGAGAGGAGCCTGGGTAACAACACCAACCGTGGACTGGATGGGGCCGTATGCAGGACAGATACACGGCCAATGAAGCCCAACCGGGCCGGTACACAGAACAGGAACGTCAGCCAATCCGGGTCGGTACACAGAGCAGGAACGTCAGCTGGGCCGGGTCGGTTCACAGAGCAGGAACGAGATGCAGAGTAGTCGGGCAGTCCAGGTCAATACACAGAGATCACACGAAAACTGGAACAAGCGCTGGTAACGGAAACACCACGAAAGGGCACCAGAGAAGTGACAAGACCCAGTATTTAAAGACAAATACTGGGCAGGACAAAGTCACTTCAGCCAATAGGTGTAAGCAGGAGTGGAATCTGACAGAATGTCGCCAGCATAGCATGGGCACCTTGATATGGTCCCCAGATTGAACAGGTCTGTAACGGACAGAAGCCTTAGTATAACGGTTACAAACCAGAGGTTTGAGTAGTAACACATGAAACCCATTGGAAATGCACATGTTAGCAGGAAGCTCGAAGGCATACATCACAGGGTTAATCTTGCAGAGAACCCGAAAGGGACCCACAAAATCGGGGATCCAGCTTTTTACAAGGCACCTGGAGGTTGAGATTGCGTGAGGACAACCAGACTCTCTCTCCCACCCGGAACACCAGAGCTAGTAATCGCCTACTGTCAGCTTGTCACCTGTACCCATGTGGAGCAGAGCGTCCTCAAGTGCTCTTCTAGAGCAGGAATGTTCTGGGCCTCGAATGACTCAGGCTGGAGAGAAGGTTGGAACCCATAATTAATCAGAAAAGGAGAGTTCCAAGAGGAGGAATTAACTGTACTTGGCCAGCTCCGCCCAAGGTAACAAGTTCACCCAGCTGTCATGGTGGTCAGAAATGAAACAACGGAGAAACTGTTCCAGTGTCTGATTAGACCTTTCAGCAGCGCCATTCGACTGTGGGTGGTAAGCTGAGGTGAACGAGAGCTGGATCTCCATCTGACCACAAATAGCTCTCCAGAAACATGACACAAACTGGCTCCCGCAATCCGAGACCACCACCTTGGGTATACCATGGAGACAAACTACCTCATTCGCAAAGATCTCGGCCAACTCCTTGGAGGAGTGGAGTCCCTTAAGCAGCACGAAATGGGCCATCTTCGAAAATCTATCCACAATCATAAGAATGACAGTGTAACTCTCAGAAATCTGCAACTCAACCATAAAGTCAAGTAACATAGTAACATAGTAAATTAGGTTGAAAAAAGACACAAGTCCATCAAGTTCAACCTTGACAAGTGAGACCATGGATGCTCCCCGTACGGGATGGGCTGCAGGAGGCCGATCTGCAGGTGACGAGGAGTCTTAGTCCGTGTACAAGTGAAACATGCTGAAACAAATGTGGAACAGTCTGCCCTAATGCTGGGCCACCAAAAGAGTCTGGACATCAACCATATCAGTTGGTCTCTACCAACATGTCCTGAAGGCTTAGAGGAATGGTATGTCTCCAGAAGTCTGGTATGGAGGGATTCGGGCACAAAACATCTCCCATTAGGTCTCTCTGCCGGGGTGGAAGCTTAGGCAGCCAAAATCTCCTCGCCCATCGGAGATGTAATACTGGTGCATATCGTAGCCAAGATGCGGTCGGAAGGAATAACAGGCACCGGATGAGACTCCTCCTGAGACTCTGCACCAAATTGTCAAGAGAGAGCATCCGCTCTAATATTTTTGGTACCAGGAAGGTAGGAAACCACAAAATTAAACCTAGAAAGGAAGAGGGCCCATCTGGCCTGATGTGAAGACAGCTTCCTAGCCTCCGATAAATATGTGAGGTTTTTGTGATCTGTCAGTATCAGGATCGGACCGATGTGCCCTCCAGCAGATAACGACATTCTTTCAAGACCAAGATGATGGCGAGCAATTCCCGATCGCCCACATCATATAAACTCTCAGCCTTCGACAGTTTAGAGAAAAAGTCACATGGCAGCAATGGTTTACCAGGGCCCACCCACTGGGACAGCCACGTGCCCACACTGGACTCCGAGGCATCCACCGCCAGTGTAAATGGCAGGGAGGGGTTTGAGTGGGACAATATTAGGGCCTTTACAAAGGCGGACTCTTCAAGTCTTCAAAATCCTGAAGTGCTGCAGGTGCTCAGTCTGAAGCATTAGCTCCCTTCTGAGTCATGTCAGTGAGTGGTTTCGCGAAAAAGGTTTTGTTTAAACTTTCTGTAATGATTAGTGAAGCCCAGGAACTTCTGATCTTAGCCCCACGGAAAGCGGCCACTGCAAGACAGCAGACAGTTTTTGTGTATCCATGGCCAGACCAGTGGATGAAATCACATAAACCAAGAAGGTCACCTGGGATTTGTGGAATTCACATTTCTTTAATTTGCAGAACAACTTGTTCTCTCTTAGCAGTTGTAGAACCTGGGCTATATATATCATCCAAATATACTACAACACAGCTCTGGAGTAGGTCTCTTAAAACGTCATTAATGAACTCCTGGAAGACAGGCATAACCAAATACTCATAGTGCCAGCTCCGAGTGTTAAATGCTCTCTTCCATTCATCACCCTCTCTTATTCATACCAAGTTGTATGCGGCCCTCAAGTCAAGTTTTTGTGAAAATTGTGGAGCCTTTGATACGATCAAATAGCTCCGTGATCAATGGTATAGGATACGCGTTCTTTACCATTAGCTTATTTAGGCCCCTGAAATCAATACATGGTCTGAGCTCCCCATCTTTTTTCTTAATGAAAAAGAAGCCTGCGCCCGAAGGGGAGGAAGACTTCCGAATAATGCCCCTAGCTAGGGCATCTTCCACATAGTCCTCCATGACCTTGTTCTGCTCCACCGACAAGGGATAAACTCGACCCCTAGGAGGTCTGGCCCCTGGTACCAGATCAACAGTACAATCGTAGGGCCTGTGTGTCGGTAATGTACTGGCCTCTACCTTATTAAATACCTCTTTGTAGGCCTGATACTCAGCAGGTAACAAGGTAGAAGTACACAATATTCTCGTAGGCTGCTGGAGGGAAGACCTCACACATAGAGATGACCACGACAGGATGTCACAGGTTTGTCAATCAATTCTAGGGTTGTGAGTCTGCAGCCATGGAAACCCCAGAATGATGGCATGATGGGGGGAATGTATCACCTGGAACTGCTGTGTCTCCACATGGAGTGCCCCTACCCTCAGAGACAAGGGATGAGTCTCATGAGTAAATTGTGCCAGCTGTAGAGGTCTGTGGTCAGTAGCCCCAATGGCCAATGGAGAGGAGCGAGGTAACAACGGAATAGCGTGTTTGGCCGCAAATTTTGCATCAATGAAAAACCCCGCTGCCCCTGAGTCCAGTAGTGCTGGAGCCACCACAGAAGACTCGGCCCAAGATGGTACGACTTCAAAAATCGGCTTGTCCTTTACTGTCTCTGGGGAGTGTGAACTTCCACCCAGGGTCTGTCCTCTGCTTGACCCTAGTTGCGGGAGTTTTTCTGGCCGAATAGGGCAAGCACTCAACAAATGGCCAGGTTCCCCACAGTATAAGCAAAGGCTCCTCCTCCTGCGCTGAGCCCTCTCCTCCTCAGAAAGGGGTGTAAAGCCTAGCTGCATAGGTTCCCCCTTGGCGGGGTCAGAATTAGGAGGTGTGGGAGGTGAGGTAGGACAGGGTGGGCCTGAGAAACTAGTTGCCAACCGTGGAAAAGTTTTACGCCCATGCTCTTTGAATGAAGGTCTCTCACGGATTCTCGTGTCTAACAGGATGGTGACTGAGATCAACTCCTCCAGATCACCAGGCAGTTCCTGGGCTGCCATCTCGTTCTTAATGGTGTCACACAAGCCGTGAGAGAATGTGGCAACTAGAGCTTCATTGTTCCGGCCAACCTCTGCCTCCAGAGTGCAGAACTCAATAGCATAGTTTGCTTCAGTATGTGCACCCTGCCATATTGTCATCAGTCGTTTGGCAGCGGAGGTAACATGCCCAGGAATGTCAAAGACTCTCCGAAACGAGGCTACAAATTCTGTGAAATTGTGGATTATGGGCTTCTCCATCTCCCATAGTGGATTCACCCAGGCCAATGCCTTGCCTGATAAAAGGGAGATCAGGAGTCCCACCTTACTTCGCTCAGTAGGGAATGCATGGGGTACCATCTCTAAAAAAAATTCCCAGCTGATTAAGGAACCCCCGACATATAGCAGGTTCTCCATGATATCTTTGGGGTAGAGGAGCAGAGCCAGACAATCCTCTACTTATGCCTGGCTCAGGGGCAGTGGCCACAACAGGTACATGTGCTGGGGAATCCACAGGTTACGAATCAAAGCGGTCTAGGTGAGCTGTGCGATTTAACAGTGTCTGCATAGCAAAAGACAATTGATCAATTCTCTGGTCTTGGGAATTCATCCTAAACAGTTTGCTCTGATTAGGTGGACTGCCTGTACCTTCATTCAACATGGCCATTACGTACTGTCACAGAAATCAGGCAAAGAAGGACAGACACAGTAATAAAATATAACCACCTTTATTAGAATATACAGTGATAATAATATATGAGATATAGTGATGATAATATCCCACACAACCCCAGACCACCGGATGATAGGGCCCAAGCTTCTAACCGGAGCTGCACACTGTGCTACGCACTGCACTACTGAGAGGTACTGGAAACCAAAGGCAACAGGGAGCGAGAGTCGGACAGAGCCGCTGGACACAGAGGCTAACTGTCAGGCAGGCTAGGAGCGTACGGAGCGAGTATCAGCCAGAGCCACAGGTCAGACAAGCCGGGGATACTCTGAGCGAGATAGAAGCCGGAGCCTGAGGACAGACAAAACGGGGACTACATGGAGCGATTGAGTCAGCCAGAGCAACAGGTCAGAACCAATGTGGGTAGTCAGAAAAGCCGGGGTCATACACGGAGCGAGTAAGTGAGCCAGAGCCACAGGTCAGAACCGATGTGGGTAGTCAGACAAGCCAGGATCATACACAGAGTGGATTCTCAGATAAGCACAGTTCAGAACCAATGTGGGTAGCCAGACAAGCCGGGGTCATACACGGAGAGAGTAAGTCAGCCAGAGCCACAGGTCAGAACCGATGTGGGTAGTCAGACAAGCCGGGGTCATACATGGAGCGAGTTAGTTAGCCAGAGTCACAGGTCAGAACCGATGTGGGTAGTCAGACAAGCCGTGGTCATACAAACAGCGGATTCTCAGATACACACAGGTCACAATGGAGCACAAGAGTAACTAACAGGAACACCACGTAAGGGCAGTGAGTCCCAGGCCCAGGGAGGTTATAAAGGAGCAGAAGGAGGTGGGACCCAATTAATCCACCCAGAATAGGCCCATAAACAGGCGACTATGCTAGTGCCTGTACCTGATGTATCAATGAGGAAGTGGCCGGAAGCCATGCCGGCCGGCGGCCATACAGAGGTAAGGAAGCACAGGATAGCTCAAGGGAGATTGTGATAATTACCTACAGACCAGTTTTTTCATCCTGCTTCAATCAAGCTTTCATTCAAATACCTCAATAGTCTGCACTCCTAAAAGTATGCAATGATATCCATACTGGCATGGAAAATGGTGAACTCATTGAAGCTGTTTTATTAGATTTTGCAAAGGCCTTTGATACAGTAGACCATAATATCCTGATAAGCAATCTCCAAAGTTCAGAATTGAGTAATCATTCTCTATACTGGTTCTGATCCTATTTATCAGACAGAAAGCAATATGTGTCAGTTGCTAACAATATTCCCTTTCCACTCAAAGTAACAATTGGGGTTCCCCAAGGCTCCATTCTTGGCCCTCTTCTATTTTCTCTGTTTATAAATGATCTCCCCACTGTTTGCAAAGCATCTTCTGTGCACATGTATGCAGATGACACCTTAATCTATAATAACAATTCAAACATATTACCGCATGATTTCTCTGAAGTTGAAAGATGGATAGCAAAGAACAAACTGTTCTTAAACACAGACAAAATAACTTGGCCTCAGTGGACTCCTACAAATATTTTGGTATGTGGCTTAACCCCAGCCTCACTTTTGGTCTTCATATTGCTAAATTAACATCCAAACTTTTTTCTAAAATAGCTGCTCTGTTCAAAAACAAATTCTTTTTAAGTCCACTGGTAAGAAAACATATTGTTCAACAGATGTTACTGCCAGTGATAGACTATCTGGACATAATGTATGTTCCAGTGCCACAAATCCGCCTTGTGAAACTTGACACCCTGTATAACTCGTTATGCCGCTTTATTTTTCAATGTAATTACATTACCCATCACTTTGATATGCTTAAAGAACTAAATTGGTTAACCAGTCTACCAGAGCAGTATGCTTACTCCAGCTCTCCTCACTAACTAGAACCTCCGCTCCACTGCCTACAATTCACTGAGTATACCACACTACAAGAAAGAAGCCGGTCAATCTGCCTTCTACATCAGATCTCCAAAAGCCTGAAATAACTTGCCCTAAAAAATCAGATCTGCTCCCATTCTAAACTCCTTAAAAATAACTGCTTCTTTATATCTAAAAACAATATGTAACTGTATATTCTTTATTAGTATGTATGTTTACAAGTGTGTGTATATATATATATATATATATATATATATATATATATATATATATATATATATATATATAATGTTTCTCTATTTGTGTAAATATGGAACTCTTTACTGTAAACTATGCAGGACACACTTGAAAATGAGAGAAATCTCAATGTATTCTTCTTGGTAAAACATTTTCTAAATAAAATAAAATAAATATCTACCAGGGAAGAAACCACATCTAGAAATAGAGGGCTCTACACTGTATCTCTATGAACTATGGAGATTGAAGAAATGATGGAAAGGAAGGGGCTTGAATTCAATGCAATACACTTAAAACAACACCCACAAAACCCGCTGGTCTGCCACAGAGAGAGACCAAGTACTGTGAAAAAACTCAGATGACCTTCTATTGCCAGCATGTAATGCAGAGGTTGACTTGACAGCTGGGATTTTTTGGGGCAGGCTTCTTGCTTGTCCAGACCTGTTTGGATTTTGGGGTAGGGAGCTCCTAGGCCATGGTAGGAGTTGATGACCTGGACATATACCCATACTGGCAGGGGCAACAAAAACCATGAGTGACCTGAGGCAAGAAAACACTCTTACCTCCAGTTGCATGACTAATAAACTTCTCCCATTCTGGGCCAAAAAACTGCTTGCCCATGAACAAAAGGGACACTAAAGACTTCTTGGAAGAGTGATCAGCCTCAGAGTACAATGAGTAGCAACAGAAAGTGTTGAGACCTTACCAGTAAATTTAGCAGCATCAAAATGTTCTTCAATAAGGTATGCAGTAACATCAAGAATCTTAGAGATAGCCAGAGCAGCATCCACATTGAGCACTTCCACATGGACAGCCTCTAATAACTTATCACCCCAAACATCAATAACCCTAGTCACCCAAGCAACCACGAAAGTGTGATGTAAAGCAGCAAAATATGCCTTCAAGAAAGAATCCAGGTTCTTATCTGCCTGGTTCTTCAGTGCTACCACATCAGCTGTAAGCTTATAATGGCTAGAAATTGGACGGTCTATTGCAGGGTGCGGGGGTCAAGTAGCCTACTGTGCCAAAGCTATATAAGAGAGAAATACATTTATGAATGCTCTCTTATCAGGCTCCTTTCATTCTTCCAGGAGCACCTGGTCTAGGGAATTTTAAGGAGGAAAAATAGTGGCTTCCTATTTGCACCTCTTAAATATATCAGTGGAAGAAGGACTGGAGTCTCTGAGGTATCAGAGGGTCAGGTATGACCCTCAGCAGGGGAGTCAGTGTCTTCCTCATAAGAGTCCCCAGGGTAAAAGACGCATCCATACCATTCTTCATTCTTCAGTTCCTTCAACTGAGGAAACCCCTTCCAGGGGAAATCCCCCCGCAAAATAATTATAATGCCTCTTAGGAGGAAAAAGATGGTCCTGAGTCAATGACTTAAGGATCCCTTGGACAGAGGAAGGTATACTATTTACAGAAGACATCAATGTTTTAACCCATGCATGTTTCTGTTCTGTAGAAGAGGGCCCCAGAAGCTGTGAAAGGGTCCCAGAACAAGAGAAACATAAAGTACCAGAGATGTCTCTAGGAAGAGAGGGAGACCCCTGAAGCCCTGGTGGTCTTTGACTTGTCAATGTCTCCTTTGTACTCAGATATAGTTAGTTGACCCCCTAATAAACAATACAGCCTTGTATTTCACACGTTGGAACCTCCACTTCATACTCCCTGAAGCCCAGAAAAACAGGCCTTATGGGAAATTAAGTTAAATTAATTTCCCCCAAATAATGGCATGGTGGAACTCCACTGCACAACATCACTCCAAGGGCATCGCTCAACTGCTATAATAAAATGAAGCATAACAAACCCTCCCTGCAATAGAAGAAGTGGTCCATTAGTGATAGGAGTTAATATTACACCTGCCGCTGTGCCATCCCTGTTTTGCCTGTGTCCTAAAATTAATATGTTTAGCTATTTGTACCTTTACTATGTAATGATAGTGCTTGCTCCTGTCTGTACATACAAATATACTGACTGCATGACTGCATGTATATTGACTGCACATCCCACTTTCTTAGTACGATGAGAAATATATTGTTAAACACAGAGAGAGGGCAATAGCCTCTCAGTACAAACATGTACAGTTCCCTTTATGAATATACCAAAATGTATCTCTGAATACTTTCAGATATATGTGGTTTTGTATAAAATTTATTCTAAAGAATGACATAACTGGGCCCCACATTTGAAAGACCCAAATAACATCAGAATTTATTTTTAACATTAACAGTTTAAGGGAAATGCTGAGACTGTGGTACTTGACTATATCTGAGTTTGACATTCCTGACTTAGGCCTATGATGATAAAAATAGTTTGCATGCTTTGAGTCTGAAACCAGATACAGGATGTAGAGAGAGAGAGCACATATCACTATACCCACGAGTGGGTGACAGCATTTTGAGATATTCTGTAGCTGTGTAATGCTCATCATTCAAATGAACATTGTCATGGACAGCCTGCAAGGGCACACATAAATAAATCTTGAGCCACTGGATATATCCCAAGATCAGCACTTATGGCGTGATGCAGGAAACGTGCGCAATCGCTATTGCCTGTGTGAAAACCACTAGGAAATATGTTTGCACATGATTTTGTTGTATTGCGCATGAAAATTCAAGATTAGCAAACGGCGGCATATATGTTTTTTGTGGGCGTGGCTAAGATTAACGAATCTGTGTGAGTGGAATAGCGAATGTGCCCAATGCAAGAACTGCTATTGCGAATGAATTTATACATCTGTGTACTGTTGTCTTGAAATGGAATTTTTTATGAGTAATTCAAGAAGCGTTCAGTATTTAGCTTCCTAGATTAGAACATGCACAAAATCTATCTGCACACAAAAATGCCTTTATCAAATGCGAACGTTTCTTGCATCGCGCCAATAGTCACTGGCGAGTGTTTTGTATATATAAAGAAAAAATAAAATAAGTTCATAGCGCTAACTCACCATAATATATACATTAAATGACTAAATTGAAAGTGATAAATGATAAAAGGCATCTGGATAGCAGCAAGAGATAAGAGGGTTCCCCAGAACCCCCAAACATTGGGCTTAACCCAAAGTGCAGAGACAAAACAAAAAAGTGACCCTGCGCTCCTCCATACCTGAATGTAAATATGGGCCCTACCTAGTGCATATATAATAACTTGACTAAATTTAAAAAAAAAAAGATTTTTTATAAAACATGAGAAAGGGGCTAATCAGATGTTATAAGGAAACGCATAATAAGCATTGACATTGTGTATGCAATTAAAAACAAGGGGACAAACAAACAATTACATTAAAAAAGGTGTAAGAGGGGACTTACTTGAAATTAGACTCTTATGGCCTGCAGGAAGTGGTAACTGACCAAAGAGGACTGTAAGTCCTTTCATCCTATATATAGGTCAGAACCTACCACCCCTACAGGCCACATATGAAATAACAATTGGTACCTTGGCGAGGTTGGCGAGCTTAACATCTCTTGGTCATTTGATGGACTAAATCCTCATATTTATCAATCAAGTTATTATATATGCACTAGGTAGAGCACATATTTACATTCTGGAATGGAGGAGCGTAGGGTCACTTTTTTTTTTCCTATGACTAGGAAGCTAGTTATAAATGTGTATGACACTTTCTGTCAATAAGAAATTGTCTGTTCACTTAAATTTAGCTATCAGTTATGGTTTTGATCTGTATGTGTTGGGGCACAGTGATAGCTACATAGAAGGTATTATTAGCTATGTCAGAAGGCTGTAATCAGTATTACTTAAGGGTATGTTAAGGATTGATAATAAAAAAAAATTCAGTGCTTGTGTGTTCCTAATTTCTATTCTACTTATCAAAAGTGTCATGCAGAGGCAGAGCCTAGTTATTTTCTGTCAGAGGTAAGATTCATAGAAACAATTCATGCCAGAGTACCTAATACATTCATATGAAATGTTCTACTGTATATATATATAAATTCAAGAGCTTACAACCTGAGGGCCTAAATGAGGACAGGGACCTCACAGTATTTATGTAAATTAATTATTCCCCAGCTGTCTATTATAAATAGTGTAAAACAGCATGTTTAGGTCTTGAATTCTGTCGGTTTATTGGTATATATTTAATGTACTCTATACAATGCTCTAATTATTTGCTTTCATCTAGATGTACTTTGTGACCCAAGTGTATGCTTAATAGCACTGGCTCAGCTATAGGTTTGAACAACAGAAGAACGACAAAGAATGACCTTTAATTGCACTCCTAGATAGTATCCCTATAATACTCAGAAAATACTCACAAATTGGATAAAGTATTACAAAATACTAACTGGATAGAAAAGAAGTAAAAATTTACTTTTATTTATATCTCATTAAAATATTGGATTGGTGGTGCACTGAGCACTAAAGTGAAAAAACACAAAAAGTACAGTACTGATATAGATGCTCCTTCAATGCCCCGTATAGGGGAGCTCATGCTATTTAGGCTATTCTCTAAGAAAACAGTATGCTAACTGTTTTAAATTGACCATCACTCTCAAAATGAACAATAATGATATTTAGGAGATGACTAACTCCAGGGTATGAAAAGTGATTGTCACAGGATCGTACTACACATAAGGTAGCTTTGTCTGTTTAATATTGTGTTGAATTAAAAAACCAGCACAATATGCCCCGCGTTTCTAGGATCCTAATAAATAATTTACTAATAGGTATTGAATCCTTAATGGGAGAGAGTCTACCTAAAATGTGTTGATAATCAAAATGTGTGAATTATGGGTAAGGTCATGAGCGGTAAGGATTGTGGTTTCCATCTTTGGCGTTCCCTCAACGCCCATATTCTTCAAGTATTAATCTTAAATGGTACCCTGGTCACGTTTGAATATCTTCAAAGGAATCTCTTTTTACCCCCTTCCTCTTATTGGCAATATATGCAATTTAGGCAATTTTTCAATACGTTGATGGCAGAAGGCTACTGCAGGAGAGGTTTAATGGATTTTGATCAACTTCTCTTATTGCCCGAAAAAGAGAATCATTTCCTTTCCAAGTTTTATAAATATCAGATCAAAGCTTTACAGATCCCTTGTCCCTATTTTATTAGAGAATGGTAGGTGGACCTTCAGACCCTGGAATTTTCTATAGATTGGGTGAGAATCAGAGATGGATTGTGGAAGTGTCACAGGCAGGGTGAAGCCTGCAAGAGAGGGAGTGCTCGGGTGCAAAGCTGGAGTGCGGAGCTCGTGTAACATTGGCTGCCTGTAATGGGACCGTGATGTGGAGAGGGCCGAGGTAGGTAGGCCAGGATAGCCCCACTACTGACAGCACAAGCTCTCTTGCAGGGGAGAGTGAAGGCTGGGGTACGAGGAATAGGGTACGAGTCTAGGGTGTGTGGGCTAAGGTAGCGTGAACTCTCCTAAAAATGAGGAAAGATGAAAGACAAACTAAGCCTGGTGAATTAGACAGTTCTAGTGAGCTACTCACTAGGAAATCCAAAGGAATAACAAAGTTCATAAACAGTCTATAGGTATAACACAGTTCATCAGGAAGTAGGAGTAGTCTGAAGGCAAGCCTAGGTCATACACAGTGAATCAAACTGGAGTGGAGTAACAGGCAAATGGGTAGGTCAATATCAAGCCAATGGTCATACACAGAAGATCCAGCAGGTCAGGAACGGCAGGCAAGAGGGTTGGTCAGAGTTACACCAGAGGTCATACACGGATCTAAACCAAGAGAGAGAAACTGGTCAAAGGAAGATAAGATACTAGACTAGACTAGGAACTGAATACTAGAGAGGCTCTATGCCAAGGACCAGGTCTGAACGCTAAGGGAACACTGTGAAAGTGCATTGATGGCTGTGGAAGCTGCCTTATATAGGCACTTGAAAAGTGACGTCACCGATGGAGTGACGCGTCCAAGGCCGAACCCGTAAGTTCGGCTCATTGCTCCGAGAGAACAGAGCAACGAGGAAAGGAACTACACAGCAAGAAGGGAAGACACCAAGGAAAGACTGCAAAACCCCCCAGAGCATGAAAAGGTAGGCCGCAAACACTCACGGAGGAGGAAGGCCCAATCAAGGGGTGACATTGCCCCCCTACTAAGAGGCGCCTCCGGAACCTAAGGTGCGGGCTTAGAAGGGAACCAGCGCTGAAAATCACGCACAAGCGCTGGGGCATGGATGTCTGAAAAACGTACCCAAGATCGTTCCTCGGGCCCATATCTTTTCCAGTTCACAAGGTATTGCAGACATCCTCTAGAATGACGGGAGTGTCACAGCTTACCTTGGGCCCAGCGCCATCGCTTCAAGAGGTTGTCTGGTTCCGCTCAGACCCCACAGCGGTATGGGGGAGACCCAGAGTCATGTTGTGTGTTCCTCAACCAAATTGGCATATATTTTGAGATGCTGCTGCATGCCTTTCCAACTGAGCGCAGTAATGTCGGCTTCCTTATATCTCTCCTCACGGGCAAAGTATTGGCCTGGGCCAACCCTTTATGGGAAACAGACAAACCTATTGTGCATAACAAACCTATTGTGCATAAGTTTGTGAGGTCGTTCAAAAGTGTGTTTGACATGCCAGGCCAAGTGGTCTTGGCTTCCAAAAACCTATTCACCATTCGCCAAGGCGCTCGTACTGTGGCAGACTACGCCATTGAGTTTCGCACTCAGGCAGCCGAAGTAGGCTGGAATAACGAGGCCCTGGTAGACGCCTTCTTCCAGCAGCTTAACGATTGCATGAAGGAGGAAATTGTAGCCCGTGATTTACCTTCCGTACTGGATAACTTAATTTCATTTTGTATCTTAATAGATACCAGACTCAGAGAACGACCCTCGTTTAGGGAGCACCTGCGGAGGGCTCTGGGCAGACTATCTCCTCATAATACTGGCCCACTCTATCCTCCCTCACCTCCCATGCCTCCAGGACTTGTCTCTGAAGGGAGTGAACCTATGCAGGTGAGTGCGACCCGGATTTCTAAGGAGGAGAGAGCCTTCAGGAGGAGGGAAGGACTGTGTCTGCACTGTGGCAAACCAGGACATATGCTGAGGTCCTGCCCAGTACGTCCGGGAAACGCCCGCACCTAAGATCTTACCAGGGACAGATCTTGGGTGGCATTTCTCAGTCCCCAGAAAATTTTTCAGATAAGCCCATGTTGAGGGTGTACATCTCTTGGGCTGACCAGTCGGTCTCTGTCCCAGCACTACTTGATACGGGTGCTGCTGTTTGCTTTATTGATGCGGAATTTGCAGCCAGTAAAGAGGTTCCATTGTAGTCCTGTAGGCTATTGATGGTAGACCCCTGCTACCATCTCACATTACGCATGAAACCGGTCTGTTAACCCTGAGGGTGGGAGCCCTTCACACCGAAACCCTGAAGTTTCAGGTAATTAACTTCCCACATTATGCCATCGTGCTGGGGTTTCAGTGGTTGCAGATGCACAACCCTAGGATGAATTGCCACATGTGCGATATCTTGGCCTGGTCTCCTCAGTGTTATAAATCATATCTCTCCTGTCCTGTGAGACTGACTAATGAGGCCACTCCAGCATTACCTGAGGAGTATTTACCATTTAAGGAGGTGTTTAGTGAAAGTCAGGCCAGGGCCTTACCACCACACAGGCCATATGATTGCTCTCTGGAGCTTATGCCTGGCACATCACCTCCTAGGGGTCGTGTCTATCCCCTGTCGGTAGAGGAGAATAGAGACATGGAGGAATATGTTTCTGATGAGCTGGCCAGAGGCATCATCCATAAGTCCTCATCCCCGACAGGGGCCGGATTTTTTTTTGTTAAAAAGAAGGACAGAGAGCTACGTCCATGTATCGATTTTCGTGGGCTTAAAAAAAGCGTACCCAATTCCCTTGATTACCCAACTCTTTGACCATGTCAAAGGGTCTAAGATTTTTATGAAACTCGATCTGCTGCTTATAATTTGGTTCAAATAAAGCAGGACCATGAGTGGATGACAGCTTTTTAATACACGAAATGGGCACTATGAGTATTTGGTGATGCCATTTGGACTCTGCAATGCCCCGGCTGTCTTTCAAGAGTTTATCAACGATGTGCTAAGAGAACTCTTACAGTGCTGTGCTGTGGTGTATTTGGATGACATCTTGATTCATTCTCCCTCATTGAAGATCCATTGGTCGGATGTATCCAAGGTATTGAGCCTATTAAGTAAGAACAACTTGTATTTTAAACTCGAAAAGTGTGAGTTCCACAAACCTCAAGTAACCTTTCTGGGTTACATTATTTCTGCATCTGGGTTCTATATGGACCACCAGAAAATGTCCGTTGTAGTGGAGTGGCCTCATCCTGTGGGACTCAAAGCGATTCAGAGATTTCTGGGGTTCGCAAATGATTACCGGAAATTTATTATGACGGACATGACCTGTAAAGGTTCCAAGACCACTGAGAGGTCCCAGACGGCTATAATGGCATTCAAAAGACTGAAGGCAGCATTTGCTTCAGCCCCGATTCTGGTACACCCCAATCCCTCCCTGCCCTTTACCCTGGAGGTAGACTCATCTGAAATTGGAGTGGGTGCCCTATTGTCCCAACGCTCAGCTCTTGGTGAAGCTCTACGCCCATGTGGCTATTTCTTGAGGAAATTGTCTAAAGCCGAGATGGTGTACCAAATCGGGGATAGAGACTTATTGAGCATTATTTTGGCCCTGAAGGAGTGGCGGCATCTCCTAGAGGGTACTACCTCTCCAATCCTGATACGGATCACAAAAATCTAATTTATCTATCAGAAGCGAAACGCTTGTCTTCTAGGCAAGCTAGATGGGCTCTATTCCTTTCCCGATTTAATTTCGTGGTCTCCTACCTCCCGGGCTCTAAAAATGTGAAGGCAGACGCTTTGTCTTGCCAGTTCTGCAGCCTTTCCAGAGAGGAGGTTCCACCGACCCCGATTATTCCAGCTGACCGGATCCTTGCGACCATAGGTACATGCATCATGTCTCCCCTGGGAGAAGAGATCCTGGCTGACCAGGCCTTGGCTCCAGCCGAGAAGCCGGACGGAAGGTGTTTGTCCCGGCTCAGTTAGGTATTAAACTATTGGAGACTTACCATACTTCCAAAATAGTAAGTCACATTGGGCGGGACCAATTGATCTGGTCATTGTCTAGAGTTGTCTCAGAAGCAAAGTTAGGTAAAAACACAACTTTATCGAAAAGCTTAAGACAACCCCATAGGGTATCATACACATTCATGCATATATATTTTATTGACAGGAAAAGCAATAATAATAGCGATACAGGCTCTACCGGCCCTGCCAATATACCGGGCAAGGCAGTCTGGGAGTTGGTACAAGGAATAGATAGGCTCTACCAGCCCTATCAATATACCGGTCAAGGCAGCCTGGAGACTAGTACACGGAGGAATAGTTGGCTCTACCGGCCTTGCCAATATACCGGGCAAGGCAACCAGGACTGGTACTCTAAGGATTGAGGCTCTACCGGCCCTGCCAATATACCGGGCAAGGCAGCCAATAAACAGACAGCCACTATACAGGCTCTACCGGCCTTGCCAATACCGGGTAAGGCAACCCAAGATGGACAAGAGTAGTAGATTCAACCGGCCTTACCAAAATACCGGGCAAGGCAGCCTAATGTGGAATGGATGGCAACCACTGAAGCCTCAGCGACTGTATAGGTGGCAACAGCAGTCACAAAGATGACATAAGAGGCTAAGTCAGTGTAGTGGCAAGCCAAGGAATGCCAGGAGACCACCCATTCCCGCGTACAGGGGAACACAGTAATGCACAATCGGTAATAGACTCAAAGATGGTGGAGCGAACCAGTAACTTGTACTGGGAGCAAGTCTACGAGGTGCAACAGCAGCCGGGTGGCTAAGGAGCGAACCAGTACCCGCGTACTGGGAAACCTGAACACATGTATTGCAATAGTGGCCGGGAGGCTGTGGAGCAAACCAATACCTAGTACTGGGAATGCTATTCGTAACAGCAGTAACAGCCGGATGGCTATGGAGCGAACCAGTACCCACACACTGGGAACGCAATCATATCAGCAATAACAGCCGGATGGCTATGGAGCGAACCAGTACCCACACGCTGGGTACACTATTTGTATCCTGCAATAACAGCTGGGTGGCTATGGAGCGAACCAGTATCCACACACTGGGAACGCTAATCGTGACAGCAATTACAGTCGGGTGGCTATGGAGCGAACCGGTACCCTGTACTGGGAACGCTAATCGTATCCTGCCATGACAGCCCGGTGGCTATGGAGCGAACCAGTACACACACACTGAGAACGCTATTTGTATCAGTAATACAGCCGGGTGGCTATGGAGTGAACCAGTACCCACACACTGGGAACGCTATACATATCCTGCAATAACAGCCGGGTGGCTAAGGAGTGAAGCAGTACCCTGTACTGGGAACGCTAATCAAAACCTGCAATATCATCCGGATGGCTATGGAGTGAACCAGTACCCTGTACTGGGAATGCTAATCGTATCCTGCAATAACAGCCGGGTGGCTGTGGAGCAAACCAGTACCCGCGTACTGGATAAACCGGCAAAGAGTAGAAAGGCGACCCGGGAACAACAAGGAACCAGCACTCAGACGATCAACTGGGTCAGGAACAGCAGCGGGGACTGGCAGCAGGAAGCGGTGACCAAACGGCAACTCCAACCGGATCAGGAACGGAAGCAGGAACCACTGGACAGGTAATTACAGGAACTAGACGATCTCTGGTAGCAGGAACACAGCAAAGGGCCCAGGAAGCTCAGGAACATATTGGAGATATGAGCAGCATAGAGACAACACGAAAGGGCAACCAAAGGGTGCCCAGGCTCAGTCTAAATAGGCAATACAGGGCGGGCTGAAAGCAGGCAGCCAATGGAGAGCCCCCTACAGGTTATTGACACAAAAAGGCAGCAATCACGTGCACCGTGATAAGAGTATTCTGGTGGCCAAGTCTCAGATCTGATTGTGCTGCCTTTACTGCTGCTTGCATGAACTGTGACCAGAATAAGACTCCTCTACACTTGCCAGTCGGCTTGCTGCAGCCTGTGGCTAATGGGGACTGTCCATGGTCTCATTTATCAATCGATTTTATGGGCTTCACGGTCATACTTATGATCATGGATAAATTCTCGAAAATCGCACATTTCGTACCTCTTAAGGGCTTGCCATCCACGCAGAAATTGGCGGTGATATTTGCCAAAAAGGTCTTTCGGTTACACAGCATACCCAGAGTTATTGTGTCTGATAGAGGAAGCCAATTTGTGTCCCGGTTTTGGAGGTGCTTTTGTGCTCAGATGGGAATTCAGCTGGCATTCTCTTCCGCTTACCACCCTCAGTCAAATGGTGTGGCAGAAAGGTCCAACCAGGCCTTAGAACAATTTCTCCGCTGTTATATCTCCGACCGCCACGACAATTGGGCTGCTCCGTTGCCCTGGGTGGAATTTGCCCGGAATTGTGCGGTGAATTCTTCCTCATGAAGTTCGCCATTCCTGATCAATTATGGGTTTCAACCCTCTGTTCTGCCTGAGACCTTCCAAGCACAAGAGATTCCGGCTCTGGATGAGCATTTAAGGGCACTCCATTCCTCATGAGCACAGGTACAGTATACCCTACGTGGTTCCGCACAGCTGCAAAAAAGGCAGGCTGACCATAGGCGACTGCCGGCACCTACTTTCCGGGTAGGTGAGAGAGTGTGGCTGTCTTCCCAAAACTTGCACCTCCAGGTCCATGTAATAAGTTGGTTCTTCGTTACGTTCGTGATATGTAAAATTAACCCTGTGGCATATGCACTTGAACTTCCTGCCAATATGCATATCCACAATGTATTTCACGTGTCATTGTTAAAGCCCTTGATCTGCAACCAGTATACCTCTGCTCCTGTTCGTCCCGCTCCCATGAGAGTTGCAGATCACGAAGAATATGAGGTACAGAATATTCTGGACTCCCATATGAGTAGAGGGCTCTTACAGCATTTCATTCATTGGAAGGGCTATGGCCCTGAGGAGCGCTCATGGGTACCTGCTAGTGATGTACACACTCCTGTATTGGTACGCAGGTTTCATGCTCGATTCCCTGACAAACCCCGACTGGATCCTCGGAGGAGGGGCCTTTGGGGGGGTACTGTCACAGCTTACCTTGGCTCCAGCGCCGCCACTTCAGAGATGTTCTGCGTCATTCCACGCGTCATCTGCAGGCGCGAGGCTTCAGAGTGAGCTGGCCTCTGTTTTATGCCATGCTTCCTGTAGTCTCCTCCTACCTACTTCCTTCTCTGAGCTGCTCCTCCTACCTACTTCCTGAGGAGGGGTTTAAAGGGCAGTCTGAGTCATGACTCAGTGGCCCTTGCGTTGTTGTACAAACAGTTCTGTTTAGTTTGGGCTCTGTGTATGACCTGGCTTGTGTGACCATCCAATCTGGTGCTGACCTGTGGCTCTGTCTGACTATTCTTTTGCTTGCTCCCACTGTGTAATGGACACACAATCTGGTGCAGACCTGTGGCTCTGGCTGACTACCTGAATTGTGTATGACCCGGCTTGTCTGACTGTCCGATCTGGTGCTGACTTGTGGCTCTGTCTGACTATTCTCTTGCTTGCTTGCTCCTATTGTGTAGTAAATACCCAATCTGGTGCAGACCTGCGGCTGTGGTTAAGCCCTTACTCCCTGACTGCAGGCGTGAGTCAGGATAGCTCTGGTGCCTTTGAGAAAGGAGACGGCTGTCTCCTGACTGACTGCAGGCTTGAGTCAGTACTTCTCCCTTACCGTATCATCTTTAGGGAGATCCCTAGATCTACCTGCTGACTGTAGGCGTGAGTCAGTTAACCTCTTACTGGGATTCCTGCTGGGCCTTTGTTATATAGAGACTCCAGAGGCTTCTGCCGGTCTCTTTAAGAGCGTTCCAACTTTTAGCAGAATACTATTTCTGATAAAGTTGTTGGCCAGTTGAAGGACCTCTACTCACTGTTCTGTGATTTACTTACTCATTGTTCTGTGATTTACTGTATTTATATTTATTCAATAAAGATTGTTGTACTATACTGTACTGACTCCTGGTTTGTTCCTGGGAAACCGTGACAGGGAGTCTAAGATAATGTATTCGTCTTGGCTGTCGACCGAAACCGGTGGAGGTGGTTTGGGAAGGGAGGAGGAGGACGATACAGCCGGAAGAAACTCCTTAAGAAGAGAAACGTGAAAAACCAGGTGTATCTTCAAACTTCTGGGCAAGGCTAACTTGAAGGTGTCTCGTAAAGAGCCAAACCCAGTGGCTGACCTGAAACAGGGGATCCAGAGACCTATGACTGTCTGCGGCAATTTTTTGGTGGATCTGGGCATTGAGAAGGGTAGAATGCAGAGACTGCCAGTGTGCACATAGGGACTGTACCCTGGTCTCAGCTGCAGGTGCCAAGGAGGCCCCAAGGACCAGTAAAAGAACACAGGGATTATAAACCAGAGCTGCGAAGAAAGGTGAGCAACCTAAAGAGGAATGATGAAGGGAATTGTAGGAGAACTCGGCCCAGGGTAGTAAGTGTACACAGTTGTCCTGTTGGTGGTTGCTATAAGTATGCAGATACTGCTCCAAACCTTGTTTCAAGCATTCTGTTTGCCCATTGGTTTGGGGGTGATTGGACAAAGAAAAGTGTAGGGATACCCCCAAATGGGCACAAAAGTCTCTCCAAAATCTGTAAACAAACTGGCAACCTCTATCAGAAGTTATGTGGCGTGGCAGACTGTGGAGACTTATGATCTCAGAGATAAAGACCTCTGCAAGCTCTTTGGTGGTAGGTAGACCTGGTAAAGGAATAAAATGTCCTTGTTTGGAGAAGTGATCTAAAAGGGGCAAGTCTACAATGAAGTGCATGGACAGATGGTTCCATGAAAGCACAGGAACCGGTAAGTTGCAAAGCAAACTGAGAGGTCTTACTCGTGGGGCACAGACAGGACATGAAGACACCCAACGCAATATGTCCTACCAGCAAGAAGGCCACCAAAAGAATCTGTTCAGTAGGTCAACTCCTGGATGACCGGCTACAGGAGACTGGTGAGCCCATGCCAACATCTGTTTCCAAAAAGCCTCAGGAAGGAGGAGGAGAGAAGACGGGCAAGAAGAGGGTGTCTGTAACAGAAGCTAGAAGGGACCACATCGCCTTCCACCTTCGTTCCCGGGTTTCTCCCTCTCGATGCCCGACTGGCACCGTCAGATGCACCGGTCGAGCAAATGGACGGGCTTGCTGTCGACTCGCAGAGTAGTCGAATCACTGATGTCGTTGACTCTGTGTCAAAGGATGCGAGTCGAGGAGAGTTCAACGAGGCTCCGACCTCATCAACGAGTCGTAGACTGGAACTCCGGGCAGTAGAGAGTGAGGCCTCTACTCCCGGTCGAAGGGTAACTTGAAAAGTGTAGCAGGATCACAGGAAGCTGTTTGTCAAGCAGGTTCGAGCACAATGCAAGCTCAAGTCGATTGTTCACTGGAACCACAGGAAGAAGAAGATGGAGTCCACGTTGCCGCCTGACAACATCCGAAGTTGGGTCACAGGAAGCTGGCAGCAGGAGGTCGAACAATACAGGATACTCAGCTTGAATGGGTGTCACTGTTTTACAGAACACTCAGGCAACTTAGGTAAGGTTAAGATCAGCTTTATTGAGAACAAACAATGCAAGGAAAGATCACCCTACTCAGGCCCAGATAAGGACAGTACCGTGGTACTTCTCAAATCTGACACAGGTCAGGATGAACGTTAATAATATACAAAAACAATACAACAGGAACAGTAGGCTTGATCTGTCGACTGGATACTGGAACAGAGTAAGCCACAACAGTACCGAACCGCAGAAAGGCAACACAAGAATAGCGGCTGGTAACTGCAGGGCAAATCCCTAGCACACTAGGGATAGAGGAGGCAACACAGATAGGATGCTGACAAGTGACCAAGTCCCTAGAATGCTAGGGATAGCTGAGATAACACAGATAGGACACTGGCAAGTGACCAAGTGCCTAGAATGCTAGGGATAGTGGAGGCAACACAGATAGGACACTGGCAAGTCACCGATTCCCCAGAACGCTAGGGATAGCGGAAGCAGCTCAGATAGGACACTGGCAGGTGACCGATTCCCCAGAATGCTAGGGATAGCGGAGGCAGCTCAGATAGGACACTGGCAAGTGACCAAGTCCCTAGAACGCCAGGGATAGCGAAGGCAACACAGATAGCATACTGGCAAGTGACCGATTCCCTAGAATGTTAGGGATAGCGGAGGCAACACACATAGGATACTGGCAAGTGATCGTAGCTACTCGCAACTCAGTCTCCCAGGTGATCTAGGGAGTGACAGGCCAAGAAGGTGCTGTAGCGGAAGTTACTGAGTAACAGGAGCGAGAGTAACGGTGTAACGGTTTTCAAGACACTCAGACCAGTAGGTGAAATAAAACACAGTTTTATTAAGAACAAAATAAATGACAAAGGTCGCCCCCTATAGGCAGCACTGCGTAGCAGCAGGAAGGCAATAGTATGACCAATATACAGGTATAGATTTAACCAGCACAGGCAAATTGCAGATACTGAGTACAGAGATACAAGGGTTAACACAGTAATCAATCCGTCTCAGTTGTGGTGTTTGGCACGCCCAAGGTGATAAAGGCAGTATTGGTGGAGAGGACTCAACACCAAATGTTCATAATACTGAGATAACTGTCCAGCAAAGAGAAACCTGCAACCCAGAACCTGCTGCACTTGAACAGTAGCCCCCACGGGCGTAATAACGGAGCAAGTAGACTGCCAGAGCTTGAGCCAATAGCCCCCACGGGCGTGATAATGGAAGCAACTGGATTGCAAGAGCTTGAGCCAATAGCCCCCACGGGCGTAACGGAAGCAACTGGATTGCAAGAGCTTGAGCCACTAGCCCCCACGGGCGTAAGGAAGCAA
Organism: Rhinophrynus dorsalis; assembly: GCA_037306005.1. Classification (NCBI taxonomy): domain Eukaryota; kingdom Metazoa; phylum Chordata; class Amphibia; order Anura; family Rhinophrynidae; genus Rhinophrynus; species Rhinophrynus dorsalis. The sequence continues at coordinate 167,175,370 of CM074721.1, read as the reverse complement.
CTGGATTGCAAGAGCTTGAGCCAATAGCCCCCACGGGCGTAACAACATAGACTTGCACAGTAGCAGCCAAAGCCGTGGCGCCTACCAAGCGTGGTAACAAACTTCGCTATACTGCAAGGAGTGATATGAACCGTCGCCTACAAGGCCTACCGGACCGGCTCAGCAGTAATAGTGGAATGAGAGAAACGGCTCAGCACAAAGGCAACACTCTGACCAGACTGGAGGCTCAGAACCGGGAAAACAGCTCTGCACAGGTCAATGGCTCGATAGTTGGAACACAGCTCTGCACAGGTTAATGGCTCGATAGTTGGAACACAGCTCTGCACGGGTTAATGGCTCGATAGTTGGAACACAGCTCTGCACGGGTACAGCTCGGTAGCAGGATCTCAGCTCAGCACAGGTTAACAACTGCAGCCGATACTGGACAGTAGTAGTAGGAAGTCAGAATGTCGCCTCGGCGACAGAGGAAACTGGAACGTAGACTGGGCAGAAGTAACCGGTGCAGGTCACAGAGCTGGAACATAATACAAGCTGGGTCGAATCACGGAGCAGGTTCTCAGACAAGCCGGATCAGGATACAAGCAGGAACGTCAGCCAGGCCGGGTCAAATCACGGAGCAGGTTCTCAGACAAGCCGGATCAGTATACGAGCAGGAACGTCAGCCAGGCCGGGTCAAATCACGGAGCAGGAACACAGGAACGTAGTCAGAGCAAGCCAAGTCGGTACACCGGAAATCAGGAACGCAGGAACACAGCACAGCAAAACTGGCTCGGGAACACCACGAAAGGGCACCTGACAGGTGCCAATGGCCTAGTATAAAAAGGTCACCGGGGCGGGCCAAACAGGCTCAACCAATCGGAGCGCAGCACAAGTGAGAGTGACAGGAGGGGAATCACTGCACCGTGATAAACGGGCTCAAGGTACGCACACAAAAGGGTCTAAAGCCAGAATGCCAGTTCGGTACACACGGAGGTAGTCAGCCAGTCCTAGTTAGCAACAGAAGCGGGTTCTCAGCCAAAGCCAGATCGGTACACACGGAGGTAGTCAGCCAGTCCAGTCAGCAACGGGAAGCAAAACTCAGGAGCTACAGGAGCGAAATCAGGTGAGCCGGGTCATGTACGGAGCAGGAACATGTAGCAACTCAAATGCTAGGTACAGGTACACCACGAAAAGGCTCTGAGAGAATGACAGGACCCGGTATAAAAAGGCTAGCCCTGGGCGGAGCCAGAATCCAATAGCCAATAAGAATCGTGCCGGGTGAAACCCGGAAGTAGCAATGTCACCCTGCAGCTAAGATCACGGGCACCGTGATAATGGGTATCAGAGTGGATACTTTATACCAAATAGCAATACAAGACTCCAGGACTCCTTGTTCACTCAGAATAGGACTGACTTTATTGGAACAAACCACACATATTTATACACAAACCTTGCATTGAAATACAAAGGCCAACCAGATACAATAGGGACATAATGTAATCACAACATAGGAGACAAAAGACCAACAGATGATGGTCAACCAGACACAATAACCCAGACATGATTACATTTCAAATACAAAAGGGGCGGGAATACACATTCAAGGGACAATGGCCAGGGGTTGAAGCACGTACTTGACTAGTTTGAATATTTGGCTTCAACCCTGGCCAGTCAAGGTGTACAGTGAGTCTGCTGGTCAACCAATCCTGGAGCCGCCTACTTTTCTCCATGTTAAGTCTATGGGAGACCTTTAAACCTTCTGCTCAGGGATTCGACCAATCCGATGGCAACTCACTGCCCTCAACTCCTCATGTTCGACTTGGTGTCGACAATTCGAAGACCAAGCTGGGAACCTCCAACTCATGGTCGGTGAATGTGTAAACCCTCAAACTCGACAGTACATTAGACCTAGACTATTCAACATTAAACCCAGTCTATGAACACATTTTTAGCCAGTCTCTCATTTATAAATGCAAATGTTTGACTAGCCTAGCACAGGGCAGTTCTGTGCACGAAGTTCTGTTTGGCTCTACTGCCTGTTCACGTAACGTATAGCACAAGTCTTTTTATCCCGATTAATGGCAGGCCAGGTCGTACGACAGGGCCCAAAGCAGAGTCCAAACAGGGCAAAATGTCCACAGTCTCTGGTGTTACATAGTTAACAGTCTCAGGTCCTGACAAGGGCTCCAGTAATGGACTACAATAAGTTACAGTGCCACAGTGGGTTGAGCCTTTTGTGTCTTTTTAAGAGTAGAAGTGGATAAGGAACCCAAGAAGACAGAGACTGGTATAACGAGTTCAGGATCGGCAGACGTAGAAGACTCTTCATAGCGTCTCAACAAAGCATCTGCCTTGGTGTTTTTTGAGCCAGTAAGAGATGGTAAAGTCAAACCTGGAGAAAAATAAAATAGAGACCACCTAGCCTCAGGAGGTGTCATTCTTTTGGAAGAAGCTAGATAGGCCAGGTTTCTGTGATCAGTAAGGATTGTGATCTGATGAGTGGCTCCCTTCAAAAGGTAGCGCCACTCCTCCAAGGCCAATTTAATGACGAGCAATTCTCGATTACCAGTGTCGTAATTAGCTTTGGCTTTGGAAAACCAATGAGAAAAATAAGAGCAAGGGTGAAGAGTGACTGTGGGCCCTGAGCGTTGAGATAAGACCGCTCCGATGGTGATCTCAGAAGTGTCCACTTCCAGGGTGAAAGAGGGGAGCAGAATGAAAGGCAGCTTTTAGAACAGAAAATGCCTCCAGCAACTCTGTAGGCCAAACATGAGGATCTGCTCCTTTTCAAGTCAACTTGACAATCGGTTGGATTATCTTGGAGAAGTTTTTTTAAATCTTCGGTAAAAATTTGAGAAACCAATGAATCTCTGTACGGCTTTGGTAGTAAGTGGCACTGGCCAATCCAGGACAGCACTAACCTTGTTGGGATCCATGGCCAGTCCAGAAGCCGAGATAACTTATCTCAGAAAAGGCAAGGATGATTTCTCGAAACTACAGTTCTCTAACTTGGTGAAAAGGCTGTTTTTTGCAGACGCTCAGGAATAGTACAGACATGAATGCGATGTTCGTGCAGGTCTCTGGAAAAGATCCAAATATACTATGACGTAGGAAAGTAATAAGTCGTGAAAGATGTCATTTATTAAAGCTTGAAAAACCACGGGGGCATTACGCAAGCCAAAGGGCATAACGCAATATTCATAATGCCCGAAGTGTGTATTAAATGCCGTTTTCCACTCGCTTCCACTGTGCATTTGTATAAGATTGTAGGCCCCTCTAAGATCCAAAACAGTGAATCCGTGCAGTCTCTCCAGGAGTTCAGGAATGAGTGGGAGGGCATAGCAGTTGTTCAGAGTAATAGCGTTCAGGCCATGATAGTCAATTCAAGGGAGTAAAGAACCATCTTTCTTCTTAACAAAGAAAAAACCCGCACCAGCAGAGGAGGTAAACAGCCGAATAATCTGCAGGATAAACTTTCTTGTATGTAGGTTTCCAAGGCCTCAGTTTCGGGTAAAGATAAGGGGTAAGTCCTCCCTCTAGGAGGAGTAGTACCTGGCAATAAATTGATGGTACAATCGTACCAACGGTGAGGGTGAAGAACCTCGGATTTAGCTTTGGAGAACACATCCGCGTACGAGCTATAAAGAGCTAGAAGTTTGTTCTCAGATGGTTCGGGTGTGACCACAGCTAAAGAGGAAATAGGAAGGAGAGAAGAAATGGTGACAGTTCTTTTGACCCAGTTGATGCAGGGATTGTTTTTCAGTAGGCAAGGTAGGCCCAACACAACAAGAGACTGAGGAGCAGAGATGACATCGACCACAATCTCCTCCCTATGGTGGGAAGCAAGGTGCCTCGAGAGAGGTTCAGTCTGCAGAGTGATGTGTCCGTCCCCATAGGGAGAGCCGTTGATAACCACGATGGAAACGGTTGCTCTTTAGACACCAGAGGAATACCATGGTCCTGGGAAAAGGAGAGGTCAATGAAGACCCCTGCTGCACCTGAATCTATTAAAGCTGATAATTCCACTATAGACACTGACCAGGAAATACGTAGCAGAATGTAAAGACGCTGTAGGGCATCTGAGGGCACCAGAGTATGACTTAGCGAGAGTCCCTCCTGTCTTGCTAAGTCCAGGCTTTTCCCGACATACTGGGACAAGTACGGGCTACATGGCCGGTAAGGCCACAATAAAGACTCAGTCCCTGACTGCATCTTCTGGATTTCTCCTCTTCAGACAATCGAGTGAGGCGTCTGATCTCCATGGGTTCAGATGCAGACTCTACGAACTTCAGAGCAAGGCGTACAGTAGAACGTGTCAAGGGACGCCTGGCTGATCCTGGTCTCTCTTCTGTCTCCTCTCCTGGATGCAGGTATCGAGAGATGGACAGAAGGAAATGAGACCCTCCAGGGTTTCAGGAATGGCTCTTGTGGTGAGCTTGTCTTTCAAACGATTGAACAACCCTCGCCGAAAAGCCGCCTTAAGGGAGCTGGTACCCCAATCCATATCGTAGACGAGGGCACGGAACTCGATAGTGTACTGTGAAAATGATTGGGTACCGTTTTGCAGCTCCAGAAGACTTGCCTCTGCCTTGGCCTGGCGGCCTGGAATGTCGAAAACAGCTTGAAAAGCCGTAAGGAAGGAATTGCAGTCATCGAGAAGGGGGGACTGTCGATCCAGGAGAAGTGAAACCCAGGCGAGTGCTTGACCCTTGCGGAGGGAGATAATGAATGCTTTATGCTAAACTAGTTGAAGAGCCCGTTACACGGGCCACAGTGCCACTGCCACCCGGTCGCGGGCCAGTCCCACGCAGTAGACACTGCCCGCACCACAACTGACACAGAGCTGAACGCTCCTTCGGAGCGCCCAGCTCTGTATCAGCCGTGGCGCGGGCAGTCTCTACTGCGCATGACTGCAGCACGAGCAGCAGTGTCTACTGCGCATGTCGTGGCGTTACACAAGATTTAGCAAATTATTATATAGGATGCTATATGTCAGATGCTACAGTCCATATGCCAAATGAAATATGCCAAACAATATGCAATAAATGCTGTACACAATTCATCTAATGCAATGCGCCAATTGCTATACGTAATTCGCTAAATGCTATACACAATTCACAAATGCAATTCACCAAACACTAGATGCATTCTGCCAAAAGATGTACGCAATTTGCCAAATGCAATATGCAATTCGCCATGCGCAATGCTGTACGCCAATAGCTATGAGCAATTCACAATACTCTATACACCAATAGCTATATGCAATTTGCCAAATGCTATACTGAATACGCCATGCACAATTAGCCAAATGCTATATGAAATTCGCCAAATGCTTTATGCCAAACACAATACTCCATACTCCAAAAGCTATAAGCCAAACACCATATGCAATACGCCAAACGATATACGCAATTCGCTATATTCCAACTATATGCAATTCATCTAACGTAATACGTGCAATACGCCAAATGCTATATGCAATGTGCCAAACGCTTTACACAATTTGCAACACGCAAATCGATAAGCGCTATAGACAATTCTCAAAACGCTATATACCAAACGCTCTATGCCAAACACTAAGCAATTTGTCAAATGCTATATGCCAAACACTATACTCAATTTGTTAAACACACTACAACAAACACTATAGGTAATTCGGTAAATGCTATCCGCTAGATGCTATATGCAATTTGCCAAAAGCTATATGACATTCGCCCCATGAACTACGACAAATGCTCTATGCCAGACACTGTGAACAATTCATCAAACGGTATATGCTAAATGTTAAAAGCTATAAGCAATATGCCAAACACTATACACAATTAGTCAAATGCTATACAACATATTCTATAAGCAGTACACCAAACAATATAAGCAAAGCGATATAAGCTGTACGTCAAACGCAATACACTGTACACAAAAGCTATACGCAATTCGCAAAACACAGTTCACCACACTCAATTTATGAAATGCTATACTCCAAACACTATAGGCAATTCACAAAACAAAATTTACCACACGCAAATCACCAAATGTTATACTCCAAAAGCTATAGGCAATTCGCAAAATGCTGTACGCCAAAAGCTATAAGCAATTTGTCAAATGCTATATGCCAAACACTATACACAATTTGCCAAATGCTGTATGCTAAACACTATGCGCAATTTGCCAAACGCTACAGGAAATTTGGTAAACGCTATACACCAAATGCTATAACCTATACGCCATACACTATAAAAAAATGCTATGCACCAAACACTATACTCTGTACTCCAAACACTATAACAAAACTCTATATGCCAAACACTATTCACACACACGTTCACACACTCTGATGGGGAATTGTGTAATGCAGCTCTTTGCAATGCATTGCATACCTTTTTGGAGCTGAAAAGGCTAAGTAACTATTACCCGCATGGGCAAAGCCGTGCCGATATTGCTAGTATACCTATAAAGAATAACTAACACTCCCTAGTAATTATCATCTACTTTCATTACAATGACCAGAAAATCATAATGACCCCTCTGAAGTATGTCCTTGTGTCTTGGTTCAAAAGATAACATTGTCAATCAGTCCTGGATGTCATGTCCATGGCGGAGGACATGATAGGCGCTGGCAGGACTACAGGACCTTAAATGATGCTTGCTGCACATGGTAAAATTAGCATCCCTTTAAGGACCAGAGATGTGTGCAAAAAATTGTTTTAAAATGCACTGTACACCTTTATAATCCTTAAAAGGTTAAATAGACTCATGTACTCTGCCTGTTTCAGTTTTAAAAAACTGTCACTAACTGTCATATCTGCCTCCATGGACATGATATTTCAGACTGATTGAAGAGGATATCTCTTGAACAAAGACAAAAAATGCAACAGGCACAGGGGTCATTAGGTTCTCTGGCCTTAGTAAGACAAATGTGGGGTTGTTCTTATTAGGAGTTGTTAGTTGTTAGTTTAGTCCATAAACTTGATGGTTATAATAAGGGTATACAAGAAAGCTGACCAACAGGGAAACTATCATAGCTGAATGTCCAGTGTGCCTAAGTTAGGTCAAGTGTTTCAGCCCCCCCTCCACCACCAAACAACTCTTGAAGAATCAGTATGACACTGAAAGGTCTCTTTTCATTCCTTGCACGCCACATATCAAGTACATACTGGTCCCTGGGACTTCTCCCAAACACTCCCTGAATTAGAGTTGCATAGAATCCCTCTAAGAATCCTAGCGATGGCATTCCATGGAAATTGTTGTGCAATTTGCTATGAGACCCAGTGTGATCTTACTCCAACTGGCAGTAAATATGACAGCTATACCCATCAACACAATTTGGGAGTTGCACATACCAAAAAACACATATTTGAAAAGCTTGTTGGCCTCTTAATTGATTTTCTTAATATTTCCTTAAGTGAAACTAACACAGTGAACACATAATATTATTATTATTAATAGTAAAAATATTATTACACATAAAAATAATTATGATTATTATTTTCTCTTCTCAGTATGTGAGATCATGTCCACATTCGGACAGTCACTTGCCTTGGAACATTAGTTATAGAGGTGTTGCACAACAGAATGAATATTGTTGTATTTAGTACTTAAGGGGTACTATTCTTTATGTGGTTAGAAGCAACACTAAATAGACATATAATCGCTGCTAATACCCAAAACAAAACATAAAGAACTTGGATCAAACCAGGTGCACCATAAAGGACAAATACATATTGCTATTTAATTATATATGTATTTTTAACCCACCGAGTGCTAGAACGGTCTCCAAAGCATTGATCCGCAATGAGTTGCAGACCTCTCTTGCATTACAGGGGGTTAAAATATCCATTGAAGTCACTGGGACTGTTGGAAAGTTTTATTTCTTCCCAATGGTGAAATTGACTTGATGTCAAATTGTTCTAATTTTCTTTTATGCAGAGTCCTATAGTAAATGACAGAAAACTGACAAAGCAACACAAACAGGATTAATGTTGTCAGGAAAATGCTACACTTTTAGTACATATACACTAAAATGTTTTTATTTTCTTTTTTTTCTATACTTGTGAACATATCTGTTTCTATTTTGAGACAGACTTCCCCGGATGGGAACAAAGTGTACAGGAAGGGGAAGCATGTCATGGGCAGGATTGATCTAGGCAGGCAGGTGTTTGATAAGGAAGGAGTAGAAGGGGTTATTAGGGGTTGGTGACCGGAAGTGGATGGCTGTTAGGGGAAGAGTGGACAAGGAGAAGCATCCCTCCCTATTATGGTGTGTCTGTGGTTTTTTGGTTGCGTGACACAGTGGGGGGCAGATAGTCCTGACTCCTTGCATGGTTTTCAGTGACCGATAACTGACGTGGTAAAGTTATATGAATTTATCCTCAGGCGGAAGCCATTTGGGAGTTTGTCCCGGACTTAGGTCACGGGTTGGTGATATTACCCATTGAAGCTAAATTGGTGATCAATGGGGTACTTTCTTGGGTGTCACCTGTAAGTGCTCAAGAATGGTGGAGTCAGCTGTAAGTCCTGAAGAATGGTAAAGTCAGCTGTAAGTGCTGATGAATGTTGGGGCCAGCTGTAAGTGCTGAAGTGTGTTGGGATTCTAGTATGAGCCTGGGCAATTTTGGCCATGATTGGTTTTCAAGGATTTTAGATTGGCAAGGACAGTCTGTTAATTATTAATTAATAATTGCAGTTAAGCAGAATCATAATAATGATTGGAAGTATTTCATAAAGTTGTGGCCTGTTATCCGCCAAGAGATGCTTCTGTGATTATTTCAGGGATCATACCCTCTTCTTATGACATGTAAGTCTATGCCATTAACCCTTTGAGTGCCAGAGAGGTATAGCATGTATTGCAACTCATTGCATTGGATACTTGTCTGGCACTCAAAGGGTTAAGGGATTATTGAATGCTGAACAGAACTGAGCAGAGTACACCAAAACAAAGTGACCTAGTTCTTATATAACACATTTTAAAGCACATGAACAAGATTTGGATATTTATGATTACCACTGCAACCTTTGTTCTGTTTTGCTTTATATCAGACTCTAAAGTTAGTTTGTTTGACAGAATCCTGTACAATGGTAATAACAAATATATATATACATATATATATATATATATATATATATATGTGTGTGTGTGTGTATATATATATATATATATATATGTGTGTGTGTATATATATATATATATATATATATATATATATATATATATGTGTGTATATATATATGTGTGTATATATATATATATATATATATATATATATATATATATATATATATATTATTAAATAAGAGCTGCTCCTGTTACCCCACCAGAGGGCATCAGGAGCTGTAGCTCATTAAGGAAAGGGACAGTTCTCTGTGTGTGTAGGGTAGGGAAGAGTAATCTCTTTCAGATTTGTGACTCATCCGGAAGCCTTTGTACTTTCCCAATTTGGGACTGACATATTCCTTCCCTTCCCTGGTGAATCATTAATGATGCAATTAACCCTTCCCCCTAGAGCGTCTCATCATCCGTGACTGCAAATAATCACCTGTACACAGTCACAGACAGTATCCATGGATACTCTGATACATTAACACTAGCCAGTGATATATATATATATATATATATATATATATATATTCTATATCTCAGTATGTAATAATGCCTTTTTAATTGGACTAACATTCAATTAGAACTCCAAAAATATATTATTACATACTGTGATGCTCATTCATTTGGACTCTACACCACTGGACTAACACGGCTAACCTAAATGAAATAAAAAAAAAAAAAAAAAAAAAAAAAAAATCTATATATATATATATATATATATATATATATATATATATATATATATATAGTTATTTATTTAATTTATATATAAATTGAGAATATATTTTGAATCCAAGAGGAATAGCTTGTTTAGGTGACTAGCTGTTTAGGTAACTAGCGGCTAGCAGATTTTTCTTGCCCTCAGATTCCCCAAGTAAGACAATTCATTCAGCCCAGAATGTAAACTATTGATTGATTTGTTTTGATAACTAATTTAATTTTTATATTTTTCCAAATAATAATGTGTCCAGCTGTCAAGGTACCCGTGCGGTGGCTGCACGAGCCAACCGCCTCTGTCTCCGGCGGCTCAAGCCGCATTGTCCACTCCACGTTTTTTGCCTCCATTGAGACTGGATCCCCTTCCTTTTGGCGGCGCAGCTGCCGGTGGTGCTCTGTTGCGGCTCCAGCCTCCTTTGCTGCTGGCGCTCCGGCGGCAGTTGACATCATAATTGGGTGCACGTCCAAAGGCATGGACGTGCGCTCCATTTAAAGAGACAGCCACCTGTTGGCTGCTCCTCGTCTTCCTCTCTGTTCTACTATTTAAACTTCCTGGACACAGGGCTCAGTCGCCCTTTCATTGACGTCTAGTGCAGTTCTTTAGTTTGGGCTCTGTGTATGATCTGGCTTGTCTGACTAACCGACCTGGCTCTGTCTGATTATCCGCTCCGTGTACAACCCTTGGCTTTGTTGGACATCCATTCTGGTGCAGACCTGCAGCTCTGGCAGACTACCCGTTCCGTGTGTAATTTCTGGCTCTGGCTGACTATGCGCTCCGTGTGTGACTTCTGGCTTGTCTGACTACCCGTGTTGGTGTTGACCTGGGGCTCTGTCCACAGCGTATCCAGCATACCAACACTTCAGTGGACATCCTATCTAGTTGGTCTAATCTTCATGTCCGTTTACCATACTTGTGGTTTTTAATGTCTCAATAAAGTACACTTTATTTTTCAACACCTGTTTGTTTTTGAAGTGTGCCGCCCGGACCTTTTTTCATTCGATCCTATCTAGTGCAAACCTGTGGCTCTGGCTGATGACCCGCTCCATGCATGACCCCTGGCTTGTCTGACCACCCAATCTGGCGCTGACCTGTGGCTTTATCTAACTACCTTTTGTGTGGCCTTCCGTTCAGTTAGATAACCAATCTGGTGCAGGCTTGTAGCTCTGGCAAACTCTATCCTGGTGCCTTCCCAAGTTGCCAGCTATCCCAGGTGCAGGGGTCTTGCAAATGCTGTTGAATCGCATGGCTCACCTTGATCGTTCCGTCCAACAACTGGTGGCCTCCACTGCTGCTGCCATGGCACCGGTTACACTCACTAGCCCTCATGCAGGCGTGATCAGGGTTTTTTCCAGTCATGTTCCTCTTCCACAGCGGTATGATGGGTACTCAGTTCTGTGTCGCAGGTTTCTTAACCAAGTGGGGATACACATGGAGATGGTGCCTCACAGTTTTCCTAACAAGCGCAGTAAAATGGCATTCCTGATCTCTCTCTTGTCTGGCAAGGCCTTGGCCTGGGCTACTCCGCTCTGGGAGATGGATAAGCCTATTATTTATAACTTCAAGTAATTTGTGGGCGCGTTCCGTAGAGTTTTTGACATACCAGGGAGTCAGGTCTCGGCCTCCAAACACTTAATGGCCATCCACCAGGGCGCTCGTACTGCAGCCAAGTATGCAATAGAATTTCATACTTTGGCGGTTTAAGTGAATTGGAGCAATGAGGCACTGGTGGTGGCTTTCTCCCAAGGATTGTGCAATATGATCAAAGATGAAATTGCTGCCCGTTACTTGCCGAGAGATTTGGATGATCTCACTATCCTGATAGGTACACGTATATGGGAGAGACCCTCGTTTAAGGAATACCTGCGTAGGTTTCCATCTCGATTGGCACCAAGCTTTACTCACCCACCCATTCCTCCCTCGCCTCCCACACCTCCTGGATTTGACTCCTCCGGCAGTTAGCCCATGCAGTTAGGGGTCACTCACCTTACCGGGGAGGAGAGGGCCTTTCGGAGGAGGGAGGGTCTCTGTTTCTACTGTTGGAAACCTGGCCACCTGTTATGGTCATGTCCGGTGCATCCGGGAAACACCCGCACCTAAGATACTGTAGGGGACAGATCTTAGGTGGCATCACCCAGTCCCCGGAGATGGTAAAGGGCAAACCTATGTTGGAGGTCATTCTATCTTGGGCCAACACATCTGTATCTGTGCCTGCCTTGCTGGATTCTGGAGCGGCAGGTCTTTTTATCAATGCTCAGTTTGCTGGCAAGCATGCCATTACCTTGCAGTCTTGTGCCTCTCCTTTGACAATTGAAGCCATTGATGGAAGGCCCCTACAACCCTCCCATATTGCTCAGGAGACACTTTCTGTAACCATGAAAGTAGGGGCCCTTCAGAAACCGTACAGTTCCAGGTTATTAACTCTCCACCATTATGCCATTGTCCTGGGATTTCCATGGCTTCAGCAACACAATCCCAAGATTGATTGGCGCAATTGTGATATCTTGTCCTGGTCCTCGAATTGTACTAACACCTGTCTCACTCGTCCTACGAGACTACTTTGTACTTCTGCCTCAGTCCTGCCTGAGGAATATATGGCCTTAAAATATGTGTTTGACAAAGCACAAGCAGGTGTGCTGCCTCCTCATAGGTCTTATGACTGCGAGATTAACCTGATTCCAGGAGCAACTCCTCCCACTGGGTATATCCATTATCGGTGGAGGAGACAAGGGTCATGGAGGAATATGTGTCCTATGCTCTCGCTAGAGGTATCATCCGCAAATCTACCTCACCTGCTGGTGCAGGGTTCTTTTTTGTCAAAAAGAAGGATGGGGAGCTGTGTCCCTGTATTGATTACCGCGGACTCAATAGATTGATGATAAGAAATGCCTACCCTATACCCTTGATTACTGAGCTCTTCGATAGATTAAAGGGTTCTAAGGTGTTTACCAAACTGGACCTAAGGGCTGCATACAATTTGGTCCATATTAAGGAAGGACATGAATGGAAGACAGCTTTTAACACTCGGAGCGGTCACTACGAATATCTAGTTATGCCTTTCCATTGTGTAATGCTCCTGCTGTCTTCCAGGAACTGATCAATGATGTACTAAGAGACTTACTGCAAACCTCGGTTGTCGTATACCTAGATGACATACTTATCCATTCCCCTACTTTGGAGACTCATCATGCGGATGTGTCAAGGGTATTACAACTATTGAAAGAGAATGAGCTATACTGCAAACTAGAGAAATGCGAGTTTCACAAGTTACAAGTGATGTTTCTGGGGTATGTGATTTCCGCCTTTGGTTTTGCGATGGACCCCCAAAAGCTATCCGCCATTTTGGAATGGCCCTGTCTGGTAGGACTAAAATTGCTGCAAAGATTCCTGGGCTTTTCTAATTATTGCTGTGGTCAAGCCGCTTACACACATGACCCGCAAGGGCGCTGATGCCTCGAACTGGTCTCCTGGTGTGCTTTTGGCCTTTGAAAAGCTCAAGACAGCATTTTCTATGGCACCAATATTGATACACCCTAATCCCGCCCTGCCCTTTACCCTGGAGGTCGATGCGTCTAAGGTGGAAGTAGGCGCCCTCCTGTCTCAGAAATTGGCTCCTGGAGAGAACCTTCTTCCCTGTCGATACTTTTCTAAGAAATTATCCATGGCAGAGCGGATTTATGACATTGGTGATAGAGAATTGCTGGCCACCATATCGGGCCTTAAGGAGTGGCGCTACCTTTTGGAGGCAACCAAGGCTCCGATCCTGATCCTTACGGACCATAAAAATTTAACCTACTTGTCGGAGGCCAAAAGTTTATCTGCCCGCCAGGCCCGATAGGTTCCACTTTGTCGTGTCATACCTTCCAGGGTCCAAGAAGATCCGTGCGGACGCCTTATCCAGTCAATATTGTTCTGACTCTAAGGAAGGTCCCCTCCTTCCCCTATCATTCCGGCGTATCTTATTCTGGCCAATATTCATACTAGTATCACCTCTCTCTTTGGGAGAGGAGATTTTGGTGGCCTAGGCTTCTGCACCAGCAGAGAAACCTAGTGGGAGATGTTTTGTGCCAGTCCGGTTACGCTCTAAACTCCTGGAGACCTACCATACCTCCAAGACCGGTGGTCATACGGGGCACAACCAGTTGATATGGGCAATCTCTCGATTATTTTGGTGGCCAAGCCTGAGGAAGGATTGTGCAGCTTTCGTGGCAGCTTGCTGTACCCTAGGAGCATGCCTGTGGGTCTCTTGCAACCTATTCCGCATAGGGACCGTCCGTGGTCACATCTGTCTCTAAATTTCATGGTTGAACTTCCAGTTTCCTTGGGTTACACGGTAATCCTTATGATAGTGGACAGGTTCTCCAAGATGGCTCACTTTGTACCCCTCAAAAAATTACCTTCTGCACAGGTATTTGCAGAGGTTTTCTTGATTCAAGGTAATACCAAAGGTGATTGTGTCTGACAGAGGGAGCCAGTTTATATCCAGATTCTGGAGGTGTTTTTGCTCACAAATGGGAATTCAGCTTGCCTTTTCCTCTGCATACCACCCTCAATCGAATGGTGTGGCCGAAAGATCCAACCAAAGCCTAGAACAATTCCTCCGCTGTTACATGAGTAATTAACACGATAATTGGGCTCCTTTGTTACCTTGGGTGGAGTTTGCCAGGAATTGTGCCATTAACTCCTCTTCTCTGAGTTCTCCATTCCTGATTAATTATGGGTTTCAGCCATCCACACTTCCTGTGTCTACAGAGGCTCCAGCCGCATTGTTCGCCCCACGTTGTTTGCCTCCGTTGAGGCTGGATCCCCTTCCTTTTGGGGGCACAGCCGTCGGTGGTGCTCAGTTGCGGCTCCAGCCACCTCTGCTGCTGGAGCTCTGGCGGCGTGTGACATCATAATTGGGCACACGTCCAAAGGCATGGACGTGCTCTCCATTTAAAGAGACAGCCACCTGTTGGCTGCTCCTCCTCTTCCTCTCTGTTCTACTATTTAAACTGCCTGGACACAGGGCTCAAGTTGCCCTTTAATTGGTGTCCAGTGCAGTTCTTTAGTTTGGGCTCTGTGTATGATCTGGCTTGTCTGACTAACCGACCTGGCTCTGTCTGATTATCCGCTCCGTGTTGTCGGCGTTGGTCCTTGCCTCGGATGAATGGAGCCGGGTTGTCAGGCGGCCGCCTCCCCGCACGACGTGTCGTCGCTAGGCAACCACGTCGTCGTCGTCGTGCGTTGTCTTCCTGACGTCATCCGCCAACCTCTTAAGTACTGAGCGCCCGCTTCGGAGGGTGCTCAGTGTTCTATTGAGCTCCAGTAGGTTCGGTCCTCAGGCTGTCCAGCGCTAAGCCTTGTGGAGGCCAGTCCACATACCTGCTCTTCATCCTGACTGTGTTGCCTGGCTACTTGCTGCTCTCCATCCTGACCTTGCTGCCAGGCTACTTACCTGCTCTGCATCCGGACCCTGTTGCCTGGCTACTCACCTGCTCTCCATCCTGACCTTGCTGCCAGGCTACTTACCTGCTCTGCATCCTGACCCTGTTGCCTGGCTACTTACCTGCTCTCCATCCTGCCCTTGCTGCCAGGCTACTTACCTGCTCTGCATCCTGACCCTGTTGCCTGGCTACTTACCTGCTCTCCATCCTGCCCTTGCTGCCAGGCTACTTACCTGCTCTGCATCCTGACCTTGTTGCCAGGCTACTTACCTACAGTCCATCCTGATACCTTGGTCCTTGGAAGGTCTCAACTCCCTCCTTACTGACTGTCTCTCTGGACTTATCTTCCTCCATGGTCACCTGTCACCTGAAGCTCAGTCTTCTTCCTGCATCTTCTCCGGTTCCAGCTCTCCGAACCCTTTTGTTCCTGCTTCCTCCTGAGTGGTTCTGGAAGTCCGCTCTCCTGGGTCCCAGTCAGGTACACAGTTTATATCGTATATATATTTGCTCATTATATGTAGATATATATGTGTCTAACCTGCTAACGGTATCCTTCACACTTGCTTTGTGGGGGTGTTTCACCTGTATATTATTCTCTGGCTGCTTGCTTGTTCTCTACGCAGTATTCTCTGCTTAGAGTTTGGTTTCACGCAGCGTACACTCCTACTTTGTACAGATCTTCTGACACGTGTATGACCCTTGGCTTTGTCAGACATCCATTCTGGTGCAGACCTGCGGCTCTGGCAGTCTACCCGTTCCGTGTGTGACTCCTGGCTCTGGCTGACTACCCGCTCTGTGTGTGACTTCTGACTTGTCTGACTACCCGTTCTGGTGTTGACTTGGGGCTCTGTCCACTGCGTATCCCGTATACCAACGCTTCAGTGGATATCCTATCTGGTGCAAATCTGTGGCTGTGGCTGATGACCCGCTCCATGCATGACCCCTGGCTTGTCTGACCACCCAATCTGGCACTGACCTGTGGCTCTATCTAACTACCTTTTGTGTGGCCTTCTGTTCAGTTAGATGACCAATCTGGTGCAGGCTTGTGGCTCTGACAGACTCTCTCCTGGTGCCTTCCCAAGTTGCCGGCTATCCTAGGTGTGGACCTGGGGTCTTGGCTACCCTCATCTCTGTCTGGCTTCTCCCAGGTACGGACCTGGGGTCTTGGCTACCCTCATCTCTGTCTGGCTTCTCCGAGATGTGGACCTGTGGTATTGCAGACTCTCCTAGTCCCATTGCTGGGATATAGTTATCTAGAGAATCACACGGTAGCAGTCTTCTATTCCTGGCAGTTGTCACTTGCTCCGTTGTCTGCTTCTCTTTAGTCTTGTATATTTATATACTGTCTTTCTGATATTTCTGTTTTTGTTGCTGCCTTAATAAAGTTGGTGTTACCTTTAAGTACTTGTCCTGTGATTCCTTGTTGGCACCGTGACACCAGCTGTTCACGCAACATGAATTCCACAGGGTTGCATTGACTATTGCTCTCCATTAAATAAACAATTGTCAGATAATCTGTAACCTTCCTGACATTTTTTAACTAAAATTCCCATCATACAGCGCTGAGTAGGGGCTCACAAAGCCTTCATAAGAGGTAACTGGTAGCAGGGGCATCTTCAAAAGATGATTATCCAAGGAAGAGGAAATTCAAAACAAATTTAGGGACACTTGGAAATTGGGCAGAGCTTATCTCCCATCCCTCCAAACTTAAAAAAGAGGAGTCATCCATCACCTCTTCATGTAGTGGCATTGTCTGGCCTGGTTATTGATCTTAGCCAGCCAAAAAAAAATCATGCATCTCTCCCACCAGACCCAGCAGAGTATAATGTGGCCAAGGGTCTGTGGACTGCGCAGGAGAATATGGGTTTCATTGCAGAGACAAGTGCATGCTGCCAGTCTGCATCTTTGCAGGATGTCTTGCCCCTAGAGTATGAAGGAGACCCATAAAGTTCCTCTCAAATGGGTGGTTATTGTTCCTGAAGTGCTGAGCTTTGGAGACCATAGAGACTCATGCTGAAGTTCCCATAGAGCTTGAGTGCTTGTGCAGAGCTCAATACATTCTGTTCCTCTGCACCTTGTTTAATGCCAAGTGTATACCTTAAAGTATAGCTGAGGCTAAAAGTCCTAGCACAAAAAATAAGCTGTGCTAGTAGAGTCATACATTCCCCTACTGAGGCTGATGAATTATGCAGAAATGGAGCAATTCTGGAGCAAACCATTAGCATTTTTAAGGAACAAATACAAATTCCCCAAATTCTCAGTAATTTTAACCCATGGTATGTGATGGAGCCATACAAGCGCAAGAGTAAACAATCAGTGGAAAAAACTTCCCCGGATGAGAACACAGTGTACAGGGAGGGGAAGCATGTCATGGTTAGGGTTGACACATACAGGAAGTATGTGTGCTAAGGGAGGAGTAATGAAAAAGGGCTTATATGGGCTGGCTACAAGAAGTGGACTGGGGTGTGGAGAAGATAGGACAAGAAGCATCCTTCCCTATTATTGTGTTATGTGTCATGGCGGAGTGGATAGTACTTGCTTGGTTATCAGAGATCGTTAACTGATGTGGTAAAGCTATGTGGATTTTATCCTTGGGTGGAAGACCCATTGGAAGTTTGCCCCGGACTTAGGTCGTGGTTTGGTGATGTTACCCATTGAAGCTAAATTGGCCAATGGGGTAATTCCTTGGGAGTCAGCTGTAAGTGCTAAAGAGTGGTGGAATCATCTGTAAGTGCTGAAGAATGTGGTGATTCAAGAATGAGCCCGTGCACTTTGGCCATGCTTGGTTTTCAAGGAATGTGGATTGGCAAGGACTGTCAGTTAATGATCGATTAAAAATTATTATTATGGTTAAATAAGTACAATAATAATAAAGTGATTGGGAAATATTTAATAAAGCTGTGGCATGTTATCTCCAAAAGATGTGTCTGTTTGTTTTGGGATCATACTTTGCCCTATGGTGCATTTGGCTATGCCCAGAATTATTCCAGTACTGCTTAGTACATCAGCTTCACTAGGCGGATATATTAAAGGGAGAAAATACAAATTTCCCAAATTCTCATTAATTTTAATGGTATGCTAGTGCACAGGGGTAACTACAAGGGGTGCAGCTGTGACAGGTCCATACATCCAATGGGGTTTATTGAATACAGTGCTAAATAGGTTTTATTTATGCCACTGGCAGAATATATTTGTGTTATGGGACCCAAAAAATGTTTGCATATGGGCCATTCAGTGAGGCTATGCAATGCATTGGCGACCTCTTTAGCACTGTAAAGGTTAAACGTCATATTTAACCTTTTATGGACTAGTGGGTTGTGCAATGCATTGCTTTGCAATGTGTTGCACACCCCCTCTAGTCCCAAACTTCCTAAAATTTCAAATGGCCAAAAAGGGACACATTTGTTTCAGGTGGTATTGCTGGGGGTGTGGCTAGTGGGTGGGTCATTAGCGAGAATTTGTGGGGTATTTCATGTCTATTGACACTTCTTTGTGTAACTGTATACATTATTTAGAGCAAGACCAAATTATTTTTACACAGACTAATTTAGAATGACATATACTTAAGTTTTATGCAAACATTAACCCATAACGACCGGTGACAGACCTGACACGTCATGGGTTTTGTGTTCACATCACTCCTGTGTGAGCACTGTGAGCATTACGTGAGTCTGAAACTGACTGCTCCAAGACCAGAGTAGTCAGTTTCAGACTCCAGTCACATGTGCCACCTCACCAGATGATGTCTATGCGGTCCTTAAGGTATGTCCAACCCCAGGACCGCTGGTTGTTTAGGGGTTAATGCAAGTTTTATTGCTATGGAGCAATGTGATACACAATGCAATACAATCCCAACATTTCAAATGGCCAAAGAGGGACACTGTTGTTTTAGGGGGTGTTGTTGGGGTGTGACTGGTAGGCGGGGTGTTACCGAGAATTTTTAGGGAATTCATGACCTAATGACAACTCTTTGTGTAAATGAATAAATGATTTATAACAAGACCAAAGTATTTTATTTACACAGTGTAATTTATGCACACATTTATTGAAGTTTAACCCCTTAATGACCAGTGGCCCGGAGAAGTTACCATGCCTTAAGGACCAATTTAATTATTGTCAGCACGTCAGCACAAGTGACTGATTGCATGTACTGGCATGCAGAATTGAAGTCACCCCTCTGGCACTCAAAGGGTTAATAATTTTGTGCAGAAGTGCTTGTTATAAGAGCAGAACTGGTAGTTCTGCCTTCCTGGCTCCTCATTAAAGCACTGGTTCCTCCCACAGTGGGTGCAGGAAACAAGAGGAGGGAGGGGACAGATTACTCACTCATATATCCATACCTAATAACATTTCAAATGGTCAAAGGGGATGGGAGGGGGGCATGGCTGGTTGCTGGGTCATTACTGGGAAGTTTTATGTTATTTCATGACCTATTTACACCTCTTTCTATAACTAAAAAAATTATATGGAACAAGACCAAAGTATTTTATTTACAGGCTCATTTATAAACAAATATACTGAAATGTAGCAACCATTAATGTGTGTTTTATTGCTGTGGAGCAATGTGATACTCATATATACACACCACACAGTCTGATCTCCTAAAAAAATGGACACCAGGGTGGAAAAGAGGAGCAGAGGGATTTGGGTCTCAAAGAGAGACTGTACCTCCTAAAGAGGGACACTCAGGAGGTATGTAAAGGTGTTAAATGATTAGAAATGTTTATTCATCCCAATGATGTGATTGGCTTGCCCCTGAATTGCTTAAGTTCTCCACAGTACACCAGCCTCACTAGGGTGACTGTTCTAATAAAGTTTTGTAAGTAAACAGCTGCTGGAATAGATTTGTGTGCGATGTTCCTGACTGTTACCTTTTTACTAAGCTATTTACATCATAAATGATCCAATATACTCTATTTTCAGCAAGGGTAAGGGAGTGGGGAGAGTGTACGGGAATTTCGAGACTTTTCTCATTTACTAACAATGGCATGACCGAGCCAGCTGTAGAGCAGTGGTAGTCACTTGTTGGCTTTCCAGCTGTTTGAAACTACAACTCCCATCATCTATAATCAGCCATTGGCCGGTTGTAGATGATGGGTGTGGTAGTCCTCAACAGCTGGAGGTTTAACAATAGACTACCTCTGCTCTAGTACATACCCTGAAGTGACTCCACATAATTTCTATGCCAACGTATAAACACAGAAAATAAGTTATGCTGGCAGATTTGTGCATCCCCCTATTGTCTGAATGCAAGACCCTTATCTGTCCTTCTTCCTTGCAGACCCACCAAAATACCACTTTTTTACTGGTACTTCATACTGGCCTATGCTATCTTACTTTCTGCTCTGCATATCAGTATGGTTTGCGTGCCTTAACAAGTAAAGACGTAGCTTTTACTGCAGGAGACTTCTCAGAGACACACACGTCAGTGAACGAAAGGTCAACAATCTGGCCTATAGCCAGCCTTCAGGGGGCTGTATGCACAAAAGAAAAAATGTGATTCTGGAGCAACAGTACCAATGGAGGGGGTGAGGAATAAAATGCATGCTTTCAAACTTTTGTCAGAATTGTCAGATGCATTATGTAAAAAAATAGATTTAGCACAAAAACAATTAAGCTAGCTAAAATTGCAAATGAGAAAAGTGCAATAGAGAGCAAGAAAAATCCTAAACATTTCTACTAGTATATATAACTAAAAGATTAAGGCTTATACTTCCCTCTTTAAAACTGAGATGGCTGAATTGATTAGTGATGATACAGCAATAGCTGACACAGTAAACTAATTATTTTCTTCTGTATACACAAATCAGTCAACAATGGCAGGCTTTTGGAAATCATGTACATGGGGAATCATGTACATAGCTTACTCAGGACAAAGTCCATAAAAGACTGGACAAGGTTATGGAGAATAAAGCACCTGGACCCAAGGGTACTTAAGGAGCTTATTTCAGTAACAGCAATACCATTATAAGTAATATTGATTGTTTCACTCTCATCAGGCAAAGTTCCCAGTCATTGGAGGAAAACAGATGTAGTACCATTATTGAAAAAAGGGGGGGCAAGATCTAAAAGTTGGTAAAATAGAAGGATTACTAACAGATTCTATGAAACAGTAAGTGGTGAGTTGAACAATGGTGTGGCTTTTAATTTAGAATACTGTGCCCCACAAGTTACTGCATAAATTACAAGGTTTTGGCTTGGGAGGTGAAATGTTTACAGATGGATAATTGGTTAAAAGAAAGATGGCAGAGAGTTGGTGTAAATGGAACTTTTTCAAGTTGATTTAAAGTTGTATGTGGAGTGTGTCAGGGTCCAGTCCTGAGCCCAATTTTTTTTAATTTGTTTGCGTAGATCCTGAAAGTAGGTCTCAGTCTTTACTGATGACCCTAAACTGTATAATATAGAGCAAGATGTTGTTTTCTCTTACGATAAATTTGGATAAACTGAATGAATGGGCAGAAAAATGTTAGATGAAGCTTTCAAAATTATATGAAGAAATGGGTCACATGACCAAAATTCTGCACACACAGGTGTACCAGGGACATGATAACCAGAGGGGGTATCCAGAGCAGTGCAATGGGTTGGATACTTTGCTGGCAATCAAAAGGTTAACAGCAATCTGAGATTAGCCTATAATAAACTACCAGTTGAGCATTACAGCCCACAAAATCCACCAGCATCCATACATGGATGCTGTTAGCTACACTTTGGGCTGTATGGCCATATCGGAGAGGGCGCATGTGCTGCGACCAGGCGTACATCGATGACGCAACACGCATCATAAAGGGAGTGGGGCTTAAACAAGTAAGCAGGGTGTAAGTCATTGCGATGGGAAATGGGTGGAACAGGGTTGTAAGGAGCAGATCTAGGGAGTTCCTGGGTATGTTTTGGCCCATATTTATAAAAACAAACTGGAATTATTCTGGAGTGAACTAACCATAGGGAACAAATAACAATTCCTTAATTCCCACGCACTTGAATATAGCTTTATAACCCTTTGAATGCTAGAGAGGTCTCCAGTGTATTATTCACAATGAATGGAGACCTCTGAAGCATTCAAGGAGGTAACCCAAAGGGTTAAAAGCCCATTTTAATTTAACAGGAATATTTGTTTGCCCGCTATAGTGCAGTTGGTTTACTCCAGCTTTTATATATATGGGCCTAGGTCCAGAAGACAACTGGAGTAATTCAGGAATAATACAACTGTAGAGACAAATACACTTTTCCATTGATTTAACCCCTTCAGCGCTAGGAAGACCTCCAACGTATAGTCAAGCATTCAAGGGGTTAAAAGTCTCAATTAAATTAATGGAGTCTTTATTTGTCCAAAAACAAATAATAGTGACCACACCACCAATGACTCAAACATCCAAACAGCAAGTAAAATCAAAAGAAATACCTTTATTTCTTCAATTAAAAAGTCACTTTTTCCTAAGGGAAGTGGACTGTATGGCAGAGCAACTTCACAACACATGCATATGAAAAGCGGTGTTCTTTGAAATTTGATCAACACGTTTCACGTCTGGGATGCTTAGTCTTGATCACTGGTGGTGTGGTCACTATTATTTGTTGTTGGATGCTGCAGTGGGTCAAGAGGGTCCCAGACCAGCACACCTTAGTCACCACCACCAACAGCATTACCTGCGATACGATTTATAATATACCCACAGTCCTACCAAGACTGGAGCCGCTTGTGTTGTTTGTATATATGAGATTTTTATTTCTTCCCTGGGGTGCAGCTGACTTGACACATAGGGCAAGAAATCTAAAAGTAAATAATAATCTTTGCATCTATATACTTACATGTACTGAAGGCCATATACACAAAGATAAAATGGGAACAACTTTGGGGCAAAGTAACTGCACCATAGGGGACAAATAAAAAAAATGCAGTCTGGTCACCTTATATACGGTTCAGTTGTTGTGCCCTAGCATTGCTCTACGTTTGTCTTTGTACATATAGTCCTTGGAGTAATGAGACCACATTACACTTTTAGTGCATGATGCTTATGAAAACCACACATTGCAGGGTTGTACTGGTTCCATTGTAATCCTGCAGAGTGAAAGCTTCCATACCTTCCAACATTTCAGATGGCCGAAGAGGGACACTTTTTTGTTTTAGGAAGTGTTGCTGGGGGAGTAGCTGGTGAGCCGGGCATTGCCAAGAATTTTTATGTTAATTCATGACCTATTGACATCTCTCACTGTAACTGAATAAAGGATTTATGGCAAGTATTTTATTTACACAAACTAATGTATAAACACAGATACTGAAGTTTATACAAACATTAATGTGAGTTTCAATGCTGTAGAGCAATGTGATACACTTATATACACACCACACAGTCTGATCTAAAAAGAGGAATACCAGGGAAGGAAAGAGGGAAAGAGGGATTTGGGTCTCAAATAGGGACTGTTCCTTCTAAAGAGGAACACTTGGGAGGTATGAGTTTCAGTAGCACCCTGCAATACAATGGATATGATCTGGTGAACTTAACGTAGAATGTATAGGTAAAGGTGACCAGATATCGTTTTAAATGCAGGCATATGAAAATCACATAATTCAGGATAGCACTGATTCCCATGCAGTGCTGCTAAATGACATTTTCATACAGATCCGTCATTTAAAGGGATATCTGTTCACTTTATTCATATACAAACAAACAGACCTGCACTCCTCTATATGCAGTAAATAATGTGTGCCCTGTAATGAGCATATATAATAATTTGTGATAAATCTCAGTGCAATAAGTGAGAATTTAATTCCATTAATTGGCCAATCCATGTGTAAGCTTACCACCACACCAAGGTATCTTACTTTATGGTAAATCCTACTCTAATATATTTACAAATACTATCTAGATTAAAATTAAAACAGTTATTTTGAAACACGTCAGTAAGGCACCCCTTTAAATAATATTATGATATTTTTATTGTCATTTGTGGGTTCCAGTGTAGTGCAATTAAAAACATCAGACAAACAATGAAAAAAAAAAGAAAAAAGAAAAATATATAGATGAAGGACTTACCTGGTTCAGGGCCCAAATGAGCCTGCATAAATAAAGTGATTACATAGAAAACTATATTCCATTTATTTCCTTCCCCACAAATCATGTGAGGAATGGATGATACCAAATGGATAGGGGGGCACATACAATGGAACAGGCCAAAAAGCCTAGTTCTTAAAGGCAAAGTTGAAAAGGAAAGGATAGTGAAATAAGGTGAATTAATGCCTTTAAGAACTAGGCTTTTTGGCCTGTTCCATTGTATGTGCTGATACCCGCTCCTGTTTGAGGTAATTAGAATTGAGGCTGCTCTTATATATAGGCAGCCTTACTCTAATTCTCTCACAGCCATTGGCTGGGATAAGCTTACGCACTTCCCAGCCAATCAGCTTTGAGCGGCTGTGCTTTGAACTGATTGGCTAGGAGACGCATAAACATATCCCAGCCAATGGCTGTGAGAGAATTAGAAGTAAGGCTGCTCATATATAAGGGCAGCCTCAATTCTAATTCCCTCAGACCAGAGCAGGCATCGACCCGTGGAGAAGAAGAAGGGGGGGGTTGCGAGATATATGATAAGTATTATTTTATTATATTTATGGAAATACCATTATCTTTTAATATATTTACAACATTTATTCTTAGTATTATTTTTATTATGGGTGCTTTTGTATTTTAAGAAGTGGCACACTACTACATACTTTAATCCTTTGGGCCCCAGAGAGGTACGCAACATATTGCTTTGCATTGCGTTGCGTACCCCTCTGGCAATCAAGGGGATAAAGATTGTATGCTTTTAAATTAAACTTTTGTTTTTGTTTTACAACAAGAAGAAAGAAGACAGAAGATACAAGAGAAGAAAGAAGGTAGAAGAAAGAATGGAGACAGGAGACAGACAGTGGATGACAGGTAAGTTTAACACAGATTTTTTAACGATCGGTGCTGAACAGTATGTCAGGCACTGATGGTTAACTTTTTACCGTTAAGTTCCTAAAATTGGCATTCTTTAGCGGTGGTTTGGGAACTTAATGCACAAAATGGATGTTTGGACACAGCACCAGTTTTGTGTCCTAACGTCCGTTATGCTTAATGTCGGTAGGACATTTGAATTCAGACCAAGACATTTTATTTTGTTGGCCAGTATCCATTTTGCCCTACCGACATTTTTTTTTACGCCAACATTTGGATCAAGCCCTATTTCCTCTTTCTAGTTTCATCCTGTGGGGTGCACTGTGTGAGGCTGCAGGCAACCCAGTCAGATGCAAACCATGCCATTTATTGGGGGAACACTGCACCAGCATTGCTGTGCAATGTGCTGATGTGCTGCTGAAGTTTGTCTTGATTATTCCTAATTATCAATTTATTCCACTGTACTGTGTACCCCAGGCAAACTGCTTCCGTTTGGGGGGTGGGGCGACCTGTAAGCAGGTGACACTTAGAGGTCGTACCTTTGATGCGAGCAACAGTCCGATGTCACCCTTTTGAGGGTTACCATGTAGGCGGTGACATTTTAATAGGATACTGTGGTCACCTTCCCTAGTCCCTACCAGCTAATTAACTTGTTGCCCAGCTTGCTCTAACATAGTGATGGGTAACCTGATAAACTCCAGATGTTCAGGACTACAATTTCCATAATCACCAGTCAGCTGCTGGGGATAATGGGAGTTGTAGTGTGCAACAGATGGAGCTTATCAGGTTGCTCACTACTGCCCTTACTGTTAACCTTTCACATTTTGCTTGCTCGTGACATCTATTAGATTATTAACCCTAGGACTGACAGATCATGAATTGGGTGCAGCCCACTGATTGTACCCCAACCCCCGGCAACTAAAATAGTTTTGAGGTAAGAGACGGTTTGGGGGTCTGGTATGGCAGAGGTGAAAGGGGAGTAGGATTCTGCATAGAGCCAATGTAGTCTTAATACAGCTCTGATTATGCCATTTCTACCTAGGTTGCAACTTACCAGATCATCTCTTTAAAATTGGACAAATGTGAAAAATGCCTGCTGCAGCCTGCATTGGTTATTACTGGGCTGTAATGGTTCTCAGCAATCCATGTAGCAGGCATTTTCCACATGTCTAGTTTTACCCCTTTGAATGCCAGAGGGATGTGCAACGTATTGCAAAGCAATGCATTGCGCAACCCTCTGGCACTCATTGGGTTAAAGTATGAGCTTGCAATCTTATGTCTACCATCTAGAGAACCCTGTAAGTTCCAAAAGCTTAGAAGTTTTAGTATATTGCAGACAAATAAAAGGTAATATTAATATCCATCATTATATGTACTTTAAGAACACTGGATATTTGAAGTGTTGAGTTTTCAGTTGGAATCTTAAAAATAAAAGAGGATGTGCTTGATGAATGTAGAGTGCGTGAGACTGCAAGGGATGACTGAAAAAGCATGCAGTAAGGAGCAGTAGAGGTAAAGGTGTACAAATTATTAATTATTTAATCACGTGTAGGGGTGTAACCAGAAACAGGATTAGACATACACAGGGGAGCTGAGGCATGTATGGACTTAAAGGGGAAGCGTCTCCTATGACAAATTGAGAAACATGTACTAACGTGTTAAGGGGGATAAAAAAAGATGTGGTGTTTATTTTTGTTCTCATCTCAAATAAATATATTTTTTTTAAACTGCTTCTATCGATATGATAACAAGAGAGTGTTTGCTCTGAGTTCCTCCTTCTCTGGGTATGTCAGTTGCTGAAATCACACCCCTCTAATTCTGGTTCTTAATAGAGAGCTAATAACTCTTAATAAAAACTCCTCACTTACTGTATTATGTCCAGAAAATCTTAATGGCCCCTATGAATTTCTCTTTGCTCCTTGCTTTAACAGATTTAAGTCCTAGATTCCATAACAATGGAAGCTGATATGGCAGCTGCTGGAAGGAACACAGGAGCTTACATTCAGTGTAACTCCTACTTCTCATCATTTTGCCTACTTCCCACCCTATTCTGCCCACTTCCCATCCATTTTAGTATTAACCCGACTTTCTTCTTTCAATCCCACCCAGTTAAGCTCCATAAACTTTTGGCCATGTTTGCATGTATTAAAAGGGGTATTGACTCATGGGAGGAGGCTATTATTCTGCATCTTTACAGGTCCATGGTAGGACCCCACCTTGAATATGTAGTTCAATTCTGGGCGCCTTTTCTGAAAAAGGACATTATGGAACTAGAGAAAGTGCAGAGGAGAGCTACAAAACTAATAAGGGGAATGGAAAGCATTAGTTAGAAAGAAAGGCTAGAAAAGTTACATTTGTACATACTAGAGTAACGGCATCTTAGAGGGGATATGATAACATTATATAAACATGTTCAGGGTCCATACAAAAGGTTCCCCAAAGACCTGTTCATTAACAGAATGATACAAAGGACAAGAGGTCACCACTAAGACTTGAGGAAAGGATATTTTGTATACAACAGCAGAAGGGATTCTTTAAAGGGATAGTAATACCTAAAATGTAAAAAAAAATATGGTGTAGGGTTTATCCCCCTGAGTAAAACAAGAGTACTCCCACTGCTGAAAGATGTTTCATTCAAAAGTTATTAATTTTCAAAGTTGAATTTTTTAGGTGCAATATCACAGTGGCCTGAAATTGTACAGTGGCGCTGTTGCTACACGATCCTATGGACAGCTCTGGTCACAGGACCATAAATCTCCATAGGATGGTGTAGCAACAGCGCCACTGTACAATTTCAGGCCACTGTGATATTGCACCTAAAAAATTCAACTTTGAAAATTAATAACTTTTGAATGAAACATCTTTCAGCAGTCGGAGTACTCTTGTTTTACTCAGGGGGATAAACCCTACAACATATTTTTTTTTACATTTTAGGTATTACTATCCCTTTAAGGTAAGGACAATAAAGGTATGGAATTCAGTGCCTGAAGAGGGGGTGCTATTGAATATATTAGGTGCCTTTAAAAAGGGCCTTTAAAAAGGGCATATAGGGCTATGCATGTTAGTATTGAGATTAATATTTATTTAGTGCTTGTTGATCCAAGGAGAAATCTGATTGCAATTTGGAGTCAAGAAGGAATTTTCCCCCATTCAAAGCAGAAATTGAAATAGCTGAACTAAGGGTTTATTTGCCTTCTTCTGGATCAACAGCGGTAAATAAGAATAGGAAAAGGGTTGAACTTGATGGACGCAAGTCTTTTTTCAACCTAAACTATTATGTAACTATGTAAGAAGGCTCATTCACTTTGCCTGCTTCACTGTCATGTCTGCCTCAATGAACATGACATCAAAGACTGACTAAAAATGTTATCCCTTAAACAAACGCACAAGAGTAGGGCTGCAAGATCATCTCTTACAAAGGGGCATATGAAAAATGTATGCTGTATGGCTACAGTGATTATTGCTGGGGTATAATGGTTCCCATGTAACATTTACTTTTCACGTGTGTCAGATTTTAAAGGAAAGTTCTGGAAGCCTTACACAAGAGCGCAATTCATAGGGCCATTAGGATTTTTACCAAAGTAAGTTAAGTGGGGGTTATTATTAGGAGGTGTTAGTTCTTTAAAATGTCTTTAGTGCGTTTACTCAGTGGGGATTTAGAGGAAGAAAGGGGCAGGTGGGGAAGACCAGCTCAAATGACCACACCACAAGATTTTGTGAAATATCAGTAATAATACATTTTAAGGTATATGGGATCAATTGGGTGACAGGAATAATGGCTTCATATTATGTATTCATTATAAAAAGTATTACTTTTTTCCCAGTAGTAAGTGCAGAACCTTTAATTTCTTGAGTTCCAGAATGGTGTGCAATGCAATGAGGAGCAATGTGTTGCACACCCTTGTGTACAGGACCGTTTTAGGTAGGTGGCAAAAAAAGATTAGGGGAGAAGTACTGAACTGGTTACTACTGGTGGGAAAAGGCTGAGATGTCAGACAGTGTATGTGTGGATCTGTGACTACCAATAGGACAAAAGAACAAGGCAGGACTATCAGACAGTGTATGTGTGAGTCTGAGACTACCAGTGGGACAGGGGAAGAAGGCTGGGATGTCAAACAGTTTACGTGTAGCTATCAGACTACCAGTGCACAGTAGAATGAGGCTGCGATATCAGAAAATGTTTGGGTGAGTCTGTGGCTACCAGTGGAAAGTAAAACAAGGTTGGTGTGTCATACACTGTTCACCAGGGTGATACTATTGGAAGAAGAAAGAGGGGACTGAAGGAGAGAGGGGGGAATCAAAAAGATTGGAGGAGAGGGGGTTGGATGAGAGAGGGAGAAAATAACTGGTGGGGTGAGGGGGAAAAACTGTGCAGAACAGAGAGGAAGAGATTGGGGAGGAGAAAGAAAAGGGATAAAAGACTGGGGTTTGAGGAGCTAATGGTGTAATTTAATGGTGCATTTCCCTGCTCTGTTGTATTAGTGTGTGTGAGAGAGAGAATTAAGATTCCTTTGATTTTAGCACAGCTCTGGAATATGCATATTCCTTATGCGTTCCAAGTTAAAGGGAGGGCTGGTCAGCTTAGCTTATTAGGCTTGTCCCACTGGAACTTTAACCTAGTCCAGCATGCTGCCACTCAGCTGCAGAGCGCAGTGTTCTGTTCATCATCATAGAGAAGTGAAGCTAAGCAGAGTTGATCTACAACAATAGTTATCAGCCTGCACCATCAGTGTCCACTAACAGGCTTGGGCTTGATGATTTCTATGTTTAATGAAACAGCAAACTTTTTTTTATGAAAACCTATATGCTATAGAGCTTTTACTGCTGAGTAAAACAAGGGCACTCCCATCGCTGTCAGTTGTTTTATTCAAATGTGATAACACTTCAAATAATCAGGAAGTGAATTTACTGTGTCTTTACTTCCTGAAAGTTCTGACAACATGACTCAGTGGGTTATATCACATGGCGAGCTGTTTGTCAGTGACTTTCCTCTCAAACAGAATGTAACAAAATAACTAATTGGAACTACTAGAGGGCAATCTTAGGGCACCCCTCTGGCACTCAACTGTTTAAACTGTAATAATTGGAAACACACATCTCTCAGCAGTGGGAGTGCCCTTATTTTACTCAACAGGAAAAGCCGTACAATATATATTTTTTCATCACAAAAGTTTACTGCTCCTTTAAGTACAAAGAGGCTCAGTCATTTTTATTAACTCACCTATACTCAAGCAGGGAAATCTTCATGTCCTGGCCTGTTAGTGGGCCTTGAGAGCATGTGTTGAGAACCAGTGACCTACACAGTGGCTTGTGGGCCAAGATGGAGACCATTCATACTAGCTAGATAGATGTGTATTACAATGTCCAAAGAGTTGCTGATCCATGAGGGTATCAGCCAAGTAATGTACTGCTGAGGGTGACACAGACCACCCATCACTCACACCTCCTCAATATCCCACAGACCAACCGCTAAGATAGAATCGATGAGGTAACGGTGGCACATTGCAGGGATAGCAATAGTAACCCCTTGTACATAAGAGATGTCTTCAATGTATTTCTTTGAATTTCTTTATCTCTAGTATCCAGTAGGCTCAAGAGAACAGCCCACTTTTGTATATTAGTTATATGAAGCAGGAGTGGGCAAGTGGTTATATTTTAGCTGCTGTTAGATTGCAGCTCCCATCAACCGTCTGCTGTGGCTATTTCTCAACCAGCTGGAAAGCCACATGCTATCTACTCTTGATTGTTACTTGATATGGAATCATGAGAGGCTGATGTGGCTAAGAAAAACTGGAGCCGATTAACTGCAATAAAAAAACAGGTTATTCCAAAACTGACAATTGATTTAACTCTGTGTGTGCCAGAGGAGTGTTCAATGCATTCCTCTGTGATGCTTTGCACACCCGCTGGCACCCAAAGGCTTATTAAATGGGGTTTGTAACTCCTGAATTCTAGGGAAGTTTTCAAAGCATTTCAAAGCAATGTGTTGGAGACCTCTCTAGCATTCAAGGGGTTAAGATCCCCAATTAAATACTGGGAGTTGTATTTATTTCCTATGTTGCAGTTGGTTTGTTCCAGAAGAATTGTTCCTTTTTCTTAATGCTTAAGCCCCAGAGTTTGCTGACAGGTAATCAGTAATTTGTGACTGCTGGTGTAAGGTCGGGTGTAGATAAGTATAGCTATGTGTCAGCAAAGTAGTCATGCCTGAGGGCAAAAGTTAATCTCTAAACCAGCTTGTTAAAACCAATTAAATCAATATATATTTTTCAGAAATATATGGTTAGACAGGATAGGTGACATTTTACAGTTTGCAAATATTAATAAATGCATGGGGGAGCTAATCATCTAATAATCATCTAGATGTCTAATCATTTAATGTACACCTGTGTGAAAGTATGCAAATATGAATTGTACTGTGACTAGTCATAAACTTCCCTATCCATACAGATTGATTCAGATATCTATGCTATAAAGTTTGATACGTTTATTTAAAGAAACACTAATCTTAAAATACACTAGATTTATAGATAACCTTTGGCTCGCCATCTTTTTGGAGACCATAACTCTCAGCATCCCCTGCCAGCCAATGGGAGTTGTAGTTCCCATCCTTTAGAGAGTCAAATGTTGCCTATCCTGCAATAGATAATAGTTAACGTATATTATCAATGTATTCATAGATCTCTGTGTGTTCCCTGTTTCCCAGGTCAACAGACATTGAAGGAACTGTCACTGCGGTGGACCCTACAATATAATTAGGTTGGTGAGAGGTATTCGCTTAGGAGACATCTGTGTGTGTGTGGACTGGTTAAATGATAGAATGCAAATTGTTGTTGATGTTGTTGTAAAAGGGAACATTATCAAGCTGGTCTAAAGTTGTCAGTCGAGCAGCTCAGGGTCCAATCGGAGGTCCAATGCTTTTAACCCTTGTTAATTTGTTTATTTAATTTGTTTATTATCCCTTTGAGTCCCAGAGGGGCACGCCTCCCCTGGCAATAAAAAGGTTAATGATCTTTTAGTGGGTATTGAAAGTAGTGTCTCAATCTTTGCAACTGACACTAAGCTGTGTTGGCAAACACATATAAAGCAAGAGGTTATTTCTCTGAAGAAAGATTTATATAAACTGAGCGAATGGGCAGAGAAGTATCAGATCACGTATAATATAGATCATGGGCTTCCAACCTGTGGTCCATGGGCCAAATGTGGCCCGCCTAACCCCAGGGTGTAGCATGCCTGAGATTAAAAAAAAACAACAACTTTTTTTATATATAATAAATTAGAACACATGAACTAGTAGGCCAGTAAGACCTAATCCCCCTCTTGGATATTGTACCTCAAAATAGAAGTCTATTAAATATCAGTATTGTCATTGACTTGAGCAGTAAATATGTAAATCCATAGTTTTGAAAAGCTGATAAGCTATAATTCACCACTGTCATCAATAAAAAATAATGTGGCCTTCACACTGATGGCTTTCTGATCATGTGACCCACAACTGAAAATACTTGGACACCCCTGATATATACAAATGTAAGGTTATGCATTTTGGTTACAGAAACAAGCATGCTACATATAACTATATGGGAATCCGTTTGGGGAATCATTGTTAGAGAGGGAGTACTGGTTGACATTACAATACACTAAACAGTGTGCAGTGTCATTCAGCCACTAAAAGAGCCAATACTATCATGAATAAAAAGGGTTATAGATAAGAATATAAATCTACGTTTTGATAAATCAGTGGTGAGGTCTTATCTAGAATATGAAGTACTAGTTGAAGAGCCCGTTACACGGGCCGCAGTGCCACCACCACCCAGTCGCGGGACAGTCATGCACAGTAGAGACTGGCCGCGGCTGATACAGCTCTGTATTAGCCGCGGAGTGGGCAGTCTCTACTGAGCATGACTGCAGAACACGCAGCAGTGTCTACTGCGCATGAAGTGGCGTTACACACGTTTTAGCAAATTATTATATAGGATGATATGGAGAAAATAGAGAGACTTGTAACATAACCATTCTACCCTGTAAGTATATACTTACAGTTTAGAGCAGG
Organism: Rhinophrynus dorsalis; assembly: GCA_037306005.1. Lineage (NCBI taxonomy): Eukaryota > Metazoa > Chordata > Amphibia > Anura > Rhinophrynidae > Rhinophrynus > Rhinophrynus dorsalis. The sequence continues at coordinate 167,142,192 of CM074721.1, read as the reverse complement.
GCTGTCCAAGTTCAGTCCTCAAAGGCCACCAACAGGCTGGAATGTAAGGATTTCCCTGATTAAGCACAGGTGAGTTGATCAGTGACTCATTCTTTGTGACTGACTCAGTTTTGCTTAATCAGGGAAATCACAAAATCCTGGCCTGTTGGTGGCTCTTGAGTACTGAACTTGGACAGCCCTGGTTTAGTGGAATCTGCGAAGATTGAGACATTTCAACATTACTAATAAACAAAACAGATTAAAAAGCACTGGACCCAGGACCCTGTGGCACTCCAGTTACAACTTTAGATCACTTGAAAAGGTTCCATTTACAACTCTGAATTCTATAATTTATCCAGTTCTTAGTCCATGCACAGAAATTAACTCCCAAGCCAAAGCCTTCTAATGTGTGCACTAACTTGTGAGGGGCACAGTATAAAAGGCTTTTTGAAAACCAAGTATTCTAAATCAGCAGCAATACCCTTATTGAAGTTACCACTTACTATTTCATAGACTGCAAATAAATTAGTTTGATATGATCTATTCTTCATAAAACCATACTATCTCTTACTAATAATGTTGCTGGTCACCACATAGTCCTGAATACTAATATTTCTAATATCTTACCCAATATGGAAGTCACACTGGCAAGTTTATAATTTCCTGGTTTAGTTCTTGCCCCCTTTTTTGAACAATAGTACTACATCTGTTTTCCTCCAGTCACAGGGCACTCTGCCTTATTAGAGTGAATCAATAACTATTAAGTATAATGGTCTTGCTGTTACTGAACTAAGCACCTTAACCCCTTAAGGACTGTAGCGCACACGCGCGACCGGCACTTGGTGTCCATGGGGCTTTGGGGTTTTTTTTTGTTTTTTTTATACTTCGGTTCAGGGCTTCTGGAGCGGCGTGCAGCCACGCCAGGAGCCCTGAACTCCATGATGTGCCAGGACCGTCACTGGTCCTTAAGTGCCGGCACATCAGTGGTCGCGAAGGGGTTAAGTACCCTTGGATGTAAATTGTCCTTGTTAACCCATGTGCATGATGGAAGAAATTATTTGATTCTCCCGTTTACCCAAATCTTGCCATTGTTGTTGTTTCATTTGTGTACACAGAAGAAAATAATGCGTTTACATTTTCAGCCATTGTTTTAATTCACTTGTCTTAGTTTTATGGAGGGCCAGTATCAGCTGTAATCTTTTTTCTAGTTACATACTTGCGCACATATTTGATTTCCTCTGCAATACTTTTACCATTTGCAATTTTAGCTACCAGTATTGCTTGTTTGCAGATTCTGCTGCATACTTTATTTTTTAAAAATAATGCATCTGCTCCTTTTGACTTCAATAATCCAAAAGCCTGCTTCTTATTCATCATTTCATGTGTATCTCTTCTTTAAGCCACATTGGACTTTAATTGTTTCTCTTGTATGTATTCCACAATGGTATATATTGACATGTATATCCAAGAGCATTCTGAACCCATTGTTCTTGTGCATTTTTATCTTTGAAGATTACATCTCATTGAATGTCCTCTAATAGTGCTTTTAGCATTGTAAAATAAGCCTTTCTAAAGTTGAATGTTTCAAAGGATACATATTATGGTCACTGCTGCCCACATGCTTCCTTCCCAGTGTATTGTATAACATTTCAGAATTGGTCATTAGATGCAGCAAGACCTCATCTCTAGTTGGCTCCTCTACTACATGAAGTTATCATTAAGCATACTTATACAATTATTTCCATTTGTTGGACTGGAAGTCTTATTGCTACAGTCAATTAATCTGTTAGATATGTAACTACTTTAAAAAAATATCGGATACCATTTTAAGGCAGAACGATGTAGATAATTATGCTAGTTTCAACTTAGATAGGATGTTGATCCAGATAGATATCCAACATAGTAACATAGTTGATAAGCCTGAAAAAAGACATGTGTCCATCAAGTCCAGCTCATGCCAAATTACCACTGTCTAGTGGAAGGCAAAAAAAAAAAAAAAACCCCCAAAAAACTATGAAGCCATTTCCAATAAACAAAACATTCTTTCCTGATTCCAGATGGCGGTCAGATAGTTCCCTGGATCAATAACCTATCTGCATCGAAGCCATCTGTCATAATTCTCAATATTGTTCTGTGCTAGATAGGCATCCATTGCTTTTTATGAAAGCAGTTACAGTATCTGCAAACACAACATCCTGAGGCAAAGAATTCCATAGCTCTACTGCCCTTACTGTAAAAAAAGCCCTGCCTTTGTCTCAGTCTAAAGTGCCTTTCATCTAGACTTAATTGATGATGACCTCTTGTTCTTAGCTCAGCTCGTTGCATAACTAATTAATTGGATAGTTCTGTGTATTGACCTTGAATATATTTGTAAATGGTAATCATATCACCCCTTAGAAGTGTCTTCTCTAATGTAAACAAACCCAGATTGGCTACTGTCTCTTTATAAAGCAAATCCTCCTATTCCTTTATCAGTTTTTTGAATGTCTCTGCACTTTTTCCAGTTTAATAATGTATTTTTTTAAGAACTAGTGTCCAAAACTGTACTCTGTATTCTAGATGAGGCCTTACCACGGATTTATATAGAGGTAGAACTATATTAGCATCCTGTGCATCAATGTATCTTTTTATGCAGGATGGTACCCTGTTCGCTTTTCCAGCAGCTGAGTGAGACTGAACACTGCTGTGAAGTATATCGCCCCATTTAGTGTATATGTATCATGTTTGTTTCTACATCCCAAATGCATAACCTTACATTTATCTTCATTAAATGTCATCTGTTGCTTTTCAGTTCATTCACTCAGTTTATCTAAATCCTTCAGGCAAATATGGTCAAGTTGATACCTTTATTGGATAACTAAGCATATTTAGAATGCAAGCTTTCAAGACCTCTTAGGTCTCTTCCTCAGGCTTGTTAAACAGATAACATATCTCTTAAATAAAAGTACACATTGCATTGTTTAGAATAGAAATTGGATAAGAAGTCCAGGTTCTTTGATCAGTCAGTGGTAGAGGAGTGATGTAAATTACAGTGTTTCTTTAGAAGAGTCAAAGGTATTTATGCTCCCATTGGGACTGTTGTAAAGGCTAATCCACAATGTGATAATGTGACAGAAATTCTCTGTCCCTGTTCAGGACATTATTTTAAGTATTAAACTAGAGCATTAATTTAACCTCCCATATTTTTCTGTCCCTCTAAGAGCAAAACAGTCCCATCAGTACAGTCAGTTTAATGTCCCTGACACTGTGTCCATTTTGTCAAAAATGTTCTCCCACTGGTGTGTATGTCTTTTTGATGTTAATACTGGATCTGTAGGAATTAAACTTTTAATGGCTGCCTGGTTTCACCAACATAAAGATCTGTTGAGCATTTTGCACACATGATGAGGTATATTACATTGGCTAATTTGCAGGTGAATGTACCATTGATCTTATGGTATAACTGAGTGTTTGGTATGGGTACCTTGTCTGAGGTGTAAATGTGTGCACAAGTTTCACACCTCCTTTGTAGGCAGGGAGATTTGACATTTTTTGTATTTTTATTCAGGGAATTCCTTTCCATTAGTTGTTTTAAATTGGGAGACTGTCTGAAGTAGCATATGGGAGGCTGTGGGAATAGATTCTTAAAGGGATAGTAAAGTTTCATAATAAAAGCAGCTCAAATTAATCATCATAGTATTTGGACTTTGGAGAGTGTTATTTCAATTCTGTCAGAGTTATAGTTCAAGAGTAATTCAATGACAAAGTGCCCCCCTCCCGCCCCTTTTACTGATGTAACACTGCTCAGCCAGATCAGAAGGGAGGTGCCCAGGTAGACCGAAGAGAGGGACAATCTTCAATTAAGATAAGGGAAAAAGCTGAAAAACTTGTCAAGGGGAGCAGGGCTTTCATTGTTCTGATAGGAAGAATATTGTCCCTTGCTGTTATCTGTCTGGTCTATGGACTGCATTCCACATCTGAGAAGAGATTGCTTACACTAGTTAAAAGGGGCGGGAGGGGGAAACTTTGCTTGTGAATATCTGTCAAACCATAAAGGTTTGAGAGATAAGACTTATATCGTTCTTCATGTTTTTTTAATGCCTACAAAATAAAATAAAGATAAAATGAAGTATTACTATCCGTTTAAGTCTTTCATCATATATAATTTTGTTTGAAGTTCTCCTGATATAACTTGAACTTGGGGTTGGCAAGTGACCACCAGTGGCACACAGTTTACCTTATGTTGTTCTCTGTAGCTCAACAGATTATATAGCTTTCCTGCTGCCAAATAAGTTAGTCTTTATGAGACCTTCCTGTTTTGCCTACTAATACACAATATAACCTTGACTGATCCCTTTTGAAAGAAATGTATCTAATATTCTCTTAAAATGATCCATTGTTTCTGCCATAACCACATTCTTGGGCAGGAAATTCCATAATTTAACAGACATTACTGTAAAACAAACCATTTCCTCTGCTGAAGTTGAAACCTCCTTTACTCTAATCTCAAGGAGTGTCCCCTGGCTATTTGATCAGACCTTGGAATGAATAGTTCATCAGAGAGATCCTTGTATTGACCTCTCATATACTTGAACATTGTGATAAGATCTCCTCTTAGTTGTCTTTTCTCTAAAGTAAATAAACAAAGCTTGTCCAGTCATTCCTTATACGTCAAGTCCTTCATTCCCTTTATTAATTTTGTTGCTCTTCACTGTACTTTTTCCAGTTCTAGAATATCCTTTTTCAGAACTGGTGCTCAAAACTGCACTGCATATTCAAGGTCAGGTCTTACCAACGATTTGTACAATGGCAAAATTATGTTATCCACTGTTGCTTCAATACCCCTTTTTATGCAAGACAGGACTTTGTCCTTCTTAATGGACCTAAATTTTCCACTGACCTTTCATTGGCCACCTCCCTCAGTGTTGCAACTTACCTCTCCATAGCTCTAATTTAAGCTTACAGAGAGGGTACTTGCTCACATTATCTATCACATATGTATGCACCCTGGAACAGTTCTTTCAGGTCTGCGAACATATAGCATATTGTGCACTAAGTTAAATGAACAGTCATGCTACCACTCATATTATCCCAGTTACCACAAGTTAAAAGGCAGGCAGAAAAAAAAAATCTGCACAATAAAGTTAATAAATATGTTTCTCCCTATGTATTCCCCTGTATTTGAATACCACTGTTATTAAATCTAAACACTTTTGCACTTATACACTGATGCACGATTCACAAGTTCATATATTCACTGTCCTGCTTTTTTATAGCAGAAAACCACCAATTACAACCCAGCAAAAAAACACAACCACTCCATACACACAGACTGCAATCAATCACCTGTACAACTGCAATAGGAGTGAAAAAAGACTTCTTCTTAACCTCTCCCTTACAACACTACACAACACAAAAATACACATTCAATTTCTCCAGCAAATATCCCAAACAGCTTATTTCAGCTCACAATTTACAGACCTCACTCTCTCTCTGCTTTTTATAGCAGAAAACCACCAATCACAACCCAGCAAACACCACCACCACTCTCCCCCACCGCACACAGACTGCAATCAATCACTTGTCCAACTGCAAAGAGAGGGGGGGGAAATACTTGCTTTTAACCTCTCCCTTACCACACTACACAACACAAAAAACACTTTCATTTTCTCAAGCAAATATCCCAAAACTTAGCTTATTTCAGCACACAACTGTCAACTGCCTTTTGAAATCAATTTTTTTTTACCCATTTGAGGATTAATTGTAAATGGCTTCAGTGACACTTTTTTTGTCATCCTCTGGATCAACAAAAACAATTTGGCAAAGATAGACATTGAATATATCTGTCATGTTTCACCCTCATCAGCTATGTTTGCCTTTGCAATAATTCTTCCTCTCTCTCCTAATAGCCACTATGAATTAATTATGTGTGCATTGGTTCTCCTAAATTAATCTTTAATTAGTATTAGAATATACATGATTCCAATTTGCAGGGCTCAATGACTCAAAACTTCTCCTACTGAAAGCTTCCTAAGAAACATTTTCCTTATGTTTTAACAGCCAAGTTAGAGAGGTATCCAATATGTTGCATCTTGAAAAAGATGGACAAAGAATATGATGTAGTTCAGATAATGTTAATCTTAGTTGGTATTATACAATTTCATCTCGTGTTCTGTATTCACTTTCTCCTGTATTCCCCTTAGCAGCTCAGGTGAGCATCAATCAAATATTACTGGCCGATGCCACATGGGTCAGCCATTCACTGGATGTTGTAATGAGCATCTCAACCTCCAATGTAGTTTGTGTGGAAGATCTGCTAGCAAAGCTATATGCCATGGTGTAGATAAGGCCTGTTGTGTCTTTAATGTGTTCGCACATGAAAGTAATATAGTTGCAGCATGCTGGCCTTTGGTGCATTTATGTGAGGCAATAGATGGTCATATGAAAGTCACCATAATCCTGTAGAGTACCTTTCAGAACAGGCACCATAACCAACGCAGCATCTCTGCATTAATGTTGTCTGTGTGTAAGGAGAATAACAGTTTATCGCACCTCCCTTGGTTTGCATAGGAAAAGCCACTCATTCAGGCAATAAAGGTATAATTTTTACTGTATCAGACCCCTGCTTTTTCTATGACTAACTCTGTATCAACCATTACCCAAATTACTTAATGCATATTTCCAGTTAAGGAAGAGTAAACAGACCTGCAGTGCTTACGGTACATGCAGAGCTAGTGTTTCCACTGAAACAGGAATATCCTCATTCTCACACCCAAGAACTGACCCAGGACTGCTTTTATGTGTTGTTACTTTACACCTAACAATTAAGGGACTTTTGAGACATGAAGGATGAAGAGCTCAATGAAATATTAATAGCTTGAGTGAAGCAAAACATCAGCATACTCTCCTGCTTATGTAGCTATGAGCAGTATGTTTAACCGTTTGAGCGCCATAGTGGTAACCAAAGTGGAACAATTCTAGGGCAATCCATCTTTGCTAGTTGCCATTTAAAGGATTCACCTTAGATATTCATGGCCTGTACGGAAACTTTTCAGTAGCAAGTTTCTGTTCACAATTGTGCCATGTACAGAGCACTTTAGGATTCTGGGTAGTCTGTACATAGAAACAGAATTTGACGGTAGATAAAAACTATTTGGCCCACCTAGTCTGCCCATTTTCCTACTGTAAAAACCTCAAACCTTTTTTGGTCCTTGGTCTTTTCTTATGTTAAACGGATAGTAAAGTTTCATAATAAAAACAGCTCCAATTAATCTTCATAGCATTTGGGCCATGTCAGAGTTATAGTTCCTTTTACTGATGTAACACTGCTCAGCTCAGAGCAGCAGGGTGTGTCCAAGTGCCTTGCAGAGAGGGACAATCTTCAATTAACATAAGGGAAAAACCTGAAAAACCTGTCAATGGGGGCAGGGCTTTCATTGTTCTCACAGTAAGAAGATTGTCCATTGCTGTGAGCTGTCTGGTCTGTGGACCAGATTCCACATCTGAGGGGAGGCAGCTTATACTAGGTAAAAGGGGATTACTTCATCATTCAGTTACTCTTGAACTACAACTCTGACAGTATTGAAATAACACTCTCTATGGCTCAAATACTATGAAGATTAATTGGTTTGTGAAACATTACCATCCCTTTAAAACGGAACTACCACCTTTAAGAAAGATGTCCCCAAATAATTCCACATCTGGCGACTATTGCTCAGTAGCGCTAGTCGCCAGAATTATTACCTCGTTAATGCAAATTTTACCCCGCTCCAGGACTGAAATGCAGGACGGAGCTCAGACATCTTTCCATAGTCAGTCCCTTTTGAAGCCAAACTGCTCCTAACAATGCCTCCTAGAGCTGGCTGGGACTGACAGTGCAGGAGCACAGATGTCACTATGGAAAGATGTCTGTGCTCCATCCTATCTGTCAGTCCCAGAGCAATGGCTCATTCACATTAAGGAGGTAATAATTCTAGCAACTAGCGCTAATGAGCAGCTAGTCGCCAGATGAGGAATTATTTGGGGACATCTTTCTTAAAGGTGGTAGTTTCACTTTAAGGACAGCCTTATGCCTATCCCATGCATGATTAAATTCTGTCACTGTATTAACTTCTACTACTTCTGCTGGTAGACTATTCCACTTATCTACTACCCTCTCAGTGAAGTAAAACTTTCTTACATTATGTCTAAACCTGCATCCCTCTAATTTTAGACTATGGCCTCTTGTCCGAACATTTTTACACCTTTGAAAAATCTCTCTCTCTCCTTTAGTCTATCCTGATTAGTGATGAGCGAGCATGCTCGGCCGAAGCTCGGTTCGGCTCGAGCATCGCTCTGCTCGGCACATGGCGGTACTTGTACGAGTACCACATGTGCTCGCCCGCCATGTTCGGGTCTCCTCCCCGCACATTTCGCGGCTGCTGCGCAGCCAATAAACGTGCGGTGAGGCTCTGACATCAGTGTAATGCCAGCAGCCATGTTGGCTGCTGGCATTACACTGATTGGCTGGCCAGAACCCGTGATCGGGTGCTGTATAGCACCTGACCAGGGAGAGATGAGGATAGGAAGGGAAAGTCAGTGTAGGGAGAAAAAAAGCGCGTTTGAAGAACAAAAAGACCCAAAAGTCCTTTTTAGGACTACTGTGTGTGGGGGCAGCAGATATATTTTGTTTTGGGGGGCAAAGTTTAAAAAAAAAACGTCAGATATTCCGTTCACTGTGCCTAGCCGCAGATTAGCAGCACATTGTGTTTAGTGTGCAAAGTTGCAGATTAGCAGCACATTCTGTTTAGTGTGCAAAGTTGGAGATTAGCAGCACATTCTTTTTAGTGTGCAAAGTTGCAGATTAGCAGCACATTCTGTTTAGTGTGCAAAGTTGCAGATTAGCAGCACATTCTGTTCAGTATGCAAAGTTGCAGATTAGCAGCACATTCTTTTTAGTGTGCAAAGTTGCAGATTAGCAGCACATTCTGTTCAGTGTGCAAAGTTGCAGATTAGCAGCACATTCTTTTTAGTGTGCAAAGTTGCAGATTATCAGCACATTCTGTTTAGTGTGCAAAGTGTAAAAAATAAAAGTCACTTATTCCGTTCACTGTGCCTAGCCGCAGATAAGCAGCACATTGTGTTTAGTGTGCAAAGTTGCAGATTAGCAGAACATTCTGTTTAGTGTGCAAAGTGTAAAAAATAAAAGTCACATATTCCATTCACTGTGCCTAGCCGCAGATAAGCAGCATATTCTGTTTAGTGTGCAAAGTTGCAGATTATCAGCACATTCTGTTTAGTGTGCAAAGTTGCAGATTAGCAGAACATTCTGTTTAGTGTGCAAAGTGTAAAAAATAATAGTCACATATTCCATTCACTGTGCCTAGCCGCAGATAAGCAGCATATTCTGTTTAGTGTGCAAAGTTGCAGATTATCAGCACATTCTGTTTAGTGTGCAAAGTGTAAAAAATAAAAGTCACATATTCCATTCACTGTGCCTAGCCGCAGATAAGCAGCATATTCTGTTTAGTGTGCAAAGTTGCAGATTATCAGCACATTCTGTTTAGTGTGCAAAGTGTAAAAAATAAAAGTCACATATTCCATTCACTGTGCCTAGCCGCAGATAAGCAGCATATTCTGTTTAGTGTGCAAAGTTGCAGATTATCAGCACATTCTGTTTAGTGTGCAAAGTGTAAAAAATAAAAGTCACATATTCCATTCACTGTGCCTAGCCGCAGATAAGCAGCATATTCTGTTTAGTGTGCAAAGTTGCAGATTATCAGCACATTCTGTTTAGTGTGCAAAGTGTAAAAAATAAAAGTCACATATTCCATTCACTGTGCCTAGCCGCAGATAAGCAGCATATTCTGTTTAGTGTGCAAAGTTGCAGATTATCAGCACATTCTGTTTAGTGTGCAAAGTGTAAAAAATAAAAGTCACATATTCCATTCACTGTGCCTAGCCGCAGATAAGCAGCATATTCTGTTTAGTGTGCAAAGTTGCAGATTATCAGCACATTCTGTTTAGTGTGCAAAGTGTAAAAGATAAAAGTCACATATTCCATTCACTGTGCCTAGCCGCAGATAAGCAGCATATTCTGTTTAGTGTGCAAAGTTGCAGATTATCAGCACATTCTGTTTAGTGTGCAAAGTGTTAAAAATAAAAGTCACATATTCTGTTCACTGTGCCTAGCCGCAGATAAGCAGCACATTCTGTTTAGTGTGCAAAGTTGCAGATTTGCAGCACATATTCCGTGTAATATGAAGAAGGCGGGTAAAAAGGGACGGGGAAGTGGACGTGATCCTGATAGTTCAGGGCGCGGGTCAGGACGCGTAGAAACTGTGCCTGGTGCCAGAGCACAAGAAAGAAAGACATCCACCATACCTAGCTTCATGTCTCAGTTTACAGGGCGTCGCAGGACATCACTCTCGAGGTCAGACCACTGCGAACAGGTGGTCGGTTGGATTTCAGGTGATACTGCTTCCAGTCGGTTAAGCACCACCCTGTCTTCCACCAAGTCCATTCTCAGTAGCCAAGAGTCTGGTCAACATAATCCTCACCCTGATCATCCTTCCTCCCACCATAGAGGGTCTGGTCAAAGAAGTGATCCCACACTGGGATATAGTGAGGAGCTCGTCTCATCACCAATCCTTAATTTGAACCTCTCTCCAAGCACGCTTGCAGAGGAACATGAAATCTTGTGCCCTGATTCACAACCTCTAGAGGGTACCCAATCACAAGAAGATGACAGAGGTGAACGGCATTTAAGGTCAAAGGAAGTGGATGATGATGATGATGAGACACAGTTGCCATCAAATCAACCACTATTACTGTCTCAAGACCTTGATGAGGAGGATGATATACAGTTGTCAATGACTGAGTATGTGGTGGGATCAAGAAATGAGGAGGATGATCAGAGTGAGGAAATGGAGGAGGACTTGGTGGACGATGAGGTGACTGACCCCACCTGGGAAGGTGGAGAGCCGAGCGATGACAGCAGTCCTGAGGGTGAGCCATCTGCAGCACCGCAACAGGCTGGAAGAGGCAGTGGTGTGGCTACAGAAAGAAGGCGGACCGCACCAAACCGGCCCGCAAATGTTCCACGGAGCACCCCCTTGCGTAAATCTCCCTTGCCAAGGGCTAGGTGTTCCGCGGTATGGCGTTTTTTTAAGGAAAGTGCGGAGACAAAAAAATTGTAGTTTGCAACCTGTGCCACACCAGAATGAGCCGAGGCATGAACACTAGAAACCTCACCACCACCAGCATGATCCGACACATGGCATCCAAGCACCGTAATAAGTGGGAGGAACGCCCGGATCGCCAATCTGTGTCTGCAGGCCACACCACTGCCTCCTCTTCCCCTGTTTTCGGTGCCGGCCAATCGCCTGTCGAAGGCGCAGGCCCGCATACCTCCCGCCCTGCACCTGTACCATCTGAAGCACCATCAGTGACCACATCCACTTCCCTGTCCCAGCGCAGCGTCCAAATGTCGTTACCCCAGGCATTTGAGCGCAAGCGAAAATACCCAGCCACCCACCCACAGGCCATAGCACTAACCTCACACCTTTCCAAATTACTGGCCATCGAAATGCTGCCATTTAGGCTTGTGGACACTGAGTCCTTCCGCAGCCTGATGGCAGCAGCTGTCCCTCGGTACGCAGTCCCCAGCCGCCACTACTTTTCCCGGTGTGCCGTCCCCGCATTACACCACCATGTGTCCCGTAACATCACCCGTGCCCTGACCAACGCAGTTACTGGGAAGGTCCACTTAACGACTGACACATGGACAAGTGCTTGTGGCCAGGGACGCTACATTTCCCTGATGGCACACTGGGTGAATGTCGTGGAGGCTGGGAGCGACTGGGACCCTGGGATGGCACAGGTGCTACCCACGCCGAGGATTGCGGGCCCTACCTCCATCAGGGTTTCCGCCAGCACCTACGTTATTGGCTCCTCCTCCTCCTTTTCCACCTCCGAATTCTCTGCGCGCAGCGCCACTCACCCATCAGCCGGTAGCTGGAAGCAGTGTAGCACTGCAGTGGGGAAGCGTCAACAGGCCGTGCTGAAGCTGATCTGCCTTGGGGACAAACAGCACACGGCCTCAGAGCTGTTGCAGGGGATTAGTCACCAGACCGAGCAGTGGCTCTCGCCACTCAACCTGCAACCAGGCATGGTTGTGTGTGATAATGGGCGTAACTTGGTGGCGGCTTTGGAGCTCGGCAAGCTCACACACGTACCATGCCTAGCGCATGTATTTAATTTAGTGGTTCAGCGATTTCTAAAAACCTACCCCAATTTGCATGATCTCTTGACCAAGGTGCGCCGCGTGTGTGCACATTTCCGTAAGTCATCAACAGCTTCAGCCGGCCTGTTGAAGCTGCAGCAGCGCTTACAATTGCCAGCTCACCGGCTGCTGTGTGACGTGAGCACGCGCTGGAACTCCACCTTCCACATGTTGGCCCGGCTTTGTGAGCAGCAGAGGGCAGTAGTGGAGTACCAGCTGTTACACGGTCGTCGACTCTCCGTTCAACTTCCTGTAATCAGAAGTGAGGAGTGGGAATGGATGTCAGACCTCTGTGAGGTTTTACGCAATTTTGAGGAATCGACACAGATGGTGAGCGGCGATAACGCTATTATCAGTGTAACCATCCCACTTCTGTGTCTACTGAAACACTCGCTGCTCACAATTAAAACCGACGCTTTGCATGTGGAAGAGGTGGAAATGCGGGAGGAAGAGCTTACACAAGGTGATAGCCAGAGCACCCTCACTTCGTCTTCTCAGCGACAATTGGAGGAGGCGGAGGAGGAGGAGGAAGACACGGTTGCCTCCGCTACAGAGGGTAGCCATGGAACTTTAGTTCCATCTCTTCAGCGTGGGTGGGCAGAAGAGGAGGAAGAGGATGAGGAGATTGAGAGTCATCCTCCTGGTGAGGACAGCGAAATCTTGCCTGTTGGTACTCTGGCACACATGGCTGACTTTATGTTAGGCTGCCTTTCCCGTGACCCACGCGTTATACGCATTTTAGACAACACGGATTACTGGGTGTTCACCCTTCTGGACCCCCGCTACAAAGAGAATTTCTCATCTCTCATTCCTCCGGTGGAGAGGACAAGCAAAATGGTGCAATACCAGAAGGTTCTTGTTGAAAAATTGCTCCAAAATTTTCCATCTGACAACGCTGGCGGCAGAGTACGTGCTACCTTGGCCAACCGAGAAGGGGAGAAAAGGGGAGCACACAGCAGTTCCGACAGGGCAGGGCAACACTCTCCAAGGCGTGAGACACCTTCATGACACCCCGCCAGCACCCTCACCCTGATGCGCAGCCTAGTGTCACAAGGAGGGAAAAGTTTTGGAAGATGGTTAAGGAGTACGTAGCAGACCGTGTCAGCGTCCTCAATGATCCCTCTGTGCCTTACAACTACTGGGTGTCCAAGCTGGACACGTGGTATGAACTGGCACTCTACGCCTTGGAGGTGCTGGCCTGCCCTGCCGCCAGCGTTCTGTCTGAGCGGGTATTTAGTGCTGCTGGTGGCATCATAACAGATAAGCGTATCCGCCTTTCCACCGAAAATGCTGATAGGTTGACACTTATAAAAATGAACAAGGCCTGGATTTCCCCTGACTTCTCCACTCCACTGGAGGAAAGCCCCGGGGGAACATAAAGTCACTTTAGATATGTTATTTACAATGATGGGAATACTCTGTATTCCCATTCACCCCTTCCACCCAAAAAATGGGTATATGGTTGACTCTCTTCCATATACCCTGGGATATAATTTTTATATAGGGCCAGCTCAACAGCGGGCCCTGTGATATAATTTTTATATAGGGCCAGCTCACCAGCGGGCGCTGTGACAATATTTGTATAGGTCAGCTCACCAGCGGGCCTTCTCATATAATGTTTTATTGGGTCAGCTCTCTAGCGGGCCCTCTCATATAATGTTTTATAGCGTCAGCTCACTAACGGGCCTTCGCATATAATGTTTAGGATGGTCAGCTCCGCAGCAGACCCTCACCCATAATGTTTTAGATGGTCGGCTCAGCGCACGTTTCCCTCTTAATCATGGCCCCAGTTCAGAAAAATCGAGGAAATTTTTGGGAGAATTTGCCTCTGCGCACGTTTCCCTCTTAATCATGGCCCCAGTTCAGAAAAATCGAGGAAATTTTTGGGAGAATTTGCCTCTGCGCACGTTTCCCTCTTAATCATGGCCCCAGTTCAGAAAAATCGAGGAAATTTTTTGCAGAATTTGCCTCTGCGCACGTTTCCCACTTAATCATGGCCCCAGTTCCGAAAAATAGATTAAATTTTTTGCAGAATTTGCAGATGATATACAAGTAAATATACAGCAAATACTGTTTGGTAACAATTTTTCGCCTAAAGTCGTTTTTATCTTCCTTTTTGTGTGTTTTACGGTCAGTCTGTAAAAATGGTGTACTACGGGCGAAACATCGTTCCCAGCAGCGATGTTGGAGTCCAAGATGCATCCAGACATCCTCCCTATGCTGTCCCTGAACCATTTCTGTGGTGTTTCCATCATTTTCTGCCCTTTTCCTATGGACCAGGCACCCTCCCCTCATCAGAGCAGGGGGTGCCTGGTGTAATGCTCGAGTCCTCCCATTGACTTCAATGGGGCTCGGGTGCTCGGCCGAGCACTCGAGCCTCCGGGGGCGCTCGGTCAGAGCACCCGAACACCCGAGCATTGGGGTGCTCGATCATCACTAATCCTGATATTTCTTTTCCTGTAAACCAGTCACCATTTTAGTAGCCCTTCTCTGAATTTTCTCTAGATTATCTTGATCCTTCTGGCGATGGGCTCTCCAGTACTGTACACAATACTCTAGGTGATGTCGAACTAGAGGTCTGTAGAGTGGCATGACCACTTCCCCTTTTTATGATAATAATGCTTCTAGCTATTAACCCAGCACCCTGCTTGCATTCCCCACCACTTTATTACATTGCCTGCCTACCTTTAAGTCATTAGAAATAATTACTCCCAAATCACTTAATAGTATATTTTTCCTTTGGATTTTTATGTCAAGTGCATTATTTTACATTTATCAACATTAAAATGCAGCTGCCACACTCTTGTCCATTCTTCTAATTTACCTAAATCATTTGTCAGTTGGGTCATTCCTCCTGGAATGTCTACCCTATTGCAGATCTTTGTATCATCTGCCAGCCCTCTAAAGCATCCAGCAGCTTTAGAATGTTGTGAAGAAATGGTAGAGGACTTTCGCATAATTAAGACTACCATGCTTCTCACATAGGGCTTCTAGGTCAATACTCCTTATAGAAAGAATACATTTTCTTCAAAGTTTGTGATTTGCAATTCAGACTCTGCAGAAGGGTGATCAAGCTGAAAACTATAAAAATGAATTGTCTAGACAAGTCTTAAACATGGCTCCAGTTTGAAAATGACAACGATATGGGGTAAACATGGCTCCAGTTTGAAAATGACAACGATATGGAACTTGAGACTACATGACCCTTGAAATGTGACAGATAATTAACATGAACTGAGAGGAGGCAGATGTGATGAATTAGAGTCTTCAAAGCAAAAGTAGGTGTTAACTACAGAAAACATGCAACAAATCAAAGCTAATTTAGGAAATGCTTGTTGAATAGAAATCTAAGGCCCAAAAGGTAAAATAATGATACTCGATCTCTTGTGCCGATGCAACTCAATGGTGATGAATCTCACTGTAGAGATTTTTGGCAGGAGGTGCCAGGAGGGCTTCACTGTCCCATCTTGATTCGATGGAGGGCACATACTCCATCCCCCTGAAAACATAGTGGGGTTGCAGACAGCAAACCAGAAACACATTTTTATATATATTGATTTGTCAAGGAATAATGGAGGGTACAAATACATAAATATATAATTATTTTAGGTCTTGCAACTAGAATAACAAAAATAAACATTGTACATAAAAAATCTACATATATATATATATATATATATATATATATATATATATATATATTTGAAACAACATTCACATTTTTGCCAAAATATTTATAGAAATGAAGGGGGCACAGTAAGTTGATGGTGCACCAATATGCCCCACTGCAGTGGTTAAGAACCATTGCTTTAGGTGCTTAGGACCTTATTCATCAAGCTAGAGGGGCAATTCTGGAGCAAACCAACTGCACCACATGTTCCCTATGGTGCAGTTGGTTTGCTCCAGAATTGTACCTCTTCAGCTCGATGAACCCATAGTTCTCTAATAATTATAACTATTTCTAACATCCAACATTCATATCAGGATTAATACTATAGAATGAGTTTGAAGCAAATTGTGGTTGAATGTAATTCTGCTCATTTTCTATGTACCCGGCCCCCACAGTTGATTTACTACATAGTAGCATGATAATATTTTGTACAGTCTTTTTATCCTCTATAACAGAGGTCATCAATGTTTGGACCTTCAGCTGTTGGGGACTACAACTCCCATCTTGGTTGACTTGTTGGGGATGATTGTAGTTACAGTCCCCAACAGATGAAGTTCATAGATTAAATATGCCCTTTTCTTCATCAAGTAGTGGGCCTCTTGACATAACTGGGTCCCTGTGAACTGCATCTGACTCACAATGGCTCTCCCACTCTCTCATCACGAAAACAATTGTCATCACAAAGGTGTGTAATTTTCCCTAACATTTTGTATACCTGCTGTACGAAGTCCTTCCCTACCTATAAAACTGAAATGACTGGAAATACCAAGCCGTTCCCTCTGAGTCACTGTTTTTTGTATGACACGTGCTAAATTCCCCATGACTGCTTAAGGACTGGAGAGTTTCTATGGAGGCTTTCATCCTAATCTCTCTGTTGATGGAAATACTAATAATAACAACAATCCTATATAATAATTCGCTAAATCGTGTGTAACGACGTGTCATGCGCAGTAGACACTGCTGCGCGTGCTGCAGTCATACACAGTAGAGACTGACCTTGCCGCAGCTGATACAGAGCGGGGAGCTCCGAAGGAGCATGACTGCACCGCAACCGGCTGGCTGTGGCCCGTGTAAAGGGCTCTTCAACTAGTCTATAATAAATTGCACATTCACATTGCTTTCCTTGCTTAAATCCTCTTACACACAATTCATGTAACCATTTCTGAAAATAATAAATTGGCAGTTCTTACCCAGTATTGTATGCTGGACTAAAGTCTAATAATAGGGGAGAGGAGAATGCAATAGTTTACATTAAAGGGATAGTAACACTTTATTTTGACTAAGTATTTTGCAAGTGCACTATATGTAAATTCAGATTGCTAGTACTTTTTAATATCTTCATCTTGACTTTTTTTTTTTTTAAACACATTTTTTTTTCCCTGATAGAGATCCAGGGAATCTACTGCATCCAGAAAGTCTTTTCATCAATCAGCAATCAAAGGAGGACAGTGATACAATGTGATACTATCCCTGCAGTAGGAAGTACTCTGAGTGCTATCTTTTTTTACTTGTCTACATTTTATCACTATATCTTCTTTCAGGTTACTGGCAGAAAACTCTTTAAAAACATATCCAGGAAGATCAGTATCAGGAAGGTATAAGTGTAAAATTATAGGTGATTCAGATAAAGATTAAAAAAATAAAATCAAAAGTAGAGACAATACTGCAGTACATCATATTTTTCATTTGTAGAATATGTGAAGTCAGAATAAAGGGTTATTAACATAACTGGGAACCTTGATGTCCCCAGCCCCCAGAGTAAAAACTGGAGTTGGGGGTGGAAGTATTGATACAATTTGTGTGATAACGTGTGTGGGGCTAAACAGAAGTGGGTGGGTGTCACGGTCTCAGCAAGGAAACACAGGACAAGTACTATAGGTAACACCAACTTTATTAAGGCAGTAACAATACAGAGATATCACAAGACAGTGTACAAATATATGAGACTAAAGAGAAGCACACAATGGAGCAAGAGACAACTCCCAGGAACAGAAGCCTGCTACTGTGTGATTCTCTGACAACAGGATCCCAGCAATGGAACTAGGAGAATCTGCAGTACCACAGGTCCGCACCTGGGAGAAGCCAGAAAGAGACGAGGAGAGCCCAAGTCCCAGGTCCGCACCTGGGAGAGCCGGCAACTGGGAAGGCACCAAGGAACATCTGCCAGAGCCACAAGCCTGCACCAGGTTGGATATCTAACTGAACGGAAGGCCACACTCAAGGTAGTTAGACAGAGCCACAGGTCAGCGCTAGATTGGGTGGCCAGACAAGCCAGAGGTCATGCACAGAGCAGGTCGTCAGTCAGAGCCACAGGTTTGCACCAGATAGGATGTCCGCTGAAGCGTTTGTATGCTGGAGGCACAGTGGACAGAGCCCCAGGTCAACACCACAACGGGTAGTCAGACAAGCCAGAAATCACTCACTGAGCGGGTAGTCAGCCAGAACCACGGAATGGGTAGTAAGCCAGAGCTGCAGGTCTACACCAGAATGGATGTCCGACAAGCCATGGGTCATACACGGAGCGGGTAATCAGACAGAGCCGCAGGTCAGCACCAGGTCGGTTAGTCAGACAAGCCAGATCATACACAGCGCCCAAACTCAAGAACTGCACTGGACAAAGGGCAACTAAGCCCTGTGTCCAGGCAGTTTAAATAGGGGGAACAGAAGGAAGAGGAGGAGCAGCCAACAGGTGGCTGTCTCTTTAAATGGAGCGCACGTCCATGCTTTTGGATGTGCTCCCAATAATGACGTCACCCTCTGCCAGAGCCCAGCAATAAAGGCAGCTGAGCTGCACCAGAAGACCAGCGGCTGTGCCTCCAAGCAGAAGGGGATCCTGCCTCAACGGAGGCACAGTGTGAGGTGGACAGTGCGGCTGGAGCGCTGAGGATAAATGCGGTCGGCTCAAGCAGCTGCCGCACGAGGTACCCTGACAATGGGATTGGATTGAGAAAGGGTTTGGTTTGTTCTGAAAAGAGGTAAAAGAGGGGAGAAGGTTGGGTTACCAAGGAACTCACTTACCCAGAGAATCACCACCTGTCCCAGAGGCCCAGTCGTTAACTCTGAAAAATGGAGTCACTAGGGCAGATCTGGAATGTTCCCAGGTATGGCCATTAGCCAATTCATAGCATATCCAAAAGAAGGTCAACATGTAATTCTCCAGCTCTCGTTTAACAGCAGTTTCCACCATCCTATTATAGCTAATGGCTGGCTGAGTATAATGGGAGTTGTAACCCACTAATAGCTGGTAAGTACCAGAATACCCACCCTGCAAGAACAAGCAATAATTGTATGTGCATTTTGGAAAAAAAAACAAAAACATGAGCTTAAAGTAAGCTTGCCAAAAACAATTATTTTGAGACGAATAGCCAGAAAATCTATAAATTGTGATAGTCACATTGGCTGTATGTATATACATCAGTAAGAAAAGCACAGTCATAAAATGAAAAGCACCAAAATATTAAACACAACTCACAAAATTGCAGTTTTGCACTTAAATAACTTTTTAATGAAATATATTAAAGTACTGTGAGTACAGCAGTACATTCAGTTTTATATAAACAGTAAGTTTGGATGTATCACTATATGGCTTCCTTTTCCCCCCAAACTTAAGGAGAATTTTCTTGGATAGCTGTATGGTTCGAATGAGGAAGTGGAAATGGCAGCAGTTCTATGGTAATGCCTTTAACACTCTTGTTCGGAAGGGTGTCAAGTTGTTGGGAGATTGTGAAAAAGTAAATCCAGAATTTTAATTCAATCTTAAATTATAAAGGTGGTAGAATTAATTTTCTTTTAACCCTTGTAATTCGGGATGAAAACAGGTTAAAATGTGAAACAGTAGCTAGGGTCCTATTTTGAACCAGATGGATGAAACAGATTTGGGTAATCCTGCGATTAACTCTTTAGTAGCTTGATTTACATGAGAGTATAACAAAACCATTGAAAATAGGGATTATTTGTCTCAGGATATTTCCCTACATGTCCCCTCTCACTCACGCCCACCTTTCTCTTTCCCCTAGCGCTCCTATTTATCTCTTCCCAAGTCTTGGTCTTTCTGTTCCTCTTACCCATGCTTCTATTAATCTGTCATTTCTCTTCCACTTTTTTATTTGTCACATCTCCTCTGGCACATTTAAACTTTATTTGTATTACCAAGGCATACAGATATTAGTTAAAACTAAGATGTACAACATGTTCATAAATATTATATAGCGTATGAAGCATTCTATTGCTGAATGGAGGCTATACATAAATATGATCATGTGTTCCAGGGGAACGAATCAATATATGGCAGATAGGAGAGAAGACAAGTCAGAACATGTATATGGATTCCAACAGGAAATCAGAGAGGTCTGGTTCCACTGTACAGATGAGGGGCATATATTATAACTAAGTAGTAATTTCCACTTTACAAATGAGGGGCCTATATTATAACTAGGTAGTATTTACACTTTTCTTCTGTTTTACTGATCCAAATGTGTTTTTAGAGTCCATGGAGTCAATTACACTGGTGTCTATATTAGTTTGAGGGTGCACAGACTGTATAAGACTTGCCTGGTATTACTATATGTAGACCAGTCAAGGTAAAGCCCAGACTGGTGAAGATTTCTTTTTTTAAAGGAGAACACCACCTCCTAATAACCCTTCTAGTTACTGTACTATGGCCAACAAAACCTTATAACCTCTATGAGGAGGACTTAAACACTGTCAGTTTTTAAAACTAAAACAGGCAAAGTTCATGAGCCTACATAATCCTTTTAAGGACCATAGGGGTGAGCATCGCATTGCGAAGCAATGCGTTACTCATCTCTCTTGAACTTAAATTTTTAAGATTACCTTGTGCAGTGAGTAGAGTTTGAGGTCCTGTGACCATGTTTGCCTCCTTGAACATAGTGTAAGGACTAATTGAAGATGTTGAGGGTTATTCACTAAGGTGTGATAGTGAGGTGATACAGTGGAGATAACTTCTCCAGTGATATCACTTCTCCAATTCCTATGTTATTCTATGGAGCCTATGCACTAAGATCTTCCAAACTAGAGCACTCTTAGGGCCATATGTTGAAAGAAGTAGCGAAATAACTTTTATCATTTGTAACGACTTTTCAAAGTACAGTGTGACTGGGATCATTAATATTTTGAGAGTGTGTCGGTTGTTATTGGAAATATGTCATTTGTCCTGACTGAAATTGTCAAATGGAACGGATAAAAAATGTGTTAACTAAGGACAAAAATGTCTTAAACAATGGCTTAACTAAAGAGAAAAAGATCTTTAAAAATGTCTTAATGACAAAAATGTTGTAACCAAAGACAAAAATTCTCACATTTAGAACACATTCCCTCCACTTTTTTCTTAACGTACAAATTTTGTCTTTTGAAAGACATTTTTTTTTGTCGTTAGTTATGACAAATTTTCTTTTCCTCTATATGACACTGGAGAATAGTTTAGCCACGCCCTTGCCCTGCCTTTTTGCCCATCAATTCTGGAGTTGTGTCGTACACAACGGACATTACTAGTTTTTTGTCGTATACTCTACAGAAAATATGTCGTTCATGCATTCAATTACTTATTTTTGTCTTTCATATGACAATTTTTTGTCGTTATCCCTTTGAACATACGGCCCTTAGTGCTTAGGCTCCATAGAATAACATAGGAACTGGAGAAGTGACATCAATGGAGAAGTTATCTCTACTTTATCTCTTCTTTATCACCTCTTCATCACACCACTAGGATGTTCTATGCATAGTAAGGTAACGGGGGGTGATTTCTAAGAGGTGTCAGTACTCCTTTAAGTAAAGCTGAGCAAATGGTAGATCATAGACCAGCAAGGGGTCTGATAATGGTGACAGCAGTTGTGCCCTTCACACATCAGGTCACAAATTGAACAACAGAGGGGATTATGGGATTTCAACCTTTCCTAGTCTCAGCAATTCAACAGATATGTGACACATTCAGTAGCCTGGATGTGACACTCCCTCTTTGTTCTGCTCTCCAATTATTGCTCACTTGCTCTACCAGTCACAAGGGCAATATGATTTACACTAATTATAAAATAAAGCCATAAAACAATCCATAGTCATCAACCCAAAGTCATTATCTCTAGTTCGTGCAGCACAAATTAACCCAGGAGTAGTCAATTGCTGACTGCCATGATTAAGCCCATTTACTACCTTGCTCATTTGAAAGTAAAGGGGTTAAAGTAGCAACCCATGTCTGTCTGAAGTGGCTGGGAGGGCCTACATGACACAGGCTGTAAAACTGCATTCCAAAACACTGAGACCGTACAGGTTTTACAGTCTGCATTTTGCAATAATATGCACAGTCACTTTACTGATGTCTGTAGAAGCAGAGACATCTTCAAACCCCTTGAATGCTAGGAAAGTCTTCAATTCTATGCAAAGCAATGAGTTAGAGACATCTCTAGCATTCAGTGGGGCAAAACTTGTGTCTGACATCCTTAAAGAGACATTGGGCCTTAAGAATAAAGCCAAAGAGAAGCAATCCTGAGCAAACTAATTGCACTGTAAGACAGGGGAAAAAAACCTATCCTCCAGGTTCCCCTCAGTAGTGCAAATATTTCAGGATCTCCACACAGTGGGTCAATCATTCCGAACCATCTGCCCAAGTTAATATTCATTTAACCCTTTTAGTGTCAGAGATATCCAAATGCATTGCAAAGCAATGACTTGTATAACTCAATGAAACTCAAAGGGTTAATTGAGGATGTCTTGAAAACATGCACTGTTTGTGTGTGTGGGGGGGGGGGCTTAAGGACAGGTTTGAATACCTCTCCTGTTTGGGGCAAATACAAATTTCTTTTGATTTAAAGGGCAATTTCTACTTTACAAAGTCTGCTTTATTAGGAGCAGAGTTAGTAGAAAAGCCAGGGGCTTCTCTATGCATTGGATACCTCTCTAGCATTAAATTTAAACCAATAGTGAAGTTGGGTTGCTATAGAAATGTACCAGTTTATCTTCCAGATTTGCACCTTAGGTTGCAGTTGACACAGTGTTGCTCTTCACACCACTAAATGACATCCCATCTGAATTATAGTGATCGTGTATCCCTTTAAAACAGGATGTTTATAAAAACTTTTTTCTGTAGAACTGCAAAGAAATCAATGCATCCCTGCAGTGTGTATTTTTTAATAAGCCTCATTGATTTAACCCCTTCCGTTTCTGTCCTTTAAGGATGGGTGACAGTCCTGGTCCATCATAGACTTCATGATCATAGCGTGCTTCAGGGTGCACTGCGATCATTGCAGGACTGTAACTGATGGTTCCAGGACAGAGCAGTCAGTTTCCGCCTTTCCCTGGTGGCTTGGTACAAGTGATTACTTCTACAGAGATCACATATGCTGGTTGAGCCAATAACAACAGCAATATATAGTATACATTGCCATTGTCTGTGTTTTTTCTCTCTCTCTCTTCCTTATAGTGTTCATGAGGAAGAGAGAAGCAGCGAACACATACATCCCCACAGGGAGAAATGGCCACAATGCGAGGCACTTTTCATTACATTTTATGTGCGATGACCTGCCACCTCTGTGTCCCTGAATAAATGATTTAGAGCAAGCCCAAAGTATTATTTACTCAGCCTAATGTATAAGCACATATAGTGAAGTTTAAACAAATATTAATGTGAGTTTTATTTCTGTAGAGCACTGTGACATATACACAACACACCGTCTGATCTTCTAAAAGAGGGACACCCCCTCTAAAAAGTGACATTTGACAGGTAAGAATAACCGTTCATACCTTTTATCCAGTTCTTATTAAAGCAGAAATTTCAGATAATAGCAAGTTACCATGCATTCATTAAATACATGGCGACTAGCTTGAAAATAGATGTCTTACCATAAAAAAATACACGTGTCTAAAAGAACCCGTCCCGTTCGGAGACCGGAACCGAGGCTCAGCGCAGACATCTTGTCTGTGCGCATGTGCCATCAGTCCCGGTCTCCATAGAGTAGACTGCTTTGCAGCATATGGTCACCGGAAGGGACTGACGGCGCAGGCTCACAGACCACACCACTCTGCCCGTCGGTCCCGAAACGGGATGGATTCCTTTAGACACATGTATTTTTTTTACAGTAAGACATCTTCAAGCTAGTCGCCGTGCATTTAATGAGTGCATGGCGACTGGCTATTATCTGAAAGTACCGCTTTAAAAATGAACCAACTGAGAACAAATTCTGACAGGAAAGCCTATAAAAAGTTGTGTGGGGTTTTGTTTTAATTTTTTCTCATATTGTATTATTTTTATTATATGAAATGGTGCGTTGTCCAAATAAATGTGGTGTCAAAATAAAGCCTGACATACGCTTAAAAAATGGTATATAATTTTTGTGGGTGGACTAAATGAATTAGAGGAAAATATGTTTGAACAAAGACATACTAAGAAGGCCAAAATTGCTCTTGTCCTCTAGTTTCAAAAAGCCATTGTCACTAAGGGGTTAAAGAAATATGTGGTCACCTTAATCTAAATGTACCTTGTGTTTCAGCTGATCCCATTATCCCTCTAGGTTATTTATCAGATCTTGAGACAGGGCCTTCTGCACCATTTCTATCATTTTGTACAACTGTAACATGTATTTGTATTGAGTATTCTCTGATTGCACAGTGCTGGAATATATACCCTATAAGAAAGGCCTTTCAGTGGGCCTTATGTCTAAAAAGACCACATATCTCCTTAAAGTAGGCTGACCAGACCTCACCTTTAACTGGGGACACATAGGAAATAGTCATATTTAAGGACTGCATTGAAATCAAAGCAGTCCTGCAGTATGTATTTTTCATGTGTCCCCGGTTAAAGGTGAGGTCTGATCACCCTACCTTAAAGGAGTAGTAAACTTTTTTTTATGAAACACATATTTTACAGAGCATTTCCTGCTGAATAAAACAATGTAATTCCCATCACCGTCAGATGTTCTATTCAAATATTATAGCAGTTTAAATAATCAGGAAGTGAATTTACTGTGCTTTACTTCCTGATAGTTCTAACTGACAGGAAGTGACAGGCAGTTTCCATCACATTTTATGGAGAGGTGTATGTCTCTGACTTTTCTGACTTTCCTCTCCATTAGAATCTAACAGGAAATCTAATTAGAATTTGACCTCTAGACGGCACTGCTAACGTAAAAAAACATGGGTTTAAACTGTAATAACTCTGGAAATATAAATCTGTCTGCAGTGGGAGTACCCTTATTTTACTCAGTAGGACAATCCCTACAATATATATTTTTTATAAAAAAAAAGTTTACTGCTCCTTTAAATCAAGGTAGCTTATTTAAAAAAAAAAAAAAAAAAAAAAAAAAACACTTCAGAGTTGCACTGATTTTTATACAGTCATGCACAATGACATTTTCATAAGCCTACACAAAAGTAGAGCAATTCAGGGGCAAACCAGCTGCACTAGAGTTACAAATAAAATGTATATTGATTTTAATGGGGCACTCAACCCCGTGAATGCAAGATGAAGCTTGTAAAGAAATGTGAGGAGTCCTGTCTAGCTTTCAATGGGTTAAATGAAGTGCTCCCTATGATAAGCGAAACTGAACAATCCAGCACTGACAGAGGACTGTTTATGAAGGACTGCACTGGAATAACATTCACCATGCAGTCTATTTTTTCTTCAGGCCATAATTCACCACATTAAAAGGGCTAAGGCTTCATTTCTTTTTACTTATGTTGTCCATATTTATTTCTTCTGAATTGTGTAGGTATTTTTTGAGCCAAACAATGTATTTTTTTCTCACTGAATCCATTAAAACCTACTGACTGTCACATGGTGGTGTTGTTTTTCTTTTCTTAAATCCTTATAATGGCACTCTACTGAAATCTGTGGCTTTCCAGCTGTTAATGGACTACAACTCCCAATATGCAAAAATAATTTAAATTCTTTCTTTTAACTAAATCCACACGTAAAAGAACAAGACAAATGTGCATATACTGTGATGTGGTGGACTATGGTGCTGCACCTGTTGTGGTACATTTTACCCTTAATTGCAATTTCCAAGCTGAAGCTAACAAATCTATCCTGTAATTTCCTGTAAAATAAACTACTGTTCTGTTGTAGAGGAAGACAGGCAAAGATGGTGAGCTGGAGTTGTGGTTGTGATTTTGTAGACAATGACAGTAACAAAAAGTGACCGTTTAAAAAAAAAAAAAAAAAAAAAGCACACATTCTTGACTGATACACCTGAGTTGAGACTGAAAATGAGAGTGACTGATGTTAGAGACAGAGGGACATACATCAAATTATTCCCAGACAAGCAAAACATCAGTCAGCAGGCTAACTGCTCTATCTCATAATTAATTGTTCAAATCAGCACTATACTTAACCCTTTGAGTGCCAGAGGGGTATGCAACGCATTGCTTTGCAATGCGTTGCGTACCCCTCTGGCACTCAAAGGGTTAAATCATTAAATTGTGGCAGGGGTCAGGGGGATTGAGTAGAGCTAGGAGCTGTACCTTTACATGCTGGTGGTACTAAAGTCATAATAAAAAAAGACTGTGGCCATGATTGATGGAGACAGTCTGCTGTTCTTTCAATTCTCGCCTAAGGGGAAAAGTAAAAAGAAGCCTACTGTATACAAAAGTACTGATGATGCTGATGACCTAACGGTTAAGAATGATATTGGTTTAGAATATGTCCCTCCAAGCTCCTCCCCTTCTTCCAGTGCAGATAAAGTAGAGACTAAGGGAGATGATGGCATTGCCATAGTATTAGCTGAAAGGAAAAGGCTTAAAGGGATAGTAATACTTAAAATGTAAAAAAAAATATGTTGTAGGGTTTATCAAGAGTACTCCCACTGCTGAAAGGCGTTTCATTCAAAAGTTATTCATTTTCAAAGATTAATTTTTTAGGTGCAATATCACAGTGGCGCTGTTGCTACACGATCCTATGGACAGCTCTGGTTCCGGGACCATAAATCTCCATAGGATGGTGTAGCAACAGCGCCACTGTAAATTTCAGGCCACTGTGATATTGCACCTAAAAAATTCAACTTTGAAAATTAATAACTTTTGAATGAAACGCCTTTCAGCAGTGGGAGTACTCTTCTTTTACTCAGGGGGATAACACCTACAACATATTTTTTTTTACATTTTAAGTATTACTATCCCTTTAATCTACTACCCTGAAGAGGAGCAATATGCTTGTTTATAAACTGATTGAGAGATCAGTGGGAGATCATGCCTAAAATTACCAAGTCATCATCATAGAGATCATCATCAGGAACAGCAGCTTCACCTTCCAAGTTCAAACTTCTCCTAGTCACACTCACTATTATTGGATAACAGCAACACAAAAACCCTAACTATGAGTGCTTCTGACACTGCTGCTTACTGCTACTCATACTATTTAAAAATCTAGTACCTGTAGTTGTAGTAGTAATAGTAGTCCCTCAAAACACGTCAGTCCTTGAAGTCTCCAATATGGAGATACTTCACTCCCGGTCCCATTACTAAACATGTTGCGATCTGTTTCCTCTATTTAAAAAAAAGTAAATAAATAAATAAATAAAAAATAAAGAGAGCAGGAGAAAAACAGGATCATATCTAGACATATCCTTCTAGAGATCCCACGTGAAGAACAATCACAGGTCAGAACAGGAGAGAAAGCAGCAGCATGTCAGAGGTGTGACGTATAGCAGCAGTAGAAGCAATTGTAAAAGTGCACACGGCTGAGGGGCACATTGTAGTGTTGCAGATGTCTCAAAGAGTGGGACAAAATTTTCCTCCGTAACAATAATACCCATGTAGCCCACTGCTCAAAGAGTCCCCATACCCACCACCACTAGTCATGTTGTTATAACAATTAATTTACACAGTTCTTTTTCTGCAATGCTGGTAATAAATGTAAAAAAATGCAAAATGAAAAATTATACATGTGGAATAGCCAAAATGTTGGTGGATGACTTGCTGCCCTATTCTTTTGTTGAAACCGAAGGTTTTAAAGTGCTGATGCGATGTGTTACACCCCAGTGCCATAGCCCAAACTATAGGTTTTTTTTTCATAGGACAGCCTGGTAAGAATACATTACATCCCTTGCAGGAACATAACTACCTGCAGCATCACTAGCTTACAATGGAGGTCCCTACCCTTATTTTGTTGACAGACTCAGCTAGGTAATTATTTCAAGGCTTATGTATGTTGCCAACTTGCCATAGGCCTCAGCCTATTGACAATGTTTCTAAGGCTTAAGTTTCCATAGGTCTTAGCCTGTTAACATCCTTTACTTTCAAACTGTTGATTTCTCCATAGACAGCATAGTCAGAAATTGGGTGTAAATTGGCAAAATTATAGTGGGATTTGTCTTTGTCTGTAGAGAAAAAAGCAGAAAGGTTCATGGATTTTTTTTTTCTGTTATCCGTGGGAATTTTTGTTAAAAAGAGAACAAGAAGGAAAAAGTGTGAGAAAAGAAGGAGTGAAGTAGTCATGGAGTTCAGGTGAAAGAAGACTTAGAGTTAGACATATGGGGAAGCTAAACATCGTGATGAAAAAAATAAATAAATAAATAAAAAAAAAAAATCACAGGAATGCCTTTGCTGGCGAGGACCGTTCTATCAGCCGGGAGAACAGCCCCTCTAGAACGGATGGGATCTGGCACTCAGAAAGGCCTAGACAGATGGTGGTGGTAGGGGATTTTATTATTAGCAAGACATACAGGGTAATCTGTCGCCAGGATTGCTACAATCGAACAGTTTGCTGTCTCCCAGGAGCTCGGGTACAAAATGTGGCAGATCGGGTTGATAGATTATTGGGAAGGGCAGGGCATGACCTGGCTGTCATGGTACACGTTGGTACTAATGACAAAGTCAGTGGAAGATGGAGGTACATTAAGAAGGATTTCAGGGACTTAGGATATAAGCTTAAAGGGATAGTAATACTTCATTTTAACTTTATTTTATTTTGTAGTCATTAAAAAAAACATGAAGAATGATATAAGTCATATCTCTGAAACCTTTATGGTTTAAGAGATAATCACAAGCAAAGTTTCCCCTCCCCGCCCCTTTTGCCTAGTGTAAGCCATCTCTTCTCAGATGTGGAATGCAGTCCACAGACTGGACAGATAACAGCAGGGGACACTCTTCTTTCTATTAGAACAATGAAAGCCCTGCCCCCCCTTGACAAGCTTTTCAGATTTTTCCCTTATCTTAATTGAAGATTGTCCCTCTGTGCAATCTACCTGGGCACCTCCCTTCTGCTTCGGCTGAGGAGTGTTACATCAGTAAAAGGGGAGGAGGGGGATACTTTGTCATTGAATTACTCCTGAACTATAACTCTGACAGAACTGAAATAACACTCTCCAAAGTCCAAATACTATGATGATTAATTAGAGCTGCTTTTATTATGAAACATTACTATCCCTTTAAGCAGTGGACCTCTAAGGTAGCATTTTCTGAAATACTATCTGTGCCACACTCTATATTAGAAAGGCAAAGGTGGATTAGTGAGTTAAACGTGTGGCTAAAGACTTGGTTTAGGCAAGAGGGGTTTGGGTTCCTAGAGCACTGGGTAGCCTTTTCCCTTGGGGGCAATCTTTACAGTCATGATAGATTGTACCTTAGCGGAAGGGGGGCCATGATGCTGGGCGTTAGGATGGTTAGAGGACTGGAGGAGACTTTAAACTATAAAGGGGAGGGAGGGTGCTGCAACACAGGATGGAGAAGGTAGTAGAATTGAGGAGATGGGATTAGAGTAGGGGCATGGGGGTGGAGAGGGAGAATGGGCTAGTTCATCTAATAGGGAGTTGCCATTGTTACAGCCTGATAAAAGAAATACATTTGACAAAGATTTAAATATTTAAGAATGGCAAGAAAGATAAAATGTTTGCATGCAAATACTCGTAAACTGGCTGGTAAGATGGGGGAACTAGAAATGAGTGCAACACGTGAGCAGTATGATCTGATTGGCGTGTCTGAAACCTGGTTATATGATACATATGACTTAGCAGTCAAACTAGAGGACAAAGAGAGAGAGAAGGCACTCAACGACTGGCAAAAAATATCCAATGCTTTATTCAAGTTCACATACAATGCTGTTCCATACAGGCAGAAATGCTCTAAGGCCATGAGACATTTCGGGGAATCCCCCCTCCTCAGCTCAGCCACTATACCATGTGTATAGTGGCCAAGCAGAGGAAGGGGGATTCACCTGAAACATCTCATTCTGCCTGTATGAAACCGCATTGTATGTGATCTTGAATAAAGCATATTATTATACTAACTGGGTATAAAGAGAAAAAAAAGTAAGAAATGTAGATGTATAAAAAATGAATGTATCCCCTGGGATGCTGGGAGCTGGCTAACCCAAATATCATTCTTTATAAAGTTGCCTATTTCTCTGCACTCATTAAAGCAATCATTTCTCCATTCACTGAAGACCACTGTTATTAGCTAGAAGACCTCAGATGAATAAAAACACTGTTGTGCCACATGTCTTTGTGTGTTACTATCTAATGATTACTGTATACAATGAGAGCCAGCCAATGTGTTCCTCTATCACAGTCTGAACTGATCACTGCACAGCAAGAGAAAATGGCTGCACTGGTTACTTCTCATTCTGTACAATAATACAGATGTGGTTTCCAGAACAGCAATACTTCACCAGGCCCCTTTTGGGCTATAGGATACCATATATCCCTTTGTGTTCCAGAGGAGTATCCGACGCATTGCTTTGCATTGCGTAGGATACCCCTCTGGAGCTCAATGGTTTAAATCAAAATAATAAGAGGAAAAACAGTGCAGTGCATAACCATTGGGTCTCCTACTCCTATCACTGGCTTAACGCGAGTGGAGGACAGAGACAAAACAAATATATATCAGGGAAGTGGTACTAGAATTAGATTTTATGGTTCACTACTGAATCAGGGGGGCTTATCCCCCTCAGTCCATATGCCCAAGTTAAAACCTCATTTAAATAAATAGGAATATTTATTTGTTCCCTATGGTGGAGCTGGTTTGATCCAGGATTACTCCACTTTGCCTCTATACATAAGAACATGTATGTTTTGTCTCTCCCCTCAGTTTTATCATACTGGTATGTGATCGTTTCTCTTTCATATCAAAGCAATCAATCAAGTAGAGCAAGAAGAAACATTTCCTGGATAATATTGTTTTAAGCAAATGGTTCTCACTCTGCAGCTTATCTGATGTTATCACCTGAACATCTCCAGTGTAGTAAATGTTTTACTCTCCTATAGTTAATAGCTACAGGAAGACTCCAAGGCTCGATTCAATAGGCAACGTTAAAAAAAAAAAAAAAAAAAACTCTGAAAAGTACCGTCAGTAGTTTTAAGTCACAGTCAGGTAAGCAATTGACAAACTACTGACAGGTATAAATGTACAACGGGCGCTAAATTTGCACCCATTGTAAACAGTGAAAAAGCAGATGAATTTGGTATGGAGTTAGATGTGGTGGCTTGTAACACATGTTAAGGACTCTCTATTATTGCATTAAATCAGCGTGTACTTGAACAGTGTTTTCAAACACATACACGTATGCCCAACTAGGGATTCCTACACTAGTGACTCATCGATTTATTGATATGGGGCCCTGTGCCCCATATCAATACATCCAAGGATCTAAAAACATGAGTGAAAAGAAACAAGAATAATCTATTAGTGCCAGTAGGATATGCAGTGCATTGCAGGGTGGAACTCAACGGGTTAATGCCTGTAAAGCTAACACCATCCCATGAAAACAAAACACTTACCTGTAACTCTGATGTCCAACAGGTCTTCAGCACCCTAAGCAGCCACTCTAAGTCTTCTGTCTTCTTCATCTTCTTTCTCATGTTCCTTCTTCTTCTTCCAAAATAATGTTCCTTAATGAAGAAATGAGTACAAGTTAAAACGATATATTCCCCTGAAGTTATGTGGCCAATAAATGTACTCTGCCTCCGCAGAAAAGCGGATGAAAAATCCCCCACTGCATATACCTCTAGAACTGTTGCATGAGTCATACTGAGGTAAATTTGAACAGAAACTGGCTTTTATATGGTAAGTCTGTTCAAAATGGTTTCCACTCTTCCTTTGTCTTGGATGTGGGGTTACATACCTCCCAGCCAATCAGGTTGTAGAGGAAGGGATGATGAAACCCCGAGAGGTATATGGGGGAGGGTTTTTTCATTTGCTCCTCTGCCTCCTGCACAAGCTGCAGCAGAGTAATTTATTGGCCACATAACTTCAGGGGCATACATAATTTTAACTTTTATTCATTTCTTCATTAAGGAACAATATTTGTGAAGAAGGAGGAAGATAAGAAGAAAAGATTGAGAGATTTAGATGACAGAACATATAAGCTTCCAGATGAAGGATTACAGTGGATGACAGGTAAGTGTTACAGCTATGGGTATGGGTGATAGAGTGTTAGGGTTAGTATTGTTTCTCTTTATGGTTAATGTTAGGGGTAGTGTAGAATTAGGGTCGGGGAAGGTAACTGTTTTTGAGCTCACGCTCGGTGTTTGACACAGTGTCAAAAACAGAGCGTTACCCATTTTCCTTTAATGTTCCAATTTCTCTTGGTATTTAACATAAGTTTTAGGAACAAAAAAAAAAAAAAAATAAAAACACAAACGTTGGGCCACAAGTCATGTTGTGTGTCCCAACGCTCCTAATGGTTCCTGTTGGTAGGGCAATTGAAGTCTGACGGTACAACTGTGTCTGTGCCGTTCTGTGTTCATTTTTGCCCTACCAACAGTTTTACTGGGGGCAACTGAATCAAGGCCTAAGTGTGAGAATTCTCAGCAGTGAGTAAAAACTATCTAGTTTATGTCATGTATGAAACAGATCTACAATTAAAAAAACAAACTCAGGTTATTCAGTTATTCAACTGTATCATATGGGACAAATACAAATTCCTGTTAAAGGGATAGTATTGTTTCACAATATAAGCAGCTCAAGTTAATCTTCATAGTATTTGGGCAATAGAAACTTATTTCAATATTGTCAGTTGTAGTACAAGAGTAATTGAATGATAAAGTATCCCCCTCCTGCCCCTTTTTCTGATGTAACACTGCTTACCTCAGAGCAGCAAGACTGTCCAGATGGATCACAAAGAGGGACAATCTTCAGTGAGCGTAAGGAAAAACCCGAAAAACCTGTCAAGGGGGCAGGGTTTTCCCTATGTTCACAGTAAGAAGATTGTCCCTTGCTGTGAGCTGAAAACCTTTCCAACACCAAAAATGACACCAGTCATTCTACAGTGAATAGAAAATCACTGGTGTTTTGGAAAAGATATTCTGTGTGTATATATATATATATATATATATATATATATATATATATATATATATATATACAGTTCAAGCAAGAAGATCGCACTCACAGGGCTTCAATTCCAAATGAAATGTTGTTACATGTTTATTGAGATCGACGTTTCGGCTAACAGTGTAGCCTTTATCAAGATGCGGCTAACAGAGGCTACACTGTTAGCCGAAACGTCGATCTCAATAAACATGTAACAACATTTCATTTGGAATTGAAGCCCTGTGAGTGCGATCTTCTTGCTTGAACTGTATGTATCATCTCTATTATTTGATATGCACCCAGGCGGTTGTTTGTTGCGATCCATCTCCTAACTACTATTATATATATATATATATATATATATTTTTTTTTTTTTTACACACACACACACACACACACCTCTAAAGTAGCCAAAGAACCACACATACTGTCCATTCGGTCTTGGCCTGCTGTCTTGCAGCCTGGATGGGCAGCGTGAGGCCCTCAGTTGCTGCCATCGGTCCTCACCAGCCAAAGGCTGTTGGGTAATTATGGGATTTGTAGTCTGGCAACAGCTGGCGGATCTCTAGTTTGCTGCTACTGCTGTGACCACCAGCCTTGTCCCTCGGTAGCCACAGAACCACAAATGCTACTCACTTCCCTATAGCCTTGTCCCATGATAGCCATAGAATCACACATCCTAAGGAAGGATCTCCCAGTGAGCACTCTTTTTAATTATTTTCTGTAGGTAGTGGAGAATTGGAATGCACTGCTACCACTCTGTTCTGTATTACATACTGCATAGTGTAGGAGTTCCATGGGCACCTTCTTTACCAGGACTCATTAGAACCTGAAGTATTGAGTAAAGGGGAAACCTGTGGAACAGCTCCAACACACAGTAGTGGCACGCTCCAGTTCTCTGTTGCCTACAGAAAATAACAAAAGGTACAGGGGAGGTCAGACAGTGTGTGTGTGTGTGTGTGTGTGTGTGTGTGTGTGTGTGTGTGTCTGTGGGCACAGACAAGGCTGAGGTGGTAGGCAGTGTATGTGTGGATCTGTGACTACCTGTGGCAGTGGAACAAGTCTGGGGAAACAAACAGTGTGTGTGGAGATCTGTCACTACCAGTGGATATTGGAATCATGCTAGGGAATCGGGCAGTGTGTATGTGATTCTAGGACTACTAGGGCACAGTGGAACAAGGCTAGGGAATTAGACAGTGTATGCCCGCTTTATACATGCCCTATTGCCCATGTGTCTCTGCACATAATACATGCTTTTTCAGGTTCTCAGGCTTGCAGCCACAGATAGATCCAGCATTGAAGTTGGAGGGTCCTGGAGATCAGCCCTGTGGTAATGCTTGCACTGTACTAGGCAGTCGGCGTGTAGTCAGGCAATCTTTCTGAGCACTTGCACTTACCCTCAGGAAAATGGCCACTATTCCAAGGAACCATCAAGTCTGAGGGGATTATCTGAAGGACACAATGGAGAAGTAGGAGACAGAATTAGCCTTTGTATAGTGGGGATTGTTGACAGGATTCCTATTTAGTGGTTTCAAAACCTTATTTTTTTTCCTACAACCCCCTGATAGGCTGATTCA
Organism: Rhinophrynus dorsalis; assembly: GCA_037306005.1. Lineage (NCBI taxonomy): Eukaryota > Metazoa > Chordata > Amphibia > Anura > Rhinophrynidae > Rhinophrynus > Rhinophrynus dorsalis. The sequence continues at coordinate 167,107,475 of CM074721.1, read as the reverse complement.
GATCTCCCAGGGTGTAATTCGTCCTCTGACTGGTTTCTGGACTTCCAGGTAGATGAGTGGGGAAAACTTGAATTTAAAACTGGAGAATAGTTCCAGGCGTGCAAGGGCATAAATACATAGGTATTAATGTTGTTGTACTACATGTTACCAGGTATATCACAGCTAGGTGGGCCTGGTTCTAGGACAGACTCAGATGCCCATTGCATTTCTTTGCAATAAAGAGGTTGTGAATTCAGCCCTTCCAGGCTGAATGGGTTCTTCACTACAGTGGTAGCCTTAGTGCAGCACTAAGCTTTGCCATAGACTTGAATAGTAAAATGGTACGTACAATGCAAAAAAAAAAAACAGATAGATATACATGATTGCATATGAATGGCACCTAACTTTATTTACTTAGATTGAACAAGTTTTATTGGCATTAGATTAGTACAAATAAAGTACAAAAGCAGTATATAAATGCACAGTACAATAGATATTAGATATACAGAGTAATTTATAATTAGAGGAGAAAGAAGTATAAACATCCTGTAGCATAATTTAGATCATCTGGATACAAGTGTGCTGACAGTTCATACTACTGCTGAATAAGAAATAAATGAGAGCTAGCAAGATATTCCTAGATGAGGTGAAGAGGAAGTATAAGGAACAAAGGAAGAGCAAAGAGGGAAAGAAAAGAACCACCAGAGCCAGGTGAAAGGTAGAAGAACATTAGGAGTAAAGTCAAAGGGAGGTGGAGAAACTTTAGCTAAAAGAGAGAGAAGGGAAGTGAGGATGGGCCAGTGGGTGACCGTATGGAGAGTACCAAGTCAAGTGCCTCATAATAGCCTGGGATATTTAGGTGTGGACAATAGATCCTATTCCAACAATCCCATTGGTGCCCTGACTATTACACTTCTTGGGTCTACTAGGTACAACATAGGATCTTATATCTCTCGCCTTACGAAAAAATTTTACATCTATCTGGAATGTTGCCCTTGAGTAACAGATCTCACTTAAGAATATCCCAATTACGCTCAAAAATTATTTGGATCTGTCACGTTTTGTAAGAACACTCAGACAAAAATGGTAAGGTTAAGATCAGACTTACTGAAAATAAATGATCAGCAAGGAAGTGTAACAACCTACTCGGGCCCAGATAAGGACAGTACCGTGGTGCTTCCCAAATCTGTCACAGGTCAGGATGGAAACAGAATTATTATACAAAAGTAAGACAATACGAAAAGGAAAACTAAGAAGTCTTGATCCGTGGACTGGACGCTGGAACAGAGCAAACTACAGTAGTACCTAGGCCGCGGGAAGGCACACGGAGACTAGCAGCAGGTAACTACAGGGCAAATCCCTAGAACGCTAGGGAGGCTGGGGCACAGACAGGCTGGAAGCCTGGCAGGCAACAGAGACCCTAGAATGATAGGGAGTATCGGAGGCAACTCATAAACAGGTACTGGCCAGTAACCGGATCCCTAGAATGCTAGGGAGTATTAATAGTGGTAACTACTCGCAACTCAGTCTCCCTAGAATGCTAGGGAGTTACAGACAGAGAATACGGCAAGAGCAAGGGTGCAGCACCACCGGATGCTTGGAGCTGTAACAGAAGTCTGCTGAGTGGTAATGAGAGTGAGAGTTAATGGGGCCCAAGGTAACGCCCACAGAGGGGTCAGAAGCCAGAATGTCAGATCGGTACACACAGGGAAGTCAGCCAGTCTTAGTCAGCAACGGAAGTGGGTTCTCAGCCAAAGCCAGTTCAGTACACACACAAGTAGTCAGCCAAACCCAGTCAGCAACGGAGGAGGGTTCTCAGCCAAAGCCAGTTCGGTACACACGGAGGTAGTCAGCCAGTCCTAATCAGCAATGGAAGCGGAATAAACTCAGGAGCAAACAGGAAGCGTAGGCAGGCAAGCCGTGTCATACACGGAGCTAAGAACATGTAGCAACTCAAACGCTAGGTACAGGTACACCATGAAAGGGCGCTGAAAGAATGACAGGGCCAGGTATAAAAGAGCTAGCCCTAGTCAGAGTCAGAAACCAGTGACCAATAAGAACCGTGCAGGGTGAAACCCGGAAGTAGCAATGTCGCCATGTGGAAAAAGGATCACTGGCACCGTGATAGCACCCCCTCTCAATGACCCCCTCTCCGTGGAGGAGGAACAGGCTTCAGTGGAAACTTAGCATGGAATCTGCGCAGCAGGAGCAGAGCATGGACATCAGAGTGGTTACCCGTGAGCATTCCTCTGGGCCATATCCTTTCCAGTGCACCAAGTATGGGATTTGCCTACGTGAGTCCAGGATACTCTGCACCTCGTATTCATTGTGGTCTTGAATAGGAACAGGACCGGGGACTGCAGGAGTGGATGTGTATCGAATACATACCAAAGGTTTGAGTAAAGATAAGTGAAACACATTGTGTATTCGCATAGATGCAGGGAGTTCTTAACCCCTTAGCGACCCTTGACTTACCAGGACCGTCAAGGGTAAATTTGCTCCAAGGACCCTTGACGGTCCCAGTATGTCAAGGGTTAAACTCTCCCATCACGCCCGCATGGAACGATGGGACAGCACAGGCTGCTTGTTACTAAGTGCCCCGGTACCGGGACACTTAGTAACAACCAGTAAAAACTTTGTTGTAACATGCGATTCGCTTTATGAGCGAATCACATGTTGCAAATGCTGAATGACAAGGACAGTATTTGTAAATACTGTCCCTGTCATATATCTCTGCCTCCTTTCATCTTGCACATGCTGAGGTGGAGAGTGACAGAGAGACTTCGTGTCAGATTGTGTTGCAGCATTGCTGAGTGTTCCTGTGGAGAGAAGTTTAAAAAAAAAAAAAAAAAAAAAAAGATAAAATTAACCATTTGATCACTGGTTTGCAGTGATCAATAAGTTCCCCCCATCTGATCACTCTTGGAGTGATCAATTTGCTGCAGATCAGCGTTCGCTGATCTGTGTGACACCCCCCTTGTATTTTTTTTTTTTTTTTTTTTTTTTTTTTTAAATAAACATTGAATAATAAATATAGTTTAGGTAGGTAGGTGGGTAGGTTTAGTGTAGTTGTGTGTTAGGGAAAGGTTTAGGGACAGATTTAGGTTTAGGGAGAGAAAAAAAAAAAAAAACCCTCCCCCCCAAAAAAAAATGCAGCACAGATACAGCTTTGAAGAGGCATATGCCTTTTTGGCATCTGACTCAGAGGCAACAGACACTGCCTCAGATTTTGACATAACAGAGTTTTCAGAAAGTGAAAGCAGCTCTAGTGACGACGCTGGGCCTTCTGTCAAGAAAAGACGCACTGCCCAAGAGCTGCCCTGGCAAATGCCCCAGCACCTGCCAAAAATCCTGCCAAAAGACTTGCCAAAATACCTGCCCAAAGAAATGCCCCAAGTGCTGCCCCAAGAGCTGCCCTGGCAATTGCCCCAGCACCTGCCAAAAGATCTGCCCAAAGAAATGCCCCAACACCTGCCACTCCTGATCGTAATGAATGGGTATCTCCAATCAATTTATGCCCACAAATCCCAGAATTCACAGGCAACCCAGGGAATCAAATTGATGTGGAAGGATTTACCCATAATTTTTTGATTTGTTGTTGGGGGAAGACATTTTAGGTGAAATTGTGTCCCATATTAATTTGTATGCAGCCCAGTATATTGCCGCCAACCCTACAGCTTTCGTAGTTAAGGAAGAAATATAGAAACCCATAGACATCACAGAATTTAAACAATTCTGGGCCTTAATAAATGGCAATGGGGATAATAAAAAAGCCAAGTATCTGATCCTACTGGAGCAAAAACCCCACATGTGATACCCCTATATTCCCCAAGACTATGACCAGGTCCAGATTTGAAGTCATTTTGCACTTTATGATAGACTGTACAAAATTCGTCCCCTAATAAACCATTTACAGAAAAAGTTTGCCCAAGTATATATGCCCCAAATTGAAATTAGTGAAGATGAATCACTAATAAAATATTAAAGCAGGTTAGGGTTCAAGCAATACATCCCCTCCAAGAGTTCCAAGTCTGGTGTAAAATTTTATAAATTATGCAAAAGTGCCACAGGCTACACCCAGGCTTTTAGAATTTATGAGGGCAAGGACAGCCAACTTGATCCTCCTGGGTGCCCCGAATTTATGGGAACAAATGGGAAAATAGTTTGGGATTTAATTTACCCCTTATTAAATAAAGGCTATCAGTTATTTGTTGATAATTATTACACCAGCCCCTTTTTATTTAAGTCTCTTTTTTGTTTTGACACCGTGGCCTGTAGCACTGTCAGGCGCAATTGCAGGGAGTTGCCCAAAAAACTCGTAGATAGCAAACTAAAAACTGGGACGTCCTTATCTTTGTGCCAACAGGAGCTGCTGGCAGTTAAGTTTAGGGACAAAAAAGATGTCTACATGCTGACCACCATGCATGAGGGCAGATCTGTGGCAGTCACTGTTCGTGGCAGGACAGGGGTACTGAGAAAGCCAGTCTGCATCAGGGATTATAATAAAAACATGGGGGGAGTTGATCTGTGTGATCAACTAATGCAGCCATACCTCGCAATGAGAAAGCGTAGGGCATGGTATAAAAAAAGTTGCCATCTATATGATGCAGACTGCTGTACATAATTCATTTTTAATTTTCAAACTGGCAAACCCCAATCAAAAATGTAGCTTTTTACAATATCAGCTACAACTTATTTCCCTATTTTTATTTCAAGGTGCGTTAGAAATCATTCCAGCAAGACCCGGGGTAATACATTTTATTTATAAAATCCCCCCAACTCCCCAAAAGAACAAACCACAGAAGTGCTACAGGGTTTGCTACAGAAAGGGAATACGGACAGACACCACCACTTACTGTCCTGATTGCCCTTCCAAACCTGGCCTCTGTCTTTGTGCCTGAATGGTATTCCTTGAAACAGACACCATGCAGTAGTGTTGTAAAGGTTCTTCTATTATTTGACCACTTTTCCCCCTGAAATATCCTGTTTTTTATTTTTCAAAACACATTTTTTTTTTTAAAACACTATCAAAATGTATCTCTGATAATGGAAACACACATGTTCCCTACTGGGCCTAGTAGCTCCCCCAAACCCTGACAAACCTATGCATATGGGGCATTGCCGTATTCAGATGATGTAACTCACCACTAATGTAAAGCACTTAAAAAATTCTGCAAATATCATCTGATTGAAATCCAGAAAACTAAAATATAAAATGTGAAAAAATGGTGTTTCTCTGCCTTACTGCAGATATTGGGAGGGATTGGTGATAGAGTGGCAACGAAAAAATGAATAAGATGCAAAAAGAATGAAAGCCAGTGTTGTCTACTCTCCTACAACATAAACTTTTGTAGGTAAAATTAATTGCAGCATTACCAAACAGACCGAAATGAGACAAGGCACCAGCTGTAAAAATGGCATGTCTGTAAAAGGAAACTAACATGTTCCAACTGGGCCCAGTAGCTCCCCCAAACCCCGACAAACCTATGCATATGGGGCATTGCCGAAATTATATGAAGGAGCCGAACACTAATCAATGCAGTTTATAAAATTTTCACCTATTCTGTGCTTGAAATTCATATCAACATTGAAGGCAAAGTGTAAAAAACGCAGTTTTTTTACTTACGTCAAGTTTACAAGAAAGTGGTGGTAAAATGGATGTGTAAAAAATTTGAAAACACACCTAAAATGAAAACTGGGGGTATCTACTTTCCAAAAATATACACTTTTGGGGGGAAATCCTAAAGTGGAGCACTGGAACATAGCCCAAAATGAGTAATGGTACCAGTTAAGCAAGATGTAAAAATTCAATATTTGTTCAAAATTGGGCCCCGTAGCTCCCCCAAACCTTGAGAAACCTATGCATATGGGGTATTGCCATACACAGAAGAAGGAGCTGAACACTAAACAATGCATTTTTAAAAATCTTCACCTATCATGTGCTTGAAATTCACATCAACATTGAAGTGAAAGTGTGAAAAACACTTTTTTTTTTTTTTTTTTTTTTAACTTACGTCAAGATTTACGAGTGATTGGTGGTAAAATGGCTGCGTAAAAAATTTGAAAACATACATAAAATGAAAGCCTGGGGTGTCTACTTTCCAAAAATATACACTTTTGGGGGAAAATCTTAGAGTGGAGCACAGTTACACAGCCCCAAATGAGACATGGCACCAGTGATGCAAGCTGTGAAAATTCAAAGTGTGAAACTGGAAAAGCGCATGTTCCAATTTGGGTCCCGTAGCTCCCACAAACCTTGAGAAACCTATGCATATGGAGTATTGCCGTACTCAGAAGAAGGAGCTGAACACTAAACCATGGATATTTTTAAGTTTTCAACTATCCTGTGCTTGATATCAACAGTAATATTGAAATGTATGTGTGAAAATCAATTGATCTCTACCCACGTGACCGGCTGCATGAGAGGCGTGGTAAGTCTCCATTAACCTGGCCCAGAATGGTTCAGCCATGAAACACTTGCCCATGGGTTTCTCAGGAGGTGCATTGGCCTAGGAAGCAGAGATCTCCTCGCCCAATGGGGATGTGATACTAGTGCGTAATGTGGCCAGGATACGGTCAGGAGGTATAATTGGTACTGGTGCAGTTTCGGAATCCAGATCAGGACCGTACTGTCTGGACAGAGCGTCAGCCTGCACAGTCTTGGAACCAGGTAAGTAAGAAACAATGAAATTGAAACATGATAGGAATAGTGCCCGTCTAGCTTGTCTGGGAGACAATCTTTTGGCCTCAGAGAGGTAGGTAAGATTCTTATGGTCAGTAAGAATCAAAATCGGTGCCCTGGTACCCTCCAACAGATGGCGCCACTCACGTAGGTCCAGGATGATAGTCAAGAGTTTGCGATCACCACTGTCAGACACGTTGGGCTTTAGTCATTTTCTTAGGAAAAAAAAAAGAACCCGCATGGCATTAATATCTTCCCAGACCCAGGCTTTGTGACAACACTGCCCCTACACCTGCCTCCAAGGAATCAACCTCCAATGTAAATGGCAACCCCTGTTTATGGATGAGACAGCTCTGGGCCAGTGGAAAATGTGGATTTCAAAGACTCAAGCACCCTCTCAGCCACTGGAGACCACATGGAGGCATTAGCCCCTTTATGCATCATATCCGTTAAGGGCTTAACGATCTTGGAAAAGTCACAAATAAATTTCCTTTAATAATTTGCAAAACCCAGGAATCATTGTAAAGATTTGAGACCAATGGGATGAGGCCACTGCAACACTGTGGAAAGCTTGTCTTTATCCATTGCAATGTCATAATTGGAAATTACATACCCCAGGAAAGGAATCTTAGACTTATGAAAGTCGCACTTCTCCAGCTTGCAGAAAAGTTTGTTTTCTCTCAGCCTATGAAGCACTGCAGTAACATGCCTATGGTGCGTCTCATATCAGGTGAATGTATCAAAATGTTGTCCAGGTAAACCACTACACAGGACTGCAACATGTCTCTAAGGACATAGTTTATGAACTCCTGAAATACTGCCGGAGCATTGCATAGCCCAGAGGGCATCACTAGATACTTGTAATCACCTGTCCAAGTATTGAAAGCAGATTTCCACTCATCGCCCTCCTTGATCCTTATCAGATTATATGCTGCCCTTGAATCCAATTTAGTGAAAATGGAAGCGTACCTCAGCCGATCAAACAGCTCGGTAATGAGTGGGATGGGGCAAGTGTTTTTAATCATGATCTTATTAAGACCCCTATAATCGATACAGGGTCTAAGCTCCCCATTTTTCTTTTTAACAAAAAAGAATCCAGCCCCCGCGGCCGAGGAAGACATACGAATTATACCACAAGCCAGGGCATCGGAGCTGTACTCCTCCATAGCCCGATTATCTTCACAGGACAATGGATAGGTTCTGCCTTTAGGAGGCATGGTACCAGGCACAATATTAATAGCACAGTCATGTGGCCGGTGCTGTGGCAAAGTGCTAGCCTTTCCCTTACTGAACACATCGCTGAATGATTGATATTCAAGTGACAAGGAGGGAGAGGTACACAAAATCTTGGTAGGCTGCCGTATGCAGTGTTCCTTACAGTAATCAGACCATGCCAGAATCTCGCAAGACCTCCAGTCCACTCTGGGATTATGGGTATGCATCCATGGAAATCCCAGAATGACCGCATAATGAGGAGACTGAATGATTTGGAAATGCAGCGTCTCCATGTGAAGTGCTCCAATACAAATGGACAACTGGCATGTCTCCTGAGTAACCTTGGGAGGCACCAAAGGTCTACCGTCAATAGCTTCAATGTCTAACAGAGATTCACGTTCAACCAAAGGAATATTATGCAAGGCAGAAATGTCCATAAAATAGCCGGCCGCGCCGGAATCGATCCGGGTAGGAGCAGCAAAGGAGGAATATGCCCAGGATGCCATGACATCCAACACGGGTTTAAGTTGTGCGACTTCTGGGGACTGATATACAGCACCTATGACCTGTCCCCCACGGGACCCATGCACGTTCGTTTCCCGGCCGCACAGGACATGTATGTAACAAGTGTCCAGCTTTCCCACAATACAGACAAAGACCTTGTCTGCGGCAGAAGGACCGCTCCTCCCTAGTTAATCGTGTAAATCCCACCTGCATTGTCTCAATACTATTGCACCGTGATAGGATCTTCCTAGCTGAGGAACTATATTGGGTGATGAAAGACAATTGATATTCTATATTTTCCTTCTTCTTGGATTTTGGCTTTAATAGCATATTTCTATCTAATTGTCTAGGTCTAAAGATGGATTTTTCCCAATTATTACTCTTCATAGCCTCTCTCCAAGAATCTGTTTTTCATCAAAGTACACTGGAGGTCAAATTCCTCCAATATACTGCAATTCCTTCTTAGGCGATTAAACTGGCCATATGGGATATTATGTTTCTATTTTTCTGAATGGCAACTTTCATCCTCCATGGGTTGTGGTTCCATACCTGTAACTTCTCCAACATACCCATTAATAGGAATAGGAATAGGATTAATTTCTCTCCACAATTGTATAGTGTGCAGGGAAAGGCTGTTGAAAAGTTGCAAATCGATTCCAGCTTATTAAATAACGACCTACTGCGTTTCATTATCTGCTCTTTTAATGTGAAATAATGTATGCAGCAGATTACATCTCAAGGGTCATTACCTGGCAGTCATCAAGGACAGAGAGCGCTGTGATCTATGTATAATAATAGGTGCTCCCTGGATTGAGGATAGCATGTCCGCTAATAGGAACTGCAAGGATGCCGTCAGATCTTTTGGCGGAACAGAAAGTGCCAGTGAAGAGACAGGTTGAAGATGGAGGTTAATGTTGGATTAAGCACAGAGGAAAAAGAACATCTAACATGGTCAATCTTTTTTTCTATAGAGATATATTATATATTTATTATGCTTGAAATGATCTTGGCCAGTGAAATCTATGGAGGGAGTATGTTGGGTTGACAAAGAAGGGAGCTGACGTTACTGAAAAATCATCTGGAGTTAGAGGACAGATAGGAGATATGAGAGATGAATCAAGCTTGTTTAGCAAGGGAGGGGTCAGAGCAGTAAGACAGCAGAATTCATTTGTAATGCTGAAAGTATTCAAAAGGGAGCTATTTTGTGAGAAACCAGATCTGTTTCATGTGCTATGGCCATGACATTGGTAATTTCTGGTGACATAAAGAGGCAGGGGCTGCGTTGTCTAATGCAGCTGTCAGAGTGGTGGTGTGGTAGAGGAGAGAGGTTGTTGGCATGTGGACAGTTGATGCAAGTCAGTGGAGTTTAAGTACATGTATTGGAGAGAGGGTTTAGGTGGAATGAAAGGATAACGATGTGGCATCAGGCTGCAGACTAAAAGGCAGAAGTCAGAGGTGGGTGTTAGAGAAGTTAGAGGCTGACAGCAGGTGTGAGAATACTAAGTCTAGAAAATCTCCAAAGAGGCAAATTAATGTGATGCACTTAGAAGCAGTCTATGTTTCTGGGACATCACTAGGTATATTGAAGTCACCAAGGATGAGAGTGGGAATATTAGATGAGTGAAAGTAGGAGAGACATGCAAAGAAGTGATCAAGAAGAAGAGAATCAGAGTGGTGATAAATGACAGCAACCCACAACAAGAAAGTAGAGGAAAAATGGATTACGAGAACTTCAAACATTATAAAAAAAAAAAAAATTGCCTCTACAGCACATAGATCAATCAGCACTGGAGACCAGCATGGGATGAATACCCCTGTTTGCACAGTTCCTGACTGAGAGCTCACTGAAAACAGCTTCAAAGTTCAATGTAAGGGACAAAGTGTAAAAACAATATATTATATAGGTAAAGATGAAAATAAAGAGTATAACCAATCTGGCTTTATATAGTATGCGCTTGCAGAATATGTTAAGTCAAAAAGGAGGTTGACTTTAACCACTTGAATGCTAGAGAGGTCTTCAACACATTGCAAAACAATACACTGGAGACTTCTCATTAAGTCCCATTTAAACCAAAGGGAATCTGTATTTGTTCCCTATTGGTTGGCTTATCCTGGAATTTCTCTACTATGCCTCTCTACATAAAGCCCACAAAATTGAACATATTAACACATGAAAATAAAAAAGTTCAATTTGGGAAATTACAGAGTAAATTTACAGCACAGCACTACTGAATGTCTACCGTTGCACATATGGCAAGTTAGCATCTGATACATCTGACAATGAATGGGTTAACAATGCCTGCTGCTTGTATAGCGTCTATTTAAACTGGCTTAGCAAGAAAATTCTCAGATGTCTCTCTTTGGGTGGGGCCTTAATATGCCTGCAAGGGAAAGCTTATCCATATCAGTGTAAGCCAACTGCTTCTTTCACCTGAGCATGAATGATGACATCAACTCCCTTATCTGGGGGATGGGCATTTTCTTTCCTGCATGAAGTGATCACTTTCATACTGCAATGCAGGCCTGTCCCCGCCAATGCAGCTTTGCTTAAAATACAGGCTCTTCCTATTTTTGCTACATCATTTCACCCCATTCATTAAATTGTCTAGCATTTTTCAAATGAACATTGAACCTTGTCCTCAAACATTGCTTCTGTGTACAGTCTGCCCCTCCCTACACATTGCTGAGACAGTGTGAAATAAATAGAATGTCTAACTATCCTCCCACTGTACACATTGCAGTGCTTCATGCTATACTTGTTTATATAACACACTGGCTGCTAGAAAGGTCTCCAACACATTCAGAAGATGGATGTTGTGGCCCTTCCTCTGTTACTATGTTACAGGTCACATCCCCAACCCCCACCGGTTCAACGTGCCACACCACTGCCGCCTACTCCTATTAGTGCTATTGTAACATCTAACTCCTCTATTAGTGATATTGTAAATAGTAGTCCCTCAGGATGCTAATATACTTCTACCTCTATATAAATCTTTGGTTAGGCCTCATCTAGAATATGGAGTACAGTTCTGGGCACAAGTTCTTAAAAAATACATTATTGAAGTGGAAAAAGTGCAGAGACATGCAACAAAACTGGTAAAGGGATTGGAGAATCTGAGTTACAAAGAGAGACTAGCCAAGCTGGGATTGTTTACATTAGAGAAGAGGTGTCTAAGGGGTGATATGATTACCATTTACAAATATCTTCAAGGTCAATACAAAGAAGTCTCCAATGATTTATTTACTTAAAGGGATAGTAAGGTTTTACAAAAACAGCAGCTCCAATTAATCTTCATAGTATGAGCATGTAATTTCAATACTGTTAGCTTTGTAGTTCAAGAGTAACTGAATGATAAAGTATCCCCTCCCACCCCTTTTACCTAGTCTAAGCCACCTCCCCTCAGATGTGGAATCTGATTTTGAGACCAGACAGCTCACAGCAAGGGACAATCTTTTTACTGTGAACATAATGAAAACCCTGCCCCCTTGACAGGTTATTCAGGTTTTTTTTCCTTATGCCAATTGAAGATTGTCCCTCTCTGCTTTCAGTTATGCTAACTGAAGATTGTTTGCCTCTCTCTGCAATCCATCTGGACACCACCTTGCTGCTCTGAGGTAAGCAGTGTTACATCAGTAAAAGGGGCAGGAGGGGGATACTTTATCATTCAATTACTCTTGAGCTACAATTCTGACAGTACTGAAATAACACTATCCATGGCCCAAATACTATGTAGATTAATTGGAGCAGCTTTTATTGTGAAACATTACTATCCCTTTAAAGAGCTGAGCTTAGGACAAGAGGTCATCCATTAAGACTAGAGGAAAGGCACTTTTGACTAAAGCAAAGGCAGGGATTTTTACAGCAAGGGCCATAAAGCTATGGGATTCTTTGCCTTGGGATGATGTGCTTGTAGATACTGTAACAGATTTCAAAAAAGTAATGGATGTCTATCTAGCTCATAACAATTTTGAGAATGATGACAGATGGCTTCAAAGCAGACAGGATGTTGATCCAGGAAAATATCTGACTGCCATTTGGAGTTAGGAAGGAATGTTTTTACCCACTTGGGGCTTATTTGGAAATTGATTCAATTGTTGCTTTTTTCCTTCTGGATCAACAAGGGTGATTTGGCATGAGCTGGACTTGATGGACACATGTCTTTTTCAGCCTCATCAACTATGGTGGTAACTATAGTAAGTTTCAAAATAAAACTAGAGTTGCTTCCTAAAATCTGTCCTCAGGTACAATTAGCATGTCAGAAATGAACTACATGATTAAGAACAGATGAATGAATTAAAATGCCCTTCCCAGCAAAAGGATAACCCACTGATATGAGCTGACATATTGTAGTGAGTACTAGTAACACTAAACTGCACCTACCACAATCATCATGTTTTCATATCTAGTACATAAAAGTAGAATGCAGTGAACATATTTTAGTTTTTAGTCCTAACAAGCATCACCAGTTAGTATTTCATATTTTTTGTCTATTTTAACTTCAAACTATTGAAGGTTAGCCTATGTATATGGAATACACTACCAGCTGGTATATATTTTTTATAGACTTGAATAAATAGACCTTGTGACGGTACCAGCGGACACCCAGCCTTGGTGTCCCCGTCAATGGTCACTTCTTCTGCTGCGAGCCAGATGGACATCCAACAGCATACCGCAATATACCCCAAAACTAGTGTCAGGGTAACCAGCACACACTCTGCATACAGCAAGCTTTACCTCACCAGACAACACCAGTGTAGGTTAAGACAAGAACTGACTTTATTGGAACAAACCACACATTTATACACAAAACCTACATTGAAATATAGGGGCAGGCAGGATACAATAGGTGAGTCACAGGGATAATATAATCACAATATACAAGACAAAGGGCCAACAACAGAAGGTCCCAGCAATTACAACAACACAGACATGATTGCATTACTAAACAAAAGGGCTGGCAACAAATGGTACAACACAATGCAAAGGGGCCAGATGTGATTAGGTTAGCACACCACAGGGTGTCTCAATACAGTTCACAATACACTGGCTTGAGGGTTAACAATACACATTGGAAGTAACTTTGGCTGAACACAAATAATTAACCCTTACTGCCCATTTCCTTGGAAGCAAGCCAGCAGTCCATTGTTGTCAGTCTCTTTGGGCCATGAAATGTCCATAGTCTCTGGGGTTCTTGGGATAACAGTTTCAGGCCCAGACAAGGGCTCCAGTAACGGACTATGATCTATTACAGGATCCTCCATGGCAAGGGGAAAACAGGGCAGAGATTAGTCTCAGGGAGAGGCCATACCCTGTTCCAGGGCTAGGTCCATAGTCTGCGGGCAGGAGGCTGGTCCTCGGGTACCTCCAGGACTGTGAATACACCTTAAGGTTTTTTTATCTGAAGGGTGTTCTTTTCGTATAATGCATGTTTGAATGAAACAGGTTGTGAAGTCCACATACGATACCCGTCAGACACATTTGGGATAACTATTAACCATTTGTGTATCAAGAGGTATTCATTAATTGGATGTAGAATAGTGCCTTGATAGGACAGAGCATTATTATTGAGGTGGCTTTTTTTTTTTTTTTTTTTTTTTTTTTAATTCCTTGGCTTTTTTAAATGTCACTATTACGCTAGCGCTTTGATAATTTCTTTTTTTTAATCATGTTTTCATACATTTTTGAAATGGGATATGCCTGTATTAAAATGTTTGTTACAAGCGGAAACTTAAATAAAAGTTAGACAAAGAATTTTAGAAAGTAGACAACCAGCTATAACAAATTAGAGGTCACTTACCTTTCTACCCCTAGACTAGTGTGCTCAAATGTTTCCAGAAGTTCAAGAAAAATAAAAATTAAAAAGTTGACAATCATGGATTTATTTATTTTTTTACTATATTCGGAAAGTACTATCATTCCATGAAAAATATTACCCAATTGCTATGGTCCCAAAAGCACCGAGCAGCACCTATTAGGTTTTTTTTTATAAAGTATGCTGACCTAAAATAGTTATAACAGCTACCTGTAGAAAGAAAAGGTTGGCAAACCATACCAAGACATACTTGAAAATGAGAGAAATCTCAATGTATTCTTCCTGGTACAACATTTTCTAAATAAATACCATTGTGGAAACTGGTAACTTGCAATTTTACCACTAGGCTGTTGTGTACTCATATTTTCATAAGCTAGCAATATATAAAACATATCTTTTTACCTCTTCAAAGATACTAAAACCTATGAAATGCAAAGCATTTCCTACTGTATTCAGTAGCTACTACCTTTATGTGAAAAATAGTACCCCACTTGTATAGGTTACAAAAACCGAAAGAATGTGACAAACGCACACCGGTAGAGAGTAAAATAAAGTGGTTTGCTCAAGGCATGTGTGGCCTCTCAGGTGCTGCTCAAGTCACATTTTTCACTCCCATGTGCCACTGCAGAGAGGAAATTTCCATATCATTCTGGTCCCAGCCCCAGACAGTCCAGCTCCAAAATGTCAGGCAAATCCTCTCTGCACGAGAGAAACAGCACAACCCCAGACGTATGTTTCGGTCTATGTGGACCTCATCAGTGGGGTGTAGCGGATTCCCTCTAAGCACATGGAAGCAAGGGCCCATGCCTGTGGAGAGGGTTTGCCTGACATTTCGGAACTGGACTGTCTGTGGGCAGGACCAGTCTGATATGAAAATGTAAATTTACTCTCTGCAATGTCACATGGGAGTGAAAAAACGTGAGTTGTAGCAACATTGAGAGGCTATCATGCCTAGAACAAGACACTTCATCTTGTCCTCGCTTGATGGGTGCTCCTCACAATTTTTTGTCTGCCACTTATATAAGTTGACATCCCAAACTGGGTATCACGAACAATAAACTCTCCCCACCCCAACATGTCAATTTTAATTTTCGAAATGACATGCATGACATAAATTGGTCATAAAGGTATGAATAAAACTGGACAAATTATAACACTATGGAAACGTCATTGCTGGTTTCTTCAAATGAGGGGTCACTTGTTTTTCTAATCCTAGGCAAGGGTGCATATATATTTTACAGAAAGTGGTATATTCAGCAGCTACTACCCTCCCATGTAAATTAGCACCCATTAGTATGGGCTAACACTGATAGCATTATATTGTTGGATATATTTTTCCTGGCAAATATATCCTAAATACTAAGGCTGAATGTTCACGCGATCACCCAGCATTATTACTCATTGAAGTACCATCATTTGAAAGAGTTTTGTTCCCACTATCAAATAAAGATGTTATTGACTAAGAATACACCTATTGTGCAATTTGCTGAAAGGGCTCTTTACTGGATGGGCTCATTACATGCTCCCTCCCACTCAAAATACTTTAATTTCTTAATTTCTCCCTCCTCTCAAATTATTGTATTTCTGAGCTGGTAGAAGAAAGTATATCAGCATCCCCAATCCTCCATTTTCCATTTTTATTTTTATTTTGTTTGTTTGTTATATGTTCATGCACAGCGAGTGATACATAATATCACTCAGTAAGAACATTGATATGTTGGACGCCATTGGACAGGGGACACAACCATTTTCCAGGGATGCCACTTTGAAGTCAGTAGTAGAGATGGGATTGATATATGGCCTACAATGCCCCCCCCACACACACACACACTTGATTGCATATGGTTTGAGAGATATAAGCGCTTAAAGTTTCCCCCTTTTGTCGACGAGCACAGCAGAATGAGCGATATCTAAAAAACAGAAACTTCACCGGAATGGTCTACAAAGTAAGCTTGGTTTGCAAGCACACTCTGCAGACCTTTCCACTGAAGTATTTGTTTTTCGATAGCGCTCATTCAGCTGTGCTGAAGAGCTGCCCACTGGTCTGGGACCGGGATCTCATGACGTCAGCTAGATGCTGACGTCTGGAAAAAGGGAGGGAGGGGGTAACTTTAAGCACTTATATCTCTTAAACCATAAAGGTTTGAGAGATCGAACTTGTCCCATTAAGTTTATTATTTCAGTAACTACAATATTAGGGTTTGGTAATGTTAGACATTACTAACCCTTTAATGGAGAGTGGCACCATTACATTTCCAGAGCTTGCACCAAGACCCGGGTCTTTAAGCAGGAGACATGGGGCTCTAGCTCATGCAAACAGTACATAGCAACACAGTTTTCTTAATTATGGTATGAGTAGGCTTATAGATTTAAGCAATATTGGACTGATTTCCTCTAATTTATCCCATTTTACTTTTGACCCTCCACTTTGTAAAGTCCCTGGTCTGGAGTCATATGCAATAACATTTTATGCCACTCCCACTCTTCCATTTGCATGTTTTCTGTAACTATACCTTAATGCTACTAGATCAATCAGATGCAATCTGAAATCGGCACTTCCATTTCACTTCTCTAACAACCCTATTTAAAAAAAAAAAACTGGAAGAAATCTGGGGCAAACCATCTGACAACTTCCATTTGGTGGAAGTGGGGCTTTTAACATCCCAAATTCTACATTACTTATTTAATCCAAAAATAATTTACCCCTGACCTAACATTTCTACATATGGGCAACTGGTAAAAGTAAACAACATTTAGCTTTCTGAACACCAAGTACTTAAAAGCTACTATGATCAGTTTTATACTGAGTTTAAAATAAAATAAAAAAGGGCAACCCTGTAGTATTGTGAGTGTAAGCGGTACATTTACACACATTCATACA
Source organism: Rhinophrynus dorsalis (assembly GCA_037306005.1). Classification (NCBI taxonomy): domain Eukaryota; kingdom Metazoa; phylum Chordata; class Amphibia; order Anura; family Rhinophrynidae; genus Rhinophrynus; species Rhinophrynus dorsalis. The sequence continues at coordinate 167,090,401 of CM074721.1, read as the reverse complement.
CATGTATAAAATTTCTCACTGCCGTGCTTCTGGTGGACTCTTTATATACCATTCTGACCCTATTCAAATTAATGGAAAGTTTAGAGGTTTTATATGTCCCCATTGATGCACATGGTTTGCCCCAGTAAAAACTGGTACATAGCTCCTTTGAGGTTTAAATTCCTGCTAAATTATAATGTTTTTGCATTCACAAATAGTCAAAGGAGTTATCAAGTTCACAAGAACCTGAGGCAGGGCCAAAATCCCAGCTGTGTATAATCACAAACGCCAAGAAGTTTGTCCTTCTCGGCCACCATAGAGTTAGTCACTGAGCAATGCCATAAACTGAGCAACCTTCACCCTACCATTCAAGAAGCATCATGGGATCAAGCATGCTTCTGGTTGAGTATGAACCCCCAGAACTACTAGAGCATTTTAGCACTAGTCAAGAGCCTATTGGCCAAGGTTTTAAATTGGCTTACAATTAAGAGTTTACTGTTCCTTTAAATGCGACTTATAATCCTTTGAATTCTAGAAAGGTCCCTGGTGCATTGTGAATCAATGCACTGAAGACTTCTCTGGTGTTTAAGGGTATAAAAGTCACATTTAAATCAAAAGGAAATTTTATTTGTCCACTATGGTGCCATTTGTTTCAGCCAGGATTGTGTGTCTTTTTCTTAGTACATCAGCATATATATGTGTGTGTGTGTGTGTGTGTGTATCATGATAATTGCAGCATTTACACTATATTTTTCTGCCTTACATATAAAAGGCAGATAAATACAATTTATTATTGATGGATACCAAAAGGTACTGAATAATGATTGCATCAAAGAGGAAGAGAGTATTTGATACAATGCTCGTCCCCCACTTTGATGGGTTCTGGCCTATCAGGAGTGAGTAAACTGTAAAATGAAAGGTGAGTTCTTGAAAAAACAAACATTAACCATTGCATTTGGCAATGTTTAACCATTTGAGAGCCAGACACATACCCAAACATTGGATACCTCCCTGGAACAAAAACAGTTAATACGGTTTTTGTTTTCTTCCAAGGTTACACGAGGACAATCATGAGACAGTATCATCAGATGCCAGACTGGAGCTGGCACATTAGAAATGCATTTTGTGACAAGCACTCATTCTGCTGTCTAAACAAAGGTGTCTCTCTGTATTTATTTTCCCTGCTTGAGTGTAATCTCATAAATGCAGATTTACTGTAGCACCTGTATATGCCCCAAAACAACACCTGCTATTCTCTTTTGTTCTAGAACTAATTCTATAGTTTACATCATCATTCAAAACAAAGCAATGTCACAAGGTAAGACAAAATATAACAGAAAGCTGGCACACCAGGCACATTTCCCATATGGCATCTGTAATTGGTCAAATAGTACATTAAAGGAACAGAACAGTATTCTGTCAAGTTGAACAGTTGATTTTAATCAAAATCATAGATGGCTGATTATTATTGAGCTTTCCTTCATTCTCCATTGTACCCACCAAAACAGCAAAAGCGGTCAACCCTTTAAGGACCAGACTGTTTTGCAATGCATAGTCTGTTTTTACATTCTTTCTTATGGGATGCTCAACTTAATAAAAAACAAAAGTAAAACTTACACTTCTCTCCCACTGGTACACATTCCAGACCCCATCTACCTTACTGAGCAGAACTTAGAAGATCTTAAAGGAGCAGTAAACTTTTTTAATAAAAAATATATATTGTAGGGATTTTCCTATTGAGTAAAATAAGGGTACTCCCACTGCCGAGAGATTTAAATTTCCAGAGTTATTACAGTTTAAACCCATGTTTTTTTTTACATTAGCAGTGCCCTCTAGTGGTCAAATTCTAATTAGATTTCCTGTTAGATTCTAATGGAGAGGAAAGTCCAAAAAGTCAGAGACATACAGTTCTCCATAGATTGTGATATAAACTGCCAGTCACTTCCTGTCAGTTAGAATTATCAGGAAGTCAACACAGTAAATTCACTTCCTGATTATTTCAAAAACAAATGTCTTTTTCCTCCCCTTGTAAGTGTTGTGTGCAAGTGAGGGCATACTGTGTATGTAAGGGAAGTTTTTCTTTTTGATTGTGGAGATGTAATTGGGGGCCTTCTACTATACAGAGTAGAGCAGAGTGAGAGTTGAAATCTCCCATTATGATTACATTTTCTGATCTATAAGTCTTTTCCATTTGCATTAACTGTTGCACTTCTTCACTCTCCCAAATATTAGGTGACTTGTAATAAATTCCCATTAAAGGGATAGTAAAGTCATGAATTAAGTAATTGCTATATTGTAGATATTAAAAAAAGAGATTACTCGAGGTTAGTCGGATCTCTCAACCCTTTATGGTTTGAGAGATATACAGTGATAAAGTTCTCCCCACCCTCCCCTTTCCCCGGACATGAGCTGCAAAGCTGTCAGAAGGAGATTCTGGTCACGCGACCAGATAGCGGCTCTTCAGCTGAGCCGAAACAGTGATATCTAAAAATAAATACTTAATTGGAATGGTCTACAAAGTGTGTCTGGTTTGCAAGCACACTTTGTAGACCATTCCAATAAAGTATTTATTTTTAGATATCGCTATATCGGCTCTGCTGAAGAGCCGCCAGCCGGTTCCGGGACCTGGATCTCATGCTGTCAGCTATACAGCTGACATATGAGAAATGGGAGGGAGAGGGAAGTTTAACATCATGTATCTCTCAAATCATAAAGGTTTGAGAGATCGGACTAACCTCAAGTAATTTTTCAATATCTACAATATAACAATTAGTTAATACACAACTTTACTGTCCCTTTAACATCTTTTTTATCATGTATGTCGCAGTGTGTATTTTAACTCTAGAAACTCACTGGACCCTTTATTAATGTCTTCCTTATACTAGGTTTTAATGCATGCTTTGCATTTAGGCATATCCTCTTCCCCTTTTATTAACCCTTTCCCTCTTAAAATTGACTAACCCTCTAGATTGACTGCTCAGTAATGTGTTCCTCTAACCAGGTTTTGGACACACAAATTAGATGATACTGCTCATATACAATCAGTTCTAGTTCCTAAATCTTATGCACCCTGGAGCTGTTGTTTCAGATGTGCAAACATATGGCAGCTTGTACATTTAGTTAAATGGTCAGTTATGCTACCACTCATATAAATAAATATTTGTTCTCCTGTTTAAAGCCCTGTATTTGAATCCCCTGCTATTTAAATTTAAATTCCTAGCACCATGTGGTCATCTTGCACATCTCCTCGGGGGAGGCTGCAGCCTTACTAACATAGATACTGCCGTGCCTTTTGTCTTGCCAAAAGTGAACAAAGAATGAGTCTGTCCTCCTGAAGGATTCTGTTCTTTCCAAATAGTGAGAAACACATCTTACAAGATTAAGGTTATGAAAATTTCTATCCAAGTCCCCCTCTGGATCTGGACAAAAGGAAGGAAGGACAATCTCCTGATTAAGGTAGAATTCTGAGAACACCTTGCTTAGAAAAGAAGGCTTGGTTCTCAAGGCCACTTTATCCATGTGAATTACCATGTATGGTGATTGACAGGACAGTGTCTGACGTTCACTTCCCCACATTGTTGAAGTAATGGCAGTCAAAAAGGCAGTATTAAGAGTTAGATTTTTAATAGGAATTTCTATGATGTGTTCAAACAATGGTGAGACTGAAAGTTGTTCCAGAACAATATTAAGATCCCATGGGGAAAAAGGGTCTTGAATCTTGCCTTTTCAATGGCTCTGATGAATCTCAACCAGGTAACAGGTTAAGACTGGACAGGTAACATAGCAGATAAAGTTGACAACTGTACCTTAATAGATGCAGGTTTTAAAGGGATAGTAATGTCCAGTAATAATTACATTTTGTATTGTAGATTTAAAAATAATAAATCAGGTGCAGCAAATCCCATCTCTCAAACCTTTATGGTTTGAGAGATATTCACCGCTAAAGTTCCCCCCTCCCACTCCTTCTCCTGATGTCTGATGTAAAGCCGACAGCAGGAGATCAAAGTTGGCCGACATGAGGAGGCTCTTCAGCAGAGTTGAAATAGCATTATTTAAAAAGAACTACTTCATTGGAACAGTCTACAAAGTGTGCTTGCAAACCAGGTACACTTTGTAAATCGTTCCAATTAAGTAATTCTTTTTAAATAACGTTATTCTGGCTCTGCTGATGAGCTGCCGGCTGGTCTCAGGACCGGGACCTCCTGTTGTTCAGTACAGAGCTGCAGTCAGGATAAGGGGGGGGGGGACTTTAGATATGAATATGTGATGGGATTTGCTGCACAGAATTATTTTTTTTAATCTACAATACAAAATAAAATTATTTCTGGACATTAGTAAAGCTCTGGCTGGGGAAATGCCTGTTCTTGATAGATTATTTTTAGCACGCCATTTCCTAAAGGTAGACCACACACAATAGTATATCTTTTCTGTAGAAGGTTTTTTACCCTTTATAATAATCCTAGCTACTTTGGCGGAAAGACCTCTTGAGGTTAGAGACTGCCTCCAGGCCATCAACTTCTCTTTGACCAGTAAGAGGCTACTAGGATCACATCTGATCTGTCTGTCCTAATTTTGTTCATTAACATAGGAATGGAAAGAAACACATATTCTAGATGAAAGTCTCAACTTGTGGTCATAGCGTCCATCCCCACAGCCCTTTTGGCCTACAATCTTTTGGCCTACAATCTTGAGAAGTACCTTATGCACTTTTTGTTTTAATGTTATGCCATTAGATTGATCTCCGGTACCCCCCCCCAATTTGGCCACCCTATTCCGGCTCAAGAAATCTGAAAATTCTTCTGGACCTTTTTGAGATTACATTTTGCCCAGGGCAAGACTTGAATGGTGGATGTGAGGATCCCATTCAACTCCATGAATTCCCAAGTCATATAGTACCTCAGGCCTGTGAAACTTATTAATGCCTTTTGCAACCAGTTTATCTTGTCTCCTATCAGGAAGGCCCTGCCAAAATGGGAATTTATCTTCAGGCCTAAAAGGACAATTTCCTGAGATGGAACCAGGATGCTTTTCTCTTGGCTTACTAGCCATCCTAGATTTGACAGATGCTGTATGATCCATCGCAAGAAGACACTGGCTTCAGTCATGGAGTTGCCTACAATCAAGCAAATCTTCCATATAAGGAATCAATAATATCCCCTCTGTTTGAAGAGCCTGAAGAGATATTGCTAACAGCTTCATGGACAGTCCAAAGGGAAGGACTGAACTGAAAGTGCTGATTTAGTAGGGCAAATCTTGGGAAACGCATCTAAAAAGGTCTCACAGGTATGTGAAGAAAGGCATCCTGCAAATTTATCTTGGTCATGAAGGCTTGAACATTGATGCCAGAGTCCATCTTGAAGGCTGTTTTTCTGATGGTGTTCAGATTCCAGAATTGTTCTGAAGCTTCCGTTTGGTTACAATGGAGAAAGTGGAGTAGAAACCTTTTGGAAATATTCGAAATCTAACGGGTATTCCCCTCTTTTGGCTTGATAGGCCCATTTGCTAGTTGCAGAAATTTGCAGTATGCCTGAAGGAAAAGTTTTAGTCTGCCACCTACTGGAACTAAGGAGGTGATCCGCACAGCCTCATTGAAGATCTTCTCTGAATTGGCCCTTTTCGGGACAAATCTTTTCTGAAAGAAGCTGTTTGGTACTGCCCAAAATTTTGCCTTCTTTAAACAAAGGTTCTACCTGGCTGGTATCTTCTTAAGTAATTCTTCAAAATGCTCACCGAATACCACAGGACCCGAGAAGGGCAATGCTACTAGCTTATTCTCTGAACTGAAGTCTGCCCCCAATGTCTGAGCCATAAGGATCTCCTCTCTGTAACTGATAGAGAAGACTACTCAGTACTTTTAATCATATCCATAGTCACATCACAAGAGAAGCTGCCATCTCCTTTAATAATCTAGACCTAGACACAGAAGACTATTTTCTCTTCCAGTTCAGCAAGCCAGATCCTCATGGTCCTAGAGACACAAGCTAAGGCAGTTACCATCTTCAGATTTTGTCCCAGAAAGGAATACAATTTCTTGAGGTAGCTATCGATTTTCCAATCCATGGGGCCCTTTAGGGAAGAACCAGCCTGTAATTGAATAGCAGTCTTCCTGGCGATCTGAGACACTGCATCATCAACTTTAGGGAGATTGATCAACTACTTCAAATCCTCCTCATTAAAGGAATACATTTTCTGTAGACATGCTAAATCTTTTGTTGTCCTAGTACCATTCTGTTTTAACAAAATGCTAAATGGAATGATGTACCAGAAAAAACGGAAAATTAATTTTTCCCAAAAATGCAGCATCAATAACATCAAGTTGTTTCTGAGTATCCGTCAACCCCAGGGATTTTCTTAACGATTTGAGGAAATGCTCCAATTTTTCTAGGTTAAAAGGATTCTTCCACTATTTCACCTTTCTTTTCAGACGAGAGAAAGGAGACTCCATATCCTGGAAAATAAGCTCCTCATCCTCCAGCATAGTAGAGAGCCTTTTGTGGCAGTCCCAATCATTCAATTGTAGAGATTCTGCTAAAAGCATTAAGGTCCTGAACTTGTTGAATGACAATTTTGTGTCTCAACTAGTACAGACCCCAACCAGATGGGATGCAAGTCTGGATCTGGTAAAAACCAACAATGGAGAGCTTATCTCTAACATCAATGTAAGGGAGCACTTTGGGAATAGTGACCATAACATGGTATCATTTGAGATCAATGCAAAAAAACAAATTGGTATGGGTTCCACCAAAACACTGAATTTTAAAAAGGACAACTTTAGCAGGTTTAAGGCATGCCTTGGTCATGTTCACTGGGATGGAATATTTTCTGGAAAAATCACAGACGGTAAGTGGAACGCCTTCAAAACTACATTACAAAAATATACATATAAATGTATACCCTTTGGAAACAAATACAAAAGAAGCAAATTAAAACCGATGTGGCCAACCAGTAAAGTAAGTAGTGAATGAAATAATAAGAAAGCAGCCTTTAAACACTATGAAGCTGAGGGATCAGCAGAGGCATTTGCAAAATACAAAGATGCTAACAAAACCTGTAAAAAGGAAATTAAATTAGCTAAATTAGAAAATGAAAAAGTAATTGCTAAGGTGAGCAAGAGCAATCCCAAAAAATTATTTAAATACATTAATGGCAAAAAATTAAAGTCTGATAAGGTTCGGTCTTTGTTATCTGAAACAGGTGAGACGGTCAGTGGGGACAGAAAGAAAGCAGGAATTTTAAATAATTTCTTTTCTTCTGTTTTTACCAAGGAAGACCCGATGGACAAGAACCTGCAAATTACTTTTAGAGAATAGTCACAGCAAGCATGGGATTGTCTGACAAGAAAAAGTGTTAAAACAATTAAAAGATAAGTTAAGGTAGACAAAGCCCCAGGGCCAGATGGTATACATCCATGGGTACTTAAAAAGCTAAGCCGGGCCTTGGCCAGAACGTTATTTTTGATTTTCAGGGATTCTTTTATTTCAGGTATGGTGCCCACGGATTATGTAAAGCAGATGTGTTGCCCATGTTAAAAAGGGACCAAAATCCCAGCTGGGCAATTACAGACCTGTAATCTTGACATCTGTGGTGGGGAAACGGTTTGAAGGGTTGCTAAGGGAATATATTCAGGAATTCATCTTGATCAGGAATATCATTAGCAGGAGCCAACATGGCTTTTGAAGAACAGGTCTAGCCAAACTAAATTGAATGCATTTTATGAAGTGAGTAAAAATATAGGCTTTGGGAGCAGCGGTTGATGTACAAATTGAATGAAATAGGCTTAGGGGTAAATGTTTGTGCGTGGACTGGAAATTGGCTGAAAGATAGAATGCAAAGAGTGGTGGTAAATGGGAAGTTCTTCAGTAGAACAAACTTAATCATTTGTTTATTATGGATCTCCCAGAGGTCATAGGGAACCATGTATCAGTGTTTGCCGATGACACAAAATTAAGCAGGGTAATAAAGTATGAACCAGATGTGTCCATTACAAGAGGATTTTGACAAATTGGGTAACATGGCAGGCAAATGAGATTTAATATAGACAAGTGTAAAGTTATGCATTTTGGATATGATAATAAAAATTCAACATATAGTTTAAATGGTGTTTCTTTGGGAAATCTACTAATGAAAAGGATTTGGGGTAATGGTAGACAATAGACTTAGAAGTTGTGCACAGTGCCAGCTGGCAGCTGCAAAGGCCAAGATATTGGCATGTTTTAAAAGAGGTATTGACTCACAAGAGGAAGATATTATTCTGCCTCTTTACAGGGCCATGGTAAGACCCCACTTTGAATATGCTGTTCAATTCTGGGTGCCTTTTCTGATTAAGGACATTGTGGAACAAGAGAAAGTGCAGAGGTGGGCTACAAAACTAAAAAGGGGAATGGAAAGTTTTAGTTACAAAGAAAGGCTAGAAAAGTTAAACTTGTACACACTAGAGAAATTATGTCTTAGGGGGGATATAACATTGTCATGGGGTGACTGAGGAATAACGACACTGACAAGTACAGATACAGTAAAATCAATATCTTTATTAAAATTAAAACAGAATAAATATGAATAGCACTTCCCCAACCCTCACAGGACCAGGTATGAAGACAGTGCCAAAGCATTTCCCCAACCCTCACTAGCCAGGTATGGAGACAGCACAGGATCCACCGACTGGACAGAGGCTGACACCACTCTGACTATAGTATGCAATGGTAGCAAGGATAACAGTAGCTACTAGTGCAGGAGAAGCTGAAATGCCCAGGCAAAACGAAAGGAATTCCCCTAGATTGCTAGGGTAGTGCAAGGCAACAGAAACAGGACTCCCTAGAATGCTAGGGAGAGTAGGCAATAGTGACTGAGCACCCTAGAACGCTAGGGTGAACCTACAGGCAATGGTGACTGAGCTCACTAGAACACTAGGGTAAACCTACAGGCAATGGTGACAGAGAACCCCAGACTGCGAGGGTAGAACAGGCAACGGAGTCTGAGATCCCTAGAAACACTAGGGTATACCCAATGGCTCTAACCGGCAACAGGTAGAACAGGAATGCCAGAGACAAGGTCTGACGCAGTAACTGAGCACCACTTGAACAGGAGGAAACAGAGCAAGGTAAGCACAAGAGGATACAGTTGGCCAAGGGTAGGAAATGATCGGATAGTCAGCCGGAACCAGGGTCAGACCGGATCGGGTAGTCAGGCGGAGCCAAGGGTCAGACCGGATCGGGTAGTCAGACCGGAGCAGAAGGCAACTAGTCAGGGATCAAACATAGCCGGAGTCAAACGTAGCCAGGAGTCATACACAGAATCAAAGCATTGGAATAACACAAGAGCTTAGCGCACAGGTACACCATGAAATGGCAAAGGAGTACTGGCAGGCTAAGGCCTAGCATGTAGGCGGAGACTCATTCTGGCAATTACCATCAGCCTATAAGAATAGTGAAAGTGCCTAAGCGCGACAACCAGGAAGTAATGGCAATGTTGCCTGAAGTACAGTGCTCACGGAGGACAATCACGTGCACCCCCTCAAGGATCTCTTCCCCGCGGGAGAGATCCAACTTTATTTGGAAATTTAGTATGGTATCTGCCCAGCAGAACAGGAGCGTGAATATCAGACTGATTCACCCAGGAACGTTCTTCAAAGCCATAGCCCTTCTAATGTACTAAATATTGAATGCACCCACGGACTCTACGGGAGTCCAGAATGCTTTGGATTTCATACTCCTCGTGTTCTTGAATGCTCACAGGACCTAGTACCACTAAAGTAGAAGTGTAGCAGTTACAGACCAAAGGCTTCAACAGGGAAACATGGAAGACATTGTGAATGTGCATACCCACAGGAGGGTCCAAGGCATAAGAGACAGTGTTCACTTTGTGAAGTACCTGGAATGGACCTATAACACGTGGAGCCAACTTATTACAGGGTACTTGAAGGTGCAGGTTTCTGGAGGACAGCCACACTCTATACCCAACTTGGAAAACAGGAGCAGGGCGCCTCCTGCTGTCTCTGATAGCACTCTGAGGACCTTCGCAGAGCATTCTGGACCTGTGCCCATGTGGAGCGGAGCTGCCTAATATGGTCATCCAGAGCCGGAATGTCTTGAGCCTGAAAGGAGTCCAGGAGCAGAGATGGTTGGAACCCATAGTTGATCAGGAAGGGAGAGCTCCCGGACGAAGAGTTTATGGCACAATTCCTGGCAAACTCAGCCCACTGCAACAGGTCTGCCAAATTATCATGATGGTAGGAGATAAAACAGCGCAAAAATTTTTCCAACCCCTGGTTGGATCTTTCAGCAGCACCATTAGTCTGGGGATGGTAGACAGAGGAGAACGAGAATTTGATGCACATCTGATCACAGAAGGCCCTCCAGAACCGTGACACGAACTGACTCCCACGATCAGAGACCAGAACCTTGGGTACTCCGTGGAGTCGGAACACCTCTCTAGCAAAAACCTCAGCCACTTCCTTCGAGGAAGGCAGTCCCTGGAGGGGGACAAAATGAGTCATCTTGGAAAAATGGTTCACTGTCATCAGTATGACCATACACCCTTTGGATACTGGCAGCTCCACCATGAAATCTATGGACACGTGTGACCATGGGTGCTCACCATTAGGAACTGTCTGGAGCAACCCCAGAGGAAGGAGTCTTGGTGTCTTAGCACAAGCACAAATGGAACAGGCCTCCACAAAAGCTGCACAATCTGCTCTTAAGCTAGGCCACCAAAAGAGCTGAGAGACTGACCAAATCAGTTGGTCGCAACCAATGTGTCCAGCTGCCCTCGATGAGTGGTATGTTTCCAGTAGTCTGGTATGGAGAAGTTCAGCTACGAAACATTTGCCACTAGGTTTTTCTGCTGGAGCATTACCCTGAGATGCCAAGATCACCTCGCCCAGTGGAGACGTGATACTAGTGCGTATAGCGGCTAATATGCGATCTGGAGGAATGACAGGCACAGGTGCACTTTCTGTCTCACGGTCCGGTCCAAACTGTCTAGACAGAGCGTCAGCTTGACCATTCTTGGACCCTGGAAGATATGAGACCATGAAATTAAATCTGGACAGGAACAGTGCCCATCTGGCCTGCCATGGCGACAGTTTGCAAATCCTAAGAACCTCAGTATGGCCTTCAGGCCCAACGGAAGTGGCCATTGTAGAACTGCAGAAAGCTTCTCTGTATCCATGGCAATACCGTCAGCAGAGATTACATAACCCAGAAATGGCACTTGATCTTTATGGAACACTTTTCTCATTTACAATACAGTTTGTTTTCTTTCAACTTTTGCAACATCTCTCCTATGTGTCTCAATATTGGGAGTGTGTATCAAGATTTCATCCAAGTAAACTACTACACAGGACTGTAGCAGATCTCTCAGAGCAACCACAAAAAAATCTCTAAGTGCAGTATTTAGAATATTGTTTTGTATATGTCCTGTTTGCCCAAATATTAGATATGATAAGAGATGTTTATTCTGCTTCTCAGTTGAATAGACCTGCACTGGATCTCAGAGCACCACTCCAGGCTAATAGCTTCTTCACTTGCTCCAATAAACAGATATTGTAAAGTTTGACGTTCTCAGTGTGTTAGCTGCACATAGAGGTACAATGTGCAAATCACACTATGAACTGTTTAGTGACATGAATAAAAGGGTTATTTGTAACTACCCCTAGCAAATATTCTGGGGGGGGTTATAGGAACATAAAAATTCTTTATTAAATAAAAAAAAACTATACATACATATATATATATATATATATATATATATATATATATATATATATATATATATATATATATATATATATATATATATATGCGCTTATAGCCCTACATGGAGCAAACAGATGGAGTTAGATGCTTGCTATCCAGACCAGATTTAAAAAACTCTGAAACAATTCAGCAAGTTAAAAACTGAAATAATAAGTAAAATACGTAATATTATAATATATAAAGGATTACCCCCAAAAAGGGAGTCACACACTATGCGTTTCTTGGAACTATTTGCTGCCACTTCCTCAGGAGTAATAATGAGCATAACTCACCTTGATAGTTTTTAAATACTTTCCATATCGCGCCAAAAGTGACCACTCCAAACTTGCAATACATTTACTTGTTTCGGCGTGTGGTATGTTTTCACCGGATGTGAGGCTTCTTCCACGTTCCACATTCGAGCATTGCACAGCCCAAAAGGCATGACCAGATACTCATAATGGCCACTATGAGTATTAAAAGTGGATTACCACTCATCGCCCTCCTTGATTCTGATTAGATTAGATAGTAATGGCAATGTCGCCTGCAGCACAGCACTCACAGAGGGCAATCACGGGCACTGTGATAATTATATAGATATGTTCAAGGCCCATACAAAGGGCTCTCCAAATACATGTTCATTAACAGAACAGTACACAAGACAAGTGGTCACCAGCTTAGACTTCAGGAAAGGGGATTTTGTCTATAAAAGTGGAAGGGACAATAAAGGTATGGAATTCACTGTTTGAGGAGGTGGTGCTATTGAATACATTATATGCCTTTAAAAGAAGGGCCTGGATAATTTTTTTTAAAAGAGCAGAACATAGCGGGCTGTGTGTGTCAGTATTAGAATTTTTATTTAGTGTTTGTTGATTGCCATTTGAAATTGCTGCATTGAGGGGGTTTTTTTTGCCTTCTTTTAGATCAACAACGGTAAGCAGGAATAGGAAAGGGGTTGAACTTGATGGACACAAGACTTTTTTCAACCTAAACTACTATGTAACTATGAGTTGATTGATAGATGAAAGTGTGTTACATTGTTTTTCCTGTTTTTAGCGAATTAAAATTGTCTCTCTCTGAATTTAACACAGCGTTCCATTTGTTTTGTAAGTCTATGATTAAGGGCCATTTAGCGCGACACACTTAAGACTGTTTATTGGTACTTCTACCTCCTACCTTGATCACCCTTCACCCTGTGCCATTCCATGTTTATATATCAATACATTTGGATTTTATATATTACACTGATCTACGACTGCATCTAAGTCTGAGTGTGACTTCATTCATCTGCATAGGATAAGCAAAAGAGAAGATGACCACTAGAAAAGTGACAGCCAATCAGAAGAAAGTCCGGGAAATGGCTATCAATGCCTACAACTCCAGCCACAGGCTGCGGTGAGTTGCCTGGACACTCAGAAAATATACTGGATAATATAACATAAAAAGACAAGAAAATATGGCATAAGTAGACAAGAAGATATAGCCCTATCTGACCATTGTAGCCCAAACAGTTGAAGAAATGTGACAGAGAAGGTTTGTAGGGAAAGGCAACTCAAAGATAGTGGACCAAGGTACTCAAACAGTTGGGTCTTCAGGTTACCGCCATAGAAGAGGGCAGAATCTCAAGAGATTCAGCCATGAGGGAAGACTGGTCATTAAGCCACCCTCCAAAGAGCAAGGTAGGACCACAGAGCACCAGTGAACTGTGCAATTCAACTCCAGGGAAGCCCAGTGATGGTAGCCCACTTAATGGGTGACAGTACAGCCCCATTATCTAATGATCAAAAATAATAAAAACCCAAGAGGATGGCCACTGCACTCCAGCTGCTTCACAGGACACATGGATTCTGGGAGACTGTATGAAAAGGGTTGAGCTGAAGGAGAGAGTCTCCACACCACAGACCTGGTCTTTTGTGACCTGCCCTGCCGTCCAGGAGGAGGGAATCAACCCCATGGTACCTGTGTTCCATACTGGAGAAAGACAGTTTGAGATTAAAGAAAGTAGTAAACTATTTATAAAATACACAAACCTCTTTCACTAATGAGATAGCAGACACCTACTGTATACACCAATATACTGAACAATGTATATTTAATGGATATAGTTTGGCAGTGCAATAAACATGTTAGTTTGTGAATTATTTCATAAAGTAAAATGCCTAAGCTTGTCTGACAAACAATATGAATTACAGTATGTTGAGTCAATATCAAGACTTTTCCTACTAGTATGATTTACCACTAATTACATTTGAGTCCATACATTTTTTGCTTTGTTTTTAAGATAAACATTTGGAACCCTAACTACTGCAATGCAACATTTTGTAGAGAATTAGAACATGATCACCCCCCAACCCAATAATAAAAAAAAAATTAAAATAATGAACAGGTAGTGTGAATGTGCTTTGTACCATAGTTTATAATAGAAGTAAACATTGAATCATATGGCTCAAAAAGTTAGTTCGGTGAAATATTTGAAACATTTAGTATTATATTTACTATCAAAACAAAAAGTGCTGTAGATAGACATATTTAGTCTCTTCTAAAAAGTAAATTATCTTTCAATTCAAACATTCTTCACTTCTCAGTCTAGCACCATAGACTTCGTAATTGGTTATACATTTGCCATGAGTTAACCGTCCAGTTTTTTTGTTTGTTTTTTTCACACTGGTTTAAGGTTTTTGTTTTTTAAAACTTACTGATGAATACTTTTCTCCTAGACCAGCTGAGAGATGCAGGGACAAATCGGGAATAAAGACCTCCCCCAGGATGAAGGCCACTCAATAAAAAACTTCCCAAATTCTGGGCCATATGGACCTCAGAAACAGTATGCTAGTTCAGTTTATGATAGCAAAGCTGAGAAGAGGATAGGATATTAAAATCGAAAAACAGCAAGGATCACCAATCCAGATGTCCCAAGAAACATAGGGAGGGGGAGAAAACTAGAGAACCAAAACTTACATACTGGGGTGCAAAAGCATTCACCTTGTAAAATTTCATAAAGGTATGAACCAATGACATACCAGAGCTGATCTACAGAAACCTGGTGTCTCAAAGCCCCTGACATACTCAACGAACATGTAGAATGGGCTGTAATGCTGAATGAAGCTGGGCAAGATTTGAGAAAGAAGACTTGTCTAATAGTCCATTTAAACCCTTTAGTGCTAGAGGCATGGGGGATTTTCTGTACCCTGCAGGCCAGACACATTTTCTACCCATCTGTTATGATTTTTACTGGTAACATTCAAATATATTATTATGAATATAATATATATATATTATATATATATATATATATATATATATATATATATATATATATATATAGGAAAACTATATCCTTTTTTTTCCCAGAACTAATTCAGCTTTTTTCTTGGCAATTCACAAAAACTAAATTTTGCTTTGTGTGATAAGTCATGATGTCAGACTCACAGAAAATGTACAAAATGTTGCTGCTGTCATGTTGGTAGTGAAAATTTCAGTTTTTAAAAGCTCTGAATCTCCAGAGTACAAAAATACCAAATAATGATCTACAAACATGGCCTGCACAGGCCCATAATTAACATGAGCACAAAATTGTATTTTCAATTATATAAACAAAAATGCACAATCCAATAGTTACATGGTAAAAATGCCATAAAACTACTGCTCTTACCAGAAAAATGGCACTGATATGTAAACTTACTGTAGGGGGGGGCAGAAGCACAAAACTACACCAACTACAAGTTTTCTTAAAATTTTCAAACATGACTTACCTGTACTAAAAAGGTTGTCCCAACTACAGAAATGAAGAAAAAGGTAAACAAAGCACATTTTGGAAAGACGACAACCCACAGCATAAAATAAGGGGCCATTCACCTTTTTATTCCTAATGTAGTGTGCACAAATGTTTCCAGAATTTGGGCTAAAGGAAAAAGGGGGATTTTTGTAGTTACCAATAAATAGTTTTTTTCTCTTAATCCATTGAGGCATGCAGGGACCATCTGGTATAGAAGTGTGCCTTTAGGAGGCAGGGCACTTCCAGGTGGCTATATCCCCATCCTTCAGCCGTTTAACTCTCAGTTTTCTTAGCAAAGTCAGGAAGGGAATAGACACTAAAACAGAGTGGCAAAGAAACAGCAGGACATCCTCATCCAAATTAGTTTTCTGTGGTTGTGATGCCCTGCATCCATCAACGGACTAAGAGAAACGGATTTATCTATAAGTACAAAAATCCACTTTTTTCTAGCATCATTGAGGGATACAAGGCAGTCCAAAAATATTGGGAAGGAAAAAAAACTAACGAACAATGGCCTGCAAAACCTTGTTGCCAAAACTGGCATCCTGAGATGCAAAAATATTAACTTTGTGAATGTATGATCATATGACCATGTTGTTGCTACTAATGGACCTAGTGGAATGACCTGTAATTCTTGAACAGTCTGTATGATTGCTCACAAATACAGTGTGCTTTCTACTAAGTGCTTTGGAATAAATAAACGGTTGGTACAACACAGCATTTGAAAAGTGTTATAATATACCAATTTTGGGTTTACATAATAACCTGCAGTAAGAAGGTTAAAGGGGTAAAGTTTAAAAGGTTGTTTGGTTTGGGAAGTGTGGTTAATTAAGGGTGGCGTTTGTAAGCAACTACCTGTGTAGGTCTGTATATATCAAGGTACAGGACTCACATAGCCTTGCTCACAAACACAGTGTGCTTTCTGCTAAGTGCTTTGGAATAGGTGGACAGTTGGTGCAACACAGCAATTAGAGAAACAAAGGTAAATTAACGGTTTCAATTTTTAAGAACTCACATTCGTACCATACACTATGAGCAAGCTTGGAGATCTCACTCAGTGCACATCTTGCCATATGTATGCATGCTTGGAACAGCAGTTCCAGGGTCCATACCCCTGTGGCAAGTGTGCGCAAGTGGCCCTTCTGGAAGCTCAGATTGTAGCCCTGGAGAGTCATATTGCCACACAGATACTGACAACCTTGAGAGGAGTCTCTTGCTAACTGAGCAGAGTCTAGCTGGGTCACCTAGCAAAAAGGGAGAAGATCAACTAGAAGGGAACCAGACACATAGTTGGGTGACAGAAGTCAACAAATTTGCTCATTTAAGTGAAGATGTTGGGGAGGCAGACCCAGAAGTGGAATTGCTGGAGAAGACTGTTCTCCCTAACAGCCGGGATAACAGCTCCTCTAGCACAGAGGGGATCCAGAGGAAAGTGACTCCTAGGCAGGTTGTGGTGATAGGGTAATATGTGGCTCTGATCGCAGCAACAGAATGGTTTGCTGTCTCCCGGGTGCCCAAGTTCAGCATGTTGCAGCCTGGGTGGACAAATTATTGGGAAGGGCTGGATTGGATCCAGCTGTCTTGGTGCATATTGGTACCAATGACAAAGTAAGAAGAAGGTGGAGAGTCCAAAAAGGTAATTTAAGGGATTTAGGGAGTAAGATTAGGAACTGCATCTCCAAGGTAGTATTCTCAGAGATACTACCTGTGCCATGCGCTACACCAGAGAGACATTGGAAGATTAGGGAGCTCAATGTATGGCTGAAGTCTTTGTGTAAGGAGGAAGGCTTTGGGTTCTTAGAGCACTGTGCCGATTTTGCTTTGGGGTACAATCTCTATAGTAGGGATGGATTGCACCTGAATGCAAGAGGGTCTCAAGTGCTTGGGGAGAGGACTGCTAGATAGTTGGAGGAGATTTTAAACTAGGAAGGGAGGGGGGGGGCGAATAAATACTGGGCTAGAGAGTACAGAAAGGGAAGGCGATGTAGTTAATAACCAGGTGGGTGGATCTGGGTGCTGGGTTAGTATAGATGATAGGGACACACCTACAAACCACATCAAAATTAAATCACAAATGGAACATGACAGTGGCATAAATTGTATGTTTGCAAATGCCAGAAGTTTAACTATTAAAATAGGGGAATTGGAGCTGGTAGCTGAAAATGAAAAATATGACTTGATTGGCATAATAGAAACATAGTGGGATGACACACATGATTGGTCAATCAATTTGGAGGGCTACATGTTATTTAGAAAAGATAGGTCAAACAAAAGAGGTGGTGGGGTCTGTCTGTATGTCAAACCAGCATTATTGCCTCATTTGCGGGAAGATATACGTGATGACAGTATTGAACATGTGGAATCCCGGTGGGTTGAAATAGTCAATGGGGGTAAAACTGCCCAGAAAATATTAGTGGGTATTTGTTATAAACCACCAAACATTGGTGACCTTGAAGAACCACAGCTATTAATGCAAATAGAAAAGGCTTCTCAAATAGGGAGAACTATAATTATGGGGGATTTTAATTATCCAGAAATAGATTGGAAAAATGGAACAACTAATTCTGCTAAAAGCAGTAAGTTCCTGAACTTGTTGAGTGACAATTTTTGTCTCAACTAGTGCAGACCTCAACCAGAGGGGATGCATGTCTGTATCTGGTAATAACTAACAATGAAGAACTTATCTCTAACATCCAAGTAAGGGAGCACTTGGGGAATAGTAACCATAACATGGTATTCAAAGAAGAAATTTGGTATGGGTTCCACCAAAAAACTGAATATTAAAAAGGCCAACTTTAGCAGGTTTAATTCATCCCTTGGTCTCCTTGACTGGATGGAATATTTTCTGGAAAAAACACAGAAGGTAAGTGGAATGTTTTCAAAATAACTTTGCAAAAATATACATATAACAAATACAAAAGAAGCAAATTAAAACCAATGTGGCTAACCAGTAAAGCAATTCATGAAATAAATAACAAGAAAGTGGCATTTAAACATTATAAAGCTGAGGGATCAGCAGAGGCATTTGCAAAATACAAAAATGCCAACAAAACCTGTAAAAAGGCGATTGAATTAGCTAGACTGGAGAATGAAAAAGTTATTGCTAAGGAGAGAAAGAGCAAACCAAAAAAATTATTTAAATACATTAATGGCAAAAAACTTAAGCCTGATAATGTTGTCTCTTTGTTATCTGTAACGGGTGAGATGGTCAGTGGGGACAGAGAGAAAGCAGATATTTTAAATAATTTATTTTCTTCTGTTTTTACCAAGGAAGACCCAGTGGACAAGAACCTGCAAAGTACTTTTACAGAACATCACAGCAAGCATGGGGTTGGCGGACACAAGAAAAAGTGTTAAAACAATTAAATGATGTTAAGGTAGACAAAGCCCTGGGGCCGGATGGTATACACCCACGGGTACTTAAAGAGCTAATCCAGGCCCTGGCCAGACCGATATTTTTGATATTCAGGGATTCTTTTGTTTCAGGTATGGTGCCCGCGGATTGGCGTAAAGCAGATGGTGCCCATATTTAAAACTGGATCAAAATCCCAGCCGGGAAATTACAGACCTGTAACCTTGACATCTGTGGTAGGGAAACTGTTTGAAGGATTGCTAAGGGAATATATTCAAGAATTCATCTTGAACAGGAATAATCATTAGCAGGAGCCAACATGGCTTTGTGAAAGACAGGTCTTGTCAAACTAACTTGATTGCATTTTATGAGAAAGTGAGTAAAAGTATAGATTTGAGAGTAGCGGTTGATGTGATCTATTTAGACTTTGCCAAGGCATTTCATACGGTTCCACATGAGAGGTTACTGTATAAATTGAATGAAATAGGCTTAGGGGCAAAGGTATGTGTGTGGATTGGAAATTGGCTGAAAGATAGAATGCAAAGAGTGGTAGTAAATGGGAAGTTCACCAATTGGACAAACATGATAAGTATGTGGAGTACCTCAGGGATTCGTCCTGGGTCCTCTTCTTTTTAATTTGTTTATTAATCATCTCCCAGAGGGCATAGGGAACCATGTATCAGTGTTTGCAGATGACACAAAATTAAGCAGGGTAATAAAGTCTGAACTGGATGTGTCTTCATTACAAAAGGATTTGGACAAATTGGGTAACTGGGCAGGCAAATGAGATTATGAGATTGGTTATAATAAAAATGCAACATATTTTAAATGGTGTTTCTTTGGGGAACTCTACTAATGAAAAGGATTTGGGAGTAATGGTAGAAAATAGACTCAGCAGTAGTGTGCGGTGCCAGTTGCAATGGCCAATAAGATATTGGCATGTATTAAAAGGGGTATTGAATCAAAAGAAGGAAGATATTATCATGCCTCTTTACAGGTCCATGGTAAGACCCCACTTTGAATATGCTGTTCAATTACGGGCACCCTTTCTGAAAAAAGGATGGAACTAGAGAAAAAGTGCAGAGGAAGGCTACAAAACTAGTAAGGGGAATAGAAAGTTTTAGTTATGAAGGAAGGCTAGAAAAGTTAAACTTGTACACACTAGAGAAATACCGTCTTAGAGGGGATATTATAACATTATATAAATATGTTCAGGGCTCATACAAAGGGCTCTCCAAAGACCTGTTCATTAACAGAACAGTACAAAGGGCAAGGGGTCACCCACTTAGACTTGAGAAAAGGAGATTTCATCTACAACAGCAGAAAGGATTCTTTACAGTAAGCACAATAAAGGTATGGAATTCACTGCCTGAAGAGGTGGTGCTATTGAATAAATTAGATGCCTTTAAAAAGGGCCTACATTTTTTTTTTAGAGAGCAGAACATAGAGGGCTATGTATGTTAGTATTGGGATTAATATTTAGTTAGTGCTTGTTGATCCGAGGAGAAATCTGATTACCATTTGGAATAAAGAAGGAATTTTTTCCCCCATTCAAGGCATAATTTGAAATTGCTGTATTGAGGGTTTTTTTTTTTTTTTTTTGCCTTCTTTTGTATCAACGATGGTAAACAAGAACAGGAAAAAGGTTGAACTAGATGGACGCAAGTCTATTTTCAACCTAAATTACTATGTTACTAATTTGAAATTACTATGCTTTAGCCATGAAGCAATTGTCGTCTTAGATGCTGGTCTTCCCTTCTTAGGGCCCTCCAGAATTACAACTAGTGTATCGGACTTCCTAAAGGATTGTGTTACTTGGACATACTCACGCAGGCATCTAACTATATCTACTGTATGAAGAGCTTCCTCTTTTTTGTTACTCAGGTTAGGACACAAAGAAGGAAGAACTACTTCTTGATTTATGTGGAGACACAACTTTTTGGTTCGAAATCAGGAACAGTCCTTAAAACAGCTTTCTTGGTAAAATATAACTGTGGAGATGCACAGGATAATGCCCTACATTCCGAGACTATTCTTGTTGAAACAGTAAATGTGAGAAACACTGTTTTGTAGGTCAGGTCTTTAATAGAGGCTGATGATAATGGCTCAGATGGAGACAACACCAAAACTAAATTTAAGTCCTAAGTGGAATTGGAAATCTGTATTGAGGAATAAGTATCCTGTTCTGAATTAATTACCCTGCATTATTGTCATCTGCAAATATTGATATTTTTATTTCTATATCTATTCCCAGGTCAATTATAAACAGGTTATATTTAAAAAAAAAAAAAAAAAAAAAAAAAGCAGTGTCCCGAGTACGGAACCCTGAGGTGCTCTATTCTCACCCAACTGTATTGGGGAATTGTCCTTAAAACCACACACTGCTCCTTATCCTTCAACCAGTTTTCTATCCAGTTGCAAAGGTTATCCCCTAGCCCCAATTTATTTATTATATACCCCAGCCTTTGGTCTGGCACTGTATCAGATGCCTTTGCCAAATCTCGATATACTACATCAACTGCCTTGCTACTTCTTCATAGAAGCTGAAGATATTCGTTTGGAATGATCTATTCCTCATAAAATCATGTTGATTCCTGTTAATAATCTTATTTTTGGTGGTGTAATCCTGAGTATAATCCCTTATTATCCCTTTTAGCAGTTTTCCCACTGCAGAAGTCAGACTCCCAAGGTCTAGAATTCCCAGGTTCTGTTTTAGTTCCCTTCTTAAACAGAGGCACTACATTGTCTTTATGCCAACCTTGTGGCACTGAGCCTGCGGTGAAATAATAAAGATTAAAAAGAGGGGAATTTTGCCAACACTGCACTGAGTTCCCAAAGAACCTTGGATGTATACCCATTAGGACCCGTTGCTTTGTCAGTCTTCATTTTGTTCAGTCTTCCCATGACCTTTTTTTGTGTTAACCAATAACTGCTAATTGTATTATTTGTTACTTGATGAGGTTCTTCTACCATTCTTTGTTCCCTTGTATATACTGATGCAAAGAAAGTGTTTAGAACAGCTGTCTTTTCCCCATACTCTCTAATTAACTCACCCATCTCATTTTTAAAAGGTCCAATGCACTCCCCCTTAAGTTTTTTGCCATTTAAATATTTGAAAAACCTTTTGGATTAGTCTTGCTCTCCCTTGCACTTCCAGTTTCATTATTTATTCATTATCTATTTTTGCTAACCACATTGCCATTTTGCAATCTGTGATGCACTCCCTGTATTTAAAGAAATAATGTTCTGTTCCTTCAGATGTAAATAGTTTAAATGTGTTTTTGTTTTTCTCCTTGCTCTTTTTGCATGTTCCCCACTGGTATATACTGTTGGGTGTATTTCTGCAACATAAATTTGAATTCTGACCATTTTTCCCTCAGTATTTTTTGCCTTCAAATAATTTATCCCAGTCTATGTGTTGTATTGAAGGTCTTAACAATTTGGAGTTAGCTTAATTTATTTAAAAAAAAAAAAAAAAAAATTTGGTCAGAACTATACAGTTTTGCTTTGCCAAACTGACCTTGAATGTAACAATGTTGTAATCACTCTTTCCTAGATGTTCACCTACCTCAATATTGGATACCATGTATGTTATCAGTTATCACTAGGTCCAAAATATTGTTATTTCTTGTTGGCACTTCCACCATTTGAAATATGTAGATTTCCCAAAGCATGCTCACAAACCTGCTTCCCTTAGCACTCTAACAGGTCTCATTTTCCAATTGACCTCTAGATAGTAAAAATCTCCCATAACCATAGTACGACCAAGCGGCGCAGATTTCCTTATTTCAAATAGCAGTTGGGTCTAAGCATTCACTTCAATATTTGGTGGCTTGTAGCATATTCTCCCCCTCCCCCCCCCCCCCCACACACACACACACCAACACTTCCCCCCCACACCACATTTAGTTTCAATTTCTACCCAAAAGGACTCCACATTATGTCCAGTTTCCTCACCAACATCACCCCATAAAATTGGATTTAGCTCTGATTTCAAATATAAGCACACACACCTTCCCCTTTTCTATTAATCCTGTCTCTCATAAACAGGAAATATCCCTCTATATTTATAGCCCAATCATGTGCATCATTCCACCAAGTTTCAGTTATACCAATTATGTCCAAATGCTCATTAGCCGCAAGCAATTCTAGTTCTCCCATTTTATCTACCATACTTCTTGCATTTGCCAGCATACAATTAGCTTTGAAGTCTTTACAGATTTTACCCCCTACATCCTTTTTTCTACATCTTCATTTAATAGGAGTTCCTCCATATTGACTACATATATACCCACCCCTTCTCCACCCCCATGATCATTTACTTGGACCCAGTTCCCATCTACCCAATGTTGCCATCTACACCCCCCCCCTCTTCCTAGTTTAAAAGCTCCTCCAACCTCCTTAGCATCCTATCCCTTAGCACGATGGCTCCCCTACTATTTAGGTGCAATCCATCACTTCTATATACTTGAGTCATGCATTAAGCTCCCTTAGCTCCCTCTGCCTACCTGAACTGGTGGAATGGCACAGGTAGAACCCTAAATCCATGAAATCAAAATTTAGGGACCTCCATCTTCCTCCTACTTTGTCATTGGTACCAATATGTACCAAACCAGCTGGATCTCTTCCAGCCACTCCCAATAATTTGTCTGCCCTGTTCGCAATATGCTGAACCCAAGCAACCGGGAGACAACATACTAATCGGCTTTCACATTCCTGGCAGCAGATTGCCCTATCTACCATCCTAATAATAGAATCCCCTATTAACACCACCTGCCTTAATTTCTTCCTATTCTGCATCCCGTCTAAACTGGAAAGAGGGCTATTCCCCTGGCTGCTAGAGGGATCAGCCCTCTTCAGTACTGCCAATTCTAAGCTATCCACATCAACATCTTCACATAATCTTGCAAATCTGTTGGATTGGTCAACTCAGAACTGGCCTTCGACCTCTGCTATCCACTACGTCCCCTACTTACTGTTACACAGCTGCCTACCTGTTGCTCCTCATCTACACCTCTACTCTCTTCACCACTAACCCCACATACTACCTGCTCTGTAAGTTCTAAACTCCTTTCTAGGTTTCCATTGTTATGCAACATTGCAATATTTTTCTCCAGATCCAACATATTAGATTCTATTATGAAAATATGCTCACGCTTGGCACGGTGGTATGACCCCTGAAACAAATGCTCCAAGTGTTCAAAGATGACAAGATGTGCACCAAGTGAGATTGTCTAACCTGCTATCACTCATGCTTAATTTTTACTGTTCAACTAGTCCTCTAATGCTCTAAGGTAAAGTAAACTGAATTTAAATGTGGATATAGTAAAACTCTTGAAATTACCTTTGCCACAGAGCTCTGCTGATTTCCAAGTCCTGTTACTGTTCTAACTCCAGTTTCTTTCCAACTCCACTTATTTGCAGTCCACTTCAATGCAAGCCACCAAAGCGCAAGCTCAGAAGGAGTCAAGGCTTGTATTTAAAGTAGGACTACAGCCAGGTGATCCCCTTTGCAATCAAACTTTAATCACTCAGGAGAGAAGAAGAAATAGTAAACACAATAACCCTTGAAATACCCACACAAAATAAGTAAAAGAAAATGCCTTTTTAACCCTTAACACCCACACGATACCTTAAAAACCTCCAGAATTGCTTTAAAGGGATAGTAATGTTTCACAATAAAAGCAGCTCTAATTAATCATCATAGTATTTGGGCATTGGAGGGTGTTATTTCAATTCTGTCAGAGTTGTATTTCAAGAGTAATTGAATGAAAGTATCGCCCTCCTGCCCTTTTTACGGATGTAACACTGCTCAGCTTAGAGCAGCAGGGAGTGTCCAGGTAGATTGCAGAGAGGGACAATCTTCAATTAAGATAAGGGAAAAAGCTGAAAAACCTGTCAAGGGGGGCAGGGTTTTTATTGGTCAAAGAATATTGACCCTTGATGTGAGCTGTCTGGTCTGTGGACTGGATTTCACATCTGAGGAGTGGGGGCTTACACTAGGTAAAAGGGGCAGGAGGGGGAAAGGTTATTATTCAATTACTCTTGAACTACAACACTCACAGTAATGAAATAACACTCTCTATGGCTCAAATACTATGAAGATTAAAGGGAAAGTAACACCCCCCCCCGAACAACGTGATGCCATATGCGTGCAATCATGGAAACATACTTAACTCTCTTAGTCCCATCTCTCAAACCTTTATGGTTTGAGAGATGTAAGACAAGAAAGACCTCCTCTCCCTCCCCTTTCTGCCTGACGAGCTGTAAAGCTGTCAGAGGCAGAAACCGGTCGACCAACTTACGGCGGCTCTGAAGGAGCTCTGTCATCTAGATATCTCCGTATAATTACTTCATCTGAATGGTCTACAACATGTGCTTGCAAGCCAGGCACACGTTTTAGACCATACCGATGAAGTAATAATACGGAGATATCTAGATGACAGCGCTCCTGCAGAGCTGCAGTCTGGTCCTTGAAGAAGGATCTCATGACGTCCGCTATACAGCGGATGCATGAGAAGGGGGAGGGAGCGGAGGTCTTTCTTGTCTTACATCTCTCAAACCATAAAGGTTTGAGAGATGTGACTAAAGGAGTTAAGTATGTTTCCATGATTGCTCGCATTTGGGGTCACGTTGTTCGGGGGGTTACTATCCCTTTAACTGGAGCTGCTGTTTTTGTGAAACATTACCATCACTTTAATTAGTGAATCTACTGATTCTGTCTTATCCTGAGCAGATCACCCTGCCTGGACATAGATGGTTCACTGTCCTCACTATGTATCTCTCCATCATCAGCCAATGAATTTTGAAGAGAAGGTGATGTGTCTTTAGTGCAACTCATGGATAACTGTCTTTTAGTAGGGTATTTGCTATTGATCCAGGTAAGGCCTTCACCCATTCCGGTTCCAGATTTGGGAGAAATTCCTTAGAAGTGGTAGCCTATTATCATTTGTCTAAAGATTTTAAACACAATGTAGAATTAGTGGCTGAAACTTTGTTACCATAGGTTGAGCAAGAGGAAATATTGTCTTTATTACACTTGCTGTAAATTTGATTAATATTGTCCCAATTGAACTTGTAATAAAGTTATTGATATTGTAGGTAATTTTAATAGTATTACCCCAACGGAGCTAGTTATTTTTGGGTAATTTGGATAGATCTGCTCCAACAGAGCTAGTAGTGTGCAGCGTTATGTCACTTCTCTGAGAAGAATACTTGTGCATGCACGTAACATCTGAATGTGCTTTCGCAGTATCTGCTGTAACAGTGACCTAAATTAACTTTGTTAAAATAAGCTACACCTATTTCTGCTCCGTATACTAACGGAGCAAAAAAAAAAAAAAAAAAATATATAATATATATATATATATATATATATATATATATATATATATATATATATATATATATATTTATTTATTTTTTTTTTCATTCAAAAGGAAGAGAGGCAGCACCAGTGGGTCTTATTATGAAAAATTTAATGAGCAATTGTGCACAAACAGGGTCAACGTTTCGGTCCTGAATACGGACCTTTATCAAAACAATGTTATCAGCAACCACGGCGTTTATTTATAGACTAACAGAGAAACTCACTAGTGGCCCGCGGGAAGATGATGACGTCAGTCCGTATGACTGACGTCAACTGCCGCAGCCAATAATATTACAGGTACAGACGAATTGAGAGTGATGAGAAACAAAGTTACAAACTATCCAAACTAGTTGTAAAGTAAAACGAAGCCTAAAACATTCCAGACAGAACCTATACATACAGTTCATTACTGTGAAATGGTGGATAAATCATCACAAAAAACATAAATCATACATCCAGTGTATATATCAAATGATGAGTATACAGAACAGAGAACAATGTTGAGTGGTATGGCGACAATGTAAAGGTACAGAGCGCATAACCATGATAGGACGTAAACGCTACCTTTAACTCTATGCATGCCAGAATATCTGCTATAAACTCCGGTTGTACTCAACAGCGCTTTTTGAAATTGTAAATAGCTCAATGATTAGAGCGGGTCTCCTGAGATACAACCAGGGGTATCAATGGGCGCGACAATGACATGAATAAAAAAATCTGTATTCTTAATAATGGATAAGGTGGCATAGTGAAGATAACTGGAAAAAAGGGGAGGTTCCGAGATAGTAATAGCAGTATGTATATAAAAGCTTAATGCTCTGTATATGCCTAGTAAGGTAATAGAAAGTCAACATACTGACAGCCTTATTGAAAATGCAGGAACTACGTGAGCATAAACACCTGATTAAACTTAACGCAAACCATTGGGATATAAACAGATGATTATAGATGACTGACTAACTTGAAAATTAGTCAAACAGACCAAATCCTAAGGATCAATAGAGTCAGAAAACACCACTGTTATCGGATACATCACATAAATCCCATCCTGTAACCAGTTGTTATAGAGGCATATCATCAATGATAGGGAGGGTGATGATGCAGAGGACAAGTTCAGAAATGGATAAAGATGTCCAGTGTGCCCAGATCCAATATGAGGGG
This sequence comes from Rhinophrynus dorsalis, assembly GCA_037306005.1. Classification (NCBI taxonomy): domain Eukaryota; kingdom Metazoa; phylum Chordata; class Amphibia; order Anura; family Rhinophrynidae; genus Rhinophrynus; species Rhinophrynus dorsalis. The sequence continues at coordinate 167,063,033 of CM074721.1, read as the reverse complement.
GTTTAATGACAACAACCAGTACATTTATAAACTCTGTGTCTACCCCACCCTGGAAGGGCTCACATTGGTCGATATACTGATCCATACTAAAGTTGAAAGTCATAAGAGGGTGAATTATGTAGCCGATGCTCATAACATGAAGTCCTATAATAGGAGGGTGTTTGGAATGGCAACACCCCCAGCGGGGGATCTATGCCCACACCTCCTTGGAGACATGTTAGAGATCGTACCACCATTACATGCATAGTCTAATATTGGGACAAAAGATTCAACTCTCTGTCACCTAGGAGGTTTACTATCCCAATATAAAAGTTAATAAAAGCATGAATAGTTAGTTTTATCATTGAGACCTCTTGGAACAAGAGTATTAAGTTTGTGTATCCAAAGTTCTTCCCTCTGCATCAACTTCTGGTTTCTGTCACCTCCTCTGTGGAGTTTCTGTTGGTGGTCAATGAGCCTGTATTTAAGATCGGCAAGAGTGTGGTTTGCTGTAATAAAGCGTTTGGCAACAGGTTTATCACTTTGTCGTGTTTGAATGGCTTGTCCAATGGTAGTGCAATGGTTCGCAAATTCTTTCCTTAAAAGGTGTGATTGTCTTGCCAACATACATCAGACTGCAAGGACAGATGATAAAATAGATAACTTATTTACTGGTACATGTCAGGCGGAATTTAATAGGAATTTTCCTACTGGTGTGAGGGTGTTTAAAAAAATCCCCAGTCATTACATTTCGACAGGTAATGCAACCATTTCATTTTTAACATACTTTCTTTTCACTCGGCAACCAAGTGGAATAGGAACTCATATAGCAATGCATAGGATCCGTGCAGACCAAGAGATCGCGTAAGTTGGAACTACGGCGATAGCTCTGTATTGGTGGATTGTTAAAAATCCGCGGTAGTGTAGTGTCTCCTGCGAGAATTTCCCAGCGCTTGCTGATCACTTGTTTAACCAAGGCACTTTTAGGAGTGAATGTGGATGTAAATACCAGTCAGTCTTCCTGCTTTTTGTTCTTAGGGATAAGTAAATCCTTTTGTGAGAATGTAAAAGCACGATTAAAAGCCTGTTGTAATTGTGTCTCTTTATATCCTCTTTGTAAAAGACGATGAAAGAGTTCTTTTGCTTGAGCTGCTGCATGTTCTCTAATAGAATTATTGCGTATAATGCATAAAAATTGTGAATAAGGTACCCCAGGTTTGGTATGTCCGGGATGAAAACTCTGGTAATGAAGCAGAGTATTACGATCCGTGGGTTTATGGTAGTTGGTGGTACCTAAATGATTATGGTCACGGAACACTGATAAATCTAGGAAATGTAACTCTTGTGGATTAATCTCCCAGAAGAATGTGACTGGAGTGTCTAATGAGTTAAGTTGCTGTGCAAAAGTAATAAAGCTACTCGAATCTCCTTTCCACACGAGGAACACATCATCAATGTATCGTGCATAAAACAGAATGTGTGAATTGAAGAGAGGAGCAAAGTGAGTGTTTTCATATGATGCCATATAAAGATTGGCGAAAGCAGGGGCCACATTTGAACCCATGGAAGTTCCTGAGATCTGAAGATAAAATTTTAACTCAAACCTAAAGCAATTGTATGTCAAACAATGAGTGAGCAGCAACCTCAGAAACTCCAGGGGTGGTCTTCTAAAAGTAATGGGCAATTGAGCTAGTGCCTTCATTGAACAATCAATACCATCCTGAGTTGGAATTATAGTATAAAGAGAATTGACATCCATAGTTACTAGTAGTACATTTTCATCACCCAAAGACAGAGCACTGATCTTATTAATAAAATCAGTGGTGTCCTGGATGTATGAAGGTACCAGTTTCACTGCTGGTTGTAGCCAAAAGTCCAAATATTGAGCTGGAGGCTGTAATAGAGAACCCCTTGCGGATACTATCGGGCGTCCTGGTGGTTTATTTAAATCCTTATGTATTTTTGGTAAGGTGTATAAAATGGGGCACACCGGATGTTTCACCCTTAGAAAACCGAAAGTAGATTCATCTATCCAGCCACTACTCAATGCCATTTGTAGACTGCTGTCAATAGTCTGTTTGAATTTAATCATGGGATCAGATGGTAATGATTGGTACGTGCATTCATCACTAGACATGTGCGAATTCATTCGGAGACATTCGGATTTTGTCTAAAATGGGGTCATTCGGAGACATTCGGCCAATCCGAAACTCAAGGGTCATTCGGAAAAAATGATCCGACTCCGAGCAGCCCAGGTCCGAAATTCGTCGAAACTTTCGGAAGTCTCGGCAATCGACACATTTCCAAAAGTTTTGACTACTTTTGACCAGGACTTTTTTGTACTTCCTGTGCACGCTCAATTACTTTCCCTCCATGTCTCTAGTCCAGTTCCATTCTCCGTTTCATGCACTACTTCCCTCTTTTGTCTGTATTCGAATAGCCTTCTTCGTTTCATGATGGGGGTTGGACTAATGACACAGTCACACAGACAGACAGCCTGCATTTCCTCATTGGGTTGTTGGAGCTCAGAGAGAGAAGAGATTAGAAAGTGTACAGTTGTTGTGTAGGCAGGCAGGTAGCATTAGGCTAGGCATAGGTAGGCAGCCAGCATTAGTTCCAGTTATTGCCACTGCAAGAGCAAGTAATATTTGTTCCTGTGCAAAATATAAAAAAATATTTGGTATTTGTTCGAATACAGGGCCGGCCCTTACATGGGTCCCAGTGGGTCCATGGACCCAGGCGGCACTTTGACAGGGGCGGCGATTTGCCGTCCCATAGCATGTTTATTTTGTGCTCTTCCGACATTTCTGTGTTGCAGGGTATCCCATCAGTGTGACTGTCAGCAGCCGGGCAGCCCTATGCTCACTCAGTGGCGATGCCTGCTGGCTGCTTCAGTGACGTGAATTATGTGATAGTGAAACATTATGCCTATTTTGTATTGTTTATCGCCCACCTAAAGTCAAGACTTGAGTAAATAGGTCTATCGTCCCAGATCTGCTAGAGAGGTTTTACAAATACAGGAGGGTGCCCCCTGTACAAAATGAGTCTAAACATTTGGGATCCCTAGTATGAGTGCACAACAGTGCATGATGTGTCCTGAACAGGATTGCTGTGAGGTGTCTCCACCCAGAAGGTGCTGGCCGGGCCGAGCTTCAACATTGCGACAAGTGACCAACTAAGAGCACCGTGCCAGACTTAATCTGCAGCCATAGCATCACCCCCTCCTACTCTCCGGGTCCCGCTGACTGGCAATAACAGGTGAGTCACTAAGAGATCTGAAGCCTTTCTGGAAGTCCTTTCACTTGGAAAGGGGCTAGGTATTACTTGGGGGAGTTGCCTCGTGTGTAAATAATTTCTAGGTGGGAGATGAATGTGCATCACTTATGTGTTTCCTAACAGTAGTTAGAATACAACTCCCATCATCCCCTGATTATGACATTGGGAAATGCCCAGCAATTACCGTAGAGCCCTGTATTGCACACTCACGGTGATATTGCTATACTAAGACAATGCTGTAGACCCCTCTTCAGTATAGATGTCAAGCATTTTTTTTTTTATTTCTCTCCTGTGTTGCAGTTTGTTCACAACAGAATGTCTCAATTTTTCTTTTTAACATATTACATCTATCACATTACAATCATTGTTGTTTATTCTTGATGGAGTATGAAACACTACAATGTATATACACATAGAGTTATCTGATATGAGGGGAAATCAGGATAGGAAAACGAGAGAGAGGAATTTGGGTACTAAAGAGGGACAGTAGGGTAGGAGGCTGGTACCAGAAAATGAAACCTTAATCTTTACCCATGTACTAACATAGAATGTGACATGTAGTTTGTCCATGTTCGAGTAGGATGTGACAGGCATGGGTTTTCGATGTTGAGCATATGCTAAATTGAATGACAGGCATGAGGTTTCGATGTTCGAACATATGCTATATTGAAGGACAGGCATGGGGTTTCGATGTTCGAACATATGCTAAATTGAATGACAGGCATGGGTTCTCGATGTTCGACGTTTGCATTGTGACTGGCATCCCATGCTGGAGTAGAGGTGACATGCACAGACTGGCAATGTACGACAATGTCCGTTTTGGGATGGATCTTTTTCTAAATGCACACCCTGTCTGCAAATAACAATAGCAGCGTGCACGGAGGCGCACTGCTATAATTTAACCCATGTTAAATTCGGCTGAATAATTCGGAATGGATCAGAATTTCGCCCGAATCGAATAGGCCCGGTCCGAAATTAGGATCATCCGAATTAGAAAAAAAAAATTCGTCCGAATTCGAATTTTACCGAAAATTTTGCCCGTGCACAAGTCTATTCATCACTGAGTTGTGATAGGATCTCATCTCTGTAATCACCATAATTTAGGATGACTGCAGCTCCATCCTTATCTGCAGGGCGGATAACAATTGATGGATTAGTGGCCATATTAGTAATTGCTTGTTTTTCTAACTTGCTCAAATTATGGTGTACAGGTTGAGGTGACTGAGAGACATAGTCATTATAAATCAGTCGAACGAATGTTTTAATTGAAGGGTTCGTATGAATGGGCTCAAATGTGCTTTTTGCACGAAAAGGTGAAAAATCTGAGGAGGTTTCACCAAAAAAATCTTTTAATTTCATTTGTCTTTGAAAACGATTGATATCTACTTTAAGTTGGAAGTCATCATCCTTAGGAGTGGGAATAAAAGACAAACCCTTAGAGAGTACCGACATTTCTACTGAAGATAAAGGATAACTACTCAAATTAAAAACTATGTTCTCTTCGTTGGAGGTTTCGTAGTGACTATGTCTTTTTCTTTTGCTCCTTCTAGAGTGCGGTCTTTTGCGGCGGACCGCGTGGTCACGCCTAAAAAAGTTTCATTTGTGTTTTTCCGTGTTGTTGTGGTGGAGGGAGTGTCAGACTCAGAAGAGTTGCCAGAGGATGTATCCACGGTTCTGAGATTAGGTTTGGTAATTTTGCGTTTAGGTGGTCTCGATAGAGTACGTGTTCTAGGTTGTGTACCCGTGAGCCATCTATATACTCTATTTTCCTTGTAATCACTATTAACTTTTTGAACCTTGGCTGTCTTAAATCTATGTAGTTCATTTCTATATGTGGATAAATACTCTGTCAACTTTTCAAGCCATTTATTGTCAGGATCTGTAGTGAGAGTGTTTAAATGTGCTTCCTCAAAACTAGAGATTTCTGAGCGTGTTAATTTCAATTGGACACCTTGACAAACATTGGAAGTTCCTGGTGGGACATACTAAATCCCGTGGAAAGAAATGGAAGACCCTCCTGCAGTCACCATCATTGAACATCCCAAGGAACCCTTGACTTTCACAGCAGCTCAAGCTTCTGATATTTTATTTTCAGAAACAGCCATTGATCATCTTCCAGGTAAGGTACCCACAGATATATATAATAATTTACTTAAACTCAAACAAAGAGAAATAGATCTACATCTACATGGTGTGTATCTATCAGATTATTACAGAGCACAACACATCCCTAGAGGCTTCAGAATCACCAATATTCCTACCATAGGCAGAACAAATCCAGAATTCTGCCATAAATGGTGTTGTGTATTGAATAAATGCTCTCGTGATCTAATGTTGCTGGTGATTGATGAAGTCTCTAGGGAATTGAAATTAACACGCTGTTGGGTGGCATCAGGATCTCTCCTGATGGTCCCCCATATACTGATCTCCCATCTGATTTAGCTGCGAGATAAAGGAGGTGCAGATGAATACAATGGCACCCCTGCGCCACCTTTATTGATCTCCCAGCCAAATCGGGTGGCAGATCAGTAACAGGTGGGGTACGGACATTGGGAAGATGAACCCATGAGGTCTAGAATTTTTTACTTTTTTTATTTTAATGTTCCCTGCATGCAGGTTTACCAGCTTATGCAGTAACCACATTTTGCCCTTAAAATGTACGCGATTCGAACAGCAGGCCAAGTTCATAAAATGTAAGGGCCTACTGCTCTATAGGTTAAACCATGCAGCAACTGTGTTTTTGGACCTATCCAGAATAATAAATAAGGTATCCGTTTGCTTCAGTCTTGCTTGCTTATAAATGGTAAATGGATAGTAATGTTTCATAATAAAAGCAGCTCTAATTAATCATCATAGTATTTGGACATTGGAGAATGTTATTTAAATTCCGTCAGAGTTGTAGTTCAAGAGTAAATCAATGACAAAGTATCCCCCCTCTCGCCTCTTTTACCGATTTAACACTGCTCAGCCAGAGCAGAAGGGAGGTGCCCAGGTAGACTGAAGAGAGGGACAATCTTCAATTAAGACACGGGAAAAACCTGAAAAACTTGTCAATAGGACAGGGCTTTCATTGTTCTGATAGGAAGAAGATTGTCCCCTGCTGTTATCTGTCTGGTCTATGGACTGCATTCCACATCTGAGAAGAGATGGCTTACACTAGGTAAAAGGGGCAGAAGGGGAAACTGCTTGTGAACATCTCTCAAACTATAAAGGTTTGAGAGATAAGACATATCGTTCTTCATGTTTTTTTAATGCCTACAAAATAAAACAAAGTATTACTATCCCATTAAGGCATTTCACTACAATGTATAAAGGAGAACCTTTTTCGACAGTGGTGAATCATTTATCCTGATGGAAGACAGTGTATGGAGATTTGCAAAACAAAGCATCAAGTTCTGAAACTTGACTAGCTGAAGATTAGCAGTCTTACATGAGTTGCTTGATGGAGACTGGGAATAGTGGTCCAAAGGGTGCTAACTAGAATTTCCTTTACCAGATTCGAATACCATGGAAGAGCAGATGCTCTATAAAGGGAAGTATATTGTGAGGACACCTGGTAGAAGAAACTTAAGGAATCCAAGTAATTTTCTTCTGAAACAAATTCGATAAAGCAGAAATTTGCATCAGGACAGCATGTTCACAAGACCTTATCAAGACTGCAAAAATTCCAAATTTGACATTTACAGGTCACCTGGCTACACACCAAACAATGGGTAGAACAACCCACACCCTGAAGGACTTTCAATCCAAAACTGGAATTGTCCAAGACTAGGTTATTTATACAGTAGTGTTTGGTTAAAGTGTGCAAGGACCATCACTTTTCCACCTTACACAGCTGTTCAGCAGTTGCCTGATTCTTGTAGGACCAAGAGGCACCCACTGACCTGGTTAAGTGTTCTGCAATTCGAAAAGAGTAGAAGTCTTCTTGAGAAGATATGCCTGATGGATGGTCACTTTGATCTAGGAAGCAATGGTAACCTTAGATGCAGGCTTGCTACATGCAGGCCCTCTGGAAAGCAAAAATAATCAGTTATCCTAAATGGCTGCACGTGATTAACTTAGTACTTTAAGCAAGGTACCACATCCAACAGGTGAAGATCCTGCTCCCGGAAAATGCTGGATTGAAGTACAGAATTTATTGGTTGATGTGAAACTCCAAAACAACCTTGAGTAAAAAGTCCCTGGGAATTCACAAAGCCACCATACCCTTGGGAAAACCAGAAAAGTGTACATGAAGGACAAAGCCTGAAGTTCAGCTACCCACCAGAGACGTGATAGCCAAATAGAAAGCAATTTTCAGTGTCAGAAGACAGCTACAGCTGAAAGAGGTTTAAAGGTGGCTTCTGGAGCACTCCCAATACTAGATTCAAGTTCCACTGGGAAGTTGGATCCTAAAAGACAGAGTAGCTGTGAGCCAACCCTGCACCAAAGTCTCATCAGGAAGCAAAACGAGTCCCTGGAAAAAATAACATTTTAGCCTTACTTTGTTAAATCCTTTTTTCTTAGTCCATATGGAATACAAGTAACACGGGAGGCGAGCTTCCTTCCTTGAAAGGCGGAACATTTTCAGAAGACAGGGTCTTGAAGGTGGAGCCTTCCCTTTCCTTCATCAGGTTAGCCCTGTCCCCACTCATACAGTTTTGATATGAGCCAAACTCACTAGATAGCACAACAAGAGAAGAAGAGGTAAGCTCCTTTGAGTATAAGACCCAAGAAGGACTCCAACGTACAGCCAAGCGAGACCAAGCAAGGTCCCCTTTCTCTGGGTTGGAGACCTGTATTCCATATAGACTAAGAGAAAAGTATTTAAAAAAGGTAAGACTAAAATACTATTTTCTCTTTAGACCAATATGGAATACATGTACCAACAGTAGGCTCTCAGTGGTGAGAAGTAATAGAAAGCACCTAATGCCAGTCCCCATGATAACTGGATTCCCTAGGACTATTCAGAACTAAGAACAGCCCAAACATAACTGTCAGGCACTGAAAACAGTAGCACAACACACAAGAACAAGAGCCAACCTGGCTCAAACAGTAAGGCACAATATACAGTAGGCCCTTACACAGGCAGTACTGCCTGGAGGACCTTCCTGCCAAAACTGGCTGCAGCCGAAGCCACAAACATCAATATGATAGCTTTTTAAAAGGTGTGCATGGAGGACCATGTCTCAGCCCTCTATAGCTGTTCAAGGTCTGATTCTTCTAGGCCCAAGAGACCTAGTGGAATGTGCTGTAACACAAAATGGAACATGTTTCTTTCAGAGTTCGTATGCCTTGCAAATTGCAGACCATACAAGATGCAATGGTGTCCGTGGAAGCAGACTGACCTGCCCTAGGACACTCAGGGATGACCAGCAAAGCATCAGTCTTAAGTAAAGACTCTGTACAGTGCACATAAAACTTGAGACTGTGCACCATATTCAATAAGTAGAGATCCCAATCCTTGTCAGACTTCAGGTCAGGACAAAATTAAGGCACATCAATCTCCTGATTGATGTGGAACTCAGAGACCACCTTAGGAAGGAATTCCTGAGATGTTCGAAGAACAGCCTGATCCTTGTGAAACACCAGGAAAAGATGTCTGCAGGACAAAGCCTGCAGCTCAGTGACTCTGCGGACAAAGACCCCAGCCACAAGAAAAAACATTTTCCATGTCAATAGACGTAAAGTAATGATGGCAAACGACAAAGGGGCCCCATTGCAAGACTCCCAGATCCAGGTTAAGGTCCCACTGTGGTGTGGGAGCCTTATAGGCAGGGAAGGTATGGGAAACCCCTTGAAAGAACACTGACATCTGGTAAGATAGCAATAAGTCTCTGGAAAAATACAGAGAGCGGAAGTCTGAACCTTCAGGGAACTTAGACTAAGTCCTTTGTTCACTCCATCCCGAAGAAAGGACAAGACCACAGGGAGGTCAAGCTCCTTTGAAGACGGATCCCTGTCTATGCACCAAGAATAAAACAAACTCTGTGGTAGGCCTTAGAGGAAACAGGCTTTGTAGCCTGTATCATAGTGGAAACTACCTCTGGGGAGAATCCCTTTCTCCTCAGGATGGAGACTTCAAAAGCCATGCCGTCAAAGCCACTCTCTCAACATACTCCTTCCAGGGGAAGGAGGAGGTTCAGTCTGAGTGGCAGTGGAAACTGATCCCGAATGGATAGACACACCACGATCTCTTGGTCCAGTATGGAACCACCATAATGACTGCTGGACCGTCCATCCATTTCCTGAGAACTTGGGAATGAGAGGGATTGAAGGAAAGACGTTGGCGAGGTGAAAGCACCACAGAATTGCCATTGCATCCATGGCAAAAGGCCAGCAGGTCCCTCAAATAGGAACAAAACACTGGAACCTTCCTGTTCCTTGTGGCCATCAGGTCTACTTGAGGAAGAATCCACCTTTGCACAATTAGGTTGAAAACATCTGAATGCAACTCCCCACTCTCCTGGGTGCACCGTTTGAGGACTTAGGAAGAACGCCAAGATGTTTTCTACCCCTGGAATGGGAATGGTGAAAAGGTGAGCTTCTGCCCAACACCAAGGATATACTTGACTTCTGACCAAGCAGGAGAGCTTCAAGTGCCCCCTTGCTTGTTGATGTAAGCCACAGCCATGTCATTGTCCGATTGGATACATACTGGATGACGGACTGAAGGGACTCCTACAAAGTCCATCTGCCCTGGATCCCCCGGGGACCCAGGACCACACCCCAGCCCTTCAGGCTGACATCAGTCATGACAAAGGTCCACTCTGTAATCAGTTTACCTTGCTCCAGGTTGCTCCTATGCAACCACCACTGCAGATCCTGTCTGACTTCTGGAATTAGGGAGATCTGCTGATCCAGGAGATAGGGATTCCCATGCCAAGATCTGATGAGTAGTCACTGGAGTTCCCTGGTGTGGGCCATAGAATAAGGCACCGCCTCCATGGTGGACACCATGCGGCCAGCAAGTTTCATGAACTTCCTGATTGGGGACGATGACCATTCAAGAGCTTGGCACAAGTCGCATAATCTGCAGAATGGAGTCCTCTGTCAGAAAAACCTTCCCCAGACAGGTGTTTAACCTGAGCACCAGGAAAACCAATTCCTGGGAAGGAACTGGCGAAGACTTTGACAGGCATATACACAACAGTAGATACCAGGCTACATGTAAGCTATTGTACTGCAGGTTTTGAAAACCAAAATATGGAGGGCTAAATGGAACTAAAAGTTGCTAACGTAATCTTGCCAGCTTTGTTTAAATATTACACTGTAGCCTGTATATAACATCTGAACTTACATGCTAAAACCCTGAGCATATTAATAAATGGTGTCACGTGCAACTGAAACATGCTGAGTTATAACAATTAAACTTTTACATCTGTGGTCAGCAACTTTAACAATAATCCTTGTTCTTTTACTAATACTTTGTCACGAATATATGAACTGTGAACTATGAGACTATAAATACATCACAGTGGATATCTATTTGAGAACTTTGTAGCTTATCACCACATTCTATAAAGATAGGCTATTACCAGTACAGGAGTGATATTAGTCTGGAGTATATTGCAATGATGTAAGTGTTTTTATTTACCAGCACTGCATTTGATGGTGCAGTTTGAATGGGTATTTTATATTTTCATGAACTCTACTTAAAATGAGGAGGAATAAAATATTTTAATGATTAGCAGTCTCTTTGGGCATTTATCAGTACTGAACGGGTCACTTTAGGCCATATGTGAACACGAACACTAATAATCATGACATTTATTACCATGATATTCGTTATTTAGTTCCATTTAGCCTATCTTTCTTCCTATTTTGGAGGATTTTGACATGTTCAGAATCCACCCATGGTGTATCAGAATCTGAGCACAGTTCTGGACATGCTGGGCCAGGAGCTCTCGCAATGGAGCCTTCAGCAGAAGGCCGTCCATGTAAGGAGTCACCTGAATCCCCTGGTTGTGAATGAAGGCCATCAAGGCCCCCAGAACCCCAGCAAACACCCTAGGAGAGGAGGTCAGCCCAAAGTGTAGGGCAGTGAACTGGTAGCGATTCGAGCCAAAGGCAAAACGGAGATACCGCTGACTGTCTAGGTGGATAGTGATGTGCAAGTATACATCCTACAGGTGTAAAGATGCCAGGAATTCTCCTGGGCACCAAGATGCAATGACAAAGAGCAAGGACTCCACCTTGAAGCGAGCATTCTCCACATAAGAACTGAGGTGCTTGAGATCCAGAATAGTGCAGCTGCTGCAGTACCCTCTTGGATACAACAAACTGGTTTGAATAAAAACCTGAACCTCTCTAGAGGAGAAACTAGAACAAGAACTCCATTGTTCAGAAGAAACTGAACCACTTCTTTGAAGAGGACTCTGCTTTTCCTTGCCCTGGGGAACCCAGGACTGGAAGAACCTGAAGGGAGGAATGGACTTGAACCCTATTCTGTACCCTTCTGAAATCACTCGCAAAATCCACTGGTCACAACAGACTCTGCTCATGAGTTGTGGAAATGGTGCAGAGGTCCCCCCCCCCCCACCACCACCACCACCAATAGGTACCTGCAGACCAGTATTTTGCAAGTCTTGCTGAGTCAGGCTTGTCATACTTGAACTTGGCAGCGGTTTGTTTAGAATACCAATGCAGCTTGGGCTTGGCGGCGGGAGAAGGCCTAAGGTTTGCTGCCTTTGTATCTCTGTTTGGCAGGTCCTAAAAAAGATGCAGTTTCCATGCCACAGTAGGGTGCTTGGACATCTGAGTTAAGAGTGTTCTTGCCCCCAGTACCATCACTAATCTGCTTTAGCTCAGGACCAAAAAGATTTGCCCTGAAAGGGCAAGGAAACTAGTGACTTTTTTTGAAGAGAAGTCTGCCGACCAGATCTTAAGCGGACAAACCTGACAGCTTGCAAAAGAGTGTCAGTAATACATCTGAGCTTCTGACATGTTGGCCAAAATGTCCTCTTTAGTGGCACCATCCCTGTCGGTATCAGTAGGTTGTTCTCGCCAAACATTAATAGCTCTAGTAACCCAGGCAGAGGCAAAAATAGGTCTAAAAGCAGCGCCAGTGGTGGCAAAGTTGGACCGAAGGATGGCTTCAACCTTCCAATATGCCACTTCCTGAAGACCCGCCACATCTGCCAGGGGAAGATCGGCGTATTTTGAGAGCCTGGAGATAAGGGGATCAACAGTAGGAGGATAAGACCACTGCACCAAAGCTGCCTCTGAGAAGGGGTACAGCTTAGAGAATCTCTTGAAGATAGACAGCCTCTTATCGGATGTATTCCATTCATCCAAAAGAAGTTGATCCAGAGTAGAAACACAGAAGACGACTTTTTAAGTCTTGAAACACATTATCAGGGGTGTCAGTGACCTGAGGGGTCTCTGTAAGACAGCCCTAATGAGTCCCTTTGCAGAGAGAGCAGGGTCAGCTTCAAAGGGATCTCCAAAAGATTAGGCAGACTCCCCTTCTTCATTCTTCCCCCTCCTCTTTGTCATCCTCATAGGAGTCCTCCTCAGAGGAATCCATGAGAGCAGGCATACCTGGGGCCTTAGGGACCACAAACCTGAAGGTGATAGGTGGTTTTCATGAATGGAGAACCCCTTGGAGATGGGTGAAATTGTGCCATAGTGGACTTAAAAGTCTTTCACCCAGACTGGCTCTTGTTCAAGACTGGAGGAGTAGTATGGGCCACAGCGCATTAGAGGCATAAAGATCCTGAATACTCTCTAGGGAGCCCTGCTTGACATGAGGAACAGTAAAGAAAGTTGGATCAGATGCCCCATGTCCCTTTGGATCGACATCCTAAAAACAGTATAAAATACCAAATACTGTATCCAAGAATAATAATTCACCCTAAAGCCCAGAAAGGTACTTATTTAGCAGGCAATGGGTTAACCTCTGCATAGGATAAGCGAGACACTTAAAATGGCATCTGAAGAATTGGATGAAAGCCCAGGAAGTGGGCATTCTGGGAAATGCAGTGCTCTATTACGGTTACCTAGCAATGCCTATAATTGCACTTGCGGGGAACCATGGGCCCCCCAAGACACTGGGGATGTGACCCTGATGCTAGGGCATGAGGCGACAAATAACAGTGCAGAGATCTGGACCTTGATGGAACTAAGGCAGAGACATTTGCAAACACCATCTTCAAGAAAAGCTAAAACCAGTGGAAGAAAGGCTGTGAATGTGCACACCACTGAATAGGGACCAAGCCCTTTACAACACTGGAGCAGAATCAGGATATGGATTAACCATAAACATGTTAATCCCCTGATGAAGTGGTGTGAAAATGGGAAAAGCATTGGGTGTTGATTGCTGCAATCATTCTTAATGGCCAGAGTTTTTGTTTTTATCCTATGTTGTCATTTTCTATGCACTACACTGATTTAAAAAGAGTAAATTAATGTAAAAGAATACCCCGAATATTTAGTTTACCTCTAGTGGTCTTGTACATTAAGAGGTCTACCTGAGAATGGAGTGCAATTAGATTGTCAATATAGGGTTATATATAGCACCAGATTAGACCATTATAACAAAGAAAAACCAGAACCAGAGATCTGCCTCAGAAATGTGAGCAATGCTGCATTATGCAAGGTGGTGTTACAGCACAGAGGTGGTGAAAAGCCTTACAACAGTCATAGCATTAGCGCCTTTTTTTTTTGGCATGTACTTGAGGAAAGTGAAAAACTGAACTCTATCAGGTCATATATGTCCTATTTTGGATTGGTAGGGCTTATTGTCTTAAACCAATTGTATAGTGTTTGAGGAATATTGCATATTTATGTAGACAAAACCGGTTTTCTAGTTTGGATCTTGGTAGAGACAACCGCATCGGAAAATACCTTTTTCTTGAAGATTTTGACTTCAAGAGCCAGGCCATTAAACCCAAACTCAACTCAGGGTTACACTAGGTCTTGGGTCAGAAGATCTGGCCTGTGGGGGAGTAGGAAATGTTCCACAATAGATACATCGAAAAGATACGAGAATGCTCTGGTTGGACATCCAACTGTGTTGAGCCAGTACATGGATGCATTCCTGAATACATGAGCATAGGATCTCGTCTGAAGAAGCCTTGAGTAAAAGTTACTCTAGATAAGGAGTTGTACCACTGTGAGCTGACAAAGCAGACATTACTTTTGTGAAGATCCTTAGAGTAGACGCCAGACCAAAAGGCAAGGTTATTAAACTGGAAGAGATTGCCCTGAAACGCAAACACACAAAGCAGCAATGATCCAGATGAATTGCAATGTGAAGGTAAGAGTTTTGAAGGTGCAAGGAATACAGTTATGGACACAGCCACAATGACAGCGTACAGAACTCCATTTTGAACCACTGAACAGACACAAAGTGGTTGAGACACACTAAATCTACAATGAGCCAATGAAGAGATTTCAGCAGCATCTGCTAAAGTGCTCCTGCGCTGAAATGGGGAGCAAAAGCTATTTTTTTAGTAGACAGAAAATACACCCAGTCTTAAAGGAGTTGCGCCAAATTATAAAACATCCAAAAAGAATAGAAAATTAAATAATAATCCAGCAAAAATAGAAAAACTGAAGAGAAAGATCTACTCAAAGGATAAAAAAAAAGTCCAAAAAACCAACAAACCGTAAGGAACGGAAAGGGTTAAGGAACTCTTTCAATAAATGCAACCACAATTTATGAACAAAGTTGCAATAAAATAGGATTTTAGTGTTCTTACTTGTTAAATACTTTTCTCTTTAGTCCATATGGAACACAGGTACCATGGGGTTGAGTCCCTCCCCTTGGAGGGCAGGACACACCTCAAAAGACAGTCTTATGGGTGGAGACTCCCTCCTCCAACGCAACCCTTACCACACCCTGTAAGTACCCAGAATTCATATGACCAAAGCCACACAAACCAGGAAAAGCAGGAAACAGAAAAAGAAAGTATCCTACAAGAAGAGACTCTAAAAGAACTCCGGATACCAGGCAAGCAAGACCACACAGGACCCTTTCTCTGGGTGGGAGACCTGTGTTCCATATGGAACAAAGAGAAAAGGATTAAACAGGTAATAACACTAAAATCCTATTTTCTCTTACTTCCAATATGGAACACATTTACCATGGGGGAGGGGGAGACAGAGATATTGGCCGATGCAAATGCTCCGGATTCCTGGACCAGCTTTGGATGATGTCTCTGAAAGCTCTCATGTGGACCTGAGTAAGGTACAGCATTTAGTGTTGACACCAGTAATGTACTCACTGATCATGAGGGCAGGACATACTTCTTGCATCACAAGAGGATTTTTCTCCTCCTGCAGGAAGACCTTTCACTGACGGGTGTTGAACCTAATCCCCAGGAACCCCGATTCTGGGAAGGCACCGGTGAGTACCTTAGCATGTTCAAGATCCACCCATGGGTGGACCAGTAGTCAGACGCAGTCCTTCGCATGACAGATGGAGCTAAGCAGAGGGAGTTTTGAGCAAAAGGTTGTCCAGATAGGGTGTCATTGAAGTACCCTTGGATGAAGGTCATTAAAGCCCTCATGACCTTAGTGAATACGTGAGGTGCAGAACACAAATATTCCATCTTGAAGCGCAAAGCCACCACATAACTAGAGATATTTGAGGTCCAGACTGGGACGACAAACACAGTCCTTCTTTGGAAACACAAAAAGGTTGTAATAAAAACCTGAACCACACTCAGGGAGGTTCTGGAATCAAAACCTTTTTTGGCCAGCAGTGAATGCACTGCCTCCTGAAACAGCCATGCCTTTTCTGGCACTTTCAGCACCCTTGACAAAAAAAACACGATATGGAGGAAGTGACCTGTAATCTATGCAGTTCCCTTCTGAGATTACTCGCAGTCCTCCCTGGCTAATGGACTTTCATTTATTTCCATTAATCCTGACACTAACAGCCTTGTCAAAACATAAAACTCAGTCCTATCCTCCTCTTTGAGCCTGCGTGTGCCTCTGTCGCTCCGATCGGCTCGCAGAACTAACCCACGGCCATGGCTTAATAAAGACACCAGCTTCCTCCGCTCCTGTACCCGTTCAGCTGAACTATTGTGGAGAAAATCTGGCTCTCTGGCAGAATTTCTCCACTACAGGTTCCTCCTTTCCTGGTTTAATTCTTCTCTGTCCCTCGCAAAAAAACATTACTTCTCACAACTAATCAACACTCATAAATCCAACCCCCAATGACTTTTCTCTTCCTTTGACTCCCTCCTTCGCCCTCCATCTGCTTCTCCCGTTAACTCCATACAGCCACAAGACTTTGCTGACTACTTCAAAGCCAAGGTGGACTCCATCCGGGATAATATACCACATTGTATATCTCCTCCTAGCCTCCCTCGTTCCCCTCCTGGCACTCTGGACTCTTTTTCACTAGTCACGGAGGAGGAACTTACCGGCGTCCATCGGGGCTTTCTTCCTGCTCCTCTCTTCCTCTTCGGTGCAGCTTGTACGGAGGCAGGCGTCGGGTTCACATCACCAGGCAACCGCGTCGTGACAGGATGGGAGTTGTGGGTAAGTAGGAAGCGGTCATGTTAGCGGGTGCTCAGTTGTTGAATGAGCTCCGTTGCGTGCACTGCCTTCCTCTTAACCTTTCTTATGTGCCGCTTCCATGGTCCTTTTCCAGAGTCCTTGGAATTCTGCCTCCCTGCCAGTCTTCTCCTCTGTTCAGCTCCTGGGTCTTCTCTTCCAGTAGCAGTCCAGTCTCTTCTCTTCTCCTTGTTGCCTCCAGTCCCCTGGCACCTGTTAGTTGCAGTCAGTATCTGCTGCTCTCCTTGCTGTCCCTTGGTGCCTGACATCTGGATCCTCCTTGTTGGACATCAGCTTCTCATCCTTGCCCAGTGGTTAAGGGGCATCAGGTACCCATTATATATGTATATATATTGTCCATATATGTATATATATATATATATATTCTTTGGGCCTCACTTGTCCTGCTTCACCCATTCTCCTTCTGGGAGTGTTTCTTCTTATAGAGTAAATTGAGCTGCTTGCTGTTACTCTGATCAGTCCTGATCTGTTCTGAGTTAGGTTTCTCGCAGCGCACATTTCCAGACCCGTTAGAGTACCACAGTAACAACTGAGCCAGTGATGGACACTGCGGGCCTAGTGGAGGCCCATAATTCGTTGGGGGGTCAGATCTCCTCTTTGGCGGCCTCCGTTCACGACCTACAGACGAATCAGGCCGCCTTGCAGCAGCGCCTTCAGGACCTTCAGGCGGGTCCAGGTACCAGACAAGCACCCGTTGCCTCCCTGCCCAATCCTGAACCCAGGGTGCTGATGCCGGACAGATTCCATGGGGAACGTGAACGTTACATGTGTTTCATCACGTCTTGTGAACTTCTTTTTTCTCTGCAACCACGTCCATACTCCTCAGATCACGTCAAGACACGCAGAGTAATCACCTTACTCGCCAGAGAACCACAGGCATGGGCACACCATCTCCTGCAGACCCATAGCCCTCTTTTGGCCTCCTGGTCCTCCTTTCGGCAGGCAATGGATAATCTCTACAAGGATCCTTTTCGTAGGGCGTCCTCTCAGTCCGCTTTGCGGCTGCTACATCAAGGCCGTCGGCCAGGGGAAGACTATACCGCTAATTTCCGGAGCCTGTCTGTGGAAACTGTATGGAATGAGGCAGCATTGGTTGATCAATATCGATTTGGCCTTTCTGACCTTCTGAAGGATGAGCTGGCACGTATAGGGGTGCCTACTGCCTTGGATGACCTTATCACATTGTCCATTCAAATTGATCAGCGGTTACAGGAACGTCGCCGCGAACGGTCGGACACGGTCCGTCATACTCCCCTCCCAATCGCTCCTTTGTCTACTCCCTCGTCGGATGGTGGAACGGAGGAGCCTATGCAGTTGGGCGTCGTTAATGGTCCCCTGTCCGATGTGGAGCACCGTCGGAGACAGCAGAACCTTAGTCTGTACTGCTGCAGCCCGGACCATCTTCTATGGTCTTGTCACCGTAGATCCCGGGCTTCAGGCCAACCACGCAGTGCGAGAGGTAAGCTAGTCTCTCCTTTCCTTGTGGTAGGGCCCTCTTGGGGTTTCTTCTCTCCTCATTTATCCTAGTCTGTCCTCTTGCAGTGGAATAACAGTACTCATGCTTTCTCTGCCATCGACGACTCCGGGGCTAATAGCGGTTTTCTGGATTCTGCTTTAGCCTCATCCCTCTGTATACCAACACGTCTGAAACCACAGCCATTGGGGGTCCAGATGGCTGACAGAAGGTCGCATCATCTAGGACCTGTGACTCACGAAACTAAGCCCTTGCTCCTGCTCAGTGGTGATCATCATCAGAAATTCCTACAGTTCAACCTCATTCCTTCACCGTTGTTTCCATTGATCCTTGGTCTTCTGTGGCTACGGTTACATGACCCGATCATCCACTGGACCTCAGGAACAGTCTTGTTCTCTTCCAAACACTGTATGCAGTATTGTCTATCCCGCACCCCACTGCATCACTGTGCTTCGGTCTCTTCCTCCCTCTCCTCTTTGCCACCACCCTATCACGATTTTAGGGATGTGTTTGATGAGAAAGGGGTGCAACTCCTTGTCCCCCCACCGTCCCTATGATTGTCCAATCGACCTTTTACCTGGGGCCCCCATTCCGTATGGGCGCATCTACCCTTTGTCCGGCCCGGACCTAACACATCTTCAGGCGTACCTCTCAGAAAATCTGAAGGGCTTTATACGACCATCCACCTCGCCAGCTGGTGCAGGGGGGTTGAGACCGTGTATCAACTACAGAGACCTGAACAAGATCATGGTGAAGAACCGCCACCCGTTACCACTTATTCCTGAAATGTTGGAAAAGTATTCACCAGGATTGACCTCCGAGGGGCATACAACCTGGTGCACATCCGCCAAGGCGACTAATGGAAGACGGCCTTTCGCACCAGGTATGGACATTTCAAGTACCTGGTAATGCCTTTTGGCCTGTGTAATGCCCCTGCAGCATTTCAGTTCTTCATAAATGACATCTTCCGAGACCTCCTTGACCTCTTTGTAATCATCTATCTGGATGACATCTTGGTGTTCTCTTCTACTCTCATCGAGCCCATATCAGGCTTGTTCTTCAACGCCTCCGGCAGCACCCCCTCTATGCAAAAATAGAGAAGTGTAAGTTCGAAGCCTCTGAGACTGCCATCCTGGGCTTTGTGATCTCTCCCAGCAAGGTAGCCATGGACCCTCGAAAAACAACAGATATATTGGATTGGGCAACTCCTACTTGTGTCAAGGAGGTCCAACGTTTTATTGGGTTTGCCAACTTCTATAGGAGGTTTATACGTGGATTCCCCAAAGTGGTCGCCCCTTTAACCGCCCTCACAAGCTCCAAAACCGGTTTCTCCTGGACTCCGAAGGCACAAGCTGCTTTTGAGCATCTCAAGACTCTTTTTACTACTGCTCCTATTTTGGCCCAACCTGACCCTCTCAAGGCTTTCTACGTGGGAGGTGGATGCCTCAGAAATCGCTGTAGGAGCCATCCTTTCCCAACCTTTTGGGCCAAAAGACCACCTGCACCCTGTCGCTTACTTCTCCTGTCGTCTCACTACTGCTGAATCCAACTACGACGTGGGCGATAGGGAACTTTTGGCCATTAAATGTGCTTTGGAGGATTGGCAGGATCTCTAGGAAGGATTTCCCCTCCCGGTTACAGTTTTTACTGACCATCGTAATTTACAGCTAAGTGCCTACATCCACATCAAGCACGATGGGCACTGTTTTAATCGGTTTGACCTGCATATCACCTACCGACCGGGATCAAAGAACATCAAAGCAGATGCTCTGTCCAGGAGATATCCTATACCTCCACTCTCTCCCCATCCATTCCTGATACGATCCTACGACCTGAACACTTTCTTCTATCAAACCATGATCTCAGCCAGGAGATCATAACCCAGTCTGCCTCTGTGGATCCTAACTTTATAACCCAGCACACCCTCATCCAAAGCAACGGGTTTCTGTTTCATCACAATCGGATTTACATTCCGGCGCCCTTACGGGCTACTGTCCTCCATCTTTGACATGACTCACCTACTGCGGGTAACGGAGGCATACGTCAAACTATCGACCTGGTCAAAAGACAGTTCTGGTGGCCAGGGATGGATCAGGGTATTCATCAGTATGTAGCAGCATGCAACACCTGTGCTAGGTCAAAAGGCAGCCATACCAAAGCCGTCAGATTGCTGCGACCACTTCCGATACCTACATCTCCCTCGAGGGACATATCAGTCGATTTCATCATGGATCTTCCTTCTTCCAATAAGCACACCACCATAATGGTGGTGGTAGCCCGTCTCACCAAACTCGCCCACTTTATCCCTGTTACGAGAGTGCCCACAGCAGAGACCACCGCATCTTTATTCATCAAAGAGGTTTTTCGCCTTCATGGCTTGCACGGTTCGATCTTATCCAATAGAGGTCCTTAGTTTACATCCAGATTCTGGAAGGCCTTCTGTCAGAACCTTGGTATCAACCGCAACTTATCCTCAGGATACCATCCACACTCTAACAGGCAAATGGAAAGGACTAATCAAAACCTTGAACAATACCTCCGTTGCTATGTAACCTACCTACAGGACAATTTGTTTTCGATCCTTCCCTTAGCGGAATTCACATATAACAACCATTACCACAGGTCCATAAAGACATCCCCCTTTTACGCCACATATGGATATCATCCACAGGCATATCCTCGTCTTGCTACTGATCCCTCTGTTCCTGCTGCTGCCCAAAGGGTAAGAGATCTACGTTCCTCTCATGTCACTCTCCGAAACGTCTTACGACATACCCAGCACTCATATAAGGCCCAGGCAGACCGGCACCGTTTGCCGGCACCCACATATCGGGTAGGGGACAAGGTCTGGCTTTCCTCTGCTCATCGACATTTAGCTTGTTCCACTCGGAAACTCGGACCACATTACTTGGGTCCCTTCCCAGTGCTTAAGGTAATTAACCTGGTGACTGTTCGTCTACATCTACCTGCCAACTGGCGGGTCCACCCATCTTTTCATGTCTCCCAGCTGAAACCCTGGAGACCTAGTGCCTCTCCTTTGCCTCCACTTACTCGCCCAGCTCCGGTGCTCGTGGATGGTTCCGAGGAGTACGAAGTGGAGGCCATTGTGGACTCCCAGAGATGTCGTGGCAAACTCGAGTATTTAGTGCAGTGGAGTGGTTACGGTCCTGAGGAGCGCACCTGGGAGCCATTCGCCTACATCCATGCCCCGGCTCTCCTTCGCTCTTTCCACCGTTTGCACCCTGCCTTGGTGGGTCCTCAGCGCAGTGGCCGCGGGTGGGGGTGGGGGGCTCTGTCGGCATCTGTCAGGGCTTTCTTCCTGTGCCTCGCTTCCTCTTCGGCACGGCTTTTACGGAGGCGGGCATTGGGTTCACGCCGCCAGGCAACCGCATTGCGGCAACGTGAAGTCACGGGAGTTGTGGGTAAGTAGGAAACGGCCACGTTAGTGGGTGCTCAGTTGTTGAATGAGCTCCGTTGCCTGCACTGCCTTCCTCTTACCTTTCTTGTGTGCCGCTTCCATGGTCCTTTTCCAGTGTCCTTGGAATTCTGCCTCCCTGCCAGTCTTCTCCTCTGTCCAGCTCCTGGGTCTTCTCTTCCAGTAGCAGTCCAGTCTCTTCTCTTCTCCTTGCTGCCTCCAGTCCCCTGGCACCTGTTATTTGCAGTCAGTCTCCTTGCTGTCCCTTGGTGCCTGACATCTGGATCCTCCTTGTTGGACATCAGCTTCTCATCCTTGCCCAGTGGTTAAGGGGCATCAGGTACCATTATATCTGTATATATATTGTCCATATATGTATATATATTCTTTGGGCCTCACTTGTCCTGCCACTGTGTCCTGCTTCACCCATTCTCCTCCTGGGAGTGTGTCTTCTTATAGACTAATTTGAGCTACTTGCTGTTACTCTGATCAGTCCTGATCTGTTCCAAGTTAGGTTTCTTGCAGCGCACATTTCCAGACCCGTTGGAGTACCACAGAACTGACTAACCTGCTATCCTCCACTCCGTCCACTACATGCGCACTTGACCCGCTCCCCTCTCACCTACACTAATCCCTATGCTATTACAAATGTTTAACTCCTCCTTTGCCACTGCTACCTTTCCTGATGACTTCAAACATGCCTTAGTAAAACCTATCCTCAAGAACAACTCTTCTGACAGTAACACACCCTCTAGTTATCGATTAGTTTCTCTTCTGCCTTTTGCCTCTAAACTCTTGGAACGCTTAGCCTACCCACGCCTGCTTGACTTCCTCAACGCATATGACCTGCTTGACCCTTTACAATCTGGATTTCGCACTGCTCACTCCACTGAAACTGCTCTTACAAATATCAAGGTCAATTCTTATCCTGCTTGATCTCTCAGCAGCTTTTGGATACTGTTGATCATACACTCCTCCTCCGCATTCTCCTCTGCCACCTCTTCATCCTCTCCCATCCAGCTCTCTGTTGGGGTTCCTCAAGGTTCTGTTCTAGGACCGTTTCGTTTTTTTTTTTTTTTTTTACACATTAACACTTCGTGATCTTATTAACTTATTTGGTCTCAAATATCACCTCTATGCAGATGACACCCAGATTTACTTATCTGCACCTCGACTCAGTTCTGATATCCAGGCTAAAGTCACAGATTGCCTCTCTGCTATCTCAGACTGGATGGCTCATAGGCACCTCAAACTCAATAGGTTTAAAACTGAGCTACTCCTCATACCACCCACAGGTGACTGTAAATGGCGCTACCATAAATCCAGTACAGGAAGCGAGGTGTCTAATGGTGATAATTGACAACTCTCTCTCATTTTCCTCTCATATTAATGCCATTACTAAATCCTGTTGCTTTCTTTTCCGTAACATTGCTAAAATCCGTCCCTTCCTCTGTTCCTCCACAGCTAAAATTCGTATACACGCAATCATCCTCGCCCGCATAGACTATTGCAACATTCTTCTGTTTGGCATTCCTGCTTCCCATCTCCAACCACTTCAATCCATACAGAATGCTGCAGCATGAATTACTCTTCTGTCAGCTAAATTTGTCCCTGCCCCACTCCTCCTCAAAACTCTCCAATGGCTGCCTATCAAGACACTTCTCTCCTCTACTCCTTCCTACATTTCCACTGTGATCTCCCGTTATACCCCATCCTGCCACTTACATTCAGCCAATGACTGTCTTCTCTCAGCTCTTTGTCTCTACAGCTCTGTCACATAGCAAACCTTTTTCTCTCATTGCTCCGTATCTATGGAATGCTCTACCATCCAACCTGTGCCTCTGTACCTCTCTGATAACCTTCAAATCTCACTTGAAAATGCATCTCATGGATAAAATCTCAACATGCAAGAAGGCACTGGTGTTGTAAATAGTTTATAAGAGCATTCATTGTACATTACTGATGTCCTCCATCATCAGAACTAGCACTGTATTCAGCATTTGACCCTAATGTACTCTGTATATCTCCCATTACCACTTTAGATTGTAAGCTTTAGGGCAGGGACCTCGCACCCAATGTTTCACTCTACAAAGCACCTGTAACCCTGTATCGTTTAAACCCTGAAATGGTAAAGTGCTGCGTACACTTGTGGTGCTATATAAACATTCACTCATTCAAAACTCACTGGTCCACTACTAATTAGGACCCCCGGCTTTCTTGAAAAAGATGGAGACTGCTACCCTACAGGTAACAAAGGACCTGGATTCCACGAATAATGGGTAGAGCGCAAGATGCCTGCTTGGACTGCCAGCCTTTCGGGCACTTGAGAGGTTTGCGAACCTCGCAGCAGGTAACAATCAGTTTCCTCATCATGGCCAGTCATGTGGCTGAAGATAAGAGTCCAGATTCTTGTCAGCTGGTTACTTCAATTCTGCTTCATCTGTCAGAGGCAGAGCAGTAGTTTTAGCCAACCTGGAAATAGGGGAAGTCTACGTGCCAAAGCTGCCTCAGAAAAAGGCTACTGCTTAGAGAACCTTTTGTTAACACCCTTTCCACTCTTCCAGAAGAATCTGGTCAAGTAGTAGCATTAGGAGGAAAGGTGGCAGAACACTTCTTGCACCTCTAAGATATCAGTAGAGGAAGACCCCTTATCAGACGTGTCAGACCTGAAAGGTATCCAAGACTGCTCTAAAAAGCCACTGAGAGGAAGTGTTCAGCCTCATAGGAGTCCCCATAGGAGTTGGAATTGCCCATAGCTTCATATTCTCCCTTCCTCTTCTTCCTTTTCAGATAATTCCTCCTCTGAGGAAGCCCCTAGAATCTGAGGAACGCTCGTAAGAGATGGGGGCACATATTTAAATGGAGAGGGCTTCTATGACTGAAGAACGTTCTAAAGAGAGAAGAGGATTTGGGCCACAGAAGACAGAATTGGCTTGTCCAAAGCGGTCTCTAGATCTGTGTTGGAGGGACCTGGTGAGGGGCCACAGCGCAAGAGGGGCAGAGAGATTATGAATACTCTCTAGGGAGCCCCATTTGGCATTAGGAGCAGTGAAGGGGATAAAGAACACCGGCTCCTTAGCTTTAGATTTGCACCCATGTCCCTTAGAGTTTGACATCCTGACAGTGTCCCAAATACTAGCATAAAATAGTAGAAGACATTCCAGAAGGATACATCACCATTAAAAGTCCAGAAAATACACTTATCTGGAAGGTGAAGGGTTAATATGGAGGAGGAGAGCAAGGAGAGTGTGTCTGCATAGGTGAAACAAGAGAAGTAAAATGGTGACTACAAAATGGACAGCCATTCGTAAGAAAGCCCGCGAATGAGCATTCTGGGAAATGTGGTCTTCTTTGTTGCTGTTACCTGGCAATACCTACAACTCCATTTGTGGAACCACCACGAAACCCCTGGACACTCAGGATGAACTGGATGAAAGGGCATGAGGAGACAAGAAGATAGAGCCCTCTACATTTTGCGTCTTAATCGATTGCTGAGATATGTCCCAAACAAGTTTTTCCCAAAGAAGTCAATTGAGCAAAGATGGCAGCAGGCGTGCTCTGGTTCTTAAAGGGGCCGCTACAACAAATCAGACAAAAGTACTAATTTGATCCAGAGACCCAAATAATCCAGGCAACATCCAAGTGGGATACAAAAGTAAGGCACAAGTGAAGGAAAGGTGAAAACAGACCTCAACGCCCCTGAAACATTAAAAGCATTGTAATGTCCCAAAAAAAGTATACATTAAATCGTAGACACACAAAAAAAAAAAATATATATATTTTTTTTATTGTCTACAATTTTGTGTATACTTTTGTTGGGACTTTAACATCCATTTAAAAAAGTCAAAACAGCAGAGAAGTGTTAACCCTTTGAATGCCACAGAGGTACGGAACGCATTGCAAAGCAATGCATTCCATACCCCTCTGGCATTCATAGGGTTAATCCTTTTCCAAAATGCAGCCATCCTTAGTCCAAAGTCCTATGGTATGAATATACAGTAAAAGAACATACACCGCATGAAATCAAGAGCCTGCCAAGGGTCTGAACACCTCTGTATGGATAGGCACAGGACTGGAAAAAATGTGGACCAAGGCACTTAAAGGGTTACTCACCAGTCTTCTGGTTACCATTGTAGTTAGAAGCGAACACAGCCTCAAGAGACTCTGCTGGGAGGGCAAACTTGGCAGAAGTATTCCCTCCACAGGACTGCAAGGCTCCACACAACACCTGCAAACTGGTCAATCCATCCAGGGAAGCCTAGTAAAGGTAACCCACCTAAAGGGGGGATTATACATCTCCATATAGAAAGTGAAAAAAATAATTACAAAAAACCCCCAAACCCTAAAAACTATAAGTGCACACTACCTTCCTTCTTCAATGCAGGACACATGAATTATGGGTAATTACACAGCAGGGGGAAGGGTTGAGCTGGAGGAGGAGGGAGTCTACACCCATAAGACTGTCTTTTGAGATGTGTCCTGCCCTCCAAGAGGGACTTAACCCTATGGTGCCAGTGTTCAATATTGGACAAAATAGGAAAAATTAAAGAGTGCAATACAGGCAATCTACCACATAATAAGTGGGTGCCAGAACAACAGGTTCATAGAAGGACCTTGAACACTCAATAGGTTAACCCATTGAGTGCCAGAGGGTCAAAGGGTTAACTCACCCAGCCTCCGTTTTCAGACCCCCATTATGTAAAATGAAGAGCTCCAGAAAATGCCAACAATGAGGTAGAGGCTTGGAGAAAAGGTCAACCTCTACAGGTAAGGATCCTGAAAAACATCTGTGAACTGGACAATGCATGAGCAAGGAAGCCATGTAATGGCAGCCAACTTAATGGTGGATTATACATCCCCGTAAGACCAGGAAAAAAAAAAAATAAATAAATTCTAAGAATCGTGCCTGAACAACCTTAATGAGGCAGGTCATTGAAACTGGGAGTAGGAGGCAAGGTAAAGTGAAGAGAAGAGGAAAGTCTCTGCCTCAGAGGCCTTTTTTTTTTGTCTTGCCCTCCAGGAGGGAATTTTACCCCATGGTTCCTGTGTTCCATACTGGATGAAAGAAAATATTTGTATGGAATAGTTTGACATCAATTTATACTTCCGGTTCTATCGGTCCCATCAGTACAGTGAACTTAAGATCTTTGATGCTGTAACAAGTTCTGCAAAAAATGATCACCTACTGCGTTGTCTTTTCTTGCTCACACTGGACCTATGAGAACTCAGTTTCCTTAAGCGTTTGTCCTGTCTCATGTACATATAATCCAGTGTTGGCATATTTAACAAATTAGGCGTTACCTGATCTGCAGGAGATTTTACCCTTTATGTTATGGTTTTGGTGGGGATGTAGAATGGGCACCTTATCTGCATTGCAAAGGGGCGTGTTGAGCACCCCTTTGGCACTTGCAGAGTTAACCCACATATTCCATACACTTAGCAAGCTTTGGTTGGAATTAGGAACTCACCACACTAAATTTAAAGGAGCTATTCACACATTAAAAGGGAAATAAATCTTGTACCACTTAGCCAGCTACAAAAATGTCTCTACTGGAGTCTAAAGAACAATTAATACAGACACTGGTGAGAAGCGTTTCACCTCCATGGAAATTAATTTTAATCAGGAACTTGTATTTCTCAGAGTCATGAATGTACAACCTATGCCATGTATTTTGAATTGAGTCTTTTCTATAACTTGCCTGACGAAGAGGCCCATGTTGTCTTATCAGTTTGCATTCCTATGCTGCACAGTTAGTAAATGTATTACTTCTACTCAGGGACTTCCATTTAGGGAGATTGCACTGAGAATGCATAAACCTGAAATAGCTGGCGGTTGGGAGGGCCTATATGTGGTAGAAGCTTAATTGTCGAGTGCCCTGCCTCCTAAAGGAGGTCTTGATACCCACTGGATTGCTGCATCCCTCAACTTATGGCAGAGTAAAATAGATTAAAGGAATACTAGTATATCCCATTACCCCTCAACTACTTACTAGAACAAACCACACACAACTTTAAACTGGAGAAGGAAGTGCATGACCCGCTTGTTAGAGAGTTGAAGTTTTGAACAAAGACAAAATTCATAGTTGCCATTAAGTTTTTCTGGCCATAGTAAGATAAGCGGAAGGTTAGCCTGATGTGCTGGTATTCCTTTACATCAATATATAGTTTATATAAGATAAGGATAATAGGATTTTAGTCAACTTACCTGTTAAATCCTTCTCTTTAGTACATATGGTACCCAGGAACCCTGGAGTTTATTCCTCCCACCTCCTGGAGGGCAGGACACATCACAAAAGTCTTTGGGGTGGAGACTCCCTCCTCCTCCATTTCAAACCCACCCTCACCAACTCACAGAATTCATGTGACCGAAGCCACATAGGAAGCAAGCAGGAAAGAGAAGAAAATCTCCAGAGAGAAAGACCCTAAGAGGACTCATCTACCCAGGAAAGCAATACAACAAAGGTTCCTTTCTCTGGGTGGGAGACCTGTGTTCCATATGGACTAAAGACAAAAGGATTTAACAGGTAAGACCACCAAAATCCTATTTTCTCTTACGTCCAATTCAGAACACAGGTACCATTGGGACATACCAAAGCTAAGCTCCCAAGACGCGACAGGAGAAAGGACCACACGTCCGCATGATGCTGTAGTTCCCTAGGACTCTCCAGTATCTGAAAATGGTAAAATTCACTCACCAATATTTTCTTTTCTTCTGTATATATTGTCTCTGCTTCTCAGCTGTGTAGAACCAATTACTTTACAGTTTAAAATTAAGTCTCACGCTAGGTTAGTCAACTTTTGTCCATGCTTAAAAATATAACCAGAAATTAGATAGAGGGTAGGATATGCTGTGGAAGGAACACAAAAAAAACACATCAGTAAGTAAATTTTACTGTTTCTTCTGTGTCACCCGTTCACAGCATTAACTTATGGAACATACCAAAGCAGTGTCCCTTAGGGAGGTCCTTTATATCAGTGTTTCTCAACTCCTGTCCTCAGGACCCACTAACAGGCCAGGATTTGATGATTTCCTTGTTAGAACACAGGTGAGTTAATCAATGTGAATGAGCCTCTGATGACCACACCTGTGCTCTAGCAAAGAAATCCCCAAGTCCTGGCCTGTTAGTGGGTCCTGAGGGCAGGAGCTGAGAAACACTGCTTTATATAAAACATGAAATAACCGTGCATCAAGAAAACATATTAGATATAGTATCTTACCAATCAAGTTGGGATATCTGCTTCAAGGACTTGTCTCCCAAATTTTGGCGGAGCTGCTGCTTGAACATCTAAGTGATAAGGCCTGATAAAGGTCGAAATAGATGACCAAGTTGCTGCCTTGCATATATCCTCTATAGATGCTTCTGCTTTAGCTGCCAAAGATGTAGCAATAGCTCTAGTCCAGCAATCTTTAATAATTTTATGGGGCACTTCTCCTGATTCTGCATATGCTATCTTGATACAATCTGAAATCCATCTTGAAATGGATGCTTTAGATGTTGTCTTCCCTTTAAATGTTAAGAAGTGTACAAAGAGGCAATCGGATTCTCTGAAATCCCTTGTTCTGGTCAAACAGGAGATGCATCTTTCTACGTCCAGATTAATAAAAAATGTTCTTTCCTTGTCATTACTAAGATTGGCACAAAAACGATGGCAAAACGATTTCTTGGTTGAAAAGATGTTTCTTTTGGCCTGAAGTCTCAAGACTATCCTATCCTGATGTATTACCATGCATGGAGATGTAATAGATCAGGCTTGGATCTCATTTACCTTTCTGATGTAATTGCGGTCAGGAAAACCGCTTTCAGCGTAAAAAGCTTTAAGGCTATGTCTTGGATTGGTTCAAACTTGATGTGACCAACTGGTTGAGAACAATGTTGAGGTCCCAAGGAGGAATAATATCCTTTATTCAAGGTCTTGTTTTCACAACTGATTTCATGAATCTCTTGATTAGATTGCCCTCGGCAATGTGGATCGCCAAGATTGCTGAAACTACAGAAAGCTGAATTTTTAGAAAGGAAGGTCTAAGTCCTTTATCGTGCCCTCTTTGGAGAAATTGCACAATGTTTGGTGCCAAAATAGAAGACCTGTGCAATTTGTTCTCCCTGTACCAACTAATGAATGACTTCCAAATCTTATAGTACATCTTTGTGGTAGATCACCGAACTTGAAAGTCCCCTAAGCAACAATTACTTCCTCTCAGCCGCCAGGTCTTCAATGTCAAGAAACCTGGGTTCTGATGATATATGGGCGCTTGAAGTAGTAGATCCTGTCGATTTGGTAGTGTCCATGGCTTGTCTATTGACATCCTTATCAGGTTTGCATACCATACTCTTCTTGGCCATGCTGATGCAATCACTGACGTTTGAGTTGTTTAGCTTCCTCAAAACTTCTGCCATTAATGGAATTTGGGGACATATGTAGGCTAACCGATGGTTCTATAGAAAGCTCAAAGCATCATGTTCCACTGCCACTTCAGCCTTCCACCTGGAAAAGAATTTCTGCCATGAGGTCTATTTCCGGTCTTCCCATTTTTGGCTTACATAAACATTTCCAGATTGAGGGACCACTCTCCTTGGTTCAAGTAGTGTTGGCTAAGAAAATCTGCTTTGGCGTTTTGAACCCCAGGACATGGACTGCTCTAATTGCCTTCAGATTCTTCTCTGCCCATTTCAATATTATTTCTGCTTCCAGAAATAATAGTTTGCTTCTGGTACCTCTCTGGTTCTTTAGATATAGTACTGTTGTCATGATCCTTACTGGTTTTCCCAGTAATTGTTCTTTGAAGCAGACCAGGTTTTTCATCACTGCTCTGAGTTCTAATATGTGGATGTGTAGAAGTCTTTACTTTGTTGACCATTTTCCCTGAACTGGCTGTCTATTCCATACACCTCCCCAGCCCTGCTGGCTGGCATCCATTGTTAGGTCTTCCCATACAGTCAACTTCAGTGAAATTCCTTTCGAAATGTTCAACATTTTCTTCCACCACAGTAATTCCTTTTTTTATCCTGGTTGGACATGCAATCCTCTGTGATGCATCCTTTTAATTTTTCTTTCAGTTGATGAGGAAGTGGATCTGAATGCTCCGCATGTGAAACCTTGCCCATGGCAAGACTTGGACTGTAGAGGTTAGAACGCCCAAGAGCCGAATGAAATCCTCTGCTGTATGAATCCTCTCAGAAATGAATTTCAATGTACTTAGAATAATTCTCTTTTTCCTATCCTCTGATAGGACTGACTGTCCTGTGGTAGTGTCTATATGGATTCCCAGAAATACTAAGTTCTGTGATGGCATTATAAGCCAACCTAGTCTTTGGAGAGGACTTATGGTGTATAATGTGCGTTTTCTGACCTGTTGCTCCGATACAGATAGGATAGTCTAGATAAGGGATTATGGTTATTCCTTTCTCTCTCAGGTGTTCTAGACTTGCTGCCAGGATCTTTGTAAACACCTGTGGTTCTGCTGACAGACTGAATGGTAGAGCTGTGAACTGCTAATGATCTGTTCCAACCGCAAATCTTAGAAACTTCTGATGTGTTGACTTGGAATGTGATGGTACGCATTCATCAAATCTACAGTGGTGAGCAATGCTTTTAAAGGTATTGACTTGCAACTGTTTCAATCTTGAACGCTCTCTATTCAAATCTAGAATGGATCTGTATCCCCCGGACGATTTCAGAACTATAACAGAACTGAATATACACCTGTTGTTCTTTGATGTGTTGGAACTTCTATTACTTTTTTCTCTTTCAAAGTCTGTACAATGTTTATTAGACCCTCTGCCTTCTGTGGGTCCTTCAGTATCACCGATGTTCTGAATGAATTTCTGTGAGGAATCTGTTTGAATCATCAGCGGGTTACCTGCCTCCAATACCTGTAATACCCAGTGGTCTGCTACCATATCCTGCCAAACTTTCAGGAATTCGTGTAGACTACCCCAGACAGGGATCAAAGGCAGAGCCCGCCGACCTCCAAAGATACTCCTTTTTGAAGTGACCTCTCCCTCAATATTCGCTTTTGAAGGTTTCTCTCTGGCTTGGTGCAAAGGATGGTTTCCTTTGTTCAAAAGATTTATTAGTTTAATATTTCTTTGCTTCCCTGAAATTCTGTCTGATCTTATAGGATGACTTTTTTTCCTGGATTGCTGGCAGATGATATTCTTTCCTGGGGCAAGAAGGTACTTTTTCCTCCAGTCATATTCTTAATCCATTCTTCCAGATGACAGAATAAAAGAGAACCTTCAAAAGGTAGTGTGACCAATTTATTCTTTGAGGAAGGATCTGCTCCCCAGGATTTCAGCCACAAAGCCCTTCTAGAGGTAATGGAAAGGGCCGAGGAATGAAATGTTAATTTGATAACGTCTAGTGATGAGTCACAAGCGAAGATCACTGGTTCTTTGATGACATCTCTTTTAGAAGCTTATGTCTGGATACCACCAATTCCACTTTTTCCTCCAACTCAGCCATATTCTAATGGTCCTGGAGATGCAAGCCATAGCTGTGGCTGCTTTCAGATTCTGTCCTAAAATAGCAAATTGTTTTTTTAGGGCTCTTTCCATTTTCCATTCCATGCGGTCTCTTAATCTAATCTTGTACTTATTCCTCCTTAAAAGGATACATCTCCAAGAATCTTCTTGTCATAGCCACACTCATCTCCTTTCTTCCACTCTAATTTGATCATATCGGAGACTGAACGGTGAATAGGGAATACTTGTACTTCCTTCTTGTTACCCAGGAAGGCAATGTCAAAGACATTAATTGCTTGGCGTATCTGTTAATCCTAAAGACTTATGCATGGCCTTTAAGAAGACATCCATATTATGTATGCTAAATGCTCCTCTTTCCTCTGTTATTTCTCCTTCCTCTTCTGGTGAATACTCTGATAAGATTTCTTGGAGGCTTGTTGATACTTCTCCATCGTCATACCTGTGGGAAGTCCCTTCATCTGGGTCATCCATTCTCTGCCTCTTTCACACTTGCACCTTCTTGCATTGCTACAAATGTGTCCTGCATAGAAGATCTCATTTTTGGGACATTCTGAGCAAAGTTTAGCAGAATCAGAAGCAGGAATTTTGGCCTTGCATCCTGAACAAGATTTAACTTTGTGTTTTATCTTCCTTTTCTGATACAGGCTTATTCTTAGATGGAGTCTGCTTAGCTGGAGCAGACATACTTAATAAGATATTTAGCTTTAATCATAACATTAAAAAAAACCTATACAGTATCCTAGCCTAACTGTAGTATGACCCACTTCCTGCTTATATAGCCTCCATGTGTTCCAACAGTGGAACACACAGGATATCCACACCAGAAAAGACATCAAATAAGCTACCATGAAAAAGGCAATATACATAATGATTTCCATGAGCTCAGAAACACAGTAAGATAAGCCACTTATTTTTCAGTGGATAGCATCTTCCTTCACAATTTTAATGTGCAGGCCTGAATCTTTGTCGTGCGTTCCATCGTGAAACACACGCTCTTCCTGAATGCTGCAGGTGGAAGCTTTTTTTGTCCCTCAGACCCTCTGCTGACGCAGGGTGAAGACGGTTATACCCAGTGCATAAAGGAGGACTGTCTTCCCTTGCTGGCATGAAGAAAAAGGGCTCCAGGTGTGTAGCCTGGGCTGGTGGGCACTGCGGTGGCCAGAAAAAAAAACTGCTGGGGAACCCGTTCTTTGATTTTAAGGTGAGCGGCCTCATCTTGCCTCTTCATCCTTACAGCTGTGTAGGACAAAAAAAGACTAAACTAACCTAGCGCAAGACGTCATTTTAAACTGTAAAATAATTGGTCATACAAGCTGAGAGGCGGAGACAATACATACGTTCCTGTCGTGGACAGGGGACACAGAAGCAAAACCAAGCAACAAGTGTCAACAGACACTGAACTTAAACAGCACACTAAAACAAGAACAAACAAGGCTCAAAAGCTACTGAACTGCACAGGTCCCTAAACAGGCAGAACTGCTTGCAGGAGCTTCCACGTCAAAGACGTTGATATGGTATTGTCTGGTGAAAGTATGCAAGGAGGACCAAGTTGCAGCCTTGCAAAGCTGTTCAGCCGAGGCCTGCTTCGTATAGGTCCAAGAAGCACCCACAGACCTGGTGGAATGCACTGCGATCTTAAAGGGAATAGGTTTCTTCAGGATTTTGGATGCCTGATGTATGGCAGCCTTGATCCAAAAAGCAGTGGGAGCCTTGGACACAGTGTGACCAGCTCTGAGATGAATCAGCCTTGCGAAAAGGCTTAGTACAATGCACGTAAAACTTAAGGCAGCACACCATGTCCGACAAATGGAAATTCCTCCTCATCAAATACGGAGTCATGAAAAAAAATAGGTACGACAATCTCCTGATATGATATTCAGAAATTACCTTGGGAAGAAAACTCCCGAGAGGTACAAATTACCACCTTATCCTGGGTATCCTATTAAAAGGTTGCACGCAAAAGAGCGCGCGGCCACTTGACACATTAACCATCTCGCCTGCATAAAAATGGAGACATGAGAATCTCTCGGTGCATGACAGTGTGAGATTCTCATGTTGCCTACTGAATGGTCGCATAGAATAATTCTAGAGCTGGTGATACTCTTCACCCCCAGCCACTCTATTCCATTTGACTATATGTGCATACCGTCCCCCGATCAGAGTATTCTAAGCGTTAAAAAAAGCCTTAACAGTTTGTATTTTTTATTTATTCATTTTTTAAAAACATTTTCTGCCAGGGTAAGGAGCGCGCAAAAGGAGCAAGAGCAGGAAAGAAGCAAGACTGAGACGGCACGTGAAAGGAGAGCATGCAAGAGAGCGGAGAGACAGCGTGCAAAAGGAGAGCATGCGAGAGAGCGGAGAGACAGTGCGCGAAAGGAGAGCGTGGCGAGAGCGAGAGACACATCGCTTGAAAGGAGAGCGCGGTGAGTGAGACATTGCTCGAAAGGAGAGCACGGCGAGCGCGAGAGACAGAGCTCGAAAGGAGAGCGTGGAAAGAGTGGAGAGACAGCGCTTGAAAGGAGAGCACGGCGAGAGAGATCGCTTGAAAGGAGAGCGCGGCGAGAGAACAAGAGACAGTGCTCGAAAGGAGAGCGTGGTGAGAGCGAGAGAGACAGCACTTGAAAGGAGAGCGTGGCAAGAGTGAGAGCGCACGAAAGGAAAGCGCGGCAAGAGAGCGCGCAAGCATATCAGTGAGAGCGGAGAGACAGCGAGCATATCAGTGAGAGCAGCGAGAGTGAGAGCAGAGGGCGGGAGTGAGGGAAAGATCTGCTGAAGCAGTTGCTCTGGATTCTTTGACCAATTCCTTAGAACGTCCCTCTACAGTTCTCTCATGTGGAACAGAGTGTATGGGGGACTGCATCCAGGGTCAACAACCAACCGACCCAACATACACATGAAAGCCTTCACTGTGGCAGAGTACCAATCCCTTGCCCAATAAGCAGAATAGCCTCCTCCAGGAGGAAGACTTTTCCCTGATGTGAGTCGGGCCTCATCTTCAGGAAAACCAGAACCTAGGGAGGAATTGGAGAGGACTTCTGCAGATTCAGAATCCACCCATGGTAGACTAGAATGTGGGTACAGTCCTGAACATGAGCCAAGAGCTCCTCTGAAAGGTCCATAATGAAGAAATCTTACAGATAAGACGACAATGATATGCAGTGTGCATGGATGAAGGCTGCCAGGGCCGCCATGATCTTTGTGAAGATGCATGGCTCCAAAGTCAGACCAAAGGCAGAGACGTGACCTGCTTATGATTGCTTTTGGTTTCAAAGCATAGGTAATGTTGGCTGTCTGGGTGAATTGGGACATGAAAGTACATGTCCTTAAGATCCAGAGAGGCCAGATATTCCCACTCACACATCACCACAATGAAAACGCAAAGGTTCCATCTTGAAGTGCGTAACATTTGATGTTCAGAATGGGCCAGCACCACCGTCCTCCTTTGGAACCACAAACATATTGTAATAGAAACCTGAAGATCTCTCAGGGGGCTGGGACTGGCACCAGTACTTGTTTTATCAGCAGGGAGTACACAGCCTCCTCGAACAGCCTTACCTTGAGCTTTTAGAACCTATACAAAAATTAACAACTATGGAGGAAGGGATTTGAAATCTATGCAGTACCCTTCTGAGATAACCTGCAAAACCCACTGGTCCATCACTGAGAAGGCCCAGGCATCTCTATAAAAGCAGAGATTGCCCCTCTACAGACAACAAGGGGCTGCGATTGCAAGAGTCATGCTGAAGTGGGTTTGTCAGACTTGGCCTTTGAAGCTGAGGGCTTGGGCTGCCAGGTGTGTATGAGTTTTGCAATTGGGAATGCTTGTGAGGCTTGCAAACTCTGTGGCCCCCTGAAAAGAGGATTTTAGTCTTACCTGTTAAATCCTTTTCTCTTAGTCCATACAGGTTACTGGCAACTTTGGGTAGGCGATCAGCCCCTTTAAGTAGGCAGGAACAATTCTAAGAAGTGACTGCTGGGTGCAGCCTACCTCCTCTCCTTAGCTTGCAGCTAGCCAACCCCCATCCAGTAAGATTTGAAAACTATTGACTAGGTAGTAAGAAGGTAAAGGAAAACTCCTGTGAGCATGAACCCGAAAGGACCCCCACGTTCTGCCACAGGAGAGCCAAGTATGGTCCCTTGACAGGGTGGGAGACCAGTAATCTGTATGGACTAAGACAAAAGGATTTAACAGGTAAGACTAAAATCCTCTTGTCTGTCATCCAATACAGGTTACCCAAAGTCACCAGAGCACCAATGAACCAACAGATCATGAATAGCTCAACAAAAACCGTAAAAGTGTCAACGGACCCCAGTAACTGGTACACAGCACAATGAACTAGAGCAAACAGGGCACAAAAGTGAAAGAGTACTGAAGAGACGAAGGAGATCCTAGTCAGGCAAGGCTGCCTCCAGGATTTTCCTCCCAAATCTGGCATCAACCAATGCCAGCACATCCACACGACAGTGTTTGGAAAAGGTATGCAGATGACCAAGTGGCCTCCTTGCACAACTGATCAGCTGAGGCTTGATTTTTGTAGGCCCAAGATGCCCCAATAGATCTCGTAGAACGAGCCGTGACCTGAAAGGGGACAGGCTTCTTGCTAAGTTCAAAAGCCTTTTGAATAGTGGACTTGATCCAAGAAGCAATGGTTACCTTGGAAGCAGGTTTCCCTGCCCTGGGACCCTCATGAATGACAAAAAGTGTGTCAGACCTCAGCAAGGGCTCAGTGTGATGCACATAGAACTTGAGACAACGCACAACATCCGACAAGTGAAGATCCTTCTCCTTGTCAGAAGCAGGGTTAGGGCAGAAAGAAGGAACCACAATTTCCTGATTAATGTGGAACTCGGACACCACGTTCGGGAGAAACTCGTGGTGAGAAAAACACCAAAAATGGTGGTCTACAAGACAGGGCATACAGCTCCGCGACACGGCGAACAGACCCAATCGCCAGGAGAAAAGCCATTTTCCACGTCAGCAGGCGTAGAGGAGTAGTAGCCAAGGACTCATAGGGAGGATGTTGAAGGATGCCCAAAACCAAGTTAAGGTCCCACTGAGAAGCAGGAGCCTTAAACACAGGACGGGTATGAGCAACACCCTGGAAGAAAACCTTGACATTAGGAAGAATAGCAAGGTGCCTCTGAAAGAAAACAGAGAGCAGAAGTCTGAACCTTAAGACAAATCAGACTGAGACCCTTATCCACACCATCCTGGAGGAAGGAAAGGCCTGTAGGAAGATCAAAATCCTGAGACAGGTTCCTATCAGCACACCAAGAGAGAAAGGTAAACCAAACTTGATGGTAGGCTTTAGAAGAAACAAACTTACGGGCACTAAGCATAGTAGCCACCACACCAGAAGAAAAACCCTTCTTCAAAATTGAGGATTCAATCTCCATGCTGTCAAAGCCAGACAAACATCCTCCTTCCACAGCTAACCCTGTAGAAGAAGATCCGGACAGGAGGGGAGCCGAAGAGGTTCCACCACCGAGAAATCCAACAGCTTCGGAAACCAAGCCTGTCAAGGCCAGTATGGAGCAATCAGAATGACTGGGCAACGATCCAGTCGTAGCTTCCTGATCACCCTGTGCAACAGGGGAATGGGAGGATAAAGGTATGCCACAGAATCGACCAGGCATCCACTGCTAGAGCCAGAGGGTCCACCCAGCAAGAGCAGAATGTTGGAACCTTCCTGTTGTGTCTTGTAGCCATCAGGTCGATGCACGGAAGACCCCCCCACTGGAAAATGAAGTTGAACACCTCTTGATGCAGTTCCCACTCTCCACTGTGTGTTGACTGAGGAAGTCTGCCAGAACGTTGTCTATGCCAGGAATATGAACTGCGGAAATGGCAGGGACATGCTCCTCTGCCCAGGACAAAATAGCCTTGACTTCTAGCCAAGCTGAGAGTCTTCTTGTGCTCCTTGCTTGATGATGTAGGCTACCACTGTGGTGTTGTCCGACTGGACCCTGACCGGGCAATCCTCCAGTTGGCGCGTCCAGTGGTGCAGGGCATGAAATATCTCCTGAAGCTCCAAGACATTGATGGGAAGGAGAGATTCTTCCTGGGACCACCAGCCCTGAGCATTCAAGTGCCCCAGGACCGCTCCCCAAGCCTGAGAGGATGGCATCCATCATCACTGTTGTCCAGAATGGCACCATGAAGGGCCTGCCTTTCAGATGGTCCAGGATGAGCCACCATGAGAGGCTAGCTCCATGAGAAGAGGGAGAGATGGGGACCTCTCTAGAAGATCCGGTCAACCCCTGTATGCCAGGATTAGAAACCTCTGGCATTCCCTGGTATGAGCCATGGCAAACAGGACCGCTTCTATGGTGGAAATGAACTTCCCCACCAGGGATGACAACTTCTTGGCTGGAACCGGATCCTGATTCAGGACAGCTTGGACCTTCAGTGCTATCTGATGAGCCACTTTGTCCGTGACAAACACCATCCCTCTCTGAGCAAAGAGGATTCCCAGAAAAACCATCCTCTGGGAAGGAATAAGATCCAACTTGTTCAGATTGATGATCTACCCGTGACGGGACAGAGCATGAATGCAGTCCTGCACCTCCTGATGAAGGAGTTCTGGAGAAGATGTCTTCAGAAGGAGGTCATCCATGTATGGGGTAACTCTGATGTCGTCCCAATGGAGGATGGAAATCGTGGTTAGGCCAAAGGGGAGGGCAGAAAGCCAGAGCAGAGATATTGCTGACTCTCTGGATTTATGGTAATGTGCAAATATGCATCCTGAAGATTCAGAGAAGGCAGAAATTCCCAGGGGATATGGTCCCAATCACCGTGCGTAGTGACTCCTGGCAATACTGGGATCTGACCACAAAGGAGTTCAAATCCAAAATGGGATGACAGCTGCCATCCTTCTTGGAAACCACAAAGAGGTTAGCGTAGAACCCCAACCCCCACTCCTGAGGAGGAACGGGTTCCAAGAACGCCTTGTCCAGAAGGGCTAGAATGACTTCCCCGAAAAGGTGATGCTTTTCTGCTCCCAGAGGGGAGCTTCCCAAGCAGAGAGGTAGTGGCACAAGTGGCCACTCACTTGCGGGTGGGGACCTGGATTCGGTGAGTCATGCAGGAGGAGGTTTGGAAGCCTTGGGCTTAGTGGAGGACTTAGGGCTCCATTGCTGCTTAGGCTTGGCTGAGGCGCGCAGAACCTGATTTCCTAGCAAATTTCCTAGAGACAGACTGTTTTCTGTCTGGAAATTTCCACTCCTCAGACGCCAAATGGTCAAGGGTGGGGGGTTAGGTGGAAAACAAGTATGGGGCCTGATAGGCTCCTGAAACACATTAGATGGGTCAGAGAATACCTCCTATAGCAAGGGAATGTTCAGGGTGTTCAACACAGCCCTGATCAGGCCCTCAGCCGATGGAACAGGATCAGCCTCAAAGGGGTCCCCAAAAAACTGAGAGGAAGGGACAGCAGAACAGTCATCATCATCGTCCACCAATAATTCTTCCTCAGAGGAATCAGACACATCAGGCACACCCAGCAGTTTAGGCAGGGAATATCTGATAGGGGTGGGGGCCTGCCACCAGTGCAAGGTGGAGGGAAGGTAGATCGGAGGTCCCTGGTAGTAGCCTTAAATTCTTGCATCCAATCTGGCTCTAATGCATGGCTGGAGGTCCCTGCAGGAGACTCAAGGGCAGCAGTGCATGCTGGGCAAATGTGACCTGAATATTCTCTAGGTAACCCTGAGTGACATGAGCAATGAGGGACACAGACACCCCAGTGTCCTTAGTTTTAGGTCTAGCCCAAAGGTCTAATGGAATAGACATTCTCACAGAGTCAAATGGTCAAAGTATCAGAAACACCCAAAAAACTGTGTGTGATAATTAAAATTGCCTACCAGATAAGTCTATTTTAGCGTTTCTGGGGCGAAGGGTTAAACTGCTGAGGAGAGGAAGGTCCAAACCCTGCGTTGGATACTCTATCAGAGAAGGCACAAAATGGCTGCCACGGCAGGAGCCAATCAGAAACGAGCGAGTGAAGCAAGCACCAATGGGAACTGTAGTTTCACTGAAAAAGTACCCCAACAGTGCCTGAAGCCCCCTGAGCCCCCCACCATGCCAAGAATGTTGACCGGATAACATAGCAAGGGCAGACCAACCAAATCAGCCATCTCTGACCTCGCTATGTCGAGCGGTTGCAGAGATACGTCCCAAACTGTAAAGTACCATAGGAGTGAATGGAGCAATAGCGCCTATGCGGTAAACGTGCGCCACGGAACATAAATTTCACAGGGTGAATACCAAAATGTAAAACCACTCCAAGTGCCACTAGAACATGTCAGTAGAGCCAATAAACACTGAGCCCAGTAGGAAAAGTGCCCACAACCCCACAAGAGATGCTAAACCAGCAGCCAAAGGGTTAAAGTACCACATAAACGTGCTCCAAACACCCCACAGACATACAGATAAACCCAATGAGTATGTAATAGGAACTCCAAATGAGACCCCTGTGCGGAGGGGAAGCATGGGACATGTGGACCTCAGCACTCAGAGGGTGCTCACCTTTTCAGCAGGTCTTCTATCTTCAGATTACCATATATCAAGAAGCCTCAGTGGGCAACTCCTGGGGAAAGAACTTGCAGCCAAGACTTTCCCCCCAGGGCTTAGGTCCACAAAAGCACCTGGTAAACAGCTATCCACATTTGGGCAATGGGAATTGTTAGTGATGGTAATCCGCCTAATGGTGGTATCGCATATCTAATAGAAAAATAATAGAAAAGCTAAAACTATAGCAGAACTGTTATCTTGCCTTGTGTCTTGACCAAGGAACAAATCTTACTGGATGGGCATTGGCTAGCTGCAAGCTGAGATGAGGTAGGCTCCACCCAGCAGTCACTTCTCAGACTTGTTCCTGCCTACTTAAAGGGGCTGATCACCTACCCAAAGTTACCAGTAACCTCTATTGGATGACAGAGAAATGGCAAATAAACCGGTGACGACTTAGAAGAATCCATGTCCTCACATTCCCCATTATCCTCTTCTGAGGCAAATTCTTCCTCAGCAAAAACCCCAACAACCTGTGAATGACCCATAGAAATGGAGGAAATCTGCTTAAAGGTAGGAACGGGCTTCCATGAATGTACCACCATAGACAAATGAAGGGATTTGGGCCATTGAGGACAATGCCTCTCGTTCGTGCTAGAGGGGCCCGGTGGTGTAGTAGTGGCCACTGCACATAATGGGTAGCTTCACGTGGCAAGAGGAACAATGTGTGAGGGGGTAAGGGTAGCCCTGAGTCCTTTGACTTTGATTTACCCCATGTTCCTTAGAGTCTGACATAATCCCCACTAAAAAGTGTCCAAAACCCTATTAAACACTAATGTTCCCAGAAAAACAGCACCCTTAATAGCCAAAAAAAAAAATACACTTATCTGGCAAGCAAAGAGTTAATCTGGAGGAGGAGAGCAAGGAGAGTCAGCCTCTGCATAGGATAATCAAGAGAAGATGGCCACTGCAAAACGGTCAGTCAGTCGCAAGAAAGCCTGAGTTTTCTCCTAGCACAGTCAGGAAGAGAACAGCAGTAAAACTTATCTGCTGGGAAAGGCAATACTTTCCTCATTCAAAGTTTCTGTGGGTGGGAAACACTGCATCCCTCAATGGACTAAGAAAATGCTTTAATCGGTAATTAGAAAATCCCATTTACTGTAGCATCATTGAAGGATGAAGGGACCATAGGGACATTACAAAGCAGTCCCAGATTAGCAGGAGGGAAGAAAACGGATGAACAATGGACACCAAAACTAGCATCTGGGATGCACAAAAGATAACTTTGTAAACAATGAACGTGTGAAAAGATGACCATGTAGCAGCATTGTATTACTGGTCAACAGTAGCCTGGTTCGTAAAGGCCCATGAAGTACAAATAGACATAGAATTAGCGGTGTTCTAAAGGGCGCTAGAATAGACTTTTGTCTGTCTCATAGCTATTATCAAATAATCATACAATGGTTGTCTTGGATGCGGGTCTGCCCTTATTAGGGTCTTTTGTAATCACAAAGTGTCTGAAGTCCTAAGGGTTTTCCATGACTTGGACATCTGGTCTTAAACATCTCACTACATGGAAAGTATGGAGAGCTTTTTCTGTAGTTAGAAGGCTTAGGATACAGGGAAGAGAGTACCACTTCCTGGTTTATGTGGAAAAGAGAAGCTACTTTAGGTTGAAACTCTGGAAAAATCCTAAAACCACCTTCTCAATGACCAGGTAGCGGCTTTGCATATATCCTCTAAAGATGCAGAAGCCTTACATGCCCAGGATGTAAACATAGACCCTAGTGGAGTGTGCCTTGATTTTAACTGGGGGAGGCAATTGTGCATCCAGATAAGCCAGTCTAATACATTGGGGGATCCTCCTAACTATAGGTGCCTTAGATGCCGGATACCCAAAAAAACATACGAACAAGGTATCTGTCTTTCTGAATTCCTTAGTTCTATCTAGATAACAGGATATGCAACAGACTAGATCAAGTTTGTGGGATTTCCTCTGTCATTCTAAGGATTATGACAAAAGGAAGGGAGAACAATTTCCTGATTCAATTGAAGAGAGGAGATTACCTTAGACCTAAAAGGCTTAAACCTAAGGACTACTTTATCCTGATGGATAACCAAATATAGGGATTTATAGGATATAGCGTGTAGTTTAACAACCCTTCTAGCTAAGGTGATGGCTGTTAAAAATGATAGTTTTTTATGTTAAAGGCTTTGATTGAAGAGGATTGTAATGGCTCAAATTCTGGTGGGCTAGCTACTTGTGACAGGACTAGATTCAAATTCCATGGGGAGATTATTTCCCTAAAATGAGGTCTGGGTTTCTCAATCTCTAATATATTTCCTGACTAGAAAATCATCAGCGAACTGTTTACATAATAAAGCTGAAAGAGCTGACAGATTAACTTTTATTGAAGCTGGCTTTAGACTAACCTCAAATCATTTGTGAAGAAAATACAAGATACGGCCTGAGTTGATTTCAGATCGTTTTAGGTGTTTTTCAAGGCACACACTGAACACACTCCAAACCTGGCTGTAGATGTAGATTAGCTACAGGTGCTGACAATCCTCTCTGAAGTAAGATCTGCCACTCCACCAGCAGGCCTTCAAGTTTAAGAAGGCTGGATTCGGGTGAAACAGCAGTCCTTGAACCAGCATTATGTCTGAGAGGTAAAGATAATGGCTGATGAATCGATAGTTTCACTATAGTCGCATACCAAGTTCTCCTTGGCCAATGGGAAGCAATTAAGATCACTTCTGTCTGATCTGAGATTATCTTCCTCAATACCTCCTGAAGAACAGGAACTGGAGAGAACACATAGGCCAGGGCAAAGGACCATTCCCATACTAGAGCATTCTGCCCTACTGCTGGATACAGCCAATGTG
Organism: Rhinophrynus dorsalis; assembly: GCA_037306005.1. NCBI lineage: Eukaryota > Metazoa > Chordata > Amphibia > Anura > Rhinophrynidae > Rhinophrynus > Rhinophrynus dorsalis. The sequence continues at coordinate 167,019,501 of CM074721.1, read as the reverse complement.
AGAAACACTTTTGCATTTCGAATTCCGACTTGAGGCCATCTGATCAATTTCTGGCCAGCCCCATTTCCTGTTGGTCCAAAGAAAGATTTCACGATTTAAGGACCAATCCCCCTGGTCCAGATATGTTCTGCTTAGGAAATCTTCCTGAAAAGTGCGTGGCCATGATGGCTCTCACATTTCTGACCACCAAAGAATTCTATTTCTGATACTGGTTCCTCCTTTATTTTTTTATGTAAATGACTGCTGCAGAGTTGTTTGACCAGACCAGAACTGGCCTCTGACATATTTGAGATTTCAACTGCTTCAGTTTGCCACTGCCTTTAGCTCTAAAACATTTATGTGCAGCAGTGATTATGATGGGGACCACCTCCCTTGGGCAGATTGTTGTAAATGCCTCCCCAACCCGTGGAGCTGGCATCTGTGGTCGCTATTTCTGACACTGGCTGTTTTAAGGGAACTCCTTTTAACAGATTTGCTGTGGAACCACCAGAGAAGACTTCCTATCACTTGCTGGCAATGGAATTCTCTGCAACTTGTTCTGACTTTTCTTGTCCATACACTCAGAAAAAATATTCCTGCAGAAGACGCAGGTGGAATCTTGCCCATGGAATTACTTTAATTGAGGAATTCAGCACTCCTAAAAGCCTCTTTAGAAAGGCTCACTCCGGAAATGCCTTCAAGATTGAAGTCACCGACTCCATCTTGAAGCGTCAAATTTTCATAAATAAATTTAGGAATTTTAGATCCAAAATTGTCTTGAAACCCCCAGAGTCTTTGGAAGCAAAGAATAAGATTGAATAAATTCACAAATTCCTTTGGCCAGGAGGATCGGATTGCATTACATTCTTGACCAGCAGGTTCTGGATTGCTTTTCTGAGTTCTGATGCCTTCAGCTTGTCTGATGTAATCTTCGACTGACACCACGTTGATAGAAGGGATTGTATCCAGTTCTAGTGGATACCATGTCTCCAAAATTTGATGTATCCACCAGCCCAGAACTGGGTACGATGGCCAAGCATGAAGGGTACAACTTCAGTCGACCCCCCTCCAACTAGGATTGGGGACAGGACCCACTCCACTTCATTAGGAATCCTTCTTGAAGTTAAAACTATGGGAAGGATCTTTCTTGAAGCCCGTCTAGAGAACTGGAATGAGAACTGCTTCCTCTGATCATATATTCCTAACTAGAATTTTCTGGAGTCACGAAAATACCGCCTCCTGGCTTTGAATCCAACCACCCCCTTGCTGGTGATCTGAGCCTTCTGGCCTGTGGCAGAAAAACTTTCCCCCCAGTCAGTTTCTTGAGAATTTTTTCTAGGTGTTCACTAACTAATCTCTGGCCTGAAAAGGGGGGAGCCACTAGCTTATTTTTGGAAGACGCATCTGCGCCTCATGATCGTAACCATAATGCTGTCCTTGCTGTCACAGGGATGATGCTCTAGCTGCTAGTCTGAGGACATCTAAAGAGGCATCGCAGGAAACACAGCTTGCTTAATCGTTGCCACTTCCTTAATTTTGAGCACAATGATGAGGAGTCTATTTTCCTCTTCCAATTTATTCAACTATATAGGGATGGATATTGGTTTTAAAATAATATCTTCTTTAATGATATACATCTAAACGTTTACACAACAGCTGTGTGAACATATACAGATAATCACAGGGACTAAGAGTGGAAAGCCAACAGATGTTAGCGGTTCTGATCAACGCATTTCGTACCAGAATGGTACTTAGTCATAATCAAAGGTGATTGCCAAACAAACTCGCCTTTTAAATATTGACTAACCAATTAGAATCGGTGCCATTCGGACTCCAGGCTATCAGAGAGATAATTTTCTCTTTACGTACGACTGCTCACTTCCTATACAAAACTCCATACTCTTAAAGGCGATGTCAGTCAAGATATATTAAATGTACAAATTAAAATAGACAAACACCTGAAACAATGAACCAAGTAACAGAAAACAGGGTTTTAAAGTCTGTCTCGCACTCCCCGTGGCTTTTAGGATTCAGATTATTCTCAACATGGATCACATCTCAATAATCCACTATTTTAGTCCACCACTAAGAGCAGAGAAAGATAAAAACATTCCCCTTTACCCGCATAAACTTCATTCATTTAGTTCTCATGTGAATAAATCTTTCATGGAAGTTCCATCTATACATTAACCCTCAGAGCGCCGGAGAGAGTCACGCACCCCTAAGCAACGCGCTGCGTGTCAAGATTCTTTAGTCGGTGTTATATCAATCATTTTTAATATCTATATAAAACTATTAACTCTTTAATGTTGTCAAGTGACATGTTCTAAACACTGGTGGATTCTCGATATGGCTCTGATTAATGGTAATCATGCTGTGGGTTTTATGCCCCTAAAATTATGTTTTTGATAGGCTGGATTGCAAATGGCACAGATTCCAACTGGTTAAGCAGGTTTGTTTGCCGGCCATCTCCTTTGATTATGACTAAGTACCATTTTGGAACGAAATGCGTTGATTAGAACCGCTAACATCTGTTGGCCTTCCACTCTGAGTTAGTCCCTGTGGTTATCTATATATGTTCACACAGCTGTTGCATATATTTTTAGATGTATATCATTAAAGAAGATATTGTTTTAAAAAGGTTGTCGTGTGACATTGTAGGATATCAAGTTACAGTGGTGCACTTCATACTTTTCTGCCCTAATTGCATTTTGATGGATCATGAGAGCATCCAGATCCGCACACAGCTACTTTTTTTTCTAACAGAATACATTATACTTTTTTTTTTTTTTTTTTTTTTTTCTCTCTGCTAATATGGGCTGAGTCTTTAGATGTACTTGTGTGTTGTCATTCTTTGATGGAGCCGCAATATTTTATTTCACATTCTAGATCTTGCCCCATTATAGAAAATTGCTTCTAAGGCGGATTCCATTTTCCAATCCATAGGGTCCTTGAGAAGAACCATCTTCCACAGGAATAATGGTTTTCATAACTATATGAGCTACTACTGCATCAATCTTTGGAGAAGAAAACCATGATTTAATGTCATCCATAAATGGGTACATTTTGGACAATCTCTTGGTTACCCCAGTTCTCCTATCCCCTTTTTCCCAGATGGACTTAAAGGGATAGTAATACTTCGTTTTATCTTTATTTTATTTTGTAGGCATTAAAAAACATGAAGAATGATACAAGTCTTATCTCTCAGACCTTTATGGTTTGAGAGATATTCACAAGCAAAGTTTCCCCCATCCCACCCCTTTTACCTAGTGTAAGCCATCTCTTCTCAGATGTGGAATCTGGTTGTAAGCCTGACAGATAACAGAAGGGGACAATCTTATATTTTCATATGAAAACCCTGCCCCCCCCCCCCCCCCCTTGACAAGTTTTTCAGGCTTTTCCCATATTTTATTTGAAGATTGTCCCACTCTGCAATCTACCTGGGCACCTCCCTTCTGCTCTGGCTGAACAGTGTTACATCAGTAAAAGGGGCGGGAGGGGGATACTTTGTCATTGAATTACTCTTGCACTACAACTCTGACAGTATTGAAATAACACTCTCCAAAGTCCAAATACTATGATGATTAATTAGCGCTGCTTTTATTATGAAACATTACTATCCCTTTAAGTCAGAAATAGTGATGCACTGGGTAAACAAACTTTACAGTTTCCCTAGAAGACTGCATCCAGATTCCCCAATTCTGGATGAAAATCAGCAATGCCTAAGGTTTTTCTCATTCTTCAGGAAAGAATCTATATGGTCTAAATTAAATGAACCAGATTCCTCTGTAATTTCTCCTTCCTCTTCAGATGAGAATCCTGAGATATCATGCAGGCTTCGTTGATCCTCTATGCCATCTAATCTTATAGATGTACCTTCATCAAGATCTTCAATGTGGGGACTTTTCCTAGGGATAGTTGCTTCTCGCATGGCTGAAAATGTATCCTGCATTGACTTCATCCACGCTAAGAATTTCTGGAACTGAACAGGCATATCTTGCCCAGCAGCTTTAAGGCATTCCTGGCACAGTTTTAAATTATCAGTGCTAGGAACCATATCACAAGCAGTTTAGGACTTAGATTTAGGAGCTGACATCCTCTTTAGAAGAACTCTCTAAGGAAGGCTTTTCCTTAGAAGGTTGCTTAACAGGGGCAGACAGACTGCTAAAAAAAACCCCAAAAGAAACCACCACCACAAAATATTTAATAGTATTTTTTAAAATGACTGAAGTACTACCCCCTGCCTCAACCCTAGACTAAATGAACAGCATACATATATAGCACCAAAAGCACAACCCTTTCCTGTTGATAAAATAGGTGCTTACCAGCACCCCATGATCCTCTCACGCGCATACAGTTAGGGAAAAAATTATTTGATCCCCGGCTAATTTTTTACGTTTGCCCACTGACAAATGATCAGTCTACAATTTTAATGGTAGGTTTATTTGAACAGTGAGACAGAATAACAAAAATCCCGAGAAACGCATTTTAAAAAAGTTATAAATTGATTTGCATTTTACTGAGTGAAATGTATTTGACCCTTTTGCAAAACATGACTTAGTACTTGGTGGCAAAACTCTTGCTGACAATCACAGAGGTCAGATGTTTCTTGTAGTTGGTCACCAGGTTTGCACACATCTCAGGAGGGATTTTGTCCCATTCCTCTTTGCAGATCCTCTCCAAGTCATTAAGGTTTCAAGGCTGACGTTTAGCAACTCTAACCTTCAGCTCTCTCCACAGATTTACTATGGGATTAAGGTCTGGAGACTGGCCAAGCAACTCCATGACCTTAACGTGCTTCTTCTTGAGCCACTCCTTTGTTGCCTTGGCCGTGTGTTTTGGGTCATTGTTATGATGTAATACCCATCCACGACCCATTTTCAATGCCCTGGCTGAGGGAAGGAAGTTCTCACAAGATCTGACGGTACATGGCCCCATCCATCATCCCTTAGATGCGGTGAAGTGGTCCTGTTCCCTTAGCAGAAAATAACCCTCAAAGCATGTTTCCGCCTGCATGTTTGATGGTGGGGATGGTATTCTTGGGGTCATAGGCAGCATTCCTCCTCCAAACACTGAGTTCAGTGGATGCCAAAGAGCTCGATTTTGGTCTCATCTGACCACAACACCTTTCACCCAGTTCTCCTCTTTATCATTCAGATGTTCACTGGCAAACTTCAGACTGACCTGTTCTTGAGCAGGGGGACCTTGCTGGTGCTGCAGGATTTCAGTCCTTCACGGCATAGTGTGTTACCAGTTGTTTTCTTGGTGACTATGGTCCCAGCTGCCATGAGATCATTGACAAGATCCTCCTGTGTAGTTCTGGGCTGATTCCTCACCGTTCTCATGATCATTTGAACTCCACGAGGTGAGATCTTGCATGGAGCCCCAGACTGAGGGAGACTGACCGTTATTTTGAGTTTCTTCCATTTGCAAACAATTGCACCAACTGTTGTCACCTTCTCACCAAGCTGCTTGGCGATGGTCTTGTAGCCCATTCCAGCCTTGTGTAGACCTACAATCTTGTTCCCGACATCCTTGGACAGCTCTTTGGTCTTGGCCATGGTGGAGAGTTTGGAATCTGACTGATTGCTTCTGTGGACAGGTATCTTTTATACAGGTAACAAGCTGAGATTAGAAGCACTCCCTTTAAGAGTGATCCTAATATCAGCTTGTTACCTGTATAAAAGACACCTGGGAGCAGAGTTGTCCAAACAAAGTGCGCTCCAGCAGTGGAAATCAAGAGAAGGGTGCATGCGTGGAAGTGCCAGGTTCCACTTCCAGTGTGTCTGTGGCTTACAGAAAATGCAAACCTCTAGCACTGAGGCAGACACAGTGTGTGTATCAGAGGCAACAGTCCTCTGGATCCTCAGCATTGTACTGCAGCCCAGGAAAGAAAATAAACAAAAGGAAAAATAATACTTACTCCTAACAAGCGGAGCAAGGCTAACAGCCCCACACTCAGCTTGGTAGGACTACCAGCTGCAGTGAAGGGGGCTATCTTATATTGTGCCAACCAATTGATCCCACCACAGCAAATGGGCAGAGACCATACCCATTGTATATAGCCAGTTGGAGCTATGAAAATGGTGTGAACCGTCTCCTATTTTGCAAAGTATTCTGGGAAATATAGCTAATGGAGATAAGACCTACACTAGCCTACAACTCCATGGAATTGTTAGGGCATACTATGCTATTAGTTGTGCATCCCTTGCGCTTGAACAGAGTTATGGCAGTTTTCAATTTCTTCTTGATGCCATCATGTCTGTCTGGAGTTCCCCATCAGCAAGTTATCCGAGGAAATATTTCCCGATTTAGTTAACATTTCCCCTGGATCTATGGTCTGACGGCTGGGATAATCTGACTCCCAGTTCTCCACTCCTGTAATATAAATAGCTGAAACCCACTTCTCTGTCCAGAAAATAATTTATCCAAGTCCATTCCGGCAAGTTTTGCTTTTTTGTTCATTCTTGATGGTTTATGGATGCTACTGTTGTGGCATTGTCTGACTGAATCTGAATGGGAAGATTCTTCAATATTGACATCCATGCCAATAGTGCATAGGAACCTAGACCTAGCTCTAGAGTGTTATGGGAAGACATGACTGATGGAATCCACTTACCTTGAATGTAGAGACGTTTATACACCACTCCCCACTTAAACAAACTTGCGTCTATTGTGACTGACTCCAACTCTGTTATAGAGAAAGGCTTTCCTGTCAGATTTGACTTTATGAACCACCACTGAAGAGATTGTCACGTGGACTGTGATATCGTCATCATATGATGGAGAACTTGTTTTTGGAACAAATGAGAATTATTTCCAATTAAAAAGGTCTCAAGTGAAACTGAGAAAAAGGGACTGCTTCTATAGTGGCTACCATGTTTCCCACTGTCTTCATGCAGTGCCTGACAGAAAACTCTGAAAGGAAGAGAAAATATTAGATTATGATTTGAAAATATGAAATTTACTATTGAGGTGAAAAAACCCTTTGAAGGCTGGTGTTGCTGAGATGGCATTAGATGAGACTTGCTTAGGTTGATTATACAACTGTGGCTCTTCATAGATATGCGTAAGCTCACTTTAGCATCAGATCTTCCTATTAGGGAGTTATATTTATTCCCACGGATCTGCAGTGAGCCATTAGGGGAGCAATCACCTTGGTGAAAACTCAGTGCTCTGGCTAGACTGAAAAGCACAGCCACAATTTGAAGCAGTTTGTTTTAGTATGCAAACCTGAGGTATTCCCAAAAGAGATGTGTATGTATGCATCTTTGATGTCTGGAGATGTGAGAAATTCCTTTGGTTCCAAGGCTGCTATCACTTACTTGATAGATTGCATCTTAATCCTGGGAACTTTGAGAAGAGAGGATTTTAGTCTTACCTGTTAAATATTTTTAGCTTAGTGCATATTACTCACAGGTAGCATGGGGAGGCGACAGCTCCTCCCAGTGGGCTGGAACAATTTTAAGTAGTGCGGGGTGGAGCCTCCCCCCTCCTCCATATCAGATTACCCTAGCCACTCCCTGCCAGATAGATTTGAGGAAAAAAATAAACTACCAACTAGGATAGCAAGAAGGAAGAGAGGAAAAGTCCTGTGAGTTATGAACCCAAAAGGACTCCTATGTCCAGCCGCAGGAGACCCGGCATGGTCCCTTTCACGGGGAGGGAGACCTGTGAACTAAGAGAAAAGGATTTAAAAGGTAAGACTATGATCCTCTTTTCTCTGTTGCACAAAATAACTCACAGGTACCATGGGGATGTACCAACATTGAGCTCCCAGTGTGGGAAGATGGAAAGGCCCAAGCAGCGGTCTCATATGATACCAGAGTTCCCGTGGACTAACCAGGACACGGAACAGCCCAAATTAAGTGTCAACCGACACTTAACAAATCACAGCACACAAAAACAAGAGCCAACAGGACTCAACAGTTAAAGAGCTGTAAGGCACAGGAAAAAAGTCCCAGACAGACAAAACCTCCTCCAGGACTTGCTTGCCAAATCTGGCTTCAGCCGAAGCCAGATCATCAACACGACAGTTTGGCAAAGGTGTGTACAGAAGACCAAGTGGCCGCCTTGCGCAGCTGTTCAGCAGAGGCCAGATTTTATGTCCAGGAGGCTCCAACAGACCTAGTGGAGTGTGCTGTAATCTGGAAAGGAACAGATTTCCCTCTGAGCGCATAAGCCTTGCGGATGGTAGACTTAATCCAGGATGCAATAGAGACCTTGGATGCAGCCGAACCAGCCCTGGGACCCTCAGGGATAACAAATAGAGCAGTCTTACGGACAGACTACGTACAGTGCACACAGAATTGGAGGCAGCGCACCACTTCCAACAAGTGGAGATCCCTCTCCTTGTCAGATTTAGAGTCAGGACAAATAGGCACAACAATCTCCTGATGGATGTGGAACTCAGAAACCACCTTAAGAAGAAATTCCTGGGAGGTACAGAGAACAGCCTTATCCTTGTGAAACACCAGGAAAGCCAGTTTACAGGACAAGGCCTGCAACTCAGATAACAGAGACCACAGCCAAAAGAAAGGCCATCTTCCACTTCAGAGGCGTAGAGGAATGGTAAAGGACTCAAAAGGACGCCACCGCAAGACACCAAAGGCAAGATTAAGGTCCCACTGAGGAGTGGGAGCCCTGTAAGCAGGGAAAGCATGAGCAACACCCTGAAAGAAGACCTTGACATCCGGCAACGTGGCAATGTGTGCCTGGTAAAAGGTAGAGCAGAGATCTGGACCTTCAAGGAACTAAGGCTGAGGCCTTTGTTCACACCATCCTGCAAAAAGGATAAGATGGACGGAAGGTCAAATTCATGTGAGGACAGATACTTGTCCACACACAAAGAATGAAAGATAGATCAAACCCTGTGGTAGGCCCTAGAAGGAACTGGCTTCCTGGCTTGAATCATGTTGGAGGAGCCCTTCCTCCTCAACATGGAGGCTTCAACAGCCATGCAGCCAGACTGTCCACGTCCTCCCTCCAGAGATAACCCTGGTGAAGGAGATCCAGTCTGCGTGGCAGAGGAAACAGATGCTGAGCAGACAAGAGTTCTGGAAAACAAGGTTGTCTTCCAATAAGGAGCAATCAGAATGACCAATGCACGTTCCATCCAAATTTTTTGCAACACCCTGGGGATGAGAGGAAGAGGAGGAAAAATGTAGGAAGATGAAAGCACCAAGGAATGGACAAGGCATCCACTATAAATGCCAGAGGATCCCCCCCTAGCAAGCGCAAAACATCGGAACCTTCCAGTTGTCCCTGGTAGCCAACAAGACTATACAAGGACGCCCCCATTTCTGGACCAGCAGATCAAAGACCTCCAGATGGAGCTCCCACTGAAGGTCCAGGAGATCCCTGGAAGTACAGAGTCACCCTTGGTGTGCAGGAAGGCAATCAACGTGCTTAAGACCTGAGGAGCAGTGGTGAGCCCAAAGAGGAGAGAGGTGAATTGGAAGTGTCCCAGAGTGCAAGCAAACCTAAGATACTTCTGATCATCTGGATGAATTGGAACATGCAGGTAAGCATCCTGCAGATCCAGAGAGGCCAGAAATTCCCCTGGACACATCGCTGCAATGACAGATCACAAAATCTCTCTTTGTGGAGTTTAGATCCTTCTTGGGAATTACAAAGGTTTGAATAGAAACTTAAACCTCTCTTTCAGTGGTACTGGAGCCAGGACTCCCTTGTCCAAGAAAGCATGCATCTCCCCATTGAAAAGACGTAACACTTCATGACCCTGAGAGGAAACAGAGACTGAAAGGAGGCAGGGATGTGAAGGGAATCCTATAGCCTCCTGAAACCACCTGTAATACCCACTGATTAGCAACAGAGCCTGTCCAAATGCTTGAAAAATGTTGCAAGCGACCGCCCACAGGTAGATGCGTGGACCAGCGTTCAGCAAGTCATGAGAAGGTGGTTTGGAGGAGGAGTGTTTGGACCCTTAACTGCTGCCTGGGCTTGGGGGGTGGAGTGCTGGCCTGAGACCCATCTCAATTTAGCCTTTGCGCTTTGCTTTGGTGGGGACGAAAGACTCTGCTTCCTCTCCATATTAGGGTGTTTGGGGACCTGAGTCAACAAAGTGCTTACCTCCAACAGCCTCACTGACGTTCTTCAGTTCAGGCCCAAAAATAGATGTACCTTGTAAGGGAGAGAAAAAGGAATGACTTCTTAGGTAAGTCAGCAGACCAAATCTTAAGCCACAGAGTGCATCTAGCATCCAAAGAAAAGTCAGAAGCCTTAGCCTCAAGCCTGACAGGGTCAAAGAGGGTGTCTCATGTAGTTCTGAGCCTCAGACATGTTTGCCAAGTTGGCCAAAAGGTCCTCCTTAGGGGCACCTTTGAGGACAGCATCCATAAGTGGTCCAGTCCAAACAGCAATGGCTCTGGTAACCCACACAGAAGCCATGGTAGGCCTCAAGGAGGCCATGGCAGTGAATATAGACTTCAGGAGAGCTTCAAGCTTCCTATCAGTTAAGTCCTTAAGTGCCGTGGCATATGCCAAGGGCAAGGCAGTGGTGTAGTCCAGTGAGCCATGGTTGCATCAGAAAAGGGGATACAGCTTAGAGAATCTCTTGGCAAGAGCAAGAGTCTTGTTGGTTGTTTTCCACTCATCCAGGATAATCGGATGTAGAGTGGGTTAGGTGGAAACAATGCAGGACTTCTTGCGCCTATGAAAGACATTAGAAGTAGACTAACTATACAGGGTCAACAGGAATGTTAGGGTAGTCAGAAGTGCCTTGATGAGACCCTCATCAGAGGATTCAGGGTCAGGCTCAAAGGGGCCACCATAGGTATGGGAAGAAGCCCATTCTGCAAACTCTCCATACTCAGACTCTTCTAAAGAATCCCCCTCAGATGAATCCGTGAGATCAGGAATACCAGGGGCCTTAGGGGTCATAAACTTGAACAAAGTGGGGGCTTCCAAGACTGGAGGACCTCTTGAAGAGAAAGAAGAAACTGTGCCATAGAAGACTAAGTCCTTGACCCAGTGTGGCTTTTGTTCATGGCTGGAGGGCCCTGGTGAAGAAGCAGGGGCCACAGCGCATGAGGGGCGTAAGTGTACACTCTGGGAGGTCTCCGCTTGGCATGAGGAACTGTAAGCAGGGGGGGGGGGGGGGCAAGGACACGTCCAGGTCCTTAAGTCTAGCTCCACGTCCCTTTTGATCTGCCATCCTAACAGAAGTGTCTTACAGTAAAAACAGAACCCAAATACTGTCACCCAGATTAATAAAATCACCACAGAAAGCCTAAAATGCACTTATCTGGCAGGCAAAGAGTTAACATGAGGAGAGTAAAGAAATCCAAGCCCTGCGTAGGATACTCAGCTCAGGACAGAAAGAAAAGGATGTCCAAAATCAGAGACCATCAGAGAAAAGCCAGCGAAACAAGCGTTATGGGAAATGTAATTTCTCCAAATGAAGGTATCCCAAAAACAGAATCTGAAGCCCCCAGGGACCCCCAAGACACTGCAGAGGCTATGAGGTAAAGAGCGCCCTTAAAGGCGCTGAATTGAAATAAATGTAATGTTAAGTGACTAAAACGTACTTAAAACATACGAAAACACAGACTATAAACTCATGAATTCAAGGGGAAAATGAGAATTAAGTCCCCTAACCCAATAAGCATGGCAGGGATGGGGTTAATACCACAGAACAGCCCAAAAAGCTCCAAAGACCCAGAGAACAGACAGATTACCAAACATGAGTGCAGGACCCCTGTGCGGAGGGAAACTGTGGGACAAGTGGACCATGGCACTCAAAGGGTTGCTCACCTTTTTAGCAGGTCTTCTTTCTTCAGAATACTATTGGGAAAGAAGCAGCAGCCTCACAAGATTCATTTTGGAGTGTGTGACATGGGCGGAGAGATTCTCCCAGGACTAGACAAGGTCCACAACAGTACCTGATAACTGGGAAATCCTCCAGTGGAAGTCAGTAATGGTAATCCATCTAACGGGGGAATTTGGAAACCCCAGATCAAAGAAAAAAATAATAAACTAAACAGAACTGTTCTCAGCCTTCTAACCAGGAATTTGGAATAAATCTGGTGGGGAGTGGCTAGGGTAGCCATACATATTGGACAAAAGAGAAACTGGTTTACTTGTTTCAGGTGCAGGATAAGAGAATCCTCCATCTTATTTAGGTACCATAAAAAGATTGGAATAAAGCCTTTGAACTTTTGTTCTTTGGTACTGTCAAAAACAGACTGCCTGATGAAAGACCTCCTGCAACGTCTCTTCATTTGGTACCGTGGCCATGGAAAAATGATGTGGTTGTGAAAGACATTGTGTAAATTAACTTGAATGAGTTGAAGTACCCACCTGTCTGAAATGGGCAATTATATGGGGCAATGTTTTTATTGGGTGGTAGTTCCGCTTTAAAGGCAGGATAAGTATGAGCAATCCCTTGAAAGAGAACTTGACATCAGGAAGGATAGGGACACATCTCTGAAAGAAGACAGAGTGTAGAAGTCTGAACCTTAAGGAAATTCAAGTTAAGATCCTTATCCACTCCATCCTGCAGGAAGGCCAGGATCGTTGGAAGATCAAAGTCATGGGTAAGATCCTTATCAGCACACCAAGAAAGAAAGGTGTACCAGACTATGGTAGGTCTTCGAGGAGACAGGCTTGCAGGCACTAAGCATAGTAGCCACCACACATGAAGAAAAACCTCTCTTCAGTATTGAAGACTCAATTTCCATGCTGTCAAACCCAGATGGTCCACATTCTCCTTCCACAGGTACCCCTGTATAAGAATACCCGTATGGCGGGGCAGCCAGAAGGGCTCCACCACAGAGATCCAGAAGCTCCAGAAACCAAGCCTGACTAGGCTAGTATGGAGCAATCAGAAGGACTGGAGAATGCTCCAGACGCAGTTTCCGAAACACCCTGTGTAGCATGGGGATGGGAGGAAAGATGTACGCCAGAGAGAAGCGCCTTGGGATCGACATGGCATCCACTGACAGAGCTAGAGGGTCCCTCCAGCAAGAGCAGAGTTGAACCTTCTGATTGTGCCTTGTTGCCATCAGATCGATGCAAGGAAGTCCCCACTTCTGAACAAAGAGGTTGAACACTTCTTGGTCCAGTTCCCCACTCTCCGCTGTCCACTGTGTGTCGACCTAGGAAGTCTGCCAACACGTTGTCTATGCCGGGAATATGACCTATGGATATGGCAGGAACATGTTCCTCTGCCCGGGTTAAAATAGCTTTGACCTCCAACCAGGCAGCGAGACTTCTTGTACCTCCTTGCTTGTTGATTTAAGCCACAGCCGTAGCATTGTCAGACTGGACTCTGACTGGGCATCCCTCTAGATGACAGGTCCAGTGGCGAAGAGCATGAAATATCGCCCAAAGCGCAGCACATTGAAGGGAAAGAAAAGTTCCTCCGGAGACCACTGACCCTGGGCATTGCTGTGACCCAGGACTGCTCCCCAGCCGGAAAGGCTGGCATCCGTTGTCACTGTAGTCCAGAAAGTTATCATGGACAGCCCCTTCAGCAGATTTGAGAGGTTGAGCCACCATGACAGGCTCAGCTCCACGTGAACAGGAAGAGACAGACATCTGCAACAGATCCTGCTGTCCCCTGCACATATGGATCACGAACATCTGGAGTTCCCTGGTGTGAGCAATAGCAAACAGAACCGCTTCTAGGTGGAAATGAACTTCCCCACTGTGAAGTCAATTTCTTGGCCGGTACTGGATCATGAGCCAGAACAGTGGCTACTCTGTGGACAATCTAGTGAGTCACCTCGTCCGTGAAAAAAACACCATACCCTGTGTGGTGTCGAAGAGGAGACCTAGGAAGACTAGTCTCTGAGACTGTACAAGGACCGACTTGTCCACGTTGAGGATCCATCCGTGACAGGTCAGTGCATGAATGCAGTCCTTGACCTGCTGATGGAGTTCCGGAGAAGGAGCCTTCAGAAGCAAGTCGTCCATGTAAGGGGTGTGTGTCTGATGCCGTCCCGGTGAAGGACAGCCACGAATGCACCCATGACATGACTGAAGACCTGTGGAGCTGTAGTCAGACCAAAGGAAAGAGCAGAAAACTGAAAATGCCCTTAGTCGCAAGCAACCCAGAGGTACTGCAGGCCCTCTGGATAGATAGCAATATGCAGGTATGCATCTTGACGGGCCAGAGAAGTAAGGAATTCTCCAGGAAACATGGCTGCATTCAAAGTCCACTGGGACTCCTGGTGGTAATGAATCGTTATCACGAAGGAATTAAGGTCCTTGAGGTCCAAAACTGGACAACAGCCACACTTTCTTGGAAACCACAAACAGGTTGGAGTAAAAACCCAAACCCATTTCCGGCAATGGGACCAGTTCAAGAACTTTGTCCAAAAGAGTCTGGATGGCATCATGGCACCTGAGGCGTGTGAGAAGGGAAGATATAAAAAAAAAAAAAAAAAAAAAAAAAATCTGAACGGGGAAGAGAGACGAAAGGGATACTCTACCCTTCTGACAACCTGTAAAAACCACGGATTCCCCCCGGTATCTGTCCATTGTCTGCTTGGCCCACTAATGTTTGGGCTTGGAGGAGGAGCGCGGAACCTGGGGAACCGCCTGGTTCACGGAGCATGCCTCAGCCTGAAAGGGTCTAAAAAGCGGATTCTGCTTGACTGGCTTCTAGGCACTAAAGGCAGCAAGGTACTCTTACCCCCTATGGCCTCACTGATGAAGTCTTTAAGCTCCAGCCCAAACAGAGAGGTACCCTGAAAAGGTAATGAAAGCAAGGCTTTCTTAGAGGTAGTGTCTGCAGACCAGATCTTGAGCCAAAGATCCTGTCTGGCTTCCACAGTTATGGTAGAAGCCCTAGCCACCAAGCAGATGTCAAAAATAGCAGCAGAAACAATGCTGAGCCTCAGAAATGTTGGCAAGAAGTTGCAACAAAATCAGCAGTAGGAGCTCCCTGACGGACAGCCAGTCAGCTGTTCAGCCCAAACTGCAATTGCCCTGTTCACCCAAGCAGCGGCGAACGTTGGGTGCAGGGAAGTACCAGCCATAGCAAAGATGGTTTTAAGGATGTCTCAAGCTTCCTGTCAGTCCAGTCTTTGAGGACAGATGAGTTTGCCACAGTCAAAGCAGTGGACTTGGAAAGTCTGGAGACTGGAGCGTCCATCTTGAATGAATGAGCCCATTGAGCTAAGAATGAGCCCATTGAGCTAATGCCGCTACAGAAAAGGGGGTACAACTTCGCAAGCTTCTTAGAAACAGGCGGCTTCTTGTCAGGAGCTTTCCACTTAGACACCAGACGTCAAAAGTGGGGTTAGGTGGAAAACAGGTAAACTCTTTCTTAGGCTCCTGGAACACATCAGAGGGATCCACAGGAACCTCCGGAACCAAAGGAATGTTTAGGGTGTTTAACACCGTCCTGATCAGGCCCTCAGCACAGGGATTAGGGTCAGCTTCAAAGGGGTCCCCAAAGAATTGGGAAGAGACCACCGCAGAACATTCCCCCTTGTTAGAATCTATCAACAGTTCCTCCTCAGAGGAATCTATCAGGTACTCACTGCGGTTTTGGCAGAGAAGACCTGATAGGAGTAGGGGGGCTGCCAAGACTGGAAGACCCCCTGCAATTGGGATGGAAGGAGTTGTAAGGTAGACCTTAGGTCTCTAGTAGTGGCCTTAAACTCTTGCATCCAAACTGGCTGTTGTGCAAGGCTGGAGGTCCGTGGGGGAGACGCAGGGGCAAGAGGGCATGTTGGGCATAATTGACCCAAGTACTCTCTAGGTAACCCTGATTAACATGAGGAGCAGTGCACAATGGAGGACACACCGCAGAATCCTTAGTTTTAAGTCTTGGCCCAAGTGCCAACAGAGTTGACATCATCAGTGTCAAAACATCCCAAATATACGGAAACAACCCATTACAGTGTGTATTTCACGCCAGAAATCGCCAATTTGCACTTATCTGGCAGGTGAAATGTTAATCTGCTGAGGGGAGGAGTGTCCAAGCCCTGCATAGGATACTCTTAAAGGGAAAGTAGAAATTGGCTGCCGTGACAGGAGCCAAACAAGCGCGCAAAGCAAGCGCTCATGGGAAATGTAGTTTTAACTAAAAATGTACCCCATCAGTGCCTGAAGCCCCATAAAACACACAAAGTTGACCGGAAAACAAAATGAACTGTCTCTGAAGTCGCTACATTAAGTGGTTGCAGATATATTTTCCAAACTGTAAAGTCCCACAGAGGTGAATGGAGCATGGCGTCTATGTGGTAAAGTGCGCCTTTACTCAAATTTTCCATATTTTACAGTGGGGGGGGGGGGGAGAGAAAAAAGTTGGAAAAACACCAGAAAACATGTTAAGACAATTAAACACTGTACACTGAATAGTGTGAAGCCCCACCTCCCAAAGGGTGTCAACTAGTAGACAAAGGGTTAAATTTACCACAGAAACTCTGCTCCAAACCCCCAACAGACATACAGAAAAACCCAATGAGTGCAGGAGTATGTAGTAGGAACTCCAAAGAGACCTCTGTGCGGAGAGGAAACGTGGGACAAGTGGACCTCAACACTCAAAGGGTTGCTCACCTTTTCAGCAGGTCTATCTTCAGATTACCACGTATTGGGCAACTCGTAGGGAAAGAACTTGCCAAACAAGATTCTCCTTCCCCCTCGGGCTAAGAGGTCCACCACAGCGCCTGGAAACGGAGCTATCCACTAGGGAATGTCAGTAATGGTAATCCGTCTAATGGTGATATTCCATATCTAATAGAAAACAAAAAATAAGCTAAAACTCTAGCAGAACTGTTCTCTTGCCTTGTATCAATGAACAAATTTCTAGAGAGGAAGTGGCTAGATGCAGCTAAGGATAGGAGGTAGGCTCCACCCAGCATTCTCTTCATGAATTGTTCCTGCCTACTTATAGGGGCAGTCGCCTACCCAAAGTTACCAGTAACCTATATTGGACGACAGAGAAAGTGTCTTAAAGAAAAATGAAGTGGTATTTGGTCAAAATTCCAGTTATAAACTCTGCCCTACACCTACTTCCTCAGAGACAGTGGCTACCTGCTCTGTAACCGCATTCACTCTGCCTCTACTCCCTTGGCAGAGATCAATATCAAGCCAATGAGACCGCTCCAGCTTATAGACAGAAAGCCTCAGTCATTGGAGGAGGCTGGATAGAGGGAAGGGAGCAGAGGCAGTGACTGACTGAGTTTAGGGTCTATGTGGAAGTAGGTACACAGCAGAGTTTATAACTGGAATTTCAACCAAATAGCATTTAAAAAAAAAAAAGACAAGAAGAAATGAAGACACTTTTATTCATTCGATATATAACTTATTTAGGCTAACATATTGAGGCAATACATCCCCTTTAAATCAAACTGCATTCCAATTCTTTAATGCTGCCACTTCTTTAATGCTGAACATGTACATGCCCACTTAGCTCATCTCCTAGGCATCTTTCACAAAACACAAGTCCATCTTGGAGGTAGCCTGTGATAGCGAAAATGTTATGTGGCATGTTATTTGCCAAATTGAATAATCTGAGATTGCCAGGTCTCAGCAGCTCCACATGACCCGGCTGAAGCAAAGGAAGCTTGAATGATTACTCCTAGACCATAAAATATCAGTCTGCTGAAGGTATCAATATTTTTGTTAGCAGGATCTTTAAGCTTTACTGTTCGCTGAACTGGAATAGTGGTATCTTTGGACAGTCTGGAAACAATAAGGTCAGCTGTTTGTGGTTTGGACCAAAAGGTCAACCTTTGATTTAGAAGAGTATACCTTAGCAAATTTCTTGGGAATAATCACAGCTTTATCTAATTTTCCCACTCATCCATGACTATCTGATAACTCTTATATAACAGTATATTACTTTTTACGTTTAAAACAAGACATGGAAGAGGACTTGGAGGCTTGATAATCTGAAATCTCCAACAGATCAAGGTTAGCTTTTAATTAAAAAGATTCCATGGATTCTGAACACACATCATCTAAAAAGGTACCTCTCTAAAGGATGACAACTCAGAAATGTCACTGGCCAATTCAAATTCATTGTCAGATGAATCTGAGGGCGAATAAGATTTTTGGAGGGTTTTATGTTCATGAACTTTTAAACGCTGCACGAGGTGCTTCTGTAAACCACCAGTCCAAAATACTCTATAATTTGGCAAGTGAACCTGGTAAGGACTTAGCCCACTTTAGTTTCAGTATAGGAGGGGACCACGGTTAAGGTGGAAGCCATGATAGCCTCTAAGTCCGTACATTTAAAAAAAAGGCAGGAAGCTGCAAATCTGAGAAGTTGATACTAGCTAGCCTTTTTCATCTAATAAATTCATGTTATATCTTTCTTTCCCTTTACTTTTATGCTTTTTGCCTTGGGAAGCTGGATACCTAGAGTTCGTTTCAGTATTACTAAACATGTCAGTTTCAAATAGATTCTACAAAGATCATGTTCCAAATAATTCACATTACAGGTCACTCTTGGATAGTTTGACATGTTAATTTTAACATTATATTGTTGGAAATTTCTACTGAAATGAACTATAAAAAAACAGAAGGGAAGCAAACTGTAAGAGGAATCTAGTCTTTTCTGTTAAAGGGATAGTGATACTTGAAAATAAGTTTATATTGTAGCCCTTAAAAAAACATGAAAAATGATATGTCTTATCTCCCAAACCTTTATGGTTTGGGAGATATTCAGAAGTAAAGTTTCCCCTGGAGTGATGTTATTGCTCCACCCTTCAGATTTGGAATCCGGTCCAGGGACCGGCTGTGCCTCTCCAGAAGTGCTGAGATCACCATCTTTAAAAAGAATTTCTTAATTGGAATGGTCTACAAAGTGTGCTTTCAAGCCAGGCACACTTTGTAGATAGTTCCAATTAAGTAGTTCTTTTCAAAGATCGTGATCTCAGCACTGCTAAAGAGCTGCCGGTTGCTCTGTGGACCGAATTCCAAATCTGCCCACTAGATGGCAGACTTGGCTGAAACAGCCAGGAAAAGAGAATTTTACTATATGTTACATGTGAATATCTCCCAAACCATAAAGGTCTGGGAGGTAAGACTTATATCATTTTTCATGTTTTTTTTAAGGGCTTCAATATAAAAAAAACTTATTTTCAAGTATTACTATCCCTTTAAATCCTTTTCTCTTCGTCCATACAGGTTACTGGTAACTTCGGGTATGTGATCCACCCCATTAAGTAGGCAGGAACAATTCTATAAGTGAATGCAGGGGGTGGAGCCTACCTTCTCTCCTTGGCTGCAGCTAGCCAATCGACTCCAGTAAGATTGGAGACTCTACTGACTAGATAGTAGAAGAGAAAGACTACTCCTGTGAGCATAACCCCGAAGGATCCCCACAGAAGAGCCAAGCATGGTCCTTTGACAGGGTGGGAGACCAGTAAACTGTATGGACTAAGAGAAAATGATTTAAAAGGCAAGACTAAAATCCTCTTTTCTCTGTCGTCCAATACATGTTACTGGTAAACTTTGGGATGTCCAACCACTGAGCTTCCCAGAGGTGAGAAGGCAAGGACCAGGTGCAAGGCCCGCAAAGTCACCAGAGCAGATATGAATCATCGGATCAGAGACAGCCCAACAAAACAACGGACACTGAACAGGGGTAACAGCACCCCAGAAACTAATACACAGCACATTGAACTAGAGCCAACAGGGATCAAAAGTGAAGGAAGCACCAAAGAAGATACCAGACAGGCAAAACTGCCTCCAGGATCTTCCTCCCAAAACTGGCGTCAGCCGATGCCAGCACATCAATAAGGTAGTACTTAGAAAAGGTGTGCACAGACAACCAAGTGGCAGCCTTGCACAACTAATCAGCGGAGGCCTGATTCTTGTAAGCCCAAGCAGACCAAACAGCGCTAGTAGAATGAGCCGTGACCCAAAAGGGAAGAGGCTTCTTCTTTAGCTCGTAAGCCTTACAAATAGTGAACTTGATGCAAGTCACTTTGGATGCAGGTCTTGCTGCCCTGAGGCCCCCAGGAATGACAAACAGCACGTCAGACTATCAAATGGACTCAGTGCAACGTACATAAAACTTGAGACAATGCACCACATCTAACAAGTGGAGATCCCTCTCCTTGTCAGAGGTAGGGGTCAGGGCAGAAAGGCAGCACCACAATCTCCTGATTAATGTGAAACTCAGAGACCACCTTCGGCAGAAACTCCTGAGAAGTGCGAAGCACCGCCTTGTCTTTGTGAAACACCAAAAAGGGTGGTCTACAAGACAAATCATGTAACCCCGCGACAGTGAACAGACGCAATCGCCAGGAGAAAAGCCATTTTCCACATCAGGAGTAGAGGAATAGTAGCCAAGGACTCAAAGGGAGGGCACTGAAGGATACCCAAAAACAAGTTAAGCTCCCATGGAGGAGACGGAGTCTTGAAAACAGGACGAGTATGAGCAACACCCTGGAAGAAAACCTTGACATCAGGAAGAATAGCAATGAGCCTCTGAAAGAAAACAGAGCAGATGTCTGAAACTTAAGGGAAAACAAACTGAGGCCCTTATCCACACCGTCCTGCAAGAAGGCTAGGACCGTAGGCAGATCAAAATCCTGATAAAGGCCCCTATCAGCACACCAAGAGAGAAAGTTCAACCAGACACGATGGTATGCCTTAGAAGAAACAGGTTTGTGGGAACTAAGCATAATAGCCACCAAACCAGAAGAAAAACCTCTTCAGTACTGAGGATTCAATTTCCAAGCCGTCAAAGCTAGACCATGAACATCCTCCTTCCACAGGTAACCTTGAAGAAGATCTGGACGGCAAGGGAGCCGGAATGGCTCCGCCACTGACAGATCCAAAAGCTCCGGAAACCAAGCCTGTCGAGGTCAGTACTGAGCAATCAGAATGACTGGACAACGCCTCAGTCTCAATTTCCGTAACACCCTGTACAACATGGGGAAGGAAGGAAAGATGTAAGCCAGAGAAAATAACCAAGAAATGGACATGGCATCCACTGCTAGAGCTAGTGGATCCCTCCAGTGAGAGCAGAACATCAGAACCTTCCTGTTGTCTCTTGTCGCCATCAGGTTGATGTAAGGAAGACCCTACTTCTGAACAATGAGGGTGCAGTTCTCACTCTCCACTGCCCGTGTGTCCACTGAGGAAGTCTGCCATGACATTGTCTACGCCAGGAATGTGCACTGCGGATATGGCAGGAAGGTGTTCTTCTGCCCAGGACAAAATAGCCTTGACCTCTAACCAAGCTGCGAGACTTCTTGTTCTGCCCTGTTTGTTGATGTAAGCAACGGCCGTGGCATTGTCGGACTGGACCCAGACTGGACATTCTTTCAGCTGGGGTGGCGAAGGGCATGAAATATTGCCAGAAGCTCCAACACGTTGATGAGGAAAGATTCCTCTGGAGACCACTGACCTCGACCCAGAACCGCTCCCCAGCCGGAGAGGCTGGCACCCATCGTCACCGTGGTCCAAAAGGATACCAGGAAGGACTTGCCCTTCAGTAGATTGGAGAGGTCGAGCCGCCACGACAAACTCATTTCCACATGAAGAGGGAAGAATACTGACATCTTCAGAAGGTCCTGCTGACCCCTGCACACCTGGATCACAAACCTCTGGAGTTCCCTGGTGTGAGCCATGGCAAATGGAACCGCTTCTAGGGTGGAGATGAATTTCACCACTAGAGAGGGCAGCTTCTTGGCTGGAACTGGATCGAACCAGAACAGCAGAAACCCTGTGGGAGATCTGGTGAGCCACCTCGTCTGTGAGAAACACCATGCTCTGCTGAGTGTTTAAGAGAAGGCCCAGGAAGACCAGATGCTGGGATGGGACAAGATCTGACTTGTCCATGTTGATGAACCACCCGTAATGGTTGAGAGCATGAATGCAGTCCTGAACCTTCTGCTGAAGTTATACAGAGGGGGCTTTCAGAAGCTGGTCGTCCATGTATGGAGTAACTCTGATGCTGTCCCGATGGAGGAAGGATACTAAGGCTCCCAGGACACTGCTGAAGACTTGGAGCTGTAGTCAGATCAAAGGGAAGAGCTGAAAACTGAAAGTGCCCTTGGTTGCAGGCAAATCTGAGATACTGCCGACTCTCTGGTTGAATAGAGATGCATAATGCGTCCTGAAGATCCAGAGGGGCAAGGAAATCCCCCGGAGACATAGCAGCAATCACCGTCCTTAGGGACTCCTGGTGATAATGAGTCCTGATCACAAAGGAATTGAGATCCTTCAAATCCAAAATGGGATGACAACCATCGTCCTTCTTGGAGACCACAAAGAGGTTAGAGTAAAAACCTATACCTCTGTCCTGAACTGGAACAGGTTCCAGAACATCCTTGTCCAGAAGGGCCTGGATAGCACCACTGAGCATATGAGAAGGGAAAAACCAAAAAGGAGGAAGAGAGGCAAAAAGGAATCGTGTACCCTTCAGCCACCACCTGTAATTACGCTTCAGAGCGGACGCATCAGCAACTGGCAAGGCAGTGGACTTGGATAGCCTGGACACAGGAGCATCCACTTTGGAGGGGATGAATCCACTGAGCAAGCACCACCTAAGAGAATGGATAAAGCTTGGCAAGTTTCTTGGAAACAGAAGGTTTCCTGTCCGGAGACTTTCACTCATCAGACACAAGATGGTCAAGCGAGGTGTTAGGTGGAAGACAAGTATAGGGCCTCTTAGGCTCCTGAAATGCATCAGAGGGATCCGAAGAAACCTCCTGAACTAAGGGAATGTTTAGGGTAGTTAAGACTGATCTGATCAAGCCCTCAGCCAAAGGATCAGGATCAGCCTCAAAGGGGTCTGCAAAAAAAAAAAAACTGACAGGAGCCCACAGCAGAACATTCCTCAACATCCAAATCCACCAGAGGAATCCGATTTGTCAGGTACTCCCTGCGGTTTCAGCAGGGAAGATCTGATGGAAAAGGGGTCTGCTAGGCGTGGAAACCCCCTGTAACTGGGATGGAAAGAGTTGCAATGTAGACTGGAGGTCTCTAGTAGCAGCCTTGAACTCTTGCACCCAGGCTGGCTCTAATTCATGGCTGGAGGTCCCCCTGGGAGAGACTCAGGGATATCAGAACATGCTGGGCATAAATTACCTGAGAATTCTGTATGTAACCCTGAACTACGAGGAGCAATGCGCAATAGTGGACAGACACCAGCGGTCTTAGGCCTGGCCCCAAGTTCTAACGGAGCAGACATTCTCAGTGTCAAAACGTTTAAAGTATAAGAAATCATCCAAATAGTGTGTGTGTGTGAAATTAAAATTTCACCCCAGAACTTGCTACAATGCACTTACAGGCGAAGGGTTAATCTGCAGAGGAGAGAAGGAAAGTCCAAGCCCTGTGTAGGATACTAGTTTAGGAAAAGGCAAAATGGCTGCCGCGGCGGGAGCCAATCAGAAACGAGCATGCAAAGCAAGCGATCATGGGAAATGTAGTTTTCCAAGAAAAAGCCCACCAGTGCCCAAAGTCCCCTGTGCCCCCAACACACAAAAAACGTTAACCAGATGACAAAGCAAGAGCAGAAAATTAAAATGAGCCATCTCTGAAGTTGCTACGTTGAGCGGTTGCAGAGATAGATCCCAAACTGTACAGTCCCATAGAAGTGAATGGAGCAATGGCGTCTATGCGGTAAAAGCGAGCCAGGAACACACATTTTGCAAAGTTGAAACTGTGAATTAAAATTACATGAAACATCACTAGAACATGTTAGCAGACCCCCCCCCCCCAAAAAAAAAAACAAAACTGAACCCAGTAGAGAAAGTGCCAAACCCCCAAAAGATGCAGCTAAAGGGTCAAGTTACCACAGATAAACCGAATGAGTGCAGGAGTGTGCAATGGAAAAAAACCCTGTGCAGAGAGGCACTGTGGGACATGTGGACCTGCAGCACTCAAAGGGTTGCTCACCTTTCCTACAGATCTTCTGTCTTCAGATTACCATGTATTAAGAAGCCGCTTCAGTGGGCAACTCCTAAGGAAAGAACTTGAACCCAAGATTTTTCCCCCAGGGCTTAAGGGTCACAAAAAAGCACCTGGATTCTGAGCTAGCCACTGTCAGTTAAAGGGATAGTAATGATTAATTTTAAGTTGATTCAATATTGTAGACATTAAAAAAAGGTCAAATGTAAGTCTTGTCTCCCAAACCTTTATGGTTTGAGAGATATAACTTGCTAAAGTTTCCTTTTCCTGGCTGTTTTACTCAAGTCTGCCATCTAGCTGACAGCTGCAGATTCCAGTCATTTGACCAGACAGAGGCTCTTCAGCAGTGCTGAAATCACGCTGTCTAGAAATAAATACTTCACTGGAACGGTCTACAAAGTGTGCTTGCAAGCCAGGCACACTTTGTAGACCGTTCCAAATTAAGTATTTATCTTTAGATATTGTTATATCGACGCTGCTGAAAAGCCACATCTGGACAAGTGACCAGAATCTGCTTCTGACAGCTTTACAGCTCGCCAAGCAGAAAGGGGAAGGACCAGAGAACTTTATTTTCTTATATCTCTCAAACCATAACGGTTTGAGAGATACAAATAAGTGCAAGTATTCTCTTTTAATTGTATCTACCATATAGTTAATACTTTTTTTCTGGCATTACTATCCCTTTAAGGTAATCCGCCTAATGGTGGTATTCCATATCTAACAGAAAAATAAAAAATTAGCTAAAACTACAGGAGAACTGTTCCCTTGCCTGTGTCTTCACCAAGGAACAAATCTTACTGGACCTGACTGGCTAGCTGCAGCCAAGGAGAGAAGGTAGACTCCATCCCCTGCTTCACCCACTTCTAGGATTGTTCCTGCCTACCCAAAGTTACCAGTAACATGTATGGGACGACAGAGAAAATACATGTTACTATATAGGTACAAATACACCTGCGACCATCTGATTTTAAAACATTCAAAATGCATCTTACACTGCAATGCTGGCAAGATCATAAACTAAACAGACATGTTTTATAGAGACATTCTTAATTTACTCATACCTCTCAACCACATTAGGAGACAGACTGAAATAACTAGTGTTTTGGGAATTAAAACATGTTCTGTAATCTAAGTGATACCAGATTGACATGATGAAGAAATGAATTACACGGTTAAGGAATTAACCAGCATTTAGGTCTTTATTTTGAGCTGGGTAAATGAACAAAAATGTACCCAGAAAATAGTTTGGGATACTGCTTTTATCATTAAATTGCATGGAAAAGGGTCAGCTTCTAAGGTCACTGTATTAGGCAGTTATTTCAAGAGTGTTAAGAACTAGCTGCATGCAACTACAGCACATTTTGGCCCCCATTCTGGAATGCCCTCCATATCTGTTCTCTTATCTGAGAAGGAAGCCAGAGGGAAAATTGGGCCAAAACTCCCAAAGATATGGGGGGGGGGGGGTAGGTTGAGGAGAGACAAATTTGTGCAGTATAGGGTACCCAATACCTTGTTACTTAAAGGGATAGTAATACTTCGTTTTAACTTTATTTTATTTTGTAGGCATTAAAAAAACATGAAGAATGATACAAGTCTTATCTCTCAAACCTTTATGGTTTAAGAGATATTCACAAGCAAAGTGTCCCCATCCCGCCCCTTTTACTGATGTAACACTTTTCAGCCAGGGCAGAAGGGAGCTGCCCAGGTAGACTGCAGAGAGGGACAATCTTCAATTAAGAGAAGGGAAAAACCTGAAAAGCTTGTCAAGGGGGGCAGGGATTTCATTGTTTTCATAGGAATAAGAGTGTCCCCTTCTGTTATCTGTCCAGTCTATAGACTGCATTCCACATCTGAGAAGAGATTGTTTACAGTAGGTAAAAGGGGCGGGAGGGGGAAACTTTGCTTGTTAATATCTCATAAACCATAAAGGTTTGAAAGATAAGACTTATATCATTCTTCATGTTTTTTTAATGCCTACAAATTAAAATAAAGTTAAAACGAAGTATTACTATCCCTTTAAAATACCATACTTCATAATGGAAAGTAAACCCAAAACAAGTATGTTACATTTCCAGCTTCTTGTCCCAACTGAATTATTGAGAAAAAAACAGCAGCTTGTAGCTAATAAAAGGGACTTTACAACTAACTGTGCCAGAAACATCTCAGAAAAAGTAACTTTGGTATTCAGAATCCACTTGAGGGTCACCAACAGTGCAACATTTAAGGACAGCATAGCTTGAGTGCAGGTGTGAACCAAAATGGCAGCAATGATTAACCCAATTGCTCAAGAAACTAAGTGTTACCCTAAAAAGCTGCCCTGTTCTTAAAGCACAGCTGGCTTTGTCCATCAAAGAACAACTGTGTGTAATACATGTTGTCAGGTTTGGACATCCAGCTGTTAAGGACGTTAACTTCCAAAGTCTTCAACCCAACAACTGGTTAGGGATAATGAGAACTGTAGTCCCCAACAACAGGATGTGCAAAACTAACTGCCTCAACTAATGTGAAAAAAACACATACAGAATATTAACAAAAAAAAAACCCTAAGTATTTAAAAAAACGTTAAAGTTTAATAACTGCTTTGAAATTATCTGAGAATGAGTCTATAATAAAAATTCTAGTCTTCTTACAGAAACTGAATAGATTTTAGTTTTTAATGAACTTGTAAACAAACAAAAAATGTTCAAAAATAAAAACAAAGGTATCCCAGATCATTTTTACAGTGATTACATTTCCTAAGCCACTTAAACAAGCTTTAGAAGTGTTAACTAGATTGAGAAAAGTATGCGGCAATTTTCCTTTTACAACGTCAAGTTAATTCCATCTTCTTAAGACCCGCAACTGGGAAGTTGAGTCTTATGTTTGTATGGTATCCGTTGTCCTTTTTTAAAAACAAAAAAGTTCTTGTCTGCCTAAAACTGTAATCTTTGGTTATAATAAGGAGATTTAATGGTTTTGGACTATCAAGATCTGGAAAAGACTATTCCAACAATAGTACACAAAGCTTGGAGAACACAAGCTACAAAGCCAGGAAACCCGTACAATCCAAAACCATATGGTCACCATAATAACCATACAATGTGGCAAAAGCATGGAAACAAAGCAATTATTAACTCATTCACTGAAAGGGCACCTGCACGAAAACACAGGCGACTTAAACAGTGAAATAGTTAAGAATGTTTGAAGTGTACAACTAAAAATTACAGGTGACAACTGAAGAAAAAGGAAATTGCAGAAACGGAGAGTTGTTTCTTTTATACAAGGGCATTCAGGAAACCAGCTCATGCCTTTCTTCTGAAGTAGTAGAAGTCTTAAGCAGTTTAAGGTTCAGGAGGTTAACCATACAGGGAGAAAAAAAAAAAAAAAAAAAAATTGGCATATGCACAATTTCTTCCACCACTCTGTTGAACATCCAATAACTGAACCATCTGCCCCATACTTTCGGGAGGGAAGAAAAAAAGGATGCAATAGAAAACTGGACACCATGAATCACTAATCATAGTGAGATTCACAATTATTAACAGCGGCTACAAGTCGGCACAGCGGACGCCGCAGGTAGCCAGTTTAGACCGAAATTAAGTTCAGTTTTACACCAAGTAAATGGTCTCCCACAACAACTGGCAAGTGTACATATGAACTAAAAAATCTCTAGGTTTTAGGGAGTGACGGGTCCAGCTCGCGCCCGGATCTGCGATGTCTGCTCCTTGCGTTCTCAAAACCCTGTGAGAAAGATGGACAAAAAGGTTAAGGTTTAATAAACCAATGTGAAAGCATGTTAGAATGAGGTCCAAGGGAAAGACCAGAGAGGGATACAGGCAGAAGAAAGTCATGTAGTTATGTGCACCAAGTGGAGTAGACAAAATGAATCAGAGATGAAGAATCAAGGCAAAGAAACAGGAAGCCAGTCTAAAATACAATCTAAAACCCTGCAGATAACAGTGAACAGCAGAGCCAATAAGCAAAGACTATTTGTCCTGTAACATCTTTGTATTCACAGTAACTCTCTGGCCCTAGGTTAGGGACTACCTAAACCTCAAAAGGACGGCCGTGTCTGGATATAAGCCTTGGCTAACTGTCCATCTCAAAAAAAAAAAAAAAAAAAAAAAAAAGCCAACTATTGCATAACTGCCATATTTAATTGAGCTTTTCCATCTTACTAAGAACTATAGCAAGAACCACTTTTTTTATGCATTTTGTAAACCATATTAACAGAAAGTTAACTGTTCGATACAGATTTACAAACATGTAATTCCATAGTGAACAAGTTTTCTGTAGTTGGATCATCAGTATTATATCTTATGATCACTGTTTACAGCAATGGGTTGATATTGATACTAAGATATCAAACAGCTTACTGGAATATCTATGAACTCAAAAATGCAATACAAGTCCTGATTTAGAGCAGATTTAAAAAAAAAAAAAAAAAAATCATATTGTACAGTAATTTGCAGAAGTTTTAGGTATATATGAAAATGCTGTAAAGCAAGAATGCTGAAAAAAATTAGACATGTTAATGGTTTATATTTAAAATTAACAAGATGATAGTGAATGAACAGAAGAAATCAAAATCAAGGTCTCTCGCAGGCAGAAATTTCAAAGCATAAAGGGGTTTACAGATGTGCTGTCCAAGCTCTTTCTAAGACACACAAGGAAAAGGGCACCGTAGAGGACCATGAAAGCAGTGGTCAGCCAAAGAAACTGACATCTTCAGATTGCGATGGGCAGTAACCACGATGTCTCATCTGCTGCTCTAAGTTACCTTGGCCAGTCACTGTACTGTGTCTACAGTCCTCAACATTGCCCATTTCTTTGTGCATTTTCAAACAAGCTTGGACAGCACATCTGAAAACACATCTGCCTTAAAATTTCTGCCTGGGAGAGACCTTGCTGATGCAGTAACAACTACCTTGTGTCGTATTGCTATGCTCTGTCTTGCCATAGTGTATGTCTTGACACTGAAAAGTCTTCAGCAACCTCACCTTGTTAGCGGAGTTTGGCTGTTCCTCACCCAGTTTTATTCCTCCTACACAGCTATTTCTATTTCAGTTTGGTATAATTGTTTAATCATTCACCTACTATATGCCTATAAAATCCCTGACTGTGAAAGTGTACCTAGATGAATTGATGCTGTTTTGAAGGCAAAGTGTGGTCACACCAAATATGGATTTGATTTAGATTTTTCTTCTGTTCACCATCGTTTTGTTAATTGATAAAAAAAAAACCCAAAAACTATTAGCTATAGATCACAAACCTCTGGAGTTCCCTGGTGTGAGCCATAGCAAAAGGGACCACTTCTAGGGTGGAGATGAATTTCCCC
This sequence comes from Rhinophrynus dorsalis, assembly GCA_037306005.1. Taxonomy (NCBI): domain Eukaryota; kingdom Metazoa; phylum Chordata; class Amphibia; order Anura; family Rhinophrynidae; genus Rhinophrynus; species Rhinophrynus dorsalis. The sequence goes on along the minus strand of CM074721.1, from coordinate 166,990,355 downwards.
ACTAGAGAGGACAGCTTCTTGGCTGGAACTGGATCGTGAGCCAGAACAGCAGAAACGCTGTGGGCAATCTGGTGAGCCACCTCATCCATGAAAAACACCATGCTCTGCTGAGTGTTGAAGAGAAGGCCCAGGAAGACCAGATGCTGGGATGGGACAAGATCTGACTTGTCCATGTTGAAGATCCACCTGTGATAGGTGACAGCATGGATGCAGTCCTGAAACTGCTGATGAAGTTCCGCAGAAGGTGCTTTCAGAAGAAGGTTGTCCATGTATGGAGTAACTCTGATGCCGTCCCGATGGAGGACGAATACTAAGGCTCCCAGGACACGGATTAAGACTTGAGGAGCTGTAGACAAACCAAAGGGAAGAGTTGACTCTCTAGATGAATGGCGAAGTGTAGATATGCGTCCTGAAGATCCAGAGGCAAGGAATTCCCAAGGAGACATAGCAGCAATCACCGTCCTTAGGGACTCCTTGTGACGAGTCCTGATCATAAAGGAATTGAGATTCTTCAAATCCAAAATGGGATTACAGCCGCCGTCCTTCTTGGAGACCACAAAGATGTTTGAGTAAAAACCCATACCTCAGTCCTGAACTGGAACAGGTTCCAGAACATCCTTGTCCAGAAGGGCCTGGATAGCGCCACTGAGCAGACAGTGTTTCTCTGCACCCTGGGGCGTATGAGAGGGAAAAACCGAAAGGGAGAAAGACGAAAGGGATCCTGTACCCTTCCGCTACCACCTGTAAAACCCCATGGGTCCACCACTGAATCCTCCCAGACGCTGTGGTAGTGACACAGACCGCCACCCACCCACCCGAAGAGCTGAGGGAACTGCCTGGTTTGCCGGAAGTGTCTCAGTCTAGAAGGAATGTAAAAGCAGATTACTCTTGAGAGGAGTCTTCTTCCTGGGGACCATAGGCAAAAGGGTACTCTTGCCCCCGTGGCCTCACTAATCAGATCCTTAAGATCTAGCCTTGAAAAGGCAATGAGAGCAAATCTTTCTTGGAAGCAGTATCAGCAGAACAGATCTTGAGCCAAAGAGCTTGTCTGGCAACCACAGACATGGTGGAAACCTGTGCCACCGAACGAATGTCATCAAATAAGGCAGCAGAAACACTGCTGGGCCTCAGAAATGTTGGCAAGAAGCCGCAGCATATCCGAAGCAGGAGCACCCTGGCGGACAAGCCAAGGTGAGCTGTTCACAGTCAAGACAGCAATGGCCCGGTTCACCCATGCGAAAGCTGGACGCATGGCAATACCAGCAGTGGCAAAAATGGACTTGAGGGAGACCAAGTTTCTTGTCAGTCCAGTCTTTCAGAGCAGAAGCATCAGCAACTGGCAAGGCAGTGGACTTAGATAGCCTGGAAACAGGAGCATCTACTTTGGGGGGGGGGGGGGAACCCACTGAGCAAGCGCCACCTCAGAAAAGGGGTAAAGCTTGGCAAATTTCTTGGAAACAGAAGGTTTCCTGTCCAGATACTTTCACTCATCAGGCACAAGGCGGTCAAGAGTAGGGTTAGGTGGAAAACAAGTATAGGGCTTTTTAGGCTCCTGAAATACATTAGATGGATTCGAAGAAACCTCCTGAACTAAGGGAATGTTTAGGGTAGTTAAGACTGCTCTGATCAAGCCCTCAGCTGAGGGATCAGGCTCACAAGGGTCCCCAAAAAAACTGAGAGGAACCCACAGCAGAACATTACTCAACATCAGAATCCACCAACAGTTCCTCCTCAGAGGAATCTGATACATCAGGTACTCCTTGCCATTTCGGCGGGGAAGTTCTGACGGAGGAAGGGGTCTGCCAGGAGAGGAAGACCCCCCTGTAACTGGGATGGAAAAAGTTGCAATGTAGACCAGAGGTCTCTAGTAACAGCCTTGAACTCTTGCACCCAGGCTGGTTCTAATGCATGGCTGGAGGTCCCTGGGATAGACTCAGGGACATCAGAACATGCTGGGCATAAATGACCTAAGAATTCTGTAGGTAACCCTGAATGACATGAGGAGCAATGCGCAATAGGGGACACAGACACCAGCGTCCTTAGTCTTAGGCCTGGCCCCAAGCTCTAACGGAGTAGACATTTTCACAGTGTCAAAACGTTTAAAGTATAAGGAATCATCCAAATACAGTGTGTGAGATTAAAATTTCACCTCAGAAATCGCTAATATGCACTTATCTGGCAGGGTTAATCTGCAGAGGAGAAAAGGAGAGTCCAAGTCCCGCGTAGGATACTCGTTCAGGAAAAGGCACAAAATGGCTGCCGCGACGGGAAAAGAGTGCGCAAAGCAAGTGCTCATGGGAAATGTAGTTTCCCCAGAAAAAGTACCCCAACAGTGCCCGAAGCCCCCTGAGCCCCCCCAACACATAAAACGTTAACAAGATGACCGAGCAAGGGCAGACAATTAAAATGAGCCATCTCTGAAGTCGCTATGTTGAGCGGTTGCAGAGATGTGTCCCAACTGTACAGTCCCATAGAAGTGAATGGACCAATAGAGTCTGAAGTAAAAGCGTGCCTGGAACACAAATTTTGCAAAGTTGAAACTGTGAAACAATAGTACATGAAACACTAGAACATGTTAGCAGACCAAAAAAAACACTGAACCCAGAAGGGAAAGTGCCAATAACCCCCAAAAGATGCAAAAACCAGCAGCTAAAGTTACCACAGAAACTTGCTCCAAAACACCCAACAGTCATACAGATAAATCCAATGAGTGCAGGAGTGTGCAATAGGAACTTCAAAGGAAAAACCCCTGTGCAGAGGCACTGTGGGACATGTGGACCTGCAGCACTCAAAGGGTTGCTCACCTTTCCTGCAGATCGTCTGTCTTCAGATTACCATGTATTAAGAAGCCGCCTCAGTGGCAACTCCTGAGGAAACAACTTGAACCCAAGACCCCCCCCCCCCCAGGGCTTAAAGTCCACAAAAAGCACCTGAATTCTGAGCTAGCCACTTCTAAGAGCATTGTCAGTTATGGTAATCCTCCTAATGGTGGTATTCCAGATCTAACAGAAAAATAAAAAAAATAGCTAAAACTATAGCAGAACTGTTCTCTTGCCTGTGTCTTCACCAAGGAACAAATCTTACTGGAAATGACTGGCTAGCTGCAGCCAAGGAGGGAAGGTAGGCTCCACTCCTGCATTCACTTTAGAATTGTTCCTGCCCAATTAAAGGGGCGGATCGCCTACCCAAAGGCACCAGTAACCTGTATTGGACAACAGAAAATTTCTAATCTGTGTGATGTTGCTCTTCATTGCGATATCTAGTGCAATCCAAAATAAATAAATAAATAAAATAAAGCATCTCACACAGGACCTAAATCTACAAACTAAAGTAGAGCAATTTTGGAGGACTAACGAAAATATTTTTGGATTGAAATGGGATTTTTAAGACTTTGCTAGATCTCTGACACTTTGCAGCCTCTGGCATTGAAGGGGTTAAGCTGCTCTTTAGCTTGCGAATGTCTCCAGTACTTCCTGAAGTAATGCACAGGAGGCCTAGCATTCGAGGGGTTGAAAACCCATTTAACCCCAAGTTTCAGAGGAATCTAACACATTACAATGCGTTGGATACCTCCGACACAAAAGGTAAAAGTCCGTAAGAATTTTCATTCTCCCTATGATGCAACTGGTTTGCTCCATAAATGAACATCTTCAGGCTGCTGAATAAGGGCAATAAAGTGTTAATTATTTAGGAAAAGGTCCAACTTACGTGCTAAGTCTTGCAGGTGGGGGGGGGGGGTACAGGAGAGTGGTAATGAATGTGAAATACAAGAAAATGGAACTACAGGTTGTATGTACTGTGTAATGTAAATACTGCATGCAAGATGGACTAGCTCTTGTTTCTGCTGCAAGAGAAATGCCTGATGCTTACCTCTAAATTGTAAGCACTTAAACATGTAGGTCATGGTTTCAACCCCTACTCTTTGTGCAGTGCAAAGGAATAGGTTAGAATTTATAAATAAAAGAATTATATAACAGGGGCCAACTAACCGCCACAGATGCCCTGTTAGTGACAGGCTAGAATCTCTTAGGAGAAGTCATTCTGACAATTGTTTTTTGAGCAGACCACTTTGTGACAAATAAGTTATTCAGACACTGGTAGGAAATGTTTAGATACCCAGCTGTTAAGGGCTACAACTCTCTTCATTCCTAACCTGCAACGTATGATGGACATTTTAACCTGTTTTAAGAACCTGGAGTGAAACCTAAATCCTAACAAAAGGATCTGATAACATGTTAAAGCATCAAAGCTTGCAAGTGGGCTGATCACTTTGTAAAAATACAGATATTCAGAAAAAAGCTTTACAAATTTATGACCAATGTTTTGTATTTAAAACCCTATTTTACAAGATATTTAGCTTTAATTGTCAGAACAATCTGTAAGGCATGATTTCCAGATTGAAACATTCTACACTGTTGTTCATTACCAACTGCCACTTCCTGTAGCCAGCACTAGCTTATTTGTTTAGACTGAAAAATAAACCTATATATCAGAATATTTGAATGGGAAAATAGTCATTTTTGAAAGATTTATTTATTTTTAAACAGAACCTGACAGTCCCACTTTAGAGAGATAGGGGGGTTAAGAATTGCAGAATGCAGTGGCTGACTTTGTAAGTAACCACTCCTTAGAGAACTGGAAGATTGTTATGTATTAATTATGCAAGGCAAGCATTGTCTGCCCCCATGGACACGAGTGATAACAAACATGGTAGCTAAGATACTTCCAGGCCAGCAACAGAAAAGTTCCATATGGGTTAGGAAAAGGTTGAGAAAGAGCAATGCTAACTAGAATTAATATTAACTTTCAGCAGTAGCACAAGATTACATTCTAGATAAGCCTTATTTGTGTATACTCCTCCTGAAAAATTGTAACCCACATTACTTTTGTATGGTTTATTTGTGCAAGCCATCAACAAAAAACATGACTGACCCTTTAGCATCCTTATCCCAAAGGGGGTTAAGCATTTTTCAGTGAACAGTGACATTTTCTAATATTTAAATGCAGGGTATGCTGCCAACATCTTGCTTATGGGATGTTGTGCAAGACAAAAGCATTTCATTTTAACCCTTTGATGCTTATAAAAAAAAATAAATAAAAAAAAAATATTATATTATATATATATATATATATATATATATATATATGGGCAAATACACACACACACACACACACACACACACACACACACACACACACTCTCTCTCTCTCTCTCTGCTGAAGAGCCTCCGCTTGTCCAAGGAACAGATTTCCCTGCAGTCAGCTAGAGCACTGACGTCAGGTGAAGGGGAGGGAGGGGGGAACTTTGGTCACCAATATCTCTTAAACCATAAAGGTTTGTGAGATGGGACTGGTAGCATTTAGTTTTTATTTAGTTTTATTTTTTCAGGCCTACAAGATTAATGTTAGTGGAAAAAATGGCAATACTATCTCTTTAATATCACCTTGCATTCAGTCATTATAAATGTGTGTGTGTTTAATAAAAATAAATAAAAAAAAAAAAACAGCAAGAGTGCTGCTTACAATCAAACAATTGTCTATTTTGACAAGAAAGAGGTAGTTCTTTATGGATAAACCTTAGCACGTGTAATAGAAAGGCAAGGCTTAACTAGAGTTCCCACTTTTAAGCATGGCACAGCAATTTTGCTCTCTAACCCCCAAAACGATTGCTCCTCCATCATAATATATTATACCCAGGGCTCAAAATTTCCACTCGCCACTAGCCAATGGCGAGTGAAAATTTAGCCCTGGCGAGTAGAAATTCAGCCCTGGTGGGTATGTTATGGCTTGTAGTGGCGAGTAACTTTTCAGGTCTGGCTAGTAGCAAAGCACTTCATACTTTAAGCCCTGTTATACCATAACGCACGCACGCACACACGGACACGCGCGCACGCGCACGGACACGCGCGCACGCGCACGGACACGCGCGCACGCGCACGGACACGCGCGCACGCGCACGGACACGCGCGCACGGACACGCGCACGGACACGCGCACACGCACGGACACACACGCACACGCACGGACACACGCACGGACACACGCACACGCACGGACACACGCACACGCACGCACACGCACGGACACACGCACACGCACGCACACGCACGGACACACACGTACACGGACACACACGGACACGGACACACACGGACACGGACACGGACACACACACACACGGACACACACACACACACGGACACACACACACACACGGACACACACACGGACACACACACACACGGACACACACACACACGGACACACACACACACGGACACGGACACGCACACGCACGGGCACGGACACACGCACGGACACGCACACGCACACGCACACACACGGACACGGACACGCACGGACACGGACGGACACGGACACGGACGGACACGGACACGCACGGACGGACGCGCGCGCACACACGCGCGCGCGCACACACACGCGCGCACACACACACGCGCACACACACACGCGCACACACACACGCGCACACACACACGCGCACACACACACGCGCACACACACACGCGCACACACACACGCGCACACACACACGCGCACACACACACGCGCACACACACACGCGCACACACACACGCGCACACACACACGCGCACACACACACGCGCACACACACACGCGCACACACACACGCGCACACACACACGCGCACACACACACGCGCACACACACACGCGTACACACACACACGTACACACACACACGTACACACACACGTACACACACACGTACACACACACACGTACACACACACACGTACACACACACACGTACACACACACACGTACACACACACACGTACACACACACGGCTAGTTTGTCCAAAAGCAGCCATACTCCAACTTCTTTGGTGAACCTAAATCTCCAGCATTTTAACATTTCCTGAAATCTCCTCTGTCTGGATAGTGCCCCTTCACCTGATGACCAAAGACTTTGCATTTTCTCCAGCCCTTGACAGATTTTTATATCCTTTTCGAGTAGGCAGCTCCACTGTAAGTCACCAGCCATATGGCAGACCTGTACACCACAGCATATTTAACAAGGTGTTCCAGACTAACTGCCAAAGGAAAATGAATATTCAAGCATTTACACTAGTGTAAAAACCTTTCGGGGGAGCAAATTATTGTTCAAAGAGAAAGCAACCCAATGGAAAATTGTGTCAACGTAGCTTTCAAAGCAGCTAGCAAGGTAAAATGGAAAGGTGAAGCCCTACAATTTTCATAATTTCATTTTTTTCCATATGCTGTGAGGTTACCTAAACCGCAGTACATTTATAGGAAAATGACAATCAGGCCCCCATAAAGGGACAGTTAAGGGTCAATAAAAAAAATTTTTTTAGTCTTACCTGTTAAATACTTTTCTTTTTGTCCATATAACTCACAGGTACCATGGGGAGGCGACAGCTCCTCCCAGTGGGCTGGAACTATTCTAGAAGTAGTGCAACTGTGGAGCCTCGCCCTCCTCCATATCAGGCTCCCCTACTAGTCCCGCCCAGATAGACTTGTGAAAAGCCTTCTAAGTAGGGCAGTAAGAAGGAAGAGAGGAAAACTCCTGTGAGCAACGAACCCAAGAGGAACCCCATGTCCAGCTACAGGAGACCCAGCATGGTCCCTTTCGCTGGATGGTAGACCTGTGAGTTATATGGACTAAGAGAAAAGGATTTAACAGGTAAGACTAAAATCCTCTTTTCTTTGTTGTCCAATATAACTCACAAGCATTGGCATATACCAATATTGAGTTCCCAAAGGTGGGAAGAAAAAGGAAAGGATCATGCGCCAATCCCCATGATACCAGAGGTCCCATGAACTATCCAGGACACGGAAAGGCCCAAACTAACTGTCAACAGACACTGAAAAACAGGTAAAAGAGCAAAAGAACAAGAGCCAACAGAGCTCAAACAGTTAAAGAGCAATACGGTACAGGAAAAAAAAAGTCCTAGGCAGGGAAAATCGACTCCAGGACTTTCCTGCCAAAGCTGGCTTCAGCCGAATCCAGATCATCAACACGGCAGTGCTTGGCAAAGGTGTAACAGAAGACCAAGTGGTCAGACCTTGCACAGCTGTTCAGTAGAGGGCCGATTCTTGTAGGCCCAGGAGGCCCCAACAGACCAGGGGGAGGGTGCTTTAAAGGAGAACTTTCAGCTCAGACTTTTTTTTTTTACCAACTCATTAAAAACTGTTAAGCAGAAAGGGTTTTTTTTTTTTAAATTCTACATACTTAGTAAGATATTTTGTGTCCTAGCCGCACACTTCCGCATTGCACAGATCCCAGCATTAGTTCATTCGCCTCCCACCTCCCTCCCAGCTGCCCCGGCGAGCGCGTTCACACTTCACTTCGGTGTGCTGTGAACGGCTCCTAACGTTACAACAAGAAGTGATTCGCATTATACTGAGGTTTACCAACACCTTTACCAACGAGTTGGTCAGAAAATGTTCTGAGGTGAAAGTTCCCCTTTAATGCGGAAGGGAACAGGTTTCCCTCTGAGATAAGCCTTGCAGATGGTAGACTTAATCCATGATGCAATAGTCACCTTGGATGAAGCCATACCAGACCTGGGACCCTCAGGGATGACAAAAAAAATGTCAGTCTTATGTACAGACTCAGTTCAGTGCACATAAAATTTAAGGCAGCGTACAACATCCATCAAGTGGAGATGCCTCTCCTTGTCAGATTTAGGATCAGAACAAAAGGAAGGCAATCTCTTGATTGATGTGAAACTCAAACCACCTTAGGAAGAAACTCCTGGGAGGTACGGAAAACACCCTTATCCTTGTGAAACACCAGAACAGGTGGTATGCAGAACAAGGCCTGCAATTCAGCCACTCTGCGGACAGAGACCACAGCCAAAAGGAAGGCCAGCTTCAGAAGACGTAGAGGAATGGTAGCCAAAGACTCCAAGGGAGGCCGCTACAAGACTCCCCAAACCAGATAAAGGTCCCACTGGGGAGTGGGAGCCTTAAAGGCAGGTAAAGTTTGAGCAACACCTTTTAAGGAGACTGACATCTGACAAGACTGCTATGCATCTCTGGTAGAAGATCAAAAGCAGAGGTGTGCACCTTCAAGGAACTAAGGCCAAGACCATTGTTCACATCCTGTAAAAAAGACAGAATCGCCGGGAGATGAAACTCGAGGACAGATCCCTGTCCAGACACCATAAATGTAAAATGGAATAAAAACCCTGTGGTAAGCCATAGCGGAGACTGGCTTCCTAGCCTGGATCATGCTGGAAGACCACCTCAGGAGAATAGCCTTTCCTCCTTAGGATGGAGGCTTCAACAGCCATGCAGTCAAAGCCAAACAATCCACATCCTCTCTCCAGAGGTAACCCTGAAGCAGGAGATCCTGTCTGAGTGGCAGAGAAAACTGATCTTCAACAGATAAGGCTATTAGTTCTGGGAACCAGGGCTTCCTGGTCCACTAAGGGGGCGATCATGACTATCCCCATGCCATCTATCTGCATCTTCCTCAGCACCCTGGGGAGGAGATGGAAGGGAGGAAAGATTTAAGCCAGATGAAACTGCCATGGAATCAACAAAGCATCCACAGCGAACGCCAGAGGTTCCCTCCAGCGAGAACATAACATCCGAACCTTCCAGATGTCCCTGGTGGCCAACAGGTCTATCCAAGGGAGACCCCCCCACTTCTGTACCAACATGCTGAAAACCTCTGGGTGGAGTTCCCACTCCCTTGGGTCCACCGCCTGATGACAATTTGCCAGAATGTTTTCTACCCCTGGTATGCACACAGCAGAAGTGGCCAGAACATGTTCTTCCGTCCAGGCCAAAATAGCTTGGACCTCGGACCAAGCGGAAGCGCTTCTTGTGCCTCTTTGCTTGTTGATGTATGCCACAGCCATGGCATTGTAACTGCAAGTGGATTGGATAACCCCCAAGTGGAGAGAACCAGTATACAAGAGCACAATGAATCACCCAGAGTTCCAGGACATTGACGAGGAGGGTCTCCTCTGCAATTCATTTGCCCTGGGACCCCCAGGTAGCACAGGACAGCTCCCCAGCTACTGAGGCTGGCATCAGTCATCACCAGGGTCCAAGTCCTGAACGACAAAGCTTCCCCATTTACAGGTTGGACCTGTCTAGCCACTAAAGCAGATCCTGTCTCACTTACTGAGGGAGGGAAACAAGACTGTCCAAAAGATCCAGATTTCACCTACAAGTTCAGATGGTGAACCTCTGAAGCTACTTGGTGTGAGCCATTGAGTACAGAACCTCCTCCATGGTTGACACCATGTGGACCATCAGAGACAAGAACTTGTGTACAGGGGTGCTGAGGTCAACTCCAGGGACTGGGAGACCCGACACATTATCTGTCTGCAGTATCTTCCATCAGGAAAACCATACCTTGGCAGGTGTCGAACCCGAGACCAAGGAAAACTAGAACCTGAGAAGGAACTGGAGCAGATTTATCCATATTCAGAATCCACCCATGACGGAGAAGAATATGAACACAGTCCTGGACCTACTGGTCCAGGAGCTCCCTGGTCGCCCATGTATGGAGTAACCTGAATCTCCCTGGTGAGCCCCAATGCGCAAGTGAACCTGAGACACTTCTGTCTGGATGAGCTGGAACATGCAGGTAGGCATCCTGCAAATCCAGAGATGCCAGAAATTCTCCAAGACACATCGCTGTGATGAAAGAGCGCAAAGACTCCATCTTGTAGTGTGTGTGGACCTCAAAAAAAAAAAAAAAAAAAAAAAAAAAAAAAAAAAAAAAAAAAAAAAAAAAAAAAAAAAAAAGTTGACATCCTTGAGGTCCAAGATAGGGCAAACTGCCGCCATCCTTCATGGGAACTTCAAGAAAGAACAGGAGCCAGGACTCTGTTGTCCAAGAGACTGGACCACCCCGTTGAAAATACACTTTTCCTGCCCTTGAAGGGAAAAATCTGAAGGGAGGCAGGGGATATGAAGGGAATCCTGTAGCATCCTGAGACCACCTGCAGTACCCACTGATCTGCAAGATCTTGGCCAAATGTTTGAAAAAATGTTGCAGGCGCCCACACACAGGGAAATGCGAGTCATGGTGGAGGTGTATTTTGACCTCGACTGCTGCCTGGGCTTGGAGGTGGAGTGCAGGGTGGTGGCCTGAGACATACTCAGACTCTGCTCTTCATTTTGTCGGGGATGAAAAAGAAGCAGCTTCCTTGCCGGGTTAGGGCATCTGGAGAGCTGAGGCAACAGAGTGCTCTTGCCTCCAGTGGCCTCACTGATGATTTGCTTCAGGTCAGGCCCCAAAAGACGTCCCCTGAAAGGGGACTGAAATCAGGTGACTTAGATGAAAGGTCAGAAGGCCTAATCTTGAGCCACAATGTGCGTCTAGCAGCAACAGAAAATGCAGAAGCCTTTGCTTCAAGTCTGACTGCATCACATTAATGATAATCACGTCACATTTATTAATCGGCACACTTATTATAGATCAAGATGAAATAGAGATTATTATATATATATATATATATATATATATATATATATATATATATATATATATATATATATATATATATATATATATATATATATATATATATATATATAATTATTCGTATGCAATTGGCATTGTCCACCTGGACTCTCACTGGCTTACTCTTCAAAAGTGGAGGTCCAGTACACGAAGGCAAGACGGAACACCAAGAGTTCCAGGACACACTGCTGCAGTACAACTGCCCTGAACCCCCAGGTGAACCAGAATTACGCATCTGGAAGACATCTGCAGAAGACTACCACTCAGAGGTGTCAGACCTGTAGCGTCTCCTGTACAGCTCTAATGAGTCCCTCAGCTGAAGGAAGGGGTCACTTTCATAAGAGTCCCCATAGGAGGAGAAAGAATCAATGGAGCAAAGATGGCAGGGGTTTGGGCTCCCATTCTTAAAGTGGCAGCTAGAACAAATTCAGGAAAAAGTAACAGTCACCCAGAGACACAAATTGCCCAGGGGACATGTAAGGGCAATATAAAAATAGACCCAAGGAAGGGTAAAGTGAATAGCAGTACCACAATGCCCCAAACCAGTGAAAAACAGCAGGGAAACTGTTAAACCTAGCCAAACTGCAGCCATTCTAGCTCCAAAGCACTGGGAATGAAAACACAAGTAAATGAAAATATCCAACATGACTGCAAGAGCCAACAAGGACTCAGAGGAAAAACTTCCGTATGGAGGCACAGGATTGGTACAATGTGGACCAAGGCACTCCAAAGGTTACTCAACAGTATTCTTTCTTCAGGTGATCAATGTAGTTGAGAAAATACAGAGCTTGGCAGAAATATTCCCTCCACAGGGCTGCAAGGGTCCACTGGTCAGTCCACTGCAAGGGTCCACTGGTCAGTCCACTATAGGGGAAGCCCATTCATGGTAACCAGTCTAATGGGGGAGTTGTGACAGCCCCATATCCATCAGAAAAACAATTAAAATTAAATAAATCAAAGACTAAGAGTGGGTGTTCTCCTGCCGTCTGTTCTTATCGAAGGGTGAGGGAGTGTTGTGCTGGAGGGGGGGAGAAGGGAATCTCCACCAACAAGACTATCTTGAGATATGTCCCGCCCTCCAAAGGAGGGACTCAAAACCATGGTACCTGTGTTCCATATAGGATGTAAAAGAAAAGGATTAAATATACTTACCGATATTTCCTTTTCTTCTGTGTCTTTCCACGGCTCCTTTATAATGGGTATTGTCTCTGCCCATCTGCTTGGGTAGGACCAATCAAAAGTAGATATACTGCAACCCTCTCCCTCCACCCATCTGGTAGTCTTACGGTTGTCCAAGCTAAAAAATATAATACAGATAGGTTAAGGGTAGGGAGAGCCATGGAAGGACACAGAAGAAAAGGAAATACTGGTAAGTAAATCCCATCCTCCTTCTTTGTCTTATCCCCAGCTCTTTTATAATGGGATATACCAAAAGCAGTATAATATATATAATATATATATATAAAAAGGGTGGGGATACATTTACATACCAGATTAATCAGGAATTACTGCTTGCAGAACTTGTCTTCCTAATCTGGCATCTGCCGACACCTGGACATCAACCTTATAGTGCATTATAAAAGGTTGAGAGGAATGACCAGGTTGCAGCTTTGCACATGTCCTCAGGAGATGCAGAAGCTTTACATGCCCAGGATGTAGCCAAAGACCTAGTGGAATGTGCCTTACTCTTAACAGAAGGAGGCAGCTTAGCTTCCGAATAGGCTAGGCTAATAAACTGCGGAATCCATCTAGCTACAGGGGACTTGGAAGCAGGAGATCCCTTAAATTTCCCAAAGAAATGGACAAATAGGGAATCTGTCTTTCTAAACTCTTTTGTCCTCTCCAGACAGCAACCTATGCAGCAAACTAGGTCAAGGTTATGAAATCATCTGTCATTCTGGGAATTATGACAAAAGGAGGGGAGGACAATCTCCTGATTTAGGTGAAAAGATGAAACTACCTTACATCTGAAAGAAGGTTTAAACCTAAGGACTACTTTATCTTGATGCATCACCAGATATGGGGATTTATAAGAAGGCCTGTAAGCTCGCAAACTCTTCTTGCTGAGGTGATGGCAGTTAATCAGATGGTTTTATAAGTTAAGGCTTTGATGGTGACGGATTGTAGAGGCTCAAAAACTGGGGTTGTTCCAGTACCAGATTTAGATCCCAGGGAGGAATAATCTCCCTAATATAGGGTCTGGATTTTTCAATAGCCCTAATATATTTCTAAGAAATCCTTAGCAAACTGTTTGCATAAGAGCACAGAGGGCTGACAACTGGACTTTTATAGATGGTTTAAGTCCTTTTTCAAATCCAGCATGGAGAAAATCTAGGATGTGGGCAGAGTTGATTTCTGATAACTTTAGGTGCTTTTGAAGGCACCAGGATCTGAAGGTTCTCCAAACCCTGCAATAGACAGATGTAGAGGCCTTTCTGCATGAAGCAATCATCTTTGCTAATAATCCTTTTTGAAGTAAATTTTGCCGCTCAACCTCCAGGCCATCAGGTTTAAGGCAGCTGGATTCAAGTGAAACACTGGTCCCTGGCTCAGAAGATTGGGTCTCAGAGGTAGAGCCAATGGCTGCTGGATTGACAATCTTACAAGAGTCGCATACCAAGTTCTTCTTGGCCACTGTGGGACAATTAGTATTACTTCCGCTTAGCCTGAGATCATCTTTCTTAGCACCTCGTGCAGGAGCAGAATTGTGGGAAACACATATGAAAGGTGTGATGACCAATCCCACATTAGAGTGTTCTGACCCAGGGAAGCTGGATCCTGCCAGCGGGAGAAGTACCTTTGGCACTTTGCATTCTGGCTTGGTGCCATCAGGTCTACTTGTGGCTGATCCCATTTGCTGGTGATTCAGGGACCATTCCCCCTGATCTAGATATGTTCTGCTCAGAAAATACTCTTGACAGTTTGATTTTCCTGACATGTGTGCTGCCGTGATGACTTTTAGATTTCTTTCTGCCAAAAGGAGAATCCTTGTGATTTCTTTCATCAGTGACTTGCTTCTGGTGCCTCCTTGATTTCTGATGTAAATCACAGCTGTGGTGTTGTCTGAACGAATCATTACCGATTTTCTGAAGATTTGAGCTTTGAACCGTTTAACGCAGTTTGCCACTGCCCTTAGTTCTAGTATGTTTACTTGGAGGCTTGATTCGGATAGTGACCACTTTCCCTGAGTTGTCTGGTTGTTGCACGTGCCTCCCCAACCCGTGAGGCTGGCATCCGTGGTTACCATTTCCTACTCTGGCTGTTTTAGTAGAATTCCTTTTGAGAGATTCTTGCCGTTTAACCACCATAGCAAACTTTTCCTTATTTCTTTTGGTAAGATAATTTTTTGAGTTTTGTTCTGACTCCTCCTGTCCCAAACAGAGAGTAATTTTGTAGAGGTCTTAGGTGGAATTTTGCCCATGGGATTACTTGAATAGAAGAGTTCAGCACTCCTAACAGCTTCATGTAATCCCGGGATAAAAGGTTTGTTTTTTGAATTTCCTGACTTCTGTTTTGAGCTTGGAAATTCCTTTCCTCCAAGTGGATGGTCTATCTAACAGAGGAATCTGTTAACATCCCCAGGAAGGCGGTGGTCTGAAATGTGGTTAACTGGCTCTTTGAGATTCACAAACCACCCTTGTTCCTGTAGATAGTTTAGACTCTGCAAAACAAACCATGCAGACTGTTTGGATGCTGAAACAATCAACAGGTCGTCCAGATAAGGCATGACGCATATCCCTCTTTGTCTCAATGACTGGAGAGACACCGCTAGTGCCTTGGTGAATACCCTCGGTGCTGAGGATAGGCAGAAAGAGGACCTTGAACCGATAGTGCCAGCCTTCCATACAGAATCTCAGGTATTTCCTGTGGGATACCATGACTGGAATGTGGTGGTATGCATCTTTTACGTCTATGGCTGTCAGAAAAGATTTCTCCGGAATTGCCTTCAAACTAGATGTTACTGATTCCATCTTGACGTGCCCCGTCTTGATAAAGGAGTTCAGGAACTTTAGATCCAAAATTGTCCTGTATCCTCCACTGATTTTTGGAACTAAGAACAAGACTGAATAAATTCCCAAGTTCCTTTGTGTATGAGGGACAGATTCTATCACATTCTTTAGCAAAAAGTCTTGAAAGGCTTTCTTGATCTCCATGAATTTGACAGGATCCAATGGTCTGCTTGATTTTGGTTAGAGATCGGATGTAGGAATGGGGCTTAACTCCAGCGGACACCCTGTCTCTAAAATTTGACCCACCCATCGGTCTGGGGTCCGATGGCAAAGAATGGAGATGCAATACCAGTCAACCCCCCCCACTGGGATAGGAGACAGGGCCTGCTCCGTTTCATTGAGGATCACTTATGTCATTAAATTTGTAGGAAGGATCTATCTTGAAAATCTCCCCTAGATCATTGGGCAGGAAATTGCTTCTTCTGCTCATACCCTCCTGATTATTTTTTTCTGGAATCACAAAAATTCTGCCTTCTGGATTTCTATCCAACTGTTCTTGCTGGAGATCTAGCTCTTCTCTCCTGCAGCAGAAAGGAACTTTTTCCTCCAGTCAGTTTCTTGACTCTCTTCAAGATGCTCTCCAAACAACATTTTGCCTGAAAACGGGAGAGCTACTAACTTATTTTTGGAAGAGGTATCTGTTCTCCAGGAACATAGCCAAAGAGCCCTTCTGGCTGTTACTGAGAGGGATGATGCTCTGGCTGCTAACCCGATTTATATCTAGGGAGGCATCACAGGAAAACCTTACCGCTTGCTTGATAGAAGTTACTTCCTTGATTAGCTTTGAGCGTGAAACAGATTAATCTATTTTCCCTTCTAATTTGTTTAACCATATTCGAATGGTTCTAGTTATGCAGGCCAAGGCAGTAGCAGATCTTAAGCCCTGTCCAATCAGTGAAAACAGCTTCTTTAATGCAGACTCCATTCGTCTGTCCATAGGATCTTTAAGCGATGAACCATCTTCCATTGGTATCAAGGTTTTTCTAGCTATATGAGCTACTGCAGCATCAATTTTTGGAGGGGAAAACCAGGACTGTGTGTCTTCTTCCACAAAGGGGTATATTTTAGAAAATCTTTTTGTAACCCCAGCTCTCGGCTCCTTTTTCCCATTCAGATGTAATTAAAGGGATAGTAATACTTCGTTTTAACGTTATTTTATTTTGTAGGCATTAAAAAAACATGAAGAATGATAAGTCTTATCTCTCAAACCTTTATGGTTTATGAGATATTCACAAGCAAAGTTTCCCCCATCCCACCCCTTTTACCTAGTGTAAGCCATCTCTTCTCAGATGTGGAATGCAGTCTATAGACCAGACAGATAACAGCAAGGGACACTCTTATTCCTATGAAAACAATGAAATCCCCTGCCCCACTTTCAGGTTTTTCCCTTATCTTAATTGAAGATTGTCCCTCTCTGCAGTCTATCAGGGCACCTCCCTTCTGCTGTGGCTGAACAGTGTGACATCAGTAAAAGAAGAGGGAGGGGGACACTGTCATTGAATTACTCTGGAACTACAACTCTGACAGAATTGAAATAACACTCTCCGAAGTCCAAATACTATGATGATTAGAGCTGCTTTTATTAGGAAACATTACTATCCCTTTAAATCCAAAATGGAATGATGTACTGGAAAGACCGGAGAGACTTTACAGTTACCCAAAAATGCTGCATCTAGAAACCCCAAGCTCTGGGGGATTCCATGTGATCCAGATTAAAGGAACCAGATTCTTCTACAATTTCTCCTTCTTCTGAGGAGTATCCTGATACCATATCATGCAGACTCTCCTTCTATATCCTCAAGCCTGATTGATGTCCCCTCATCAGGACCTTCCATGTGGGCACGGTTTTTAGGAACAGATGCCTCTTTCATAGCAGAGGAGTCGTCCTGCATGGATGTCCTCATCAATTATAAAAATCCTGGAACTGCATAGGCATATTCTGTTCAGCAGCCTTCTGCAGGCAATCTTGACAAAGTTTTGAGTTATCTGTACTGGGAATCTTTTTATCACATGCAGAACAGGTTTTAAATTTAGGGGCTGGTTTATCCTCTTTAGAAGAGGGTTCTGAGTGAGGCTTGTCTTTAGAGGACTGCTTGGTGGGGGCAGACATAATAAAGAGTTTAAGAGAGACCTTTAATAAATACATATCTTACAAAATATAAGAGGGACTGATAAGCTGCCTTAAAGGGATAGTAATATTTCGTTTTTTTCTTTATTTTATTTTGTAGGCATTAAAAAAACATGAACGATATAAGTATTCTCTCAAACCTTTATGGGTTAAGAGATATGCACAAGCAAAGTTTCCCCCTCCCGCCCTTTTTACCTAGTGTAAGCCATCTCTTTTCAGATGTGGAATCTGGTTGTAAGACCAGACAGATAACAGCAAGGGACAATCTTCTTCCTATGAGAACAATGAAAGCCCTGGCCCCCTTGACAAGTTTTTCAGGTTTTTCCCTTATCTTAATTGAAGATTGTCCCTCTCTGCAGTCTAACTGGGCACCTCCCTTCTGATCTGGATGAACAGTGTGACCTCAGTAAAAGGGGCGGGAGGGGGATACTAATTATTGAATTACTTTTGAACTACAACTCTGGACTTTGGAGAGTGTTATTTCAATTTTGTCAAATACTATGAGGATTAATTAGAGCTGCTTTTATTATGAAACATTACTATCCCTTTAACTTAAATAGGCTAGTAAGAAAATCTCTTTCCTGTTAAAAACGTATAAAAGGAATCACTTATCTGCAGCCCTGGTCCTTATGTGTGCCTGTGGAGAAGTGCAGAGGTATCAAACAGGATGCATTCCATTCCTGGAACACAAGGCCATGTAGCATGCGTGGAAGTGCTTCTTCCTCATTTCTGATTTCGCCGGTGGCTACTGCACTGTGTGGGAGCCGTAACGGGGAAATATGCAGACAAGCCCTGTGCTGGTGCAAACACGGGGCGCATCAGAGGAACTAAGCCTCTGGATCGGCGGCACTATAACATGGCCAAATAAGCGAAAAAGTCAATTTAAAAATAATTCTTGCTCCTAACAAGCGGAGCAAGGCTGAAAGCCCTACACCCAAGCTTGGTAGGACAAAAAATAAAAAAATAAAAAAAAAAAAAAAACAACAAAAAAAAAAAAAAACACAACGACCACCCCTACCAGATGTGTAGATAGGGTTGTAGTATATCTACTTTTGATTGGTCCTACTCCAGCAGATGGGCAGCGATAATACCCATTATAAAAGCTGGGGACACAGAAGAAAGGTTTTTTTTTTATTGATCATAAAAATTTATAAACATGCTTTTAAGATGGCTGAAGGAATATTTTCATTGTTCTATACCCTTTCTCCACCAAAAGACGGGAATATACGGAACATAAGAGTAATTGCATTCACAGCCATGTTAACATACACTTAGGGGAAGATTGAGGGAGAAAACAATCATAGGAAGGCATTTTTTTTTTTTTTTTTTTTTTTTAAGTAAATAGAAGTGCATGTTATAAGGTGTCAAGGTCTACTGTTCAACTGTTACCATTTAATATGTAAAAAAAAAAAAAAAAAAAAAAAAAAAATTAAGGAATTTCACAGTTATTCTACTGGCTTCATGGGGGAAGAGGGGTGTTTAAAAGAAAAATAACCCACACCACTACCCTTCAGATACCAAAGGGATACACATTATTGGTACAAATCCCTTCAGCAGCAGATACATTTTATTCAAAATAATTGCTTAATTACCATAAACAAGAGAAAGTTGAGCTCACCCACAACAAGAGAAGGCTGGGGCCCCCAATAAGCCTTTAAGTGTTAGGTCCAGGAATGTGAACTGAGAAAAGCTTCCACATTCACGCCACCGAAAACCATTTCCCAGATTTGGAAGAGGGAGTTAATGCATGAGAAAGATGCAGTTGTTAAGATGACCCAATATCCCAAAAGATATTACTATATATATATATATACATACACACATATATATATACATATATATATATATATACATACAAATAAGGAAATTTGAAATTAAAGTTAGTAGTCAAATTTTCCAAGGACGTCTTTTTGGGTTATGTTTATTAATTTTGATCCTCAGGCCAAATTTTTTTTTAACCACCTCCTTGATCTAACACTTTTAAATATTCGTATCCAAATTGCTATAGTTTGTTTTTCTTATGATTTTTTTTTTCTGCAACGTCCCTTGGTTCTTGGCTACTAACCTTTCATGTTACTCTTGGATTTGTCAGTTTGCTTGCCTGTGGGGGTTTGGGCTTGCTGGCCCTGCCCACTGGAAGAGGCTGCTTGCTGAGCTGCCTTCTGCTTTAACATTGTCCAATCAAACGTGTAGTCATATTGGTGGTTCAAGGTTCTGGAAGAGAACAGAGTTAGAATAAGTATTGCACTGAACAAAGAACAAAAGTAGTGACAAAGTTTAAAAGCACCAATGTTTAAACGGGCATATGATCATACAAAACACTTTCCATGGCTTTAACCCAGGGGTGAACAAGTTGTAGCTCTCCAGCTGTTGGATTAAGATTCCAATCAGCCTATGTTTGAGGATGACTAGAATTGAAATCCAATTTCAACTAGTGAGTCACAAATTAAGCCTGTGATCTCCTATTGATAATTCACTCAGTCAGTAATAGCCTTTTTTTTCCCCCCAAACGCCATATTTTGAGAGCCATTTTAAAAAGTACATTTTGTATGTATTTACAAATACCAAGCTCCAACAGCACAGGTTGATTAAGGGTTTAGGAACTGGGCATTCTTTAGACTACCAATGCTTTTTGCAGGCTATAGCTCCTGTACATAGAATTTAACCCTTTGAGTGCCAGAGTGGTACGGAATGCATAGCAAAGCAATGCATTCCGTACCACTCTGGCACTCAAAGGGTTAAATGAACTAGATTTACAGCTGCTGTGTAAGTTTGACCAATTCCAGATCTCAAAATCTGCCAACAGGTTAATCAACTACAGCTATTGGACCACTGAAGTTCTCAAGCAGGGATATTCTGAAAACCTGCCCTTTTGGTAGTGCTAGAAAGACCAAAGTTGCTACACCTGGATTAAAAATATATAAAAGAAAGCAGAGCAGAGAAAAGGGATCCCAATCAAAGTGCAGTATCCAAAGTTTTATTATAATAAAAACTTTTAAAAACTCCCCTTCAGGGGATCTACTCACAAGAACAGAAATTTAAAACTCATCACAAATAAAGCAAATCCGATCAAAGGATAATTGCAGGATGCAGATCTCCTCTTTAGGGTTCTCCACGCTTACTCTCCACTCATTCCGACGGGTTAGTGGTATCTTGCGTGTTCAGCCTAGATCTCAATAGGAAATGGAATTGCTCCGAATCAGTCCAAAGGATCTTGCATCTGTTACTCGAGAGGTAACTGGCCGCTGCAGGACTACCAGAACCAAGTTAAGGTCCCACTGGGGAGTGAGGGCCTTTCAGGAAGGAAAATCATGAGAGACAACCTGAAAGAAGAATGACATACGGCAATGCATCTCTGGTAAAAGACAGAGAGCGCAGAGGTCTGGACGTTCAAGGAACTAAGACTAAGGCCCTTGTTCACACTATCCTGCAAAAAGGACAAGATCGACAGAAGATCAAACTCGTCAGGACAGATCCCAGTCCACACATCAAGAATGAAAGATAGACCAAACCCTGTGGTAGGCCTTAGAGGAAACAGGCTTCCTGGCTTGGATCATAGTGGAGACCACCTCAGGAGAAAAGTCTATCCTCTTTAAGATGGAGGCTTCAACAGCCATGCCATTAAAGCCAAACTGTCCACGTCCTCTCTCCGGAGGTAACCCTGTAGGTCTGCATGGCAGAGGAAATGGACCCTGAGCAGACAACGCCAACAGTTCTGGAAATCTAGGTTGCCTGGTCCAGTATGTACCAAATCAGTATTACTGATGCTCCATCCATCGGAATCCTCTCCAACATCCTGGGGATGAGAGGAAGAGGATGAAAAATGTAGGCTAGATGAACACCAGAGGATCTCCCCCAGCCAGAGCAAAAAAAAAAAAAAATCTGAACCTTCCTGTTGGCCCTAATAACAATCAGGTCTATTGAAGGCATTTCCATTTCTGGAACAGCAGGTCGAAGTTGGAATGTACACACACACACACACACACACACACACACACACACACACACACACACACACACACACACACACACACACACACACACACACACACACACACACACACACACACACACACACACACACACACACACACTACCAGGGGCCACAGACCTGAACGAAGTGGGGGGGCTTCCAGGATTGAAGAACTCCCTTAAGAGAGAGAGGGAACTGTGCCATAGTGGACTTTAAGTCCTTGACCCATTGTGGCTCTTGTTCATGGCTGGAGGACCCTGGCAGAGCAGTGTCTACGGACACTAAATAACACAGCACACAAAAACAAGGGCTCAGTGCTCAACAGTAAAAAAAGCTATAAGGCACAGGTATATAAAGTCCTAAACAGGCACAATGGCCTCCAGGACTTTCCTGCCAAAGCTGGCTTCAGCCGAAGCCAACACATCACTGTAGTGTTTGGCAAAGGTGTGGACAGAAGACCAAGTGGCCGCCTTACACAGCTGTTCAACTGAGGCCTGATTATTGTAGGCCCAGGCAGTCCAATAGACCTAGTGGAACATGCTGTAATATGGAAGAGAACAGTTTTCTCTCTGAGCTCATAAGCCTTGCAGATGCTAGACTATCTAGGATGAAGCCAAACAAGCCCTGGGACCCTCCAGGATGACAGCGTATGTCTTGCGGACAGACTCAGTACAGTGCACATAGAACTTGAGGCAACGCACCACATCCAACAAGTGGATATCTCTGTCAGATTTAGATTCAGGACAAAAGGAAGACATCTCCTGATTGATGTGGAACTCACAACCACCTTAGGAAGAAATTCCTGAGCAGTACGAAGAACTGCCTTATGCCTTATCCTTGTGAAACATCAAGAAAGGCAGTTTTGCAGGACAAGGCCTGCAGCTCAGGAACTCTGCTGACAGAGACCACAGCCAAAAGAAAAGCCATCTTCTACATCAAAAGACGTAAAGAAATGGTAACTAATGACTCAAAGGGATGCCGTTTCAAGACTCCCAAAACCAGATTAAGGTCCCACTGAGTAGTGGGATCCTTGTAGGTAGAGAAAGCATGAGCGACACCCTTTCCTCACGCCCTGGGTAGGAAAGAAAGTGGAGGAAAGATGTAGGCCAGATCGAAGTGCCAAGGAACTGACAGCATCCACCGTGAACGCCAAAAGATCCCTCCAGCGTGAGCAAAAATATGGACCTTCAGGTTGTCCTGAAGGCCATCAGGTCTAGCGAGGGAAGACCCCACTTCTGCTGCACAGAGTCTTCTGTCAGGAACACCATGCCCTGCTGAGTGTCGAAGCAGAGACCCAGGAAGACCAGATCCTGAGAAGGAAATTGAGCAGACTTGTCCATGTTCAGGATCCACCCGTGATGGAGGAGGATCTGTGCAGTCTTGGACCTGACTGTCCAGGAGATCCCTGGAAGGAGCTTTCAGCAGAACGTTGTCCATGTACGGAGTCACTTGAATTCGTTTGGTGTGTAGGAAGGCAATCAATGACTCCAAGACCTAGGCGAACACCTGAGGAGCCGTGGTGAGCCCACAGGGTAGAGCGATGAACTGGAAATGCCCTAGGCTGCAAGAGAACCTGAGGTACTTTTGACTGCCCGGAATGTATGCATCTTGCAGATCCAAAGATGCCAGATATTCCCCTGGACACGTCGCTGCAACAACAGAGCGCAAAGACTCCATCTTGTAGTGAGTATGGACCAAAAATGAAGAGATCATTAAAGGGATAATAATACTTAAGTATTACTAATCCCTATACTAAAGCCCTACAAAAAAAAAAAAAACTTTAGAATGCTTCTACAGTTGCCCTCTCCCTCCCCCTAAGTCAGATTTGTAGCTGACTGAAGGGAAAACCGGTCATAGATCATCAGGCGGCTCTGCAGCAAAAAAAAAAAAAATAAAAAAATAAAACTGTCTTCTACGTGTGCTTGCAAACCAAGCACACGTAGACGACCATTTCAGTGAAAGTCTTTTTTAGTAATGTGATCAGGCTGTGCTGGAGAGCCGCCTGAAAGTTGTACAACTCTCTTCCCTGCAGTCAGCTAGAATGCTGACTATGGGGAAGGGGGAGGGCAACTTTAGAAGCGTTCATCTCTCAAACCATAAAGGTTTGAGAGATAACACTGGGGGCAATACGTTTTTTTTTAGTAGGGCTTTACTATAGGGATTAGTTATACTTAAGTATTACTATCCCTTTAATATCCAGGATAGGCAGCAGCCACCACCCTTCTTGGTAACAAGGAAGAGGTTGGAATAAAAACCAGAACCTCTCTCTGGCTGAAGTACCTGAGCCAGCACTCCCTTGTCCAGGAGAGCCTGAACCGCTCCATTGAAAAGGAGGCAGAGAAGTCAGAAATCTGAAGGGAGGTAGGGATGTGAATGGAACCCTGTAACCTCTTGAAACCACCCGTAATACCCACTGATCTGCAACAAAGCCTGTCCTAGTACTCAAAAAAAATGTTGCAGGGGACCTGCAACCTCCCACAAGTGAATGAGGACCAGGATTCAGCGAGTCATGCCGAAGGTGGTTTGGTGGAGGTGTGTTTTGACCTCCACTGCTGTCTGGACTTGGAGGTGGAGCGGGGTGTGCTGACCTGAGGCCGCACGGTGTTCTGCCTTTGCGTCTCGCTTAGGATTGCTCTTAGGAACCTGAAATAAAGTGCTCTTAGCCCGAGTGGCTTCACTGATCACGTTCTTCAATTCAGGGCCAAAAAAGGAACGTAGTCTGAATGGGAAGAGAAACTAGTGATTTTTTTTTTTTTTTTTTTTTAGAGATCAAGTCAGCAGAACAAATCTTAAGCCAGTGTTGGCCCGTGTACACGGGCTTTAAAACTAGTCTAACATAAAATAAAATAGCTAAAAACTAAGCAGAACTGTTCTCAGCCTTCTTTTTAGGTGGTGAACAAATCTTATCTGGAGGGGAGTGGCTAGGTAGCCTGCTAGGAGGGGGAGGATCCACCCTGCAAATTATTGAAGAATTGTTCCAGCCACTAGGAGGAGCTGTTGCCTCCCCATGGTACCTGTAAGCTATATTAGACGACAGGGAAAAAAGAATTCTGCCTAAGAGCAATGCCCAATTTGACCCTTTCTTGAGGCCAGGTATCTTGAAACTCGGGAGGTGGGGGTAAAACCTGGATAAAACAAGTTTTTAGAAGTGCCTTGTCCTCTGGAGTACAGGAACTGTGCCCCACAGTCCATGTTTTCAACATTGGACTTAAGAGAAGCCTTTTAAACGGTAAAAGGTGTCCTGACAGCTATGGAAACCAAGCTGCAATAAACTTAAAACTAAGCCATCCACTAAATTGCCCTGTACATTGTGTTCTGCAGGATGCGCTATATAGCCACTTCATGTCTGAATTCACCAACAGGCTTGAATTGAGTGGAGAAACACCTCCCATAAGTAGAAAGAGGTGTATTTACTGCATGTAGAAGACATTTGCAGTGCAAAAATGAGAACAAATGGGTGTGTTAAGCTAAAAGGAACTTGGTACCATCTGTCAGGAGACAACTTACAGACTTTTATATTGACCTTTTATTTCTCCTGTAAGATGAAGTATAATCCTTTGTGCTAGGAACACTGAACACCCCTGGGCATTAAGGGGTTAAGCTGTTCTGGTTGAAAATACTAACCTGAATAGAATGCGGAAAAGTTGTCTCAAATACATGTAGTCTGGTGCCTCTTCAAATCGTAAGCCTCGGCAGTAGTTCAGATACATGGCAAATTCTGCAGGAAACCCCTATAAGAGAGTTTTACAGCTAAAGATTTATTTATTTTTTAAATAAACGTTACTGAAACTCTTAAAGTTTTCTCTGCATTATGGATAGTTCATGGCATTTGTTTTCTTACTTTGTACTCGGCAATGTCAGTTCACAAGAGTATTCGCTCTGTGCCATGTGAACAAAGCAATTCTAAGCAAGTCAACTTCAGAATAAGGGACAAAATTCTCATTACTACTACAGGTTTAATTATTTTAAAGCAATGAAGGACATAGTCCTCTAATGCATTGCTTTGGAATGTGTTTTAGACCTAGAAGTCTTTGAGTTAAACACTTTGGTGACACAAAACCCATTAATTTTGTTCTAAGGTACAGTTTTTTACCCCAGAATTGCTTCTTTTCAGATTTGTGCACATGGCATGTCTTGGAATGCACATTAGCAAGTTAACTGACAGGGAAATATGTTTTGTGTTTTGTTTTTCATTGCCTCAGTGCTGTAGTTTTAAGTATCTCAAAGGTAATTTTCTGCCTATTTCCCTGAACAGGAGAATCTGTTGTATCAACTGTGAAAATAATAGAGAAAAGCAGCTGCCAAGATAAGTTGCAATTTAAGAGCCAGTTAGGGCCATAACGCATTTATAAATAAGGAGCGTCTGTAACAACCAGCCATTTAGTCAAAATTATATAGCACAAGATCATTTAAAAGAGGGATGGAGTTTGATTTCACACCTTAAAGGACCACATCATATCTTTTTTTTTTTATATAGATATAGATATATAATGCTCACTGGCTTTTCTAAGCAGCAATTTTTCCTGTTTTTGGACCTTTTTTTTTTTTTAAGAAAGGGTGTACAGGCTGTCATCAACAGCCCTAACCCTTTAAACTTAAACTCCTGAACAACCACTCTATTACTGAGAGCTATTCGCAAGGTTCTCAGCAGTAAGAGATGATGTACAGTGTGTCAGACAGTGTGTAGTGTACTCACAGATATCCACTGGATCACAATGAGTAAAGTTTAAAATAAAAGTGAAGAGAGTGGATTGCTTCATCTCTTCACTTGCAGGAGAGTCTAGCTGCTGATGATAGCTGGATATAGTCTTCTGTACACAGAAAGGGAGGGCTCTGTCAGTGACTGCTGACAGTGCTCCCCGTCTAAAGTTACATAGGATATGGAATTTGCCTTAAGGCTCAGAAAATAAAGTTGTACATATCTGGCATCACAGTCCTTATGAAGGCAACAGCAAGCCACATTACCTGAACAAAAGAAAGGAATTTTAAATGGACAGTAAAGAATTACAGGAAGGACATATAATAAAGGGACTGCTGTAAATGTAATACATACTTACATATATACAGACATCTCAGTGAAAAGAGTAACTTCCTGTTGCTACAGAATTTACACTGAAAACGAAAAAAGTATTTAACCCTTTGTTAGCCAGAAAGGTATTCAATGTGTTGCAAAGCATTAGCTATACCTCTGGCATTCAAAGGGCTAAACGGTCTATGCACTGCGCTTTTCAGACACTGACATGGTTTTAGAGATTTTTGCTTAAAAGTAACATCTACATTTTGACTTTACATATTATGTAGGTGCATGACATGTAAAATCAAAAAGCCTATACTTTAACCCAAAACAATTATGTCCCTGAGGAAGATTTCTGTTCCAGAGATGTGTGGCAAAATGTGAAACAAGAGATAGTGATACAATTTAACATCCAGCAGCAGAAAAGCATACATCCAGTACAGAATGCAGGACAGACAGGTGAAAGGATTATGTTACACTGTTTTACTCTCTGCTTTCGCAGTCCCTGACTTAACCCTCTGGAAACAAATTCAGAGAGCACCATTTGGGAGTTGCACGTTAATTAGGTTAAGATGGGATAAAGTAAGGCAATAGGAATTTATATATTTTGCATAATATATAAAGTGTGTGTGTGTGGGGGGGGGGGGAGGTTGACTAACACTTTAATAAGTTGGGAACCAACATCAGAGCTAGTTTTCTGGCGTGTGTGGCGCAGCTTGTACAATTTAAATGGGGCTTTTAATAGCCTGAACGCTAAACATGTTACCAACAAATTGTGAAGCAATGTGTTGAGGTAACTCAGACATGTAGCATTTGAGGTCGTTAAGAACTCCTTTTAAAAGGAACGGGAATCAGTGTCTAAAACAATGCAATTTGTTACAAAATTTTAAATTTACTCTGCTGATTTAAAGCAGAGATCACCACTTCAGTTAAATCAAGAGCAAATTATTCCCCTAATTTGTTTTAATTGCATATAGGCAGAGTTTTAAGTACATACCTTACATAACACCTCAACAGGAGTGGACATCTTCTTTTCACTGATCTTTTCGTACTTTTGCTTCTTTGTTGCCGCCTGTGGAACATGTGGTTCACAATATAAAAATGTTGTGCAATACCAGATTAAACCGGAGGATGCAATAAATTAAATTCAGTTTAAAGCCTGTAACTAGTGTGCTGAACAAAAACTATAATGTATGCGCATAGATGCTAGCAGAGTAAATGTTATTTAAGTGTGTATAAGCCTGATGATTTTTAGATGTTAGTGTTCCTTTATGACTCAAGCACCTGCATTCACTGGACACAATGTACAATATGAAAAAATATATGGACACTATGCCCAAACCCAAATTAAAACAAATCTCACGGTACTAGACTTGTTTGCAAAAACTTTATGCCAACAGAACGAAATCCATCCACAGTTCAATACAAACCACTAGTTACGATAAGTATAAATAGCATCCAAACTGAAAAAGCTGTATTATCAAGCAATATACCATTCTGTTTTCTACATGTTCTATAAAATGGAGGTTTAACATTTCCAGAAGTTCATATTATATTCAGCCAGAGGCATTCCATATCAAGGGTGCACACAAATCCAAAAAATCTTTAGAACCGGGAAGATGTGTTAGGAGCCAGAAAAGAATTGCACATACAGAAATGTGCATAAATATGCTCAACATTTAAGGACCAAAAACAATTTTTTGGAGACTGGGGTCCCAAATGGCTTGGATTTTACCACACATTTAATATATACAACATGAATGGATTATAAAATCACTGTTTCAAAGATTACATTTAGAATTATAGTATAGTTTATGATTACAGTCTCCATTTTAAATCTTGTTCTGCAAACAAAGCAACCAAGCTGCTGACAGCCAAGCAATCTAACATCTTTGTTTTTATCAGTTAAAGAAGCAACTAAAAAAAAAAAAAAAAAAAAAAAAAAAAAAAAAAAAAGATCATGATGAAATTACAGTATCTGACTTAAGTCTCATCCAGAATGGCAGGCAGACATGGAAAGCACTCATTAACAAGAAGAGAAGGAACATTTAATTCAATGGAGGTGACAAATGCACCACTACTTTAAATTTTCAAATAGACTACAATTGATAAAAATCAAATGCTAAATGCATCATACCACAGAGTCAAGCCCACTAAATACCTATATCAAGCAAATATATAGCTTGAAAATGATAAATCTCAATGTATTCTTTTCTAAATCAAAATAAATCTGTAAAATGTGCAGAAACAGCACCAACTCCTTTAGTCCACACACAAAAAAAAAAAAAAAAGAATCATCCTTCCATTTCACTTGAAAGCAGCCAGGCCCACTGCAGGCAAGACCGCGAAGATGTAATCTGCTGCTTACCCCAAGTGAACAGTTATTGCCTGGATCTAATACTATATACACACACCACACACATCCATAAAGGATCCATAAAGTTTTATGAAAAATATATTGCAGAGTGTTTGCTGCCAAAAATAAGTTCTCCCCAACTGTGGAGATCTTCATTCAAGTTAACACAGTTCAAACTATCATGAAGTGTAGAAGCTGACTCTACTGAACTCTACATGGGATTGTAACCAGAGCTCTACTGTGCCATACAATGCAATAGAGCAGTGGTCCCCAAGGCTAGTAGGTCAAATTTTAACAACATCCCTAACTAAGCACAGCTCTATCACATCTGTCCTGCTGATCAGCCACCTGTAATTAAGAGGAGATATCCTGAACACGCAAACTGTTTAGGTTCTCTTAGGACTGCCACTGGGAAACACTGCAATAAAGTATCTCGATAACAGGTGGCACCATCACTGAGTGTTTGCTTAAGTGTATCAACCATCTCACTACAGTGGCAGTACCCCTTTTTCCTCTGCAGCCCAATAAATGTACATTGCACACATTATGTATGCATGAGATGCACTGTACATCTAAGATACTGATGTTCTGCATTTTCTAAATGTTACTGCCTAATGTATATAACCATCTCCTGACTTTAGAAAGTATTGTACAAGTGCATAACTTACCTTCAGTCCTTGCCAGGGAAGGCTGGTTCTGTTAAAATACATTAGCACATATCCTAGAGATTCCATATCATCACGGCGACTATAAAAGAAAATAAATACAGACCCTTAAACATTTCATGAAATGTATTTACTATTTAAATAAGTTACTACAGCGAATACTTTTAAGACCTATTAATGCTTAATTTTACTCCTTAAAATCCATTCTATATTATTGAGTGACTGACACCAGTCAAAATCCATATCACACTGCCATTCTGGAAAAAGCTATTTGAAAAATTTCCCCTCCTGCACTTTTAAGTGATGTCAATGCCTTAATTCAGAAAAGGGTTAAATTATTATTTTTTTTTTTACTTACCAATATTTCATTTTCTTCTGTGACCTTCAACAGCTATGCATTATGGGTATTGTCTCCACCCATCTGCTGGGGTAGGACCAACAGTTTAAGGAAGCCCTTTCACCTCAGCTGGTAGGCTTACTTTTGTCACAGCTGAAAAAACAAATGTCGAGAGTTCATGAGTAGGGTGAGCCGTGGAAGGACACAGAAGGAGTAAATGGAATAATCCTACCAGTTAATTAGGAATGACTGTCTGAAGAACTCTTCTGCCAAATCGAGCACTGCAGAGCCTTGGGCATCAATCAGGTAGGCCCAATAAACATACACATGGATGACCAAGTAGCTACTTTTGCAGACGTCATCCGGAGAGGCAGTAGCTTTGCGCGCCCAAGAGGTGGACAAGGATCTTGGTAGAATGTGCCTTAATTCTTGCTAGAGGAGGAAGCTTAGCCTCCAAATAGGCTATATTAATGCTCTGAGAAATCCAGCAGGCTGAAGAACCCTTGTAGTTTAAAAATAAAATACATTCTGAATGCCTCAGTTCTTTTTACACAGCAGAAGATATGGCAAAGTAGGTCCAGATTATGGAATTTCTCCTGTCTTTGGGTTAGGACAGGAGGGAAGAACAATCTCTTGATTCAGATGGAACGGGGAGACCAACTTTGACCTGAACGATAGTTTCATGCTGAAAACAAATATTGGTGGCTGACCAAGTATAGAGATTTGCAGGATAAGGCCTGAAGCTAACCCACCCAGCTGAAATGATAGCTGTCAAGAATGTAGTTTTAAATGTCAAGTGTTTAATGGAAGGGGTTTCCAGGGGCTCAGACAAGGAGGAACTAGATAATTTGACAATCTTGAGAAACAATTCCTGATTTAGGGACCATTCCCCCTGCTCAAGGTGTGTTCTGCCGAAGTAGTACGCCTGAAGGTTTAACCTTCCAGCAATGAGACAGACAGATATGGCTCTTAGATTTACCTTGGCCCACTGAAGAATCCTTTCTGCCCTTTTGCAAAGACTAGCTGCTGGTGTCCCCTTGGTGTTTTATGTAAATGACAATTGTGTTGCTGGAGCTCATAATCTGCTTCTGGTTCAACTGATGCCTGAAGTGTTTTTAGACAATTTCCTACTGCCTTGGGCTCCAGAAGATGTGCAGCCTGGACCGACCATTTTCCTTGTGTGGCTATGTTGTTCCAAATACTTTTCCTTATCTTTAGTTTCAGAGGAATTCTATGGGCCATATTACTGGCACTCGTCCCAGGTGCTCAGGAAGTGAAACTGAAGGGGTATCAGATGGAATCTTGCCCATGGAAAGACATGAATGGAAGATTTCAAAACCCTCAACCACCTCGTGAAATTCTGGGCTGTTAATGAAATCTCCTTCCCTGAATCCTGTCCTCTTAAGAATACAATCCCCTGCATAGAATCCAGAATCATACGGAGAAGTATCCTTTGGGATGGAATCAGATGGCGCTTTGGCTGAAGGAAGGGGAGATTCTGCATGGTGTGATCCAAGGCCTGAAGCGATCAGGAGATTGTCCAAATAGGGAATGAGAGAGATTTCTCTCAATCTTAGAGCTTGAAGGGATACTGCAAATACTTTTGTAAAAATACCTTGGGGCTCATGAAAGGCCAAATGGCTGAACACTGTTTTGGTAGTGGTGACTTTCCAAAACAAACTGCATTTTCTGTCAGATATTTTTACTTGGATGTGAGGATATGCAGCCTTCAAAAATCAATAGTGGTTATGAATGCCTCCTTTGGAATTGCCTTCAAGACTGATGCTACGGACACCATCTTGAAGCATCTATACTTCAGGTCCAAAATAATTCTGAACCCTCCAAGAACCAGAAACAAGACAGCATAGATAAATTAATTCCTCTGTTGTAAAGGGACAGTCTATCACATTTCAAAATGAGATCTTGAACTGCCTTCCTCAGTTCCACTGCTTTTAATGGATCTGAAGGAATCTTGAAAGCCTTGATCCTGGTAAATGGGGCAATTGGGTTGAATTTCAACGGGTAACCATCTCCAATAACTGAAGAACCCATTTGTCTGGAATGAGATTCGAAGGCCAAAGAGGAAGTACAAAAACCCAGCTGACCCCCTACTGGAACTGGAGACTGGGCCCACTGGTCTTCATTGAAATTCCTTTTTGAACAGAAATTTTTTGAGAGGAATCCCTTTTAAATCTTCTTCTAGTTGGCCAACTGGCTGAACGTCTCCTCTGGTCATAGCTGTTCCCCCCGATATCTAAACTTTGCATCCTGGTCTTAAAGCCAAGAGACCTTCCCAAAGAAGTTCAAGGCCTCCTGTCCTGTGGGAGAAAAGTTGACAGAAAAAAAAAAAAGAAAAAAAAAAAAAAAAGAAGAAAACCTCTTTATGATGTTCTCTAAATGTTCACCAAAAAGCATCTGGCCTGAAAAGGGAAGTCTCACTTAAAGGGATAGTAATGTTTCATAATAAAAACAGCTCTAATTAATCATCATAATATTCGGACTTTGGAGAGTGTTATTTCAATTCTGTCAGAGTTGTAGTTCCAGAGTAATTCAATGACAAAGTATCCCCCTCCCTCCCCTTTTACTGATGTCATGCTGTTCAGCCTGAGCAGAAGGGAGGTGCCCAGGTAGACTGCAGAGAGGGACAATCTTCAATTAAGATAAGGGAAAAACATGAAAAGCTTGTCAAGGGAGGCAGGGATTTCATTGTTTTCATTGGAATAAGAGTGTCCCCTTCTGTTATCTGTCCAGTCTATGGACTGCATTCCACATCTGAGAAGAGATTGTTTACACTAGGTAAAAGGGGCGGGAGGGGGAAACTTTGCTTGAGAATAGCTCATAAACCATAAAGGTTTTTTTTAATACCTACAAAATAAAATAAAGTTAAAACGAAGTATTACTATCCCTTTGTTTTTAGAGAGGGTACCAGCCCCCCAAGATTTTAGCCACAATTTGCACCTTACGTTAATGGACAGGGCTGAAGGTTTTGCAAGAAAGCAAATTATATCTGAAGAGGAATCACAGGAAAAACTGGCCGCTTCTTTGATCAAAGTAGTTGCCATCATCAATCCTGAAAGAGAAACCGAAGATTCAATCTTCTCCTGTAATTCATTAAGCCAGATTCTGATGGTCCTGGTGATGCAAGTTAATGCAGTGGCTGATCTCAAATACTATCCCTTTAAGCACCATCACCATTGAGTCCTTTAGGGAGGATCCGTCCTCCATGGGTGTAGTTTGTTCTTTTTGCCAACTGAGCAATTGCCGCATCAATTTTGGGTGGAGTGTACCAGAATTTCACTTCATCCTCTTTAAAGGGGTACATTTTGAGAACCTCTTCGTTATACTTGAGCTCTTATTTAAGGCAGATTGAGTGGCGGATGGGAAAGACTGGTGAAGCATTAAGATTCCCTAAAAAGGCTGTATCCAGAATGTCTATGGGTATCATATAATCCCATGGCCTTGCTCATATTCTTGATAAAAGGCACTATTTTATAAAGATTGAACTAACCAGCTTCTTCAGTAATCTCTCTCTTCAGAAGAGATTTTTGACATAAGGGACATGAAGACTCCCTTGCTCCTCCAAATACTCCAGTCTGTTAGAGGTGCCCTCCTCGGGCTCTTCCAAATATGGGCGATTCTTAGGAAGCGAGGCCTCTTGCATGGATGAGAAGGTATGCTGCCTTAATCCATGAAGGGAAGTCCTGAAATTGTGAAGGCATGTCTTCCCCTACCCAGCAGCCTTTTTAAGACAGTCTGGGCAGAGTTTTGAGTTGTCCGACAGTGGAACCTTTTTATAACATGCAGCACAGATCCTAATCTTATGAATGGATTTTTCTTACTTTGAGGTTACCGCAAAGGGAGATTTGCCCTTGCCAAACAGTTGTTTTGCGGGAGCAGATATACTGAATGTTAAAAATGAACTTTAATAAGAACAGTTAAAAGATATAGAATTATGTTACTCCAGAAGCTCAGAGCAATAATGTGGATACAATACCCATAAAGCATAGCTAGGAATAGAAGACAAGGAAAAGCAGACTTTGGTCAATCTCCCACACAGGTCCTGCAGAACTAGGGTTGTGAGAAGATACCCTATATATGAACCTTTTCACCACATCCTTAACATTAACAGATTAAAAGTACCTTCATCTGAACGATGCGTATGGTTGGTGTGGCAACCCTAGCACTGCCCGTGTTGTCAACAGTCTACTAGACACAGTGCCTTGTAATCAAAGGAGCCACTGTCACTTAAGGGGAGGGTGAAGGGAATTTCAAAAGATAGCTGTCATTACTGGTAGCAGTCAAGTCACTCACTAAAGTAGACTGCTTAAAGGGATAGTAATGTTTCAAAATAAAAGTAGCTCCAATTAATCTTCATAGTATTTGTGCCATGGAGAGTGTTATTTCAATACTGTACAGAGTTGTAGTTCAAGAGTAATTGAATGGTAAAGTAGCCCCCTTCCGCCCCTTTTACCTACTGTAAACCTCCTCCCCTCAGTTGTGGAATCTGGTCCACAGACCAGACCGCTCACAGCAAGGGACAATCTTCTTACTGTGATAACAATGAAAATCCTGCCCCCTCTTGACAGGTTTTTCCTTATGATCACTAAAGATTGTCCCTCTGCAATCATCCAGTCTTGCTGCTCTCAGGTGAGCAGTGTTACATCAGTAAAAGCGGCAGGAGGGGGATATTTTATCACTCAATTACTATTTAACTACAACTGACAGTA
This sequence comes from Rhinophrynus dorsalis, assembly GCA_037306005.1. Lineage (NCBI taxonomy): Eukaryota > Metazoa > Chordata > Amphibia > Anura > Rhinophrynidae > Rhinophrynus > Rhinophrynus dorsalis. The sequence goes on along the minus strand of CM074721.1, from coordinate 166,955,650 downwards.
TTGAAATAACACTATCCATGGCCCAAATAAATACTATGAAGATTAATTGGAGCTGCTTTTATTGTGAAACATTACTATCCCTTTAAATAAACCTTAACCATCTGAACAAGTACATTCTGCTCTATACTGGCATTAACAACATCATAACAATTTTAACATTTAAACTGGAGATTTTTTTTTTTTTTTTTTTTAAATACTTAACAGCAACAGACATTTACAATATTTCTGCTAACTGTAGTAAGCAGAAAAAGTACAGAAGAGGGCCACAGGTTTAGGACATTAATATATGTTTTGTATATGCTGCTGTCCACAGAGCAACACCACACATTTTAAGTTCAGCCTGCATCATTCACTGTTTTCAGTTAAATGAGATTGCTTTCCTGTTCTGTTGCTGCACAGTAGTGAGCATGCCTGCTATCCCTTTAGTTTTCTGTGCGTAAGAGCTTGCAATGAAGTCTTAACCATTTGAGTGCCAGAGAGGTACACAACGAAGTCATACCCCTCTGGCAGTCAAAGTGTTAACTATTCAAAGAAATAAGTACAGGTAACAAATTGGTGGCCATGCAAAAATATCAGAATGGCATTTATGAATGATATAGTACATTGGCTATGGAAAGTAAGGAAAGCTCTTAGTTGAACATGCAACTGCTAGGCATGCACCTATGGTTTAACCCCCCTGAATATTAGGCCCCCAATGCATTGCTTTGCTGGCATTCAAGGGGTTAAAACCTGTGATTTCCAACAAATGTTTAAGTTTCATGCCATAGCATTAAAGGGATAGTAACAAAAAAAAAAAAAAAAAAAAAAAAAAAAAAAAAAAAAAAAAAAAAAAAAAAAAAAAAAAAAAATTTTTTTTTTTAAAAAGATGTTCGGATCCGTTGACCATAAATCTCCATTGGATGGTGTATTAACAGAGCCAATGTAAGATTTCAGCCCACCATTATATGGTGCCTAAAATATTAACGTTTGAGCTGTAATACCTTTTGCATAAAAAAACAACATTTCAGCAGTGAGAGAAGCCGTACACCACACACTTTAAACATTAATCCTTTGAATGCCAGAGGGTTACGCAACGCATTGCAAAGCAACGTGTTGCGTACCTCTCTGCTACTCAAAGCTTTAGGTATTATCCCTTTAAGATCAATGTGCCACATCATCCCAAATAAGGTTTTGGATGCATGTGCATAATTAAATACTTGTCACAACAAATGTTGGGAGTTGCTGGTTTAAACTTTTACATCCTCAATAGCAACACGTAACTGACAAATTAGAGCAGTGTTAGAAGGCAGTCAAATCATTAGATTCAAATTTCCCTTCCAAAAACCCAAAGAATGAAATGCAGAGGGGATATTTTTAGACTTTGAAAGTGCAGGCAAGAATTTCATGTCTAGGAAAGGAGATTTCTCAAAGGCTTTTCTCCCAGACTAGCATTTCTGTAAACGCGCAGGCAGGGCTTTCATTATGATTTGCAAGTGAGGATAAATGCCAAACTACTCAGAGGAATAGTCTTTATCAGCTGTTATCGTTAGCAAGGTGTAGAGCGAGATAAACACAGACTCCTACAAGCTCAATATAGTCTATACCCAGGAAGTAATTTTAAGAATGTTTACACAGGAGACCGAATAACTGACAACTGCTGAATACAGTTGCCAAAATAAGTGTTAAAAGTAGGGAGGGTTCCAAGAATAGTGGGCTGGCTCAGGGTTCATCAGTTGGTCACTGTAGTCTAGCAACCAAGTGTGGCTAGAGAACCATAAGTGTGTTTGTTTTGTTTTGTTTTTTTAAATATGCCTATATGTTGTGCTAGTCATTTTCCTTTAACATAGTTCTTGAAATCATTATGTTTTGGTGGCAATGTGGCACTTTACACCAATTCCATGCACAGCATGACATTTAGGGCTGAATGCAAGAAATGATTGCATGCGCTAAAGGCATTTTTCAGGTGCATGTTCTAATGCAGAAATCCACTCGTTTGTTAATTCTGACCATATCCACAAATTTATAATATATAGAAATAAAAAGGAAGAAGTTCAACTGTTCGCTAATCTTGATTTTTCATACGCAATTCAACAAAATCAAACTTATTCCCTTGTAGTTTTCACACTGGAAATAGAGATTGTGCATGTTTCATGCATTCAGATCTTCTGTGTGTTTCAGGACAGAACTCAACCCTTGTTGTGCTATTAGAACATCCCCAGATTAATTCACAGCACAGTGAGAAGTAATATTGGATGCAAGCAAAATAAGCTGCATAATGTTCAAGACTACACCGGCAACAAATAAAAGGTTAATTCATTAAAGCACATATTACAAATGGATAGCACATTAAATACACAGTTTTAGCTTCTTTTCATAAACTAACAGGTCCACTCTAATTTCAAATCATGTTGCATTGTCCAACTAGTTGAATGAACGTATTAACAGTCCTCCAAACAGGTCACCTTGGAAAGCTGTAGCATTCTGCTTCCAACAACTTCTGTCATTGGTGACAAGTACGTTCTACATGAAGCAAGGCTATATGCTATGACTGACTACTACAACTCTGAAGCCAATCATTTTGTTACATCGAAGTATAAAAACAGTAAAAAATAAATTCCAATTTTCAGACATTTCAATAATTTCATTGGCTGGCTAAATTATATGCATCTTTACCTTTGCTCAATTCCTAGGTGAGCATTAATACTAGCATAACGGGCTGTCCCTGTTAGGTTTTTGTCTTCTCTGTAAGGTATGTGCTGCCTTGTCCGGTTGTCTCGATACTTTTTGGCCAAACCAAAATCTATAAGGAATAACTTGGGAAGAAATTAGAAATTGTAAGTTACATGATACAATATGGACTCAAGACTACTTTTTAGCTTTTCGAAATAATCGGTTTAGCACCAAAACACACACTAATGTGGAGGCCGGAAACACAAAATTAAGAACTAAAAGTAAAGAAATTCTGGGGCAAACCAAACACACCACTGTAAGGGACAAGTGGGGCCTTCATCCGCTAGAGGTCTCCAAAGAACTTAGGAACATTGGTTACTTCATTCAAATTAATTGGAATTTTATTTGCCCACTACAGTGCAGATGGTTTATCACAGAATTGCTACAAAAATCCAATTATGTAGATTAAAACTTCAAATTCTGGAATATATGAAGAAATATTTTCCATGCTAAACTTTCATTAAAGTGTTAATAATGTCGAAAAACTTCTTGAAATAGATTTGTAGAGGCTAAAAAGAAATTAACATTGCCGCAAACCCTATCTGACACCGCTATGGTTTGAGAAATATTGGCAATGAAAGTTCCCCCTTCCCTCCCCTTCTCGATGTCAGCTGTAAAGCTGACAGAAGGGGATCCGTGTCGGCCAACACAATGAGGCTCTTCAGCAGAGCCGAAATCCCATTATTAGAAAAGAACTACTTCATGGGAACGGTCTACAAAGCGTGCTTGCAACTAATAACTGGATTTCAACTCTGCTGAAGAGCTTCATCGTGTCGGCCGACATGGATCCCCTTCTGTCAGCTTTACAGCTAACATCAAGAAAAGGGGAGGGAAGGGGGAACTTTCATTGCCAATATTTCTCAAACCATAGCGGTTTGAGAGATGGGGCTTGCAGCAATGTTAATTTCTTTTTAGCGTCTACAAATCAATTTCAAGAAATTTTTCGACATTAACTTTAAATAGGAAAACACACAAAAACAACATCTCAAGAGACCTAAAGTTTCAGATGAGAACATTTGTCTTCTTACACAATGTTCTATGTCCCAAAAACAATTTCTAAGGAATTGCAAACATGAAGCGACATGAAAGGAAGGTCTCGCTAGTTAACCCTTTGAGTGCCAGGGGGTAAGCAACACATTGCAAAGCAATACATTGCACACCCCTATGGTTGTCAGCCCAAGCCCTCTGTACCCACTAACAGGCCAGGAATGGAGTATGTCCCTGCTTAAACACAAGTGAGCAAAATCAGGATGACTGAGACTCTGATTAGAATTTCCCTGCTTGAGCTCAGGCAAGTTAAAGTCCTGGACTGTTAGGTCCTGGACTGTTAGTGGGCATAGACATTGGTCAGGGACTACTGGTCTACACTATGCCAATATGTAGACTCACCAAAGGATTTTCCAATCAAAAGACAATGACAACATCTGACCACTTAGTAGAGGCAGAGGGCATCGTCTAACAAGGGATGAACATGCGAGTTATGCAGGACCTAGTCACTGCAAGTTTAAGGGGAACTTGGCAAAATGCAGATGCTCAAGGTCTCATGCTGGCAAGCTAGCTGCCTGTGAGGGAAAACAAGTGTGTGTTTTTCACGGTCAAGGGGGAGGGTTTTCCTTATGCTCAAAGTAAGACTGTCCCTTGCTGTGTCCCTTGACCTGTCCAGTCAAGAAACTAGATTCCACATCTGAGGGGAGGCAGCTTAAACTAGGTAAAAGGGGTGGGAGGGGGATATCTTGCCAATTACTCGTGAACAACAACTCTGACAGTAATGAAAGAACACTCTCTATGGCCCAAATACTAGGATGATTACTCAGAGCTGCTTTATTTGTGAAAACATTACTATCCCTTTAAAGGGATAGTAATACTTCGTTTTATCTTTATTTTATTTGGTAGGCATTAAAAAACATGAACGATATGTCTTATCTCTCAAACCTTTATGGTTTGAGAAATATTCATAGGCAAAGTTTCCCCTCACGCCCCTTTTACCTAGTGTAAGCTATCTCTTCTCAGATGTGGAATGCAGTCCATAGACCAGACAGATAACAGCAAGGTACAATATTCTTCCTATGAGCACAATGAAAGCCCTGCCCCCCTTGACAAGTTTTTCAGGTTTTTCCCTTATCTTAATTGAAGATTGTCCCTCTCTGCAGTCTACCTGGGCACCTCCCTTCTGATCTGGCTGAACAGTGTTACATCAGTAAGAGGGGCAGGAGGGGGATACTTTGTCATTGAATTACTTTTGAACTACAATTCTGACAGAATTGAAATAACACTCTCCATAGTCCAAATACTATGATGATTAATTGGAGCTGCTTTTATTATGAAACATTACTATCCCTTTAAAGTGATCTAAAACCTTTTCACTTTTAGGGGTTTTTAATTTGTAACAGAAGGCCAGTTAGGAATACAAATGTTTGCACTGTATTTCTGTATTTATCTATAGCTGGACACATCCATTTTAAAACTAGGTCATCTTTTTTGCATCATTCTACTGGAGAGAAGAATGGATGGCAGGACACATCTCAAAGAGACAGCCTTGTGGGTAGAGACTCCCAGACTCTCCTCCAGTTCAAAATCCCCCTGCATCTCCAATTAATATTTGCTCAAAACCACAGCAACAAGGCAAGCAAGAGAAAGAAGGAAGCTTATGTGAAAATAAGACTCTAAACAAGGACTCCCACATCCAGAGACAAGACCAACAGAGGTCCCTTTTGCTGGTGGGAGACCTGGGTTTCATATGGACTATAGAGAAAAGGATTTAGCAGGTAAGAAGACTACAATCCAATTTTCTCTTACATTCAATATGGAAATTAGGTACCATAGGGATATACCCCCCCCCCCCCCCAAAAAAAAAAAAAAAAAAAAAAAAAAAAAAAAAAAAAAAAAAAAAAGCTCCCAGAGGTGGGAAGAAGGAGAAAGGACCTCACACCTGCCCCCATGATGCCAGAGTTCCCTAGGACCATCCAGAACTGGAACAGCGCAAACAGAGCCAAGTGTCAAAGTACATGAAACTTGTACAGCACACAAGAAACAAGAGCAAACAGGCTCACAGAAACGCTGAAGGACTTTACAGTCAAAGCCAGGGCATCTACACAATAGTGCTTAGCAAAACGTTATGCAAGGAGGACCAAGTTGCTGCTGTGCACGTCTGCTTATTCGAGGCCTGATTCTTGTAGGCCCAGGAGGCCCTCCACATATCTAGTGGAATGCGCTTTAACTTTGCAGGGAACATGTTTATTTCTGAGCTCGTATGCCTGACCTATGGTAGAATCTTTCTAAAAGACTGTTTGAAGCACAGACACAAAACAAAACAAAAAAACCCTACCGTACCACAAACAAGCGGAGATCCCTCTCCCTGTCAGACTTTGGATCAGGATAAAAACAAAGGCACAACAATCTTCAGATTGATATGTAACAAAAAGACAAAATTTGAGCGGTCAAGGAATACAAGCCGGAGACCTTCGTACACACCAATCTGGAGAAAAGAGCACCAACGAAAGGTCAAAATTCTGTGAGGACAGACCTGCCCACATACCAGGAATTAAAAAATAAGACTATACTCTATGGTAGGCCTTAGGAGAGACAGGCTTCCGAGTCTGATTCATAGTTGAAATGACCTGAGGGGCGAATCTTTTTCTCCTCAATATGGACGCTTGAACACCCATGCCATCAAAGCCTGCTGTTCTACATCCCCTTTCCAAAGGCAACTCTGGAGGAAGAGGTTCAGCCTGGGAGGAAGCGGGAGTGGATCCTGAATTGAAAGACTCACCAGGTCTGCAAAGCACGCCCTCCTAGTCCAAAAAAGAAGCGACTAGAATCAGTCACGCCATCCATCCCGATCTTCATGAACACCCTGGGAATGAAAGGAATTGGAGGAAAGACCTAAGTAAAGTGGAAGTTCCATGGAATTGACATTTCATCCATGGCAAATGGCAGGGGGTCCCCTTTGCAGGAGCACAAGTCCAGAGCGTTCCTTTTTCCCTTGCGGCAATTAGGTTTATCATTGGCAATCCCCACTGTTGCACAATCAGGTAGGATTTGGGGACTTAGAAAGTCCACCAGCACGTCCTTCTACCACTGGAATGTGTTTGGTGGAGATGGCCAGAAAATGGGCTTCTGCCCAATTTAGAATGTACTTCACCTCATACCATGAGGCGGCACTTTGAGTGCACAACTGACGGCTGATGTAATGGCATGGTCCTCTTGGACTTGCACTGGATGTCCCTTCAACTGAGGTCCTGTACACAAGAGTGATTGATCGCTCAGTTCCAGAACACTGACAGACTGAAGACTCCAGCACGACACATGGCCTGGACCCCGAGATGACCCCGACCACCCCCCCAGCAAGGCTGGTGTCCGTCATGACCACAGTCCAATTCCAGAATCAAAGGATTTCACCTATAGCAGGTTGTGTTTGTGCGACCACCACTGCAGGTCCCTTATAGCCTCTGGGAAGAAGATTTTCCCTAGGCGAATGTTGAACCTCATGCCTAGGAACACCAGCACTGGAGAGGACTTCAGCATGAGGAGATGAGCATTCTTGGATGTTCTGGGTCAAGAGCTCCCTGGCAGGAGCCTTGATCAGAAGGTCATCCAGATAGTGTGTCATAAAAATGCCCCGGCTGTGAATGTAGGCCACCAAAGCCCCACATCTCTGGTGAACTCCTGAGAAGCCGAAGCCAGACCAAAGGGCAGATAAATGAACAGGTATTGCTCCAAGCCATAGGCAAAACACAGATATTGTTGCCTGTTTGGGTGGACAGGAATGTGAAGGTACATATACTGAATGTGCAGAGACTCCAGATACTTACTTGGCCACACTGGTGCAGTGACAAAATGCAAGGATACAGTCTTGAAGAGAACAAAAATGATGCAGTTTCCTTTCCATCATAGGAAGTTTAGAGGGCATTTGAGATAAAGTACTCTTGCCCCCAGTACAATAATTAACAATCCAGTTCAGGTCCAAACAGGGACTTTCCCTGAAAGGGTAAGGACACCAGTGACTTATTGGAGGATTGATCAGCACATCAAATCTTAAGCCACAAGGTGTGTCACTCAGTAACTGAAAAGGACAAGGCCTTAGCAGACAACATGACTGCCCAAGAGAGCCTCAGAAACATACGTGTTAGCCTCTTTCATGTTGGCTAAAAAGACCAACAGATTCTCCTTGGAAGCATCAGAACGGACAGCCTAAATCAGCTGTTCACCACACATAGCAACAGCCCTGTTAACCCACAGACACAAAAATAGGCCTTAGTGACCGTGAAATTTGCCCTGAGGATAGAGTTAAGATTTGTATCTGCTGTATTCTCCAGGCGACCACCAACGGCAGGGCTGTACTCTTTGCTGTGAGACTTGGGGATCCACAGTAGGAGAGGCCCACTGCACCGAAGCTGCCTCATCAGGGGTATTGTCTAGAAAACACCTTTTGGTGATAGCCTCTTACCAGGGGTCTTCCACTCATGCAGTAGGATATGATCTTGAGCGGAATTAGGGGGAAGATGATTTTATGCCTCTGGAATACATCTGTAAAGGAAGACCTCTCATCAGAGGTGTCAGGAACCTGAAGGGTCTCCAAGACAGCCCTAAAGAGTCATTCAGTCGAGGGAAGGGGGGGTCTCATATACCCCTTCCTCCCCATCTGAAATTTCCTCCTCAGATGTATAAGAACACAGATCTTGGGGGCCACATTTTAAATGTAGTGGGAAGCTTCCAGGACTGAAGTAGCCCCCCCCCCCCCGATGGAGAATGGAAGTTGGGCCACTGTAGATAACAGCCAAGCTGGCTCTTGCTCAGTGCTGGAGAGCCCCGGAGGAATAGTAGGTGGCCACCTACAATATAGGAGGGGCAGAGAGATCCGGAATGCTCTCTACGGAGCCCTGTTTGACATGAGGAACAGTATGGGGGGGGGGGGGGGGGAGAGGTAAGTGACGACCCCAAGTCCTTAGTCTTAGGTCAAGCCCCATGTCCTCCAAATCAGACATTTACAGGGGAAGTGTTTAAGACCAGCAGCAATCACTAGTAACAGTTATCCAGACAATAAGTACCTTTTTGGTCTTTCTAGGGCGATTTATCTGGCAGTTGAAGGCTTAATCTGGAGAAAGAGAGATCAAGGAGAGTCTGCCTCTGCACAGGATAAGTGAGAGAAGTAAAACAGTGACTGCAAAACTAGCAGCTAACCAAAAGGAAGCCCACAAACATCTGTACGGAGAAGCACAAGGGGCAATGTTGACCAAGGCACTCAAAGGGCTACTCACTATTTTTCTTTCAGGTTACCATTGAAGCAGCACCCCAAGGGACTGGGAGGGAAAACTTGCACTGCAAGAGTCCACACAGCACCAGCACACTGGTCTATCCACTCCAGGGGAAGTCAAGTAATAGTAACCTGCCTAATATTAACCCCTTAACGATCGGCGCACGGCCAGCACTTGAGGCCCACAGGGCATTTTTTTTTCTGTAGATCCGATTCAGGGCTCCCCGAGCAGCGCGGGGAGCCCTGAATTTAATGACGTACCAGGACCTTAACTGGTCCTAAAGTGCAGGACCGCTGTGACGGTCCTGGCATGGCATTGGACGTTAAGGGTTAAACAGCCCCATATCTATCAGAAAATAATTAAAAAAAAAAAAAAAAAAAAAAAAATCTAAAGACCAAGCGCCTCTGGCCATGTTTTCACCACAGGGGACACAACTGGAGATGCAGGGGGAAGGGTTGAACTGGACGAGTGGCTGGGAGTCTCCACTCACTAGACGGTCTTTTTGAGATGTGACCTACTCTCCAAAGAGGGACTCAACCCTATGGTACCTGTGTTCCATATCTGACACAAGAGAAAAGTAGGTTTATGACCTAGACAGCTTTTAGTTATATTAAATGACTATTTAAAACTACCTATCCCAAGAGCTTTTTGTTTTTAAGATCAGTTAGTTTCATATTTTTGGTTTAGTATTTGGAGAATCTAATCTCAGCCAAGCTTTTGTTCTGCGCTGCCTCATTAATTAAGTATGCAGGATTTCTCACGTGCATAAGGTTTTTAGGAGCCTTCCTGAGGTGTAGAAGCCACAAGTGGAAGGCTTGGCCTGAACTTGTGGGCGGGGCTGCAGGCTACTGGGAGCATACAGAGTGTTGCCCCCCACACACTTTTTTTTTTTAAATATTGTTATTAGGTGAGCCCTCTAATCAAGCATTTGCCTGGGGGGAGCCACATTGTTTTCATTCATACCCTTCCTACAAGTCTTCTGCTAGAAGCCCCGAGCATAAGTACATTTTAGAAGCCTGAGTTCTCAGGCTAAACAGAGTTTGTATCCTGACTTCCACAGTGCCAAGTTGCCATGGCGACTTGAAAATGTGACCTACCATTCCTAGACAGGCTCCATTACTAGCAAATATATCTCCTAACTGGAGCTCAATTACTCACTAAGGGAGTCTGAAATGGACTGCTCCAAGGACGGCATTGTCAGTTTCAGTCTCATTTGGTGAGCCTGTACTCATGAACGCTCACATGTACAGCCTCTTTGAATGACATCTATGTGGTCCTTAAATATGGCCAAACCCCAGGACTGCCAGTCATTAAGGTGTTAATGATTCTCCAAAGGACACCAGCAAGTCCCATTGTGAATACATTCCTACCTGTTCACAGGTTGGTTATCAGTGACCCAGTCAGTCATTTTGGCTGACCTAACTGTACTTAAAGGGATATGCTTAAAATCTGAACTGTGTGTTCTGAGAATTTGAGCAGTGATTGCTAGACCAGAAATTTCAAATAGTGCGGAATGACTCACCAGTTTCTAGAACATTCTATGGAAAACTGTTTGTCAATGACTCACCTAACTAACGAAATCTGGAAACTAGAAGACCCCATCAATGAAAATAAACAGCTTAAACTGGAGTAACTCTGGAAAGATGCATCTCCAGCAGTGGGAGTACTTGTGTTTTACACTGCAGAAAAAGGTTGCAGTGTGTGTGTACAACCCCTAAAGTTTATGCTCTTTTAAAAGCCACACACTGCAAATTAAAGTAAAGCATTTTGAACAACATTTAATAAAACTTAATTTCACTAATATACAAACTGCGACTTCTGTCCAACATTCCCCCCCCCCCCTTCCCACTTTAAGGAGGTTATGTTGCATGCTCAATAGAGTCACAAAATACTAAATGCCTTGATCGCATTAATAGAGAAAAGGGGTGGTGGTGTTGCACTATTAAATTTAAGTAGGACTGTCAGTTTGTAACAAAGGGGCAATTTCAAAAGAGCTTTCTTAATAGTCTATATTTATGTTAGTCATGTTTTGGTTAATAAACTATTCCTTAGGAGATATTTAGCTTCATCAGTGTATACACAGAGAGCACAGGCTTGTATACCTGCCAGAAATTAACATTCTACACTGCCATCCATCCAAAGTGCCATTCCCTGTTAATCAGTACTAGCTAATTTGCATAACAAATTAAGCTAAATCTGAAACCACTGTTATAAAAACAAAAATTGCTAACAAATAGGTTATTTTTAGAACACCTTTCAAAATTACCCATTTGTTACAAAAAGTTATTCTTTGACAATTCTGTCATCTGAGGGAGGAAAAAAAAAAAAAAAAAAAAAAAAAAAAAGCTTCATAGACTGTTGTGGCTAAAATACTGAGAGGGACAAACTGGTTTACAGTTCCCCATCTCAGAAGCATGCTCTTATCAAAGTTGCACAAAATAAAAATAAACTTTACACAAATGTTTAGGATTAAAAAAGCTGGAGGGGAAATTGTCTTAGTAATGTTACATGTTTGCCAAGTATGTCTGAATAATGCCAACATAAGAGGTATAAGAGGTGCTTGTGCAAGGCCCGAATAGTTTGGTTAACAGAAAAGAGGGAAATATAGAATAAAGGGGAGAAAAAGCCAAAAGGAGGAGGGTGGAGGGGGAGCGAACAGGAAATTGGGGTAGAGGTTGGAATAGGAGAGAGTATTCAGACCTGGTTTAATCCTGAGAAAGATGGGTCCTGAGAAGTACTAACAGTCATGCTTCTTTTCCTCTTCCCCACTGGAGATTCTAAACACTGAACAGACAATAGAGGGTGGCAGTGCATCAAACAGTAGTGCTTACAATGAAACAATGGCCGGCGCAGACAGGCAACACCGAGGCGGTAAAGAACAGGGGAATCAAATGCCATCCTCCTTCCACCAAACAACTATGGGTAACTAGATTTGAGTGTTTACCCCTTCATATGTATACAAATTTCAGATTTAAGAAAAGGCCATTTCAGGTTATCATACCGCCTGACTTGTTTCCAGTTGGCATTTTCTTTTTAATTAAAAAAAAAAAAAAAAAATAAAATACTTATTAATTTCATAACAGGTGAGCTGCCAACACTTTGAGCATTACCAGCTCTGCAGTTATGGAATGAAATTGGATATCAAAATTGTATATTTCCAAAATGCCGTTCCTCAATCACCCCTCCCATTTAACTATAAATAAAAAGTAGAAAATCTTCAGTAAGGAAGAGGTGCAAGGCATTTAGTCACCTGAGAGATTACAGCGATAAGCATGCAGGGCTTGTTACTAGAGGAGCAGAAAGTCTGGCATTTATAAACATCCCTCCTTTAGGCCAAATACAGAATTAGGGACACAAAAGATACATCTTAACTCTACTGGAACAAGATTACCAGTAATTCTTGCCTGTTTAAAATGCTCCAATAGATGGAGGATATGGGCTGTATACCACTACACATCTGCAACTTACTGCAGGTTAGAGAGATAACTAAACACTTATTGTTGCTACAATTAAGAGACTGCACATAATGCCTTTTTCCATGATAAATAAAAATGTACCTTCCACTGAACTGAGGGAACTTTTGATTAACTATGTTTTATATTTGCAGCCAGGACATATGCCTGTTGCATTTCAACAAGACACTCAATATCAGGGTTGAGATAATTATCACAAGGGAGAAGAAGGGTAAATGCCAGGAAAAAAAAATAAGGTAACACAGAAGCAAACTTGGGTAATAAATAAATAAATAAAAAAAAATTAAAAAAAAATAAAAATAAAAATACAAGTTTTGGTATCAGTCCCCACTGTAACGTCTCACCAAAAGCTTAGCATTTAAAGAGGCAATGTGGACTGCAATGCATTCAGTAGCAAAACCCTCTCACTCAAAAAGGTTACCAACATTTTCAACCACAAACATTACGTACTTTTTTTTTTATAAGAACATTACATAACTGTGAATGCAGTAGTTACTTTGCATATCCATGTGTTTAGGATTCACTTTCCATTGAATCAAAACTAGAAAACACAAAGTCCCTTCAGGTCATGAGCTAGCTATGAAAATGTATAAAAGCCAACTGAATCCTACTATCTTGGATAATATGAAAATACTCCCACAGCAGGTCTGCTGTTCCTGTTGGAACAGACTCACCAAGCTAGCCAGCCATAGACATACACCTGGCGACAGACAATCAGTTGGTCATAAAACTAACCCTAGTGGACAACTGGATGATCATATAAAGGAACTGAACTCAGAGACAAATCTCACATTACAAGCAGCAATGCTAGTGTCAGGTGCCTAACACTAGAGGACTATAGTGTGTTCAATGCAGAAAGTGAACTGCGGCTTAAAGGGATAGTAACATTTTAAGATTACTAATCCCAATATTGTAGGAGTAAAAAAGAAATAAATAAATAAATTTGCCCCCAGTTCTCTCTCAAACCTTCATGGTTTGAGAGATATTCACTCGCAAAGTTCCACCACTCCCTCCCCTTTCCCTTAAGTCAGCGTTGTAACTACTGCAGGGGAAGCCTGTCCTACAATCGTCCGGCGGCTCTGCAAAAGACCTTTTAAGTGAATTATTTTTATTTATTTATTTTTTTTTAACGTGATCGCGGCGCAGCTGCAGAGCCATCAGATGGATCCTACGAAAGGCTTCCCCTGCATAAAGGTTTGAGAGAGATCACTGGGGACAAATAATTTTTTTTTTTTTTTTTTTTTACTCCTACAATATTGGGATTAGTAATTTTTACTATCCCTTTAACCCATGAAATTCACTTATGAAGCAAGAGACTCTGAAAATACCCTGCAGGAGGTGGCTTCAGGAATGTAATGCACAGCAATAGCTAGATACAAGATCTGTTTACATAGGTTGTGACTTGGTATGAAGTATCTTCATTCTAAAATAAAAGTTACTACCTTAAGGGACACAAACCCCTAATCTGGGGAGAACTTACTATTGGCCACCAATAGCCAACTGACAACCCAAAAATGAATATTTATTGCATGAAAAATGAATAATTTTTTTCTTAATGAGTACAATAAGGGTAACCCCTACTACAGACATTTAATTAAAAGCACACTTTTCTGTGGTGGTGAAAATAACGCTTTTCCTATCACTTTCCATGGACAGTTGTAATGAATGACAAGCTCGTCCACAAGCTATAATTTTTATAATAAATGTGCCTTTTGAACACTAGTGGAAGCTAGAGTTATAAAAGGTTAAACTTGTTTTTTATCTCCTGTGTGAAAGAACAGTTTAATGTGAGTAATATTCTCTTAACAGCTGCATTAACTAGCACGGGGGGGGCGCCAATCATGTCCACTTCTAAGGGCATCATGATATCCAGTACAAATCAAACATTTGTTTGGGGAAATCAACACATGCAAAATTGATTTGTGTAGCAATCAGGATTGTAGGTGCAGAATAAAAACTGCTCAGATAATAAAATGAGGATTTGCAATATCTGAAACAGTCTGCTGATCCCCAGACAAACCATGAGTAATAAGTAGGTAACTTAAGGATAGGTAGGGAACGGGAGTTGGGATTTATTATTTTATTTTTGTAGATTATGTAAAAAAAAGTGAGGTGAATGTTATAATGTGCACCTATTTAAAAGCCAACAGCTTGGAACATATATGGTATTAACAGTGTACTCCTTATAACAATCATGCATTCATTTAAAAAAAAAAAAAAAAAAAGGGATTAAAAGTGAACTGTGGTTATATACAGACGTCAGTGCCCTTATGCGTCATGCTATCTTCTGGATTCTTGATGTTCAAAATCTAGGCTCTGTGGGGGAACCTGTTCCCGCCTTTTGCAAGACTCATTCCATAGCTAGATTGACAGTGTGAATTAGAAGTTATAGGACTTAGACAACCCTTCACCAAGACAATGTAATAGACTTCCTAAATCTAAAATGGTGGGTACCAATCTAAATACATTAACTGCCTTGGCAAAATGAACCAAATGATGTTTGAATACGAGTCTACACATGCACTAAAAGTTTAGGTTTATATTTTAGGGATCAAAAATTTAAAGATTTTAAGCACATGATATTTAGTGGTGCATCAATCAATTCCATTTTTACATGTTACTGTTTCTTTAACTAAGTGGGAGCTTAATGAGTTGTGCTCATGTTTTTAAAATATTTAATAAGTCACTTGGATACTTGTGTAGCTTCACTTATGTGACTGTAAATTCAGTACTAGGTTATCAAATCTTAAGACAACATACAATATCCTATAGTCGGAGTCTAATTCAAATATCTGTTCTCTTGAGCAGTGCTGCAACAAACTAAACTTGTTTGGTTAAATATGTTAATTGTTATGCTACTAATCATGAAGAATAGTAGATCATTGTCATGATCATGAGTTATATACAGTAACTATTTGGCCTATTAACTGGGCTTTGTACAATTTGTGGTAACTTCCGACCCCGCAGCATACTATGTATCACTACTATAGCTCACCAACAAGCAGTATAACATATCTTGCCAGTCAAAGGGATGTTGGTGTTCTGGTGACAGATTAGCACTGCTTTGTTATGTAACCACTGGCTGTGCCAGTTTTGATGCTTAAGATACAGCAAAACAGACCCAAGGTCAGAGTGTTCCATGGACATACAAAGTACAATTTATGGAGAAACCCTGAAGCCAATCATGCCCAATAATATGAGTGACTTCTGAGTTTATTCTAGAACACTGTACAATATTTAAAAATGTGCAGATTCAAACAAGATGATGGTAGTATCCCTTCAAGTACAGAATGGAATTCTAGCTAGATATAGCTTTGAGACTTGATTTTCCACCTCAAAAATAAAAAGCATTTTAAGTGAGAGGGCAAAACAAACTGATGCTGTAAGAGAAAAACTCCTACCGGGCAAAACTGAGCCAAAAGGAAAGAATGAAATATAAATAGTTATTTCCATAAATCTTTGGCTTTACCTGCCAACCCAGGGCTACATCACCTGTTCTAGTGAAATAAAAACAAATACTTTGATTCTAGGTCTTCGTGGTGATCCAAGCACCTTATTATTCACTTAGCATGTTCTGGCCTCAAGTTGGCATTCATACAGGCAAACAAAGGTAAACATTAGCTACAATCAACAAGTACATCAGTTACATGAACAATTGGCAATCTTGCTTCCAATAAGGTGGTGTACATGTCCTTTAGGCAAGATTCTGCTATTAAATATGACTAACTGAATTGTCCCCCAGTTGGAAATTTGATCAGAAAGAATGTAATGCACGGCATGCTTATTGATTTGCCAATTGCTGCCTGTCTGCCCGATTTGTACACATTTACCCTGTCAAGGAAGCAGGTTATGTTAAGCTCAGTAAGTTTAATTCAATAAAAATATGGTACAAAGAAAAGGGGTGGGGGTGGAGGGAGCTACCAACATCATGCAATGCTAATAACCTTAAACCATTCAAGGACCAGATGTGTCCAATGCATTGTGCACTCCTTGGGTCCTAAAAGGGTTAAAAGCCTGTTGTATCCATTATCTTTGAAAGGGCTAAAATTAAAGGAGGTCTGCATAATGCCAGCTGTGTATAATAAGGAATTTCTGCACACAAGTAAGGCAATTAGTTGTAACACAAGAAAATGTAAGTGAATTCCCCCGAAAAGTAATTTGTAGAAGATAAAACGGGGCTCTGTGTATAAATTGTAATAAAACTGCTTTAATACAAGTAACTTTTTTCAATTTATGCATTAATGCGTGACCTCTTTTAATCACACATATGCAATCCATAGAAATAAACTGTGCAACTTCTGAATTCAAATCTTGCAAGCACTTGTATAAAGGAACGTATATCCATCATATGTCCAAGTTGGACAGTAGAAATAAAAGGTTGGGCAGTGGTGAAGATTATATATCTTGGGCAAATATAATAAAGCCCCTTCAATCATACTCCAATCTGCTTTGATACTAGTGCTGTGCAGGCATCTGACAAATTAATGTATGTAGAATATCAACTGTGGATCACAAATGCATTTCTGGTATAAATCTGGAGTACTAACCTTATTACAGTGACGTCCGATGCCCATTAAGAAGTTGTCTGGTTTAATGTCTCGATGTATAAAGTTCTTTGTGTGCACATATTCAATTCTACTGATCATCTAGAGAAGGGAGATTAAGTCCTCAGTTTTGCTACTCGTGTAGTACAAAGCAAGTTATTTATAAGCAGAGATCATACTGTGCCCATTTTTGAAACAAGCATAAGCTTCAGGGAGACAAAATCAGTTCGCAAAATAAATAAAAAGTAGGTTTTTAAATATAAAATGTGTATTTGTCTTGTTGGGGGGGGGGGGGGATTCTTGAGTGGGTTTAGAATCACATTTCTCTGTTAAGGAAGAAGATTTTAATCTTACCTGTTAAATCATTTTCTCTTAGCCCATACAGCTTACAGGTAACTCTGGGAAGGCAACAGCCCCTTTAAATAGGCAGGAACAATTCTGGGAAATAATGCAGGGTGGAGCCTTCCTCTCCTCCTTAGCTGGTGACTAGATAGCCCCCTCCCAGTTAGATCTGAGACACTAACCTATCTAGCCAGAGAGCAAGAAGGAAAAGAGAAGACTCCTGTGAGCATGAACCCAAAAGGACTCCCACAGCCAGCCACAGGAGAACCAAGCATGGTCACTTTACAGGTCTCCCAACTATATGGACTAAGAGAAAAGGATTTAACAGGTAAGACTAAAATCCTCTTTTCTCTGTCATCCAGTATAGCTTACAGGTAACTCCGGGATGTACCAACATTGAGTTCACAGTGGTGGGAAAGAAGTCAAGGACCAGGCACCGGTCCCCATGATACCAGAGCTACATGGAATAATCAGGACATAAAACAGCCCAACAGACAAACTGTCAACGGACACTGAACCATAACACAGCACATCAGAAACCATAAACACTGAACAAGATCCAACAGGGCTCAACAGGTACAGATCTCTAGGACACAGAAAACAAAGTCCTAGACTGGTAGGAAAGTCCTGGAGGTAGCTCTGCCTAAGCTGGCCTCAGCCGAAGCCAGAACATCACTCTCCTTGTCAAATGTGGGGTCAGGACAAAAGGGAGGCACAACAATCTCCTGATTGATGTGGAATTCAAACCACCTTAGGAAGAAACTCCTGGGAGGTACGAAAAACCACCTTGTACTTGTGAAACACCAGGAAAGGTGGTTTTGCCGGACAAGGCCTGCAGTTCAGCGAAAGATGACTGCCAAGAGAAAAGCCATCTTCCAAGTCAGGATACAAAGGGGAATGGTAGCCAAGGACTCAAATGTAGGTCACTGCAAGACTCCCAGATTAAAGGTTCCACTGAGGAGTGAGATGCTTAAAGGCAGCGAAAGTATGAGCAGTGCCTTGAAAGAAGACCTTGACGTGAAACAGCAGCAAAGCACCTCTGAAGAGAGACAGAGAGCTGAAGTCTGAACCTTCAAGGAACTCTGAATAAGGCCCTTGTTCACTCCATCCTGTAAAAAGAACAGGACAGTCGGCAGATCAAACTTCTGTGAGGACAGATACCGGTCCACACACCAAATCCTGTGGTAAGCTTTTGATGAAACAGGCTTCCGAGCCAGAATCATGGCGGCTACCACCTCGGGAGAAAAATCTTTCTTCCTCAAAATAGATGATTCAATCACAAAGCCATCAAACCCAAACGCTCCACGTTCTCCTCCTGTAGTGTCACCTGTGGCAGGAGGTCCAGACTGCGTGGAAGCTGAAACAGTTCTCACACAGACAGATCCAGTAGCTCCGGAAACCAAGGTTTCCAGGGCCAGTAAGGTGAACGGAGTCTTCTCCATTCATAGCTTCCTCAGCACCCTGGGTAGCAGGGGAAGAGGAGGGAAAATGTAAGCTAGGGGAAACTGCCAAGGAATTGACAGAGCATCCACTGCTACCGCCAGAGGAACTGCCCTGTGGGAGCAAAACATCAAAACCTTCCTGTTGTGTCTGGTGGCCAGTAGGTCGATCCATGTAAGTTCTCATCTCTGAACGATTAGGTTGAACACCTGGTGAAGTGCCCATTCTCTGGTGTCCACAGTGTATTGACTAAGGAAGTAGGCCAAGACTTTGTCTATGCCTGGAATATGTATAGCGGAGATGGCAGAAACATGTTCTTCGGCCCAGGTTAAAATACCCTTGGCCTCCAAACAAGCCGTGAGACTTCTTGTGCCGCCTTGCTTGTTGATGTAAGCCACGGCCGCTGCATTGTTGGACTGGACAGCCCTCGAGATGAGACTACCAGTACCTCAGAGTGTGGAATATCTTCCGGAGTTCCAGAATGTTGATTGGAAGGAGATTGGAAGGAGAGGCTGCTCCGCTGACCAATGACTCTGGACATTCAGGTGACCCAGGACCGATCCCCAATTGGACAGGCTGGCATCCTCCGTAACTGTGGTCCAGAAAGGGATCACAAGTTTTCTTCCCCTCTGCAGGTTGGAGAGATTCAGCCACCAAGGAAGACTCAGTTCCAAATGCAAGGGAAGAGAAACAGACCACTTCAAGAGATCTTTGCAAACCTGAATCACAAACCTCTGTAGGTCTCGCGTGAGCAATCACAAAAGGTACTGCCTCTATGGCGGATATCAACTCCCCCAACCAGAGATGTCAGTTTCTTGACGTGAATGGATTCACAAGCCAGAACCAAGGAAACCTTGTTGGTGATCTGTTGAACAACATCCTCCATCAGAAAGACCATGCCTTGCAGGGTGTCAAATAGAAGACCCAGAAAGAGAAATCTCTGAGATGGAATCGGGTCAGACTTGTCCATGTTCAGAACCCAACAGCTGGAGGAGTTCTCCAGACAGTGCCTTCAAGAGCAAGTCGTATATGTATGGAGTTACCCGAATTCCCACCTCATGCATGACTGAAATCAAAGCACCTAAGACATGAAAACCTGTGGGGCTGTGGCCACACCAAATGGGAGAGCCAAGAACTGAAAGTGCCCCCTGTGGCAGGCAAACCTGAGGTACCGATGACTCTCCGGATGAATAGCAATGTGCAGGTAGGCATCCTGCAGATCCAAGGAAACCAAAAATTTCCCTGGACACATTGCCACAATGACTGACCTAAAGGACTCCTGGTGGTAAGGAGTCTTGACCACAAAGAAATTGAGATCTTTGAGGTGCAGAATAGGACAGTAGCCATCCTTCTTGGAGACCATAAATAGGTTGGAATAGAAATCCAAACCTACTTCTGGTTCAGGAACCGGTTCCAAAACTTTCTTGTCCAAGACAGTCTGGACAGCCCCACTGAAAAGACTAAGCTTTTCTGGTTCCTGAGGAGAGTGGGAAAGGAAGAACCTGAAGGGAGGAAGAGATGTGAAGGGAATCCTGTACACTTCGGAAACCACCTGTAAAACCCACAGTTCCGCAACAGCGTCTGTCCAATCACTTAGAAAGTGCTGCAGACGACAACCCACCCACTGGCACGCTCGGTCTGGGGTTCAGAGAGTCATGCAGAAGTAGATTTGGGCTTGGTGGAGGATTGCTTGGGCCTCCACTACTGTTTGCGCTTGGAGTAGGAGTGCGGGGCCTGAGTAACCACTGGGGTCGCACCACACGGCATGCCCTGGAAGGAACAAAAAAAAGTTGCCTGCGAAGTTGAGGTTTCTTTTTGCAGATCAAAGGCAACAAGGTGCTCTTGCCCCCAGTGGCCTCACTGATAAGAGTCTTCAACTCAGGGCCAAAAAGGGATGTGCCCAGAAAAGAAAGGGAAACCAAGGATTTCTTGGAGACAGAGTAAGGAAACCATATTTTAAGACAAAGGGAACGCCTGGCAACCACAGAAAGAGCAGAGTCATTAGCTTCAATGTATGAGGGTATTAAAAATAGTATCAGTAACAATGCTAAGTTTCAGAAACGTTAACTAAACAACGTAGATCAGCTGTAGGGGTGCCCTGACAGACAGCAGCAGTAAGCTGCTCCATCCATACTGCAATGGCTCCATTCACCCAAGCTGAAGCAAAGGTGCGTCTCATATACGCACCTGTGGCTGCAAAAGTGGCCTTCAAAATAGCCTCCAGCTTCCTAGCAGTCAAATCCTTGAGAGCAGAAGCATCCACCACAGGCAAAGCCGTGGACTTAGAAAGCCTTGTGAAAACTCCTCTCTCTAGGCTTTCTAAATCCACGGCTTTGCCTGTGGCAGATGCTTCTGCTCTCAAGGATTTGACTGATAGGAACCTTAGGATGGAGAGCATACTAAGCCAAGGCCGCCTCCGAGAAGGGGTACAATTTAGCAAACCTCTTAGGAAGCGATAGATGTTTGTCAGGAGTCTTCTACTCATCCAACAACCTGGTCAAGAGTAGGATTAGGCGGACTGCTTTTTGCGCCTTTGAAATATGTCAGAAATAGATTGGGGTTCCTCAGAGACTGCAGGAATATTTAAGGTACCTAAGAGCCTTAATGAGACCTTCAGCAGAAGGATCAGGATCAGTCTCAAAGGGGTCCCCAAAAAATGGAGTGCAAGCTCCTTCAGAACATTCACCCTCATCAGAATCCACCACTAGCTCCTCCTCAGAGGAATCTGACACATCAGGGATACCCTGAGGTTTAGGGGCCGCCAACCTGAATAATGCCGGGGGGCTTCCATGAAGGTGCATAGGAAACTGGGTCAAAGGTAGACTTGAAGGGCCCTGATGGAGACGCAGGGGCCGCAGCACATGAATGGCATAAATGACCCAAGTATTCTCTAGGGAGCTGAGACTGACATGAGGAACAGAGTAATGGGGGTCAAAGACACCCCCAGCCTCCTTAGTCTTAGGTTTAGCCCCAATTCCCAACAGGTCTGACATCCTGACAGGAGACAAAGTGTCTAAAAGTATAAGGAAGAACCCAATACTGTGTCCCAGATTAACAGTTCACCCCAGAAAGAGCAAAAATACACTTATCTGGCAAGCATCGGGTTAAACTGAGTAGAAGAGCTGAAGGATCCAAGCCCTGCCTAGGATACTCGTGAGAGGAAAGAAAATTGTGACCGAATCATAAGTTAATCAGAAAACAGCCTGTAAAATGGGTGTTTATGGGAAACTTAGTTTCCTCTCAGAGAATCCCCAAAAACAGCACACATAGCACCCCCCAAGACACTGACGATGTGTACCGGAGTGTAGGGCAGACAAGAAGAATGAGCCGTCTCTGAACTCAGTATGAAGAGACGTTGCAGAGTTGTCCCAAATGATCAAGGGAGAATTGCAGCTATAAGGTAAAGCGCACAGAATTCAAATAAACTTTTACAAAAAGTGTCCCAAAAGGTGTAACACAGAGAACACATATAGAAAACACTGACCCCTCAGCCCCAAGGGAAATGTGTAAAAAGTCCACCAAATCTCCTAACATGGCAGGGAAGGGGTTAAAGTCCCACAAAAACCACAAATGCTCCAAATACTCTTAGTAGACAGAAGAGAAAACCCAAATGAGTGCAGGAGTATACACGGAGGAACTCCTAAAGGAGACCTATGTGCGGAGGGCAAACAGTGGAACAAGTGGACCATGGCACTCAAAGGGTTGTTCACCTTTTCTGCAGGTCTTCAGATTACCATTGAGACAAAGAGAAGCCTCAGTGGGCTCCTCCAAGGGAAAAAAGGACATAGCATGCAAAGTTTTCCCCCAGGGCTGGAAGGTCCACAACAGCACCTGATAACTGAGCAATCCACCAATGGGAAGTCAGTAACGGTAATCTACCTAATGGGGGATTTCTATACCTAACAAGAAAATAACAAAAGAAACCAAAGCTAAGCAGAACTGTTCTCTTGCCTTTCTCCTACAAGGAACAATCTAACTGGGAGGGGGCTGGTCACCAGCTAAGGAGGAGAGGAAGGCTCCACCATGCATTCTTTCCCAGAATTGTTCCTGCCTATTTAAAAGGGCTGTCACCTTCCCAGAGTTACCTGTAAGCTATATTGAACGACAGAAAATAAATTACACAGACTTTCTGTGATGCAATAAACTTCATCCTGCTTTCTTCATATGCTCATGCGTGCAGTCTCATGTTGGAGGCCTAGGCAGCGTACATCTATATATCTACACATCAGTGCATGATTCATTCTGCCTGGCAAGCCTCTACAACTATAAAACTCTGGAAATATGTCACATATGTGGTCCTCAAACCAAAACTGCATCTGCACACCCCTAGTTTAACAAGGATTAATCCAAAGTGGATTCATGAGGCATATCCTTTAGTGCACAGCACACATTGTGTTAAGCAAAAGTCCCACTGACATGGCTGTAGCACCTCTTTAATTGAGGAATTGTCTTGAGGAATTAAAGGGATAGTAATGTTTCACAAAAACAGAAGCTCCAATTAATATTCATGGCATTTGGGCCATGGAGAGTGTAAGCCACCTCCCCTCAGATGTGGAATCTGGTCCTGGGACCAGACAGCTCACAGCAAGGGACAGTCTCCTTACTGTAAGCACAAGTAAAACCCTACCCAGACAGGTTTTTCCTTATGCTTCCTGAAGACTGGATGGATCTCAGAGAGGGACAGACAGTTTTGCTGCTCTGAGGTAAGCAGTGTTACATCAGTAAAAGGGGCAGGAGGGGATACTTTATCATTCAATTACTCTTGAACTGCAACTTTGACATTACTGAAATAACACTCTCCATGGCCCAAATAGGATTTTAGTCTTACCTGTTAAATCCGTTTCTCTTAGTCCATACAGGCTACTGGTACTGAGAAGTGAGTGCAGGGGTGGAGCCTACCCTCTAACCTTAGCTGAAGCTTCCTGTTAACCTCGGTAAGTTTTGGAACAAACTATAACAAGTAGTCCGCAAGGAAACAGACTCCTGTGAGCATGAACCCAAAAGTGGTCCCCCACGTTCTGTCGCAGGAGAGCCAAGCATGGTCCCTTGAGAGGGTGGGAGGCCAGTAACCTGCATGGACTAAGAGAAAAGGATTTAACAAGTAAGACTAAAATCCTATTTTCTCTATTGTCCAATACAGGTTACTGGTAACTTTGTGTTGTCCAACCATTATGTTCCCCAGGGAGGGAAGAAAGGCAAGGACCAGGAGCATGCCCCCAAAGTCACCAGAGCACCAATGAACCTACAGATCATGAATAGCTCAACACTAAAAGCAAAGTGTCAACAGACACTGTACAGGGGTAAAACAAACCCCATGAACTGTTGCACAGCACACAGAACTAAAGCCAACAGGGCTCAAAAGTGAAAGAGCACCGAGAGACTAGAGAGATCCAAGACAGGCAAGGCTGCCTCCAGGATCTTCCTCTCAAAACTGGCATCAGCCGATGCCAGCACAGCCACACGTTAGTGTTTAGAAAAGGTATGCATAGATGACCAAGTGGCTGCCTTGCACAACTTATCAGCTGAGGCCTGGCTCTTGTAGGCCCAAGAAGCCCCAATAGACCTCGCAGAATGAGCTGTAACCCTGAAGGAAACAGGCTTCTTCCAAAGTCCGTAAGCCTTACGAATCGTGGACTTAATTCAAGAAGTAATTGTAACCTTGGAAGCAGGGTTCCCTGCCCAAGGACCCTCCAGAATGACAGTGTCAGACTGCCTCAAGGGCTCAGTGTGATGCACACAGAACTTAAGACAATGCACAACATCCAACAAATGAAGAGCCCTTTCTTTGTCAGAAGTAGGGTTAGGACAGAAGGATGGAACCACAATCTCCTGACTGATGTAGAACTCAAGACACAACCTTCAGGAGAAACTCTTGTGAGGTGCAAAGCACCGCCTCATCCTCGTGAAAGATCAGGACAGAGTGCAGAGTCTGAACCTTAAGAGAACTCAGACAGACCCCTATCCACACCATTCTGGAAGAAGAAAAGGACTGTAGGAAGGTCAAAATCCTAAGACAGGTTGTCAGCACACCAAGCCAGGAAGGTAGACCAAACTCGATGGTAGGCCTTAGAAGAAACAGGCTTGCGGGCACTAAGCATAGTAGCCACCACTCCAGAAGAAAATCCTTCCTTCAAAATTGAAGATTCAATCTCCATGCCATCAAAGCCAGACAATGAATGTCTTCTTGTAGAAGAAAGGCTGGATGGGGTGGGTTGAGAGTCGAAGAGGAGCAGCCAGAGAGAGGTTCAAAAGTTCTGGAAACTAAGCCTGACGTGGCCAGTAATGTGCAATCAGAAGGACTTGGCAGCGCTCCAGTCTCAGCTTCCGAAGAACTCTGTTCAACAGGGGAACAGGAGGGAAGATGTAAGCCAGAGGAAATGTCTACAGGATCGACAAGGCATCCACTGCCAGAGCCAGGGAAGTCTGACAGAACGTTGTCTACGCCAGGTATATGAACTGGGGAAATTGCAGGCACACGCTCCTCTGCCCATGATAAAATAGCCTTGACCTCTAGCCAAGCTGCGAGACTTCTTGTCCTGCCTTGCCTGTTGATGTAGGCTACCACAGTGGCATTGTCCCTGACGGGGCAATCCTCCAGCTGCTGTGTCCAGTGATGTAGGGCGTGAAATATCACCCAAAGCTCCAAGACATTGATGGGAAGGAGAGATTCCTCCCGAGATCACCAGCCCTGAACACTCAAGTGCCCCAGCATCGCTCCCCATCCAGAGAGGCTGGCATCCGTCATCACGGTGGTCCAGAAGGCCACCAGGAAGGGTCTGCCTTTCAGGAGATTGGTCAGGTTGAGCCTCCATGAGAGGCTCTGCTCCACTTGAAGAGGGAGAGATGAGGATCTCTCCAGGAGATATGGACGGCCCCTGCATGCCAGGATTAGAAACCTCTGAAGTACCCTGGTGTGAGCCATGGCAAACAGGACTGCTTCTATGGTGGAAATGAACTTCCCCACCAAGGATGACAACTTCTTGGCTGGAACTGGATCCAGAGACAGGATAGCCTGCCAAGCTGAAAAGGTAGTGGTGTAGGTGGCCATCTACCTGCGGGTGGGGACCCGAGTTCAGCGAATCATGCAGAAGGTTTGGAAGCCTTGGGCATCGTTTAGGATTTGGATCTCCATTGCTGCGTAGGCTTGGATGAGGAGCGGAGCCTGGAGGGACCGTCTGGGTAGTCTGGCGCGAGTCTGCCTGAAAGGGACGAAAAAGCAAATTCCTTTTGACAGGAGCCTTCTTCCTCAGGACCACTGGCAGGTGAGTACTCTTCCCCTCCAGTGGCCTCCTTGAGGAGATCCTTGAGCTCAAGCCCAAACAGGGAGGATCCCTGAAAAGGCAAAGACAGGAGAGCCTTCTTGCAGGCCGTGTCAGCAGACCAGATCTTGAGCCAAAAGAGCCCTACTGGCTACCACAGACATGGTAGAAGCCCTGGCTACCATACGCCCAGCAACAAACAGGGCAGCAGACACAATGCTGAGCCTCAGCAATGTTAGTGAGAAGATGCAACATGTCAGAAGTCGGGGCTCCCTGACGGACAGCAGAATTGAGCCGTTCAATCCAAAACAGACACAGCCCAATTTACCCATGAAGCAGCAAAGGTAGGGCTAAGGGCAGGGCCCGCTGTCACAAAAGCAGCCTTGAGAAGTCTCAAGCTTCTTGTCAGACCAGTCTAAAAGCAGAGGCGTCAGCCACTGGCAAGAGGCATCCACTTTAGGGTGATGAACCCACTGACTAAGGGCCATTTCAGAAAACTGATAAAGTGTAGCAAACTTTTTAGACACAGATGGTTTCTTGTCTGGAAATTTCCATTCCGCTGACACCAAGCAGTCAAGGGTGGGGGTTAGGTGAACAGCAAGCAAGCAGGAGGCCTAACAGGCTCCTGAAAACCATCAGAGGGGTCAGAAGACACCTCCTGAACCAAGGGAATGTTAAGGGTGGACAACACAGCCCTGATTAGGCCCTCAGCCAAGGGGATGGGGTCCACCTCAAAAGGGTCCCCAAAAAACTGAGATGAAAGAACAGCTGAACAGTCATCAGAGTCCACCAATAATTCCTCCTCAGAGAAGTCAGACATCAAGTACACCTGGCGGTTTAGGCAGGGAAGATCTGATAGGGGCAGGGGTCCGCCACAAGTGGAAGACCCCCTGTAAAGTGGATGGAAGGAGTTGTAAGGTGGACCAGAGGTCCCAGGTAGTAGCCTTAAAGGGATAGTAATACTTCGTTTTAACTTTATTTTATTTTGTAGGCATTAAAAAAACATGAAGAATGATATAAGTCTTATCTCTCAAACCTTTATGGTTTATGAGATATTCACAAGCAAAGTTCCCCTCCCCGCCCCTTTTACCTAGTGTAAGCCATCTCTTCTCAGATGTGAGTCTGGTTGTATGACAGTACAGATAACAGAAGGGGACAATTTTCTTTGTATGAAAACAATGAAAGCCCTTCCCCCCTTGACAAGTTTTTCAGCTTTTTCCATTATCTTAATTGAAGATTGTCCCTCTCTGCAGTCTACCTGGGCATCTCCCTTCTGATTTGGTTGAACAGGGGGGGGATACTTTGTTTGTGAATATCTCTTAAACCATAAAGGTTTCAGAGATAAGACTTATATCATTCTTCATGTTTTTTTAATACCTACAAAATAAAATAAAGTTAAAATGAAGTATTACTATCCCTTTAAACTCTTACATCTATACTAGCTCTAGTGCATGGCTGGAGGTCCCTGCAGGAGATTCAGGGGCAGCAGCGCATGCTGGGCAAATATGACCTGAGAATTCTCTAGGTAACCCTGTATGACACGAGGAGCAATAAGCAATGGGGGACACAGACACCCCAGATTCCTTAGTCTTAAGTCTAGTCCCAGCTTCAAGTGCAATAGACATTCTCATAGAAGTCAACTGGTCAATAAATACACTGATCACCCAAAAACAATGTTTAAAAGTGATAAAATAGCCCAGAAAACGTTATAATTAACCCTTTCTTCTCCAGATAAGTTTAACAGCTGAGGAGAGAGGAAGAGTCCAGGCCCTGCATAGGATACTTGTTCTCAGAAAGGCACAAAATGGCTGCCACGATGGGAACCAATCAGAAACAAGCACGCAAAGCAATCGCTCATGGGGTACTTTTGTCAGAAACTAAAAAACCAACAGTGCCGAAAGCCCCGCCAGCATGTTCAGAACATGGACCGGATGACAGAGCAAGGACAGACAAGAAAAATGAGCTGTCTCTGACCTCTCTGTGATAAACGGTTGCAGAGATATGTCCCAACTGTACAGTCCCACTGAAGTGAATAGAGCCTTAGAGGTAAAGCACGGCCTTAAAGGCGCAGTACACAATTGCAACAAAAAATGAAGGTAAATTTTAAGCTAAAATTATACCACACCGTGTAATTAAAGCATAAAAACACTAAACCCACTAGGGAAAGTGTTCAACCCCCCCACATGCCAAACCAGAGTGAAAGGGTTAAAGTACCTCAGAAACCTGCTCCAAACACCAAGATAGACATACAGATAGACCCAATGAGTGCTAGAGTATTCAATAGGAACTCAAATGATGAAGCCCCCTGTGCGGAGGAGTTCCATGGGACATGTGGACCTCAGCACTCAAAGGGTTGCTCACCATTTTTGCAGAACTTCTTTCTTCATATTACCATATTATCAAGAATAAGCCTCGGTGAGCAACTCCTGGGTAAAGGACTTGCAGATTCCTCCCCCCCCCCGGCTTAGGTCCACAAATAAGCACCTGGTAAACTGAGCTATCCACATTTGAGTGACTGGAATTGTCAGTGATGGTAATCCGCCTAATGGTGGTATTCCATATCTAGCAGAAAATATTACAGTTCTAAAACTAAACAGAACTGTTCTCTTGCCTTGTTGCTTGCAACGAGGAACAAAACTTACTGAGGCTAACAGGAGGCTGCAGCTAAGGTTAGAGGGTAGGCTCCACCAAAGCACTCACTTCTCAGAATTGTTGCTGCCTACTTAAAGGGGCGGAGCGCCTACCCAAAGTTACCAGTAACCTGTATTGGACGACAGAGGAGCTAAGATTAATTGGAGCGGCTTTAACTGTGAAACATTACTATCACTTTAAGGTGGCACATCCAGCCTGCTTGTCAGATAACTATAAAGAGTAGATTTAGATATTTAATCAGTGTGAACGAATTGGTGTTACAGCCAAAAGGTGTGGACTGCCGCACTGGACACTTTTTTTTTTTTTTTTATAAAAGAAGTATACCAAACAGGATGAGCCACACTTTAAAAAGGGGATTGTGTGTAATTACTGATAAATCCTTTTCTCTTAGTCCACGCAGAATGCAAAAACTATTTGTAAAGAGAGCAGAGCACTTGCCTTAAAAGGGATAGTAATACTTAAATATTACTAATCCCTATAGCAAAGTAAAAAAAAAAAAATAGTAAAGTATTGCCCCTAGTGTCACTCTCAAACCTTTATGGTTTGAGAGATGATCACTTCTAAAGTTGCCCTTTGCCTCCCACTTCCCCGTAGTCAGTATTCTAGCTGACTGCAGGGAAGAAAGTCGTACGACTTTTAGGTGGCTCTCCAGCACAGCCTGATCGAGTTACTAAAAAAAAAAGAAAACTTTCAATGAAGTGGTCTTCTACTTGTGCTTGGTTTGCAAGCACATATAGAAGACTGTTTTAGTGAAAATTTAAAAAAAAAAAAAAAAAAAAAAAAAAATGCGATCGCAGCAATACTTTTTTTTTTTCAGTAGTACTTTACTACAGGGATTAGTATTACTCTCTCTTTAAAGGGACACCAATGTCCCATAAAAAAAAAAAAAAAAAAAAAGTTCTTGTTTCCTAGCATTTAAAAATAAATTATATGGCACAAATCCTCTCTAAAACCTTTATGGTTTGAGAGATATCCACATGTAAAGTTCCCCCCTCCCTCCCTCTGATGTCAGCTTCTAGCTGACAGCAGGAGATCCTGGTCCTGAGACCAGCTGGCGACTACAGCAGAGCTGAAATCGCGACATTGGAAAATAATTACTTCCTTTCTATAAAGTGTGCCTGGTTTGCAAGCACACTTTGCAGACCGTTCCAATATCGCTATTGTGGCTCCGCTGAAGAGCCGCCTTGTGTTGGCTGACAAGGATCTCCTGCTGTCAGCTTTACAGCTGACATCAGGAGAAGGGAAACTTTACATGTGAATCTCTCAAACCATAAAGGTTTGAGTGTGTGAATTTGTGCCTTTTTTTTTTTTTTTTTTTTTTTTTTTTTTTAATGGTACATTACTGTCCCTTTAACTCTGAGTGTCAGAGGGGTACGGAATGCATTGTCTGTCACTCAAAGGGTTAAAAGGCTCTCAGAGGCAGACTCCTACATCTGCTTCACTGTACCCAAGCCAGTCTAATCCAATCTTAACATATTGCAAAGATCTAAAAAAATAGAAGCAAAGCACGAAAGGTTCTGTAGTTTTATGGGATTCCCTAAGAGGATCTCCCTGTTAAGGAACCAAACATCTGTTTTTCTTCTTCCCTCTGAGAGAGAAGTTCTGTATTCCATATAGAACAAGAGAAAAAAAATTATAGGCAAGTACAAAAACAGACACAGGAACTATGGTGATATACCAAAGCAACAACCAAGTTTCCAGGGTAGGAGAGGAAAACTCCTCAAAACACAAGCCAGATTCAATGGAGAAAATGAAACATGAACCTAGTTCAGGTGTCAATGGACAAACACTGCAAACCAAGAAACAGAAAATAAACAGGCACAATCACCTGTGGGACCTTCCAACTAAAACTGGCATCAGCCAAAGCCAGCACATTGACAGTGTTTGACAAGTGGTTCTTATAGGCTTAAGAAGCACCCACTGACCAGAAGGAACGAGTAGTGACACAAAAGCACATCTTACCTTAGATGCAGCCTGGTCCGCACAAGGGCCCTTCAGGAATGGCAAATTAAACTACATGCTTGAATAAGCTACATGTGATGAGCATAGTACTTCAAGCACTTAAAGTACATCCAAACAATGAAGCTCTTGTGCCTGTTTGTTAGATGGCACAGGACAGAGAAAAGGAAGAACAATTTATTGGTTAATGAAAGACTCAAAACAACCTTAAAGCGGAACTAGCACCCCTTCGAAACTTGCTCATCTGGCAACTAGCTGCTCTATAGTGCTAGTCACCAGAATTACCACGTTACTGAGAATTCCTACTGTTCCCGGGGCGGACAGCCAGGAAACAGCGCAGATATCTTTGCATAGTGACATCTGCGTGCCTGCGCCGTCAATCCCAGTCTGCTCTAGGAGGCGTTGCTAGGAGCCGCACAGCACCAGAGGGGGCAGAGCAGGCATGAAAATGTCACTATGCAAAGATATCTGTGCTGTTACCTGGCTGTCAGTCCCAGGAACAGTAGGAATTCAATAATACGGTAATAATTCTGGTGACTAGCACTATTGAGCAGCTAGTCACCAGATGGGTAATTATTTGGGGGTAAGTTTAGAAGCGGTGCTAGTTCCACTTAAAGGATAAACTTTATAGAAGTGGCCAAAACCAGAGTAATGAAAACAAAGGGAGACTGACAAAGCCAGTCAAAGACAAAGTGAATTTCAGCCACCCACCCACCAGGCAATAATCACCAGAAGGGCTGTCTTGAGTGTCAACAGAGGCTCAAATGGAGCCTTCTGAAGCATTCCTAGTACAAAGTTTAAGTACCACAGAGCAGTGCACATTTGGTAATAAGCCTCTGAAAAAGTAAGGAGAGCGCTGAAATATGGTCTTTAATAGATGAGCAAACCCTTTTTCGAAGGTCACCCTAGAGAAAGTCCAAAACATCCAGAAGATGAAAAAGTGCAGCCATGACCATCAATCTCCACACCACTTACAGAAAAAGTCCCATAGCTTGTGGTACACCTTGGAAGAAACATGTTTACAAGCCTTCAATGAAGTGGCAATGACAGAGTCAGAAAACTCCACCTTTCCCTGGATGCTCACTTCAAAAGCAAAAGCATAAAACCAGCTTCTCTACCCCTGAATGACAGATGACCTAAAGTCAAAAGGTCTAGAAACAGACGGATCTAAAACAGCATTGTAATCACCCCATTCTGGCCTTTTCAGATCTTATTGATCCGTGTCAGAGATATGAGCCAGCTTCAACCTGATTTTTTTCAGTATTTTGAGATTCAGGAGAAGAAGGTGACACATTTTCACCAGGTGAAGTGCCACTGTATGACCACTGCAAGAGCTAGAGGGTCCGAATAGCCAGAAGAGAACTGTAGAACCTTGCGGCTCAACAGGGAGCATTAAGTCTACCATTGGTGGACCCCAGAGAAACTACAGAATCCCAAAATTTCTGCTTGAGATCCCAATACCTGGGATCCAGGTATTGGAAACTGATAAAGTCTGCCACAATGAAGTCTACTCAGAAACAGCTTGCAAGCCTCAACTTGTGCTGATCATCCCAACCTATAAAACAGAGAAGTCCAAAAGCCACCTTAGACCCACTAGAGTGCAACCAACGGAAGAGTCACTAATACAGCCTGCCCACCTAATGGGGGAATAAAACAGAGCAATTCTACAGACAAAACACGTCCAAGAGTCTTTGAAAACACACACACATGAGGATCACTTTTGAAACTGTATTAGACTGGCTGAGGTAAAGTTATGCAGGGAGGGAGTCTCCACTTTTGAGGGCCTTTTAAGGCACATTCCATGCCCTCCTGTAGGAGGATACTTTACCCATAGTTCCTGTGTTCCAAAATGGATGCAAGATAAACTGAGTTATAGTTACACGTAATACATTGCATTTCAAACAACTATCTAAAAACTATGTTTTAAGGATCTTGGCTTAAATAGGCACTCTCTAACAATGCCAGTCTGGAGCATGAAATTAATTGTATAAACTCCAATTAATCTTATTAGATAGCGATACGGGATACATTATATTTGTTTTAGTGAAACTTCAAATTACATACCTGGTCTGCCAACATTAGCACGGTCTTCATTGTGAACCTGCGGGAGCAAAAGTTGAAGAGATCCTCAAGACTAGGCCCGAGCAGATCCATGACTAGAACATTGTAATCTTTTTCTTGTCCATACCACCTGGTAACAAAGAATATTCAGGTAATTCTCAATAGAAGAGGATTTAAAGTTACTAAAATTTCTGTGTACATTGTAAATACTCTCCAACACAATAGTTGGAGTCAAAATAACTCCCAAACAGAAAGGACCCAGCATCCAATATTTACAATTATGAGGGAAAAAAACAGCTGAAATAGGGTTTTTGAAACATAGCTTTTCACAGGCAACAGAAAGATGAAAACCAAACACACCGAGAGAACTCTAATTTAGAGCATTTTAATGACCAGGGTGATCGTGAAAGCTTTCAAAAATCATATGAGTGTTACCTTTTTTTCCCCCTTTTTTTAAACAATATAGTGTAAAGACCATTTGTCAGTTTATGCAAATTAGGTGGTACTGGCTGGCACAGCTTAGTGGTCCAATGCCAACATTCCATTCTCCCTCCCAGCTGCCACTTCCTTCCTACCAGGAAACATCAAGTGACAAGGCTAAATATTGCATATTATAGGAATTTTAAATAAGTAACAGCTAATTCAAATTGTTAATTTCGCAAGACCTTTCAAAATTACATCATAATGTATCAGTTTCAATTTAAGGGTCTTTATTAATAATAATAATAATAATAATAAAAAAAGTTATGAAAGGGGCAATAATCTCTTCGTAATAAAGACACTCTGAAGTGCTACTGTATTTTATACTAGATCTGTCACACCAAGATCTGTTTAGGTACCTTAAAAAGCCTATATGGTGTATTAGTTTCTTGTTTGCATCAAAGTTTGATAAGTTAAATTTTGTTTGTGGCATTTATGCAAATTAATTTCTGTTCTGATACCTGAAGTGGATAAATCCCAAAAGCCTGGAAACACAGGATCCTAAATCTACTTCTACTTTTGCTAATAAATTCTGTGGGTATATATTTCCATGTGTCCATCTCTGGCTGGGACAGTATTACCACAAATTTCTATGAATAAACTAGCTATGTAGAACGGCGAAGGTAGCATAAGGAGGTGATGCGGTGAAGGGTGCCCCCTTCCCCTTCTTTCACCTTTGCTGCACAAGCAACATCATAATTTGAATGCCAGAGGCATGCACAATGCATTATTTACCAATGCACTGGTCACACCTCAGCCATTCAAAATGTGTCCCCCACCTCCCCCCGTGGAAAAGGTCAACAAGGCACACTATTTTGGAAAGAAGGTGTTCATCCACATAAGAGGCAGCTCCACTTGATTTTTTTTTTTTCTACCCCCTAGGCTAACTAACTCTTTCTAGAAAGTTAAAATGTATTTTAACCCTCTAAATAACAGAGGAGTATGCAACCCATTGCAGAGCAATGCGCTGTGTACCCCTCTGGCACTCAAAGAGTTCATTTCAACACCATGGAATTTCCTAGTGTATTCATTACATAATGGAAGTACAAGAAAAATAGTACTCTCCTATTATGGGCAGACATACTGTAGCAGAGAAAAGGAGCATGGGCACTGCTAGAGCAAGCAGTATATGTGCAATTACATTACTATCAGTGGAACAAGGCTGGCTCCCCTGCTTCCTCCCTACCCAAACTACCAGGTAGGAGTGGGAAGGATGAGTGAAAGTATTCAGTGTCACCAGTGACATGAAGTGGAATGCTTTTCTCCAATTCAGGTAGGATGGAAGTGTGTGTGTTGGGATTGGGGGGGGGTTCTACCTTACGCAGCAGGGACTACACTGTATGGTTGTGGCACACTAGGGGGTTTAAGCCAAGTTTTTAACCCCCTAGAATGCTAGAGAGGTCTCCAATGTATTGCTTTGTAATGCATGACGCATACTCATTTTAAGAGCCTGTGCTGCTGGAATTTTCCCACTTGTCCTAAAATTACAGCCAAATGTCAGGGATCAGAGACACCTGTATCCTGAAGAACACACAAGTAAATGTAGAATGGCAGACATAGATCAACATTTTATTAGGTGTATTTGTGCATATAAACAAATCTCTCACCATTACTCCATGGGGTATGAGGAATCTGGGGGAGATTGCATTTTCAGGAGTGAAACACTAAAACAGCAGGGACATCATGTAATTCCCTGCTTTTCTCTTTTGGTTTAGTTTTTTCCGCTAATGAGCTGCAGGACTTCTCCTAGGAGCAATGTAATCATAAGTTCAGTGGACTACAAGACTGGGGGGGGGGGGTTAAGCATCAGAGATGTGATAATGTAGAGATGAATTTTCCAGTGATACCACCTCACCAATTACTCGGTTATACTAGGGAGCCATATTCACCAAGATCTCCTCCACTTGAGATCTTAGAGCACTGGCTCCCTAGAATAACATAGGGATTGTACAATTGATATCACTGGAGAAGTAATCTCCACATTATCACATCTTACTGCATCTCCCCCTGGTCTTGCAGTGATAGGGAAGTTCTTCACTACAGAGGGACACTTAGGTTTCTCCCTGCACAGGAATTGAAGGGAGAAGACAAAACAGCCAGCCTCAATTTCATGGGCATGATTGCGCAGCCTACTTTGCCAAGCCCATATATTTTACAGCCATGGCATCCAACAGATGAAATACCCTGTACCCCCATCCAACAACATTTTGGTATACAAGTACAAAAATCTAACAAGCTCTCTTACCTAATGAATGCGTACAACAATTTCCCTGTGCCATTATCCTTCATACAGCACCAGCTTAATCAGCTGCATTGTACAATTAGATATACATAATTAAAATGTAATAGAGCGGGGGGGGGGGGGGACAAACACACAACAACATGAGAGCTTACAGTCTCAAGAGTTACTGTCTTTAGAATTGTATGGAATCTTGAAATGAAAGAGTTAGATCTATGCAAATTGAGATCACCATTTCCTTTCCTTTTCAGAGACATTACTTCTGAGAATCTCAGTCTGCCTGCCAAACTCCCAGGCTGGCAATGGGCAAAACAATAGTCATGAGGAATGCATTATTTAGAGCACTGTTTATTAACATTAGCTCTAAGAATATACCAGCAGGTCATGCTTTAAGGATATCCCCACGATCACAGGTGGATAATCAGTGGGTCAATCATTTTAATAAACGTGTGATTAATCATGGATATCCTTAACCCCCTTAAGGACAGCCGATCGCACAGCCGTCAATTAAGGACCCCAGACTTTTTTTTTTTTTTTCTTATTCCCCTTTTTTGTAACATCCGCTTTCAGGCTCCCCGTGCAGCCACGTGGGGAGCCCAGAATTCCATGACTGTCCAGGACAGTCATGGGCCCTTAATGGAAAACAACCAATGACGGTCAAGCACCGTCATGGGTCGTTAAGGGATAGTAATGTTTTGTTATTAAACTACAGTTGAGTCTTCTTTCTACATTTTTACAACCGTGTAGCTGTAAAACTTTATAAAACTTTGCCATTTTACATTTATTGTCTAATAAAGTCCCCCCCTCCCGACCCTTTTACTTACCTCAGCAAGCCGGTCCAGACAGAACACAACGAGGAACAAACTTCCAGCGTAAGAAAAAAAAAACTGCCCTCCTTAGTCAATGGGGCAGACTTTTCCTTATATTGTCCCTCGCAGAACTCTGTCCGGGCCCGGGACCAGATTCCAGACCCGAGGGGTAGCTGCTTGAGGTAAGTAAAAGGGGAGGGGGGGGGGGGGACTTTATTACAGAATAAATGTAAAACAGCAAAGTTTTATAAGGTTTATAGCTACACAGTTATAAACAAGTAGGAAGAAAATTATACTTTAATTACAAAACATTACCATCCCTTTAAAGGGGCAGAAGACTGCCAGGGAATGCACTTTCCAACTATTGGGAGTTACCATACATCCATGGATAAAGAGTGCCAATAGCATATAGCTGGATGTTATTCAAAGTGAACCAGTCCTAGGCCATACAATTAGCCGAGTAAATAACATCACCAGAAACTGAATGAGCACATCACCAGAGCAGGACAGAGTGTCATAAAATATATTGGACCATCTGCTCGGGGGGGGGGGGGGGGGGGATTATCCAGGGGACACCCAAATAACCTGAAATAGGGTGAACATGTATATATTGTGTAAATTGGTTCAATAAAACTATTTAAAATGCCCAGGTTTTATCCTTTTGGTGGTTACCAAACATGCCAGGGGATGTGTTCCTGCTATGAATTACAATAGCAGCCACTTTTCGACCCGTTAGACCCAACATTTTTGGTGTCAAGATATTCACACAGATATGAGAAATATGATTATAGAGGTGTGCTGTGGGTTGCATGTTTTGGGAAGCCTTATGATTTTTCAGGTAGAACTCTGCAGTGACATCCCTGACAGGTCTGACTGAGTGGGCCGTAAACTGTCAGGCCAAGCCTCCCCCAAGGTAACACCCAGGGGATGTGGCCTCTTAGAAGGATCTGTGTAAAGTATTTATATGGGTTTTTTGGATAAAACAGTGAATTTCTCTGTAACAGAAGGGGGAAATACAACCTGAAGTTCCCACAAGGACTCTTAAAATATCTGTAACTGTTCCTGATGCAGAGGAGGAAACGGGGTGCTGTGGGGTTTTTTTTTCTCCTTTCTTCCCCCCTTTTTCCCCTTCTAGTATTGTGTGGGTTTTTTTTGTTTTATGCCCTCGGTTTCTATTAAGCTTAGTGCTTGTCTCTTGACAGTCCCATACTCCTTCTCCCCTTCTGTATTATACCTCCCCTTGGGGAACGGAACTTACTAATGTGACTTTGCTGCATATAGTATGAGCTATTTGACTCAGTTTTTCATACATGCAGTAATCTGTGCCTTACTATGGTTTTATACTTGGACCTCTTTTAGATTTGATATGTTTCAGGTTAATGCCGCCATACACAGCTTGAAATGCTACATTCTGTATGTACTCTGTGTTATGTACTCCTACTTCCCTTTACCTCACATTTTCTTTCTGTACCCTTTTCCCCTACTATGTTGAAATAGGTCAATAAAATCTAAGTTGTATAAAAAAAAAAAAAAAAAAAAAAAAAAAAAAAAAAAGTCATATATATATATATATATATATATATATATATATATATATACACACACACACACACACACACACACACACACACACACACACACACACACACACACACACACACACACACACACACACATATATATATATACACATACACACGCACAAAATTGTATTTAAGGATTTCTTGTTTCTCCCATTTTATTGACTGTATTGCCAATGTGTAATTTTTATTTGTGTATGTCCTTTATTTCTGTATTTTTGTAACCAGCACTGTGAAGCCTTTTTTCTGACTAAATATTCAATTAACCAGCTCGTCTCTGTTCTCTAACATGAACGCACTACTCTGAAGGAAGCTCAAGTAGCACACGATACTAAAGGTTTAGTTATATAGGTCTGATTATTAAGGTGATTTTATACTGTATTCTGTTGTGTTTGGGGTAACCTAAGAAGCCCAGATATAAAGTCTTGGTGGTGGCAGCAAATTGTAGTACTGGTGTGATAGTGCAAGAGGGATTTCAGGGGTTAATTTGGTGGTTGCTAGGAATAATAACAGGTAACCAGGGATCTGGTGTTAACCCATTCCCTACTGTCTCAGCAGGGCCTATAGCCTTCACTTGTGACAGAAAGAAATGCTGGTAAACTCAGGAGTCAGCAACCATTGTTTGGACCTTGCAGGGAATGGGAAAGTGGGGGAGTAGGCACAAGAGAACTGTATTGAGGGGAGAATGAATATATATGAATACCTAGATAACTTTGAAAGAAGGAAAAAGCAAACAAGACTAAAGGCTGGAGACTTGTCCGGGCCAGTCAAATAGACAACTTGCACCCAAAACAGGTTTAGCAGCTTATGCCTAAGAACGTTTTTTTTTTTTTTTTTTTTAAACACTTTTAAAACTGTTGAGATTTTAAGTTTTTCAGAATAGTGGAAAAAAGCTTTCAAATTGAAATGGTGCATTTCTCAGAACTCTCTAACTATGGGTATGTAATCAATTACAATAAAAGTCCAACCAATGTTTAGTTATCAGTGGAACCTCACTGACCCTACATAGGTCTAGGAGTATAAAGTAACATACATCACTTTTCTAACATGGAGGTCAGAGACCTTGTGTAGGGAATTCCCTCTGCTAAACCAGGGGTCCTAACAGGTTTATATTACGCTGTACAGACAGCTGTTCTCTTCAGCCAAATATCTGCCTTCCTTATGAAGCAGGAGCAAATATAGTGCTTAATGTTTGTTTAGGGGAGGAGAATTAAGTTATTCCTCACCGGATGTGTGGGATGCCAACTCCTCCTTGAAGGATCTTGTACAGTTTGCTCTCATATAGCAACTGAGGGTGACGAGCTTTCTGAGATTCCAACTTCACAGCCACCTCCTGTAGTGACAAAAATTAGTAAAGTATTAATAATTCATAGAGGTCCAGCATATAATGAAAAGAACAGAAGCAGTCCCCAGTGTAAGTGAAAATAGTAAACACCACTTTTCTTTGTGCATTTACCCTTTGAGTGCCAGATGGGTATGGAACACATTGCAAAGCAATGCGTTCCGTACTCCTCTGGCACTCAAAGGGTTTAAATAGCAATTATGTTTCACCAACTGTGTTTCAATTGAAACAAACTTGGCAAAAAGCTCTTTGAAGCCCCAAACAACTCCTGTCAGAATACTAACCCAACACTGAGTTGAACGCAAAGTTGCCAAAGACAATCACGCTTTGAATCCCTATTAAAGGTCTATGGAGGTTGCATACGAGGGACCAAAAGATAGAGTGCTTGAATATGGATTGCCACTGCTTTCTACTGCCCTAATGATTCGCAAAGTAACACAATGCAGACCCTGACATGCCGATATAGTACCATTCACGTGAGCTGCCATAAACAACGGCGATCCTTGTGAGTGGATTCCCCTTAAAGGGGATAATATTTCAAAATAAAAGCAGCTCCAATTAATCTTCATAGTATTTGGGCCATGGAGAGTGTTTTCAATATTGTCAGAGTTGTAGTTCAAGAGTAATTGAATGATAAAGTATCCCCCTCCCGCCCCTTTTACTTATGTAACACTGCTCACCTCAGAACAGAAAGGTTGTGTCCAGATGGCTTACAGAGAGAGACACAGCCTTCAAATAGCATAAGGGAAAAAACAGAAAACCCCGTCATGGAGGGCATGGTTTTATTTGTTCTCACAGTAAGAAGATTATCCCTTGCTGTGAACTGTCTGGTCTGTGGACCTGATTCCACATCTGAGGGGAGGTGGCTTACACTAGGTAAAAGGGGTGGGAGGTAGATACTTTATCATTCAATTACTCTTGAACTACAACTCTGACAGTATTGAAATAACACTCTCCATGGCCCAAATACAATGAAGGTTAATTGGAGCTGCTTTTACTTTGAAATATTACTATCCCTTTAAGGACAGATTTGATCACGTTCGGCAAGACTATGCACTTGACTTATCCGGCTCGCCGAACGGGGGTCTGACAGTAACCTCTCCTGTCCTGGAGCAGTCAGTTTCAGACCCCGGTAGTGCCACAGCGCTTCTGCAGGAGCACGGTGAGCAAAAAAATGTGTGACGTGCTAGGATCATCATTGGTTCTTCAGGGAAACTTACCAATGACAGCCCCAGCACATCAGTTACTAAGGGGTTAAAAGCCAAAAAGAAGCAAGGAAGTGAATGGCAGAAAAAGGGAATCTAACTGCCAATTCTGTTAAATGCAAATAGTGCTACGCTTTGAATGGAATAACATTTGGCTGAGCAGGTAACCGCAGTCTTTCTAGAAATGCACTCTTTAAACATTAAATTTTCAGCCAAATAGGGTGGAGATTATAATATATATATATATATATATATATAAAAGAAATCCACCTAGTCGCTATATAACCTAACATTCAACACACACACACACACACACACTTGTATAGGGGTAATAGATCCCCTTTAAATAAACTTTGCTAACTTTTGTTCAGCTTGGGATTTTAGAACATCTTATGCTTGTAGCCTCCCTTTTTAACCCTGTAAACTGTATCTTCCTTTGAATAGTTTGCCTCTATTTCCTGTATGCACTTTTCAAGGTGGTAGTTCTGCTTTAAAAACACTTTATCTTCAATAAATCCCCCATCTGGCGACTTGCTGCTTAATAGCGCTAGTTGCCAGAATTCTGACCTTACTCAAAAGAAATATGCACTCTTACCGGGCTGACAGCAGCACGGACATCTTAAAATAGTGATGCCTGCACTGTCAGTCCCTTTTGGAGCCGGCCGGCTCCTAGAAGCGCCTCCTACACCTGGCTGGGACTAACAGCGCAGGTGAGCACACATCACTATGGCAAGATGTCCGTGCTGCTGTCAGCCCGGTAAGAATGCATATTTCTTTTGAATAAGGTTATAATTCTGGCAACTAGCGCTACTAAGCAGCTAATCTCCATATGGGGAGTTATTGAAGATAAAGTGTTTTCAAGGTGGTAGTTCCACTTTAATACCTGCCACCAGATTGGTTATTTTACATTTGTTTACATAACTAATGCAGAGTTCCACTGCAGATCAATCTTTCAAGGTGGCTTGACTGAGCAGAATTGATTAAAGAGGTAGTAATGTTTAGATAGTAAGACAAGGTAGTTTCTTCACTAAACTTTTTTTTTTTTTTTTTTAAACGTTGTCATCTTTGTTTATTTTACAGTGTCCCCCACGCCCCTTTTCCATATGTCATGATGCCTCCTCTACCCAGACCTGGAATCAAGTCACTTGACCGGACAGATCACAACTTGGGACAATCTTCTATCAGTATAAAAGAAAAACCCTGTACTCCCTTGACAAAGGAGGACAGGTTTTGCCTTACGCTGACAGAAGATTGTTTCTTGCTGCAAGCCAGTCTGGAAGATAAATTTCCCTTTACACAAACTACAGCCACTGCATCTGTTTTTTCCAACATTGGAAGTACAGGATGATAAGGGTCTCTGAAATAACAATCTGTACTTAAATAGATAGTAACGAACGAGTAATTGAATGATAAAGTATCCCCCTCCTGCCCCTTTTACCTAGTGTAAAGCTGACTCCCCTCAGATGTGGAATCTGGTCTCTTGATCCGACAGGTCACAGCAAGGGACAATCTTCTTCGTGTTAGAATAAGGAAAACCCTGCCGCGTCACCCCCGACAGGTTATTCAGGTTTTACCTTATGCTCACTGAAGATTGTCCAGATACATTGCAGAAAGGACAGTCTTACTGATCTAGGGTGAGCAGAGTTACATCAGTAAAAGGGGCAGGAGGGGATACTTTATCATTCAATTACTCCAACTAGAACTTGGACAGTATTGAAATAACGCTCTTCATGGCCCAAATACTATGAAGATTAATTGGAGCTGCTTTTTTTTGTGAAACATTACTAAGTGTATAGTTATGAAGATGCCATTTCACCCCATCTTTGCTGGAGAAGCCCTGCACCAAGGCAGAGTTATGTAGTACAAGATGCAGATAGTTTATCCTCATTTAAAACATTTTAGTTGGCTTACTCAATCCATTTGCTCAGTGCCGC
Organism: Rhinophrynus dorsalis; assembly: GCA_037306005.1. Classification (NCBI taxonomy): domain Eukaryota; kingdom Metazoa; phylum Chordata; class Amphibia; order Anura; family Rhinophrynidae; genus Rhinophrynus; species Rhinophrynus dorsalis. The sequence continues at coordinate 166,913,368 of CM074721.1, read as the reverse complement.
ATTATTAAGAAGGGACAATACCACCTTAAACCAGGTTCTTATACTTACAAGCACACAATCTTTTTCCAGCAGTATACATCAATGCAGGGGAGAAGAAAAGAAAAGACACAAAGGCTTTGAAACCAGATTCCTAACATTTTTTGAGTTCAGGCTCACATTTTTTGGGGGGCACTTTATATACATACTAGTTTAAAAGACCATGTACACGGGCCACAGTGCCACCCAGCAGCCTCGGCTGGTGGCCAGAGCCCCTCTGCTCACTGCCTGCACTGAAGTCATGCCCAGTACAGAGTGCCCAAACGCACCGTGGCTGATAAGGAGCGGGGTGCCCCAAATTCATACCATAGTCCTCCCTGTGCATCTTCCAGGAAGGTGTGCAAAGATGACTCCAGTCTGAATTCAGAGCACCCGCTCCGTATCAACCGCGGCACACCCGGGGAGTCTCCACCACTCATGACGGCTTCTGACAAACATCCTAGCGATTATATAGGATGTATCCTTCAACTGGCAGCAGAAAAGAAAAACAAAACCATGCATACCAGTGTTTCCCAATGTTAGTCCTCCGGGAACACCACCAGACCAGATTTTCTTTGTATCCTTGCTTAATCACAAGTGATTAGTCAGTGGCTGTTGCGATTAGGCTGAATGTACTTAAGTTTATCTAGAAAACCAGACCTGTTTGTGTCCCTGAAGGACTGGGCCCAAGAATCACTGACATACACAATCTCAATATTGAGATTGCATCCCTAGCCCTGATGCTATGAGCTCCACTAAGAATGAGCCGAATCCCCACAGGAAGGCAGTGTGCCTCTACTCCACTCTCATTGCTGAGTCGCCAGAGTGCCCTTCCATGGGGAGACAAAAAAAAAAAAAAAAAAAAAATATATATATATATACCCCACCACAAGTACATTAAACTATTTACTAAGCTTAGTTTGACTAGCCAGCCAAATTACATATTCTATGAGAGCTAGATTCTTCTTAATTGTTGAACCCCCAAACACAATTTGTACATTTACAAGCCTAATAAAGCAAAACAAAAACTTTCCCCTCCTACTGTAACTTCAAGAGAAAGAGAGGCAGAGCACTTGATCACAGGTTCAGTAGCTGTGAGGTTAGATTAACTCTGTTGGAAATAAAACAGGAGGTAACATTTATCTCCTGCATTTGAATCCAGCCCCTAGTGTCTTGAAATGTTTCATCCTAGAGCCAATTAGTCAATAAAATGTATAATTTTTCTCTACCAGTCTTCTACTTTATAAGGAGATTTCAAGTGTACATACATGTTTTATCAGTCACATAGAAAGAACTGTCAGCTCAAATCAGGCAAGCAGTGACATACTGCTCCCCATCCCAACTGCCACTTTCTTTAAGGAAGTACTAAGTTTCATAAATTAAATAAAATGTGAACCACTAACATTATCGTTCATAATATGAACACGAACAACAGAAATAGGTGTTTTTGAGATATGTTCAAAATCATGTCGCAAAGTGACAGGTCCAATTTAATCCTGAAACCCTTTTGATGTGTCCCGAGACTGGAACTTAAGTATCGCTTGATCTAAGGACAAGTACAAAGTGGTCAACCAGTACGCATTAGATAGAAGACAGAACAGCCAATCCTAAAAACTGATCACTTTACACAAAGCGGAAAGAATATAGAGCTGCCAGATTTACATAATGAAACCAATAAGCTTTACTTTTTTGCGGTCATAAGGGTCACAACAACGTGAGACAAATTACCCCGAATTACGGCATTATGCCACAGTATACACACATTAAATAAGCACAAAGGAGATACTTTTAATCATACATAGTAAATAAAGGAGTTCTAGAACAATTGTGGTGGTACACAGGTAATAATAGTCGTAGCCTATATGATTTCGCATTCAAATAACGATATAGTGAAAGCACTGGGACACTAGAAACAAAAACTTGAAATAAGTGTGAAGCACACCCTTGTCACAGAACGGGTATAAATCCGTGGTATACATTGCTACTGCAGTGAGACCCCCCTCCCATTCTGATAACAGAGACGCGAGCTAGTTGTGCCCGATTTACCTCGCCATTAGTAATGTTGATTGCCAGGTAAATGTCTCCGAATGAACCAGACCCAATCTTCCGAACAAGCTTGTATTTTCCCCCAACGATGAATTCAGCTTTGGAGCCGCTGCTGCTCGCCATTATATGGGGTAGGGAGCGGGGGAAATCCCAAGACACAAGAAATACCAAACCAAGTAGACGAGTGTTGTATCTAGTGCACTACAGCAGACCACAGCAACCGCCTCGAAAAACAATAAATCCCAAGCTCTAGGTCACCAAGCGCGCACTTGTCGGGCTCCTTTGTTCAGATGGAGGTCACAGGGGAGCCCAGTGTTTACCCCGCCCGCTCCCCTCGCTCTTCCTCTGTGGTGCGTGTAGCTCGGCCAAGACTCCCAAATTTTCACTTCCCCGTTGGTGAATAGGCTTCCCTCCTGGTCTCACAGCCGCAGTCCCTCTTCTCCTCCTTAGGCCGCCATCTTGTGTTCTCTTCTTCCTGCTCCCCCCTCCGTTCCGTCCCCACACCACAAAATGCCCTCCTCCGCTATCGCGATGCACCCTGGATACACAATTGGCAATGAAACAGCGAGATGGGTGGAGGGATGATGCCGCATCTAGTGAACTAACCCCGCCCTAACGAGATGATGTTCCACTGTCTCTGTGACTCATCGCACACCCAGTTCACCAGAGGCCATTTGTAAATAGGGCGCGATAATACATAAATTAGTTCGTGTCATATTATAGATGCGAAGATAATATAGCCAATTGCCGGTATTATGTGTGCATTCTGGAGCTGTGGAGGTATTTTGGCAGTTTATTTACCATTATGGTATAAAACACAGTTCACACTTCATCAAAATTATTCACACACTTTCGTTAATAAAGCATTTTTATTATTTATCGTTTCAGACCGCCAAACTAATCAATGCACGATCGATCCTTCCACAGGTAGTAGGGTACTCAGACAAAATGGTGCCTTCTTTCCCGGCTACAAGATGGCCGTACCAGTCAGGAGGGAGTTATTCGCGTCCTCTACAAGTGCAGATTAATGACGCTCGTAGTTGGTTGGATGACAGCTCTTTTCCTGCCACTCCCTGCCCTTTAGGCAACTGGGCTGCACGCACGCAAGCTCTGTGCAAGTGATTTTTTTAGCACTCTTACATTGTGTTTTTAGTACTTGTTTTCTAAAGTTGATCGCATTGGAAAGGAGTGAATCTTGACACACTTTCATGTACGTGATATTTATTTCAGATTCCTGCACGGTAAACAGTCCTATTACTGCTTTTCCCATGACTATACGTGTGAACTGGCAGGGGTTGTCCCACATGTATGTTCGCATTCCAAAATACCAACTTTCCCACTTCCCCAAATAAAAACACACAGACACAAGGAGGATGGTGGAAAGGCCGCAGTATCCTATATAATAATTCGCTAAATTGTGTGTAACACCCGACATGCGCAGTAGACACCGCTACGCGTGCGGCAGTCATGCGCTGTAGGGACTGCATGCGCCGCAGCTCTGTATCAGCCGAGTCGCGGTCAGTCTTCACTGCGTGTGATTGCCCCGCGACCGGCTGCCAGAGGCACTGTGGCCCGTGTAACGGGCTGTTCAACTAGTTTATTATAATTACTTAAACATAAATAACTCACTTAAAATAAATAAACAACAATAAAACCATTCACCGTTTATCCGCCATAACCAGCCAGATAAACCCTTGAAATACCAAAACCAAAAAAGCTCCGCCCTACCAGCCAGGAGCTCACCATAAATTATCATTATTTTAAAATGAACTAACCCTCACATACTGCGATAACCAAATGCACTATATATTTATTTATATATTTTATTTGTATATTCTCTCTTTTATTTATCTATTTTTTTTAACTTTATTCGTTTATTCAATAAATACATACATGTTTTTTTATTATTGTTATACATCTTTTTTTGTGTGGGCGGGCGTCTGGATAGTCCGCAGCCTGGAATTCGCTGAAGAAACTGAAAATAAAACTTTTCCACAGTATTTATATTTGCCCTCCCCACCCAAACTAGCTATACCGAGCGTGAGCCACACTTGCCCCGGCCAATCGCCAGCCTGGGCGGGAAGGGCAAAGTTTCCAGCAACTTCCACTCTTTATTTATTTAATTCTACATATTTATTTAAAGTGAACAGGCCCTAAAAATAAAATCAGAGCTCCCAACAGCTCCATGGGGGACTTGCCTTAAAGACACAGTCCCTTTACATTCTCAGGGTGGCAGAGTGTAGTGTTGCCTAGATTGTGATCCAAACCAATTAACTACTTATTTAGGGCTCCATCCAACAGTCAACAGTAAGAAAAATAAAAAACGGATACCAGGCAGTACACTGTGTTACCGTAGATATCTGATTAGCCTACCAACATAAACCACAAAGAACATTGGGCCACAAAACCTGACTTCTGGCCCAACTGATGAAGTGTTTTTTATTCCCAAAACTCATAGCATGAGAAATGGGAACATCAAAGGAAAACAGCTAACGATCAGTGTTTGACACACTATCAAACACTGAGCGTGAGCTAAAAGACAGTCGCCCTCCCAAACACTACCCCTAACAAGAAAGTGAAACAATACTAGCCCTAACACCCATAACCCAGATCTGTATAACAATTACCTGTAATTCACTATCTGTAATCTTCTATCTTCCATCATCTTCTTTTCGTGTGACTTCTCTTCTTCATCTTTAAAGGGATAGTAATACTTTGTATTTATTTTATTTTGTAGGCATTAAAAAAACATGAAGAACAATATAAGTTTTATCTCTCGAACCTTTATGGTTTGAGAGATATTCACAAGCAAAGTTTCCCCCTCCCACCCCTTTTACCTAGTGTAAGCCATCTATTCTCAGATGTGGAATGCAGTCCATAGACCAGACAGATAACAGCAGAGGACAATCTTCTTCCTATGAGAACAATGAGTGCCCTGCCCCCCTTGACAAGTTTTTCAGGTTTTTCCCTTATCTTAATTGAAGATTTTCCCTCTCTGCAATCTACCTGGGCACCTTCCTTCTGCTCTGGCTGAGCAGTGTTACATCAGTAAAAGGGGCGGGAGGGGGATAGTTTGTCATTGAATTACTCTTGAACTACAACTCTGACAGAATTAAAATAACACTCTCCAAAGTCCAAATACTATGATGATTAATTAGAGCTGCTTTTATTATAAAACATTACTATCTCTTTAATACAAAACGTATGTATGCTTACATATCAAATAAGTTAAACTCACTCCATTATGCCATCTGGAACCTCCTTGAGCCAGTTGCTAAGCCGTCCTCCAGCTAGGTCATGGAATAAAATCAGCATATGGTTGCAGCTGCACTCTGATATCCAAAAAAGCATGAAGAAGTTTCAACCTTATTTAAAATTTCCTTTTATGGGCACTTGATTAAAATTCAACAAAAAGCCGAATTGGGTCAAGGTGAAGGAAGATATAGACAGGGGATCCCTCACATCTTATGCGTTTCTCGTTCGGTATAGCACTTACTCATTGACTCTATAGAAACCACAAGAAAAACACCATGTTAAAATCTCATATGACACTGATTGGTTAAAAGTCAATCAGGGAGACACAGAGGGAAAACCCTCCCCCCTGTCTATCTCTCCACAAGGACACTTATCTGAATAGCGATATATTAGCAGGTGAATGAATAGAAAACACATTGTATCAAAAACCTTGCTCATGTAGCACACATAATACACAAAAAATATACAAATTATATAAATAGCGTACACAAAGGGAAAAGAAAAAAGCACATGCATACAAATGGACATACGAAACGGGAGTCTTTTGGGGAGGGCATTGCATATAAAAAAAAAAAAAATTATAATAAATAAAAATTAAATATAATTATAATAATACTAGTCAGATGTCATTAAGAGTCCCAAAAACAAGGGGGGGGGGCTATTGCTGATGGCTGTAGTACCATTGTTGAATTGTGGGATAGTACAGAAAAATTGCTGGATGATGTTGTGATTTCGTTTTGTTTTCCAAGATGGTTTTTAAGTTTGAGTCTAAATATAAGTTATAAGCCAATTTCCAGACTCTTTGCTCTCACCACTTGTTTTGGGGACTCTTAATGACATCTGGCTAATATTTTGATAATTATATTTACTATTCATTTTTATTTATTTATTTATTTATTTATTTTCATGTTTATTTTTATATGTGATACCCTCCCCAAAAGACTCCCATTTCATGGGTCCATTTCTATACATGTGTTTTTTTCTTTTCCCTTTTTGTACGTTATTTGTATAATTTGTATACATTTTGTGTATTATGTGTACTACATGAGCAAGGTTTTTGATACTATGTGTTTTCTATGCATTCACCTGCTAATATATCGGTAATCAGATAAGTGTCCTTGTGGAGATATAGACAGGGGGGAGGGTTTTCCCTCTGTGTTTCCTTGTTTGACTTTTAACCAATCAGTGTCATATGAGAATTTAATTAACATAGTGTTTTTCTTGTGGTTTCTAGTCTATGAATATGTGCTACAGAGCGTGAAATTCGTAAGATGTGTTGGGTCCTCCTGTCTATGTACTCCTTTACCTCGACCCAATTCGGCTTTTTGTTGAATTTTAATCAAGTGCCAATAAAAGGAAATTTTAGATAAGCTTGAAACTTCTTCGTGTTTTTTTGGATACCAGAGTGCAGCTGCAACCATTTGCTGATTGTCTTCTTCATCCTTGTCCTAAAAATTATGGCACTGTAATAAAAAAAAAAAAGTCCAAATTATAGATGTTCCCCAAAGATATGCAACAAACACATACAGGCCTTAACCCTTTGAGTGCCAGAGGAGTGTGCAATGCATTGTAGAACAATGAGTTACATATACCTTTGGCATTCCAAGGGTTAATTGTATGCTGGCATTCCAATGATTAAATGTATGCTGGCACTGCAATAGTTAATTGTACACCGATGCCGGTGGCAAAAATGCAGAGAAAAAAAAAATCATCCCCCAACGATACCTCTTGGGGCTTTTGGAAAATTTGAACAGGGACTAGCTTTTATGTAGCCATTCTCTGTTCAAAATGGTTCCCAAGCTACAATTGGCTGGGATGTGGGGTTACGCACCTCCCAACCAATCAGCTTCTAGCAGGTTTCGTCATGCCCTGCTAGAAGCTGATTGTCCGGGAGGTGCGTAACCCCACATCCCAACCAGTTGTAGCATGGGAACCATTTTGAACAGAGACCGGCCATAAAAAAGCCAGTCTTTGTTCAGAAGAGAAGAAAGGAAGAAAAAGGAGACGCTTATAGGGTTAAATCTTCTTTAAACTCATCCAGTATTATTTAAATATCAATATTCAACTCACATTTAGGTGTGGCCACCAGACTATACCTGTGGCAATCAGACTTGAGGGGGATATTACACTGTCCACCACACAGATACACTCAATCGAACCAAGCAGCTCTCCAGACAACCACCTTCAAAACAAGACGGGAAAGAACCAGAAAAAAGCAACAGACAGACGGTGGTGCTTTTATGAATCTTGACAAATGTTATCAAGTAACAAAATTTCTTCTACTGACAATTGGTAGTCCTCCGGTTGAACTATGAGCAACCAGTATATAGCTGCAGGGGATTTGTACCCGCTCCTGTACAGGCAACTACATTGACAGCTTGCTGTGTTTTCCCGGACTTCCAAATAACATTCAACGAAGAGGCGAATAATTAAATAATATCAATGATACGTTTATTTTAAAAAACACAAATTGGACAGACTAGTCATCTTCGAATACCACTGCCCTCAACTAGTTGGAATCCTGGAGGCGTCAGTTGTAAGGTTTTGACTACGACACCCTCAAATAGTTGGACAGGCAGGAGGTAGGGAGTCATAGGCCGTCGACTTTTCACACTCTCAGTTAGCCGAGGTGGTCGTCGAAGCCACCAACAATGACACCCTCAACTCAGTCGGAAGGCCTGAGATGTGAAAGTCGAACAAACAGCAATACGAATGTCCAGAAGCAGCAGAGAATCAGAAAAGGCTACGGCTGGAGGGATACTCGCTGAGCAGCAGATGGCAGGATACAAGTCAGATTCTAATGTTCCAAAAGCAACAGGAGTCTCAGGACAGATGACAGCTGGAGGGACACTTGTTGTGTAGCAGAGCAGCAGGAAAGGACTCACAGCTTAGAAGAGCCCAGGTCAGAGCCAGACAGGAGTTGAAGGAACCTGTGGATGAGACGGAGCCATAATCTAGAAGGAAACCGGGTCGAGATTCATAATCAAATAGTCGCAGAATACAGAAGACTGAAGACAAGGTCAGGAAGCAAGGCAAAAAGGTCAGTACACGGAGATTCAGGAACTCAGGAATACTACAGCAAGGACTCAGGTTCTTTGAGCGAAAATCAAGCAAGTGCTGGAGGCTGAACTAGGTAGATAGAGGCAACAGTGGCCAATAGAGATGGTGGTCAGAGGAGTAACCAGAAGGAGCGTGACAGTGCCGCCTTCTCAAGGGCCGGCCTCAGGATGGCCTGGAGTATTGGGGCGAAGGCGGTGGAAGACACGTACCCAAGCAGGGGCATGAACCTCAGTTGCAGGCTCCCAATAACAATCTGCTCAACTGTAGCCCCTCCAGTCGACCAAGTATTATAACCGGCCACAAACTAGTCGGTAGTCCAAAATCTGGCTAACCTCATATTCCGGTTGACCATCCACCAGAGCAGGACGTCAAGGAGGTTGATAGTATCCGTTTCTCACTAGGGCCGTAGGAGGGACACATGGAAGGAGTTGGCCACTTTCATGGTAGGCAGCAGGTCGAGAGCATAGGTAACTGGAGCTAGCCGTGATTTGACTGAAAAGAGGCCCACATATTTGAGCCCAAGCTTACCAGAAGGCTGTTTCAGATGGAGATGTTGAGTTGACAACCAGATCTGGTCACCGGGTTGATATAAAGGAACCGGTTGTCTTCAGCGAAGTTGAATTTAGTAGAAGCGGCCTGCAAGGACCAATGAATAGAAGACCAGTGTAGGTGAAGATCTTGCACCCTAGCATCAGCTCCAGGAAAATCCATAACAGGAAGATTAGGGAGGGTCTGGGGATGATAACCCAAAGAGGCGAAGAGGGGAGAACATTTTTTAGAGGAGTGGTACTGATTATCGACGGCAAACTCAGCCAAAGGGAGCAATGATGCCCAGTTGTTGTGATGGGCGTTGACATAATCACGAAGGAAGACTTACAGTGAATGATTGGTTCTTTCAGTCTGAACATTGAATTGAGGATGGTATGAGGAAGAGAAGTTCAACTGGATCCCTAGGCGAGAACAGAAGGCCTTGAGTACCTCTATCAGAGACAACTTGAACAGGAACTCCATGAAGGTGGAAGATTTATTTGAGGAAGATGTCTGCCAGAATTTAAAAGTTGGGCAACCACCGAAGGGGAATGAAATGTTCTTGTTTGGAGAAGCGATCAATCACTACAAAGATAGCTTTACATCAATTTGAGGGTGGCAATTTGGTAATGAAGTCCATAGCTAAATGAGTCCATGGAACACTGGGTGAAGGAAGTGGATGAAGAAGTCCTGCAAGTCTCTGATTAGACGGCTTATTATGGGCACAAAGGGTGCAAGCTTTGACATAAACTTCCACATCCTGTTTCAGAGAAGACCACCATAACCGACGGAGGAGGAGATCAATGTTCTTGACGATCCCAAGATGACCTGACATAGCAGAGCAATGCGACCAGCTCAGGAGAGAGGAATGGTAGTTCTTAGAAGCATAAAGATGGTAGCTGGGTTTTCTTTTCACTCATCCACTGAAATGATGTTGGTGGGACTTAATCCACTGTAATGTGGACAGCAGCAGACTGGCCACAAAGTGTTTGGCAGGTATTATAGGTTCAGAAGGTGGTTCTAGTTCAGATGCGAAGGGTTTGGATAAAGCGTCTGCTTTCAGGTACTTGGATCCAGGAATATATGTAATTATAAAATTAAAGCAAATAAAGAAAATGGCCCCCCCGGCCTGCCTAGGATTCAGGTGCTGAGCTTATTCCAGGAATTGAAGTTTCTTATGGTCACTTTGTCTATTGACCGGAACTTGAGAACCCTACAGTAGGTGTTGCCATTCCTCTAAGGCCATCTTAATGGCCAACAATCCACAATTTCCAGCATCATAGTTATTTTCTGAAGAACTGAACTGCTTAGAAAAATATGAGCAAGAGTGAAGGCTGTTTGTGACTTCATCTCTCTGAGAAAGAAGTGCGCCTGCTCCCATTTCAGTGGCGTCCCCCTCAATGAGGAAGATTTTAGTAGGGTATGGATAAAGTAATAGGGGTGCAGAAACGAATAACTGTTTTAAACATTCAAAAGCATGAACAGCTTCAGCTTCAGAAGACCAAATCTTGGGATTGGCGTTATTTTTGATAAACACTACCAATGGAGCGACAATAGAAGAAAAATTCTTAATAAATCGTCTATAATAGCAAAACCCAGGAAACTCTGCACGGCTCTCAATGTGGTTGGTCGTGGTCATTGAGAGACGGCCTCCACTTTAGTACGATCCATCTATAAACCAGAGTTGAACACTATGTATCCTAGAAAAGAAAGCTGGGAATTCTCGAAGACGCACTTTTCTGCCTTAGAAAAGAGATGGTTCTCCCAAAGGCGATGTAGGATTGAGCGAACATGTTGCCACGGACTCAAGAACGAGAACTGGACCAGTACTGTAGGTAATACAATCTTTATTAGGATATACACGTACAGAATGAACAGTAACAGCAAGAACACACACAATACAGAAGACTTCAGGAAGGATAGTACTGCTGTGGTGGTACCAAACTGAGCTCCAGAATGTAGGCTAGAGATAAGCCGCCTCAGGTCCGCACCTGAGGAACTGCTGCAGGTCCACACCTGTACAGACAAGGTTCCAGAGAAGGCTACAGTGCCACAGATCCGCACCTGTACAGGTGAAGACAAGTAAGGCTACTGCGTACAGGCCCGCACCTGTATAGACAAGGTACTGAGTAAGCTACTGCGTACAGGTCCGCACCTTTATAGACAAGGTACTGAGTCGGCTACTGCGTACAGGTCCGCACCTGTATAGACAAGGTACTGAGTAGGCTACTGCATACAGGTCCGCTATCACGATGCCCGTGCTCTGGTCTGTCACTCTCTGTGTGGTGCGCTCCCATTGGCTGAGCTTAGTTTGGCCCACCCAGTATGGCCTTCTTATACCAGGCCTCAGGCACCTGTGAGGTGCCCTTTCGTGGTGTTCCTGTACCAGTGCTACTGTGTTGCTGTGTTCCTGCGTTCCTGTGTACCGACTTTGCCCGTTTGACTACTCTTGCTGGTTCCTGCTCCGTGATTCGACCCGGCCTGGCTGACGTTCCTGCTCCGTGACCTGACCTGGCTTGTCTGACGTTCCTGCTCCATGATTCGACCCGGCCTGGCTGACTTCCCTGCTCCGTGACCTGACCCGGCTTGTCTGACGTTTCTGAGCTGTGATTCAGCCAGCAATCCTGATCCTGTGCTCCGTGTTCTTACTTCTGCAAGTGCTGGTCTAGCAGACTGAGTATTGTGGCCTCCAACCCACTGAGCCTTCCGTTACCTCTTGCAGAGCACTGTTGCCTCCGGTACACTGAGCCTTCTGTTACACTTGCAGAGCACTGTTGCCTCCATTACACTGAGCCTCCGATAACACTTGCAGAGCACTGTTGCCTCCGTTTACTCTGAGCCTTCCGTTAACACTTGCAGAGCACGGTTTCCTCCGTTAACTCTGAGCCTCCCGTGTACACTTGCAGAGCACTGTTGTCTCCGTTACACTGAGCCTTCCGTTTACACTTGCAGAGCACTGTTGCCTCCGTTACACTGAGCCATCCGTTAACCCTTACAGAGCACTGCTGTGTCCGTTACCGCACAGGTCGGGTGCTATTGGCTCTGAGTCCATCAGCTCTTGCAGTGTACAGTGTGTCCGTTACCACACCGGTCGGGTGCTATTGGCTCTAAGTCCATCAGCTCTTGCAGTGTACAGTATTTCCGTTACTGCACCGGTCAGGTGCTATTGGCTCTAAGTCCATCAGCTCTTGCAGTGTACAGTATTTCCGTTACCGCACCGGTTGGGTGCTATTGGCTATAAGTCCATCAGCTCATGCAGTGTACAGTATTTGCGTTATCGGGTGCTATTGGCTCTAGTCCTTCTGCTCGTGCAGTGTTCAGTGACTCCGTTGCTTCACCGGTCTGGTGCTAGTGGCTCACAGTAGTGCTAGCTCTAGCAGAGTATTGTGGTCTCTGTTTCTGCTCAGCACAGGGTAGAGTCTCAGTCCTGCCTTACTATCTAGGTGCTTCCACCTTGCACCACAGTCTCTTGCTACATTTACCATCATACTGGGCATTGTCTAACACACCACATCAGAGACTGATTACTTTCTATGAACTTTAACCCATGTTGTACTGAAATAGCCTGTATATGCTTGTCCTGCGACAGTATTTACTCTCTACCTTTGTATACTGGGCCTGAGAAGGCATATGTACATGATTGATATTTTCCTGTGATATTCTATAGCCCGTGGTGGGCATTCTATTTGTGTCTTTTTTAATAAAACTGTTTTTTATTCTAACCTACTGTGTCTGAGTGTCGTACAAACCGTTACATCCGCACCTGTACACCGCAAATATGAACAGAGACAAGGAGACGTCTGCCAGAACCACCAGGAGTCCCCCACAAGGTATCCACAAGTGTTGGTATGCTGGGTGCGCAGTGGACAACCCCAGGTAGCTACAAGGTGGGTAGTCTTACAAGAAGGAATACGCACAGAGCAAAGGTAAACCAGAGCTGCAGGTTAACACCAAATAGGTGTTCGGATAGCCAGGGTCATGCACAGAGTGGGCAGTTGGACAGAGCCAAAGGTCAACACCAGAACGGATTGTCAGCCAGGCCAAAGGTCATACACGGAGGAGTTAGTCTACCAGAGCTGCAGGTCCACACCAGAGGGAATGTCAGCCAAGCTGGGTCATACACAGAGTGGGTAGTCAGACAAACCATAGGTTGGCACCAGAACGGGTAGTCAGACAAATTGAGTCATACACAGAACGCAAGCCAAATGCACAAGACACCACGAAAGGGCTAATGAGAGTGGTGTCCAGGAAGTTTAAGTACCCAATGGTCCAGGAAGAGGAGGAGCAAAAAGGTTGCGCTGTGTCTTTAAATAGAATGTGCCTCCCAGCTTGGACGCGCACCAACATGCTGCTGCAGGGAGCCAGAAGGGACCGGAACCCTACTATGGATGTGGCTGAGCCACCAACAACCCGTGCGCCCAAAGAAGGAGACAGAGGGCGGACAAACTATGCGGCTGGAGCCACTAGAAGAGAGCTGCGGCTTGCTGCCAAGAAAAGCTCGGCAGCCGCCACCAGGTACGCTAACACATGTTCCCTGTGTTCATGAAGGGATGATGAAAAAATCAATATATCATCAAGGTTAACCACCTCGTAGGAGAGCAGATTATCCTTGAAAATCTCATTGACAATGTGTTAGAACACTGCGGGGGCACTACAGAGGCCGAATGGCATGCCAAGATACTCATAGTGGCCGTACCGGGTGTTGAATACAGTTTTACATTCCTCGCCTTCTTTGATGCAAATCAAATTATATGCTCCTCGCAGGTCCAACTTCATGAAAACTTTAACTCCCTTCAAGGCATCAAAAAGTTCTGAGATCAGAGGCAGTGGATATCTATTTTTTATGGTTACCTTGTTCAGGCCTTTGTAGTCGATGCAGGGTCTAAAGATCCATCTGTCTTGGAGATGAAAAAGAAACCTGCACCGACTGGTGAGGAGGAATGTCTGATGAAGCCTCTAGCCAAGTTCTCATTTATGTACTCCAGAAGGGCTTGAGTCTCGGGTACAGAGAGGAGAAAATTCTTCCCCTGGGGAGAACTGTACTGGGCAACAAGTCTATCGGACAGTCAAATGATCTGTGTGGTGGCAAAACCGCTGCTCCTTGTTTAGAGAAGTCATCCACAAAGTCCCTGTAAAATTTAGTGATAATGTTCTCGGGAGCAGTTATGCTACAAAATAAGCCTGGGTATGGTGATTTTGGCAAAACAGGTGGAATGACAGGTTGGGCTCCAGATAGGTAATTGATCAGGTTTCCAGTCGATCACAGGGTTGTAACGACGGAGCCATGGAAGGCCTAATATCACTAACTGAAGGGCAATTAATGATATCGAATTTGATGATCTTTGAAGAACTCCAGTCTTGAGAAGAATCTTCTGGGTTTTAAAGTAACCAGACCGGATCCCAAGGCACCCCCATCTACAGTGGAAACCCATAAAGGTTTGATTTTCCGGGGTGAGAGGCAAAATTTGCATCCAAGAATACTCTGGCGGCACCAAGCTTAAAAAGGCTTTAGTGGAGACTGAACCCTCCGACCAAATCAAATAGACAGGTACCATCAAGAGGTTTTGATTCAGTCAGGAGGGTCTCTTGGTTTTGGCTTAAGGAGAAGTCTCCGAGGTTCCATAAGCCAGGGAGTTTCCCGGCCATGTCGGGCACTGATGTAGAAGGTGGCCTTTCTGACCACAGTACAGACATAAGCCTTGGCTTCGTCGCCCGCGTTTTTCGTCATCAGTAAGTTTGGTAACAGACCCTAAGTCCATGGGTTCTGCATGGGTCTGAGACATTTCCGCTGATAGCATAGATTGAGAAGCAGACACAGGTTTGTAACGGTCAGAGCGATCTCTTTCAAGTTGATGTTCTTTCTGGCGAAGATCAGACTCTAGGCAGAGAGTAATGAAACCTTCAAAGTTGTCCGGTATCTCTTGATTGATTAAAGCGTCTTTGATCCGCTCACTTAGTCCCCTACGAAAAGAGTACTTAAATGCCCCAGAATTCCAGTCTGTTTCGTAGGAGAGGGTATGGAACTCCATGGCATATTGGGCTACAGTGTGGGTTCCCTCTCTAAGTCCCAGTATGGTGGCTTAAGCTGAAGCTTGTTGTCCAGTCAGATCAAAAACAGTCCTGGAGGCAGCTATAAAAGCATTGGAATCATCAAGAAGCAAAGACCTCTTCTCAACAAGGGGAGAAATCCTGGCAAGGGCCTCGTCTTTCAACAAAGATATTATAAAGGCTACTTGAGCTTCATGAAAATTGAATGATTGAGGCAAGGTCTTTTATTTTTTGAAATAAGCTTTATTGAGAATTGAAAGGCATACAACAAGAAAGAAATATGGGAATAACATGCATCATTCACATAACAATGGGCGATAATATACAGTCATTTGAAACAAAAGGTAATTACAATTTTACATGTGAAAAGAAGAAAAGAAAAACCTGTATTCGACCTACTGCTTGAATAGATGAGAAGAAACCCCCTACAGGAGAAATAGTAAGGGCAGGAAGAGGGTATCTATATATCCCAAATATATCAAGGTCTGTGACATCTACAGAGGGGACGTTCTGGGAAGGGATGAAACTGGTTTATCGTGTGCTAGACGAAAATAGGGGGCAGAATGTGTGTAGTGGAAGAATCGAAGTACACCTTAGCTCTTTATAATGTAAATAATGTCAAAGACTGAGATGTGTGGATGCATGTAAGCCTAGGAAACAAGATGAAGGTAAGAGGAGGGAAGAGGAGGGAAAGGCAGGGGACAAAAAGCGTGTAGGGAAAGTGGGAAGTGTGGAGCAGAACTCGATGAGTCGGGGCTAGCCGAATTGGATAGATCAATGTCATATAGATATCAGAGTCACAACAGTGTGAGAGGACACTCAGTGCCAAAGTGTCCAAAGGAGATTGTAACCAGGGCTCTAAGATGGAATGGAAGATGTAACGCTAGAAACCTAGGAGCTAAAAAAAAAAAAAAAAAAAGGATCTAGTATTTAGGAGCCCCCGGGTACTATTGAATGGAGCCAAGCCCCCCATCCTGCAGCAAAGGTTTCCTCCGTGTCCCTGACCTGGCCATGTTGTTTCTCCAAAATAATCAGCGACTCAATCCGCTGCTGCCAGGCGGACAGTGTAGGGGTGGTAGTTTTCTTCCAATGCAGAGGGATCAAAGCTTTGGCTTTGTTGAATAAAAATATCAGGAGAACTTTGTGCGCTCCCATTGGGGAATCTGGAAGATGCAAATAGTATGCAAACAAAAATAAAGAGGGGTCAAGGGGAAGGTGTAGATTCAGACTATTATTTATGTACTGTCTAATATCTTCCCAGAATCCCTGAATCTCAGGGCAAGTCCACCAAATATGGAAAAGTGAGCCTGTCTCATTCAGACACCTCCAACATGAGGGTGGCGTCCGTAAAGAGGTTTTAGACAACTTAAGAGGTGTCCGGTACCACCTGGAAATTAACGTGTAATTCAGCTCCTTCATTTTCGTAGAATGTGAATAACGGAACAGAGTCAGAATCCCTGACCAAGAGGGCATATCTAGGGAAAGTCGTAGGTCAGCCTCCCATTGGGATAGAAAGTATAATTTAGGTTAGGGGGAGGGGATGTAATAAGGTGATACGCAAAGGACAGTGCACAAAAGCGAAGGGGGGGGCTTATCAAGAACCTTCTCAAAAGGGGTGAGATCCCTGGTCACCACATGCGGGCCAGTGAGGCCGATCCACCAGTCACGAGCTTGAAAGTAAGACCACCAAATAATGTGGAAGTCCGCTGAGTGGGTTTGAATAGTAGCCCTAGAAACCGGTTGTGGTAGTTTCGCCAGGGATAGCAAAGTGTCAACTTCGGAAGACTGCCAGACAGAAAAGGGCGAGGGGGGTATGCCAGCCGGAAAATCAGGACTCCCTATCAGAGATTTAAGGGGAGAGGGGAAAGGGGAGAGAGCTCCCGAATCGTTCAGTGAGGACCAAACAGAAAGCAGATGACCCAGTATCAAATGAGCCCTACAACCCTCCCGGATCAACTGCTTGTTGACCCACAGCAGCTGAGTAGGCTCGATTTACCCGAGTTGATCCGCAAAAGTTAGGGTGCACCATGAACGTCTGGGTTTGGATAGGTCAAATAATTTGGATAGTGCAGAGGTTTTATAATACCCTGAAATGTCTGGGAGGCCTAGAGCGCCCTGTGCTTGAGGTCTGGGTAGAATAGAGAAACGAAGCCTAGGCCTCTTATGAGCCCACACAAAAGTGTTAATTGCCGATTGTAAAGTTTCAACCAGTGCTTAGGAATTTTAATAGACAGTGCATTCAAAACATATAATATCTTTGGTAGTATAAACATTTTCACGACATTAACTCTGCCTAACCAAGATATAGGAAACGACACCCATTTCTGTAGATCAGCCATTATGGAACTGGTTAACGGGGACATATTGAGATTCACCAAATCCCCTAGGTTAGGAGTAAGATGTATCCCCAGGTACTGAATTGATTTGGACGCCCACCTGAATGGATGTTTCCGTTGGAGAAGAAGTGAGGTTTTCTCATCCAAAGTTAGATTCAGAATTTCTGATTTGGTGAGCTTAATTTTAGCTCCAGAGACTGAAGAATACCATTTAAGGACATCCAAAATGCAAGGGAGCGATAAGACTGGTTTGGTGACTGCGAGCATGACATGATCCGCGAAAGCTATAGTTTTATATGTTGCATTTTGAGAACGGAACCCGTGAATGTTTGGATCATTACGTATCATATTCAAAAGGGGTTCCAAGGTAAGATTGAAAAGGAGTGGTGAGAGAGGGCAACCCTGTCTTGTACCATTCCTAATAAAGAATGGATCTCAATAAGTCCCGTTAACCAAGATGCTCGCGACAGGGTCAGAGTAAAGACTCATTACGCAACGAATATATGTTGGCACCAGACCTGCATTTTCGAGCACCGCCCTGAGATAAGCCCAGTCCACTCTGTCAAACGCCTTCTCCGCGTCTGTACTCAGCAGGATAGCAGGGAGCCCGTCCTTAACAGCCTTGTGGATCAGTGAGAGCACCGCTGACGTGTTGTGGTAGGCCTGACGACCAGGCGTGAAGCCCCCTTGAGTAACATGTAACAGGTGGGAGAGGTAGGGACTCAGTCTATTAGCTAAAAGTTTGGCGTAAATTTTGACATCAGTATTAATTAAAGAGATCGGGCGATAATTACTACAAAGGGAAGCATCTTTGAGGGGTTTAGGAAGAACTATTATTGTAGCGTCCAGTGCTCTTGTAGGAAATGGAGCCCCATCTCTAATTGCGTTGAAGGATTTTGCCATATGGGGAGTGAGTTGGTCCAAATATCTGTGTGGCGCTTCGTGGTGTCACTCTGAGTCAGGGACTGATTATACAAGTCTTGATAGTATGCCCGAAAAGCTGAAGCTATCTGCGGGTAGGTTTCCCTGAGGGTTTTGTATCTGGTGTACATGAGAGGCCCTCCTACGTGCCTTAATAAATCTTGCTAAGGCCTTGCCACATTTGTCATCTTGAATGTACCTTTGATATTTGTACCACATGTAGGACTTCTGAAAAGAGGCACGAAGTCTGGAATTGAGAGAGGCCCTCGCGGATTGAAGAGTTGCAGAGTCAGTTGGAGACAGAGACTTTTTATGGGAAGCCTCCAAAGATCTCACTGTATCTAGAAGCCTGTCAAATGACTTGGCACGTTCCTTCTTTTTTCAAGAGCCTAGTTGGATGAAAAGTCCCCGAACTACACTTTTGTGAGCCTCCCATGTTGTTGGTGGCGACACATCTGAAGTATAGTTAGTAGAGAAGTATTCCTCAATAGAGGAAGAAATAGATTGCATGGCCTTAACATCTTTCAATAGGTTATCATTGAGCAACCAGTTCCTGGGAGCGGAAGTAATATCAGGAAGTGAGAAGGATACCGAAACCGCCGAGTGGTCAGACCAAGAGATAGGGTGAATCTCAGAGGAAAAAGGTAATTGATGTGGCTGTAGGATGCATGAGGGTGAGAGAAAAAGGGCAAGTCGCGATCTGACGGGTGGAGTATTCTCCAAATATCCAACAAATTCATGTCATTGAGAAGTCTGCATAGGTGATTAAGATGAAACTGTCTTAAAGGAGACCGTCCCGATGATGTATCTATCAGTGGATCCAATGAGAGATTAAAATCACCCCCCAAAAGTAATGTGCCATCGGCCCAGGATTCTAGCTTATTCAGTATTGATTTAAGAAAGGTAATTTGGGAAGTGTTCGGGCTGTATATATTAGCAAAGGTAAAGACTTGATTGTGTATCTTGCCTTTAACGAATACATATCTCCCTTCTCTGTCTATCAGCGAATCCAGGAACATCCAAGGAATCCTGGAGTTGATCAAGATTCCAACTCCCTTCTTTTTTTCAGATGCGGAAGCGAAATAAGTATACAGGTAGAAGCGACTAGTTAGCAGGGAGTGTGATGGGGTTTTAAAGTGAGTCTCTTGAATATATTTCACATCGGACTGAAGGCGTCGACATTCTCTCAAAACATGGGAACACTTTTCAGGGGTGTTTAACCCTTTGACATTGAGTGTCGTGATCTTAATGCGCAGCATTGAGTAAGATGCTGAAGAATATCCAACGGAAACCCCGACCCATCGAGAGAACTCCAGAATAGGTAGTCAGTAGGGAATAGATTGATCAAGGAAAGAGAGAGGGAGAATGGAAAAGGTAACTGAGAGGAAAGGAGAGTCCAGAACTAGCTGGGGAAAAGAAACATCCAGAAAGAGACAATAAAAGGAAAGTGAAGAAGTGTAGGTAGGATAAATGTATCAAAAAGTCTTGGGAAGCGTGAATGCTCATGTTAGTGGAAAGGGTATGGGTGGTGAGTAGGAGCAGCCTGACATTGCTATGAGCATAAAGGTTATAGGGAGAAAGGGGAGTTGACAGTATTTAATGTTTAAACCCTATCAATGTGAACGTGACAACAACGCCTGAGGTTAAACAGTCATATGTGAGATGTACAATACAAAGGAGTCCTAAAACAATGGTAAATTCCCTGTGAGGTGTCCCGGGAGAGACCAAGGGGGAAATCAACAAGTGTAAAACTATCATTACAATGTGGAGATAAAGAGATGTAAGAGGGAAGGAGCACATTTCAGCATGGCAAAGGCCCAATTCTTGTAATGTTCAAAATATGATCTGGGGTACATTAAACCATCCCTTAAGAAGGAGGAGGATAAGCCCCCCCCCATTAAAAAAAACCAAAAACTCAGTGGCACACAGTCCCCTATCGAGGGAGTGACAGAAAGGGGTTCGGGTGAGACTGAATTGCAGGACTGAGTCAACCGGAGGAAAAAAGATCAGAACAGTGGGAACATCACAGCTGCAATGTACTCCTTACCCCTAATATGTGTGCTGACATAGAAGTTAAATAGGTCAAAAACTTCACAAACATGGTGTTCATGGGAGAAAAGAAAAAAAAAATTGTACCAGCCTAGGGTGACCCAAATGAGGCTCCCATATGGAAGACAATCATCTTGACCCCCTGCCTTCATGGCTCCCCGAACCCTAGAGAAAAGTTAGAGAGTTTGGCGATAATACACAACTGAGTTAGGGTTGAGTAGGAACGAGGCGAAGGGGCATGACTGAGAGTGAAAGATAGTGATAATAAAGGGAAAAAAACCCCAAAAAAACAAAACACTCAAGTATTAACAGTTAAACCCCCCCATGCGTCCCAGGGGCGCTTACCATACCGCATTTTTGCGTGCCCTGCACCCCAAAGGCCCCAATACACATGTGAAGCATGCATCACAACTTTTTAAACACTGGGTCAAACAGAGGAACGCGAGGTGCCCGACCGAGACCAAGGACCAGAGGAGATAACTCCCCGACCCTCAGTCTCGGCCAGCACGCCCCCACACACCCCCGGAGCCTGTGAAACAACATAAGCTATTAGAATATCTTATGACATACAGTTTATAAAGAGGAATGTTAGTGTACCTCCATCTCTATTGATAACTCCATGAAGCAATGCAATAAGAACAGTGCCGGTGAACCAAGAACTGGTGGAACAATCTAAGGGTAGGTCTAAGACCCCTGCAATGAATCAATGTCCCTACGGAGACAGCGGGACAAGGTCCAAAGACATGACATGGTCCACCAGCCTCACAAGGAATGGAAGCTTCCCTCAGAGTCCTCGTGGGGATCCCTCAGAAGACATCTCCAAAATAGGGTTGGGAAAGTTCATGTCCAAGCCGCGACTGTTGGGCCCGAGACTGGGGCAGGAGATAGTAGATCCAGGCGTCTCTGTTTAGACCTTTTAACTGGAGATCCAGGAGACCAGTCTAAACGCTTCTGAGATCTGTGTGAATGAGGAGTGGAGAGAGGATCAGGCTGTGGAGGCACGGAGATGCCTAGTGTGGCACAGAAAGACGTGATGTCGTCGGCTGAGAATAGCGTCACTGAATTGCCATTGAATGTCGCCGAGAGAGCAAACGGAAAGCCCCAGCGGTAGCGTATCTGCAGGCTCCGAAGGTGTTCTGTCAGTGGGCGAATCTCCCGTCAGAGCTGGAGCGTGTAAGGTGAGAGATCGTTGAGGAGTTGTATCTCAGCTCTGGCGCAGCTCAGAGCTGGTATCTCCCTGCTCCTCTTGAGAATTAACTCCTTAATTTTGTAGCGATGAAAACACATGATCACGTCTCTGGGTGAGTTGTTGTCTTTGGGCCTGAGAGCCCGATGAATTCGCTCGATATGCAGCTGATCAGTGAACGTTTCACCTAGGAGATCTTTGAAGAAAGCAGTGAGCACCACTTTGAGGTCTTGTGGCTGAACCATTTCTGGGAGATTTTTCATCCGCAGGTTGCATCTCCGACCCCGGTTGTCCAGATCCATGATCCGGGTCATCAGGTGTCGAATGTGGTCAGTTTGAGCAGCCGTTTTCTGTTCCAAGGCGGTCATTCTGTCAACAGTTTGTGCCAAAGAGGCTTCCAGAGAGGTAACCTTGGTCTGAATCTGAGCCAGGTCAGAGCGGACATTGGCTATTTCTGTGCGAAAGGCCGCTTTCATGTCCTCCGTGAAACCGCGGAAGTCCTCACGGAGTGTTGTAACCAGGTGTTGTAGGTCCGCTCTCAACGGGGAATCCAGTTCTCCAGTAGTGTCACATTTTGCACTTTTCTGGCCCTCCAGCTTTCTGTATCCTTTCCAGTGCTGGTAATTCCTGATTGGTGGCCAGCGCTATTTAACACCATCTTGCTCCATTGCTCCTTGCCCGATTATCGAGCTAGCCTGTGTATTTGCTCCCGTGTTTGGCCATTTTTTTGTTTTACCTGGTATTGACTTCGGCTTGTATCCTGACTTTGCTCCCGCCTCAGTCTCCTCTGTGCCCGTTTGCTCCTGGTGATCGCTGGCTTGTCTCTCGACCCTTCGTTGGCTTCCTCTGCCTGACCGGACGTTCCTGGTACCAGTGGCCGGTTCTACCTCCCTCCCGCGCTCGCGGCTTCGACCGCGTCAGTCTTCGAGCGGCTCAGGCTGCTCTCTCCTCCTTCGCTACGCTAGCCTTCCGTAGCCTCTGTGCTGTGTGGCAGTCTCCCCCTGCTGGCCGGGCTCACTATTGCTCTCTGTGCTAGGGATTGTGAGTTAGTCTCACTTTCTCCCGTTTGGCTGTGGGTGTCAGTTAGGTGAGAGTCCTGGCGGATAGCCTCGGCTAGGATCTCTCTCCTTCGCTCTGCTGTACCCTTCTTCCTGAGAGGACTGCCTAGTCCAGTGCCTTGGTTGGCGGGGAGTTGAGGACTGCAGGTTTAGGCAGCATTAGGAGCTTCTGCTGCAGGGAGGGGGTTTGGACTGTGCCCTGGGTACTGGGGCTGCCCAGCTATCTTTAGTGGTCCTAACCCACTTGCCCTCTGGGGTCTCCTGTTTCTGTGTTCCTGCTGGTGGTCTGCAGTTTAGCCTGTAGCGGACTCACTCCGCCAGTCTTGGGCAGCCAGTGGTTATCCTGGTTCATTTGGGTATTGGGGGCTAGACAGAGCTCTGCCTTCCTTGGGGGGCTCCTGTCCTTTTCCCGAGTTCTGTCAGGTATACTGGTGCTGGTCCTTACCTGTTAGTCTTTCTTTTTCCCCTTTTCTTGCCTTTGCCTCTGCTCCATCTAGTAGTGCATTCCGTCCCTCTGCCTGCCAGTCAGTTATCTGCATTTGGGGTCCTCCGGATTGGTAGGAGCCTGGGGAGCACGGGATATCTCTTCTCCCATCCTGGCCAGGGTCTCGGCTCAACCGAGATCGGGCATCTGGCTTCGCGGCCAGCACCTTTAACCCGGCTTCGGCCGCAGCAAGGGACAAGAGGTACCCGTCACCGCACGCAAGCAACGCACTCTAGCAAAGCTCTCAAGCCTTCTGCCTCAGGCCCCTACCGCTTCCGTGACAAGTAGATGGTGGAGAGTTGTGGGACATAGTTCTAGGTGTTGCGTCTTCAGTCGAGGTATTACTCGAAGAGGAAATGGCGTCTTGTTCCTGCTCTCCACTCAGAGGGGGAGGCGGGGATGATAATGGAGTGTAGGTCCCACCGCTAGAGAAATAGCCCTTAAGGGAGCCTTTGGTAGCAGAGGAGCACTTTTTCTTGGACTTCATCCGTTACCGGATTTTTATATTCACCTCTAGAAGCGTTTCGGTGCAGTAGATAAATAAAATAGCTTAAATAAACTCATGGAACGTCAGGAGCTCAGTGACTAGGCTTCTGCCGCCATGAGTGTCAGGACACGCCCCCCGAGGCAAGGTCTTTAAATGAAGCTGACATTGATTCAAAAAGCCACAACAGTCTTTAGGACACCCTGAAAATAGTTCTGGCAGGGGTATCTTAGGTGGCTTGAATCCTGGAGGAATTCCAGAAGAAGCAGCAGCCTCAGGAGCTGGTACAGGAGGATTCTGAGTAGCTGGAGAAGGAGAGAAAGTGCACAGCATTTCCATCATAGCGTCTAGCTTGTGATTCAAAGTCTATAAGTGTATTACATGTGAAGACAGGATTTGCTTCTGCTGTTCCTGTCTTTATGTGATGAGAGAAGCTTCAGCAGCATCCATAATGTATGGCTCGATTTTACTGTCAATGTCTGAGAGAGACTATGTGTGGAGGGATATCACAGCAGGAGCACAGTTTGAATCTAAATACAGGTTCTAGACAAACCAGAAAGTAGAACATGCCCTCTGGCAAGAAGTGACCTGTTTTTCTGGTACTCTTCAATGGTTAAAAAGCTTAATCTTTATTTATATCAAATTAAAATTGTATATGGAGGGTATATTGCAGAGAAGGGTGTATTAAAATAATCTATGTATAGACACAGTTGTCTAAATGCCTTCCTATGGGGATATTGATTACTCTTTCCCAGTGGAGTTCTGGGTGTGTGGGAAGAATATGTTCGTGTGATAGATCACCTTATCTACGATGATATCAAATTGAAATCACCTGCGAGCAAGTATGCCTGTTACATTGTATTACTTGCGAAGAAAAAGGAAACACATATGTTGTTTAGGTTTCATCCTAGTCTTCTCTGGTATAGCATTTAGTCTGTCAGAACGGTGTTGATTACTTGCAGCTGCCTACAGGTCTCGCTGTTAATTATTTGCTAATGAAGAAAAGGATTCAACCTTTCCTTCTGTTTCTCTCACTGAAATCATCTAGTTAGCGGTATCTACCTTGCTCATATAGAGTTCTTCTGGATTGCAGTCTTGATCTACGATTCTTATACCTAATCCGCATAGGTTACTTGCTGCTGTCCGATATTGAACTTTTACGGAAGGGATTGAAAAGAGTCTTCCGCTTCTAGCTAATATATGATTGCTGCTCCGATTTGTCTATAAGGCCGGTAGTCTTAATATCGCCTATCTGTAATTCCCACTATGGAGTGTTACCTCCGATTTACCCACTTATCCCCCTAGGCTAGGCATTATATTGTTTATACAAGAATGGTGAAAGGCGAGGGGAGAGAAAGCATATTGTCTCCCCTATGCTCCAACCAGTTTCGCCTTACGCTTTGTTAAGGAATGCGCCATGCTGCTCGGACCCAGCCTTTTTATATCGGTTGTGTCCTCTTAGTGACGCCTATTTTTTGCACGTCACTTATGACGTCTATTTCTCTTCCGAGAATGTTAACTCCTTGTTGCATCGGTCTTAAATTCAGGTGTTCTATTATTTATATGGCCTTTGTAAAGAGATTATATGGCATAGGAAAAGGGTCTCATTATGGGCTATATATACCCATATTTTACAAGAAAGAATATTGAGTGGATACATACCACATCTTTAATGCCTGGATAGATTTATGTATTTGTCATTTGAAATTATATCAATTTCTTTCTGGAAATTAATCAAAAGAGTCATAATAATCTCTGTGGAATAATCGAGTATCTGAGTCATAAATGGTCCATTCCAATTAATAGAATATCCAAAATTTTCATTGTCCCAGACCAATAGACATTATTAAAGTCACTTAGTTTATCAGAGATATAAAGTTCATTCATCTAATATTTGTATAACAGAGCTCCTGGATATACAAGCCAAGCACTTAAATTATTATTTATATTGATTGCCTGCTTATGTCTATTAGTTTTGCTACTTGTATCGATTTCTTTTATGACTGTATCAGATTTCCATATGATAAGTAAGGATTATTTTATATCAGTGACTTTGTGAAGTACTGGATTTTTTGTACTGTGATCAAAAGTCTCAAGATTTCAGTACCTATATATTGTTAGTTTAACTTGTAATCTATTATTCTAAGGCAATAATATTTCATAATTAGAAATCCCAGTTAGTAAAGGGTTATTATTTGATGGGAACTTCTTAGATACATTAAGTGTATAGGTACTGTTTTTTCAGTTGAGATTGGATAGGTGTCTTGTTCATCCAAGGTTCCAAATCTGGTACCAGTTTGTATCACACTTGTTCATTTGTGTAGTATCCATCTTAGTTCCTCATTAAGACCATTTGGTGTTAATGAATTTAGATAAAATATCCATTAATTTTCCTTCTTTAGCAATGCCTCCGTTAGATCTCCTTTTCTTATACTACAAAATAGCGTATAATGGCTCTAATAATATAAGTCCCTTACTTAAAAACTGCTGCTATTTGTCCAATGTGATCAGGAGGTCTTGATCACTAGTAAATAAACAAAAAAGAATATGTAAATGGACTAAGCGCTGAATCTAAGATTACTTAATTTGTTGATATAACTCAAAAGCATCCTAATATCTTAAAATATCTATAAAGATGGCTCAAAGACAATATAAAAATACAGTAGTACAAAATATTTATTAAAAAACAATTCTGCAGATTGAAACACAATATATGCAATCAATAATATAAAAATCCCACAATATTCCTTTAGTGAACTGAAGTTATGGCCAGTATTGCAAGAGTTAAATCCTCCATTTAAAATCAATTTTATTATGCCAAATTCAGCGGATAGGATTATCTTTTCCCGTCTCAATCGTTACTTTAACCAGTCTCCTTGTTACTCAGTGTATATCTAGCTCTGTGTATGTTTAGTCCGGTGTCTGTCTTTTGTTAGTCCCTTGAGGTTCTTTGTGGCAGTCTTTAGCGGGCAGGATACTTTTTCTCCCGACTCCTTGCAGTTTATATATGTGGGCAGGATTCTTTCTCCTCCCGACTCCTTGCGGGCAGATCTATTTCTCTCTCCCGACCAGTTTACAGTATACCTCTTTTTTTAACACATGGAGGTATGTAACAAAGTTCGGCTCTTCAAATCGTATTTTGCTCCAGTTAAATAAAATGCTCACAAGTATATGTGGGAATATTTTATAATTTTCTGACGCTTTTCGTACTGTTCGCTCAGCACTTCCTCAGAGAATGGTTAACAATAGTCTCTAGTTGATTATTTATAGGTTCTTCTCAAATTCAAATGCTCCTATTTTTTTCTTAGTAAAGTGAATACACCTGTATAGGTGTGATGTCACTCATTTTAACTCTCAGGTGTATGTTGATCTTTGGAAGATATAGCTTTCTTACGCCACCACAATTTGTTAACTATATAACGTATGCATATATATGTCCATGTATACATGAATACATATTAATAAAACACATCACCTACCTGGACACATATATATCATACCTATTAAATTAAAATATATAAGTGAAATAAATAAACATGTGTAACGTGTCAGCTTATGTGCTTCTGTAGTGTTACTTGTATCAATACCTAATTATTTATTTATTAATCCTCCAGCCCTTTTGTAAAAAACACATTTATTTATAATTACTATTATATTTACATTTTTAATTCTTAAAGGGATAATATTTATTTTTAAAGAGATTATATTTATTTTTAAAACCTTATGGAAATGTGTCTTATATAACCTAAATTTCCTATTATCAACCATCTAAACAGTATTTATATTGTTTAATAACCCTAATTTAAATCTCTATTTATATTGGCTCCAAATATTATAAGTGTCAGTACTGATTAACAGTTTTCAACATCAAACTTATTTTTATGTAATTGGTCTATTTTATATAAATGTAATAGTGTCTATTTTTTCATTTAGTCCTACTGGTTGTAATGTTCCTAATTTGTAAATCCAATATGTTTCCTTTTGTCCCAAGATTTTAAATTTATCTCCATTGGAAATATTATTAGGTATGTGTTCAAGGGGTATAAGCGCTGCTCCTTTAATATCACTGCCATGACATTTTGAAAAATGACAACTAAGGGGGTATTTATTATCCACGGAAACAATGGATCGTCATTGTTCAAGGAAACGTTCTTTTAATTTTCTTTTTGTCCTACCTATATATAATGTATCACATGGATATTTTTTACAATAAACTACATACCTGGTGTTTCAATTTATATATTGTTTTATTGGAAAATTATTGTCTTTTTTATCTTTAAATTCTTTTGTTTCAGACAGGTATTTATAAGTAATACATTTTGTGGGATTACATTTGAAGCTTCCCCTTATGTCCAAGGTATTAATTTTATTTTTTGATGGTTTATTTTTTGTTAAAATATTTTTCAGATTCTTATTTTATTGAACACAATATTAGGGGTGTTTCCTATTTGATTTTTTAAAAGAGGGTCTTGTAATAATATTGCCCAATGTCTATTTAAAATCTGTCTAATTTTATAATGATCTGGCCCCCATTGTAGCTCCCTTTATTTGGCTATAAAAGGCTCCCTCGAATTGGAAATAATTGTGATGCAATATGTAATTTACATTGTCTACAATAAAAATTTTTTGTTTGGTAGGTATCTCTATATACCCTTCCAGGTAATCCAATATTGTTTTTATTCCTTTCGTATGATCTATATTACTATATAGTGCCACTACATCTACTGTAACCCATACATACGTATCTTTCCATTCAGTGTTTTCTAACTTTTGTACTATATGTCTTGTATCATTTATGTATGAAGGTAATGTTATAACATATTTCTGCAAATATGTATCTATATATTGGGATAAATTAGACGAAACACTGTTAATCCCCACTATTATAGCTCTTTCGGGGGATTTTCAAGTGTTTTATGTATTTTTGGCACTTTATACATATATGGTACACTTGGATATTTTATTTCTAAAAACTGTTTTTCTTTTAAAGTTAGTATCTTATCTTCATAAGCTTGTTTGAGTATATCAAAAAGAATATCTTGATATCTTAAAATTGGGTCACCTGGAAGTGGGCCATAGGTCTCTTTATCCATAAGTAATCTATTCGTTTCCTGGATGTATTTATTTCTATCCATTATGACTGTTGCCCCTCCTTTATCAGCAGTAGTTATATGTATTTCTTTATTATTTTTTAATACTGGCCATAACTTCAGTTATCTAAAGGAATATTGTGGGATTTTTATATAATTGATTGCATATATTGTGTTTTAATCTGCAGAATTGTTTTTTGTTTTGTTTTTTAAATTCAAAGTTTATTGAAATCAAATGGAAACAAAAACAAAATGTAGCAGTACACTGATATTTAAACAAAGTAATGTATGGGTTAGGGAAGAAACAATAAACTTAGAGTAGTACAGAGGTCCTCCCAGAGTTTCCACCTCAGTGACCATTCAGCTCTGTCTGGAGGAGGGCGTAAAAAGGCTCTACGGGTAAGGAAAATCCTATTAAAGGAAAGGTAGAGAAGGGAAAAAAAAAAAAAAAAGGGGGGGGGGGAGGGAAATCTCAGCTCCATAGATCCATCTCATCGCCTCCGGGGGGGGGGGGGGGGGAGGTCTGTCTCGGGTCGGCCCTCACTCCGCCACCAAGTCCTCACAGAGTCAAGAGATCACGGCAAAAATCAGGGGGTAACACATTCATTACCCACGGAGTCCAGATGCGTAGGTAGGAAGAAGAAGATGCGCGAGAATATGCGGTCAGTTTCTCCATATGTAATAAGCTCCAAATCCTACTATCCAACTGCTCCAGACCCGGAGGTATTGACTTCCAATGATAGGCCACATTACCGCTGCGCAAATCCTATGTATAAGCTTATGTTCGGAGCTCGAAAAAGTCAGTGCTCTGTAAGGGCGGTTCAATAGACCCGTCCAGGGATCAGGATCCACAGTAACGCAGAGTGCCAAACTCAATTGACGGAAAGCATAGTTCCATAGGGGACTCACAGAAGGGCATTCCCACCACATATGCAGAAACGTCCCACGAGAACCACATCCACGGAAACATTGATCTGAATATGACGGAAAAATATGTGAGAGTCTGGTGGGACATAAGTACCAACGAGAAAGAACCTTATAGCTATTTTCCTTAATCATTACACACGGTGTCAAACTAGCTGTATTCTCTGTGATCTGAGACCATTCATCAGAATCCAGTGTTTCACCCAAATCAGTTTCCCATTTTGAGCGATAGGAAGGGGGTTGAGACATTGAGGTTGTTATTAGATGAGCGTAAAGTTTAGAGACAGCGCCCTTACCACGGGGAAGAGAATTGCAGAGAACTTCAAATAGGGTTCTCCGGAGGGGAGCCGAACCCCTGAGGAGGGAGCGAACGAAATGATGAACTTGGAAGAATCGTAAGAACTCTCCACAAGGTGCATCATATCGAGTCCGAAAGGATTCCCAAGACATCAAAGAAGAGGTCTGTATCACATCTTGTAGTCTCATTATCCCCTTCCCAATCCACCAGGAAAAAGAACCAGGATCCAATCCCGGCGGGAAATCAGGATGATACAAAAAGGATTGCATCAATGAAATCAGGGCAGTAAGAGCATCTTTGATTTTATGGAGATTCCATAAAAGACATAGATGCGATAGGGTCAGACTGGATAAGCGGAGGCCTGGATGCGGCCGAGAGGTCCAAAAAAATGTTGAAGTAGGGAGTGTAAAATCATTCGTACTCTCCAACAACACCCAGCGCGGTGGATCTATCATATTATGAAAGTGCAATATTTTTGTGAATTGAGCAGCTTTATAGTAGGTCCAAAGATGAGGCAAGGCCAAACCACCAGAATGCCGGGAGCGGTATAGAATCTCCGGTTTAAGCCGTGGTCATTTAGAAGCCCAAACAAACTTTAAAATATTCAGTTGTAGCAAGTCAAGATCCGAGCGCCGGATCGGAATGCATAAGGAACGGAACAGGTACAAGAGTCTGGGGAGAATAGTCATCTTGACAGCGTTGACTCGGCCCATCCACGAGAGATGAAACCTATCCCATCTGTTCAAATCCGCTCGAATGGATTGGAATAATGGTAGAAAGTTAACACTGTACAACATGGAAAGAGAAGCGGGAAATTTGATCCCCAGTACAGAAAGCGAATTGGTAACCCATTTAAAATCGAAATTAAGGGACAAAAGTTTCACCAGATCATGAGGCAGAGAGACATTTAGCGCTTCACATTTGGAGTGATTGATACGAAAGCCCGACAGAGCCGAGAAAGTAGTCAATAAAGAGTACAAGTTGGGAAGAGAGGTCATGGGTGAGGACAAGGTCAGAAGAATATCATCCGCAAAAAGGCTTACTTTATAAACTTCACTTCCAACAGTCATGCCGCGGATATCTGGGTGACGGCGTATGGCAGCTGCTAAAGGTTCTATACAAAGTGCAAAAAGCAATGGGGAAAGCGGGCATCCTTGACGTGTGCCGTTTCGGACCTGAAAGCGCTGCGAAAGAGCTCCGGAAGCCAGAACAGTTGCCGTGGGAGATGAGTAAAGGGACTGTATGCCCGAAAGTATAGTCCCCTCGAAACCAAACGTGCGTAGTACCGCCCACATGTAGTTCCAATCCACTCGGTCGAATGCTTTCTCCGCATCCAAAGAGAGGACCATCATGGGAGATACACCCGAGTGCCCCACGTGTATCAGATTTAAGAGACGTCTCGTATTGTCGGGCGCCTCCCTTCCCGGGATAAAGCCCACCTGATCATAATGTACTAAGGTGCCAATCACCGAGGCCAGACGTCGTGCCAACACTTTCGCATACAGCTTAATATCGGTATTAATAAGTGAGATAGGTCTATAGCTTGCGCAAGAAGAGGGGTCCTTATTTTCTTTAGGAATCACAACAATCTTAGCTTCCAGCATCTCAGTAGGAGGAGCGGAACCGGAGAGAAAGTCATTAAACAAAGTCGACAAGTGTGGAAGTAAGATGGGGGAAAAAGACTTAAGATAGGATATCGTAAACCCATCTGGTCCTGGTGCTTTCGAAGAGTGCAAGGTCTTAAGTGCTAGTTCAATTTCCCCCTCTGTAATCGTCGCATTTAAAGATGAAAGAGCTGCTGCAGATAAGCGCGGGAGATTGCATCGGTCTAAAAATGTGGCCAGATCAGAACGAGCTGACGCGGACTGCCTTACTTTACAACCATCATAGAGCCCGGTATAAAACGATTCAAAAGCTGAGGCAATTTGCTTCGACTATAGCAAAGGACCGTTGCCAGACCTAATGGCCTGAATTGTCCTAAAAGTCGTCTGGGCCCTCAATTTAGCCGCTAACATAGAATCTGGTTTATTTGCCTTCTCAAAAAATTTCTGGTCAGTCCATTGCATGGCGCGCAGGACCTCTTTAGATAACAAAAGATTCAATTCCCCTCGAAGCCTGGTGACCGCCAAAAGGTTTGTGGGGGAAGGTATAAGCTTATGGGCGCGCTCTGCCGCATGCAGACGTGTGTGTAAACTAATTCTCTCCGCATTACGCTGTTTTTTAAGATAAGAAACAGTGCTAATGAGCTTGCCCCGAATTACCGCTTTATGAGCAGTCCAAAGAAGGGCGGGAGATATCTCCTGCGATTGATTCAGTTCAAAATAAGTTTCAAGCGTATGGGCTATGTCGTTTTTGACTTTAGGGTCCAAAAGAATGGTGTCATTGATACGCCAGAAGGACGAGGGGGAAGAGCCCAAAGGGTTCAGGAATACACATTCCACAATGGCGTGATCAGACCAAGTAAGGTCATGAATCTTAGAGACCTGCAAATCCCCCAGAAGCGAGTTAGATGTAAAGATATAATCAATTCGCGAATACAAATTATGTGGGAGGAAAAAAAGGTATAATCACGAACTGTTGGATGCTGTAAACGCCAACAGTCAAAAAGAGTGTGAGAACGGACCAAATCGACTAGCAGTTTAGATTTCTGAGGGCCAGAGAAGCCAGGAGGAGGAACCGATCAATCCATATAAGGATCCAGAACCGCATTGAAGTCCCCCCCAATTAAAAGAGAGGTCGCTGGATAGCGATCTAAAAGAGCAGATAATCTCAGGCTGCAGAATTGTTTTTAATAAATATTTTGTACTACTGTATTTTTATATTGTCTTTGAGCCATCTTTATAGATATTTTAAGATATTAGGATGTTTTTGAGTTATAGCAACGCATTTAGTAATCTTAGATTCAGCGCTTAGTCCATTTACATATTCTCCTTTTCTTATGCCTAGGGATGTCGCACCCCTATCAGATGGAAGGGGTGGAGAGAAGGGTTAGGAACCCTAGGCTAGCCCTGGGGAACCCTGTATAGATGAGAAGCCAAGGAGAGAGAGAGAGAGAGAGCAGGACAAGCAACGGCATACAGTGTAATAGGGTGAGCAGAGTACACAAGTCTAGGACACCGGTATAGAAAACTAACTTTAGGAGGTAAGGAGAACTGTGGATTACCTTTACAGGAACACGTGCTCGGGTGCGTAGCAGGTAACACAGGGTTACCTGGGTGGAGGATGTGGAGAGCCACTACTGAGGGATATGCTGGAGAGCGAGGCAGGTAGAGCAGGGTACCAGAGTGGAGAAGCTGGAAAGCGTGGCAGGATAAGTAGTCTGACTGAACAGAGCTTACCTGGGTTGAGGAGCTGGAGAGCGAGGCAGGTTAAGGAGTCTGATGGAACAGAGCTTACCTGGGTGATGAAGCTGGAGAGCGTGGCAGGCTAGGAGGTCTGGCTGAACTGTGCTTACCTGGGTTGGGTAGCTGGGGAGCGTGGCAGGCTAGGGGGTCTGACTGAGCAGTGCTTACCTTGGAGGTGCAGCTGGAGTGCGAGGCAGGCTTACCAGAATAGGTACTGGGCAGGAGGAGGTGGTACTGAGAAGCCAGAAGACAAGGCAGGCGGACACAACTGATCTAGGATCCCAGGGACAGGTGCAGGCAGGGATCCAGCAGGAGTAGCAGAAAGAGGCACGGAGGAAGAGACAAGGAGGCCCGATGTAAAGAGTCTGGGGGGACCAAGCTGGGAACACTCTCTGGGGGTGTGGACGCTTGGGAGGACTAAACAACTGAGCGCCGAACAAGGTTCAAGCGCTCCGTTATAAAGCCTCCCGGAGTGACGTCAGACCGCTGACGCCGACGTGCGCACGCTGGCGCGACGTCGGCGCATGCGCTCTAACAATGTGGAAGCCCGGACTGGCATCCGATGCTTCCGCTTCCGGCCTGCTGTGTCCGGTAAGTACCGACAGAGCCCCCTTCTCAAGGACGACCTCCGGACGGATCTCGGCCCCGGACGAGATGGATGTTGCCGGTGGAAACGCAAAAGGCACTGAGGTGCATGTATGTGGTGTGCAGGCTCCCACGATCTCTCCTCAGGTCCGTACCCCTTCCAGTGTACCAGGTATTCTAGACGAGATCTTCTAATACGGAAATCCAGGACTGCTTGCACCTCGTACTCCTCTGAGTCTCCCACTGGGACTGGCGGAGGATTGTATGGTTCTCTATTCGGGTACGGTGATGCCACCCAGGGGTGTAACTGAGAGACGTGGAAGGTGGGATGGATCTTGAATGACGGAGGCAAGGCCAATCTGTAGGCAACATCGTTTATCTTTTTGATGATTTTAAAAGGACCTAGATATCGAGGACCCAATTTTTTGGTGGGGCAAAACAGCCGTACATGTGTTATGGCCAACCAGACCTTGTCTCCCACTTTGTATGCAGGTTGTTGGCTGCGTCGTCTGTCAGCTTGACGTTTATAACGTAACTGGATCTTGGCCAGGGTAAGACGGAAGAGACGATGACAATGTCGAAGATGTTGTAAATAATTGGCAGCTTGAGGAACCGCAATATGTGCAGAAAGGCCAGGAAGGCTATGAGGGTGATAGCCATAAAACATAAAAAAAGGAGAAGACTGAGAGGACTTATGGTAATGGTTATTATAGGTGAATTCTGCCACAGGAAGTAAGGTTGACCAATTGTCTTGCAGATGAGACGTGTAGCATCGGAGGTACTGCTCAAGGGTCTGGTTTACCCGTTCTGTCTGACCATTTGTGTGAGGATGGTAGCCTGAGGATAGATTGCACTGGATTTGAAGGGCTTGACAAAGGGCTTTCCAGAAGCGGGAGGTGAATTGTGTGCCCCGGTCAGTGGTAAGAGAGGACGGAAGACCATGCAAACGGAACACCTCTTTGATAAACAATTTGGCGGTTTGCGGGGCGGTTGGTAAGGAAGGAGCAGCTATAAAATGGGCCATTTTCGTAAAGCGATCCACTACCACCAAAATGGTGGTGTTCTTGTCAGATGGAGGGAGATCTGTGATAAAGTCCATCGACAGGTCCTTCCATGGAAGAGTGGGTATGGGTAAAGGGTGTAACAACCCTGATGGTTTTCCAGGCTTGTTTTTGGACTGGATGCAGGTATGACAGGTCAAAACATAGGCTTGAACGTCCAGCCCCATCTTAGGCCACCAGAAATACCGTTGAGCTAGCTCTAGGGTTTGTGCTACCCCTCCATGGCCAGCCGCAGGAACATCATGGGAGAGACGGAGTACCTCTTGACGAAACGGTGCCGGGATGTATAACTGGTTCTGTTTGTACCACAAACCCTCTGTTTCGTGAAGTGAATGCTGTCGTGAGAAGGCGGCTTCAGGGCAAGGGTACTGCTTGATTTGATCCAGTAGGGGTTTGGAAGTCAACAAGAAATGTTTAGACTGTAAGATGGTATCCTCATGGTTGTCTTTCACCATCCCCTGCGGATGTATACGGGACAGAGCGTCGGCCTTCTGGTTCTTAGAGCCTGGTCTATAGGTTATCTGTAATTGAAAACGGGAGAAAAACAAGGCCCAACGAGCTTGGCGAGGACACAGCCTACGTGCCCCACGTAGGTACTCCAAATTCCTGTGGTCCGTGTAGACAAGAATCGGGTGTTCTGCTCCTTCGAGTAGGTGGCGCCACTCTTCCAAGGCGTTTTTTATAGCTAGGAGTTCTTTATCACCTACTGTGTAATTTAACTCGGCTGGAGACAGTCTTCTTGATTGATAAGCGACAGGATGCAGCCGGTTATCTGAGTCAGACTGTTGGGAAAGCACTGCCCCTGTAGCTACATCAGAGGCATCCACCTCCAGTATAAACGGCCTTGAGACGTCTGGTTGTATGAGGATGGGCGCTTGGGTAAACAAGCTCTTTAGGCTGCTGAATGCTTGTTGGGCTTCCACAGACCACCGAAAAGGGACGGTTTGGCGTGTAAGCGCGGTTATGGGCGTAACAATTTTGGAGAAGTTCCTGATGAAGCGCCTATAAAAATTAGCAAACCCTATGAACCGTTGTACTGCCTTCTTATTGGTGGGAATAGGCCAGTCCGTGATGGCTGTGATCTTACGTGGGTCCATCCCAAGATGGCCAGGGGAAATAAGGAAGCCCAAAAACTCCACCTCTTCCACCTCAAAGGAGCATTTTTCAAGTTTAGCAAAGAGGGAATGCTGGCGTAGCCTTTCCAAGACGTTACGAACGTGTTGTCGATGTTCTGGTAGAGTATCAGAAAAGATTAGAATGTCGTCCAGATATATGACCACATATTGGTCCAGGAGATCCGAGAAAATGTAGTTGACGAAACACTGAAAGGTAGCTGGAGCGTTACATAGGCCAAAGGGCATGACCAGATATTCAAAATGTCCATATCTTGTACGGAAAGCGGTTTTCCACTCATCTCCTTTTCTCATACGGACTAGGTTATAGGCCCCACGGAGGTCGATCTTGGTAAAGACGGAGGCCGAGGAGATCCTTTCCAACAGTTCTGGAATCAATGGCAGAGGATATCTGTTCTTTATAGTGATGTCATTAAGCTGTCGATAATCCACGCAAGGTCTAAGGCCACAGTCTTTCTTCTCGACAAAGAATATGCCTGCTCCTGCAGGCGAGGTGGAAGGGCGGATGAAGCCCTTCCACAGGTTCTCTGTGAGATAGGCTTTGAGATGCTTTAATTCTGGACCTGCAAGGGGGAAAATCTTACCATAGGGAATAGGAGCCCCAGGTAATAGGTCGATGGGGCAATCGAATTGCCGATGAGGAGGGAGTTGCTCCACCCCCTTGTGGTCAAAGACATCAGAATATTCCCCGTAGATGTCGGGTAACTTATGTGATGGTACTGATGGAGCGGAGAACAGAACTTGAAGATCCTTGGAAGGATCTGCTTGGAAGGTCACAGTACCAAGAGTCCAGTCTATTCTTGGGTTCTGTTTCTTGAGCCATGGCAGCCCTAGAATCAACGGATATAAGGGTGAGGATATAACATCAAAACTTAAGTCCTCCTGATGATGAATTCCCACGGAAAGGTGTATAGGTAGGGTCTCTAGTGACACTGGACCACACTGGTGGTTTCTCCCGTCCGCCATCTGAAGCAAGAGTGGAGGGATCTTGGGTTTAGTTGGTACCCCCAAAGCACTGACCACCTTTTCATCCATGAAGCAGCTGCTGGCACCCGAATCAATAATAGCAGGAAGGTTGTGGCTTGTATCATCCCACTGTAAGGAAAGCAAAAGGGACAAGTGAGATTGGGCAGTCAAACAAGATCCCCACCTACCCTCTGATGCACAGATCTTACCACGTGGGTTTTGGGGTCTCTTAGGACAGGAACGCAGGATATGACCACTACCCCCACAATAGAGACACAGATTTAAGCGTCTTCTTCGGGCTTTCTCTGCTTTGGTTAAAGGACCTCGTACCAAGCCGATCTGCATGGGTTCTTCCGGTTGAGATGTGGAAGAGGGCGTAGGGTCTGCAGATGACTGGTTATGACCAGCAAGACCCATATGGTCCGAAGCACCTCGCTCCCTGCGTCTCTCCCTCAAACGGCGATCTATCTGGATAACCAGCAGGATGAGTTCTTCAAGGGAGGATGGAATACCAACCCGAGCCAGTTCGTCTTTTAGCTGTTCAGTGAGGCCCAGACGAAACTGATCCAGAAGTGCTGGCTCATTCCACTGGGTCTCGATAGAGAGACGGCGAAAGTCCGCTACGTAATCCTCAACAGGTCGTCGGCCTTGGATCAAGGACCTGATGGCTGACTGGGCTGAAGCAGAACTCAGGGGATCTTCATATAGCATGTCCATCGCGCGACGGAACGAAGACCATGAGCGGAGCACAGGACTGTCATCCTGAAGATGGTGGTATGCCCACGCTTGAGGTTCTCCAGATAGCAGAGAAATGGCTGTTCGGACCTTCACAAAGTCTGATGCATACGTTCTGGGGTTAATCGAAAACAATACTTCGCAGGAGGTCATAAAGGATTTATATAAGTGTCTGTTGCCGGTGAATTTATCCGGTAATGGCACCCTGGGTTCCGGGGTGACCACTCCAAGGTTACTGGAAGGACCGGAAGTGGTAGGCTGGGCAGCTGGAGACATAGTAGGGGATTGGAGCTCCTGAAACCGGCGTTGAAGAGCGGCCTGGTTGCTTTGTAGTTCCTGAACTGTAGTAGCTAGAGAGGAGATCTGATTGCTCAGAGAGGTCAGGGCTTCCATAAGGCTAGCTGGTTCCATTCTGGCTCAGTTGTACAGTCGCACCCCTATCAGATGGAAGGAGTGGAGAGAAGGGTTAGGAACCCTAGGCTAGCCCTGGGGAACCCTGTATAGATGAGAAGCCAAGGAGAGAGAGAGAGAGAGAGCAGGACAAGCAACGGCATACAGTGTAATAGGGTGAGCAGAGTACACAAGTCTAGGACACCGGTATAGAAAACTAACTTTAGGAGGTAAGGAGAACTGTGGATTACCTTTACAGGAACACGTGCTCGGGTGCGTAGCAGGTAACACAGGGTTACCTGGGTGGAGGATGTGGAGAGCCACTACTGAGGGATATGCTGGAGAGCGAGGCAGGTAGAGCAGGGTACCAGAGTGGAGAAGCTGGAAAGCGTGGCAGGATAAGTAGTCTGACTGAACAGAGCTTACCTGGGTTGAGGAGCTGGAGAGCGAGGCAGGTTAAGGAGTCTGATGGAACAGAGCTTACCTGGGTGATGAAGCTGGAGAGCGTGGCAGGCTAGGAGGTCTGGCTGAACTGTGCTTACCTGGGTTGGGTAGCTGGGGAGCGTGGCAGGCTAGGGGGTCTGACTGAGCAGTGCTTACCTTGGAGGTGCAGCTGGAGTGCGAGGC
This sequence comes from Rhinophrynus dorsalis, assembly GCA_037306005.1. Lineage (NCBI taxonomy): Eukaryota > Metazoa > Chordata > Amphibia > Anura > Rhinophrynidae > Rhinophrynus > Rhinophrynus dorsalis. Next base: position 166,874,745 of record CM074721.1, on the reverse strand, counting down.
AGGCTTACCAGAATAGGTACTGGGCAGGAGGAGGTGGTACTGAGAAGCCAGAAGACAAGGCAGGCGGACACAACTGATCTAGGATCCCAGGGACAGGTGCAGGCAGGGATCCAGCAGGAGTAGCAGAAAGAGGCACGGAGGAAGAGACAAGGAGGCCCGATGTAAAGAGTCTGGGGGGACCAAGCTGGGAACACTCTCTGGGGGTGTGGACGCTTGGGAGGACTAAACAACTGAGCGCCGAACAAGGTTCAAGCGCTCCGTTATAAAGCCTCCCGGAGTGACGTCAGACCGCTGACGCCGACGTGCGCACGCTGGCGCGACGTCGGCGCATGCGCTCTAACAATGTGGAAGCCCGGACTGGCATCCGATGCTTCCGCTTCCGGCCTGCTGTGTCCGGTAAGTACCGACAAGGGACAACGTTTCTAGTCCCCAGGCTTGTAGACCATTTGGATTACTGTTATGTTTCTCCCAGAAATGTTTACTGATGGAGGTGAGTGAGGCAATCCCCTTTTCCCTCACCATTTGGGGTGCTCTTCCGATATTACCTACATGTTCACCTAATCTAACCTTTATCATCCGGGTAGTCATGCCCACATATAGTTTGCCACAGGGACATTCTAGACAGTATATTACTGCTGTGCTATTACAGTTGATATATTGTCATTTTTTTGTTATCATTTCCAAATCTGTCTTGTACTTGGAGTTTTTTCACAGAATATTTGCAGTTGGTGCAGTGCCCACATTTATACGAGCCTATGGTTTTAGGCTTGAATGTTCTCTGTGAAAAATTACTTTGAACAAGTTTGTCATGAAGTGTGGGTGCTTTTTTGCAGCTACTCAGGATTCTGTCATCTAAGCATTCATCCAATACCTCATCAGTTTTCAGTATATACCAATGCTTCTGCATAATATTTATTATGTCTAGCCATTGGTTCCTATCAGTTGTTATGAATCTTGGAGGTTGTCCCTGCAATGGCTTTTCTCTTGGTGAGAGGAGGGAATTACTCTCAGTATGTAATGCCCTATTGTAGGCCTTTTTATAAAGCTTTTTGAGTACCCTCTATTTAATAGTCTGGACTTAAGTTCTGCTGCTCTTTGTGTATACAACTGTAATTTAGAGCAATTTCTACGGATCCTAAGGAATTCACCTATAGGTATTGAGATTTTTAGTGATGGAAGGTGGTGGCTGGATCCATGTAGAATTGAGTTTGTGGCAGTATTTTTTCTGACTAAGTCAGCAGTTAGTATACTGTTTGAGTCTTTAGAGATTTTCAAGTCTAAGAAGTCTACCTGTATACAGCTTGCATTATATGTGAGTCTAAGATTGTTGTCATTACTATTGAGGATTTGAATAAATTCCTCAAGTTTGCTTAGACTGTCTGTCCACAGTATAAAGAGATCGTCAATGTAGCGATACCATAATGGTATATGATTTGTATATGGAGTGTTGGTTTCTGTAAAAACTATTTCATCCTCCCACCATCCCAGATATAAGTTTGCATAGGATGGAGCACAGCAGGTTCCTATGGCAGTTCCTCTAGTCTGCACATAGAATTTGTCATTAAAGGCAAAATAATTGTGGTTTAGAATGAACCATAATAACTTTATATACATGTCTATTTCGTAAAATCTTCCATCTTTATACATCATCCTTTTAAGTGCTTGACAGCCCACTTTGCGGTTAATTGATGTATATAGTGATTCCACATTGCATGTGACAAGGAAAGTATTTTCGTCAATAGGCAGATCATTGATTTTCTGAAGTATATCCATGGTGTCTTTGATGTATGATGGAAGTTGTGTGACTAGAGGTCTAAGTTTATAATCAAGGAATTGGCTTATTTTTTCTGTTATGTTGCCTGGTGTTTTTTGCAGATTCTTGTGTGTAATATACCCTCCATATGCAATTTTATTACGATATAAATAAAGATTAAGCGTTTTAACCATTGAAGTGTGCCAGAAAAACAGGTCACTTCTTGCCAGAGGGAATCTTCTGCTTTCTGGTTTGTCTAAACATATGACTTTTTCCTGTAGGCACCTTCATAAGATTTTATTGTTAGTGCAGGCAAACCTTCTGTACATTTCTAAACACAGAGTCCTCAAGAGATGAAGGATTCAGCTGCTGGATTCGAAGAGAGTTGACCAGAGTTGAACAAACTGGGCTAGGAGAAGAACCGTTGACCCTGGACAGACTAGTCGTTGAATCTTCGACTACCACTGCCCTCAACTAATCGGGAGCACAGAGGCATAGGTCATAAGGTTTCGACTATGTCACCCTTGACTAGTTGGACAGGTAGGAGGCAGGGAGTCGTAGGCCGTCGACCATCCACACCCTCGACTAGCCGGGGCAGTCATCGGCACCACCAACAATGACACCCTCGACTCAGTCGAAAGCTTGAGAATCAGAAAAGGATGCTTGTTGCACAGCAGATGGCAGGATATGAGTCGACAGCTGAAGGGGCACTCGTTGCATAGAATAGTAGCAGGAAAGGAGTTGCAGGTTTGAAGAAGAGTGTTCAAAGGAAAAGTCAAGTTGGAGCCAGACAGGAGTTGAAAGAACCTGTGGATGAGACAGAGCCGTAGTCTAGAAGGAAGCCGGGTCGAGATTCGTAATCATATAGTCACAGGATACAGAAGACAGAAGACAAGGTCAGGAAACAAGCCAAAAGTTCTGTACAGTCAGATTCAGGAACTCAGGAACGCTACAACAAGGACTCTCAGGTACTTGGCACGAAAACTGAGCAAGTGCTGGAGGCTGACCCATGTAGATAAAGGCAAGAGTGGTCAATAGAGATGTTGGTAGGAGGAGTAACCAGAATGAGAGTGTCAGGTTGTTACTAATCTGCTGCCAGAAGTTTGGATAGGCTGGACTTCTGGTGGCAGATGCTTAGCTGTGGTGAAGGGAGGCTGATTGGAGAACTTCTCCTCCACAGGTGACAAATTCCGGCCAGCTTCCTGGCACATTTGGGGGCATCCTTCAGACCCCTCTTGAAGCGGAGAGGGGATAGGGAGAGTGACCAAAGGAGAAGGATGCTGCCGCAGTGGCCTGGAGAACAGGGATGCCTTACCTATTACCAAAGGCTCTTGGTGGTACTTCTGAGCAACTTTATCCTCCTGGTTGTTCTGTTCATGGCATCTTGAAGCTCCATCTTTGCCTAGAGCACCAGTAAATCACAAGGAAACAAGTTTAGTAATGTGACAGGCAGCTGAGCTGGCTGTCCTTTTAAGGACCATATTCATTTGTCCCTCCTTAAAATCTCCTACCGTCTGGGCTCGCCCAATCAGCAACTGACCACCAGGTGCATTCTGGGCCACCCTGAATGCCATATTGGGAGTCCCTGGGATCAAAGCACCTTAATGGTGCTCACTCCCAGGCAGTCTCTCACAGTTTTGTAAGGTGTGTAGGCTCTAGAGATCTTTCCCTCTCTTACATACCACCACCCTTCAAATAAAAATTTTGAACAACAATTTGTGGCAAAATTAAGTCATTTATTATATTGCTCTTCCCTAACTGTTTTATTAAATCCTGTGACCTACCAGTCGCTACAGTGGCTGTTAAGGCTCGATTCCTAAAAGGGTCCAGCACATTGCTCACCAGTGCCTTACACACAACTACTTTAAAGTGAAACAGTGACAAAGGGTTGCCATTCTCATGCATCAGGAATAACTCACAGATCCTTGGTCTCATAACCATATTCTGCCTAACTGCCCCCACTGGATATGTGACACCCCCATTCCCTACTGTTAACATTCACTAGTGTTAACCACTTGCCTTTTCCTAACTGGCCTGTCTTTGATTTATGTATGCAACATACTACTATATTCCCTTAAAGGGATAGTAATGTTTCACAAAAACAGCAGCTCCAATTAATCTTCATAGTATTTGAGCCATACAAAGTGTTATTTCAATACTGTCAGAGTTGTAGTTCAAGAGTAATTGAATGATAAAGTATCCCCCTCATACCCCTTTTACATAGTGTAAGCCACCTCCCTTCAGATGTGGAATCTGGTCTTCAGACCAGACAGCTTACAACAAGGGACAATCTTCTTACTGTGAGAACAACGAAAGCCCTGCCCCCATTGACAGGTTTTTCCCTCATGTTAATTGAAAATTGTCCCTCTCTGCGATCCACTTAGACACCACCCTGCTGCTCTGAGGTATTACATCAGTAAAAGGGGTGGGAGGGGGATACTTTATCATTCAATTACTCTTGAACTACAATGCTGACAGTACTGAAATAACACTCTTTATGGCCCAAATACTATGAAGATTAATCGGAGCTGCTTTTATTATGAAAAACTACTATCCCTTTAAAGAGATAGCAATGCCCGCTTATAAGTTGCTGCTATATTGCAGATTTAAAAAATAAAGTATCTTGAGCAAGTCCCATCTCTCAGATATAACATTTTTTTTAATTTATTTTTATTGAATTTCCATTTAAATTACATTACAAACATTCTTCATACCAATATCATACTACTTTTGCTCCCCTCCCCCAACAACCTATTGATAAGGGTCTGTTCATCGCCTCTTTATTTTATATAATTTTTTCATTCTATACATTCAGGGTATTCAGCCTTTCAAACATTTTTCCTGCTTCCTAAATTCTTACAATAACTTCTATTAATTTTACTTAAACCTGTTTCCATCTTCAGCTGATATAGTAATTGCTGTTTCAAATAAACCCATCTCCTTTTTTCCAGTTTCTTGCAATTATAATTTTTGCCGCTATCAAACAATGCGTAGTTAATACCCTTTGCTCTTTAGACATATTTGGTCAATTTATGTGAAGTAAAATTTTATCTGGCTGATTAATTAGTTTAACATTCCCTAAAATATATAAACATTTTAAGGTCATATCCCATATTTTCCTTACTCCTTCACATTGCAACCACATATGTATATAGTTTCCTTCTGCTGACTTATATCGCCAACATACTGCTGAAGAATTGTCAAACATTTTTCTCAATCTCGTCGGAGTCATTTACCATCTATTCATAATCTTAAATTGTTTTTCCACTAACGATAAACTATGCACCTCTTTACTTATCTGTGTCAATACCCTACACCATTCCCCCCTGTTTATCTTAATATCCAACTCCTTTTCTCACCTCTGTATTACTTCTATTTCTACTTTCTCCATCTCATTATGTATTAACGCTATACACTTAATCAGTATGTTTTTCCCTTTACCCTCTTGAAATATAGATTTCAGCAGCCTATATATCTCATCTTCAAAGAATATGTTATTTTGCACTAGAAAGCGTTTAACCCTTAAATATTTAAAAACTCCTCGGCTCGACAACCCAAACACTGTAACTAACTGTGGAAAATACATAATTTGCCTATCCACATACAATTCAGCAATTTGTATACCATTTTTACTCTTCCGCTCTTTCAGAGAGATATCTTCTGTGCTATCTTCTATTATAGATAGGTCTTGAAAATCCATGATTCTATTTTCCAACTTCAATTTCTTCTTCAGAAATACCCACAGGCATAATTTGATTTAGTATAAAATTTGCTTAGAGGCATCTATTTATCGAACTCCATATAATCGGGGTCAAATTATCCTTCTTACTCGATTCCACCCACTGCATTCTAGCAATGTGGTTAACAACATAAGCTTCATAATAATTCCTAATTATCGGTAATCCTAATCCTCCTTTATTCACTTTCATAGCCATTATCACTTTTTTAATCCTTGGGGTTTCCCCCCTCCATACAAAACTTGAAAAAGAAGATTGAATTAAATTCAACCAACTAACTGAAACTCTCAGACATAACATACGGAACAAATAGTTCCATTTTGGTAACACATAAGATTTTAAGATATTTATTCTCCCCACCATGAAATTTCTACTTTCTGCCAAAATTTTAAATCTTTATTCATTTGCCTGAACAGAGAAATAACATTCAATTCTGAGATATTTGTGACATTTTTATTATCCTAATTCCTAAATACTGGAACTCCATTTTATTCCCTTCAAATTTATATTGTGTCTGGATCTCTTTTATTTCTCTATATTGCTAAATTGAACTATAGTTTTATTCAAATTTAATTTATAATTTGACATTAAACTATACTTTATCTCTCTCATTAAATGCACTACAGAATTTACCAGATTTGTAACTGTTATTAATATATCATTTGCATACATCGAGATTTTTAATGAATTCTGATTCACCGGGAATCCTTTAACCCTTTAAGGACCGGGAAAATCTGATGTCGTTTTCCCTTAAGGACCGGAGCAATTTTGACTTTTTTGACTATGTCTTTGTTCAACCATATTTTCTCTTTAATTCCTTTTGTGCACCCACATAAATTATATACTGTTTTTGTAAGCACAAGTAGGGCTTTCTTTTGATACCACAATTATATGAATACCTCATTGTTTAATTTGATTAAAATAGAAAAAAAGAGGAAAAAAATTGAAAAAAAAACAACATTTTGCTTACATTTTTCTGTCAGGATTTGCATACTATTAGTTAATGAAAAAAAAGTACCCCTAAATATATCCATTTGCTTCTCCTGAATATAAGAATACCCCATATGCCTAGTATTTTAGTCCTTTACTCACATTTACAAGGTAAATATTACAAGATGTCTGCCGTTATTTCCAACTTGTGATTTCTCAACAATTGGCATGTGAGCATCATAGCTTAGCTGACGGTGCCAGAACCAAAAATGTCCCACAAAGGTATATGTTTCTGAAAACTAGACAACATAAGGTAAATAATCAGGAGAATTTTGGAGTTTTTCATGCAGCTATTTTTCCAGAAAAAAATTTCAAAATTGTGGTAATATTTTGTTTTTTTGCAGTTTTCACACTTACATTTCAATACTACTGTTGATATCAAGCACATGATAGGTGAAGATTTTTAAAAATGCATTGTTTAGTGTTCAGCTCCTTCTTCTGAGTACGGCAATACCCCATATGCATAGGTTTCTCAAGGTTTGGGAGAGCTACGGGGCCCAAATTGGAACATGCATGTTTCCAGTTTCACACTTTGAATTTTCACAGCTTGCATCACTGGTGCCATGTCTCATTTGGGGCTGTGTAACAGTGCTCCACTCTAAGATTTCCCCCCAAAAGTATATATTTTTGGAAAGTAGACACCCCAGGCTTTCACTTTATGTATGTTTTCAATTTTTTTACGCAGCCATTTTACCACCAATCGCTCGTAAATCTTGACGTAAGTTAAAAAAACAGCGTTTTTCACACTTGCACTTCAATGTTGATGTGAATTTCAAGCACATGATAGGTGAAGATTTTTAAAAATGCATTGTTTAGTGTTCAGCTCCTTCTTCTGAGTACGGCAATACCCCATATGCATAGGTTTCTCAAGGTTTGGGAGAGCTACGGGGCCCAAATTGGAACATGCGCGTTTCCAGTTTCACACTTTGAATTTTCACAGCTTGCATCACTGGTGCCATGTCTCATTTGGGGCTGTGTAACAGTGCTCCACTCTAAGATTTTCCCCCAAAAGTATATATTTTTGGAAATTAGACACCCCAGGCTTTCATTTTATGTATGTTTTCAATTTTTTTACGCAGCCATTTTACCACCAATCGCTCGTAAATCTTGACGTAAGTTAAAAAAACAGCGTTTTTCACACTTGCACTTCAATGTTGATGTGAATTTCAAGCACATGATAGGTGAAGATTTTTAAAAATGCATTGTTTAGTGTTCAGCTCCTTCTTCTGAGTACGGCAATACCCCATATGCATAGGTTTCTCAAGGTTTGGGAGAGCTACAGGGCCCAAATTGGAACATGCGCTTTTCCAGTTTCACACTTTGAATTTTCACAGCTTGCATCACTGGTGCCATGTCTCATTTGGGGCTGTGTAACAGTGCTCCACTCTAAGATTTCCCCCTAAAAGTATATATTTTTGGAAAGTAGACACCCCAGGCTTTCATTTTATGTATGTTTTCAATTTTTTTACGCAGCCATTTTACCACCAATCGCTCGTAAATCTTGACATAAGTTAAAAAACAGCGTTTTTCACACTTGCACTTCAATGTTGATGTGAATTTCAAGCACATGATAGGTGAAGATTTTTAAAAATGCATTGTTTAGTGTTCAGCTCCTTCTTCTGAGTACGGCAATACCCCATATGCATAGGTTTCTCAAGGTTTGGGGGAGCTACGGGGCCCAATTTTGAACAAATATTGAATTTTCACATCTTGGTTAACTGATGCCATTACTCATTTTGGGCTATGTTCCAGTGCTGCACTTTAGAATTTCCCCCCAAAAGTGTATATTTTTGGAATGTAGACACTCCCAGCTTTCATTTTAGGTGTGTTTTCAAATTTTTTACACAGCCATTTTACCACCACTTTCTCATAAACTTGACTAAGTAAAAAAACAGCGTTTTTCACACTTTGCCTTCAATGTTGATGTGAATTTCAAGCACAGAATAGGTGAAGATTTTATAAACTGAATTGATTAGTGTTCAGCTCCTTCTTCTGAGTATGGCAATACCCCATATGCATAGCTTTCTCATGGTTTGGGGGAGCTACGGGGGCCAAATTGGAACATGCGCGTTTCCAGTTTCACACTTTGAATTTTCACAGCTTGCGTTACTGGTGCCATGTCTCATTTGGGGCTGTGTAACAGTGCTCTTTTTTAAGATTTCCCCCCAAAAGTGTATATTTTTGGAAAGTAGACACCCCAGGCTCTCGTTTTAGGTGTGTTTTCCAATTTTATACACAGCCATTTTACCACCAATCCTGTGAAAATTTGACGTAAGTAAAAAAATTCAGCATTTTTCACACTTTGCCTTCAATGTTGATGTGAATTTCAAGCACGGAATAGGTGAAGATTTTATAAACTGAATTGATTAGTGTTCAGCTCCTTCTTCTGAGTACGGCAATACCCCATATGCATAGCTTTCTCATGGTTTGGGGGAGCTACGGGGGCCAAATTGGAACATGCGCGTTTCCAGGTTCACACTTTGAATCTTCACAGCTTGCGTTACTGGTGCCATGTCTCATTTGGGGCTGTGTAACAGTGCTCTTTTTTTAGGATTTCCCCCCAAAAGTGTATATTTTTGGAAAGTAGACACCCCAGGCTCTCGTTTTAGGTGTGTTTTCCAATTTTATACACAGCCATTTTACCACCAATCCTGTGAAAATTTGACGTAAGTAAAAAAATTCAGCATTTTTCACACTTTGCCTTCAACGTTGATGTGAATTTCAAGCACAGAATAGGTGAAGATTTTATAAACTGAATTGATTAGTGTTCAGCTCCTTCTTCTGAGTACGGCAATACCCCATATGCATAGCTTTCTCATGGTTTGGGGGAGCTACGGGGGCCAAATTGGAACATGCGCGTTTCCAGGTTCACACTTTGAATCTTCACAGCTTGCGTTACTGGTGCCATGTCTCATTTGGGGCTGTGTAACAGTGCTCTTTTTTTAAGATTTCCCCCCAAAAGTGTATATTTTTGGAAAGTAGACACCCCAGGCTCTCGTTTTAGGTGTGTTTTCCAATTTTATACACAGCCATTTTACCACCAATCCCTCGTAAACCATGACGTAAGTAAAAAAAAAAAAACAGCGTTTTTCACACTTAAGGTTGGCGGCAGTATACTGGGCTGCATACAAATTGGTTTGGGAAACAATTTCACCTAAAATGTCTTCCCCCAAAAACAAATCAAAAAAATGATCATGGGTAAATCCTTCCACATCAATTTGAATCCCTGGGTTGCCTGTGAATTCTGAGATTTGTGGGCATAAATTGATACCCATTCATTAGGATCCGGAGTGGCAGGTGTTGGGGGCATTTCTTTGGGCAGGTCTTTTGGCAGGTCTTTGGGCAGATCTTTTGGCAGGTGCTGGGGCAGTTGCCAGGGCAGCTCTTGGGGCATTTCTTTGGTAGGTCTTTGGGCAGATCTTTTGGCAGGTGCTGGGGCAGTTGCCAGGGCAGCTCTTGGGGCATTTCTTTGGGTAGGTATTTTGGTAGGTCTTTGGGCAGTTCTTTTGGCAGGTGCTGGGGCAGTTGCCAGAGCAGCTCTTGGGGCAGTGCGTCTTTTCTTGACAGAAGGCCCAGCGTCATCACTAGAGCTGCTCTCACTTTCTGAAAACTGCGCTATGTCAAAATCTGATGCAGTGTCTGTTGCCTCAGAGTCAGATGCCAAAAAGGCATATGCCTCTTCAACGCTGTACCTGCGCTGCATTTTGCCCACTAAAAAAACTTTTTTTTTTTTAATTTTCTTACGCTATCCCTAAACCTAAATCTAACCCTAAAACTTACCCTAACCTATATATATCCTGAACCTACCTAACCCAAGTGAACTACCTATCTAAACTGCACTTATTATATATATTTTTTTTTTTTTGGGGGGGGTTTGGGGTTTTTTGGTTTTTTTTTTTTCTTACGCTATCCCTAAAGCTAAATCTAACCCTAAAACTTACCCTAACCTACGTATATCCTGAACCTACCTAACCCAATTGAACTACCTATCTAAACGGCGCTTATTACACACGTCTACACACGTCTACACTAAACCTACCCAACTACCTACCAAAATACCTAAACTATATTTACTATTAAAAAAAAAAAAAATTTAAAAAAAATTTAAAAAATTTTAAAAAAATCTAAAAAAATTCAAGGGGGATGGGGGGTGTCCCACAGATCAGAAAACACTGATCTGCAGCAAATTGATCACTCCAAGAGTGATCAGATGGGGGGGCACTTATTGATCACTGCAGAACAGTGATCAAAGGGTTAAATGTCTTTATTTAAACTTTTTTTTAACTTTTTTTTTTTTTACAGTAAGGCAGTAACAGCATGTCTCTCTGTCTCTCTCCACCTCAGCAGTATGCAAGGTGGAGGGAGGCAGAGAGATCTGACAGGGACAGTATTTACAAATACTGTCCCTGTCATTCAGGTTTTGCAACATGTGATTTGCTTTTGAAGCGAATTGCATGTTGCAACAATGTTTCTGCCGCTTGTTACTAAGTGTCCCGATGCCGGGACACTTAGTAACAAGCGGCTTGAACTCTTCCATCGCTCCGTGCGGCCGCGATGGAAGAGTTTAACCCATGACGGTGCAGGACCGTCATGGGTCCTTAACGGGTTTGCAACCCATGACGGTCCTGCACCGTCATGGGTCCTTAAGGTGTTAATATCTTCATTTGCTCTTATGTTTATGGCCAGAATCTCCACCATCAGCAAGAACAGGACCGGAGACAGGGGACACCCCTGTCTTGTCCTATTTCTAAGCTCAAACCATTCCACACACATGTTAGGACCCACTGTTCTTACTGTTGGGGCTACATATAATGATTTAATAGCCTCATAAATCCAGCCATCTAACCCAAACACTTTAAGAGACAGACTCATAAAACTCCAACTGATCCTGTCAAATACTTTCTCAGCATCTAATGACAGGGTGCAGAATCCCATATATCTATTATTCTCCTTATATTGTTACTTGCTTCTTGTCCCGGAACAAATCCTGTTTGATCATCAAGAATCAGATCCGATAATACTGCTTTCAATACTTCCTCCAGCACAGAAGCATACAATTTTACAATCTACATTTATCAAAGAAATTGGTCTGTAATTCTCCAAAACCACTGGATCCTTAGCCTGTTTTAAAATTGGTAAGATGTTTGCTCTCAGCATTTCTTGTGGAAACCTTCCATCCTTAACTGCTTGATTAAAACATCTTTTGAGGGGTTCTAATATACCTGGTTTCATTATTTTGTAAAACGCATTTATAAACCCACCCGGGCCCGGAGTTTTATTCTTGACCAGTTTATCAATCATATTTCCTATCTCTTTTTCTGTTACTTCCTTGTTTAAAATTTTCCTTTGTTCAGGTGTCACTCATGGAATATTCATACTAGTCAGGTAATTCGATATCTCTACCTCTGTACTATCAATGGGCAAATTATACAATCCCTCATAATACTTATTAAATGCACTCCCAATTTCCTTCGGTGATCTTTATATTTTGTCCCCCTGTTCTATTTTATCTACTCTATTCACCAGCTCTCTTTTTTTTTAGTTGGTTGGTCAAGATACTAATCGCTCTATTTTTCCTAAAATAATATTTAATTTTCAATACTTCCATATTCCTTTGAATTCTCTCCATAATTCTTTAATAATTTTCCTTATAGCTCCCATTTCTTTTTGTAGATTACTACTTCTCCTTCCTTTACTTTCTCTTGTCAACTGAAATAATTTTATATACAACTTCGTCAGTAGGGGACCTCTTTTCTTGTTATTTAAGCTTGTTAATTTAATACAATATCCCCTCATTACGGCTTTATACGCACACCAAACCCCCATCGCATTTACATCTTCAGTTACATTCTCTTTGAAGTAATAATCTGACATTTTACACAAATATTCTAAACTATCCATATTCAGCATAAGGGAATCCTCCATACGCCATTCTCTCTTTACTTGTATAAATCTTCCCTCTTCAAATCCATGATCACTGTATAATCGTCTGACAAAATCGAGGGTTTAATTTTTATTTGCTTAACCTTACCATTTATCATGGGCTCTCCTAAAATCCTATCAATCCTTGAATAAGTTGAGTCGGCATGAAAATAGAATGTAAAATTTTTTACAAATGGGTTTTTCAACCTCCACATATCATATAGATTATACCTCTTAATTAAATTATTCATCAAACTTGCCTGCTTAAGCACTTTGTTATCTGCCTTCTTATCCTCCATGTTTCTCCTATCCAACATTACATCTAAAACACAATTAAAATCTCCCGCTACAATTAATATATTCTCCTTTAGTTTTTCTATTTTTGCATTATCTTGGTTAGATGTTTTACTGGATAGATATTCGGCAGATAAACATTTATTAATGAATATAACTCTCCGCCGACAGCACATTCTACTATTACATATTGCCCTTCTATATCAGATTCTTCATATTTAAATTCAACCTTCAATGACTTCCCAAAAAAGAGCACAAAAGAAGGTGGGGAGAGAAACAGTGCAGATATCTAAGTGTAGTAAGTTTTAATAAACGCATAGAAATAAATACATACTGAATCACAATCCTATATAATAATTCGCCAAGTTGTGTGTAACGCCCGACATGCGCAGTAGACACTGCTGTGCGTGCGGCAGTCATACACAGTAGAGACTGCCCGCGCCGCGGCTGATACAGAGCTGGGCGCTCCGAAGGAACGTCCAGCTCTGTATCAGCCGAGGCGGGGGCAGTCTCCACTGCGTGTGACTGCCCCGCGACCGGCTGCCAGAGGCACTGTGGCCCGTGTAACGGGCTGTTCAACTAGTATATTGTATAAAATGATTAAAGTGTGCATGTATGGGATTGCACACTGGAGTAGCAATACAAAAATGTCTGGTTTGAACCAACACTAGAGATAAGTGAGTCGGGTGAGCTCTGCTGCAATACCAATAGGTAGAGCTCATGCATCAACATATTCCCTAATATCAGGGATTTTATTTTATTCTACATTTTATCGGATCTAATTTATTGGCTTATCTCTAGTGTTGGTATTTATTTCTATGAGTTTATTAAAACTTACTACACTTAGATACCTGCACTGTTTCTCTCCCCCCCCTTCTTTTGTGCTCTTTTACATGTGAATCCTCCTTCGGAGACCAAATCACATCTACACCACAAGATCAGCAGCAGAGAGTGTGTGTTATAGACTATATATACCAGCATTGAATAGCATTGACTACATTGCTTTTAGTTGGATTACTTTTGGATTTTCAGTTTTAAGAACTGTTACAGATTTACTCACCACATTATAAATAACATTTACTCTGCTCTTAGTAAAGTCCATATGTAAAAGTACCTTGATTACACTATTAGGAATTTATTTTTCTGTACACACACTCTGTATCACATAGGGTATATTTTTATCACTCCAGGTAAGCGCTGTGTTCTTTTTACCACTTCCCAAAAAAGATTCCCACCCCCCTCTTTTTTTCTATTAAGAGCAATGATTGTATTATAGTTCTTTCCTTAGAAAGTCATTGAAGGCCCATCTTTTTTTTGGCAAATTTAGACCCTGAATATTCAGAGATACTATTCTAACTGACATCTCTTAACTTTTTCACATTCCTACAGATGAACCCCTTATTCATTGGCTGTTCCCCAAACATACATGTCCACTCTAACAACACATACAACAAGCATAAAACTGGTTCCTTCCACTCGGAACCCCCGTCCTTCTCTTGTGGGTGGGACCAGGTATTCCCCCAACTTCCCCCTCTGAGAGCATCCACAAGCACATTCTCCGTTCCTATAAGAACTCAAAGCAGGGTATATCTTGAGAATCATAAATTCTTCCTTTTCTATCTCAGGGACATCTTTTCACACGCAAAAAAAAAAATAACATTTTAAAGTTCCCCCCTTCCTCCCCTTTCCCCAATGTCAGCTGTAAAGCTGACAGAAGGAGATCTGTGTGAGCCGACTCGAGGCGGCTCTTCAGCAGAGCCGAAATAGTGATATTTAAAAAGAACTACTTAATTGGAACAGTCTACAAATGAAGTATTCCTTTTTAAATATCTTTATTTCGGCTCTGCTGAAGAACCTCCGGCTGGTCCCAGGACCGGGATCGCCTGCTGTCAGTAGACTCACATCAGTGCAAGGGGGGGTGGGTACTTTTGCTGCGAATAGCTCTCAAACCATAAAGATTTGAGAGATGGGACTTGCTCAAGATAGTTTATTTTTTTTTTAATTTACAATATAGCAGCAACTTCTAAGAGGGAACCACTAACCCTTTAAAGCTAGACATACTGTCTTTATAAAGCATTCCCACTAGCTTGTTTAGATTTTGGCACCAACTCATTCTCCCTAAACGCTCCTCAAAATGCCATGGTAAATGCCACTTTGAACAAGACACATTCATATTGATTGCTACAAATCCCTGCTAATCCAACAACATGGCAGTCAGCCTATCTTCATTTATATTTTGCCTCCTGTTACACCCCTCTGCCTCCCCTCTTCTCCAACCCTTTATTATTCTTACCACTAGAAATTTCTTGGTATGTTCTACTGTATATTGCAGCCTACTAAAGAATGAAATAGCAGTTAATGCTGTCACTGCCATGCCCTTAGACCTCCCCTCCTATTGCATGCCTGCAATATACATCTGCAATCTCCCAGGATATATTCCTTCCCATTCCGTAGCGCATCATCACACCTCACCCACATTCTCCATTCACTTTTGTAGTTCTGCCAGGGTTTGGGAACTAAGGACTAAATTGGTCTAACTGTCTGCACCCAACTGCCAAAGGTGTTCATTAAAGTTAGTTCCCGGTTTCTTAGCCCCAGGTGCCAGCTTAAAAAACCTTGCTCTCTCTCCTCTGGACAATGCACCTACAATATTGTTCTGCACCTTCGGCACATGCCTTGCCCTGGAGCAGTATCCTATTGAAATGATGACATCTATTTGGAGACCATGAAAAGGGTGACATCATAATGTGGCCTGTATCAAAAGGGCGGCATCAGACTGTCACCCCCTGAAGGGTCATCGTGCCTAGTAGACGCACGGCCAAAATGTCACCTGCTTAAGGATAAAGTTGTGCTTTGGATTTGAACCTGCCACTTTCCTTAAACTCCCCCCAATATCTTTATATAGTAAACCGAGGTAGGTAGGGTATTAAATAGACGCCGACATTAAAGAGAAACAATGTATACCAACTGGCAAGGAAGAAGGCTGAGCTGGTGACCTGCACTGAACTCGCCAACAGTTTTCTTTCTTTTGTTTTTTTTTCCCCCAAAAGCTTTAGTAAAAATCAAAAACATGTATAATAAGAAAGAACCAGGGAATTAGTCTCTGTAAACAGTTCACAAGGATTACAAACAACAGAGTATAGCAAACATATTCATCATATACAGTATTGAACTACTCATCAAACAACCTAATATTGGAAATAATAGTTTTAGAAATTCCAGGTGAAAATATAAAATCATAATCTAAAGGCTTAAATTGGTCAAAAGTAATGAAAAGTGTGGGGCCATGTCAAATTGAAGAATAACAGACTAGCAAAGAAACCATGAAATAGAAACGAGAAGAATGCTGAAAGAAAAGATGGAAAGGGGAAAGGGACATGGGGAGGAAGGAAAAAGGGGGAGGGTAGAGGGGTAGGGGGATGGGGGGACACAATGCGTGAGTACCCACCAGTAGGCCACAGACTGGGTTGTAGGGCCTTCAAACCCTAAGAGTGAAATGTCTGTTAAAGTACTTCTACCATGAAGTCCATACAGCTGTAAAAGCAGACCATTTGTTTGTGCATTTTATTCATATTATAATAGGAGTGAACGCGATCCACCCAGAGGGCTATTGTAGGAGGGTGGATCGATTTCCACAAGTGGGGAATCAGAGATTTGGCAGCATTAGTTACATGGAGGAAGAGTTGAGATAGGGGTGGACATTTCTGTTACCCATCTAGCAAACCACAGGAAAAAAGGAGGAAGGGTTGCTGGCCAGACCACCAACATTTAGGATGAATGAGAGATCATCTCAACCCAAAATAGAGAGATCCTAGGGCAAGACCACCATAATTGCAGAAGAATGCCAACTTTCATATCACATCTCCAACAGGAGCTAGAAACCATGTTGGGGAATAAATGAGGTAGCATCTGTGGGGTTCTGTACCACCTTGACAAGAATTTGTAATTACATTCCTGTGTGGCAACATCCTTCACAGAACATAAAAGTCTGCGAAGTATTCTGAGTCATTCATCTCAGGGAAGGAAGACAGATAGCTCCGCTTCCCAAGCGCAGAAGAAAGAGAGCTTGGTCTCAGGAGGATGAGAAAGAAGAAACCTATACCATTTGATAAGTGAGTGATGTCTAGTCCTAGGATCAGACATGAGAGAATCAGAATTAGCACCAAACCCTAGAATTGGTTCCTGTACCAGCAGAGTTCTAAGAAAGTCCCTGACCTGATAGTACTGCCAAAAATAGACAGCAGGGAGGCCAAAATCTGAAGCCAGACTATCAAAGGTGATCACCTCTGCACCTTCTAGCCAGATTAAAGGCTTGCCAAGTTCCAGGGATCACAACAGATTGGCCTGGGGGAAAAGCCGGATTTAAAAACAACTGGATCCGACGGGAAGGCTACAGCAGCAGAGAATGCTTGCTATTAAGCAACAACCAAAAGGACAAAAGGTTACCCAAGATACAATGATTCCTACAGGAGAGTGGTAATGATGTAGGGTCAAACCAAAAGAGACTTCCAAGATCAATCCCATGGGTAAATAGTTGTGCACAATCCACCCTTTCCTTCCGAGGATTGCTATAAACATCCATCAGCTTCATAAGGGTCGATGCATTATAATAGATCCTAACACTGGGGACACCCAAACCCCACCTCCAGATAGGGAGTCTAAGTGTAGACAGTGCTAACCTAGATTTTTTAAACCTCCAGGTGAAGGTACAGATTAAGGATTGTAAAGATACTGGAGAGGAATGTGCACTAGGAGAGCATTGATTAAATACAGTATCTTGGGCATAAGTATCATCTTAGCCAGACTGATCCTCCCGAACCATGAGAGATAAAGAGAGCTCCAATTCTCTGTGTCATGTTTGAGAGATGCTAAGAGAGGTGGAAAATTTGGTCTCACCAGATCCCTCGGTGCGGGTGTGAGAATCACTTCTAAATATTTCAAACCTTGTGTAGGCCACGGGAAAGGATATAGGTGTTTCAGCTCTGCTCCAACTCCCGGGGGTAGATTAACATTCAAGATTTCAGATTTAGAAAGACTGACCTTAAAGTGAGACAAGGTGCCATATTGAGCGAGAATAGGGAGCAAATGGAGCAAAGATTGCTTTGAATTGGAAAGAAAACAGAGAATATCATCCACGAAGCAAGCTAGCTTCGTGGAAGAGGAGGCCGTGGGAAGGCCCTTAATCGTGGGGGTGTTCCTGATCATACAGAGAAGGTGTTCTAACGCTAAATGGGAGACAAGGGACACCTCTGTCTAGTACCATTAAGAATCGACAGCGGTACAGATAAGAGTCCATTTACCTTCAACATTGCTGTAGGGCATGCATAGAAACTAAGCACTGATGCAAGACACCAAGGGCCCAAACCCAAGTGCTCCAGAACCCCCGAAAGGTAAGGCCAAGCTATGAGATCAAAAGCCTTTTCTGCATCAATAGATAGCAGGATGGAGGTTATTCGCTTCTGAGAGGTCGTATGGAGTAAAGCAACTGCTTTAGTTGAATTATTCCGGGCTTCCCGTTCCAAGACAAACCCAGATTGATTCAAGGGAAACATCTGTGGGAGGAACTTCTTCAGAAGCAAGGCCACCAATTTAGCTAACAATTTAACATCCACATTCAAAAGTGAAATTGGCCTACAGCTTCCACAGACCAAAGAATCTTTGCCGGGCTTAGGTATCACAGTAATGTGTACCTCAATTGCTTGCCTCGTCCAGGGAAGTCCAGAGGCAATCTCATTGAACGTGGATGTCAAATGCAGAAGCAAAATCTCGCCAAAAGTGCGATAGTATGAGGAGGTCAACCAATCCGGACCTGGGCTTTTCCCCAACGGAAGGCTATGTATCACTCTCCTAATCTCATCCTCAGAAAATGGAGCCTCGAGGTCCTGTACATCAGCCGGGGAAAGTTTCGGAAAGCCAGATTTCCCCAAGAAAAGGAAACAAGTACCAGTGCAATCACTGAAGATTTACAGCGCTAAAACTACAATATTATACAAAATGTAGTACTCACAGAATATGTAGCACCAGTGATTAGTCCATACACCGGTGTTTCAAATCACATGCAGGGATTTTTTGTACACCATTCGTCCCTTCTTGGGTGTTTCTCCCTGATGGGAGTGTAGATGTAATCTCCACTTCAGTATCCGCAAAAGGACTCACCAGGAAAGGATCGTGCTCAATGATAGTATCAAATTTATTTAAAACACATAAAAGGCAAATATGTCTTAACAACAATAAAATGTTACATAATATTTAATTGTAGAATTGAACGTGTTTCGTGACTCTAATATAGTCACTTTTTCAAACTATACTATACAACTAGACAACGAGCATGCATGAATCCTGTTTCCTACTTCTAAACTCTCCTAATTGGGAGCACCCAACTGGAACTCTGCTGGGCTGAATCTTTGAATATTAACCCTTACTAGCATTTAAATGTTAACTCATACTACATATTCTACTTTCAACATTAAAAAATTGTATTATTACTATTTAAGATGGTAAATCTGAAGGGGATATTTACTCATTCAATAAATAATCATTATTATCCCTGAAAATCGACTGTTCAATATCTCCCAGTATGTGTACAACTTTAGCTGCGTCATACTCAAAAACGGAAATTCCCTATACAAAAAGTTACTACTAAAATAAAAAAGGATGTAATTGAAACTTCACAAGTTAATATCTATCTATGTATCCACATACACATGCATAAATCTCACCCGATCGGCTTAAATCTAAATGTAAGCATTGTAAAATACATTGACTACCAACAGTTCTAATACAAGCAGATACGAATTATCTCACTGAGGCCCATTCAATGGGCATCCAAACCATGATCAATGGGTGAATCATAATCACAAAGTTAGTCAATATCCAAAAGATGAATCACACTGACGCATTTGAATGTATGTACACACAACATATAGTATGTTTGAGGAATCATACCAAGCAAAAATGACTCGCCAAACAATAACGACCACAACTGGACAATTTATAAAGACGCCAACCTGCTCCAATCCATATACAGAAAAATCGTTAATGTGAGATCTTATCATGTCTGTATTATTTTTGAAAAAGTATTTCATATATATCTGGGGATCACAATAGGTGACCCTACTTACATACTAGACAACTGGATGTCCCATCTTTTAATGTCTAGACAAAAAAAAAAAAGAGTGAAAAATGAAGTGAATATGTATCACGGTTCCTGTGATTCCTTGTCACTCTCTGTTGTGGTGCTCTCTCATTGGCGGAGCTTGATTGGCCCTCCCAGGGTGTCCCTTCATATACCGGGCCTATGGCACCTGTCAGGTGCCCTTTCGTGGTGTTCCCGTACCTACGTATTCGTTGCTGTGCTCCTGCGTTCCTGTGTACAGACTCGGCCCTTCTGACTACTCTGTTGTTCCTGCTCCGTGATTGACCCGGTTCTGGCTGATGTTCCTGCTCCGTGATTGACCCGGCTCCGGCTGACGTTCCTGCTCTGTGATTGACCCGGCTCCGGCTGACGTTCCTGCTCCATGATTGACCTGGCTCTGGCTGACGTTCCTGCTCCGTTATTGCTTCCCGTGTTCCTGCGAGATTCTGATCTCTTTGCCTGGCGACATTCTGAACTGTGCTTGCAGTGCTGTACAGACTGATCACTTATCATCTGCAGAGCTTATTGCCTCCGTTACTGAGCCTGTTTGTACACTTACTGAGCTTGTTGCCTCCGTTACTGAGCCTCTCAGAGTACGCTTGCTGAGCTTGTTGCCTCCGTTACCGAGCCTGTCAGAGAACACTTGCTGAGCTTGTTGCCTCCATTACTGAGCCTGTCCGTGTACACTTGCCAAGCTTGTTGCCTCCGAGTCTGAGCCTGTTTAACACTTGCTGAGCTTGTTGCCTCCATTACCGAGCCTATCCATTTACACTAGCAGAGCAGTGACCTCCGTTTATGGTGCTTGCACCCTTGCAGTCGTTGCACCGCATGGTGCTACTGGGCATTCCATTAGCTTTTGCAGTGTGTAGCTCCGCTTCGGCACCGGAAGGGTGTCTTGGCTCTGGTCTCTTATTGCTCGCAGTGTTGTACTATCATACCGCACCAGGGAGTGCGTTTGGCTCACGTTACATTCGCTTGTGCAGTGTCTCTTCCGTTACCACACCTAAGGGGTGCTCTTGGCTCCGGTCCCATTTGCTCTTGCAGTGTCTCTATTCCTGTACCGCTCCTCAAGGGTGCTATTGGCTCCGGTCCCATTTGCTTCTGCAGTGTATCTCTTCCACTACCGCACCTAAGGGGTGCTATTGGCTCTAGCTCCAGTCAGCTCTTGCTATACTATTGGGTATATTACAGTAAAGCTATCTTGTAGTGATTCAGTTCAGTCACACTGCTAGCGCTTGCTTTCTGCACTACTACCTGGACTGTTTTATTCACCGGGCGTTGGCTAATCACCACAACAGAGACTGATTATGTGTATTGGGCATTAACCCTTTTTACCTCCATTGATTCCTGTTGCAAGCTATTTTGCTCCTACCATATTGGGCCTGTACTACATCCCTATACTTGTCTGATACGTGCTATTACCTATTCTAGCCCTAAAGGGCAGTGTACCTTATTTTTACCTCAATAATACTGTGTTTTATTCTAACCTTTGGTCTGAGTGTTGTAAAAACCATTACAGTACGAAAGGGCCATGACCTCAGATAGTAAGGGTGACGGTAATACACAGAACCTCCATTGGAGGATGGATGTATATGAGCAACACTTGGACCAGTTGGCTCTGGCCATGCAGACTTTACTGGAATGTACAGTACACCTCGATAAACCGAACCAAAATCCGGTGGTCCCCCCAGTTCCGACACCGGATAATCATGCTGGGCTGTCTGCTGCACCTCCCAGAGGTCTAACGGCGGCGGCGCCGTTACCGTTGAGATATGATGGCGAACCTACACTATGCAGGGGGTTTATCAACCAATTAGAGATATTCTTGAACTGACACCTCATGCCTTCCCTAAGGACTGTAGCAAGGTGGGGTTCATGATATCTCTATTAACGGGTAAAGCCCTGGCGTGGGCGAATCCCTTATGGGAGAACGCCAAACCCTGCACTCTGAACTTCAATGAGTTTATAAGGAAGTTTCGGAGAGTATTTGAGGTACCTGGTAGAGCCGCATCTGCTGCCAAAAGATTGATGGAAATACAAATGGGCGATCGTACAGTAGGCGATTATGCCATAGAATTTCGGACACTGGCAGCAGAGGTAGGCTGTAATAATGAGGCATTGGTGGCAGCCTTTGCTCAGGGGTTGTCTGATTCAATTGAAGATGAAATTGCGGCCAGAGATGTACCCAGTGACTTAGATGAGTATATCGATTATGTCATGCTCATTGATTCCCGCATCCGTGAAAGGCGCCTGGCCAGAAGGTCAAAATCCAGAAACTATGGGCACAGCAGTCCTTTAAACCCACCCTCGCCTCCCATTCCTCCAGACCGAGCATCCGAACTGGGTGAGCCAATGCAACTCGGGTTCACTAGACTTACAAAGGAGGAGCGGGCACATCGTAAAAGGCAGGGTTTATGTTTATTGTGGCAAAGTTGGGCACGTACTACGCACTTGTCCTGTACGGCCAGGAAATGCACGCACCTAGGATACCTTGGGGGACAGGCCCTAGGTGGTGTACAATCGTCCCCAGACTCCTGTACACAAAAACCCACCATCCAGGGGAGTTTTTCCCTGGCCGACCAAGCTGTGGAGGTACTGGCTCTGGTAGATTCTGGCGCAGCAGGGTACGTCATGGACCGTTCCTTTGCCAAACAGCACAATATTCCGTTGACTAAAAGAGATACTCCGCTAGCCATTGAGGCCATCGACGGTAGACCTTTAGAACCAGCATTTATTACTATGGAAACAGCTCCTATCACTGTCTATTGGGGCTCTCCACAGGGAGGAGGTACGTTTCCAAATACCTCACCCCATCATGCGGTCATTCTAGGGTTCCCATGGTTATTGTCACACAACCCTCAGTTTGATTGGAAAAGATGTGAGGTTAAGTCATGGTCTGAGTATTGTACTAGTCACTGTTTGTCACACCCGGTCAAAATTCTGTGTACCTCTCCCTCCGTGCCAACTGAATATCACAAGTTCAGTGACGTATTCAGTAAGGGAGAGGCTAGCGCATTACTGCAGCACAGACCATATGATTGCGCTATTGATTTGCCTCCAGGGGTGGTGCCTCCTAGGGGTAGGACGTACCCTTTGTCCTGCGAGGAGAACAGGGCCATGGAGGACTACATTGAGGATGCCCTCAAGAGAGGAATCATTCGCAAGTCATCCTCTTCGGCAGGTGCAGGGTTCTTTTTTGTGAAAAAGAAAAATGGCGAATTAAGACCATGTATTGACTACCGGGGATTGAATAAGCTCATGTCCAAGAATGATTATCCTATACCACTCATTACGGAGTTATTTGACAGGTTGAAGGGCTCTTCTATATTTATGAAACTTGATCTGCGGGCCGCATACAACCTTAGAAGGATCAGGGCTGGAGATGAGTGGAAAACTGCATTCAGTACTAGGTCAGGGCACTACGAATACTTAGTGATGCCATTTGGATTGTGTAATGCACCTGCCGTATTTCAAGAGTTGATCAATGACATCCTCCGTGATATGCTGCAGTCTTGTGTGGTCGTATACCTTGACGATATATTGATACACTCTGCTGACCTAACTCAGCACATCCAGGACGTGTCTGAGGTTTTGCTCCATTTACACAAGAACAAATTGTTCTGTAAATTAGAAAAATGTGAATTTCACAGGTCCAAAGTACCCTTCCTGGGGTTTGTGATATCTAAGGATGGCATTGCCATGGACCAGGAGAAATTGGCAGCAGTCCTACAGTGGCCACGGCCCAAAGGGTTAAAAGCTATTCAACGATTTTTGGGCTTTGCCAATTATTCTAGAAAATTTATTCAGAATTTCTCTACCATTGTGAAACCCCTGTCTGACCTCACGCATAAGGGTGCTAATCCCTTTCAATGGTCCGAGGCAGCTGAAAATGCTTTTGAGACACTTAAAGGGATAGTAATACTTAAAAGGAAAAAAAAAATTTGTTGTAGGGTTTATCCCCCTGAGTAAAACAAGGGTACTCCCACTGCTGAAAGGTGTTTCATTCAAAAGTTATTAATTTTCAAAGTTGAATTTTTTAGGTGCAATATCACAGTGGCCTGAAATTGTACAGTGGCGCTGTTGCTACACGATCCTATGGACAGCTCTGGTCAATTGACCATAAATCTCCATAGGATGGTGTAGCAACAGCGCCACTGTACCATTTCAGGCCATTAAGATACTGCACCTACAAAATTCAACTGTGAAAATTAATAACTTTTGAATGAAACACCTTTCCGCAGTGGGAGTGCCCTTGTTTTACTCAGGGGGATAAACTCTACAACATATTTTTTTTTACATTTTAAGTATTACTATCCCTTTAAATCTGCTTTTGCCTCTGCTCCTATACTGTCCCACCCCAATCCTGCCCTGCCATTTACATTGGAGGTCGATGCCTCCAAAGTCGGGGTAGGGGCAGTTCTTTCTCAATGCCCTAAGGAGGGTGGCAACCTGAGACCTTGTGGGTTCTTTTCCAAGAAGCTCTCTAGTGCCCAAAGCCATTACGAGATTGGTGATAGGAAACTGTTGGCCATTATCCTCGCATTAAAAGAATGGCGACACTTATTGGAAGGCACTAGAACCCCGGTATTAATTCTTACTGACCATAAAAATTTGACATATCTCTCAGAAGCTAAAAGGCTGTCCTCCCGCCAGGCTAGGTGGGCACTGTTCTTGTCTCGGTTTAATTTTATAGTGTCCTACCTGCCAGGTTCTAAGAACATTAGGGCAGACGCCCTATTCAGACAGTTTAGCCCTGACATTGAGAGGGATGAAGTCCCTGTATCTATTATTCAGCCAGATCGGATCTTGGCAACAGTGCGCACCAGTATCACTTTGCCAGTAGGGGAGCAAATTTTGGCATCTCAAGCACGGGCACCTCCAGAAACCCCAGTTGGCAAGTGCTTTGTGGATGAGTCTTTCCGTACCCGTCTGCTCGAGACTTACCACTCATCTAAGGCGGCTGGGCACATCGGGAGGGATCAGTTAATATGGTCTCTCTCACAAGTATTTTGGTGGCCCTCCCTTAGAGCCAATTGCTCCGCATTTACTGCAGCCTGTTCCACCTGTGCCAGTGCTAAAACCCCCAGATATCTCCCAGTGGGCATACTCCAACTGGTGCCTAATGGTGAATGCCCATGGTCCCACATATCTATTGATTTTCTGGGAGAATTGTCGGTGTCTAGGGGTTATACTTTTATCCTGATGGTGGTTGACAGGTTCTCTAAGATGGCTCACTTCGTGCCCCTCGCTGGTCTTCCTTCGGCCCAGGATTTGGCAGTAGTTTTTGCCAGAGAGGTGTTCCGCTTGCATGAGGTTCCCAGAGTGGTAGTGTCGGACCGAGGGAGTCAGTTTGTGTCAAGATTTTGGAGGGCATTCTGTAGCCAGATGGGCATACAACTGTCCTTTTCCTCCGCATACCATCCCCAGACCAATGGGGCCACTGAGCATGCCAATCAGGGACTGGAGCAGTTTCTGCACTGCTTTGTGACTGATCATCATGACAATTGGGCTGCCCTGTTGCCGTGGGCGGAGTTTGCCAGGAATTGTGCAGTTAATTCATTATCTGGGAGCTCCCCATTCTTTATCAATTATGGGTTCCAGCCGTGTTTGCTCCCGGACTCATTTCAGTCGCAGCAGATTCCAGCTCTGGACGAGCATATTGAGCAGCTCCGCTCCACTTGGGCACAGGTTCAGAGGACCCTCAGCCAGTCCTTCCAGCGACATCAGCGGCATGCCAACCGTAGAAGGCTGCCAGCGGTCTCCTTCCAGGTTGTGGAGAGGGTATGGCTCTCCTCCAGAAATCTCAATCTGCAATTCCATCCAACAAATTGGCTCCCCGATTCATTGGTCCGTTCAAAGTTATCCGCAAGGTCAACCCAGTTTCTTACGCATTGGAACTCCCAGCATCTATGCAGTGACCTCCATTTACGGCGCTTGCACCCTTGCAGTCGTTGAACCGCGTGGTGCTATTGGGCATTCCGTTAGCTCTTGCAGTGTGTAGCTCTGATTTGGCACCGGAAGGGTGTCTTGGCTCTGGTCTCTTATTGCTCGCAGTGTTGTACCATCATACTGCACCAGGGAGTGCGTTTGGCTCACGTTACATTCGCTTGTGCAGTGTCTCTTCCGTTACCACACCTAAGGGGTGCTCTTGGCTCCGGTCCCATTTGCTCTTGCAGTGTCTCTATTCCTGTACCGCGCCTCAGGGGTGCTATTGGCTCCGGTCCCATTTGCTCCTGCAGTGTATCTCTTCCACTACCGCACCTAAGGGGTGCTATTGGCTCTAGCTCCAGTCAGCTCTTGCTATACTATTGGGCATATTACAGTAAAGCTATCTTGTAGTGATTCAGTTCAGTCACACTGCTAGCGCTTGCTTTCTGCACTACTACCTGGACTGTTTTATTCACCGGGCGTTGGCTAATCACTTCAACAGAGACTGATTATATGTATTGGGCATTAACCCTTTTTACCTCCATTGATTCCTGTTGCTAGCTATTTTGCTCCTACGTTATTGGGCCTGTACTACATCCCTATACTTGTCTGATACGTGCTATTACCTTTTCTGGCCCTAAGGGGCAGTGTACCTTATTTTTACCTCAATAAAACTGTGTTTTATTCTGACCTTAGGTCTGAGTGTTGTAAAAACCGTTACAATATGAACGATAAACCAAAATTCAAATAGAATAAAAATAAAATAAAAACTGAAGTGGTGAAAGATAAATGTGAAAGTATTCAATATCTCCTGAGTCTCATTAAGGCTGGCGTGGGCAGAGGCAGAAGGGTCTCGCTTATGATTTACCTCTAACGTCTTGACCGTTCTGATCAGGTCTAGGACCTCCAGCTGACGCTGCTTCTTTTTACTTGATCCTGATCTAATGCATTTTCTGCGAAATACACATTTGTGCTCTTCCCAGACCACTGCCGGGAAGCAATCAGGAGTAGCATTGTCTTGGAAATATGAAGTCAGGGTCTCCAATAATGTGTGCCCGTGACTGCCCTCCGGGATCGCTGTTGCGGTTTGCAGGCAACGTTGTACTATCACTTCCTGAGTGTCGCACTTATGCACGTTCGCTATTCTTATAGGCCTGTGGTAATTGCCAGAGTTAGTTTCCGCCTACTTGCTAGGCCTTATAGGCCTCATTCTGCCAGTACTCCTTTGCCCTTTTGTGGTGTACCTGTGCGGTAGCTCTTGGGATTATTTCCTATGCTCTGATCCGTGTATGACCTCTGGCTGTCACGGAGTGACTATGAAATTAACATACTGACAAGTACAGATGAACTTAATATAAAACTTTATTAAGTACAAGACAGGTAGTAATAAAACAGGCTGGTGGCAACAAATGACAACAGTAGTAAGGTAATGACACAAAGTGGCAGTAGATGGTAACACACCTTCACAAGACCTGGGAGGAACAGTGTACTCACTTTCCTCACCCTTCACCAGACAGGTGAGCAGTAATGGAATGGCCCTTGGACTACACAGGTATATGCGAGGATAGTGCGGGTACACCGCATACACAGAATGAATGGTACACCTTCACAAGACCAGGGAGGACTATTGAGCTCACTATCCTCACCCTTCTCTAGACAGATGAGAGATAATGGAAAAGCCCAGGGACTCACACAGGTAGATGGAATAACAGTGTGAGTATACAACGCTTATATCTGGACAGTGCACTTTCACGAGACCAGGGAGGAACAGTGGACTCACTTTCCTCACCCTTTGCCAGGCAGGTGAACCGTAACGCAATGGCCCTTGGACTTTCACGGTAGATGTGAGGGCAGTACAGAGCACTCCCACACACACAGTCGACAAGAAATGAAAAGAGCGTAGCAATACCCGGACAGGGTATACAATAGGCTGGTAGCCAAAACTGGGGCTCGGTAAGGCAGCACGCAAAACCGGGATGGCCACGGGAGGTCAAACACACGGTATGACTGACAAGCACCGTTAACGGAAGCAAGTGCAGAGCGGAAGGCACAGGCAACACGGAAACCAAACCGAGGCACGGAATGGTAATGGAATGCAACAATGGAAAGAGAAACCCAAGAGGCAGCCAATGGTCAGAACTGGATCGGGTAGTCAGACATCGCCAGTGGTCATAGCCGGAGTGCGTAGTCAGACGTAGCCAGGGGTCAGAGCCGGAACGGGATAGTCAGACGTAGCCAGGAGTCAGAACCGGAACAGGTAGTCAGACGTAGCCAGGTAATGCACAGGAATGGTAGTGGACCAACACAGCAATAAGCGCAGGTACACCACGAAAGGGCAGAGGTAATGACATATGTTGAGGTTTAAAAACCCTGACAGGTGGGTGGAGCAATGACCTCACTAACAAGTAGACCTATAAGAATAGCGACTCAGAAAGAGCGACAGTCAGGAAGTAAATAATGTCGCATATAGGAAATACTGCGAGAGGCAATCACGGGGCACTGTGATAGTACCCCCCACTCAATGATCTCTCCCCTGCAGAGGAGACCATACCTTATTGGGAAATTTCATGTGGAAACTGCGCAACAATCTAGAAGCGTGGATATCATTCTGATCCACCCATGAACACTCCTCAGGACCGTAAACTTTCCAGTGGACAAAATATTGAATGCGCCCCCGTACCCTATGGGAATCTAGGATGCTTTGTATTTCATGCGTACTGGACCTGGGACTACCTGAGCAGAAGTGTAACGGTTGCAAATCAATGGTTTCAGGAGAGAGACATGAAACACATTGTGGATGTTAAGGCATAGGACAGAGGGTTAATTCTACGGAGCACCTGGAAGGGTCCTATAAAACGTGGAGCCATCTTGTGACATGGCACTTGCAGGTGTAGGTTCTTGGTGGCCAACCAGACTCTATACCCCACCTGAAAGACCGGAGCAGGACGTCTCCTGCGATCTGCATGTCTCTGTCTACCTTCACAAAGTATTCTAAACCTGTGCCCATGTGGAGCGTAGCTGCTCCATATGCTCATCCAGAGCCGGAATCTCCTGTGCCCAAAAAGTATCCGGGAGCAGAAAGGGTTGAAACCCATAATTAATCAGGAAAGGAGAGCTCCCGGATGAAGTGTTTATGGCACAATTCCTGGCAAACTCTGCCCAAGGCAATAGGTCAACCCAATTGTCATGGTGGTCAGAAGCGAAGCATCGCAAGAATTGCTTCAGTCCTTGGTTGGCTCTTTCCGCAGCACCATTGGTCTGCGGGTGATAGGCAGAGGAAAATAGCCGTTTGATGCCCATCTGGTCAAAAAAAGGCCTTCCAAAATCTCGATACAAACTGACTCCCACGATCAGAAACCACAAATCAGGGTACTCCGTGGAGCCTGAATACCTTCCTAGCAAATACCACAGCCATTTCCTTAGAGAAGGGTAGTTCCGGAAGCGGAACAAAATGTGCCATCTTAGAGAATCTGTCCACGATCATTAGAATGACTGTGCAACCCTTGGATCTAGGCAATTCTACCATAAAGTCTAGCGAAATGTGTTCCCCATTAGGAACAGTCTGGAGTAGTCCTAGAGGTAGATGCCTAGGAGTCTTGGCACAAGTGCATACGGAACAGGCTTCCACGAAGGCTGCACAATCTGCTCTCAGACTAGGCCACCAAAATAACTGCGAAACTGACCAAATCAGTTGGTCCCGACCAAAGTGCCCGGCTGCCTTAGATGAATGGTAGGCTTCTAGTAGCTTAGTGCGGAGATTGTCAGCTACAAAACATTTCCCACTGGGTTTCTCGACTGGGGAATTGTTTTGTGACGCCAGCATCTCCTCACCCAGAGGAGAAGTAATGCTAGTACGAATAGTAGCCAAAATGCAATTAGGATGGATAATTGGAATGGGTTAACTTTAAGATTCACGCTCTGGACCAAACTGTCTAGACAAGGTGTCAGCTCGAGTGTTCTTGGAACCAGGGAGGTACGAAACTACAAAATTAAATCTAGACAGGAATCACGCCCATCACGCCCATCTGGCCTGTCTGGCCTGTATGTTAGATTCTTGTGGTCCATTAGTATCAATACAGGAGCCTTGGTCCCCTCCAGGAGGTGACGCCACTCCAGAAGGGCAAGGATGATGGCCAACAACTCACGGTCCCCTATATCATACAGGCTTTGGACTTTGTCATCTTTTTAGAAAAGAAACCACAAAGCAACAGGGGTTTGCCAGGCTCCTTTCTCTGTGACAGCACTGCCCCCACCCCTGTCTCAGAAGCGTCTATCTCAAGGGTAAATGGCAAGGCAGTGTTAGGATGCACCAATATAGGAGCCGTCGAGAAGGAAGACTTCAGGGCCTCAAAAGCATTGTTAGCCTCAGGAGACCATATTGATGGGTTAGCGCCCTTATGTGTCATATCAGTCAAAAGTTTGATCACGGATGAGAAATTACAAAATGAACTTACTATAATAGTTCACAGAAACGAGGAATCTTTGTATGGCCTTCAGACCCACCGGACGTGGCCATTGTAACACTGCCGAGAGCTTTTCTGTATCCATGGCAATACCACTGGCAGAGATAACATAACCCAGTAAGGGTACCTGGTCTTTATGAAATTCGCATTTCTCAAGTTTGCAATATAATTTGTTTTCCCTCAGTTTTTGCAGTACCGAAATGACATCTCTCCTATGAGTCTCGATATCAGGAGAGTGTATCAAGATATCGTCCAAGTACACTATGACACAGGACTGTAGCAGACTTCTCAATACATCGTTAATGAACTCCTGGAAGACCGCTGGCGCATTGCACAGCCCAAAAGGCTTAACCAAATATTCATAATGGCCACTTCGAGTATTAAAAGCGGTCTTCCACTCATCGCCCTCTTTGATTCTAATCAAATTGGACGCTGCACGCAAATCAAGTTTTGTGAATACAGAGGAGCCCTTTAGATGGTCAAACAATTCTGTAATTAATGGAATGGGGTAAGCGTTCTTTACCAATAGTTTGTTTAGACCTCTATAATCGATACAGGGTCTAAGTTTCCCATTCTTTTTCTTTAAAAAAAAAACAAAACAGCCACCACGGGCGAGGAAGACTTTCTTATTATGCCTCTGGATAATGCATCCGAAATATACTCCTCCATGGCCTTATTCTCCTCTACTGATAGAGGATAGGTGCGGCCTTTAGGAGGTATTGAGCTTGGCGTCAGATTAATAGCACAGTCGTACGGTCTATGCTCCGGTAAAGTGCTAGCCTCCCCCTTGATAAACGCCTCACTGAAAGACTGGTACTCTGAGGGCAATGAGGGGAAGGTACACAAAATCTTAATAGGGTGCTGTAGACAGGTCCCTTTGCAATAGTCAGACCATGATATTATGTCACACATCTCGCAGTCCACTCTGGGATTATGTTTCTGGAGCCATGGGAACCCCAAAATGACAGCATGGTGTGGAGACTGGATCACCTGGAACTGTAGAGTCTCCAAATGGAGAGCTCCTATCCTTAGTGTCAACTGACGGGTCTCATGTGTGACATGGGATGGCTCGAGAGGATTACCATCAATCGCTTCAACCGCTAATGGAGACTCACGGGGTGTGCACTGGAATATTGTGTTTATTCATGAAATCGCCATCAATGAAATAACCAGCAGCACCAGAATCGATCAAGGCTGGTGTGGCCACTGAGGAATTCGCCCAAGAAATCGCCACCTGAGAATAGGTTTGCTCGGATCAGGCTCTGGTCCCCTTAGAGATCCTAGGTGCGTGTGTTTCCCGGATGCACCGGGCAACCTCGTAGCAAATGTCCAACCTTACCACAATATAGGCATAGACCCTCTCTGCGGGGGAAGGACCGTTCCTTCCGAGACAACCGTGTAAAGCCAACCTGCATGGGTTTGGCCCTACTAGGCTCTACACTGGGTGGTAAGGGAGGTGAGGGAGGCATGGGTGGGAGCTCCCTGTTAGGTATCAGACACAACTCTTGCCTTGGCCTGCTGTTCTTAAATGTGAACCTTTCTCTTATGCATGTGTCAATGAGGATGACAAATTAAATTAGTTGGTCCAAATCACTTGGTAATTCACGAGCTGTGATTTAGTCTTTGATTGTATCGTTAAGTCCCTGAGAGAAGGCTGCCACTAGAGCCTCATTGTTCCATCCCACCTCTGCCGCAAATGTGCGAAATTCTATAGCATATTCTGCTACTGTGCGGGTGCCCTGCTGAATCGTCATCAGTTTTTTTGTGGCAGAGATGGACCTACCAGGGACTTCAAAAACCATTCTGAAGGCTTCAATGAACTGAGCAAAATTGGAAGTTATGGGTTTTGCCATCTCCCATAACGGATTGGCCCATGCCAGGGCTTTGCCGGTCAACAGAGAAATCATGAAGCCTACTTTGCTTCGGATTGAAATTCGTGAGGGACCAGTTCCAAAAAAATTCCAAGCTGGTTAATGAACCCATGACATAACATGGGCTCCCCATCATATCTTAGGGGCAAAGGAGCGGACCCAGACAATCCTTTACAACACGTATTTTCCACCTGAGTGGTGGTTACTGATGCCGATACCGAGGAGGCCATCAGTGGTTGCCCAGCTTTGTCCAAATGGACTGTTCGGTCTAGCAGTGTCTGCAACACTACAGATAATTGATCGAGACTTTGTTCCTGCATGTCCATCCTGGACATAATATTCAGTGACAGACCACTACTGGTGTCAGTACTGTCAGTGTTCATGGCCCTTTCGTACTGTCACGGAGTGACTATGAAATTAACACATTGACAAGTACTGATGAACTTAATATAAAACTTTATTAAGTACAATAAAGACAGGTAGTAATAAAACAGGCTGGTGGCAACAAATGACAACAGTAGTAAGGTAATGACACAAAGTGGCAGTAGATGGTAACACACCTTCACGAGACCAGGGAGGAACAGTGTACTCACTTTCCTCACCCTTCACCAGACAGGTGAGTAGTAATAGAATGGCCCTTGGACTACACAGGTATATGCGAGGATAGTGCGGGTACACCGCATACACGGAATGAATGGCACACCTTCACGAGACCAGGGAGGACTAGTGAACTCACTATCCTCACCCTTCACTAGACAGATGAGCGATAATGGAAAGGCCCTGGGACTCACACAGGTAGATGGAATAACAGTGTGAGCATACAACACTTATGTCTGGATAGTGCACCTTCATCAGGGCTGGCGCCACCTATAGGCGAGGTAGGCGCCGGCCTAGGGCGCACATTGTCTGAGGGCACATCGGCCCCCGCTGCCGCTCACCACTGCGGAAGAAAAAACCCCCAAAAAACGTACACTTCGGTGCCCTCCCTCAGCTGGCTATTTTTTTAATGTAGCACAGCGATACCTGTTTCTCTCTCCCCCTCTGCTCCTTCAATCCTGGACCAGGATTGAAGAAACAGAGGGGCAGAGAGAAATGGGCATCGCTGTGCTACATTAACCTTTCAGTGCCAGAGGGGTACGCAACGCATAGCTTTTCAATGCGTTGTATACCACTCCGGCACTGAAAAGGTTAAAAAAATATTCAGCCAAGGGAGAGCACCGTAACTACTCAGTCTCACTGGGGGAGAGAGAGACGTGCACCGGGAACAGTAAGTGGAACAGGGGTCAAGAGGGGATAAACATTAAGATGGGGAGAGAGAGAGTCAAAGGGGGGATCAGCAGTCAAGAGGGGGATCAAGAGTTAGACGGGGAGAGAGAGAGAGAGAGAGAGTCAAAGGGGGGATCAGCAGTCAAAAGGGGGAGCAAGAGTCAGATGGGGGAGAGAGAGTCAAAGGGGGGGTCAGGAGTCAAGAGGGGGATCAAGAGTCAGACGGGGAGAGAAAGAGTCAAAGGAGGGTCAACAGTCAAGAGGGGGAGAGAGTCAAAGGGGGGGAGAGTCACATATAGAGAACATACACTCTGTCACACTGATACACATATAGAGAAGCACAGACACATACTTACACACTGATATCCTTACAAAGACTCACACGCACTGACACACTTATATCCATATAGGGAACACATACACATATAGAGAACACATACACAAACTGACACATATAGGGAACACACTGACACTTAAACACATACAGCGGCGGGGCATAAATGGGTAGGGCACAAGGGGTGGAGCCAAGCGGCAGCAAAATTAGGTTTTGCCTAGGGTGGCAAAAATCCTTGCACCAGCCCTGACCTTCATGAGACCAGGGAGGAACAGTGGACTCAATTCCTCAACCTTCACCAGGCAGGTGAACCGTAACGGAATGGCCCTTGAACTTACACGGTAGATGTGAGGGCAGTGCAGAGCACTCCCACACACACACAGTCGACAAGAAATGAAAAGAACATACCAATACCCGGACAGGGTATACAATAGGCTGGTAGCCAAAACTGGGGCTCGGTAAGGCAGCACACAAAAGCGGGAAGGTGTAACGGTTTTCAGTACACTCAGAAGCAGACAGTTTGGTAAAACACAGTTTTATTGAAATCAGACAGAATAAAGTAACCCTCGCGGGTCCAGCAATAGTTAACAATCAATACTGACACAGGACAAGTTACAAAATAACATTAACCCACACGGGTCCAGTATATATATCAGAGAGCAGTACATATACTGACACAAGTCAGGAACAGTTTGTGTGAAACAGTGAGACACTGATGTGTTGGTGCTATTAGGCCAGGAGGCTGGTAAGCCCTAATAGCGAGGCCCAAGAAGCACTCTCTGTGGATGAGTGTCACAATAGCGACTAGGCCCAGGAAGGGTGAGCAAGGCCCTGTATGGATCACGGACTACCGGTAGTACTGCAACCGGAGGAATAACAGAACACCCAGGAATCAACACAGACTGCGGCCCAAAGTAACGGTACCGGACAACAAATGTAACAACGCTAGGCTCGATGGCAGCTGCCGGGTGACAGAGCCGCCTAAGGCGCCCAGGAGACTAACCTCAGTAAGGAGTAGTGACAAGCCAGCGTATAGTGTGCCAATAGAATAGGTCCTACCCGGGTGAACACCGGACAGCCCGGGTAATAGACGCTCAAGCTTGATGGCGAAGGAGTGGAGACTAACTGAGGCGCCCAGGAGACCAACCTCAGTGGCAATGCACTAGCAAGCCAAGCGTATAGTGAGCAAATGAGATCTGTGTCAGCCCTGGGTAAGGAGGAAGTAGGCAGGAAGGCACAAATGGGTCGCAGTCACGGAACGGTAATGTAGTACACGATGCAACCAACTGGGCCAGCACGCTCAAGACAGAGCACAGGAGATACTCTCTATCGGACTACCGGACGCGGTAGTGCACCGGACTGGAGGCACAAAGAGCAGTAACGGAAGCCAATCTGGGTCGATGCACAGAACTGGAACATCAGCCAGGCCGGGTCGGTACACGGAGCAGGAACATCAGCCAATCCAAGTCGGTACACGGAGCAGGAACGTCAGCCAGGCCGGGTCGGTACATGGAGCAGGAACGTCAGCCAATCCAAGTCGGTACAAGGAGCAGGAACATCAGCCAGACCAAGTCAGTACACGGAGCAGGAACAGAATCAGAGAGAGAGTAGTCAGGCAGTCCGGGTCATACACAGGATTTCACACGATAACGACAGCAAGTTCTTAGCAACGGGAACACCACGAAAGTGTCCTGTAGAAATGACAGTGCTCAGTACTTAAAGGCTACCACTGGGTGGAGCAATATCACGCAGCCAATAAGAAGGACTCAGGCACAATGCAGTAAAATGTAGCCAGCAATACACGGGCACCGTGATAGACGGCTACGGAAGGTCAAACACACGGTATGACTGACAAGCGCCGCTAACGGAAGCGAGCGCAGAGCGGAAGGCACAGGCAACACGGAAACCAAACCGAGGCACGGAATGGAAATGGAGCACAACAATGGAGAAAGAAACCCAAGAGGCAGCCAATGGTCAAAACCGGATCAGGTAGTCAGACGTCGCCAGTGGTCGTAGCCAGAGCGGGTAGTCAGACGTAGCTAGGGGTCAGAGCCGGAACGGGTGTCACGGTTTTCAAGACACTCAGACCATTAGGTGAAATAAAACACAGTTTTATTAAGAACAAAATTAATGACAGAATCGCCCTCTATAGGCAGCACTGAGTAGCAGCAAGGAGGCAACAGTAGGACCAATATACAGATATTGACTTAAACAGCACAGAGAGATAGCAGATACTGAGTACAGAGATACAAGGGTTAACACAGTAATCAGTCCTTCTCAGTTGTGGTGTTTGGCATGCCCAAGGTGATAATAAGCAGTAAATGGTGGAGAGGACTCAACACCAAATGTTCATAATACTGAGATAACTGTCCAGCAAAGAGGAACCTGCAACCCAGAACCTGCTGAACTTGAACAGTAGCCCCCACGGGCGTAATAACGAAGCAAATAGATTGCAAGAGCTTGAGCCAATAGCCCCCACGGGTGTGATAATGGAAGCAACTGGATTGCAAGAGCTTGAGCCAATAGCCCCCACTGGCGTGATAATGGAAGCAACTGGATTGCAAGAGCTTGAGCTAATAGCCCCCACGGGCGTGATAATGGAAGCAACCGGATTGCAAGAGCTTGAGCCAATAGCCCCCACGGGCGTGATAACGGAAGCAACTGGATTGCAAGAGCTTGAGCCTATATCCCCCACGGGCGTAATAACAGATGCTTGCACAGTAGCAGCTAAAGCCGTAGCACCTACCGGACGCGGTAACGTAACCCCACTACACTGCAAGGAGTGATATGAACCGTCGCCTTACAAGGCCTACTGGACTGGCTCAGCAGTAATAGTGGTTGGAGAGAAACGGCTCAGCAATAATAGCAACGCTCTGTACCAGACTGGAGGCTCAGAACCGGGAACACAGCTCTGCATGGGTTAACAGCTCAGGAGGAGGAGTACAGCTCAACACGGGTTAACGGCTCAGTAATTGGAACACAGCTCTGCACGGGTTAACGGCTCGTAAGAGGAGTATAGCTCTGCAATGAAACAGCTCGGTAGCAGGATCTCAGCTCAGCACGGGTTAACAACTGCAGCCGCAGAAGTACAGTTAGTTGGAGGTAGTCAGAATGTCGCCTCGGCGACAGTGGGAAGCTGACGCGTAGTCTGGGCAGATGTAACCGGTGCAGGTCACAGAGCAGGAACGTCATACAAGCCGGGTCGAATCACGGAGCAGGTTCTCAGACAAGCCGGATCAGGTCATGAGCAGGAACGTCAACCAGGCCAGGTCAAATCACGGAGCAGGTTCTCAGACAAGCCAGATCAGGACATGAGCAGGAACGTCAGCCAGGCCGGGTCAAATCACGGGGCAGGAACACAGGAATGTAGTCAGAGCAAGCCAAGTCGGTACACCGGAAATCAGGAAAGCAGGAACACAGCACAGCAATACTGGCTCGGGAACACCACGAAAGGGCACCTGACAGGTGCCAATGGCCAAGTATAAAAAGGTCACCAGGGGCTGGCCAAACAGGCTTAACCAATCGGAGCGCAGCACAAGTGAGAGTGACAGGAGAGAAATCACTGCACTGTGATAACGGGATAGTCAGACATACCCAGGAGTCAGAACCAGAACGGGTAGTCAGACATAGCCAGGTAATGCACAGGAACGGTAATGGACCAACACAGCAATAAGCTCAGGTACACCACAAAAGGGCAAAGGTAATGACACAGGTTGAGGTTTAAAAACCCTGACAGGAGGGTGGAGCGATGACCTCACCAACAAGTAGACCTATAAGAATAGCGACTCAGCGAGAGCGACAGTCAGGAAGTAAATAATGTCACATATAGGCAATACTGTGAGAGGCAATCACCGGGCACCATGATACTGGCTATGTTTGACTCCGGCTGCGTTTGATCCCTGACATGTTGCCTTCTGCTTCGGTCTGACCTTTGGCTCCGTCTGACTACCCTCTCTGTGGTGACCCCTGCTCAGGCTGACTATCTGATATGGTACCAACCTTGGCTTGGCTGACTAACCGATCTGTGCTGACCCCGGCTCCGGTTGACTATCCTATACGGTACTGACCTTGGCTTGGCTGACTAACTGCTGTGTGCTGACTCTTGCTCCGGCTGACTATCCGAATAGTTTCTGACCCTTGGCCTGACTGACTCTGCTCCAAAGCTAGACTGTGCTCTAGCTGATCTCTGTGGTACAAGCTGTGCTCAGTAACCTCCTGCTACGCTGGACTTTGTCTCTGGCTATCCTATACTGCTTGATACCGACGGTTAGTGCCTTTGGGTGCACCCTACAGTACTAGGGATTTGAGTCACCATTGCCCATAGCTACCCTAGCGTTCTGGGGAATTCTAGTCACCATTGCCTATAGGTTTACCCTAGCGTTCTAGGGTATCCAAGTCTATTACCTTGGTGTACCCTAGCGTTCTAGGGGAGCATTTCTCATTTTTTGGGGGGCGTTTCCGCTTTACCTGCACTAGTAGCTACTACTATCCTTGCTACCTCCCCATTCTGTAGTCAGATTGGGTTCAGTTCCTGTTCTGTCAGTGAATCATGTGCTGTCTCCACACCTGGTCCTGTGAGGGTTGGGGAAGTGTTTTCTGTATTTATTTTTTGATCTTATTTTAATAAATATATTGATTTTACTGTATCTGTACTTGTCAGTGTCGTTATTCCATGAAAGTACAAAAGGGCCATGACCTCTGAAAGTACAGATACTGGTAGCCGACAGTTGCCTAATATCCTTTCTAGAATGGATATTCAGGAACAGCATATTGACCAGTTGTCTATGGCGATGCAGATGCTCCTTAACCGTACAGCGCATCTTGATAAGCCTGCGCAACTACCGGTGGGCCCCCTGTTTCGGCATCAGTTGTAACCACTCATGGGGAAAACACGATTTATAGAGGGTTGTCCGGAGCCACTCCACTCCCTCTAAGATACGATGGGGAACCCACGTTGTGCTGTGGATTTATAAATCAGCTCAGAAATTTTTTGGAACTGGTACCTAATGCATTTCAGAGCGAAAGAAGTGGGATTTATGATTCTTTGTTGACAGGCAAAGCATTGGTGTGGGCCAATCCATTATGGGAGACGGCCAAACCCATAACTTCTAATGTCACAGAATTTGTGGATGCCTTTCGTAAAGTATTTGATGTTCCAGACCGAGCAACCTCTGCTGCAAAAAAAACTGATGACCATTCACCAGGGCACCCATACAGTAGCAGAATATGCTATTGAATTTCGTACCTTAGCGGCAGAGGTAGGCTGGAATAATGAGGCTCTGGTGGCGGCCTTCTCACAAAGGGCTTAATGATGAGACGGCAGACCGTGAGCTGCCTGAGGATCTGGATCAGTTTATTTCCTTTGCTATACTGATTGATACCCGCATCAGGGAAAGATCCCCTTTTAAAGACCGTAAGCCAAGGTTTGTGTCTCGACTGGCAGTCAGTAGGGCTGAGCCCATGCAAGTCAGTTTTACACGCCTGTCCAAGGAGGAGCTGTCCTTCCGTCAGAGGGAGGGTCTATGTCTGAACTGTGGTAAGGCTGGACATATCTTACGAGCTTGTCCTGTGCTTCTGGGAAGCGCACACACCTAGGGTCCCCAGACCAAGAGCAAAACAAGCCCATTTTACAGGTGGCAATATCTCAGGCAGCCTCCTCTGTTGTGACACCAGCCCTGATTGATTCAGGAGCAGCAGGTTATTTTATTGATGGCGAATTCGCTAAGCAACAAAATATTCCCTTGTTGCCTCGTGTCTCTCCAATAGCTATTGAGGCGATTTATGGTAGATAGTAACCATTCCCATGTCACACATGAGACCTGTCTGTTGTCTCTTAGAGTAGGAGCTCTCCATGTGGAGACCCTACAGTTTCAAGTAATTCAGTCTCCACACTATGCCGTCATTCTGGGGTTTCCTTGGCTTAAGACACACAACCCTAGAATGGACCGAAAAACCTGTGACATCATATCTTGGTCCGATTATTGTAAGAAGTCTTGTCTACAGCAGCCCACTAAGATACTGTGTACCTCCCCCTCTATACCCTCAGAGTACCAGTCGTTCAGTGAGGTATTCAGTAAGGGGGAGGCTACCACTCTGTCACAGCATAGGGCATACAACTGTGCTATTAATTTGATGCCTGGCACGATACCTCCTAAGGTACGCGCCTACCCTCTGTCGGTAGAAGTGAACCGGGCCATGGAGGAGTACATTACTGATGCCCTGGCCAGAAGAATTATCAGGAAGTCTTCCTTGCCCGCAAGTGCAGGATTTTTTTTGTAAAGAAAAAAGATGGCGAGCTTAGACCTTGTATTGACTATAGAGGTCTAAACAAGCTGATGGTTAAAAATGCGTACCCCATTCCATTGATAACTGAGTTATTCGACTGCTCAAAGGGCTCCTCAGTTTTCACAAAGCTTGATTTGCGGGCAGCCTACAACTTAATTAGAATCAAGGAGGGTGATGAGTGGAAATCTGCATTTAATACTCGTAGTGACCATTATGAGTAATTGGTCATGCCCTTTGGGCTGTGCAATTCTCTGGCAGTGTTCCAAGAGTTTATTAAAGATGTACTGAGAGACCTGCTACAGTCCTGTGTAGTAGTTTACTTGAACGATATCCTGATACACTCTCCTAATATTGAGGCACATCGGAGGGGTGTTGCTACCATGCTGCAAGAATTGAAAGAAAACAAATTGTATTGTAAATTGGAAAAGTGCAAATTCCGTAAAGATCTGGGCTATGTAATCTATGCTGACGGTTTTGTCATGGATACAGAGACACTCTTGGCGGTTCTGCAATGGCCACGTCCGGTGGGCTTGAAAGCCATACAGAGATTCTTAGGATTCGCAAAATATTATAGGAAATTCATACGAAATTTCTCTACAGTAGTCAAACCCTTGACTGACTTGAGTCATAAAGGGGCTAATCCTTCGGCTTGGTCTCCTGAGGCCAGCAGGGCTTTTGAAGCATTGATGTCTGCTTTTGCTGAGGCTCCAGTATTATTGCATCCCAACCCTGCCTTGCCTTTTACCCTGGAGGTGGATGCATCGGAGACAGGAGTGGGGGCGGCCCTGTCCCAGCGATCTGGGCCTAGCAAGACCCTCATGCCTTGTGGGTTCTTTTCTAAAAAGATGACTAAAGGCCAGAGCCTATATGACATAGGCGATAGCGAGTTATTAGCCATAATAATTATAATATAAATATAAAATATAAATAATTAATTATTCTTTAATTAAATGGCATGAAAAGAAAATCCCATTACTGCACATGAATATCTGCCAACTGATTTTCCAGACTTTCCTATATTTCCAGGTAGTCCCTAATTTTAGCTTCCTGTTCCTGCATCCTGCTGTTCATGTTTTTTAATAAATGTCTGTGTTTTTTTAAAAGTGATTTTGTCCCCGTGTTGTATGAGTTATTTATTAAAAGACTGATATATTATGTGTTTTCTCAATGATAATATTTTGTTGTCTTTAGATGGGCAATGCCTATTCTGCTATACAAATGCTGTTTTAAGTCAACCAGTTGTAGTACGACGTGGTACTATGAACTACTAGTGACACTGTCCTTGGAACTATTTTTTAAATGTTGCCATGTATGTATGTACGTCTATGATCACTATTGCGCCTGTTTCTTTCTGAAAGAGACAAATCATTGCTTGTAAGTTCCACAATGCAGTGCTGTCAACTTTATTGAAAAAAATTAGAAAGTGCTGAACTTTTTTAAACTACAAAAGCACCCTACCCCCCGCCAAAAAAAAAAAGCACACAATAAAAATGCTACTGTACCTGATAGAAAAGTACATGGTTTGCTTTTTGTTTTTTTGGTTTGTACTTCCTTGTTTACATTTACGCTTAGCAGCATAAGAGAGCAGTCACATGAGAAATCGCTCAAAAGTCCTTTAGGTCAAACTAGAAGGAGTTTCAGGAAAGCTCTCACTATGTAGACATACAAAACAGGATGTTTGAAACCAAATGGGCTGTTTTTTTCAGTTTAGTTTCCACCTACTTTCCTTGACAGTAATGCAATACAGTTGTTGAGACATGCATGGACAGAGCAGATCAGCTGCCCATATATGGATATGCTGACTTTTCTGCTGTTTACTGTTTTGTAAAATGATGTCCAACACTGACATCTGCAGGCAATCACTGATCATAACAGCTGTACACACACACAATTACACTAGGCCTCTAAAAATATACATTTACAATTACAGGGAAAGCATTTAGTCAGACTTTTAAACTTGTTTAAATATTAAGTACGTTTTTTTCTCTAAACTGGAAATAAATAATTGCAACATGCTCTTGATTATGAATAAACCTTTAAGGACATGAAGGTAAGGACAGAGTGCAAGAGCATACCTAACTTAAGTACTTATTAATCAAATACACACACATATATGTTAACCTCTTCCTATATTTAAAGAACTAGCACCTTTAATAATGACTCCTGTTTACATTACTATGTGCAATACATTCTAATGGTCCCTATAAAAGTTGTACTTGTGCTTTTCTTCAAGAGATAAAATTTTCATTCAGTCCTGAACGCAGTGCACTAAGGTTCAGTAAGGTTTGCTAAGAATTCAGATTGGTAATATGGCTCCATATTTGCTTTGATTACATCTTGACATATGCACTAAGGTGACTTCACCATTGATTCCCTGTGAATACGGATGGGTGAAACATTGCCTCAAAAGCAAAACAGAAGAAAAATGGCTCTTCCCACCAAGATGGAAATTGTTTGCGAAAAGTACTGGTTTTCTTTTTTTTTTCCACTTAGCTCATTGCATTGAAATCAATGCTAAGAATGAATGTCCCCTTCTTTTCCAGCAGGCATAGTATAAAATAGGTGTCCTGCAGCCTACCATTTCTGTATTTCTGAGTGATGTGGAAAGCAGCAAAATTTAGTTAGGATAGGCAAAATATAGTAAAATCGGAGTATATATTAGGGAGCATTGTAGGCAGGAATTTTGCTCTGTGTGTTTGGGGAATCTGTGGGCAGTCTGAGAGAGAGGGAGAAATTTAATTTACTATCACGGTGCCCGTGATTGGTGCTGTTCAGTGTCAGTCACTTGCTGAGTATCATGATTG
The DNA here is from genome assembly GCA_037306005.1 of Rhinophrynus dorsalis. Classification (NCBI taxonomy): domain Eukaryota; kingdom Metazoa; phylum Chordata; class Amphibia; order Anura; family Rhinophrynidae; genus Rhinophrynus; species Rhinophrynus dorsalis. The sequence continues at coordinate 166,831,963 of CM074721.1, read as the reverse complement.
GCTGTCTGTGATTAGCCCTCCTCACACAGCCTTTTTAAACCCAGGCTGAGCACTTCCAGGTTGCCCTTTCGTGGTGTTTCTGACTTCACTCTGTCTGACCTGCTTGTCAGGCTTCTGGGCCTGTTCCTGCTGTACTTGCTGATCCTGTGTTCCAGTGTTCCAGTGTTCCTGTATGCTAGTGTTCCTGTGTTCCAGGGTTCCAGCACCTCACGGGTTAATCTTACTGAGATCCAGTGTTCCTGTGTTCCAGCACCTCGCGGGTTAATCTTACTGAGTTCCTGAATCTCCTGCTCCAGCCGTCGCTCTGGCGACATTGTTCTTCTCGCTGCTGATCATACTTTGTTGGTTCCTGGTGGCGATATACATTGTTGGTCCCAGCGTGCGGACGCTGGTTTACTCCACTAAACCTGGTTGCGATATACACTGTTGGTCCCAGTGTGCGGACGCTGGTTTACTCCACTAAACCTGGTTGCGATATACACTGTTGGTCCCAGTGTGCGGACGCTGGTTTACTCCACTAAACCTGGGTGCGATATACATTGTTGGTCCCAGCGTGTGGACGCTGATTTACTCCACTAAACCTGGTTGCGATATACATTTTTAGTCCCAGCGTGCGGACGCTGGTTTACTCCACTAAACCTGGTTGCGATATACATGGTTGGTCCCAGCGTGCGGACGCTGGTTTACTCCACTAAACCTGGTTGCGATATACATGGTTGGTCCCAGCGTGCGGACGCTGGTTTACTCCACTAAACCTGGTTGCTATATACATTGTTGGTCCCAGCGTGCGGACGCTGGTTTACTCCACTAAACCTGGTTGCGAGATACATTATTGGCTCCAGCGTGCGGACGCTGGTTTGCTCCACTAAACCTGGTTGCGATATACATTGTTGGTCCCAGCGTGCGGACGCTGGTTTACTCCACTAAACCTGGTTGCGATATACATTGTTGGTTCCAGCGTGCGGTCGCTGGTTTGCTCCATTAATCCTGGTGGCGCTATTACCATTAGTCCCAACGTGCAGATGTTGGTTTGCTCCTGAACATCCAGTACTGTGGTCAGTTGCTGTCCACTTCCTTGCAGTTGTCTGTGTATCCCTGGCAATAGACTCCTGCTGCGTAAGACCTCTATACTTATGCTCTATGCTGTCTTAGTCACCTGACAGCTGGTCTACTCGCTCAGGCTGCCCTGCCCGGTATTGGTAAGGCCGGTAGAACCGGTATATGTCATCTCACGGTTGCCTTACCCGGTATTGGCAGGGCCGGTAGAGCCTACTCCAGTACTCCTTTGGGCTGCCCTGCCCGGTATTGGTAAGGCTGGTAGAACCTTGTTATTCACCATCTTTAAGGTTGCCTTACCCGGTATTGGCAGGGCCGGTAGAGCCTACATTCAGCATTCCGTGGGGCTGCCTTGCCCGGTATTGGTAAGGCCGGTAGAACCGGTATATGTCATCTCACGGTTGCCTTACCCGGTATTGGCAGGGCCGGTAGAGCCTACTCCAGTACTCCTTTGGGCTGCCCTGCCCGGTATTGGTAAGGCCGGTAGAACCTTGTTATTCACCATCTTTAAGGTTGCCTTACCCGGTGTTGGCAGGGCCGGTAGAGCCTACATTCAGCATTCCGTGGGGCTGCCTTGCCCGGTATTGGTAAGGCCGGTAGAACCGGTATATGTCATCTCACGGTTGCCTTACCCGGTATAGGCAAGGCCGGTAGAGCCTGTCATTAAAACTGTCACTTGGGTTGCCTTGCCCGGTATTTAGGCAAGGCCGGTATAACCTATTATATGTTATATTACTGTTGTATTGTTATGTATGTTTACCCTGCGGGGACTGCCTTTAACTTTTAATAAAGTTAAGTTATTTTACCAAACCTTAAGTCTGAGAGTCTTCAAAAACCGTGACAGTATGAAAGGGCCATGACCTCAGACACTAAGAGTGACGGTAACGCACAGAATATCCATTGGAGGATGGATATGCACAAGCAACGTTTGGATCAGCTAGCGGTTGCTATCCAAACTATTCTTGAACGCACGGTACTTGTGGATAAGTCCGGTGCTAACCCGGTGGTCCCGCCAATTCTGACACCGGAGAATGAGTCTAAGCCCGCAGGGGCCACAGTCAAAGGGTTAACGGCTTCTGCACCCTTGCCGCTGAGATATGATGGGGACCCTCAATTATGCAGAGGGTTTATTAATCAACTTGAAATATTTATGGAATTGACGGCACACGCATTTCCTAGTGATCTCAGCAAGGTTGGGTTCATGATATCCCTGCTGACTGGCATAGCATTGGCCTGGGCCAACCCACTTTGGGAAAACGCTAAACCTTGCACAAAGAATTTCTGTGATTTTGTGCAATTCTTTCGGAGAGTATTTGAGCCTCCTGGTAGAACTACCTCTGCTGCTAAACGTCTCATGGAGATACAACAGGGCAGGCGCACGGTTGGCGATTATGCCATTGAATTCCACACCTTGGCAGCAGAGGTAGGGTGGAATAACGAGGCCCTGTTGGCAGCCTTTGCTCAAGGATTGAGTGACCAGATTAAAGATGAGATCGCAGCAAAAGATTTACCTACTGACCTAGATGATTATATCGGATACGTGATTCTAATTGACTCCAGAATACGTGAAAGATTAACTGCCAGAGAGCGACGAGTACGGTTAAAGAATAATGGGTCCAGTAGCATATTTGGCCCACCCAACCCTCCCTCTGCATCCAAACCTAGTGAACCTATTTTGGAACCAAGTGAACCTATGCAGGTGGGTTTCACTAGGTTAACTAAGGAGCAGAGAAGGTATCGCAAGACACAAGGATTATGTCTGTACTGCGGTAAAGATGGTCACCTGTTAAGATCTTGTCCGGTACGTCCGGGGAAACGAACACACCTAGGGTACCTTGGGGGACAGGCCCTAGGTGGTGTCCAATCGTCCCCATTGTTGGACACACTTAAACCCACCATACAGGTGGTATTGTCATGGGCACAACGCTCGGTTGAGGTTTTGGCCTTGGTTGATTCTGGTGCAGCTGGGTATTTTATGGACAATACCTTTGCTGAATTGCATGGGGTACCACAGATTCAGAGAGAAACCCCTCTTGCTATTGAAGCAATTGATGGCAGACCTTTGGAACCCGCCCAAGTTACTTTTGAAACGATGCCCTTGTCCATGACTATTGGGGCTCTTCACAAGGAAGAGCAGCAGTTCCAATTGATTAATTCTCCTCACCATGCCGTGATTTTGGGCTTTCCTTGGTTACAGTTGCACAACCCACAATTTGATTGGCAGAAATGTGAGATTGCTGCTTGGTCTCAGTTCTGTATGGATAAGTGCGTTACCCATCCTGTTAAGGTCTTGTGCACCCCCCCTTCACTACCTGATGCCTACCAGCAGTTTAGCGACGTTTTCAGTAAGGGAGAGGCTGGCACCCTACCTCAGCACAGACCATACGATTGTCGCATAGAACTGAGTCCTGGAGTAGTACCACCGAGGGGACGCACGTATCCATTGTCTTGTGAGGAGAACCAAGCTATGGAGGAATACATAGCAGATGCCCTCAGTAGAGGGATCATAAGGAAATCTACTTCTCCGGCCGGTGCCGGGTTCTTTTTTGTTAAGAAAAAAAGTGGCGAACTGCGACCTTGCATAGACTATCGTGGGCTGAATAAGCTGATGGCAAAGAATGCCTACCCAATACCACTCATCACCGAGCTGTTTCATAGACTTAAGGGGTCCTCGATTTTCACCAAATTGGACCTAAGGGCAGCCTACAATTTGATACGTATCAGAGCCAGTGATGAGTGGAAAACTGCCTTCAATACGAGATCTGGGCATTATGAATACCTAGTCATTCCATTTGGTCTATGTAATGCTCCTGCAGTATTTCAAGAACTGATCAATGACGTTCTTAGAGATATGTTACAATCTTGTGTTGTAGTCTATCTTGACGACATACTTATCCACTCCAAAGACCTGTCACAACACATCAAGGATGTGTCTGAAGTCTTGCTGCGCTTATGAAAAAATAAATTATTCTGTAAACTGGAGAAGTGCGAGTTCCACAAAACCAGTGTACCGTTTCTGGGGTTTATAATTGGCAAAGACGGCATTGCCATGGATAAAGAGAAATTGACGACAGTCTTACAATAGCCTAAACCCAAGAGCCTCAAAGCCATCCAACGATTTATGGGCTTCGCCAATTATTACAGGAAGTTTATTAAAAACTTCTCCTCTATCGTGAAACCTCTGTCTGACCTCACGCATAAGGGCGCTAACCCATCCCTCTGGCCGGTGGCTGCTGAAGAGGCCTTTGAGAAATTGAAGGTAGCCTTTGCTGAAGCGCCTGTGTTGTCCCACCCTAATCCAATACACCCCTTTACTTTGGAAGTTGATGCCTCAGATATTGGGGTCGGGGCGGTGCTCTCTCAGCGACAGGTTAAAGGCGGTACACTCAGACCCTGTGGATTCTTCTCAAAAAAACTGAATAGTGCTCAAAGTCATTAGGAGATTGGTGATCGAGAATTACTGGCCATTATCCTCACTCTCAAAGAATGGTGTCATTTACTTGAAGGCACAATAAACCCCGTTTTGATTCTAACTAATCACAAGAATCTGACGTATCTTTCTGAGGCCAAGAGATTGTCTTCTCGCCAGGCCAGATGGGCACTGTTTCTATCCCGATTCAATTTCGTTGTATCATACCTGCCGGGATCAAAGAATGTTAGGGCTGATGCTCTGTCTAGACAATTTGAAGCAGAGGTTGACAGAGAAGAGGTACCAGCCCCTATCATTCAACCCGATCGAATATTGGCTACCATACGTACTAGTATTACTTCACCACTAGGGGAGGAGAATTTGGCATCCCAAGTCTCTGCTCCTCATGAGACTCCAGTGGGCAAATATTTTGTCGCTGAGCCATTCCGTACTCGATTACTTGAGACCTACCACTCCTCTAAGGCTGCGGGACATATTGGTAGGGATCAATTGTTCTGGTCTCTCTCTCAGCTATTTTGGTGGCCTTCTATGAGAGCAGATTGTGCCAATTTTACGAATGCCTGTGCCACCTGTGCCCGTTCCAAAACCCCTAGACATCTCCCTGTGGGCTTGCTTCAGCCTGTGCCTAATGGTGAACGCCCTTGGTCTCACGTCTCTATCGGCTTTATGGGAGAATTGCCCAGGTCTAGAGGGTACTCCTTCATATTGATGGTGGTAGACAGGTTCTCTAAAATGGCACACTTCGTACCCCTCCGTGGCCTTCCTTCGGCCAAGGAACTGGCAATGGTATTCGCTCGAGAAGTATTTCGGTTACATGGAGTACCCAGGGTGCTGGTGTCTGACAGGGGGAGCCAGTTTGTGTCCAGATTCTGGAGGGCATTTTGTGAACAGATGGGCATACAGCTATCATTTTCCTCGGCATATCATGCCCAGACTAACGGGGCCGCTGAGAGGGCCAATCAAGGATTGGAACAGTTTCTGCAATGTTTTGTGACTGACCATCATGATAATTGGGCTGACTTGTTGCCTTGGGCAGAGTTCGCAAGGAACTGCGCAGTTAATTCTTCCTCCGGGAGCTCTCTGTTTTTGATCAATTATGGGTTCCAACCCTGTCTGCTCCCGGATTCCTTTCAATCACAGCAGATTCCAGCTCTGGATGAGCATATAGAGCAACTCCGTTCCACATGGGCACAAGTTCAGAGGGCATTGGGCCAGTCTTTTCAGCGACATCAGCGTCATGCCAATCGCAGAAGGCTTCCAGCGGTTTCCTTCTAAGTCGGGGATAGAGTATGGCTCTCCTCCAAGAATCTAAAGCTCGAGGTCCCATCTAATAAGCTGGCACCTCGGTTCATTGGTCCGTACAAGATCATTCGCAAAATTAACCCTGTTTCCTATGCCTTGGAATTACCTGCTTCTATGCGCATTCATAATGTATTCCATGTGTCTCTCCTTAAACCTCTGGTTTGTAACCGTTATACTACCACACCTGTGAGGCCAGGTCCTGTTGAAGTCAAGGGGCAGGAGGAATATGAAGTACAAAACATTAGAAACATAGAAACATAGAAGATTGACGGCAGAAAAAGACCACCTGGTCCATCTAGTCTGCCCTTTAGTATTCCTTTATTGTTATCTTAGGATAGATACATGTTTATCCCAGGCATGTTTAAACTGTGTTACTGTGGATTTATCAACCACCTCTGCTGGAAGTTTGTTCCAAGTTTCTACTACTCTTTCAGTGAAATAATATTTTCTAATGTTTTTCTTGATTTTTCCTCCAACTAGCCTCAGATTGTGCCCCCTTGTTCTTGTATTCAGATTCTTATTTATCACATTTCCTTCCTGAACCTTGTTCAGTCCTTTAACATATTTAAAGGTTTCAATCATGTCCCCCCTTTCTCTTCTTTCCTCCAGACTATACATATTTAGATCTCTGAGTCGTTCTTGATAAGTTCTATGCTTTAGACCTTCCACCATTTTTGTAGCTCTTCTTTGAACCCGCTCAATTTTAGTTATATCCTTTTGCAGATGAGGCCTCCAGAACTGTACACAGTATTCCAGATGTGGTCTCACTAGAGCTCTATACAGAGGGATCACAATCTCCCTCTTCCTGCTTGTTATACCTCTAGCTATGCAGCCAAGCATACGATTTGCTTTCCCCACCGCCTGGTTGCATTGGTTACTCATCTTGAGGCTGTCAGAGATGACCACCCCCAAATCCTTCTCTTCTGAAGTCTTTGCTACCACAGAACTGCCAATACGATAGTCAGATTGAGGGTTTCTTTTCCCCAAGTGCATTATTTTACATTTGGAAACATTGAACTGAAGTTTCCATTGTTTTGACCACTTATCTAATAGTGCCAAATCATTCTCCATATTACAGACACCTCCTGGAACATCAACCCTATTACACACTTTTGTGTCATCAGCAAACAAGCAAACCTTCCCTGCCAAGCCTTCATTATTGATTCCCGCAGAGGTAGAGGAGGGGTACAGTATCTGGTGCATTGGAAAGGTTATGGTCCTGAGGATCGTTCCTGGGTAGACAGTAAGGACCTTCATGCACCCAAGTTACTACGAATATTTCATGCCAAATACCCTCAGAAGCCTAGACCCTACTCTGGGAGAGGGGGTCTTTGAAAGGGGGGTACTATCACGGTGCCTGTGATTGGTGCTGTTCAGTGTCAGTCACTTGCTGAGTATCATGATTGGCTGTCTGTGATTAGCCCTCCTCACACAGCCTTTTTAAACCCAGGCTGAGCACTTCCAGGTTGCCCTTTCGTGGTGTTTCTGACTTCACTCTGCCTGACCTGCTTGTCAGGCTTCTGGGCCTGTTCCTGCTGTACTTGCTGATCCTGTGTTCCAGTGTTCCAGTGTTCCTGTGTTCCAGCACCTCGCGGGTTAATCTTACTGAGTTCCAGTGTTCCTGTGTTCCAGCACCTCGCGGGTTAATCTTACTGAGTTCCTGAATCTCCTGCTCCAGCCGTCGCTCTGGTGACATTGTTCTTCTCGCTGCTGATCATACTTTGTTGGTTCCTGGAGGCGATATACATTGTTGGTCCCAGCGTGCGGACGCTGGTTTACTCCACTAAACCTGGTTGCGATATACATTGTTGGTCCCAGCGTGCGGACGCTGGTTTACTCCACTAAACCTGGTTGCGATATACATTGTTGGTCCCAGCGTGCGGATGCTGGTTTACTCCACTAAACCTGGTTGTGATATACATTTTTAGTCCCAGCGTGCGGACGCTGGTTTATTCCAATAAACCTGGTTGCAATATACATTGTTGGTCCCAGCGTGCGGACGCTGGTTTACTCCACTAAACCTGGTGGCGATATACATTGTTGGTCCCAGTGTGCGGACGCTGGTTTACTCCACTAAACCTGGTTGCGATATACATGGTTGGTCCCAGCGTGCGGACGCTGGTTTACTCCACTAAACCTGGTTGCTATATACATTGTTGGTCCCAGCGTGTGGACGCTGGTTTACTCCACTAAACTGGTTGCGAGATACATTATTGGCTCCAGCGTGCGGACGCTGGTTTGCTCCACTAAACCTGGTTGCGATATACGTTGTTGGTCCCAGCGTGCGGACGCTGGTTTACGCCACTAAACCTGGTTGCTATATACATTGTTGGTTCCAACGTGCGGACGCTGGTTTGCTCCATTAAACCTGGTGGCGCTATTACCATTAGTCCCAACGTGCGGACGTTGGTTTGCTCCTGAACATCCAGTACTGTGGTCAGTCGCTGTCCACTTCCTTGCAGTTGTCTGTGTATCCCTGGCAATAGACTCCTGCTGCGTAAGACCTCTATACTTATGCTCTATGCTGTCTTAGTCACCTGACAGCTGGTCTACTCGCTCAGGCTGCCCTGCCCGGTATTGGTAAGGCCGGTAGAACCGGTATATGTCATCTCACGGTTGCCTTACCCGGTATTGGCAGGGCCGGTAGAGCCTACTCCAGTACTCTTTGGGCTGCCCTGCCCGGTATTGGTAAGGCCGGTAGAACCTTGTTATTCACCATCTTTAAGTTTGCCTTACCTGGTATTGGCAGGGCCGGTAGAGCCTACATTCAGCATTCCGTGGGGCTGCCTTGCCCGGTATTGGTAAGGCCGGTAGAACCGGTATATGTCATCTCACGGTTGCCTTACCCGGTATAGGCAAGGCCGGTAGAGCCTGTCATTAAAACTGTCACTTGGGTTGCCTTGCCCAGTATTTAGGCAAGGCTGGTATAACCTATTATATGTTATATTACTGTTGTATTGTTATGTATGTTTATCCTACAGGGACTGCCTTTAACTTTAATAAAGTTAAGTTATTTTACCAAACCTTAAGTCTGAGAGTCTTCAAAAACCGTGACATTTACACAATATACCTATCACGGTGCCCGTGATTGTTGCCTGCCTGGTAAGGGTGCCTGTCCTGTTCCCTCTGGCGAGCCACCTGTCTACTGGCCTCTCTGTCACGGGCGCACATCATTGATGTTGTGCTCTCTGTTTTGTAGCCTTCGGCACTAATTGGCCGATAATGTCCTGCCTTAGGGGACTTAGTTTACCTTTCGTGGCGTACCTATGCGTTACTTCTTTGTATGTGCTCTCGTTTGACCCTTGCCTGGCTTCCGTTGATTCTCCGATTTGACCCTTGGCTTTGTCTGACTACCCGCACCGTGTATGACCTAGGCCTTGTCTGACTACCTGTTCCGATCTGACGATACTGGATGACTACCCGCTCCATGAGTTCTTTGGCTCTGGCTGACTACCTGATCTGTGCTTGACCCTGGTACTGTCTGACTCTCCACTCTGTATCAACCTCTTTCCAGAGGAGAGAGAGCCTTTGACTATTCTGTGGTAAGGAGGGCCACTTGTTGCGGTCTTGTCCTGTCCGGCCGGGAAACACTCGCACCTTGGGGACAGACCCTGGGTGAAGTTTCAAAGTCCCCGGATCATCTGTAAGGGAAGCCTATCCTTGAGGTGATTGTATCTTGGGTCGCATCTTCAGTAACGGCTCCAGCCTTGATAGACTCTGGAGCTGCTGGGTATTTCATGGATGTTGAGTTTGTGGCCAAACATGCTATTCCATTGCTGCCATGTTCATCTCTGCTGGCTTTTGAGGCTATTGATGGGAGACCACCGTCACATGTGGCACATGAGACATGTCCTTTATCTCTAAGGCTAAGGGTGCTCTACGTGGAGACCCTACAATTTCAAGTTATAAAATCTCCTCACTGTGCTATCATTCTGGGGTTCCCCTGGCTATAGACACACAACCCCAGGATAAATTGGCAAACATGCGACATTCTGTCTTGGTCTTCCTACTGCGATGAGTCCTGCTTACAGCAGTCTACCAGAATACTTTGTACCTCTTCCACCTGCAGAGTATCAGTCTTTCAGTGAGGTATTTAATAAGGTAGAGGCTAGTACATTGCCAGCCCATAGGTCATATGACTGTACTATTGATTTAATTCAAGGTACCATACCTCCAAGGGGACAGGTGTAACCTCTGTCGGTGGAGGAGAATCGAGCCATGGAGGATTATGTGACCGATGCCCTAGCCAGAGGGATTATTCGTAAATCCTCCTCTCCAGTAGGTGCAGTATTCTTTTTCGTAAGAAAGAAGGATGGGGAATCAAGACCCTGTATTGACTTCAGAGGGCTGAATAAGCTGATGGTCAAGAATGCTTACCCCATGCCATTGATTACGGAATTGTTTAACCGAATTAAGGGGTCAATGGTGTTCACCAAGCTTGATCTAAGGGCCGCTTACAACCTTGTCAGGATTAAGGAAGGGCCCGGGTGGAAAAAAGCTTTTAATACTTGTAGAGGACATTATGAGTATTTGGTGATGCCTTTCGGTTAATGCAATGCCCCAGCTGTCTTCCAAGAATGCATTAATGATGTATTGAGAGAACTACTACAAAGATGTGTAGTGGTCTATTTGGATGATATTCTCATCCATTCACCAACCTTAGCAGAATATCGAGCAGATGTTGCGTCGGTCGTGCAACTATTGAAGGTGGATAAGTTGTTCTGTAAATTGGAAAAAAGCGAATTCCACAAATCCCAGGTGACATTCTTGGGTCATGTGATCTCCTCATCTGGGCTGGCTATGGACCCACAGAAACTTTTGGCAATTCTGCAGTGGCCCCGTCTGGTGGGGTTGAAGGCCTTACAGATATTTTTGGGTTTCACAAACTATTATAGGAAGTTTTTAAGAAACTTATACTTTGTTGGTTAAACCACTCGCTGACATGACGCACAAGGGGGCAAATCCGTCTTATTGGTCTACCAGTGCTCTCCAGGCGTTTGACAATTTGAAGTCTGCCTTTTCCAGGGCTATGATCTTGTCCTATCCGAATCCCACCCAGCCCTTTACATTAGAGGTTGATGAATCAGGTGTAAGCGCCCTCCTGTCCCAGAGCTCGGCTCCTGGTAAAACCTTACTTCCATGTGGTTTTTTTTCAAGAAATTGTCTAAGGCTCAGAGTCTCAGAGCAACTCCACTCCACTTGGGTATGGGTTCAGAGAGCCCTACAGAGGTCCACGCAGTGCTATTAGAGACATGCAGACCGTTAACGACTACCTGCTCCGGTTTTTCAGGTGGGGGAGAGGGTATGGTTATCCTATTGTAATCTGAACCTCCAGGTACCTTGTAGAAAACTGGCACCTCGTTTTGTAGACCCATCCTGGGTTCGTTGGAGAGTTAACCCTGCACAATCACAACGTATTCCATGTGTCTTTACTCAAGCCATTGGTTTGTAATCACCACACTTCCGCACCAGTCCACCCTGAGACCATGAGGAGTATGAGGTGCAAAATATTTTAGACTCACATGGAGTCAGAGGACACCTACAATATCTTGTATACTGGAAAGGTTATGGGCCAGAGGAACATTCCTGGGTATCCAGTGGCAATGTTCATGCTCCGGCTTTGATCCGTAGGTTCCATTCTCGGTTTCCTGCTAAACCTCGTCCTTTCCTGAGGGGGAGAGGTCATTGAGGGGTAGGTATTATCATGGTGCCCGTGATTGTTGCCTGCCTGGTATGAGTGCCTGTTCTGTTCCCTCTGGCGAGCTGGCAGCGGTCTGCTGGCCTCTCTGTCACGGGTGCACGTCATTGATGTTGCACTCGCTGTTTTGTAGCCTTCGGCACTAAATGGCTGATCCTGTCCCGCCTTTTCCTTTCGTCTTATTTACGGGCTGAATACTGGGCTTAGTTGCCCTTTTGTGGTGTACCTGTGCGTTACTACTTTGTGCGTGCTCTCATTTGATCCTTGCCTGGCTTCCATTGATTCTCTGATTTGACCCTTGGCTTTGTCTGACTATCTGCTCCGGTACTGACCAGTGGCTCTGTCTGACTACCAACTCCGTGTATGACCTAGGGATCTGATTCTGGCTGACTACCTGCTCCGTGAGTTCTGTGGCTCTGGCTGACTACCTGATCCGGTTTTGACCCGTGACTCTGTCTGACTACCCGCTCCGTGCTTTACCCTGGTACTGTCTGACTCTCCACTCTGTTTCAACCGGCTTTTCTGGCTCTCACACCGTACAGCCTATGAGCAAATTTCACCTCCATGGTATTGTTACGGCTACTTTCCGCTCAGTAGCTCAGGGTTAGTCTCACCCCAGGTATTGCTCTAGCAGTCTCGCTCCGTGCCTCCTTGACTAGCTATACCTCCGAGGATATTACCTGTCTCTGACCCCGGTCTCACTCCTGTTGCCTGATCCCTAGCTCTCTAGGTTTCTGAATGCTGTAGAATCATAGACTAGATTCTTGCTCCTTTGCTGCATTGGTGATCCGAAGTTGCAGGTTGTAGCTCAGTGTCAGCTACTGGGTAGTAGACAGCGCACTGTCCTCATGCCTGTACCTGGGAAGGTTAGGGAAGTGTTTTGCTCCTGTATATTGATCTTAATAAACTGGTTAAATTCACCTGTGCCTGTGTCGTGTGATTCTTTATCCTAAGTGTACTGTGACAATACCCTTAAATCTTAGATGACTGAGACAGGTATATGTGATCCCAAAACAAAAACTCTGCTCTCTTCCATATAAACTACCCAAATGAGAACCCTGTGTAAAGCATATGTGATACCACTTTAATAAATTTTGAGGTCTTCGTTGCATAGATTGGTCAAAGTATGTCTAAGCCCGCCTGCCAACGTCAAGGCTCCCCAATATCAGGCGAGTACCTAACTTTTCATTCATTCATTCCTATCTAGGTTAAAAATTCCCTGATGATTCTTGTAAGTAACGCGTAGGGTGTATTTAAAAACATTTAACACATTTAAAAACAATTTCAAACACATTCATGTCAGGACTCACCTTCAGTGGCCTGTAGGGAGTGGGCATCCAGCTAGAGGACTGGAGCTCTCAGTCCCCTTTATATTGCTTCTCCACCCACCTCCCACAGGTCACATGGGGCTAGCTCAAAGCCTAGACTGCATTAGGCATAGGTCAGACAGCCCAGAACACCAGGCCAAAACCTTGCCTTTAAAAACCCCAATGCAAGTGGTAGCAAGTGTGCAAATACATATTTAGATGTAACATTTTTTATTTTGAAATTAAAGTGACAAAGCAGCTAGAATGAGAAGCAGAAAAAAAGTGCAAAAGCAAAAGAAACAGAAACCTCACAGTGCTAACTCACATTAACCCATATATTAATTTTACAAATAAAAATTAAGGACCCAAGTGAATAAATATGAATAGCAGCAAGAAGTGTGGGAGTTCTCCAGACTCCCCAACATTAGGCCAAAGCCTAAACAGAAAACCCAAAACAAAAACTCTGAGCTCTTCCATATAAACTACCCAAATGAGAACCCTGTGTAAAGCATATGTGATACCACTTTAATAAATTTTGGGGTCTTCGTTGCATAGATTGGCCAAAGTATGTCTATGATCCATTAGCAGCAGTTCAGAAACATGTTACATGTTAGTTAAGTGGTAGTCCAAATACTGACTGCAGCCATGGTTGCTGTAGTGCAGCGTGTACAATAAATGATGATGAAAAGTTCCACCACCACCACCACCACCAGAAAAAAAGATGTAAGAACACTGAAGATGATGAGTTACATTCTAGTATTGATTGCATGATGGAAGAAGGTGTAGTGGTGCAACCAACTTATGTGCCAGTCATTTAAAGTAAAAACACCAGTCCTCAGAGTATCAGCACTGAGCAGAGTAGGGTTGCTACCATATACCACTGTTGAGACCACCGCTAACCAGTGATTAATGTTTATGAATAATAGAGTAATAATGGAAGGTTAAACAGGCTGAAGAGTGGTTTGCAATAATAGCACCTTAAGCACCCGAGTGGAGATGGGCTTCATTTCTCCATTTGCTGTTTAGTCAGAATTAATTTCTGACCACCAGACTTTTGAGTAGCTTCATATCTACCCTACCAATATTTGTATTATCTATAGATTTACAGTATTGGGTGCCCTTTGTATTTTTGGTATAGCAGCTTGGCTCACTTCCGCATTGTCCCTGTGTTTGTTTGCTGACCTGTTGCTGCTGGCTGATGTGGATTTTCCTGTGCTCCTTTTTTCTGTGTTCTAGACCCATTGGCTTGTTCCAGATATCGTGGACTTCTGTGCTTCTGCCCCTTGGCTTGTTCCTGACTTCGCAGACTTCTGGTTTCCTGACTCCGGCTCAGCTGAGTACCTGTCTTGGTTCCTGACTCTGCTGTCTTTTTGTTTATGCTCTTGGATCATGCTTCTGTTTTTGTTGCACTAATAAGGGTGTATTGCATTTTACCTTATTCTGTCCTGTCTGGTTTCTGGTGCCTAACAAGTACATTCATAATACTGAAACATAATATTTATTCTGCAAATACAGATGGTGTGTATGTATATATATATATATATATATATATATATATATATATATATATATACAAATTAGATGTATGTGCCATCCTTTTTGCCTGTGGCCCTCAGAGAAACACCTGTTCATAGACAACACGGATGGCCAGGGAACAAGTAAGGATGTACATATCTGACAGAGGGGCTGCTGTCCTTGGGCTGACATTCCTTTATCTTTCAGACTGCTTGCAGTCTTCCCAGGAGTGCACCTCACTCCCTTTCAACCACTCCTCCAATGCATGTCCAATCTTATAGATATACTCTGGGATTGTGCTGTCTGGAGTGTGTCATATCTCTCGTAACCTGAGCCGATAGGACTCAGGGGTAACCAAGCACCTGGCCAGCACAGCCCTCTTCATGACCTGATAGTCCCCTCCATTCCTGGTGGGGAATCACTCAGCAAGCCTCAGGCACAAGTCCTGTCAGCCTTCCATCCAGGAGAGGTACCCAGTCCTCGAGCGGTAGGTGATTCAATGCACACTGCTGCTCAAAGTCCTGCAGGAATCCATCAATGTCCTGTTTCTTGTAATTGAACTTGGAGAAGCTATGGACGAAGACCTTGAGGCGGACAGACAAAGAGGCTGCCGCAGGGGAGGACTACTTGTGGTTCTCAATCCTCTCAGGCAAGGGCAGCACCTGCTTTCTCGATCAGGTCCAGCTCGCTTGTTCGCCCGTTGCTTCTCTGTACTCTTAGACCTTGATGGCCAGCCTGGTGTCACGGTTTTACTGAACACTCAGACAATTTGGTAGGCTAAAACAATGAAGCTTTATTAAAACAGCATAAAGCACAACAAGGCCCTACAGGGGTACAGACTATACACAGAGAACAGATATATGGTCTGACACAGGTCAGGGCAATACAGTTGACACAATATGCAAATGTGACTGGAACGTAGACAGGAACGAAACCTCAGCAGTACAGAACCATATAGGCCCTAGGAGGGAACTATACTGCAGGGCAGGCACCTCAGTATAGGGAGGTGAATAGGCTCTACCGGCCTTACCTATAACCGGGTAAGGCAGGCTAGAAACTGGTGTCAAGGGAATAGAGGAGACTCTACCGACCTTACCTATAACCGGGTAAGGCAGCCTAGTAACTGGTGTCAACGGAATAGAGGAGGCTCTACCGGCCTTACCTATAACCCGGTAAGGCAGCCTAGTAACTGGTGTCAACAGAATAGAGGAGGCTGTACCGACCTTACCTATAACCGGGTAAGGCAGTCTAGTAACTGGTGTCAGTGGAATAGAGGCACAGGCTTGGCGTAACGCAACCGGAGGTAACAGTAGGAGCAGATTGACAAGTGGTGACACTGCTAGTGACCGGAGGGCACAGGCTGTATAGCACGTAACAGAGGCTGCTATGAGGCACAGGCTTAGAGTAGCACAAAACGGAGGCAACAGTAGGAGCAGACTGACAAGTGGTAACACCGCTAGTGACCGGTGGGCACAAGCTGTTAGTAGCGCAACCGGAGGCAACAGTTAGGAGCAGACTGACAAGTGGTAACACCACTATTGACCAGAGTGCACAGGCCGTATAGCACCTATCGGAGGCTGCAATGAGGCACAGGCTTGGAGTAACACAACCGGAGGCCACAGTAGGAGCAGACTGTCAGCTACCGTAGAGGCAAGGCGTAGGGCACAATGGGGCAACGGAAGCACTAGCGACAACAGGACGCTAGGCCGAATAGCCAATGCCAGAATCAGTACACAGAGAGCGGTAGTCAGCCAAAGCCTGGATCGGTACACAGAGAACGGTAGTCAGTCAAAGCCTGGAACGGTACACTGAGAGAGGTAGTCAGCCAAAGCCTGGATCGGTACACAGAGAGCGGTAGTCAGCCAAAGCCTGGATCGGTACACAGAGAGCGGTAGCCAAAGCCTGGATCAGTATACTGAGCAAGGAGACAGGAGCAAGGTCAGACGAAACCGGATCATACACGTAACTGGAACACAGATACAAATGTCACGTCAGGAACACCACGAAAGGGCACCGGCCTAGTGACAAGAGGGCGTATATAAAGGCAAGCCAGAACCAATAAGAGGCAGCCTGGACAAACCCGGAAGTAGGAATGTCGCAAGTGAATCACGGGCACCATGACACCTGGCCGCTCAGGATAGGAGTGCGATGGCGGACCTGGAGGCCTCCATTTGCAGCTCGGCCATGGCTCATTCCTCAGCAGCACTCTATGCTCTGGTGTGTATCACGGGGTCGTCTTAGGAACTGGGGGTCGCAGTAATGTAGGTTATCCCACCTGTGCCGCCAGTTTGTGACAATATGGCCCTGGCATCCCTGCCTGTCAGGGTTCCTATATTTTTGCCAGCTTTGCTCAGGTCTATTTACCTCGGGATTTCCTTTGGTGCCTCCATATTGGTCCTCTACGTCTGGTGCTCCTGATGACAGTCAGCTGCTTCACAGCTCTCTGTGCACCTTGCCTTCACTGTACATTGTTTCTTGGATGATCGTGCACGTGTCCTTCTTGTTTTTGCTGGGCTCCTATTGGAAGCGCGCATTTCTTTTATCCTTGTTCTTCTCCATAGTCTCTGCACTGTAGCAGGATTATATCTGCCTGTGTGAGTCACTCTGCAGTTGCCCTTGCGTGGTGTCCACTTACTGTGCGATTCCTTTTGATTATTGCTCCCTGTGTATGACCCATGTCTATCACCTCCTATCCCTGCATATGTTGGTGAACATCTCCAACCCATGTCTGTCACCTCCTACCACCGAATAAGTTGTGACATGAAGGTGGATCCTCCTCAACATGTTTTGTATCTTGAGATGGCTTTGCCCATTTCCCTGCCTCAGTTCAATTACAATTCACCCCAGTTTAGAAATCTAGAGATTCTCATCGCTGATTGGCAATACAGTGGTGTTGTCTTAGTAACAATACAAAAATAGTTCAAGATGATCCTAGGACCTGTACATTCAAAATTCAAAAATAAACAACTGCCCAAGCCTCCAGGACAGACACAGAATGACTAGGAGACAGCTTGCAATGGCCATAGGAAGAGAACTAGCCTTCAGCATGGAGAAGACTGAGGCTCTAGTGGGGGCACTACAGGCCTGCTATGCTCAGCTCCTTGGCCCATTGGCAGCTGGTACTGCTGATGCCAGGACCCATTCTCCTTCTGCTGGAGGTAGTGACTCTTCCTCTGGCAATTATATGCACCAGTTCATCCAGCAGCAATGACAGTGACACCCCCTCCCTGCATGTCTCAGAGTTGGATTCTCCAGAGGAAATTGTTCTCTCAACTGAAGAGCCAGGCCAAAATGCCTCTTTTGTTGGTAAATAACTGAATTATGCATTTGTTCATATAATGTTTTCACTTATCTCCCACTGAGCAGATAGGAGTGCAATGTATGGTAAAGCATTGCATAGCACACTTATCTGCTCCATGTAATTCAGTGCTTTACAATGCTGTCCATGAATGTGCTCACTGCCGTTTAGTGCTTTGCAGTGTGGTGTACACAAGTCTGCCCAGTGTAATGCACTGCATGGGGCAGTTGAGTGTACAGATGAATGTACAGTGTATTGCAAAACAATGTGTGGAACCCCCATTCCTAAATTTTGAACCTGTGGCTGTCCAGCATACCCACTTTCAACAGAGTGTTGCTTGATTGCATACTTCTCATTATAGATTGCTCTGATGGAGTACCCAGCTCTGGCAGGGAGGGAGAAGAGATTGTTACCTTGGTCCTGCAGTCGTCACTTCCACTGCTCCTTCCAGCGTAGAGGACGAAGAGGCTGGTAAGTTGTTTTCCCTATAGCCCTAATGTAGACACGTTTGTAGACATGTTAAATTGGTCCACGTGTATTAGCAATCCCTGCTTTTTTTACCATATCATCATATAACCCTTTCATTTCCACAGGGGTGAGCCACAGAACTCCAAAGGCTACATAACCCACTAATACACATACGAGGCATATGTTAGAAATGTTTGTCATACTCCTGCGATGAACATTATGACAAAGTAGGTATGATGGAGACAAGCTAATGCACCATGGTGGATGTCTTATGGTGTTGAAGTCCTGCAATGCACTGCAGTGATGCTTTGCAGGTCACATTTGCCTCCCTTTTATTGAGTAGATCCTGAATAGAAACTGTTTGGTTAACTATGTTATTCCGCCTTGGTGTGGTTCTGTTGTTGTAATCCAGAATGCTTACACATGTTAAATATGACTGAAATCATTGTTTCACCTTACATGTTAATTCTTTTCAAGTCCTAAATAGGTACAGATGAAGAGCGCCTTGGCAGAGGTCATTTGGGATGAAGGCAGCATGCAGGACGCTGACAGTCCACCTGAGGACCACCACGTGGAAAGGGCAGGTGTAGATTGTTTCAAATATTTCCTCCATCCAATTAATTGTTGTAACCATTTGAATGCCAGAAGGGTACACAATGCATTTTCCAATAAATATGTTGTGCACCCCTCTGGCACTCAAGTGGGCTAAGGCTCCCTAAAACTTTCTCACCATAATTAAAATGTTCTATCTTCGCAGGATCAACGCAGGCTGTGTCTGGTGAGAAGGCTGAAGAATCACCTCTGGAGGCATCTGTTTCTGCTCCTGAGGATATGGAAAGGGAAGGGAGTTGTGAGTAAAATGCTAAATCTGCAGCTCCATGTGTCTTCACCTATCTCCTCCTCCCTTACGAAAACACCAACGTCCCTGTAGTGATCTTTGTTCATGTCATGATTTTGTCACACATGTAAGCTCAGCTCCAGGCCATAGCACACACCTACAGTTCACATTTGCAGGACAGCACTAATTGAGCATGGGTGGATCAATCACAATGACAGTGACACGGATAAGTCACCTAGGCCCAATCAGGCTAAAGGACAGACCTGAGCAAGGGTAGTCAATCCTGTTCTCAGGCCACAAAAATGCCACATGTTTGCTGATTCTCCTCAAATGAACACATTTAGGGCTTGTTCCAAATGTTGGAGTAAAAAAAGACGGTGAGGCAAAATGGATACTGACCGACAAAATAAAATGTCTTGGTTGGTATTCAAATGTCCTACCGGCATTAAACTCAAGGACATTAAGCCACATAACTGGTCTTGTGGCCAAACGTCCATTTTGTGCGTTAAGTTCCCAAAACGCTGCTAAATACTGTCAGTTTTGGGAACGTCAAAGGAAAAAAACTAATGATAGGTGCCTGACATACTGTCAAGCACTGATCGTTACCTAATCTGAGTTACATTTACCTGTCATCCACTGTCTGTCTCCATCTATCTCCATTCATTCTTCTCTCGTATCTTCTGACTTCTTTCTTCTCTTGTATCTTCTGTCTTCTTGCTGTAAAAAACAAAACAAAAACCAAGTATAAGTCGGAAGCATAAATATCCAGCACACTAATATGTAGTTTAACCCCCTGGATGCCAGTGGGGTACGCAACGCATTGCAAAGCTCAAAGAGTTAAATTATACAGTAGTGTGACAGGTTGGTAAAATATAAATGCCCCATGCATAGTAAAGTTTTCTAACTTTTCTAAACAACAAAAATATACTTAGCATTCATATTTTGAAAAGCTGTCTCCGCCACTGTGTTCGGCCGCTGAAGCGGCGGCGGAGACAGAAACATGTGCCACACATCCCCCCTCCTCATGTTCATGGGCCAATGCCCGCTCTGCTTTGTGGGAATTGAAAGTGAGACTGCCCTTATATTTGGGCAGTCTTACTTCCAATTCTCTCACAGCCATTGGCTGGGATATACTTATGCACCTACCAGCCAATCAGCTTTGAGCAGCTGTGCTTTAAAATGATTGGCTGGGAGGTGTGTAAGCATATCCCAGCCAATGGCTGTGAGAGAATTGGAAGTAAGACTGCCCATATATAAGGGCAGTCTCACTTTCAACTCCCTCAGAGTGGAGCAGGCATCGGCCCGTGAACATGAGGAGGGGTGGGTGTGTGGGGCATGTTTCTGTCTCCGTCCCTCCCTCAGCGGCTGCACACAGCGACAGAGATAGCTTTTCAAAATATGAATGCTAAGTATATTTTTGTGGTTTAATTATGGGAATACGATTTTGTTGGCATAACTTTGAAAACTTTACTAAACATTACCAACCCGTCACAATACTGCATAATTTAAACCTTTGAGCCCCAGAGAGATATGCAACGCATTGCTTTGCAATGCATTGCATACCCCTCTGGCACTCAAGGGATTAAACTATGTATTAGTGTGCCGAATATTTATGCTTTCAATTTATACTTGTTTTTTGTTTTTTATAGCAAGAAGACAGAAGATACAAGAGAATAAAGAAGTCAGAAGATAAAAGCGAAGGACAGAAGATAGAAAAGAAAGACAGAAGATAGAAGAGAAGACCAGGAAGCTGATGAGTCAGATGGACATCAGGATTAATGGTAAGTGTTACCTGTAATGTGATTTTTTTTACTTAGTCGGGTTAACCCTATGCATGCCGGCAGGGTAATACCCCACTAGCACACATAGTGTTAATTCTACTAAACATTTTTCATACTTGGAATGTATTGATATGGGGCTTTTTATAGTCCTGTTGGCAAGGACACATAGTTATGTCCTGTAAACACTTCAACAGTGCATGTTGTTCAGATGTTCTTACTTAACACCTTAAGGTCCGACAATCCCGCGGTGTCTGGTCCGTTAAGGACCAGATAGACGAGTTCGACGTACCATCCCACGTGACTGATCACGTGGGGCGGCACATCGAAAGGAGGACTGAAAGAGATCGCTCCGGTCTTAGAGTGATCAACTTCAGTCCACGGTATTACTCACCGTGCTCCTGCAGGAGCGCGGTGAGTAAAAGTACGTGACGTACCAGGACCGTCACTGGTCCTTAAGTGCCGGACCAGTGTGACGGTCCGGGTACATCACAGGACGCGAAGGGGTTAAACACGTGTGGTAATGATATTGACTTTTTGTTTATTTGAGAACATCCTGACAACATGATGGTGCGTCCTAGCCCACAGGACCATTGCTGAGAATCACCCCACAATCAACTTTCTTCAATTGTTTCTTTTGATCAAGAAAACTTAGTTAGCATGAGCATCATTTTTACATCTAATGTTTTGTTCATTTAAGCCTGCTTTATGTGCATTTATTATCTAATCTATCTAATTTATTATCTAATATTTTGTTTGACTAAATGGAAATGATCAACAGTTTTTCTGTAATAATTTGTTCATTCAGACACAACTGATATTTTTTAAGGTTAACCTTTTGTTTGATCAATCTTGATTTGAATGCCAATCAGCTTTTTTTTCTAAGCTTTTATTTATTAAGCACACTTTGCCTGTACAATCAACTTTTTTTGTCTAATCTTTTGTTCAGTCAAGCATGCTTGGTGTTCACAATATAATATTTTAGATTAATCACTCTTCTGCACTGTCCCGAGAAAAAAGAATGTATATTTTTTAGTTCACTTTGTGTGCATGATTGACATGTTTTAATATTTTGTTTGACTGAGAATACTTTATGCACACTTTCAGCATTTTTGTTTAATCACTTTTTGAAAGAACTTTGCATGAACAGTACACAAATTTTCTTTTTATCTTATGTTCAGCTTAGAGAAGCTCTCAGGCACAGTCACATCTTCTCCATTTAACATTTTGTTGGATCAAGGAAGCTTGTGCGTACAATCAACATTTATTTTACCTAGTCTGTTGTTTGACTCAGCATGCTTAGCTTGCATGATTAACTATTTTTCTACTCTTTCATTCGATCGAGCAGAGTTTGTGCACAGTATCAACATTTTCCATCTATCCTGTTGTTCAATAAACCTTTTTTTTTTTTTTTTAAATGCTTTATTGAACAATAAAACAGATACAAATACAGTAGTGCGAATAAAAACATCAAGAATGTCAGATAATGTAACAAGAGTGAAAATATCTGCATTGTGCAATAAGTTAGAAGCACTCGGGTGCACTATAACATAATGTAGTAGACAGGCTAAGTGTCATCAAAATCCACAATAGATGGATACAGGAAATATCAATAAGCTGGCAGACGTAGTGAGAACAAACAGTAGCAGTGAAAAAGAGATACAAAATCACAAGAAAAGAAGATTAGAGGAAGACAACAAGGGCAGAAAGAAAAAAAAAAAAAAAAAAGGTAAGGTAAGGGAGGGGTGGAAGAGAGTGTGGGGATCAGTGCTCCTGAGCATGCCAGATGACACCCCCCGAATGAGGAGAACATCATCCGGTACGAAAAAGGAAAGAAAAAGAGCTAGGATCCAACTGATCACGACACCGCAACACAAGTATTATAATTCAGATCGTTATATTATGCGAACTGCACCAGGGGGACCAGATCTTAGCAAAACCTGAGCCTTTCCCCTGCAGAAGCATAGTCATCTTCTCAAGAGTCAGGATATCTCCCACCTTCTGAATCCATGTATGGAGTGAAGGCGGAGCAGGAGACTTCCACAACAGTGGGATGCACATCCTAGCCGCAGTAAAAAGGTGGGAAAGAAGAGTTCTCAAGGAGCTAGATTGTCCAGCATCCGATAAACCAAGGGACAACAAGTACAAAGAGGGTGCAAAGGGTAAATTAATAGATAAAGACAAAGTAATCTCCCTATGAATCGCCCCCCAAAAAGGGATAATCAGCGGGCAGGACCACCATATGTGTTCCATAGATCCCACAGTGGCATTACACCTCCAACATGTAGGTGCAATACTTGGGTAAAAACGGTGAATGGATAACGGAACCCTGTACCACCGTGTTAAAAGCTTATAATTGGTCTCAGCCGCAGTAGCATTCCTAGAAGAGGTAAGTGCTGTTTTCAGAGCGCCCTCCCAGGCATCCCGGGGTATGTCAACACCCAATTCCGACTCCCAGTCAACGCGTTGCGTCTCCCAGTTCCCCCTATCAGGTGTTAATAAAGTATGTATCTTTGCCACTGGACGAAGAGAAGAGGGAGACAGAGAGATAGATGGAGAACAAAGAGATTCAAACTTAGTCAGAGGTCATAAAAGAGAAGCCTTGTGAGGATGAGAAGTCAAGAAATCATGTAGTTGGACATATGACCAGTAATCAGAAGAATGCAAATCCCATTTAAGCTGCAACCGATCAAATGGAAGGAGTGTCCCATCCTGTGATAAATCAACAACCCGAAGAGCTCACCCCTGTGCCCATCGAGCGAACTGCACACCCGATTCTCCTGGAGGGAAGTCCGGACACTGCGTCACCGAGAACAGCGGGGATGGTATGCTAGAGAGGTCTCCAGCTACTGAGTCCCAAACCCGAAATAGGGGGGAAAGAATGGGATGCATACGGACCGTTCCAGGGCGATGAGCAGGTAAGTACCAAGGTAAAGAAGTTAAAGGAAGTGGTTGGCTTAGAAATTCTTGCATCAAGACCCAATCCTTCTGAGAGGGGGAGCGGAACCAGTGAGGTATAGCGCTAAGAACAACCTCTCTATAGTAACGGGTTATGTCCGGAGCTCCAAGCCCCCCACAACGTCTCGGCAAGGAGATATTAGCAAACCTAATGCGTGCTGGCTTACCCCCCCAAAGAAAAGAGTTGAAGGAACGCTGCAGGGACTTAAGAAACGCACGGGGCAGAAATATAGGAAGAGCTTGAAACAGATACAGCACCTTCAGTAAAATGACCGTCTTAAGTAAACTGATTCGACCAGTCCATGACAAGAATAAAGTAGAGAATCTTTTCAGATCAGAGTCTATGGTCTTAGCAAGAGGAATATAATTAAAGCGAAAGACATCCGAAATAGAGGATGGTATGTTAACACCAAGGTAGGAGATCGATGTCGGAGCCCATGAGAAGGGCACTGCAGATCGCAGTAAACGGGCCTCATGTGGAGAGACTGTAAGATTCAAGACCTCCATTTTAGATAGGTTAGTTTTAAAATTACTAACATCTCCAAAAGCCTTAAGCTCCGCCACCAAAGCTGGGAGAGAGGAGATAGGATCAGACAAAGAAAAAATTAAATCGTCCGCAAATAATGCAATTTTATAGTCACGAGCACCCATCTGAATACCGCTAATGGTTGGGTTTAGCCGTACTCAACATGCCAGCGTCTCCATAACCATTATGAAGATAATGGGCGATAAAGGGCAGCCCTGTCTAGTCCCATTATGAATCATAAAAGGCTGAGACAAAAAACCATTTACACAGACACAAGCAGAAGGGTTGCAGTATAGAGCCGAAACGTAAGACAGGAATCACGGGCCTATCCCGAATCCCTCCAAAGTCGCTTTAATGAATCCCCAGTACACTCTATCAAATGCCTTCTCGGCATCGACAGAGACTAGCAGAGAAGGCGACGGACGCAATTGAGAGTGGTGAATGAGATGGAGTACTTTTAAAATGTTGTCCCGAGTTTCCCTCCCTGGGACAAATCCAGCTTGGTCCGTGTGGATGATCCTCGGCAATAAGGGGCGAAGTCTATTAGCAAGCACTTTCGCGTAAATTTTTAAATCAACATTTAATAAAGATATTGGCCTATAGCTTGCACACTGCGAAGGATCTTTCCCCGTCTTGGCAATAAGCGTAATATGAGCTTCAGATAAAAGAGGGTGATCAGGCAGACTCCGGTAAGTCATTAAACATAGCAGTGAGCGAAGGCAAAAGAAGATCACTAAAGGTACGGTAAAACTGTAGTGGAAACCCATCCGGACCCGGCGATTTCCCCACAGACATCTGCCCAATAGCCCTCCTAACTTCATCCTGTGAAATATCACCCTCTAAAGCTTCCATCTGGGAAGGAGTCAGCTTTTGGAGTGATGAAGTAGCAATATATTGGTGCTGGGAGGCAGAGAGGTTGTCAGCAGTAGGGGGTTCCAAATTATATAGTGAAAGAAAAAAGGTGCGAAATTCCGAAGCTGTAGAAGGAAGAGTATGTACCACTCCTTGAGAAGTTGTTTTAATACTATGAATTGGTGTGTGGGTGAGGTGACCTTTTGTCTGGAGAGACATCCAATGACCACCCTTATTCCCTTGTTCATAATGGAATCTGCGATTCCACAGGTAAGATTTGTGTACCTGCGCCATAAGAAGCGATACAACTTTGTTCCTACACTCCGTAACTTCCCGTAAGGAAGCCTGAGAGGTGGACGACTGATGAGACCCCTCCAACCTCTTAAGATCGTGCATTAGAGAATTAAGCTGAGCGCCGAGATGTCTATGGCGCCGTGAAGTCAGTTGAATACAGTGCCCCCTGAGCACACATTTCAACTCTTCCCATACAGTTGATGGAGAAACATCAGGGGTACAATTAACCTGAAGGTACTCCTTTAGCGAACCCTGTAACTTCTCCACTGTTGTCGAATCAGACAATAGGGAAGCATCTAACCTCCAACCCCTAGAAGGTGGAAGAGTCAGTGGAAGATCCACCACCACATCCACTAGCGTGTGGTCAGACCACGTGATGGGATGGATGGTAGCATTCGAAACATAATGTAAGTTATCCTGAGAAATAAATAAAACATCAATCCTGGAGTAGGTTGAATGTGGGGCAGAGTAAAAAGAATAACTGCGCGAGAGTGGATTCAGAATCCTCCAGGCGTCAATCAGTGCAAGCTCGTGAAAAAGCCTACGTATAGCCGCATAGTGTGATGGGCGAAGACTAGATGTACCAGACGAACAATCCAACCGAGGGGTCAGTACAGAATTAAGGTCCCCACCAAAGAGTAACAGACCCTCCCTAAACGCCTGTAAATCCTGAAAAGTCTTGCGGAGAAAAGGGAGCTGAGACACATTAGGAGCATACACAGTAGCAAATGTAATCTTAAGAGAACCTAAGGTGCCTTTAACAAAAACATACCGTCCGTCCTTATCAAGTAAGGTGTCAGTACATTTGAAAGCTAAAGAACGATGTAAGAAAATAGCAACTCCACACTTCTTGGATGTAGCACAGCTAAGGTAGAAGTCGGGGAACTTTTTACTGCGTATAGCTGGAACATGATCCTTCTTAAAGTGAGTCTCCTGCACAAAACAGACCTGCCCATTGAGACGAGCACACTCCCGAAAAAGAAGTGATCGCTTCTGCGGTGTATTTAAGCCCTTAACATTAAGGGACAAAACCTTAAGCTGCAAAGTCATGACCATTCCCAGCGGGGATCCACTCACTCCGATACATGAGCATCACCCAAGACACACTCGTCCATTGGAAAGGGAAGCGGGCAGGGGAGAAAAAAAAAAAAAAAAGGGAAAAGGGGGGGAGAGGAGCAAGAGACAGAGTAGCAATACAAAGGAGCAAAGGGAGAGAAAAGAGAAAGAAGAGCAGGAAAAGCCCTCGAGCAAGAAAGACTCGCTGCGAGTAAGGCCAGCAAACATAACAATATAACTGCTAGCAATAACATGGAATCATCCAAAAACCGTCAGTAGCGGAAAAGGGGGTAAAACCTCACATACATGATAAAGCAAAGAGGTAGTAGAGCCCTTACACATTAAATAAGAATATAAACATATGTGAGTAAGAGAGTGCAAAACAATTGAACATACAGTAACAGTTAGGAATACAGACTGGTAATATATAAGAGACCCTGTAAAAGGGAACTAACCCCGGAGTGGGCACTGATGAAGGCACCTAAAAGCTAATAAAGCCTCTAGTGATCGCCCTCTACTCACCCAGGTGCCTTACACTGCGAGCTCCAAATAGGGACAAGGGATGGACCAAGCGACCTACATGAATCAGGGAGAGGAAGCGTTCCCCAAAGGCGCCCGCCCCGGAGTGCACCGCCCGCAGGCCTAAAGGGAAAGCCGGCAGACGGGACACTCCAGGTCGCAAGACCAAGCAAAGGGACAGCCCAATGGGTTTTAACAATAAAGCGAGCTGTACCCCTGTTAAGTAAAATGTAGTCTTAATACAGTAACCCATCACATCATAAACATCACAGCGTATGGGGCCGCCAGAACATGGCGCCCCACAGGCAAATATCCTTCTGGTCGCTGCCGACCCCACAGCGCCCCCCAGCCAAAAAGGCACAAGGCGCGCCGCGGGCCCACCCAGCAACCCATCCTACTTCTAAAAAGCTAAAAACTTTAACCATAAATAAAATTGCTAAGGACAAATATCCCCTCTTACAAATAAGTACCAACTCCGTGTGAACTGTCCGCAGAGTCCAAACAGGAACCAAGCAGGTAAGTTAAGGTAAATGAAAAGTCTCAAGGTGAGCGAGAACCTGATGGAGAAGAAGTGGCAGGACGCTTATTTCTCGTCGGTACCTGCCTCCAGTGATCCCAAGGAATCGGTAGGGTAGATGGCAGGGGTCGCTGCAGGCCTTCCACCATAAGGGGAGAAATCACAGGACATCGGATCACCTCACAGAGTCCCTGTATCTCCTCCGCCCGTCTGATGGTATGGGACCTGCCCTCGAAGGTAACCGTCATGGAGAACGGGAATCCCCATCTATACGGAATCTGCCTCTTCCTGAGTTCATCCGCCAAAGGCTTGAACTGACGTCGCAATTGCAAGGTCCGCAGGGATAAGTCGTTGAACAGAGACACCTCAGCATTCTCATATTTAAGACATGGTAAGTCTCTCGCCTTTCCCATGATTAAATCTTTCTGGGCAAAGGAGTGTAGGCAGCAAATGACATCTCGTGCTCTGTCACCCTGTTGGTTCCGCGGCCTAAGTGCCCTGTGGGCCCTCTCAATTTCAATATCCAAGGGCGAGGGCAGTTGCAAGATGGAGTTGAAGAGAGATTGCAATACCTCCACTAGGCTGCTTGCGAGGACCGACTCAGGTAGGCCCTTAATGCGTATGTTGGACCTACAGCCTCTGTTCTCCAAATCATCCACGTGAGCCCTTAAAAGAGCAATAGTTTCATCTTGTAAAGTCACATAGCGGTGTAGATCCTCTTGTCTCGTTGCAAGAGAGTCCTGGGCCACCTCCAGATCCTGAACTCGGTCACCCAAATGATGAAGGTCAGAACGCAGCGAGTTGATATCTGTCTTAATAGAGTCGCGTAAAGCCGCCAACATCACCTCTAATTCTGACTTAGTCGGTAGAGGTTGCAAGTCTTGCAGCGTAGCTGGTCTAGAGGCATTCTCAGGCCGATTCTCCTTCTCGGCGTCCTCCATTAAACACTCACTCAGCGCACGTGGAGTCCGTTGCCCCTTTTGGTCTCTTGCGGTCTCTCTCTCAAAATATGAGCGAATCTGTGCTGATTTTTTCTTCTTCCCAGTCATGCATTTAGCTATAAAAGCGGTTAGGGCTCCGGAGCAAGGAGACTACACGACCGCCATCTTTGAGGCCCGGACGATCCTCAATAAAACTTTTTTTTATATCTTGCTCAACCAAGTGCACTCCATTTTCATAATGACTTTTTATTGTCTAATCTTTCATTCAATCGAGGAAACTCAACTTTTTTCATCAAGTCTTTTGTATGATCAAAAGAGCTTTGTGTGCGTTATTGACATTGTTGTGCTAGTGATTTGATAATTGCCTGATTGGGCCCAGTTGCTGTGATAACATGTCCAAATTTCTTTATAACACCTCAGGACAAGCAGTGTGTGACTTCTGCAGCGAGTCTCATTATAAGTATGGGTTTTAAAGGGATAGTAATACAAAAATATTACTAATCTCCATATTGTAGCTATGGTACAAAGAATTGAATTGTCCACAGGTTCATCTCTCAAACCTTTATGGTTTGAGAGATAACCGAATGCAAAGTTCTCCCCTCCCTCCCCCTTCCCTGAAGTCAGTGTTGTACTGACTGCAGGGGAAGTCTGTCGTACGACAGGCTTATGGCTCTGCAGCTGAGCCGAGATCGCGTTAGTAAAAAAGAATTATTTCATTGTCCTTATGAACAATAGGTGGAGAGTTGGACAGAGTTTGCACTAAGGATGGACTACCAAGATCTAAAGTAGTACGCTCTTCACCAGACTGGGACTCTCAGTTCTTATCAAAACTGCTGGAGACCTGATGCAAGAAACTGGGAGTACCGGAATTGAGTTACAAACTGCACAGTTATCTACTGTCTGAACATCCTAACTCGGCTCTTCTGCTACCCTTACTAATGATCAGAGCTTGCACTCTATGCTTAACATCACTAAAGGATTTTATTCTTTCACACTGTATGAGCTCACTCAGCCTGTAGCAGATTCCTGCCTTCACCACAGAACTGGCAGTCCAGTAACGGTCT
Organism: Rhinophrynus dorsalis; assembly: GCA_037306005.1. Classification (NCBI taxonomy): domain Eukaryota; kingdom Metazoa; phylum Chordata; class Amphibia; order Anura; family Rhinophrynidae; genus Rhinophrynus; species Rhinophrynus dorsalis. Next base: position 166,802,546 of record CM074721.1, on the reverse strand, counting down.
CTTCATTCTCTCTGACACCTGCACTTTCCTTTCCTATTGCTAATTTGGAATGAGCCTTGATGCATCATTGCACATAATCTACTGTCCCATGCATTAACCTCACCATGTCCAGTTTGGCTCTTTGTTTTTTCATAACCATACTTGTCTGCAGCAAAATATCATACACCTGTGCCCACATTAGTTATGACAATTCACATTATAACCTCACATCTTCCCTCTCCACCTCTCTATTCCCTCTCCATTTCTCTATTCCCACCATTTATCTATCTCCACAATATACTTCTACTCATCTAACTCAAATCCCCTTCCAATCTGTGCTCATGGTCAATTTTTTTCCATGTAATTTTTTATTTGATCAAGTTTTCTTCACCTTTCCTAAAAGGTGTTCAAATGTTCAGTTGAGCTTACTTGAGGTGCACAATGAACTTTTTTCTTCTAATCTTTCAATCGATTGAGTGCATTCGGTCAACTTTGTTCATACAGTCTTTTGTTGGATTAAGTGAGCTTTGCGTGCATGAGTGACAATTATCATCTAATCTTTTTGTTTTATTGAGTGTACTCTATTAACAGTTTTTTATCTAATGATTTGTTTAATCAAGTATTTTTCAGAAACACAATTAACATTTTTTTTAGGGTAAGATTTTCTAACATTTCTGGAGGTTGTAATCCAGTGGCAGGCGATTCTGGTCTATGCAGAGTCAATCGCTCTAGAGGTTGTGCGGCCACCAGTGGTCAAAGAAACATATCCAAAGCATAGTACAGAAGGACAGAGTCAAAAAATTACTCAAAAGGTCCGAGGTCTCTCTTCCTCTAAACACACAGCTGTGCAGGACATTTGGGAATAATTTAGAGACTCAATTGACTTCTTACTCCTGTGACTCTTCCTCTCTCTTTTCCCATACTACTTTACCCCCACTATTTTTTCACAGCAAGCAGTATGGTTGATTTTTTATGTTTTTATGTTTTGCACTGTCTGATGTGTACTTGACAAGTCATTGGCTACTTAGCTTTGATGTATATGTTGACCCTTTTGTCTTGGGGTAGATTGTTTTGTATGTTTTAAAAAAATCCTCAATAAACAGATTGTAACAATAATAATAAACTATAGTTTAAGAGAGATTTTGCTTTATAGTATTTATTAGTCAGTTTATGGAAATTAGGAAAGAAGTACTGACAAGTTTGTATAAGCTGACAGTTAAGCTATATATCTCAAACTATAGTTTAAATCTAACATTGGCAGAATTGATTTTGAAAGCCCTTTCAAAATCACTAAAGTCATTAAAAAGTGTTAGTTCCACTTTAATTTAAATAAAGAACGAATCTAAAGCAGAAACATTCTTAAATATTATATAGCCTATATACTGGCTAATCATAATGACATATTGGGCCAACACATAACTATTTGAGGCAATGTTTTTATAGATAAGGAAACTGTGGAATTCTCACAGTATCCCACTGTTCTGAGATGGCATGGGGAAAAACAAGTTAGGTCTGTGATTATTTTGCTGTAAATATTAATATGCAACAATTAAGTAAATAAGCTCTACCCACCAAGTATATTTAGGCTGGAAGAAAGCACTATAGAGAAAAAGTATGAGTATCAGCATTATGAGCACCCTGCTGGGAGGACAAGACTAGGAGTAAAAAATTTGGAACAAGAGACCCATTGGATGCATCGATATCTGCTTTCTGGTACCTTGGATGCTCCTGTGATATTTGACTTCCAGCATTAAATGAAAGGTGGAAGAAAACACAATGCATGTATGAGTATATCATCTATTAATCTTTGACTTCATAGTATCTGCTGGATTATTTATGTCTTGTGCTACTGATATCAAATTTTCAGCTGAAACCCTCTCCCATCCCAAATAATAACATGCAGAGTACCTAGAAATTAACCATCTCCTCATTTCTTATGTTGTACTGTATATGGTATAATAATGACTGTCTGATGATTGTGGGACATTGTTACCCATTAATGGAACATTACTTGCTGTGTTACTATAGCTACACTTCATTTTTTATCTAGCTTAGTGATTAGATAAATGTATAGTTTAACTTTGGTTTAATTCAGTGGTGGTCTATGATATGTTCTATAAGTATATTTGTCTGTTTGTGCACCTGGGGTGAGATTACAGCATAATACTTAGTGCAGTCTACTTTTTAGTTAATTTATTGCTATCTCTAATTGTATAATTTTGTTGTTGTTGTTTGTGTTCTTATCTTTAGGGGAGAGACTCTGAAGGGGTGATGCCATGTCTTACACTATTTTTCAATTTTAAGAGTCAATAAATAAACATTTCTAACAAACAAAAAAAAAACAAAAGGTCAAAGGCAAGCAGCTCAGTTTCAGAATTGTTAAGAATGCAGATTGGTCAGGGTAGGCAGCAATCAAAAGGAGCCCTTGCTAACAAAGCAGTTCAAGATCAACAAGTCACAAACTGTAGGATAAAGCCAAGTAGTATAGAAGGAGCAAAAACAACTTGTGATTGATGGATTGTGACTGGTGCCTTTTATTAGAGAAGTCTGGCACCAAACGGATAATCATCTGCTTGTGATTGTGCTCTTCCATACTTTTTGTGCGCCCTCATGACTGCACAATTTTGCAGTACCAACTTGCTTTATTTCCATGCAAATGGTCAATTGAGCAGTAATTTTTTTAACATTGCAATTGTTTACGATGTGATGCTTAACATATACCTCATCATGTGTGCAAACTGCCCAACAGCTCTTTATGTGGGGGAAATGGGACAGACATTACATAAGAGGTTTAATTCCCACAGATCCAGCATTAACAACAAAAAGACAGAGACACCAGTGGGAGAACATTTTTGCCAAAGTGGACACAGTATCAGGGACATTATACTGACTGTACTGAGAATTTCACACTCAGAGGAATAGAAAATTATGGAAGGTAAAATTAATGCTACAATTTTATTCTTTGACTTTTGGGCTGAATAGAAACAGAGAGTTTCTGTCACATTATCACATTGTGAATTAACTTTTACCATTGACTGATCAAAGAATCAGTATCTGGACTAACATTCTTATCTGATTTCCATTATAAACAATGTAATGTGTACTTGTATTTAAGAGAGAAGTTTTCATATTTATCTGTACAACATGCCTGAGGAAGAGACCTAAGAAGTCTTGAAAGCTTGCATTTTAAATATGTTTAGTTAGACAATAAAGGTGTCAACTTCACAAAATGTTTGCCTCCTGTATTTCTACGGCTAACACGGTACCAACTCTCATCTATTATTAACTTGCAGATAGACACCATGACCAAAGAACACAATGGATATGAGAAAGCAAGCTAGAGACAGTTTTGCTTACTGCTATTGATACAGATGCCATTGTAACAGCTTTGCATGCCTGATCAATTGTTCTGTCAAGTCTTTTTGTTCAATTGAGCCCACTTCACCTGCACAGTCAACTTTTTATTCTTTTCAAGCCTACCTCTGACACTTTTTTTATTGATCAAACAATCTCTGTGGGATTTCTCAATTGAGTGCTCTTCATGTGCTTGATTGCAATTTTTTTGTCTAACCTTTCATTTGATCAAGCATGTTTCACATACAAAGTCAATTATTTATGTATAATATTTGTCCCTGACTTCCTGGTGTAACACCCGTAGAGATCATACGTCGAGTCTGTCTTATGTGTTTCATTGGTATTAATACTTGATTTTTCCTGATAAGGAATAAGCAACAGTCCCACACAAATTGTAACAGATACAGGTAGTACACCACTATTCAACACATGTGTAATCCACTAAGCAAAATTTTCTTTTTCCTCCCCATGTGGGGGTAGATTTAAAGGCAGGCGTTAAAATAGCCGGTAGGGCCAAAGTGAATACCGGCTGAAATAATTAAATGTCTGACGCGGTATTCAGTGGCCCTATTGGCTAAAATCCCAAAGGACTTTAAGCCACAAAAACAGTCTTGTGGCTGAACGTCAGTATTGTGTGTTTACTTCCCAAAATGCAGTGGACTTAGGGTTTTTGGCCCATTAATAGCTGCATTAGTTGCCAAAAGATCTGATAAGGGACTTTACTGCTAAACAAACTGGGTCTTAACTTTTATGCGATAAAGTGAGTCCCTTATCGGATTTTTTCAGCTAACACAGTCCATTAAATGGCAACACTTGGAGCATTTATGGTTTGAGAGAAAACTGTAAGCAAAGTTCCTCCCTACCTCCCCCTTCCCTCAAGTCAGCATTGTACTGACTGCAGGGATATCCGGTTTTATTTTTCATCAGGCGGCTCTGCAGCAGAGCCGCGATCGAGTTAGCAAAAAAAAAAATTATTTCACTGAAACGGTCTTCTAAGTGTGTTTACAAACCAAGCACATGTAGAAGACCATTTCAGTGAAATAATTATTTTTTTCATCAGGCGGCTCTGCAGCAGAGCTGCGATCGACTTAGCAAAAAAAAATTATTTCACTGAAACGGTCTTCTAAGTGTGTTTGCAAACCAAGCGCATGTAGAAGACCATTTCAGTGAAATAATTCTTTTTCACTAACGCGATCTCGGCTCAGCTGCAGAGCCGCAAACCTGCCGTATGACAGACCTCCCCTGCAGTCAGTACAACGCTGACTTCAGGGAAGGGGGAGGGAGGGGGGAACTTTGCATATGGTTTTCTCTCAAACCATAAAGTTTTGAGAGATGAACCTGGGGGCAACTGAATTATTTATTTAAAGAGCTACACTATGGGGATTAGTAATAGTAAAGTATTACTATCCCTTTAAATGACTTGCTACACGTTAAACCTGGTGGTGTTTTTTTTTTGTTTTTTTTTTTTGCTAACGCCTGTCTTTAAATGTACCCCATGGAAAGAAGAGCTGAGAGAATTAGTTTTATAAAATATACAAATATTTCTTAGTTTATAATTGAACAACTTGCAAATTCAAGATCATTTGTTTATGGTACATTTGGTGTGTCTTCCAATAGGATTACAGGGAAATGAATAAAATGCTGTACAGTCAAAATAAATATGAGACTTTTGAGACAACTCTTGCACAGTTCTTTGTATGTGGTTTTGGCATGGTTTAGGGATGAAGAAATTGAATAGTAATGCCAAAAGATGCGAAAATGTGAATGGCAGACAGTCATGTAAATACTTCTGTACTTCCCTTGATGCTGCTATTAGCATATTTATGACCTTCTACTTACTTATTGATCAATAAGAGAGTGCAAAGATATAGTAATATATAACATAATATAATACTGTATATTGGTTCTGAATATCATGTTATGACAGGTGTATTCTATGTAAATCATTCGGGGGAGGGGTACTGAAAAAACATATGCTTACAGAGGGCTTTGTCTGCTTGTGTAGACTAGGGTTGGAAATAATCTTTATCATTCATCAATTTCTGATCTGAATTTATGAATAATCGTTTGTGTTTCACATACTCCGTATTCCCCTTTTCTCATTGAGCTGTTAATTAAACAGTGACCAAATATAACGTTTTGATTGAGTCACTCTATTTTAAATAACCAGAAAATTTTGTTTTAATTTATAAAAAAAAAAAGGTTTTACAGTTAGCCTTTCTAATTGCCACAAGTTCTCATATTCACTTTTGGTGACACTGAGAGTCAGGGTGACATACAGAACCAATTAAAATCCATTCAGCCATTCACTTTTGACAGTGGCCATAAAGTGTTTTGATAAGGCCATTATATTTCACCAGAAATATTGTTCTTCTTTATAAAAACTGCCTTAATCTTTTATTCACCAACTTACTTCTCACTCACTGGAGTGGGTTGAATTATAAGTGATAAACTTTTTACTGGATTTTATCTCAAATATTCCTATTAGCCTATAGAAAATATAGGTATTTGTAGTTTTGTATGTTCAACAAAGGATTTTTCCAACCTAAGTTCCATTGGACGAAATGTATAAAAACCATTCTTAGTGCATGCTTAAGAATTGTCACTAAAATTTGCTACAACGGGTTAAATGTGTAAAGTAGTAAAGACATATTCATAAAAATGCCTCTGTCTGAGAATATTCTGTGAAAACTTGCTAATGAGAATATTTTTTTCACATACATAGCTTATACACTATCAATGTTTACCTCCATTAAGCTCGGGTTATACTTAGAGTTAAAACTGTAAGCACTAATACTGCCTTTATTTTTGATGCAATTAGCAAATGTCTTTATACAAATGTTGCAATGCAATTCTTATTTGGACAATACCATTTCTACTCTACGTTTCAAAAAGTCAACTGACTGGAGTTAGTACACAGCGAAAATGTCACTAAATGTATATACATATTTTAACCCTTTGAGTGCAAGTGGGGTATACAACACATTGCTTTGCAATGTGTTGCGTACCCCCTTGCACTTAAAGGGTTAAAGTAGTTTTGTGAGAGTTTTCTGGAAACTGTGTTTATTACTGCAGTTTTATACATCCCCTCCATTGGGCCTTATGTATAAAGGCAAAATGGAGCTATTAAGGGGCAGAACAACTGCACCATAAGGGAGAAAAAACATTCTCACTGATTTAACCCTTTAAGGACCTTTGACCCTAGAGAGGTCTCCAATGCATTGAGAAGCAATGTGTTGGAGACCTCTCTAGCAGGTTAAAATCCGCATTTATATCAATAGAAATTTGAAGAGTTTTTTGTGTCCCCCCTATGGAGTAGTTGGTTTGCTCCAAAATCACTCCACTTTTTTTTTATTCATAACTAACAATGAGACCCTTTTCCTTTGTGTTTGCATGCAAAGATGTGCTTCATTTAGAAAATATCACTCTGTGGGGAGGCGAGGGGGAAATTTTGAGATATAAAAAGTAATGCATGTACCATTATCAACTGAATCCAGCCATGACTGTTGTAATGTGTTTTTGAATCAAACTGCATGTTATTATACAATTGTTTAGTTCTAAAGAAAACTGGTTTTGTTTTAACCCCTTAATGTCCGGAAGTCCTGGGGTAGGATCACCCTTAAGGACCACAGAGATGTAATTTGGAAAACCGGCACACGTGAGCGAACACGTTTATTGGCTCACCAAAAGAGAGGCTGAAACTGACCTCTCCGGTATTGGAGCAGTCAGTTTCACACACCCATAGTCATCACAGCTCTCCCACAGGAGTGCTGTGATTACAAAACCCATGATGTGCTATGACTGTCACCTGTTCTTAAGGCACGGACACCGCTGAAGTGCCAGAACTGTCACCAGTCCTTAAGGGATTAATGTATGTGCAGAATACAAACTGCATCTGGGCATTACTGGCGATAAGAGGTCAGGATGGCGATATGGTGGTGAATTTGTGTCGATTGCATATCAATAATATGCACTGAGATATCTTCGTTATCGTATTCCTGTGAATCCGCCACAAATCCTCTACAATCCACTGACATCGCCATGAATCCACCATGCCTTCGACAGGTTTACGATCTTACTGGACAATGTCTTATTTGCATATGAAAATGCAGGCTAATAAGCCATTGTCATATTCATCTGGATGTGTTTATATGTTAATGTGACTGCTTGCCACATGCACTGAGTTCCTATAGCTGACTCCAATGTTCCAGTTAACAGTCCCAACATCATCAACCTGAGGTTAGTGATGGGATCTCCTTATAGCTGACTATGGAGCCCAAGGACAGTTTTCTGTATCTGCTAAAAAGCAGAGACAGCAGCTGCCTTCCCTTTTACCTTTCAGTGCCATAAGGATGTGAATTTCATAACCCTGTGGCACTGAAAGCGTTTGAAAATCAGAGAAGTGTAGGGAAACTATACATCACAGATTCTATAAATAAAGTAAAATATAGGAGAACGGTCCTCTAAGCAGGGGCATTGCTGGGGGAGGGGGTCCTCAGAGGGCTGAAGCTCCAAGTCTTTTTGTGGGCAACCCCGATTGTTAAGAGGTAATATGGCAGCTGTGGGTACCAGTGTGGTTTAATGCTTCAGACTGCAGCTAGTTGTCTTTGTGTCCCCTGCTTGCGTTAAACTATTGAGAGCAACAGGGGGCATGTGACTCCTTGACACATTGCATGCTGGGGTTTTCTTTATCAGTCTGGGCACCACTTTCAAACTTGCACTGAGAGTCTGTCCTCACAAGTTTGAAAGCAGCTCCCTGAAACATAACAAAAACCCCAGCATGCACTGCTTCACCTCGTATCACATGGCTTTTCACAGACAGGTCCCTTGTTCCTCGCAATAGTTTCATGCAAGCAGGGGACACAGAGACAACTAGTTGAAGTCTAAAGCATTAACTCTCACTGGGTATAGCTGTACCCACATCTGCCTTATTTTAGGACCTGTGGATGTAGATCTAAGGTACCAGGAGAATGACCAGAGCCAGGAGAGGGCTGGGCAGTGGGGCAAGTGTGAGATGGCCTCTCTTTAATCCTTTGAATGCCAGGGGATTACGCATCACTTTGTAAAGCAATGTGTTGTGCACCCCCTCTTGCATTCAAATGACTAATGTATTTTTCCTATAGGAGGAGAGGAGTTCCTCATTGATCTGACAGGCTTTTTATGTGAAATTATTGCCTAACCATGAAGAATACCACACAGAGAAAAGTCAAGTAATGGCAGGTAAGTGTGACTAGGCATTGATGAGAGTCAGGACTGGATTGTTGATGAGGAATTAACCTTTTAACGAGCAGAGGGGAGGCCAACACATTGCTCTGCAATGCATTGACCCACTCCTCTGGTCCTTTAAGGTTTAACTCAGATGTCTAAGCCTCTGCGCCTGAGTTCCTTCCTCCTTTGTAACCCACTCCTGATTTGTTACCAAGACAATTTCCCATTAGGATGCTAGATTTAAATATACTTTGAAATTGAGTTTAGATCTGGGTCTTACGGTGAGACTGGTGTTGAAGTGCTATGTTCAAACAAGTTCTGCATCTAAAGTTTAGACACAGAACTTGTTTGAACATAGCACATTAATGCCAGTCTCACTATAAAACCCCAGAATGTACCTGGTTCCCACCTCGTGGGACAGGGACGTGCACACACATTTTGGGGGGCAGGGGCTCAAATGAAAAAATGGGCACTTTTCATAATTAATATTATTAATTTTTTTTTGTTAAAAGGGTACGAGGGCACTTTGGACAAAAAGGGCAGGTGCTCAAGCCCCCCTTGGTGTCTATGTGTGCACGTGCCTGTCGTGGGAGCAAACAGGCTTGTCTTTCTCAGTGGAGTGGGGGTGCCTCTGTTAGTAGGGCATTTTTATGTTTTTGATAAGGTGTTTTTTGTCTGAAGAGCAAAGCAGCATGTGCCAAACTGGTTAGCTACCTCAAGTTCTGTACTAATTTTCAGCATGCTCAGTTACTGCTGTCAGTCACTGAGCATGTTTTGAAATTGGTGCTCTAACTGAGGTTAAAGGGATAGTAATATATGAAAATGAACAGAGCTGTGATAGCCCTATATAGTTTTTTCAGCATGTAGAGCAGTATAAATTATCCCTCTCCTGCCCCTTTTACCTATCCTTAGTCGCCTCCCCTCAGATGTGCAATCTGGTCATCGGACCGGACAACTCACAGCGAGGGACAATGTTCATGCACTGAGTATAAAGAAAACCCTGTCCCCTTTGATGAAGGAGGACAGAATTTTCCTTATGCTCACTGAGAATTGTCCCTCACTACGCTCCATCTGGTCTGGCTTAGAGAACAGCATGACGTACGTAAAAGGGGTGGGAGGAGGATCCTTTATAATTAAATTACTATTGAACTACAAATCGCATACTATTGACATACCGCTCTACATTCTGAAAAAACTATGGAATGCAATTGGAGCTCCTTCCATTTTCATATATTACTATCCCTTTAACCCTTTGAGTGCCAGAGTGGTACGCAATGCATTGCAAAGCAATGCATTGCGTACCATTTTTGGCACTCAAAGGGTTAAGTACAGCTAATCAGGATGCATTGAGGTTTAAAAGTTCTCACAGTGCTCTTCAGGTGAAGAGCCAACATCTACATGTTGTGGATAAGTTGGTGGTGGGGGTAAAGAAAAACATATGAGGCTCCACCTCCTTTTTTTCCTAACATTCAATTTAACCATTTGGATACTGGTGGGTTGTGCAATGTATTGCAGAGTGCTTGTTTGGCTTCTGGGAAGGTTAGAAAAGGGAGCTGCAGCCTTACTGAACTTGTTTGTTAACCCTTTCAATGCCAGAATGGTGTCAAACCATTGGAACTATATCTGGCACTCAAAGTGTTAGTGTAATTTGTGATGTCCATGACCCCTGTTATTCTACCTTCCTGCATGTCTCCAGCTCATTGCCTAGTTTAATCCCATTTCTCCCCCCACCAGTTCCTCTCTATTCCACATATTTGCCCCTTGCCTTTTTTCCTCGCTTTGCCTTTTCCCCCATCTTGCCCTCCCCCTTTTCTTTCTTTTCTCCCTTTGCCCTTTCTCTCCCATAATTATAAGCTCAGCAGTATTACTAGTGTAGCTTTGTTTCAAATGTATACTCTGAGGTATCACTAATGTAGATCTATATCAGCTGTAAGCTCTGCAGTATCATTAGTGTGGCTCCATTTCAGTTGGAAGCTCTGTGGTATCACTAGTGTAGCTCCATTTCAGTTGTAAGCTCTGTGGTGTCAAGGTCTAATTTGCAGCTCAAACTTATAGCTGGAAATAATAATCACATTCCATCTTGGATAAATGCTGCAGAATATGCTGGAGATAACTTGAGCAATATACCACTATTCTCAGTGGCAAGGAACTTCTATCCGAAAATATTGTTTGCAGAAGAGGAAAAATATTTTGTATTGTGTGATTATTTATAGCAAAGGGGAACAATTAACCCCTTTTTTTACTGCTGTACAGAGTTGATCACAAAACTTGTTATGAGTTGCTGTGTGAAGAAATGTGGCGTGCTTACTTAGAATAACCCTTTGATTACCAGTGGTGTGTTCAGTGCATTGCAGTAATTATATTCAGCAATTATAGATTTGCACTATATATTAATAACACAGATATGCCACAAGTATAGATCAGTGGGTATTAAGTTAGAACAAAAGAATAGCAAGTTAAACATAAAATGTCTTACTTCTTAACTCTTTGCATTACATTATAATTTAATTAGTAAAATAAACAGTTACGTTGTGTATGGATAACCCACTTCTCACTACAGACTTGTCATCACTACAGCAGGTGGCAGGCTCGATGTTGACTTTTGCCATGGGTTCTAGCTCCAGATATTTTTTGGAACCTAGCAATGCCCCTGCCTCTATGTGCAATAAACTTGTATATTTATTAGAATAAAATCAATTAAAATAACTTAAGAAATCTCACTCAGAAATAAGGGGGTTATAGACCAGTCTCAACAAATTGGAAGCCATACTATTCTGGAGGATTGTAGCAGTATGCTCTAAGTGTTCTGGATTTTCAGATACCTTATTTGAACTCTGTCTGAATTTTATTATCAGCCAATATATTTTTGTTTTACTTTACAAAACTGTATTCATTGTCTATTTAGATGCCAATTTGTCTATAAACACAGGTAAATGTAGAACTCAGAAGGCACTCTGCAACAGAGTTCCTTGCAGGTCTTATCTTGTCCCCGGGGCAGAGAGAATGTGCTTTGACTTCAGGGTTATAGAACTACTGGCGATGTGTAAGATGGCATTCCTTAAACATTGCCAGCAGTTTTTCAACTCTGCATGCTAATGATTAGATTTGACCCCCTCCCCTTGCATACTTAATTCATAGTGCATATGGTGATGTGTCTCTCTATTGTCAAGGCGATGTGCTCTTGCTTGCCAGACACACATAGCCATTGCATTGCCCCTTAGCGCATCACCCTCCAGGCCTCATGCTTAAAGTCCCTGTCCTTGTTGATAACTTGGTGCATGCATTAGTGCTAATCTCACAGCTACTAATGGTGGAATTAGGCAGCCTGGAGCATGGGTTGACTCAAATTCCAGTCTCTTGGTAACATAACAACTCCCCTGACAGTGGTTCTTACATTTTAACATTGTATCTGAGATTACTGATGAGTATAGAATGTCTAACTAACAAGCATTTGCTAAAGGGAGAACTGCAACGTGTTATAGACCTTTCTAGCATTTAAGCTCTATTTAAATCAATGGGAATATTTTTGTCCCCTATGGTGCAGTTGATTTGCTCCAGAATTACCCTACTTTGCTAAGGCCCATTGCCTTACAATAATAGTTGACATTTCTCAGATTTTATGGACAAACACCAGACAATAAGCAGTGTTCTTCCTCTTGTCTTTCTTCATTATGCAAAGCCTGATTCACTTTGTACCAGAACAAACTGGCAGCATTTGTGTCCTTTGGCCAGATGAGGTATGTCTTCCTTTTTATAAGTTTCCTCATCTGGTGATAAGGGGAAAGTCTGTGACTGGGGATGTCCTCCAAAAACAACAAAATCAGTACATCTGCATGCTCATCAAACAGGCGGTAGCTAGCTACTTGGATTTCCTTTGAACACCATTCACTTTCTAAGTAATGCCTGCTAATGATGCAGATTGTTTTCCGACTGCTATAGATACCATCAACTATGTTATCTAGTATGGCTTTTCCTGGTTCAAAGTCACGGTGATGAAGACAAAGCTTCCATCTATAATTTTCTTCTAGGTTAGGGACAAGTTGGTTGAATACCCATTCTTCATCATGACAGTTGTAGGAGATGAAAGCATCATAGAGATATTTTTGTTTCCTACCCTTTTGTTTTCTGTCATATAAAAAAGCAAGGGCAATGTAGTAGGCATAGACCACCTGCCATCTCCAAAAATTCCAGACTGTTAATAAAATCAGCAAATTACTTATCAATAGAGTTGTTGTTAAAAACAAAATAAAAGCATAATCTTGCCTACAGTAATATACGTTGAAAGTGAAAAGTTTTAGCCCCTTGGTTGAAGGAGGATACGCACATCCATACTCATAGAAATGCAGCACCTGTGTTTTCATATCGGACTGCACCCATTCTATAAACCATTGGTTTTCACAGCTGCAAGTGAGTGGGTTGTTGCGCAGATCCAGAAATCTGAGAGAAGGTAGAGCCTCAAGCTGTTTAGAAGTGAATGTGTTCAATTGACTACCTACAGCTCTAAGAAGAGACAATTCAGTGTTATTTGATGTTATAAGAAAGTCGAGTGATTCTATTTTAGTTAGACTAATATGCAATTCAGTCAAGTTAGGCACATGCTGTAACAAACATGGATCCAGACTCTGGAGAGGATTGCTGCTCAGATCCAGTTCTTTTAGCTGTGGAATGAAGAAAAATGTCCTTTGGTCAATTCCAGACAAGGCTAAATTGCCTGCATGGATCTTTTCTAAAGCCACCAAACCCTCAAAGAAATTAACTGGTAAATTTAGCATCCCATTGTGGCCTTGGCTGTTAAGGGTGATCAGTTTTAATGATTTCAAATGCATGAAAGGTGGTATCTCAAGCTCTTTTGAAGAATCATAATTTAAATAATTGCTAAAAAGCTGTAGTTCAAGAAGTGATTCCAGGCCTTCAAAAATATGTTTCTGTAAAACATTACTTGTTATCTTGTTGCTACCAAGAAGCAAGGTTTGCAAGTTATCTAGGCCAATGTAGGCACCAGGGTCTATTACTTCAATCTGATTGTCAACCAGATTGAGATGTGTCAGAAAGTTTAAATTTTTAAAAGTATTTGTTGTGATGTAACTTAACTTATTCTTCCGAAGTAACAGCATCTGCAGCATCCCGAGACTGGTGGCAAAAGACTCTGAAATATCCAAGATGTAGTTTTCTCCCAGGTTTAAATATTGAAGACTCCAATTGCCTAGCGAAGAAGAAAAAAACACAGACATCTTGTTTCTAGAAAGGTCAAGATGCTTTAGTTTGTCATAAGACTTTGAGTGATTTAAAAACACCTTTGAAACATGGTTGTTACTGAGGTTCAGTCTTTCTAAAGACGTCATGGGAGACAAGTCAGCCGGCAGTTTAGTTAGTTTGTTATTAGCCAGAGAAAGCACTTTCAGTGAATTCAGATGCTGAAAACTTGATGCAGTAACTTGCTGGAAATGATTGTCAGATAAATCCAACCATTTTAACATAGTACAGTTTTGAAAGGTGTTCACTTTAAATGTTTTATAATTATTACCCTGGAGTTGAAGTATTTGAAGTTTTGGGTGCCTAAAGCATATTTGTTCAATAAGATGGTCAGAGTCTGTTAAGTCCAAGTAACCAAGGTTAATTTCTTCCAAAGAGCAACAAGAAAGGCTTTGAATAAGACTGGATATAGCAATTGGTGATACTTGATTTCCTTCAATGTTTAACCTTTTTAACAGTCTCAAGAAGCAAGGTTCTTTAATGACCAATGAAACAGACTTTTGAGAGAAAGATATATCCAAGGAAGTAAGATTCTGTAAGATATTGCTTGTAAAATTGATGAAGGACAATGGATTTTTGGACACATCAATTGTATGAAGTGAGGCATAGACTTTTACTATGTCATTAGTTGAAAATGTTTGTAAGCTGCTGTTTGCTATATATAACTCTTCTAGACTATGTATCTGAAAGGCGGGATCCATATTTTTTAGCTCCTGGAGATGATTAGATGAAAGACCGAGGCTCTTAAGTTTTGTCAAACCAGAAAAAGCCTTGGGGTCTATAGTCACTATGGGGTTATTATTTAATAACAGTATGCTGAGGTTTTTCAGACCTTCAAACATACCATTCATTAGAGAATCTATTCTATTGCTGCTGAGATTCAGTAGTTTTAGTCCAGACAATTTCTGAAATGTCCCTGTCTCAATATGGTTGATTCTATTAGCTGAAACATTCAGTTCATGCATGGCTGTGAGATTGTTGAAGTCTGAAGTCTTAAGGGATTCAATGTTATTATGCGCAAGGTCCAGGCTGATTGTTTGCTTAGGAAGCTGCTTAGGGACATGAGTTAAATGCTTGTTGTAGCAGAGGACCTTCGGGTGATATTGTCCATGCACTTCACAGTATCTTATTACAAAGCTACTTCCATTAATTATTTCAGCAAGCAGTAAGATGTATGTTAGTAATGGAGGCGACATCTTATTGCATAGAAAAATCCAATGTGTGTAGCAGCAATACCAACAGTTTGATTGTCATGTAGGAAGCATAGAATAAAATGTAGCTTTGAAGAAGTGATGAAGTCTTAGTATAACTTGTTTAGATGTTGTTGGAGACATTCCAGTGGTAAACCATGTGACAGGAACATACTCCCTGTGGAAAAGACACAAAAACAAAACATTTTCATTATTATTCTCAAGTTCCCTTTTCTCAGAAAGTTTGCACAATATTATCATTTTGCCTCTCAGCCAGGATACGAAGAGTTTGCCCACCTCCATGCTGCATTTACATCTCAGGAATCTCTAGGCAAAGCAGCCTAGGTACCCTTAGCCCCATTGAGATCCATAACCCACTGGTCACTTAATCATGCTCAGCCCCACCCACTGGCACAGAACACTGGCACAGAACACACCTGTAGTGTATAACAGAAAAGCACATAACTGCTTTTAACCCCTTGGTTGCTAGAAAGATCCTCAGTGCATTATCTTGCAATGCCATGGAGACCTCTCTAACAGTTAGGTGGTAGCGATCAGTAAAGGGGCATATAAAATGGTAAATAAACTGGCCATTTTAAAGTAGAAGTGGGTGCCTGGTGCAGGGGCATTCAGATTGTTCGGCACACCCAGAACTCAGATTGAGGGAATGGCTAGCACAACCGATGGGTCTCTCACAAATCGCCGACTCTGCTCAATGGGAAATGTGGTCCTGACCACCCCCATTCTCACCAAGCTATACTAGACCAATAACAAATGGAAAGCTATGACTTAAAGTGAACATTGTTTCAGCAGGTAGTATGCTGTAAAGTGGCTCCTTTGATACATTGAAATGGTTCCATCTTGTCCAGTTTTGTGACATTGAAACTGATTTACTCAGAAGAACTGGCACAATGCTGGGTCAACCAACAGCAATGTTTTGTCTCACATAAAACCCCCAAATTCCCTTTTATTTAAATTGAGCTTTTAATCCCTTGAATGCTTGAGAGGTCTCCAACACATTACAATCCAGTGTAATGGAGACCTCACTATCATTCCAGGGGTTAAAAGCCCTATTTAAGTCAATAGTAATGTACATTTGTGGTGCATTTGGTTTACCCATAACTCGGCCATTTCTTCTTAGTTCATCAGTCTCATTGTGCCCACGGATATTTTGGATATTTTCGATATTTTGGACATGAAGTGGTTGGACATCGTGAGAATGACGTACTAAGAAGAACTGGAGTAATTCTCTGGCAAAAAAGCTGTATAACAAATAGCATTCAAGCTTCTATTTAAATCAGTGGCAAATTGGTGGGATTTGTATATGTCCCCTATGGTGCAGTTGGTTAGACCTATAATTGTTCCAGTTCTACACAGTGCATCAACCTCAATGTGGCTACAAGCCCACCACAGTAACTCATGAGTGTACTTTGTTAGCATGGTATCACAGAGAGTGCTGTAAGTTTTAATCCCTTAAGGAACAGATAGGTGCGCAATGTGTTGCATACGCCTCTGTTCCTCAAGGGGTTAAAATGAAAAGTACTTATTTATGTATATATGATAGCAGAATGGTATAAAGATTAGGGTTGGCAACCCATGGATTTCTATCTGTTATTGGATTATAAAGTTTATAGTTGATTTTGATGGACTTGTGTCTTTTTTCGGCCTAATTTACTATGTTTACTATCTTCAACTGGCCATTGGCAGACTAAACACGATGGGTGACTTTGAGTAAAACAATATACCGGAAGTTACATTTTGTCAATTCTCGGGGGAGATGCATTAATGATCAATGCAACGGCTAAGTGTGTCTTGCAATGTTTGGTGATCTCTTCGCCATAGAGAACACAAAACACTTTTCGCTATGCCATAAGATTTATCTATATATGGGGAGACACTTTAATCATTAGCATGTAGGGATGGTGTAGTGATGGTCATGTGCTAGGAAGCGCAAGTGGGGGAATGGAGAGAATGCACTCAGACTTCAGAACCAAGAATGCCACAGCCATGCGCTAACCCTTTGAATTCTATAGGGAGGAGAAATGCATTGCTCTACAGTGCATTGCCCACCTCTGTAGCATTTTAACTGTTATAACATATAGAATCCCATGCCTAACATCACATATAATTTACAGTCACTGACAACCGGAAAAGCAGCTGTTACATGTAACAGCTTCTCTGCTGCTTCTGTATTTAAATGAACCAGCTTATCAGATGTTTTAAGTCCATAGAGGTCTGTCTGTCAGTTGATTCATATAAATGGAACATTCGCAAGGCCCTGCTGAAATGAATTAACTGATCTGTAGATAGTCCACTGTGGACTCAAAACAGCTAATCAGGTGATACATATAAATACAGACACTGCAGAGAAGCCATTACGTTTAACATTTGCTTTGCCAGTTCTTAGTTTCTGTACATGTATTTTAAGCTTATCAGAGTATCCTTTAGATATAACCTCTTCAGTGTCACAGAAATGTGAAATGAATGCATTCCAGGGCAGTGCTTTGCACATCCCTATGGCACGCAAAGGATTTAGGGCTTGATATAATTCCCACCAGTAAAACTGTCGGTAGGGCAAAAATGAATACCGAATGATTTACACCCAGTGTTACCATCAGAATGCAATTGTCCTACCAACAGGAACCACGATGAGCATTGGGACACAGAACCCAAATTGTGACCCAATGTTCATTGTGTTTTTTTCAGTCCCATAACTCAAACACTGTCAAACACTAACTATGAGCTGCAAACATACTCATCTCCCAAACATTAACCTTCCCCTTGGTCCTACACTACCCCTAACATGAACGAAAAAAGTGGACCCATAATATCCCTAACATACTGTCACCCATAGTTAGAACATATACCTGTCATTCTGATGTCCAGCAGGGACTTCTGCACCCTGGTCATCTTCTTCAATTTTTTTTCTGTAGGTTTCTATATTCTTCTTCATCTGTCATCATCTTCTTTCTTCTTCTTCATCTGTCATCTCCATATTCAATTTCTTTCTTCTTCTGTGGTCTTCATTCTTCTTCTTTACACATAGTGTTGACATATATAGTAAGTAAAATAAATCTATCATTAAATATACACTTCTACCACCTCTGCAGCTGGCGGTGGCAGGAAAAGCCAGCAATAAAAAACCCTTCTCATACTTTTAGGGCAGATGCATGATGCCATCTAAGGGAAATTTGAACAGGAACTGCCTTTTATATGGCCAGTCCCTGTTCAACTTACCCCCCATGCTCCCATTGTCTGGTGTGGGCTTACATAGGACATGGAACGTGCACTGCAGTAACCACACCTCTCAGCAAATCAGCTTCTAGCTGGAGGGCAAACCCACCTCCCAGCCAATGGCAGCATGGGAATTAGTTTGAACAGAGACTGGCCATAAAAAAGGCAGTCCCTACTCAAATTTCCCTCAGGGCGCTTCAGGCTATTGTTTCCAGCCACCACTGGCAGCAGCACATGTCTAAACATATTTTTTTAACACGTTCAACACTAAGTTTAAAGAAGATGAAAGAAGAGGCGCACAGATGAAGAAAGAAGATGGAGATGACAGATGAAGACAGGGATGACAGATGAAGATAACAGATGAAGAAGAAGAAAGAAGAGGCTGACAGATAGAAGGTTACAGAAGAAGAACTGAAGAAGAAGACCTGGCTGCAGAAGACTCCGCTGGACATTAGGAATCCAGGTAAGTGTTGATTTTAATTTTTTGGTGTTATTTTTTGGCTGATTAACCCTTTGAGTTCTAGTGGGGTATGCCACGCTGTGCAGTGTATTACATACCCTACTGACACTCAAAGGGTTAATTCTTTTTTTAATTCACACAAATTTTAAGAACTCTTTGCATGCCAGAGGGCTATGCAACGTGTTTACCAATGCATTGCGTACGCCTCTGGCATTACATTACACACATTTTTAAAATCCTTTCAGTGCCAGAGGGGTATGCAATGCATTGCATAGCATACCCCTATGGCACTGAAAGGGTTACTTATTTTACATTACACATTTTTTAAATACTTTCAATGTATTCCTCTGGGGCATAGGGACCAATATCAATACATCCACCGGCCACTTAGCATTTTTTCTTTTTTCACTTTACGTACACATGGATGGTTAAGCACACGCATTAGGGGACTTTGCACCAACTTTTTTTGCTGGAAATTAGAGTCTCTTAACGTGTGTTACTAGCCACCACATGTAATTGCATTGCAAATTCATTGCTTCCTATGGGTGCAAATTTAGCCCCTGATGTGCATTTCTTTCTGTTGTCTGTCACAGTGTAGATAATCTCATACCTGACTATGACTTCAACCTACCGTCTGTACCTTTTTTTTTTAGCCCTGTGAATTGGATTGAGCCCTAAGAGAGAGAAGTCTCTGTCTTTGCCCTCCAGTAGAGACAGCAATCTGTCCTCTGGCTCCATAGAAAGCTATGGGAAGGACCCAAATTCACCATCTTAGTTTGGCGAAGTTGATACTGCATTCCGACAGCATGGGCAGCAATCAGAGCTTAACCCTAGTGCCAGAGGGGAAAGCAAAGGTCATATCAACATAAAAACACACTCGCACGAATACGTCAATGGCTCATTAAGTTACATTTGAATATGAAAATGAAACATTGTTGAAGCAGACACTGCAATATTGTAAACCTGGTGAAGGTGTATTTGTGGTGTATTCACAAGTATATCATGGCAAAGATGTCTTAATGCATATGACAAAAAAGCAGTTGGTGCAAATGCTCCACAATGTTGGCAACATAGACTGTTATTGAACTTTAACACACCTCCCCAGCAACCTTAGAGCACCTCCCCAATCACAGTTTGCCACAAAGCTCAGTAGGTTCTAGTTACACCCTTGTCTGACACACAAGTGCATACTTCCTCTTACATATTTCTGCCAGCTGACCATATATGAGTCATTACTTGAAAGCTTGCTTAAAAAACTATATTAACCCTTTATTTTGACAGTGCATATTCTACAAGTATAAAATATGTACAGTTAAATAAAACATACTTTTTATTATTATTTTTTCATCTTAATCTATTTTTACACTTTTATTTCCTTATCAGTGCACTCCCTAGGGGCTGGATTCAAATGCAGGTGATAATTTTATCTCTGCTGCTATCTCCAGGTATCCCCATAGTCTTCAATAGGAAATGTTTTTATTAAACGGGAGGTAACATCCTATATAATAATTTGCTAAATCGTGTGTAACGCCCGACATGTGCAGTAGACATTGCTGTGCGTGCGGCAGTCATGCGCAGTAGAGACTCCCCGCGCCGCAGCTGATACAGAGCTGGGCGCTCCGAAGGAGCGTCCAGCTCTGTATCAGCAGTGGCGCTGGCAGTCTCTACTGCGCGTGACTGCCCCGCGACCGGCTGCCAGAGGCACTGTGGCCCGTGTAACGGGCTGTTCAACTAGTTTATAATAATATAATAATATTTCTAACAGGGAACATGAAAGCAAGTAGAGTGATACAATGTAAAAAAGATACAATGTAAACAAGCTTTCAGCTCCACAGGGAGAGTGGAACATTGCATTACATCCCATTCTGATTGTCTATTGACCAGAGAACTCCCTGGAAACAGGTATTCAGGGAGCTTACTGTCAGGGACATATGCAGTTTGACTGTACATATTAGTAACCTGTAGAAGATGTAAAATCAAAATAAAGAGTTACTATCCATTTTCTGAATGCATGAGTAATTAACTATAACTTTAGATTGCAAGCTTTTGGACAGGGACATCACTTCCAGTGTTTCACTTTGCAAAGCACTTGTGTAAACCCTTAAATTGTAAAGTGCTGCATCTACTTCTGTTGCTATATAAATAAACATATTCATTCATTCAAATATTTGTGGACTAGAGTAAATGAAGCAGTCATACAGATGTGAATATGCCTTTTAACATAACCCTTTAAGTGCCAGAGGGTTATGCAATGCATTGCTTTGCAATGTGTTGCGTACCCCTCTGGCATTCAAAGGGTTATGCCCTTGAGGAGTAGAAGGATGTGGAGCAACACACTGGAACATATTCACACACCTCTCATTCTCAAGAGGTTAAAGCAGTGATTCTCAACCATGGTGCCTTGGCAGTTTTGTGTGCTGCGGGCACCAGCTGAGTGTGCCTCAATTTTTCCATGAAAACTGTTTGTTGTCATTCTATGAGATATAATTATTATTATGTAGAATTATGAGGTGCTCCCTTTGCAAAGTCCTTAAGAAACTGGCTACAAAGGCCTCGATTCAATTGGCCCTGTCAGCAAAAAAAAAACAAACA
Source organism: Rhinophrynus dorsalis (assembly GCA_037306005.1). Taxonomy (NCBI): domain Eukaryota; kingdom Metazoa; phylum Chordata; class Amphibia; order Anura; family Rhinophrynidae; genus Rhinophrynus; species Rhinophrynus dorsalis. The sequence goes on along the minus strand of CM074721.1, from coordinate 166,781,276 downwards.
AAAAAAAACAGCCGATTTTTTCATGCATGATAAGCCAGTCAATTACCTGTGCTATGAGAAAATACTGGTTGAAAAAAACACATGTTGGTTGCTAGTTAGCGCCCATTGGAGCCCATTAAAATCAGTCTCATTTTCCCATTCAATTCCATACGTTAGGCATTAAGATACTTTAACCCCTTGCGTGCCAGAGGGGTACGCAACGCATTGAGAAGCAATGCGTTGCTTGCCCCTCTGGCACGCAAGGGGGTTAAGGGACCCACTCTAACTGGTGAAAATCTTTATCCAGGTTTTTTGGCTGCAGAGTCCCTTAATGCATGTTTAACCTGCCAACACACGAATTGAAAGGGAAAAAAGCCAAAAAAACCTCCTAAATAACCAGTAGATGTATTGATTTGATGCCCTAAACCCCATATCAATACATCTAAAGTACTCAAAAATGGGTCTAATGCTAGTAAAATTAACCCTATGAGTGCCAGTGGGGTATGCAACGCATTGCAAACACCCTTTCTCTTTGATGTTCCCATTTCTCACTCTATTTAGCGTGAGTTTTGGGAACTCAAAACACACAATGAATGTTTGGCCAAAAGTCAGATCCTTTGGCCCAATGTTAGTTGTAGTTTTAGTTGGTAGAGCAATCGAATACCAACAGTGACACAGTATGTTTGCCGGCTGGTAGCCATTTTTGCCCTACTGGCTTTTTTAGAGGCCACAATTGAATCAAGGCCAAAATGTGAGGGGCGCCCTGAAATTTCCAGATTGCATGTTAGAGGTTGCCTTGATTGAGAAACACTGGGTTAAAGGAACACTAACACTTCCTACTAAAGATCCACAACTTGCCCTACTATGGCCAGAAAAGCCTAATGAACACTATAAGTTTTGTCCTTGCACCTTGGCTCATGAGAAAACTAAGAAAACTGAAGACATTCAGGAGCAAACCATATGAACCTAGGGAACAAATAAACCTCCAAAGCAATGCTTTGGAGACTTCTCTAAGTAAGTAGGGGTTAAATTGTTTTATTTGTCCCCTACAATGCAGTTAGTTTGCCCCAGAATTACTCTGGGCAGAGATGAACTAAAGGTTGATGCAGTGGTGAAGTGTGTCTGGCCATGCGTGGTGATCACTTCGCAATGGAGAATTTGATACACTTCTCCATACGTACTAAGAAGTATCTATGCAAAGGGAGGGGAGACAGTTTATTAATTAGTATATGGAGCTGGTGTAATGCTGGTTATGTGGTAGAGAGGGCAAGTGAGGAAGTGGAAAGGATGCGCTCAGACTTCAGCACCAAGAGCACCACAGTCCTTCCTTAAACCTTTGCGTGACATAGGGACGTGCATCGTATTGCTCTGTAATGCTTTGAACACCTCTGGGGCACTGAAAAGGTTATAACATAGAGAATCCCCTGCCCCACTTCACATAGAATTCACGAACACTGAGAACTGGCAAAGCAGTGGTTACATGTAACAGCTTCTCTGATTCGGTCTTTACATAAAGTGGTTTATCAGCTGTTTGAAGTCCACAGTGGTAAAGGCATGGAGAAAGTATGGTTATATCAGCATATTTGAGAGCTACTCACAGGAATATGATAGTGGAGACATTTTATTGCATATGACGATATGGAATCAGTCCCAAAATTATTCTCATTACTATTATCATCCTTTATATAGTGCCAACTTATTGAGCAGCGCTGTACAATAGGGAATAGATATAGAGAGACATTAAACAATAGAAAAGGAACATAGAAAAGAAAAGCATCAGATCAATGTCTCCAGCCTGGACCCTTATCGAATATTAATGCATCTTCCCAAGTTCTTCTTAGTATATCAGACTCAACATCTTTATTTGGTCCTGCATGTCATATCCATTGCCAGTTACTAGCAGGATTATTGTACATCAAACTCGATCCACTGGAACTATTTTTTTTTAAACTGAAGTAGTAAGTGTGCTTGAGCCCTCAGAAGATTACCATGACCAGTGGATGGAGTTTGATGTCCAGTAGGTCTGCAAGCAATAGACTTCTCTATGGACATGAAATGTAATTAATTGAAGAGGCTACCTCTTTAACCAAAGAGAAAGGACAAAATTTATAGTGGTCATTAGGATTTGCTGATCCTAATAAGGTGCATAAGTAAGGATTGAGTGCCTCCAAGGACACTCGGGGCAGGGTCCCCCTCTGGTGACACCCAGGGTTCCTACTGAATGGAACATCTCATAATGGAAGAATCTCAGGCAGGCCACCTATGAGAGGTGAACCTTTTCAGTGAGTGGTTGTTCACATTATTGGCCCCTTGGCCAAGACCAGTTGGATGGGGAATATGTAAATCCTCACCATAGTGGATTTTACCACCTGGTAGGCTAAAGTTATGGCCCTGTCTATTATCACTGCCAAAACAGTGGCTTATGTCCTTGTCAAGGTGTTTATTAGAGTAAGATTCTCTAATGATATCCTGGTGGACCAAGGGAATGGTTCAGTCCATTAAGACAGCCCTTTTCCACCCCCAGATGAATGAACTCTCAAGTAGATGATTTTGGCATTGTTGTGGCCTCCTGTTTCGTCTAGGAGCAAAGGGTTAACCACATGATTTGCTTTCCTATTCGAAAGTACCACAGGAATCAACCAGGTTCTTCACCTATGTGTTCTTATACAGCTGTTGATTTAGGGGTCCCTTAGATCTTCTCCAGTAGTACTGGGAAGGGACTCATGAGACCAAAGAGGCTTCTCTTGTCACTAGACGTGTAAACACTAATGAGGGGCCGCCATTCCCCACCCCCAATTATGCCCTGCCCCAATAATGCACCGCCCCAACCAAATTCCACACCCATAATAATAAATGGTCTAAAATGCTTTTAGACTAGTGTCTCTTACAATTTGAAGAGAATCACAACACTGAAGAAGTTAAAGTGACAACAACATCTAAAATGGACATGTCTAGGGTCATTTACACTTACATATCAAGACTGAAATAGTTCCCCATTTATTCTCAGTGGCCTAATATCCAGTCTTATATGTTGTGAGTGAGCAGCCATTACCTCCCTTTCCATTGCTCCAAATGATTGTCATTTGGTCTTCAAGAGGTAAACCAAATACAAAAATGATTACACTTATCAATAATAATACCTTGGATTCTAGAGCTGTCTCCAGGAGACGTCTCTAACCTTCAAGAGGATAACACAGAAAAGTGTAACTTTACACAGGAACTTTTCCTGTAGACTGGCATATGAAGAACAAATGGGTGTACAGTGGACATTGCTTTTTAGGCATTGTGCACCACTCAGATCAGAGGAAAATCAAGCGTGAGGTTGTGCACAACACATTGTAAAGCAGTACACATTCAACACCCATTTGGTCTTCAAGAGGTTAACTTATGAATGGGTGGGTTTAAAGTTGGCCAATCACATTATGATGACAGTGACTACTTAGTACTGGGTTTAAAGCTGGCCAGGGATGGAAAATCATAATTGCTTTATATTTGGGTAATCCATCTCTGTGTATCCTGGGTTAAGCACAAGGGCTTAGTAAGAGGTGGTAGTACAGAGGCCTCAAGACTCTTTTCTAACTACAAAGGCTACATCTGAGCCAAACAAGGGGCAGGTTCCTCTATATTAACTCATTGATGACATATGTAGGGAATAAGATGGTAAAGACTGGAAGCCATATAATTTACATACTCTCTGCAAAAACAGGTTGACGTACTAAGAAAACTGGAGTAATTCAAGGAAAAACCAATCCCCCCATAACAATTCCAAAAAGTCCCATTGCTCTAAATGGGGATTTTAGCCCACTGAATTCTTGAGAGGTCTCCAACACATTTTTTTACGATGCAATGGAGACCCCTTTAACAACTGAGTGGTTAAAAGTCCCTTTTAAATCAGTGGGAATTTTTTTTATCCAATATGGGGATTTGGTTTTCCCTAGAATTACTTCAGTTTTCTTAGTATATTAGCCCCACAGAATGAACTGGTTAGAATTTCACTCTACAGCAGTGTATTCTGAGGACTGCAACAAAACAAAATAGAGACGGCGCAGGTAACCTCTCTCAGTGTATAGTGTTATTCTGCAAACTTGATTCCTGTAGAGTCTGTAGATAAAATAGCAGATGAGAGTCGGTATTGTGTTAGCCATAAAAATACAGGAGGCAAATATAGTTAAGTTTATACCTTTATTGGCTAACTAAGCAGATTTAGGTTGCAAGCTTTCAAGACCTCTTAGGTCTCTTCCTCAAACATGTTATACAGATAAATATGAAAACATCTCTCTTATATACAAGTAAACATTGCATTGTTTAGAATGGAAATCAGATAAGAAAGCTCAGTCCGGACCCAGATTCTTTGATCAGTCAATGGTAGAGTAAAGTGATGTAAATTGTAGTCTTTCTCTAAGGGGTAAGAGGTATTTATGATCCCAGTGGGGCTGTTGGAAAGGTTGACAGGATTATGTGACACAAATTCTCTGTCTCTATTCAAACCATTATGTAAAGTATTAAACTGCAACATTAATTTAACCTCCCATATTTTTATGTCCCTCTGAGTGCAGAACAGTCCCATCAGTACAGTTACTGTCCCTGACACTGTGTCCATTTTGGCAAAAATGTTCTTCCACTGGTTTCTCAAAGAATCTGGGTCTGGGCTGACTTTTCTTATCTGATTTCCATTTTAAACAACGCAATGTGTACTTGTATATAAGAGAGATGTTTTCATATTTATATATATAACATGCCTGAGGAAGAGACTAAGAGGTCTTGAAAGCTTGAATCCTAAATCTGCTTAGTTAGTCAATAAAGGTATCAACAACTATATTTGCCTCAGATACAATAGCAAACACAGCACATATAGGAAAGACCCCCACACACACACAGACACACACAATTCCCCAGGGAACTTCCAGCTGTCAATCTGAAGCCCCTGTGTGTCATTTTAAGTGCCCACTTTTCATTCAACTTATCTGTTGCCTTAAGATTGATGCTGCCATTTGAAAGCACCTTGTGAGGATTCCCCACCCCTCTAACTGACCTGTGCAGACACTGCCTGTATAAAACTGGCCTGTAGATAGCATTGGTGGCAAAGGAGTGGCTAGGAGATCCTGAGTCTCATGGGTGTGCTGGCCTGGGGTGCAGGGGGGCAAATGCCCCCTGGGCCAATCATGCTTATGGGCCAGTACCTCTATATTTTAATTAACTATTTAGGACCAGCAACTCTTGTCCCTAAGCAGTGACAATGCGAGATAGACATCTAAAAGGCCTCCTTATGAACTGAGTGGCCATTTTACAAAAAATTTCTGTAGTGAGTGGATAACTTGATATCTTGCAGTGGAGCCGTTTCTTTGCAAGATAATCGTAACCCCGGAAGTATCTTGTAATGAGGAAGACAGTAGAACTGCTGCACTGCACGATCTGAAATGGAGGGCAGTGAGGCAGTGGTGCCCTCTGGTTACCCACTCACTACTGAAGCTTAGTAAAGGGGGGGGGGGGATCCATTTTTTTTAAAAAAATTTGTTCTGTATGGTACATTAACCGTAGCTCATACATATTTCATATTTCTAATGTAATACTCATAACATTCAACATTGTTTTCAATCCAGATAAAAATAGCACTTTACTCTTTGCAAGCTTCATCATGTAAGTGAAGAGGTGATTTAACTTTGGACTGTAAAGAAGGGTCTCTAGCACATTACTTCCCAAGGCTTTGGTTACATTTAACTGCATTACTGAGCAGCATATGGATCAGTACTCAAATGGATGCATTGCTACAAATTTCTCACACTGCTTAATTTAGTGTGTGTGTGTGTGTATTTGTATGTGTGTGTTTATTTATCAGAAGGACTTAACTAGATACAGATAGATGCCTTGCAAACAGCAGACAATTATTCTTTACTGTTTTAATTTATATTTGGTCTGCTCAGCTGCTGTATTTTTTTCAGTTCAAAACCTGAAAGACTAGTGACCCTTGTAAGTGATTTGTATCTATTGAAGCCCATTGTTTGCTTGGAGGAGGGATGATCTAGATGGAGACTTCAATAAAGTTCATTACATAGAGGTAACTAAATATAATTCAAATAGGTATAGGTATACCTGACTGCTGTGGAGGACATCTACCTAGTAAATCAGTGTTGTTCCCCTTTATGGTCCTTATATAGGAAGCTAAAGAGGAGCAATTCTAGGGCAACCTATCTGCAACACAGGGAGACAAATTAAGTTTCCAATGCATTGGAGACCTGTAACATTTAAAGGGTTAAAATCACCATTTAAATCAGTAGGAATTTGTATAATACTTTACTCAAACACTGCAACTCTCTATCCTCCTGAAAATACCCCAAAGATTATTATGTGTAGACAAAAGTGGAGTAATTCTTTAGAAGACTACTTAATAGTTCCCTTGATTTAAATGCAACTTTTAAACCCTTAAGGACCAGATGGATGTATTGCATACCCCTCTGGTTCTCAAGGGGTTAATCACCTGTATGCTAGAAAGGTCACCACTGCATTGCTTATCAATGCATTGGAGACCTCTGTAACATTGATGAAGTTAAATCAGTGGACATTTGGGCAATGGTTATTTGACACCTACTGTGAATTTGGTTTGCTCCACAACTGCTACTCTTTTATCTTCCTGTGTACAGCCCTAAGGGCAGGATTTCCCAGTAGGCAGAGTAGGTAACTGCCTAGAGCTGAAATTTTTCAGGGGAGGTGCTTCAGCTCTGCTGGTCACACCCACATTCTGAATTATGGATGTGGCCATAGCAATGTCAATATCCCTGCACCAGTTTTATAACCCTTTACAGGGTATTATTTAATCCCCTGGATGCTGCAGAGATCCCCAATGCGAGATCTCTCTAGCAACCAAGGGGTTAAAGCTTTTTTCATTCTTGAATGTTATAGGTCCAAAGTATTTTCTATGCCAGGAAACAGTGGATGGGACATTGGGTGGAGTCATGTGAGGAGTGGGGGTGTGGCCATGGGTGGAGCTAAGGGGGTCTAGAGAGCCTTGCCTAGGGGCTCCTGTGATGTAAATCTGGTCCTCATCGTGTACACAAAACAGCATAATAAATCTTGGACAAATCATCTGAACATTAGGAGACATAAGCATTCTCATTGATTTAAATGGGGTGTTTAAACACTTGCTTGGACACCTCTTAGACAATTCACAGTGTTAAAAGCCCTATTTAAATTATTGAGAACTGGGGCATTTGTGTTAGTCCTCCTATGGTATAGTTAGTTTGCCCCACACACAGCTGTGTCTTAGTTTAACTAGCATAAACCCCACTCATACGTACTGGCACCTGCACCTCATCGATTAAAGGGATAGTAATGTTTCAAAATAAAAGCAGCTCCAATTAATCTTCATAGTATTTGGGCCATGGAGAGTGTTATTTCAGTACTGTCAGAGTTGTAGTTCAAGAGTAATTGAATGATAAATTATCCCCCTCCCGCCCCTTTTACCTAGTGTAAGCCTCCTCCCTTCAGATGTGGAATCTGGTCTCTTGACCAGACAGATCACAGCAAGGGACAATCTTCTGACTGTGAGCATAAGGAAAACCCTGCCCCCCTTGACAGGTTTTTCCTTATGCTCACTGAAGATTGTCCCTCTCTGCGATCCATCTGGCCAGTCTTGCTGCTCTGAAGTGAGCAGTGTTACATTGGTAAAAGGGGAGGGAGGAGGATAATTACTCCTGAATTACAACTCTGACAGTATTAAAATAACACTCTCTGTGGCCCAAATACTATGAAGATTAATTGGCGCTGCTTTTATTTTGAAACATTACCATCCCTTTACGTGAATTCAAGGAAAGAAAAAAAAAAATTACGGATGAGTTTCAGGATCTCTTCAGACTCTGTGACTTTTAATAACCCATGAAGGAGCATAAAGGGGTACAATGCATTTTTCTTTGAAATGCTTTGCACTCCTATGTGGTCATAAAAGGGTTAATACTGCTCATGAGCTGTTGAAACTTGAGACCAAATCCATTTGTACCTAAAATATACCAATAAACGATTCTGCATAAAAGATAGGTGGGGATGGATCCCACTATCCCTTAAGAACCAAAGGCTGATTTTTCTTGCTAAAACAAAAGCAAAATCAGCCATTGGACTAAAATTTGCAGACATCATATCTGATTATTTCATGGCTAGGCCGCCCCCGTAAGTATGTCATTTAGAGAGTAGTAAAACTAATATTAGTAGATATGTGTTAAAAAAAGTATTGTCCAGCAGGGGTGGGCAAGAATAAAAAACACAATTATGTATTAATATATTCAACATTATCCGGTGTATTTGTGTACTATATGTTAACAATTATGTTTACAAAAAATATTTTGCCTAGGGTGGGCAGCCTTATGATTCCTATGTCCGTACTAACTTGTGATACACCAATATACAGTTTATAGCTGTGCACATGTTAATACATAAATAGTTTTTTATGACTGCCAACCCCTGGCAAATACTTTTTCATATTAAACACGTCTACTGACATATACAAAAGATGTGTACCCCACTGCATGTATTTATATATGCCTTAGATAGATATGTTTAAAATAAAGTATTGTCATGGTCAGGGGTGGACAATCATAAAAACAACACTTCTGTATTAACCCCTTTGTGTCCAGTGATGTGCCAGGATCGTCACGGATGTCCGGCACGTGTCCTGGCACGTCACGTACTTTTTAGTCACAGTGATCCTGCGGAGCGCTGTGAGTAATAGCAGGGACTGAAATTGATCGCTCCAAGACCGGAGCGATCTCTTTTAGTCCCCCATTCAGCGTGCCGGCACACATGATCAGGCACGTCAAACTTTCCTATCTGGTCCTTAAAGGACCACACACCCCAGGACTGCTGGTTCTTAAGGGGTTAACATAAATACCAACATTCCTTATATTGGTGTATATGTTAGTGCAGAAATGCCAAGAATTTCTTTTTCCTTTTTACCAAAAAAAAAACAAAAAACATATGCTTATCATTATAATTTTATCAAAACTGATTCAAAGTCAAGGATAGGTTTTAAATATATGAACAAGCAAAAGTTGGCCAAGCAAAAGAATATAATTTCTCATTAATATAATGTTAATGCAGATTATCCAACCCTGGCCAATATGTTTTTTTTTCCTTTTTACCAACAAAACCATAATCTTAACAGTGTAATTTTATCAAAACTGCATATATTTATAAACTCTAACCTTAACTTTGACCAGAAGTGCATATTCTGTAGCCTTCCAAGAAGAACAAATTGCAGGGTATGTGGGAAGGCCCCTACAGGATAGTGAAACCCCTTCATGACACTATGTATGTGGTCATTCAGTGGCCCAATGAGCAAGTACAAAGCATTTGCCACATAAACACTCTAATGGAGTACCTTGAGCATGAGGGTGTAGTGGCGGTCATTTTTGTCCAGCCAGCTAGAGAAGTAGAGAGACAGTCTCCTCTGATCTCTTTGAGGCTACTCACTGGACCAGCTCACATAAGCTAGGTTAAGATAGGGGAAAAGCTGGGAGAGGAAGAGTGAGCTCAGGTCTAGGAACTACTAGATCATAGAGAGGATATGTTCTCCTCCTTACACAATGTAATCCAGGCATAAAAAGGAAACTCCAGAGCCACTACCACTTGAGCTATCAGCTTACTGGGTACCAGTGGTGGTACAGGCCACCATAAAAACAGAGCTTGAAGAGATGTGGCACTTGGCATCATCATACCCTTGAATAGCCCATGGGCTTCTCCAGTAGTGCTAGTACATAAGAAGGATGAGACCACTAGGTTTTGTATTGATTACTGGTGCCCACACAACTGTACAATGACGAATACCTACCCCATGCTCCTAGTTGCAAGTTAGTAGAGCAGTTAGCTGTGGCCTCCTACATGACCACATTAGATCTGACCCCAGGGTACTGGTAGATTCCTCTGGTGCATTAGCTAATGCTAAGTTAGCCTTCATCAGCTCATTTGATCTGTATAAATTGAGTCAGTAACTCGAGCAACAGGAGGGTACTGGGAAGCAGGGGTCTGAGCCCACAATGATCGATGAAGGCTTTGTTACAGGCTCCCACTGCCTGTACTAAAAAGAAGGATCTAGCTTTATTGGGGACCACTGGTTACCACTAGAAGTTTGTCCCCAGGTACAGTGAAATTGCTTTGCTCTTGACTGACTTGACAAAGAAGATGCTGGCCCACAATGTCCTGTTGTCCCCTGTGTAAAGGCTTTTAACAACCTAAAAGAAGGAATGGCACCAGTCTTGGCTGTGCCAGACTATTATAAATTGTTTCAGGTCTACCCTTCTTAACACAAGTCTCAGCTGTATTACTGGGGGCCACCTGGATGGAGAACCTCACCAGAAGCCAGAGCAGATGATGACCAGGAGCTGACAGCATTCATAAGGGTGTCAGGAAGATCCTGGTTACTTTCACATTGATAGCAGCAGTGGGATCCCTCCACTTAGGATTAAAAACCCCATTGCGACCATCTCCAATGGGAGAACTAACTTGAGCCCTGTTATGATCGTATCGCAGAGGTGTATTGGCACCTGACTGTGTCTTGCCTCCAGGAGCTCCTAGAAGGTCTGGGACTAATTACAGTTCTTGTAGCAATGGATGAGGCACCCACTGCATGCCCTCAAAATTTCCCCAAATCCCAAAAATAGACTTTTATTAATTAGAGACCTCTATAACAATCAGGGGATTAAAAGCACCATTTAAATCAAAGTTTTTTTATTTCTACCCTATGATTCTGTTGGTTTGCTTCAGATTTGCTCCAGTGCTTCTTAGTATATTGGTTTCACTGAATTCTCTACTCTAGAGTAATGTGTACATTTATATAACTCACTGCACTGTGTATTTGGACAATGTGCAATGAAATCTGAACAAAGATATTAGAGATGAACATCTGTTCTGAAGCAAAAAACATATAAATAAAAAACTTTCCTGGAGTATTTTTTCTGTACATGTCATCACATTAAGCTAGTTATGCATCCCAAATTGGTTACTTTTGGATGCATAATAAGTGAAGCCAAACCTCCACAGAACACCACTGGAAATGCCAATTCAAGCAATGGTATTGCATTTGAATGGACTCTCTAAAGTGTCTTTAAATATGGAAATAGCAAGACTCCTGTCAAAATCCTTGTTTCTTTGTTCATTTTGGTCCCGATCAGACAGTTTTTGGTTCTACGGTCCAAGACCGTAGAACAAAAAATGTGCCTTATTGGTATACAAATGCCATGTCCAAAAGTACCTCTAATATCCCCAAATGCCCTCAAACACGTTTTCACACTTACACATGTCCACCTTAACTTCTTCATCACATGCGTGTTTTCAATGCTTTGCAGATGGGAGATATGGCAAGGGGATAGCATGTTTGAATTTGCCACCCACCTCCTTCGTTACGTCTAAAGTTCTTTCAGGTTGTGACAAGTCATATCTTTGTGAGATGGGGCACTCATGATAACAGAACTTTATCCATAGAACATTTTTATTTAATAAATAGCACCATTAGTGATGACAAACAATACAAGTTTTCAGGGGGTAATTCTCACCCTTTGTCAGTTATAAATAAAAAGTATCCATACCTCCCTATTTAAAAATGCTCGAAGGCCATCCCCTTATGTAGCTCCTCTCTTCTTAGGTAACAAGCTCAATGCCAATCAAATAATCACATAAGCAAAATAGCACTGATGTGCAGATCAAAGACATACTGAAATGATCACACTTATTTTAACAACCATTAATACAAATAAAGAGTTCATTCAATAGGAAGTATTTTACCTGCAGCAAAAAGAACACTTCTTTAATGAAAAAAACACAAAGTAAACAAACTCACATTATATTCTTTGTTTTATTCTTTCACTGCCAACAGGATTCTCTCTTGAATATAATTACATTTCAAAATCTATAATTTTGCTCAGCCATCTTAGCTGAGTTATACTGTATTATTCTCAAAATAATTATTTTTATAGGTATATCATTTTTTTCCAGCATTAGAGTTCCTAATACCTGACTTATGCTTTCTTAGTGTACTGCACCTACTAGTTTTTCCTACTTACTCTTTACCGCATGGACATTTAAGGTAGCAGATAACTTCTATACTTTCACAGTTTAATCTGCTTAATCCATTACCAGAATGAGATACATACACTTCTTTAAAAATTCCAGTACAATTTCCAAAAATATTTCTTTAAATTTTTTATTATGTATTTCATGTCTGATAAGGCTATTCCCTACAGTTCCACCCATCTTATAGGAAAACAATGGTGGTTCCTTAAATAGTTGACCAAAGTCCTTATTATTTTTAAAGATCGATCAATACATTTCTAATCATTGTTAAATGGCAAGAAAATCTGCTGACAGAGGGGCTTCTCTCACTATTATTATTGCTTTGTTTAAAGTCCAGCAGAATTTGTGTAGGAAATGTTTAAACTTTGTCTCCATTTTTTTTACATTTTCTTTCCTTATCCTCTTTAAGTATTGTATTGTATTGTATTGTATTGTATATTTTATTTATATATAACGCCAACCAGTGTACTTGGCATTTTACAGTTTAGATTTTATTTAGAAGGGGTACAATAAGTGCAGTGATTAAGTGCTTATATACACAATCATAAGGGGAAAAACAGATGAGTATACGTGAGGACGAAAGGTCCCTGCTCCTTAGAGCTTACAATCTAAGTAAAAGATGAATGACATACAGATACGATCTGGTAGAGGAGGAAGTGCAATTTTTGACATATGAGATACTGTTTTTATATTATACTGTTGCTATATTTAAAAGGTGCTCTTTTAGTTTAGATTTAAAGTTGATGCTTGGCGAATACTGGGTGGTAGGGCGTTCCAGAGGTAGGGAGCAGCAAGGAAGAAAGCCTTCAATCATGAAATAACGATTGTGGTTAAAGGGGCAGAGAGTCGTCCACCATGTGCTACGTAGTGGACATGCAGTAATATGGCGGGATGTCAAAGATGAAATATAAGGCGGGGACAAGTGATGGAGAGCCTTGAAGGTAATGAGAAGGATTTTGAATGTGATACGCTGCTTTATGAGAAGCCATAACAGTGATTTTAAAAGTGGTGGGGTGAGTACTGTTCTGGAGGAGCGGAAGAGTATTCTGGTGGCTGAATTAAGAATTGATTGAAGAGGAGCAATATGGTTAGTAGGAAGACCAATAAATAAAGAGTTGCAGTAGTCCATGAGTGAAAGCGTAATGCATGAGGGTTTTTGTTGGAGAGTGAGAGGGGGAATGGCCGGATTTTTGCTATATTCCGATGAAAGAAGCGACAGGTTTTGGTTACATCATTAATGAGGGTGGAAAAGGAAAGAGGCGAGTCCAATGTTTCCCAGAGGCAGCGGGCCTTGTCTACAGGGTAAATTGTGGAGCCTTCAACAGTTATAGAAAATGGGGGTGTTGTGCAGGATTTAGGATGGAAGATAAGGAGCTCAGTCTTGGACATGTTAACCTTTAAGCGACAATGAGCCATCCAGGAAGAGACAGCAGTAAGACAATCTGAGATCCGCTGCTGTATTTCAGGTAATATATTGAGGGTGCTCTAAAGGACATTTTCTTTATTTCTATCTTGTATTCCTCTTCATCAAAGACTATCCTTCTCATCCTAATGGACTGACTGTTAAGTAGACCCTTATTAACCACTGAGGAATGGAAGCTCATTTTCAACAGCATGTTATTCCTATCACTTAGCTTGGAGTATAAACTAGTATTATGTGGATATTTATCATTCTTAATCTTAACATCTAAGAAACTCATAGAAATATCGGAATAAGTTAGGGAACACATAATGGTTTTATGAACTTTATTAAATTCATTAAACATTTTCTCAAGACCTCCCAAATGATCTTGTCCATATTAAGAATTTGTTGTCCACAAACCTTGACTAAACTTTTAAACGGACCTCACTGGACAGGGCATGTTCTTTCTTAAAAAAGTTATTGAAAGTATTTGCATACATTGGGGCAGCATTAAGGTATCTTGTACCTGCAGATAGTATTCATTACCAAATCTGAAGTAGTTAGTAAGTATAAAATCCAAAATAGCCATCAAAATGCACACCTCACTTTTCTACTCCCACATTTCCAAAAGAGACGTTTTGATACATAACTTCAGTATGGGGATTGAATGTATCTAAACTTTGTACATCCTATGTCCCCATAACAAAAGTGTCCTACTCAAAGGGTAAAGAACTTATTTATCCCTCCAACAAGAAATGTGTTAACAGTTGGTTGTAAATGGCCATCAAATAAGACAGCTAAAGATTATAAGAAGGTATTAAATCCTGACACACTTGCTCTCTCAAGGTAATATTAGGTAATATCTTGGTTGTTTACTAATGAGTTTTATATATAGTTCTTTGTTCTCTAAAATCCATTAGATATGCATCTATTTCTTAGGATCATCTGAGAGTTTTCCATAATGAACATCAATAGATAATGTCTTCTTTTCTTTTGTTTCTTTTGTATCTTTTGAGTGTATGTTATTGGTATTCTAGCTTTGAAGAAGCGGTGTTTAAACCACGAAACGCGTTAGCATAGATAAGCCAATTTTATATATTTTAATAAATTACTTTTGTTGATTACAATTGAATGCCCCCACCTGTTATCTACTAAAACCCTTTGGAGATCCAGTGGAAAGATTTCGTGAGTGGCCTGAATGGAGAAAGGATAATTTTCTCCGCAAGTTATATTGTCAGAAGATTCCGATATCGGACCTCTGACCAATTTATTTGTGAGTAATATTTCATTCATTCTACACACATTGTAATTTGCTATATTACACTATTTGGCACGGTCTTAATTTTCTTTTGGGTCCTGGTGATTCTATACCACTGTGGAAGAGCGTGTTACTCGGAGAGCTGCCTATTCGTCTATTGTTACTGTTGCTGGAGACAGTTTTAATCCTCCAGATGCTCATATCGCTAGTTTTGGTGTACACCGTTGCTAACACAAATTAAATTGTGAGTGCGCACTGCAGGGTGTTTGGTGGTGGAACGTTGCATCATATTGATATACACAGGGGCGCCCTGGTTTCTTCTTCCCTCCCCCCTTTTTTTGTAGCTCAATAGATAATTGCAATCCAGCATCCTTGATGTAGCATCCTTGATGTCAGTTTAAAAAAGAATTAATTTATCTAAGGCTGCAAGGAAGGCACTGAGAGAAGTAGAAAAAGCTGACACTTTAATAGTTAGAGAGCTGGCAAGGGAGGTGGAATCGTTATTATGGACAGGATAGATTACACCAAGTGGACTGAATTGTCTGTTAAAGAAAACTCCCAGGAGATCCTATAGTTTTTAAAAAAGAAATAGATGCATAGCTAAGGCATTCTAGGGTTCAAGGATCATAATTGGAGAACAAAGTAGAAAAGCAATTAGTAAACAACCAATGTGTCCCCACTGTTTTTATTTGTTCCCTAAGGGGCGGGTTAAATAACCCTTCCAGAAGACCAATTATGTCTGGTGTTTATTCCCTGTTATAGTCTTTAATATTCTTACTTGATGGTCATTTATAACGATTGTTAAAACATTTGATACTTGTTTGAGGAATACAACTGATTTAAAGTAATTAAATTCTTTACACTTGGAAGGGGAAACTTTATTATGTTGATGCTGGATGTAAAAATTTTATAACTATTCAAGCCCCATGATGAAGGTATGAGATTTATCAAAAAATCTCTTTCGGAAACATGGAAGGAAACAAGTGAGGTGAACTATTTGATGGATATTTTAAATGTTATTCTTACTAAACTTTATTTCAAACTTGGTAACAAATACTATCTGATGTTACAAGGTGCCTCAATGGGGAGTAATGTTGCTCCAATGGATGCAAATAGTAAAGTTCATAAAACCATTAAGTGTTCCATGACTTTTTGTGAGTTTCTTGGATCTTGTGGTTAAGAATGATAAATGTCTATTTAATATAGTTTATATTTCAAACCATCTAATTGTAACATGTTTCTGAAAATGATCTTTCATCACCATGGTTTAAAAAGGGACTACCTAAAAGTTAGTCAGGGAGAGAAGGATAGTCTTTGATGAAGAGCAAAATACGATGGAAATAAAGAACATGCCCTTTGCCCTTGAAATTTTCTGAAGGGTGATACAGAAAGAAAATGTAAAAAAAAGAGACAGAAGTTAAAAAATGTTTCTAGACAAAATATGCTGGTGATTAAACAAAGGAGTAATAAAATGAATCATAGAAGCCCCTTTGTCAGTAGATCTGATGCCCATTCAACATTGGTTAAAATGTATTGGTTGATTTTATAAAATGATAAGGAATGTGGTCATCTATTCAACGAACCACCACTAAATTCTAAAGAAACATTTATTGGACCACTGAGCAGTGTTACTTATACCTGCTTGAACTGTGAGGATTGTACTGGAATTATTAAAGAAGAGAATGTGTCTCACCCTGGTAATGGTAAACAGGTTAAATTGAGAGAATATGCACATTGTGAATGTAAAGGAATTATCTACTGTCTAAAAGCGGAACTACCACCCAATAATAAGAGCATCACATCATTGCCCATCTGGCGACTAGCTGCTCAGTAGCGCTAGTCACCAGAATTCTTACTGGAGTAAGGAGAAATTTCTATTCTTCATAGACTGACAGCAAGACGGAGCGCGGACATCTTGCCCTAGTGACGTCCACGCGCCTGCACTGTCAGTCCCTTTTGGAGCCGGCCGGCTCCTAGCAACGCCTCCTAGACCCAGCTGGAACTGACAGCGCAGGTGCGTGGACGTCACTAGGGCAACATGTCCGTGCTCCTTCTTGCTGTCAGTCCATGAAGAATAGAGATTTCTCTTTAATCCAGTAAGAATTCTGGCGACTAGCGCTACTGAGCAGCTAGTTGCCAGATGGGCAATGATGTGATGCTGTCTTATTATTGGGTGGTAGTTCCGCTTTAAATGGATAGTTTTACAAAAACAGCAGCTCCAATTAATCTTCATAGTTTTTGAGCAATAGAGAGTTGTAGTTCAAGAGTAATTGAATGATAAAATTTTCCCCTCCTGCCCCTTTTATCTAGTGTAAGCCACCTCCCCTCAGATGTGGAATCTGGTCAATTGACCAGACAGCTCACAGCAAGGAACAATCTTCTTACTGTGAGAACAATGAAAGCCCTGCCCCCATTGACAGGTTTTTCAGGTTTTTCCCTTATCTTAATTGAAGATTGTCCCTCTCTGCAATCCACCTGGATATCCAGCCGCTGCTCTGAGCTGAGCAGTTACATCAGTAAAAGCGGCAGGAGGGGGATAATTTATCATTCAATTACTCTTGAACTAGAACTCTGACAGCATTGAAATAACACTCTCCATGGCCCAAATACTATGAAGATTAATTGGAGCTGCTTTTGTTATGAACAATTACTATCCCTTTAAATGTCCATAGGGTAAAAGTTAGGTAGGAAAAACTACCTAAGAGGTTGACCTCTGAGTATTTTTAAATAGGGAGCTATGCGCACTTTATTTTCTATGCTCACTTTTTGTTTATACCTGATGGAGGGAGGGAATGCCTCCAAAACATTGTATTATTTGTCATCTTTAATGAAGCTAATTAGTAAATGACATTTATTTATAGTTAAAGACCTGATCTATTGAGTGCTCATAAAAAAAAGAATTAAAGAGGACCTGTTTACTTAAACCAAGTTTAGTTTATTTAAAAGATAATTAAAATATGCCTATATGTTATAGTAGCCATTTTTTGGAAAATAAAAAGGATAGAAATTTTTATGTTTTGGTGGGCAGATTACGATATTTTATGCTAATTCCCTGCACAGGATGCTAATTAGCTATGCTTGAGGCCAACCCTACCGCTTGTGATGCTAATAATAAAATAATGATAATAATAAAAATGACAAGAGTGGAGATTGTAGCTGTGTTAGTCCAGTGATGCAGATGTAACATAACAAACAAAATTGGTATCTTGTAATACCTTTTTTATTGGACTAACAGAATTTTGGATTGACAAGCTTTTGGGAGAACCTCCCTTTCGCAAGTCTGAAACATTTCTGAGTTAAAAGTCACAGAATTCACAGTGATACATACAATTAAAAGTTTAGCTGTGTGTTGGGGTTAAAAAAACATAACTGCAGATAAGACAAGAGAATCTACACTCTTCTTGCAGAGGGTCGTAAATACCTTTGTGTAAGGATTGTGGGGGGGGGGGAGAGAGAGAGAAAAAATGCAGGAGATGGTAATGGAGTGGAGAGAGTTAAAAAAGATTGCACATGTTAAGAATGCTAGAATTCCCAACCAACAATCCAGCAATTGCATGCAGGCCTATGTACAACTTGCTCCCACATATGCATATACATACAGACACACATACACACACACACACATACACATACATAAACACATTTACACATATATAAATACATACATATACATACACATACATAAATATACATATGTACATAAACACATACATATATATATATATATATATCCTATATAATAATTCGCTAATTTGTGTGTAACGCCGCAACATGCGCAGTAGACACTGCTGCGCGTGCTGCAGTCATGTGCAGTAGAGACTGCCCGCGCCGCAGCTGATACAGACCTGGGCGCTCCGAAGGAGCATCCAGCTCTTTATCAGCCGTGGCGCGGGCAGTCTCCACTGCACATGACTGCCCTGCGACCAGGTGGCAGTGGCACTGTGGCCCGTGTAACGGGCTGTTCAACTAGTATATATAATATATATATATATATATATATATATATATATATATATATATATATATATATATATATATATATATATATCACTCATGGGGCTTAATGAGTATGTGAAATTTTATTACATGCACTTCGCCAAAGTTTGTGTCCATATCTTGGACCTTTCTTAAGTCATCTGAGCTTATGTAGATGCCCCTTGATATAGACTGTTAAAAGGAAGCACTGATTACTACCCCATATGCAATGAGTTTATAGTACTCAATTAGTGGACACTGGCAATCAGACCTCAACTCCCTTCTCCATAAAGGAGTACCAAAATGTTCATCCACTGGAAGCGTATGAGATGTGGAAAGCATGTTGTATCCTGAAACAAGTGAAAGTGAGACTGTCTAGCAGTGTCTAATAAGAGTAACATGCAGCATAGCATAACTCTGATACGCATGTAATAGAATGGAAAAATGAGCAACAATGACAGGATGAAAATAAAGAAATAAAACAAAGAAATCTTAGATTTTAGATGTGCTGAGGTGAATGCTGAATGCAAAATAATAATACAAACTGCAAAAATAGATAATTGGAACATGAAAAGGACATCTACAAAGACATAACAATACTGAGAAAATGCTCTCTAATAAAATACACAGTAATATAAGTATAGTTTCGTAAAAATAGTACAAAAGAGACAGCAGCTCAAATACCTTCAATATGATTTAGATAACATCCAGATGACATCCAAATGACATGAATGCCTTTTCAAATGTATGAATTTTTTTAAAGAAATGCTGAAAGACAGGCTTTAATTTAAGCGCGTAGGTGCTTTACTGTCCAGTGTGTAGCTCCTGTAGGACTCATACTATAGTACAATCTTTTTACCAGTGAACTCCTCTTTTGATACCCTTGATTTTCAGGGTATTAGTTGATGGTTCTTATGCAAAAAATGTTTGGTGACTGGTTTACCCGTGCGCCTTCGTTGGAGAACACTGGATCTATGCCCATGTAGTTGATCTTGCAGGGTGAGGTTATTTTTACTCACACGTAAGTATGCATGGGCTAGCTTAGTCTGATGATCTCGCTGCACATGTGTTGGTAAGGTGCACTTCCTTCTTCTTACACACTATATTATGGGGGGTACATGCTCAGATGTCTTGAGAAAGGTCTGAGATTCTGATCGAAATGTATTGTGTACGAAGCACATTTATCACACCAAGGGGACAAATTAATTCCAAGAATCCAATTGATTTCAATGGACTTTTACATCCTTGAATGCTAGCAAGGTCCCCAAGCATTGTGAAGAAATGTGCTGGAGATCTCTATCAAACCCTTAAGGACCGGTGAAAGTCATAGCACGTCATGTACTTTTTACTTGCAGAACTCTGCTGGGAGTGCTGTAAGTAAAAACGGGACCTAAAATTGACTGGAGCAGTCTCTCTTAGGCCCCAAAGCAGAGTGTCGGTGCATTGGCAAGGATCAAAGTGATCCTTAAGGGAAAGTAACTTGCCTGGACCGCTGGTCCTTAAGGGGTTAAAGAGGATATATGTTTAAAATAGATCAATGGAATTGTTTATATGTCCTCTGTAGTAGATTTAATTTACTCCAGATTTACTTGAATTCCTTTTAGTACATCAGCCTCAGAGTCATATGGGTCACTGCTACATATGAAACATTACAAGTCAGATACACACAGATGCACATTGAAACCCAACAGTGAAGAAGAAGGACTAAGAAGAAGAGGATCAATGCTTTGACAATTCACCTGCACGATAGGTAACAAGTACAAATTTCCATTGATGTAACCCTTCAAGGACAAGAGGGGTATGCAACACTTCACAATTCCATGTGCACCCTTTTGGTCCTTAACCCCCTTAAGGACCAGCAGTCCAGGGAAGTTACTTTCCCTTAAGAATCACTCTGATCCTTGCCAATGCTCCAGTAAACGTGACTTGTTACGCGTACCGGCGTCCTGCTTTGGGGTCAATTTTAGGCCCCGTTTTTACTTACAGCACACCCGGTAGAGCGTTTTAAGTAAAAAGTACATGACGTGCTATGACCGTCACCGGTCCTAAAGGGTATAAGGACCGTGATGATCATAGCACATCATCTGGTCCTTAAGGGGTTAAAGGTTTAAATGGTTTGTTGGAGACCTATCTAGCATTCAATGGATTACAAGCCACATTTAATCCTTTAACTTCTTAAGAACCAGCGCACACATGCACGGCTGGCACTTAAGGACCACAGGGCTTTTTTTTTTTTTTTTGTTCTTCCGATTCAGGGCTCCCCGAACAGCGTGCGGCCGTTCCAGGAGCCCTGAATTCCATGATGTGCCAGGATCATCACTGGTCCTTAAGTGCCAAACAGCTTTGACAGTCCTGGCGCGGCATAGAACGTTAAGGGCCAAAAGGGAACCCAAGGAGTTGTGAAGCAATGTGTTGCATAAACCTCTTAAATAAATGCAGATCTGGAGTGTGTCCTGGTAAACAGGCAGAGCTGCAGATAATAGCAGAACAGGACTTTCTGGACCTGGTTCTTACAGCTACACAGTATTGCATTGCAAAAAAATCCAAAAAATCCCCACTGATTAAAATGGTGGAGTTGACCCCCTTAAATGCTAGAGTTCTCTAGTATTCTCTGGGGATTTTTTTTGCAACGTAATGCTGTGTAGCTGTAAGAACCTGGTGCAGAAAATTCTGTTCTGCTATTTTCTGCAGCTCTGCCTGTTTACCAGGACACACCTGCTCCACTCACTCCAGCTCTGCTATTGCTTTTCTTCCAGTCTGGTTTACAGAACACACACACTGATGCCTATATCAAGCAGCCATACAGGCACTTCAGTGCACCTGTATAATGTCTTACTGACTAAGTGTTCCAGTGCTGAGATTCCTGTGTTCTGTGTATGAACTTGGCTTTGAATTCTGACCAAGCTTGTTTGCCACCTGTGCTGATTTGGATCCTGTGACCTTGATTGTTTGTGAGCTGCTTGTCCTGTTATTCACCTGTGTGAGCCTCTTGTCATTAACATCTCTAGCTTCAATCTGAAGCAGCTCCCAGCAGCAGAAGCAGCAGCCTTGTGAGTCAGTTTTGTCTGCCAACCCATGGACACCCATCATCCAGTTTTTATCTGCTAGTGAGCAGTACTTTTGCTTCACTACTTCCTATCTCTCAGTGACTGTTCCTGGTTGTTGTTTCTGCATCTGTTCTGCCTAGTAACCCCCATTTGCCCTGTAGGTCCATCTCCGGCCCTGTTAGCCACCATGACAGATTATATAGGAACCATGGCTGCTGACCCCGCAGAGCTTACTAAGGTTGTTGTACAACAGGGATCATTACTTGGACAGCATTCTTTACAAATTAAGAAACTAAATCATAAGCTGAATTCTATTACTGGGCTTCTGCAAACTCTGCAAAATAAAGAAGTTTCAATTCTGCTTCAGCTGCTCCAAAATCCCCTTGCCTGAATGCTTTGATGGAAACCCCAAGGAACTCAGGGGATTTCTTATTCAGTGTGCATTGCATTTTAGAAACCAGTCTATACACCAAGAAAGAGTAACATTTATCATTTCCCTTCTTAAAGGGCCACCTCTAGCTCAGGTCTTTCCACTCTTAGTCCAGTGCCTATCCCATCCTAGAAAATCTGGACACCTTTATAGCAGCCCTGCAATGAATTTGACATCCCTGTTAGGCAAGCTGCTGCAGAAGCTGCTATTTTGGACCTGCAGCAAGTCATGAAGCACTTGGCTTAGTATGCCATTGAGTCTCACACACTGACACTGAATGGAGAGAAAATGTTCTAAGGGCAGCCTTCAGAAATAGACTATATGAGAAATTAAAAGATGAGTTAACTGTTTGTGAATTTCCAGAAACTCTGGAGAACCTTATCTCAATCACTTCTACTTGTAAATAAACAGTGAGATATCATTCATGCAAATCCTCTCCTTGCTCAGCTACCTGATT
This sequence comes from Rhinophrynus dorsalis, assembly GCA_037306005.1. Classification (NCBI taxonomy): domain Eukaryota; kingdom Metazoa; phylum Chordata; class Amphibia; order Anura; family Rhinophrynidae; genus Rhinophrynus; species Rhinophrynus dorsalis. Next base: position 166,758,677 of record CM074721.1, on the reverse strand, counting down.
AAAAACCCATTCCCGGCCACCAAACCATTCTGATTCTATAGCCTCTTCTGAGCCTAAGGAGCTGGGATGTTTGAGAAGAAGAGTTGTGCGTGTCTCTGCATGAACTTTGCTGCTTCTAGTCATTTAGCGCACTCCTGCACAGTAAAGGTGGAAAAATCCCAAGGCTTAGTGGTGTCATAGGGAACTCCACTAAGCATATGTTCCATCACTGCAATCACCAAGAATCATCTGTTATTGCCACTGACTCAATCTTGTGTTTTTAATCAAGCCTTCTTGGACTCTGGAGCTGCTAGAGTGTTTATAGAGGAGTCCTTTATCACTCAGCATAATATTACTACTGTGCCCAAGGAAACCACAGTCAGAATAACCACTGCTCGTGACAATCCTTTGGGTAATAACTTGGTTACCCATTGTGCAACTTCCCTTCAAAGCACTGTCAGAGGCCTGCATCATGGAAGAGCCACCTTTGCAGTGGTCTCGTCAACAATGACTTCCATCATCCTGGGATACTTCTGGCTATGTGTTCATTACCCAGTTATTGATTTGAAAACTGAGCAGATCTTCTCCTGGAGTGACTTTTGTAAAACTCATTGCAATCTCCCTACTGTTTCTGTTACTTCAGTTGCTTCTGATAAACAACCTCTACTACCAGCCCCTTACAGTGAGTTTGCAGATGTATTTTGCAAGAAACAAACTTAGACTTTACCTCTCCATAGACCCTAAGACTGTGCCATTGATCGTCTGCCTTGTATAATTCCTCCTGGGGGTCATACCTACCCTCTTTTAGTACCTAAAAACCAGAGCTATGGAAGAATATATGTAGGAAAATTTGGTAAGAGGGTTTATCAGACCTTCTCCTCCTCCAGCAGAAGGTTCTTTCTTGGATAAAAGAAGGATGGATTCCTGGTTCTAAGAATTCTAAGGCTGATGGCCTCTCCCTGCAATCTGAGGAAATGTCTGATGACTCAAGTTCAGATGAACCCATCATGTCTTCCTCCCAAATACTTGCCTCACTGTATTCTTCCCTCCTTAAAAAGCTGTCAACTGCCCAGCAAAGTATTCCTATTGGGACTGAAGTTCACACAGGAAAGATGTTTCTGCATACTTCCCTACAACTCAAGAACCTGCACTGGGATTATAATGGAAGCAAGGATGTCCTTAGCCATTGTTCTGGGTCTATCCCTCTTGGATGCAGCTACAAGCTGGTAGTTTGCCTGGTGAAACAGATTAACTGTCTGGAACTCTGTAACACTGGAACCCAATCTGGAAACATCCACTGCAACTGCTGGAAACACAAGCTGGAAACAGTGAGTTCTTAGCTGGCTTGGATGGGCATCCTAAGAGACACTTTACACCACCCAGGAATAAGGACACAGGAAACCTTCTTAGTTCTAACGACCAACACTTTATTCAACAAGGTGGGGGTTTTTATACAGTGTTTTGGGAATTTCCCAAAATGGCAACAATGTCAACATGATACACAATGGGGTTGCAACCAGTGGGTACAATGGACTGTTGGCAGAGAGGCTTGCAATACCATGGGACCCCCTGGGGCTACTGTACACACATGAATAAAGGGACAATACAAAGGCTGTGATAGGCAATATGATTGATATAATCAATAACACAGTACAGTGGAACCAGGTGTTACATACAGTCAGAACCCCAGACTAATCCCATCACACAGACAACAGTGGATACACAACATAGAGGAGATTAGTAGATGAAACCCTAATCGACCTCTGGATCAGACAGTAATACAATACACATTTGAAGTAGCCTTGCCCAAACACAAATAACCCCTAACTGCCCAGTCCCTTTAAAGAAAGCCAGCAGGCTATGATTTTAGTCTTTTTGGCATAGCTGTCCACCAGTATAACGTGTCAAAGTTCTCCATAACATGCAACAATTGGCTGACAATATGTATGCCCAGAGACAGCGTCCAGTAAAAGACTATGGTCCGTTACAGGGGTCATCACTCTATAGTGACTGGGAATCTTGGAGTCAAACGTACCTTTGACCTTCTTGCTCACCGCTTTTGGTGGCCCATGCTTAAAACTGACATTGTAGACTTTATGGCATACTGCTGTGTTTGTGCCCAAGCCAAGAAACCTTGAACTAAACCAGTGAGTCTTCTTCAGCCACTTCCTTTGCCAACTCTACCCTGGTCTGATCTAGGGATGGATTTCATTGTAGAGATACCTCCTTCCAATAGTATGACGGTTGTCTGGGTCATAGAGGACCCTTTTTCTAAACAGGGTCTCTTTGTACCTATTTCTAGAATATCTACTTTTGAAAAACTGTCTGACCTGTTTGTGAAAGAAATCTAATGCCAGAGCAAATCATTTCTGACAGGGGCTCTCAGTTTTTGTCATGATTCTTGAGGGTCTTCTTTAAAAAGACTTGGAATTGATTTGTAATTTTCAACTGCGTACCACCCACAGTCTAATGGTCAGATGTAGAGAGATTAAACCAAAATCTTCAATCGTTTCTTTGGTGCTACTGTAATAAATGACAAGATAAATGGACTGACTTATGCCCCCTGGCATAGTTCTCCTATAATTCCTTGTTGCAAGGTTCCCTGGGATGCTTTCCTTTCATTTCTGCCTTGAGTTATTATCCCATGCTTTCATCCTGGAGAGATGTCCGTGCTGCCTCCCTTGTAGACCTATGTCAGGGTATCCAAACCACTCTTCTGGGAGTCCACTCTTGCCAGAGAAAAGCATTTGTCTTGCAGCACATGATTATTCTCCTGGAGACATGGTCTGGCTTTCAGTGAAGAATATCAAGCTCCACCAATCTTCTGATAACTTGGCCCTTTCTACATAGGAACTTTCAAGATACTCCTACTCATCAACCAGTTGCTCTACAAAATTTAAGATCTTTCCCACCTTCAATGTCTCTTTGCTTAAGCCCTGTAAATGTAACATATTTGTTCACTCTGCACCTCCTCCTCCGGTGTCTGTGGATGGACATGAGGAATTTATCATTGATAAGATTCTGGATTCACACTTTTGTAAAGGTACCCTTCAGTATCTGGTGAACTGGAAGGGCTATGGCCCAAAAGAGCATTACTGAGTGCAAGCTTCTGACATCCATGCTTCTGCCCTGAAGAGAGCATGCAATCAGGATTTTCCATCTAGGACCACCAGGAGGGTGTAAGTGGAGGGGTGTGGGGGTGTGGTTAGTGTAAAAACACGCTCCAGAATGTCCTGTTTTTCTATAATCTGCAGCTATGCCTGTTTTTCTGGACACACCTGCTCTACTTCCCCAGCTTTGCTATTACCTGTTGTCTAGTCTGATTTCCAAGACTCACCCTCTGAAGCCTATATCAAGCAGCCTTACAGGTACTTCAGTGTACCTGTAATGTCTTACTGACTAAGTGTTCCAGTGCTAAGATTCCTGAATTCTCTGTATGACCTTAGCTTTGAATTCTGACCACCTGTCCTAATCTCTGCTTCATTCCAGATCTGATTCTGTTTGCTGATTTTGATCCTGCGACTTTAATTGATTGTGAGCTCCTTGTCCTGTTATTTTCCTGTGTAAGCCACTTGCAGCTGACACCACTCTCTAGCTTCGCTCTCAAACAGCTCCCAGCAGCAGCAGCCTTCAGAGTTAGTTTTTGTCTACCAACCCCTGGCCACCCATTATCCAGTTTTTCTCTGCTAGAGAGTAGTACTTTTTGTTTCACTGGTTCCTATCTCTCAGTGACTGTTCTTGGTTATTGTTTCTGCATCTGTTCTGTCTAGTAACCTCCCTCGGCCCTGTGGGCCCTTCTCCTGTCCTGTTAGCCAAAGTGCCAGATTATACAGATAGCATTCTTTATAAATTAAGAAACTAGATTAAATAAATCTACCATTTGCATGGCGTACCTGAACAGGTAAAGGGTCCTAGTCTGCATCCAGATTCTAGAAATCCTTCTGCAAATGTGCGTCAACCTTTGTTTCTTCTCTGCTTATCACCTACAGAGTCAGACAGAGTAGCTTATATAGATCCTTGAACAATTAATGTACTGTTTTTGTAATCAGCAACAAGATAAGTGGAAGGGCTTACTCCCTTTGGCTGAATTATCATACATAGTATGAGAACCTACTCACAGAGATCCTGTCCTTCTATTATCTTCTGTTTGATCTGCTCCTCTGGATACACCCCCTCTCTGCTTACACCTGCTCTGGAATTACCTATGCTTCTGATTTCCTTGCTGAATACACCCCTGAGACATTTATCTAGCATCCCTACTATCATTTCAGTGCACATGCAATGTGTTTATACTGACTAGCATCCCAGAACTTTTGTTTCCTGTTTCTAGTATTTCACCATAGCTTTTTCCTGACTTCACTTGTTGGCTGCCTGCCCTCATCTCTGCTATGTTTCTGCCCAAGATGCTGCCTGCTGTTTTAGACCCTGCACTTTTGTTTTCTGTTGCATTGTACCCTACCTTGTGCCTCTTGGTTTCCTGATACCTCCATCAACAAAAAATTGTGAACATCCTGGCCCAGATCTGACTGAACTAGTTCTGGCTATTCGCTCATGATGAGTAACCTCAACACCATTGCACTTGCAGTCAATATTACTCCCAAGCTATGCACCCCAAGCTTCTCTCTCTCTATTTATCAGTTCTCTACAGCAGCTTTGGGTGTTTGCGCAATCTGTCAGCTCATGGCTCCTCAGCAGTCCAGAACAATTACTGGCAAGTAAGTACCTTATTTTTCTCCTCTGCCCTGTAGGTCTGCCTCCTGTCCTGTTAGTCAGCATCACAATACCACCATCAGTATTTATTGAAACCAGCAGGGCAATGCATGAAGGAAATACACTTTTTATTACTTGAGACCAGCAGAGTGTTATATGAGACCAGTAGCATAATGTGCCATAAAATGTGACCAGTAATAATATACTAATATGGTGATAGTGTATTGACCTGTTGGTGGTATGTTATAATATATTACCTTCCCGTAATAACACCTAAAAATAGTACTGCCCTGTACACCTGGCGTGATTTAGCTGAAAACCTTCCCTACAAGTGACTGTGGTACTTCATGTGACAGTGGTGGATAAACCATTTTATGGTGGTACAAAATAGGTAGAAAATGTCCCTTTTCAGCTACCATGGAAAATCTTGCAGACATATTGGCAGGCTAAGTCCACTGAAATCAATTGGCATAACCTTCCAGGCTTCCCAGCATAACACTTTTGCATTTTTACTGTCATTTTCATCCTGCAGAAACTTTCTCAGAAAGATCAAATTCCTCAAAGAAGGAAAATAAAGTTTTTGCCCATCCATAGACAGTAGTACAATGTACAACATTATACATTACTTGCAGGGTAGTTTATACAGTTGGGAGCAATGCATGACCCATTGAACAAAATAACTATAGCAACTAGTACATTTCAAATTATGAAATAAGCAATATGAGATTACTACAAACGCCAATTCAGAAGTGTAAACACAGTATATACGCTTTTCGTGAGGGTTTCACTTATTCATAGGCTGATTAACTAAAGTGTTTTGATACTAGTTATACCTAAAACCAAACCATCACGTGAAACAATGAACCTATCTCTGATGTTAATAGGTTGAAACTGTCCACTCAGAAGGCTTGCAAAACAAACACAAGCACAATACAAATGGTTACATTTAACCCAAGCGATACCGAAAGGGAAAGCAACATTTACATTAGCTTAAACCCTGAGTAGTAGTCAATAAAGAACATAAATATAAAAAAAATATTAATAGTAATCCCATTACTCATTACTCAGGGATTGCGCACATAATATATGATACAAACATTATATTGATTTTGAAATCCTCAGTGTGGAGAAAGCACATAACCATCAAAGGGTTAACTCAATCTTAGGTACCCTATAAACGCTCCACGCAAAGCAAAGTATTCCGTACCCCTCTGGCACTCAAAGGGTTAAACACGTAAACCTGTCTGCACATAAAACATTTACATTATTAGCACAGTAAACAACACAGTAACTCTTAGTTTAACAGGCAATATAGTTAAGCAGGGTTAATATTTATAAGGAACTTACCAGATATTGTGGAATTTTGCTCTCTGCCTCCTGTTCACTAGATGTAGATATATGGATATCTAATATTTTATCTAAGAACTGCTGTGAATTGAGTGAGTTTGCATTTTTCATGTGTTGCAATTTCCTTTTTCTTTATATGTTACCATTTTACTTGTGCTCTTTTGTAAAATTTAATGTCAACTACACCATAATCCAGATGCAGACAGAGATGATCCTGAGAATAGAAAACACTTAATATGTTGCATATGTGTTAAAATGCAGCTGAGCATAGACCTAAATCAAGGTTGATCTAGCAAGTAAGGCAATCTAACACAAGTAAAATAACTAAGAGGTAGAGAGCAGTAACCTGACCTTTCATATTCTTTAGACAAGTTTTATTATCGGACGTCCCTGCTAGGCAATGAACATGTCTTTTGTTTGAAAATATTTTCACTGATTACAACATTTCCTTGGCAGAGTTCTTATTTGTTAATGTGTCATTATATTACGTAACTGTTACTGAATTCCAGGAAGCACTTAATTCCATATTCAGTAGAGCAGTGGATTATTATATCTGTAGATATGTGTACATTTTTGTGCCTGAAACAGATCCAGAAGAAAAATTCAAGGCTTACAATTTTTCTACTGTATTCCCAGGTGTATAATTACAAGCTGACCAACTCATTTTGGATTGAGGGATACTTCATCAGGGGATCAATAGCTTCTTATACATAAATAATAATACAATTATAGTATAATAAAATGAATAATGCTAAATAAAACTTTGGAACTTTGATCTAGTGTGTTGTGGATTGTGAGACGGCATCCAAAAGGTGACTTGAGGAACCTCAAGAATACAAATTAAGTGGAGAGATATTCCTGTTTATCTTGGAAGTCTGGTGAGCATTTAACTATGGGAGGCTAATATATTCACCATCTTTTCCATAATACAGATTTGCCTGCGCCACCCTTTCTTTGTTTTTTCTAGTCTGATTGTGACTTCATTGTCCACCGGTCTACAAGGGAGCTATGACCGATCAGGAGTTTGAAACAGTGGCAGTAAAATCTACATTAAGGACTCACTATAAAGGACTTCATGTTGGATCAATAATTCTTCTTATTATATATATAAAGAATATTATATATATATATATATATATATTTCGGGCTAGGTCCTTTTTTATCCTGGTGAAAGTTTTTCATCCTTTGTATCTGTTTGGATATTTTACGTAAGTACCCTAACACCATTATCGGCACCTAGATCAGAATATATAGTCTCTGAAACTGAAAGATGGATAGCTAAAAACAAACTGTTCTTAACCCTTTGGGTGCCAACCTCATAATTTTCATGTGGGTGGCAAAGTGGGTCTGCACGGCCGACCATGTGAAAATTATGATGTGGAATTTTGAAGCTTTTCCCTGCGCTTCTGTTGCAGGGAGAAGCTTCAAACTTGCCCTGCATGTAGGGAAGAAGTTTCCCAAAATAGTAGGGCAGATTTTTAATATATACACAATCACTCCCACAAGCATGTAAACAATCCTGTATATAAAAAATGCATATAATACAGGATCTTTTGATCTTGAACTATGTGCCTTTTAAAAATGAAATCAGACCTTGTGGGGTCATCGGGACCCCTCCTGATGCCCTCCCTGGCACTCATCACCAGGGACCACGAAGATGATCACCGCCTTTATCTACTCCACTGCATCCACAACTGAACCCAGTTTTCCATGAACTTCCGGGTTGAGTAAGAGGACCTTCAGGACCCACATGGCGAGAATGGGTCTTGAAGGTCCTCCTATTCAGCTTGGTCATTCATAGAACACCGGGTTGATCTCTGGATGTGGCAGGGAAGGTAAAGGAGGGTGGTAATTGCCTTTTTGGTCACTGCAATGATAGCTTATCCTATCAGATAAATGATCAGTGCCACAGGGGGCATCTGGAGGGGTTCTGATGCCCCCCACGAGGTTTGATTTAAATTTTTTCAATAAATAATTATAAAACAAATAAGTAAATAAATAAATGAGTGTTCCCCTACTGACTCAAATACCTCATATCCACCTCCAGCATTACTCCCCTGCCCTCTGGTAGCCACAGATAAAGTTCATACACTTTCTGGCTACCAGTGGGCAGGGGGACAAGACTGGGAGGGGGGGTCAAAGTGTCTGTGGGGGATATATGGCTACTAGTGGACAGTGGAAACGGCTGGGGGTTGGCAGACAGTGAATGTGGGGAATCAGTGGTACCAGTGGGCGGGGAACAAGACTGGGGGGTGTCAAAGTGTCTGTGGGGAATATGAGGCTACTAGTGTTCATGGGAAAAAGTGGGGATGGGGCAGACAATGAATGTGGGGAATCAGTGGTAAAGGGAACAAGGCTGGGGGGGTCAAAGTGTCTGTGGGGAATCTTTGGAATTACACGCATCCACTGTCTGTATCTGCCCCCACCTTGTTCCCTTGCCCACTGTTAGCCACAGATTCCCAGAATCCAGTGTCTGCACCCCTATCTTGTTCCCCTGCCCATTGGTAGCCACAGATTTGTCGCATACAATGTCTAACCCCCAACCTGGTTTCACTGGTAGTTTCAGAATCTCACATACACAGTCTTTTCTCCCAGCCTGATTTTACTGGGGAGGGGGGACAGACAGTGAATGTGGGGAATCAGTGGTACCAGTGGGCAGGGGAACAAAGAGGGAGGTATCACGGTGCCCGTGATCTCTCTCTGTCACTCTCGCTTGTGGTGCGCTCTGACTGACTGAGTCTGTTTGGCCTGCCCCTGGTGACCTTTTTATGCCTGGCCATTGACACCTGTCAGGTGCCCTTTCGTGGTGTTCCAGAGCCAGTGTTGCTGTTGATGTGTTCCTGTGTTCCTGATTCCTGTGGACCGATTTGGCCTGTTTTGACTACGCTCCTGAGTTCCTGCTTTGTGATCTGACCCGGCTTGGCTGACGTTCCTGCTCATGACTGATCTGGCTTGTCTGAGAACCTCCTCCGTGATCTGACCCGGCTTGGCTGACGTTCCTGCTCGTGACTGATTTGGCTTGTCTGAGAACCACCTCCGTGATCCGACCAGGCCTGGCTGACTTCCTGCTCCGTGACCTGAACTGGCTTGTTACAGAGACCTGCCTTGTTCCTGCTTCCTGCTGCTGGTGTTGCCATGGCGACATTCTGACTTCCGCTGAGCTCGTTACCGGGCTGATCGTTTTGCCTCTTTAACACTTGCAGAGTGTTGTCTCTAGTGCTGAGTCTCTGTTACACTTGCAGAGCTGTGCTTCCATTGCTGAGCCTTCAGAGCGATACCCACTATTGCTGAGCCTCCGATCCTTGAGCTGCTATTAACCCTTGCAGTGCTGCTGTCTCCTTATCTGAGCCTTCATTTACACTTGCAGAGCCTATGCTGTTAATTCGCTACATCTGCTGAGCCGGCCGCGTTGTAAACCTGGTCTAGATGGCGGCTCATCTTGTCACTAGCAGAGTAGTCGGTTTCCGTTACCGCGCCCGCGGGAGGAGCTATTGGCTCTTGCTCTAGCTGTGTTCTCTCAGGTATACGCCCGTGGGGGCTATTGGCTCAAGCACTTGCAGCCAGGGTGGTCTCCGTTGTTACGCCCGTGGGGGCTATTGGCTCAAGCACTTGGAGCGCAGGGTGGTCTCCGTTGTTACGCCTGTGGGGGCTACTGGCTCAAGCTCTTGCAGGTTGTCTCCGGTATACGCCCGTGGGGGCTATTGGCTCAAGCTAATCCTGTGCAGTTGGTCTCCGTTATTACGCCCGTGGGGGCTATTGGCAAGCTCTTGCAGTGTAGCTATCTCCATTGTTACGCCCGTGGGGGCTATTGACTCAAGCTCTTGCAGTTTAAGTTGTCTCCGTTGCTACGCCCGTGGGGGCTATTCACCGTAACTTCTCTGCAGACTCTACCACTATTCCGGTACTGCCTAGCAGCTTTCTAGCCTTAAGAACTTTAGGTGTTGCATCATCTAACACCAATTGCTGCCTGATCACCACCTTGGGTGTGCCAATCACCACAACAGAGACTGACTGATTATTGTATTTAACCACTGAGTATCCTCTCTACTGTGTGCCTGTCCTGAGACAGTATATGTGATACGTATGCTTCTGTATACTGGGCCTGTGAAGGTATAACTGTCATTATATCGCTATTATTTTGTGTTGCCTGTAGAGGGCGATCTTTCCTCTTTATTTTTTTTAATAAAACTGTGTTTTATTCTAACCAGCTGGTCTGAGTGTCTTAAAAACCGTTACAGGAGGCTGGAGGGTCATGTCTACCACCCAGCTTTGTTCCTTTGCTCACTGGTAGCCACAGATTCCCCACATCCTCTGTCTGGCTCTCACACCTGTTTGCCCTGCCCATTGGTAGCCACAGATTCCCTACATCCATTATCTGCCACCCAGCCTTGATTCCTTGCCCTCTAATAGCCACCGATTCCCTACATCCACTGTCTTCCCCAGCCTTGTTCCCCTGCCCACTAGTAGCCACTGATTCCTCACATCCACTGTCTGCCCCTAGCCTTGTTCCCCTGCCCACTAGTAGCCACTTTCTACATCTGCCACCTGGCTTGTTTCCCTGCCCATTGTTAGCCACCAATTTCCTGTATCCTCTGTCTGCCCCCTCCTTGTTTCCCTGCCCACTAGTAGCCATCAATTCCCCACATCGACTGTCTACATCTGACCGCATTCCTTGTTCCCCTGCACACTGGAAGCCACAGATTCCCCATATACACTGTGTGACCCCATAGCCTTGTTCCTCTGCCCAATGGTAGCCACAGATTCACAACACTGTCTGACCCCGCCAGTCTTATTCCCCTGCCTACTGGTAGCCACAAATAAATCACATCCACTGTCTGACCACCAGTCTGATTTCACTGGGAGTCACAGAATCCCACATACACAGTCTGATCACCTAGTCTGGTTTTACTCGTAGCAGCAGAGTAACACATATACTATGATTTTCCCCCAGCCAGGTTCCACTGGCATATACAGAGCCCCACATCCCCAGACTGTGTACACTGCCCCCTGGTAGCCACAAATAACTCACATTAACTGTCTGACACCCCAATCTTGTTTCACTGGCAGTCACAGAACTTCACATACAATGTCTAACCCCCAAGTTTAGTTTGACTGCTAGTCACAGAGCCACATATACACTTTCTCACCCACTTTCTTGGCTCCATTGCCACTGGTAGTCACAGATCCCCAGATACACTGTCTATCTCACCCCAGCCTGGTTCCACTGGTAGCTACAGAGCCTGATACTCCAGCCTTGTTCCTTTGGTAGCCAAAGATTCACACACACATGCACACTCACGCATGAACCTGCACACACATCTTACTATCTTTAATGTTTAAAAATGCAAACGTTTTTCTCCTATAACACCATTTTCTGGAAATAACTGTTCACCCTACCACAAGTTTAAAAGGCAATTGACCCCTGATTTGATGCAGGTGAATGTCTACTTTCCTAAAAGGTATGCCTTGCTTACCTTTTCTTTGATTGTCTAATGGTTATGTCCATTTTAGTGCATGCAGGTAGCTGCAATAAAAAAAATAGTAGGTGTAGGTATGTGCTCCTGCCACCCATATAGTATGTCAAACCATACAAATGGGGTAAGATTTTTCTCAGGCTGGTGACAGGTACTGAATATAGTAGGAGAATCCATGGTTTTCCAAGATTAATTGTGCACGCCAGCCTATGGGTAGAAAGACAAACAACCCCTAATTTGATGCAGGTGAATGTTTACTTTCCAAAATAGTATGGCTTGTATACCTTTCTGTCATATCTCTAATGGTTAGGACCATTGTAGTAAGTCAACCTATTTAACCCCTTAAGGACCGGGAAAATCAGAGGTGGATTTGACTTAAGGACCGGACAGCAATTCTGACCTTTTTGACTATGTCTTTGTTCAATAGTGTTTTCCCTCTAAGTCTTTTATTCCACCCCCATAAATTATATACTGTTTGTTTAAGCACAAATAGGGCTTTCATTGCATACCCTACTTATATGGATAACCCACCATTTACTTTATTAAAATTAAAGAAAAAGGTAAAAAAAATGTAAAAAACCCACCATTTTTGTTTTTTCTCTTGGGATCAATTGGGCGCAAAGGGTTAAATTTTTATGGAAACTGCATGAAAGGTATGACCACTCAGCCATACCTACAAAATGTGTAGTTTAAAGTGGCCACTGTCCCCCCCTGGGTGAAAATCCCCATGTCCCTTTTTCCCACCCTATTTTCCCACTTTTTTGTTCATTACATTTGGCGGTGTGTGTAAGTGTATTACATGACTCCACAACAATCACACTTCCAATTTTGTTTCTTGAGATGTTTTTTTTTTTAAATAAAATATTTTATTTGTAAAAAAAAAGTGTATTGTTTTTATTTAAAAAAAACAAAACAAAAAAAACTGTATTTAGCAGGTCAGAAATTGACCTGCATTTAGCCATCCTCCCTGCTTCTGTGTCCCTTACTTTGATGTAAGGGACGTATTAGCATAGAGGAGACACTAGAGACAGTAAGTAGAACTGCCTCAGTCATTTTTTTAGAATGCCGGTACATGTGATCGCTGACGCAGCGATCACATGACCTGGCACAACCGACCGAGGCTGAGACTGAACGGTCCGGTACTGGACCGCTCAGTCTCAGCCAGGATTGAATGGTAGCAGCGTGCACGGCGGCGCGCTGCTATCATTTAACTCTTGACGTACCAGGACCGTCATTGGCCCTTAAAGCAAATTTACCCTTGACGGTCCTGGTACGTCAAGGGTCGTTAAGGGGTTAAAATAAGAAAACAGGAATTTGTCCTATTTTGTTTCTGGCAACACCTACGGTATGTCAAGCCATACCAATGGTGTACCATTTTTTCTTGGAGGAGTACTAGCTAATGCTTGTAGCAAGAAATTCCATTGCATACTATGTAAGCTCTATGGGGCAGGGAACTTTTATCCTAATATATACTCACCTGTTGTTCCCCTTTTGATAGTCTTTATAAGCACTTAATCACCGCACTTATTGTACCCCTTCTATATCAAATGTAAACTGTAAAGTGCCAAGTACACTGGATGGTGTTATATAAATAAAATATACAGTACAATACAGTAGTAAATTCTATGAATTTCAACAATTTCAGTACCTTTGAAGGGATGGAAATGTTAAAATAATGCCTGTTTTATACATTAATGCCACCTACTGGAAACATTTGTGCACATTAGGCTAGGGGTAGAAAGGCAAGTGACTCCTCAGTTAATGTGGTAGGTTATCTTCTTTTGAAAATGGTATGGTTTGTCTGCCTTTTCTTCATTTCTATACTTGTTATAACCATTTTAGCATGGTCAAGTGACATTTGAAAAACTTTAAGAAAGATTGCAGGTAGTGTATTTTTGTACTTCTCGCCCCCCTACAGTAGTTCAGCATATACCAATGGGACACCATTGTTCTCAGAAGAGAAGTAGATAATGCAAACAGTGGCAAATTCCATGATTTTCAATAACTGCAGTACCTTTTAAGGTGTGGAAATGTAAAATAAGGCAAGTATCCTGTCATTTGATGCAGTTGGATCTCTATTTTCAAGAAATATGTTGTTATTGGTAAACTATAACTTTAGACTATATATATAGTGCATTCAGGTTATCTCCATGAAAATGTCAGAAGAAATGTACTGTTCCCAATTTGGGGCCCCTGGGAAGGACATTTGTACACCTATACATATTTGGTATCAATGTACTCTGGAGATATGTGGCATTTATGTTTTGTACTTTTTTGGTTTGTTACTCTAAACTTGCATGAGATATACAGTAAATTTAGTGTTCATTTGTGAAAGCTTTCTGAAAACCCCTATTTTTAACAAAATGACCTTTCTTCATAATTTCTTGTAGCCATTCTTCAGCCATTTTGTGATTCATATGTTAGTGTACTTTCATGAAATGCATACTTTTATATAGTTATTGACTTGTTTTAGGGTAGTTTAACAATGTAACCAATGGAATGGTCATTTTTAGTTCATAAAGTTGAAAATACCTTTTTGCCCTATGGCATTACCATTGGCTGGAGACGGAAGGTCCTAAAAGCCCATTGAAGGAAGCGGGCAGCAAAGGGAAGCATGCTGCCTGCAGGGAAGCTGTGCTTAACTTTGTATTTTGCCTTCTCCACTGCAAAAGATGAGGTCTTCAGTGGGGGAATTAAACTTCAGCCAAGTAAGGCTTGTTTTTGCTGTGGATTTAGCCGGGGGGAGGGAGGGAAGGGATCTGCCAAACTTAAACATTTTTTAGCAAGGGGGAAAACAAGGGTGAGTATTATACATAGGCACTCTTGTTTTCCCCTAAAATCTTTGGTATAATATGCACCTGTGTATTATACACAGGTGCGTATTATACCTGAGATTTTAAGGTATGTATATATGCATGATATCTTTATTTATATGGGGCCATACAGCCTACGAAGAGAGGAACAGAAACAATATCATTCGCCTGGATAAAACCAGGGAGTCTACCTAACAAACATTCAGTAGTAGGGAAAAGCAAAGGCCAGTCATTACACATAACCTTATAGTTATCATGCAATTCAGAAACTACCTTAACGATTAAAGGCTTAGGGACTTTGCAAAGCAACTCCAGAGTGGAAGAGCATATTTTTGGCATGCTAGAAACAACCTTTTGTATTTTACATACTTAACTATAGCAGGCATTAAAGTGTTAGTAATGTCTAAAAAACATTTTTGCATTTAGAAGAGCTTAAAAAGCTGATCTAAATGCTAAAAAAACGTATCTCTCAAACCGCTATGGTTTAAGGATACGGGTGTTTAAAGTTTGATTTCTCCTACTGACAGCTGTAAAGCTGTCAGCAGGAGATCCGTGTCGGTCGACACGGTGGCGCTTGAGAAGTGCTAGGATCTCGTTACTTACACGGAATCCCTTCATTGGAATGGTCTAAAACGTGTGTCTGAACAGTAGGCACACGTTTTAGACCATTCCAATGAAGGGATTCTGTGTAAGTAATGAGATCTCGGCACTTTTCAAGCGCCAGCGTGTCGACCGACACGGATCTCCTGCTCACAGCTTTACAGCTGTCAGTAGGAGAAATCAAACTTTAAACGCCTGTATGTCTTAAACCATAGCGGTTTGAGAGATATGTTTTTTTGCATTCAGATCAGCTTTTTAAGCTCTTCTAAATGCAAAAAAGTTTTTTTCAGACATTACTAACACTTTAAGAGTAACATGCTCATGTTGTAATTCAGATTCATTATTATCAACAGAGCAAGACATTGTGTGTATAGAAGTTTTCTCTGTGGGTTCCATAAAAAATGGCCAGATTATCCTGTCATGGGCTGCCAGTCAGGAAGGGGTGCTGACCACAGCAGCCAAAAGTAAATAAATAAAGTGGAACCAGAGAGCAAGAAAACCAGCACACACACACAATTAAAGGGAACACAAATGTATTATATATATATGCATACAAGGAACATGCAATAGTAATGCACAATAAAACATCCAATGAAACATAAAAGAGCAGGGGGCACGGGGAACAGGGCCTCTGGGCATGGGGAACAGGGCCCTGCATACAGCTAGCAGTGAGCTCAGGAACACAGGAGGGAGGCACAGGAAAGCAACCAGTTCAGGAACACAGGAGGGCAACTGCCAGTTCAGGAACACAGGAGGGCAACTGCCAGTTCAGGAACACAGGGAAACCAGTCAGCTCCAGAACATGGGGAAACAGTCAGCTCTGGAACACAGGGAAACAGCCAGCTCAGGAACTCAGGGGTGCAGCCAGCTCAAGGAACTCAGGATAGAGCTTAGCTCAAGCAACTCAGGGACCAGGCCTAAAAGAAACTGAAACTGGAACTGATCAGTTTAAACTGTATAATCTGGCCCAGAGCAAGGGGAGAGACTGGACTATATAGGGAGGAGGTGAATACAATGTAGGGTCAGCTGGGAACAGAATCAGGCCTCTGTAATTTGATTGCAGCAGCCTACAACAGCACCAAGGGAAAGCAATGGCACTGTGAGGTACTGCACCAGACTGAGGAGAGGACAGGATCATGACAGTATGTGACAATAAATAAATGATGAAATAAGTGACACAGTCATTGAAACAATAGGAGAGAGGTCCCTTTCCCAAGGAGCTTACAGTCTAAATGGGTAATAGGAGACAGACAACAGGGTATGAGGGTGTCAAGTGCTGTGAGTTCTAGTGCTGAGTTTGCCAAAAAGTAAACTTTAAATAGATGTTCTGTTTAGAAACAAATCCTATTTAAGTCCCCTGGTAAGAAAACATATTTATCAACAAATATTAATGCCAGTCATACATTATGGGGACGTAGTATATGCTCCCACGCAGCAAATCCATCTTGTTAAACTTAACACTCTGTATAACTCATTATGCTGCTTTATTCTTCAATGTAATTATACTACCCATTACTGTGATATGTTTAAAGAACTAAACTGGCTAATATTTGAATCTAATGTGCCCTCACCTTTCTTGCTTAGTATACAACCAGTACCTCCAGACTATGCTCACTTTAGCTCTCCTTACTAATTATAACCTCTGCTCCACTACTAACAACTCACTGAGTATACCACACTACAAGAAGAAAAGCTGGTCAATCTGCCTTCTCCTTCAGAGCTCAAAAAGCCTAGAATAACCTGCCTGAAAAATCAAATCTCCCTCCGTCTAAAAACCCTAAAAAAAACTGCTTCTTTATATCTAAAAACAATGTGTAACTCTATATAAATGTTTAGTATGTATGTTTGTGTATATATATATATATATATATATATATATATATATATACACACATAGATATATATATATGATGTTTCTCTTTTTGTGTAAATATGTAACTCTTTACTGTAAATGCTGTCTAGGACATACTTGAAAACGGGAAAAATGTACTCTTCGAGTCTTAACAAGTCTTAAGAAGTAAAGCACATCTTAGAAATACCTGAGACAAAGCTACCTGTAGACAGCTGTTTCGGTCTACTAGGTCCCATCAGTCTGGGGTAGTCGATTGACTTGTTCTTGTAAATCTGGTAAAAATCAGTTTGCCATACAATCAGCTTGGCTTATGGTGAGCAAACTAGTGACAAAATTCCTGTATCATACAAAACAGAGTACCTGTACAATGAACTTATATGTCCATTTGCATTCTGAAACAAACTGGGATTGCACTGACTACGTCCACAACTCAGAATGGCGAGCATGATCACAAAACTGAGTCGCCTCTCACAATAACTTTCCCTTAGAGTAGGGGGGTTGGTAATTAATTTGCTCAGAGGGCAACATCTTTCTTCAATAGTTCTTCAGGGGGCCATAGATATACTGGATATCCTATTGAAATATCAACCTCTAGTTGGAGACCATCAAAACACTGAGATCATAATGTCACCTGCATAAAAAGGGCGACATTCTGATGTTGCATGCTTAAGTGTCACTCCGAGTACCATCAATCTGTTCCTTAATTGAAATCCTGTCGTCACTGTCTGTGCTCTGCTCTGCCCTGAGTCACCTGCATCTTTGCCTTAACCCTCTGAGTGCCATTTGGGTCCACAACGCATTGCAGCACTCAAAGGGTTAAGGCACAGATGGAGGGTACTCGGAGCACAGTAGAGCAGAGAACACAATGAAACTTACAGAAGTCACTATCACCACTGAGGTTAACTATTTATCACATATGTGAGGTGGAACGCAGTTCACCTGCCCCCTCACTTGTATGTAATTGTTATTATCTGGATAAATGTAATGAATAAAAGGAAAGTTTTGGGCATAGATGTTTACTACCAGTCAAAACGGGGGCATGTTTCTAGGGGACAGCTTTTGGGTTATGTGATCAGCAAGAAGGAGGTGTTAGGGTTCCTTTGAAGAGCTCATTAGAAGAACATCAGGGCTAAGGAGGATGACTCACATGAGCCATATAGGGAGTGGGATCAGTGCCTTGGATTTTTTTTCTTAAAAATCCTTCAATCATTCTCCGTGCTCTACTCTGTGCCATGTCCCCTCCACCTGTACCTTAACCCTTTGGGTGCCACAGGGGCACTCAAAAGGTTAAGGCACAGATGGAAGGGACCACAGAGTAGAGTGGTGGCAGGATTTCTCTTAAGGCACAGATGGAGGGTACTCGGAGCAACGCTTAGACATGCAACATCAGAATGCCTCCCTTTTAATGCGGGCAACATTCTGATGTTGTCCTTTTAATTCAGGCAGCATTATGATCTAAGTGTTCTGATGGTCACCATATACAGGGCGACATTTCCACAGTAAACCGATGTACTGCATCGCTAAGAAGAATAACCCACAACGGAGATTTTGTGTTTGGGTTTGAATGTGTATAGTATAAACCTCTACCCAATACACCTGTCCCATGAGTGATACTTCCTGACTGCTAATTTATCCACTTTCATCTATTGTAAGGCACTGCATACACTGTGTGTCACCATATAAATAAAGATATACATACATACATACATACAACTGAGTGTGTGTTTATGTGCTCTGTTTATATATATATATATATTTATTGTGGTAAGGTCCCTTCAAACACGGTCAGGACAGCCAGGAGGTTGTAACTTCAATGCAGTTTATTAAACAGCAACAACAAGAGAAAAGTCTCTTTCCAATTTTAGGGTATGCTTCCCCTTTAAATCAAACAGGTTTTTGACACCAAATAAAAAGTACAGAAATAAACAGGCCTACTCCTTTCAGGAGGCTAACTCACAGTAGTTCCCTCACTACCAGTTACTGGCCCAGCTACTCTGGGTTCCAGTACAAAAAAAGTAAAACAAGCAGACATGCAATCTTTTCAGTTCAGAAGCTTGCTCACCATTCCTTGGTTTCAGAGGCAGACAGACAGCTTGCAGGTCTCCAAACACACTATCCCAGTGCAGTCTGACCACACCCTGCTCTTTCAGACCTACTATATAGGTCTGAGCTAATGAACCAGGAGCAAGTGTGCTAGCAGAGGAAAAAGACAAAACGTAACCCTTTACTCGCTGGGATAAACTGCTTGTTGTAGCCTATGGCTGAGGTATACATGGTCCTGGACTCTGTCACAATATATATATTTGTATTACAAATAGAATAACTTTGATCCGGGTCTCCATCACATTGTGCAGCACACTGGTCACAGCATTTCACTGCTGTATGCTAAAACACTGCTTCCTTTTAATTACATCATTGGGCCATTTTACAATATATAATTTATTGCACTGTAAGTTGACCATTTTTAATTACTTACAGAGGGCTACTAATGTCATAACCTCACAAAGTTAGTGAAGTCATTTTTTTCAACATTTATCCAACATAGGGAACGAACATATGTATAATGTATGCACATCATGTGTACACAGAACTCTTACTTAGGGAGTAATTCCTTCCCCATGTTGGATACATTTTGAAAAAATAAAATTCATGAGGTTATGACATCAGTAGCCCTCTAAGTAATTAATAATACACAGCACAATGCCTTATGTTTATGGGTACTCTGTGGGTGCACCAACTTCTTCTTTCCTTTGTCTACTTCAAGCAAATATATTTGTTCTTCTACATATAGCTCCATTAGTAACAGTGTAAAGCAGCATTACTGAAGTCAGACCAACCCATGCCTTCCGACCTGTTCTTGGACTACAGCTTCTATCACCCTCAGATGACTAGCGGTGATGGTAACAAGTCCAACAATCGCTGCCCAACCACATATTCCCTAGCTCTGCCCTACACTAGCAAATATCACCTGATTTTCACTGTCCTTTTCCAAATCCAGCCTCACTTTACTTTTACTTTGTTTCTTATTCCAGCCGGTTGTTGGTATCATTACAGCTCTCCACTTTCACTCCTTAGCTACATGGAAATCCTGGTATAAAGATTCACCAGGCATCTCCCATTCCTTCTCCTGTGTCGAATCTGGCTGTGGCTGCTAATCCAGGATCCATGTTTTTCCCTGCTCCCCTGTCCATAAACGCTGGGCCATTTCAACCGCAGGACACACCAGGGCATGTATCAACTACCGCTGAATACGATACTTACAATGGCATCTTCCCAGCCAGAGGGGTCCTTGCAAGGAATTTTTCGCAAGGCTGCTGGTTTGCAAATTAACTCTTTCACTACCAAATCTGTCAGCTTTGTATAGCTAATTTGCAGTGTATAGAAGTTCCCGTCCCATACCTCGGTAGTGAAAATTGTACGTCATTTATGTCAGTATGTATTACATGTGAGAGGCTGGTGTGAAGGGAGGAGGACCCTCTTTTCAATACATAGCATCAAATTAACCCCTCTGTGTATGTATACATGTCACTGTAAATATATCTATAGTATCAATCCCATTTCCATCACATATGTACGTTATGCACAATTGTCTCTCACTTTGTGTGTATGGGTGTTGTATGAGTGTCTGTCTATCACTGTGTCTATGTCCCCACATATGTGTGTCTTGCTTGTGTGTGTGTGCATGGCTATTGAATGTGTGTCTCTGTGTGCATGTTTGTTGCATGTGCGTGTCTCTCACTGTCTGTATGTGTCTGCCTGCTTGTTACATATCTCTGTGTGTACCACTGTCTGTATATTTCAGACAGTTATGCCCAACGGTCATAACATGACGTGCAACGCCATCCCACATTGCTAGTATATATATATATATATATATATATATATATATAAAAGAGAAAGCAAAACATTGGTTGAGAGTTGGTTAAGTTAAACATGAACTAGCACTTGAAAGAATATATTAGAAAAATCAGAAAAATATTACTATCTGTGGCCACAGATGTGTATATTTTAATTAATTTAAAAAAGTATTCAAAATAAAATCAAAACGATGTTATTTGGTAGGCTCAATGCATTTTGTTTCAAGGAGCAGCAAATAGCTAAATATCAGCAAATTCACAAATATATGTATATTAAGAGTATAAATCAAAAGTTTTCACCTCAAAAGAGAAATAGGAGAAAAATGGCACTTTATGCCAAACGGGAAATGTTTTGCAAAGAAGTAAAATTTTTTCGCTTTTTTTCACCTAGCTCATTGCGTTGAAACCAAGTTTCTTTTCATTTCCACAGGCATTTAAAAGCGTGTCATGTTCTCACAGCATGCCAGTCTGTGTTTGTGTCACGGTTTTCAGGCAAAGAAGGACAGACACAATCATAAAATATAAATAATTACCTTTATTTATAATGTACAGCAAATAATAATATAGCCCACACAACCCCAGAACTCAGGATGATAGGTTCCAGGCTCCTACCTGGAGCCACACACTGTGCTGCACACTGCACTACTGTGAGATACCAGAGACTAGGCCCGAAGTGCAGATGAAACAACAGAGGGGATAGTACTGATACACCAGTCTCCACTCCGGGTCATGCAACTGGAAGCAACAGGGAGCGAGAGCAGGCCTGAACAACGGAACACCAAGACTGATAGTCAGGCACTCTAGGAGGGTACTGAGCAAGTAGTCAGCCAGAGCCACAGGTCAGACAAGCCAGGGACTGCACGGAGCAATAGTCAGCAAGAGCCAGAGGTCAGAACCAATGTAGTTAGTCAGACAAGCCAGGGTCATACATGGAGCGAGTTAGTCAGCCAGAGCCACAGGTCAGAACCGATGTGGGTAGTCAGAAAAGCCGGGGTCATACACGGAGAGAGTTAGTCAGCCAGAGCCACAGATCAGAACCGATGTGGGTAGTCAGACAAGCCGGGGTCATACACAGAGTGAGTTAGTCAGCCAGAGCCACAGGTCAGACCTGATGTGGGCAGTCAGACAAGCCAGAGTCATACATGGAGTTGATTCTCAGGATAGCACAAGTCACAACGGAGTGCAAAAAGACAATATCAGAAAGGACAATGACTCTCAGGCCCAGGGAGGTTTATAAAGAAGCAGGAGAAAGCGGGACACAATTAGGCAACACAGAATAGGCCTATAAACAGGCGTCCTAGCCAGTGCCTGTTTTATGATGTCAGGAATGAGGAAGTAGCCAAAATATGCCGACCGACACACCACAGAGGAAGGAAGCACAGGAAAACTTAGCTGAAGTTTAGGAAATCTGTTCACTGTTGTCACGCTCCTTCAGATCGTTCCTCCTACCATCATTCCTATTGGCTGCTGCAAGCTTTATCTACCTAGGTCAACTTCCTAGTCTTGCACAATTTTAGCGCCAATAATCTGAGAGTCTTTGTCGCAGAGTTCCAGAGTTCGTAAATCCATGAACCAAACGTTGCCTTGATTTACGACCTTGTCTCTTGCCATCTGGCCTTGGATCTCGACCCGGCTTTTCTCCTGACTACGATTCTCTGGCTTCTTGATTTGGTATTGGCTTGATCTCGGCTATCCTTGACCACGCTTGACCTACAAATCCTTCTGCTGCGCAACAGGAGTCCCTTCAGTTGCTCCAAAGCTCTGACTCAGGCTGATTTTATCGCCCAGATCTGACTCTCTATCTTCTCTTTCTATTGTCTGACTCCAGTCTGCTCGACCCTACACCTCAGACTCTCCGGTTGAGTCTGGTTGCCATCACCAGTTGCTCCGGTGACTGCCCCGGCCAGTCGAGGGTGTAGGGACTCGACATCCTCCTGCTTTCCCCCTGTCCAACTAGTCGACAGGGTCGATCCCGACATCTGGTTGATTCCCCTTTATACCTCCGACTAGTGGAGAGCAGTGGAGTTGGAGTCCGTCGACCATCCGGCCCTGCCTCGAACCTCTTCGATCCTTCCTAAACCTCCGACTAGTGGAGAGCAGTGGAGTTGTAGTTCGTCGACCATCCGGCCCTGTATCGAACCTCTTCGATCCTTCCTAAACCTCCGACTAGTGCACAGCAGAGGAGTTGTAGTCCGTTGACCATCCTGCCTTGCTTCGAACCTCTGCAGTGTTGTCAACTAGGCCATCCTGTCCTGTCTCAAACTTCTTCCATGTTTGCCCATCTCAGAGACTGACAGTAAAATCGAGCCAGTAAATATGGATGCTGCTGAGGCTTCTCACATTACCACCAGACAGGAACAACAGGAGCAAATTTTGTCTACCCATGCAGCACAGCTACAAACTCTCAATCATAAGCTGGAGGCTATGATGGAAATGTTACGCACCTTTTCTCCTTCTACCTCTGTTCAAACACCTCCAACACAGATCTCTGAGGCTACAGTTCCGACCGGAACCATCCCAGGATACAAACCACCCAAGATACCTTTACCAGAGAGATTTTCTGGCCGACCTGAACACTGTCATGGGTTTTTGAACCAGTGGCAGCTACATTTCCAGACCTTGCCTCAATCATTTAACTCTCATGCTACGAGAGTGCCCTTCATAATCTCTCTATTGACTGACAAGGCCCTTGCTTGGGCTTCTCCTCTGGTGGAAAACAGATCCTCGCTTCTCGATGACTCCAACGCATTTATTGCTGCCTTTAAGACCGTGTTTGACCTACCAGGAAAGCAGGTATACGCAGAGGCCACTATGCTGGGTTTAAGACAGGGTACCCACACTGTGGCTCAATATGCAGTGGAGTTCAGAACACTTTCCATCGAAACCATCTGGAACAATGCAGCCTTGAGGGCTGCCTTTCGTAGGGGCTTGAGCGAGCTGATCAAAGACGCTTTAGTTAATCATGATATACCGGACGATCTGGAAGGCCTGATATCTGTCTGAATTAGAATTAGACCGTCGGCAGCTAGAGCGGCAACAAGAAAGAGATCGCTCTCGCCTCTTCCAACCAGATTTTGTCCCACGATCATCTTCTTCCACCGAGGCATCACAGGCCCCTGCAGAACCTATGGATATTGGGTCTGTGACTAAACTCACCGAGGAAGAGAAACACCGGCGA
Source organism: Rhinophrynus dorsalis (assembly GCA_037306005.1). NCBI lineage: Eukaryota > Metazoa > Chordata > Amphibia > Anura > Rhinophrynidae > Rhinophrynus > Rhinophrynus dorsalis. The sequence goes on along the minus strand of CM074721.1, from coordinate 166,734,867 downwards.
AGAAGTCTGGGACTTTGCCTTTATTGTGGCCTTAAGGGCCATCTCCTAAGCCAGTGTCCGACCTGGCCGAGAAACTCCCCAGCTTAAGGAACCATGGAGATGACTTCTTAAGCTTTAGACATGAAACCTCTCCGTCTGACCCAAACCGTACAATGGTTCCTGTTCGGTTGCATTGGGCGGAGGGCTCAGTCTCCACAAAAGCCTTCTTGGACTCAGGTGCTGCCGGAGTATTTCTTGATGATAGATTTGCCTCCAGACACTCGATTCTGCTTGTTCAGAAAGCCAAACCTTTGCAGGTCTCTACTGTGGATGGGGGTCCTCTGGGAACGGGCCTCGTTACCCATGAAACACAACATGGGTTGCCTTCTCGTCTCTTCACTACCGAATCGGAACCGCCTGTAACGGTTTTATTGACACTCAGACACGGAGGGTTTGGGTAAAATGCAATTTTATTAAAGAAAACTGTAAATGAATAACCCTCGCGGGTCCAGTATGTATGCAACAGTATATTACTAACACAGGACAGGTAGTAGTACAAAATATCCACACAGGTCCAGTATATATACATAATACAATACTATACTGACATAGGACAGGTTTCAGTTAACAGTACCCACACAGGACCAGTATATATATATATATATATATATATATATCCTATATAATAATTCGCTAAATCGTGTGTAACGCCCTACATGCGAAGTACACACTGCTGCGCGCGCTGCGGTCATGTGCAGTAGAGACTGCCCGCGCCGCGGCTGATACAGAGCTGGGCGCTCCGAAAGAGCATCCAGCTCTGTATCAGCCGCGGCGCAGGAAGTCTCCATTGCACGTGACTGCCCCGCGACCGGGTGGCAGTGGCACTGTGGCCCGTGTAACAGTCTGTTCAATTAGTATATATATACAATACTATACTGACACAGGTCAGGCACAATTCGTGTGAGTCCAAATGATACAGATAATGATTGCTATTAGGCCGGGAGGACGGGTAGGCCCTAATAGTGCAATGGCCCTTAATATACTCTCTACGCAGAGAGTGACACAATGGCGACCAAGGCAGAAACAGCAATGAGGGACCTGGACAACGACAGACTACCAGAGCTGCCAGAGGAGGACTGCCACGGAGGCACTGAGTAACGCCAGTCAGTGACTGCTAAAGCTGTACCCAATGTGCCAGACACCAACTCACAAGGGGTTAACGAACAGGGGTGTAGGGACTCGACATCTTCCTGCCTTCCGCCTGTCCAACTAGTCGACAGGGTCGACCCTGATATCTGGTTGATTCCCCTTTATACCTCCGACTAGTGGAGAGCAGTGAAGTTGTAGTCTGTCGACCATCCGGCCCTGCCTCAATCCTCTTCGATCCTTCCTAAACCTTCGACTAGTGGAGAACAGTGGAATTGTAGTCCGTCAACCATCCGGCCCTTCCTCAAACCTCTTCGATCCTTCCTAAACCTTTGACTAGTGGAGAGCAGTGGAGTTGTAGTCTGTTGACTGTCCTGTCTCGAACCTCTTCAGTGTTCTCGACTAGGCCATCCTGTCAGTCATCATCAGCATCATCACCAGTTCTATGTTCTGGTCCCACTCAGCCCTACACTAATAGTGTTGAGTAAACAATCACAACACTGGTTACCAGTCCACGACCTTAGGTTTGATGAATGCCTCTGCTGCTCTTGGAAGTGCAGCACCTATTAGTGGTACAATTTCAGCAACATCTAGCCCCAGTAGTAGTAGTAGTAGTAATAGCAGGCTCTCAGGAACCCCACAGTCTATAAAGTCCACAGTATGGAGATATTTCATTCAGGATCCAAATGCTAAGCATGTTGCTATCTGGTGTCTGTGTAAGAAGCATGTGAGCAAGATGAAAGCAGGTACACACCTTGGCACCTCCTCAATGAGTCCCCACCTGAAGCACAACCATGAGTCTCTCTGGGAGACGCAATTGTAACAGGTAAGAGGTGCCACAATCTTCCCAGGGCTAAACACTCCTTGGCTCTGGGGTACATAATAGAAGTACTGTTGATGTGACAGAGAGTGTGCCAAGATTTTCTGCTCCTGCAGAGTAGGACTCTGAGTTTGTTTTTGGAGATGACAAGAGTCATGGAGTACCTACACATACCGCCACCACCTCCACCACCTGCACAAGTCATGTCATTAAAGCAATAAAGGTACACATTTCTTCTACGATGTACTGCCATCCCACAATTACTAAGTTCTTAGAATTCAAAGGCTTTATAAAAATAATGCAAAAGTATGTCTACGGAATAGTAAACTTGCCAAAATGTTGGCAATTGATACGCCCTTTTCTATTTTCGAAAACAGACGCTTTAAAGAACTGATATGTGTTGAACCCTGCTGGAATATCCTAAGCTGCAGTTATTTTTCAAGGATGGTTGTACCAATGTTACTTATGCAGTAAGTTAGTGTTGTGGGCAAAGAACAAAGGCACTTAACCTGGTAACAATTTCTTCAAGGCATATGTTGCTATAAGACTCACAACTTTTACTTTCAGCTATTTATTTCTCTACTTCAGCCCTCAGAAGAAGTAATATTGCAGCAGGCAATCTTGCAGTCATAGAAAACATAGGCGAAATATGGTAAAGTTCTGCAGGAAATTCATAGGCAGGAGAAAGGAGGAAATGTGTGTATGTTCTATGGGCAGAAAGTTTCTCGAACAAAAGCGGCAAATAGTTTCTTCGCAAAAAGCCCTACAGGAAGTTTATCTGACTTTTCTCTCATCCTTATTCATCATCTTATGAAATGCTATCAAATATCTTGATATTAAAACGATATCTCAGTAGAAAGATAACATTTCATATAAATACACTGTGTGAGATGAACTTAAATAAGATGAAATAATATGCTTTATGAATGATGAAGTCCAATAAAATGCCAGTCTTATTGTCTCTTGAAACTAATAAATAAATGTGATGAATTTAAATGAAACAGACAATGGAACTGATATTGCAGCAGTTTCTCACTGTTTTCTCTGGTGGGAAAATTATGGTTGATAAATGGTATGACTCAATATGAAAATAAAGTGATTGATACAGATTATGATGACATGAGGTGAAATAAAAATGTGATTGTATGCCACAAAAATTCCTGCTTCAGAGCCAGCTAAACAAAGCAGTACTACCTATATATGTGACTATAATATTTTCCGAGACTATATGGGTGGGGTTTTTTCAGTTTTATGTAATTATGCACTTACCCATTCCACTGCCTTTTAACAAACACAGATAAGGAATGCATGTCATTCTTGCATGTCCCAACAATCCAGTCTGTACTCATTATCTCCAATTCTAAGGACATCAGCTATTTACACCTTCAATAAAACGTTTCAATCACACACTCAGCTATAATCTTATACAAATGGTTATTTATCACTGAATATCTTCATGATTTCTATTCTTGTAAAATGTATACTCATGTCAGATATTTGTCAATAAATATCCTAAAACTCATTGCGAGATATTCATTAACAAGCATCGCCAAAGCACAGTGGCACCTCTTCTCTTTTTATTTGTAGTTATAATCACCATACCCTTATGTTATACTAATGAAAAAGATTCAGATTATAAGTATTTGTCATAGGGAAAGAACTGCTTTTTATTTCTTTCACTCGCTGTTGATGGAACTCCTAAAATCTGATAAATACTGTATAAAGAAGTCTCATAATGAAAACATTCTTATTGGAGGGAACTACTCTATTTAAAATTATTATCTTTGTTATAAACAACAACAGCAAAAATCAACAAACAAAAAAATAATAAAGTTAGGAGGCTTAGTATAAATGAACAATTCCCAAGTCAGGGGTAGGTGCAATTCATCATTGCTGTAAATGGAAATGGTGAATGATAGATCTTGAGTGCAATGAAAGCAATGCATTTTGAATGGTTCTAATGTTCAATAATAAGTATATATACAAGGTCTTATATGAACACTTAACACTATGGAAACATTGCAAAAATACTTTAAATTTAACTTTATCTTCTTATGATTGACTGCAGTTTTTAACAGGCATTTTAGCCTTGGCATAAAGTTTTGCATTATTATGAACAAAACATCTCATTAACAAGTTGCAAGAGGCAGTTTTCCTTTGGAAAGAACGCATCTTCTCTTTGGAAGGTTGAAAGGGGCTATTCTGCACTGGCATTATATCAACATCTCAGCAAATGATTGCAGGGGCCAGTTCTGCATTGGCAGAAACACATTTTAGTGAACTGTTGTAAGAGGCAGATGTGGCATTTGCATGAACACAAGAGCTTAGTGGATTTTTGTAAATGGCCATTTTGGCATTGTTTTGGACAAAACATGGTGAAATGTTGCATGTATCAATTTTGGCATCATTATGAAAACAAGAATTTGGAGAATAAAGATATATGAACCTGGATTCCATTCCACTTGGAAACTTTATAAAGCGTGGTATCTACAAAGTCCTCCATGTACTTATATGGAATATTTAACATAGTAACATAGTAAATTAGGTTGAATAAAGACACAAGTCCATCAAATTCAACCTTCTCCTCATACCCCAGTCACTGAGAATTTGATAGCTTTCCTGCTACCAATTAAGTTAGTCTTTATCAGACCTTCCTGATCTGCCTACTGATAAACAGTATAACTCTGTATGTTCCATTTTGAAAGAAATGTATCTAATCTTCTCTTAAAAATCTGCCATATCCACCTCCTTGGGCAATGAATTCCACAATTTAACAGACCTTACCATAAAAAAACCCCTTCCTCTGCTGAAGTTTAAACATCCTTTCCTCTAATCTCAAGGGGTGTCCCCTTGGAACAAATAGCTCACCGCAGAGATCCTTGTATTGACCTCTCATATACTTGTACAATGTGATAAAGTCTCCTCTTAGTCGTCTTTTCTCTAGAGTAAATAAACCAAGTTTGTCTAGTCGTTCCACATATGTCAAGTCCTCCATTCTCTTAATTAATTTTGTTGCTCTTCGCTGTACCCTCTCTAGTTCTAGTATATCCTTTTTCAGAACCAGTGCCCAAAAGTGCACTGCATACTCAAGATGTAAGATGTAAACAGTGATAACACCTAACAATTGAGATGTAACCTAGGGTACATGTATGAAAAAACCTGCAGAGAGACCGAGGATGAAGATCTATAAAAGCTAGAACTTTGTGAATAAAGATATATTAACCTGCATTCCATTCCACTTGGAAGCTTTATCATGGATAGTATCTACAAATTCCTCCATGGACTATGGAATATGTAAGATGTTACCAGTGGTAACACCTAACAATTGAAATGTAACCTAAGGTATATGTATGGAAAAGCCTCCAGAGAGACCAAAGATCAAGGGCTATATTCAACAACCTAAGGAGGAACGATTTACAAATGCTCCTGCATTCCCCAGAGAGAGCAGCTCCTCCTGATCACCATGCTCCTCCAGCCTCTCTTCCAATGCTGTTGTATACCTGATGAGAGTTGATACTATGTTAGCTGTAGAAATACTGGAAGCAAGTATATTCAAGTTACCTTTATTGGCTAACTAAGCAGATTTAGGATGCAAGCTTTCAAAACCTCTCAGGTTTCTTCTTCAGGCATGTTATACAGATAAATATGAAAACCTGTCTCTTAACCCCTTCACGACCATTGACGTGCCAGGACCGTCATGGCGGTTCAGCACTTAAGGACCAGTAACGGTCCTGGCATGTCATGGAGTTCAGGGCTCCCGGTGGGGCTGCACGCCACTCTGGGAGACCTGAACTGGAAGCACTAAAAAAAAAAAAAAAAAAAAAAAGACCCTAGCCGTCAAGTGTCGGCCGTGCGTGCGCGCGCCAGTCTTTAAGGGGTTAAATACAATGTATATATTGCATTGTTTAGCATGGAAATCAGATAAGATCAACTCAGTCCAGTCCCAGATACTTTGATAAGTCAATTGTAAAGGAATGGGATGTAAATTGCAGTCTTCCTCGGGAGGTGTCAAAGGTATTTACACTTCCAGTTTGTTGTACAGGCTTAGGGCTCAATGCAAATGTCGGCAATAAAAAAAGCCAGTAAGGCAAAATGGATACCGACTGACAGAAGAAAATACGTACCTCTCTGAGGTTCAAAAGGGTTAAAACATGTATTACTGTCCATATGGAAAAATGAATATGCCTCCATTTATTCAACTATGTCCAACTTGTTCAAAATAATATATCCAGAAATGCCATAATTAGCTGCATGCCATAATAAAATACAGTATGTAGCTCAGTGTTTTCATGTCTCTATCGCTGTGTGCGGCCGCTGAGGCGGCAGCGATGGAGACAGTGATGTATGGCACAGTCCACAGTCCTGTCCTTCACGGGCCGATACCCGTTTCACACTGAGGGTATTTGAGCAGAGACTACCTTTATATATGGGCAGCCTCTGTTAAAATTCCCTCACAGCCATTGGCTGGGATGTACTTATGCACATTCCAGCCAATCAGTTTAAAGAAGAGCCACTCAAATCTGATTGGCCAGGATGTGCTTAAATACATCCCAGCCAATGGCTGTGAGGAATTTGAACAGAGGCTGCCCATATATAAAGGTAGTCTCTGCTCAAATACCTTCAGTGTGGAACGGGTATCGGCCCATGAAGGACAGGACAGGGGCTGTGCCAAGCATCACTGTCTCCGCCACCTCTGCCTCCAAGGCCGCACACAGAGGCGGAGACATGAAAACACTGAGCTACTTATTTTATTATGGCATATAGGTAATTATGGCATTTCTGGATATATTATTTTGAACAAGCTGGACATATTTGAATAAATGGAGGCATATTCATATTTCCAAATGGATAGTAATACATGTTCTTACCCTTTTGATAGTGTTAGGCTTAGTATAACTTTCGCGGTAGTGTAGGGGTAGTGTTTGGGAGGGTAGCTGTGTTTAGCTCACACTCAGTGTTTTACAGTATATTGAGCACAGAGCATTAGCCATTTTCCTTTGATGTTCCCATTTCTCATGCTATTTAGCATGAGTTTTGGGAAAACAAAACACACATAGGACACTGGGCCAAAATTCAGGTATTAGGCCCAAAGTTCATTGTTTTTTCTGTTGGCAGGGCAATTGAATATCGATGGTGAAACAGTGTATGTACCGGTCAGTATCCATTTTTGCCCTACCGGCAATTTTAACGGGGCATGTTAAATTGAAGCCTGTGCCCAGAGTGAAATCTCTTTTAGCTCACAAGTGCCACTTACAGAGAAGAAATATTCTGAAGAATATGATGCTGGTCCTGTCAAAATGACAGTCCAGCTACTAAAAGCCAGACAAATCCTCTCTGAATGAGGGAAACAGCTAACCCCAGAAGTACATTTCGGCCTTATTGGGCTTCGATGGTGAGATGCAGCTTATCCCCCTAGGTATCTGTGAGCAAGGGTCCACTTCTGGATTTCCCCATTACTCTTAGGGTGACCAACCCCAGCTTAAATATGCAAAAGAAGAAGTCAAAGATGCTCAACTATGCTCATGAGTTTGCAAAGGTATACAAAGAGTTCACTAGGACTGGTGTACTGTGCCCATGGTGCAATCGCTTTTAGCTCACAATTGCCATAAAAAGAGAAGAAATATTCTGAAGGATATCATACTGGTGCTGCCCAAATGACAGTTCAGCTTTGAAATGCCAGACAATTCCTCCCTGAATGAGCAAGACAGCTAACCCCAGACATATGTTTTATCCTTACTGGGCCTCGTCAGTGAGGTGACACTCATCCCACTAGGAACCTGTTATCACAGTGCCCGTGATTTGCTTGCCTTCATTCCTATCCGGTGGTTTGGGACTGGAGCTGCATCCTCTGGTCTGCCGCTATCTGCGAGCGCATGTCTCTAATGTCGCTCTCGCTATTTTGAAGCTTCCTGTCTGTGTAGACGATTGTGCTCTAACTTCAGGCGCGCGGCCTTATAATCTGCCCGCAAACTGGGCTTAATCACCCTTTTGTGGTGTTTCTGTGCGTATTCCAGTTTGACCCTTACTTGGCTTCCGATATCTCCTGGTGCTCGATCCTTGGCTTGTCTGACTATCTGTTCTGGTTTTGACTGTTGGCTCTGTCTGACTGTCTGATCCATGTATGACTCTGGCTTGTCCGACTACCCGCTCTGTGCTGACCTAGGCTGTGGCTGACTACCCAATCCGGTTTCTGACTGTGGCTTGTCTGACTTACGGTCCGTGCTACTCCCCGCTTCTGTCTGACTACCACTTGTCTCCAGGTATAGCAGTAGCTGCGCTCTACCTATCCGGTACACAGCTACCTTGCTTGTAGCATTGCAGTTGCCCCCGCACTGTGCGATCCTATTGCCTTTGGGCTGGTAGTGTTGCCTGTTATCTCTTGATCCGTTGCCCCTTGGTACACTACCATATACTATTTCTTGCTGTCTGTGCCTAGTACTCGCTCTGAGTTCCGCACTGCACTATTGCAACTACGTCCTTGGTAGTCTGCTAGTGAGCTCCGCTCTGTGGCCTCCACTCTGTACTTCTCTGGTACTATATCTGCCCAAGCTGTTGTCTGACATCCCTCTCTGGAGGTTGTCCAGGTACGCTCCGCTACTGATTCCTGGCGTTCCAGGTTCCTATCTGTAGGTTAGAGTCGTGTCTGGTTCTGTACCCTTTTGGCTAGATTTAAAGGCAGCCGTAAAAAAAAAAAAAAACTACCGTTGTGTGTTTTAACATGCAGTAAGCCATTTAGAGGTCTGTCTTAAGAACAGCTAACGGCAGTTTGAAAATCACTATGGCTGATACACTTACGTGCATTGAGATGCATGGAACAAGATTCCACAGAGCCATTCAAAGGAGTGAGCTACTGCAAACGGCAGAAAAAAAAGATACATTTAATGGCTAAAACTTAAGACCCAGTTTTCTTAGCCGTTGGACACTTGACGGTCAAAAAAATCATCCGTTACATTGGAAAACAGAAAATGCTTATTGCACAAGCATGTAAATGGCAAAATTAACCCGTGCAATGCCAAATTCACACAAAAACACGGGCAGACACCACAAATCACTGTCACACACAACAACAAGCAACACCACAGGGACAAGGAATTAAAAAAAAAAAACACCAACACAATATGGCATGGAACAATGGGGGCTAGCACACAACACGGACACCTGCCAATAAAAAACAAGCTCACCTGTGCAATATCACCAGACGATCCAGACACAACCTGCACCCCACAACCTCACACCTGCAACTGACAGAGACATACCAATCACAACACACCACATCTGAAAACACACACACCTGCAAACACTTACCTGGACAACAGACACCTTCCCATTGGTAATCGCTACAGGTTGAGACCACACAGCATCATTGCATTGTATGAGGTCATCAAGGATCAGGTGGATCCCATTTACATCCACAACCATGCCCTATCTGGCCTGCAAAAACTCCTCTGTGCCTTACATTTCATGGCAAGTGGCGCCTTCCAGTCCACTGAAGGTTATTCATCTGGCATGTCACAGGCCACATTCTCCAGAGTGCTGGCCCAGGTCTTACAAGCCCTCAAAAGCAAGGCCAGTACATATATACATTTCCCCACCACCGACATGGAGTGGATACATCTCAAGCAGGGCTTTTACACAAGGAGAGGCATGCCCAGGGTCATGGGTGCTATAGATTGCACCCATGTCCGTATCAAAGCCCCAGCACGTTACGCATATCTAGTCATCAACAGGAAGAACTTCCACTCCATGAACGTGCAGATGGTGTGTGACAGCAACATGTGCAAAGTATCCTGGCAGCTGTCATGATTCATCCATTCTCCAACAACTCCTCGGTCCACAGAGACTTTGAGAATGGAACTTATACTGGGGAATGGCTTCTAGGTGAGTTCACAAAACTAAATCACACCACATCCACAGGTGTACACACAACACTGCTCACCATGCTCCTGACTCACAGCTAGTATGTCCACCACCCTGTCACACAGTGTCACTCGTTTCCACAGATGATGCTGGCTATGGCTGCAAATCATGGCTCCTCACCCTGGTCACCAATCCCCGAACAGATGACCAGGAAAGATACACCCAGGCTCATGGCAGAACTTGGAATGTGACTGAACGAACCTTCAGTCTCCTTAAGTCTCGATTCCGATGTCTGGATCACTCGGGGGAGTACTGGTGTATGCCCCAGGAAAAGTGTGTGACATCATAATGGCGTGTGCAATACTGCACAATGTCGCAGTGGACACCAGGCTGGTGGATGATATCCAGGACCCCCATATCTGAAGTGACCATGGACATAGGCCATGGTGAGGAGACTCTGAGAGGGGAGCAGATCAGAGACAGGCTCATCACGGACCACTTTAGCTGTGAGTATAACACATGCATTCAAACAATCCATGCAAGTGCATCATCAGTCCTGTGAAATTGTGCCAACACACTAAGCACACCCCACATGATGTTCTGTTTCACTCCACAGGATCAATGACACAGACTGCAGTATGGCCCAAAACATCATCCATACCATGGACGTGGCATATTGTGTGTGGGGATTCCAAAACCATCTTCCATTCCCTTCTCCACGTTGACATTGTTACCTCAAGGATATTATGCACACCCCTAGGAGATCCAAGGTACAACCCATAACCCATGTTCAGCATTTTACATGGCTTGATTGACAGCAACTAACGTGATTTGCCATGATCATAGCCATAGCATCCATGGTACCCTTGTAGAGAAAGTGTGTTATCCAGTGCAATGCATTGGATAACACTATGTCACATCAGAGGTTAAAGGGCCATTGGAGTCAACATGGGACCTGTAGTTACCTATAGCGGAGAAGAGCAGCAGAGGGATAGATCTACAGTAGTATTGTTGCACAACATAGAGGTCATAAAACGCGGATCAGATCTCCATGGACACCATGCTGACCTATGTGTGTGCAGTGATATGTGTCCCTGACCTGAATACACACATCAACAAATATGTCCTAATAGTTCTATGAAACAAATAAACTTGGGCTGCCACTGTCACTCTCACAGTGGCAGCCCAAAATCATTTGTTTCATGGAGCTATCAGAACATATTTGTTAATGTGTGTATTCATGTCAGGGACAAATATCCCTAGGGCTGGTTCATATTCCCTTAGTTCTCCACATAATGGTACAGACGAGTGCACAACACATTACAAGGCAATGGTTTATGTACTCCCCTGTAATGGAAAATATTAAGTGGAGAATCATGTTGAACCTGTTGCATGACGATCAGTTGGAGGTTGCTGTTTCAAATCCTGTCCTCTCGTTCCACAGGCATCCATAGCATGATCCATCCTTGGCCAGAAGAGTTTCCATGTGGATGGACTGAAGGCCTGATAACACTTCCATGAAGCTCACTTCCTGATGTTTCCATTGATTGTGTTGTTGATGCAATGTTTGACCTGATGTTCACAGAAACCTCTACTGGAACACTCACATATCCACACAAAACACAAATTCATGTGTGTACAAACATACAGGTATCAAACCTGTACAGTAAGAATGCTGACCTATAGAGCTAACAAACTTCATGGACAACACATGAGCAGTTCAGTAGTGTTTCTAATGTATTCATATGTAGTTGAAATGTACCTTTTATGTGCTCATACAAGTGTTCAATGCATATATAGGCAATATACACAAGGAGAACCATCACTATTCTATCTGTGTCTGTATTAATACATGTTTGATTAGACATGTCTCAATGTGGAACCACACTCAAGGCTACAGTATCCCTCGGACATGGGAAGGCATGACCCACATCACAAGAGTCCAGTACTTGTTAGGCCATGAGTGGACTCTGTGATGTATTCATGCTAACAGATGTTGGCAGGGATACACCAATGTGTGTTCGGAGTGATAAAAAGGTGAGACGGGACATACTTCCACAGTGATGTCATGTCCACGGTTTCTGTGCTCAATATAATCAATGTTCTGAAATTGCTTTAGTTTGACATAGCTCAGTACATGGGCTACATTAACAAACAACCAGACTAAGTGGACAAGTGTTACCACTGGTGAAGTGTGTCACAACATTAGTAAAACAACAGCACAACTTACTAGATAACCTAATGCTCAGCCTAAGGTTTTAATGTGTGTTATACACATTGAAATCACAGAACGATCATTGGGTTATCCAGTAAGTTCAGCTGTGATACAAACTCTTATTGTGAAACTGACTTACCGGAGAACCCAGTGCTCACCCTAGGATTACAATGTGTAGCACACACATTAAACTCCTAGGGTGAACATTGGGTTCCCCAGTAAGTCAGTTTCACAATAAGAGTTTGCATCAAAGACTATTTTGATGTATGTTGCATCTGTCCTGCTTGTTAGTTCTCTGCCAAGTCAAATAGCTGTTTGTTTGGTTAACCCCTTAAACACAACAATTGATGCAGACGAATGTTCAGTGTTGCACCAGTTGTGCTAAGGGGTATGTTTTGTTCAAATTCAACCCACATCATAGCCATATAACACTGTAATGTTATATGGCTCCAGGGATGGATTGCCAGTTGAATTTGCACAACGGTGTGTGTGTGAACCCATGTTGTAACATCCCACAAACATGTTACCTGGCCAGAAGTTGAGTTCACTGCATTGCTTGGCAATGCATTGGAGACAACTCTGCCACCCAATCTATCACTAAACACAAAGCATATCAGACAGTATTCAAAAACAATATTTTTTTATTAATGGTGAAAATAACTAGTTGGGTATTTTATTTTATTTTTTTGGGGGGGACCTTAGACTGGGAGCCAGAGGTGGATGCCCTGGCTGATTGCCTGATCACCCTTTGCACTCTAGGTACAGTTAGGGAAAAAATGATTTGATCCCCTGCTGATTTTGTACGTTTGCCCACTGACAAAGAAATGATCAGTCTATAATTTTAATGGTAGGTTTATTTGAACAGTGAGAGACAGAATAACAACAAAAAAAACAGAAAAAATGCATTTCAAAACAGTTATAAATTGATTTGCATTTTACTGAGTGAAATAAGTATTTGACCCCTTTGCAAAATATGACTTAGTACTTGGTGGCAAAACCCTTGTTGGCAATCACAGAGGTCAGACGTTTCTTGTAGTTGGCCACCAGGTTTGCACACATCTCAGGAGGGATTTTGTCCCACTCCTCTTTGCAGATCCTCTCCAAGTTATTAAGGTTTCGAGGCTGATGTTTGGCAACTGAAACCTTCAGCTCCCTCCACAGATCTTCTGTGGGATTAAGGTCTGGAGACTGGCTCCAGGACCTTATTGTGTTTCTTCTTGAGCCATTTCTTTGTTGCCTTGGCTGTGTGTTTTGGGTCATTGTCATGCTGGAATACCCACTACATCAAGTGACTCGGAGCTGCCCGCTGACGTCTGTGCTGGTTGAGGTGGTATGATGTAGAGGGTGCTGGGGCTCCCCAGTCAGGCCCAGGTGTTGGTAGTCCAATGGCCAAGGGTCATACCTAGGAGCAGCATGTAGTGGAGCAGCCTGTGGTGGAGCATCTTGTGGTGGAGCACCCTTTGTTGGGGGAGATGTGGATGGTGGGTATGGTGAACACAGGCTGGTCCCCTCCTCTGTGTACTCCTCACTGGGTGGTGAGGTAGACTTCTCCATGGGCTCCTGCTGTGCTGGAGGCCTGTAAGCTGTGTGGAGAAATGAGATGGTGTGATTAGTAAATGTAGCCATGATAGGGTTAAAGGACAGTAATACTTAAAATGTGAAAAGACAAGTGTATGTAGTAGGGTTTATCTCCCTGAGTAAAAAAGGGCACTCCCACTTCTGAAAGGTGTTTTATATAAAAGTTATTACAGGTCAAAGTTGAATTTTTAGGTGCAATATCACAGTGGCCTGAAATAGTACAGTGGCACTGTTGCTACACCATCCCATGTAGATGTCTGGTTCCAGGACCAGAGCTGTCCATAGGATGGTGTAGCAACAGCGCCACTGTACTATTTCAGGCCACTGTGATATTGCACCTACAAGATTCAAGTCTGAGCTGTGATGAGGTTTGAATGAAACACTTTTTAACAGTGGGAGTTCCCCTGTTTTTCTTAGGGGGATTAACCCTACAAAATATTGATCTTTTCACATTTGAAGTATTACTATCCCTATAATGGGATAGCAATGGTTGATTTCACCTTGATGTAATATTGTAGGCATCATAAAATGACGTGGATCGATGTTAGTCCTAACCCTCCAACCCTCATGGTTAGAGATAATACTTAATTGGAATGGTCCACAGAGTGTGCTTGCAAACCAGGCACAATCTGTGGACCATTCCAATGAAGTATTGATCTCTAAATGGGGCAATTTTGGCTCTGCTGAAGAGCCTCCGTGTGATCAAATGACTGAAATCTATATCTGTCACATAGAGCAATATCTGTCTAACCAGGAGGGTTTGAGGGATTGGACTAACATCGATCCACATCTTTTTACAATGCCTACAATATTACATCAAGGTGAAATTAACCATTGCTATCCAGTTAAAGGTACACAGAAAGAAAAATGGTCTAATATGTATGTGGATATGTACCTTACATATGGGTACAAATATATCCTTACAAGATATAAACCCAGAGATCAGCTCAATACGTTTGATTGCCTTCCTGGCTATATATATGTGCACCCATCAAAAAGAAACTTTTATTGATATCATAAATAAAAACATACCTCGTATATCTAAAGGCTTGATCCAAATGTTGGCGTCGCTGGCGACAGTGTTTTTTTAAGTCAAGTATGAGATGCAAATGTTCCCAAAAGTAAGAAACAATGGCAGTTTTGAAAACACAACGCTCGTCGCCAAAATATCAAAATATCGTACATTGAGCACAATGTAAAAGATAACCCCAAATCCATTCAAATGTTGGAGTTAGGGATAACATGAATTAAACTGCAACATTTACCGACAGAAATCTAACACCTATTTTTTTAGCCTTACACCACAAAACTCAGAGTAAAAACAAAACAGAGAAGCATTTCATTCAAGGACATAACTCAAGCATACAGAGGTCAGATATTAACCCCTGCAATGCCTAGGAAATACAACAACAAGGCCTAGTCCAGTGGATCACAACCCCTCCACCTAAGACACCCCTAACATGCAATCATGATGTTCCAGGGCACTCCTTGAAAGCACAAGGAAATGCCCATATAGAAAATAACATATGCCTAACATCAGGTCCCATTGTGTTAATGACAATGTGGAGAATATAGTGCATCATATGTCCCATACACACATCTCCCCAAAAAATGTGTAAAATGAATATTACTAATCACTAATGCAGAACATAGCAACATAGGAAAAGTGACACACCCTGAGCTGGTGCACATGGCACACCAACATGACATGACACCCTGGTTGTGAACCACTGACCTACACCATACAAACAAGTCACAGACAAACAAGAATCCAGCAACCGCATGGGGACAGAAGGGACACAAAGCAGCACAACATAAGTCATCCCAACACACCCTGGAACAACAGGGGTTAACCCACAACACAACATGCACACCTGTCACTCCAAGAACAAACCAAGCTCACCTATGTAACCTCAGCAGTCCATGGAGACAAAACACACACATCTGACAGGTGCATACCAATTACACATAACCACACCACCAACCACAGACACACCAGAAAACAATTACCTGGATAACACACACCTTACCATTAGTCCATTATGACCACATGAACACTACCCTACTGCTGTTTAGAAGTGACAGCCCACCCTCCTCAGATGTAGTGTGATAGAGACACTGACAGAGAGACGGACCAACACCAGTATCTACACATGCTTGTACCTAAGACAACAGTGGAGGAGAAGGTGTGAGAGGTCTAGGGCTCACAACTGCTGCTGCAGTGGGGCCTGGTAGCCCAGCTCAACTACCTCAACTACCTGTCTCTTTACACTAGCCTCCACTCCTGGATCCTGTGCTCAAGCTCTAATGAACGCAATACACAGACAAAGGTGCGTGAGTTATTTTGGGTCTATATATAGTTTATTTGACTGAACTTGATACTTTGGGGTGCTGTGATTGGCTGGGTCACTAGGTAACGTCGGACGTAAGAATGTTTTTCTTATTGGGACGTTTCTCACGTTATTTATTGTGTGTTTTGCGACGGCGATGAGGTCAGATTTTGGGCGACTCCAGTTTTGTAGTTTCCATGTGTTTTTTAGGCCGTCGCCTGTTAGCCTTTTTTGGGTAACGGAGATTTGAATCTTGGTTAAGTCGCAACTGCCTTTTTTTACATCACGTTGGTTTTAACGACAACTTTTGGATCAAGCCCTAAGTGAGGTGGGATTTACTAGGTATGTGTATTTTAATGATATCAATACAAGTTAGTACACATATATGGCCAGAAAGGCAATCACACATGCTGAACTGATCTCTGGGTTCACATCTTGTTGAGACATATTTGTACCAATTTGAAAGGTACATATCTACATACATATCTCACTGTTTTTTCTTTGTGTACGTATCTTTTTTGAACATTACATTGTGATGCATGGGATACCACCCTGGAAATCACAGATTGATGAACTTGACAGGATCCTGTCCATGAGGTCTGTTGCAGTTCAATCCTGAAGGGCAACAATCAAGCCAGTAGTGAAGGATATCTTTGATTTAGGCCTGTTGTTTTTCTGGATGAGCCCATCCATCCTTCTGAGTGAGGCAAACATACTCAGTCAGAGATATCCATCATTCATGGCCTGTTGGTGACCAAACTACAATGGTTCATATTTGGTTCTCATGTGTATCCTGCAAACAGTGGCTGGTGTAACATCCATAAATGACATCACCACTCCTGAAGATCCATGTGGGAATCAAATGTGAGATATGTCATTTCAAGTTAGAGTAAATGATTGCAGACACAACACCAATGCCTACTTTTTTCACCTTTAATTCTGGGGAATTATTTTTGGCCTGTGTGTTGCACATACAACCAGTTATTCTCAGTGGCACAGTGATGTGTGACCTGATCCATCCTTTTTGTGATTCAGTAAGCGGTGATGAAGTCCTGATGAATTGAACATGATGCTGACTTCTCCAGTGATCTCAATTCCCCATATCCAATGTTTTCTATGGAGTCTATAAAATGGGACCTTAGCAACTTGATTCATGTTATTGAATAGTTCCCATAGACTAACATTGGGATTGGTGAAGTGAGGGTATGTAAGGGTTAATTTATCTCCATCATCTCCTTTTCACCGCTTAGTGAATGTCCCCTGTGTAGCATGTAATCGTTAGCCTATCGATTTGTGTTTGTTGTATGGTTAACCCTTTGAGTACCGGAGGGGTTGTCAAAGCATTGTGGAGGGATGCATAATCCCTCCAGCACTCAAGGGGTTACATTGTGTAGGACACTGTGTAGGAGCAGTTATGACGGTAACACGTTTATGAGCATGGTTTGTGTGTATTGTGTGTGATCAGCACAGCAACATGAAGGTTGACCTGCGACTTGGACAGGTTTGGGCCTGGTTGAACCTTGCCATTTGTCCTTGTATTGTGTCCTGTTTGAACCCTCAGGGTGCTGTGTTGGTGCAGTTGTGTGGATGAATGATGGACATGTGTTGAGATGTGACTGTGTTTGAGTGTGCAGCTTGTGTTGGTTGATGCGGTGTGTGGTTATGAGATGATGCACTTACCGGTAGTGTGGAGGCTCCTCTCATCCCTGGTGTCCGATCCTCCAAGGACCCCCTCATTCAGTGTGGACAACAAGGTCTGCTGCAGCCTCTCCTCCCATCTTCTGAATGTGATAGGGACAGGTGGACCACCTCCGGTGCCTCTGGCGCGCAGAGCGGCATCCCCCATCTTCTTCTTACCTGCCTCTTGCAGTCGCCCCATCTCTTTTTGGCGGAGTGAACGTCACGTCTGCAGCTGGCCACAGCATTGTCCTGGCTGCAGATTTGGTTCCAGGCAGCCTTCCTCCTCGCAGCCAGGTCAGAGACCCTCTCCCTCGGGAACAGGATGCTGTCCCTCTCCAGCACAGCCTCCTTGAGGGTCCTGTTCTCCTCCTCTGTATAACGTGGATCTCTGATCCTCTCCTCCTCAGCTCTGGCCTGCTAGGAGTTGGAACCAGAGTACCCTGCCTGCGCTGCCCATGCCTGTGTGTGGTGGTCACTACCCCTCATCCCACCACAGGTTCTGTCCCTGTCCTCTGTGTGCCAGCTCTTCTGGGCTGGCTCCCACTTCGCCATGCGGATCTCCCTCTCCCACCCCTACTCTTAACAGGGATGTCCTGCTCTCCTTCCTCCTCCTCCACTACTCTCCCCATCCCTCTCTCCTGTCCTCCTCTCCTGGCCATCATTAACACACTCACACCCAGGCACTCCCACAGGCCCTCACACACACACTCGATCCCACTCACTCTCTGTCACACTCTTTCATTCACAGATTCACACTGTCAAAATAAAGTTTAAAAAATGTGTAAAGTGTTATGAAAAAAAAGACAATGTGTATGTATGTGTATGTGTTTGTATGGGTGTATGTGATATGTGCAAAAGTGTGCTATGTGTATCTTTAAGTGCATTGCTTTTGTGACGGATACCCGTACTCAGACTGAGTAGCTCCGCCAGAACTGTGCTTCCTTAGCCCAGGACAACACTCAGTATTTCCGGTTTACAAGACAGGAACCAAGATCCTGGCTCCATTCACCCAGTCACTTAGGAAAGTGCAGGGTGAACACACTCTGGATACAGCAAGCTTACCCCACCAGACAACACCAGTGTAGGTAAGAAAAGAACTGCCTTTATTGGAACAAACCACACATATTTATACACAAAACCTACATTGAAATACATGGGCAGGCAGGATACAATAGGTGAGTCACAGGGATAATATAATCACAATATACAAGACAAATGGCCAACAACAGAAGGTCCCAGCAATTACAATAACACAGACATGAATACATTACTACACAAAAGGCTAGCAACAAATGGTACAACACAATACAAAGGGCCAGACGTGATTAGGTTAGCACACCACAGGGGTTCTCAAGGGGGTCACAGACCTACAATGACTGGAGTGGCTACAATACACACAGAGCTTGGGTGAGGGTGAACAATGAAACAAAAGGCTTGAGGGGCTGCAATATACATTTGCAGCATCCTTGGCCCAACTCAAATACTTAACCCCTAATGGCCCAGTCCCCTGAAAGCAGGCTATTATTTTTAGTCCTTTTGGCATAGCTGTCCGCCAATATAATGTCCCAAAGTTCTACATAGCAATATTAACTCAAATAGTCGTAACACTGGTTAAAACAGTCCACAGAGTCTGTAGGTGTAACGGTTTTCTGACACTCAGACCAGGGTGTAAAGTAAAAACACAGTTTATTGAATTAAACAGTAATATAACGCCCCTAGGGGCCAGTACAGGAATAGCAGAACTAGCAAACACGAACAGAGTGAATGCAATACAGCAAATAATACTGGACAATGGATAGATAGTAAATGACCCCAAAGGGTTAACGAGTGCAAGAGGAGAACTAAGTCCTAGGTTGGCCAATGCCCAGGATATATAGCAGTCTCTGGGTAATAGTTCTTGAATCACAAAGCTGGAACTCAGTAGCAGTCTCTGGAACACAGTTCTTGAATCACAAAGCTGAAGCAAGGTGTCTGTACTAGATTTACTCTCAAATGGAAACGGAAGGCACAAGTGCCAGAGCTGAGTAAATACCACCACCGTGGGATAAGAAGAAGTGCTATTGCCAAACTGTAGTACAAGAACCTGAGCCGCCCTTAACTGGAAATGGAAGTTAACTCTGCATGTACCCAATGGATAGTGCCCTGACACCTCGTGGATGTCAAATAGTGGTATCGAATGCACAAGCACTGAGAGCCAAGCACTGGATAGTGCAGATGGATAGCGTAACCTCTGTATGACAGTAGGCCGGAGCCAGGACACCCCTCCGGTGCCGTACGGAACCTTCCCAGCAAGAGGCGAACGGATAGCAATGCCCACAGGTGCGGTCACGGTGCACACCGAACACCGGACCGGCAATGCTCTGCTGAAGGTAAAGAAGCGTTTCAGAGGTACAGAAGGAATGGCTCTTAACGATAATTGTATGCTTGGCAAGAACTGAGGCACAAGACTGAGACTACGAAGTACTGCAGGAGTTAATTGGTTCTGTACCGGAACACAGCAACGTACTAAGAATGGCAAAGCAACCTGAATCTCAGCTAGAGTAGTGAGAGTAATAGCGAGACACCAAGAGATCAGAATGTCGCGGACGCGACCCGGCCGTGCAGGTACACCAGAACAGCAGACTGGAACAGGCGATAACCGGAACCGGAGCAAAGCAGGAACAGCAGCCGAAGAACAGGATCAGTCACCGAGCAAGGTCGTCTACCGGAGCCGGGTCGTCCACGGAGCAGGATCATCAGCCAGAATCGGATCAATCACGGAGCAGGGTCGTCAGCCAGAGCCGGGTCATACACTGAGCAGGATCATCAGCCAGAACCGGATCAATCACGGAGCAGGGTCGTCAGCCAGAGCCGGGTCATACACGGAGCAGGATCAAAAAGAAGAGTCAGACAAGCCGGGTCGGTATACTGGAGAACTGGAACACAGCAACAAGGCGCAGGTACTGGAACACCACAAAAGGGCAAAGCACAAGTGCCCAGGCCCCAGAGTATAAAGGCACATCCTGGGCGGGCCAATCAGCTTCCTCCAATGCACAGACAGCACAACCCTGATTGACAGTGTAGCATGGGAACCGTGATAGTACCCCCCTCTCAAAGACCCCCTCCCCTGCCGGAGGGTCTTGGTTTCTGAGGGTATTTAGAGTGAAAGTTGCGCAACAACCGTGGAGCATGGAGGTCTTTGTGGTCAACCCAAGAGCTCTCCTCAGGCCCATATCCCTTCCAATGGACCAAATATTGCAACTTGCCTCTAAATCTCCTTGAATCAAGAATGCTCTGAACTTCGTATTCCTCTTGGCCCTGCACATCCACTGGCCCAGGGACCACCGGAGTGGTAGTATAACGATTGCAAACCAAGGGCTTTAATAGTGACACATGGAACACATTGTGAATACGCATAGTATTAGGAAGTTCCAAAGTGTATGCCACAGCATTGATCTTGCGTATAATCTTGAATGGCCCAATGAACCGGGGGGCCAGTTTGTTTGAGGACACCTGCAGGTTGAGATTCTTGGAGGAGAGCCATACCCTATCCCCAACCTGGAAGGAGACCGCTGGCAGCCGTCTGCGATTGGCATGCTGCTGATGTCTGTGGAAGGACTGACTGAGGGACCTTTGTACCTGTGCCCAAGTGGAGCGGAGCTGCTCCATGTGCTCATCCAGAGCCGGAATCTGCTGGGACTGAAATGAGTCTGGGAGTAGACAGGGCTGGAACCCATAATTAACAAGAAAAGGGGAACTCCCAGATGATGAATTCACCGCGCAGTTCCTGGCAAACTCTGCCCACGGCAACAGGTCAGCCCAGTTATCATGATGATCAGTCACAAAGCAGCGTAAAAACTGCTCCAGTCCCTGATTGGCACGCTCAGCGGCCCCGTTGGTCTGGGGATGGTAGGCGGAGGAGAAGGATAATTGAATGCCCATCTGGCCACAGAATGCCCTCCAGAATCTCGACACGAATTGACTCCCCCGGTCAGACACAATTACTCTGGGCACCCCGTGCAAGCGGAATACTTCTCTGGCAAAAACTGATGCCAATTCCTGGGCCGAGGGAAGGCCAGAGAGGGGCACGAAATGAGCCATCTTTGAGAATCTATCTACCACCATCAAGATAAACATATAGCCCTTGGAACTCGGCAGCTCTCCCAAAAAATCAATCGAAATATGGGACCAAGGACGATCACCATTAGGCACTGGTTGGAGCAAGCCTACTGGGAGATGTCTGGGAGTTTTGGCACGGGCACAGATGGCGCAAGCAGCCGTGAATGCAGAGCAGTCGGCTTTCAGGGAGGGCCACCAGAATGTTCGTGATAGTGACCATGCCAACTGATCTCTGCCGATGTGCCCAGCTGCCTTAGATGAGTGGTAGGTCTCAAGTAATTGGGTACGAAAAGGTTCATCCACAAAACACCTGCCAACTGGGGTTTCAGGGGGTGCCCGAGTTTGTGATGCCAATATTTGCTCTCCCAGTGGCGAGGTGATGCTGGTACGAATAGTAGCCAGAATTCTGTCTGGCTGAATTATGGGGACCGGAGCCTCATCCCTCTCAATGTCCGTGCAGAATTGTCTAGAAAGAGCATCCGCCTTAATATTTTTGGACCCAGGCAAGTACGAGACTATAAAATTAAATCTGGACAGAAATAGAGCCCATCGAGCCTGGCGAGAAGACAATCGTTTTGCCTCGGATAGGTAAATCAAGTTTTTATGGTCTGTGAGGATCAACACTGGTGCTCTAGTGCCCTCCAGAAGATGTCGCCATTCTTTTAATGCCAAGATGATAGCCAACAGTTCCCTATCACCAATTTCGTAATGGCTTTTGGCACTAGATAGTTTTTTAGAGAAGAACCCACACGGCCTCAGGTTACCCCCTTCCTTGGGGCGTTGGGAGAGAACTGCCCCTACCCCAACCTCGGAGGCATCAACCTCTAGAGTAAACGGCAGGGTGGGATTAGGGTGGGACAGTATAGGAGCGGATGCAAATGCCTTTTTTAGGGTTTCAAAGGCTATTTCAGCTGCCTGGGACCATTGAGAGGGATTTGCCCCCTTATGCGTAAGGCCAGAGAGAGGTTTTGTGATGGTAGAGAAGTTCTGAATAAACTTTCTATAATAGTTGGCAAAGCCCAAGAACCTTTGGATAGCTTTTAACCCCTTGGGTCGTGGCCATTGTAGAACCGCTGCCAACTTCTCTTGGTCCATTGCTATGCCATCATTGGGTATCACAAAACCCAAGAATGGTACTTGGGAGCGATGAAATTCACATTTTTCTAGTTTGCAGAACAATTTGTTCTTGCGTAATCGCATCAATACTTCCGAAACATCCTGGATGTGCTGGGTTAAATTAGCAGAATGGATCACTATATCGTCCAAGTACACCACCACACAAGACTGTAGCATGTCACGGAGGATATCATTTATGAACTCTTGAAATACGGCAGGTGCATTACATAACCCAAATGGCATAACCAGATATTCGTAGTGGCCTGACCTAGTATTGAATGCCGTCTTCCACTCATCACCAGCCCTTATCCTTATTAGGTTGTAGGCAGCACGAAGATCGAGTTTCGTGAAGATAGAGGAGCCTTTCAACCTGTCAAATAATTCTGTGATGAGCGGAATGGGGTAGGCATTCTTGGCAATCAACTTATTGAGTCCACGGTAGTCAATACACGGTCGTAATTCGTCACTTTTCTTTTTCACAAAAAAGAACCCTGCACCTGCTGGAGAGGATGATTTACGAAAAATCCCTCTACTGAGGGCATCCTCGATGTATTCCTCCATGGCCCTAGTTTCCTCCCCGGACAATGGGTAGGTCCTACCCCTTGGCGGCACAACTCCCGGGGGCAAATCAATAGCGCAGTCATACGGTCGATGCTGCGGCAATGCGCTAGCCTCACCCTTACTGAATACGTCACTGAACTTGCTGTATTCAGCTGGCACAGAAGGAGAGGTACACATAATCTTGACTGGGTGAGATAAACAGTGACTAGTGCAGTACTCAGACCAAGACTCAATTTCGCATCTTTGCCAATCAAACTGGGGATTGTGCAGCGACAACCAAGGGTACCCCAGAATGACCGCATGCTGAGGTGAATGTATAATTTGGAAACGTACCCCCTCTTTGTGGAGAACCCCAATAGCCATAGTGATGAGAGTAGTCTCCATGGTGATAAGTGCTGGTTCTAGGGGTCTGCCATCAATAGCCTCAATGGCTAGCGGAGTATCTCTTTTAGACAACGGAATATTGTGTCTTTCAGCGAATGCCTGGTCCATGAAATAGCCTGCTGCGCCAGAATCTACCAAGGCTAGTACCTCCACAGCTTGATCACCCAGAAGAAAACTCACCGGTATGGTGGGTTTCGTGGAACAAGGATCTGAGGACGACTGTACACCACCTAGGGCCTGTCCCCCAAGGTACCCTAGGTGCGTGCATTTCCCGGACGTACCAGACATGTGCGTAGTAGGTGCCCATTCTTACCACAATATAAACATAACCCTTGTCTTTTGCGATAAGCCCTCTCCTCCTTTGATAGCCTAGTATATCTAATCTGCATGGGCTCCCCTGTTTCAGGTACCCCATCAGGAGGAAAGGGAGGCGAGGGTGGGTTAAAAGACCTCTCGTGCCCATGGGTCTTGGAACTAGCCCTTTTAGCCAAGCGTCTCTCGTGCATTCGGGTGTCAATGAGTATCACATAATCTATGTACTCATCTAGGTCAGTGGGTACCTCCCTGGCAGCAATTTCATCCTTGATGGAGTCGGATAGGCCTTGTGAAAAGGCTGCCAGGAGTGCCTCATTATTCCAGGCCACTTCTGCAGCTAAAATACGATATTCTATCGCATAGTCGGCCACAGAGCGATCGCCCATCTGTATTACCATTAATTTCTTAGCTGCCGAGGTGGCTCGCCCTAGTGTCTCAAACACTCTGCGAAACTGTCTGACAAATTAGTTAAAATTCAGAGTGCAGGGTTTGGCCTGCTCCCATAAAGGATTAACCCATGCCAGCGCTTTACCAGTTAACAGAGATATCATGAACCCCACTTTGCTACGGTCATTCGGAAAAGCATAGGGTGTGAGTTCTAAGATTATCTCAAGTTGGTTAAGGAAACCTCTGCACAGTGTGGGTTCGCCACCGTATCTGAGTGGTAACGGCGCCGCCGCTGTGAGACTTCTGGAGGGAGCCAGCAATTGCCCAGTGGCATTGTCCGTTGTCATGACTGGGGGGACCACCGGACTTTGATTCGGTTTCTCGAGATGTACAGTACGTTCAAGCAAGGTTTGCATGGCCAAAGCCAATTGATCTAGACGTTGCTCGTGAACATCCATCCTCCAGTGGAGGTTCTGTGTATTACTGTCACTCTTCCCGTCTGAGGTCATGGCCCTTTTGTACTGTAACGGTTTTCTGACACTCAGACCAGGGTGTAAAGTAAAAACACAGTTTATTGAATTAAACAGTAATATAACGCCCCTAAGGGCCAGTACAGGAATAGCAGAACTAGCAAACATGAACAGAGTGAATGCAATACAGCAAATAATACTGGACAATGGATAGATAGTAAATGACCCCAAAGGGTTAACGAGTGCAAGAGGAGAACTAAGTCCTAGGTTGGCCAATGCCCAGGATATATAGCAGTCTCTGGGTAATAGTTCTTGAATCACAAAGCTGGAACTCAGTAGCAGTCTCTGGAACACAGTTCTTGAATCACAAAGCTGAAGCAAGGTGTCTGTACTAGATTTACTCTCAAATGGAAACGGAAGGCACAAGTGCCAGAGCTGAGTAAATACCACCACCGTGGGATAAGAAGAAGTGCTATTGCCAAACTGTAGTACAAGAACCTGAGCCGCCCTTAACTGGAAATGGAAGTTAACTCTGCATGTACCCAGTGTACAGTGCCCTGACACCTCGTGGATGTCAAATAGTGGTATCGAATGCACAAGCAATGAGAGCCAAGCACTGGATAGTGCAGATGGATAGCGTAACCTCTGTATGACAGTAGGCCGGAGCCAGGACACCCCTCCGGTGCCGTACGGAACCTTCCCAGAAAGAGGTGAACGGATAGCAATGCCCACAGGTGCGGTCACGGTGCACACCGAACACCGGACCTGCAATGCTCTGCTGAAGGTAAAGAAGCGTTTCAGAGGTACAGAAGGAATGGCTCTTAACGATAATTGTATGCTTGGCAAGAACTGAGGCACAAGACTGAGACTACGAAGTACTGCAGGAGTTAACTGGTTCTGTACCGGAACACAGCAACGTACTAAGAATGGCAAAGCAACCTGAATCTCAGCTAGAGTAGTGAGAGTAATAGCGAGACACCAAGAGATCAGAATGTCGCGGACACGACCGGGCTGTGCAGGTACACCGGAACAGCAGACTGGAACAGACGATAACCGGAACCGGAGCAAAGCAGGAACAGCAGCCGAAGAACAGGATCAGTCACCGAGCAAGGTCGTCTACCGGAGCCGGGTCGTCCACGGAGCAGGATCATCAGCCAGAATCGGATCAATCACGGAGCAGGGTCGTCAGCCAGAGCCGGGTCATACACGGAGCAGGATCATCAGCCAGAACCGGATCAATCACGGAGCAGGGTCGTCAGCCAGAGCCGGGTCATACACGGAGCAGGATCAAAAAGAAGAGTCAGACAAGCCGGGTCGGTACACTGGAGAACTGGAACACAGCAACAAGGCGCAGGTACTGGAACACCACAAAAGGGCAAAGCACAAGTGCCCAGGCCCCAGAGTATAAAGGCACATCCTGGGCGGGCCAATCAGCTTCCTCCAATGCACAGATAGCACAACCCTGATTGACAGTGTAGCATGGGAACCGTGATAGTAGGTTAGTCCTGGTGAGGTGCACACAGCCCTCAGGGCTGATTAGTCTGTTGGGTCTGCTTTGGGCAGACCAGGCGGATTTTCCCAGTCACCCTGTGCCCCCAATAAGCACAGGGTGACTTAGACCCAAAAGGGGACTGGTAAGTTGGCAAAGGCGCTTCCCCGTGAGTGGAATCCATGATCTGTAGGGAGGGGGCTGACCCCCAGGCCCCTACAGGAGCCAAGGGCCATGGAGTTCCCGTGACAGCTCTCCTCTCTGGACGTTCCGGCCAGAGCAGTGTCTGCAGCAAAACGGCTAATGACCATACGTCAGGGCACATGCCTGACTTTGCTATTGAATTTCATACCTTAGCTGCAGAAGTGGGCTGGAACAATGAGGCATTAGTAGCAGCATTTACACAGGGTCTGTGTGACACTTTTAAAGATGAGACACAGCCCGTGAGCTGCCGGGAGACCTGAACAAACTAATCTACTTTGCTCAGAGAGAGGCCTGCATTCAGAAGCCAGGGGCAGAAACTCACAAATCGACTGGCACCCGGCTTCTCGATCCCACCCTATCCTCCCTCACCTCCCATACCTGCTGGTTCCATGGTTGGTAGGGTTGAACCTATGCAATTGGGCTTTATGCTCCTCTCAGGGGAGGAGTGGGCGTTTTGAAGGAGAGAGGGCCTTTGTATTTACGGTGGAAAGGCAGGACACCTGCTACGCTCCTGCCCTACCAGGCCGGGAAACGCTCGCACCTAGGGTTGTGTCAGGGGCAAACCCTAGGTGGAATATCACAGCCCCCAAATTCCCAGGCTGGGAAACCTATTCTTGAAGTAGTAGTGTCCTGGTCCACGTCCTCTATCACGGCTCCGGCCTTGGTGGATTCAGGAGCTGCTGGATTCTTCATGGATGCTGGCTTTGCGACCCAGCACGATATTCCTTTGTTGCCTCACTCTTCTCCACTGATATTGAAGCAATTGATGGTAGACCTTTACAGCCGTCACATATCACTCATGAGATGGTTCCGGTGTCCCTAAGGGTAGGGGCGCTCCACATGGAGACCTACAATTTCAGATCATAAAGTAGCCACACTTGTCACAATACCTAGCGGTGACTGCTCCAGCCGACCGCGGCGTTGTCTTGCGGCTTCAGCTGCAGTGTTATCCGGCAGCCCCAGCCGCAGCATTATCCGGCAGCTCCAGCCACAGCTTCTCTAGCGGCTCCAGCCGCAGTCTTGTCTGGCGGCTTCAGCCGCATCATATTGGCGGTGGAAGACGTATGTGCTGGCAGCTCGTCGGGGCTGCTTCCATATCAGGATTCTACATATAGGCGCATGTCCAAGGCTTGGACATGCGTTCCATTTAAAGGTACAGTGTATCTTTTTGAGACTCCTCATCTTCCTGGCCCTTTTCCTTAAAAACTGCCTGGACACCATGTTCAGTCGCCCTTGCGTGGTGTCCAGTGCAGTTGGTTTTGTGTCTGGTGCTTACCTAGTTTGTCTGACTACCCATCCTGGTGCCAACCTTTGGTTTTGTCTGACCACACGCTCTGTGTATGACCTTGGCCTGGCTGACTACCCATTCTGGTGCTGACCTGTGACTCTGTCCGACTACCCGCTCTGTGTATGACCCTGGTGCAGACCTGCGGCTCTGGTTTACCACTGATTAACCACTTGGGGGTTACCTGGGGTTGTCCACTGCGCATCCAGCATACCAACGCTTCAGTGGATAACTGATTGGTGCCCGTGGTGGCTTTGGCAGACTTCTCATGATTCCAGTTATTATGCCTCACAGATGCGGACCTGTAGCACCGTTTTCATTTCCGTTACATTGTCCATACAGATGTGAACCTGTAACCGTTCCTTTCTCAAGTACCTAGTCTCTGCAGGTGCGTACCTGTAGCACTGTTTACTCCTCTGGTGTGTTTCGTATACAGGTGCGGACCTGTAGTACTTTCACAGGTGCGGACCTGTGGTGGTCTCTCTACTTGTCTCCGGAACTCCATCTGTAGCATTACAGCAGCATTTTCCCTCCTGACTTTGTCCATATTGTATGGTGTACTTGCTGTATTGTTGTTCTGTGCATTGTGTATTAATAAAGATTGTGTTACCTTTAGTACTGGTCCCAGGGCTAGATTTACATCTCAGGAGCCTGTAGGCACAGAAATTTGAAGCACCCCCCCCGTGGATCATCTGCACTGGATACCTCCACAATGCTCCTAATCTCCACATTGCCCCCCATCATCTCCATATTGCCCTCACAATGCCCCCATCAGCTCCATATTGCCCCATCAGCTCCACATTGCCCTCACATGGCCCCCCATCAGCTCCATATTGCCCTCACAATGCCCCCCCATCATCTCCATATTGCCCCATCAGCTACACATTGCCCTCACATTGCCCCCCTTCAGCTCCATCTTGCCCTCACAATGCCCCCATCAGCTCCATATTGCCCTCACAATGCCCCCCATCAGCTCCATATTGCCCCATCAGCTCCACATTGCCCTCACATTGCCCCCCATCAGCTCCATATTGCCCTCACAATGCCCCCCATCAGCTCCATATTGCCCCATCAGCTCCACTTTGCCCTCACATTGCCCCCCTTCAGCTCCATATTGCCCTCACAATGCCCACCATCAGCTCCATATTGCCCTCACAATGCCCCATCAGCTCCATATTGCCCCATCAGCTCCACATTGCCCTCACAATGCCCCATCAGCTCCATATTGCCCCCATCAGCTCCACATTGCCCTCACAATGCCCCCCATCAGCTCCACATTGCCCCCTACCCTATCAGCTCCAACTTGCCCCCACCATCTCCACATTGCCCTCCATCGGCTCCAACTTGCCCCCCATTGGTTCCAACTTGCCCCCCATTGGCTCCACATTGCCCTCTATCGGCTCCAACTTGCCCCCCATTAGCTCCACATTGCCCTCACATTGCCTCCCCCCATTGTCTGTTTCCTACCTCCATGGTAGGATATCTGTATGTGCCTCCTTTGGCACAGTCTTGCACCTGATGGCGCTCCCACGCGGTCTCCTATTCAGGAATGCAGAGCGCTGGAAGATGATGTCATCTCCCAGTGCTTTGCATTACTACAGAGCCGACGAGGGATCTCCATCAGGTACAAGAATAGGGGGGGCGGGCAATGTGAGTGGGTGCCGCAGGCGCAGCCAGCGAGGTGGCTAATTTTTTTTTTTTTAAAGAATATATATATATAAAAAAAAAAAATCCAAATGGCAGGCGCCCCTCGTTGGCGTGCGCCTGTAGGCAGGTGCCTACTTTGCCTAATGGCAAATCCGGCCCTGACTGGTCCAGATCTCGTTCATGAACCCGAGACACACACTATGCGGTCATCCTGGGGTTCCCCTGGCTACAGAAGCACAATCCTAGAATAGACTGGCAGATGTGCGAAATTGTGTCATGGTCCCCCCATTGTGCTGAGGGGTATCCACATCTCCCTACCAGAATACTATGTACCTCCCCCTCATTACCTACAGTGCACCAGTCGTTCAAGGAGATATTCAACAAGGTAGAGGCTAGTACATTGCCGGCACACATTACTGTACTATTGATTTAATCCCAGGAGCCATACCTCCTAGAAGACGAGTTTATCCTCTGTCTAAGGAGGAGAATTGTGCTATGGAGGAGTATGTGCCTGATGCCCTGGCCAGATAGATCATTCGCAAGTCCTCCTCACCTGCTGGTGCAGGATTCTTTTTTGTATAAAAGAAGGATGGGGAATTGAGACCATGTATTGACTACAGAGGTCTAAACAAATTGATGGAGAAAACGCATACCCCATGCCATTGATCACTGAACTGTTCGATCGAATTAAGGGCTTGAAAGTTTTCACCAAACTTTATCTTAGGGCGGCCTATAATCTTGTGAGAATAAAGGAGGGACATGAGTGGAAATCCGCATTTAACACTTGCAGCGGACTTTATGAATATCTGGTAATGCCTTCTGGGCAATGCTCCGGCAGTGTTTCAAGAATTTATCAATGATGTTTTAAGAGATCTACTGCAGAGGTGTGTAGTAGTATACCTGGATGATATTCTTATCCACTCACCTACCATAGAAGCACATCAGGCGGATGTGGTACGTCTTGCAACTTTTACGAGAGAACATTATTTTGTAAGCTGGAAAAGTGCGAGTTCCACAAGTCTGAGGTCACATTTCTGGGGTACATGATTTCCTCTGCAGGATTGGCCATGGATCCACTTAAGTTGTCCGCAGTTCTGCAGTGGCCCTATAGGACTGAAAGCCATAAAGAGGTTTCTGGGTTTCACAAACTATTATAGGAAATTCAATAAGAATTTTTCCTCAGTGGCAAAGCCTCTCACTGATATGACACATAAGGGGGCAGTTATGTCCAACTGGTATAACATGGCTATCCAAGCTTTTGATGATCTAAAGGGTGCCTTCGTTAAGGCTCCTATCCTGTCTCATTCCAGTCCCGCCCTACCCTTTACTCTGGAGGTTGACGCGTCTGAGTAAGGAGTAGGTGCCCTCCTGTCCCAGGTCTCGGCTCCTGGCAAGACCCTACTTCCTTCTGGGTATTTTTCTAAAAAATTGTCGAGGTCACAAAGTCTTTATGATATCGGAGGTCAAGAATTGCTGGCTATTATTCTCGCACTTAAGGAGTGGCGATACCTGCTGGAAGGGACAAGTTCCCCAATACTAGTACTCACTGACCACAAAATCCTGACATATCTCTCGGAGGCCAAGAGATTGTCTCACAGACAGCCCAGATAGACATTGTTCCTTTCCAGGTTTAATTACATGGTTCTGTACCTTCCTGATACCAAGAATGTCAGAGCCGATGCTCTCTCCAGGCAATTTGGATCGGATCCCGAGGTAGATAGCACTCTGGTGCCTATAATACCCACCGATCACATTCTAGCTACCATTCGTACTAGCATTACCTCTCCCTTGGGAGAGGAGATTTTGGCATCCCAAGCTACCACTCCTGCAGACAAACCAAGTGGTAGATGTTTCGTTCTCAAATCTCTCCATACTCGATTACTGAAGACCTATCATTCCTCGAAGGTTGCAGGGCGTATCGGTCATGACCAACTGAGTTAGTCCATATCTCAGCTTTTCTGTGGGCCTAGCTTAAGAAATGACTGCTCTGCCTTCGTAGCAGCCTGTACCACATGTGCTCGTAGCAAACCTTCCAGACACCTTCCGGTAGGGCTGCTGCAGCCAGTTCCTAATGGTGAACGTCCTTGGTCTCACCTGTCCTTCGATTTCATGGTTGAGTTGACTGTATCCAAAGGGCACACTGCCATTCTAATGATCGTTGACAGGTTCTCCAAGATGGCCTACTTTGTACCACTGAAGGGTCTTCCCTCCTGTAAGGAGCTGGCTGATTTATTTTCCAGGGAGGTATTCAGGCTCCATGGGGTACGTAAGGTACTGGTCTCTTATCGAGGGAGCCAATTTGTGTCCTAGTTCTGGAGAGCTTTCTGTGGGCAAATGGGCATTCAGTTGTCATTCTCCTCGGCCTATCACAGTCGAACGGTGCTATTGAGAGAGCCAACCAAGGCCTAGAACAGTTCCTACGATGTTTCATTTCAGACCATCACAATGACTGGGCTAACTTGTTACAGTGGGTGGAGTTTGGCAGGAATTGTGTCATATGTTCTTCTTCACAGAACTCTCCGTTCCTGATTAATTATGGCTTCCAGCCTGCTTTGCTACCCGAATCATTCAAGGCACAAGAAATTCCGGCTCTGGATGAGCATCTTAGGCAGCTCCGCTCTGTTCAAGTTCAGAGATCCCTTCAGAGGGCCACTCAGCACTACAAAAAACATGCAGACCTTCAGCGAGGGCTGATTCCAGTGTTTCAGGTGGGAGAGAGGGTATGGTTGTGCTCCCGTAATCTTAACCTCCAGGTGCCATGCAGGAAATTGACCCCTCGTTTTGTAGGTCCGTACCGGGTGCTGTGTAATATTAACCCTGTCTCATACACCCTAGACCTCCTGGCTGGCATGAGTATTCACAATGTCTTCCATGTGTCCCTGCTCAAACCTTTGGTCTGCAACCGCTACACTTCAGTACCTCTTCTGCCTGGGCCTGTTCAAGTCAATGGCCAGGAAGAGTATTAAGTGCAGACCATTTTGGACTCTTGCAGAGTCAGAGGACACCTTCAATACTTGGTACATT
The DNA here is from genome assembly GCA_037306005.1 of Rhinophrynus dorsalis. Classification (NCBI taxonomy): domain Eukaryota; kingdom Metazoa; phylum Chordata; class Amphibia; order Anura; family Rhinophrynidae; genus Rhinophrynus; species Rhinophrynus dorsalis. Next base: position 166,702,282 of record CM074721.1, on the reverse strand, counting down.
GGAAGGGGTACATCCCTGAAGAGCATTCCTGGGTACCCAGTGGCCATATTCACGCCCCCTGTGTTGATTCGCAGATTCCATGCTCGTTTTCCCCTCAAGACTGGTCCTCCTCTGCGGGGAGGGGGTCATTAAAGGGTGGATAACATCATGGTGCCCGTGATTTGCTTGCCTGCATTCGTATTTAGTGGTTTGGGACTGGAGCTGCATCCTCTGGTCTGCCTCTATCTGCTGACACATGTCTCTGACGTTGCACTTGCTATTTTTTAACTTCCTGTCTGTGTGGCCGATTGTACTCTGCCTTCCGGCGGCAGCCTTATAATCTGCCGCGAACCAGGCTTAATCGCCCTTTCGTGGTTTTCTGTGTGTATTCCAGTGTTTCTCATCTGACCCTTGCTTGGCTTCCAATATCTCCTGGTGCTGGATCCTTGGCTTGTCTGACTATCCGTTCTGGTTTTGACCATTGGCTCTGTCTGACTATCTGATCCGTGTATGGCTCTGGCTTGTCCGACTACCCGCTCTGTGCTTACCTAGGCTGTGGCTGACTACCCAATCTGGTTCCTGACTGTGGCTTGTCTGATTTACACTCAGTGCTACTCCCCGCTCCTGTCTGACTATCACTTGTCTTCAGGTATAGCAGTAGGCGAGCTCTACCTATCCGGTACACAGCTACCTTGCTTGTAGCATTGCAGTTACCCCCGCACTGTGCGATCCTATTACCTTTGGGCTGGTAGTGTTGCCTGTTATCTCTTGATCCTTTGCCCCTTGGTACACTACCATATTCTATTCCTTGCTGTCTCTGCCTAGCACTTGCTCTGGGTTCAGCACTGCGCTATTGCAACTACATCACTGGTAGTCTGCTGGTGAGCTCCCACTCTGTGGCCTCCACTCTGTACTGCTCCGGTACTATAGCTGCTCAAGCTGTTGTCTTACATCCCTCTCTGGATGCTCCGCTACTGATTCCTGGTTCCTATTTGTCAGTTAGAGCCAAGTCTGGTTCTGTACCCTTTATATCTACTGTACCGACACTGTCCTTACACCTGTCTCCCCACGGTTGAGGAAGTGTTCGCTCCTGTTATTATTATTTACTTCAATAAACTGGTTAAATTCACTTGTACTGTGTCGTGTGTTTATTTGCCTAAGATACCGTGACACCTGTGAGCAAGGGGTTCACGTCTGGATTCCCCATTACTCTTAGATTGACAAAACCCAGAAGCAATTTGTATATGAAAAAGAAAAAGTTAGAGATGCTCAACTAGGCTCATGAACTTGCAAGTATGATATGCTTCATAATATTTCTTCCCTGTATATGCCAAGTGTGAACTAAAACAAATTACACCCCGGGCGCAGGACCCCAGTCCTAGTGATCTTCTTCCATATCCTTGAAGGCTTATAAATCTAGTTGAGCATCTCTGACCTTTCCATTTGTATATGCAAATTGTTCTTGGGGTTGATCACCCTAAGAGTAATGGAGGAATCCAGATGTGGACCCCTTGCTCACAAGTGCCTAGAGGGATCAGCTTCATTTCACCAATGAGGCCCAATAAGGCTGAAAGTATTTCTCGGGTTAGCTGTTTCACTCGTTCAGAGAACTATATGGCATTTTATAGCTGGACTGTCATTTGGGCAGGATATGCTTCATAATATTTCTTCCCTGTGTATAGCACTTGTGAGCTAAAAAAGATTGCACTTTAGGCACAGGACACCAGTCCTAGTAAGCTCCTTGCATAGCCTTACAGGCTCATGAGCCTAGTTGAGCATCTCTGACCTTTCCTTTTGTATAATGATTCAATCAAGCCTAATGGTGTAAGAATGGAAATGTGAAAAATCCAAAATCACACTATTAATTAAATTGTAGGTGATCATGATTCTGGCTTGTAAAACGATTCTGGCTTGGTTTAATATATTCAATTGGAGTTGCTACCAAGCCTCTAGGATGCTTATGATGGCATAATATACAGTGCCTAGAGACACCATGTACCTGAAAACCATTTGAAATGTTCCTTTTATGCTGGCCGAAACAAACCAGTAATCGCTGGGTGGTCGGGCCAACATATTGTAGACAGCACTTTCATGTCAGGAGGTAGATGACATAACTTGAACCCCAGAGTACTTCCTACAGCTGAAACGGGCATCATACAGACCACAGAACATATCTGGCCCTTGGTTTTGGCTGTCTGTACACGTACAATAGTTCCTCTGTACTCTGCATGACTTTTGTTTCCCTGTGCATGCTACTAGGGAAGCATAAGGGGCTTGCTGGCATTAAAGTCTTAATTCTTTGAGTGTCAGCGAGGTATCCAACACACTGCAATGCAATAAATTGTAAATTATCTGGCACATAAAGGTTCACAACATGGAGGTGTGGGTGAGGCAGTGTGCACCAAAGTGATCATATGGTCACGTAGAGTCCTTGATGCTCCATGGCTGCCCTCCACAATGACCGCCAGTGGATTTTCAGCTGAAGCTGCCATTCATTTTCTTAAGCAAGATAGACATCTTGTGGAGGTGTTTGTGGCAGAAATTCATCCATGGCAGCTGATACACTATGGAATTAGCCCACCTTGAGAGTCCAATTTTGTCTTGACCCTCAGACCTCCTCAAGGACTAGCTGACCAGATTTAGAATTCTGAAATCTCAGAAAGGCTCATCTCCCTTCCAAACAAATCACTGAACACCTCTGACAGAGGCAACAGAAGTGGCTTGTATCTTGGCACCTGTGTGGAAAACTCTTACTTCAGCTAAATGGTCTCCAGTTTCTTCTGCTAATGCCCTGGATTGTGGAAAAATTGAGTGAGCTTGCACCACCTTGAGTCCAGAGGAAAGGTATCACCTACATAAGCTAAATCTAAGCATATAGTGTGGGAGTGAAGAACATCAGCTTTGGACCTGTCCTATCAGGCCACATTAAAGTGTGTATAAGCTTGCGACTAAATCTCAAACTATCATCATTGAGCGTCTGAAAACTCTGTCCTCACTGTTCCCTACCATTGTTCTTAAGACTGGGCCAAATCGGTATTCCAGTGCAGGTTGTTATTGATTCTGGGGCTATGAGTAATTTCTCAGACCTAAGTTCTTCAAGTTCTCTGCAGCTTATCCTGGTCCTCAAGTCAGAACCACTTGAATCAAGGTCTTTGATAGAACTTCAATTAATTCTGGTTTGCTCACCCATGAGAATGTACCTCTGTTGGTGGTAATTAATTAAAGTGATGAGTTATTTAAAATTTACATTTTCCCTTAATCTGGCTGGTCTTGGGTTTGCCTTGGCTTCACCAACATAACCACAGTATTTACTGGGTTTCAGGCCAAATCTCTTTTATAACCATCTTTTGATGCAACCCCTATTTACATTGTTCCATTAGATTGTCTAATCTTTTCTTCTATTTGTGATCTGTGTGTTCCTGAGATTTATAAAGACTCCATAAATATCTTCAGCAAGAGGGGATCAGACAAACTTCATCCACATTGAGTGTATGATTGTCCTATTGACCTTCTTCCCAGAGCAAAGATTCCCTTTGGCAGTTTTCCTCTTTCTGAAGTGGAACTAATGCGTCTTAATTACTAGCTCCAGGAAAATCTTTGTGTGCTGAAATTTTTTTTGTTGATACAAAAGATGGATTACTTAAGTCTTATATTGTATTGATTACAGGGAGTTGAATGACAATCCCATCAAGGACCACTGTCTGCTGCTACTTATTCCTGAATTATTTGACAATCTAAGTGTTGCTACCTGTCACCGCTCACCTTGCCTGCTGGCTGCCTCTCACTTGTGGCGGGTTGCTGCTTCTGGGTTACGGAAGCTGCTGTCTTCTTTTCTGGCATTTGCGCATATGCCCAACTCTGCGTGCTATTGGATCCGCCTCCGCGAATCCCGCACGGCTCCCTCCTTTCCTCTTCCCATTGGCCACTGTCTTCTAATTGAACAGGATACCCCAATCTTAGGGTGCCCAGTCCATGAGGTAATACAGCGTTTCTTGGCTTTCTGTACTACCAGTATTCTGACCCTTGGCTTGCTCCTGATTACTGTAAGTCTCCTGTCCCAGCTTTGACCATTGGCTTGCTTTAGACCGCTCTCAGTCTCGAGTCCCTGGCCTTGACCTTTGGCTTGCTCCAGACCACTCTTAGTCTCCAGTCCCTGGCTTTGAGCTTTGGTTTGCTCCACACAACTCTCAGTCTCCAGTCCCTGGCTTAGACTTTTGGCTTGCTCCACACCACTCTCAGTCTCCAGTCCCTGGCTTTGACCCATGGCTTGCTGCAGACCACTCTCTGTCTCCAGTCCCTGGCTTTGACCTTTGACTTGCTACAGTCTACGCTCTGTCTCCAGTCCCTGGCTTTGATCTTCGGCTCTGTTACTGACCACTGCTTGTCCCCTGATCCTGGCTCACCTCCTGCCTACTTCCAGCCTGCCCACCCGGCTTGATTCTGCACGGTTCCCAGAGTACTCCTATCCTGGTTGTACCCCAGCTCAATTGGGGTGGAACAATCTGGTTTCGTGACCAGCACCTTTAACCCAGCTTTGGCTGCAGCACAGGAGTACCTGGCACCCCGTTACCGAACTCTAGCTTCGCTCCCTAGCATCGCTCTCTAGCTTCTGTACCAGTGGCAACATCACACTGGCCCCTACCCCTCACGTGGTGAAAGTTGGAATGGGACAAAAATTACCACCATGGATCCAGCTGACGCATCCCTTATCACGGGCAGATTGGACCACCAGAAACAGGTGCTGACCTCTCAAGCCACCCATCTCCAAACCCTGGAGCTCAAACTGGATTCCATGTTGGAAATGCTGCATAGCTCGGCTGCACAGACAACAGCCGCCACCGCTCCTGCGGTTGTGTCACGATATGCAAGCAAAGACAAGTAAAGCAGGCAGTAAAGTAAAATTTACCTTTATTAGAATCGTAATAAAGAATAGCAGTAGATATATATATAGCAAATCTCAGGATGGAGCAAAGGGTAACCAAAGAAGCAGGAACTCTATCAGAAATAGGAGGGTCTGCACCAGTTATGATGTCCACTGATCAGGAGGCAACACAGAGAGTAGCTGGACAGAGCCCCAGGCCAGCACCAGGTTGGATAGTCAGACAAGCCAGGGTCATACACGGAGCGGGTAGTCAGCCAGAGCCACAGGTCTGCACCAGTTAGGATGTCCACTGATCAGGAGGCAACACAGAGAGCATCTGGACAGAGCCCCAGGTCAGCATCAGGTTGGATAGTCAGACAAGCCGGAGTCATACACAGTGCAGGTAATCAGCCAGAGCCAGAGGTCTGCACCAGATTGGATGTCCAAATCGATAATGAACAACAACGTAAGAGTAACTGGATAGGAATCCAGTTCCCTTAAATACTAAGAACCAAGAAGTAGATGAGACAGACAGACCCTCCTGTATAAAGTTGAGACCTACGTCAATATGCAGCCTCGCACCCGTAATTGACACATCTAGCCGAGATGTGTCAAACACCTGCACCCATCCCGCGTCATCTAGAGCCGCTGAACCGCCAAGCCAGATGACGCAGGTGGCCACTACAGACGCCAAGATCGCCAAGACCCAATGTCCAAAACGACGCGCGGGATGATGCCGAATTGTCATTTCTAGGTAAGCTGTTACAGGTTGCTGCTGCCTATGGCTTCTCTGAGACACCTCCTTCCAGATATGTACCTCCCCACATATCCTTGCCTGACAAATTTTCGGATCGGCTTGTCATCCTGGGGCTCCCCTGGCTACGGCGCCATAACCCTGTTTTTGACTGGAGGTCTGGTGATCTCACTCAGTGGAGTGAGTCCTGTTACCTGACTTTCCTTCCTGTGAATCTGGTTTCTCCACCCCCATCTGTCTCAGCTTCCTTGAGTCTTCATGACTCCTTGTCTACAGTCTACCACGACTTCGGAGATGTCTTCACCAAAACCCATGCCGAACGCCTTATTCCGCATCAGTCCTACAATTGCCAGACTGAACTCCTGCCCAGGTCCCATCCACCCAGAGGAAGAATGTTTCTGCTATCCCTCCCGTGATGAAAGCCCTCACCACCTACATCCAAAAGAACTTGGCCAGAGGCTTAATTCGTCCATCAACTTAACCAGTAGGGGCGGGGTTCTTTTTCGTAAGCAAGAAAGGCGGGTCCATGCATGGACTACTGCGGTCTGAACCGCGTTACTATCAAAAACAAGTACCCCCTGCCTCTCATTCCCAAGCGATTTGATTTTCTCCGTGGGGCCGCTTGGCTTACTAAGTTGGACTTGAGGGGGGCCTACAACCTAGTCCACAACAGACCCGGAGATGAGTGGAAGATGGCCCTCAACACCCGATACAGGCACTATGAATATCTGGTTATGCCCTTTGGTCTCTGTAATGCCCCAGCTGTCTTCCAGGCCTTCCTTAATGATGTCTTCCGAGACATGCTCACCTCACACGTCGTGGTATACCTGAACGACATACTTGTTTTTTTCTCCTACTCTACAACAGGACTGACTTCAGGTAAAGGCAGTGCTTTAACGGCTCAGTGAAAACAGTCTTTACGCCAAGATGGAAAAGTGTGAATTTGAGAAGAATCAACTTCCATTCCTGGGATACATCGTCTCCAGCTCTGGCCTCGACATGGATCCTGGCAAACTCTCTGCAGTCACTGACTGGCCCCAACCTACAGACCTGATGGCAGTGCAGCGCTTTCTAGGGTTTGCTAACTACTATAGGAGATTCATTCGTAACTACTCAACCCTAGTGGCACCTCTGACCACTTTAACTAAGAAAGGAGCCGATCCACAGATCTGGTCCAGAGAGGCTGTGGGTGCCTTTGCAGCCCTCAGAACCGCCTTTGCCACAGCACTGGTGCTCCATTATCTGGACATCGCTCAGCCTTTTATCCTTGAAGTGGACGTTTCTGAACAAGGAATTGGTGCAGTCCTGTCTCAAAGTGATCCTAAAACCAACGTTCTCCATCTGTGTTCTTATCTATCTCTTCAACTGACCCTGGCTGAGAGGGATTACGATGTGGGTAACCGTGAGCTGCTCGCCATGAAGGTGACCATCGAGGAATGGCATCATCTCCTTGAGGGGTCCGCAATTCCCTCCACTATCTACTCAGGCCACAACAGTACCTAGAGTCCGTGAAGCGTGTCACTGCACGCCAAACCCGCTGGGCACCAAAAATGTCAAGGCAGACCCCCTATCTCATCTGTACATCTCTCCTGTCTCCAGCGATCCACCTGAACTCATAATACCATCCTACAAAGTCCTCTCAGCATTGTCAACTGCAACCCTGGCACCAATCCAACAAGCTAAGAAAAATGTGGATCCATCCTGCCCGTCAGGGTGCCTGTTCATGCCTGTCCAACACCGCGCTGAGATCCTGCTGTGGGTACATCAGGCACCCACCTGTGGGCATCCAGGGATTGACTGCACCACAGATCTGGTACAGTGGCAGTTCTAGTGGCTTCCTTGTCGCATGATGTGAAGGATTACATTCGGGGCTGCCACCATGTGCTAGACATAAATGGCCTAGGACCTGGCCTGCTGGTTTCTTGCAGCCTCTTCCGTGCCTTGGACGCACATAGCCATGGACTTTGTGGTGGATTTACCTCCTTCCAAGCGGAACATGGTCATTTTGGTTGTTGTGGATTGCTTCTCTTGCAGGAGCACGTCATCCCTTTGCCGAAATGACCTACCTCTCAACAGCTGGCTGATGTCTTCCTCCGAGAAGTGTTCCGGCTACACGGTCTTCCCCTTCAAGTGGTGTCAGACAGGGGCAGGCTCAACTGGGGTGGAACAATCTGGTTTCGTGACCAGCACCTTTAACCCAGCTTCGGCTTCAGCACAGGAGTACCTGGCACGCTCCCTAGCATCGCTCTGTAGCTTCTGTACCAGTTCCGGCACCACACAGGTCCCTACCCCTCGTGTGGTGATACTACCATGTTTACTAAACTTGAACTGCATAGAGCCTATAACCTGGTTAGAATTTAGGAGGGCGATTTATGGAAAAATGTTTTCAGACAAAGTACAGCAACTTTGAGTACCTAGTGATGCAATCTGGCTTGTGCAACTTCCCACCGATCTTTCAACATTTTGTCACTGATGACTTTCTATATCTTCTGGGCAGATTCCTGGTTGTTTATTGTAACAACCTTCTCCTTTTCTCCTCTTCATTGGAAGAATATCACAACCATGCTATCTTGGTCTTATGTCTTTCTGAAGTCTTCTATATAGAATTTTTGGGATTTATCCTTTCTCCTGTGAATAATGATGGATCCTGAGAAGGTGTCAGCTATCTCTGAATGACCAACTCTGATTAACCCTTAATGTCAACCATATTTTCTGGAATTTGCTAATTTCTATTAGAGATTTATCTGAAATTTTTCAAAGTTAGTCATTCTGTAATGGTTTTATTTGACATTCAGACACAGTAGGTAAGATAAAACACAGTTTTATTGAACAGACTCAGTAACGATAAGCCTCATGGGTCCAGTAATATATTTATACACAATATAGTACTGACACAGGACAGGTTACAGTAATTTATACCCACACGGGTCCAGTATATGTACAATACAGAAATAACAATATACTGACACAGATCAGGCAAAGTTCATGTGATACTCAAACGAGGCAGCAATGAATGGGCTACTATTAAGCCAGGAATGCTGACAGGCCCTAATAGCACGAGGCCCTTAAGACTCTCACTCTGCAGAGAGTACACAAATAGCGAGTAATGCCCAGTAGACAACGGAGGCCCAGGATAAGCTTGTGGACTGCCGTAGCAGTAACGGAGGACTGTGAAGGTATGCCTGGGAGGACACCCAACGGAGACTGCGTGGTAGAATAGCCGGTGGCTAATGGCACCTTCCCCGAAGGGGTTAACGAACGCTAAGACCAATGTCGACTGCCCGATCGTAAGCACAGCCTGAGGCGCCCAATGTAAGACCAACCTCAGCGTATTGGCAGGAAGGAGGGTCAAGCGTACCGTGGTGCACAGATGGAGGATAGACACTGGAATGTCGCCCTCGCGACACAGAATGAACCGAGACTAGACTGCAGGAGTGGCACTGAGGCAACAGTGACTCTGTCCGGAGACAGAGAGGAGCCCGGAGGTGAAACCCAAACCGAGGACCGGAATGGGACCACAAGCAGGAGTGATACACCGGCGATGTAGCCCAACCGGGCTGGTACACCGAGCAGGAACATCAGCCAATCCGAGTTGGTACACAGAGCAGGAACGTCAGCCAGGCTGGGTCGGTACACAGAGCAGGAACGTCAGCCAGGCCGGGTCGGTACACAGAGCAGGAACATCAGCCAATCCAAGTCGGTAAACAGAGCAGAAACATCAGCCAGGCCGGGTCGGTGCACAGAACAGGAACGTCAGCCAATCTGGGTCGGAACACAGAGCAGGAATGTCAGCCGGGCCGGTACACAGAGCAGGAACAGATACAGCAGAGTAGTCAGGCAGTCCGAGTCTGTACACAGGGCAGGAACGGATAAAGCAGAGTAGTCAGGCAGTCCGGGTCGGTACACAGAGATCACACGAGAACTGGAACAAGTGCTAGTAACGGAAATACCACAAAAGGGCACCGGAGAAGTGACAAGGCCCAGTATTTAAGGACAAATACTGGGCAGGACAAAGTCACTCCAGCCAATAAGCATCAGCAGTAAGCAAAGACTGACAGAATGTCGCCAGCATAGCACGGGCACCGTGATACATTCCTCTCAACCTCCTATCTAGTTCTAAGATCTGTTTCTATTGTTATGAGTCAGCTCCAGAACCCTTCAAGGAAGAAGCACTTTTTCACAAGCTCCTATCCTACCGTATTCTGATGCTTTTGCCTCCATTTAGTTGCTCAGTTGAACGATCCTGCTTGTGATTGAAATTTGCATGTTCTCTGACTCTTCTTGTTTGCCTGCCCTGAGTTTTTGGCTTGTATTCAGTTTCTGCTTGAGTACAGCCTGCCCTAATCACTAGCCTGACCCTAATTGTTAAGGATTTTGCCTTGATGCTATTTAAGTCTTGTCTGTGGCATTCTCTGCTATCTTTTGAGCTGCAAGTATATCCATCCTGTTCTGGCACTGGCTCAATTGGAGTCAGAAAACCAACTTTGCGATTGACAACTTTATCCATTGGTGTCAAGCCACAGCAAATATATACTCATAGCTGACTGCAGCTCCCTAGCAGCACTCTCAAACTTCTGCTAATATTTTCCTCCTATGTTTTGGATCATCTGCCCTCAGGGTTCTACTAGTGCATTCCTGCACTACAGTCAACTCCTGACAAGTGCAGAAGTAAAAAAAAAACCAGGAAGATGACTCGATTACTGCTTATCCAAGATGAGCCTGAATCTTAACTATTTATATAATTAAAACAGTTCTGGACAGTTATTCCGTAAGATGTATTTTGCATAACACACATCATTAATTCCAGCACAATATGTGTACCTTAAATGGTTTGTCTTTGATACGGATTCTTTAGATTATGGTGGATACAGTGTAATGGGCTATATCAGTTTTAGGGTGATTATTTCAATATCTAAATATATAAAAGAATAAGCCTCATTGCATAATTTATGGTACCTCACACACAGAACATAATTTATGTCTCCTCAGAAAACAAACACACATTGAACAGAATGCCTCATTACATAATGTATGTCTCATTAGGAGACACAACTCCTACTGGGTGATTCAATGGGGACTTTACTGCTTCCTTTGGGTGATTCAGTGGGGGCATGTTTATCATACAGGGAGTTGGTCTGCCCCCTCCAGCCCGCCCACCACTATCCAACTGACAAAAAAAATATAGCTGCCACTCGCTCCTGAAGTAGGGGATATCAATAACTTCTCCCAGTCTACACACACTCTCACTCAGGATCATGACCCCACACACTGTTTCACCTCCCACAGATTATTGTAACCCTCCATACCCTCTGTTTCAGTACGAGGATGTAATGTTTCCATAAAATACAAACACTCAAGGATAAACTTAATAGCAACTCTTTTATTTAACTCTTTTCATCTCTTCAGTCAACCTCACTAACTGTCTGTTTTCAACTGTCACTCCTCCACTTCCTGCTTCCTGATTCCCGCCCTTTCTCCTTAAAGGGAGGGAGATGCTATGCTGTATGTTACAGAGGGCAAGCCTCAAACACCACTTTCTATTTGATCCCTCAGCATATTGCTACACTGCCTCAACTGAAGAGCCACCGTGTGTTATATTGCTAAATTACCTCAACTTAAGTAAGGAGGAGTTACTGCTCACATTGGGTGATTCAATGGGGGGGGTGATTTAAATCATGCAGGGAGTTGGCCTGCCCCACTATCCAGCCCGCCCACCACTATTCAAGTAACTGAAAAAACAAAATGGCTGCCACTTGCTCCTGCACCACAGACACAAACACATCAGACAAAAAACACACACACACTCACACTCAATCACACACACTCACACTCTCACTCACACTCTCACACACACTCAATCATACACACTCACAATAATTCACACACTCACACTTTCTCACTCACACTCATACACTCTCACTCACACACTCACACACTCACACTCAATCACACACACTCTCACAAACTCAATCACACACACTCACACTCTCTCACACTCTCTCATTCATACTCTCACACACTCTCACTCACACTCAATCACACGCACTCACACTTTCACTCACACTCTCAATCACACACTCACACACACAGAAGTGAGTCATAAGGGGGTGACTTATGTGTCATTGTAATGAGTTTGTGTTTGTACTTATGCCTCCACTGTGGCATTCATTTATATAGTTGAAATGCATGTGGTAATTGCACATACTATGGTGGAAGGTGGATCGTGCTGGCTCGTGGGGTGTGAGTGAGTGTGTGTGAATGTGAGTGAGTGGCATTCATTCATGTAGTTGAAATGCATGTGGTAATAGCACATACATACTCACTAACACACTCACACAATCACTCACATGCAATCACTCATTCGTAATCACTCACACGCAATCACTCACTCTCGCACTCACATGCAGTCACACTCACTCACACCCCGGGAGCCAGCACGATCCACCTTCCACCGTAGTCTCACTCACACTCACTCACACCATGGAGCCAGCACGATCCACCTTCTACCATTGTATGTGCAATTACCACATGCATTTCAACTACATTAATGAATGCCACTCACTCACATTCACACACACTCACTCACACCCCGTGAGCCAGCACGATCCACCTTCCACCATAGTATGTGCAATTACCACATGCATTTCAATTATATGAATGAATGCCACAGTGGAGGCATAAGTACAAACACAAACTCATTACAATGACACATAAGTCACCCCCATATGACTCACTTCTGTGTGTGTGTGTGTCTCTGTGTATGCCTGTGTGTTCCTCACTGTGTGTGTTGCATGTCTGTATCACACTCTATGTGTCTGCATGTTGTGCATTGAATGTATGTGTGTATGACTGTGTCGATCTTTATGCATCTCAGTGCATGCGTGTGCGTCTCTGTATGTGTTTGTCTTGCACCCGTGTGTGTGCATTAATTCCCTATATATCCTGATGGGCAGCACCGTCCCACATTGCTAGAATACATATATTTTACGATGATTACATATTGTACATAATGGGAAAAACATAGACTTTATAAATATTCAGGGTTATTATTTTTCTTTCCATTTTCTTTAATATTAACTCTTTGATACATATTGATGGGATAATTATTGGTGGCAATTTATAGAAGTTATTCCAATTTTTTGGCTGATCTAGTATGTCAACTGATGTTAGATATTTAGGTGATAGCGATATTATTCTTTAGATACTGTGTTGCAATATTTTATTTTATTACTGTTTCGTAAACACTTGTGCTTAATATATTTCTTGAGCCTGAATCTTATTCCTGGATAACCATACGGGTGAGATAAAATGTCTGATACTGTACACTACAAAAATCTTTCCTTGAAGAGTCATTCACAGACTCACCCCCAGATATGACAAATGCTGAATCAACCTAAACTACCCAAGGGGAGTGACACAGTTCTTGCAATGGGGGAACTTTCTAGGGACCAGCTACTGTACACTCCTGACATCCTTTGCTAGCCTGTCTCTAACCCCATAAAAACTTAAAAGGAAATAAAAAATATTTTATGATGAGGGTGACAGATATATGGAATAGCCTCTTAGTGGAGGTGGTATGGACTAAAGCCAGAAAATTCATTTTATGAACTCCTGTGACAGATGTATGGTTAGCCCAAGATTTTACTAAGTGAGTTTTTTTTTAATTCCATGGGGAAATGGACAGATTAATGGGTCTCCTGATTATCTGGCATTACATTCTACTCTTACATGTGTCCTGTGGAAAATGATTATATTTGGTCTCTCGGACTCCCAGGGTTCATAATACAATGATAGAGGAACAACAACTCCCCTCATTGTTAGCCACTCAGGGACAATGCGCGCACCTCACAATTAAATCTGAGGGTGTTTTTTTTTCCTGAATTAACACCAATCTCATACCACATATTGTATGCCTAATGTACTATGTAATCCCTTTTAGTGAGAAGCTAGAATCCACACCCCACCTTGGCCTAGGTCTGAGTCCCTGTGTGTTAAGAATTGGGCTTTTTCACTAAGACTATTTCTTTATCATTAACTAGCAGTGTGGGACGGCGTTGCCCATCTGTGTTTTTTGTTTCAACTGTTGTGAAGGGTGTGTTACTCGTACTACAGATTTGACAGAAAGATACATACATAGACACAGATCTCTTATAGAGACACACATACGCACATATTATCATACATACATATTCACACGTAGACACATTCATACATACACACAACCTCATACATGGATAGACAGAGACACACACATACACAGCTATGTGCCTCTGTAACCCTAGGGCTCATATGAAGGGTGAAGGTGGGAGGAGGGAAAGTGTATGAAAGCATAAGGGTTTTTGAGTGCAAGAGGGGTAGTGAAGGCAATGCACACCAGCACTGTCACTCGTAAAGTGTAGTCCATAATCCCTGAAGCAAAGCTATGTGTGGATGCTGAAAGTAGAAAATATTTGTTATGAAACGTTTGAATAAGAAGCTGTGCCACACACAGTTTATAAATGTTTTGGAGATATGTATGGTACTCACGGGGCTGCAATGCTGGTTCCTTAACGGAGGTGGGCAGAGAGAGAGGGCTGAACAGACCAGATGGAGGTAGGGATAAACAGGGTAGAGGAAGGCAGGAATTAACCCTTTGATGAATAAATGATTTAGAGCAACATCAAAGTATTGAATTTAACACACTAATTTAGAACCACAAATACTGAAAATTAAACAAATTTTGTGTGCTTTATTTCTGTACAGTAACGTGATACAGTTAATTATACATCACACAGTGTGATTTAGTAAACACAGGGACACCAGGGTGGGAAAGAGGGATTTGGATCTCAAAGAAAGTGTCATTCTTAAAGAGGAACACTTGTATGGTAGTGTTGCTAGCCTCTCCAGCGTTCCAGTTAAATCTGGTGGACACCACATAGTGACCTGTATTTGAAGCTTCAAATATGGTAACCGTAGTTAAAGGTCACATGGCACCTTTTAACTATGAAATCCCATAATTGCTCCATTTTGTATTTGTACATATGGCCCTTTATAGTGAAAATGAATTAATCATGGGCTATGTCATTTAAAGATACAGTTATATTATGAATGCAGCTACTAGTATAAAGAGCGTAACAGATTACATGGGGAGTCAGTGGCCTGGGTTCACCCTTATGTTCATCCTGTGGGGGTGTGCAGGAAGATGGCTCCTGGCAGTGCATGGGTTAACCTTCCTCACATTTCCTCAGTCAGTATTTATGTTTTTCTCCCACTCTCACCAAAAACACACTAGATCCAGCGTTGGTCTCATATTATCAAGGATCTCTCAGTTTCTGACTCCGCAAGAACCTCTTCAGCGCTAAGCCAACGTGAACTATAACGGCATTGCAAGTTAACCATTTGAGTAGCAGAGGGGTATGCAACACATTGCTTGTCATTGTGTTATGTATACCTCTGGAACTCCAAGGGTTAAATCCATGCATGATTGGATGAGTATTCTGCCTGCCAGTCGGTATCAGTACCGCTCCCTCCCGTTCTGATATACTAAAGTCACAGCATGCTCAGTGCTGAACCCTGAGTACCTGGTAAGTGATGAGTAGTCTGCGAGTTGCCATCGAGGTACCGCTCCCGCTGTCTTCTACTGTGCAGTAGTCACAGTGAGCTCAGTGCTAAACCATGAGCACACTGTGGAATTACAGCGTGCGCATCTTTAAGTGTGTAGGTTAGGATCTCAGAGCTACCTCCTTCCTCCCTGCCCCATCCTGTGCTCTTCTGGTTTTTGCTCTCCCACTGTGGCATTTCCTTACGATTAAATGAATTGTACAGTGGGCGCCATGCTTGCCTTTCTGGGTGCTTCTTCCACTGCTGCTGTCTGAAAAATCACGGGGAAACTAAGGGCTTGATCCAAATGTTGGCGTCGTCAGAAAAAACTGGCGAAGCTGGTTTTAACGTCAACTGAGCAATGCAAATGTTCCACTAGTAAGAAGCGACGCCAGTTCTGAAACATACGTCGCCCGTCACCAGAACAGCAAGATCTCGCCCATAGAGGACAATGTACAAGCAACGCCAAAAGCTATTCAAATGTTGGAGTTAGGGCTAACGCGAGTTAAATTGCAAATTTCTCTCCAGAAATCTAACGCCTACTTTTTTTAGAGAACATTACACAACACAGAGTACATTCCATCGTTGAGGGAAATAAAACAGAGATGCAGGTCATCCAAGGACAGAAGCCAAGCATACAGAAGTCAGATATTAACCCCTGCAATGCCTAGCAAATACAACAACAAGGCCTACAACAGTGCTTCACAACCCCTCCACCTTAGACACCCCTAACATGCAATCTGGATATGCCAGGGCATCCCCTGAGGGCACAAGGGAATACTCAAATAAAAATAACATATGCCCAACATCAGGTCCCACTGTGTCAATGGCAATGAGGAGAAATAGTGCCTCAAATGTCCCATACATACATCTCCTCAAAAATGTGTAAAATCAATATTATCAAACACCAAATGCAGAACATAGCAACATGGGAAAAGTGACGCACCCTGAGCTGGTGCACATGGCGCACCAACATCACATGACACCCTGGTTGGAAACCACTGGCCGACACCAGACAAACAAGTCACAGACAAACAATAACAATTCAGCAACCCCACAGGGACAAGGAGAACACAAAGCAGCACAACATAAGCCATCCCAACACACCTTTGAACAACAGGGGTTAACACACAACACGACATGCACACCTGTCACTCCAACAACAAATCAAGCTCACCTATGTAACCTCAGCAGTCCATGGAGACAAAACACACACCTGACAGGTACATACCAATTACAAATAATCACACCACTGACCACACACACACCAGAAAACAATTACCTGGATAACACACACCTTACCATTAGTCCATTATGACCACATGATACAGAAAAAAGGTAAGAAAGGAAGGGGTTAACCAGCCATAGGAGAACCACCAGGCAGTGCCCCCCCTCAAAAAAAATGAAGAACTGGCGCACACTACAGGAGTATACCAAACCAAAGCTTTATCAGACAATACAAAATTAATCAAGTGAATACATCAAATCAATTAAAAACCATCCAGCACAGAAATATGGAGTCATGAAGACATTCCAACGTTGAATAATGCCTCCATAGACTGAGAGCAAGTATATGTAAAGCAAACGTCCAATTCCATGTATACACAAACAAATGAAAGTGGCCCATTAGCAATGTGCAATATCATCAGACATATAAAGTGCAACATCATAATAATCCCAAAA
This sequence comes from Rhinophrynus dorsalis, assembly GCA_037306005.1. Classification (NCBI taxonomy): domain Eukaryota; kingdom Metazoa; phylum Chordata; class Amphibia; order Anura; family Rhinophrynidae; genus Rhinophrynus; species Rhinophrynus dorsalis. The sequence continues at coordinate 166,685,426 of CM074721.1, read as the reverse complement.
GTATGAATACACCTATACCTATCTCTATGAATATAAGGGGAGGGCAAACAATGTGACCCCTGGAGTCATGGAGATGAGTATATGATGTGTATTCATACTTTGTTCATGATCACCACTTTGCACCTCACATGTATGATAATATTGCACATTGCTAATGGGCCACTGTGATTTGTTAGTGGATACATGGTATAGCACGTATGCTGTACATATACTTGCTCTCAGTCCATAGAGGCATTATTCTATGTTGGAATGTCTTCATGACTCTTTATCCCTGTGATGGATGGTGCACAACTGATTTGATGTATTCACTTGATTAATCATATATTGCCTGATTAAGTTTTGGTCTGGTATACCCTTACATACATAGTAACATAGTAATTTAGGTTGAATAAAGACTTGCGTCCATCTAGTTCAACCCTTTTTCTATTCCTGTTTACCATTGTTGATCCAAAAGAAGAGATTTCTCCCTGGATCAACAAGCCCTAACTAAATATTAATCCCAATACTAACGTACATAGCCCTCTATGTTATGCTCTTTTAAATAAGTATCCAGGCCCCTTTTAAAGGCATCTAATGTATTTGATAGCACCACCTCCTCAGGAAGTGAATTCCATACCTTTATTGTCCTTACTGTAAAGAAACCCTTCCGCTGTTGTAGATTAAATCTCCTTTCCTCAAGTCTAAGCGGGTAGCCCCTTGTCCTGTGTACTGTTCTGTTGATGAACAGGTCTTTGGAGAGCCCTTTATATTGACCTTGAACATACTTATATAGTGTTATCATATCCCCTCTAAGACGCCGTTTCTCTAGTGTGTACAAGTTTAATTTTTCTAGCCTCTCTTCATAACTAAAACTTTCCATTCCCCTTACTAGTTTTGTAGCCCTCCTCTGCACTCTCTCTAGTTCCATAATGTCCTTTTTCAGAAAGGGCGCCCAGAATTGAACAGCATATTCTAGGTGGGATCTTACCATGGACCTGTAAAGAGGCATAATTATATCTTCCTCCCTTGAGTCAATACCCCTTTTAATACATGCCAATATCTTATTGGCCTTTGCAGCTGCCAGCTGGCACTGCACGCTACAGCGAAGTCTATTGTCTACCATTACTCCCAAATCCTTTTCATTAGTAGATTTCCCCAGAGAAACACCATTTAAACTATATGTTGCATTTTTATTATTATACCCAAAATGCATAACTTTACACTTGTCTATATTGAATCTCATTTGCCATTTGCCTGCCCAGTTACTCAATTTGTCCAAATCCTCTTGTAATGAAGACACATCCAGTTCAGACTTTATTACCTTACTTAATTTTGTGTCATCAGCAAACACTGATACATGGCTCCCTATGCCCTATGCCCTTGTAGTGTGCGTCACTTATTAGGTGTGTTGCTGGGGGGGGGCACCGCCTGGTGGTTTTCCCTGGTTGGTTAACCTATTCTTCTCCTCCCTCCCCTTGGTATCATTGTATATCCCTATGAGTGCACCTCAGCTGATCACAGTTTGATCTTGAGTAAGGAGTTATGTACAGAGCTGGTGTGATTCCTTCCCTTTGTTTTGGTCCCATCACCATGACCACATGAACAACACCTTACCGCTGTTTAACAGTGACAGCCCACCCTCCTTAGTTGTAGTGTGAGAGAGACACTGACAGAGAGACAGACCAACACTGGTATGTACACATGCTTGTACCTAAGACGACAGTGGAGATGAATGTGTGAGAGGGTTAGGGCTCACCCCCCCCCTCTTCCAAGCACCCCTGTCCAACAGCTGTCACCTGCTGCAACTGTTCATGCTCCTGCTGAAGGCCTGCTATGCTGACTTGTTCGTATGTGTGTGTGTGTAGCACAGTGAATATGCCACTCCATTGCTTATCAATGCTTTGTCTAGGTGTCAGGACCATGTGAGCTGTCCATCAAGGGGATGGCAAGCATACATATGTATGTGTGTCACAAGGACCCTGAGCACACACCTCATCAGTATGTAGATCAAGATCCATGAAATAGCTCCTCTGTTTCATGGGTCTTGGTTTACACACTGATGTGTGTGCCCACTCACATATGCATATGTCTGCTTGCCATACCGTGATACGAACCCCATGAAATCATGATGGCTAGACGACACCCTGACAAGCAATGGATTGTTCACTGTGTCAAATAACCAAGCTGTCCTCGTGGAGTACAAGTAAGGTCTCCAAAGCAGTGATGACCAATGTGTTGTGTACACCTCTGGCACTCAAGGGGATGATGATGGGTCAGCAATAGCATGACTGTTGTGTTCGTAGTGCACCTTCCAGTCTTGTTTTCATCTGATCACATATGACTATCTTGTGTCATTGATCACCCCCTCCCCTGTCAGGGTTTAAAGGTATAGTAATACTGAATATGTTCCATGAACCTAACTAGTAGGGTTCATCCCCCTGAGTAAAACAAAGGAACTCCCCCTGCTTTGCATTCCAAAGTTAGTTCAGCTCACAGTTGAACATCATACATGAAATCTCACAGTGGCCTGAATTTTTACAGTGGTTCTGTTGCTATACCATTCCATGGACAGCTCTGGTCACAGCACCTTGAATCTACATTGGATGGTGTAGCAACCGTGCCACTTGACCATGTGAGACCACTGTGGTTTGCCTATGTAAAAACAACTGTGAGCTGACATAACCTGTGAATGAAACACCCTTCAGCAGTGGGAGTTCCCTTGTTCTACTCAGGGGGATGAACCCTAACACATATTTGTTCAAACATTCTAAGCATTACTATCCCCTTAATTGTGATTATGTTGTTGATCTGTTGATATAACTAATGTGTTCATGTTGTTCAAGTTCAAGGCACATCATGGAACAACACCCTGATGTTGTTTGGCTTTCAAATATCTGTGAGTTGAACTTGGACAAACATGTCTGAATGTGATGTGTGTGTTCACCTTGCTGTAAAAGCTTGTGACGCCAGTCATCGTGCCTGAGTTGTGTTCACTGCATAGCTGTACAATGCATTGGAGACAACTCATTCCCTGACACCCATGATAGATGTGCCTGAGCTGTGTTCACTGCATAGTTGTACAATGCATTGGAGACAACTCATTCCCTGACACCCATGTTAGATGTGCCTGAGTTGTGTTCACTGCATAGCTGTACAATGCACTGGAGAAAATATATTATTTGTAAGTTATTATGATGATATAGGGAGCCTTTCTTCAGGGGCCTAGAAACTCAAAAGCAGGTAAATATCCTCCTTCTCAGTTAAATTATACTAGTGCATAACACCTAACATTTAAAATGACCAAAGAGGGACACTTTTGTTTTAGGTGGTGCTGCAGGGGTCATGACTGGTGGGCGGAGCAGTATTAAGAATTTTTAGGTTACTCCATGACCTATCTAAGTAACTGAATAGATTAGAACAGGACTAAAGAATTTTATTTACACCTTTCGAAACATATATATTGAAGAGGGGAAACATATCCATTCAGCATGATGCTAATTGGAGTCTGGCCACAGCTATAAGGCTTCACATTGCCTACCCTGGTTTATACATTTTAGACTCCTTTAATACAGGTGACATTGTAGCTACAGCAAAACATGAAAAAATGCATGAGTTATGTATCACTGGGTCCCCTGGAGTATTTTACATAGGCAGTATGAGCAGGCTACAGATTTTGCAATAACAAGCTACAAATTGAAGTACAAGTTTCAGTGGAATCACCTTGAAAACATACAGCTGCAGCGGGTAGCCCAATTTTCCCTGTGTTTTTATGCACTAATCACACCCATTCTAAAGAAACCCTCCCTGGACCTAAACTCACTGTCAAACTACTGGCCCATTTCCCTACTCCCGTTCGCCTCCAAACTCCTTGAGCGTCTCGCATAACCAGCTCACTAAATTCCTCTGCTCCCATTCCCTGCTAGATCCCTTGCAATCTGGATTCCGTCCTCATCACGCCACCGAGACTGCCTTCACTAAAGTGGCCAATGACTTGCTCTCTGCCAAGTCAAAAGGCCACTACTCCCTACTCATTCTCTTGGACCTGTCAGCTGCCTTTGACACAGTAGATCACCCACTCCTCCTCCAAGCCCTCCACTCTTTAGGTCTCTGTGACACTGCCCTCTCTTAGTTTTCATCATATCTCTGCAATCACTCCTTCAGTGTGTCCTACTCTGGCTCAACCTCCCCACTCCTCCCACTGTCTGTTGGAGTGCCTCAGGGCTCAGTCCTGGGCCCCTTGCTCTTCTCAATTTACACTGCATCCCTGGCAAACTAATAAACTCCTTTGGGTTTCACCATCATCTCTATGTTGATGACACTCAAATCTATCTTTCCTCCCCAGTCCTCTCCCCTTCCCACTTGTCCCAGGTATCTGACTGTCTGTCCGTTGTGTCTTCCTGGATGTCCGCCCGTCAACTCAAACTTAACCTTGGCAAAACCAATCTAATTATCTTCCCTCCCTCTCCTAACAATCCAACTCCAGAAATTATCCTTACTGTCAACAACACTATCATCACACCTACCCCTACAGCACGTTGCCTGGGGGTCACATTCGACTCCGCCCTATAATTTATTCCTCACATCCAGTCAATCTCCAAATCATGCCGCCTCCGACTCCGCAACATCTCTAGAATCCGACCCTTCCTTACCCAAAACACTACTAAAATTCTAATCCAAACACTCATCATGTCCCGTCTTGACTACTGTAACTCACTACTAACTGGCCTTTCTCTTGCCCGACTAACCCCACTACAGTCCCTAATGAACTCAGCAGCATGACTAATCTACCTCACCAACCGCTTCTCCAACACCAGTCCCCTCTGCCAGTCCCTACACTGGCTCCCATTAGTACACAGAATTAAATTCAAAATCCTGGTGCTCACCTATAGAGCCCTTACTAACACCTCACCCCCCTCCATCTCATCTCTCATTTCTAAATACACTCCCACTCGCCATCTTCGTTCTGCACATGACCTTCTCCTCTCCACATCTCTCATTACATCCTCCCACTCCCACCAACAGGACTTCTCCCGTGCTGCACCTGAGCTCTGGAATTCCCTCCCCCGCCCCATCAGACTCTCCCCTAGCCTTCAGATCTTCAGACGGTCCCTGAAAACCCACCTCTTCTGGGAAGCCTAATAACTACCTCCATAAATATTATCACCAAGAACCAACCATTCCCTGGACCACTACACTCACTAGCACTTCTCTCTCCCACCCACTGACCGGCAGCTTATGTGACAAGAGACACTTACACCCAACAGCACTTATACCTTCTGTATCCTACCCACCTTCCTCTAGACTGTAAGCTCTCACGAGCAGGGCCCTCTGATCCTTCTGTTCTCCGCATATGATTTGTACTATATGTTCTATCCCCTATTGTAAAGTGCTGCGGAATAAGTTGGCTCTATATAAATAAAGATTATTATTATTATTATCACTTATGCAGAGTGGGATGTTGTCAAAACCATGCTCTACTGAGGTATTAAGGCCTCATTCACAGGGAACACCAAAACAGTGATGCTGCATTGGTGTCGTCACCCTTAGTGAAATCTACAATGCTGGACTATAAAGTCATGGTCTACTATCCCTCATCTGAATGCACCAAAGTCCCGCATACTGCATCTTTACTGCACTTGCACAGGAATGCAGTACAGATGCAGATGGGTAGGTTTGCAACTCTGCAAGTGACATATGGGGCCACCATCAGATTACAGCAGAGGTTTTGACCGTGATGCTCATCAATGGCTCCAACAAATGGCCAACTAATGTGGCAGCCAGACAATAATGCTTCAGAATTGGCAGTAAAAAGCAGGAGAAGGTGAGCACAACAACACAGGCACCAGAACTATTCCAGGGAACTGCAACCCGTATAACCCCAAAAATTCACCAATATTTTCAGTTGCCTTAAAAAAATCCATGCTACAGAAGTCCTACATGAACTAGCCCTTAGATGATAGATTTGTTCTGACATGTAGTTTGTACAAGCTCTCTACATTTTGAGATATTTTTGTTATTTTAGAATCACTTCCTTAACAGGAAGGCTTTTGTACCAGAACTTCTTTATTTGTTACTCAAATTCCCCAAGTGCTCACATGACATATTCCTCTTCAAAAATAGCTGTCTTGTGAAGCAGTGTGATTTATCTAGTTCCACTGGGGGAAAATGCACTAAACTGTGCACTATGGGCCTCATGCACCAAAATAACAAGAAGCAATTCTGAGGCAAACCAAGGGTATCATGGGGGGAGGGGGGGTGGAATGTACCCTCCTAAAACTCATATTGATCTAAATGGGTATTTTATACCCCTTGGTTCCTACAGGGGTCTCCAACACATTGTGAATTATTACATTGGAGACCTTTGTAGCATTCAAGGGGATAAAAGTCTCATTTAAATTATGGGAGAAGTTTCTTTTTACTCTCTAGAGACCTGTTGGTTTCCTTCAGGATTGTTCCATTGTTGCATTGTGAGAAATCTCTTCAATTCTTCTATGGCCCTTTTGATTGTAGTTTGGGAAGTTGTAAGGAAGACATCCCTTGCATGTTTGGATGCTTCCTAAAAATTGTTCTTGCTATTCATGTGTTTTTTCCTTGTGTTTTGACAAATCCTATACTAAAGTGGGCTGCAAGCACATGTAACAGGGTAAGAGACAAGCCAGGAGTCAGGATACTAGAGGTCAGGAGAATCCTGGAATCAAGCCAGAGGTCAGAATGCCAGAGATCAGGAGAGTCCAGGAATCAAGCCAGGGGTCAATATGCCAGAGATCAGGAGATAATAATAGGGTATAAGGAACACAGGATAACCAGGGTCAAATACAGGAGCATGTCATGGTTGTGTAAGAACACTCAGACAGTTAGGTAAGGTTAAAAGCTTTATTGAAAATAAATAGTAAACAATCACCCTACTCAGGTCCAGATGAGGTCCATACCTTGGTACTTCCCAAATCTGATGCAGGTCAGGATGGACAGAAGAATAACAGTGGGTAATAAACAATAGGACTCTGCTGGCTTGATCCGTGGACAGGTACAGGAACAGGAAGAACCACAAGAGTCCCACACCACAGCAAGGTTGAGATATGGCGATGAGTAACTGCAGGGCAACTCCCTAGGAGGCTAGCGATAGAGGAGGCAATACAGACAGGACACTGGCAGTGACCAAATCTCTAGAATGCTAGGGATAGCTGAGGCAACACAGACAGAACACTGGCAGTGACCAAATCCCTAGAACGCTAGGGTAAGTGGAGGCAGCACAGACAGGACCCTGGCAGTGACCAAATCCCTAGAACGCTAGGGTTAGCGGAGGCAGCACAGACAGGACACTGGCAGTGACTAAATCCCTAGAATGCTAGGGTAGCAGAAGCAGCACAGACAGGACACTGGCAGTGACAAAATCCCTAGAATGCTAGGGTAAGCGGAGGCAGCACAGACAGGACACTGGCAGTGACCAAATCCCTAGAACGCTAGGGTTAGCGGAGGCAGCACAGACAGGACACTGGCAGTGACCAAATCCCTAGAACGCTAGGGTAGCAAAAGTAGCACAGACAGGACACTGGCAGTGACCAAATCCCTAGAACGCTAGAGTAGCGGAGGCAGCACAGACAGGACACTGGCAGTAACCAAATCCCTAGAACGCTAGGGTAAGTGGAGGCAGCACAGACAGGACACTGGCAGTGACCAAATCCCTAGATCGCTAGGTTAGAGGAGGCAGCACAGACAGGACACTGGCTAGTGACCAAATCCCTAGAATGCTAGGGATAGCAGCGGCAGCACACAGATACTGGCAAGTGACCAGACTCTCACTACACAGACCCCTGGCAGGCACTGTATCGGTATTTGAAAGTGAGAGTAGGTGGAATAGAACACAGGGTATGCGCCATGATAGATCAGAAGCCAGAACTGCCAAATTGGTACACACAGGGTAGTCAGCCAGTCCTAGTCAGTTACGGAATTAGATACTCAGCCAAGCCAGGTCGGTACACTTGGAGGTAGTCAGCCAGTCCTAGTCAGTAACGGAATCGGATACTCAACCAAGACAGGTCGGTACACATGGAGGTAGTCAGCCAATTCTAGTCGGTTACAGAATCGGATACTCAGCCAAGCCAGGTCGGTACACATGGAGATAGTCAGCCAGTCCTAGTCAGCAACGGAATCAAAACACAGGAGCGTCAGGAACTCAGGAGTGTAGTCAGGTGAGCCGGGTCATACACGGAACAGGAACAAACAGTCATTCAAACGCTAGGCATGGGTACACCACGAAAGGGCGCTGAAAAGATGACAGGAGAGAGTTTAAAAAGACTAACCCTGGGAGGAGCCAGAGCCCAATAGCCAAAAAGAATCGTGCAAGGGTAAACCCGGAAGTAACAATGTCGCCCAGACACTTGAATCATGGGCACCGTGATAGTACCCCCCTCTCAACGACCCCCCCCCCGCGGAGGAGGTCCAGGCTTCAATAGGAACTTAGCATGGAATCTGTGCAACAGTAGTGGGGCATGGATGTCAGAGTGGTTCACCCTTGAGCGTTCCTCTGGACCATATCCCTTCCAGTGCACCAAGTATTGGATCTGTCCACGGAATCTACGTGAATCCAAAATACTCTGCACTTCATACTCGTCATGATCTTGTATGCGAACCGGACCTGGGACTGCAGGAATGGTGGTATAGCGGATACACACCAAAGGTTTGAGAAGAGATACAAGGAACACGTTATGAATCCTCATAGAAGCCGGTAATTCCAAAGCATAGGAAACAGGGTTGACTCTGCGGAGTACCCAGAATGGACCCACAAATCGGGGGGTCAATTTATTGCATGGAACTTGCAACTTGAGGTTCCTGGAGGAAAACCACACCCGGTCCCCCACCTGAAATACAGGGGCCGGAAATCTTCTGTTATTGGCATGCTGCTGAACTCGTTGAAAGGAGTCAAGTAGGGAATTCTGGACTTGTGCCCAAGTGGAGCGAAGTTGCCTAATGTGCTCATCCACAGCTAGAATCTGCTGTGCTTAGAAGGCATCTGAGAGCAAGCATTCTTGGAATCCATAGTTTATAAGGAAGAGTGAGCTCCCGGAGGAAGAGCACACGGCACAGTTCCTGGCGAACTCTGCCCACGGCAACAAGTCAGTCCAGTTATCGTGATGGTTGGAGATGAAACAACATAGAAATTGCTCCAATCCCTGGTTGGAGAGTTCAGCGACCCATTGGTCTGGGGATGGTATGCAGACGAGAAAGACAATTGGATACCCATTTGATCACAGAATGTCCTCCAGAACCTGGACACAAATTGGCTCCCGCGATCGGAGACCAGGACCTCGGGGACTCCATGGAGTCGGAACACCTCTCTTGCAAACACCATGGCCAATGTTTTAGCCGATGGTAAGCCAGGGAGCGGCACAAAGTGGGCCATCTTCGAAAATCAATCAATCAAGGCAGAGGCAATAAAGGAAGACCCTGCCCAAGATGCCATGACCTCCACCATGTGTTTACACTGTGTACCTTCTGGGGACTGATATACCCCACCTAGGATCTGTGTCACGGTTTGTTACGACTCTCAGACACAAAGTTAGGTAAAAACACAACTTTATTGAAAATAATTAAAAATGATCCCTTAGGATTCCAACATGACATACAACACTTAATAATTGAGAAGTACAAATTACAGGCTCTAACGGTCTTGCCAATATACCGGGCAAGACAGCCAGATGATCTTATACGATGGCTCTACCGGCCTTGCCATTACCAGGTAAGGCAACCTTCAGATGGAATAATAAGCCAGGTTCTACCGGCCTTACCAATACCGGGCAAGGCAGCCAAAAGGAGTTTTGCGTTTGCTCTACCGGCCTTGCCAATACCGGGTAAGGCAACCTTCAGATGGAATAATATGCCAGGTTCTACCGGCCTTACCAATAACGGGCAAGGCAGCCAAAAGGAGTATTGCGTTGGCTCTACCGGCCTTGCCAATACCGGGTAAGGCAACCTTCAGATGGAATAATATGCCAGGTTCTACCGGCCTTACCAATACCGGGCAAGGCAGCCAAAAGGAGTATTGCGTTGGCTCTACCGGCCTTGCCAAAACCGGGTAAGGCAACCTTCAGATGGAATAATATGCCAGGTTCTACCGGCCTTACCAATAACGGGCAAGGCAGCCAAAAGGAGTATTGCGTTGGCTCTACCGGCCTTGCCAATACCGGGTAAGGCAACCTTCAGATGGAATAATATGCCAGGTTCTACCGGCCTTACCAATACCGGGCAAGGCAGCCAAAAGGAGTATTGCGTTGGCTCTACCGGCCTTGCCAATACCGGGTAAGGCAACCTTCAGATGGAATAATATGCCAGGTTCTACCGGCCTTACCAATAACGGGCAAGGCAGCCAAAAGGAGTATTGCGTTGGCTCTACCGGCCTTGCCAATACCGGGTAAGGCAACCTTCAGATGGAATAATATGCCAGGTTCTACCGGCCTTACCAATACCGGGCAAGGCAGCCAAAAGGAGTATTGCGTTGGCTCTACCGGCCTTACCAATACCGGGCAAGGCAGCCAAATGGAACTTCACTCTAGGAACGCCCAACAGAGAGTACGTCTTTAATGCTCTTGGAGCAAACAAGTGTCCACCCGCTGGAACCAACAAGTAACTTGCATAGCAGAAAAGCTTGGAGCAAACCAGCATCCGCACGCTGGGACCAACAAATAATTCGTATAGCTGCAATGCTGGGAGCAAACCAGCGGCCGCACGCTGGGACCAACAATAATTCGTATAGCCACAAGGCTTGGAGCAAACCAGCATCCGCACGCTGGGACCAACAGTAATTCGTATAGCCGCAAGGCTTGCAGCAAACCAGCATCCGCACGCTGGGACCAACAGTAATTCGTATAGCCGCAAGGCTTGGGAGCAAACCAGCGTCTGCAAGCTGGGACCAACAGTAATTCGTATAGCCACAAGGCTTGGAGCAAACCAGCATCCGCACGCTGGGACCAACAGTAATTCGTATAGCCGCAAGGCTTGGGAGCAAACCAGCATCCGCACGCTGGGACTACAAGAGTGTTGCCAAAGCGACCAGGCGTCAGAAACACATCTGGCTGGACAAGAGACGACAGGAACTCGCAGAAAGGCCAAGCAGTCAGGAAGTCTCAGCGAATGCGATCAGCAGGAAACATCAACCTCTCAGGACTAGGCCGGAACCACAGTGGAACAACTCTGCAGACAGAAGACTCAGGAACAGGATGATTTCTGGAACACAGGAATACAGCTACAAGTACCAACGAATACTGGAACATGGTCAAGGCTAATGTGGTCAGAGATACCACGAAAGAGCAACCATAGGGTGCCCAAACCAGGTTTAAATAGACAGTATGAGGCGGGTCAAGGACAGACAACAAATAGGAGCCCCCTAATGGTGACTGACAAGGAAGTGCAACAATCACGGGCACCGTGATAATCTGTCCCTACAGAACCTAGGTGCGTTCGTTTCCCGGCCGCACAGGACATGACCGCAACAAGTGTCCAGCTTTCCCACAATACAGACACAAGCCTTGTCTGTGACTGAAGAGCCGCTCTTCCTTAGATAAACATGTAAAGCCCAGCTGCATAGGCTCACTACTACTGCTTGTGGTACCAGGAGGCACGGGAGGTGAGGGAGGCACGGTGTAACGGTTTGTTTGACAAACAGACACAGTGGTTTAGGATAAAACACAGTTTTATTGAAATCACAGTAATAAAATAACCTTCACAGGTCCTGTAGTATATAAGCAGAATAATACAGACACACGACAGGTTACATATACATATGCCTACACAGGTCCAGTATAACCATAAAGTACACAACAGTCTATACTGACACAGGTCAGGCAGAATATGTTGGATTCCCAGGAGTAAGGTACTGCATGGGTTAATGGTCTTCAGTGAGTGTAAACAGTCCCATGTGCAGAGAGGTCTGTGATGGGGCTCTCTGAATATAGACAGCTTAAGGATTCGTAATGCCCAGGAACAGGTTAGCAGAACAGACGTGAACTGCCAGAGTAATAATAGGAATTGAGCAACACAGGACACTGCCATAGCAGTAACGGAGACCAGACCACTCGCCCTCTGCCAGAGCAGTAAAGGAGACAAGACCAATGGCACACTGCTGTAGCAGTAACGGAGACAGGCCACTTGCACTCTGCAGGCACAGTAACGGAGACTAGGCCAATGGCACACTGCTGTAGCAGTAACGGAGGCAGACACTTGCACTCTGCAGAATCAGTAACGGAGACTAGGCCAATGGCACACTGCCGTAGCAGTAACGGAGACAGACACTTGCACTCTGCAGGCGCCGTAACGGAGACTAGGCCACTTGTACTCTGCAGGAGCAGACACGGAGACACAATGCCTGACAGATCAGAATGTCGCCAAGGAAACACAGAGCAGGAACGCCAACCAAGCCGGGTTGAATCATGGAGCAGGAACGTCAGCCAAGCCGGGTCGAATCACGGAGCAGGAACCTCAGCCAAGCCGGGTCGGTACACAAGAGCAGGAACGTCAGCCAATCCGGGTCGGTACATAGGAGCAGGAACATCAGCCAAGCCGGGTCGGTACACAGGAGCAGGTGCAGAAGAATAGTCAGGCAATCCGGGTCGGTACACAGGAGCAGGAGACAAGATGCAGAGTAGTCAGGCAGGCCAAGTCGGTATACTGGGAATCACTGAGCAGAAACAAGCACTGGTAAAGGAACACCACGAAAGGGCACTGGAGGGGTGCCAGAGCCCAGTATATAAAGGCCATACTGGGCGGGACAAATATAGAGTAGCCAATGGGAGCAAAACACAGAATAAACTGACAGCAAACAACAAGGGGAGCACGGGCACCGTGATACACGGGTGGGAAACTAGGGCTGGGCAACGACCCAGTTGTAAGCCTCTGCTTACGGTCTTTATAAAGGCTCCTCTCCCTTATGCGAGTATCAGTCAAGGTAGCAAATTCAATGAATCTGTCCAGCTCTTCTGGCAACTCACAAGCTGCGATTTCATCTTTTATTTTGTCCTTGAGGCCTTGTGCGAAGGCTGCCACAAGTGTCTCATTGTTCCACACAACCTCTGCAGCAAGGGTGCGAAATTCAATCGCGTAGTCTGCAACCGTACGTGCGCCCTGCTGGATTCTCATCAATCGGTTTGCTGCAGAGGTGACGTGCCCAGGAACCTCAAATACACTACGGAAAGCCCTTACCTTACAAACTCGTTAAAGTTTGTAGTGATAGGTTTAGCCGTCTCCCAGATTGGGTTCACCCAGGCCAATGCTCGGCCTGTCAACAGGGAGATCATGAATCCCACCTTGCTTCTCTCACTCGGGAAAGCCTGGGGTACCAGTTCCAAAAAAAATTCTAGCTGGATTAGGAAGCCACGCATAAGGTAGGATCCCCATCATATCTCAATGGGAGAGGAGCGGTCTACTTGGATTACTTGGAGCCATAGCTTGTGCCATCGGTGCCAAAACTGAGGTGGCCACCGATGCCTGCACAGGTTTGTCAAGGTGAGCGGTACGCTCCAGAATGGTCTGCATGGCCAGCGACAACTGATCCAAGCATTGCTCATGCGAGTCCTTTCTCCAATGGATATTCTGAGATCTACCTTCACCTGTATTGTCTGAGGTCATTGGCCCTTTCGCACTGTCACTGTTGTGTAAGAACACTCAGACAGTTAGGTAAAGTTAAAAGCTTTATTGAAAATAAATAGTAAACAATCACCCTACTCAGGTCCAGATGAGGTCCGTACCTTGGTACTTCCCAAATCTGATGCAGGTCAGGATGGACAGAAAAATAACAGTGGGTAATAAACAATAGGACTCTGCTGGCTTGATCCGTGGACAGGTACAGGAACAAGAAGAACCACAGTCCCACACCGCAGCAAGGTTGAGATATGGTGATGGGTAACTGCAGGGCAACTCCCTAGGAGGCTAGGGATAGCGGAGGCAACACAGACAGGACACTGGCAGTGACCAAATCCCTAGAACACTAGGGATAGCTGAGGCAACACAGACAGGACACTGGCAGTGATCAAATCCCTAGAATGCTAGGGTAAGCGGAGGCAGCACAGACAGGACACTGGCAGTGATCAAATCCCTAGAACGCTAGGGTAGCGGAGGCAGCATAAACAGGACATTGGCAGTAACCAAATCCCTAGAATGCTAGGGTTAGCGGAGGCAGCACAAACAGGATATTGGCAGTGACCAAATCCCTAGATCGCTAGGGTGGCGGAGGCAGCACAGACAGGACACTGGCTAGTGACCAAATCCCTAGAATGCTAGGGATAGCAGCGGCAGCACACAGATACTGGCAAGTGATCAGACACTCACAACACAGACCCCTGGTGACTTTGGGGATTGACAGGCCAGGCAGGCACTGTATCGGTATTCAAAAGTGAGAGTAGGTGGAATAGAACACAGGGTACGCACCCTGATAGATCAGAAGCCAGAACTTCCAAATCGGTACACACAGGGTAGTCAGCCAGTCCTAGTCAGTAATGGAATCGGATACTCAGCCAAGCCAGGTTGGTACACTTGGAGGTAGTCAGCCAGTCCTAGTCAGTAATGGAATTGGATACTCAACCAAGCCAGGTCGATACACACGGAGGTAGTCAGCCAGTTCTAGTTGGTAACGGAATCGGATACTCAACCAAGCCAGGTCAGTACACACGGAGATAGTCAGCCAGTCCTAGTCAGCAACGGAATCGGAACACAGGAACGTCAGGAACTCAGGAGCGTAGTCAGCTGAGCCGGGTCATACACGGAACAGGAACAAGCAGTAATTCAAACGCTAGGCACGGGTACATCACGAAAGGGCGCTGAAAAGATGACAGGAGAGAGTTTAAAAAGGCTAACCCTGGGAGGAGACAAAGCCCAATAGCTAATAAGAATCATGCAAGAGTAAACCCGGAAGTAGAAATGTCGCCCAGACGCTTGAATCACGGGCACCGTGATAGAGCACTAGTGTACTAGCTGGAAACTTCAGTAACACTGAGCGTATATGGCTGAGCACTCAGTGTTCATATAGTGAAGGCTGGGGGAGTGGTGAGGGGTGGAGCCGAGCGCCGAGCTGCCAAAGCGATGCCCAGAAGTTTCTCAGTCCTTTGACACGATGGGCACGCGAGGAAGGATGGAAGTGTGCCTGTCGGCTGACACTGGCACCGACCCCAGTGGAGCTGCTGTGGACCTCAGATGGCAGCCGCCGTGATAGGCGGCGAGGGTGCAAGAGCCGCTCACCCGTGACGATCCGGTGGGCAGCCCGACATTGGGCATTGGGAGATGGAAAGGCCTTCAGAAGACGGCCGCTGCGATCGGTGACCAGGAGGCGTGGGTCTGAATGGCGGCCTGACACTGACAAAAATTTAGATTTGTATTAAAGGGAATTAAAATCTACCTATATGTTGTACTAGCTATTTTCTAGAAAATAAATATTTTTTTGAGGAAGAAGCTTTTATATTTTGGTGGCACAGTGTAGAGCTTTATGGTAAATTCCTGCATGGCATACTAATTAGTTCTGTTTCAGACCAAACTTGCTGCTCATTATGGTATTGGAAATGTTCCCAGTGTGTGGACTCTGTGTAGATCAGTGGTTCTCAATCATTTTTTTTGCTCAAGGCACTCCGCCCAACACACAATCTAGAATTTTAGGGGCACCCTTTAAATAACAGAAGCCATTTGTTAAGTATGTAATAAAAGTTACCAGTTTGTAATTATAGTTATTCCAAGCTCTCACAATCAGAATAATAAAAACAAACAAACATATTTTGAAAATAATTTTCTATAAAAATAGATGTTAGCACCTTAAGGACCTGGTAAGTTACCTTCTCTTAAGGACTGTTTTGATGCTTTCCGACGCGCTGGTTCACGTGTCCTCTTATTAATTAGTGTACTGCATTTTATGTTTTGTTCATTCCAGTTTTATTAATAAAGTTCTAGTTTTCCACTTTATGTGATTTTTCTTTCTGAAGTAGATTTCCCTGTGCCACTAGTTATAAGTCCATTAGAATGGAAGCAATATGTCAAGAGCATCTACCACGTCTCCATGGTGAAAATGGCGACATAACAATCATGCACTGTCGCCTACTTAATGGTCGCATACATCTCGCGCTGTCATGCCCGCTTTAATGACACGTATTATCTGCAGCACACGGAGGCACTAATTACAAGTATTATCTGCATGACAGATTCAAGTAATCCACACTGTCTTATTCAGCAGACATAAAGGAATACTTTATTATCTGCAGAGCACAGAGGCACTAATGACAAGTGAAACAGACAGAGTCAATCATATACAGAGGAGTCTTCCTTTATGTCTGCTGAAAAATACAGTGTGGATTACTTGAATCTGTCATGCAGATAATACTTGTCATTAGTGCCTCCATGTGCTGCAGCTGGAGTGCATCCGCATGCTGCAGATAATACTTGTCATTAAAGCGGCCATGACAGCGCGAGATGTAGGTGGCATGACAATCTTGCACTGTCATGCAGCAGTGCAAGATTGTCATTTTGCCATTTTGACCTTGGCGACATGGTGAATTAGTCAAAAGGTCACACGCTCTTAAGCGTGCGACATTTCAAAAGTGAACCTTTTTTAAATAGTTTGCGTTATTGAGCTTTAGTTAATGTGTGATGTTGTTGTGTTTATGCTACTTTTGCCGTGTTGACATGAAACTAAATCTACTTTCCAACTGCAGTTCCCCCCTACCTTCTTCGTGTAGTCAGTAGAGCGCCAATAGTCCCTCTAAGCCAGGACTGGGCAGCTTGTAGTCCTCCAGTTGGGAATGATGTTGGTCCAACAATAACTGATGATATGCAGGTTTCCCTCCTCTCCTCTGAGCTGCTGTACATTTTTTAATAAACTAATCAACTTTTCTGGTCTGTAAGGGAGGGGGAGACAGTAAGATGATTCCACTCTAAAGAATGATAAAAATTTTCCTTTTTATACAGTTTGAGACACTGAGAATGCAAGTGTGGGAGTGTATAGGTGGTTTGGGGCATTGTATTAGTTTGTGCCTTTTTTCTTGTACTACAAGGTGCGGAGGAAATAAACATAAAAAATTGTCCTTTTCCTGCAGGTGCTATAGGCTTGTTTGCATTCACCCTATGAGTGCTAGAGGAGTGCACAACTCATTGCTCTGCAATGCATTGCCTACCACCTCTGGCAATCAAAGGGTTAAAGGTTTAACACTGAAGGAACGTGTCCACATATTTGTACCAAAATAACCGTGCATTCCCACAGGTGCAGTCACATGGATCGTAAACTATTGTTTTTTTCCTGTTTTCTAATATACCTTAGATACATATGAAACATGTTCACATGCATTGTATCATTACTGTAAATGCTCTTTCCCAGACCTGTATATCAATGAATGGATAATAACACCTAAACATGGAAATACTCATTCATTGAGGATAATGGTGAGATAAAGATGATGGAAGGTGGAAATCTACTATAAGTCAAGATAATGTGGAGGGCATCCGTTTCTCCTTCTATCTGGCTATGGAGAGCAGGTCATCTTAGCAGCGAGAAAAATGCGGTGGGGTTTTGGGCTTAACAACAGAGCCTTTTTATGTTTCCTGCAGTAGAAACCATTTTATTTTCTGTTTTTAGGGGTCATTGGCTCTATATGGCATCCTGAAGGAGAAGTCAGCTCAATGAAGGGATGAAGACATTTCTCCTGAACCAGCAAGCAGCTGGATGAGGCGCAACAGCACTGGCAGCAGGGTCTCTTCAGTGGCCTTTTCATCTAACTGCTAATGCATTCTTTCAGCCCAATATATTCGCAGCCCTTCTAGCTGATTCCTTGGCCATTCCCTCCACTGAGCTCCTTCCAGTTCCCATAATGGCTCCCCTTGCCCCAATCCTTCTTCCCCTTACTTCCTTTGTGGTTAACTGGAGTTAAAGGGATAGTAATACTTCGTTTTAACTTTATTTTATTTTGTAGGCATTAAAAAAACATGAAAAACGATATAAGTCTTATCTCTCAAAGCTTTATGGTTTAAGAGATATTCACAAGCAAAGTTTCCCCTCCCCGCCCCTTTTACCTAGTGTAAGCCATTTCTTCTCAGATGTGAATCTGGTTGTAAGACCAGACAGATAACAGCAGGGGACAATCTTCTTTATATGAAAACAATGAAAGCCCTACCCCCTTGACAAGCTTTTCAGGTTTTTCCCTTATCTTAATTGAAGATTGTCCCTCTGTGCAATCTACCTGGGCACCTCCCTTCTGCTTTGGCTGAGCGGTGTAACATCAGTAAAAGGGGCGGGAGGGGGACACTTTGTCATTGAATTACTCCTGAACTACAACTCTGACAGAACTGAAATAACACTTTCCAAAGTCCAAATACTATGATGATTAATTAGAGCTGTTTTTATTATGAAACATTACTATCCCTTTAACTGAATAGATCATAACACTTTACTTGTATTTTCCATTCCTCAAATAAAAAAACATTGTAATTTAAACACCAAGCCACACCAATGTTCCTAGGTTGGCTTGTATTAAAATACAGTGTACTATGGTCTGAGTGACCCAATGTGTACCGCAAGAACCCTTATTAGTAATATTGTAATTCTATTTAGGTTAACTTCCCTTTCACTGTGAATACATCAAACTGGTTATTCCTTGCCAAATTTAATTATCACTTTGCCGAGTACTATAATATTAGTTTGAGTACAAATGTTACATCAGTTATAATACGTAACAGCAGTAAACTGAGAGCATAATCCCAAGGCCCTAATGGAATTCCACCATCTAAGCCTCATACTTAATTCCATCAGCTATCAAGAGTTTGTTGCTGTGCAAGTCTAGTCACTAATGAGATATTATCCCAAACATCAGACCACAGTTTCACCCTCCAAATGTATTTCACCACTACCGTAGCTTCTTCAGGGAAATTATAGTCAAAATGAACAGCTATCCTGTCTAAAAAATGCACAAAATATACAATAATGACAATTGATAGATCCTGGACTACAAAAAGATGGAGGAGCCTATACAAATATTTAACCCCTATAGTTGCTGCAGACAACTTATATGGGTATATGTTCACACAGCGTTGTGTGGATATATGACTATCTGGTTTCGTACATAGTACCTCATGGACATATTGTGAGTTTGAACTGTCCCTTTAAATTGATGTTACAGTCCTTCAGTTTTCTGTTACACTGATTAATAGTTTATTTTATCTTGATCAACAATATATATATTTAGTATATTCCACTTCGATGGTATACACGTTCTTTATGACACATACTTCTCTTACTTAATATACTAAATATATATATTGTTGATATATGTATATCTGAGAAGAAGAAGATAACATCAATATAAACTATTAATCAGTATAACGGAAAACTGAAGGATTGTAATGTCGATTTAAAGGGACAGTTAAAAATCACAATATGTCCATGAGATACTATGTATAAAACCAGATAATCGTATATCCATATAACTCTGTGTGAACATATACCCATATAAGTTGTCTGCAGCAACTACAGGGGTTAAATACTTGTATAGGCTCCTCCATCTTTCTGTAGTCCAGGATCTATCAATTGTTATTATTGTATACTAGTTGAAGAGCCCGTTACACGGGCCACAGTGCCACTGCCAGCCGGGCGGTCATGCGCAGTAGATCCAAAGGAGCGCCCAGCTGTAACGGTTATTCAGACTCTCAGACCAGAGGTAAAAATAAAACACTGTTTTATTAAGAAAAAAATTAAGAATACTGCCCCCTAAGGGCTGAAATAGGTAATGACATGTAATACAGGTGATAAGGTAATAAGGTAGACAGTACAGGTAAAGAACAATACTGTACAACAAGGAATAGGTGTAGCAAGGGTTAAGTCCAATGTAATAATCAGTCTCTGAGGTGGTGTGTAGCCAACGCCCAGTGGTGGCTAAGAACAACCAAAGGTTGTGGTGCCAGATGGAAGCACCTTGAAGTGAGTCCACACAGCAGTATTGGATAGGCGATTTGCAAGACCAACCACTATGCTAGAGCCCCTTAAGACAAGAGCCAGGTACACTCTGGTTGTGCGTAATCGGACCCACACTGCTAGAGCTGAGTATAATCAGAGCCAAAGACACTCGCTGTGTAGAATGGGTTAATGATACTGTGTGAGCTGAATGAAACCTAAGCCAGCAGCACCCCTTGGTGCATCAATGGATACCCACACTGCCAGAGCTGAACGGGACCAGAGCCAGTAGCACCACGCGGTGCGTAATGGATATACCAACACTGCTAAAGCTGAATAGGACCAGAGCCTGTAGCATCCTTCCGGTGCTTAACTGAATCGAGTGAATGGCAAGAGCACTAGGTGGACAGTAACGGAAACACCACGGCTCTGCAAGAGAACGGACAGGCTCGGTAACGGATAGTAATGAGCTCAGCAAGTGTATGAGGAGAGGCTCGGTTTCAGAGGCAACAAGCTCTGCAGGGATTAATGGACATGCTCTGTAACGGAGGCAACAAGCTCAGCAAGAGTATAGGAATACTCAGAATTGGAGGCCACAAGTAATGCAAGTGTCAGCGAGCAGGCTCGGTAACGGAGGCAACAGACTCAGCAGGTGCAACGGACGGCCCTTAATCAGAGGCAACAGGCACGTCAAGGGTTAATGCACAGGCTCGGTAATGGAGGCAACAGGCTCAGCAAGCGTGGTGGAGGTTAGCAATAGAGGCACTGAATAGACAGTTCGAAATGTTGCCAAGCGACATAGACAAGCCCCAATGAAGCCGGATCTCCAGGAACAGGAACCAAGCGAGAGGTAGTTCAAGCCAGGTCACAAACGGAACAGGAGCGTCAGACAAGCCGGATCAATCACGGAGCAGGAACGTCAGCCAGGCCGGGTCATACACGGAGCAGGAACATCAGACAAGCCGGATCAATCGCAGAGCAGGAAAGTCAGCCAGACCGGGTCATACACGGAGCAGGAACCAGGAGAAGTGTCAGACAAGCCGAATCGGTACACAGGAACACAGGTACACAGCAACGGAAGCACTGGTACTGGAACACCACGAAAGGGCACCTGACAGGTGCCAAAGGCCCGGTATAAGAAGGCCATGCTGGGCGGGCATAACAGGTACTGCCAATAGGAAC
The DNA here is from genome assembly GCA_037306005.1 of Rhinophrynus dorsalis. Taxonomy (NCBI): domain Eukaryota; kingdom Metazoa; phylum Chordata; class Amphibia; order Anura; family Rhinophrynidae; genus Rhinophrynus; species Rhinophrynus dorsalis. The sequence goes on along the minus strand of CM074721.1, from coordinate 166,664,362 downwards.
ACACCACAGCAGAGAGTGACAGCAATCATGGGAACCGTGATACCAGCTCTGTATCAGCCGAGGCGTGGGAAGTCTCTACTGCGCATGACTGCAGCACGCTCAGCAGTCTCTACTGCACATGACTGGTCATTACACACGTTTTAGCGAATTATTATATAGGATTTTGTGCATTTTTTAGACTTGAATTGATGGGCTTAGTCCCATTTGTGGAAGCTATTAATTTGGCCATTTGCTTTTAATGTGGATAGAGATATGATTCTGCACTGATATAATTAATTAGTTAATTATTACTTGTTTTTGCTGCTCTCCATTAGTTGTAAGCTGGCAAATAGACTGTTCCGTTTTGGAAGAGAGATGTAACATATACACTAGCATTTGATATGTGCACATCACAGTCTGAGGAAACCAATTGGTTGATACCGGATTGAGTTTTCTGTGGTTCATGGACACATGTTCGTGGGTGTAGGAATGCATCTCGGTGAACGGGACTCTTTGTGTGCCGTGTAAGTGCAACTCTGGAGAGCAGAAATATAAGTGTGTAGATTTTATACTTTTTTATATATTTTTACGTTTAGACCATATAGATCAAATAAATAGATAACTTTGGATCTATGGATGGTGGTGATTTTTTATAAAATGTATTAAAGGTTACCTCTATATCTGTGATGTCAACTATACTATGCCTAGAATATTATCTCTATTGGATGTTTTTTTCTTTTGTACACTCTAGTGGTAGAAGTCTTTTTTTCTGGATGGCTATTGAGGTGTAGATTTTTTCTGACAATTTCCATTAAGGTGCGCACCAACTTTTTGTAGATATTAGTTAGTGGGCATTTGTCACTCCACTATATAAGAATTGATATGCTATCTTAGAAATAAACTCTTGATTTGCCAGCAAGGTAACTGTACCAAAATAGTTAATTAATATCATCAAAGCTGACCGTGAAGATAAACTTCCAACACTTGCAATAAATGTGTATGTGAGATTCCTGCTCTATTTGCCAGTTAATCAATCATGATATAATAAATTAGCCCCTTAAATTCAATGTATGTTATCCACTGCATACAGAAGGGGAATAAAATTGCTAATCTTATAGTTTTTTCTTTTTTTAAAGTCCAAAAGCTATGTGACCATAAAGTTTCTTCAATTATGAAGCTTTTAATTCATAGCTATATCCAAAAATGCCTATGTGGAAAATGCTTCTCATTATGCCAAACACATAGCGTCATATTTACTCACTCCCATAATTAGATAAATGCTGATAATAATGTATAATGCAAATTTCACAAATATTTATTTTATGGAATTTAGTTTCTGACCAACTTCTTAACTAGATCCTATAGAAATCTGCAGGACAGTACTTGAGTCACAAATCACATATTTCTATAACCATGTATGTCATCCAATATATATTGGATTAGCTAATTAAATACCAACTAAACAATAGAAATTACAGAACAATCTTATTGTAATGATGAACAAGTACAATAACTTAATTGCATAGTTGTACAATGTAATAGCCATACTGTTTTAACATTTAACTATGTATTATTTTGCCATGATGATATGATCCAAACGTTAAGTAACACGCGACTTACGTACATATAATTAACATTTAGACTGTAAGGTCCATGGGGCAGGGACCTCTTTTCTATTGTTTCTATGACTGTGACAGTTATTATATCCCCTTTTATTTATTGTAATCTACTACTATTGTAAGGTGCTGCATACACTGTGTGGCACCATATAAATAAAGATATACATACATATATTCATAGAGTGATTATTAATAACTGCCTATGCAATTTCATGTAGGTGAAAATCTACAAACCTTGCAGAAACAATTACTGTAAATTGATAATCGCAAAATCTATTTTTAGTATAGAATGAGTCTGCAACACAGACCGATAATAAAAAACTAAGTACAGTTAATAAAAGGGAGGCATTAACTAGATACAATTCAACCTATGATGAAATGACTATATGTAAAGCTGTAGACTTGCACAGTAAAAATGATGCCTTTATTGGCTAACTGAGTGGCCTTGGATGCAAGCTTTCAAGACAGCTAGGTATCTTCTTTAGGCATAATAAGAAACTGAAGAAGATACCTAGTTGTCTTGAAAGCTTGAATCCAAAGCCACTCAGTTAGTCAATAAAGGTATCATTTTTACTCTACTAGTCTCCTGCATTTTCTATGGCTAAGACGGTGCAAAGATTTTCTCATATGTAAAGCCCTTATTGAGACCATTTGGACTTATAATGCCCAGTTTATGTATCTACTGGGCTTCTTGGCACAATAGCTTTTGGTCCAAATCACCTTTCCTTGTTGTAACTTGGAAACTCTGTATACCTTTAAACGTCCAGTGTAAATTTTGCCACATTTACATATGCCATTTTGATTTTCAAATAATTTTTCTGTTGACATATGGGCATGCTGCACAGGATCCACAAGGAAATGTTCCTTTCAAACATGATGTAAGTCAAATTTGTTTACTCATTCTTTTGAAATTGCTATGAACCAGTATATCTCTCAAAGTTTTACTACTTCTATATGGTACTGTAGGTTGTATATTTAAATCTTCAGCCAATTCGGCATCTTGTCGCAAAACATGCCAGTATTTGTGTAATATATTCATAACAGAATTATGTTAATAGTTATACATACCCATCAACCTGATCTGTTTATCATCCAGTTTTATTTGAGGATTTTAGAAGTTCATCTCTGTCAGACAGTAAAGGTCTTTTGTAAGTCTTACTGTATACTCTAGCTAGGAACCTATAATCTAGTTTTTTACTTCTCATTTCAAAAGAATAAGTAAACAAAATTGGCTTACATCTTTTTTGAACTAAACATTTCCTTGTGGATCCTGTAACAGCATACCCGTATGTCAACGGAGAAAAATTCTTTGAAAATCAAGATGACACTAAGAGATATTACAATTTACAGTTTATCAGTTGTAAAACAGGTGATACGTAATTAGGTTGCAAAGTGTCCCCGGCAACTGCTGGATGAATTCCAGTCAAGCCAGTTTAAGCAGTCCTTTAGAATGAGGAAACACATTTCTTAGATGGTTAAATGTAGAAAACCAAGTCTCTTATGCTGACTTTAGAATCTTTGGCGGTGTCTCTCTGACCATGGCTGCAATTAGAAAATTCAACATTCAGAGCTTCTTAGGACGAGGGAGGTAGGGATTTACATGTACTTAATTATAAGGATTATAGAAATATTGAATTATAGTATTTGCTTTTAATGGACAGTAATGTCCTCACTAAATAGGATAATTCTACTCTGAGCCCTAACGGTCAACGAAAAGTAAGCAGTTCTGGGGGTCATATTCCCCAAACTTCCACTTATTTAAATGACACTTCTAGAGAGATATAAAATTAATTGCTTTGCAATGTATCAAACAAATATCTAGCATTCAAAGGGTTAAAAGCCCACTTTAAACCAATGGGAATTTTGGGACTATGTATTTGTCCCCTATGGTGCACTTGTATTACCTCAGAACGATTCTACTTTTCTTTTAAACACAGGCCCCTTTATATTGCATCTATAGAATGATACCTAAAATCTAACATATGTGTATGATAAATAATTTGTGATTTTGGAGGGGGTGGAGGGTGAACCTGAAAATGCAAACTTCTTTGTATTTCTAGGTGGAGTGTTATATAAAGAATTTTGGACTGCAACATGGAGTTTTACAATATGCTGGAAACCTCACTAGCATCTAAGACAGAAGTAGGTAGTCATAGGCTTTCTAGATGTTGGAGACTACCCTTCATCTACATCCAGCCGGAGACTATATGAGCTGTAATGTAGTTCTCCACAGTTGGGAAGCCAGTAGCTGCCTACTCCTAATCTAAGCAGTTAGATAGCAGTAGAGGACTGCAGTGTGGTGCAGTGACGGGTACTGGATGAAGAAGGATTAAACAGTGGGATGCTGATGTCATAAAGTTATACTGAAATACAGATTGAGCTGACGTCCCAGCTCTTTTGGGAAATACAGCTAAACCTTTGGTGCTAACAATCCTTTTAACTCCTTGAGGACCAGAGGGTATGCAATGCGGTCCTCTAGTGGTTAATTTGAATACATGCTTGATATAACTATTTTAACCCCCTTAAAAATTATTCTTATTTTAGTGCTCTGGGCTACTGGTTTTCAAGCAGCGTGCAATGGCACTTCCGTGTGTCTTGGGGCCCAGTTTAAATTGCCACATTTTTACTATAAAGCCTTTGAGAACTTGTGAATTTTTTATTTCAAACATGCATTTCTAGAAACTATTTTGTGCAAGACTTTCATTTAGTCATTCTGATTGTGAGACATAAGAATAATTATTTATTTATGTATTTTCACCCTTAAGAAACACGTTTTAATATGCTGATTGAGCCTTGAGAATCCAAAACTGCGTGTTATGGGCAAAAACAACAAAATTGAGAACCACTGCTCTGGGCAATAAACAGAAGAAATTGGAGCAATTGAACCAAAAGAATTAAACTCTAGAACAGCGTACTCTCTAGTCTTTGGGGACTACAAATCCCATCTTTGTGGTAGAGGATGATGGTAATTGTAGTCTCAAACAGCTGGAAATTCAAGGGTTGACTACCTCGGCCCTAGAATGTTAGAGAAGTCTCCAGCAATGCAGTCCTTTGGGGATATTGCCAGTGTTCAAGGAATTAAAAACTCCATTTAAAACAATAGATGTTTGGGTAATGTTAATTTGTGCCCTGAGGTGTAGTTGCTTTGCTCAAACATTGCTCCAGTTTCTTAGGGAACATGAATGTATTAATCAATGACACTCACACAGCCTCAATGGCTCCTATGTTGCCAAAGCACATGGCAGCCTTTGAATCTGGGTGAGTGCCCTTTATTACTACATATACATTCTTTGTACATGTGTCCACCCCACCACCTTAATGTCCTGTAGGTGTGTTTGGAAAGTATCCACTTTGGAAATGCTAGTAAACCTATGGTGACCAGATATCCCTTTAAATTCAGGACACTTATGAATTACACATATTGCAGGGTTACAATGATTCCTCTGCAGGAGAACTTTGCATAAGTGCTCTACATTTAAAGGGATACCTGCTCATGTTAAGTATATCTTTAATTTGTACTTTCACAAACTACAAATGCAATAAGACACTTGAGCAATGTGATCAGATAGATATATTAATAAATGGGGGGTGATAAAGAGGTGATGCAGTAGAGATGATTTCTCCAGTTTATCACTTCTCCAATTTCTGTGTTATTCTATGGAGCCATTGCACTAAGAATTCTCCAACTTTGGAGATCTTAGTGCATAGGCTCTATAGAATAACATAGGAAGTAGAGAAGTGATATCAATGGGGAACTTATCTCCGTGTTATCACCACTTTATCACGCCTTAGTGCATAACCCCCAATATGTTTGATAAATCTTCATTTTACAGGACTGCACAGGAACCAGTGCAATCCTGGAGTGAGTGTTTTTATTTGTTTCTCGCATTAAAATGTTGATCTGGTCACATTACTCTTAGGAAGGGTTGCCAGATCATCCCATTAAAACTGAAAACGAATGAAAAATGCATGCTGTATGGAAGTTGGCTTGTTGTGGATGAATAGACAGCTGAAGGGTCAGCAACTGGCTACTCCTACTGTATGGCTGCATAAGTACCAGGGAATCCCAGTCACAACCACTGTCTCCCTTTACCGTAACTTTTTTGTGTGCTCCATTTTAAAAGGATGAACAGGCAACCCTACTATTAAGTGCAAATTTACAAAGACTTGCAAAATTATAAATGAGGTAGAAACAAATTTTGTTTTAACTTAATTTTAAAATGTTTACAATTATTTTATAAACCCTCCGGTATATCTTTTCCTAGTGCTGATCATATGTGTTTCAATGGACTTGATTTTTGGGTTCAAACCCCAGGTCTTGTGCTTGAAGCCTGCCAGCTTGGGGCATGTAATTGTACTAATCTCTCTACTAATAATGGTGCAATTGGGCTGCCCATTTGCCAGATTCACACTGATTTTATTAAGGCTTTTTTATAACTTAGAGTTTATTGAAAGACATAGAAATAGTGCATAAAAGTTACTTATAATATGAATAACATACATAAATTGCATGGGTGAAAATATTGGGTGGGGGTACAATGGAAATGTGTGGAATACGTCTGGTATATACATACACATGAAAATGTCTCCTGTGAAGAGGGGAGCTTTCCTATCATTTTGGATCTGGACTCCACTTTTTGGGCAGGATTAGTCAGATATGTTATGATGTTGGATATTTTTAAAAATCTTAGTGTCTCCCTAAATTTGAAGGGTAATCCAGGCATGGACCCTTTGCTGTCATTCCCTAGGGAAACCAGATGCCGCTCACTGTCAAGGCCAAAACAAGGCTGAAATGTATGTCTGATTTTAGCTGGTATTCCTGTTCAGAGGAGACTTGCCTGTCATGGTGGAACTAGAATGCTCTTTTGAGTAGTACTAATCTGACTTGTACATGGAACTAAACAGTTACAATGTGATGCTTCTGAGTGGTTACTAACCATAGAGCAAGCAATATCTGCTTTTGTTAATTCAGAGTGAGCCTCTAACATAGTTTGCCTTTGTATGCTATTGTTTTATATTTCAAGATCCCCATATAGTATATCAATCAATACCAATGGGGATCAGTTTTATCATGTGATTAATTTATAGAATGCTATGTTCCACAGAGTCCACTCTCATTTATTTCTGTTGGCTTATACAACCTTGTTATGGCTGCACAGATTTATAGTGGATAATTGAGTTAAACACCATTGATTTTCTAACCTGAAATAAATTGCTGTTTACCAGTTTAATCCAAGAACTCTCAAGATTAATAATAATCTTTATTTATATAGCGCCAACATATTCCGCAGCGCTTTACAATAGGGGATAGACATACAGGGGTATTAAATAGTACAAATCATATGTGGAGAACAGAAGGATCAGAGGGCCCTGCTCGTGAGAGCTTACAGTCTAGAGGAAGGTGGGTAGGACACAGAAGGTGTAAGTGCTATTGGGTGGATTACATTATTACTTTTCAGATTTCGGTTATAAGCTTTGAGCAAGGAAACCTATGGCCCTGCATGACTTCCTTAATGACACAATTATAAGACCAGATTTTAGAAGGACCGATTTTTGAAACTCTAAATTACCATTGCCATCTATGCACATGGACTCCATTTATATATCATGGAAATGGAGCCCAATTCCATACTGTAGGGCATACAATGGGCTGCTGAGTCTGTGCACCCATCCATACACTGAAGACAGGACATGGCTGTTTCTGATAACCTGAGGTCCATCATACAGATGGGAACCAATTGTCTTGGCTACCAGCAGCAAGTTATTATTAACACACTAAAAACTTTTTATTGGGCCAAAGAGTGTTTGCAGTGATTAGCCATATTATTTTAGGGGGTTTGCATTCTTTGTCCAGTATAGTCTTTACTTTTATTTTCTGGTTTCTTGTTGCTTCCTCCTTAACAAAATTCTTTTTTTAAAAACAACCAATTACAATGACAAGCAAGGAGAAGACATATACTGCTGACTGGGCATATGCCATGCTCTTTTCATCTGATCCAGACTGATATTCTGGGTTTGTTTTGACCAGGATGAATTTAGTGACACTGCAACTGATGCATCTATTGACTGCTGAACCATCAGCAAAGCAGAAGAGGTTTAAAGCTAGCATGAGTATGGTATGGGGCTGGTATGGGGTAATAACTGTTCCAGGTTTGTTTTTGTTTTTTTTAAAGACTGATATTACAGCAGTTGGAGATATGTAATTTGATGCTGCATCCTTCATCCCATTTATTTTTAAGGTGCTGTGGTTAATGAGACAAATGTATATGCTTGCCTCAGAAACCCATATCACATTCTTCCCATCAGCATTCCTGAACTCTCACCGAAGTGGGGGCTAAATTTAAAAATGGGCAATATATTTAAAAAGGGCCCATTAGAAGTCCTTATTGGGCTACTCATAATAATGTCCTATACTTTCTAACACAACACCATGACTATGACAACCTGAATAAAATGAGGCCACAAGGTATTTTAATACATGATTTGTTAATGTGTATAATTTATTGCATATACCCATTTATTTGTATACAGTTTTTCCATAATTAAGTTATTATATGATCAAATTGGATCAATAGTTTGGAAGTAAACATGCTAAATTTTATCATTCTTTTCATTAGATTGTAAAGTCCTTTAGGCAGCGATGGCCATGGTTCAAGTAGTGGGACAAAAACTGTTAATAGCAGTGTGGAGCCCGGGCATTGTAAGCTACTTGGCAATAATCATCTTCCACATTGCCTGGACTTGTGGCAGAAATGCTTCATAAGGAATCCTTGGATATCTCTGTTTGTCTGGTGCTGTGCTCACCAGTGCTGTTTATGGTTGTAGACAGATTGTGCTGCTCTTTTTAGTGAATAAATTCACATTTTGATCATCTCTGCATGTGGCTGGCATCTTTTCCCACAATTTCTCGTCATGCATATAGATACAAAAGAGTAAGTTAGACACATAATGCTTTTAGGGGATTTTTATGTACTTACCAATGAATCCTTTTTTCTTAATTCATGAGGCACATGAATTATCCTCTGGCCAGGAGGGCAGAACATATGCGATTCAGAGGCAGATACTCTCTCCCTACTTCACTTTACCTCTACCCCACATGCTTAATTTTAATGTATAGCAAAGATCAAAACAAGACATAGGACAGGAAGTTGGTCACCTGAACCAGAGATTTAAAAAAGAAAACCCTGCCTGGAACCCAAACAAAGAGGGAAAACCTGTGTTCCACAGGGATATGAAAAAATGTTTTAAGTACACAATAATCCCCGTATCACTTATGTCCTGTGCGGAGCACAAGAAATATGGGGATATGCCAAAGCAAAGCAAAAGATTCCAGGAAGCGAAAGAGAAAATTCCCTGACTGCTCACACCATTTGCAACAGAGTCGAAATTAACTAACATGAAACTCAGGTATCAGAAGACAGCAACTGGAGAACAGGAAACCAACAGGATGCTAAGAAAGGAAATAAAGGACAGCTACACAGGCACAGTGAACTATAGATGCTTTTGACCAAAACTGGCTTCAGCTAAAGCCAGAACGTTAACACAGTAGTGTTTGAAAAAACTATTTGTTGTCACGTTACACAGCTGTTCCATGGAGGGTGTATAATCCCCTCCTTGCATGAAAGTCTGCACATCTGGCAATAAGGTTATATGTATCACGGTGCCCATGCTCCCTTGTTTATTTTTTTCTGTCAGTTATCCTGTGTTATGCTCTCTCCCTGTGTTGAGCCCGCCCAGTATGGCCTTTATATACTGGGCTCCTGCACCCACACGGTGCCCTTTCATGGTGTTCCTGTACCAGTGCTAACTCTGCTCAAGAAGTTCCCAGTGTACCGACTTGGCCTTCCTGACTACTCTCCAGTTCCTGCTCCTGTGTACTGACCCGGATTGCCTGACTATTCTTCAGTGTCTGCTCCTCTGTACCGACCCGGCCTGGCTGACGTTCCTGCACCTGTGTTCAGACCCGGCCTGGCTGACATTCCTGTTCCTGTGCACCGACCCTGCTTCCCTGGTCCTTGTCGCCTCAGCGACATTCTTATATCCTGTGCCTTTGGCTTGTCCTACGCCTCTGCTCCGGCAGGTTGCCAAGTGTTGTCTCTATTGCTGCTCCGATGGAGAGCCTCTGGCCTAGTCCTCCGCTACTGTCATACCGGTTGCAAGTGTTCCCTCCATGATTGCTCTGGTAAAGTGCCATTGGCTTGTCCTCCGCTTCTGTCATACCGGTTGCAAGTGTTGCCTCCGTGATTGCTCCGGTACAGCGCCATTGGCCTAGTCCTCCGCTACTGTCATTCCGGTTGCAAGTGTTGCCTCTGTGATTGCTCCGGTAAAGTGCCATTGGTTTGTCCTCCGCTACTGTCATACCGGTTGGAAGTGTTGCCTCCGTGATTGCTCCGGTACAGCGCCATTGGCCTAGTCCTCCGCTAATGTCATACCGGTTGCAAGTGTTGCCTCCGTGATTGCTCCGGTAAAGTGCCATTGGCTTGTCCTCCACTACTGCCATACCGGCTGCAAGTGTTGCCTCCGTGATTGCTCCGGTAAAGTGCCATTGGCTTGTCCTCCGCTACTGTCATTCCGGTTGCAAGTGTTGCCTCTGTGATTGCTCCGGTAAAGTGCCATTGGTTTGTCCTCCGCTACTGTCATACCGGTTGGAAGTGTTGCCTCCGTGATTGCTCCGGTACAGCGCCATTGGCCTAGTCCTCCGCTAATGTCATACCGGTTGCAAGTGTTGCCTCCGTGATTGCTCCGGTAAAGTGCCATTGGCTTGTCCTCCACTACTGTCATTCCGGTTGCAAGTGTTGCCTCTGTGATTGCTCCGGTAAAGTGCCATTGGTTTGTCCTCCGCTACTGTCATACCGGTTGGAAGTGTTGCCTCCGTGATTGCTCCGGTACAGCGCCATTGGCCTAGTCCTCCGCTAATGTCATACCGGTTGCAAGTGTTGCCTCCGTGATTGCTCCGGTAAAGTGCCATTGGCTGGTCTTCTGCTACTGTTATACCGGTTGCAGGTGTTGCCTCTGTGATTGCTCCGGTACAGCGCCATTGGCCTAGTCCTCTGCTACTGCCATACCGGTTGCAAGTGTTGCCTTCGTGATTGCTCTGGTAAAGTGCCATTGGCTTGTCCTCCACTACTGCCATACCGGCTGCAAGTGTTGCCTCCGTGATTGCTCCGGTAGTGCTCCACTGTTTCAGTTGGACTGGTAGCTCACGGATGTATGCTGACCTTGACATGTTAAAGGTTCATTTGAGTACCTTCACCTATGGGACTGTTTGCCATCAGTGATGAACTTTAACTCCTGCAATGCCGGAATCCTGGGAACCTACTTCTCTGCCTGACCTGTGTCAGTACATACTGTTTGTGCTTCTATATTTGTGCTGGACCTGTGTGGGCTTTGAATAAATTACCTGTCGTGTGTCTGTACTATACTGTTGTATATTACAGGACCTGTGAGGGTTCTTATTGTATTATTGTATTCAATAAAACTGTGTTTTTATCCTAACCCAGTGTCTGTGAGTCAAACAAACCGTTACAGTATGAAAGGGCCATGACCTCAGACAATAAAGGTGAAGGTAATACACTGAACATCCATTGGAGGATGGATGTACATGAGCAGTGTTTGGATCAATTGGCATTGGCCATTCAAACTATTCTCGAACGTACAGTGCACCTTGATAAGCCTGTTCCTAATCCGGTGGTCTCCCCAGTTCCGACACTGTAGAGTCAGCCCGTGACTTCTGTGGCCTCAGTCAAAGGGTTAACCGCTTCTGCTCCGTTGCCACTCAGATATGATGGTGAACCCAATCTATGCAGAGGGTTTAGTAGAAAAGTTGGGTTTATGATATCTTTACTGACCGGCAGAGCCCTGGCATGGGCCAATCCCTTATGGGAAAATGCTAAACCTTGCACCAGGAATTTCTGGGAATTTGTGTAAACATTTCAGAGAGTATTTGAAATTCCTGGTAGAACCGCCTCTGCTGCTAAACGCTTGATGGAGATACAACAGGGCAATCGTACGGTGGGCGACTACGCCATAGAATTTACCACATTAGCAGCAGAGGTAGGTTGGAATAGCGAGGCATTGGTGGCAGCATTTGCCCAAGGTCTGACTGACCATATCAAAGATGAGACCGCAGCAAGAGAATTGCCTACTGATTTGGATGAATATATTGACTATGCCATTCTTATTGACACTCGGATCCGTGAGAGACTTGTGGCAAAAAATTGTAGGCTACGGCCTAAAAGCAGTGGGCATAGTAGACTGTTGTGCCAACCCACCCCTCCCTCTTTGCCTAAACCTCTTGATCTTAAACAAGAATCCTGTGAACCTATGCAACTATGGTTTACCAGATTAACCAAGGAGGAACAGGCACACCACATGAGGCAGGGGTTATGCTTGTACTGTGGTAAAGCTGGGCATATGTTACAAACCTGCCCCATACGTCCGGGAAACGAACGCACCTAGGGTAACTTGGGGGACAGGCCCTAGGTGGTGTTCAGTCATCCCCAGACCCAATCATGCAGAAACCCACGATCCAGGTGGTATTTTCTTGGGCAGAACACTCAGTGGAGGTTCTGGCCCTGATTAATTCCGGCGCAGCCGGTTATTTCATGGATAGTTCCTTTGCTGCGCTACATAAAATTCCGCTGGTTAAAAGGTAATCGCCCTTAGCCGTTGAAGCCATTGATGGCAGACCGTTAGAACCAGCTCAGATTACGATGGAAACCATTCCACTACCTATGACGATTGGGGCCCTTCACAGAGAGGAACAGCAGTTCCAGATAATCCATTCCCCTCACCATGCGGTCATTCTGGGGTTCCCTTGGTTGCATCTGCATAACCCCCAGTTTGATTGGCAGAGTTGTGAAATTACTTCTTGGTCTCAGTATTGCATGAAGCATTGTGTCACAGTTTGTTTAGACTCTCAGAAGTAAGGTTTAGGTAAAAACATAACTTTATTGAAAAGTTAAAGGCAATCCCATAGGGTTTTTATACACATACAAACAATACATAGCAGATAATGACAATAGCAAATAGGTTCTACCGGCCTTGCCAATATACCGGGCAAAGCAACCCAGGTGAGTCTGGAACAAGAGGCTCTACCGGCCCAGCCCATATACCGGGCTGGGCAGCCTAACGGGATACCAGTGTAGTAGGCTCTACCGGCCTTGCCAATACCGGGTAAGGCAACCTAAAGATGGAATAGTATGCGGTTCTACCGGCCTTACCAATATACCAGGCAAGGCAGCCTGACGGAATACCAATAAGTAGGCTCTACCGGCCTTGCCAATACCGGGTAAGGCAACCTTAAGGTGGCAAAGTGAAAGGTTCTACCGGCCTTACCAATATACCGGGCAAGGCAGCCCAAAGGAAGGTGACAACCATAGTAACCTAATGACTGTCAGATGATAATGACAGTAAGATGGAATATAGAGGTTACCAGGTCAAGTGGTTTCACAGTAATCAGAAACTCTCGTGCCCATATACTGTAGGAATCAATGCTGTTAGGACTGGACAGCGCACTCGGAACCATCAAGAACCGGACTGCAAGTCAGGGAGTAAACCAGCGCCCTACGTTAGGAACATACAGGCAGAATGAGAGCCGCAAGGCTTAGTGGAGCAAACCAGAGTCAGCACGCTGGGACCAACAGACTGAATGTGAGCAGCAAGGCTAATGGAGCAAACCAGCGTCCGCACGCTGGCACCAACAGACTATAATGTGAGCCGCAAGGCTAATGAAGCGAACCTTTGTCCGCACGCTGGGACCAAGCAGACTGTAATGTGAGCCGTAAGGCTAATGGAGCAAACCAGCGTCCGCACACTGGAACCAACAGACTGTAATGGGAGCCACAAGGCTAATGGAGCAAACCAGCGTCCGCACACTGGGACCAACAGACTGTAATGAGAGCCGCAAGGCTAATGGAGCAAATCAGCGTCCACACGCTGGAACCAACAGACTGTAATGGGAGCCGCAAGGCTAATGAAGCAAACCAGCGTCCGCACACTGGGACCAACAGACTGTAATGTGAGCCGCAAGGCTAATGGAGCAAACCAGCGTCCGCACGCTGGAACCAACAGGAGGAAATGTCGCCGAAGCGAATGAAGAACAATGTTGCCGCAGATGCAGGAACTGGAAGCAGAAAACAACAGGAACCAGCAGAGATCAACCGGATCAAGCGCGGCCGAGCAGACTGGCAACAGGAGCATCAACTACTGATGAGAACAACCGGAACCGGACTAGAACTGACAAAGCAGGCAGGAACTCAAGAACAGGTTGACTCAGGAACTCAGCAACAGGCCCAATCAGCTACTGCAGTAAGGAGGAAGTGGATGCTGTCAAAGACACCAGGAAAGGGCAACCAGAGGGTGCCCAGACTAAGTTTAAAAAGGCAATGTGAGGTGGGCTAAAGGCAGATAGCCAATGGGAGCCCCCTATAGGTGATAGACACTGAATTGCAGCAATCACGGGCACCGTGATACATTGTGTGTCTCATCCTGTCAAGATCCTGTGTGCCTCTCCCTCCTTGCCAGATGAATACCAACAATTCAGTGACGTTTTTAGTAAGGGAGAGGCTGGCACCTTGCCCCAGCACAGGTCATGCGATTGTGCCATTGATTTGCCCCCGGGGGTGGTGCCCCATGGGGGACACACGTACCCACTGTCATGTGAAGAGAATCGTGCTATGGAAGAATACATTGAGGATGCCCTCAAGAGAGGGATCATTAGGAAATCTACCTAGCCTGCTGGAGCTGGGTTCTTTTTTGTTAAAAAGAAGAAAGGCGAATTAAGGCCGCGTATTGATTACCGTGGTCTAAATAAGTTAATGCCCAAAAATGCCTATCCGATACCACTCATCACCGAACTATTTGTCAGGTTAAAAGGTTCCTCCATTTTTACAAATTAGATCTACATGTGGCCTATAACCTGATCATGATAAAAGCTGGGGATGAGTGGAAAACGGCATTTAATACCAGACCCGAGCATTATGAATATCTAGTTATGCCATTTGGTCTCTGTAACGCACCTGCGGTCTTTTAAGAATTTATTAATGATATCCTCCGTGATATGCTACAGTCCTGTGTTGTAGTCTACCTTGATGATATGCTTGTACACTCGGCTAATTTGTCCCAACACATCAAGGATGTGTCCGAGGTGTTGCTCCGCTTATGCAAAAATAAACTGTTCTGTAAAATGGAAAAGTGCGAGTTTCACAGATCCAGAGTGCCTTTTTTGGGTTTCGTGATCGCTAAGGAAGGTGTCGCTATGGATCAGGAGAAACTCGCGGCCGTATTACAATGGCCACGGTCCAAAGGGTTAAAGGCGATCCAGCGTTTTTGGGGTTCGCCAACTATTACAGAAAGTTTATCAAGAATTTCTCCACTATTGTGAAGCCACTGTCTGACCTCACGCACATGGGTGCTAATCCTTCCCAATGGTCTGAGGCAGCCAAGCATGCCTTTGAGACACTGAAATCTGCTTTCGCAGCTGCTCCTGTACTATCCCACCCCAACCTGTCTCTTCCCTTTAAGCTGGAGGTCGATGCCTCTGAGATTGGGGTAGGGGCAGTACTATCTCAACGCCCGGTGGCAAGGGGCACTCTCAGACCATGTAGGTTTTTCTCTAAGAAGTTGTCAAATGCCCAAACTCATTATGAGATAGGTGACAGAGAACTGCTGGCTATCATTCTTGCCCTGAAGGAATGGCGTCACCTGCTGGAGGGTACCAGAAGCCCTGTGCTAATCCTCACTGACCACAAAAACTTGACATATCTTTCAGAGGCTAAGAGATTGTCCTCTCGTCAGGCCAGATGGGCTCTGTTTCTATCCCGATTCAACTTCATAGTATCATATTTGCTGGGTTCCAAGAATGTTAGGGTTGATGCCCTGTCTAGACAATTTGAGCCTGAGACCGATAGGGACGAGGTCCCTGTACCCATTATACAGCCTGACCGCATCGTGGCTACCCTACGTACTAGTATCACTTCGCCACTGGGGGAAGAGATTCTGGCCACCCAGGCTACTGCCCCCCCGGAAACCCCAGTGGGCAAGTGTTTTGTTGATGAGCCATTTCGTACCCGTTTACTTGAAACATACCACTCATCTAAGGCTGCTGGGCATATTGGGAGGGATCAGTTAATATGGTCTCTCTCACAAGTTTTCTGGTGGCCCTCCCTGAGGGCTGACTGTTCTGCATTTACCGCAGCCTGTGCCACCTGTGCGCGTGCCAAGACCCCTAGACACCTCCCAGTGGGTCTACTCCAGTCAGTGCCTAATGGCGAACGTCCCTGGTCCCACGTGCCCATTGATTTCCTGGGATAATTGCCAGTGTCTAGAGGGTATTCGTTCATCCTGATGGTGGTTGACAGGTTTTCTAAAATGGCTCATTTCGTGCCCCTCCATGGCCTTCCCTCTGCCCAGGAGTTGGCTGTTGTTTTCGCTAAGGAGGTGTTTTGGTTGCATGGGGTACCTAGAGTTGTGGTATCCGATCACAGGAGTCAGTTCATGTTCAGGTTTTGGAGAGCATTTTGTGAACAGATGGGCATTCAACTGTCCTTCTCATGTGCCTACCATCCCCAGACCAATGGGGCTGCTGAGCGTGCCAATCAGGGACTGGAGCAGTTCCTGCGCTGTTTTGTCACAGATCATCATGATAACTGGGCAGACCTGTTGCCGTGGGCTGAGTTCGCCAGGAACTGTGCAGTCAATTCATCTTCCGGGAGCTCCCCGTTTCTCATAAATGACGGGTTCCAGCCTTGTTTGCTCCCGGACTCCTTCCAGTCACAACAGATTCCAGCTCTGGACAAGCACATAGAGCAACTCCGCTCCACTTGGGCACAGGTTCACAGGGCCCTCAGTCAGTCATTCCAGCATCATCAGCGCCACGCCAACCGCAGACGGCTGCCAGCGGTCTCCTCCCAGGTTGGGGACAGGGTATGGCTACCCTCCAGAAACCTCAAGTTGCAAGTTCCGTGTAACAAACTGGCTCCCCGATTTATTGGCCCATTCAGAGTGATCCATAAAATTAACCCTGTCTCAAATGCCTTAGATCTCCCTGCGTCTATGCGCATTCATAATATGTTCCATGTATCTCTCTTGAAACCTCTGGTATGCAACCGCTACACTACCACTCCTGTGGTACCTGGCCCGGTAGAGGTGGAGGGTCAGGAAGAGTACGAGGTTCAAAGCATTATTGATTTATGCAGATTCAGAGGAAAATTGCAGTACTTGGTCCATCGGAAAGGCTATGGTCCTGAGGAACGTTCCTGGGTTGATCAGAAGGACCTTCATGCTCCTAGATTACTGCTCAATTTTCACTCTAAATATCCTCAGAAGCCAGGTCCCTCTTCCAGGAGTGGGGGTCTTTGAGAGGGGTGTGCTATCGCGATGCCCGTGCTCCCTTGTTTATATTTTCCTGCACCCACACGGTGCCCTTTCGTGGTGTTCCTATACCAGTGCTAACTCTTCTCAAGAAGTTCCCAGTGTACCGACTTGGCCTGCCTGACTACTCTCCAGTTCCTGTGTACCGACCCGGATTGCCTGACTATTCTTCAGTGTCTGCTCCAGTGTACCAACCCGGCCTGGCTGACGTTCCTGCACCTGTGTACCGACCTGGACCGGCTGACGTTCCTGCTCCTGTGTTCTGACCCAGCCTGGCTGACATACCTGTTCCTGTGCACCGACCCGGCTGATCTTCGTTCCTGCTTCCCTGGTCCTTGTCGACATTCTTATATCCGGTGCCTTTGGCTTGTCCTATGCCTCTGCTCCGGCACGTTGCAAAGCGTTGTCTCTATTACTGCTCCGACTGAGCGCCTCTGGCCTAGTCCTCCGCTACTGTCATACCGGTTGCAAGTGTTGCTTCCGTGATTGCTCCGGTAAAGTGCCATTGGCTTGTCCTCCGCTACTTTCACACCAGTTGCAAGTGTTGCCTCCGTGATTGCTCCGGTACAGCGCCATTGGCCTAGTCCTCCGCTACTGTCATTCCGGTTGCAAGTGTTACCTCCGTAATTGCTCTGGTAAAGTGCCATTGGCTTGTCCTCCGCTACTGTCATACTGGCTGCAAGTGTTGCCTCTGTGATTGCTCTGGTACAGCGCCATTGGCCTAGTCCTCCACTACTGTCATACCGGTTGCAAGTGTTGCCTCCGTGATTGCTCCGGTAAAGTGCCATTGGCTGGTTTTCTGCTACTGTCATACCGGTTGCAGGTGTTGCCTCCGTGATTGCTCCGGTACAGCGCCATTGGCCTAGTCCTCCACTACTGCCGTACCGGTTGCAAGTGTTGCCTCAGTGATTGCTCCAGTAAAGTGCCACTGGCTTGTCCTCTGCTACTGTTATACCGGTTGCAGGTGTTGCCTCCGTGATTGCTCCGGTAAAGTGCCATTGGCTTTTCCTCCGCTACTGCCATACCGGCTGCAAGTGTTGCCTCCCTGATTGCTCTGGTAGTGCTCCTCTGTTTCAGTTGGACTGGTAGCTCACAGATGTGTGCTGACCTTGGCTTGTTAAAGTTTCATTTGAGTACCTTCACCTATGGAACTGCTTACCATCAGTGATTAACTTTAACTCCTGCAGTGCCGGAATCTTGGGAATCTACTTCTCTGCCTGACCTGTGTCAGTACATACTGTTTGTGCTTCTATATTTGTGTTGGACCTGTGTGGGCTTTGAATAAATTACCTGTTGTTTGCCTGTACTATACTGTGGTATATTACAGGACCTGTGAGGGTTCTTATTATATTATTGTATTCAATAAAACTGGGTTTTTGTCCTAACCCAGTGTCTGTGAGTCAAACAAACCATTACAATATGCCTGTGGAAAAGCACAGAAAGCTGAAATCTGGACTTTAATAGTGCTAAGACCAAACCCGTTTTGAAGACCATCCTGAAGAAAAGACAAGATGACTGAAAGATGAAAAGGTCACAGCCAAAACCCCCGGTCTTCACAACACATACAAAAAAGATCATATCCTATGATATGCCTGGATTACAAGCCTTCATCATAGTCGCAATGACAGAATTAGAAAAACCATTCTTAGGATGCTGGTTACAAAAGCTAAGCTGTCATAGCCAGCTCTTACACCTAAGCATGACACAACGGATCCTGATTGAAGAGGAATGGACACAGAGAGTGCCAAAAGAGCTCTGCCACAGGTAAACTGAGATCTGAAGAACAGGCACAATGAGGCCAAAATGGGGAGATCAGTATGACATGAGCCTGCCCCATCTTGATTTTCCTCAGCACTTGGGATATCAGAGCAAAAGGAGAAAACGCATATGCCAGGGGAAAATGCCACGGAATGATCATTGTGTCCACTACAAGAGCTAGACGGTCCCATGATTTGCACAGAGCAAAGGTACATTGAGGTTCAACTAAGAGGCCATTGGGTCCACTGTTGGAGGACACCATAGATGAACTATAGCATAGAATACCATCTGCTTGCTCTCCCAGTTTATGAGATCCAGATTCTGTGACTGAGAAAGTCTGCCACAATGTTGTCTACACCACATGAGGCTCAAACAAACATCAGACCATGTGGCTGCACTTCTGGACCCTCCCTGGAAGTTGATGTAGGCCACCGACTGGATCCTCACAGTGGATACCTGGAGGGACTAAGACCAATGCCTCAGGGCTAGGCAAATCACCATAAGATCCAAAACACTGATAGACAAAAGACTCTCTGCCCTGGTCCAAAGACCCTGAGCAGTCTGAGAACCCAACGTGGCACCCCAGCCTGTGAGGCAGGCATCCATCATGAATGACCCAGAAGAGATGACACTGATGCTTGGCCTAATTCCTGGGAATACCTAGCTGCAGCTGCTGCATATGGGATTGACAAATGGGACTGCCTGTAGTGCAGAAACCAGATAACCAAGAACTACATGTACTTCCACATTGTTGCTGATGAGTGAAGTTTGGCATGAGACACCTATTGAAATAACAATAGAATCTTGTCATGTAGTAGAAATACCGTCCCCAGAAGAGTGTTAAATATCATGCTAAGAAAGTAAACCAGATAAGATTTCTTGAAACTGAGAACCAAACAAGTTTTTCCAAAACAGACACTTAAGTCTGAATCTGAAGGCACAGAGCCTCCTCTGACAACCTACTGTTTGGTATTCACTTTCCTGGTGACAGTTTACACTATCCAGCCTCCTAATAATAGTGTCCCCTATTACCACCACCTGCCTTGGTTTCTGCCTACTCTGCATCCCATCTAATCTGGAAGAAGGACTGTTTCCTGGCTGCTAGAGGAATGAGCCTTCTCCAATAATTCCAATTCTGAGCTATTCTCATCAACATCTTCACACAATCTTGCAATTCTTTAGGATTGAGTCAGATCAGAATTGGCTTTCCTCTCACTCAGTCCTCTTCTTCTTCTCCTTATTGTTACCCATCTGCCTACCTGGCGCTCCTCATCTACAACTGTGTCTCTTCACCATTAACCCCACATTTTACCTGCTCAGTGAGCTCCAAGCTCCTTTCAGGTTTCCAGTATCATACAATGTTGCAATATTTATTTCCTGATCCAATATCTTAGATTCTAAAATGATAATATTTGCACACTTGCCACAGCAGTATGACCCTTGGTACGATTGCTCCAAGTGATCAAACATGCTACAAGATGTGCACTGTGCGAGATTGTCTAACCTGCTTTTACTCATGCTTATAGGTTTATAATTCAACTAGTATTACACTGTTCTCTAACACACTCTCTAAGATAAAGTATACCAGATTTAAACTGCTTAATCTGAACACCAGAATAAATCTTTTGAAAATATGTGCACCACAGTGATTTGTTGATTTGAAACTTGTTCTTCCTTTGTAACTCATTATTCTCTTGAATTCCACTTGTCTGAAAGCCACTTAAATGTAAGTCACAATGAGCTGGCTCCAAATGATCCCAGTGCTTTCTTATAAAGCTGACCTGCATGCATGTGGATCCCTTTTGAAATCAAACCCTTAAACACACAAGTACTTTTTACCTGATTCTCTCACACCCCACTTGTCTGCAAGTCACTCAAATGCAAGCCATAATGAGCTGGCTTGAGATGAGCCTAGGGCTTGTTTATAAAGCTGACATGCACACAGGTGGATCCCCTTTGCAATGAAACCCTTAAATCTGGTGGCATCATCGGCCTCTACTGTAAGATATGCATTAGCCTGAGATAGCCACCAGAAGCTCCCTGTTAAGCAAGTCCACATGGTCGGCCTGCAAAAGCTGATCCCCCAAACAGCCATGGCCGTGGTCACCCAAACAACAGTGAAGCTGGATTCAAAATGGCACCAGGAGATGCAGAGTTCACCTTTAAGAAAGAATCCAGACTCTTATCCACCGGGGTCATTAAGTCCCGCTGCATCCGCAAGTAGCAAAGCTGTGTTCTTGGAAAAGGTAGAAATTTGGGGGTATACTGCTGGGAGGTGCAGCTTAGCCCACTACAATGAAGCATTTGCAATAATGGGTACAAGAGAGAGATTTGTCTGGGAAGGAACAACCTTTTATCATGCATCTTCCATTTCTGCATGTCATGGTACACTTAGGATAATGAATCACACAACACAGGTACAGGTGAATTTAACCAGTTTATTAAGATCAATACAACACTTCCCCAACCTTCCCAGGAACAGGAGTGAGGACAGTGCGCAGTACACTACCCAGGAGCTGACACTGATATACAACCTGCGACCGTGGATCACCAAGGCAGCAAAGGAGGTAGAATCTAACCTATGATTCTACAGAGCGAGCGTGCATCCGCAAGTAGCAAAGCTGTTTTCTTAGAAGAGGGAGAAATATGAGCGTATACTGCTGGGAGGTGCAGCTTAGCCCACTGCAATAAAGCATTGGCAGAAATAGGTACAAGTGAGAGATTTATCTGGGAAGGAACAACATTTTATCATGCATCTTCCATTTCTGCATGTCACGGTACACTTAGGATAATGAGTCACACAACACAGGTACAGGTGAATTTAACCAGTTTATTAAGATCAATACAACACTTCCCCAACCTTTCCAGGAACAGGAGTGAGGACAGTGCGCAGTCTGCTACCCAGGAGCTGACACTGAGCTACAACCTGCGACTGTGGATTGCCAAGGCAGCAAAGGAGGTAGAATGTAGCCTATGATTCTACAGAGTGAGCGTGCAGAACCCTAGAGAGCTAGGGATCAGGAAACAGGAGCGAGACCGGGGTACAGACAGGTAATAGCCTCGGAGGTATAGCTAGTCAAGGATACACGGAGCGAGAGTTCTAGAGCAATACCTGGGGAGATACTAATCCTGAGCTACCAAGCGGAGGGCAGCCACAACAATACCAGGGAGGTAAAGTTTGCTCGTAGGCTGTACGGGGTGAGAACCAGCAAAAGCCGGTTGAAAAAGGGTGGAGAGTCAGACAGTACGGGGACAAGCACGGAGCAAGTAGTCAGACAGAGCCACGGGTCAAAACCGGATCAGGTAGTCAGCCAGAGCCACAGACTTCACGGAGCGGGTATTCAGCCAGAATCAGGGTCAGACCGGAAGGGGTAGTCAGACAAGGCCTAGGTCATACACAAAGCGGGTAGTCAGACAGAGCCACTGGTCCATACCTGAGTGGGTAGTCAGACAAAGCCAAGGATCGAATAGGAGAATCAACGGAAGCCACGCAAGGGTCAAACAAGAGCACAACACACGGTAGTAACAAACAGGTACACCACGAAAGAGCAACTAAGCCTAGTATTCAGGCCGTATATGAGGTCACAGGAGAAGGCGGGACACAATCGGCCAATTAGTGCCGAAGGCTACAAAACAGCGAGCACAACGTCAATGACGCGACAGAGAGGCCAGCAGACAGGCGTCAGCAGCTGGCAATGCCGCTGCCTGCTCGCCAGAGGGAACAGGACAGGCACCCATACCAGGAAGGCAATAATCACTGGCATCGTGATAGTACCCACCCCTCAATGACCTCTGCCCTTCAGGTGAGGACCTGGTTTAGCAGGAAACTGAGAATGGAACCTACGGAGCAAAGCTGGAGCATGAACATTGTCACTGGATACCCAGGAACGTTCCTCTGTCCCGTAAACTTTCCAGTGTACAAGATATTGTAGGTGTCCTCTAACTCTACGTGAGTCTAAAATATTTTGCCCTCATACTCCTCATGGTCTTTGACTTGTACAGGACCAGGCTTGACTGGTGCAGAGGTGTAGCAATTACAAACCAACGGCTTGAGTAAGACACATGGAATACGTTGTGAATGCGCATGACAGCAAGAAGGTCCAGAGCATATGTGACAGGGTTAACTCTCAAAAGAACCTGGTATGGGCCTACAAAATGAGGTGCCAGTTTCCTACAAGGTACTTGGAGGTTCAGATTACGGGAGAATAACATACCATCTCCCCCACCTGAAAAATCGATGGTCTGCATGTATCACGGTGCCCGTGATTCTATGTGCGACATTCTTACTTCCGGGTTTGTGTTTTGCTGTCTCTTATTGGTGCTAGCTGGTTAGCCCCTCCCAGGGCTAGCCTTTATATATGCCCTCCTGTCCCTAGGCCAGTGCCCTTTTGTGGTGTTCCTGACCTTACGTTATTGTAACAGTTTGTTCAACACTCAGACACAGTGGTTTAGGATAAAACACAGTTTTATTGAAAACACAAATAATCAAGTATCCTTCACAGGCCTTGTTGTACCTTAACAGAAACATACAGAGATAATACAAGCATTTATGCATATGCCTACACAGGCTCAGTATAATAGGAAGCAAGAGAGGTCTTATACTGACACAGGTCAGGCAGGAAAGGGTGAATACCCAGAGCAGCAGTACAACATGAGTTAAAGTCCCAATAGGTGTAATCAGTCTCTGTGTAGAGAAGTCTGTGGTGAGTTCTCTTAGTAACGCCCAGTATGATGGTATAGCAACGAGTAGGAGACTGCAGTGCAAGGATGGAGACTAGAGCACTTGTAATCTGCCAGAGCAGAGCTGAGACTAAAACCCACTGCAGTGGTAGTAACTGAGGCAACAATGATACTCTGCAAGAGCCAAACGGGAGTACAGCCAATGGCCTTAGCAGTAACGGAGGCAACAATGATACTCTGCAAGAGCTGAACGGGAGTACAGCCAATGGCACACTGCCGTAGCAGTAATGGAGGCGACAATAATACTCTGCAGGAGATTAACGGATGGTTTGGCCTATGGCACACTGACGTAGCAGTAATGGAGGCAACTGTCACGGTTTGTTACGACTCTCAGACACAAAGTTAGGTAAAAACACAACTTTATTGAAAAAATAATTAAAATGATCCCTTAGGATTCCAACACGTACATGCAACATTTAATAATAGAAAAGTACAGATAATATAGGCTTTACCGGTCTTGCCAATATACCGGGCAAGACAGCCTGAGGATACAGGGACAGTAGGCTCTACTGGCCTTGCCAATACCGGGTAAGGCAACCTTCAGATGGAATAATGTACCAGGTTCTACCGGCCTTACCAATATACCAGGAAAGGCAGCCCAAGGAACTATACATAGGCTCTACCGGCCTTGCCAATACCGGGTAAGGCAACCTTCTGATGGAATAATGTACCAGGTTCTACCGGCCTTACCAATATACCGGGTAAGGCAGCCCAAGGAACTATACATAGGCTCTACCGGCCTTGCCAATACCGAGTAAGGCAACCTTCTGATGGAATAATGTACCAGGTTCTACAGGCCTTACCAATATACCGGGCAAGGTAGCCCAAGGAACTATACATATAGGCACACCGACAGAGAGTGTGACCTAAAGTACTTTTGGAGCAAACCAGCATCCACACGCTGGGACCAACAACTGATCTGTATAGCCGCAAGGCTTGGAGGATAACCCAACGTCCGCACGCTGGGACTAACAACTGATTTGTATAGCTGCAAGGCTTCTGGAGCAAACCAGCGACCGCACGCTGGAACCAACAACTGATTGTATAGCCGCAAGGCTTCTGGAGCAAACCAGCGTCCGCACACTGGGACCAACAACTGATTGTATAGCCGCAAGGCTTCGGGAGCAAACCAGCGTCCGCACGCTGGGACCAACAACTGATTTGTATAGCCGCAAGGCTTGAAGGATAACCCAGCGTCCGCACGCTGGGACTAACAACAGATTAGATAGCCGCAAGGCTTCTGGAGCAAACCAGCGTCCGCACGCTGGGACCAACAACTGATTTGTATAGCCGCAATGTTTGAAGGATAACCCAATGTCCGCACGCTGGGACTAACAACTGATTTGTATAGCCGCAAGGCCTCTGGAGCAAACCAGCGTCCGCACGCTGGGACCAACAACTGACTTGTATCGCCACAAGGCTTGGAGGATAACCCAACGTCCGCACGCTTGGACTAACAACTGATTTGTATAGCCGCAAGGGTTCTGGAGCAAACCAGCATCCGCACGCTGGGACCAACAACTGATTGTATACCCGTAAGGCTTGGAGCAAACCAGCGTCCGCACGCTGGGACTGCAAAATGTCGCCAATTCGACCAAGCTAACGGGTCATCAGGAACACAGCAGGCAGGACAGGAGATGACAGGAACCAGCAGGGCGATCAACCGGTCAGGAAGCGGCAGCGAAAACGATCAGCAGGAAACAGGAACCTCAAACGACTAGGCTGGAACCAACACGGGAACAGCACTGCAGACAGGAGAATCAGGAACAAGATGCAATCTGGAACTCAGGATCACAGCAACAGGCCCAAACGACTACTGGAACAAGGTGAAAGCGAACGTGGTCAGAGACACCACGAAAGGGCAGCCAAGGGGTGCCCAAACCAGGTTTAAATAGGCAGTATGAGGAGGGTTAAAGGCAGACAGCCAATAGGAGCCCCCTAATGGTGACAGGCAAGGAAATGCATCAATCACGGGCACCGTGATAGCAACACAGAGTTCTGCGAGAGTAATGGAAGGCTCAACCAAGGGCACACTGCCGCAGCAGTAATGGAGGCAACACAGAAGCTCTGCAAGAGTTAACGGAAGGCCCAGCCAATGGCACACTGCCGTAGCAGGAACGGAGGCGACATGAAGGCTCTGCAAGAGTTAACAGAGGGCTCAGCCAATGGCACACTGCCATAGCAGTAACAGAGGCAACACGGAGGCTCTGCAAGAGTTAACGGAAGGCTCAGCCAATGGCACTCTGCAGTAGCAGTAATGGAGGCAACACGGAGGCTCAGCAAGGGTTAACGGAGGACTCAGCCGATGACACACTGCCGTAGCAGTAACGGAGGCAACACTGATACTCTGCCAGGCAGGCCTCAGGCACAGCGGAAGTCAGAATGTCGCCCAAGCGACACAGCGATGCAGGAACAGGAAAGACGGATCGAATCACGGAGCAGGAACGTCAAAGAAGCCGGATCAGGTCACGGAGCAGTAATGTCAGCCAGGCCGAGTCGAATCATGGAGCAGGAACGTCAGACAAGCCGGGTCAGGTCACGGAGCAGGAACGTCAGCCAGGCCGGGTCGAATCACGGAGCAAGAGACCAGAAGCAGAGTAGTCAAACGGGCCAAGTTGGTACACAGGAATTGAAGCAACTCAAGTAGGCACTGGTACTGAAACACCACGAAAGGGCACCGGATAGGTGCCAGAGCCCAGTATATAAAGGCCATACTGGGCCGGCCAAACATAGCTCAACCAATAGGAGCGCATCACAACAGAGACTGACAGAGAGCAGCACAGAGAGCACGGGCACCGTGATAGTTATTTTGTGCTCCTTTTTCGTGTTGATCCGGTTTCCATCTGACCTTGCTCCTGTTCTGCTCCTGTGTACCGATCCAGGCTTTGGCTGACTACCACTCTCTGTGTACCGACCCAGGCTTTGGCTGACTACCACTCTCTGTGTACCGACCCAGGCTTTGGCTGACTGCCGCTCTCTGTGTGCCGACCCAGGCTTTGGCTGACTACCGCTCTCTGTGTACCGATCCAGACTGTGGTTGACTTCTGCTCTCTGATACTGATCCAGGCATTGACTGACTTACACTGTTTGTGTTGCCCTCGCTATTATTGTCAGTAATCTCCGATTTGTTGCCTCCGGTTGCGCTACTGTCTGTGTATCAATGTGGCTTGTGTTACGTACACCCAGCCTGTACTATCCAGTCACTAGCGGTTACTGTTGCCTACCCACTATATGCTCAGCCTGTGACTATCTGTGGCCTCCGTTAAGTACACCCAGTCAGTGCTATCCGGTCACTAAGCGGTTACCGTTGCCAGTTCATTACCTACACGCAGCCTGTGATTCCCTGTGGCCTCCGTTAAGCACACCCAGTCAGTGCTATCCGGTCACTAAGCGGTTACCGTTGCCAGTTCATTACCTCACACAGCCTGTGATTCACTGTGGCCTCCGTTACGTACACTCAGTCTGTGCTATCCGGTCACTAAGCGGTTACCGTTGCCAATTCATTACCTCACACAGCCTGTGATTCCCTGTGGCCTCCGAGCGGTAGTCAGTCAAAGCCTGTGCTGTCCGGTCTAGTGGCTACCTTTACCAGCTCCTTACACTATCTCAGCCTGTGTCTCTCTGTGGCCTCTGTTACGTTCTCCCAGTCTGTGTTGTCAGGTCACTAGCGTTTACGTTGTCAGCTCATTTCACTCACTCAGCCTGTGACCCGGTAGAGCCTTCTCAGTTCCTTGTTGCTCCAGATATCAGGCTGCCTTACCCGGTATTCGGTAAGGCCGGTAGAGCCTCCTCAGTTCCTTGTTGCACCAGATATCATGCTGCCTTACCCGGTATTCGGTAAGGCCGGTAGTGCCTCCTCAGTTCCTTGTTGCACCAGATATCAGGCTGCCTTACGCGGTATTCGGTAAAGTCGGTAGAGCCTCCCTATTGTATTGCTATTTGTATGCCTTGTCCTGTGTCAAACTTTCTTACTGCTGTTTGTAGCGTTTGGACCCATGAGGGGCCTTGTTGCGCTTTATTTTGCCTAATAAAGCTTTTCTGTTTTATCCTACCCAATTGTCTGAGTGTTCAATAAAACCGTGACAGTATGTCTCTGATAGGTCCTTGCGTGAATCTCTGTAGGACTCTCTGAACCCATACCCAAGTGGAGCAGAGCCTAAGATGCTCATCCAGAGCCAGAATGTCTTGTGCCTCGAAAGACTTGGAAAGCAAAGATGGTTGAAAACCATAGTTAATCAGAAACAAAGAATTCTGAGAGGAGGAGTTCACGGTTCAATTCTGTCACAGTTTACCAATAAAGTTCAGGAGTCAGTACGGTATAGTTAAATGCAAAATTTATTAATAGTAGAAAAGTAGAGCACACTATATACACAAGTAGCAAGCAGAGGGTTACATGCCAGCGAGCGCTGCTATCAGGAATAGTAGGCTGCCAAGCTTGACCGCTCTGCTGGAGACTAGGCCTCAGCCACTGGTAGTCTCTGCAGGAACCAGATGCAGGAACAGGAACACTGGATCTTGATCAAATGAAGCGAGAGTACTGACTCACGCCTGCAGTCATTAGGGAGTGATAGCTGACTCACATCTGCAGTCAGTATAAGGAAATGGATAACTGACTCACGCCTGCAGTCAGAATCAGAGCTAGTCAACTCAGGACTGAGGAGAACATTTGACAATGGCCAGTGGCTACTGGCCAACAGGACCTGCTGGCACTAGGTCAATAGGGATTTTTTTTTTGTCAGGGTTTGTGCTTTGAAAAATAAAAAATAAATAAAGTAAAAAAAACATAGTCGTACAAATAAAAAAATAAACAGTTTTTTGGGGGGGTTTGTTTCTAACAAGCCTAAGTCCTACAAATCAATGTTTCCTTAGGGCTTGTGCCAAACAAGCTTAAGTCCTACAAATCAATGTGTCCTCAGGACTTGGTCCTCTAACACCAAATCTAACAAACTCTATCAAGTCAAGTGAGAGAGTGTGTGAGAGTGAGAGTGTGTGTGAGAGAGTGAGAGTGTGTGTGATTGAGTGTGTGTTTGAGTGTGAGTGAGAGAGTGTGTGTGGCTGAGTGTGTGATTGTGTGTGGGTGATTGAGTGTGAGTGAGAGAGTGTGAGTGTGTGTGATTGAGTGTGTGAGTGTGTGTGTCTGATGTGTTTGTGTCTGTGGTGTAGGTGCGAGAGGCAGCCATTTTGTTTTTTCAGTCACTTGGATAGTGGTGGGCAGGCTGGATAGTGGGAGCAGGCCAACTGCCTGCATGATTTAAATCACTCCCCCATTGAATCGCCCAATTGGAGCAGTAACTCCTCCTTACTTAAGCTGAGGTAACAGCAATATAACACACGGTGGCTCTTCAGTTGAGGCAGCGTAGCAGTATGCTGAGGGAACAAATAGAAAGTGGTGTTTGAGGCTTGCCCTCTGTAACATACAGCAAAGCATCTCTCTCCCTTTAAGGAGAAAGGGCGGGAATCAGGAAGCAGGAAGTGAAGGAGTGACAG
Source organism: Rhinophrynus dorsalis (assembly GCA_037306005.1). NCBI lineage: Eukaryota > Metazoa > Chordata > Amphibia > Anura > Rhinophrynidae > Rhinophrynus > Rhinophrynus dorsalis. Next base: position 166,635,407 of record CM074721.1, on the reverse strand, counting down.
TTGAAAACAGACAGTTAGTGAGGTTGACTGAAGAGATGAAAAGAGTTAAATAAAAGAGTTGCTATTAAGTTTATCCATGAGTGTTTGTATTTTATGAAAACATTACACCCTCGTACTGAAACAGAGTGTATGGAGGGTTTCAATTATCTGTGGGAGGTGAAACAGTGCGTTTGTGGGGTCATGATCCTGAGCGAGAGTGTGTGTGTGGACCGGGAGAAGTTATTGATATCCACTACTTCAGGAGCGAATGGCAGCTATATTTTTTTTTTGTCAGTTGGATATAGTTGTGGGAGGGCTGGAGGGGGCGGGCCAACTCCCTGTATGATAAACATGCCCCCATTGAATCACCCAATGGGAGCAGTAATGTCCCAATTGAATCACCCAATGGAAGTTGTGTCTCCTGATGAGAAATAAATTATGTAATGAGGAATTCTGTGCAATGTGTGTGTGTTTTCTGAGGAGACATAAATTATGTTCTGTGTATGAGGAACCATAAATTATGCAATGAGGCTTATTCTTTTATATATATACTAGTTGAACAGCCCGTTACATGGGCCACAGTGCCACTGCCACCCGGTCCCGGGGCAGTCACGCGCAGTAGAGACTGCCCGCGCCACGGCTGATACAGAGCTGGACGCTCCTTCGGAGCTCCCAGCTCTGTATCAGCCGCTGTGCAGGCAGTGTCTACTGCGCATGACTGCAGCACGCGCAGCAGTGTCTACTGCGCATGTCGCGGCGTTACACACTATTTAGCGAATAATTATATAGGATATATATTTCATTTTTTATTAAGTGACCCCTAATCCCAGTAAACAAAACCCCCAAAAATCATCCCTTGTTCAACTGATTCTTTCCACACACCCCACCAACACAGGCACCCTCATGCCCATTTTATACTATGCCTTTGGGAAATTAAATAATATTTATTTTATGTTATGTGTAACTTCAATGTTCCCATTGATTTCAATGGAATGAGCTAGGCGGAAAAACCGGAAAAAAGTGGAAAATCTGCACTTTTCTCAATACATCATTAATGATTTCTTGGAAGACAGCTGGGGCATTGCATAAACCGAAAGGCATCACCAAATACTCATAATGTCTGCTACGAGTATTAAAAGCCGTTTTCCACTCGTGCCCTTCCTTAATTCTGACAAGGTTGTACACGGCCCTTAGATCAAGCTTGGTGAACACCGTTGACCCCTTAATTCGGTCCAAAAATTCCGTAATCAACGGCATGGGATAAGCATTATCGACCATCAGCTTATTCAGACCTCTGAAGTCAATACAAGGTCTTAATTCCCCATCCTTCTTTTTTAAGAAAAAGAATCCTGCACCTGCTGGTAAGGAGGATTTGTGAATAATCCCTCTGGCTTGGATTAAATCAATAGTACAGTCATATGGCCTATGTGCTGGCAGTGTGCGAGCCTCTACCTTATTAAATACCTCACAGGAAGACTGGTACTCTGCAGGTAATGAGGAAGAGGTACAAAGTATTCTGGTAGGCTGCTGTAAGCAGGACTCGTCACAGCAGGAATACCAAGACAGCATGTCGCACGTTTGCCAATTTATCCTGGAGTTGTGTGTCTATAGCCAGGGGAACCCCAGAATGATAGCATAGTGAGGAGATTTTATAACTTGAAATTGTAGGTTCTCCACGTGGAGAGCCCCTACCCTTAGAGATAAAGGACACGTCTCATGTGCCACATGTGACGGTTGTAATGGTCTCCCGTCAATAGCCTCAAAAGCCAGCAGAGATGAACGTGGCAGCAACGGAATAGCATGCTTGGCCGCAAACTCAACATCCATGAAATACCCAGCGGCTCCGGAGTCTATCAAGGCCGGAGCTGTTACTGAAGATGCGACCCAAGATACAATCAACTCAAGGATAGGCTTCCCTTACAGATTATCCGGGGACTGTGAAACTCCACCCAGGGTCTGTCCCCGACATAACTCTAGGTGCGAGCGTTTCCCGGACGGACGGGACAAGACCGCAACTAGTGGCCCTCCTTACCACAGTATAGTCAAAGGCTCTCTCTCCTACAGAAAGCCCTTTCCTCCCCTGAAAGGTGCTTGAAACCCAGTTGCATAGGTTAACTCCTGGCAGGCTCAGAACCAGGAGGCATGGGAGATGAGGGAGGACAGGGTGGGAGAGTGAAGTTAGGTGCCAATCGAGCAGCAGGCCCATGCAAACGTTCTCTGAAGGAAGATCTCTCTCTGAGCCTAGTATCAATCATAATTGGAAAGGTTATGAGTTCGTTCATATCCTCCTGTAGCTCACGGGCTGCCATCTCATCCTTAATTGAATCATTCAGACCCTGCGAAAATGCGGCTACAAGTGCCTCAATGTTCCAGCCCACCTCCACTGCCAAGGTACGAAACTCTATAGCGTATTCGGCTACGGTACGTGCTCTCTGGCATATGGTCATAAGTTGTTTAGCTGCAGATACTGCTCAGGCTGGAACATCAAAGACCCTGCGTGATTTGCCCACATATTCTGTAAAGTTAGCTACAATGGTCCACCTCCCACAAAAGATTGGCCCATGACAGTACCTTACCAGACAAAAGTGAAATCATGAAGCCGACCTTGCTTCATTCACTTGGAAATACATGTGGTACCATTTCCAGGAATATGCCAACTTGGTTAAGAAAACCTCTACAGAGCGTAGGCTCCCCCTCATAGCACTGAGGAAGGGGAGCGGTACTGGATAGTCCATGAACCATACTAGTCTCAGGATTAGCAGGCACAACCGGCACAAAATCAGAGGGGGCCACCGGTTGTTGAGTAGCCTGACCAAGGTGTGCAGTATGATTCTGGAGCGTCTTCATGGCCAATGACAATTCATCGATCCTTTGATCCTGTATGTCCATTCTCGCCAAAAATGCTTGGAACTTCAGTACTCATGGCCCTTTCATACTGTCACGGTACACTTAGAATAATGAATCACACAACACAGGTACAGGGTAATTTAACCAGTTTATTAAGATCAATACAACACTTCCCCAACCTTCCCAGAAACAGGCGTGAGGACAGTGCTCAGTCCACTACCCAGGAGCTGGCACTGAGTTACAACTTGCGACCGCGGATCACTAAGGAAGCAAAGGAGGTAGAATCTAGCCTATGATTCTACAGAGCAAGCGTGCAGAACCCTAGAGAGCTAGGAATTAGGCAACAGGAGCGAGACTGGGGTACAGACAGGTAATAGCCTCGGAGGTATAGCTAGTCAAGGATGCATGGAGCAAGACTGCTAGTGCAATACCTGGGGAGAGACTAACCCTGAGCTACCAAGCGGTGGGCAGCCGCAACAATACCAGTTCGTAGGCTGTATGGAGCGAGAGCCAGCAAAAGTTGAGAGAGAGTGGAGAGTCAGACAGTACCGGGGACAAGCAAGGAGTGAGTAGTCAGACAGAGCCACGGGTCAAAACTGGATCAGGTAGTTAGCCAGAGCCACAGACTTCACAACGTGGGTAGTCAGCCAGAATCAGGGTCAGACCAGAACAGGTAGTCAGACAAGGCCTAGGTCAAACATAGAGCGGGTAGTCAGAAAGAGCAACTGGTCAGTACCGGAGCGGGTAGTCAGACAAAGCCAAGGATCAAATCGAAGAATCAATGGAAGCCAAGGAAGGGTCAAATGAGAGCACAACTCACAGTAGTAACGCAGAGGTACACCACAAGGGCAACTAAGCCCAGTATTCAGGCCGTACTTAAGATCACAGGAGAAGGCGGGACACAGTCGGCTAATTAGTGCCGAAAGCTACAAAACAGCGAGCGAGACGTCAATGACATGCGTCCACTACAGAGAGGCCAGCAGACAGGCGGCAGAGGCCAGCAATGCTGCTGCCCGCTCGCCAGAGGAACAGGACAGGCACCCATACCAGACAGGCAATAATTGCAGGCACCGTGATACTGCAGCAGTACCTGATTTTAAGAATTGTAAGGAGAGGAAAAAGAAGCCTCCTTTTTGCAGGGGAAAAATGGAATCTGGGTTCTCAGAGACCTTCAGAGTGTCCAGAACAGCCTGAATAAGACCCTCTGCAGGAGAATCAGATTCTTCCTTAAAAGAATTCCTCAGCTGAGGAGTCCCCTACAATGGGGGAAATACCTTCTGCAAAACAGCTGAGACATCTTTTGGAGTAAACAGAATGGCCCTAAGATCAAGACTCTAAAATCCCCTTAATAGAGGAATGTATAGAACTCACAGAAGAAATTAAAGCCTTAACCCATGACGGCTCATGTGCATTAGAAGAGGCCACAAAACAAAAGGAACATAAAGCACCAGAGGAATTCCTTAGGAAGATCAATCTGGCATGAGGAGCAATATGTTAAATGGGTTTAACTGAGGCTACCCATAGCTTTGGTAGCCTTGGCCTTGCCCATATTCCCCTTAGGATCAGTCATACGTAGGAGATTCCTTAAAATAAAAGCAATTGTTGCTGCAGCATGTGCATTCAATGATCATGATCCCTCTACTCCAACTGTAAGCTCTCACAAGCAGGGCCTTCTGAACCTTCTGTTCTCCACATTTGATTGTACTATTTAATACCTCTGTATGTCTATTCCCAATTGTAAAGTGCTGCAGAGTTAGTTGGTGCTATATAAATAAAGAATAATTACTATAATAAAAAGGGAGGATGCAGTTTGTCAAGGTCCCAGCAAAACTAGTTCCAGGCAGCTCTCACAGCATGCTGTTCTGTGTTTGTGAGAGGAGAGAGCAGCATGTTTTTGAGCTAGAGAAGAGGAAAATAAAACGGAATTGAAGCTTAGTTTTAGGGAGTAATTTAGGTAGGACATTTGTTCTCCGTAGTAGGGGAGTCAGGGGCACAATGGGGAGAAGAAGGGAGGAAGGAGGTTGACCCAAAATACCTCAAAATTTGGTGTGATTGACTGGCAAGACACAGGCAGCTGGGGTCCAAATTGCTTGCTGATTTTACTTTTATTGTCTCTGTGCTGGGGAAGTCTGGGGGAAGAAGTTGTTTTTTAGTTTTAAATATTTTTTGGGGGACTAACTGTGATAAGATATGGTGGAGAAGTTAAAAATAAATGAATAAAAAAACCTAAATAATTAAACAAATAAATATATTAGACAGCTGACTGGGAGCTATGTGACTAAGGCATACTTGATAGACAGCAGACAACATTGAGAATTTGTTGAGGGCCAAGGCAAGACATCACACTCCATCAGCTGTGTACTGTAAAGAGTAAAAAATACACACAGTAGTCGAGTAATGTCTAGCAAATGTACAAGCAGAAGGGGGAAAGGTGGAGCAGTGCAGGGACGTGGGAGTAAAGTGGTAGTACTAAAACTTACTGTAGCAATAGCTGCTGCAGCATGTGCAATAAATGATGATGATCCGTCTCCTCCAGGGGTGGATGCAGTTTGTCAAGGTCCCACCAACCATACCATGTCAGTCCCCCACCACCATTACCATACACATCTGCCACATTGTAGGTTGTACTTTATTTTTTTTAATCACTTGACATCATCATGAATACGTGGCAGAGTGTCACTTAAGCAGGAAGTAAGTGTTTTGGGCAGAGGACAAATGGAGCGATGCAGGAAATGTGCGCAATCGATATTTCCCATGTGAAAACCACTAGGGAATAGGTTTGCACATAATTTTGTTGAATTGCGCATGAAAATTCAGGATTAGCGAACGGCTGCATATATTTATTTTTTGTGTGGGCGTGGCTAAGATTAACGAATCTGTGGAGTGGAATAGCGAATGCGCCTAATTCAAGAACTGCTATTGCGAATGAATTTATACATCTGTGTACTGTTGTAGTAAAATGGAATTTTTTATGCGCAATTCAAGAAATGTTCGGCATTTAGCTTCCTGGATTGGAACATGCTCAAAATCTATTTGCGCACAAAAATGCCTTTATCCAATGTGAACATTTCTTGCATCGCGAAAAGGCACTGTACTTGCCAGCACATTTTTCAAGGTATATGTTGCTGTAGGACTCACAACTTTGACTTCCACTGACCCTGGCACTGGGATCACAAATAGACTGAGGCAACCGCTTAGTAGGCAGCACTGACCCTAGGGTTAGGGTCACAGGAGACCAAGGCAACTCTCAGTAAGCAAACCCTAGAACGCTAGGGGTGGCTAATAATATATATATATCTGGAAGGCAACCACTGTCCCCTCACACAGGAGGATGGTACAACGCAACACTTGCTCTTGAGCCCAAGGCTACTGCAGTGAGGAATATGCACAAACCCTACCTGGGAGATCCAGGTGCACAAAGGGTCAACAGGTAATGCCTAGTGAGATACTGCAACTCCCAAAGGGAGTGAGCCCAGTGCTGAATGGGAGGTGGACACCGAGAGATCAGAGTAACACGGTCAGTGCTATGAACACTGTACCGGTACTTTGCATGTGCACACCGCCTGAGGCGGTTAAGAGAGTAGCTAAAGCACAAATGCTTAGCTGCCGGTAGACAGGATAATAGCGCCATGTGGCACACACCGACTTGTGTAACAGAAAGGCCAGAGCGGGTATCACTGGACCAATGGAGGAAACCAAGCGGTATCACCAGGCACTGATGGCAACAGAGTGGTAATCAGCCTGGTAGGGTCAGCAACGGAGCAGGTTGTCAGCCAGATACGGTCAGCAACGGAGTGGGTTCTCAGCCAGATACAGTCAGCAACGGAGCAAGTTCTCATCCAGATATGGTCAGCAACGGAGCAGCAGCAATACAGGAAACTCAGGAATGTCGTTAGGCAGGCCAGGTCATACACGATCAGATTAGGAAAATCAGAATGTCACCACCTGCAGCCAGGAGCACGGGCACCGTGATAGTACCCCCTCTCAACGACCCCCTCTCTGCGGAGGGTGGCCAGGCTTAGAGGGAAACTTAGTGTGGAATCTACGCAGCAATAGAGGTGCATGGATATCAGAATGCGTGACCCAGGAACGTTCTCCCGGCCCGTAGCCTTTCCAATACACCAGATACTGGAGTTGACCACGCACTCTGTGTGAATCCAATATACTTTGAACCTCACAACCACGATGCGTTGTCAATGCGGACAGGACTAGGAGCCACCGGAGCAGTGGTATAACAGTTACAAATCAGTGGTTTGAGTAGAGATACGTGAAACACATTATGAATACGCATGCTTGCGAGAAGTTCCAAAGCATAGAAAACAGGATTGACCCTTCAAATGACTTTGAATGGTCCAACGAACCGTGGGTCAAACTTATTACAAGGAGTCTGCAAATTTAAGTTTCTGGAAGAAAGCCACACACGGTCCCCAACTTGGAAAACAACAGCCGACAGTAAATGTATGTCTAGGGATGGCATCTGCTGTGCCTGAAATGCATCCGGAAGCAAGGATGGCTGAAACCCATAATTGACAAGAAACGGTGAGCTTCCGGATGAGGAATTAATAGCACAGTTTGTAGCGAACTCTGCCCAGGGTAACAACTCAGCCCAGTTGTCATGATGGTTGGATACAAAACAATGTATGAATTGTTCAAGCCCTTGGTTACAGCGCTCAGCCGCTCCATTAGTTTGTGGGTGGTAAGCAGAAGAATAGGATAACTGAATGACCATCTGGCTACAGAATGCCCTGCAAAATCTCGATATAAATTGACTGCCACGGTCCGAAACAAGCACCTTAGGGACACCGTGGAGTCTGAATACCTCTTTAGCGAATATTACCGCCAGCTCTTTTGCGGAAGGCAGACCCGGTAGAGGCACGAAATGTGCCATTTTAGAAAATCTGTCTACCACCATCAAGATATATGTATAGCCATTTGAAGCAGGTAGTTCTCCCAAGAAATCAGTGGATACATGTGACCATGGTCGGTCGCCATTGGGTACAGGCTGTAGATGGCCCACAGGCAGATACCTAGGTGACATAGAACGGGCACACACCGTACAAGCAGCAGTAAAGTTAGTGCAATCCTTTCTTAGAGTGTGCCACCTGAAAATACGCAACAAGGACCAGAACAATTGACCTCTGCCCACGTGCCCTGCTGCACGAGAAGCATGGTAGGTTTCCAGTAGTCTGGTCCGAATGGGTTCAGTTACAAAACATTTTCCCATGGGCTTTTCAGGAGGAGAGTCATCCTGAGTTGCCAGAATCTCTTGGCCCAGAGGAGAAGTGATGCTTGTCCGCAAGGTGGCCAGTATGCTGTCAGGGGAAATAATAGGTGCTGCTGCACATCAAACTCCACTTCAGGCCCATGCTGTCTGGACAAAGCATCAGCCCGCACGTTCTTGGAACCAGGCAAATAGGAGACTACAAAGTTGAACCGAGAAAGGAAGAGTGTCCATCTCGCTTGTCTTGGCGACAATCTTTTAGCTTCCAACAAGTACAATAGATTTTTGTGGTCGGTCAAAATCAGAATCGGAGTCCTGGTGCCCTCCAGCAAGTGACGCCATTCACGTAATGCCAGGATAATTGCCAATAATTCACGATCACCAATCTCGTGTACAGATTGTGCTTTGGTCAGTTTTTTCGCAAAGAAACCACACTGCTTAAGTACCTGACCAGGATCAGACCTTTGGGACAGTACAGCCCCCACCCCTGTGTCAGATGCATCTACTTCAAGTATATATGGTAGGTCAGTCTTGGGATGGGCCAGAACCGATGACGAAGCAAATGCAGCCTTAAGTGCCTTGAAGGCTTCTTCAGCCTCCTTTGACCATTCGGACACCTTGGCCCCTTTATGCGTCAGATCCGTGAGAGGTTTGACAATTCTAGAAAAGTCACAAATAAATTTACGATAATAATTGGCAAAGCCAAGAAACCTTTGAATGGCCTTAAGACCCTTGGGACGTGGCCAATGCAGCACTGCAGACAACTTTTCTTTGTCCATGGAAATACCCTGTTTCGAAATGACGTAGCCCAGGAAGGGTATATCACGGTGCCCGTGATTGCTGCCTTTACATGTCAGTTACCTGTAGGGGGCTCTCCATTGGCTGCTTGCCTTCAGCCCGCCCTGCATTGCCTATTTAGACTGAGCTTGGGCACCCTTTGGGTGCCCTTTTGTGTTGTGTCTATGCTGTTTGCACCTGCATTGAGTTCCTGAGCTTCCTGGGCCTTGTCGCTGTTCCTGCTTACCTGTGGTCATCCAGTTCCTGCTTCCTAGTCGCCTGGTTCCTGCATCCGTTCCTGATCCTGTTGGAGTTGCAGTACCTGTTGCTGTTTCCTGCTGCCGTTCCAGATCCAGTTGACCATCTGCAGAGCTGTATCGCTTCATCCTCGGCTGGGTTCCTGCTTGGATTTTCTACCGGGCGCCTGTCTTATCCTATGGAGTTGGCGACATTTTCATTCTCTTGTTGGTTCGCTCCACTGTAACTGGCTGCTGTGGCACCAGTAGAGTCTTGGTTTCTCCAGTAAGTGGGTACTGGTTCGCTCCACTGTAACTGGCTGCTGATGCACCGGTAGAGTTACTGCTTTAATCCAGTACGCGGGTACTGGTTCGCTCCACCGCAACCGGCTGCTGTTGCACAGGCAGAGTCTTTGGTTACTCCAGTATGCGGGTACTGGTTCGCTCCACTGTAACCGGCTGCTGAGGCACCGGTAGAGTTACTGCTTACTCCAGTACGCTGGTACTGGTTCGCTCCACTATAACTGGCTGCTGTGGCACCGGTAGAGTTACTGCTACTATGTAATTCGCTCTATATATCTTGCATGTGTATGCTACCCAATAGGGTTTTCTTTAACTTTTCAATAAAGTTGTGTTTTTACCTAACTCTGTGTCTGAGAGTCATAACAAACCGTGACAGGGTACCATGGATTTATGAAATTCACATTTGTCGATCTTACAAAATAATTTATTCTCCCTGAGTTTCTGAAGTACTGTGGCCACATGAGTATGGTGTGTTTCCTCATCAGGAGAATAAATTAAAATATCATCTAAATAGACCACTATACAAGACTGTAGCAGATCTCGGAGTACATCATTAATCAGTTCTTGGAACATCGCTGGGGCATTGCACAGCCCGAATGGCATTACTAGGTATTCGTAATGCCCTGTACGCGTATTGAAAGCAGTTTTCCACTCATCAACTTCCTTAATACGAATGAGATTATAATCGGCTCTCAAATCCAATTTTGTGAAGATGGTAGCGCCCTTCAACTGTTCAAACAGCTCGGTGATGAGTGGAATCAGATAAGCACTTTTAATCATCCGCTTATTGAGCCCTCTATAATCGATACAAGGCCTTAGTTCACCAGACTTCTTCTTAACGAAAAAAAATCCAGCCCCCGCAGGCGAGGATGATTTGCGAATAATGCCCCGATTCAAAGCGTCAGCAATGTATTCCTCCATTGCCCAGTTCTCCTCACAGGAGAGAGGGTAAGTTCTACCCCTGGGGGCAGCGTTCCAGGCACGATATCGATAGCACAGTCATATGCCCGGTGTGGTGGCAGAGTGCTAGCCTCTCCCTTGCTGAAAACATCGCTGAAAGACTGGTATTCATGCGGTAGGGAGGAAGAGGTACACATAATCCTGGTAGGTTGTTGTATGCAATGGCTTATACAATACTCAGACCAAGCCAAAATTTCACAAGAGCCCCAATTAATTCTAGGATTATGAGTTCGCAACCATAGAAAACCCCAAATAACAGCATAATGTGGTGACTGAATAATATGGAACGACAGGGTCTCAAAATGTGGCGCTCCAGTCTGCACTGAGAGTGGGCAAGTCTCGTGGGTGACCTGGGGAGGCACCAAAGGACGCCCATCAGTAGCCTCAATTTGCATGGGATTGACCAGCTTGACCAAAGGAATGTTATGGGATGTGGCAAAATCTTTGTCCATAAAATATCCAGCTGCTCCAGAATCAATCAGAGCAGATGCGGTAAAGGAGAAGCTGACACTGGAAATTACCACCTCAACCACTGGTTTGGAAGGCACCTCGTCTGGGGACTGCTGAATGCCACCTAGGACCTGTCCCCTTAGGAAACCTAGGTGCGTGTGTTTTCCAGCAGTATTGGACAATTACGCAGCAAATGCCCTCCTTTGCCACAGTAAAGGTACAGCCCATTCTTACGGCGGAAGGACCGTTCCTCCCTAGTTAGTCTCGAAAACCCAACCTGCATAGGTTCCACCAATTAGTTTTGCCCAGGATGCAGGGGAGGAGAGGGAGGCAAGGGTGGGAGTTCATTCTTGTGCCACTGCCCTGCGGAAGACCTTGGTTTATGGTCTCTGTTTTGCGTCCGTTCCCTGATTCGTGTATCAATAAGGTTTACAAATTCTATGAATTTGTACAGCATGACAGCCAACTCTCGGGCTACTATTTCGTTCTTAATATGGTCATGGACTCCTTGTGCAAATGCCGCTATAAGGGCCTCATCATTCCGTGCCACCTCGGCCACCAAGGTGCGAAATTCTATAGGGTAATCAGCCACTGAAAGATTGCCCTGTCGGATGCACATAATTTGTTTAGCAGCCGAGATGTTGCGCCCAGGAACCTCAAACACACTACGAAAGGCCCTCACAAACTCACTGAAATTGGCAGTTATAGGTTTCACCGTCTCCCATATAGGGTTTGCCCAGGCTAAGGCTCTGCCTGTCAACAGCGAGATCATGAACCCAATCTTACTTCTTTCAGGCAGAAAGGCTTGAGGGGCTAGTTCCTGAAAAATTTCTATCTGATTGAGAAAACCTCTGAATACGGTAGGTTCTCCATCATATCTTAGCGGTAGAGGTGCAGTAGCAGATAGCCCTTTATATTGCTGGTTAGCATTCGGAATTTGGACCGTTGGTGCCTGAACTGGGGTGGCCACCGAGGATAGAGCAGGTTTGTCCAAGTGCGCGGTCCACTCTAAAATAGTTTGCACCACCACTGACAATTGATCGAGACGTTGTTCGTACATATCCATTCTCCAATGGATATTCACAGAGCTTCCTTCACCAGAACCGTCTGAGGTCTTTGGCCCTTTCGTACTGTCATGGTTTTTGATGACTACTCAGACCAGATCGGTAAGGTTAAAACGACTTTATTATGATAAAGTACATACACATAGTTAGGCCCTTAGACCAACACAAACAAACATAAATATATACAGATCTGTGCAGTAATAGCAAGCCAGTATTAGAAATGTATGATGGGATGGAAACAATCACTGGCAACGGAGGTTCTGGCTTGAACCGGGAAGGTAGAAGGAAACTCAGTCCAGGAACTGATAACAGGACTACGGTGACAGGTAATCCAGGAGTAGATGACTGGCACAAACCCAGATGCCTGGGAGGCACAGAACCCAAGAGGAGCGAGGCAACACTGACCCTGGCACTGGGATCACAAATAGACTGAGGCAACCGCTAAGTAGGCAGCACTGACCCTAGGGTTAGGGTCACAGGAGACCAAAGCAACTCTCAGTAAGCAAACCCTAGAACGCTAGGGGTGGATAGTAATATATATATATATATATATATATATATATCTGGAAGGCAACCAGTGTCCCCTCACACAGGAGGATAGTACAACGCAATGCTGGCTCTTGAGCCCAAGGCTACTGCAGTGAGGAATAAGCACGAACCCTACCTGGGAGATTCAGGCGCACAAAGGGTCAACAGGTAATGCCTAGTGAGATACTGCAACTCCCAAAGGGAGTGAGTCCAGCGCTGAGCAGGAGGTGAACACAGAGAGATCAGAGTAACACGGTCAGTGCTATGAACCCTGTACCGGTACTTCGCGTGTGCACACCGCCTGAGGCGGTTAAGAGAGTAGCTAAAGCACAAATGCTTAGCTGCCGGTCAACAGGATAATATCGCCACAAGGCGCACACCGACTTGTGTAATGGAAAGGCCACAGTGGGTATCGCTGGACCAACGGAGGCAACCAAGCGGTATCACCAGGCACGGATGGCAACAGAGCGGTAATCAGCCTGACACGGTCAGTAACGGCATGGGTACTCAGCCAGGTATGGTCAGCAACGGAGTGGGTTCTCAGCCAGATACAGTCAGCAATGGAGCGGGTTCTCAGCCAGATACAGTCAGCAACGGAGCAGGTTCTCAGCCAGATACGGTCAGCAATGGAGCAGCAGCAATACAGGAAACTCAGGAATGTCGTCAGGCAGGCGTGGTCATACACGATCAGCAATATACAGAACAAATGTCAGGAACTAGTACACCACGAAAGGGCACCATAGTGTAGACATGACAGAGGTTATGAAAGCTATAACTTGGCAGCGGCAAAGAGCACAGTAGTGAAATTAGGAAAATCAGAATGTCGCTGCCTGCAGCCAGGAGCATGGGCACCGTGATATAATTATGATTCAACTAATAGTCAAAGTAGTTGAACATCAACTGAGCTGGAACGGAGAACCGACTGATTGTCTGAAGAGTCGAACTCTGAATAAATAGGAGCAATAAATAAGGATGGTCAGACTAGCGGGGTCGGCAACAAAGGGGAGGGAAAAGTACAGAATCAAAAGACTTAAGTGTGATATAGAAGAGCCTGGTTTGACAACAGGTAAGCATGGTGGAGGTACAGAATTATCAGGTTGTAGAATAGTCAATAGAAGAGCTTGTGTCAGCAACAGGGACTCATAATTTTTTTTTTTTTTTGCCTTCTTGTTTGGATCAACAGTGGTAAATAGTGTTGAGCGAGCATGCTCGGCCGATGCTCGGATCGGCTCGAGCATCGCTCTGCTCGGCACATGGCGGTACTCGTACGAGTACCGCATGTGCTCGCCCGCCATGTTCGGGTCTCCTCCCCGCACGTTTTGCGGCTGCTGCGCAGCCAATAAACGTGCAGGGAGGCTCTGACATCGGTGTAATGCCAGCAGCCATGTTGGCTGCTGGCATTACACTGATTGGCTGGCCAGAACCCGTGGTCAGGTGCTGTATAGCACCTGACCATCGAGTTCGGCTCAGTCTGAGCCAGGGAGAGCTGAGGATAGGAAGGGAAAGGCAGTGTAGGGAGGAAAAAAACAAAAATTGTGAAAAAAAAAGAACCAAAAGTCCTTTTTAGGACTACTGTGTGTGGGGGCAGCAGGTTATTTGGTGTGGGGGGAAAAAAACAAAAAAAAAAAAAAAAAAAATATATATATTCTGTTTAGTGTGCAAAGTTGCAGATTAGAGCACATTCTGTTTAGTGTGCACAGTTGCAGATTAGAGCACATTCTGTTTAGTGTGCAAAGTTGCAGATTAGAGCACATTCTGTTTAGTGTGCAAAGTTGCAGATTAGAGCACATTCTGTTTAGTGTGCAAAGTTGCAGATTAGAGCACATTCTGTTAAGTCTTCAAACTAAAATATCAAAGTCACGTATTCCATTCAGTGGGCATCGCCGCAGTTTAGCAGCACATTCTGAGTACTGTGCAGAGTTGCAGAATAGGAAGAAATACTGTTAAGTCTTCAAACTAAAATATCAAAGTCACATATTCCATTCAGTGTGCTTCGCCGCAGTTTAGCAGCACATTCTGTGTACTGTGCAGAGTTGCAGAATAGGAAGAAATACTGTTAAGTCTTCAAACTAAAATATCAAAGTCACATATTCCATTCAGTGTGCTTCGCCGCAGTTTAGCAGCACATTCTGTGTACTGTGCAGAGTTGCAGAATAGGAAGAAATACTGTTAAGTCTTCAAACTAAAATATCAAAGTCACATATTCCATTCAGTGTGCTTCGCCGCAGTGTAGCAGCACATTCTGTGTACTGTGCAGAGTTGCAGAATAGGAAGAAATACTGTTAAGTCTTCAAACTAAAATATCAAAGTCACATATTCCATTCAGTGTGCTTCGCCGCAGTGTAGCAGCACATTCTGTGTACTGTGCAGAGTTGCAGAATAGGAAGAAATACTGTTAAGTCTTCAAACTAAAATATCAAAGTCACATATTCCATTCAGTGTGCTTCGCCGCAGTGTAGCAGCACATTCTGTGTACTGTGCAGAGTTGCAGAATAGGAAGAAATACTGTTAAGTCTTCAAACTAAAATATCAAAGTCACATATTCCATTCAGTGTGCTTCGCCGCAGTTTAGCAGCACATTCTGTGTACTGTGCAGAGTTGCAGAATAGGAAGAAATACTGTTAAGTCTTCAAACTAAAATATCAAAGTCACATATTCCATTCAGTGTGCTTCGCCGCAGTGTAGCAGCACATTCTGTGTACTGTGCAGAGTTGCAGAATAGGAAGAAATACTGTTAAGTCTTCAAACTAAAATATCAAAGTCACATATTCCATTCAGTGTGCTTCGCCGCAGTGTAGCAGCACATTCTGTGTACTGTGCAGAGTTGCAGAATAGGAAGAAATACTGTTAAGTCTTCAAACTAAAATATCAAAGTCACATATTCCATTCAGTGTCTTTCACCGCCGTTTAACAGCCTATTCTGTGTACTCTGCAGAGTTGCAGAATTATAAGAAATACTGTTAAGTTTTCAAACTCAAATATTAAAGTCACATATTCCATTCAGTGTCTTTCACCGCCGTTTAACAGCCTATTCTGTGTACTCTGTACAGTTGCAGAATTATAAGAAATACTGTTAAGTTTTCAAACTCAAATATTAAAGTCACATATTCCATTCAGTGTCTTTCACCGCCGTTTAACAGCCTATTCTGTGTACTCTGTACAGTTCCAGAATTATAAGAAATACTGTTAAGTTTTCAAACTCAAATATTAAAGTCACATATTCCATTCAGTGTGTTTCAACGCCGTTTAACAGCCTATTCTGTGTACTCTGCAGAGTTGCAGAATAGTAAGAAATACTGTTAAGTTTTCAAACTCAAATATTAAAGTCACATATTCCATTCAGTGTCTTTCACCGCCGTTTAACAGCCTATTCTGTGTACTCTGTACAGTTCCAGAATTATAAGAAATACTGTTAAGTTTTCAAACTCAAATATCAAAGTCACATATTCCATTCAGTGTGCTTCGCCGCAGTGTAGCAGCACATTCTGTGTACTGTGCAGAGTTGCAGAATAGGAAGAAATACTGTTAAGTCTTCAAACTAAAATATCAAAGTCACATATTCCATTCAGTGTCTTTCACCGCCGTTTAACAGCCTATTCTGTGTACTCTGCAGAGTTGCAGAATTATAAGAAATACTGTTAAGTTTTCAAACTCAAATATTAAAGTCACATATTCCATTCAGTGTCTTTCACCGCCGTTTAACAGCCTATTCTGTGTACTCTGTACAGTTGCAGAATTATAAGAAATACTGTTAAGTTTTCAAACTCAAATATTAAAGTCACATATTCCATTCAGTGTCTTTCACCGCCGTTTAACAGCCTATTCTGTGTACTCTGTACAGTTCCAGAATTATAAGAAATACTGTTAAGTTTTCAAACTCAAATATTAAAGTCACATATTCCATTCAGTGTCTTTCACCGCCGTTTAACAGCCTATTCTGTGTACTCTGTACAGTTGCAGAATTATAAGAAATACTGTTAAGTTTTCAAACTCAAATATTAAAGTCACATATTCCATTCAGTGTGTTTCAACGCCGTTTAACAGCCTATTCTGTGTACTCTGCAGAGTTGCAGAATAGTAAGAAATACTGTTAATTTTTCAAACTCAAATATCAAAGTCACATATTCCATTCAGTGTCTTTCACCGCCGTTTAACAGCCTATTCTGTGTACTCTGCAGAGTTGCAGAATTATAAGAAATACTGTTAAGTTTTCAAACTCAAATATTAAAGTCACATATTCCATTCAGTGTCTTTCACCGCCGTTTAACAGCCTATTCTGTGTACTCTGTACAGTTCCAGAATTATAAGAAATACTGTTAAGTTTTCAAACTCAAATATTAAAGTCACATATTCCATTCAGTGTGTTTCAACGCCGTTTAACAGCCTATTCTGTGTACTCTGCAGAGTTGCAGAATAGTAAGAAATACTGTTAATTTTTCAAACTCAAATATTAAAGTCACTTATTCCATTCAGTGTGTGTCACCGCAGTTTAGCAGCCTATTCTGTGTACTCTGCAGAGTTGCAGAATAGTAAGAAATACTGTTAATTTTTCAAACTCAAATATTAAAGTCACTTATTCCATTCAGTGTGTGTCACCGCAGTTTAGCAGCCTATTCTGTGTACTCTGCAGAGTTGCAGAATAGTAAGAAATACTGTTAATTTTTCAAACTCAAATATTAAAGTCACTTATTCCATTCAGTGTGTGTCACCGCAGTTTAGCAGCCTATTCTGTGTACTCTGCAGAGTTGCAGAATAGTAAGAAATACTGTTAAGTTTTCAAACTCATATATATTAAAGTCATATATATCGTGTAAGATGAAGAAGGCGGGTAAAAAGGGACGGGGAAGTGGACGTGATCCTGAAAGTTCAGGGCGCGGGTCAGGACGCGGAGAAACTGTGCCTGGTGCCAGATCACAAGAAAGAAAGACATCCACCATACCTAGCTTCATGTCTGATTTCACAGGGCGTCGCAGGACATCACTCTCGAGGTCCGACCAGTGCGAACAGGTGGTCGGTTGGATGACAGCTGATACTGCTTCCAGTCGGTTAAGCACCACCCTGTCTTCCACCAAGTCCACTCTCAGTAGCCAAGAGTCTGGTCAACATAATCCTCACTCTGATCATCCTTCCTCCCACCATACACGGTCTGGTCAAAGAAGTGATCCCACACTGGGATATAGTGATGAGCTCGTCTCATCACCAATCCTTCATTTGACCCTCTCTCCAAGCACGCTTGCAGAGGAACATGACATCTTGTGCCCTGATTCACAACCTCTAGAGGCTACCCAATCACAAGAAGATGACAGATGTGAACGGCATTTAAGGTCAAAGGAAGTAGTGGATGATGATGATGATGATGAGACACAGTTGCCATTAAATCAACCACTATTTCCTTCTCAAGACCTTGTTGAGGAGAATGTTATACAGTTGTCAATGACTGAGTATGTGGTGGGATCAAGACTTGAGGAGGATGATCAGAGTGAGGAAGTGGAGGAGGACTTGGTGGACGATGAGGTGACTGACCCCACCTGGGAAGGTGTAGAGCCGAGCGATGACAGCAGTCCTGAGGGTGAGCCATCTGCAGCACCACAACAGGCTGGAAGAGGCAGTGGTGTGGCTACAGAAAGAAGGCGGACCGCACCAAACCGGCCCGCAAATGTTCCACGGAGCACCCCCTTGCGTAAATCTACCTTGCCAAGGGGTAGGTGTTCCGCGGTATGGCGTTTTTTTAAGGAAAGTGCGGACGACAAAAGATTTGTAGTTTGCAACCTGTGCCACACCAGAATGAGCCGAGGCATGAACACTAGAAACCTCACCACCACCAGCATGATCCGACACATGGCATCCAAGCACCGTAGTAAGTGGGAGGAACGCCTGGATCGCCCATCTGTGTCTGCAGGCCACACCACTGCCTCCTCTTCCCCTGTTTTCGGTGCCGGCCAATCGCCTGTCGAAGGCGCAGGCCCGCATACCTCCCGCCCTGCACCTGTAGCATCTGAAGCACCATCAGCGACCACATCCACTTCCCTGTCCCAGCACAGCGTCCAAATGTCGTTACCCCAGGCATTTGAGCGCAAGAGAAAATACCCAGCCACCCACCCACAGGCCATAGCACTAACCTCACACCTTTCAAAATTACTGGCCATCGAAATGCTGCCATTTAGGCTTGTGGACACTGAGTCCTTCCGCAGCCTGATGGCAGCAGCTGTCCCTCGGTACGCGGTCCCCAGCCGCCACTACTTTTCCCGGTGTGCCATCCCCGCATTACACCACCATGTGTCCCGTAACATCACCCGTGCCCTGACCAACGCAGTTACTGGGAAGGTCCACTTAACGACTGACACATGGACAAGTGCTTGTGGCCAGGGACGCTACATTTCCCTGACGGCACACTGGGTGAATGTCGTGGAGGCTGGGAGCGACTCGGACCCTGGGATGGCACGGGTGCTACCCACGCCGAGGATTGCGGGCCCTACCTCCATCAGGGTTTCCACCAGCACCTACGTTATTGGCTCCTCCTCCTCCGTTTCCACCTCCGAATTCTCTACACACACCGCCACTCCCCCATCAGCCAGTAGCTGGAAGCAGTGTAGCACTGCAGTGGGGAAGCGTCAACAGGCCGTGCTGAAGCTGATCTGCCTTGGGGACAAACAGCACACGGCCTCAGAGCTGTTGCAGGGGATTAGTCACCAGACCGAGCAGTGGCTCTCGCCACTCAACCTGCAAGCAGGCATGGTTGTGTGTGATAATGGGCGTAACTTGGTGGCGGCTTTGGAGCTCGGCAAGCTCACACACGTACCATGCCTAGCGCATGTATTTAATTTAGTGGTGCAGCGATTTCTAAAAACCTACCCCAATGTGCATGATCTCTTGACCAAGGTGCGCCGCGTGTGTGCACATTTCCGTAAGTCATCTACAGCTTCGGCCGGCCTGTTGAAGCTGCAGCAGCGCTTACAATTGCCAGCTCACCGGCTGCTGTGTGACGTGAGCATGCGCTGGAACTCCACCTTCCACATGTTGGCCCGGCTTTGTGAGCAGCAGAGGGCAGTAGTGGAGTACCAGCTGTTACACGGTCGTCGCCTCTCCGTTCAACTTCCTGTAATCAGAAGTGAGGAGTGGGAATGGATGTCAGACCTCTGCGAGGTTTTACGCAATTTTGAGGAATCGACACAGATGGTGAGCGGCGATAACGCTATTATCAGTGTAACCATCCCACTTCTGTGTCTACTGAAACGCTCGCTGCTCACAATTAAAACCGACGCTTTGCATGTGGAAGAGGTGGAAATGCGGGAGGAAGAGCTTACACAAGGTGATAGCCAGAGCACCCTCACTTCGTCTTCTCAGCGACAATTGGAGGAGGCGGAGGAGGAGGAGGAGGAGGAAGACACGGTTGCCTCCGCTACAGAGGGTAGCCATGGAACTTTAGTTCCATCTCTTCAGCGTGGGTGGGCAGAAGAGGAGGAAGAGGATGAGGATATTGAGAGTCAGCCTCCTGGTGAGGACAGCGAAATCTTGACTGTTGGTACTCTGGCACACATGGCTGACTTTATGTTAGGCTGCCTTTCCCGTGACCCACGCGTTGTACGCATTTTAGACAACACGGATTACTGGGTGTTCACCCTTCTGGACCCCCGCTACAAAGAGAATTTCTCATCTCTCATTCCTCCGGTGGAGAGGACAAGCAAAATGGTGCAATACCAGAAGGTTCTTGTTGAAAAATTGCTCCAAAATTTTCCATCTGACAACGCTGGCGGCAGAGTACGTGCTACCTTGGCCAACCGAGAAGGGGAGAAAAGGGGAGCACACAGCAGTTCCGACAAAGGCAGGGCAACACTCTCCAAGGCGTGGGACACCTTCATGACACCCCGCCAGCACCCTCACCCTGATGCGCAGCCTAGTGTCACAAGGAGGGAAAAGTTTTGGAAGATGGTGAAGGAGTACGTAGCAGACCGTGTCAGCGTCCTCAATGATCCCTCTGTGCCTTACAACTACTGGGTGTCCAAGCTGGACACGTGGTATGAACTGGCACTCTACGCCTTGGAGGTGCTGGCCTGCCCTGCCGCCAGCGTTCTGTCTGAGCGGGTATTTAGTGCTGCTGGTGGCATCATAACAGATAAGCGTATCCGCCTTTCCACCGACAATGCTGATAGGTTGACACTTATAAAAATGAACAAGGCCTGGATTTCCCCTGACTTCTCCACTCCACTGGAGGAAAGCCCCGGGGGAACATAAACTCACTTTATATATGTTATTTACAATGATGGGAATACTCTGTATTCCCATTCACCCCTTCCACCCCAAAAACGGGTATATGGTTGACTCTTAATGTTCTCATCCTCCTCCTCCTCTTCCATATGCCCTGGGATATAATTTTTATATAGGGCCAGCTCACCAGCGGGCCCTGTGATATAATTTTTATATAGGGCCAGCTCACCAGCGGGCCCTGTTTGCCAATTTTTATATAGGTCAGCTCACCAGCGGGCCTTCTCATATAATGTTTTATTGGGTCAGCTCTCTAGCGGGCCCTCTCATATAATGTTTTATAGCGTCAGCTCACTAGCGGGCCTTCGCATATAATGTTTAGGATGGTCAGCTCTGCAGCAGACCCTCACCCATAATGTTTTAGATGGTCAGCTCAGCGCACGTTTCCCTCTTAATCATGGCCTCAGTTCTGAAAATCAAGGAAATTTTTGGGAGAATTTGCCTCTGCGCACGTTTCCCTCTTAATCATGGCCTCAGTTCTGAAAATCAAGGAAATTTTTGGGATAATTTGCCTCTGCGCACGTTTCCCTCTTAATCATGGCCTCAGTTCTGAAAATCAAGGAAATTTTTGGGAGAATTTGCCTCTGCGCACGTTTCCCTCTTAATCATGGCCTCAGTTCTGAAAATCAAGGAAATTTTTGGGATAATTTGCCTCTGCGCACGTTTCCCTCTTAATCATGGCCTCACTTCAGAAAATCGATGAAATTTTTGGGAGAATTTGCAGATGATATACAAGTAAATATACAGCAAATACTGTTTGGTAACAATTTTTCGCCTAAAGTCGTTTTTATTTTCCTTTTTGTGTGTTTTACGGTCAGTCTGTAAAAATGGCGTACTACGGGCGAAAGATCGTTCCCAGCAGCGATGTTGGAGTCCAAGGTGCATCCAGACATCCTCCCTATGCTGTCCCTGAACCATTTCTGTAGTGTTTCCATCTTTTTCTGCCCTTTTCCTATGGACCAGGCACCCTCCCCTCATCAGAGCAGGGGGTGCCTGGTGTAATGCTCGAGTCCTCCCATTGACTTCAATGGGGCTCGGGTGCTCGGCCGAGCACTCGAGCCTCAGGGGGTGCTCGGTCAGAGCACCCGAACATCCGAGCATTGGGGTGCTCGCTCATCACTAGTGGTAAACAAGAATAGGAAAAGGGTTGAACATGATGGAAGCAAGTCTTTTTTTCAACCTAAACTACTATGTAACTGGATTGTCATGGGTTAAGCTCTCCCATCGCCGCAGCAAGGAGCGATGGGAGATCGCGGGATGGCTGTAACTAAGTGGTCCGGTACCGGGGCACTTAGTTACAGCCAGTAGCAACATTGTTGCAACATGTGATTCCGTTGATTAGCGAATCACATGTTGCAAAAGCCAAATGACAGGGACAGTATTTGTAAATACTGTCCCTGTCACATCTCTCTGCCTCCCTCCATCTTAGACACTTCTGAGGTGGAGAGAGAGACAGCTTGTGAGATTGTTCCAGAGCCGTTCCAGTGTTCCTGAAAAAAAAAAAAAGTTTAAAATCAGAATTAACCCTTTGATCACTGTTTCTGCAGTGATCAATACAGTTCCCCCCATCTGATCACTCTATTTGCGTTTGCTGATCTGTGGTACATCCCCCTTGTATTTTTTTTTACATTTTTTTAATAAAATCTGATTATTTAGTGAATTTTAGATAGTTTAGGTAGGTTTAGTCATCGTGGGTTAGGGAAAGGGTTAGGGTTAGATTTAGGTTTAGGAGTAGAGTAGGGAAAAAAACCAAAAAACAAACAAAAATTATAGTTTATATAGGTAGTTGACTTGGGTTAGGTAGGTTCAGGGTATACGTGGGTTAGGGTAAGGTTTAGGATTAGATTTAGGTGTAGCATAGGAAAAAAAAAATCCAAAAAAAAGTTTATTTTATTAAAAAATTAATTTTATATTATAAGATAGTTTAGATAGGTAGTTGGGTTGGGTAGGTTCAGGGAATACGTGTGTTAGGGTAAGGCTTAGGGATAGATTTAAGTTTAGGAGTAGCGTAGGGAAAAAAAATACAAAATACAAAAAAAAATTTATCATAGTGACCGTTTGGGGTGAGAGTTAGGTATAGTTAGGTATAGAAGTTAGTAATTTATTTAGTTTAGAGTACATGTATACAATGCAGTGGAGGTACACTTTAGAAGAGGCGTATTCTTTTTTGGCGTCTGACCCAGAAGCCATAGACACTGTGTCAGACTTTGACATCACTCAGTTTTCTGAGAATGAGAGCAGCTCTAATGATGACGCAGGGTCTTCTGTCAAAAAAGATGCACTGCTCCAAGAGCTGCCCCAGCAATTTCCCCAAGATCTGCCCCAGCAACTGCCCCAAGAGCTGCCCAAAGACCTTCCCAGCGTTTGTTTCCAAGGAAGAAATATGGCAACCCACAGGAAAAGTTTGCCCAAGCATATACCCCTCAAAAACACATAAATATAGATTAATCACTTATGAAATATAAAGGCAGATTAGATTTCAAGCAATACATCCCCTCCAAGCACTCCAAATTCGGCATTAAATTTTATAAATTGTGCGGAAGTGCCATAGGCTATACCCAGGCTTTTCGAATTTACGAGGGCAAGGACAGCCAATTTTATTATTTGGCCACTTTTCCCCCCTGAAATATCCTGTTTTTTATTTTTCAAAACACATCCCTCCTTAGATCTAACACTATCAAAATATAATGGGAAGCAAAGCACCCTAAGTTTTTTCCATCTCTGATAATGCAAACACACATGTTCCCTACTGGGCACAGTGGCTCCCCCAAACCCTGACAAACCTATGCACATGAGGCATTGCCATACTCAGACAATGTAACTCACCACTAATGTAAATCACTTAAAAAATCTGCAAATATCATCTGATTGAAATCCAGAGCAACACTAAAATATTAGTGTGAAAAAATGGTGTTCCTCTGCCTTACTGCAGGTTTTGGGAGGGATTGCTGATAGAGTAGCAGTGAAAACATTGAAAAGGTGCAAATAGAATGGAAGCCAGGGTTCTCTACTCTTCTACAACATATACTTTTAAGGGTAAAATGCATTGCAGCATTGCCAAACAGTCCGAAATGAGACAAAGCACCTGCTGTAAAAATGGCATGTATGTAAAAGGAAACTCACTTGTTCCAACTGGGCCCAGTATCTCCCCCAAACCCTGACAAACCTATTCATGTGGGGCATTGCAGTACTCAGAAGAAGGAGCTGAACACTAATCAATGCAGCTTATAAAATCTTCACCTATCCTGTGCTTGAAATTCACATCAACATTGAAGTCTAAGTGTGAAAAACGCAGTTTTTTTTTACTTACGTCAAGATTTTTGAGGGATTGGTGGTAAAATGGCTGTGTATAAAATTTGAAAACATGCCTACACTGAAAGCCTGGGGTGTCTACTTTCCAAAAATATACACTTTTGGAGGGAAATCTTAAAGTGGAGCACTGTTACCTAGCCCCAATTGAGACATTGCACCAGTTAAGCAAGGTGTGAAAATTCAATATTTGTTTAAAATTGGGTCCTGTAGCTCCCACAAACCATGAGAAACCTATGCATATGGGGCATTACCGTACTCAGAAGAAGGAGCCAAACACTAATCAATGCAGTTCATAAAATCTTCACATATCCTGTGCTTGAAATTCACATCAACATTGAAGTCAAAGTGTGAAAAACGCTGAATTTTTTACTTACGTTACGTTTTACGAGGGACTGGTGGTAAAAAGGTTGCGTAAAAATGTGAAAACATACATAAAATGAAAGTCTGGGGTGTCTACTTTCCAAAAATATACACTTTTGGGGGGACATTTTAAGGTGGAGCACTGTTACATAGCCCCAATTGAGACATTGCACCAGTTAAGCAAGATGTGAAAATTCAATATTTGTTTAAAATTGGGTCCCGTAGCTTCCCCAAACCTTGAGAAACCTATGGATATGGGGTATTGCTGTACTCAGAAGAAGGAGCTGAACACTAAACAATGTCATTTTAAAAATCTTCACCTAACATGTGCTTGAAATTCACATCAACATTGAAGTCAAAGTGTGAAAAACGCTGATTTTTTTTTTTTACTTACATCAAGTTTTATGAGGGATTGGTGGTAAAATGCTGCGTAAAAAATGTGAAAACATACATAAAATGAAAGCCTGGGTTGTCTACTTTGCAAAAATATACACTTTTGGGGGGAAATTTTGAGGTGGAGCACTGGTACACAGCCCCAAATGAGACATGGCGCAAGTGACGCAAGCTGTGAAAATTCAAAGTGTGAAACTGGAAATGTGCATATTCCAGTTTGGGCCCCGTAGCTCCCGCAAACCTTGAGAAACCTATGCATATGGGGTATTGGCGTACTCAGAAGAAGGAGCTGAACACTAAACAATGCATGTTTCAAAATCTTCACCTATCATGTGCTTGAAATTCACATCAACATTGAAGTCAAAGTGTGAAAAACGCTGACTTTTTTTACTTACCTCAAGATTTACAAGGGATTGGTGGTAAAATGGCTGCATAAAAAATGTGAAAACATACATAAAATGAAAGCCTGTGGTGTCTACTTTCCAAAAATATACACTTTTGGGGGAAATTTTAAGGTGGAGGGCTGGTACGCAGCCCCAAATGAGAAAGGGCACAAGTGATGCAAGCTGTGAAAATTCAGTGTGAAACTGGAAACGCACATGTTTCAATTTGGGCCCGGAGCTTCCCCAAACCTTGAGAAACCTATGCATATGAGGTATTGCCTTACTCAGAAGAAGGAGCTGAATACTAATCAATGCGTTTTTTTTAATTTTCAACTATCCCGTGCTTGATATCAACAGTAATATTGAAATGTAAGTGTGAAAACTGCAAAAAAAACCAAAATATTACCACAATTTTGAAAAATATTTCTTGAAAAATAGCTGCATAAAAAAACTCCAAAAGTCTCCTGATTATTTACCTTATGTTGTCTGGTTTTCAGAAACATATACCTTTGTGGGACATTTTTGGTTCTGGCACCGTCAACTAAGCTATGATGCTCACATGCCAATTGTTGAAAAATTACAGGTTGGAAATAATGGCGTCAAGTCTTATAATATTTACCTTGTAAATGTGAAAAAGGGATTGAAATAGGCATATGGGGTACTCTTATATTCAGGAGAAGCAAATGAATATATTTAGGGGTATTTTTTTGTAATGAACTAATAGTATGCAAATCCTGACAGGAAAATGTAAGCAAAATATTGTTTTATTTTCATTTTTTCCCCCTTTTTTCTATTTTAATCAAATTAAACGATGAGGTATTCATATAATTGTGCTATAAAAAGAAAGCCCTACTTGTGCTTAAAAAAAAGGAATTAAAGAGAAAATGTGGTTGAACAAAGACATAGTCAAAAAAAGTCAAAATTGCTCTGGTCCTTAAGTGAAAACGACATCAGATTTTCCCGGTCCTTAAGGGGCTAATAAAGGCACTGGGACAAAAACCTGAACAATGAATGAGGAATCCAGCAAGCCCTAAGGAACAGCATAAATCCAGACATGGAGTGGGCAATGAAACAACAAAAAGCAGGGACAGAGTGAGACACTCCATTACATCCATCGAAATCCAACCAGTGCAACAGAAAATACCAAACGCTGTCCAAGTCCCACTACAATATAGCCACTGTGCATGTTTAATCTTAAAAGTCACTGAAGTTCCAAAAACCAGTGGTGCATTAAACAGTCAGTAAAAAGATAGACATTTAAATATAATTTAATAAAATGAAATTAAATCCCCACTTAGCAAGGAGAGGGTTAGTAGGGACAGATTGAAATTAACAGAAGGCCAGTTATGACATTACCCAACAGACAATATGAATGTGGTTGCCAGGTAAGCGGACAGGGACATTCTGACAGGACCTATGCATCTGTGTACTGGAGAAATTGTCCTCTTCAGTCTCCAATATACTGCAATCAGTTCTGCTCGCTCCAGCTAAGTAACTGAGAGGGGAGAGGCTGATAATGCAAGCTTTCCTCTAACAGACGCAGGTCCCATTTAGTCCGCAGTCTGCATTCAAACACACAATAGAGGCCAGAGATAGGAACCCACCTAATGGGGAATTATACAGCCTAATTCCTACAGGCAAAAAAATAAAAGAAAGCTAGCTAAGAGAGAATATTTGCCTGTGCACATTCCATGAGATCACTTTTAAAACAACATGTCTGTTGGAGGTAAAGTAGTAGGGAGGGAGTTTCCACCTCAGAGAGCCTTTTAATGCAAATGCCATCGCCCCATGGTTCCTGTGTTCCACATAGGACATAAGAGAAATGACCAATATGTGCGTCTCCCTTCCTTCTTTCTTCTGTATTTATGATCATGCTTGATCTTTGCATGGTTCCAGCATTTGCTGAAGGAGCAACAAGGGGATCCATCCCATGATTTATCTGTGTGAAGGCAGAAGAATATCCTTCACAAGCACTTAGGGACCATTCAAATTTGTGGGTATGCCATTGACAGTGCACTCATGTGTTTTTGAGATAGATTAAACATGTAGCACCCCCTTTTTTATACAGGGGTGTCCATATAAATTTTTCCAGAAGGGGGCAAAGCCCTAATATGTCCCCCAGGCCAGCCCATCCAGCCCTTTTGTTTATATGGGGGGGGATTGTAGGGGTAATTGTAAGTGCCCCCCCTTGCCCCCTCTCTCCAGAAGCCCATGTTTTTTACTCTTTTTTTGGTCATGCTGTAACAGGGTAATAGGCTCTTTCCCGATGTGGACTTCACTCTGATCTACTCTTGCGTTGCAATGTAGCAATGTTAATGCTAAGCCTGATGCAGTTATCAAACATATGTACTGTTATGATTGCTTTCTTTGTAACGCACTGTGCACAGATGGAGAAACATAAATACACATTCATACATTATTTATCTTGTAACACATGCCTCTTTGTTTCCATGAGCAGTGCACTTGCACCTTACACTCTCTCTTTTTTGCAAGGTTTATATGTGTAATTCTAATAGTTCACTTCTTCTCCATTTCCCTGTCTTTCCATATAATCATACATTTTATTTTTCTGATAGCAGACTGCTGATTACTGTTGTGCCAGGAGCACACACTGTAGTTTGCTTGTAGTCCCTCCCCTCCCCAGCCATTATTAATATGGCTGTGAGACAGTGCTGCTGACACAGTAGTTCCCTCTGGCCAGGAGGCTGTCCCAGAACTAGCTTATGCTGCTATGATACTTGGTTTATTATTAACCTTCACTGACAGCAACCATTCGGAAAACCAGTTCCTTAAAGGTAAGGAATGGGTGAAGGGGGAGTTTCCAAGCCCCCCCTGGCCATCTGAGCAACCTGTTTACTGCTGATATCTGTCTCTGTAGAACAGCTACAATGTATAAGCCACTGCAATAATTAAAATGGGCAGAACAGTCTACTCCCAGTTTAATGCAGAAAACAGCGCAGGGAAAGCAGTTTTTCTTTTAAATATATTGCAGCATACTAACAAGAAATACAGCTGGTAACAGGTGTAATAGCTAAATAGCTTGAAACCTCTTCTAGCACAGAAAGAGTTACACTGTATTTTCTGAGTTATTGCAGTAACGAAATGTCTTTAAATCACAGTGGCTCTCATGTTTGATTTGTATTTTTGTATTTGTATTTGATGTGCTGCCAGAGTTATTTTTCAGTGTGAAACGAACACAATAGGTTATGTTTTAATATCCCAGGGCTAACACAGAGGTTGGCAACATGTGGCTCCCCAGTTGTTGTTAGGCTTATCTTTCCATCATCTTCAGATGACCATTGACCAGATGAGAATGATGGGAGTGGCAGTCTAACAACAGTTGAGGAGCCACAAATTGTCCACGTATGTCCACACAACAGCTATAGAGTCACATATTGCCTAACTGCCATAAAGCTACAGTAATATTTCAGTTGCTACGTACTTAAAAGGAGAGAGAATTGTTGAAATGCGTAACACTTGTACATGCTGGGGACGCTCTAGGTGCAGCAGGTTTGCTTCTGACCTGCACTACTTTACCTTGATAAATAAACATAGAAACATATAATAATACCCTGTTATGTTGCATTCATCAAATAGGTCCAAGTCTAGTATAACTGTCATGGAGCCTTAAAGGGATAGTAATGTTTCACAGAAACAGCAGCTCCAATTAATCTTCATAGTATTTTGGCCATGGAGAGTGTTATTTCAGTACTGTCAGAGTTGTAGTTTAATAGTAATTGAATGATATCCCCCTCCTGCCACTTTTACCTAGTCTAAGCCTCCCCTCAGATGTGGAATCTTGTCTCTTGGCCAGACAGGTCAAAGCAAGGGACAATCTTCCTACTGTGAGCATAAAGAAAAACCTGACCCACTTGACAGGTTTTTCAGGTTTTTCCTTATTGTCCCTTAAGATTGTCCCTCTTCATGATCCATTTGGACAGTCCTGCTCCTCTGAGGTGAGCAGTTACATCAGTAAAAGGGGCAGGAGGGGGATAATTTATCATTCAATTACTCTTGAATTGCAACTCTGACAGTATTGAAATAACACTCTCCATGGCCCATATACTATGAAGTTTAACTGGAGCTGCTTTTTATTGTGAAACATTACTATCTATTACTATTAAAATGTGCCTTAACCAATGCTGAATTGTGCTTTTTATTTCAAAATTAGTATCCACTTTTTTTCTCTGTGTTCATGGAAAAGGGGGTATTGTCTAATTGTAGTACCTAAAAGGGTGACATTTACTCACTGATATTTCCTTTTCTTCTGTGTCCCTCCACAGCCATTAAATACTATGGGTTATATCCCTCCCTCCAGCTAGCATAGGACCAATCAAAAAGAACTTAAAAGTGCTCAGTCAGCTACTGTAACACAAATAGGTTAAAGGGTGTGTGTGCTGTGCAGGTACATGGAAGAAAAGTAAATATCAGTGAGTAAATTTCACTGTTTCGTCCATGTTCCTTCCCATGGCCATTAAACACTATGGGTTGTGCCAGAGCAGTACCATTGGGGGGGGGGTGAAACCAATAAATGGTCCTTAAGAACTGATGATTGTCTATATATATATATATATATATATATATATATATATATATATATATATATAAACACGCACACATACATACATATTACTATATACACATACATATCCGAACATACATATGAATGCCCTGAGGTCAAAAGGATCCCCGAGCCAGGAAATACACTACTTATTGGAACAATCTTACCGGTCTGGATTTAATGGCTGCTTGTAGTACTCCTGAACTTCATGTCAGCTGATGCATGCACATCCATCTGATAAGGATAACACAATCTCCTTATTCATGTGAAAATTGAAGATTATGCTAACAGAGTGTACAGATAATCTTAATTTTAGTAATGACAGGAGGCGAATATTTTGCTATACTTTCTTTACTAACAAACTCCAATAGCAGCACAGCATTTCACAAAGTAACAACCAATCAAAAACAAAGAACTCCCCTCATATAAACCCTGGAGCAGATAAGCCACTCCTCTTTCTTTGAGTAACCGGAAGTAAACAGAAAAGTCCAACTAATGAACTATAAAATTCTTCATCCCGACCACTGATCGTCACAGTTCAAGTCGCCTTTATCCACAGCCGTGTTCCAAGCGT
Organism: Rhinophrynus dorsalis; assembly: GCA_037306005.1. Taxonomy (NCBI): domain Eukaryota; kingdom Metazoa; phylum Chordata; class Amphibia; order Anura; family Rhinophrynidae; genus Rhinophrynus; species Rhinophrynus dorsalis. Next base: position 166,605,197 of record CM074721.1, on the reverse strand, counting down.
AGCATCACACTGAAAGAAAGAAAATTCGTGAAAGACAACTGAAATGGTATGACGTTTCAACAGTATCAGCGAATACATCATACAATAAAAGTAACATCACTAGAAAAAAACCCCAAATAAACTTTAATGTCATAAAGTCCCCCCCCGAAATACGCACCTAGAATGGTCTACCACCTCTAGGAGGGAAGGGAGGGAAAATATTCGCCTCCTGTCATTACTAAAATTAAGATTATCTGTACACTCTGTTAGCATAATCTTCAATTTTACCACATGACAGGAGGCTTCATATTTTGCTTTTTTAACGCTGAGGAAGAAAAGAATGAGAAGCATGAGCCACCGGACGGAAATAAAAGACGCGAAAAGTATCCTCTCTAGACCAGTCTGCCGAATGTAAGATATCTGAGATAGAAGCACCTGCTGACGCCGCTCGAGATGCCGCCGCTCCCCGCACTGAGTGGGCCCCAAAACCAGGATCCACCCCTGCTAAAGATAAGATCCAACGTATCCATCTAGCCAAAGTGGTAGAAGAGACTGGTCTATGAGGTCTCACATACGAAATCAGGAGTTGGCCAGATTGAGAGGAACGCAAAGAAGAGGTAGCCTGCACATAACGTAACAAAACATCTACAACACATAGCTGAGGAACTTCCCTGAAAAAAGGGTAAAAAACTGACGAAGAATCCGTCTTAGTGCGCCTGGAAATAGAAAAAGACACTCCCTCGGGAAGGACCGAAAAACCATCCACATCAAAAGCCCTTACATCGGCCACGCGGCGAAAAGACACTAAACACAAAAGCAATGTCAACTTGGCCGAAAGCTGTCGCAGAGACAAGAACTCATTGCTCGGCCAATTCCTCAGAAAACCTAACACGGTATCTACATCCCAGAAAGTAGAATATTTAGGTGCCGGAGGCCTAGCCAATCTAATGCCCCGAAGCAATCGACATACCAAAGGGTCACGGCCCACCGAAATCCCCGAAACAGGGACATGCGCCGCAGAAATGGCCGACCGCATAACATTAATAGAACGATAGGAGAGCCCCCGGGAAAACCGAGAAGATAAAAAATTTAAGATTGCAGTCACAGGCGCTGTAAAGGGATCGCAATCCCTCTCCACACACCAGCTAACCCAGGTGTTCCATGCCGAAAGGTAGCATCGTCTTGTGCCAGGAGCCCATGAGTCCCACAAAAGGTCTCTAGTCTCCTGCGATAAACCTTCGACCGCCCAGGAGCCCCTGAAATCGCCCAGGCCACCAGAGGAAGCCGGCCTTGAAGGACGAGAGGATGAGGAGCCCCTAGCTGATCCGTGAGCAACAACGGGAGGAAAGGAAGAAGAAGAGGAGTCCTGAAGGATAATTCCAGACCTGATGAAGGACCCTCGCCAGCATCGCAAATGGAGGAAAAGCATATGCCCCCTGCCTCGGCCATACCTGCAGAAACGCGTCTACCGCCTTGCATTCTGGATCCGGAAGCCAGCTGAAGTACTCCGTCAGTTGTCGATTGGTCCTGGAAGCAAACAGATCTATGGTCAGCGGACCTCTGAGGAGACAAAGCTGCTGGAACACTGTCACCTCTAGCTTCCAGTCGCTGCTGTCCCGCCAGTGTCGAGAAAACCAATCTGCCGTGAAATTTGAAGTTCCCGGCAGGTATTCTGCCCTCAGAGAAATATTGCGATTGAAGCAGAACCTGTAGAGATCTTTCGCCGCTTCCGTCATATCTTGTGACCGAGCACCTCCTAACTTGTTGACTAGTGTTGAGCGAGCATGCTCGGCCGATGCTCGGATCGGCTCGAGCATCGCTCTGCTCGGCACATGGCGGTACTCGTACGAGTACCGCATGTGCTCGCCCGCCATGTTCGGGTCTCCTCCCCGCACGTTTTGCGGCTGCTGCGCAGCCAATAAACGTGCAGGGAGGCTCTGACATCAGTGTAATGCCAGCAGCCATGTTGGCTGCTGGCATTACACTGATTGGCTGGCCAGAACCCGTGGTCGGGTGCTGTATAGCACCTGACCAGCGAGTTCGGCTCAGTCTTAGCCAGGGAGAGATGAGGATAGGAAGGGAAAGTCAGTGTAGGGAGAAAAAAAGCAAATTTGTGAAAAAAAAAGAACCAAAAGTCCTTTTTAGGACTACTGTGTGTGGGGGCAGCAGTTTATTTTGTGTGGGGGGAAAAAAAAAAAAAAAAAAAAAAAATTTCATATATTCTGTTTAGTGTGCAAAGTTGCAGATTAGAGCACATTCTGTTTAGTGTGCAAAGTTGCAGATTAGAGCACATTCTGTTTAGTGTGCAAAGTTGCAGATTAGAGCACATTCTGTTTAGTGTGCAAAGTTGCAGATTAGAGCACATTCTGTTAAATCTTCAAACTAAAATATCAAAGTCACATATTCCATTCAGTGTGCGTCACCGCAGTTTAGCAGCATATTCTGTGTACTCTGCACAGTTGCAGAATAGGAAGAAATACTGTTAAGTCTTCAAACTAAAATATCAAAGTCACATATTCCATTCAGTGTGCTTCGCCGCAGTTTAGCAGCCTATTCTGTGTACTCTGCACAGTTGCAGAATAGGAAGAAATACTGTTAAGTCTTCAAACTAAAATATCAAAGTCACATATTCCATTCAGTGTGCGTCACCGCAGTTTAGCAGCCTATTCTGTGTACTCTGCACAGTTGCAGAATAGGAAGAAATACTGTTAAGTCTTTAAACTAAAATATCAAAGTCACATATTCCATTCAGTGTGCGTCACCGCAGTTTAGCAGCCTATTCTGTGTACTCTGCACAGTTGCAGAATAGGAAGAAATACTGTTAAGTCTTTAAACTAAAATATCAAAGTCACATATTCCATTCAGTGTGCGTCACCGCAGTTTAGCAGCCTATTCTGTGTACTCTGCACAGTTGCAGAATAGGAAGAAATACTGTTAAGTCTTCAAACTAAAATATCAAAGTCACATATTCCGTGTAAGATGAAGAAGGCGGGTAAGAAGGGACGGGGAAGTGGACGTGATCCTGATAGTTCAGGGCGCGGGTCAGGACGCGTAGAAACTGTGCCTGGTGCCAGAGCACAAGAAAGAAAGACATCCACCATACCTAGCTTCATGTCTCATTTTACAGGGCGTCGCAGGACATCACTCTCGAGGTCAGACCACTGCGAACAGGTGGTCGGTTGGATGTCAGCTGATACTGCTTCCAGTCGGTTAAGCACCACCCTGTCTTCCACCAAGTCCACTCTCAGTAGCCAAGAGTCTGGTCAACATAATCCTCACTCTGATCATCCTTCCTCCCACCATACACGGTCTGGTCAAAGAAGTGATCCCACACTGGGATATAGTGAGGAGCTCGTCTCATCACCAATCCTTCATTTGACCCTCTCTCCAAGCACGCTTGCAGAGGAACATGACATCTTGTGCCCTGATTCACAACCTCTAGAGGGTACCCAATCACAAGAGGATGACAGATGTGAACGGCATTTAAGGTCAAAGGAAGTAGTGGATGATGATGATGATGATGAGACACAGTTGCCATTAAATCAACCACTATTACTGTCTCAAGACCTTGTTGAGGAGAATGTTATACAGTTGTCAATGACTGAGTATGTGGTGGGATCAAGACATGAGGAGGATGATCAGAGTGAGGAAGTGGAGGAGGACTTGGTGGACGATGAGGTGACTGACCCCACCTGGGAAGGTGTAGAGCCGAGCGATGACAGCAGTCCTGAGGGTGAGCCATCTGCAGCACCGCAACAGGCTGGAAGAGGCAGTGGTGTGGCTACAGAAAGAAGGCGGACCGCACCAAACCGGCCCGCAAATGTTCCACGGAGCACCCCCTTGCGTAAATCTACCTTGCCAAGGGGTAGGTGTTCCGCGGTATGGCGTTTTTTTAAGGAAAGTGCGGACGACAAAAGAATTGTAGTTTGCAACCTGTGCCACACCAGAATGAGCCGAGGCATGAACACTAGAAACCTCACCACCACCAGCATGATCCGACACATGGCATCCAAGCACCGTAATAAGTGGGAGGAACGCCTGGATCGCCCATCTGTGTCTGCAGGCCACACCACTGCCTCCTCTTCCCCTGTTTTCAGTGCCGGCCAATCGCCTGTCGAAGGCGCAGGCCCGCATACCTCCCGCCCTGCACCTGTACCATCTGAAGCACCATCAGCGACCACATCCACTTCCCTGTCCCAGCACAGCGTCCAAATGTCGTTACCCCAGGCATTTGAGCGCAAGCGAAAATACCCAGCCACCCACCCACAGGCCATAGCACTAACCTCACACCTTTCCAAATTACTGGCCATCTAAATGCTGCCATTTAGGCTTGTGGACACTGAGTCCTTCCGCAGCCTGATGGCAGCAGCTGTCCCTCGGTACGCGGTCCACAGCCGCCACTACTTTTCCCGGTGTGCCATCCCCGCATTACACCACCATGTGTCCCGTAACATCACCCGTGCCCTGACCAACGCAGTTACTGGGAAGGTCCACTTAACGACTGACACATGGACAAGTGCTTGTGGCCAGGGACGCTACATTTCCCTGACGGCACACTGGTTGAATGTTGTGGAAGCTGGGAGCGACTCGGACCCTGGGATGGCACGGGTGCTACCCACGCCGAGGATTGCGGGCCCTACCTCCATCAGGGTTTCCGCCAGCACCTACGTTATTGGCTCCTCCTCCTCCGTTTCCACCTCCGAATTCTCTACACGCAGCGCCACTCCCCCATCAGCCAGTAGCTGGAAGCAGTGTAGCACTGCAGTGGGGAAGCGTCAACAGGCCGTGCTGAAGCTGATCTGCCTTGGGGACAAACAGCACACGGCCTCAGAGCTGTTGCAGGGGATTAGTCACCAGACCGAGCAGTGGCTCTCGCCACTCAACCTGCAACCAGGCATTGGAGCTCGGCAAGCTCACACACGTACCATGCCTAGCGCATGTATTTAATTTAGTGGTTCAGCGATTTCTAAAAACCTACCCCAATGTGCATGATCTCTTGACCAAGGTGCGCCGCGTGTGTGCACATTTCCGTAAGTCATCTACAGCTTCGGCCGGCCTGTTGAAGCTGCAGCAGCGCTTACAATTGCCAGCTCACCGGCTGCTGTGTGACGTGAGCACGCGCTGGAACTCCACCTTCCACATGTTGACCCGGCTTTGTGAGCAGCAGAGGGCAGTAGTGGAGTACCAGCTGTTACACGGTCGTCGCCTCTCCGTTCAACTTCCTGTAATCAGAAGTGAGGAGTGAGAATGGATGTCAGACCTCTGTGAGGTTTTACGCAATTTTGAGGAATCGACACAGATGGTGAGCGGCGATAACGCTATTATCAGTGTAACCATCCCACTTCTGTGTCTACTGAAACGTTCGCTGCTCACAATTAAAACTGACGCTTTGCATGTGGAAGAGGTGGAAATGGGGGAGGAAGAGCTTACACAAGGTGATAGCCAGAGCACCCTCACTTCGTCTTCTCAGCGACAATTGGAGGAGGCGGAGGAGGAGGAGGAGGAGGAGGAAGACATGGTTGCCTCCGCTACAGAGGGTAGCCATGGAACTTTAGTTCCATCTCTTCAGCGTGGGTGGGCAGAAGAGGAGGAAGAGGATGAGGAGATTGAGAGTCATCCTCCTGGTGAGGACAGCGAAATCTTGACTGTTGGTACTCTGGCACACATGGCTGACTTTATGTTAGGCTGCCTTTCCCGTGACCCACACGTTATACGCATTTTAGACAACACGGATTACTGGGTGTTCACCCTTCTGGACCCCCGCTACAAAGAGAATTTCTCATCTCTCATTCCTCCGGTGGAGAGGACAAGCAAAATGGTGCAATACCAGAAGGTTCTTGTCGAAAAATTGCTCCAAAATTTTCCATCTGACAACGCTGGCGGCAGAGTACGTGCTACCTTGGCCAACCGAGAAGGGGAGAAAAGGGGAGCACACAGCAGTTCCGACAAAGGCAGGGCAACACTCTCCAAGGCGTGGGACACCTTCATGACACCCCGCCAGCACCCTCACCCTGATGCGCAGCCTAGTGTCACAAGGAGGGAAAAGTTTTGGAAGATGGTGAAGGAGTACGTAGCAGACCGTGTCAGCGTCCTCAATGATCCCTCTGTGCCTTACAACTACTGGGTGTCCAAGCTGGACACGTGGTATGAACTGGCACTCTACGCCTTGGAGGTGCTGGCCTGCCCTGCTGCCAGCGTTCTGTCTGAGCGGGTATTTAGTGCTGCTGGTGGCATCATAACAGATAAGCGTATCCGCCTTTCCACCGACAATGCTGATAGGTTGACACTTATAAAAATGAACAAGGCCTGGATTTCCCCTGACTTCTCCACTCAACTGGAGGAAAGCCCCGGGGGAACATAAACTCACTTTATATATGTTATTTACAATGATGGGAATACTCTGTATTCCCATTCACCCCTTCCACCCAAAAAACGGGTATATGGTTGACTCTTAATCTTCTCATCCTCCTCCTCCTCTTCCATATGCCCTGTGATATAATTTTTATATAGGGCCAGCTCACCAGCGGGCCCTGTGATATAATTTTTATATAGGGCCAGCTCACCAGCGGGCCCTGTTTGACAATTTTTATATAGGTCAGCTCACCAGCGGGCCTTCTCATATAATGTTTTATTGGGTCAGCTCTCTAGCGGGCCCTCTCATATAATGTTTTATAGCGTCAGCTCACTAGCGGGCCTTCGCATATAATGTTTAGGATGGTCAGCTCCGCAGCAGACCCTCACCCATAATGTTTTAGATGGTCGGCTCAGCGCACGTTTCCCTCTTAATCATGGCCCCAGTTCAGAAAAATCGAGGACATTTTTGGGAGAATTTGCCTCTGCGCACGTTTCCCTCTTAATCATGGCCTCAGTTTAGAAAAATCTAGGAAATTTTTGGGAGAATTTGCCTCTGCGCACGTTTCCCTCTTAATCATGGCCTCAGTTCAGAAAAATTGAGGAAATTTTTGGGAGAATTTGCAGATGATATACAAGTAAATATACAGCAAATACTGTTTGGTAACAATTTTTCGCCTAAAGTCGTTTTTATTTTCCTTTTTGTGTGTTTTACGGTCAGTCTGTAAAAATGGCGTACTACGGGCGAAAGATCGTTCCCAGCAGCGATGTTGGAGTCCAAGATGCATCCAGACATCCTCCCTATGCTGTCCCTGAACCATTTCTGTGGTGTTTCCATCCTTTTCTGCCCTTTTCCTATGGACCAGGCACCCTCCCCTCATCAGAGCAGGGGGTGCCTGGTGTAATGCTCGAGTCCTCCCATTGACTTCAATGGGGCTCGGCCGAGCACTCGAGCCTCCGGGGGCGCTCGGTCAGAGCACCCGAACACCCGAGCATTGGGGTGCTCGCTCATCACTATTGTTGACATACTGAACCGCCGAAACGTTGTCCATTCTTAACAGAATGCAGCAGTCGGACTTGTCCCTGGCGAAACTGCGAATGGCAAAGGATCCCGCGATCAGTTCCAGGCAATTGATGTGAAGACCTTCTTCGGAAGCCGACCAAGGACCGCCTGTGGAAGACGTCATGCAGTGAGCCCCCCAACCCCAAAGGCTGGCGTTGGACTCGACCACAAAATCCGGAGAAGGGCCGAAAACCGCTCTGCCGTTCCAGGCCTGCATATGTAGATGCCACCAACGGAGCTCCGCCCGAGCCTCTGGAGATAATTCTATCTGATGATCGTAGGAACGGCCCCTTCGCAGATGGAGCGCCTTCAATCTCTGAAGAGCCCGGTAGTGTAAGGGACCTGGAAAGATCGCCTGAATGGAAGCGGAAAGGAGACCCACAATACGTGCTAGGAGCCGCAAAGGAACCCGGTCCTGACGCAGAACTCTCCGTATCTCTTTGCGAATCGCTGAAACTTTGGACATGGGGAGACGAAGAAGACATTGAACGGAATCTATTTCGAATCCTAAAAATTGAACTACCTGAGACGGAACGAGAGCAGACTTGTCCCTGTTGACAACGAACCCCAAAGATTCCAGAAAACGCACTACAAAGCGCGTCTGAAAGCGAATTCTGGAGACATCGTTGCAGAACAGCAACAAATCGTCGAGATAAATTAGGCAGCGAATGCCCAATGATCGCAGACGAGTCACCACCGGCTTCAACAGCTTCGTGAAACACCACGGAGCTGAACTGAGGCCGAATGGAAGACACGTAAACTGGCATGGACGACCGCGCCAACGAAACCGGAGGAATTGACGACAACTGGGATCTATGGGAACCGACAGATAGGCATCTTTGAGGTCGAGACGAGTAAACCAGTCCCCTTGCACTAGAAGATCTCTCAACAGATGGATGCCTTCCATCTTGAAGATACACCACGAAGGAATTTAAGTCCCGCAAGTTTATGACCGGGCGAAAATCCCCTGTCTTTTTCTGGACAAGAAAAATGGTGCTGAAAAATCCGGTCTCGTCGGGTGCAAACTGAACCGCACCTTTGGAAAAAAGAGAAAGAATCTCGGCATCTATCATTTCTTGATCCGCGACTGGAACCACCGACACCGGTGGACGAAACACCTGCAGTGGAGGGGAATGAAACTCGATCACATACCCTTGGACGGTCTGCAAAATCCATGCATCCAAAGATATCGCCTCCCAAGCCTGCAAATGAAAAGCAATTTTTCCGGCAGTGCAAACATGTGTTACAGGAGAATGCAATATAGGGATGCTTACCGGTAGTAAAGCGGGAGCGTCCTCTGCCTCTCTGATTCTTGGCTCTGTCCGTGCCCCTGGTGAACGAAGTAGTTCGGTATGAGGTGGAAGGAAAGAAGTTGGGAGGTGGAAGACTGTATCTGGAGCCTTGCGACCAAAACCTGCTGGCGGCACGGCCCCTCTGCCGGCCAGCTCTCCCAAAAACACCCCTGGATGAGGGTGGACGAAAAACTTGTTTCATAGATGTCTGAGCCTTGTTCAATGAAGTGAAAAGATTAACATGGCGTTTCAATTCCACTATAAAAGGATCCCCAAACAGGAGGCCATTGGCCGAAGGGCCCAACTCTTTGGATCCTAAATCAGCTAGCTTGGCATCAATCCGTAGCAGAGCTGCTTTCCGGCGCTCCGTAGAAATGGCCGTATTGGCGTTTCCCAAGAGACATATGGCCCGTTGCGCCCATTCACGGACCGCATTTGCATCCAGTGGTTCCCCTTTTGAGAAGGCAATATCAGAGAAACACAAAATCTTCGCCAGGGGTCCCAAGACATCTAGTAGCTTGTCCTGTGAAGATTTTAAACCCTTTTCAATGCCTTTCCGAGGGTCCCGACCAGATCGGGACATGAAGGTAAGGACGGTTTGATCAAAGTCTGGCGTAGCCGCCACCTTGTCAGGAATAACGGGCCTCGGACACTCAGCCTTCAATCGATTCCGCACCTCTCGGTCCAGAGGCTGCCGCAACCAATAATGAACATAACGGGCCAGGTGATCCGGTAAATTCCATTCAGCTGACCTTGGATGGCGGAGAAACCGGGGATCGAACAGTCTGTTGCCCTTAGAATCATAAAAGCCGTCATCATCTTGACCTAGAGGCTCCTGACCTTCCTGAGTCGTGTCCTGATCCATCACCACCGACTCCTTGACATAACCGGAAGAAGAATCCTGAGGAAAATCCCAGCTACCTTCATCTTCAGATGCCGACCCCCGTGCCTGCCATTCGTCCACCACGGCCAACTGGGAAGGGGAAGTTGAGGCGTCGTCCACAGGATAAGGAGGCGGAGGAGGTAGAGAATCCAATTCGTCCCCTCGTCTAGCCTTTTTTAAGGGAGTCTTCCCCTTGGAGCCGCCGTCCTTCCACCCTCGTTTAGCAGCATGAAAACTCTCCGGAACAGCGGGAGAGGCCATCACCTCGTCAGCTCTATGCACCATAGATGAAGGCACCCCTGAAGATGTCTCCGAAGGACATTGAGACAGCACACGGGCCAAAGCTTTCTCCACTGAAGCGGCTACTGCCGCATCGATCAGAGCATGGAAGTCCTGAGACTCAGCCATCTGTTAAACAAAAGAGTGCCGGTAAGCACTAGCAGGAACACAGAAACCCAACTGATAGGGCGATCCCCTGCAAAATCAACTGGGGCTCACCCAGCAAGTATGAAAATTTTTTTTTTTTTTTTTTTTAATGTATCACCACCCCCAAGGGGAATGTAGCATAAACCAGTGTGACAAACCACCAGAAGTCTGAAGGGGCTCGCCCAATGAGAGAATAGGCTAACCAGTAACTCTGGAAACCCATGCAAGCATGGAGACAGAACTGCACAAAGGCAGAAATATACAGCCCACCACAGGAGCCAAATGGGGCTCACCCAAATTAACCAAAGTGTGAAAAGAGGGGCTCACCCACTTAGCACTGAAAGGACATACAGTGGGGCTCACCCCAAGTTGAACAGCAGGGGCTCACCCAATCAGAAAAACAACTTTAATTACAAGTATGTCAAGTGTTGTTGTAACGTTAAATGTAGTGAACGAACATATACAGTGCACACAATGTAGCCAGATGTCAGTCGAGCAACGGAGCACTGCAGGGGAAAAACCCCCTACCGTGAACCGCCAAACCAGTGACTCCGACCGAAATATGATCAGGGGCTCACCCTAACTAGACCGCGTCACTGCAGCAGTCCCCAACCTTCCCACACCGCGTTAACTAGGAAGTAGGGAAGAGAGGACCAGCCCAGGACGCCCCCGGCAAAGCCGAACACAAACCGGTCGGCGCCAGGGAACTAAAACCCACAGTGTGTGAGTGCCCTCAACCCCCGCGTCCGGTGCTTTTTAGCAACCCGGACACGGAGGTAATGCAGAGAAAGGAGCCACCGAGAATCTCGCTCCAAACGAGATTCAAGATGGCCGCCGAGACAGTCCCCCGGTCCGCGGACCGCACAGCCGAGGACCGGAGCAAGCCCAGCAAAGCAAGGCAGACTGAGAAAGTCCCTGGGAAGCACACCAGGAACACCCAACGCCACCACCGCCACCGGCTAAGCAGGGCGCGGGTATGAACAAAAACACAAGGGAGGCAGGGAACCCAGTTATGCCAGCCTCCCCCCACGCTAAACCCAGTTTAGGAAGTACATAAAAAACCCTGCCATAAAAGAGACCCAGGGCATAAAAAGAAACATAAACCTAAACAAAAACAAATTGAAGAGCATAAAATAAGCAGAAATAAACATACATCCAATAAACCAAACACAAGGAAAAAATTACTCTGACCTGTGCCACGTTCTGGAGCAGCAAAGAAAGAGGAGTGGCTTATCTGCTCCAGGGTTTATATGAGGGGAGTTCTTTGTTTTTGATTGGTTGTTACTTTGTGAAATGCTGTGCTGCTATTGGAGTTTGTTAGTAAAGAAAGTATAGCAAAATATGAAGCCTCCTGTCATGTGGTAAAATTAGAGACTACCTTGGTCTTGAATCCTGGTCCGATTCTTAACATCACCTTATCCTGATGTACAAGCAGGTATGGGGATTTTGATGATAGGGCTTGTAATTCCACTACTCTTCTGCCTGATGTGACAGCCATTAAAATATTATATTGTTATATAATATTATAATAAGTATATTAAATAGATGATGAAGCAAAGAAGATGTCTCCAGTGATATTTCTCCAGTTCCTATGTGATCCAATGGAGCCTATGCATTAAGATTTCTCCACCATAGAGATCTTAGTGAATAGTCTCTATAGAATAACATAGGAAATGGAGAAGTGATATCACTGGTGAACTCTTCTCCACTTTATCACGCCTTAACATATAACCCCCATTCTCTTCAATGTGAGTTTTTTTATAGGAACTCACTAATTGATTAATGGCTATATTTAAATTCCATGGAGGGATTACATTTATTAGTCTTGGTTTTGATTTCTCGATATTTCTAAGGCATCTCTTTACTAGGTCTTTCTCCCCAAATTAGGGAGTTATTTTGATGCTATAGTGTAATTATGCATTCAAACTATATTTAGTGCACTTATGTTATCTTCATGAACATGATAGTCATCATTTTGTTATGTGCTGTTAGCTAAGAATGTATATATTTGTGCACCTATACATATTTAATATCACTCAGGCGATAAGTGACATTCATATTTCATAATTTGTTGTTTGTTGCAATAAGTTTGTTTCAGATTTACAGTAAATTGTGAATTTAGTGTATATTTCTGAAACCTTTCATAAAACTCTTCTTTTTAACAAAGTATCCTTGCTTCATCATTTGGTGTAGAAGAAACTTCAGCCATTTTCTGATTCTTGTGTTACTCTGATTTTTGGAAATATATGCATTTATATAGTTATTGAGCTGTTTTAGTGTAATTTTCTATTTGACCAATGGAATGTGCAATTTAGTTAATACATTTGAAGGTACCAATTATGGCATCACTGGAGGAACAATAAAGGTATGTTTGATATGCACTTGAATCAGGTTCTAACACTGGCATTCAAAACGCCCATTTGAACTAAGCCTTAAAGGGATAGTAATGTTTCAAAATAAAAGTGCTCCAATTAATCTTCACCGTATTTGGGCCATGGAGAGTGTTATTGCAATACTGTCAGAGTTGTAGTTCAAGAGTAATTGATTGATAAAGTATCCCCCTCCCACCCCTTTTACTGATGTAACACTGCTCTCCTCAGAACAGAAAGGTGGTGTCCAGATGGCTTGCAGAGAGGGACAATCTTCAAGTAGCATAAGGAAAAAACCTGTCAAGGGGGGCAGGGTTTTCATTGTTCTCACCGTAAGAAGATTGTCCCTTGCTGTGAGCTGTCTGGTCTTAAGACCAGATTCCACATCTGAGGGGAGGTGGCTTACACTAGGAAAAAGTAACATACATAGTAACATAGTAACATAGTAATTTAGGTTGAAAAAAGACTTGCGTCCATCTAGTTCAACCCTTTTCCTATTCCTATTTACCATCGGGCAGGAAGGGGATACTTTATCATTCAATTACTCTTGAACTACAACTCTGACAGTATTGAAATAACACTCTCCATGGCCCAAATACTATGAAGATTAATTGGAGTTACTTTTATTTTGAAACATTACTATCCCTTTAAGGCTTAGTTCAAATGGGTGTTTTGAATGCCAGTGTTAGAATATGATTCAAGTGCATATCAAACATACCTTTGTTGTTCCTCCAGAGATGCCATAATTAGGAGGTACATTGGTGAAGCTAATACCTTACCCAAGGGGATGTTAGCCAAATGTTATTGGCTGGCCTCCACATGGACTGGCCATTTATTCGATGGATGTGGTGAGCAACACATCAATCCACTCAGACATGTGAATGATGTACTTCGTTCATATAAGCTAAAAAGGTGCTGAATTTTCTTGTGATCTACATTGAATGCAGGTCAAATGCAGAAAATGGTTTTCAGTCTTTGTAATGTATTGTGTATTAAAACTGAGTGTGTGGTTGGCGCGATCTGCAGTAAAGGGAAGCATTCTGGTGCATTTAGAGCACCTTAGAAAATGGTCTGTTGAAAACATCTGTATAAAAGGCTTTGTAAGATTTCTAGGTTTATTAGCTTGTAAGTTCTCAGAGCACATAAAGGATGATGTACTAAAAAGAATAGGAGCAGTTTTGGAGCAAACCAAGTGCACCACTGGGGAAAAATAAAAATTCAAGAGAGGTTTCAGACACATTGTGAAGAAATGGAAATGTTATTTTATCCTTATGGTACAGTTGGTTCGCCTCAGAACTACTCCTGTTTTCTTACTACCAACTGACAGCTACATAGAGTGTATTGTGACAGTGAGTTCATGCACTTCGAGCATGATACAGTCATCACAACCCAAAGACATTTCACTGCAAGAAGCCCATGGTGGGGGGGAGAGCAAATAATTCAGTGGACATGTTCCTGTGCTGTTGTGGGCAGGAACGGGCAATGGGGTTGTCCCCTGCCACATCCTTTCCAAATCACTGATCCCGACCATTTATAACTTGCCTAACAGTTTAGATGAATTACAATAACTCCTTCTTACTGCTCCCCCGAATGTTTATGGCATGGTTACAGGATGCCATCATATTAGGAAGTGTCCAACATAAGGATAAGAAACACGTATGAATTATCAGCTTTGTTTACACTTTTGTAACTGCTTGACTATAAAAAGATCACTTCTGCCCATGTATGAATTGGATTATAAAGAGGGGAAGACAACTTTGACAGGAAACAAGAAGTATGGTCCTGTCTGGTATTGTACCATCTCATTGTAATCTCCGTTTCATACGTAGTCTCTACCTGCTACATATTGAATGCTGACACCATTGATACTTTTGGCTATTATCATATATATTAAGAGAGGGGAGCTTCTCTATTCATCATCATTACAATCATTGGGGGGAGATTTATAAAAGTAGAGTTATACAGAAAGTGTCTTTACAATTATCTCAAAGCAACATAAGGATATGTACAAACATTTATCAATATTTTTGCTAAGTGCTAACTCCAGTCAGCTGACTTTTTTAAAAAGTGGAGTAGAAATGATCTCGTTCAAATAAGAATTGTGGTGCAATGTATATATATAGAAATTTTCTAATTGCTCCAAAAATAAAGTCAGTTTTATTGATTAAATCTTAATGTCAGGTATAGCCTGTTTTTAAAGGAAGCATATAGTGACAGCTATTTATGCGCAAATATATTCTCAGTTGCAAATTTTCTAAGAGTATTGTCAGATAGCCAAATCTATAAATTTGACTTTACTGCTTAAAAATATGACCTGTTGTTGTGAAGTTTAGCAACAAATCTTAAACATACACTAAGAAGGATTTTTAATCATCCCCCTATTGTTTCTATAATTTGATCGCTTTGCTCCTTTACCTCATTTTGCTTGCAACAGTGTACAACATGCAGAGGATGGGAGAGGCAGTGTGATCTTTCAATATTGCACAACAGTCTTTTATTACTTTCTGTTATCTATTTACACCTTGGACCGGTCTGAGAACTTTATACTTATATACTGTTGTATTATTGTTGGTGATTATTGTCACATTGCTTTTATGAGTTTCAGTAAATGTATATATTTATACCTTCCCTTTAACACTTTGACTGCTATGTGCTTGGGCCATATTTTACACCTGTAGACAAGAGACATTTTCAGAATTTTTGCTATCCATCTGTTTAGGTCTGATTCCCATAGGTACATTTCTAGTTACATATGGAAAACTATATATATATGAGTTTTTTCATGGTGCCTCACATCAATTAAATTTTGTATTACGAACTAAAATGCACATTCCAGTGATTACATGGAAAATCTACCCTAAAACAGTGAAATAACTATAGAAAACGACATATTTCCAGAAAGCAAATATCCCACTGCATGAACTGAGTGTTCACTACACCAACCACATCCTCTGATTTTTCTTACATTTTTTTCAAACATGACTTGCCTGTACTACAATGGTTATAACACCTACAGAAGTGAAGAAAAGGTAGACAAAGCACACTGTTTTAGACAGAAGATAACCCATTGTGTTAAATGAGGGCTCAATACGTTTCTACCCTCTTTGTAAACTATGGAATTTCCAACTGTATTCACTAGTTACTGCTCTTACAAGAAAAATGGTAACTCATTGGTATGAGTTGACATACTGTAGTGGGTACCAGAAGCACAATATTACACAAACTTCAACCTCTCATTTTTCTGTTTTTTCAACATGACTTGCCAGTACTAAAATGGTTGTAAGAACTACAAAAATAAGGAAAAGATAGACAAAGTATAGACATTTTGGAAACAAGATAGCCTGCTGTATCAAATAAGAGTTCCTTTTCCTTTCTATTCCTAGCCTGGTATGTTTCCAGAAGTTGGTGCTAAATGAAAAAAGTGGCATCTTTGTACATTTCAAATTACAGATGTACTGAAATCTTTGAAAACTATGGAATGTCCAACTGAATTCATTAGCTACTGTTCTTACAAGAAAAATGGCACCACATTGGTATGAGATGACATATTGTAGGGGGTGCCAGAAGTACAAAACTACACCAACTGCAACCTCTAATTTTTCTTACTTTTTTCCAACACAACTTGCCTAACCAAAATGGTTGTAACTGCAGAAATGAAGAAAGGTAAACAAGGTATACTACTTTGGAAAGAAGATATGGCACCCCATTAGTATGAGTTCACATATTGTAGGGTGTGCTAAAAGCACAAAACTACACCTACCTGTTTTATTTTTTGAAAATGGCTTCTTGTACTAAATTGATCATAAGTATTAGAGATATGTAGGAAAGGTATGTAAGGTATACCATTTTGGAAAGTATACACTCATCCACATCAAGTGAGAATTCACTTGCTTTTCCATCCATAGGCTGGAGTGCACAAATATTTCCATAATGTGGTGATATAGGAAAAAATACATGTTTTTCCCCTTACACTTCAAGCACTGCAAAGATACTAAAATCTTTGAAAAACATAGAATTTCCTACTATATTCAGTACCTGCTATGAGCCTCAGAAAAGCTGTGCCCCATTTGTGTGGGCTAAAGGGATACTAATAGTTAAAATGTAAAAAATAATATGGTATAGGGTTTATCCCCCGAGTAAAACTGGGTACACCTGCTGCTGACAGCTGTTTTATTCAAAAGTTATTACAGCTCAGACTTGAACTTTTAGATGAAGTTTCACAGTGGCCTGAAATTGTACAGCTGTGCTACAGCATCCTATGGAGGTTTATGGTCAACTGAATATAGCTGTCCATAGGATGGTGTTTCACTATAAAATCCCAGGACACTAAGGTACTACAGCAAACAAATTCAATTCTGAGCTACAATAACTTTTGAATAAAACACTTTTCAGTATCGAAGTACCCTTGCTTTACTCAATGGGATAAACAATTTATATTTTGTTACATATTAAGTATTATTATCCCTTTAACATAACACTAACCTACACCTGCCATTTTTATTTTTGAAAATACCTGCCTGCACTAAACTGGTCATAACCATTACAGGGGGATGATATGTACCATTTTGGAAAGTAGATATTCCATCGAATCAAATAAAGGGTCACTTGCCCTTTTAGCCCTAGGCTGGTATGCACAATTATTTCTAGAATGTGGTGCTACAGGAAAAAATCAAGCTATTTTCTATTTCTACCTCATAAAAGATACAAATAGCTTTGAAAAAACATGAAATATATGACTGTAATGGTTAGCTACTACTCTTCCAAGAAAATTACACCCTGTTGGTATGAGCTGACATACTGTAGGGGGTGCCAGAAATACAAAACTATGCCTGCTACAATTTAATATTTTTCATGATAAATGCCTGTAATAAAATGGTTATAACAGCATGATAAATTAAAAAAAGTAGATAAAGCATACAATTTTGAAAAGTAAACAACTAGCCACTTTAGATAAGGGGTCATTTGTCTTTCTGCCCCTAGATTAGTGCTCACAACTATTTCCAGAGTGTGATGCTATAGGAAAAACACATACTTTTTTTTACATATCAATTATTTAAAAGATCCTAAAATAGTTCAACACCAACAGCCTAAGATCCTGATACACTTTTTAGAAAATTGACTGATTTTGAGAATCTATGTCTTAAATCGGCTAATTTATCCCACGGAATTTCTAAAATATATAATCTACTAGCTGATAGAGAATCCCTTTATACAATGCAAAAATCCCAGTGGGAAAGTGAGTTGCAAATACAAATCTCTCAAGACAACTGGCTTCGGGCTGCCAGTGGGACAAGGATGGGAAAGCAAACAGTGTATGTGTGATTTTATGACTACTAGCTGAAATAGACTAGGGGCCAGGCAGTGTATATGTGGACTTGTAACTGTCAGTGGAACCTGGCTGCAGGGAGGAGGGGTCAGGCATTGTCTGCGTGTATATCTGACTAGCATTGGGCAAGGCAAGACTGAGGGGTCAGATAGTTCATATGGGGGATCTGTGACTACCAGTGTAATCTGGAATCAGACTGGGAATAGGTGTACACTGTTTGATTAAATGTTTCCATTATTTTTTATTCAGACCTTGTTGGGGGGACATCAATAAATAAATCAATATTCAGGTGTTTGCCACAGGAAGGTCCAGCGCATTGCTTTGGAATGTGTTGGACCCTGCCCATGGTACACACAGGATTCATTTTTTTCCTGACTTTTTTATTCAGACCTCATGGGAGTGGGGCATTATAGGGGTAGTTGTGCTGGAAATCCAATGCAACCCCGTTTCACACAGGGTTAATTTTTTTTTCATTACTTTTATTCAGACCACATTGGGGGGGGGGCATCCGGACCACTACTGATGCCTCCCCAAGGAGGTCTGAATAAATAATGATGAACAAAAATAAATTAAACGTGTTTGCAACAGGAGTGTAACTGCAATGTGGTGGACCGCCCTGTGGCATACACATGTTTTTTTTCCCCACAATCTATCAGACCTCATTGGTGGGGCATCAGGACCCCTCCAGATGTCCCCTTCAGCTATTGATTTGCTTCCATTCTTACCTGAACTTCCAGATTAGAGTGGGAGGGACCAGTGAAAGCCTTCTTGCATCACCAGTGAAGTCGGGAGGCTTTCCCCGATCCTGTCCACTCCTTGGCAGTTTGGGTAGGAGTGGAAGCTGGGGAGCATTTTCCTCTCCTGTGTCACCAGTATTGATCTCCCGGCACAATCGGGTGTGCATCAGGAAGGGTCCTTATGAGGTCTCATGCAAATGTTTTTTACAGCAAAAACAGGTCAGTAGGAAGTGGGATCGACTCCAACCATGTTGGAGTCACAGGCTTGGCCATGAAGGTACCCATGGCCAAGCCCATTACTCTAACTTGGCTGTCACTCAGAGGTTTAAGGCTTTGAGTGCCAGAGTAGAACAAAACACAGTGCATTAAAGACCACTCTAGCATTCAAGGGATTAAAATGCCCATTTGAATAAATGGGAATTTGGGGGATTTTAGTTCTCCCCTATGGTGCAGTTGGTTTGCCCCAGAACTCCTGTACTTTTCTTTTCAACATACGACCCTAAGTCTATATTCCCCCCAAGTATACTCATAAAAGTTTAAATACCCACTTTAGAATTTTAGTCCACCTGTGAGTGCCATGGATCAATTAGCCACCCCATTTTAAGTGGCTCTACCACTTCCAGAGCAGTTTTTTAACTTCTTAACGACCTATTATGTGACAAGAACATCATGGGTAAACTTACCCTAAGGTCCTGTCATGTTAAGGGTTAAATTATTTTAAGGCACATCAGTGCGTTCTGCTCTCATGCTGTAGAGGCATTTTCAGTTCTCTGTTCTCTACTACAGCTGTAACATGTACTGGCTTTTTCATTCACAAATGCAATATGTTTGTGACTGTTCTCTGCCTCTCTCTTCCTTACTATTAGAGTAAAGAAGAGAGAAGCAGAGAACAGACAAAATGGGAAGAAGACAGAGGACAAAGTTGGGTGCATTAACCTCTTCAGCACTGGAGCATTGGGCAGGATAAATGCAGGTTCTTTTTTTGACCTGCTAACAGAGGCCTGTTTTGTTTTAAAATAAATCTGAAGCAGAGCTATGTATTCTATTTAATCACATTTTAAAAAAAATGTTTTTAAGTTTTAAACAAACATTTATAACAATTTTACTGTTGTGGTGAAAAGTAATACACTTACACACTACTCAATCTTATCCAACAAAAAAATGGAAACTGGGGGGGAGGGGGACATGGGGATTTTAGCCCCAGAGGGAGAGTGCCCACTTAAAACTGCCCATTTTGTAGGTATGAATAACCGGTCATACCTTTCATACAGTCTCCATAACAATTTAACCCATTAAGCCCAAATGATCACAAGAGAAAAAATAAAAATGATGGGGTTTTTTTTTTTTTACATTTTTTAAAGTTTTCATTAATTAAAAAAATTGATGGGTTATCCATATAAGTGTGGTATCAAAAGAAAGCCTTAACTGTGTGCAAAAAAATGGTATATAATTTATGTGGCTTAAATAAAAGACTTAGAGGAAAAACACTGTTGAACAAAGACATAGTCAAAAAATTCAGAATTGCTCCAGTCCTTAAATGCAATCCACCACAGATTTTCCTAGTACTTAAGGGGTTAAAGTCATTGTGACTATCTTCTAATGAACCTGAGCCTCCTGTGCCACTTTTACAGGGCTTTATACATAAAGCAAAAACAGACTGATTATGGGGCAAACCAACACAACACTGAGGATAAATATAATTTCAAAAATTACCAAATGATTAAATATAGCTTTTTATGGTTTGAATACTAGACAGGTTTCCAATGCATGTGGCCTACAGTATTTCGATTCCCTTCTTCACAAAAAAAAAAAATCCTTGAAAACCAGAGATATCTCCAACACATTTTTTTTGGTTGGCAGGGCAGTTCTGTCTCTGGGCAGCCTTCAGCTGATTTTGTGTCCTCTGTATTGTTTGACCCTCGAGTGCAGCACACTATTTCAGTGTTTATTTTTATATCTATATTGATTTCCAACACATTGTATAGCAATATGTTGGTGGTGCCCACCATCAAAATGGTGTCACTTTAAGTCAAGTTTAGTTCGTCTTACAGAGAATTTCAATCTGCCTGTATGTTGTACTGACCAATGTTTTGTAAAAATATATTGTTTATGAGAAATTCACCTTTATATTTTGATGGAACAAAGTGGCACATTATGAAAATACCCTGCATAGTATGCTAATTATTTGTATTTGAGGTAAACAAATCACTCACCATGCCCCCTGGGTGAAAGCTGTGCCAGGATTCTTTCATAGCACACTGTCTACTAATATAAGCCCAGCCCATAAACTAATTAGCATAATGTGCCATACAGTGACACCAACACAGGTTAATTTCACAAAAATTGTATTACAAATAAGCTCACATATCACATATGAAGTTTTTAATCCTCTTTAAAGGTGAGTAACTTTAACTTAAGGAGACAGGTCAACTTTTATAAATATATTTAATCCATGTTTCCAGTTTATCAGTAATAGACAAAACTAAATTTCCTACTGTAAAGATGATTTAGTTTTTTAAGCAGATGTCAGTCCCCCATTTATTATTTCTGTAGCTAGATATTCTGGAACAAGCCTCCATTGTGTGCAGTTTTGGTACACAGCTGACTCAGAATCATAAGGTCCATTATGTGACAATGAGGAGGCTGAACTGAAGGAAGCAGAAAATATTATTAACATGTTACCATAGCCAACAGGGCTGACATTCTGTCACATTCCATGCTTATGTGACAAGTACATCATAGCTAGAGGTACAAGTCATTCTACAATTTTCCACATCACAGAGAATCGATAAATTTATAAATCACTGACATTTTTTTTTCCACAGAGAAATTCTGTAGTATAACCGACTTGAGGACATAAGGACGCTGATGTCCTAACAAGAAAAAGAGCAATTCTGGGGCAAGCCAACTGCCACATAGTGGACAAATAAAGATTCCACAAAATTCCATTGACTTAAATGGGGATTTTTACCCCTTACATTCTAGAGAGGACTCCGATGATTTGCAAAGGTGTCTTAATGACAGTGGAGTGTGTGCACTAGTATGCACTACAGTGATCAAACACTGCAGTACATTCCGAGTGCAGCCGCTAGCACTGGAGGTTGACCCCATTGTCAACCTGGAGGTTATCCCATTAATAACTTACTCTTTTATTTTTTATGCAATATTTTATTATTGCTGTAACAAACTATGAGAAACACACTTAATATGAACAGGTCATATTGTTCTGTACTCTGAACTGGCTCTTTAAACAGTGCAGGAACATTTAAATCTGGTTTATAATTAGTTTTCCTACTGATTTGGTAAGCATTCATATTTACACTACCGGTAAAAAGTTTTAGAACACCCCCATTTTTCCAGTTTTTATTGAAATTTACACAGTCCAATGAATAACCTGAACGGTACAAAGGTAAGAGGTAAAATGCCAGAGGTGGAAAAAAAAGTTTAGGTTAACAAAAACTGAAAAATAATGTACATTTCCTAAACCATCAAAAGGCATTTGGAAACTGAAGGAAACTCTAACAGGAAGAGGCCCGGCAGACCCAAAGCCACAACAGAATTAGATAACAATTTGCTGAGAATCAACAGCTTGTGTGACAGGCGGCTCACAGCACAACAGCTTCCAGCACAACTTAACACCGATCGAAGTAAGCAAGTGTCAGTTACAAGTGTGAAGAGAAGACGTTGAGCTGCAGGTTTGAATGGTTGAGTGGCAGTAAGAAAGCCATTGCTAAGATGGCATAATAAGAAAAAGAGGCTTGTTTGGGTCACGAAGCACCACCAGTGGACTACTACTGAAGACGGGAAGAAGGTCTTATAGACCGATTAATCAAAATTTGTGATCTTTGGTACATCACCAAGGGTTTTTGTATGCTGTCGAGTAGGCGAAAGGATGGTTCCTCAGTGTCTGACACCAACTGTCAAACATGGTGGAGGAAGCGTGATGGTCTGGGGCTCTTTTGCTGGATCCAGAGTCAGCGACTTGCACAGAGTGAGTGGCACCCTGAACCAATACTCATACCAAAGCATTTTTCAGTGCCATGCAATACCCTCTGGTACATGCCTAGTTGGTCAGGGGTTCTTCCTACAGCAAGATAATGACCCAAAACATACCTCCAAGCTGTGTCAAATGTACCTTAGAAGAAAAGAACAAGAAGGTAGGCTTCAAATCGTGGAATGACCAGCACAGTCTCCAGACTTAAACCCCACTGAGCTGGTCTGGGATGAACTGGACAGAAGGGCGAAAGCAACACAAGCTACAAGTGCAACTCATTTGTGGGAACCTCTGCAACAGTGTTGGGAAGAAATTTCAGAACAATATTTGATTTCCGTTATGGAAAGAATGCCACAATTGTGTGTTCGGCTGTTATATCTGCAAAAGTTGGCTACTTTGAGGAGCCAAAAATTTAGATAACACTTTGTTAAGGAAAACGATTCCATGATTTCTTTTTTTATGTCCAATTGTTTATTTGTTCTATGCATTATTTTACAGAGTACATTGAGACATTAAACTGTGTAAATTTCAATAAAAACTGGAAAAATGGGGGTGTTCTAAAACTTTTGACCGGTAGTGTATGTATTTCACAAACATCCTATTTTTTGAAGACCATAGAGGTGTGCAGTATGTTGCTTTGCAATGCATTACACACCTCTCTGGTCCTTGTGGGGTTAAAAAACAAGCTATGCCTTAGGAATAAGTGTCTGTAAACTTATTGAGCACATAGACATGAATGTACAATGGTGATTAGGTACTAAATTCAACTCTGGAATTTATTTACAGTCTTTGTAGCTGCCTAACGGCAATTTATTACTCTATATATATGCCAGACATCTTCGTCTTCTGCCAAGGGGATGACAGTTGGACAGTTTGTCGGTGTCTGGGGAAGTGTTATCTACCTTGTTTAAGTCACTGGATCAAAAAAGCAAAGAGGAAATGGAGCGATTTTACACCATTTCCCTGCACATGCTATGAGGCTGGCATACCATGCTTGTTGACGTTAAAGTTCTAGATGTGGCTGATATTATCCTCTGATATACAAGAAGACAACGATTAAACTCTGTAGTGCATACACCGAGGTTCAGAGGCTAATACCAGTGAAGCTGTGCTGGCAAGTTTGTAAATTTGCCCCATTGAGGGTGATATGCTAAGGTGAATGTGAGTAATTCTGGGCAAACCAACTGTACTAAAAGGGAAAAATAATAATCCCCATTTACTTAAATTGGGCTTTTAACACTTCTAGAGAATTCTGTAACAAGTTGTGGTGTAATTCACTGGATATGTCTCTAGCAAGGTTAAAAACCCATATAAATAGGTGAGAATTACGACGAGATGTATTTTTTCCAGATAGTGCAGTTGTTCATAGCGATCTATACAGAATTCTGCCTCTAGGTCATGCCTCCTTACAGCAGGCTTCAGTTTACCTGAATGGCTTGTAAGGGTCACTAGTAAACCTAAACAATTAGCAGTAGATTATAACAGAGATCAAATTCAAATGACTGAATACTGTTTGAAGGTTACCCCTCTAAATGCATTATCCTGTTTAAAAAATGAAAAGGCACTTATTCCTAGAGTTTAGTTCCCACAAGTTTCTATTATTTAACAACAGTATGAAATGGGTATTAACAACTTTTCTATTTTACAAGAATCATATATTCTCTGTTCATTCACACCAATTATTACCAATAATTCCATGGGATATATTCACTAAAGCTTGATAAAGAGGTGATAAAGAAGAGATGACTTCTCCAGTGATATCACGTCTCTAGATCCTATGTTATTCTGTGGAGCCAATGTACTAAGATTTCTCCAACTTTGGAGACCTTAGTGTATAGGCTCTATAGAATAGCATAGGAACTGGAGAAGTCCTCCACTTTATCTCCTCTTTATCACTCCTTAGTGCATAACCCCCACATGTGTTACCCCCGAGACTGATTAACTGAATGGACTCAAAGCAATTCTGGGGCAAACCAAAGTGCACCGTAGGGGACAAAGAAGCATTCCATGAATTAAACGGGGCTTTTAATCCCTTGAATGCTAAAGAAGTTTTCAACACATTTCTTTGCTGTGCATTGGAGATTTTGCTAGCATTCAGGCAGTTAAAAGCCCCTTTTAAATCAAATAGAATATTTTGTCCTGTATGGTTTATTTGGTTTGCTCCACTTATACTGAAAGGAACACTAACACCTTCTAATAACTAAGTCCAATTGAATGTAATCTAAGCAGAAAACTCTTATGACTATGAATTAAATGGTTCTCCTTAACAAATCTTTTATTACGACGTTGAGGAAGATCAAGGAAGATATGATTCTTTGTTGAAGTACTAAAGGACCCCCAAACTCCTCCTGCTCGCAAAGACTTGGTAAAATGACTTCAGTAGGAGATGTTTTGGCTGGGAGCCCTTTAGGAAGAATCATGTCTGCTCCCATGGACAAAATATCAGATCAATTAAAGATTCATTGTGGAAAAGACATCCATCCAGAATTTATTCAAAGTGGGAGTTAGGATTTTCTGTCCAGATTAATATAAAATGTTTATTATTATTAGGAGATATTGGTGTTCCTTAAAGTAAATCAGTCTCACTGATTACAAGGTTCCATAACAAAATTTGAACTGATGCAATGGCTTTGATTATCTTTTGGACTTTTGTGAAGTATGTCTCTCTTTGCACTTTTCCCAGGAGTTCTAATAAATTCCAGTCCCATCCTCAGAAATCTAAAACAGAGATCAGCAATCCCACACTGCAATATTGCACAACTTCAGAGATTTACTCCAATGATGCTTCGTACCATACAAATATATTTAATTGCACATCCCCAGTGGCTGACATGAGAACTGATGACACCTCATACTATAACGATACAGGAGTCTACAATAGTCCAGAAGAGGATTATCAGACAATGGACAACTTGGATGATCAGTAAGTCAAACATGTGATCACTGGTGTAACTAGTCATTAGAGGGCACAAGTGAAAACATTTTAGGGCCCCCTTACACAGAATATTTTCACAGGGGTATAACTGAAACCTACTGGATTATGTGGCAGTTGCCCCCATTTGGATGCACTTTATGTACCCCTTGTAGTTACACGCCTGCATGTGAAATTTTCTTATTTGGATTACCATCAATGCATAAGAGAGGGACAACTTGAGGCCCTCCATGCAACTCATATCATCCAGCGCTAGCTTTTGGCTGGCTGGGGAATAATCGGAATTGTAGTCCTCAGCAACCGGAGGGCCTCAGGTTGTTCATGCCTGATTTACAATGACAATTCCAAAAAATGTTAGAAATTGGTCAGATTTCATATTCGATTTGTTAATAACTACAATGTGCGATCTAGAAATCTTGTAATCTGCACTAAATGAGGGCCTCCATTCATCCTGCAATTATAGCTGGACCTATAGCGAACCATGTAGCTCTCGGGACACAATGCAATCCAGAAGCGGCAAAAGAAGAACAATTTTGTAATACACCAAGTTCAGCATAGTAGACAAAAAAAATATGTTTCCCTTTATCTTGCACCATAATTCCAAAAGGCAGCTACCCAAACTGTATTCCTACTATAGAATATCAAAAACAAATAACATATATAGAAAAAATCTTTGAAGCACCTATACCTAAAACAAGATAGAGTCAACTTTGGGCTATATCCAAAAACACATTTTATTAAAAGAACTATGTATCAATATAAATAAAAACTTGAATTTCAAATAGCAATCAATCTCCCAACTGCTTATACCATGATCCCAAACCTTCCAATAGGTGCCAATGATCTCATAAATCGGAATGTCAGGGGTCATATATACAGCATATACATATTACAACAAATGTACTGATACTATATCTCTAAAAGATATACTTAATACACCCTAAATCAAATGTTATTCACATATGGCGAACAAGTGCAATCAGTGACTCCATCACTCATTACCTATTCTATATATAAAAAAACGGGTTAAGAACCCTATGAGTGCTGTTTCCACATGCGTTCACCCGTCTGCATATAGTGAAGAGCATACTACATATAAAATCTCTGCATAAAGAAAACATGAATTTCAAAATTTGGATACTATTCCATGTGCACCTTCTTCTATACCTATATTTAAACTATACACCACCTTAATCTTTCACACATATTAAACTTGAAATAGCTGAAGGCCTAATATATGCAGTGACTATACACAGGAAACCCCCAAACAAAACCCGTGTTGGAGGTCAAGGGGTGATCTGCTCAATATCTGGTCAAAGAAATCAAATCTATGCAAGGAAACACATACACAGCTTGATGTTGTTTCTCTGCAGAAGGATTTAGATAAACTGAGTGAATGGGCAGAAAAGTGGCAGATGACATTTAATGTAGATAAATGTAAGGTTATGCATTTGGGCTGTAGGAACACACTTTCTACATATACTCTAAATGGGAAACAACTTGGGGAATCCTCATTAGAGAAAGATTTAGAAGTACTGATAGATGATACACTTCACAGCAGTGTGCAGAGGCACTCAGCTGTAGCAAGAGCAAATAGGGTACTAGCCTGCATAAAAAGAGGTATAGATGCAAGGGATGCTAATAGTATTCTACCTCTGTATAAATCCTTGGTTAGGCCTCATCTAGAATATGGAGTACAATTTTGGGTGCTAGTTGTGGCATTGTGAACTGGAAAAGATGTAGAGACACGCAACAAACTGATAAAGGGATTGGAGGATCTGAGTTATAAAGAGAGACTAGCCAAACAGGGTTTGTTTACATTAAAGAAGAGATGTCTAAGGGGTGATATGATTACCATTTACAAATACATTCAAGGTCAATACAAAGAACTATACAATGAGTTATTTACACAAAGAGCTCAGCTAAGAACAAGTGGTCAACCATTAAGACTAGAGGAAAGGCACTTTTGACTAAAACAAAAACAGGGGTTCTTTACAGTAAGGGGGGTAAAGCTATGGAATTCTTTGCCTCAGGATGTTGTACTTGCAGATAGTGCAACTGCTTTCAAAAAAGCAATGGATGCCTATCTAGCACAGAACAATACTGAAAATTATGACAGATGGCTTCAATGCAAATAGGATGTTGATCCAGAGAACTATCTGGCTGCCGTTTGGAGTCAGGAAGGAATTTTTTTACCCACCTGTGGCTAAACTGGAAATGGCTTTAGAGGGTTTTTTTTTGCTTTCCTATGGATCAACAGGGGTGTTGGACTTAATGGACGCATGTCTTTTTTCAGCCTCAATAACTATGTTACTATGTATATGTAACTCAGACACAATCGGAGCGTATTGACCATATGAGTACAGTCTCCCCAGATCAGCTAGAATAAACAAAAAATTTGTTGGGAGTGACCTATTATTGATCACCATTATCTAAATAATATGAATTATGTCAGTCAGTTTGGCATAAACAATCATGTACACCTATACCTCCATATATCGTCAAATCTGATCGGCAGAGATTCAAAAAACAGACTTTCTATACCCAATATTAATATAGATGGCAGAACACTATAATTATGAATTTCACAGTAAACTGTAAAAAAAAATAAAAAATAAAATATGTGAATTCAGTTTAATTTATCATGTATTAATTGTATCTTTTAGAGATATAGTATCAGTACATTTGTTGTAATATCTATATGCTGTATATATGACCCCTGGCATTCCAATTTATGAGATCATTGGTGCCTATCGGAAAGTCTGGGGTCGTGGTATAAGCAGTTGGGAGATTGATTGCTATTTGGAATCCAAGTTTTTATTTATATTGATACATAGTTCTTTTAATAAAATGTGTATTTGGATATAGCCCAAAGTTGACTCTCTCTTGTTTTATGTATAGAAGCTTTAAACATTTTTTCTATAGACAAAATAAAAGTCCAGTTGATTTAAATGTGTCCATTAACTCTTTGAATTTTTACAAGTTAATCACTGGTAATTTTGGAAAGTTCCATGTGATGCAAGCAGTTGGTTTACACCAGAATTGCTCCTCTTTGGTTTTGTGCACACAAGCCTTTCAGCTATTTATAAAACACTCCTGTTGATCTGTACTTTTTGTCATACAGCAAAGGTACCTAACATAATTTATCAACAGTCCAGAGTAACAAAGTAACATAGCTAATGAGGATAACAAAAGACATGCATCCATCAAGTTCAGCCCATGTGATCACCCCCTGTTGATCCAGAAGGCAAAACAAACAAACTTTGAAGCCATTTCCAATTTAGCCCCAAGTGGGTAAAAAATTCCTTCCATACTCCAAATGGCAGTCAGATATTTTGCTGTATCAACATCCTATCTTCTATGAAACCAGGTTTCATAATTATCAATATTATACTGAGCTAGAAAGGTATCCATTTCTTTCTTGAAAGCAACTACAGTATCTGCAAACACAGCATCTGGAGGCGAAACACTTTATAACTATACTGCCCTCGCTCTAAAAAATCCATGCCTCTTTTTTAGCTGAATGTAACTTTCCTCTAGTTCTAATGGATGACCTCTAGTTTTTTGCTCAGTGGTATCATAAGCCCAATTTAAATCAATGGGAATTTATAGTGGTCTCTTACAGTGAAGTTGGATTTTCCCAGAATGCTTCAGCTCTTACATTCAAATTAGCCTCAGTGCATTTTTTACTGGTTTTCTGGAAAAGGCAGGTCAACAAAAGCTGAACTTGATGGATGCGTGTTGTTTTTTCAACCACATCAACTGTGTTTCTGTATTAGATAGCTATCCCAGGGATAAGGCTTGACAGATAATTGGTTAACTAATTGTTAACTGTAGAAATTCTGAAATTTTCACCTGTTTCTAGATTTTGAGAACATAACTGCAGCTACTTAAAGGGATAGTAATGTTTCACAAAAACAGCAACTCCAATTAATCTTCATAGTATTTGGGCCATGGAGAGTGTTATTTCAACACTGTCAGTAAGCCCCCTCTCCTCAGATGTGTAATCTGGTCCATAGACCAGACAGCTCACAGCAAGGAACAATCTTCTTACTGTGAGAACAATGAAAACCCTGCCCCCTTGACAGGTTTTTCATCTTTTTCCCTTATTTAAATTGAAGATTGTCCCTCTCAATCGACCTGGACACACCCTACTGCTCTGAGCTGAGCAGTGTTACATCAGTAAAAGGGGCGGGAGGGGCATACCTTATTATTCACTTACTCTTGAACAGTAACTCTGACAGTATTGAAATAACACTCTCCATGGCCCAAATACTATGAAGATTAATTAGAGCTACTTTTACTATGAAACATTCCTATCCCTTTAGAGGATAATTATACACTTGCAACAACAAGTGACTCTTAATTTGCTTAACAGAAGAACTTACCTAGGTAGGTGTAATCCATTTAGTGTTTTTTGGCATTTGAATGTTGCTGTGATCTATAACTGAACAAGGACATGTTATTATATTTAGCATGTTTACTTAGTCCTTTGCATTCATGGGTCCATAGAGAGAATGCCTCACCCAAGACTCTCAAGATAGTAAAAGGTCTCTGTTTATTTCTAGACTACATCAGAGTTTAAATGCAAAATGCAATAAATAAATATTTACAACTGTTGCATGACTGGCACCTGCCTAGGTAAGCTCTTCTGTTAAACAAATGAATGGCCCCGTATTCCAATAGCATAGTTCCCCTTTAATACAATGTTACATTTTTTGGTAATTTTCTTTCATTGTACTACCAATCAATAACCTTGTTATGAACAACCCCCACCACCTCTCTTTCTCTCTCTCTATCTGTTTTAAAGCTACATATTAAGTTTTCTAATTTTATTTATAGGTCTGATGCTGATTTTGGGTACTTCCTTACAGATGAGACAGTGACAAATCTATCACCTATCCATTATTATTCTCAGTTCCATGACCCAGAAAATAAAGAAGACAATTTATATGAAAGCATACCTTCTGTTGAAGAGACAGATACGTCTGAACAAACAATGTATGATGATGCAGAAAGTCTGAGACATACCAGATATAAAGTGTACCAGCCACAAGACTCTTCACCCACTAGGCAAGTCAAAGACATGGAACTTCCATGTCATACTCTAGTACAGAGCTGTGCTTTGAAACTATTGATTGATCAGCTTTACAGTATGTTACAAACCTGAGATTATTACTATATACTGTATCTATATCTCTATCTATCTATCTAATATCTATCTATCTATCTATCTATCTATCTATCTATCTATCTATCATCATCATCATCTTCAGTCTTTGTTGATCCACTGCAGGATGAAGGCCTCCTCTGCAAGTCTCCAATGACTCATGTCCTATGTTTTTTTGTTGCCACTTTGTACCAACAAATTTGGTAATTTCATCTACCCATCTTGTCTATTGGTTTTCTTCTTGCGCGTTTAGTATCTATTCCAAAATTTGTTTGGTCCATCTACCCTCAACTCGTCTTGCTATGTGGTCTGCCCATTTCCATTTCAGGAAATGTACTCTTTCAATGATGTCATACACCTTTGCTGACAAATACATGCGCACATTTTTCAGTCTCTTTTTGTTATGCTCAGAATTCAACGCTCCATACTTCACTGCATAACCTTACGTTTTTTATAGCATTGACATTCAGTGTCCATGTTTCACAGCCGTAAGTAAGGACTGGGAGGATACACTGGTCAGAAACCTTTCTCTTAAGGCAGAGTGGTACATCTGTCTTAAAAACAGCATTGTTAGGTTTTCCACATGTTTGCCATCCCAAATTTTATTCGTCTCTCAATTTCCATCATGGTGTTTCCATCTGTTGACATTTTCTGTCCAAGGTAAACATACTTGCCCACTTCTTCTAGTTCTTGTCTGTCTACTGTGATTTTTCTTGGGATGGTAAATTTACGTTTTGTTGATATTCATCTTCAGACAAAGTTTCTTCCTTTCCTGTTGTAGCTCTTCAATGCTCTCCTGCAGTTCTTCAGGACTACTGGCAAAGAGTATGATCGTCAACAAAATGTAAGTGATGTAGGTATTCTCTATTGTGTCCTTATTTGTCCCAATTTAGTTTGTTGCAATTTTCTTCTAAAAAAACAGGAAATAGTTTTGGGGAGATTGTGTCTCCTTGTCGGACGCCTTTTTCTATGTTGATCTGGACTTTATCATTGTTGACCTGTATTAATGTAGCTGCATTTGCATATATTGATTGGAGGATATCGATGTAAACTGTATCTATTCCTTGGTTGATCAGGGCATCAATTATTTCTTGCTTTTTCAGTGAGTCAAAGACCGTTTCATAGTCAATGTAGGTTATGCATAATGGAAAGTTGTATCCATTATGTAATTCTATAACTTGTTGTACTGTCTGAATATGGTCCATTGTACTGAAACCGCTCCTGAAATCTGCTTGTTCTTTAGATTGTGCCGCGTTAATTATTGCTTCCATTCTTCTTGATAGTACCTATGTGAAAATCTTGCAGATTGCTGGCAATAGGCTTATGGGTCGGTAATTTTTTTAGATCCGCCTTATAACTTTTTTGTGCAGTAAGATGATTTCTGCATTTTAACATGTTTCAGACATTTACATAGTAGATATTTTGTATATAGTTTAGCTAGTGCTTCGAATAAGGGTTGACCTTCGGCTTTCAACATTTCAATAGTAACTTTATCAGGCTAGCTGCTTCACCATTTTTCATTAACTTTTTTGCAGCTTCTACTTCTTCTACCTAAACTTCTGGCACAGCTTCAGCATCTGGTACTGTATTCAGTTGTTGTCCTTCATCTTTATAAAAATTTGAATAAAATTCTTCCAGTTGTTTTAGTATTTGTTGTTGAGTTTTTGATGTTGTACCACCTTCAAGCATTAACACAAACATTTGAATCCTATCTGTGGCCAGCTTTCTTTTGCTTTCTTTAGCTCTTGATTTTCTTACATCGTCCTTTTGATGAGCACAACATTGAACTTGTGCGTTTCTTTTCATGCGCTACTTTTGGGCTTGCACATTTCTACATCTTCAACCCTGCTTCTAATAGTAGCATTTTGCTTAATTTATTATTGCTTTTTCATCATGGCAAATGCTTCTTTTGATATTCGGGTTGGTTTTTCTTGTTTCACAGTAGGTACAAGGGCATGGTCAGTATCTACGACAGTCTCAATAACTTTTTCATTGTTGGTTGAAATGTATGCATCTGTGAGGTTTTGCAGCACACTGAAGTGATTAGACAGTGCTAACTTTTTTTATGATTTTTCAATAGCTGGCTAGTGTTGATCTTCACGTTTGTTGACTTGGTCATTTGCTTTCTTTCTTGCAGTCAGTTTATATTTGTGCTCTAGCTAGATGACAGTCACTTCCAACTTTAGAAAGATTTAAGACAGAGCAGTCAATGAATATAATTTTATCATTTGCAAGCATGAAGTCGATTTCAATTATATTACCATTAGGGTTCTTCCTTATCCATTTTCGCTAAGCCCTTTTCCTGTAGAATTAATTTCTTGATGTTCAACTTTTGTTCTTTTGCAGATCTGATCAGTTAGTTGCCTCTTTCATCTCTTTTTTGAGTTCCATGTGTTCAGTTCAAATTACCTATTCTATCTTCTGTTGTAAAAACAACAGGGTCCATTCTATGGCAACATGTGTCTGTTTAATGTGTGGTGAACACATCACCATTTGCACTAAGAATTAGGGATGCAAGTGGAGGCAGAGAGACTGTGATCACTAGAATATCATTCTGTTGTAAAGGTGTTGGTGTGGGCAAGGGAGAGCTGAGAAGATGCAGAGAGACTTTAGCACCAAGAACAACAGCTCTCACTCAACCATTTGAGAGCCAGTGGGGTAAGCAACACATTACAGAGCAATGTGTTGGATACCTCTCTGGCACTCAAGGGGCTAATATAGGGATGGTACAAAAAGAAGGGTCTAATGAAAGCTCTTAATGTAATTTAAGATATGATTTTTGAGAAGACCAAAGTGTTGTAGTTGCGTAGACGAATTTATAAACACATGTATTTAAATTTATATGAACAATAATGTAAGTTGTATTGCTGTTGAGCAATGTGATACATTTATATACACCTCACACTGATATCCTAAAAAGAGGGACACCATTATAGCAAATGGAAAAAGAGGAATTTGGGTCTGAAAAGGGGGACACTAGTAATCTAGTAATCACGTTGCTAAATATCCCAACATCAGCTGAATTAAAGCAGAACTACCACGTTAAGTAAAGTTGCTCTGCAATACTTAGGCAGGTGGCGACTAGCTTAATAATTATTTTACCTCTCAAAAGTTACCGCTTATAAAGTAATCCTTAAGCTTCCCAGACTGAAAGCCAGGCATCAGCACAGACATCTTGTCTGCACGCCTGCGCTGTCAGTCCTGGTCTCCCTACAGAAGCATTGAACAGGCCCGAACTGCACCAGAAGGGATTGACGGTGCAGGCGGCAGAGTGCACTAACCTGGTCATAGGTCTTGAAAGCTTAAGGATTACTTTACAAGCAGCTACTTTTGAGAGGTAAAATAACTATTATTAAGCTAGTCGCCACCTGCCTAAGTATTGCAGGGCGACTTTACTCAATGTGGTAGTTTCGTTTTAAAGGGATAGTAATGTTTCATAATAAAAGCAGCTCTAATTAATCATCATAGTATTTGGTCTTTGGAGAGTGTTGTTTCAATACTGTCAGAGTTGTAGTACAAGAGTAATTCAATGACAAAGTGTCCCCCTCCCGCCCCTTTTACTGATGTCACACTGGTCAGCCAGAGCAGAAGGGAGGTTCCCAGGTAGACTGCAGAGAGGGACAATCTTCAATTAAGATAAGGGAAAAACCTGAAAAGCTTGTCAAGGGGGGCAGGGCTTTCATTGTTTTCATAGGAATAAGAGTGTCCCCTTCTGTTATCTGTCTGGTCTATGGACTGCATTCCACATCTGAGAAGAGATTGCTTACACTAGGTAAAAGGGGCAGGAGGGGGAAACTTTGCTTGTGAATATCTCATAAACCATAAAGGTTTGAGAGATAAGACTTATATCATTCTTCGTGTTTTTTTAATGCCTACAAAATAAAATAAAGTTAAAACGAAGTATTACTATCCCTTTAAAGAGTACAGTGTGAAGGTGTTACTTACAATACCATGAAACTAAGGAGATTGTAGATATGTAAACAGAGGCGACTTGAGAAGTGCTACATCCCAATGTTTTCAAATTCACCCATGTCAGCAAGTATTTGGAACATCTGGTGGATGGAATGCAAATATTAGATACATTTTAAAACTAAGCAAATTTCAACACAAAGTTAACCCTGTCCTCACTAGCAGAATGCATATTTTGAGAGGCCAGATTTTACACAATTAACCCATTCAATGGTCACAACTTTTGCTGATTTCTAGAGCTCTTCTTTAGCAAAAAGATTTTAGCTTATAGCTAATGGAAAAAATATAGATGTTACAGAGCTTTCCTGCTGAGAAAAACAAGACAATTATTTTGTTAAAAAGTTATTACAGTTCTTATTTTTATCACACTGTTAGCAATAGCAGTAGCTATCATGCAGAAGTAGACCACCCATCATGTAGCATTTTACGTAAATATTTGGGGGCTCTTAAATATGCCACATCTCACCCCCTCTAATACAGAAGGGTGAATACCATCATTTGGTTTTTCACATGAGGACGCTTTTAAAAGTTAAAGTACTTATGATGGGTGATCATTTGATCATCCACAACATTGCAAATAGGGATGAGTGATACTTGGCACTGCTCTCTCATTCTCTTCTCTGTTTAATGCCATCTCCAAATCCTGCCTCTTGTGTAACATGACAAAAATCTGTCCCTTCTTCTGTTCCTTCACAACTAGAGTTCTAACACAGAAGCACTCATCCTGTCCGTATAAAGAAACACTCATCTTATCCTAACCTTCTCACTGGACTTCCTGCCTCACAACTCCATACACTTCAATCTATACAGAATCCTACAGCTCAAGTTACCTTACAGTCACCTGTGTTTGTCCCTTCCCCCTGCTCCTCCAGTTTCTGCAATAGCTGCCTATCAAACATCCCAATATCATACAAAATCCTTCTTGCCATTCATGACCCTTGTCTGCCCTACCCCTTCCTTAATTTACACTATGATTTCCCACTATAACCCATCTCTCCCCTCTTGATCAGCCAATAACAATCTTTTTTCAGCTTCTTTTGTTCCTACAACTCTCTGTCATAGCTAACCCTTTTCTTTCATTGTTCTTTACCTGTGGAATGCTCTACTTCTCAGTTTGTGCCATTGCAGTTCTCTTGTGGTCTTCAGTTTTCACTTAAAATTACACCTCCTTAACAAAACCTCATCACTGGCTTTCTTCATGCATCCAATACATTTATAATGTAATTACTTATGCTTTCTTGACTAGAACTCACACACTGTATTCCAAACTTAACCCTTAAGAACCCTGTATTTTTCCCTTATTCATTGTAAACTTTCAAGCACGGACCCCACTTAACGTGTTTCACTTTGCAAAGCCCTCGTAACCAGAGGCGTAACTAGAAACCACCAGGCCCTGGTGAGAAAATTGCCATGGGTCCCCCAACCACATTGCCCCCATTGTCTACCTCAACACTGTCCACCTCCACATTGCCCACCTCCACATTACCTACCTCCACATTACCCACCTCCACATTACCCAACTCCACATTGGCCCAATTGTTCACCTCCACATTGGCCACATTGTCTCCATTGCCCACCTCCACATTGGCCCCCCATTATCCATCTCCACATTAGCCACCCCCACATTGCCCCAATTGTCCACCTCCACAATATGCCCACTGACCACCTCCACATTGGCCTCCATTGTCCACCTCTTACATGCCCACTTTTCTGGCTCATCCCTGGTGGTTCAGCAGCATGTGGTGTGGAAGGAGAGGTCTGTCCCTTCTTCTGCACAGACCTCTATTAACAGCTCCCGCACGGTTCTCTCTCCAGCAATGCAGAGCTCTGGGAGATGATGTCATATCCCAGTGCTCTGCATTAATAGAATGCTGGGGACAGAGAGGGAGCTGCTAATAGAGGTCTGTGCCAAAGAAGGCACAGACCTCAGCTTGCCAGTGGGGAGATCAGACTGATCTTCTCACCAGCCAAGCTTTTTGTTGCGGGCCAGTGCATGCATGGTCTCATCAGAAGGTGGTCATGTCCTGGGAGTGACAGGTACTCCACTGCTTGTAACCCTGCACTGTCTAAAACCTTAAAGGGACATTAACATTTAATATGCAAAAATATATACTGTAGGGTTTAGCGTCCTGAACAAAACAAGGGTTCTTCCAGTGCTGGGAGGTGTTTTATTCAAAAGTTATTTTGACTCATACTTTAATTTTTTTGGTGCAGTATCTCACTGGCCTGAAATTTTACCATACTAAGGAGGTTTATGGTCAACTGACCAGAGTTGTCCATAGGATAGTGTAGCAACAGTGCCACTGTACAATTTCAGGTCATTGAGATACTGCACCAAAGTAAAAAAAAATCAGATTTGATGTGCAATAACTTTTGAATAAAACACGTATCAGCAGTGGGAGTACCCTTGTTTTACTCAGGATGATAAACCCTACAATATATATTTATTTGCATATTAAGTGTTACTATTCCTTTAAATTCCAAAGAACTTCATATACTTTTGGTGCTATATAAATAAACATATTCATTCATTCATTCATTCAAACCTTCAATCAAATAGATTTATTCTTACCTATAAAGGTGATAGAGAAGAAGATGGGTCAGTATTTCATACCATAGCAATGTGGTACCATTTTTCTTGGGCTGTCAGTACCTGTAGACTACAATAGGAAATTCTATGTTTTTCAAAGGTTTTAATATCTTTGAAGTGGTGAAAAAGTTAGAGCAACATTTTGGATACATTTGCGCACACCTGCCTAAGGATGAAAAGTCAAGTGACCCACATTTGATGTGGCCAGTTGTCTACTTTTCAAGATTGCATTCATCTACATTTATACCATATCTGTTATTGTTATGACCATTTTAGTACAAGCAGGTAACCTTAGAAAAGAAAAGTGATAGGTGTAGTTTGCAAAAGCATGCACAGTGAACAATATCTCACAATCATTGTCGAGCGATACAGTGAAAGGTGTTCGCTGTAATATTGGTACTTCTTTAGTTAACAGGCATCCTAAATTCCATATAATGCGGTGACTGTCAAAACCAATAGCCAAGTAAATATGGGTACTTAATATTCAATGACCACCAAATGGGTATATATATCCTCCAATATATAGTTCAATAACCATTAAAATATCAGTACACTACAACACCGATTAATTATAATCAATTGTGGTATATCTAAGCACCATAAATTCCTCCGAAAAAAGTGCATGTATTCCACAGTAATCTAGCAGACTCTCGCTTTACTCCGTGTTAGGAATTTCAAACAAAATATTACCAGAAAAAGGAAGTTAATATCTCATAAAAATAGATACAATATGTCCCAGGGTATATCACCCTGAGCACAAAGCTGATAGTCTCATATATTCAGTAACACAGAAAAGTGAATCAGACCACTCACCTACATGTATGACAAAATGGTGTATAGATAACCTAAAACAACAAAAAACCACAAAGAAACTCCATTTCAAGTCACCTGCGGTTTGTTGGTCAGCTTTCCAGCTTTCTCCACTTAACAACAGGAAAAAGCCATTGCTGAGTCACTTAACAAGATTATGGTGTATCTTAATATATTCTGTTGCAAAGTTTCGATTGAGCTTACAGTCTCGGTTCAATATTCATTCTATTGTAACTCGTGTGCTTGTTTGGATATCTTTATTGGTGAGCTGCACTGTCTCTGCAGTCTTTGCATTGGTTAGACCAGATTGTGTTAATGTGAGATTCACATAAATGTTTCACTTACAGGCCGGGTTTACATTCATATGACACCGATATAAGCTTCTCTTGTGAATTTTAACGATATGAATATATATTATACATTTTACTATAATATATAATAGCTAGAATATCATGGTAAAATGTTGCTTAACTCCTTCTCCAATGCATTTTGTGGATCCCCTCTTGTTTTCCTCAGGGAATCAAACAGTTCTAACAAAAACACTCATTTGTTCATTTTAGTCCTTAGTCAAAGACATACCTGTCCATTCTATTATGGTTCCCCTTCTTGGACAAAATTTAAAACAATTCCAAATTTGAAACAATTCGCCTTCTTGGACCCAATGTAAAGAGAAAGTTATTGAAAATAAATGTTGTAAATAATTCTAATTGTGAGACGTATCTTCCAATATTTTGGAGACCTCTCTATCATTGTGGTGGTTAAAAGTCCCATTTAAATCAAGTGGAATTTTTATTTGTCGCCATAGTACAGTTGACTTGCTCCAGCTTTGTTCTTTTTATCATTGGTAAATCAGCTTCTGTTTGAGAGGATGATGGAGGGAGTTTTTTCCCTCATCTCCAATATCATGTATGGGTAACATGTGACCCACCATTTGCTGTTAGGCTACATCTCCCATCACAATTTGCACCTACCAAAATGTAGGATAAAAAAACACAGATTGGGGGCGGAGTCTAACTGCCTAAGTGAATGGACATGTTTTGAGCTGCTCTTAGGCCAAGACGCTAACTTTTGCAGATCGACTGCCTTTTTTACTGCTGTTTAACACAGGGATTTGACTGTATTAATGGCATCTTTGAAGAGGAAACAAAAACCGCCTAAATACACCGCTAAAATAACTAGCTTTATCCCGTCACACCAGGCGGACTCAGACGTGGCGGGACCGAATATGGCGGCTGATCCCACTACTCAGGCGTGCAATCTCAGCCCGACTCCTTCTTCGGTAGCTGACCCGAACTCAGAGGGAGATGCTCTGGAGTCATTTGATGGTTCCCCATCACCTCCATTACTCCCTAGATCTCTTACAAGGGATGACCTCTCTCAACTGACGACAAAAGCTGACCTCCGAGCCATGGTGGAGGAGGTAAAAGAAGTGGTCAGGGAAGAGTTGGCGGGTATTAAGGCTGATATCAGCCAAATGGGGCATCGGCTTACGGTTCTAGAGAGGGAGAAGGACGACTTGCTCCAGAGCCATGAGTCCCTGGAAAGGATAGTTTGTCAGCAGGATGATACGTTGGAGTGTATGCTAGACCGCATGGACGATCTGGACAATAGAAACAGAAGGAATAATTTACGCATACGCGGCCTACCTGAAAATGTCCCAGGGAAAGATTTGAAGGCAGCCTTGGACACTATTTTTCATGAGACCCTGGGTGTTCCGGAGGATAGATCCCTGCCTCTGGACCGTGCACATAGTGCGCTGAGACCTTGAGGTGGACAGAATGACCCTCCTAGAGACGTTGTATGTTGTTTCTCTCGGTATTTGGATAAAGAATTGGTGTCCCAGAAGAGCAGGGACCTTGGTGATATCACTTATGCCGGGGTGACGATTCGGATTTTCCAGGACCTGGCACCACGTACCCTGCAGCAGAGGAGGGCCTTGAAGCCACTCACTGATCACCTGCGGGCACTTCAAATACGATACAAATGGGGATTCCCCTTCTCCCTCCAAGCTACCTATATGGGTCGGAATATCATGATTCGGAATGCAGAGGAGATTCCTACTTTCTGCCAGACCCTGGGTATCTCTAACCCTTTGAAACCCAGTTTGGATCTCTGTCCTGCACCACCACCTCACCGTGCACATTCCAACTCCCCTGGCTCTCCGGCCCCGGTGGTCGAGAGACAGGCATCCCTAGGTACATCTCCGGAACTGAAGAGGCTTAGGTGGGATGCTTCATCCTGGGAGCCGACTCCGGCTGCTACCCCTCAGCGATAGACGGCTCGTAGGCCTATTTGGATGGAAACTTTTCCTTTTGAATTTGGACAACTACACCTGTTTTTGAACTGAATTGGAACTATGTCGTTCACTGCTGCAGAACTGGACCTTTCCTGTCTGATATCCTTGAACTTACCTATTGACGGCTCTTGCTGGGTGAGAGGTTACTAATGGTTTTGTGGGTCCCGGACTGCCCTGGTCTTGGAAGCAGAGTCATCGAGGCCTTCTGTGGAGCTTTCCCCATTTGCCTGGAAGGCTGTTCAATGCTACTGCATCTCGAAATGTTTGAATCAGGTCACTTTTATTGTTAGATTCCTATTACCTGTTTTGTGTTATAATTTTAGTTATGCTTCATGGGCATTGTGGTGTGGGGATTATCTATAGTAGGGGCTTTGGCTTCCCGGTCATTGCTGAACGGTTATCCAAAGATAGTGAAATATTGGGGTTGGGAAATGTGTCCGTCTTTGTCTCTCTTCGACTTCAGTGCCCTGGGTCGGCCTTATGAGTTCATAGGTGGCCACCTATAGGTTCTGACCCGGTCTGCTGGTTCGGGGAGACACGGAGACGTTACACAGACTGGGGTGGATTTTGTAATTTCTGATTATTGTTGTATAAATGTGTTAACTATAGGACTATGTTTATGGTCATCCCGATATGCTACACGTGTAAGGCAATCACTAACCTACTGAACAGGTCACTCTTGGTGTCTTGGCTGGTGGTATGCTCAATCTTTTATTGTGGCACTTTCCCCCGAGACCCTTTGGTCTACCTGTGATAGTCTGACAGGAGTCGGGCTCAGTGACCTGACATCCTGCCCACGTTATTCTCTTTTTTCTCTTCTATTCTTTTCTTCTTTTCTGTCTTTCCTCTCCTTTTTCTTCCCCCCTTCGTTTTTTTTTTTTTTTTCCTCTCCCTTATCCTTCCCTTGTCTTCTTGTCGTGGTCTCTTTGGTCTCACTAGTGTCTATGCTGCATCATGGCCAAGGTCCCTAGTAAGAGTGTCAAATTCTTATTTCTTAATGTACATGGCCTGAACTCTCCAGAAAAGAGATCAATGGCCCTGAGGGATTTCTTCCGTATGCAGGCGGAGGTCGTCTTCCTTCAGGAGACGCATTTTGACAGTCGGAGACCCCCTAAATTTTCAAACAGGCAGTAGCCTGCTTCTTGGTGTGCCTCTGCACCTGAGAAGAGGAAAGGAGTGACTATACTTTTTGAAGAACACGTGCCTTGGCAGCTCCATGATTCCCTGGTTGATGGAGACGGTAGATACCTTTTTATTAAGGGCACTCTGTATGGGACTCAATTCACTTTAGCAAATATTTACGCGCCGAACACTAATCATATTCAGTTCTTTGAGGAGATTTTTAGAAAATTGTC
Organism: Rhinophrynus dorsalis; assembly: GCA_037306005.1. Taxonomy (NCBI): domain Eukaryota; kingdom Metazoa; phylum Chordata; class Amphibia; order Anura; family Rhinophrynidae; genus Rhinophrynus; species Rhinophrynus dorsalis. The sequence goes on along the minus strand of CM074721.1, from coordinate 166,563,655 downwards.
GGATTTTCGTCAGGGACGTTTAGTGATCGCAGGTGACTTTAATGTTCCTTTAGATCCCAGATTGGACAGTTCTACAGGTACTTCTAGCTTGCAGTATGCTGCTCTTCGTCGGATTAACAAGGGTCTTCGCTCTTTGTCACTTTTAGATGCATGGCGCACTCTCTTTCCCTCTACTAAGAGTTCCTCCTTTTATTCCTCTGTCCATAAGAAGTATACTCGTTTGGATTACATATTCATTGACCAATGCCAACTACATAACTTGTCCAAAGCGGATATTGAGCCAATGTCTTGGTCTGACTATTCTTCTGTCTGGATAACTATGTCTCTCCCATCATACGATCCAGGAGCTCCAACTTGGAAGCTCAATGACTTTTTGCTCAAGGACCCTGATATACGTAAAGCAGTTTCAGATCGTACTCAGGATTATTTTACCCTTAATGACACAGGTGATGTGACTGATGCCACCTTATGGGAGGCTCACAAATGTGTAGCCAGGGGTGAGTTTATTAAATGGGGTGCTAGGAAGAAACGGGAGAAACTGAAAGAATTACAACAGCTAGTTATGCGAGTACGGGACTTGGAATCATTACATCAGAGAACTTCGGCTGAGACAGACCTGGCCCGGCTCACTGCTGCTAAGGCAGAACTAGCTCAACTGCAAATGGCTTCTGTAGTGAAGTCCTTCCATTGGTCCAAATATCAACATTACATGCAGGGTAACAAGTGTGGTAGATTGTTAGCGAGACTGGTGCAGATTAAAAGGAGGAAAAATTTTGTTCATCGTGTGAAAGGTCGTGAAGGGAGGCTATGCCAGTCTTTCCCAGACATTGCGGAGGCCTTTCGTTCCTTCTATGAATCTCTGTATACTCTACCTGATCAGGGTTCCTTTTCTCCTTCTACTCAATCGCTTCAGGATCTTATTCGTTCTTTCCTTCAGAAATCTGGCATTAAGCAATTACCGCCTGATGCTATCACTACACTGGAATCGGAATTTACTGCTGAGGAGGTGAGTAGGGCTATAACATCCTCTCCTAAGGGTAAAAGCCCGGGTCCGGACGGGTTCCCTCTGTCGTACTACACCACATTTCAGACTATTTTAGTTCTATGTGCAGCTTTCAACCACTTTCACAGAGGTGGGCAATTTTCTAGATCCTCTTTGGAATCATATATAACAGTCATACCAAAGCCTGGTAAGGATTCGACCATCTGTGGGAATTTCAGGCCCATTTCTCACCTGAATAACGATCTGAAAGTTTATGCCAAGATCCTGGCTACTCGATTGAAACCATGCTTACCTGATGTTATTCATCCTAACCAATCGGGATTCGTCCCTGTTAGGGACACGGCAGACAATACCACGAAAATTGTGGCGTTACTACACACTGTGGCTAGGAAAAAGATTCTATCTCTTCTGGTGTCAGTTGACGCCGCAAAAGCTTTTGATAGGTGTAACGGTTTTTTAAGACTCTCAGACCAGTGTGTGAAATAAAACACAATTTTATTAAAATAAGTTAAGGCAGAAGTACGCCCTCTAGTGGCGGTTGATATACACCAGTAGTAAGGACTAGTAGATACAATTGTAAATGCACAAATGAATTATAAGTACAATTACACAGCAGTAGATTTGTATATACCCACAGAGGGTTAAGTCCTTGATAACAGTCAGTCTCAGATGTGGATGTTTGGAATGCCCAGGGTGTTATTAGGCTGTGCTGGAGACCAAGTTCATCACAGGCTGGATACAGGACTGCCTCGCCACGGTGTTCAGTAAAAAGAAGCACAGGAGTCCACGTAGCCCCCTTGGGCGTATCTACTGGAACTGCTTCAACTAGTGCAAGTGCAAATAGCCCCCACGGGCGTGATTGGAACCGGCCTGCAATGCGAGAGCTGCCAAGCCTCCTCAGACTTAACCGGACACCGGGATATGACACGCTAGAGCCAACAGTCCCACGGGCGTAGTTACCGGAATTGCAAATGCTGATGCCTGTGCCTGCCACCACTCGGTATAGCGGAATCGCCCAGTATACAAGAGAGAGCCTTAGGCGCCCAACCGGCCTAACGGATGTGAATACTCTGCAAGGATGTACGGAGCTGCCGACGGAGAGCGGCCAACTCAGCAGTAGTATCACAGAGAACGAGACTCTTACGGGAGTAGCGAGAGAGTGGAACCCAGGCGGCACTGCTAGGGTTAAATAGCACTTTTACTCGAGGCTTTTCAGCGGTATAGCAAGGCTCTGCAGTATGAGGGAGGCGTACATACGCACAACTCTGCACAGGTAAATACACTGCACTGATCGGAGTACACCAGGCAAGGCAGTCACACCAAAAGCTGGAACAGCAGATAGAAATGTCGCTGCGGCGACAACTGAAACGCAGGTCACTGTAGTAAGCAGAAGTCGGTCTTCGGAGCGGGAAGTCAGCCAGGCCGGGTCGGAGCACGCAGGAGGAAGTCATACAAGCTGGGTCATACACAAGCAGGAACGTCAGCCAAACTGGGTCAGGATCCAAGGGTGGTAGTCAGACGGGTCGGATCATACACAAGCAGGAACACAGGAGAATAGTCAGGACAAGCCGAGTCGGTACACAGGAATCCGGAACACAGGAACACAGCAACAGTATAACTGGCTCAGAAACACCACGAAAGGGCAACTGACAGATGTGCTAGCCAGGTATAAAAAGGTCACCAGGGGGCGGGCCAAACCAACACAGCAAATCAGTGTCTGCCACAGATGAGACTGACAGGAATCACAGGCACTGTGATAATAGGGTTAGTTGGCCCTACTTACATGTTTTGTTAGAGTATTTGGGAATTGGCCCAATGGGGCTCCATTCAATTCTTAGTCTTTACCAGGATCCCTCAGCGCGTGTCATGGTGAATGGCTATCTGTCTAAGCCTTTCATGATTCGTAACGGTACTAGACAGGGGTGTCCCTTGTCTCCAATTATTTTTATTTTAGCACTTGAGCCACTACTTTCTCTGATACGGGCCACCCCCTCTATCACAGGTCTACCTATGACTTCTACAGAATCTAAGATCGCTAGTTTTGCTGACGACATGATTTTCACTATTTCTAACCCGTCAACTTCTCTACCATCTTTAATTCGAGTTTTGGATGAGTTCAGTGTGGTGTCTCAGTTTAAGATTAATTTCTCGAAAAAGGAAATTCTTCCTGTTGGGGTCTCGGCACCAACACTACACTCTTTACATCAGACGTTTCATTTTTCGTGGAATCTTGCGAGTATCTCGTATCTTGGGATCCTGGTCTCGCCGGACTTGAGTGTTTTGACCCGAATGAATTAATTGCGGTTACTAAACTCTATCAGTGATGACCTACGAACCTGGCAATCTCTACCCATCTCATGGTTTGGTAGGATTAATATTGTAAAAATGGTGGTGCTGCCAAAATTGTCATATAGGTTCAAGTGTATTCCCCTACGTTTTCCAGATGAGTCTCTTAGAGCTTTTCAAGCGGTGTTGACTAAATTTATCTGGGAGGGGAAACACCCGCGAATCTCCGTAACTGCTCTGTTATCCCAAACATAAAGGTGGCATGGGGATGCCATATGTGAAATGTATATATTTGGCGACAAATTTGAAGAAATTGGTTGACTGTTATTTTAAGGGATCTCTAGAATGGGTTCAAGCTGTTCTTTTGGATACTCCTTTGTCCTCACTCTCAGGGATCTTATGGTCCTCTAAGTATGCCCCATGTGAATTCTTCCGCTCACATCCTATTCTTAACCATCTATATGAGGTTTGGTGTTGCTCTGACGGTCCGAGTGTGTTAGCTACCTATCCTTCCCCATGTCTGTCTAATTGTGATCTTCCGGATTTTCCACCGGGGTGGAATGTTTTTCCTTTCCATAAATGGAAAGCTAGGGGATATCATACTCTACAACAGCTCCTTCCTAATGGGGTTCTACTCCCGCTCTCTGATCTAGAGCGCATTTTGAGTCCTGTTCAGCCCTCACATTGGGACTATTTACAACTGCATCATTTTGTTCTCTCTTTACACGGTCTCGGATATGAATCGCATCCTCTGACATCCTTTGAGAACGCCCTTACGTCCGGAGGTTTGCAGAAAAGAACAGTTTCGAAACTGTATACTTTCCTTAGTACTCCCATCCATAGAGACAAACCTGCGTCTTACGTTCAGTGGGAAAATGATCTGGGTTTCACATGGGAGCTGGATATGTGGCATTTAGTAGCGACTAGACTTTTACTCTCTTCCAGAGACACACCACATCAAGAACTGAACTTCAAGATACTTACACAATGGTATTACACACCGGAGAAATTAGCAAGGATGTTTGTGGGTTTGTCTTCTAGTTGCTGGAGATGTAAACAGGCAGTGGGGTCGATGGCTCACATATGGTGGTTTTGTCCGGGACTATCGACATACTGGAGGGAGATACATACATTTATACTGTCTGACCTTAAATACCCTTTGATTTGGGATCTGTTACGGTTTTTTAGGACTCTCAGACCAATAAGTGAAAATAAAACACACTTTATTAAAGTGAATAATGCACAAGTACGCCCTCTAGAGGCGATAGGTAATACACAGATAAAGTAAACTGAGATATTACAAGGGTAATAGCACAATAGACATAAATGCAAGACAGTATGCACTAGGATGATATTGACCCCCAAGGGGTTAATGTCCAAATAACAGTCTGTCTCAGATGTGGAGGTTTGACACGCCCTGGATGTTAAAAAGGCTGTGCTGTATAGACAATGTTCATCAAGTGCTGAGAATCGAGCTGCCTTGCCAAGGTGTTGGATAGTAAGCAGAATGGGAAACAACTTAGCCCCCACGGGCGTAGTTACAGAAACTGCTTTTGTTTGTGCAAGTGCGAATAGCCCCTCCGGGCGTGACGGAAACCGGCCGGCAATGCAAGAGCTAACAGCCTCCTCAGATGTAATCGAATGCAGGAATAGGAAAGCAAGAGCCGCTAGCCCCCTTGGGCTTAATACCGGATAAGCAAACACTGAAGCCTTTGTGCCAACACTCTGTGCCAATGATATAGTCGGTAACCAATACCGGAGAGCCTTAAGCGCCCAAACGGCCCAAACTATGTGAACACTCTGCAATAGTGGACTAGAGTTGCCGACGGAGAGCGGCCAGCTCAGCAGCAGTATCACGGGTAGCGAGGCTCGTACAGGAGATAGAGAGAGTGAATTCGAGGCAGCACTGCAAGAGTTAAAATGCACGTTTACTCGAGGCTTCAGCGCTACTGCAAGGCTCTGCACGGAGAGGAAGGCCCACACAGCTCTGCACAAGTAACGAGGCACAGCACTTAATCGAGGGAAGCACCAGGCAAGGCAGTCACACTGACGTGGGCAGCAGAGACTGGAAATGTCGCGGCGGCGACAACTGGAACGCAGGTCACTGGAACAAGCTGGAAGTCGATCTTCAGAGCAGGAAGTCAGCCGGGCCGGGTCGGAGCACGTAGGAGGCAGTCATACAAGCCGGGTCATACACAAGCAGGAACGTCAGTCTAGCCGGGTCAGGATCCAAGGGTGGTACGCAGACGAGCCGGGTCATACACAGCAGGTACACTGGAGAATGGTCAGGACAAGCCGAATCGGTACACAGGAACTCAGAATACAGGAACACAGCAACAGCACTACTGGCTCAGGAACACCACGAAAGGGCATCTGACAGATGTGATAGCCAGGTATAAAAAGGTCATCAGGAGGCGGGTCAAACTCAGTCAGCAAATCAGTGACAGCCACAACTGAGAGTGACAGGAATCACAGGCACTGTGATAGGATCCTATCAATGTTCTATTTTTTCACCCTCTTCTGTCTACTACCATGAAAGAACCTAGTACAGTACTGCTTACGTTTGTTCTAAATGCTGCAAAGGCCTTGATTCCAAAACACTGGAAGGTAGTGGCTCCTCCTACTTTGGGGGAATGGAAAGTGTCGGTTCGAAGGCTTCTCTCCCTGGAAAGGGTTCATGCTTTTTCTACGTGTTCTATTCCTGCCTTCCTGGAGGTTTGGAATCCTTGGCTGAAAGCAGACGTGCTTCCTTAATATTTTGACTTTGGTAACTTGCTGCCTGATACTAGGATTTCATGTTTCCCATGGCCGTGTTTCAAGGTACAGGCTCCTCTTGCTACAATATTCCTCGTACTGTATATTTGGGGTTTTCGCTTGCTGGGGATTATTTCTTTTGTTGCCATGTTGCAGTCATATTGTCGCTGGAGACTTTAGGATATTTATTCTGTTGCTGTTCCCTTCCTTCTTCCCCTCCCTCCCTCTCTCCCCCCTTAATTTTATATATAAATATAAATTCTGCATAATAATTTTTTTTTTTCTTTTCCTCTTCTTTATTTCGATCTGGTGATCTCTGGGAATCATTACTACTGCTACTTTTGCTTCTACTACTCTTTTAACATTACTAGTGGATACAGTCTATACATCCCGCAAGAAGGGAAAAACGGAAAACAAAAAGGAGAATAAAGGAAAATCAACATATCTGTCTTCTATGGATCACTTTCCAGTATTTTACTAAGACATAGGTGTTTTAATGAGTCCTACTTGTTACGGATACTCCCTTTTGTATGACACTTCTGCTGGTTTTGACTTGTACTGAAATTTGCATTGAATTTTACTATGACTCTTTTGGCTGTAACTGTATATCTTCTGTATACTTTGCATAATTTTCTAATAAACGTTTTGAATCTAAAAAAAAACAAAAAAAAAACAAAACAAAAAAACAAAAAACACAGATTGCCCATCCGTGTTGATCAAGATGATTAATTATTGGGCTACAGTGCTTGCAGGACTTTGGTGCAGAGCTGTGGTCATTAAGAGATAACTCAGTTATAGAGGTTCTTCAGTGCTGATTTGCTCTTTTCATCCTGAGAGCCCCCACATGCTTGTTCTTCCATGGCCGGATTTCACAATAGGCAGAGTAGGCAGCTGCCTAGAGATCTAAATGTTGAGGTGTGTCACAGCTGTCCTGGCCACACCCACAGTCTGAAATGTGGATGTGGCCAGAGGAATCCTTGTCCCTGTACCAGTATATACAGTATTCCCCTTTACTGGCTATTATTTAACTACTTAAAAGCTAGAGAGATCTCCAAAACAATGTGTTGGAGATCTCTCTAACAACCAAGGAATCAAAGCTCTTTTTTCATGTTCTTGCTTGTATTTTCTGTGCTAGCAAAAGGTGGATGGGAATATGGGCTGGGTCATATGAGGACTGGAGTGGGGCCACAAGCAGAGATAAGGACGCCTAAAGTGCCTTGCCTAGGGGTTCCTGGGATGTAAATCCGGCCATGTGTTCTTCTTCTTTGTACTGTTTATATCAGAGCACCGCAAAAAACATATGGGCAGGCTCTCTGTCAATATAGGAATGATGGTTTCTCTATTAAGAAGATCTTTTTAATGACAGGAGCTCTGCAGCAAAGTTCCTATAGCACCGGGCCCCATAACTAAGCATCTTGACCATTTGCGTTAACCCTTTCAAAACCAGATGGGCATTGCTATGCAATGCTTTGTGCATGGGTCCTCAAAAGGTTAACGACTTTTACAATATTGTGCAGACTGGGCTTGGGCCCTCATTCTAACAACCAGGCCTGTGACAAAAATCTCCTGATCCCCTTTATTGGGGGACCTCTCTCCAACACATTGCTTTATGTTGGAGACCTCCATACCATTCATAGGGTTAAAAGATGCATTTAAATAAATACTAATTTGGGGAATGTTTATATGTCATCTAAGGTGCAGTGGTTTGCTGCAGAATTAATCCAGTTCTTTCTAGTACATCAACCTCACTGGCTGGATGAAACTCCCTAGCAGAAAAGCAACTATAGTAACTTACTGTTCACATAGAAAAGATAATAAAAATATTGATGCAGCTGGAGAGACACAGAAGAAATCCTTTATGTGATGTGTACTGGCAGCAAAAAGATAGACTAGCAGATGAGCTAGTAGTTGTGTCTACTGCCAAACTGATGATCTCTCGTGCAAGAGTAAAAATGCATGAAACATTTCAACCCTTTATTTGTTAACATTCTCTAACTGTAGTTATCTCCCTCTCTTTTACATACAGGTTTCCTCACTATGTGAATAGCAGTATGACAAAACGAAATGTACCAGTGATTCACAGGAGCTCAGATGACCTACACTCATATTATACTACACAGGATGGTTATAGCACTCATCAACTGCAGACTACTCAGAACAGTCAAACATTTCAAAGTCAAGAGGATTCAGACCCAATCTATGATGATATAGAGGGTCTGAGCAGACCATACCAGAATACTGTAGATGAGCTGATTAATACAGAAGAGGAGTATGTACAAAATCTGAGTATTCTGACTTCTTGTATTAAACCAAGATTGGAGGAGGTAAGTAAAAAACAGTCACACACACATTTGTATATGATACTACTAGTTTTAAAGCCAGTGTACACGGGCAGTCTGTACTGCGCATGACTGCAGTTCGTGCAGCCTTGTCTACTCTGCATGACGGCTTCTGACAAACATACTTAGCGAATTATAATATAGAGATTTTGGGGCAAGCCAACTGCACCAGAGGGAAAAAAAATCCACCTTTTTGTAATCTAAAGACCATAGACCGTGTTTATCAAATCAAAGGGTGCAATTCTGCTGCAAACCGTCTGCATCATATGGGAGAAATTAAATTATCCAAAGTCCTCTTGATTTTCATGTGGCTTTTAATCCTTTGAGTTCTTCAACAGATTGCAAAGGAATGCACTGGATATTTCTCTAGTATTCAAGGGATCAGAACTGCATTTCAGGCAATGGGAATTGTTACTTATTCCCTACTGTGCAGTTGGAGTGCCCAAGAACTGCTCCACTACAATACATTTAACCCCTTAACACCCACTGACATGCCAGGACAGCCACGGCTGTCCAGCACTTAAGGACCAGTGATGGTCCTGGAATGTCATGGAATTCAGGACTCCCCTCGCGGCTGCACACCACACTGGGAACCCTAAATCGGTTTGCTAAAAAAAAAATGACCTGTGGTCTGTGTGCACGCTGATCGTTAAGGATTTAACAAAAACCATAGGCTTATTTGTAAGTATTAACAAGTACTGAGCATTGCAGCAGGTCATTTCTGGTATCTATAGTGGAAGAAAGGAAAAGAAAAGAGAAAAAGACAGAGAAGAAAAGTCATAGTTAGGTGGCAAAGCTATGCATTGTGTACCCCTCTGTTTATCAAAGGGTGAAACATCAATGAGATGGGCCTTATATTATTTGCAAGATGATTGCATGACCAATGATACCAAAAACATTTGAAGTGCTTAGTGCAATAATTTAATGCAATGTGTTGCAGACATCTCTATCATTCAAAGAGTTAAAATTCCCATTTAAATCAATGAGAATGTTTGTTTCTTGTTATTTTTACTGAAGCTGGATTGGCTCAGAATTGCTCCACTTTTCCTTTTATACATATGACCACTTTTAAATCATATTAGTTGTTTTGAGTTCAACCACCTACAACTAGGTTGTACTGCTGAAGATTTGAGAGACAACAAGTTCAGTATGGGCTCAACAGAAATGAGTCATAAAATGATTTAGATCAGAGCTGCTCACAAGCCCTCTCAACAATGCAGTTATCTCGGTCTCTCATAAGCATAGGCAAATCAGTTCATTCTGACAGATCAAAGCTTCCAAAATCACCTAATGTACTAGACATTTTTATTTAGAAAACTAGTTTTTGAGTAATTTAGATTTATATATAATGCTAATGAAACACAGTGCAGCCACTTCCTGTCTTAGCCAGCGAAGTAGGATATGAAGTTGGTTACACGGGCAATCCTTCAATGTTTTTCTTCATCCTATTGTATGAACTTCAACAAACAAATGCCTCGCAAGTCCAATGCTGTAGGCCCACATAAGCATCTTAGCAAAGTATACATAAATAGAAAAAAGGAGCCAGCGCTCACCTGTTTAAAAGATTCTCTTTATTGTGTGCTTCGGTACATCAGACGGGGTAACGGTGGTCTTACACACACACACTCGCTGTGAGCTGACAGCTGTTCTGTGCCTTGACAAAGTGCCTTGATGGCACGAAACAGCTGTCAGCTCACAGTGTGTGTGTGTGTGTGTGTGTGTGTGTGTGTGTGTGTGTGTGTGTGTGTGTGTGTGTGTGTGTGTGTGTGTGTGTGTGTGTGTGTGTGTGTGTGTGTGCGTGTGTGTAAGACCACCATTAACCCTTTCTGATGTACCGAAGTACACAATAAAGAAAATCATTTAAACGGGTGAGTGCTGGCTCCTTTCTTTTACTTGTGTATACTTCCTGTCTTAGCCCTACAGTACTTCCCCACTCACTGACACATAACCTTTTCAGTGATAGATAATGTGGACAATGGATTGTCAGGGAGTGTTGCAGGACTAAGACCGGAAATTCTTGCATCACATGCCTTAATTAGTATAATCTATAAATCGTAATAACTCAAAAACTATTTTTCTAAATAAAATATGTCTAACTAGTTGAAGAGCCTGTGTAAACGGGCCACAGTGCCACCCAGCAAAGGCCGCGCAGTCATGCACAGTAGAGACTGCCCGTGCCGTGGCTGATACGGAGCTGGACGCTCTGAATTTAGACTATAGTCCGACTACAGTCTGAATTCGGAGCACCGCTCCATTATCAGCCATGGACGCGGGCAGTCTGTTCTGCACATGACTGCACCGCATTCAGCCGTATCTACTGCGCATGACGGCTTCTGACAACAACACATTTAGTGAATTATTATATGGGATACAGCATATAGATTTGGAAGGAACTTTCAAAATACTTTCAGCTGATGCTGTCTAAGGCCCTGAATTTTATTTCCAGTATGCGGCTTGCCTCCTTAACTGCAATAGGTGTTTCACTAATAAGTCAATAGTAGGGCTCTGGGAACAGCTACCATGGGTTTGTATGGCTAACTTTCAGTGCTTTTCACTGATGTTAAACTTCAACTCTAAGGAACAGCTTGCATCCCTTATACAAACATCATTAAAATGGATAATCATAGGCACACATAATATAGGTGAAAACAACTTTCATTTATTCACTGGAGGGTGCATAACATTTTACAGAATAGTGTGCCCTTTATAAGGTTTATATGATATACACCAGATAAAGGGCACACTGGCCCAAAACCTGTCTTTTCCCCTCCAATAAACAAAAGAAATGTGTTTTCATTGATACAGTGATGGTGTGGCTTATCCATGTTATTGTGGTTCACTAATAATGCGTTCATAGCTACTATGGCAGGATAGAAAGATGAGATTCCTCTCTTCAGTTCCGGGCTACAAAACCAAATATCCCTTTTTCACAGCCAAAACCTGTCATTTCAAACTTATTTTACTTACAATAACGGAGTACATACTACCCAAACTCGATATGGGTCACTCTAAAGGCACTGATCCTGCTTCCAAACAGCAAAAGGAGTAGTGTTGTCACAGGGAAAGGGAGGCCATAATGGCATAGGCCCCAATTACTGATGATGATCCAGAACAAGAGACACCTTCACCTCTGCCACCAACCTAACTGACCTCATTATGGCTACTATCACAACCTTTCAGATTGTACTTACTAATAAGATCGATGGACATTTTCTTGAGTTGTCCAGCAGCAAGACCTAGATGAGCAAAGAGACTGAATAATGGAAGCACGTCAGAGGATGAGCCCTATAGAATTTTCCTCTTATACCCCTCTGCAGATATTATAGAACTATGAAACCAAGTCAAGTAGCTCCGGGATAGAGCAGAAGAGTTTGAAAATGGACAATGCAGAAATAATGTGTACATTGGGCCTCCAGGAAAAGATTAAAGGATAATGCCTATAATCATTATTGAGTAATTATTTTAAAAAAATATTGGCTGCAGCACCCCTTTCCTCTTCCTTCATGGTTGAGCAGGTGCATTGCATTTCACTCAAGATTCACCACCAGGAGCTCCCCCGAGAGCCTTCGTATTGCACCTAATGAACTATTGTGACAGAGATACAATACTGGTGACTGTAAGGACACTAGCAGAATACCTAAACTTCTTTTCACCTAGATTTTTCTGTATTTACAGAAGAAGAATAGGCAGTTTGTTGAGGTGAGCAAATGCCTATGTGACTTCAGTACAAATACACCATGATGTTCCTATTAACCCTGAAAGTACAATATGGAGGCCATACACACTACTTCCATCTCTCATCTGAACTCTTTTCATAGCTGGAATGATGGAAAAGAAGAGGAAATCCTGCAGTTTAGTGACTATATCTGTTGCAATATGGGCTTCTAACCAGCTGCTCTTCTTTGTGTTACTGACTGAAGTTTACTTTTAATCCCCTAATACCCTTATCCTATTCAGTTGAATTTCCTTTGCATTTATAATCACTATGCTTGGATGAGAGCTGTGTGCATGGTTGGGTCACTTGAAGTCTTCATTGTTAATGGTCAGTATATTATTTTTATTATTATTTTAAATACTACCAGCCCTGGAGCTACCCAGTTCATTAGACAGGTTTACTGCATTGGTCAGGGTGGTTTTGGCACTATTTTGATAATGGTGTTTTAATGTTTGCTTGGATAGTTATACTGCCCTCCTTTCCATTGAGGTTTTGGGTATGGAGATCCGTCCTGGGTTGTATAGGTGGGAAGTGTGTGTGTGTGTGTGTTGGGGGGGGGGGGGAGTTTGAGTATTAGCAATACGTTTATTTGGGTGTTTTTCTTTTTTCTTTTACTTTTTTCTCCCCTTCTTTTGAGATTTACATATTTTCTAGTTATTTATCTTCTTGTCATAACTAACTATATTACTTTGAAAACAATAATGAAACATGCATGCTTATGGTTATTAGTTTTTAAATAAATACAAAACCTTACAGGCAGGATGCAGTTAAAAAATAATTTTCCACCAATAATTATTATTAAAATTGCCATGCATAAAATTGTCAGCAGTTCCTGACTTCTCATATATTCAATGGTTAAATACTATACCACACTGTTATTATTATCAGTATGTTGTCCACACTCACGAACAAGGAGTACCTTTGTTCACAGTCTTCCAATCAATTAAGTCTCTGTATAGTCGGTTGATCTTCATATCATTATCTTGCACTCAGTTACTTTGTATATCCCAGGTTAGATATCTCCTCTAATATTTCTCCCTAGAAGATGCATACACAAATCACATTATAAGTTAAATAAATTTCAGTGGTATTGTTTATTAATTTATTTACACTTTTGAGAGTCATGTAGCGCCTGTTATATCTAGAGCAATGATTTCCAATCTGTTATTGTTTAAGGCACACCTAATGATTAGTCTGGAAATCAGTCTGTTATTGTTCAAGACACACCTAATGATTAGTCTGGAATTTTTGGGCCACCCCCAAGGAATTTATGTCACATTATTCCACACAATAAATATATCTTTGGCCCTTTGGGTGCAAGACAGGTATGCAATGCATTGCAAAATTATGTGTTTCACACCCCTCTGGAGCTCAACGTATTAACCCATACATTCTATATACATAGCCATCTTTGGCTGCAGTCACAGATGCTCTACACAGTACATTTTCTGGAGCTATTCACACATCAAAAGAGAAATAAATCTTGTACCACTTGGACAGCTACAAAGAGATGCCTCTGCTGGAGTCTAAGAAATAATGTACACAGATAATGGTGATTAGAATTTCGCCTACAATGGAATTTAAATGTAAAAATAATTTGCATGATAGACAATAGAGTGGTGCAATATTTAAACATTTAATATATAAGAGCTAAGGAAGCTCTGAGAATTATATGTAGTGAAACATATACTGTTTTCACTACCATTTTACCCTATAGGTATATAGTCATATTCAAAGCTAGGATCCACACAATTTTTTTTATCAAAATGGTACATGCTATCTCCTATGCAATGCAGCTATATCATGTCTCTCCTTTGTCTTATTAATACGATATACTTAACATGTCTGCTCCAGCATTGGTTCCCCTGTCCTTATGGAATGTTAGAGGCTTAGGTTCCAGGTTTAAAAGTGCACCTTTGTTTCAGTTTCTTAAAGGGATAGTAATGTTTAAAAATAAAAGCAGCTCCTATTAATCTTCATAGTACATGCGCCATGGAGAGTGTTATTTCAATATTGTCAGAGTTGTAGTTCAAGAGTAATTGAATGATAAAGTATCTCCCTCCCACCCCTTTTACTGATGTAACACTGCTCAGCTCAGAACAGAAAAGTGGTGTCCAGATGGCTTGAAGAGAGGGAGAGTCTTCAATTTGCGTAAGGGAAAAATCTGTCAAGGGGGGCAGGGTTTTCATTGTCCTCACAGTAAGAAGATTGTCTCTTGCTGTGAGCTGTCTGGTCTTAAGACCAGATTCCATATCTGAGGGGAGGTGGCTTACACTAGGTAAAAGGGGCAGGAAGGGGAAGCTTTATCAGTAAATTATTCTTGAACTACAACTCTGATAGTACCAAAATAACACTCTCAATGGCCCAAATACTATGAAGATTAATTGGAGCTGCCTTTATTTTGAAACATTACTATCCCTTTAAGAAACACCACCAACATATAATTGCTACATGAACTTTCTCTTGGGTTCTAAAGGTAATGCCATTAAAAAACTCTGGAATTCTTGCACATTCCATTCTATCTATTTATTTTCAAAAGGTATTCCTGTTAATTCCTAACTCATTAATTTTAATTTGTGATTCGTTCAAGTGGACTTTTATAGTAAGTATATTATAATTCAAGGTGTCTTTGACTCTACCTTATTGGCCATAGTTAAACTGTATATTGCTCCACTCATTTCATCAGATATTCTCAATGATATTATGATAAAAGGGGGAAATCTTCATTCGGTCCCTGTCTTGTGGTTTAAATTATACTTCACATTTTTGCCTACACAGAATGTTCCCTTGCACTCACGATAATCGGTTTTAAAAATCATAGTCCCAGACCTTAAATTTATCTGATATGGCAGTGGAGAGTTTTCATGTCATTCCAGTTTACACAGTGAATTATCCAAAACCGATTTTTCACCTCTCAGTATGCGCTAGTATATGTACTTGTCGAGAGGGATATCTGATCCCTTGATTATTCTAATTATGTCTCTGTACCCATCTCTCTGACAGGTGGTGGTGATTGAGTTTCCCGTGGCTAAATAGGAAATCTATATCAGCCTTTTACCGAGCAGATTTAGCTACCCATTGAGACATAAATGGACTGTCCTCTACCACTTAGACTAGATGGGATGCCTTTAATGCTTTAACTAGAGGCTGTTTCATCTCTGCTTTTGCAGGTTAAAAGAAGCAATCTAATACAGACCTTGGTCTGCTGAGAAGGATTTAGCTGAGAATATATCCCAATATGTCTCCACTCCTTCCTAAACAGCACATTATGTATAGTCTCAGGCTCAAAGAGATTGTAATGCTAACTGGTAAAACTAATTAAAAAATTATTATATGATGCCCATAATATTATTAAATCTGGAGATAAAAATAGCAATTTACTGGCTTTCTTGGCTACAATTTGATATTATTCAGGATCTTAGTGGCTCATCACTAAAAGATCTTTTACTTATAAAATCTACTTTTGATAACTATTACAGGGACTTTTCATATTTCTTACACTGAGGCTGAACTAGAGTAATTTTTTGCTGACATTACATTCTCCACACTCCCTCAGAAAGATTTTGAAATAGTAGAAGAACCCCTCACAGAACAGGAAGTTTTAGATACTATTAGGTCATTTCCCATTAGAAAATCCCCTGAGTCTGATGGTTTATCTATGGAGAGGTATAACCACTGTGCTGAGGACCTCTTGCAGGCTTCATCAGGTCTTCCTAGATGCCTTTGAACAAAATGTAGTACCTTGCTCATTTCACAATGCTCTTATTACTCTAGTTATGAAAAAAGGGAAATATCCTCTTCAGTAGGACTCTTACTGCCCAATCCCTCATCTTAATTGTGATGCCAAAATACTAGCTAAGGCTCTTATCCTGAGACTTAATCACTTTGCTGCTAAGCCATTTAACCTCTCTGGTCAAATAATATTTTCATACTTTTGATTACAGAATAGGATGGTATACACCATCTGTTTTTGGGAACCACTAAAAGATTTGAATAGCATCCAGTTAAGCATTCCTTTGAAGGGACTGGGGCTAACCCCTGCCTTTCTAGCAAGGAGTAACCTGCACCTACAAATAGACAACCCGGATCTCGATCCAGAGGAACTTTGGACAGGTGAAAACGATGAGGAGAAAGGGCCTTTACAAAACCCACTGATCCCTCACCCTGAAATTATCCACGGGCTTTGGAAAAAATGGAGGTGACACCCTACAGACAGAGATGAACAAGGACCATGCGAGTCATACAGAGGTGGACTTGTAAGCTTTAGGTTTCTGAGCAGTTTTCTTGCCTGCCCAAGCCTGAGTGGATTTTGTGGAAGGATGTGCCTACAGGCTTAAGGAACTGGAGCCCTAGGTAAGTACCTGAAATGTTTGGAATAACAAAAGCCACTCATGCTCTTAGGAAGAAAGTCACTCTTAGGAGAGACATAAGGAAGGAAGATACTCTTGTCTCCTGTGGCACGGCAGACAACCTTCTTCAGATTCGGGACAAACAATTGTTTGCCTTCAAAGGGAAGAGAAAACAGAGATTTCTAGGAAGATAGTTCAGTCAACCAGATCTTAAGCCACAGTGTTCAGTGCACAGTCACTGAAAAAGTGGAGGCTTTCCCTGAGATCCTGGCTGCATTAAAGACCACTTCAGCGAAATAAGCATTCCCTTGAAGGACCTTGGAGAGTAATGCCACCAGCTCCTCCTTAGCAGCATCCGTTTGGATTGCATTGAAAAAGTTCATCACCCCAGATAGCCATAGCTCTAGTAACCCAGGCAGTGGCAAAAAAGGAAGTAAAGCAGCACCAGTGATCATAAAGTTAACCTTAAACAAGGAGTCAAGACATTTATCTGCCTGATCCTTAAGGACCACATCACCTGTCAAGGGCATTGCAGTATTCTTGGCAAGATGATACACTGGAGTATCAACAGCAGGAGTAGTAGCTCACTACTTTAAAGCCTCATGAGCAAAAGGATACAAGTTGGAAATGTGCTTATTAAGGAAAAGTCTCCTGTCAGGCATTTTCCATTCTTAAAGAAGAAGCTGGTCTAAGGAATGATGAGGAGAAAAAATAGGCATTTTCTTTTATGTGTCTTAAACGTTCCAGGAGAAGAGGAACTAGCGTAAGAGGCATCTGAGATTTTAAGTGTTCTGCTGCAGTAATTTCCTCAGCCAAGGGGCAAAACTCATTCTCATAGTAATCTCCCAATGACAGAGACAAATCCAATCAGCCTCCCATTCCTTAGCAGAGGAATCCCCAGTGAGTTGTGTGCAACTCTCAAATACAGGGCTCAAATGCCTGGTGGGGATGCAGGGTGTCCAACAGATCAAGACATTAGGGCCTCCTGAGGAGAAAGAGGTGACTGAAGAGATAAGAGCCTTAACTCAAACTGGTACTATTCCAACAGATTATGGCCCTGGTGGTGATATTGGAACCACAGTGTAAGAGGGTCATAAAGCACCAGGATACTCCCTAGGAAGCCCAGTTTGGCATGAGGAGCAATGGGTTAAAGGTCAAAGGGACCAGAATCTTTAGACTTAAACTTGGCCTTGAGTCCCTTGGGTTCTGACATGTTCACAAGACTCCACAAAGAAGAGTAGAAGACAGACAAAATAGTAGAGAGATAAAGGAAAAGTACTTAAAAGTATGAAAATGTACTTATATGACTGCATGCGGTTAAATTGGCAAGCATGAGGGAGAGACTAGCCTCTGCACAGCAATTAGAATCCAAAAAGGAAGAGGAGTACTCAAAGACCACCTCTTCTCTTTCCAGAAAGCCTGTGAAGCATGGAATCCAGGGAGATGTTTTTTTTTCTATGAAAAATGGTGCCATGTTTCTTTAGCTTTTCCAAAATGGCACGACCCGAGAACTGAAAGGGATCTCATGGGTAGTCACAAGGTATAAATTCATAATGGTCACTGTGTGGGCACCCGGTCTAAAAAGGGCCACATACAAATTCAGTAAAAAAACGGAATACACATAAAAAGCTTGAAACTATGATAAAAAGTGAGCATTTCAACAGAAAACATCAATGGCAAAAAAGAGACAGTCCTACAATGAGAGAAAGGTGTTGTAATACAGCCATGCAGAGGTTAAAACCCCTTGCAAACAAAGGCAGTCAGGACATACAGAAAGCAGTGTAAACTGAAAGAACAGAGTGCAAATTAGGCAATATTCCATGGAAATGAATGCCAGAGAATAGGGACACACATGCAAGACCATAGCACTCAAGAGTTTAATCTTACCAGTAGGAAGAAAATGACCAGGGAATCGCACCACCCTGCAGATACTGAGTCAAACGCCTTATTGGGTGATGATTAGGGGTGCAATGGTAAATAAAGTATTGTACTAACAGAAGAAAGAAATCATCTCCTTCCTCCATATAATGGAGAGAAGAAATGAGAAACAGTCACCACTTAATTGCACACCCTTACAGTTCTCAGTGTATAGTCAAACTATTCTTAAGAAAAAATGGACCAATAATAAACAGTAAGTGGCTTAGAATAAAACATAACATTTATTGAAAAAATAAAAGTAAAAAAGAAAAGAGTTAAAGAAATTAAGTACAATGTAATGATGAAACAGTGATATTGAAAAATAATAATTACTAATAATACTACGAGTCCTTATAGTTCAAGAAGTCATAATAGTACAGCCCTTATGCGAATGGATGACACCCATCCAGACAATAGCGTCTAAATACCTACTGAAAATTCAATCAGAATAATCCAATTGTAGATAACTAGCAGTTCACTGTCACCAACTTTAATTAGTTGATAATGGCAGTACCTTATGTTAATCAACAATATTTGTCTTGGAGAACTTCCAATCGGATAGTCCTCTATAAATCATAGGGTGATGACTTCTTTGTTACATAGTATGTATACGTGTGCTGATCGGTGTGAAAGTTAACTTGGCAGTACTTCCCCTTTGTTACAAATGTATCACACCAGGATAGGGCCGCTCTATATTGATGCAGCTCTTTATCCGGTGTATCGCCTAACAGCTAGGTCACACCGCTCCTAAGTATCTCCAGGTACAACTTGGAATTCTCAGCTAGATACTATAATAATTGAGACTATCTATGCTAGGTATAGCGGCCCCCTCTCTCCTACATGGCTACAAGTATCATTGACTAGTGGAATCTTACCAGTAGCTTCAGTCTTCAGACTCCTATTATAATAAAGGAAAGAAGCTTTAGAGAAGCACTTTAGTAAGGTAAAGGCTGGGAAGAAAGCCAGCCTCCACAGGTCTGAGGTCCTGAAAATAATCCTGTGAATTGTACAATCCATGAATTAGGAAGTAATTAATAGGAGCCCATGTAATGGGGGATTATACAGCCCCATATACTAAAAAATAAAAATAAAAATGAAGACTAAGAGTGCCCATACACCCTTCAATTGATGAGGTTCCTTAAAACAGGATATTAGCTGGTGGGCATAAAATTGAAATAGGAGGGAGTGTCTGCCTCAGAGACATTGTTTTAAATTACCCTGCCCTCCTGGAGGCACCTTTAACCAATGTTTCCTGTGTTCCACATTGGATGAAAGAGAAAGGAGCTCTAAAAGTGTCACATGATAACCTGATATTAAACCCCATTTATTTATTTTGCAGCTGTCCACTTTTCCAGCTCTAAAATATTTGACAGTCATCCTCCTTGACTCTACATATTCTGCTAATATGTAAAGTTAAATTGCCTATAGGGTTATATATATATTTTATTTTATTTCATCTTCACTTTTTTACACTTTTATGTCTGACATTGAACCTTCCAAATTTCTTTTTCAAGATTCAAGAGAGCTTTCTGTTAGGGACTTTGAAAGCAAAGATACTGATCCAATTTTTCCCTGTGAGTGCCAGAGAGGTACATAACACATTGCTTTGAAATGCGCTACATACCCCTCTGGCATTCAAAGGGTTAACCCTAAGCCTACAGCAAAAATTACTGCCACCATTATAGCATAGAGAGCATTCAGCGATCCAGTGATAGTGTTACATTGAATCACTATATCTGCTTTCAGGGTACTTCTGGAAACAGATATCAAGGGAGTCCACTGCCACGGACATATGATGTAAAATAACAGAAAAATAAAATAGAACGGATAGGTAATTTGACTTGACATATGAACTTGCAGAATATCTAAAGTCAAAAAAGCAGGCTGACTATCCTTTTAACTGTTTGAGGACCAGAGGGGAGTGCAATGCATTATGAAGCAACGTGTTGGACACCCCACTGGTCCTCACTGGTTTACAGAGGTTTCAGACATCAGCTCTTCTACAGAATATGTACTCTACAGAGAATCTCAGAAAGAGAATAACATCAAAGACCATTTCTCCAACTCTGTTTTCTGGTGTGTGATTTTCTAGATACCCGAAGTAGATGTGAAGAGTCTTTTCTGCAATGTTGATGAGATTCTTCTGGTTGCCAGATCATTCCTGATGGAGTTAAAAAGGACAGAATCACATGAACAGAACCAACTTAAATACATTGGTATGTTACCAGGAAAATCCATTGCACACATAGTTATCCTATAATGATAAAGTTTTTCCTCTTTCACTGATTTTTTTTCTACTGTGCTTGGTGGGTTTTATCTCAGACCTGTTAATCTACTTTCAGGAGAGCTCTTCCAGCATTTTAGTGAAGATATGGAGAGCACCTACAGCATGTATTGCTGGGAATATCAGAAATCCCTGTCACTACTGGAAACCTACAAGGAGACCCATGTATTCCAGCAGATACAAGAAGTTCTCAATTCTGGGATGTGAGTAACACAACAGAGAAATACACTATACACCAGGGGTAGGCAATCTGTAGATCTTCAGCTGTTGCAGACTACAACTTCCACCATCCCCAAAACACCATAATTATCATCATACTGATTTCATATGGGAACAAACAATGGAGATACAGTAAAAACCGAATGAAGTACAGAATAAAGGAGAACACTTGCAATGTGCAATTATTCTTTTCTCTAGGCTTAAAGGGATTGTAATGTTTAAAATCACAAGCAGTTCATATAGTTTCTCATATTGCATAGTACCAATATTTGCGGCTCTCAAAGTTCATAACTTTCTATTTATGCTGTAATCATATAATGAATTTGACCCCTCCCACCCTTTTCCCATTCAGAAGCCGCCTCCCCTCAGATCTGAAGTCCTGTCACTTTTCCTTGATGGAGGAGGGCAGGTTTTTCCTAATACTGAGTGAAGATTATCCCTCGTTGTGATCTGCTTTCAGATCTGAGCGAGATTTGCTGAAGTCGGGAAAAGGTGTGGGAGGGGTAAAATTCACCATATGATTATAGCATAACTAGCAAGTTATGAACTTTGAGAGCTGCAGACATCAGTACTATGCAGTATGAGAAACAATATGAGCTGCTTGTATGTTTAAACATTACTATCCCTTTAGAACTTGACAATATCACTTGCAGGTGGGATCTGTGAGACAGTTACAGTGATACTGCAAACACTGCATATTGAACCTGATGTAGTAAAGAAAAACTGTAGTAATGGTGGCATAAACCAACTATACCATTGATACAAATAAAATACCTATTAATTTAAATGGGGTGGTTAACCTTTTGAATGTTAGAGCGGTATCAGACACATTACAAAACAATGTGTTGGAAACTTCTCTGGCATTTAAAGGGTTTAAGGATACATTAAAATCAATGGGAATTTGTATACCCTGTGGCTCAGTTGGTTTGTCCCAGAATTACTCTAGTTCTTCTAAAATGGATAGTAATACTTGTTTTCTCAAAGCTTTAAAGGGATAGTAATGTTTCAAAATAAAAGCAGCTCCAAGTAGTCTTCACAGTATTTGGGCCATTGAGAGTGTTATTTCAATACTGTCAGAGTTGTAGTTCAAGAGTAATTGAATGATAAAGCATCTTACTCCTCCCCTTTTACTGATGTAACACTGCTCACCTCAGAACAGAAAGGTGGTGTCCAAATGGCTTGCAGAGAGGTACAGTCTTCAATTAGCATAAGGGAAAAACCTGAAAAATCTGTCAAGGGGGCAGGGTTTTCATTGTTCTCACAGTAAGAAGATTGTCCCTTGCTGTTATCTGTATGGTCTCAAGACCAGATTCCACATCTGAGGGGAGGTGTCTTACACTAAGTAAAAGTGGCGGGAGGGGGATACTTTATCATTTAATTACTCTTGAACTACAACTCTGACAGTATTGAAATAACACTCTCCATGGCCCAAATACAATGAAGATTCATTGGAGCTTCTTTTATTTTGAAACATCACTATCCCTTTAATATCGTAGTTATGAAATAAATAAAGCAAAGCATCAAAGTCTTTTAGCAATAACTTTCATTGTTTTAGTGTAATCCCCCCTCCTGCCCCTTTTAGCTACGTCAGCTCTCTAACTGACAAACTTGGATTCTGGTCTGCAATCAGTCTGGAGAGCCTAAAAAGCAGTTCATATACAATCCAGGCACAATTTGTCATGAAGATTTACTGTGTATGCAATGCTATTTCGGCTCACCAGGGGCTCGATTCTATTACCCGCGCTAAAACCGTTGTTACATTAAAAATAAGCAATGTGTATTTTGCAAACATGTGCTACGCCAGTATTCTATTGCAGAACCACGGTAAAACCACACTGGTGTAGACAGCACACTTCTACTAATGATCAAAATTGGCGCTGTCTGCTTTTATTCAACTACCTCCTTAAAAAAACAAGCAGAATGTCAAAGTCCAAGGAAATAGGCGTATGGTGACAACAGAGAGGTCAAGTTTAGTGTTAGATGCGGTCCCCACATTATCAAAATCCTACATAGAGTGCCCGCTTCGACATATTAAACCCCCCTTTGAAATCTGAATTATAGTGCTTTCTTTCACCATTTTAATTCAACAAATATTGTTCACATTCAACATTTAACCCCCCCTTTAAAGGGACAGTAATGCTCAGAAAAAATCTTTATAGTTTTGTAGTGCTTAAAAAATTAAACTATATGCAACAAATCCTATCTTTGAGAGATATTTGTATTCAAAGTTCCCCCCTCCCTCTCCTTCTCCTGATGTCAGCTGTAAAGCTGACAGCAGGAGATCCGTGTTGGCCTACACGAGGAGACTCTTCAGCAGAGCCGAAATTGCATTATTTAAGACGATTTACTTAATTGGAATCGTCTGCAAAGTGTACTTGCAAACAAGGCACACTTTGTAGACCTTTCCAATTAAGTAATTATTTTCCAATAATGCGATTTCAGCTCTGCTGCAGAGCCACTGTTTGGTCCCTGGACAGGATTCTCCTGCAGTCAGAGAAAAAGGAGGGAAGGGGGAACTTTAGTGCCGAATATCTCTCAAACCATAGCGGTTTTATGAGATAGGATTTGTTGCATATAGTGTAATTTTCTAAGCACTACAAAACTATAAAGATTTTTTCTGGGACATTACTGTGCCTTTAAAATTTGACTATCTTTCACCATTTAAATTCAACATAGTTCTTCTCCAATTGTTTTCAACATGCCCTTGTTGTATTTGTTGCATGATTAACCCTATGAGTACCAGAGAGGTAGCAACGCATTGCAATGTGTTTGCTACTCCTCTGGTACTCAAAGAGATAAAAGGCAAGGTACGCGACTGCATACCTTGCCTGTATATGAGTATTATTTTTTTTTTTTTATTAAATTGTAAGTGTATGTCAAATAAATAGATCTGACCTCAAGGGGGATATCAAGACCCCTCCTGACACCCCATAGCACTGATCACCTATCCAGAAGGATAGGTGATCAATGCAGGCAACAATTGCCAGCCTTATTAATAAAGCCCATATAATGTGTCACATATGCTATATGGGCTTCCTTCTTTTTTTGTTACATTTATTTTAAATGTATTGTTCAGACCTCGAGGGGTACCCATGACACCTCCTGACACCTCTTAGCATGGATAACCTATCTATTAGGATAGGTTATCCATGCAGGAGACCACTGCTGTTTAACATAGGTTATATGCGCTTTTTATAAATAAATATTAGTTTCAGACTTCAAGGGGGAACCAGGACCCCTCCTGACACCCCCTAACACAGATCATCTATCCAGAAGGATAGATGATCCATGTGGAGAATTTTTAAATTAAGAGCATATAACCTATGTTATATTTATAAATAAATATTCATTTCAGACCTTGAGGGGGTCACCAGGACCCCCCCTGACACCCCACCAACATGGATCATCTATCGAGAAGGATAGATAATCCATGTGGTGACTTTTTCAATAAAGTGCATATAACCTATGTTTTACAAAATAGTGAGTGTGACATCATAGATGCGCTCCCGCAGAAAGCAGCATCAGCCCTAGACCACTGGACAGAGTCACAGGCAAGCAAATGTCATGGGTACCGGGACAGTTATATACTCTTTTTATAAATAAATATTAGTTTTAGACCTCAAGGGGGCCCCCCTATCATAGATGATCCATGTGGCGACCCGAAGGCACTTTCTGCCTTCTTTAGTACTGGCTGTATAAGCTGCTGCAGTACAAGCGCTTCAATGAATGAACCCTGTCGCCGGGTCATTCTTAAAAAACTCAGTGCTGTGCTTTCATCAATGAATCAGTCATCCAGGTCAGAGAGGGTGACTGATTCATTGATGTAAGTGCAGCGCTGCGCTCCAGTAGTAAAGAAAGGAGAAAATGCCTTTGGGGTCACCCACGGATCATCTATTCTTTTGGATAGCTGATCCATGATAGGGGGGATATCAGGAGGGGTCCTGGTGTCCCCCTCGAGGTCTGAACAATTAATTTAAATGAAACACATTATGTTAAATGGTGAGAACTCTGATCTGAATTTTTACTCATCTATATATTTTATACATGTATATATTTTATTGGATAGATCGTGTTCCTAGCTCTTAAGAGCTAACTTAATTATTCACTCTAGATAGACTTATCCTCATATTCTCATGTCAGTTGCATGGAATGGTAAGCGTTGCAATGTATTGCAGTCCTGCACCGCTTCCATTCATTTATCTGCCACCTAGTCCTCTGCCATCTAGAGGCTAATGCAGGTCAAACAGAAATAGAGACATGAGCAATAGGATCTAATCAATCTATAAGTATCGAGTTCATTGGAGTTGAAAAACACAGCACATCTAGAGGCGTTAGCCCTACACATATGCCCATAGTTAGAGGTCACGTCAGGATAACCTGGGAAATCCTCCTCCATTAAAAACCCACATATAGGATCTGGACACCTGATGTAATAGATACAAGTATCGGATTAATATCTGAATCCGGTACATTTTGCCCATGATGTTCATAAATCTTGCATAGCAGTCTCAGCAAGATAAGCTGCCAACGACAGACTCCCTCAACCACTAATACAGTATAATAATACACTCCCACAGAGTCTGAGTTATTTTATCTATGTTTATTCACAATTATCACAAAGGATTTTTAAGTTGTTTCCTAATAAAATTTCAACATTTTAATATCTATTTACACTAGAAGTTTGCACCTAATGCTAAGGGGGTGTCAGGAGGGATCCTGATGCCTGCCTTGAGATCTGAACTTTTGTTTTTACATAAAATAAAATATACAAATTACAATTACATTTATTTCACATATACAGGCAAGGTATGCAGCCGCATACCTTACCTATTAACCGACATTGCAAACACATTGCAATACGTTGCTACCTCTCTGGTACTCATAGGGTTAATCATGCAATACAAATACAAATCCAAAAACATTGGAGAAGAACAATGTCGAATTTAAAGTAATACTTAGTTTTATCTTTATTTTATTTTGTAGGCATTAAAAAAACTTGAAGAACGATATAAGTCTTAAAGGTTTGAGAGATATTCACAAGCAAAGTTTACCCTCACTGACCAAAACGGTCAAGTCTGCCTTCTAGCTGTCAGATTTGGAATCCGGTCCGCAGCTCAACCAGTGGCTCTTCAGTAGAGCCGAGATTGCAAGATATAAAAATCACTATTTCACTGGAAGGGTCTAAAAAGTGTGCTTGCAAACTAGGCACACTTTGTAGACTATTCGAATGAAGTAGTTCTTCTTATATCTTGCAATCTCGGCTCTGCTGTAGAGCCACGGCTGGTCCGCGGACCGGATTCCAAATCTGACAGCTGGATAGCAGACTTGACCGTTTTGGTCAGTGAGGGGAAACTTTGCATGTGAATATCTCTCAAACCATAAAGGTTCGAGAGATAAGACTTATATCGCTCTTCTTGTTTTTTTAATGCCTACAAAATAAAATAAAGATAAAAAACGACGTACTACTATCCCTTTAAATGGAGAAAGAAAGTCATAGGAGCACTGTAAGTCGAATTTTAAAGGGGGGGTTAAATGTTGAATGTGAACAATATTTTTCAAATTAAAGTGGTGAAAGAAAACACTATAATTCAAATTTCAAAGGGGTGGGTTAAAATGTCGAAGGGTGCACTCTGTTGGATTTCTATGCTGTATACTGTATTCTGCACTGCTTTTTGTTCGAACAACGATGGTTTTGAAAGTGTCATTGTGGCTTCTACGCCTCCACTCTGAGGCACAGGATTACCAACAGAAAATGTAACCACAAAACAAGCGCTAATACTGAGTGCGGGTAATAGAATGCTACTTGCACTTCCTATGGGATTTTTTGTTTTTGACCGGTGGTGTGTATAAATATACAGGATACTAAAACCTGGCTTAAAAAAAAACAGAATGCCTGTTTTTTTTTAGCGTTGGTAATAGAATAGAGCCCCTGACGAGTCATCCGGTCTGCGGACCAGAATCCAAGTTTGTCAGCTAACATAGCTAAAACGGGCGGGAGGGGGAAACTTTTGATAGATATTACACTAAAACTATGAAAGTTATTGCTAAAAGACTTTGATGCTTTATTTATTTCATAACTACAATATTAAAGCTTAGAGAAAACAAGTATTACTATTCCTTTAACATACCAGCCTTATAAGTCTTGCTTAAACTTTCTCCGTGCATTGGTTTTATTATCATATGTTTCTTGCCCCAAATAATCCTGTTTATTGAGTGAAACAATACATAGTGCAATGCATTGCTCACCCTCACCATAACCCTTTGAGTGCCAGAGGGGTATGCAGTGCAATGCATTACGTATCCCTCTGGCACTCAAAGGGTTAATTTTATACTTATGAGGCTTTAACATAGACACCTCCAAGAACAAGACAGTCAGTCTGCTACAGCAGTGGTTCTCAAGGGATTTTTTCTGGCTGCCACCACAATGTCCTGGTGGTCATCACTGCGGCCACAGCCATGTCGTGGTGGCCGCACTATGACATTACATGCACAAATGGTATAAGAGGATTAAGACATACAAAAATTGCATATAAATAAGTGCAACAAGAGTAAGTTTACATCATATTACAATTTACACATTCCAGAAATCACATAGTATTAAAAAGTACCCCATAAAGGGTCTTAAAACTTACTAGTTACTGGAGATATATATTTCAATTCAGAGAGTCATTTTCTCTTCCACTACTACACCACATGGAACACAAACACAATACAATGGATTCAAATATGTTTTTTAACCCCTTGGATTCTTTCTAATGCAATGGGGACCTCTCCAATCAATCATCCAAGTGGTTACTTTTTTAAGTATTCTGCAATTATTTTGCCCCAAAATTGCCTCACTTTTCTCCTTACACAAATGCTTACACATTGTCCACCTCACGATGTCCCCCTCACAATGCCCCACCTCACAATGTCCACCCTATTAATTGCAAAGGGGCCAGAGATTTGTGCAAAATCATTACACATCCAGTTTGGCAAGAAATGAGATTAGTAGATTCATTCAGGATCCCAGAAATAAATGATCATCCTCATCAAGGTACACATTTATTATCAATATTTCCATCACCAGCACTGGTGGGGTCAAGCAAGAGTTCGTTCAATGCACAGTTTCTCATAATCCCCTTTCCTTTAGTTCCCAAATATGGCAATCATGGCATTGGCCGTAAACTGTAAAGTTACTCCTATTTACATGATGCAACATTTTTCACCCACCACCAAATTTATAAATAGTCTATGTATACCTCCAGCTCCAGCCCAAACAGGTAAATGGCAATACAAAATTACAGGCACACACATTTTAGCCCAGGGCCCCCTTTCTTGGCCAGGACAAATTTTACACAACTTTTTTGATTTGGGTTGTCTCTATCATTCTCCTATCCCCAAAATATTTCCCTATTTGGCAAATAGGGAAATGTTTTGGATATAGGAGAATGAGAAAGACAAACCAAATCAAAGTGGTGGTGTGTAAAAGTTGTCCTGGGCAAGAAAGGGGGTCCTGGGCTAAAATGTGTGTGCCTGTAATTTTGTATTGCCATTTACCTGTTTTGGCTGGAGGTGTACATATAATATTTCTAAATCTGGTGGTGGGTAAAAACTTGCTAAGTGAGTATCTGGAGGAGTACTGTTTACAGACAATATGCCATGATTGCCATCTAACTCCAGTCAAAACAAGTAAATGGCAATACAAATTTCCAGGCCCACACATTTTGGCCCAGGACCCCCTTCTTGCCTGAGAGACAGCATTGATATTAGCCCTGGACTCAAACTATACACACCTTTGATTTGGTTTGTCTCTCTCATTCTCCTATTTCTCAAGCATTATGTTTGGAAAATAGGAGGATGAGAGAGACACAAGCCAAATCAAGTCTGAGTCCAGGGCTAACATCAATGCTGTCTTAGGCAAGAAAGGGGGTCCTGGGCCAAAATATGTGGGCCTATAAGCTTGTCATCATTTTCTTGTGTTTTGCCTGGAGACCAGAGCAGTGGACCATATCATATTTATATTTATTAGAAATCTGGTGGGGTTGAATTAGGGCCATATACTGTACTCACTTGAGACAGGCAGAGGAAGGGTAATGTGATGTGGTGACTGCCGCTGAGGGCTGGCTGCAGGCATCTGACTCTGGGTGAATATTCAGTCAAAGTGGGGATACACTCCCACACATTGGAAGCACCAGTTTATCTTACTAATAAAGTGTACATTAATATATTTTGATACGTCTGAGAATATCTCTCATTCTTGCTACAAGACGCTATACCCATCAGCTTTTATCCGATGAGTGCATCCCATCTGGGGTGACACATGTACACCAGAAGCGATACAAGGCTACCCTTAGACTCCAGAGAATACAAAGATCCCTTTAATAGAGTGCTATCTTCATCAGTAAGTGCACTTCTCACTAATGGGGAAACCCATTCCTATGTATACAGCTTGTCTTAGTCAAAAAAAAGCATCTGCATGCTAACACACCAGTAAATACACACAGTACCCCATTGATGTCAACTTCTCTCCAAGCCGGTCTGGAGCGCTATCAATCAGTGCACAAGCTGTCCCGGTTCTCCAAACGCCGGGTCACAATATAGTCAACAAAAGATAACAGCTGCATTCGGACATCCATTCTGACATGCTTGTAGTATAAAAAAATCTCCTTTATTAGGGATTGATTAAAAAAACAGCAAGCAAATAACAAAATCAGCATGGGGTTCCTTTTTTTCAAGCAGGTATTCAGGCCTCAGTTGGTTTGCGTGCTTACTGATCTCTCTGCTGTCAAGCCCTGCTGTGTACCTGAGTGGTCACCATTCTGCTTCTGTGACCATGTCATCTGCATATCATGTGCAAGAGTGCTATCACACGCACAGCCAATGAGAGAGGAGTAGCCTATCAAAGCACTCCTGTCTCATTGGCTGCAGTGTGACTGAGCAAAATGCGGGAAATCTGAATGGCAACACTGCAAGGCTGGCTCCGGCGCAAAGAATTTCCACATTTTTCATGGTGGCCGCAGGAAAACACTCTGGTGGCCTCATGCAGCCACGGTGGCCGCATTTGAGAACCCCTGTGCTACAGTATAGCTGGCAGAAAAGAAAGAGAAACCAGGTGAAAACACAATGCAATGCACAACAATTAGGTGTGAAACATAACCAGTTTACAAACTGGTAAACCCATAAACCCTTAAGGACCAAAGTGCGCAATGCATTGAAAAGCAATGTGTTGCATGCCCCACTGGTCCTTAAGGTGTTAAGGACCAGAATGTTGTAAATTAATGCACTGCATTGTCCTTAATGGGTTAAAATTGAAATAAGTGCTCTAATAAAAACTTGTGTGAATTACACTAGAATATATATATTTTGAAATCATTTACAGAGGAGAAATGGTTGCTGTCGTACACACATTGTGCTTAAACACCTGAACTTTTCACATTATACATAGGTATGCACCCAGGCCACCTGACATAACCTTCTACCTAGTTAAGCCTGTACAACGTATCATGAAGTATCCCCTGTTACTGGACAGAATCCTAAAGAATCTTCCAGAAAATGAAGAGTCACACGCTGCACTGCAGAAAGCACATTCCATGATTGAGGAGGTGAACCTTAACATCAATGAGTTCAAGAGACGCAAGGAAATTGGTGAGATGCATGCACCTCACTGCTGTGTTGTAATGTATGCATTCACAACCACAACACTTACTCATGTTCTGTAATGATTGCACTTACATCCATAACACTGCACCTTGCTCACATTTTGTAATGTATCCACTAACATCCATAACACCTCACCTTACTAATGTGCTGTAATATATCCACTCACATCCATAACACTGCACTTCACTCATGTGCTGTAACGTATCCACTCACATCTATAACACTGTACCTCACTCACATTCTATAATGTATCCACTCACATCCATAACACTGCACCTCACTGCTGTGCTGTAATGTATCCACTCACAGCCAGAACATTGCACCTCACTTACATGCTGCAGTGTATCCACTCACAGCCATAATACCACATCTCACTCAGATGCTGTAATGTATGCACTCACAGCAATAACACTCCATCTTACTGCTGTGCTCTAATGTATCCACTCAAAGCCATAACACTGCACCTCATTTACATGCTGCAATGTATTCACTCACAGCCATAACATTACACCTCACTCACATGACACTGCACCTCATTCCTGTCCTATAATGTTTCTAATCACAGTCATAACTGCATCTCACTCCTGTGTAATAATGCCTCTACTCACATCAATAACACTGCACCTCACTCCTGTGTATTAAAGTATCCACTTACATCCATAAGAATGCACCTCATGTGCTGTATTGTACTCACTCACAACCTTACAGTAATACTGTACCTCAGTTCTGCCCTATAATGTCTACATTCACAGACATAACTTCACCTTACTCCTGTGTACTAATGCATCCACTTACATCCAAAATATGGCATGTCACTCCTGTGCAGTAGTCTCCACTTGCAACCAAGACACTGCACATTGACTGTACTCTAGTTAACCCACCCAATGCCATACCAGAACAGCTCACTACTGTGTTGTAACGTATCCGTTAATCCATAGCACTGCATCTCACTCTTGTGCTGTAATATATCCACTCATATTTGTAACACTGTCTGAATTCACTCATGTGATATAGAGTATTCTTAACAGAGGCTAGCCGTGGATCCAGTGTTGGGAGAGAAAATTGGGGGAACAATTAAGGTAGTTTTTCAACAAGTTCTGAGCATTAACACTTTGAGTGAGTTTCAATGCTTTGGATACCTCCCTGGCACTCAAAGGGCTAAGAATCTAGTAGCTTCAAACTTTCCTACGAACATGGGTGATAAGGAAAAGTGCATGTTGGTGGGGAGGCTTCTCAAAAACAAAAGTGATGTATAAGTGTAGCAATTGAAAAATTTGTTCTGCAATGATGAGAAACAATAAAGAAATGTACAATATAAGCAATCAAGATGTGCAACCCTGTCTTGCAACAAGACAATTTTCCACAATGGCCCCCAAAACACTAAAAAGGAGAGCCATCCTAACTGGATGTGACCTTCCACCAGGAAGACCTCTGAATAGCTAGAGGGTGGGAGAAAATGTTTCTTGGGAGAGTAGCATAGAATTGGTCAATTAGCTTTGGAGGACTGGGTCATCTCAGGGGTGACAACTTACTTTAGAATGTGTGAAATGCTGATCAGCATCTCTCCCTGTTATTATAATGTGTGTTTTTCTTTCTTTCAGATTGCATTGCTTTATACTGTAGATATTTTAATATGTTGTGTTGTAGCTAGTAATGTTTAATGTGTATTATTAGCTACTAGTTGAACAGCCCGTTACACGGGCCACAGTGCCACTGCCACCCGGTCGCAGAGCAGTCACGCGCAGCAGAGACTGCCCACGCCGCTGCTGATACAGAGCTGGACGCTCTATATCAGCCGCGGCGTGGGCAGTCTCTACTGCGCATGACTGCAGCACGCGCAGCAGTGTGTACTGTGCATGTCACGGTGTTACACACGATTTAGCAAATTATTATATAGGATGTATGCTAGTTTTTCCTGTTAGAAAGGATGATTCCAGTAATCGTTATTAATATTCATCCTGTAATTAATAAAATGTCATGGCTAGTGGGTAGGGCACCCCACCCCTTGCAATTTGACCCCTTAGGGCATGGTATGGTTGGTTGATGTGTACAGGCTCAATGCAAAGCGGTAACTGTCATGATTTATGAGCAACAATGAATCTTTGGACAAGGAGTTTGTATAGGCTACAGTTTTCAACTATTGCTATATCATTATTTACATGTTTTAGTTTGAGGCTGGAGAATGGGGATTGTGGCTCATCATATAATCATGCTCTTTTTATATTACACCTTGTTTCTTTTTACAGGGCACAACAAGTCTGATTACTGCAGATTCGCTGCTAGATAAATATTTCATATTTAGGAAAAAAAATCTTGTAGGTGAAGTGATAGAATCAGCAACATTTAAATGATACACCCAAATCCAGCTCATTATAAATATATTCCTTAGTGTGTTGATGGACAACCTACAGTCCTGCCATTGTTGTATGATTCCATTCCATTCTTTAACTGAGGATGATGATAACTATAGTGCTACCTCAAATGGAGGGCTGCAGGTTGCCTACTTATACAGGATTGTCATTGACATAATAAATTAAGTTGTTCTCTCCCTTTGTTATTTCTACAGGCAGCAAGTACCACCGCCAGGAGAAGAAAAGTTTAATAGACAAAATGACTCATACGAACTTTGATGCTGTCATTAAAACTGTTTCTCGCAAAAGTCAGACATTCAAACAATTTACAGGCATAGTGCCCAAGGTAACACTACTAGCTCTAGTGCAACCATAGAATGAATAGAAATTTAGTAAACTCAGCATTAAATCATTTTATTGTAGTCCATATGGAACACAGAATCCATGGAGTAAAGCTCCCCACCTCCAGAGGGTAGGGCACTTCAAAAAAGGCAGGTCCATTGAGGTGAAGACACCAATTTTTTAATCCAGCTTTTATCCCCTTCTTCCAGATTTACGTTTAGCAATGTGGCATCAGAAAAAACTAGAAGCAGAAAGAAAAGAAAAAAGCACCTGAACAAAAGCCCCAAGAGGACTCTTCTGACTGGGGAAATAAATACAAGGTTCTTTCACCAGGTGTAGTCCTGTGTTACATATGGATTAAGAGAAAAGGGTTTAAAGGTACTTGCCACTAAAATCCTTTTTTCTCTTGCATCCTACATGAAACACAGAAACCATGGGGATATATCAAAGCACCTACTAACATCTCTCCCCACAGCCAGCATTCCATAAGACTAAACTGGCAGTCTGCAACCCTCCAAACAAACAAACAAGAGCAGGTAGGACTCAAGAACTACTGAACAGTTTGGAAAAAAAGTCCTTAAACAGGCTGAAGGACCATCTGGCCAAAACTGGTCATAGCTGATAGAGCTGTGTTCGGTTAAAGTATCCAAGGGTGACCACATCGCTGTCTTGCACAGCTGTTTGCAGAGGTCTGATTCTGGTAGGCCCAGGGGGTACCCGCAGATCTGGTGAAGTGTACTCTGTACGGTGTGTCTTGGTGCAGAACATTCCTGTTTTCACAGCATGCCATGAGTTCCACTGATGGAAAGCCATAGTGGTGGACTGTCTGATCAAATACCTTCTGGTTGCGTTGCCAGTTTCCTGGGTCCAGCCCATGATGATTTACAAAGTCTGCAACTACATTTTCCATGCTTGGGATGTGGACATTGAGATGACTGGTACATGAGCCTCTCGTTGAACCTGCATCCAGGCTGAGTCGCTCTGGCTTCCTTCTTGATGGCTGATGTATGCAGCCACCATGGCATGGTCTAATTGGATCTTCACTGTAGTTCCCGTCAGTACAGGTACCAATGAAGAAGCATCAAGAGAATAGGTTGAATTTTCAGGATGTTGATTGAAAGGATACTCTCCTCCCCAGTCCAATGGCCTTGAACTTTTAGAGGACTCAGGGTCGCTCTCCACAGCCTCTCCAGCTGGTATATGTAGTAAGTTATGTCCAATCCAGTATTATAAAAAAGGAGTCCCCATGCCAGATGTGGGCGTTGATGCCACCATTGTAAGTCTTCCATTGTCCTGGGGTACAGAGAAGTAGAATGAGTCAGATGGGAACTCTGTCTTGACCAGCTCCTAAGAATGTCCAGCTGAAACTCCTTCACGTGGTATTAAGAATAATGGACTGATATCAGGGCAGACACTAGGAGCTCAATCCAAATGTTGGCGTCGGCAGGAAAAACTGGCGACAGTGGGTTTGTAAGTCAAGTATGCGATGCAAATGTTCCCACAAGTAAGAATAATGGCAGTTTTGAAAATACGACGGTCGTCAAAATATCGTCCATTGAGGGCAATGTAAAAGCTAACCCCAGAGCCATTCAAATATTTGCTGTAACGACAACGAGTGATAAATTGCAACATTTACTGGCAGAAATGTAACACCTATTTTTTTGGCCGCACAACACAAAAACCAGAGTTAAAAACCACCGTCGGAGAAAACAAAACAGAGAAACAGTTCATACAAGTATATAACCCAAGCATACAGAGGTCAAATATTAACCCCTAAAATGCCAAGCAAATACACCAACAAAGCCTAGACCAGTGGTTAACAATCCTTCCATCCAAGACGCCCCTAACATGCAAGCTGGATGTCCCAGGGCACCCCTTGAAGTCACAAGGAGAGTCCCAACAAGAAATGAACATATAGTTATCATTAGGTCTCACACTGCCAATGCAATGAGGAGAATATAGTGCATAGTATATCTCATGAACACATATCCCCAAAAAATGTGTAAAATGAATGTTAGTAATGCCGAAATTAGCATCATGGGAAAAGTGAGACACCCTGAGTTGGTGTACACCAACATGTTATAACACCCTGGTTGTGAACCTGTCACCGTTTTGAAGAACACTCAGACAAATACTTGTAAGGTTAAAATGAACTTTATTGAAAATAAAGCAATAATTAAAAAAATACTTTCCCAACACACACAGGCCCAGATGGAGACTGTACAGATACTTCCCACAACTTACACAGGTCAGGTAGGAACACTATATCAAAACAACGTACAGACAGAGAGACTGACAGCAGGAACCCTAGAATGCTAGGGTAAGGTGGAGGCAGCGACCTGCTGGTAGCGTCTACTGTAGCCCTAGAATGCTAGGGTAGAATGGAGGCCCAAGACTCACAGCTACTGGCAGCAAGGACCCTAGAACGCTAGGGTGGTACGGAGGCACAAGACCCACGGATACTGGCAGCAAGGACCCTAGAATGCTAGGGTTGTAAGGAGGCACTGACAGCAAGGACCCCAGAATGCTAGGGTTGTAAGGAGGCCCACGACTCACGGATACTGGCAGCAAGCACCCTAGAACGCTAGGGTTGTAAGGAGACAACTAACCCACTGATATGGCAGCAGAGACCCTAGAACGCTAGGGTGAAACAGAGGCAACTGACCACAGAAGGCAACGAGTGTCTGGTAGTGCGTATGTGTACAGGAGAAGGACCACCACACTAAAGCTGGCTCTAGAGCCCTTAGGCCACAGCAGTACGGTAAGGCAGGGCGAGATAGTGAACCGGACCTAGAACTCTAGGGTGATAGCGAGGTTCAACACGGGTGGTATAACGCCCAGAAAATTGCCTATAGCTCCCAACCAGGAATGAGCACAGCTAGTGACAGTGGTAACACTGGACACGTCAGTAAGGTGAACGAGTAACTCAGCCTGACTGTTGACAGCACGGAAACCGGTACTCTGTATGTGCACACCGCTACAGAGGAAGTTGAAGCCAGTAAAATATGGCAACAGAAGCGGGTGCTCAGCCAGTGGTCAGCAATGTAAGCGGGTTCTCAGCCAATCCAGTCAGCAACTTAAGCGGGTTCTCAGCCAGTCCGGTCAGCAATGGATGCGGGTTCTCAGCCAGTCCAGTCAGCAATGTAAGCGGGTTCTCAGCCAGTCCGGTCAGCAATGGATACGGTTCTCAGCCAGTCCAGTCAGCAACGTAAGTGGGTTCTCAGCCAGTCCAGTCAGCAATGTAAGCGGGTTCTCAGCCAGTCCAGTCAGCAACAGATGCGGCAGAAGTACAGGATACACAGGAACGTCATCAGGAAGGTCAGATCATACACGAACAGAGAAACAGCAGTAACTAGCGCTAGGTTCAGGTACACCATGAAAGGGTGCCCGAATAACGACATGACAGGGTATAAAAGGGCTGGCCCTGGGTGAAGTCAGGTCCAGGGACCAATAAGAATCCAGCATTGTAAACAAGGAAGTAGGAATGTCGCCATGCAGCAGCCAGGATCACGGGCACCGTGATAGTTCCCCCCTCTTAACGACCCCCTCCCCGCGGAGGAGGACCAAGCTTAGAGGGAAACTTAGCATGGAACCTTCGTAATAAAAATGGAGCATGGATATCAGAGAGTTTGACCCAAGAACTTTCCTCTGGGCCATAGCCCTTCCAATGCACTAGGTACTGAATTTGACCATGAACTTTATGTGAATCTAGGATACTTTGTACATCATACTCATCGTGGTTCTAAACACGAACCGGACTGGGAACGACAGGAGCAGAAGTGTAGCGATTACACACCAGTGGTTTGAGCAATGACACATGAAATGTGGGGATTAACCCTGCGGATGACTCGAAATGGACCAACAAATTGCTGAGCCAACTTGTTGCATGGGGTTGGCATGCCGTCGATACCGCTGAAAAGCCTCACGGGCCAATAGCCCCAAGGGTGTAGTAACGGAGACAAACTATACTGCAAGAGCTTGAGCCAATAGCCCCCACTGGTGTAGGAACGGAGACAAACTACACTGCAAGAGCTTGAGCCAATAGTGCCTCCCGCGGGCGTGGTAACGGAGACCGACTACACTGCTAGATAGACAGGATGAGCCACCGCCTATACAAGGCTCTGAAACGTAACTGACTCAGCAAGTGTAGCGGAAGATCTGGGCAACAGCTCCGCAAGTGTTAATGGAGGCTCAATGAATGGAGACAGCAGCTCTGCAAGTGTACTGGAGGCTCAGTGAACGGAGACAATGGCTCTGCAAGTGTTAACGGAGGCTCAAGGAACAGACACACAGCTCTGCAAGTGTAAACGGAGGCTCAGGGAATGGCAATAACTGCTCTGCAAGTACAACCGGAGGCTCAGTGAACAGAGGCACGACTCTGCAAGTGTTAATGGAGGCTATGACCCAATCGGCCCTGCCACAAACACAGCGGAAGTCA
The DNA here is from genome assembly GCA_037306005.1 of Rhinophrynus dorsalis. NCBI lineage: Eukaryota > Metazoa > Chordata > Amphibia > Anura > Rhinophrynidae > Rhinophrynus > Rhinophrynus dorsalis. Next base: position 166,526,016 of record CM074721.1, on the reverse strand, counting down.
GAATGTCACCTCGATGACACCAAGCAGCAGCCGGAACGGGGGCAGGGTCAGTAGCAAGCCGGGTTCAGGTCACGGAGCGGGAAGTCAGCCAGGCCGGGTCAGATCACGGAGCAAGGTTCTCAGACAAGCCAGATCAGGTCACAAGCAGGAACGTCAGCCAGGCCGGGTCAGATCACGGAGCAGGATTCTCAGACAAGCCAGATCAGGTCACAAGCAGGAACGTCAGCCAGGCCGGGTCAGATCACGGAGCAGGAAACCAAGAATGTTGTCAAAACAGGCCAAATTGGTACACAGGAATCAGGAACACTGGAACACAGCAACAGCAACACTGGCTCAGGAACACCATGAAAGGGCACCTGACAGGTACCAAAGGGCAGGTATAAAAAGGCCACAATGGGCAGGTCAAACAGGCTCAGCCAATGGGACCGCCCTCAACCAAGAGTGACAGTAAAGGATCACGGGCACCGTGATAATGGGACACTATGAAATTAACACATGAAAGGAAAAGTGCCCATCTAGCCTGTCTAGGAGACAATCTCTTAGCTTCTGAAATATAAAATAAATTCTTATGATCAGTAAGAATTAAAATTGCCGCCCTGGTGCCCTCCAACAAGTGGCTCCATTAACGTAGAGCAAGGATGATGGCCAACAGTTCTCGGTCGCCAATCTCATAAACCGATTGCGCCTTAGTCAATTTTTTAGAGAAAACCCCACAAGGCTTAAATCCTTGACCAGGACCAGACCTTTGTGACAGCACAGCCCCAACCCCTGTATCAGAGGCATCCACCTCCAGAGTAAATGGTAGATCAGGTTTGGGGTGTGACAGAACCGGTGCGGAAGCAAATGCGACCTTTAAGGCTTCGAAGGCCCCCTCGGCCTCTGCTGACCACTCAGAAGTGTTAGTCCCTTTATGTGTCAAGTCAGTGAGAGGCTTAACGATCTTGGAAAAATCATAAATAAACTTTCGATAATAATTGGCAAAGCCAAGAAATCTTTGGATGGCCTTAAGACTAGTGGGACGCGGCCACTGCAACACTGCAGAAAGTTTTTCTTTATCCATAACTATGCCTTGTTTAGAAATGACATAACCCAGAAATGGTACCATAGACTTGTGAAATTCACATTTTTCGATTTTACAGAAAAGTTTGTTCTCCCTTAGCCTTTGAAGCACTGTAGCAACATGTATACGGTGCATATCCAAATCAGGGGAATGTATCAAAATTTCGTCCAGGTAGAACACTACGCAGGACTGTAATAAATCTCGAAGCACATCGTTAATTAGTTCCTGAAACACTGCTGGGGCATTACAAAGCCCAAATGGCATTACCAAATACTCGTAGTGACCTGTCAGAGTATTAAAAGCGGTTTTCCACTCATCACCTTCTCTGATAAGTATGAGATTATACTCAGCTCTTAAATCCAATTTTGTGAATATGGTAGCGCCCTTCAGTCAGTCAAACAATTCCGTAATGAGTAGAATAGGGTAAGCACTTTTGACCATTAATTTATTAAGTCCCCTATAATCAATACAAAGTCTAAGTTCCCCGGACGTCTTTTTTACGAAAAAGAATCCAGCCCCCCGCGGACGAGGATGATCTACGAATGATACCACACTCCAAGGCATCTGAAATATACTCCTCCATAACTCGATTCCCCTCACAAGAGAAAGGATAGGTTTTGCCTCTGGGGGGCATAGAGCCAGGCGCAATATCAATAGCACAGTCATACGAACGATGCGGTGGCAATGTGCTAGCCTCTCCCTTACTGAACACATCACTGAATGACTGGTATTCATGCGGTAAGGAGGGAGAGATACAGAGAATCCTAGTAGGCTGCCACAAGCAGTGAATCATATAGTGATCCGACCAAGCCAAGATTTCACAGGATTTCTAGTCAATTCTGGGACTGTGCGTCCACAGCCAAGGAAAACCCAGAATGACCGCATAATGTGGGGACTGAATGATCTGAAAGGACAGTGTCTCAAAATGCAGCGCTCCAATCTGCACAGATAACGGACAAGTCTCATGGGTAACCTGGGGAGGCACCAAGGGTCTACCATCAATTGCCTTGATGGCCATAGGGTTTTTGAGTTCGACCAATGGAATATCGTATAAGGAGGCAAACTCCTTATCCATAAAATACCCAGCTGCGCCCAAGTCTATTAGGGCAGACGTAGTAAAAGAGGAGCTAGACCAGGATACCATCACCTCTACTACTGGTTTCGACTGTACAATCTCTGAGGACTGATGAACACCACCTAGGACCTGTCCCCCATAGATACCTAAGTGCGTGCGTTTTCTGGACTCACAGGACAAGTGCACAAACGGTGTCCATCTTTGCCACAGTAAAGACACAACCCATTTTTGCGGCGGAAGGACCGTTCCTCCTTAGTCAACCTAGTATCACGATGCCCGTGATTGCCTCCAGCAGATATTGCTATACAGCGACATTATTCACTTCCTAGCTGTTGCTCTTGCTGAGTCACTATTCTTATAGGTCACCATGCTGGAGAGGTCATCTCTCCGCCCACCTGACGGGGTTTTTAAACCTCAGCCTGTGTCATTACCTTTGCCCTTTTGTGGTGTACCTGAGCTTATTGCTGTGTTGATCCATTACTGTTCCTGTGTATTAACTGGCTACGTGCGACGTCTGAATACCCATTCCGGCTCTGACTCCTGGCTACGTCTGACTACCCATTCCGGCTCTGACTCCTGGCTATGTCTGACTACCCATTCCGGCTCCGACCTCTGGTGACGTCTGTCTACCCGATCTGGCTCTGACCATTGGCTGCCTCTTGGTTCTCTCTCCATTGTTGCGCTTATTTGCCATTCCATGCCTCGGTTTGGTTTCCTTGTTGCCTGTGCCTTCACCTCTGTGCTTACTTCTGTTAGCAGTGCTTGTCGGTCATTCCGTGTGTTGACCTCACGTAGCCGTTTCGGTTTGTGTGTTGCCTTATCTAGCCTCAGTACCGGTTACCAGACTATTGTATAGCCTACCTCTAGGATATCGTTGCGCTCCTTTATTTTGGCTGACTGTGTGTGTGTGGGAGTGCTCTGCACTGTCCTCACATCTACCTGTGTGAGTCCCAGGGCCATTCCGATCTTGCTCATCTGCCTAGTGAAGGGTGAGTAAAGTGAGTTCACTGTTCCTCCCTGGTCTCATGAAGGTGTGCCATTCAGACTGTGTGCGTGGAGTACCCACACTGTCCTTTCAGCTACCTGTGTGAGTCCCAGAGCCATTCTGTTACTGTTCACCTGCCTAGTGAAGGGTGAGAAAAGTGGGTCCACTGTTCCTCCCTGGTCTCATGAAGGTGTGTCAGTATCTGCTGCCACTTCGTGTCACTATTTTTGCTACTGTTGTGTCATTTGTTGCCACCATCCTGTTTCTTCATTTCCTGCCATTGTTGTACTTAATACATTTTTATCTTAAGTTCATCTGTACTTGTCAGTGTTGTTATTTCCTAGTCACTCCGTGACACCTAGTGAATCCCACCTGCATAGGTTCCTCTAAGTCAGCATGACCAGGCGGCAAGGGAGGTGAGGGAGGCAAGGGTGGGAATTCATTCTTATGCCACGACCCAGTGGAGGACCTCGGTTTACGGTCTTTATTCTGAGTTCTCTCCCTAATACGAGTGTCAATTAGGTTTACAAATTCAATTAATTTGTCCAAAGCATCCGGCAATTCGCGAGCAGCAATCGCATCTTTTATTCTGTCACTGAGACCTTGTGCGAAAGCTGCCACAAGAGCCTCATCATTCCATCCCACCTCAGCTGCTAATGTGCGGAATTCCGCAACTGTTCGGGTGCCCTGATGGATACTCATTGTTTGTTTTGCAGCCGAGATGTTACGGCCAGGGATCTCGAATACACTGTGGAAGGCTCTTACAAATTCGGTAAAATTGGAAGTAATGGGTTTAGCCTTTTCCCATATGGGATTCGCCCAGGCTAGAGCTCTACCCGTCAATAGTGAAATCATAAAACCAATTTTACTTCTTTCCATAGGAAAGGCTTGTGGAGCAAGTTCGAAAAAAATTTCAAGTTGATTAAGAAACCCCCTGCATTGTATCTTAGCGGAAGTGGTGCGGTAGCGGACAACCCTTTACATGGAAGATTCGAGCCCAAAGGTTGAGCCATCGGTGCTTGGACTGGGGTAACCACCGAGGCTTGTACTGTTTTGTCAAGATGCGGAGTACTCTCCAGAATAGTCTGCACAGCCACTGACAACTGATCCAGGCGTTGTTCGTACACATCCATTCTCAAATATATATTCAAGGAGCTACCCTCACCAGTATTATCTGAGGTCATTGGCCCTTTCGTACTGTTGCGGTTTTGAAGAACACTCAGACAAATACTTGTAAGGTTAAAATGAGCTTTATTGAAAATTAAGCAATAATCAACCCAACCCACACAGGCCTAGATGAAGACAGTACAGGTACTTCCCACAACTTACACAGATCAGATAGGAACAGTATATCAAAACAACGTACAGAGAGACTGACAGCAGGAACCCTAGAACGCTAGGGTAAGGTGGAGGCAGCAACCTGCTGGTAGCGTCTACTGAAGCCCTAGAACTCTAGGGTAGAATGGAGGCCCAAGACTCACAGCTACTGGCAGCAAGGACCCTAGAACGCTAGTGTGGTACGGAGGCACAAGACCCACAGATACTGGCAACAAGGACCCTAAAATGCTAGGGTTGTAAGGAGACACACAGACCATGGATACTGGCAGCAAGGACCCTAGAACGCTAGGGTAAGGTGGAGGCAGCAACCTGCTGGTAGCGTCTACTGAAGCCCTAGAACGCTAGGGTAGAATGGAGGCCCAAGACTCACAGCTACTGGCAGCAAGGACCCTAGAATGCTAGGGTTGTAAGGAGGCACAAGGCCCACGGACCCTGGCAGCAAGGACCCTAGAACACTAGGGTTGTAAGGAGGCCCAAGACTCACGGATACTGGCAGCTAGCACCCTAGAATGCTAGGGTTGTAAGGAGGCAACTAACCCACTGATATGGCAGCAGAGACCCTAGAACGCTAGAGTGAGACGGAGGCAACAGACCACGGAAGGCAACTGGTGTCCGGTAGTACGTATGTGTACAGGAGAAGGACCACCACACTACAGCTGGCTCTAGAGCCCTTAAACCACAGCGGTACGGTAAGGCAGGGCAAGATAGTGAACCGGACCTAGAACTCTAGGGTGATAGCAAGGTTCAACATGGATGGTATAACGTCCAGAGGACTGCCAACCAGGAGTGAACACAGCTAGTGACAGTGGTAACACCGGACACGTCAGTAAGGTGAATGAGTAACTCAGCCCGACTGTTGATAGCATGGAAACCGGTACTCCGTATGTGCACACCGCCACAGAGGCAGTTGAAGCCAGTAAACTACGGCAACAGAAGCGGGTGCTCAGCCAATGGTCAGCAACATAAGCAGGTTCTCAGCCAATCCAGTCAGCAACGTAAGCGGGTTCTTAGCCAGTCCAGTCAGCAACGGATGCAGGTTCTCAGCCAGTCCAGTCAGCAATGTAAGCGGGTTCTCAGCTAGTCCAGTCAGCAACGGATGCGGGTTCTTAGCCAGTCCAGTCAGCAACGTAAGCGGGTTCTCATTCAGTCCAGTCAGCAACGGATGTGGGTTCTCAGCCAGTCCAATCAGCAACATAAGCAGATTCTCAGCCAGTCCAGTCAGCAACGTAAGCAGGTTCTCAGCCAGTCCAGTCAGCAACGGATGCGGGTTCTCAGTCAGTCCAATCAGCAACAGATGCGGCAGAAGTAGAGGATACACAGGAACATAGTCAGGCAGGCCAGGTCATACATGAACAGGAACTAGCTCTAGGTTCAGGTACACCATGAAAGGGTACCCGAATAACGAATAATGAATAAGAGTATAAAAGGGCTGGCCCTGGGTGGAGTCAGGTCCAGGAACCAATAAGAATCCAGCATCGTAAACAAGGAAGTAAGAATGGCGCCACACAGCAGCCAGGATCACGGGCACCGTGATAGAATCACTGGCCTATACCATACAAACAAGTCACAGACAAACAAGAACCCAGCAACTACACAGGGACTGGGGTAACACAAAGCAGCACAACATAAGCCATCACAACACACCCTGAACAAGAAGGGTTAAAAACAACACAACAATCACACCTGTCGTGCACAAAACAAAGCAAGCTCTCTCAGGCAACTGAACCAGCCAATGGAGATACAACATGCACTCCATAACATCACACACACACCTGACAGGTGCATACCAGGTACAAGAAACCACACCACCAACCACAGACACACCAGCAAACACTGACCTAGTGTACATCATCCAAATAACATTGTATTCCCATGTTAGTATGCCACCCACTGTCCACAGGTGGTGCTAGCTATGGGTGAAAGTTCTGGCTGCTCACACCAATAGCCAGTCCCCACACACCAGCACAGGAGTGCCGTAATAAGGCACACGTCAGGAGCAGGAATGTCACAGAGCGCCCCTGTGTCCTGCCCTAAGCCAGCTTGCATTGCCTGGATCAGTCGGGGCCACTCCAAATTATGCACCTGGCAAAGCATGTGACATGATCATGGTGTGTGATCATCACACATATTGCTGAACACACATGTCAAGTTGATGATGTGAAGCTGCAACAGCCCATGGAGGTCTCCATCACCACTGAAGAAGATGTGGATACCTGCATTGTTATTTAGACGTGTACCAGGCTCATCAGGGACTACGACACTTGTGGTTAAAAAGCATGTTTGTCCATGTCGATGGGACACCAAATTGGCCATGTACAACATAGCCCAACCTGAACTGACACAAGACTGCCCCCTGCAACCCTTGGAGTCATAGAGGATATCCAATACAATGACATGCAATGCATCGGATACCACCCTTGAATATCAGGGGTTAACCCTGTGAGTGCCAGAAGGGTAAGCAATACATTGAAAAGCAGTGTGTTGTGTACCCCTCTGGCAATCAAAGGGTTAAATGGCTCATGGAATTAGCATGTGTACTCATGTTGTGTTGGTGTTTGCTGCAGTGTAGAGATAACAAGCTGTGAGTCAGGCTGCAAGGCCAAACATGAGGACCTGTTCATGTGTGTGTGTAGCACAGTGACAAAGTCACTCCAGTGTTTGGCAATGTGTTGTCTAGCCGTCATGATGACAAGTGGTAATGAAAAAGGGGATGGCAAGCAGAAATATGTACATGTGACATGAACCCAGAACACACTGCCGCAATATGTGAACCAAGATCCATGAAACGGATGATCCATCTAATGGGTCTTGAATCATATACTGAAGAGGTGTGTGTGCCCAGTGCACAAGTCACACATACATATGTCCGCTTGCTATCCCCTTGATTAGAAAGACCTGTCTACATGAGAGCTAAACAACACATGGACAAGCAATGGATGGTGTACTACTCGTACAATACCAACTGTTAACCCACTGAGTGCTAGCGAGATCACAACGCATTGATGAGCTATGTGTTGTATACCACTCTGGCACCCACAGATATGATGATGGTTCACCAATACCATGACTGTTGTGTTTGGAGTTTTGCAAGTCTTGTCTTCAGGTATGTCCTGGGCACACGTTGCTTCCACATCCATGACGATCACCTGTTGACCACATATGGGAATCCCAAACAACGAGCATCTGGAATTGCCAGGCTCACTTGATTACCATTCCAGCATCAATGTTGTCATCCAGATCATGTGCTGGAATCAAATGCAGACACTAACTGTATCTCTGCTGCTATCTCCATATATCCACATGGACCTCAAAAGGCATTCACCAATGTGATGGACGGTAGCATCCATCTCCTGCATTTGGAACCAGCTCCATGTCTTGGATTCCATGATCTATCCATCAGATGTATGTTTTTCAGGTTCAAATCACATCAGGGAACACCACACTCTGATGTTGTGTGTCTGTGCTATGTGATCTGTGATTTGAAGCTGGACAAAAGTGTCTGCATGAGATGTGCATGCTCACCCATGCTGTGTTACCCTAACACACCATTGAATGTGCATGAGTTGTGTTCACTGCATAGTTGTGCAATGCACTGGAGACAACTCTGCAACAGTGTATGTATGTGGTATGTGTGCCCTCCCATTGTGCAATACCTGCAACTAAAGTGGAATGTGCATGAGTTGTGTTCACTGCATAGCTGTGCAATGCATTGGAGACAACTCTGCCAAACAAAACCCTTTTGAATAGGAAACATACATAGGCACAGATGTGATGAAGACGTGCAAATGTATTGTTGGGCCAAGAGAAAGCTGCCCTTACTTCTTCCTCTTTGTGGGAGGGGCATTGGGAGGGGTTGCAGGGGTGGATTCCCTCATACTCCTTCGGGTTGCCCAAGGGGGTCTGGTGGCTGCAGGTGGTGGTGGAGCACTGCTGGATGGGGAGGCGTTGCTGGATCCTTCCCGTAACGCCTGGGCAATGTCCTGCCGCTGGTTCTCCCTCCTGTTAGAGTCACGCATTTCCACCAGCATTTGTCCAGGTATGTCCAGGATGCCATTGTTGAACTGCCTCTGTTGAGTGCTCTGGACCACCATTTGTGACTCAATGGCCCAGTGAATCTCCATCATGCGCTGTTCGTTGCTTCATCCATCTGAGGGTCCTCGTGCACCTTCGGATCTCCCTCAGTTGTTCTCTCTGGATGGCCACGCATCCTGCATCCAGGACCGTTGTGGGCGAGGCCGTGACCAGAGTTGAGGGTATGGAGGCTGGTGGTGTGGATGGCCCAAGCACCTGCTGTGGCTCCTCTCCAGGTGGTGGTGGTAATGGAGGTCCCTGGGTGAGACCCTGTGTGGGGAGTGTGGGGACATCGGGAGGTCATCCCCGGACCCTTCACTCCCCTGTGACATACCACATGGTGGTGTGGGTGGTGGCGGCGGGGTGAAAACATCCTGGGCCAGTGGACGCTGGGGCTCACCGATTACGTCCAGATGTTCGTAGTCCATAGGCCGGTAAAACTCTCCTCCTGCCTTTCCAGCATCTGCAAATTGGTAGAGTAAGATGGCTGCCAAGGCACCACCCATACAATTAGAAAAAAGCTTGGGAAAAGAGGGATTCTGGGAAATGTTGTTTTTTTCTACATTGCCTATGCTCAGCAAACTATGGCTTTCCAGCCACAAATATGTGGAAAAATAAAACATTCTGAATTTGAACCATGTATGGCATGAGATAGAGCATGGTCATTGATTTATTTTGAGCCCACTTTCTCCTTATATGCTGCCTCTTATAAATAAAAGAAAAAAAGTCTGAAAATAGTAGAAATGCCTAACAAAATACAGAAAAACGTCACTGCAATGAGGACTAACAATGTAGAAAAAGGGTGAGGCAGAAAAAAGATAGATTATGCTTGAAAGGGTTCATAAGACCTACACATAGCAGAAGCCACCCGTATATAGTAGGGTGTAATGAGAGAAAGGATTGAGTGCAATTCAGGCAGAGACTTCACCCAGAGTGAAATGGGACATAAATAAATAGCACTCAAATGGTTAACTTAACAGTCTTCTTTCTTCAGGCTCCCATTATACAGTGCAGTACCTCAGAGAAGTAGAGCTTTGAGATGTGTACTAAGTCAAGCTCTGTGAACAGGGCAATTACAAGGAAGCCAGTTAATGGGATCCTCCCTAATGGGGGATTATACAGCCCCATATTTAAACAGAAGAATAAAAAGAATTCTACAGTGTAGAAGCAGTGACAGCTTGCTCCTCTTTTCTTGAGAGGGCACATGAGAGCGGGATAAAGCTGGGGGAAGAGAGGAGAGTCTCTGCCTCAAAGGCCCTGCCTTTTTTTAAATGCTCTGCCCTTTGGAGCAGGAAAGTTTTAACCCATGGTTCTTGAGTTCCATACAGGACATAAGAGAAATAATGATTTGCATATTTGAAAATATAAAGAAAGGTATCTAGGTTTAAAAAAAAAATCTGTATTTTCTTGTTTGCTTCTTCTTGTACTCAGAGTTGTACATATTTATTTTTCCAAATTGTCTAATCTGCCTAATCCTTTGTTATGTTGAACAATATTGTTATTGTATACTTAGTGCCACATTGTAGAAAGCTCTTGAATTTGGATTTGTCATTAGTTCAATGTATTTATACAGTGCCAACACAATCCTGTGGACTGTACTTTTGGGAAATAATAAATACACCCAGGCTGTTCTTTGCTGATAAAACTGCTCATCATGGCAGTTTTCTGATCATTGACTAAATAAAGCAGTTATTTATACAAAGAATATCCTGGTGTGGCTTGGTATCTTGTTCCTGATTATATCGAGGTCTGTAGCTCCCTCCACAGTCAGCACTCAGCAAATAGTATTTCTAAGTGGATGTAAAATTCTACAGTAAGCAATAAATACAAACATAATGATGTACACATTCTGGCTGTCATAATGAGTGTGGGGATGAATAGGGAGAGCTTACAGACAATGCAAAGTTTTCAAGGACCTCTAAATGTTCAGGGGCAAAATGCCTTCACCTTCATATCCCTGTGAATATGCCATCCCTATGCTTTTGCCATGCCTTTACCAGGTTTACAATATTGCAGCTCCTGTTTGGACAATGACTTATTTGCATATTGAAGTACAACTTAATGAGCCATTGTCATATTTGTGTGGTTGTGTTTATATGTTAATATAGATTTGCCAATGCACTAAGCTCTGATAGCTGGTTGTACTGTCAGTGTTCACAGACCCAAATTTACCAACCTAAGGTTGGCTGAGTTAGGTTTTTCTTATAACTTTGTATGCAGCCACTGAGGGCAATTTGCTGTGTCTACTGTAGAACTTAGACAACAGCAGCACTCCCTAAACCCTCTGAGTGCTATAGGGATGTGCAACACATTACTTTGCAATGCAATGAACATCCCTGTAGCACTCAAATGGTTATGACATATACAACCCCCTACCACTCTTAACAGCTATTCAAATATACACAGAACTATTACATTTAACAGCCGATCTTCCAGTTCTGTATTTACCTGAACTGGCAGATCAGCTGTTTCATTCGAACAGCAGATTACAGGCCAATCAGTTGGTTCATATAAACATAATACTCTGCTACATTTTGCAGGGCAAGCCATTGCCTGATCAGCTGATTGTCTGCCATGTATATGAAACAGCTGATCTGCCAGTTCTGTGTGTATTTGGCTCAGCTGGGATTTTGTAAAGCCCTTTGAGTGTCACAGGGGTGTGCAATGCCTTGCAGAGCAATTTGTTGCACACCCCTTTTGCACTCAAATTGTTAAGGGAGGGATGCTGCTGTTCTTTGTGCTACCCTCCCCAACACATTGCCAGCTTTACACCAACCTCATATGCTAATGATCAAAGTTTTACCCCCTCCCCTGCAGAGACAATTCTATATCACTGTGTGTCATATTTTCCATGACAAAGTGATCTCCACACGTCGCCAGACATACTTCTCCACTGCATCAAACTTAGTTCACCTCCCCTTTCTGAAAGCAGTGCAAATTTCAGTAATGAGTGTTACATATGATTATTGCATTGGAGGTAGGATGCAGGGATATTGTTACTTTGTATCACAGAAAGCTCTCTGGATACAGAGATCCAGGGAGAGCACTGTCGGAGACATAAAAGTGCAAACAAACAGGTGAACATGAAAAAATAAAGTAAGAGTTGGTAGTCTGACTTTAAATATTGTATCTACAGAATATTTAAAGCCAAAAAGGAGGCTTACTGTTACTTTAACTGGGGCTTAATTAACCCATTGCTTTGCAATGCATTGGATATATCTCTAGCATTTTCAAGAGTTTTTATTTGCCTGCTATAAAGCAGTTGGTTTATCCCGGAATCGCCTAACTTTGCTTTTATTATAAGGGCCATTGAATCTATTCTCTAGCTTTTCTTTTACTTTGTATAGCTTGGCACACTTGCTGACTGGTTGACGCCATTTTGAAGTTGCTGTCTTCCTTGGCAGAGAGAAGACAAAGAGTTTGATAACTTGGCAGACAAGTTTGAGATTCTGGTAACTGCTGTTAAACAACTGAAGCAAAACGTTGAGAATTATATGAAAAATCTTGAGGTAAGCTTTACAGAGGCATTCTATATCCTTTATTTAAACATAAACAGATGTGCAATTAGTTGGTTTCTAGTATAATGAAGAAAAACAAAAGAAGCATAGATTTTGATTGCAGATAAGAACCAATTGGCCCATCTAGCCTGCCAGTTTCTGTATCTAGTTAAAAACTCAGACTAACAGCCATAAATCTATCCCACAAGTGATTACTTTAACCCTTTCAGTGCCACAGGCTTGGGTAAATGTTTTATCTTGGTGGCCGGACAGATTTTCAGCATTTTTGCTTTCCATATGTTTAGCTATGATTCCCATAGGTGACGTGAGTGGGGATTCCAGGTTCTCAAACTTAACACGGAAGTTCAGAGGACTCTGAGTTGAGTTTGTTGTTATGGAAAGGCAGCATGTGTCGTCCAAATCATAGTATTGATCACCTGCTGCAATTGAATAGGTGATAGACAACAAGGGGGCATCAAGAAGGTTCTGATAATTCCCAAGAGTGTCTGAGACATTTCTGAATAAAGTTTGGGGAGGAGAGAAAGGGTACAAGAAAGTGTGCCCAGTGGACATGTGGGACACATCTGTGACCTTGGGGGACACTTTGTTGTGGACATCTTCTGTACCTCTGAGGCACTCATAGGGGTAATTTATCCTAGCATGTCCTCTGGGAGGGTATTTGTGAATCTATCAGACTGTCCATTAAAGGGATAGTAATGTTTCATAATAAAAGCAGCTCTAATTAATCATCATAGTATTTGGACTTTGGAGAGTGTTTTTTCAATTCTGTCAGAGTTATAGTTTAAGAGTAATTCAATGACAAAGTCTCCCCCTTCCGCACCTTTTACTGATGTAACACTGTTCAGCCAGAGCATAAGGGAGGTGCCCAGGTAGACTGCAGAGAGGGACAATCTTCAATTAAGATAAGGGAAAAAGGTAAAAAGCTTGTCAAGGGGGGCAGGGTTTTCATTGTTCTGATAGAAAGAATATTGTCCCTTGCTGCTATCTGTCTGGTCTATGGACTGCATTCCACATCTGAGAAGAGATGGTTTACACTAGGTAAAAGGGGCGGGAGGGGGAAACTTTGCTTGTGAATATCTCTCAAACCATAAAGGTTTGAGCGATAAGATTTATATCGTTCTTCATGTTTTTTTAATGCCTACAAAATAAAATAAAGATAAAACGAAGTATTACTATCCTTTTAAGCAAGTTTCTCCTTATGTTTCACTTTTATTTCTCCACCCTCCTATTTTCAGTCATCCTTCTTGTAACCTCTGCAACTCTGGCTCTTCTGTCTTCTTCTTTCCTATAAATTACATCTTTATTTACTCAGATACCTTGGAGTGATTACAGCCACACATAAGCTAGGCAAGCAAGTTAAATAATGCCTTGTACCCTGCCTTTAAAAAACTCTTGCAATGATCAGCCACTGTGCATACTTAAACACATTTGAGTGCACTTATTATATATACCCTCATGACAATAAAATTGACAGAGTCAATACATATTGGTAAATTATATTATACAGGCTCCACATTTTGTCCAAACAATGAGATAAAACCCTAATTTCTGAAACAAGTGAATATGTGGGTCTAATACAGTATATGCTCTACACAGAGTTCACGTTTAGGCAATTTGTATGAAGCATTACAGCTCCCCCTCCATATTTGGTCCACTTGGGTTTGTTTTTGTATATTATATTGCACTAGTGTAAACAGGGTCCAGGTGATGTTAACCCTTTGAGTGTCAGATGGGGTACGCAACGCATTGCTTTGCAATGCGTTGCGTACCCCTCTGGCACTCAAAGGGTTAAGAGGCTGGTCCTGCTCTGTGTCCTGCTGCCAATGCAGTCATGCACTGTAGAGACTACCCAAAAGCACAGAATGTTCCTAGCATTCTGTGCGTTAGGGCAGTCTCTACTGCGCATGACGACTTCTGACAAACATCCTTAGGATGGTGTTTTATGGCTGTGGGTTTCTTCTTTCTAAACATTCTTCAAGTAGTTAATATGTCTTTTCAATCGCAGCTTACAGCAGTGTTCAATTGGAAATCAATATACCTGACTGCTCTATGAAGGGCACTACCTATTTAGATAAATCAGCAGATTATTGTTGTTTGGCAGATTATGAGCCAAGATGAATTTTCCCCTTTAATGCCTCTATAGATGTAAAGAATTATAATATTGTTTGGTATGTGTTTTCACTGCTTGTACAGACCCCTAATTAGCATACCTGGGAATTTTTTCTTCGAGAGTTCCCGGATGGGGCTCAGGTGGTGCCAGCTTGGGGATATAAATGAGTGGAGGTGGGGCTTAGCAGAATGTGTCATAAAGTGGGCAGAACAGGGTGAGGAAGGAGAAGTGGGAGGGAAATGGGAGGAACAAGGTGGGAAGCAGAAGTGGGCAGAGTTTCACAATAAACTCCCACCACCAGAGAATCAGCCTCTGTCCCAAGAGCAGCGGTAATTCACTGCAAAAAAAACAACGTCTCCGGGGCAGATCCGGAGAGTACCCAGCTATGCTAATTAGTATCGGAGACATCCTTTTTCTTGTGTGTTCCAGGTCTTCCTTTGCATTCAGCCTATTTCCCATCTGACAGACCTGCAGGAATCAACAGCACAGCTTCAGGATTTATCAGAATTCCACCAGAACATCTACCCAGAGTTTGTATGTATTCTAAAGTTCAGTTCTGTCATTGTCGTTACTCCTAGTTCATTTAAACTTTATGGGGGAGGTTCACTAAGCGCTGATAAAGAGATGATAAAGTGGAGATGACTTCTCCAGTTTATAACTTCTCCAATTTCTATGCTATTCTATGGAGCCTATGCACTAAGATTTCTTCAACTTTGGAGATCTTAGTGAATAGGCTCTATAGAATAACATAGGAACAGGGCGACAACATTGAAGAAGTTATCTCCACTACATCACCTCCTTATCCCCAATTAGTGAATCTCCCCCCCAGGAATCTTTCCGCTATTCTGCCTTCAATATGTTCATTCCAGTGCTAGTCATGGCTGATTTAAAGGAGTAGTGACCCATATTTATGAAAAAAAAATATTATTCTCCTCTAGGTGAAACAAGTGCACTCCCACTTCTGTGAGAGTTTTCATTTAACCCTTTCAGTGCCACAGGTATTTCCAAAGCATTGCTTTGCAGTGGGTTGGATACCCCTGAAGTCAAAGAGTTAAAAGTTATAACTTCAATTTTTTTTTTTAATTCAAGTGGAATTAACACCTTTGGATCACTTAGGTTAATTTGAAACCACTCCCAAAAATACATATGTTAAACATTTTCTTATATAAAATAATAATGTATAACATATTTAGCTTTATTTAGGAATCATTTTGTTTAAGTTAGACAGTAATGGCTAGCACAGCCATGTGCCAGGTGATAACATTATATACAGCTGCTCCCCAAAGGCCAAGCCTTCATACTTTAGCACTCAAAGGGTTAAAAATAAAAACCTAGTCATTTTTTTTATAATACAGAGATGTCATATGTACTCCCTTTCTCCATTTACTAAAGTAAGTAGGTGAAAGGAAGAAAAAGAACATAAAGTTGTGGCAGTTGGGAGGGAGAGAAGTGCGGACTCTTAGGATCTGCCAACCAGTTCTGTCCAACCTGCATAAATGGACACATAGTTTAATAGTGTCAGTGGTGCAACTGGTTTACTACAGCCTGTACAACTCCTCCTACTTTTTTTTCCTTTCCCCAATCTGCTACTTTTCTTAGTCAACATCATTTAGTCTTAGATATTAGAGCTCAGTCCTTTGGAATCTATGTTATAAAACTATTGTAGTTGTATCTTTAAATACATTTTGGTTATGAAAGAGATCAGCCAGGGCATGCTTCTCATCTTTCCTCACAGAAGAGAAGACTGCAGGTACTAGTCCTAGAGCCTCTCTCTAGCCTATCAGAATGCTCCGAGGGTCCTAAGAAACTTATCCGGAAGCGAAAGGACAAACTGCTGGACTATGAAATGATGGAGGGCAAAACCAATGAGACAGGAACAATGTCCTATGAGGAAGAGCTGATCAAGGAAGCCTACAAAGGGATCAATTCCATGCTGCTATCTGAACTTCCTATTTTCATCTCAAAGTCCATGGACTGGCTTCTTCAGCTATTGTTCACTTTTGTACACTTGCAACAAGAACTGGCTGAGTATGGGCTACATGCAGCACAAGCAGAGGCTTCTCGGGTAAGCAATGCACATATGGTCACTTTGCTTTTCACATGTGATTCAGTCAGATAGTAGTTTGGAGATGGTCTCAGCAGCTTCAAATGTTTGGCAAATGGTCACTATCTTCTTACATGTTTCAAATCTCTTAAAACAAAGGAGCTAAAATGGAGGGGAAAGGATTGTTTATATTTTTTTCACAGTAATAAAAAATAATAGTCCATAACATCTCCCAGAAGAAATCATACATGTGTTTATATCAATATTATAATGTATAGTTAAATACTAATACACTGCAAAGAAATGTTTCACTTGTATTTGGATGAAATGTATTGGAGGCCTTTCTCTAACTCTCCAAAATAAGAGTAAAATATTGTACATAAATAATCATAATAACAGGTATTTCTATGATTAACCACTTGAATGATCGGGACATTTCCAATGCACCATTTCACAATCCGTGTCCATCCAAGTACAATCCACTTCTACATTAAGCATAATGGGTCTTATTCCGAAAGAAAGCAGGGAACAAATCAAATGCAACATTGATTTATATGGGATTTTTATCCCAGTGAATGCAAGGAAGATCTACAATGCATGGTATCATAGTCAGTTGGAGACTTCCCATAGGGCATCTCCCCACTTTGCAGCAGCATTGTCCAATATACATAATCACCTTTCTAAAGGGATAAAGAAACTCATGCATTATGCATGCATTTTCTTTCTAGCACATACGCTTGCATGAGTAACAATAATAATCATTACCCCAGGCAAGCCCTAATATAGCATTGTTAAGTGGGGATGAGAAAGAAGCATCCCCAAAACTTTTTTTTTTATTCCTTTGTTTTCTCACCTAACCAATCTGAGCACAAGGTGAATGATAATGTGGGGAAGTTTAATGTGGGGAAGTGTAAAGTCATGCATTTGGGAGGAAACAATCCCAAGGCTACTTATAAACTTAATGGAATAATTTTAGGTGACTCGTTGCTAGAAAAAGACCTGGGTATCCTTGTCAACTACAAACTTGGAAACAGTGACCAGTGTCAAACAGCAGTAGCAAAGGCAAACAAAGTCCTGTCTTGCATAAAAAGAGGTATTGAAGCAAGAGTGGATAACATTATTTTGCCATTATACAAATCATTGGTAAGACCTCACCTTGAGTATGCAGTGCAATTTTGGGCACCGGTTCTGAAAAAGGATATACTAGAACTAGAGAGGGTACAGCGGAGAGCAACAAAATTAATTAAGGGAATGGAGGACTTGACATATGAGGAACGACTAAACAAACTTGGTTTATTTACTCTAGAGAAAAGACGACTAAGAGGAGACCTTATCACATTGTACAAGTATATGAGAGGTCAATACAAGGATCTCTGCGGTGAGCTATTTATTCCAAGGCCTGCTCAGGTGACCAGGGGACACCTCTTGAGATTAGAGGAAAGGAGGTTTAAACTTCAGCAGAGGAAGGGTTTTTTACGGTAAGGTCTGTCAAATTGTGGAATTCATTGCCCAGGGAGGTAGTTATGGCAGATACAATGGACACATTTAAGAGAAGATTAGATACATTTCTTTCAAAAGGGAACATACAGAGTTATACTGTTTATCAGTAGGCAGATCAGGAAGGTCTGATAAAGACTAATTTAATTGGTAGCAGGAAAGCTATAAAATTCTTAGTTACTGAGGTATGAAGCGAAGGTTGAACTTGATGGACTTGTGTCTTTTTTCAGCCTAATTTACTATGTTACTATGTTACTATGATAAAGACGCATACACAAGATGCTCTGGTGGGTATTATGATTGATATCCCCTAGTCAACCTTGTCAACAATAGCTAAGGCTGGTTTTAAGATAGTGGCCTTAATCCTTTCAAGAACCACTTGTTCATGCATCTTTATCAGCTCACTGTTCTCTAACTGGTTAGGTGAGAACAAAAAAACTATAGTCTCTGGATGCTTTTCTCATATGCTCTGGACAATGCTATCATGTGGCTGGCCTAAGGATAAAGATTAAAATACCCCAAAATGCTTCTTGCATTTGCATGTATGTGTGTGAATTTATACTTGCTAATAATGCTGCTTGTGTGAGATCATCACACAGACATCTTTATATCAGGAAATGGAGTCCTATAATACATCCCCCTTCATCTGCTTCCATTGTCCACATGCCTCTTTTCTCCTTCCCATGCTTCCTTTCTCCCATCAATGCGTTACTCCTCCCCATGCACCTATTTTACTCCCATGCCTCCTTATATCCATTAAAATTGGTCAGTAGGTTTCAAGCGCTGTTTCATGAGGGTCACAATCAGGGCCGGCCCAACTCATTGTGCTGCCTGGATCCAAGGATGAAATGCTGCCCCCCCAACTACACCCACCAAAACACACCCATATGGCTGTTCTAAGCAAATTTAACCCTTTGAGTGCATGGGGTATGCAGTGCATTGCAATGCTTTGCATACCCCTCTGGCACACTAAGGGTTAAGCCCCAGGTCTTTCAAAGCCAACCAAACTCCCCTGGTTACATTCCCTGTGCAGTTAGTATAATATGAAGACAAATGGAAGATGATATTTTAAAACTGTCCTTTTTTTTTTTACAATTGCAGTAGTGTTAGATAGCAATCTTTCACATAGGGCACCACTTTAACCCTTTCATAACCAGGTATGTCTGCTCCTGTACTCAAAGGGTTAGAATTTTCTGCTCCTGTACTCAAAGGGTTATAAAATCTAACCGTACAGGAGCAGACATACCTGGTTATGAAATTGTTAAAGTGGTGTCCTGTGTGAAAGATTGCTATCTAACTCTGCTGCAGATGTAAAAAAATGGACAGTTATAAAATACCATCTATGTCTGTCTCCCCCCATGTCTCTCCCTCCATGCCACCCATGTCTCTCTCTCTCTCCCTCCCTCCATGCCACCCATGTCTGTCTGTCTCTCTCTCTCCCTCCATGCCACCCATGTCTGTCTCTCTCTCTCTCTCCATGCCACCCATGTCTGTCTCTCTCTCCCTCCATGCCACCCATGTCTGTCTGTCTCTCTCTCTCCCTCCATGCCACCCATGTCTGTCTCTCTCTCTCCCTCCATGTCACCCATGTCTGTCTCTCTCTCTCCCTCCATGCCACCCATGTCTGTCTCTCTCTCTCTCTCCCTCCATACCACCCATGTGTGTCTCTCTCTCTCCCTCCATGCCACCCATGTCTGTGTCTCTCTCTCTCTCTCTCTCTCTATCCCCCTCCATGCCACCCATGTCTGTTTCTCTTTTCCCCATGTGTCTCTTTGCCATGTATCTTCTCCTCTTTTGTCTCTCTCCTCCATGTCTGTCTGTCTCTCTCTCCTCTTCCAACCTCTGTCTGTCGGTTTTCTCCCTCCATATGCCACAACCAGTTTGTCCATTAAATATGCCACTGCCAGATGCCCAATAAAACATGCCCCAGCACCCATATTGCTGACCCAGGACTTACCTCAGGACATGCCCCATTGCCCATTCAGGACTTACCCCAGCACCCCAGGACATGCCCACCCAAGACGTACCCCAGGACCCCATGACATGCCCACTCAGGACTTTCCCCAGCACCCCAGGACATGCCCCATTGCCCATTCAGGACTTACCCCAGCACCCCAGGACATGCCCCAAGGCCATTGCCTACCCAGGACATGCCATATTGCCCACCCAGGACTTACCCCATCACCCAGAACATGCTCCATTGCACACCCAGCACTTACCCCAGCCAGCACCCACAGCTGTCCAGCTCCCTGGTGTCTAATGGCAGGCAGCTTGATCCTCCCATGCTGCCTCTGGCACTCCCTGCGTGGTCTGATGTCTGAGCGCCTGCAAGTCATGTGAGTCCCGGCGCTCTGACCTCAGTACAGAGTGGGGAGCATGAGAGGCAACATGTCTGCACGAAAGCTGACAGCTCTTCCACCCAGCCGCCCACAGAGTGGCTATTAAGTGAGTGCCGGCAATGTTTTTTTTTTTTTTTTTTGCAGGAGACACCCTATCAAGCGCGCCTGCTGTGACAGTGATTAGTCTGGCTCAGCCTCAGTCAGGCTAACAGATTGAGGCTGAGCCACACTAATTACTGTCACAGCAGGCGCACCGCTCACAGGAGGGAGTCAAAACTCTGTCCTGTGCAGTGTGCACGCAGACCTGGCGGCTGTCTGACATACAATGGGAGGCAAATTGCTGCCCCAGTCAAAGTGCCGCCTGGGTCCATTGACCCACTGGGACCCATGTTAGGGCCGGCCCTGGTCACAATAGATTCCAAGCTCTTGATTCATGTGGGTAGCAATAGATTGCAAGCTCTATTTTCACGTGGTTAACTAGATTGCAGGCGTGTTTGTCTCTTGAGGATCACTAGATTGCAAGCTCTGGCCTCATGTGAGTCACTGTAGATTAGGATGGTCAACAGATTACATGCTATTTTGTCTCATGTGGGTCTCTACAGATTGAAAGCTCTTGTATTATTTGGTAACTATAGAGTTCAAGCTCATATTTTATTAGGTAACTATAGATTTTAAGCTCTGTTGTCTCATGTGGCTCACTATAAACTGAAAGTTCTGCTTTTGTGGGTCACTATGGTTTTATACCTCATGTTATGTGTGGCGTACTATAGATTGTTAGCTCTGTTTTATTTAAGCAACTGCAGATTGCAAGCTCTGTAGTCTCATGTGGATCACTATAAATAGAAAGTTCTGTTTTTGTTGATCACCATGGTTTGATATATCTTATTTTGTGTAGGTCATTACAGATTGTTAGCTCTGTTTTATATAAGCAGAGGTAGATTGCAAGGTCTGGTGATTCATACAAGTAAATATAGATTGCAAGTTGTGGTTTTGTGTTGTGAGCATCTATGGAGTACACTGGGTTACTCCTGCATGTGCTTATGTGGTACATGTATGCACTATAATTATATGTACTGTTTAAGTACCTATAATAAATATTGAGAGGACTGTACTTACAGTGAAGATATTCACCCTGTGTACTCATATATAGCTCAAATAGTTAGCATGACATCTACACATGGAATTTAGGGTTACCAAGTCAAATAAGTACACATTACTTAGTTTAGTGTTTTTATTGTGGTGATATTATTAATTGTTCTATTAAATAATTCAGTTGTATTATTCAGGTTACTGTACCTGTGTCTACAATAAATATTCTGTAACTATCCCCACCAACTAAATCATTATAGCAGATACAGAACCAGTAACAATCAAGGGGCACAACTGAGGTCAGACCTCCCTTGCACAGAATCAGTAATGCAAGAGAATGAGACAGTGAGTCTGATGAACCAAGAGGAACTAGAGGAATTCTGAAGCAAACCATCTGTACCATAGGGGAGAAGCATACATTTCCATTGCCTCATAATGTGACTTTTAACACCTTGAATGCTAAGAGGTCTCTAATGCATTGAAAAGCAATGTGTTGGATACATTTCTAGCATTCAATGGATTAAAACCCAATTTAAAGCTATGGGAAATGTTCATTTTTCACAGGTGACTTGTACCAGAATTGATCTTCTTTTGATTTCTGCATTAGTTCCTATTGTGTCAACAAAGGCGTAACTAGAAGCCACCGGGCCATGGTGCAAAAATTGCCATGGGCCCCCCCGACCACATTGCCCCCCATTGGCCACCTTCACATTGCCCCCGATCTCCACATTGCCCCCAATCTCCACATTGCCTCCACAGACAATGCCCCCAATCTCAACCTGCACATTGCCCCTATTAACCCCCCCTGTATCCATCTCCTACCTCCCTGGTGGTCCAGTGGTGTGGCAGGAGAGGTCTGTGCCTCCTTCTGTACAGCTGGAGCTCCTGAGCGGGCCTCTCTTCAGTAATGCAGAGCACTGGGAGGAAGCTCAACTGCTAGAGGTCTGTGCCAAAGAATGCACAGACTTCATCATGTTGCGGGCAACAGGCAGGGGAAGTCGCAGGTGCAACCCCATGACCCCTATTATTACATCCCTGTATGTCAATCATTACAGCAGCCATGCTATAAAATTCACTTACAGACTCTACTTCAGTATTTGAATACTGCAATAAACATGTTTGTTATGTATCATTAATCTCATGTAGTTTATTATAGGGGATTGTTTACCATTGCCCATATATAGGGCTCATAGGACTCTATTCAGCAAGATAAAGATGTGCAGTTCTAGGAAAAATCAGCAAACCATAAGTAACAAGTACTAATGTATAAAACTCCCTAATGGTTTAAATGGTCATTTTAAACCACTTAATGCTAGAGAGGTATCCAATGTATTTCAAAGCAATACATTGGACACATCTCTAACATTTAAAGGTATAAAATCCCCATTTAAATTATTGAGAATGTTTATTTGCCCCATGATACCATTTTCTGCAGAGCTACACTTCTTTACCCTCCTGAGTCCGGACATACGTAACCAAGAGATCCGTTAAGGGGGAGAGATGCACTAAGAACTGACAAAGCCCTGATGACTTCTTCAGTGATATAATTTCTCCAAGTCCTATGTTATTCTATGAAGCCAATGCACTAAGATCTCTCAAACTTTGGAAATCTTAGTGCATTGGCTCTATAGAATAACACAGGAACTGGAAAAGTGATATCACTGGAGAAGTCTTCTCCACTTTATCACCACTTTATCACGCCATAGTGCAAAACCCACATAATTTGCGTGTTCCTGTCTCAATAGATGCCATATAGCATGATTCCTGAGGCTGATTTCAGGAAGTGGATTGAGGATTCCATCTGCCATTCAGTATCTCAACTCGATGATCTTGCCAAGAAATTTGAAGAAGAAATGCCAACAGTAGCGATACAGGTGAGCTGATTGCCAGACACTTATGTTTAGAAGTAATAAGTCATATCACAGGTAATGAATTGGGCAATTGTTTATGAAATAGAGCCAAAGATCCTTATGTATAAAGGCAAAATGGGGCAATTCTAGGGCAAACATTTTTCCCACAGTGGTGGGGATTTGAATGCTAGAGAGGTCTCCAATTACTCTATCTATGCTGTTTATCTCAGCAGAGTCACACTGCAGCTATGTGGCCTCGGTTTTTCCTGTGTAATTGTTTTCAAAGAAATGTCCCATTTAAGCCTAGCTTTATGAAGGGATGAGGAAACTAAGAAGCTCTATGCTACCTATATAGATAATGGAACCTTAGGGCAAACCAACAGTGCCATCTATAATATAAAAGAAGAAGTGGTCAGGTGACAGCAATTCTATGTCTGTGCCACACACACCGCCAGGGAGGCAGCTAGGAGGAGATTTGCATATGTCCTCTATTGCCTGAGCCCAGTATTACATACAAAATTATAATACACACCCCAGGGCTGGAATATAAGAGCACATATGCAGATCTCCTATAGAGTGTCATAGCCCAACACCCCAGGGCGCAGCTAGGGAGGAGATTAGCATATGTTCTACACAGTTCACAGAAACCAAAGAATTGGCTGCCTCACTCCTGTTGCCATCAAAAATTTAACATACCACCACATTGTAACAGCGCAACGAACGATCCTGCTCCCCTCATAGCCTCTTCACACTCAAACACACTACCCACACTCACGCACACTACCCACACCCGGTTAATTCACATTTATCACTCCCCCAGTCTCATGTCAGCTTTCACTAGCTCCCAGCCCCAACGTGGTGACTAAGCTTTCACTAAATCCCCACTCTAGCATGGCCAGTAAGCTCCTCTCATAGCCTCTGCTCGCACTCACATACACACTACCTACAACTGGTTCATTCACATTTATAACTACCCTGGTATCATGTCGCCTTTCACTAGCTCCGCGCTCCAGCATGGTCAATAAGTGCTTCTCACTCCCCCAGTCTCATGTCGGCTTTTACTACCTCCCATGCTTCATTCACAAATACAATTTATTAGTATTTATACTTCCAACATTTGCACTTTATTTGTATAATGATATGACTCCTTATTTTGCGGGAAGCTAAGTCCCCCTCAAGATTCACCATTCTAATATAGTGTACAGGACTACAGAACTGCAGGAAACACATGCACATTGTAACAACTGCTTGATTTGGAAGTAGTATCTATATATTATTTTCTGATTTTCCAAATGCGCTGCAATAGTCAAGAACCATAAAAAGCACAGGTCCGAATGGAGCTCATAAGATGCTGGTAAGCGAGGCTATTCAGAAGAACAATGTCAGTGTGTGTGTATAGCAACCAAAACTACATGCTGATATAGGGTGGGTGACTTAGCAAAGGAATAGAAATTTGTCTTTTTCTACTATGTTTCCCTTTGAAATAAGTTGCACAGCTTTTGATCAACACTACACATGGATACTACCTGCTATACACTGCTGCCCCTCCTTACATCTCTTTCCTCATCTCCTCTTATGTTCCTGGCCACCTCCTTCGCTCAGCACACAATGCACTTCTTGTTGCACCATCCACACCCTCTGCCCTCTCCCATCTCAAACCTTTCTCACTTTCTACTCCATACCTATGGAACTCCATACCCCTCTCCCTACGTCTTGAAAAATCCCCCTCTGTCTTTAAGTCTGCCCTGATATCTTATCTTCTGCAGCACTAGGACCATGCACTGCCTTTGGCCAAACTCAGCACTTGTAATCTCAGCACTTGACACCCTCTTACCCCATTGTCTGTCTCCTTTTACCCATTTAGACTGTAAGCTCCTTGGGTCAGGGACCTCTCTCCCATTGTTTCTATGAATGTCGCACTTATTTAATCCCCTCTTATTTATTGTAACATATGTCTATTGTAAGGCGCTGTATACACTGTGTGGCGCCATATAAATAAAGATATACATACATACATACATACATACCTGATGACAATACAGTTACAATGCGACTTCTAACATGCGGACCTTAACGATGAAAGTACAGCAGTGTAATTTTAGCCTAAACTAACCATATGGTACAAAAAAAAAATGTGATGGATTTAAATGGAAATTATACTCCATAAATGCTAGCAACATCTCCAACAATTGCTTCCCTATTCTATGGAAAGCTCCCTTTCAACTGCTTCCAAAGGTCCATGACAGTCTACTACATTTTGGGTGGCTTAGCAAACTAATGCAAATTTGTGTTTTTGTACTGTGTTTAAGCTTAAAATACATTTAGGGTACAATTCATGCAAGTTTGCAAGCTTAAAAGTGTATGTTACTTACATATAGTAGCAGCTGAAGCTACTCTGTGTGCTGCATAGGTAAAACTTTTCCTTTCATCTTGCTTTGTATCTGGTCCTAGTGCTGATGAATGGGATTTCCCAATCTGTGCTTAATTTACAAAATAGCAACTTGTGTTCTCATGTAACCCCTGTATTCTAGCACATGAGGACACAGGTCACTACTTTGTAAATTAAGCTCAGATTGGGGGATTCTATTGATCACCCCTAGGACCAGATACATCAAAGCAAAAGTATTACACCATATCAATCGGCCAATTTCTGCCACTTCTCCCTATAAATTATCTTTGATAAACATGCCCCAAGAGTGTGCACTAGGTGATTTGTTTGGAAAAAATTTGGAAAAATTTGATTAGGAACCATAGTTGCCAGAAATCAATCCAAGTGCAAATATAGGCCAAGATGAGTGGTATGCTGCATGTTGCACTACCCATGAAGTTTAAAAAACCAGCAACAAAGTATTTAAAACAAGAGTCCGCCAACAAATCATTGGCCTGTTGAGCATGTCACATAGTATCAAGTAATTAGCATTGCAGAACTGATACATTTGTGGCAACTAAAGTAACAACAGAACGTTTTCTCAACCTTACTGTACAATACATTAAACAGAGCAAATCTAGGCGTAAAAATGGTGTAAAATCTAATAAATATTTGCCTATGTGCATATCTAAAATAAAAGCAATTCTGTCATAATTTATGTCATAATGTTCTATTTTTTCCTTCATTTATGTTAAAACAAAAATATGGTGATATAAACCTAGGATTTTGAGAGTAGTCGTTCTGAAACAAACACTTTATTGGTTACTAGCAGTGTGGGATGGCGTTGACTGTCAGATCCTTTGTTTTTTAAGCAATGCTTAAGCCTTTGAGTAATGTTTATGAATTAACACACTGTAGACACACGAGTGTATATATAATGTATATTAATGCACACTGTACACTATTTTCCCCTTCATTTTAAAAGATGAACAATTACAATATTTATACACATTGAGACTGATTTAAGACTTGGGGCAAGTATGGTCAATTGAGCTGCCCCATAGGGGACACCCTTCTCCAAATTACATGATTTTAACCTAAATGTAATCCCTGTGCATACCAGTTATATCTCCTAACACACTGCAGAGCAATTCAATGGAGACCTCTGTAGGATTCAATTGATTAAAATCACCATTAGTCAGTAGTCATTTTTATTTGTCTCTGGTGGTGCAGTTGGTTTGCTTCAGAATTGCTCCGGTTCTTATTATTAAAGCATCCTTTAAGTACCAGAACCTTCCATCTATTAATCTATATCATTTCAGCCACTGTTATCTTCATTTAACATGATGTAAAATATAATCCTGTACTAGGAACACACTCCTGCCATCAAGCTTCATGTGCAACAGCTAATGAAACGTCATAGAGGTCAGAAAGAGATCTATCAAGTGACTAGCAATGTCAGTGGAAGTGGAAGCATGGCCCTTACTCTCCAACGGGGCGATGTTGTGGCTGTGTTGCAGAAAACAGACACCAAAGGGAACAAAAATAAGTGGCTGGTGGACACAGTAGCAGGTACATTTCAGATATCATTACAATTATCCCTAACTAAAAGGTAGTGGGGGCAGAGTACTAAGGCTCTTAAGGGTCATGTTTAGCAATGTAAAGTTGAAGTTGACCTAAATCCATGCTGTTATATGCACTAAACTGTTTTTCCATGTTATCTGTGTGTGATGATGATACCAATGTAAGCCTCCTGGTACGAGCTTTGTGAAATGGAATCTCCACAAAGCTAAAACAAACTTCTATTGATGTAAATAAGAGACCGAGGGGACAGCAACCAGCAATACAGGAGAAACTTCAGGGTAGACCCCAGTATGCGAAATGCTGGAGAACGTTGGATCGGGAGAGTAGCTGGCTCGCTGTGGCTGCTCTTGGGTTGCCTTGCTACTGTCTAGGCCAGATTAAAGATGCTGGCCACAAGGCTATGTTATTCCAACCGGAGGAGCTGGCCCGCACCCTGGATGACAACTCAAGGAACAGCTGCTATTCACTGAGGTCGACAGAGTATTACAGATCAGAGAACCTACCTGCAATAACAGTTGCGGTTGAAAACTGAGAGGTTTGGAACATAATAGGTAATGCAGAAACTGGGTGTTTGAAGTCTGACTTATGGTCACAGTGGTCGATGCTCAGTTGGTGGTCACAGTAGACGAAGTTAGACCATTGGTCCTGATGGTTGATTGGTGGTCGGGGTCCGACCAGTTGTCGAGGTAGTTGATGATCGACAGGTGGTCAAAGCTCGGTCAAGGACACAAGGAGTCTTTCCACCTAGAACAAGACACACAGAAGTTAGACAGGCCAGATCAGGAACAGGAAGGCAATGCAGTACCAAACAGTAGACGAAGGAGGGTCAACAAATGAAGCCAAAGTCATAAACTGGTCGGTAAAAGTAGTACACTGGGACCAGACAGGAGAGAAGTCGAATAAATAAAGCCAAGATCTCAAACATGGAGCCAAATCAGAAGAAGGAAGGAAAGTCAGGAGGAAAGCCGAAATCACTGGAACAACACTAGAACTTAGATCTCGACAGGATTGCTTTGATCGTGCAACACAGAAATGTTGGCGATTGATAAAGTCTCAGGAGGCACTTCACAGCAAGGTGATGAATTCAAACCCAAACTAGGACAAACTAAACAGAAAACCAGGAAGGAAATACCAAAACAAAGAGAAACAGAGATAGAACGTCACACTGTGTGATCATGGCTCAAACATGCCTACACTCTATTGCCTTTGCAGCATTTCCGATAATCCTTTGCCATCTTCTCCAGTTTCTTAAGTGGATATTGAAATTCAACTTAATTAGGTATTTTGTACTTCTGCAAGTGTGTTTTTATGTTAATGCAAAATATGGAGACTGGTATTGTAAAATGATACTTTTAGTGGCTCTTTGATGCAAGTTTTCAAGACACTTCAGAGCTCTTCTTGAGACATAATAAGAATGAAGACCAGTGAATACACAATATATGACAGGTTAAACACTAATTCAATTTATTTTAACAGTTACATTCCACCAGCAGTGAATTTTCTTATCATCTCACCATCTTCTCTGTTTCATTGCCAAACTGGGAGCAAAAGCGTGTATGACAGCAAACCCATGTGAGTGCCAGCCAACATTTTTGGCTACAGCCCATACAGAGGTTGAGATGAGCAATGCAACTTCCAACAACTCAGTGAAAGGTCAGTAGGAGGCCCCAGAGGCCTCTGTGGAGAAATGTCTTACTTCCTTTATTGTAGGAACACATTAAAGATACAGTATACTGGATTTTGGTACATTCACACAAACTGATATTCACCCCTATGAAAGGCACTATAGCTCAATATAGGACATTTCACAATGGGCAACATAATGTGTCATTTGTGTGAAAGGGGCCTTATGATGAAATAACACATGTTGTAACACCTTTCCTGATGAGTAAAACAAAAGGACCCCCACTGCTGGCAGCTGCTTTATTCAAAAGTTCAATCAGGTCTATCTAATAAGACCACACGGTGACAGCATCAAAACAATTAGCTACCTTGCTTTATTTATGATATTAACACCCTCTAAGCAGATATTTAATTTAAATATGCAGAGAGATATCCTCCAAGCATCATCTAAAACTAGACTTGTATAAAATACAGGAGCTGTTCAGTTCCATTCAATGAAGAACCAATGTGACAAAGGGATATGTACTAATGTTGTTCTGTTCCAAAGTAGATTTATTCGTTCTACATATGCCTAACACTAAATTACTATGCTAACTGCACTGCTAACTCACAGGACTTGTTTGAAGATCAAAGATGTTCAAATTTTCTGATCAATGTTTTGGCACACTCTGGGACCTTTAGCAAGATTACTGAGCAAGGGAAAAATAATGATCCAAATTTGCATCCTATGAAGTCATTTGTAGTGGGTGGAACGGTATATGATCAATCACGCACCAAAGCTCATGGATTATATTAATTCATTTTAGTAGTAGAGTAGTTGGCAGGACCAGGAGATTACATCAGAGGGAGACTGAGTGGATATACAGATACAGGAAACAAATGATAAATGGCTTATTACTGTTTCTACTAAAGTTCTTGTTGTCTGACATGCTACAGCCTGAAGTGAATCATGGTCTGTGGGGTGTTGCTATGATCAGCCATTGGGGATACAATGAGATGAGCAGAATAATTCATAGGAATGTACAAGTTATCCATCACTTGTGTGCTATGAACTGATGTCTTATGTTTCACCCTTCATCCTGGGAAATCTGATGAAGAGATATGTACATTTAGCACCACTTATCTTCTTCCTCTTGGTAACATGTCTCTTTCCCCTCAATTTATTTGTGTCCCTTCAATTACTGAGGTCTGTTGGTCTGAGGTTGGGTAGGACCCCTCTATTCTCAACCATGCTCCCCTCTGCATGTAAAGAAATGTATTGTACATATGTTGACAGATAAGGAGAACACAAGTAAGCCTTTCCACTTATATGGATTACCAATTGTTTCTTGGCTTTCTCTATGTAGGGCTTTTCAGCAATAATTTATGGATAACCTGAAATATTATGATGGACTCTGATCATGCCTTATTTGATCTTTCCCTTTCTGGATTTGAACTCATGATTGGTTGCTGGCTCATTTTTCTGCATAATTATTGAACAATAGTGTGATTGCATGTGATGACTTATTTGTCTGAACATTCTCTGCACACAAAGGTTTCCTTCTGTCTGCATTCGTATGTCTGCGGACCTAGTATGAACATATAGTCAGGTTCTAGCAAAGATCAGTTGTGCCTTATGTTTTGCTTTCAGCAGTGGGGTGCTTATTGGCCTTCACCCACAAAACCCTTCTTGGTTTAGTGTGCAGCATATGGTATGGGTTGAAACCATCACTCCAGATTGTTCCAGGTCAGTCTTAAGCTGTGTGGATGTCTTATGTGGTGTTTATTCCACAGTTTGAACCAACCTTCTCTGAAGACTTATCTGATCAATTTTGTTCTTGCCACTACATCCTGAAGGTTCTTGTCAGTTCTGTGAGCAGCAAAATTCTTAATAACATTGCGAGCTGTTGAAACAGGTATGCCAAGGTCTTTGAAGATGGCCTTTTACCCTTTAGAATTCTTATGTTTGGTGATAATAGCACTACTGATGATCTCAGACAGTTCTCGTCTTCACCATTGTGAATGTGTAACACGTAATAAAAGTGGCCTTTTAAAGCATTAATTCAAGTCATATGAGCACTGACAATTTATCACAAGTGTGTATAATTTCACATGCCCATGACCTCAACTTTCCTCTGACTATTCTCTCAACTGCTTCTTGGTCCTTTGGGGGGTCTTTGGCACGCTGTCTCATTCAGCATCTTCTACAAAGCATTCACAATAATGCAGTGCAAAAGTGTGCTCTCTGGAAATGTGTGACCTACCTAAAATTATTTGTACAATATACAATGTACAACAGTTTTTCCTCTTAGAATAAACTGTGTGGCTTTATTCAACCTGGGCAAAAGTCCTTATCCCACTTTAAATTTAGAAGTTGTTCCAGATAAATGCTAGGCACTTTCTTCTACTCTTGCTGCTTGGTGTGTGGTCACCTGGTCATGTGACCTTTTCATCCACTTCAACTGCAGATTAACAAAGACAAAAAAACAAAGGAAACACCAGTGCAAATGGCACCTATAAAAGTAACGTTATCACAAGATCCCCACTACCAGACCCCTTTTTCTTATTGGTACTCACTAGCATTCTCCAGAGGCTTAACTGGTCTGTCAGGTTATGTGCATATAGTAATCAGTATTTCACTCCCTGGATACTCTTTCCAGCAGGAGAATTGTAACTGTAGAAAGAACTAGAAGTATCCCTGAGCTTCATATATTTACAAAGCCTCCATATAATGGTATAATTACAGATTACACAATATAAAATGTATCAATAAAAATACCAGTTAAAGGGATAGTAATACTTCATTTTAACTTTATTTTATTTTGTAGACATTAAAAAAACATGAAGAACGATATACGTCTTATCTCTCAAACCTTTATGGTTTGAGAGATATTCACAAGCAAAGTTTCCCCTCCCGCCCCTTTTACCTAGTGTAAGCCATCTCTTCTCAGATGTGGAATCTGGTTGTAAGACCAGAGAGATAACAGCAGGGGACAAGCTTCTTCATTCAGAACAATGAAAACCCTGCCCCCCTTGACAAGTTTTTCAGGTTTTTCCCTTATCTTAATTGAAGATTGTCCCTCTCTGCAGTCTACCTGGGCACCTCCCTTCTGCTTTGGCTGAGCAGTGTTACATCAGTAAAAGGGGCGGGAAGGGGATACTTTGTCATTGAATTACTCATGAACTACAACTCTGACAGAATTGAAATAAAACTCTCCAAAGTCCAAATACTATGATTAATTAGAGCTGCTTTTATTATGAAACATTACTATCCTGTTAAGCCTCTACCTCTAGTGAGTACCAGTGGAAAAGCGATTGGCAGTGGTAATCTTGTGAAGAGGCTTCACTTAGAGGGTCTATTTGCACTGCTGTCTCTTTTTTTCCCCAAACAATTAAAAGACACCTAACTCTTACTATTGAAAACAGCAGCAAAGAGATGCACACTTGCCTTGTGTTAGAGCTACCAAAGGACAATTGAGATATCTTGCACATGTATAAAGTAAATAGGTAGTTTTTCATCCTTTGTTTCTTTCTGATAGGTTCAAAAGGGTATGTGCACTGTGGCAAGCTCCATCCCTACCAGTCTGTAGACACTCCAATGCCTTCCCATGATTCTCTTTCCCCGGACAACAAAGTAGAAAAGAGAAGGCATTCTGATACCCCAATAGACAGTCATTACCCCATCCATGCAGAATCCCAGGACACCACTCCAGTATTCCAGGTAGGTGGAATTCAATGACCAGTGACTGGTTAAACCCTTGAGCACAAAGCAGTCAAAGCTATATTTAATTAAAAATAAACTAAAATTTAAAGATAAAATATAGGAATGTGCTACTGGATCACAAGCAGCAATATGACTATAAAATTTATACAGATCTATCTGGACCCAAACTGTGTACCTCCTACAGAACAGTTGAATAAAACAACAATCCCTTCCCAAAATGTGCATATCCCAAGGGTGATTTTCTAAAAAGAACTGTACCAGGCCACCTTATAGCTGACTGTCAAAATGTGTTAATCCCATATATGAGGACCATGATGATTACCCCACAAATTAGTGATTATTGTGTGTGTGTATTCTCTGATCTGGGCTAAGATATGGAGCACTCAGAACAAAGAGAATGGAGACTGACAAACCAATGAAAAAGACAGGGACAAGAAATGGAGGTGCAAGAAGTTGGTTGAGCAATCTATATGCTAGATATATACCAGCATTATAAACGATACAAGCTATATCAGACTACAGGAGCAAACATAACATTAGAATATGATATGATATGACTAGAAAAGTATTACATGATCTCAAACGTCAACAAAGCATTAAAAAAGCAGAAGGCTACTGCACCATTGCTTAAGGTCATCAACTTGGCATGACCTGGCTGAAAATCAGCACTGACATTTACTTTGTGGGTAGTAAAAACCCAATGACAGAGATTGCACTGGCTCCAATCATAACTCAGAATGGGTGTGGCTATCACTGCTGTAGAAGTCCTTACAATCTGACACCCTAGGAGGCTGTCTAATATGCCCAACTAGTTGAACAGCCTGTGTACACGGGCCACAGTGCCAGGCAGCAACGGGCGCCGTGCAGTCATGCACAGTAGAGACTGCCCACCCTGCAGCTGATAACGGAGTGGGTCGCTCCGAACTCAGACCGATGTCTTCTCTGTGCACTACGGTCTGAATTCGGAGAGCCCCGCTCCGTTATCAGCCGCCGCGCGGGCAGTTTTTACTGCTTATGACTGCAACGCGTGCAGCCGTCTGTACTGCTCATGACAGCTTCTAACAAACATACATTAGCAAATTATTATATAGGATGGGACCTGGTCTTGCCTTTATCCCTTTTCAAAATACTGCAGCTGAATTTGGCAGTGAAAGCATTAAACACTTTTGGAGCTAGTTTGTGAGCCAGCTTCCTCCACAGGAGAGATACATGACACAATGCTATGACTACTGACTTTTTTCTATTGTTTAGTTAACAATCATAATCATAACAGAGCAACACACGGCTATTGTGTATCTCTGTTGGCGTTTTCTTATTCTGTCTTCTGTGGGTTCCTTTCTGAATGTCTCTCTGCTTCAAATACTTGAAAAAAATATAGCACAAAATGTAATGGGCTTTAAAACTTTTTGGTGCCAGAGGGGGATCCAATGTATTGTGTTGGACCCCCTCTAGCACTTAAAGGGTTAATAGGTAAGGGCCATGTGCATAATAAAGGGTTAATAGGCATATGGTCATGTGCATAAAGAAAGCGAGCAAACCTGGTGCTAAACAACATGCAACTAATGAAACAAATAATAAGTCCCATCAATGTGAATGTATAATTTAACCCCATGAATGCTAAAGAGGTCTCCAACTCATTACAAATCAATTAAGTTCAGTCAATAATTTGAATAGAACATTATTTCCATTACATGTAAAGAGTGAATGAGGGACAAATCACAAAGGAACAAATACAGTTTTTCAGTTCGAGTGAGGATTTTAAGCTTTTGAATTCTATACAGTGCAAAGGGGTTTAAAGCCCCATTCAGATCAATGGGAATTTGGGGAATTAATGTTCCCCATGGAGCAGTTGGTTAACACTACATAAGTGTGAATTATAGTTTGAGTAGTAAATAAACTGCATTGTCTTCTGTCACAGTATAGGCAGAAGAGACTGATGTATGACCTTAAAAAGTATTTGCCCAGATCTGCAGGAAAATTAAAGCAGAACTACCACTGCTAACAAACTTGTCCCCCAATAATTCCCCATCTGGCGACTAGCTGCTCAGTAGCGCTAGTCGCCAGAATTATTACAGCATTAATGAGAATTATCCAT
Source organism: Rhinophrynus dorsalis (assembly GCA_037306005.1). Lineage (NCBI taxonomy): Eukaryota > Metazoa > Chordata > Amphibia > Anura > Rhinophrynidae > Rhinophrynus > Rhinophrynus dorsalis. Next base: position 166,491,667 of record CM074721.1, on the reverse strand, counting down.
TGCTCCAGGGCTGACAGGCAGGAAGGAGCACAGACATCTTTCCATAGTGATGTCTGCACACATGCACTGTCAGTCCCTTTTGGAGCCGAACGGCTCCTAACAACGCCTCCTAGAGCAGACTGGGGCTGACAGCAAAGGCGAGCATACATCACTATGGTAAGATGTCTGCGCTCCTTCCTGCCTGTTAACTTGAGAGCAATGGATAATTTTCGTTAATGCGGTAATAATTCTGGCAACTAGCGCTAGTGAGCTGCTAGTCGCCAGACGGGGAATTATTGGGGGGCAACTTTGTTAGAGGTGGTAGTTCTGCTTTAAACTTTTATGGCATTATAACATTTTACAAACATCTATTTATTATTATAATAATTTTTATAATCATAGTAACATAGTAAATTAGGTTTTTAACCTCTTGTATGCTAGAGAGGTATCCAATACATTGCAATGCAATGCACTGGAGACCACTCTAGCATCAAAGGGGCCAAAAAGCTCTGTTCTAGTGTATGAGAATTTAGGCATTTTATTTGTCCCTGACGGTGCAGCTGTTTTAAGGACCATATTCAGTAAGTATGTGAGCAATTCTGGCACAAACCAGCTGCAGAGGAGACATGAAAATCCCCAGCAATTTAAAAAAGAGGATTCTAGTCTTACCCGTCAAATTCGTCTCTCCTAGTCCATACAGGTTACCGGTAATTTGGGTAGGTGATCCCCCCTATAAGTAGGCATGAACAATTCTAGAAGTGAATGCAGGGGGTGGAGCCTACCTTTCCCCTTGGCTGGAGCTAGCCAATAAGCTCCAGTAAGATTTTTGACACTAACTATTGACTAGATAGTAGAAGGGAAAGAAGACCCCTGTGAGCATGACTCCGAAGGACCCCCACGGTCTGCCATAGGAAAGCCAAGCATGGTCCCTTGACAGGGTGGGAGACCAGCAACGTGCATGGACTAAGAGAAAAGGATTCAACAGGTAAGACCAAAATCCTCTTTTCTCCGTCATCTAATACAGTTTGCTGGTAACTTTGGGATGTCCAACTATTGTGTTTCCCAGAGGCGAGAAGTAAGGCAAGGACGAGGCACAGGGCCCCCAAAGTCACCAGAGCATATATGAACCATCAGATCAGAGACAGCCCAACAAAAGCAAATGAAGTGTCACTGGACACTGACCAGGGGTAACAACACCCTAGGAACTGTCACACAGCTCACTGAACTAGAGCCAACAGGGATCAAAAGTAGTGATGAGCGAGCATGCTCGGCCGAAGCTCGGTTCGGCTCGAGCATCGCTCTGCTCGGCACATGGCGGTACTCGTACGAGTACCGCATATGCTCGCCTGCCATGTTCGGGTCTCCTCCCCGCACGTTTCGCAGCTGCTGAGCAGCCAATAAACGTGCGGGGAGGCTCTGACATCAGTGTAATGCCAGCAGCCATGTTGGCTGCTGGCATTACACTGATTGGCTGGCCAGAACCCGTGATCGGGTGCTGTATAGCACCCGACGCGCGAGTTCGGCTCATTCTTAGCCAGGGAGAGATGCGCTTAGGCAGGGAAAGTCAGTGTAGGGAGAATAAAATTGTTGAAACTCTTTCAAGACCCAAAAGTCCTTTTTAGGACTGTTGTGTGTGGGGGCAGCATTTATATTTTGTTTGGGGGGGCACAATTTCCTTTTTTTTGTGGGGGGGATATTTGTAAGGTGACATATAATACTAGATGCACAGGAAGTCAGTGTAGGGAGAATAAAATTGTTGAAACTCTTTCAAGACCCAAAAGTCCTTTTTAGGACTGTTGTGTGTGGGGGCAGCATTTAATTTTTTTTGGGGGTGGCAGAATTTCATTTTTTTGTGGGGGGGGACATGTTCTAAGGTGACATTGTACTAGGTGCACAGGGACAAATATTTCACAGTGCAGTGACAAGCTGACATATTCTGTTAGGTGCACAGGGCCAATGATTTTACAACGCAGCGACAAAAAGGGCCATTTTAAACGTGTGCCTAGCCATAGATTATTGTCACATTCTGTTTAGTGTGCAAATTCACAAATTAACGTCACATATTCCGTTCACTGTGCCTAGCCGCAGATTAGCGTCACATTCTGTTTCGTGTGCCTAGCCGCAGATTAGCGTCACATTCTGTTTCGTGTGCCTAGCCGCAGATTAGCGTCACATATTGTTTAGTGTGCCTAGCCGCAGATTAACGTCACATATTGTTTAGTGTGCCTAGCCGCAGATTAGCGTCACATATTGTTTAGTGTGCCTAGCCGCAGATTAGCGTCACATTCTGTTTCGTGTGCCTAGCCGCAGATTACCGGCATATATTCCGTTTAATATGAAGAAGGCGGGTAAAAAGGGACGGGGAAGTGGACGTGATCCTGATAGTTCATGGCGCGGGTCAGGACGCGTAGAAACTGTGCCTGGTGCCAGAGCACAAGAAAGAAAGACATCCACCATACCTAGCTTCATGTCTCAGTTTACAGGGCGTCGCAGGACATCACTCTCGAGGTCAGACCACTGCGAACAGGTGGTCGGTTGGATTTCAGCTGATACTGCTTCCAGTCGGTTAAGCACCACCCTGTCTTCCACCAAGTCCACTCTCACTAGCCAAGAGTCTGGTCAACATAATCCTCACCCTGATCATCCTTCCTCCCACCATAGAGGGTCTGGCCAAAGAAGTGATCCCACACTGGGATATAGTGAGGAGCTCTTCTCATCACCAATCCTTGATTTGAACCTCTCTCCAAGCACGCTTGCAGAGGAACATGAGATCTTGTGCCCTGATTCACAACCTCTAGAGGGTACCCAATCACAAGAAGATGACAGAGGGGAACGGCATTTAAGGTCAAAGGAAGTGGATGATGATGATGAGACACAGTTGCCATCAAATCAACCACAATTACTGTCTCAAGACCTTGATGAGGAGGATGATACACAGTTGTCAATGACTGAGGATGTGGTGGGATCAAGAAATGAGGAGGATGATCAGAGTGAGGAAGTGGAGGAGGACTTGGTGGACGATGAGGTCACTGACCCCACCTGGGAAGGTGGAAAGCCGAGCGATGACAGCAGTCCTGAGGGTGAGCCATCTGCAGCACCGCAACAGGCTGGAAGAGGCAGTGGTGTGGCTAAAGAAAGAAGGCGGACCGCACCAAACCGGCCCGCAAATGTTCCACGGAGCACCCCCTTGCGTAAATCTCCCTTGCCAAGGGCTAGGTGTTCCGCGGTATGGCGTTTTTTTAAGGAAAGTGCGGACGACAAAAGAATTGTAGTTTGCAACCTGTGCCACACCAGAATGAGCCGAGGCATGAACACTAGCAACCTCACCACCACCAGCATGATCCGACACATGGCATCCAAGCACCGTAATAAGTGGGAGGAACGCCCGGATCGCCAATCTGTGTCTGCAGGCCACACCACTGCCTCCTCTTCCTCTGTTTTTTCGGTGCCGGCCAACCGCCTGTCGAAGGCGCAGGCCCGCATACCTCCCGCCCTGCACCTATACCATCTGAAGCACCATCAGCGACCACATCCACTTCCCTGTCCCAGCGCAGCGTCCAAATGTCGTTACCCCAGGCATTTGAGCGCAAGCGAAAATACCCAGCCACCCACCCACAGGCCATAGCACTAACCTCACACCTTTCCAAATTACTGGCCATCGAAATGCTGCCATTTAGGCTTGTGGACACTGAGTCCTTCCGCAGCCTGATGGCAGCAGCTGTCCCTCGGTACGCAGTCCCCAGCCGCCACTACTTTTCCCGGTGTGCCGTCCCCGCCTTACACCACCATGTGTCCCTTAACATCACCCGTGCCCTGACCAACGCAGTTACTGGGAAGGTCCACTTAACGACTGACACATGGACAAGTGCTTGTGGCCAGGGACGCTACATTTCCCTGACGGCACACTGGGTGAATGTCGTGGAGGCTGGGAGCGACTCGGACCCTGGGATGGCACAGGTGCTACCCACGCCGAGGATTGCGGGCACTACCTCCATCAGGGTTTCCGCCAGCACCTACGTTATTGGCTCCTCCTCCTCCGTTTCCACCTCCGAATTCTCTGCGCGCAGCGCCACTCACCCATCAGCCGGTAGCTGGAAGCAGTGTAGCACTGCAGTGGGGAAGCGTCAACAGGCCGTGCTGAAGCTGATCTGCCTTGGGGACAAACAGCACACGGCCTCAGAGCTGTTGCAGGGGATTAGTCACCAGACCGAGCAGTGGCTCTCGCCACTCAACCTGCAACCAGGCATGGTTGTGTGTGATAATGGGCGTAACTTGGTGGCGGCTTTGGAGCTCGGCAAGCTCACACACGTACCATGCCTAGCGCATGTATTTAATTTAGTGGTTCAGCGATTTCTAAAAACCTACCCCAATTTGCATGATCTCTTGACCAAGGTGCGCCGCATGTGTGCACATTTCCGTAAGTCATCTACAGCTTCAGCCGGCCTGTTGACGCTGCAGCAGCGCTTACAATTGCCAGCTCACCAGCTGCTGTGTGACGTGAGCACGCGCTGGAACTCCACCTTCCACATGTTGGCCCGGCTTTGTGAGCAGCAGAGGGCAGTAGTGGAGTACCAGCTGTTACACGGTCGTCGCCTCTCCGTTCAACTTCCTGTAATCAGAAGTGAGGAGTGGGAATGGATGTCAGACCTCTGTGAGGTTTTACGCAATTTTGAGGAATCGACACAGATGGTGAGCGGCGATAACGCTATTATCAGTGTAACCATCCCACTTCTTTGTCTACTGAAACGCTCGCTGCTCACAATTAAAACCGACGCTTTGCATGTGGAAGAGGTGGAAATGGGGGAGGAAGATCTTACACAAGGTGATAGCCAGAGCACCCTCACTTCGTCTTCTCAGCGATAATTGGAGGAGGTGGAGGAGGAGGAGGAAGACACGGTTGCCTCCGCTACAGAGGGTAGCCATGGAACTTTATTTCCATCTCTTCAGCGTGGGTGGGCAGAAGAGGAGGAAGAGGATGAGGAGATTGAGAGTCATCCTCCTGGTGAGGACAGCGAAATCTTGCCTGTTGGTACTCTGGCACACATGGCTGACTTTATGTTAGGCTGCCTTTCCCGTGACCCACGCGTTATACGCATTTTAGACAACACGGATTACTGGGTGTTCACCCTTCTGGACCCCCGCTACAAAGAGAATTTCTCATCTCTCATTCCTCCGGTGGAGAGGACAAGCAAAATGGTGCAATACCAGAAGGTTCTTGTCGAAAAATTGCTCCAAAATTTTCCATCTGACAACGCTGGCGGCAGAGTACGTGCTACCTTGGCCAACCGAGAAGGGGAGAAAAGGGGAGCACACAGCAGTTCCGACAAAGGCAGGGCAACACTCTCCAAGGCGTGGGACACCTTCATGACACCCCGCCAGCACCCTCACCCTGATGCGCGGCCTAGTGTCACAAGGAGGGAAAAGTTTTGGAAGATGGTGAAGGAGTACGTAGCAGACCGTGTCAGCGTCCTCACTGATCCCTCTGTGCCTTACAACTACTGGGTGTCCAAGCTGGACACGTGGTATGAACTGGCACTCTACGCCTTGGAGGTGCTGGCCTGCCCTGCCGCCAGCGTTCTGTCTGAGCGGGTATTTAGTGCTGCTGGTGGCATCATAACAGATAAACGTATCTGCCTTTCCACCGAAAATGCTGATAGGTTGACACTTATAAAAATGAACAAGGCCTGGATTTCCCCTGACTTCTCCACTCCACTGGAGGAAAGCCCCGGGTGAACATAAAGTCACTTTAGATATGTTATTTACAATGATGGGAATACTCTGTATTCCCATTCACCCCTTCCACCCAAAAAACGGGTATATGGTTGACTCTTAATCTTCTCATCCTCCTCCTCCTCTTCCATATGCCCTGTGATATAATTTTTATATAGGGCCAGCTCACCAGCGGGCCCTGATATATAAGTTTTATATAGGGCCAGCTCACCAGCGGGCCCTGTTTGACAATTTTTGTATAGGTCAGCTCACCAGCGGGCCTTCTCATATAATGTTTTATTGGGTCAGCTCTCTAGCGGGCCTTCTCATATAATGTTTTATAGCGTCAGCTCACTAGCGGGCCCTCTCATAAAATGTTTTATAGCGTCAGCTCACTAGCGGGCCTTCGCATATAATGTTTAGGATGGTCAGCTCCGCAGCAGACCCTCACCCATAATGTTTTAGATGGTCGGCTCAGCAGCAGACCCTCATTCCTAATGTTTTAGATGGTCAGCTTAGCGGCATGCCCTCGCCCCTAATGTTTTAGAGGGTCACCAGCAGGCCATTAATCCTAATTTTTCAAGGGTGTGTATGATGCCCTCCTTTATGTGTAATAAAGGGTGTATTGGAGTGACATTTCAGTCTAATTTTTGGCAGCCCTTTCACTTAGTGCATAGGCTTTATGAGTGTTGGACCACTACCTGAACTATTGTACCACAATGTGAATGAGGCCCTCCATTTTGTGATATACAGGTTGTATCGGAGTGCCTCAGGTCCTCCCATTGAATTAAATAGGGCTGGGGTGTTCGACAGAGCAGAAGGTAGTTCTTGGCTTCATCCACTAAGTCACTTAGTCACTTTTACGCAATGGATCAGACCCCACTGTTCCGACTATAAATTTTGGACTTAACAAGGGCAAACGGACATGTTGTAAAACCTGTGGTAGCTGCGGCCTCCGTTCCTGAATGCTGTACCTTACCCGGGCCATAACCACGTTGAACACCTGCTTTACGCTGCGCACGTTTCCCTCTTAATCATGGCCCCAGTTCCGAAAAATCGATGACATTTTTTGCAGAATTTGCAGATGATATACAAGTAAATATACAGCAAATACTGTTTGGTAACAATTTTTCGCCTAAAATCGTTTTTATCTTCCTTTTTGTGTGTTTTACGGTCAGTCTGTAAAAATGGCGTACTACGGGCGAAACATCGTTCCCAGCAGCGACGTTGGAGTCCAAGATGCATCCAGACATCCTCCCTATGCTGTCCCTGAACCATTTCTGTGGTGTTTCCATCATTTTCTGACCTTTTCCTATGAACCAGGCACCCTCCCCTCATCAGAGCAGGGGGTGCCTGGTGTCATGCTCGAGTCCTCCCATTGACTTCAATGGGGCTCGGGTGCTCGGCCGAGCACTCGAGCCTCCGGGGGCGCTCGGCCAGAGCACCCGAACACCCGAGCATCGGGGTGCTCGATCATCACTAATCAAAAGTGAAGGAAGCACCACAGAACCGAAGATGATCCTAGACAGGCCTCCAGGATCTTTCTCCCAGAGCTGTCGTCAGTCGATGCCAGTACATCAACACGGTAGTGCTTGAAAAAGGTGTGCACAGATGACCAAGCAGCAGCCTTGCACAACAGATCAGCTGAGGCCTGATTCTTGTAAGCCCAAGAAGCCCCAATAGATCTAGGAGAATGAGCCGTGACCCGAAAGGGAACAAGCTTCTTACATAGTAATCATTTTTATAAAGTGCCAAAAGATTCTGTAGCTCTGTACAATGTAGTTTTTAGATAGATAGATAGATAGATAGATAGATAGATAGATAGATAAGATAGATAGATAGATTAACCCCTTAAGGATGGCCGATAGTGCATGCGTCCATCACTTAAGGACCATGGACCATTTTTTTTTCTTTTGCTGCATCCGCTTCCGGGCTCCCCGAACGGCGTGCAGCTGTGTGAGGAGCCCAGAATTCCATGAAGGTCCAGGACCATCATGGGTCCTTAACGCGATTCTACCCATGATGGTTCTAGACCATCATGGGTCATTAAGGGGTTAATAGAAAAAAAGTACCATCTGGCCAAAATGTTCCAGGCACACACACCCAGGGGAGCTCCTGTAGATCTAATCATGGGGGCATGATTTTCATAGGCGAAGCCAGGTCCTCTCTGGCCACTCTTGTGAAAATCTTTGCAAGGAATTGCAGGGCTGTCAATACACACACACACACACACACACACACACACACACACACACACACACACACACACATATGTACACACACAAACATAATACAAAACACACAGTACACATGCACACACTATATATACACACAGACAGAATACACACAAACAATATTTATATATGCACACACATAGATTACACACACACTCTCACACCTGCTGTCATACTCACTGCAGGAAATTTGTGTAACACATTGCTTTCCCTCCTTTCTGAATTCACCTGGATGTCAGGGGTAAATAGTTCTACACGTATATCCAATATTTTAACGATTGTAGTGCCAAACACGTATCCAGTGTATTCAGCTGCAATGCAATGGATAACACGCATAATGACTACACTTATTTAGGATATCTTCTGTAGTGTCTGTCTTCATAACACATTTCCTTGATAAAACTTTAGCTGTTTATTTAGTCATACATACAACTGCATGTGACTTTTATTTGTTTATTTTATTTTTTAATTTGTTTTTAACCTGAATGGGCAAAGCCATGCCAATATTGCTACTACAATATATAAGGATATTTACAATCAACATTAAAAGGCATTGGAAGCAGAATGGTAAAGTGGCCCTGCTTGCTAGAACTTACAATCAATAGGAAGTGAGGGACTGATAAAAAAAATGTCTAAGTGCTTTAAATTTCTGAGAGGTCCAGTATAATTTAGGAAAATTGTGGAAAAGAGTGGAAAAGTGTGACTGGGATGCAATAGATGCAAGTAAAGTAGCTTGTGCAGTGTGAGCTTAATGTAAATATTCAGTGAGATCCATACAAAAAGCTGTTGGCTGAGTATGAGGTAATATTATGTTATCTGATAGGCTTCTAGAAGAGGAACCTTTTAAATGTCTTGAGGCTAGTAGAGAGTTGAACAAGCCAGAGAGTTCCATAGCGTGGTAGCAGTGCTAGAAAAGTCTTGCATATGGGAGCAGGGCTGGATTTACCAATATGCAGAGTATGCAGATGCCTAGCGCTTTACATTATGAGGGGTGCCTCAGCTGTCCTGGCCACACCCATATTCAGAATTGTGTGTGTGGGCAGAGCAATCTCAATGCCCCCGCACCAGTTTATATGCTCCTTTACAGGCTATTGCTCTGCAATGCATTGGTGATCTCTCCAAGGGGTTAAATCTTTTTTTTGTTCTTGCTTGTTGTAGGATAAGGTTATTTTCTGTGCCAGGTAACAGTGGATGGGACTGAGGGTTTCATGTGAGGATTGGGAGTGTAACAATGGGCGGTGCTAAGGATGCCTAGCATTCCTTTCCTAGGGGCACCAGCCATGGACGGGAGTGAGAGGTTGTAATTAGAACGGAGAAGAAGCGTAAGTCGTTGCCAGAGCAGAGGGAACAATTGGCCATGTATTTTGAGACAAAGGCAGAAATACAGAGAGAGAGGTAGTGTTGTTGAGTGTTTTGTAGCTTACAACCACTATTTAAAATTTGCTTCTTGATAGAACAGGAAGGGACTGACAGATGGAAGATTTGCTATTAGAGTTAATTCATTTATATCTTCCCTTATACTAGGTTGTAAGACATACTTTACATATAGGCATGCCCCTCCTACCCCTTTATTAACCCTTTCCCTCCTAATATGTGAATAACCCTCTATATTGACTGCTAAGTCATATGTATCATCTAACCAGGTTTCAGACACACTAATTAGATCATACTGCTCATGTATTGCAATAATTTCTAGTTCTCCCATCTTACCAGCCAGACTACGAGCATTTGCATGCATAAATTTTATCTTTTTGCCATTCTTTCTTTATTTATTTATTTAATTGTTTGTCAAATATATTTTTCTTTTATTAGGCTGTAACAATGGCAACTCCCTATTAGATGAACTAGCCAATCCCCCCTCTCCACCCCCATGCCCCTTCTCTCATCCCATTTCCTCAATTATACTACATTACCCATCCTGTGTTGTCGCACCCTCCCCCATTTCTAGTTTAAAGTCTCCTGCAGCCCTCTAACCATCCTAACACCCAGCAATGTGGCCCCCCTTCTTCTAAGGTGCAATCCATCATGACTATAAAGATTGCCCCCAAGGGAAAAGGCTGTTTCCCTTGCCCCCAAGGGAAAAGGACCCAGACACCTCCTGCTTACACCAAGTCTTTAGCTACACATTTAACTCCTTATTCTCCCATTGCCTTTCTAATGTATTGTGTGGCACAGTGTAACGGATTGTTTGACACACAGACATAGTGGTTTAGGATAAAACACAGTTTTATTGAAATCACAGTAATATAATAATCCTCACAGGTCCTGTAGTATTTAAGCAGAATAATACAGACACACGACAGGTTACATATACATATGCCTACACAGGTCCAGTAGAACCATAGAGTCCATAACAGCATATACGGACACAGGTCAGGCAGAATGCGATGAATTCCCAGGAAAAAGGTACTGCATGGGTTAATGGTCTTCAAAGAGTGTAAACAGTCCCATGTGAAGAGAGGTCTGTGATGGAGCTCACTCAATATAGAGAGCTTAAGGATACGTAACGTCCAGAAATAGGTTAGCAGAACAAACGTGAACTGCCAGAGTAATATCAGGAACTGAGCAACATATGACACTGCCGTAACAGTAACGGAGACCAGGCCACTTTCACTCTGCCGGAGCAGTAACGGAGACAAGACCAATGGCACACTGCCGTAGCAGTAACGGAGACAGGCCACTTGCACTCTGCAGGAGCAGTAACGGAGACAAGGCCAATGGCACACTGCCGTAGCAGTAATGGAGACTAGGCCACTTGCGCTCTGCAGGAGCGGTAACGGAGACAAGGCCAATAGCACACTGCCGTAGCAGTAACGGAGACTAGACAACTTGCACTCTGCAGGAGCAGTAACGGAGACAAGGCCAATGGCACACTGCCGTAGCAGTAACGGTGGCTAGGCCACTTGCACTCTGGAGGAGCAGTAACGGAGACACAACTGAACACTGCCGTGACTGGACTTACTGGGCAACTGAGCAACTCGTCCTGAGCTCTTAACCAATCGGTAGCGTCTCAAATGCCTGATGGATAGGAATGTCGCCAAGGCGACACAGAGGCAGCCAGAGCAGGAACGTCAACCAAGCCAGGTCGAATCACGGAGCAGGAACGTCAGCCAAGCCGGGTCGGTACACAGGAGCAGGAATGTCAGCCAAGCCGGGTCGGTACACAGGAGCAGGTGCAGAAGAATGGTCAGGCAATCCGGGTCGGTAAACAGGCAGGAGACGAGATGCAGAGTAAACAGGCAGGCCAAGTCGGTACACTGGGAATCACTGAGCAGAAACAAACACTGGTACAGGAACACCACAAAAGGGCCCCGGAGGAGTGCCAGAGCCCAGTATATAAAGGCCATACTGGGCGGGACAAACACAGAATAGCCAATGGGAGCAAAGCACAGTGTAGACTGACAGAAAGTAGCAAGGGGAGCACGGGCACCATGATACACAGGTAGTATGTCAGAAAATATTACCTTAGAGGTCCAAAAGCTTAAGTCCCTGAAATCCTTCTTAACGGACATCCATTTTCCACTGACTTTGTCATTAGTACCAACATGTACCATGACAGCCGGCTCATGCCCATGCCATCCCAACAATCTATCAACCTGATCTGACACATGTTGAACTTGAGCTCCTGGGAGACAGCAAACTGTTCGATTGTAGTGATCCTGGTGACAGATTGCCCTGTCTGTCTTCCTAATAATAGAACCCCTTATCACCAACATCTGTCTAGGTCTGTCTAAGTCCCAGATCCCATCTGTGCTAATATAGCCATTCTCCCAGCTGTTAGAGCGAACAGTCCTCTCCAGCAAAGGCATTCCTGTGTCAACATCCCCAACATCATTACTCAATGTAGCTAATCTGTTAGAGTTAATAAATACAGGAGTGTCCTCCCTATTCCTCTGCCCCCCTTGCTATGTCTAACTGTAACCCATCTGACTACCTGCTCTTTCTTTGTGCAGTCTCCACCCCCAGAACTACCTACAAAATGCTTACTGCTGCTCAGTCAGCAGACCCCCCTCAACATTGGTTGTCTCTCTCAATATTGCAACTTGTCCCTCCAGATATCTAATATGAGCTTCTAGAGAGACCACTTGCTCACATCTGCCAAAGAGGGATGCACCCTGGAGCGGTTGTTCGAGGTGTGCAAACATATGGCAGCTTGTGCACGGAGTTAAATGGACAATAATGCTACTACTCATATTATGTTACCACAAGCTAAAAGGCACACTTACCACACTTCAGAACTTACACACTGATGCAAGATTCACACGTTCAAGTATTCACTGTATATCTGTTATTTAACGCAGAAAGCCACCACTTACAAGCCAGCAAATTACCCACTCCCACCACACCAGACTGCAGTCAGTTCTTTGTACCACAGCAAAGAGAAGGGAAAAAAAGGTTTTGTCTTTTAACCTCTCCGTTACCACACTACGCCACACACAAAATACTTATTCAATTTCTCCAGCAAATATCGCAAGTGTAGCTTTTCATTTCACAGATCACTGATAGGTGTGGAAGGGATTGAGGAACTCCCCCCCCATGTCACTGTTAACATGATCAGCAGCGTCATGTTCATCTGAGACGTCAGAAGGCTTTCCACGATACACCCACTCCTACCGGGAGTAGGGGTAAAGCAGAGGAACCTGTTGTCCCCCTGATGCCCCCCAGGAGGTCTTATCAAAATGTAATAAAAAACAAAATAACCCTGTGTAGATGTGGGCAGGATTGGAGAAAGCCTCCCCATATCACCGGTGACATGATCACCAGTGACATGTTCATCAATGATGTGAGAAGGCTTTCCTCGATCCCACCCACTCCTACAGAGGATAAGAGTAAAGCAGGAGAGCCTGTTTCTCGCCTGCGTCCCCATTATTGATCTTACAGCAGGATTGGCTGGGACATCAATAACTGCGGGGGCATCAGGATGGGTCCTGATGTCCCCCCATATAGCGCAATAATCTGGAAACAGTTGTGCACACGAGCCTAAGCTAAAAAGGCAAGTGACCCCTCATTTGATGTGGATGAATGTCTACTTTCCAAAATTGTATACTTTGGCTACCTTTCCTGCATATCTGTAATGGTTATGACTAGTGTTGAGCGAGCACCCCGATGCTCGGGTGCTCGGGTGCTCTGACCGAGCACCCCCTGAGGCTCGAGTGCTCGGCCGAGCACCCGAGCCCCATAGAAATGAATGGGGCGACACCAGGCACCCCCTGCTCTGATGAGGGGAGGGTGCCTGGTCAATGCCCCCTTCATCTCCGCTATGCCCCCTTCATCTCCGAATGCCCCCTTCAGCTCCGCAATGTCCCCCTTCAGCTCCGCTATGCCCGTCTTCCACAATGTGCCCCTTCATCTCCGCTATGCCCCTCTTCCACAATGTGCCCCTTCATCTCCGCTATGCCCCTCTTCCACAATGTCCCCCTTCATCTCCTCTATGCCATAGAGGAGATGAAGGGGGACATTGTGGAAGAGGGGCATAGCGGAGATGAAGGGGCACATTGTGGAAGAGGGGCATAGCGGAGATGAAGGAGCACATTGTGGAAGACGGGCATAGCGGAGATGAAGGGGGACATTGTGGAAGAGGGGCATAGAGTCTATGCCCCTCTTCCACAATGTCCCCCTTCATCTCCGCAATGCCCCCTTCATCTCCGCAATGCCCCCGTACCTCCAGTCCCTGGTGGTCCAGCGGAGCGTCTTGTGATCTGTGCCTCTTCCGGCACAGATCCCCGCCACCCGAACATGGCGGGAGAGCACATGGCGGTACTCGACGAGTACCGCCATGTGCCGAGCAGAGCGATGCTCGAGCCGATCCGAGCATCGGCCGAGCACGCTCGCTCATCACTAGTTATGACCATTTTAGAGAAGGCTGGTCATTTCAAAAACAAAAATGGAAGGTATAGGTTAGGGATACAATTTTTCTAATTTTGGTAGCAGGTACTTAATACAGTAGGACATTTTATGGGTTTCAAAGATTTAAGTATCTTTGAAGTGGTAGAAATATAGAAAAACAGGTATGTTTCCTTGTGGAAATGTTTATGCACTTCATCCCAGGGTTAGAAAGGCAAGTGACCCCTCATTTGATGAGGGTGAATGTCTACTTTCCAAAATGGTATAACTTGTATACCTTTCCATCCTATTAGTACAGGAAGCCATTTTTCAAAAAAAGAAAACAGGTAATGTAGTTTTGTACTTTTGGTGTCCCATACAGTAAGTGAACTCACACCAAACTGGGTGCCATTTTTCTCATAAGAGCAGTAGCTAATGAATACACTTGAAAATGCCAGTTTTCAAAGATTTCAGTACATTTGAAGGGGTGGAAGTTTAAAAACAACCTAATTTTTTTCATTTAGCATCAACTTCTGGAAACATTTGTGCACACCAGGCTAAGGGTAAAAAGGCAAGTGACCCTTCATTTGGTGCAATAGGATATCTTATTTCTGGAAATATATAGTTTTGTATACTTATTCAACTTTTTTATGGTCGTTTTACCATGTTACCACTGGAATAATCATTTTAGCTTATAATGTTGAAAATAACAGTTTGCTCTTTTGTTAATTAGGGGTCTGTGCAGACCATGCATGTAGATAAAACTATACTGATTTGGTGTTTTTGTACTTGGGATATTCAGGGCTTTTTTCAAATAATAGAAATTTTCACATAATGTTTTTGATATAGAGTGTGATCATAGTGAAATAAGTCATATTTTACTTTTTTTGTAATTATGACATCGTAGCTTGTCGCACATTGCAAAATTTACTTCATATGAGGCACCAAGCAAAAGCTTGAATTTATTCTGAAAATGGAACTAGAAAGTTACCTGCAGAAATCATACCTAAACAGATAGCAAAAATATGGCTGGCCTACAGGGTATAGGAAATGTCCCAAGCTCTTAACACTTAAAGGGTTAATTGAGGCATTTTAGTTAAATGGTGGTGATAGGAATACGCAACACTGGTCTTTATTTTATATTATACTATCAATGTGGTGCTGGCATTGCCCATATATTTTTCTTTTTTATGGTTTTGTATTGTTTGTGATGCATTTTGTAGTGAAAGAATAAGTTTGTAACCCCTTCAGTGCCAGAAAGGTATCCAAGGCATTGCGTTGCAATGCGTTCAATACCTGTCTGGCACTAGAATTTTATATAGATTAGGATTGGAATGGTCCTAAATATAAAACTGAATTGAAATGAACTGCAATTGAATGGCTTGCTGTCAGCAGAAAATAATTAGAGAATATTTTCAGAATGTGCATATTACATAGTAACATAGTAATTTAGGTTGAAAAAAGACTTGCGTCCATCTAGTTCAACCCTTTTCCTATTCCTGTTTACCATCGTTGATCCAAAAGAAGGCAAAAAAACCCTCAATACAGCAATTTCAAATTCTACCCTGAATGGGGGGAACAAATTCCTTCTTGATTCCAAATGCCAATCAGATTTCCCCTTGGATCAACAAGCCCTAACTAAATATTAATCCCAATACTAACGTACATAGCCCTCTATATTATGCTATTTTAAATAAGTATCCAGGCCTTTTTAAAAGCATCTAATGTATTCAATAGCACCACCTCCTCTGGCAGTGAATTCCATACCTTTATTGTCCTTACTGTAAAGAAACCCTTCAACTGTTGTAGATTAAATCTCCTTTCCTCAAGTTTAAAGGGATAGTAATACTTCATTTTAACTTTATTTTATTTTGTAGGCATTAAAAAAACATGAAGAATGATATAAGTCTTATCTCTCAAACCTTTATGGTTTAAGAGATATTCACAAGCAAAGGGCCTGGCTTAGCTTTTTAAATACCCATGTGTGTATACCGTCTGGCCCCGGGGCTTTGTCTACCCTAACGCCATTCAATTGTTTTAACACTTTTTCTTGTGTTAACCATTCCCATGCTTGCTGTGACTGTTCTGTAAAAGTAGTTTGCAGATTCTTGTCCAGTGGATCTTCCTTGGTAAAAACAGAAGAAAAGAAATTATTTAAAATATCTGCCTTCTCTCTGTCCCCCTTGACCATCTCACCCGTTTCAGATAACAAGGACCCAACATTATCAGACTTTAATTTTTTGCCATTAATGTATTTAAAGAATTTTTTGGGTTGCTCTTGCTCTCCTTAGCAATATTTTTTTCATTCTCCAGTCTAGCTAATTTAATAGCCTTTTTACAGGTTTTGTTGGCATTTTTGTATTCTGCAAATGCCTCTGCTGATCCCTCAGCTTTATAATGTTTAAATGCTGCTTTCTTGTTATTTATTTCATGAATTACTTTACTGGTTAGCCACATTGGTTTTAATTTGCTTCTTTTGTATTTATTTCCAACAGGGATAAATTTATATGTATATTTTTGCAATGTTATTTTGAAGGCATTCCACTTACCTTCTGTGTTTTCCTGAAAATATTCTATCCCAGTCAACAAGACCAAGGGTGTTAGAGATAAGTTGTTCATTGTCAGTTATTATCAGATCCAGACACGCATTCCCTCTGGTTGAGGTCTGCACTAGTTGAGACAAAAAATTGTCATTCAACAAGTTCAGAAACTGACTGCTTTTAGCAGAATTAGCTGTTCCATTTTTCCAGTCTATTTCTGGATAATTAAAATCCCCCATAATTATAGTTCTCCCTATTTGAGAAGCCTTTTCTATTTGCATTAACAGCTGTGATTCTTCGAGGTCACCAATGTTTGATGGTTTATAACAAATTCCCACTAATATTTTCTGAGCAGTTTTACCCCCCAGTGACTATTTCAACCCACAGGGATTCCACATATTCACTACTGTCATCACATATATCTTCCCTTAAATGAGGCAATAATGCTGGTTTGACATACAGACAGACCCCACCACCTCTTTTGTTTGACCTATCTTTTTTAAATAACATGTAGCCCTCCAAATTGATTGACTGATCATGTGTGTCATCTCACCATGTTTCTGTTATGCCTATCAAGTCATAGTTTTCGATTTCAGCTACCAGTTCCAGTTCCCCTATTTTACCAGTTAAACTTCTGGCATTTGCAAGCATACAATTTATGCCACTGCTATGTTCCATTTGTGATTTAATTTTTATGTGGTTTGTAGGCTTCTCCCTATCATCTGTACTAACCCCGCCCCCAGATCCACCCACCTGGTTATTAACTACATCACCTTCCCTTTCTATACTATCTAGCCCAGTATTTATTGACCCCTCCCCCTTCCTAGTTTAAAATCTCCCCAAGCACTTGAGACCCTCTTGCATTCAGATGCAATCCATCCCTACTATAGAGATTGTACCCCAAAGCAAAATCAGCCCAGTGCTCTAAAAACCCAAAGCCCTCCTTCTTACACCAAGACTTCAGCCATGCATTGAGCTCCCTAGTCTCCTGCTGTCTCTCTGGCGTCGCGGATGGCACAGGTTGTATCTCTGAGAATACTACCTTGGAGGACCAGTTCCTAATCTTACTCCCTAAATCCCTAAAATTACCTTTTAGGACTCTCAACCTTCCTCTTACTTTGTCATTGGTACCAATATGCACCAAGACAGCTGGATGCTCTCCAGCCCCTCCCAATAATCTGTCCACCCTGTCTGCAACATGCCCAACCCGGGCACCTGGGAGATAGCAAACCATTCGGTTGCTGCGATCAGAGCCACATCACCTCCTTCTATAAGGTGAAGAGTAGGAGTTGATGAGGCAAAGGAGAGGAGGAGGAGTTGAGAGGGGGTGGCAGAGGAGTAGTGGCAAAAGAGGGGGATAAAAAGAGGAGATGAAAGGGAGGGAGTCGTGTGGTGAAGTGGAGGGGCCACCCTGTTTACCATGTCCCTGTTGCGCCTTAGGTTTATAGACAACGGAGTAGTACATGGTGATTCCTCCCATTCACCATGTTGGGCGAACATGATGGCCTCTCCCCTTCACCATGGAAAAATGATAGTTGCGAAGAAGAAGAGCAGGAGATGAGGAGAAGGGTTGTAATCAGTTTGGCTGAGGCAGCAGGGAGAGAAGTTGCAGTGTCAGTTTGGCTCCCTGTCTCCTTCTCCTGAGGCAAGTTGCAGTGTCTATGCCATTTGGCTGAGGAGGCAGGGTGCGAATGCCAAAGGAGAGTTTTGCATAAATCTGCCTTTGTGAAAACTGACAATGTCAGCTTGGCTGACAGAGAATCAGGAACCCTTAGAATTTTATATATATAGATTAGGATTGGAATGGTCCCAAATATAAAACTAAATTGAAATGAACTGCAATTGAATGACTTTCTATGTGTGGCAGCAGAAAATAATTAGAGAACATTTTCAGAATGTGCATATTCAGTTTTTTTTTGTACATGAATGTTCTTCTTGCTTCTTATTTACTAACACATCTATAAGATCTATAAGGTCCATTCATAGGGGCATGATTTTTATGCCCTGGCCACTCCTGGGAACATTTTTGCAAGGTATTGCAAGACCCACACACAATACGCATACATAAACAAACACACACACAAAAAATCCACAATGAACACAACACACGCAGAATAAACACAATACACAAAATGTACTCAAAAAGCAATACACACACACACAGTACTTATGCAATGCATAATGCAATACTCTCAAAGTAAAATGCAATAGGTAAAACGAAAAATGCGAAACACCAAAAAGCTATATGTTGTACGTAATCCACCAAATGCTATATGCAAAACACTAAAAGCACAAAGCTATATACCAAATGCAAAATGCCAAATGTTATACGCACATCGCTATATGAAAAACATTATATGCAATATCAAAATGCTATACCCAATAGACAAAAATCTATGTACTACAGAGAAAATACGTGGCGGCATTCCAATCCATAACAATGGTGACTAATAAAAAAAAGCTTTTATTAGGGAAGCTTTAAAATGAAAATGACATACAGCATGGAGGTGGGACAAAGGTGCAGCAAGACCTCCACAAATGTCTAATGTGTTTTGCTCTGCATATAGCACTTACTCATAGATTAAAAAATAACAAACACAAACCAGCATTATATATAAAAAAGATAAATGGATTTACCTATTGCAATACTTGCTCGGGGCAGGTGGCCAATCACAAACAAGGAACGTATAATTTTACATTACCAGAAAAGGAAGCTTTAACCCAGTTACATTCATACAAGGATATAGGTGGTTCTGGGGTTGTACTTGTTCTCAGTTTTGAGGACTACCAACACGAAGCCATAATACAACTCCTAGACAAAGATGCATATATTGTATTGAGTTTGAATCCGACTGAACGGTATAAGGGGAAACCACTCCATTTGTTTCCGATAGGCTTGTTTTTGGGATTTCTGTGTGACAAAGAGGCAGCTTTTTTGGCCGCTGGGGACCCAGTCATGCTATTTTTCACCACCTACCAAAGGTACACATGGACCATTTACATCCCCTGGGCAGACCTATTGTTTGTGGTATTGGCTCACTTAATGAGCCTCTGTCTATCTGAGTAGATCAATAATTGTGCCCTTTGGTAGATAGGTTACCTGGGTACCTGTGGGACACTATACAAGTCCTACAGTAGATTGTGAGTATGACATGGAGGAGAGATTGTTCATGGCAATCCGTGGATGTTACGGCCCTCTTCTCCTTGATCTAACACTCGTTAGGTATTATAGTTTTACGGTACCATCTCATTCAATTTTCCAACTATTCATCCACCTTGCCACAATTTCTTCTCCTTTGGTGGTGTTTTTTTACCTCCAGAGAGGTGGTGTGGCAATTGGGGGCCAGTTTTGTCCCATCTCTTGCCAACCTCTATATGGGTTGTGGTGAGTACGCCTATAAGAGGAGGATTTTGTAGTACAGAAGATATATAGATGATGTTCTCTTCATTTGGTTGGGATCTGAGCAGCAGGCGATCTCTTTAGTTTCATATTTAAATCACAGTGACCTTAACCTCAGATTCACACTTCAGTATCAGTCTGACAGCATCTCTTTCTTAAATTCAACTTTGAAAGGTGATGTCAGTTTGAAAAGGGTGGACAGTAGTATCTATAGAAAATCTACTGCCTTTTGCATACTCTCTCTTCACATCCCCACCACCAGATTATGAACATATAGAGGGGCCAGTTTCTGCCATTACATCAGAATTTCTCCACACAAGAGCGGTTCTAACTGGCCTCTGGTAATTTGTTTGCAAGGTTCCGGGCCCGGGGGTATGATGAGCGATCTTTGACAGAGGCTTTTCCTTTTGCCTCAAGCAAGAATAAAGAGGATTTAATCAACACATCTGCCCAATGTAGACCTAGACAGGGTCAAGATAATTTATATTTATTATCACATTTAGCCCACAATATCCCAAGATTTGTGGTCTGGTTAGATCTTTGTTGCCCGTGCTTCATACTGATCCCGTTTTGACAGCAATTCTACAGAATTGCTGTGATTTTGTGTCCAACAGGGGGTGCAACAGTGGGAAACTTTGTTTCTTTCAGTTTCTTTTCTAGCAAAAAGCCTTCTTGGTTGACTATGGTTGGTTTATAGATGTGGTTTTGCTTCATGTGTATGCTGTCAGGTAGCTAAGGTTTCAGAAGAGTTTACTTGCTCAGTGGATGGATCGGTGTACAAAATTACTGATTATATAAACTGCAACACCCATCATGTTGTTTATTTGTTCACGTTTGGCCTGCTCTGTTCAATATGTGGGATGTACGATACATTCCCTTAAGAATAGAGTAAGGGAACATTTGAATGAAAAACCAGAGATGCATAATCCTTAGCAATTACTAAACATATTTGTCACAAGCATGAAGGGAATCCCACGCATTGCACCTTCCAGTGCTCTGAAAGAGTTAAACTGCCCTGGAGAGGAGGGAATATTCTGGAGCTTATAAATAAAAGAGAGGCTTATTGGATCTTTGGACTAAAAACAAGGATTTCTGATGGTCTCGATTCAGAATGGGACATCAGTCATATTGTATAGTTGGTATAATTGGCTTATGATAAGATTCTGTTATTTTCCAAGCTTTTTGATATTTTCCTAATAAGTTTTGTGAAGCTAAGGTTGTCTTCCATCTGACACCATTTTTTTGAATATATATTTTTATTAGGTCTCTCTTCTATGTGGATCTATGTGTGCAATTCATTAATATGCAGGTTTATGACCCTGCCATGTGTATATTGGTGTCACTCCACGTGTCATCTGCAGGCGCGAGGCTTCAGAGTGAAGCAGGCCTCTGTTTTATACCATGCTTCCTGTAGTTCCCTCCTGCCTACTTCCTTCCTCTGAGCCTGCCCCTCCTACCTACGTCCTGAGGAGGGGTTTAAAGGGCAGTCTGAGTCCTGACTCAATTGCCCTTGCAATGTTGGACAATATAATTCTGGTTTCCTTGGGCTCTGTGTATGACCTGGCTTGTCTGACCATTCAATCTGGTGCTGACCTGTGGGTCTGTCTGACTATTCTTCCATTTGTTCCTTGTATCTAGCAGACACCCAATCTGGTACAGACCTGGGCCTCTGGTAGACTTCCTTTATACTGACTGCAGCCGTGAGTCAAGTATCACTTCCTCTGATTGACTGCAGGCGTGATTCAGGTATCCTGCTCACGGTTCCTGATAGGAGACATCGTGTTCCTATTCCTGCTCCTGTTCAAGGTCCTGTTTCCAGTGGAGACTACCAGTGGCTTCAGCCTAGTCTCCAGTAGTGTGGTCAATATTGGCAGCTTACTCTATCTGATAGTAGCGCGTGCTTGCTTGTGACCCTCTGCTTATTTCTGTTTGTGGTTAGGCCTAGCAATGTATTCAGAGAGTGCTAAGTTGGATGACATGTGATCTCATCTGACGTGAGGTAATGGCCTAAGAGAGGGCCTACCTTGAAGAGTATGATGAAGTATGAAGTGTTATAATTGGGCCAGAGTTGGGTGGGTTTCCCAACCATGACTCGTAGCAGCGCTGTACCTGCCTCTGAAGCTGCTATTTACGCTCTGGCGCCTTCCCACAATTACAGGCTAAGAACAGCCGTATATTTGTGGTCGGGCCTATCAATGTATGTAGAGAGTGCTAAGTCGGATGATGTGTGCTCTTATCCGATGTGAGGTAATGGCCTAAGAGAGGGCAAAAATATATACAACATCTGCGTATAATGCAACACCTTTAATGACACCAGCTCATGACATGCATACATATATACTCTGAAGAAATTATAACGTCAAAACCTGCAAAGCTTGCCTGACTTCTGTTACAGGTGAAGGTATGTAGGTTGTATAACAGGATGACTTCCACTGACCTAGCTTCTTGATGATGTGTATAGGAATATTGTTTTTAGAGGCTGAGGAGGCAGCCCCAATGCGGAAAGAATGTCCCGAGTATGCTTTGGGATTGAGACCTAGCTGCGTGATGAGGATACGGATGTAGTATGTGAATTTGGTCGTGGTGATCGGTTTCCCTTGATAGGGTAATAATGGGCTAGACTCCACTGTGTTCTTCAAGGACTGCAAATAAGAGTCCAGGAAAAGCACTGGATACCAGCATTATAAGTTGGGTAGTAACATATGACTGAGGGGGGACCTACCTGATTGGTTTTTGACCGTAGTAATGCCAGGGTGTAATGATCGCTGAGGCGTGTTAAGTCTGAAATGAAATGCGTAAGAATACTGTGGAGTGACTACTGACCGAGAACTCTCCTGGTCGTAAAAACCCATAGAAGGCTAGAAATATGGCTGCTAATAAGGAATTAGAGGTCTGGTATCCAAAACGAGCAGATCTGAGTGACCTACACAATTTCTGGAATAAGCCTCCATCTATAGGCAATCGTGACACAGACTTCTCGGGGGCTATTTTTTCGATACCTCTAAGTAGTAATTTGATAGGATGGTATGATAGTAGAGATGTGTAGTATGAATGATTGATCTGGCAAAAATGTTGAATGCCTACCAACTATAACTTTATGGTACTGAAAGCTAACCTAAGTGAATAATTACAATTAGCGATGAATGCTAGTATGGACTCAATGGCAAATAGCTAGCTAGGACAATATTGCCCCAGAAACTTTTGAAATAGAACCCAGGCTCTATTGTATGATCTACGAGTATTGACTGAGAGAACCTTGTCCATCAATGTTCCAGCGCCCTGTAGTAAATGGTTTAATCCAGCATGAATGACTGAAATGGAGGAGCTGGGGTAGGGTGTGGATCAGCTGATGGTTGGAGTCTGCGAAATTCCTGAAAATTAAAATGAGACAGGGCATCAGCTTTGGGATTAACCCTGCCTGGCAAGTACCCACATTCCAAGAAGAACTTAAAGTAAAGTGATAGCCATGTGAGTTTCCTTATGAATAGCATAATGTTACTAGCAGAAGATCTAGCTTTTGTTGACAATGTGAGCTGTCACTTGATTATCAGTGCTAAATATAACTGTATATCCTGTCCACAGTTGCCTCCAAGCTGCTGCTACTGCTAAGATAGGGTATAATTCAAACAGTGCCAAGGTACAGTCAAACTTAGGAATCTGCAATACCAGAGGTATTCCTTCCATCCAATGGTCTAAGTATATGGCTGCAAAACCACCCAGTGCTGCTGCATCTGTGTTGACTGAAGGTGATGAGATAGAGGCGCATGCAATGAACATGGAACGGCCTTTCCAATGTCTCAAAAACCATGCCCACATAGCAAGATCTGATTTTATCGTGTCATCCAATTATATAGTACCACTTGCTTCTGATCCTCCAGAAAGCAGAGTTAATAAGTATGAAATAAAAGAGCGTCCTTGAGGAATATCCCTCATTGGGAAATTAAAAGTGTCAAGGAGGGATTGTTTTCTGACAGGATGCGATAAAGGAAAACTGCTGTACCTTATCTTGTATGTGGTGAAGTTTATCTAGAGGCAAGCTTGGCTCCATGAGAGTAGTGTCGAGCTGTATACCCAAGAAGCACAAATTAGTAACAGGTCGTATGGATTTGTGTTGTGCTACTGGAATGTTAAGTTCTTGGAATAACTTAGTGATGTGATCTAATCCTACTGGTGTGCTATGGTGAGGTTCAATGGTAAGAAAATTATCTAGATAATGTATTACCATATGAGTGCGGCTTACATTCAACAAGATCCAGCATAAGGTCTCAGCAAAAAGATCAAACAATTTTGGGCTACTCTTAGCCCCAAATGTCAGCCTAGTGGCAAAATAAAACAATCCTTTTCATTGGATGCCATGTAAACTCCAGAGAAAGGGGTGCAATGGTAGCAATTTAAATGCATCTGAAATAACTACTTTGGATAACCAGGCACCCTTACCTGCTTGGATGATCAGCTGGATGGCGTAATCCACTGTAGAATATACTAAAGAAAATTCCTCAGGGGGTATAAGGGACTTTAGGCTGGGAATGGCAGTGGAATGAGGCGGCTACCAAATTGTAAATTAAACGTTTTTTATTTGATGATTTGCTTGTGACAATGCCCAATAGATTGATTCTCCAAGAGGCAAATGGGGGTATGTGAAGGGGACTAGTACATAAAAAGCTTTATTGAAAATAAATAGCAAACAATCACCCTACTCAGGTCAGAAGAATAACAGTCGGTAATTAATAGTAGTATGCTGCTGGCTTGATCCGTAAGCAGGTACAGGAACAAAGAAGAACCACAACAGCACCACACCGCAGCAAGGTTCAGATATGGTGATGGGTAACTGCAGGGCAACACCCTAGGAAGCTAGGGATAGCGGAGGCAACAAAGACAGGACGCTGGCAGTGACCAAATCCCTAGAACGCTAGGGATAGCGGAGGCAACAGAGAGAGGACACTGGCACGAAACCAAATCCCTAGAACTCTAGGGTTAGCAGAGGCAGCATAGACAGGTCACTGGCAGTGACCAAATCCCTAGAACGCTACAGTTAGCGGAGGCAGCACAGACAAGACACTGGCAGTAACCAAATCCCTAGAATGCTAGGGTTAGCGGAGGCAGCACAGACAGGACACTGGCAGTGACCAAATCCGTAGAACGCTAGGGTTAGCAGAGGCAGCACAGACAGGACACTGGCTAGTGACCAAATCCCTAGAACGCTAGGGATAGTAGAGGCAGCACACAGATACTGGCAAGTGACCAGACTCTCACAGCACAGACCCCAGGTGACTTAGTGGATTGACAGGTCAGGCAGGCGCTGTATCGGTATTCTGAAAGCGAGAGTAGGTGGGACAGAACACAGGGTACGCACCCTGATAGATCAGAAGCCAGAACTGCCAGAATGGTGCACATGGAGGTAGTCAGCCATTCCTAGTTAGCAACGGAATCGGATACTCAACCAACCCAGGTCGGTACACATGGAGGTAGTCAGCCAGTCCTAGTCAGTAACGGAATCAGATACTCAGCCAAGCCAGGTCGGTACACACGGAGATAGTCAGCAAGTCCTAGTCAGTAACGGACTGTCAGGAACACCAGGAACGTAGTCAGGCAAGCTGGGTCATACACGGAACAGGAACAAGCAGTAACTCAAATGCTAGGTATGGGTACACCACGAACGGGTGCTGAAAGGATGACAGGAGAGAGTTTAAAAAGGCTAACCCTGGGAGGAGCCAGAGCCCAATAGCCAATAAGAATCGTGGAAGGGTAAACCCGGAACTAGAAATGTCGCCCTGTCACTAGAATCACGGGCACCGTGATAGTACCCCCCTCTCAACGACCCCCCCCTCCCCGCGCAAAGGAGGTCCAGGCTTCAATGGGAACTTAGCATGGAATCTGCGCAACAGTAGTGGAGCATGGATGTCAGAGTGGTTCACCAATGAGCGTTCCTCTGGACAATATCCCTTCCAGTGCACCAAATATTGGATCTGTCCACGGAATCTACGTGAATTCAAAATACTCTGCATTTCATACTCATCATGATATTGTATGCGAACCGAACCTGGGACTGCAGGAGTGGTGGTATAGTGGTTACACACCAAAGGTTTGAGAAGGGATACATGGAACACGTTATGTATCCTCATAGATGCCGGTAATTCCAAGGCATAGGAAACAGGATTGACTCTGCGGAGTACCTGGAATGGACCCACAAATCGGGGAGCCAATAAGAATCGTGGAAGGGTAAACCCGGAACTAGAAATGTCGCCCTGTCACTAGAATCACGGGCACCATGATAGTACCCCCCTCTCAACGACCCCCCCCTCCCCGCGCAGAGGAGGTCCAGGCTTCAATGGGAACTTAGCATGGAATCTGCGCAACAGTAGTGGAGCATGGATGTCAGAGTGGTTCACCAATGAGCGTTCCTCTGGACAATATCCCTTCCAGTGCACCAAATATTGGATCTGTCCACGGAATCTACGTGAATTCAAAATACTCTGCATTTCATACTCGTCATGATCTTGTATGCGAACCGGACCTGGGACTGCAGGAGTGGTGGTATAGCGGTTACACACCAAAGGTTTGAGAAGGGATACATGGAACACGTTATGTATCCTCATAGATGCCGGTAATTCCAAGGCATAGGAAACAGGATTGACTCTGCGGAGTACCTGGAATGGACCCACAAATCGGGGAGCCAATTTATTGAATGGAACTTGCAACTTGAGGTTCCTGGAGGACAACCACACCCGGTCCCCCACCTGGAATACGGGGGCCGGTATCACGGTGCCCGTGCTATACGGGCGACATTTTGACACATGTTACTTCCTGATACCTTTTATTGGCTATGATGTTTTGCTCCTCCCAGTGACAGCCTTTAAATACTCAGTGTTGTCACTTATGCACTGCCCTTTCGTGGTGTCTCCATTGCCTAGCGCTTGTTCCGTTATTTTCATATGATATCAGTGTATGACCCGGACTGCCTGACTATTCTGCCTGATTACGTTCCTGCTGTGTGTACAGACCCGGATTGGCTGACGTTCCTGCTCTGTGTATCGACCTGGCTTGGCTGACGTTCCTGCTCCATGTACCGACCCGGCTTGACTGACTTTCCTGCTCTGTGTACCGACCCAGATTGGCTGACGTTCCTGCTCTGTGTACCGACCCGGATTGGCTGAAGTTCTTGTTCTGTGTACCGACCCAGTTTGGCAGAAATTCCTGCTCCGTGTACTGTTCCGGCTTGGTGGATATCCTGCTCCTGCTGTGCGGCCAGAGTTACTCTCACAATCTCTTTTGGTCTGTACCAGACCTCCGGTTGCCTCGGTTACTGTGCAGATAGTCCTATCAGTGACCCGTTCTCTCCATAGTGCCTATTCGCTCCCACTCTGGTAGAGTGTTCTGGTAGCACCACGGTCGCTTGGTCTGTTTACTACTGTCCCTGAGGTTGGTTACTGTTGGGCGCCTCAGGCTATCTTTTCAACTAGCAGTTGCCTTAGACTGGAGCGTTCGTTAACCCCTTGCGGGGCGGTGCAGTGCACTTGGATCAATATCCATGGTAGTCTCAGTTTGGCGTTACGTGCTCCTTACGGTGCTGTGCACTTGGGCCATTATCCATTGCTGTCTCAGTTTGGCATTACGCTGCACCATCTGGTGCTGTGCACTTGGGTCATGAAACATTGCGGTCCCAGGTTGGCGTTCACGATACCGCTGGTTGCAGCCTTCCTCTGGTGCCCAGTAGCCAGTCGCATATCCTGGTTTCACTTGCTCCTCTGTGATTACAGTTGCTATTGTCACTCTCTGCGTAGAGAGTATACTGTGGGCCTTACACTATTAGGGCCTATCCGCTGTTCCTGGCCTAATAGTATCATTCTGCCATATTCACACTGTATCATACGAACTGTACCTGACCTGTGTCAGCATTGTATATTTTTCTTACATACTGGACCTCTGTGGGTTAGTTATATCTTTGTAACCTGTCCTGTGTCAGTTTATATTCATCTGTATGCTGGACCCGCGAGGGTTACTGTTATTCTGTATGTGCTAATAAAACTGTGTATTACCCAAACCTTCTGTTTCTGAGTGTGCATAAAACCGTAACAGCCGGCAACCTTCTGTTATTGGCATGCCGCAGAACTCACTGAATAGAGTCACGTAGGGAATTCTGGACTTGTGCCCAAGTGGAGCGAAGCTGCCTAATTTGCTCATCCAGAGCCGGAATCGGCTGTGCTTGGAAGGTGTCCGAGAGCAAGCATGGTTGGAACCCATAGTTGATAAGGAAGGGTGAGCTCCCGGAGGAAGAGCACACAGCGCAGTTCCTGGTCATGTCTGCCCACTGCAACAAGTCAGCCCAGTTATCGTGATGGTTGGAGATGAAACAGCGTAGAAACTGGTCCAATCCCTGGTTGGAGCGTTCAGTGACCCCGTTGGTCTGTGGATGGAATGCAGACAAGAAAGACAATTGGATACCCATTTGATCACAGAATGCCCTCCAGAACCTGCACACAAATTGGCTCCCGTGATCGGAGACCAGGACCTTGGGGACTCCATGGCATCGGAACACCTCTCTCGCAAACACCATGGTCAATGTTTTAGCCGATGGTAAGCCAGGGAGCGGCACAAAGTGGGCCATTTTCGAAAATCTATCAACCACCAAGTATGACTGTGTAGCCATTAGATACAGGTAGTTCTTCCATGAAATCGATAGGTACATGTGACCATGGGTGGTCCCCATTAGGAACAGCTCGCAAATGCCCAACAGGAAGGTGCCTTGGAGGCTTAGAGCGAGCACAAATGGTACAGGCTGCAGTAAATGCGGCACAGTCAGCCCTTAACGTAGGCCACCAGAACATTCGGGACAAGGACCAGATCAATTGATTTTTGCCAACGTGACCGGCCTCACGAGAGGCATGATACGTCTCCATCAATTTGGCCCGAAATGGTTCAGCCACGAAGCACTTGTCCTTGGGTTTCTCCAGAGGAGCATTGGCCTGGGATGCCAAGATCTCTTCACCCAATGGGGATGTGATACTGGTACGTACTGTGGCAAGGATACGATCCGGAGGTATAATAGTCACAGGCTCAGTTTCGGACTCCGGATTTGGACCAAATTGTCTGGATAAGGCGTTAGCCCTTATATTCTTGGTACCAGGTAAGTAAGAAACAATGAAATTGAAGCGTGGAAGGAATAAGGCCCATCTGGCTTGTCTGGGAGATAACCTTTTTGCCTCAGAGAGGTAGGTAAGATTCTTATGGTCCGTCAGGATCAGAATTGGCCCCCTGGTGCCCTCCAGCAGATGGCACCATTCACAAAGTGCCAAAATGATTGGTAATAATTCGAGATCTCGACTATTGTAGACACTTTTGGCCTTGGTCATCTTTTTAGAGAAAAATCCGCATGGCATTAGTGTCTTCCCAGGACCAGGCCTCTGTGACAGTACTGCCCCTACACCTGTCTCCGAAGCGTCAACCTCCAAGGTGAATGGCAACCCGGGTATAGGATGTGACAATACTGGTGCAGAGGAAAATGCGGATTTTAAGGATTCCATCTCCACCAATGGAATAATATGCAGGACAGCAAACTCCTTATCCATAAAATAGCAGGCCACACCGGAATCAATCAAGGCAGAAGCAGTAAAGGAAGACCCTTCCCAAGATGCCATGACCTTCACCACGGGTTTACACTGTGTACCTTCTGGGGACTGATATACACAACCTAGGATCTGTCCCCTACTTGAAACTAGGTGCGTTCGTTTCACGGCCGTACAGGACATGACCGCAATGAGTGTCCAGCTTTCCCACAATACAGACACAACCCTAGTCTGCGACGGACGAGCCGCTCTTCCTTAGATAAACGTGTAAAACCCAGCTGCATAGACTCACTACTACTGCTTGTGGTACCAGGAGGCGTGGGAGGTGAGGGAGGCACGGGTGGGAAAGTAGGGCTGGGCAACGACCCAGTTGTAGGCCTCTGCTTCCGGTCTTTATAAATGCTCCTCTCCCTTATGCGAGTATCAATCAAAGTAGCAAACTCAATGAATCTGTCCAGCTCTTCCAGCAACTCACAAGCTGTGATTTCATCTTTTATTTTGTCATCTAGGCCTTGTGCGAAGGCTGCCACAAGTGCCTCATCGTTCCAACCAACCTCTGCAGCAAGCGTGCGAAATTCAGTCGCATAGTCTGCAACCGTACGTGCGCCCTGCTGGATTCTCATTAATCGTTTTGCTGCAGAGGTGGCACGCCCAGGAACCTCAAATACACTACGGAAGGCCCTTACAAACTCGGTAAGGTTTGTAGTAATAGGTTTGGCCGTCTCCCAGATTGGGTTTACCCAGACCAATGCTCTGCCTGTCAACAGGGAAATCATAAATCCCACCTTGCTTCACTCACTCGGTAAAGCCTGGGATACCAGTTCCAAAAAAATTTCTAGCTGGTTCAAGAAGCCACGGCATAAGGTATGATCCCCATCATATCTCAATGGGAGAGGAGCGGTTGCAGACAATCCTCTACTTAGATTTCTTGGAGCAATAGCTTGTGCCATCGGTGACAAAACTGAGGTGGTCACTGATGCCTGAAAAGGTTTGCCAAGGTGAGCGGTACGCTCCAGAATGGTCTGCACGGCCAGCGACAACTGATCCAAGCGTTGCTCATGCGAGTCCATTCTCCAATGGATATTCTGAGAGCTACCTTCACCTGTATTGTCTGAGGTCATTGGCCCTTTCATACTGTCACGGTTTTGTAAGAACACTCAGACAGTTAGGTAAGGTTAAAAAGCTTTATTGAAAATAAATAGCAAACAATCACCATATTCAGGTCCAGATGAGGTCCATGCCTTGGTACTTCCCAAATCTGATGCAGGTCAGGATGGACAGAAGAATAACTGGGTAATTAACAGTAGTACGCTGCTGGCTTGATCCATGGACAGGAACAGGAGCAAAGAAGAACCACAACAGCCCCACACCGCAGCAAGGTTCAGATATGGCGATGGGTAACTGCAGGGCAACTCCCTAGGAGGCTAGGGATAGTTGAGGCAACACAGACAGGACACTGGCAGTGACCAAATGCCTAGAAGCTAGGGTTAGCGGAGGCAGCACAGACAGGACACTGGCAGTGATCAAATCCCTAGAACGCTAGGATTAGCGGAAGCAGCACAGACAGGACACTGGCTAGTGACCAAATCCCTAGAATGCTAGGGATAGCAGAGGCAGCACACAGATACTGGCAAGTGACCAGACTCTCACAGCACAGACCCCAGGTGACTTTGGGGATTGACAGGCCAGGCAGGCACTGTATCAGTATTCTGAAAGCGAGAGTAGGTGAAACAGAACACAGGGTACTAACCCTGATAGAACAGAAGCCAAAACTGCCAAATTGGTACACATGGAGGTAGTCAGCCAGTCCTAGTCAGCAACGGAATCGGATACTCAGCCAAGCCAGGTCGGTACACACGGAGGTAGTCAGCCAGTCCTAGTCAGTAACGGAAACGGATACTCGGCCAAGCCAGGTCGGTATACACACAGGTAATCAGCCAGTCCTAGTCAGTAACGGAGTTGGATGCTCAGCCAAGCCAGGTTGGTACACACGGAGATAGTCAACCAGTCCCGAGTCAGCAACGGAATCGGAACACAGGAGCGTCAGGAACACCAGGAACGTAGTCAGGCGAGCCGGGTCATACACGGAACAGGAACAAGCAGTAACTCAAATGCTAGGTACGGGTACACCACGAAAGGGCGCTGAAAGGATGATAAGAGAGAGTTTAAAAAGGCTATCTCTGGGAGGAGCCAGAGCCCAATAGCCAATAAGAATCGTGGAAGGGTAAACCCGGAAGTAGCAATGTTGCCCTGTCGCTAGAATCACGGGCACCGTGATACCCTGGGAAAGGATGTGTAGTGAAGTATTGTTTGAGTACATCAATGCGTATCATGCCTAGTCATGATTTTTGGAACAATGTCTGATGGTAACTGGTTTTAGGATGCGCATTGAAGCACTTACAACAAAGATGTAATAGTCTACATGCTCAGTAAGTACATCTGGTGCAATTATAGTTATTGCATATCTGAGACTTACCCAGATATACAAAAGGTCTTCCTAACCTGTCTTCCCCCTCGAGCGGATGGCTAAAGATGGCTCACCTATCTGGGGTGTGGACACACTAGCTGAACAGGAAGCTGCCCCGGGACACAAGTTGGTGGAATGCTCTGCTGACTGGCACACCTGACAGCTTGGCATTCTCAGCCCTGCGAAATGGTGACAGAAAAGTTCTGTGTCCAACTGACTCCAGTCCGTGATATAACTGAGCTGTGCCAGGGCTGCTGCCACCTTCGCCGGAAAAGCCCAGTGGTAATCATAGAAAGCAAAACAACCATAGTTGTGCCCCAGCTCCACCACCCTGAACAGATAATGATCCAACTCTTCCCTGCACTGACGGTTGACTGAACAAATTACATTCCGGAAAAGGCTAAAGGCCAACACAAACTCTGTCACCGTGAGTTCTTTACCTAACATTTGGTCTCTAGCTTTCATGACCACCACTACCTGAGCACATGAAAAAGCTTTGTTCTCTAGAGTATCTTGGGAGGAGACTAATAATAATGCTAAGTTGATGTCCTTACCTTCCAAAATCTCTTTCCTAAGGTGACTTGGAATGAAATGAGCCAGAGTAATTGCTGGGGTTCCACTAGTGAATGGACTAGGGGCAATGATCCCTTGGATGGGAATGGCTTCCTGAACCTGCATGATTTGCCCTGCCTGCTATGGGGATTCTATGGCGTCTAACCGAGCATGAATAGTGGCCATGGATGTGGCTAAGGTAGTGGTTAAGTTAGCTAATGACGCCCGGATATCCCCCATCTTTGTCTGCATCCCTAGAGAAGGAGCCGGACACATCATCTGTCTAGATGATGGGGGAGATGACAATAACAATTTAAAGAGCTTGGCTTTCCATGCTGATGCAGTGTATGGGGATGCCCCTGCGTCGTAGTTCTGCCATGATTTTCGTTACAGTCCAATTTTTATAATTTGGAGGACTAGAGTGCTCTGACAATGGCCTCGGGGAACCATGATAGCAGGGACCTCCTCCTGATCTGATCTAACCGACATGTTTGCAAGATGAGTAATGGGACTGTAAAACAAGATTTATCGTACATACATAATACATCCCAGATAAAAATATATATCATATTTGGACTGACATTAATATATATAGAGACACTCAGTAAATGGATTGTTTTGAGTTATAATTCTGGCAATATGAAGCTTTAATATTTAACCCCTTGGATGATAGCAACACACAATGCATATAGATGTAACTAACATCAACTCTGTTAAAAACTGTGACCTAGAATTGCAATAAAATGATGGACATCCAAATGCAGTAAACCCAATGAATAGCAGGCATGGAACAATTAACATTATATGTTGAAGTTGAGATGTCTGATACATCTAAAAAGTGTTTTCCAAAAATGTAACTCTGCGTGAAATAACAATACCTAGAATTAGTTTTTTGTAATTCTGCTTGTACAGGCCATTGCAGATACATTGTAGATACCCAAGCAACCTGTAGTGCTCCATCTACTGTTGGACTGCGATACCCATCATCCTCAGTAGTTCAACAACAGTAGTTCAACAACACCAGGAGTAAGATCACTAAGGGAGAAATTAAGAAATGCGGGACATGGTCTTCCTGCCTAACTTGTGAGAAGCCTCTTCCAGTAATCCCTGTATGCTATAGTGAAAGTCTGCAAAGTATACACAATAGTTCTGCACACAAGGAGTGAGGGAGGGGAACATAGAGGGATGGAGGTCAGAGAGAGAACAAAAAGGCTGGGGTGTTGAGTAGTGATGAGCGAGCGTGCTCGGCCGATGCTCGGATCGGCTCGAGCATCGCTCTGCTCGGCACATGGCGGTACTCGTCGAGTACCGCCATGTGCTCGCCCGACATGTTCGGGTGGCGGGGATCTGTGCCGGAAGAGGCACAGATCCGAAGAAGCTCCGCTGGACCACCAGGGACTGGAGGTACGGGGGCATTGCGGAGATGAAGGGGGCATTGCGGAGATGAAGGGGGACATTGTGGAAGAGGGGCATAGACTCTATGCCCCTCTTCCACAATGTCCCCCTTCATCTCCGCTATGCCCGTCTTCCACAATGTGCCCCTTCATCTCCGCTATGCCCCTCTTCCACAATGTGCCCCTTCATCCCCGCTATGCCCCTCTTCCACAATGTCCCCCTTCATCTCCTCTATGGCATAGAGGAGATGAAGGGGGACATTGTGGAAGAGGGGCATAGCGGAGATGAAGGGGCACATTGTGGAAGAGGGGCATAGCGGAGATGAAGGGGCACATTGTGGAAGAGGGGCATAGCGGAGCTGAAGGGGGACATTGCGGAGCTGAAGGGGGCATTCTGAGATGAAGGGGGCATAGCGGAGATGAAGGGGGCATTGACCAGGCACCCTCCCCTCATCAGAGCAGGGGGTGCCTGGTGTTGCCCCATTCATTCCAATGGGGCTCGGGTGCTCGGCCGAGCACTCGAGCCTCAGGGGGTGCTCGGTCAGAGCACCCGAGCACCCGAGCATCGTGGTGCTCGCTCAACACTAGTGTTGAGACAGCAGAAAGTACTTCCCATGTACTCCGAGACAAAGAGGTGCCACGGAGACACAGACTACAGAGAGAGATGTGCTGTATAGGAAAACATGAGTGGAAATGACTCAGTGAAACAATGTAATAGCCCATCCCGGTTCCTGCATTGCTCAGGTATTATAGCTGAACTAACGATAAGCTGATAATAATAGAATGTATGCAACTATCACGGTGCCTGTGATCCTCTACTGTCACTCTCAGTTATGGGTGCTCCCATTGGCTGAGCCTGTTTGACCCGCCCATTGTGACCTTTTTATACCTGGCCTTTGGCACCTGTCAGGTGCCCTTTCATGGTGTTCCTGAGCCAGTGTTGCTGTTGCTGTGTTCCAGTGTTCCTGATTCCTGTGTACAGATTTGGCCTGTTTTGACGACGCTCCTGGTTTCCTGCTCAGTGATCTGACCCGGCTTGGCTGACGTTCCTGCTTGTGACCTGATCTGGCTTCTCTGAGAATCCTGCTCCATGATCTGACCCGGCCTGGCTGACGTTCCTGCTTGTGACTTGATCTGGCTTGTCTGAGAACCCTGCTCCCCGATCTGACCCGGCCTGGCTGACTTCCTGCTCCGTGACCTGAACCGGCTTACCACTGACCCTGCCACCGTTCCTGCTTCCTGCTGTTTGGTGTCGCCGAGGCGATATTCTGACTTCTGCTGTGCTTGTGGCAGGGCTGATCATGTCATAGCCTCCATTAACACTTGCAGAGCCGTGCCTCCGTTTGCTGAGCCTCCATTAACACTTACAGAGCCGTGCCTCCGTTTGCTGGGCCTCCGTTTGTACTTGCAGTGCTGTGTGTCTGTTCCCTGAGCCTCCGTTAACACTTGCAGAGCCATTGTCTCCGTTTACTGAGCCTCCAGTACACTTGCAGAGCTGCTGTCTCCATTCACTGAGCCTCCATTAACACTTGCAGAGCCGTTGCTGATCTTCCGCTACACTTGCTGAGCCGGTTACGTTTCAGAGCCTTGTATAGGCGGTGGCTCATCCTGTCTGTCTTGCAGTGTAGTCAGTCTCTGTTACCACGCCTGTGGGAGGCGCTATTGGCTCTAGCTCGTACAGTGTTAGCTCTCCATTACATACCCGGTGGGGCTATTGGCTCAAGCTCTTGCAGTGTAGTTTGTCTCCGTTATTACACCCGGTGCGGCGATTGGCTTAAGCTCTTGCAGTGTAGTTTGTCTCCGTTATTAAGCCCGTGGGGCCTATTGGCTCAAGCTACTGCAGTGCAGTTTGTCTCCGTTATTACGCCCGTGGGGGCTATTGGCTCAAGCTCTTGCAGTATAGTTTGTCTCCGTTTCTATGCCCGTGGGGGCTATTGGCTCAAGCTTTAGCAGTGAGGTTATCTCCGTTGCTACACCCGTGGGGGCTATTCGCTCTAGCTCAACTCTGCAGTGTTCTGGCCTCAGTTCCTGCTCAGCCTAAGCAGCTATCTCTGTTTAATAGACTGACGGTGTTGCTTCATCTAGCCCCACTTGCTGCTTCATTACCATCTTGGGCGTGTCAAATACCACAACAGAGACTGAGTGATTTACATGTACTTTAACCATTGAGTACCCTTATGTTTCTATCCCTGTCCTGTGACAGTATATGTATATTCATTGCATCTGTATACTGGGCCTGAGAAGGCATCTATAAGCCACTATCTCTCTATTATTCTGTATTGCCTATAGAGGGCGGTCTTTCTTGTTTTGTTTTAATAAAACTGTGTTTTATTCTAACCTGCTGGTCTGAGTGTCCTGTAAAACCATTACAGCAACCCCACGTTGCTATATCCTGCATAAGCTAAATAAATAATGATGCAGATAACCTGACAAAATGATGAGGACAATGAATGACAGTACCCATGATCCTGCTGCGCCCAGTATGATGCAAATGACAATGAAAGCTGTTTGGTACTTGCCTTGGTAGCGGGTGAGAGTGCCTTCAGCGAAATACAAACCAGAAGTGATGCTGACGATTCAACGTGCATGCATCTCTAGCCGGGCTAAAGTTTGTGACGTGACTGCTTCCTTCCTTTCCCAACCACCACTCATAGCAGCGCTGTACCTGCCTCTGAAGTTGCTATTTATGCTCTGGTGACTTTTCATAATTACAGGCTAAGAATAGCCTTATATTAATAGTTTTGTGTTGCTTTATTATATTTTTCAATAAAGTCTATTTTACTATACCGTACTGACTCCTGAATATCACTGGGAAACTGTGACAGTACACAAGGGCCAGGAACACGGATGGTAATAGTAATGCAGCTTTTCAAAGCATTCTGGATAGGATGGAGACACAAGATCAACATAATGATCAATTGCCTTTGCCTTACAGACCTTGTTGCAGCACACTGTGCATCTTGAGTGAGCAAACCCACAAACGGTGACCTCCCCCCCTCCACCCTCGGCACCGGTGGTTCATACCTCTTCTGATGCAGGCACGATCAAGAGGTTGTCTGGTTCGGCTCAGCCCCTACAGTGGTATGGGGGAGACCCAGAGTCGTGTCGTGGGTTTCTCAACCAAATTGGCATATATTTTGAGATGGTGCTGCATGCCTTTCCAACTGAGCGCAGTAAGGTCGGCTTCCTTATATCTCTCCTCACGGGCAAGGCATTGGCCTGGGCCAGCCCTTTATGGGAAACAGACAAACCTATTGTGCATAACTTCACAGAGTTTGTGAAGTCATTCAAAAGTGTGTTTGACATGCCAGGCCGCGTGGTCTTGACTTCCAAAAACCCTTTTTCCAGGGCGCTCTTACTGTGGCAGACTACGCCATTGAGTTTCACACTCAGGCAGCCGAAGTAGGCTGGAATAACAAGGCCCTGGTAGCCACCTTCTTCCAGGGGCTTAACGATTGTATGAAGGATGAAATGGCAGCCCGTGTTATACTTACCGTACTGGATGATTTGATTTCGTTTTGTATCTTAATAGATACCAGACTCAGAGAACAACCCTCGTTTAGGGAGCACCTGCGGAGGGCTCCAGGCAGACTATCTCCTCATAATACTGGCCCACCCTATCCTCCCTCGCCTCCCATGCCTCCTGAACTTGTCTCTGAAGAGAGCAAACCTATGCAGGTGGGGATGACCCAGCTTTCTAAGGAGGAGTGGGCCTTTAGGAGGAGGGAAGGACTGTGTCTGTACTGTGGCAAACCAGGACATATGCTGAGGTCCTGCCCATTACGTCCGGGAAACGCCCGCACCTAAGATCTTACAAGGGACAGAACTTGGGTGGCATTTCTCAGTCCCCAGAAAATTTTTCAGATAAGCCCATGTTGAGGGTGTGCATCTCTTGGGCTGATCAGTCAGTCTCTGTCCCAGCACTACTTGATACCGGTGCTGCGTGTTGCTTTATTGATGCGGAATTTGCAGCCAGTAAAGAGGTTCCGTTACAGTCCTGTTCTTCTCCACTGGCCGTGGAGGCTATTGATGGTAGACCCCTGCTACCATCTCACATAACCACTCTGTTAACCCTGAGGGTGGGAGCCCTTCACACTGAAACCCTGAAGTTTCAGGTAATTAACTCCCCACATTACACCATCGTGCTGGTTTTTCCGTGGATGCAGATGTACAACCCTAGGATGGATTGGCACACATGCGCTATCTTGGCCTGGTCTCCTCAGTGTTATAAATCATATCTTTCCTGTCCTGTGAGACTGACTAATGTGACCACTCCAGCATTACCTGAGGAGTATTTACCATTCAAGGAGGTGTTTAGTGAAAGTCAGGCCGAGGCCTTACCACCACACAGGCCATATGATTGCTCTCTGAAGCTTATGCCTGGCACATAATCTCCTAGGGGTCGTGTCTATCTCCTGTCGATGGAGGAGAATAGAGTCATGGAGGAATATGTTTCTGATGCCCTGGCCAAAGGCATCATCTGTAAGTCCTCATCCCCGGGAGGGGCCGCATTTTTTTTGTTAAAAATAGGACGGAGAGCTACTTCTATGTATCGATTTTCGCGGGCTTAACAAAATATTGGTTAAAAACGCTTACCCAATTCCTGAGATTACCGAACTCTTTGACAGTGTCAAAGGGTCTAAGATTTTTAAGAAACTCAATCAAGAGCTGCTTATAATTTGGTTCGGATAAAGCAGGGCCACGAGTGGATGACCGCTTTTAATACACGAAATGGGCGCTATGAGTATTTGGTGATGCCGTTTGGACTGCCCCAGCTGTCTTTTAAGAGTTTATCAACGATGTGCTAAGAGAACTCTTACAGTGCTGTATTGTGGTGTATTTGGATGACATCTTGATTCATTCTCCCTCATTGGAGAACCATCGTCGGATGTATCCAAGGTATTGAACCTATTAAGTCAGTACAACTTGCATTGTAAACTCGAAAAGTGCGAGTAACACAAACTTCAAGTAACCTTTCTGGGTTACATTATTTCTGCATCTGGGTTCGCTATGGACCCCGAGAAATTGTCCTCTGTAGTGGAGTGGCCTCGTCCTGTGGGACTCAAAGTGATTCAGAGATTTTTGGGGTTCGCAAATTACTACTGGAAATTTATTAGAGATTTCTCCACTATTGTCAAACCTCTGACGGACATGACCTGTAAAGGTGCCAAGACCACTGAGTGGTCCCAGATGGCCATAATGGCATCCGAAAGACTGAAGGTATCATTTGCTTCAGCCCCGATTCTGGTACACCCGAATCCCTCCCTGCCCTTTACCCTGGAGGTGGACGTATCCGAGATTGAAATGGGTGCCCTATTGTCCCAGCTCCTGGTGAAGCTTTATGCCCATGTGGCTATTCCTCGAGGAAATTGTCAAAAGCCGAGATTGTGTACCAAATCGGGGACAGAGAATTATTGGCCATTATTTTGGCCCTGAAGGAGTGGCGGCATCTACTAGAGGGTACTATCTCTCCGATCCTGATTCTTATGGATCACAAAAATCTAATTTATCTATCAGAAGCAAAACGCTTATCTTCTAGGCAAGCTAGATGGGCTCTATTCCTGTCCTGATGTAATTTCGTATTCTCCTACCTCCCGGGCTCCATAAATGTGAAGGCAGATGCGTTGTCTCGCCAGTTCTGCAGCCTTTCCAGAGCGGAGACTCCACCGACCCCGATTATTCCGGCTGACTGGATCCTTGTGACCATACGTACATGCATCATGTCTCTCCTGGGAGAGGAGATCATGGCTGCCCAGGCCTTGGCTCCGACCGAGAAGCTGGGCAGGAGGTGTTTTGTCCTGCCTCAGTTACGTATATTAAACTATTGGAGACTTACCATACTTCAAAAATAGCAGGTCACATTGGTTGGGACCAATTCATCTGGTCATTGTCTAGAGTATTCTGGTGACCAAGTCTCAGTTCTGATTGTGCTACCTTTACTGCTGCTTGCACGACCTGTGTGCAGAATAAGACTCCCTGACACTTGCCAGTCGGCTTGCTGCAGCCTGTGGCTAATGGGGACCATTATCAATCGATTTTATGGTTCAACTTCCTAATTCCATGGGCTTCAATGTTATGCTTATGATCATGGATAAATTCTCGAAAATGGCACATTTCGTGCCTCTTAAGGGCTTGCCATCCGCACAGGAATTGGCAGTTATATATATATATATATATATATATATATATATAAAGAGGTCTTTCGGTTACACGGCATACCCAGAGTTATTGTGTCTGATAGGGGAGGCCAATTTGTGTCCCGGTTTTGGAGGTGCTTTTGTGTTCAGGTGGGAATTCAGCTGGCATTCTCTTCCGCTTATCACCCTCAGTCTAATGGTGTGGCAGAAAGGTCCAACCAGGCCTTAGAACAATTTCTCCACTGTTATATCTCTGACCACCATGACAATTGGGCTACCCTGTTGCCCTGGGTGAAGTTTGCCCGGAATTGCGCGTTGAATTCTTCCTCACAAAGTTCACCATTACTGATCAATTATGGGTTTCATCCCTGTGTTCTGTCTGATGCCTTCCAAGCACAAGAGATTCTGGCTCTGGATGAGCATTTAAGGGCGCTCCGTTCCTCATGGGCACGGGTACAGCATACCCTACGTGGTTCGGCACAGCGTCAAAAAAGACAGGCTGACCATAAGCGACTGCCGGCACCTACTTTCCAGGTAGGTGACAAAGTGTGGCTGTTTTCCCGAAACTTGCACCTCCAGGTTCCATGTAATAAGTTGGCTCCTTGTTTCGTTGGTCCTTTCAGAGTGATATGTAAAATTAACCCTGTGACATATGCACTTGAACTTCCTGCCAATATGCGTATCCATAATGTATTTCACGTGTCATTGTTAAAGCCCTTGGTCTGCAACTAGTATACCTCTGCTCCTGTTCGTTCCTCTCCCGTGAGAGTTGCAGATCACGAGGAATATGAGGTACAGAACATTCTGGACTCCCATATGAGTAGAGGGCGCTTAAAGTATTTAATTCATTGGAAGGGCTATGGCCCTGAGGAACGCTCATGGATACTGGCTAGTGATGTACACACTCCTGTATTGGTACTCAGGTTTCATGCTCGATTCCCTGACAAACCCTGATTGGATCCTCAGAGGAGGGGCCCTTGGGGGATTACTGTCACAGCTTACCTTGGTTCCAGCACCGCCACTTCAGTGACGCTTGGCATCATTCCACACGTCATCTGCAGGAGAGAGGCTTCAGAGTGAAGCCATACCATGCTTCCTGTAGTCTCTTCCTACCTACTTCATTCCTCTGAGCCTGCACCTCCTAACTACTTCCTGAGGAGGGGTTTTATCACGGTGCCCGTGATTGCTGCCTTTTCCTGTCAGTTATCTGATTGGGCTCTCAATTGGCTGCCTGTCTTCAACTCACCCTGTATTGCCTATTTAGACTGGGCTTGGGCACCCTTTGGTTGCCCTTTCGTGGTGTCTCTATGTCGCTAGCACCTGCATTGTTTTCCTGAGCTTCCTGGGCCGTGACTGATTCTACTACGCTCCAGAGATTGCCTGTGTACCTGCTTGACAGCTTCCTCTGTGTATTGGTTACTGCCTCCGTTCCTGATCCGGTTTGGGCTGTTGTTCCTGCTGCCGTTCCTGATCCGGTTGGCTGCCGTTACTGTTCCTGTTTCCTGTCCTGACCTGGCTGTGTTCCTGCGCTAGGATCACGTGCAGAGTGTCTACTCTTCATGTCGCCTTGGGTGACATTCTTATCATTCAGTGACTTGTGTAGTCTAGTACGTGTGTACTGGTTTGCGCCATATACAACCGGTTGCTTGCTGCGTTCCATACAGCACCGGTAGAGTCTTGTGTATCCAGTACGAGGGTACTGGTTCGCTCCATGTATACCCGGTTGCTTGCTACGTTCCATACTGCACCGGTAAAGTCTTGTGTATCCAGTACGCGGGAACTATTTCACTCTATGTATAACTGGTGGCTTGTTGCGTTCCATACAGCAGTGGTAGAGTTTTGTGTAATCCAGTACGCGGATACTGGTTCGCTCCATGTATAACCGGTTGCTTGCTGCGTTCCATACAGCACCGGTAGAGTCTTGTGTAATCCAGTACGCGGGTACTGGTTCGCTCCATGTATAACCGGTTGCTTGCTGCGTTCCATACTGCACCGGTAGAGTCTTGTGTAATCCAGTACGCGGGTACTGGTTTGCTCCATGTATAACCGGTTGCTTGCTGCGTTCCATACTGCACCGGTAGAGTCTTGGGTAATCCAGTACGCGGGTACTGGTTCGTTCCTTGTATAACCGGTTGCTTGCTGCGTTCCATACAGCACCGGTAGAGTCTTCTGTAGTCCAGTACGCGGGTACTGGTTCACTCAATATAGACCGGTTGCTCTCAGTATCCTTTTAGCACCGGCAGTGTCATAGTTGGTCCAGTACGCGGGTACTGATTTGCTCCATCATTACCGGGTGCTTGTTGACACCTATACAGCCCCGGCAAGGCCTCTGTGTGCTCAGTATAGGCGACTGGTTTACTCCACCAATATTCTAGTCGCTGAGGCCTTCTCCGCTTATGCACCTGTACTTGCAGTTCTCTGGGTCTAGCGAGGCTGCCTTGCCCGGTATATTGGCAAGGCCGGTAGAGTCTCCTCTCTCGTTGTGCCAGTCCCACGGCTGTCTTGCCCGGTATATTGGCAAGACCGGTAGATCCTCCTCTCTCATTGTTCCAGTCTAAAGGCTGCCTTGCCCGGTATATTGGCAGGGCCGGTAGACCCTCCTCTCTCGTTGTGTCAGTCTCAAGGCTGCCTTGCCCAGTATATTTGCAGGGCCGGTAGAGCCTCCTCTCTCGTTGTGCCAGTCTCAAGGCTGCCTTGCCCAGTATATTGGCAGGCCGGTAGAGCCTCCTCTTTTGCTATGCAAGCCTCCAGGCTGCCTTGCCCGTTATATTGGTAAGGCCGGTAGAACCTATTTCCATATTGTGCCAGTCTTAAGGTTGCCTTACCTGGTATTGGCAAGGCCGGTAGAGCCTATTATTCACTGTACCATTATTCACTATTGCATTGTACGAATTACGTGTTGTTATATGTGTATGCCAAAACCCGCGAGGGTTCTCTTTAAACTTTCAATAAAGTTGTGTTTTTATCTTAACTCTGTGTCTGAGAGTCAAAACAAACCGTGACAGGTTTAAAGGGCAGTCTGAGTCCTGACTCAGTTGCCCTTGCGTTGTTGTACAATACAGTTCTGGTTTCCTTGGGCTCTGTGTATGACCTGGCTTGTCTGACCATCCAGTCTGGTTCTGACCTGTGGCTCTGTCTGACTATTATCCTGCCTTATCCTATATATAATGGACACCCAATCTGGAGCAGACCTGTGGCTTTGGCTGACTACTTGAACTGTGTATGACCTGGCTTGTCTGACCATCCAATCTGGTGCTGACCTGTGGCTGTCTGACTATTCTCCTGCCTTATCCTATATATAGTGGACACCCAATTTGGTGCAGACCTGTGGCTCTGGCTGCCTACCTGAACTGTGTATGACCTGGCTTGTCTGACCATCCAATCTGGTGCTGACCTGTGGCTCTGCCTGACTATTCTCCTGCCTTATCCTATATATAGTGGACACCCAATCTGGTGCAGACCTGTGGCTTTGGCTGACTGCCTGAACTGTGTATGACCTGGCTTGTCTGACTATCCTCTCTGGTGCTGACCTGTGGCTCTGTCTGACTATTCTTCTGTTTGTTCCTTGTATCTAGCAGACACCCTGTCTGATACAGACCTGGGGCTCTGGTAGAATTCCTTTATACTGACTGCAGGTGTGAGTCAAGTATCGCTTCCTCTGACTGACTGC
Organism: Rhinophrynus dorsalis; assembly: GCA_037306005.1. Taxonomy (NCBI): domain Eukaryota; kingdom Metazoa; phylum Chordata; class Amphibia; order Anura; family Rhinophrynidae; genus Rhinophrynus; species Rhinophrynus dorsalis. The sequence goes on along the minus strand of CM074721.1, from coordinate 166,448,199 downwards.
AGGAGTGAGTCAGGTATCCTGCTTGTGGTTCCTGATCCTAGACATCGTGTTCCTGTTCCTGTTCAAACTCCTGGTTCCAGTGGAGACTACTAGTGGCTTCGGCCTAGTCTCCAGCAGTGTGGTCAATCTTGGCAGCTTACTATTTCTGATAGCAGAGCGTGCTTGCTTGTGACCCTCTGCTTATTTCTGTTTATACTCTTGTGTTGCCTTATTATATTTTTCAATAAAGTCTATTTTACTATACCGTACTGACTCCTGAATATCACTTGGAAACCTTGACAATTGGAGATTAATGGCTATTCCTTTAAGTGATTATATCTTTCCAGATTTTATATTTGGGTATTGTTTAATTTATTCAGGCAACTAATAGAGACAGATGTGATTTTGCACAAACAATGGTAAAAGCCAGGTAATTGGGGTTAAAGTTGGCCTTGGATATGATTGGCCATCTATCCCGATCAAGAATTGCAACAGGGCTATCCATTTATCTTTTTTATATGTAATGTCGGTATGCGTTACAGTTAATAAAACAGTGACGTTTTTAATGACTGGCTTGTTGAATTTTCGCTGCTTAGCCCTTTCAGCTCCAAAAAGGTGTGAAACGCATTGCTAAGCACTGAGTTACACAGCTTGCCATCAGTGAGTGTGTGTGTGAGCATGCGTGAGTGACTGTGAACGTATGCGTTACACACAGTCACTCAAGCACGCTCACACACACACTCTCACTGAAGGTGAGCTGTGTAACTCACTGCTTAGCAATGCATTTCACACCTTTTTGGTGATGAAAGGACTAAGCGCCGAAAACTCAACAAGCCAGTCATTAAAACAGTCACTGTTTTATTAACTGTATGGATCACCCTCTCCCCATTGATCCAAGGTACTTTTTGAAGTTACTATAACCATGAATACTCCATGGTAGCAAGAGGAGTATACTAATTTAATGTTTTGGGCAATAGTGAGATCTCCAAACCACTAGAGACCATTTTAGAGTTCAAGGGATTGTAACACCCATTTAAATCGATATGATTTTTTAATTTGCTATATATGGCTTGCCCCAAAAGTGGTCCTCTTTCACATTGTACAAACAGTCTTATGTATGCAGTAGTTATGACAAAACCTAATTTCTATTTTGATATATGTATAATAGATATTGAGACACTTTCTCTTACATTAGATGTACTAATCTCTCTTCTCTTCCCTACGTGACTTTGTCTCTGTTTACTAATGTCTTACATTTCTTTGCAGACAATTGCTGGATATGCTTTCACTGCTCGCAGCAATTATGAAGTCAGTGTTACAGCAGGAGAGCCTGTGACTGTAATAGAACCTCATGACAAGAAGGGAAGTCCAGATTGGAGCCTTGTGGAGGTCAGAGGCCAGATGGGCTACATACCTTCTAGTTATCTAGTGAGGGTACCTGTGCAGAATGTCATTGGCTGGGTTCCACTGAGTAATTACACATAGTGAAGCTATGGCAATTATAAGATCGTGAGGACCATCTCCCAGAATCCCATGCAAGTCATGTGTATGTGCCTTGTTTTGCTCTCTATGAATAACATCCATTCTGGACAAGTGCGCTTGCATCACTGCAAACACAGTGTGAACAAATGGAATTGAGAAAAGTTATAAAAAAACTATATGTGAACAACACGCATCAAACTGTAACCAAAGCTGAAACATTTCACTATGCAATGTAATCATTTCCATGTAATGTCAATAACTGTACCATTCTAAAGCTTTCCTTAATTAAGTGCCTCTACCCAGAGAAAGCAGTTGGACTGTTGGTGTACAATGTAAATAGCTGTTTAATGCCTATTATCTACTACTGACACATATAAATATGAGTTTTATAGGAAGGAACTGAGGGCAGTATGCAAAAAGAAAAAAGAGCAATTCTGGAACAAATCAGCTGCACCATAAATTTAAACATGGATTTTACCTACTTGAAGTCTCAATCACATTGCTTGCTTATGCATTAGAGACATCTTTAGAACTAAATGGGTTAAAAGTTGCAATTCATTGTAATTTGCCTTCATCTCCTTATAGTGCAGTTCGTTTACTCCAGAAATGCTCTAGTTTTGCTTTCTGAATACGTCCCTGAGTATCTAAATAAATGTTATGTGTTGTCTTTGATTGCATTTATGTTAATATAAAGGAAACCTGAGGATATCTGTCTCAGATCACTGATTAATCGCACAATAGACAGACACAAAGGCAGTATATAAACAGGAGTAATTACTCCCATTCAGGTTACTATATCAGAGTTAAAGGAGAAGTTTATTATAGGAATAAGAGGTATATATACACAAACACACACACATATACTTACACACTAGGAGTAGGAGAAAGGATAAAAAGTTGCCTGCAAGACACTTAGAGGAACAGACAGACAAACAGACAACACATACAATCACACACATAGCCATGAAAAGAGGGGGTTATGAGAGAGAGAGACACACACACACACACATATATATATCATGACTGCAGTGCCGCCAGTGTTGGCCCGTGTAAACTTGCTTTAAAACTAGTATATATCTATATATATATATATATATATATATATATATATATATACATTCACCACACATGCACAAATGAAGTAAAGCATGCTCTCCCTGCCTTAAAGTAACAGAAAGTGGAAAGACAGGGGAGGGTTCTAATTATGCATTAGAGTGGATAAATGACATTACTGAGCTCAGGACTGAATTTCTCAACAGGCAAAGCCTAGAACTCCAAAATTTGAGGGTGGCCTCAGCTGTGCTAGCCACACCCATTTTCTGAATTGTAGATGTGACCAAAGCAATCTTAATATCCCTTCTCCAGTTTTATACTTCTTTACAAGCTATTATTTAATCAATTGAATGCTAGAGACATATCCAGCACATTACTTCACAATGCACTGGAGATCTTTCTATCCACTAAGGGGTTAAAGCCTTTTTTGTCCTTGCTTGTTATAGGCCAAAGTTATTTCCTGTGCCAGGAAATAGTAGATGGATATTAGGGTGGGTGTGGTCTTGGATAGAACTAAGGGCACCTATAGTGCCTTGCTTAAGGGTGCCTGGGCTGTAAATCCAGCCATGACTGAGCCAGTACACACACTGCTTCAAGTCACAGACTATAGGCCCTATGCACAAACAGAAAAGTGGAGCAGTTCTGAGACAAAGTACATGCTAGAGAACAAGTAAGAGTTTACATTGCTTTCAGAGAAGTTTTGAAACTGTTGAATGACAGAGAGCAAAGACATAGTTTATGGACTTTTTGAAGCATTGAAGGGATTAAAATCCCCTTTTTAAACACTTTGAGAATTTGTATTCATAATTATTTGCAGTTATTCCTAGTGCTGTGGTTGTTTTGTTGGATAAATGTTCAGTTTGTGTATTGAACAGAATTCTCCTAACTGTGTTACACCTGCATGCATCATGCCCCTGTGGCTAGCCATCTTGTCTCCTTGATTTGTAATACATATGTGGTAATTTGCTGAAAGCAAATTTTTTTTTGCACAAAAAAAGTATATGAGTGTGCCTCTGATATGAAGCAATACTCATTAATAAGCTGTGCTAAAGGAAAGTGTAGTCTGCACATCATTTAGGTGGCTAAGGAAGATAGGAACTGTAGTACAGCAGTGGAGGAGTCACCTGTTGGCCACACCTGTTAGAATAGTCTGTCAGAGCACTTACTGCCTGTCTTCCCTGTCTTGAGTTGTAGTGCTGCTGCCTTTCCTAACATACAGCACCATCTGTGCTGGCGGGAAGGCAGTGACTGAGGAAGAGAGTGCACAACAAGCAACAAGGAGAAAGACACAGAGGCCAAGCAGGAAGAGAAGTGAGGTAAAAACGCTAGACCCCCCACCTCTGGTACAATTAGCTCTACCAGTGACTTACTGATCCTGAAACAGGCAAAGAATAGGAGCGTCCAAAGAAAATGTGGAGCAGCACATGTTTGAATGGGAGGGACCTGGAAATAGTGGAACATGCGTGAAGGCTGACAGGACTGTGTCAGCATGCGAATAAGAAGAGGAGATGTTCTGAAGCAGTTGAAGGAGGCCACCTGGGAGCTATCGGGTGAGCCACCTATGAGAATGCATTGTTGCACTCTGATGTAATAGTGGACACATGCAAAACAGCAGGGAGATGTGAAAGTCCATAAAAAAGGCCATTAAGTAGGTGAGCTGAAATGTTTTGTGGGTGAACGTAGACACAGATGAAGCGTAGGGAAGGTGTGGAACATAGGTACACACAGAATAACTGGCGAGAGATAGCAGACAGGATGCATTATTTGAGTGTGAGCAAAACTCCTTGCAAGAGGAATTGTTAAAGTGACAAATAATAGTGGAGACATGTGAAAGAATGGGGGATGTGAACATTCATAGACAGGCATTATCCAGCAACAGGTTTAAGATGTGAAGGTCTGCAGAGATTTTGCCAGAAGTGGGTGGGCAATGATACCCAACTGGCTACTCCTATTAAAATCCTGCCCCCAGGAAACTGTAGCACAGGTAGTATGGAGGAGATTTAAATATCGCCACCTTCCTGCTTTCCTGGAATGTGGTCGACATGGACAGAGAATACATGACATGTAACGTGCCCTGCCAGGTGACTGAGCTGGCAGCAAAAGACATACACAATATGAGCCCAAGTTGCTGCAAGAGACAGAACACTGGATATGAAAATGAGAAAAAGTAGAAAAATTGATGTTTAATGCATTAAACTTTAGCTTTTATATTGTTTCTACTTCTGTTATCTAGTGTGCTACCTCTTGTTGCACTTCGGGTCCCCAAGCTGAGTACATTTATATTTCGTATTTATTTATTTCAGGTTTCTTAAAACATATTTGTTGTGAGAGGATGTAACCTACAACTTTAACAAAGATCACAATACATACACACACATGAACTTCCTAGATGTGTTTAATCTGTGAAACCAATTAAGAGCCATTTATTCCTAAAGAAAAGTTCCTATTTCATTCTCTTGCTTACTCATCAAAGTAACTCCACAAAAAAATTATAGCTTAGTATATGCTTTACTGCTAACAGTACAGTACTAGTAATATTTTTTAAAGTGGATTAAATGAAGTATATTTCTATATCAGACAGGAGCTGTGGTGCAGTATTGTTGTAGTGACTTTGGGTGTGAAGTAGATTTTCTTTCAGCCCACCACAGGTATCCTTTTCTGTCACACCAGTCAATAGGCAGTTCTCTGTCTACTGTTTAGTGCTCTACGATGTCCTGACGTAAACGCAGGTATACAGATGTATAGTTACTCCCTCCTGAATAGCTGCACTTTAGCGGAGGACAAGTACTGTGATGCTCTTGTCTCCACAGTGTCTCTTAATGGCAGAATGGAAACATGGTCATCCTACCACAATAGTGTGCAATATGTTACTCATCCTTTTGGTTCTTAAAGAGTTAGTATAGCTCAGGAAATACCAGCTTCTCTAATTACCATTTCCCATTTGTAAATTAGGCAGGATCAAAGTGACACACTGACTTGCCTAGTTCATGACAGTGCAATTGTGAGTAGAGAAGCTGGTTGGGAAGTGGAGGATGCACCTGCTTCACTTTTAAAGTTAAACAAAAACTGTCTATTAAAAAGTATGTGATGTGTGTTTGTGCGAGTGTGCATGTGTGTGAGAAAGTGTACATGTATGTATACAAGTGGATTGAGCTTGGGTGCATTAAAGGCCTTGTGTGCGCTTATGTACAAAAGGATCCCTTGATGCCTTAGTAAATAGGAGAATTTTCCACTCAAGTCTGGCTGCTCCTTCCTAATGGAGGTGCAGCCTGCCCTTCTATAGTGAATCAGGTGCAAAGAAATCAGGTGGTACATACTCCTACGCCCTTGCCCCTGGAAGAGACAAGGGTAACTAGGTTGTCAAGAGCTCTCCTGTGCCCCTGACTGACCCTGCAATGACCCCTCCATTGCTGGAGTTGATTGGAATACAACAATGGAGGGTTTAAGGTAAGCTAAAATCATCTTACTACCCTCCACCCTACCCTGAAAATAGATTATTCACTCCTTTTCCTGGACTGGGTTGTTCTAGCCACATCGGCAATAGAGGTGTTACATGTTAAGAAAAACCCTAAGAATTCAATTTTAAGTAAGGCCAAACTGTCTTAAAGGAGCTTTATCTGCTGAGTAAAACAAGGGCATTCTAATTGCTGTCAGTTGTTTTATTCAACATTTATAATAGTTCAAAAAATCAATAACTGCATTTACTGTATGTTTACTTCCTGGAAGTTCTAATTGGCAGAATGACTCAGCAGTTCCAACAACATTCTATGGAGAAATGTAGGTCACTGACTTTCCTCTCCATTAGAATGTAATAGAATTAATAATTGGAATTTGACCACTAGAGGGCATTGCTAATGGAAAAAAACACAGGTTTAAACTGTAATACTGCTAGGAATATGCACCTCTCAGCAGTGGGAGAACCCTTATTTTACTCAATAGGAAAAACCCTACAATATATATTTTTTCATAAAAAAAGTTTACTGCTCCATTAAATAAAATATGTATTGGGGGGTCGGGTTATTAGGCTATTATCCCCTCCCCTCTCTATCCTGTTCAGATTAGGGTGAAGAGTGCTTTAAAATAATATTAGGCTCTAAGACCCCATATGATTTTTTGTTTGTTAAAACGAGGGTGCTTTTGTTTCCTCCCTTGAAAACTGTCAGACAAAAAGTAACAGATAAATTAATATGTTGGCCAAAGCCCCCATATTAATTCACCAAATTTCTGAGACCATTCCTCTACCCATATACACTATTTGACACCCCAGCCCCTTTCTGGTAGCCATAAATACATTTGCAAACATATTAATACTTTGTCTCCATTTGAATTAGAAATGCCTTTTTATTTCTTTTAATGCATGTAAAGGCAATGGTGCAATGTAGCTGCGTATCTCACCTAATCTGGTTTCACATTAAGTTAACATTGTTATAACCCTCAAAGTAGTGTTCCTTGTTTTACGTAGCAAGTAATTAAATATGTGTCCCTCTTTGAGAAACCCGAATGCGGGGAGCTATGTCATAGTTACATTGGTGAACGTGTGTGTATGTGTGTGTGTGTATGTATGCGTGTGTGGGAGTGGGTGGGTGGAGACTATGGCTACCATGGGGCAGTAGGGTAAGAAGGGGTTGCCTATTAATGTATGTATATGTGTATATATTTTGCATTAACTGTTAAGGTGTGTAAATTTCATTTTTGTTAAGAATTTAATGTCATAATCAACATGATTAAAATATATTCAAAGCTGGAAGTAAAAGTTAAGATCCTAAATCATCATATGGGCTATAATTAACCCCTGAGTGAGTTGCTGGTTAAGAAAAGCCATGGCTAGCCAACCCTGGTCCTTAATGGCTACCAATAGTGCACATTTTCAGGATAACCCTTCTTCGGTATTGGTGGATCAAACGTTATTGAGCCATTGACTGATTCACCTATGCTAAAGCAGGGATAATCTAAAACCATGCACTGTTGGTCTTGAGAACCAGGGGTGGCTAGCTACCTCTGCTGTAATATTTTATTGTTTAAAGATTTAATGCACTTTAATCAAAGCAAGTAAAGTTTTTTTTTATTTTTATACAGATTATATTAGATTTGCAAACTAATAAAACAAGTTAAAAAATAGAATATCTGATCAAAAGATGTATATATTTGCTAGTCAGAAAATGAGTTCATACATACAGGTCCAGAAGCAATAGCCACACTTACACGGTCTTCATTCAAGGACATGTTTTAGCCCTTCATGGGACCTTGATAAAAACTGATGCACTTTGTGTTTACCAGTAAATATTTAACCCATTGAATAGAAAAAGGGTGTCCAGGGCACCCCTCTGGCACTAAAAGGGTTAATAAACTATAAAACATGGTATGTTTTCAGACTAAATCTGAAGCTATTTTTTTTTTATCAGATTTATTCCATAACCCATAAAATCAACTGTAATTTATTCAGAATGACACAGTGGCCTTGTAATAACTGAGCACTCTATGATTATCACAATTATGGAGAGAGAGCAAAGTGTATCACTCAACAGGCTGGTTATTGTTACAAAGAACTGAGGACACGCTCAGAAACTACCTCCTTAAGTCCAGACCTGCCTTTCCACATCCACTAACCACAAGGCCACGGAAAAATAGAGCACAATTGCAGCCAGTGGGTGTAATACTCCATGTGCACGCAGGCATTTTCAAGCTCTCCCATGTGCATAAATGCTCTATCACGTACTCCTATGACCACTTGCTCTATCATGTACTTGCCCAAACACATTGTCACACGATCCCACGTGCAACGTTTTCTTTGTGGGCTCCTTACATCTATTGACTGCAGTTTTGTTCTGAAAAGATGCATAGGATAGGACTTGTATGATGTGTTTCTATGGACTCTTGTTGTGTGGAGGTGATGAAGTACATTTTTCATTAACAATTACTGCTGCTTTACCCTTTCCTGATCAGAGGGGTGTGCAACGTATTGCTGCACAATGATTTACATACCCCTCTGGTCCTTAAATAGTTAATAGATATGGAACATAAACTCCCATACAAGTTGAGTCAGGCATAAACCCACTTATATGTCTCAGGTTAGTGGTATGTGCAGCCTGAATGTGTGAATCACTGGGAATCAAAAATATTACACATCTCTTGTAGGAAAGATGTTGAAAGAACATAAGTAAAAACGGTGATAATTGAAACCTAAGGACTTAAGGGAAATTTGTAAAACTCTCCTGGCTGTGACATTAATAAAAACAAACAAACAAAGCCAAGATTAGAATATTACATCAAGCAAAAAAAATACAACTGAAAATAATTACTATTTGCTTTTAAAAAACACATTGCTTTATTTTCACCTACATCTGCAAGTGGGAAATTCTGATGAAAATAATCTGTGCTCTGACTGTTGCTGTAATGATTGCAATAAACACTCCCCATGACTCAGTCCCCATCCAGACTGAATTGGATTGTATTAGTCATTATCGGAACTTGCAAAGGCGGCAGACAGCAACTGCACTTGTTTAATGTTCTGGGCTAGTGCAGGCTCCTAGTTGCAAAGCAAGACTGTTATTTAACACTTTGAGTGCCAGAGTGGTGTGCGCTCAAAGGATTAAAGCGGCAGTCAACTTCCTTTTTGACTTACATGTTCTGTAAACACATAATATAGTAACTTTGTGTTTCTGTATTTTGTTTGTTTCTTTTTCTATCCTCTCCTCACATTTTATGTTTTGAAACATTTAAACTCTTGACAGAGAATTTTGTGAGGGATTGTTGAAGCAGGGATGGTGATACATTTTATTGTAAACTGGTACATTGGTCACTTTTTCTGATCATCCATGTGAGGAGTACAGAGGCTGAGGAGGAATTGTGTGTGCTATGAAGAAGGTAACAATGAAGTGAAGGAAAATCTGTGTGTGCGATGAAGATGTGGTGCAGAAATCAATGGAGGGGGTAATAAGACTGAGAGATTAACAGTGTGGGGGGTTGAGTTTGGATGAATGTGGGGATATTGATGGAGAAGAAGAGAGTGTGAGGGCAGACACTGAATGATAACGACTGTGTGTGTGTGTGTGTGTGTGTGTGTGTGTGTGTGCGTGTGTGTTAAACCTTTCAAATACAGAAGGGTACCCAATGCATTGTGAACCAATGATTCCAATAACCCTGTGGATTAACCTGCCAGTACATATATATATATATATATATATATATATATATATATATATATATATATTATATATATGTATATATATATAAGTGCACCAATGGTTGTATCTGAATGTGTTTTTGTGTGGCTTGTAACTGATAGCAGTATTGTGTGTGTTTATCCCAATGAGTGCTCTGGTGGTGAATATGCCTCTGAGTGCTCTGATGTGGGAATGGGCCTATGAAACTCCTAGCACTCAGCTTTTTCAAGGATACTTATTGTGACCAGATGGAGTGATTTAGAACTATAACATTTGAAATTTTGATCATTGTATTGTATATTGTGTGGCATAATATGTTAGTGTGTGGGGGAGGTTATGTTGTAAGTCCTGTAAAGGGATTTGACAATGGGGAACCAGAGTTGTCTGGAAGTGTAAATAAGCAGTGTGTTTCACCAATAAAGCCTGTTTTTTCTATCCTCCTTAATACAAGTCTCAGCTGTATTTCTGAAGGGCGCTTGGGCTGGGATTCTCACCTCTGCCACTACAAGAGCAAATTCACTTGCCTTGCCAGTATACTGGTGTAGGACACCTGGAAACCCCACCATGACCAATCAGAGTGAAGTTATTTATGGTCCAGTTAGAATGCCTCTTTTTCAGGCCCTACTTTGTATTCTGATCTTGATAAGAGTGTCTGGAAGAGGGACAGCAGCAGTGGTGGTTCAGGAACCTCCTACCCCAAAATGGTCCAGTAAATCCTGGTACCATCTCACTTGTATTTAATTAGCTGCCAAGTTAATCAAGGATCATTACCCTAAGAAATAAAGCAATTTTGAATTAATTTGAAACCGGGTTAGGTGGGATATGCAGGTACATTGCACATTGCCTTTAGAGGCATTAAAATAAATATAAAAAAAAAGACATTTTTAATTCAAATGGGGACAATGTTTTGGGATAGTTGCAAATGTGTACATTTTGTATTAACTGGCTAGGGGTATAAAAAAAAATTTTCTGAAAGTTAATGTCATAATCAATATGATTAAAATATAATTCAAAACAATTCAAATAGCAAACTGTGCTGTCAAAACCACCACCCCTGCTTTAAAAAAATAACAAGGCTTATAGTATTGAGTTCCATTATTTTCCCATTATTTTGTGCTGTCAACAACCACCGAGCGCAAAAATGTCCAACGGACACAAAATTTGCGCCCACTGGACATCACGTAAAAAAAAAGAGAATTTGCTATCCTATTCCATGCGGTGGCTTCACCTAATGTTAAGGATCGCACTTTGAAAATGAGAATCAGAGTTTCTAACATGCGGAAAAAAACACCGGTATGTGTTAGAACACTGGTTTCCAACACATACTTGTGGTAAAAAAAAGAAAAAGATTGATTCTATGAGTGTCAGTGGAGTATGCAATGCATTGTACAGCAAGAGTTAACATGTCCCAACAATAAAAACTTACCAGTAATCCTGATGTCCAGCGGGGTCACGGTCATCTTCTTCTTCAATCCTCTCTTTTTCATCTCTTCCTTTCAATCTTGTTTGTAAAATAATAAAAAAACAGTTTTTTTTGTATAATAAAAAATTGAAGCCCCCAAAGATTCCACAGTAAACCCTTAGAGTGCCGGAGGGGTAACCTTCTGACAATCAACAGATTAAAAATATATGACATCAATTTTTTCCTTTTGTTTAAATAATCAAATATCTTCAATTGTGTTCCTATGGTTTGAGATAATGCTCCCTATGTGCTCCATTTGCCTCCGCTGTCTCCGTTGGCAGCGACAGGCATTTGCAGTGGCATACCCCTCCCTACCCGAGTCAGACAGCCAGAATTTTGAACCAAGACTTGCTTTTGTATGCCAGTCTTGGTTCAAAATAATTGTCAGCCTCCAATTGGCTGGGATGTGCTTGTCGAAGCTTCCTATCCTAGCGGGCTTCAACATCCCCTTGCTTCAAGCTGACTTGCTGGGAGGCGTGTAATCATTTCCCAGTCAATTGGGGGCTGCCAAATATTTTGAACCGAGACTGGCGTATAAAAGCCAGTCTTGGTTCAAAATACTGGCATCCTGACTTGGGCAAAGGCTCAAGAGGTAGGGAAGGGATGGAGGGGTCCGCTACTGCAAAAGCCTTCCTCCGCCAGCGGAGACAATGGTGGTGGAGGCAAAGGGGGCACATTGGGAGCATTACCTCAAACCATAGAAACAAATTAAAATAATTCTGATTATTTAAACAAGAGGAAAAAAAGAGCCCACCTATTTTTAACCCTTTGAGCAGAGTTAACTGTGGCATCTTGGGGGCTTCAATTTTTTATTATACTAAAAAAGAATTAACTGCTTTTTAATTGTTTTAGAAACAAGATTAAAAGTAGAAGAAGAGAAGAAAAGATTAAAGATGAAGACGGACAGTGTATGACATGTAAGTGTCATAGGTGTGGTAGGATAGTGTTAGTACAAAGATACAAAAAAGAAGAAAGAGAATGCAAAAAACACCTGAGAGTAGCAACTGTTAAATGACAATATGCATAGAAAAATTAATATATCTACTCACAAGATGTATTCTTGTAAGTAGTGCCCAATATCAACAACTTATTCGATCTTGTGTATCTCACCGTACTCTTCCCGCATCAATATCGTATCAGAGCTTCCAGGTCATAGATCGGCACAATAATACTGTTCCAGCGTTTAAATATTCCAGAACTCTTGTTGAATATGAATAAAATAGCCCGACCCGGCTCAGAATAAACAAATGCCAATGCGGAGAGGCTCAGTGATAGCCAAATAAATGCAGGAAATAATAACAATAATTTATTAAATATCCTCCAATGCGTTTCGTGAGTAAAATCCCACTTCTTCAGGGAGAAATTGTTACAATATCATTACACATTGCCACAATTTATACATAAAACATATAAACCTACCAGTAGCGTTTCTACCGTGATCTCCTTCCGGAGGTTCTCCATAGAGAGGCCAAGGACCGAATCCACAGCAGGACAAAATCCAAGCCTCACTCTGGAGTCAAAACGTCATCTCCGTGTTTCCCCTGACAATCAGGACGCTTGTGTTCTGTAATGCAATACTATGGAGTCACTACAGAAAGTGCAACTGGATTCCCATAATCAATGCAGTGAAATAGAAACATATTAATAAAAACGTCACATCTATATCATACATATATATAATAAAAAAAATGTCACTGCCTTTTAAATGCATAAGTACAGTAATTACTAATAAGACTGTGGCATACATATTAAAAAGTTGTTGTCTAAATTCTTAATCTAATATTTGCAAGAGAATAAGGAAATAGACTAATGTCAATAATAAATGAATAATAAAACTATGGCATACTTATATTTATCGAAATTTATAATCCAACATTAACAAAAGAATATAAAAATAATAATAAACTAATTGCAGTTATGATTAGGCATATCTATAAAAAATATACATGTTTCTTCGTGTTTCTTCATTGGAGGAAATTACCACCAATTCTTCATTAAAGGGATAGTAATACTTCGTTTTAACTTTATTTTATTTTGTAGGCATTAAAAAAACATGAAGAATGATGTAAGTCTTATCTCTCAAACATTTATGGTTTAAGAGATATTCACAAGCAAAGTGTCCCCCTCCCGCCCCTTTTACTGATGTAACACTTCTCAGCCAGGGCAGAAGGGAGCTGCCCAGGTAGACTGCAGAAAGGGACAATCTTCAATTAAGATAAGGGAAAAACCTGAAAAGCTTGTCAAGGGGGACAGGGATTTCATTGTTTTCATATGAATAAGAGTGTCCCCTTCTGTTATCTGTCCAGTCTATGGACTGCATTCCACATCTGAGAAGAGATTGTTTACAGTAGGTAAAAGGGGCGGGAGGGGGAAACTTTGCTTGTGAATATCTCATAAA